>CM056733.1:7437500-9937500 GCA_029844215.1 Przewalskia tangutica | reverse complement strand
TGCGGCCTATCCTCGAACTCTCGCAGCCGCGATAGGTCACACACGACCGCATGAGGTATTCCTCGAATCATGGTCCTGCATCACCGAGGTATACCCCGCATCGGCGCATTTAACCTCGGTATCCGCTTAGGCTCCCGCAACCCGCATAGTCTCAAAAGACCGCATAGTCTCAACAGACCGCATAGGGAATCCCCGTGATCGCTAAACACCGGAATGATCAACCCGAGCTACCGTGACTCGCATAGTCACGAGGACCGCATAGCCGTAAAGACCGCATCAAGGGTGGCAAGCCCTGTATAATAAGTCAGGGGTATGTGATACAATAATAGTACACCGCTTAACGCTTAACAACGTAAGCACAACAAGAATGACCCCTTACATCACGATCACACAAGATACTAACACACGAAGATCCTAACATTTTCACTTATCTCATCAACAAGAAAGTATTTACAAGGCTATCTCAAACCAAAGACAATCAAGTTATTCGCACACGGTACTTTAAGCTAACAAGTTCGGGTATCTACCCCTAAAGTACTTCATACGTTAAATCTTTTAAAAGATTCGTTGCTTTCACATAAGTCACACAATACCCGTAGTATAAAATAGAGTGACTGTCTTTTTAAATAAACCAAAACACTTACCTTTGTAAAATCAAGTAACAACATTATTTTCCAAACGCCCAAGTTTGCCTAATTTCAAATGTTCACGCTTCTTATTTTAGAAAGGTTTCGTAGTTCATAGTCTTATTCATTTAAGAATATAATTCTCTTTTAAACAATCTGAGAAACATAAGTCTTATATGTGAGTAGGATATTCTTGTTTATAACAATCTTATTACAGCAGCCGTGATCTAGGAAATATCATTTTGTCTCATCTTAGCTTCTATGCAGATGGAAGTTTCTACTGGTTTTAATAATACTTAATTAGTCAAAACATTTCCTTATTAACGCCGCAGTTGGTTTGTCGATACACATTCGATTTCCAAATCAAGAAACATTCTTAAGCCGTTATACCTAACTTCCCATAAAGCTAGTATAACTCTTAAGTTTTTCAAAACCAAGTATTACTTCTTCTTTCAAAATGATTCAAAATCTTTTGAAATACTTCAAGTTCTTTATTAACACATAACAAGCCGCTTATAGTTCAAATCGATTACCTTTAAAGACCACAAGTATTTTCTTACCAACATAAAGTCGTTATAACCAACTTCCCATAAAGCCGTTATAACACTTTATGTTTTAAATCAATCAAATACGTTTAGCACACGACGCTCACCGCACTACATAGTTCACACATATCATGCTTTAGAAGAGATAGGAAGAGGTTCACATACCTCGCGACGAGTATCGACTAATAGCAAAACGCCCAAGTACTTCCAACCGCTGGCTACTCCTAAGCCAAGATCGCGCCACACGTAGTACTTCAACCTATAAGGCCACAAGGCGCTTATTAACATTTAGATCTCATCAGAGAACATTCTACCAAAAATTCGCAAAGACTCTCCCCGCAACAGAAATCTCCTCCTCTATCGAGGCCGGCTACCAAGCCAACCGGGTTATACATCTAACCCTAACGTACAATTCTACTTCACTGCACTACTACACAAGTTCATCGTAATACACCTCATGTAATTACAACAAGATTCTTCTTTAAATTCAGCTTAAGTCGCAAGACATCACGATAACTATGTTCAAGACTATATATATAGCATACTTCAACTATATAATCTAACAACATGTAATTTCCAATTACAATAGAGGACAAGATATTTACCTCGATAAGCCCATAATTATCCAAGTATAAAGTCGATCCCGGGCAATCGCTTAGCTCCAACTCCGAGCGCCCAACCCGCTCTAAACCACCCTTAGAAGTTCTAACCAACTTCTACACAATACTCCAAACGGACTATGGAGATTTTCCTGTGGTTTCGGTTTTGTGATGCACGGAAGTATAATAGTATTTCGGCTTTTCAGATAGGTATAACCTTAGAATACTACAAGGTATACGGCTAAGGTAATTTGAGCATTATAACAATACTTTGAGAGTATTTCTACCAAGAGAGTGGGTATATACGAAAGCAACTAGCAGTGGGGTACCCCACGGCCACACTACTAGGAGTGGCATACCCTCGCCAAGGCCTCAGGAGAGGGAGGCCTCGCCGAACTCAACACAAAGTGGAGGAGAAGATTTAACACTTAGGAACATTTAGGAATGGATGAATAAGTCTTCAAAGGGATGGATATTTATAGGCAAGTGAAGGCCAACCAATGGCCAAGATTGAGCTGCTACACAAGTGTAAGGCCAAGATTCACCCAAGTACACCTTATCCATCTACCACACCAACCAACACAAAATATCCTACCTACTCCCTTAAGCCCAAATCGTCCATAATGCCGCCCATAGTGTTCCAATGAGAGGTGACAAGTGTCGCCTCTTGTTGGTCCAAAATGTTTCGCCTCTCGGAAAAATCCGCAAAATAAAATATGGCATAGCGGAAATTCCCTACGAAAGTTGTGGAAAACGCTTTCACTAAAAACGACTCTAACCGGGTGTTGTGCACAAAATTAAATCGGCCAAGCCTACTTGAAGTTCGAAATTTCCTACGTACGTCCCTGCGTACATACTCTGGAAATACGGGGTATAACAAAATATATGTTGAATGACAGGGCATATCCCAATTTATATGATATAGTTTGACAGGGCATGAAATTTAAGAAATAAAAAAAGATTTTTGAATTTTATTGTCTAAACAAGTCAAATATATTTGTGTGGTTATAGATAATCTCGTTAAGCGTAAAATGTAAAATATAAAGTTAAATTGTTGTCAAATAAGAAAATATATTATTCTTTTTGGGACTGACTAAAAAAGAAAATGTGTCATATAAATTGAGATAGAGTAAGTATTTTTTATTGTTGCATTATTTATTTTCTTAGGTTAATCTTTTATCTTCTTTTTTTTTTGTTTGTGGTCAATTTCTTTTAACTCTGTTTGAGAAATAATAAAGGAGAGAAGGGCAGTCAGGTATATATCTTCCATTGAAATAAAATTATTTAGTAGTAGTACAATATTCAATATTTTTGTTTTCTTGATTTACCTTATGCACATTATCTCTTCAGATTATGTTCATTTATATCTGTTTATTATACCTTTTCAACGTTAAGTTGTATTTTGTCAAAAACTTAAATGCTACCTGTTTGAAATTTATATAGTTAGTTGTTAGAAAGTTGTTACAATTTAGTTAGGTGGTTGGTATGTGGTTACCATTGTTAATTAGTTGGGTTAGTTAAACTAGATGAGTTAGTTAAACTAGCTTATAAATAGAGGTCACTTATAATCTTCTTAATTAATATAGAAAATATCCATAAGCTCATTTTGAGTCCCAAAACATTTCTTTTCTTTTCATTTCAGTTCTACCATTCTTTTCATTCACTGTCTCTACCATTCTTTTCATTCACTGTCTCTGCAATCACAAACACACCTACGAACTACGAAATTTAACACTACCTTGATAAAGATCATCATTGTATTAGTTTAAGATTTAAACACCGTATAACTTTTGCTAGGTGTTTTAAACTTAGATAGCAAAAATAGTTAAATGGAAAGAATCAAAATATTTATTTGTGAAGATAATTATAAGGACAAAGGAAACATATTCTTCTCATTTCTCTTTTTCTTGCTTTAATTTCCAATATTTGGTATATTAGCTAAAATTTTCAGACTAATCTTTCCTTTTTCCTCCCCACCTTATATAGTTTAGGACGAACATTCAAAGCATATCTTAATCAATCAAGGAAAAATATCAACAACAAGCACGTATATGCCAATATTATATATTGTTAATCTCTCTCCATCTCAATCATTTTATCATACAAGAGTTAGAGAGATGTTTCTCTCACTAGGCGAAAATGCTCTCAATATTTTCCTCTAGTTGCTCTTCTACGTCTCCCTTCTTCTATGATTTTCATCAACTGATCTATTACGAATTATCCTACGGAAAAGTTTGTGTGTTCATTTCATGTTCACTTAAATCGATTTGTTATAGAGTGAGTTATCTTCATTCTTGCCATGAGGAAGAATATAAAGATTTCAGCCAAAAGAAAGAAAGAGATTAGTTTAATTGTTCAAGATTTGAATTTGACGAATGCATTTCCGGTGGTGGCAGCTTCCGGGGGTGGCCAGTTTGCTTCTTTGAACATTGTGGAGGATTCGGGTCAGGCGGGTGTAACCGGTTTGAAAGCAGGTCTGGATGGTGGTTTCGGATTGCAAGAGGGTCATGATGGTGGTCATGGGTCGAGGTTGCATTTCATTGAATCTCCCAACTTTCCGGTGGCAACCTCTGGGGTGTTCCGGTTGCAGCCCTTGACACTGGAAAGAAATCGGGTCTTGCGGGAGATTCCGGGTCAAAAGCGAGTATGGTGGGTGGTCCCGGGTTGCAGGAGGGTCGTGATAGTGGTCATGGGTTGTGGATGAAACCCATGGGTCACCGTACTATGGTTTTTAAGGCCAATGGGTCTTTTCCGGCAGATACCTTGGTAGCCGAGGAGAATGGTGGTGTTCCGGTTGGAACACTTGACAATGGAGGGAAACCGGGTCGTGCGGGAGATCCCGGGTCAAAAGAGGGTATGAAGGGTGGTCCCGGGTTGCAGGTGGGTTGTGTTGATGGTCTTGGGTTGTGGATGAAACCCATGGGTCACCGATCCTTGGTTTCTGAATCCATAGAGACGTTTCCGGCAAGCACTTTGGATGTCGAGGTGAATGTGGGTCACGAGGTTAGTCTCGGGATGACAGCGGGTCAGGTGGGTGGTCATGGGTCATGGGGGAAGTCCATGGGTCATCAGTCATTGGTTGTTGAGTCCGAGAATGCTACTATTTCAAGAGGCCTTGGAAATGCAAAGGTTGCGGAAGTCGAAAGGTTTTTTATTCAAACGAGATCTAGTAGTTTGAAGCATTCAATGGATGCGGATGCCAATGGCACGCCTCATTTAATGGGTGCTACATCCGAAGGTGCTCCTATCCCCATGAATCTTGGTAAGGCAAATGTAGCGGAAGCCGAGGGGTTTTCTCTCCAAAAGATGTCTAATAACTCGACGCATTTAATGGGCATAGGGAATGTTATACCCCGTAGTTCAGACCATGCGTATGAGAACGTACGAAAGTGTGTAAGACTTAAAATAGGTTGACAAAAATTTTGGCCGTGGCTACAGTACGGCGCGGATGCAGGCCGCGCGCAAGCCGGTAGTTACAGGCCGCGGCGCCGAAAGCAGGCCGTGGCGCTGAAGTTTCAAAGTCCGCAGAGTTTCAGCATCACGCGCGGCGCAGGGCCGCAGGCGCGCCGATGCGGGTTATGCGAGGGTGAGTGGAAAAATCTGCACTGTTTTGTTTTAAAAGCGGCCATGGGTGGGTGACAAGTGTCCCACCCCATATGATTTTGCATGCACTACTTATTGACCAAGTCTTGAAGACTTGGTCATTCTTCAAGTCCTTCTCTCTCTCTAAAGCTAAAAGCTCTCCCTTCTCTCTAGAATTTCAAGAGGAAATCTAAGCTTAAGGAAAATCTGAAAAATGTGGCAAGAAAGAAGCTTGTTGGCTAGCTTGTAAGAGTTATTGTAGTGGTGTTTTTGGAAAGGAGGATAACAAACTTGTTGGAATAATTTGGCTAAAGCTCTAAGGTAATAATTCCTATCTTGTAGCTAGTTTTTGGTGTTGCATGTGAAGAAGAAAGAACTTGTAGTGGTAAATATTACTCTTAGATACATTGAATGCAAGAAATATGGATTGGATATGAAAGGGTTGTATAAGAATGATATGTAAGTATGTTGTAGCCAAAACTCTACCTTAAACTTGTTTAGTTAGTTGTTGTACATTGTGGGGTAGAATTTTACACACCCAAGATTAGGTGTGTAATCCCCTTTGTGTTAATTGGATTGTTGGGCCTTAAACGTGGCGTTTGGATGTTGAATTCGGCCTTGATAAAGGTGGCAAAGTATGTAGAAACAAAAGAAATGATGCCCAATTTTCCATAGAAATTAGTAACTTTGAACTTGGAATGTCTACATTGAAACTAGAGGTTAATAAACGTATTATGGTCATTATAGGTTGACATATTACGTGCAGTATTTTTGGACTTAGCAAGTGGATTGACCGAAGAGGTATGTGGAGCTTTCCTATCTCTTGAGCATGAGTAGTTGTATCTATGTAGTACGGTAGACGTACAAGATTTGATATTCTTCATGTAACGACCTGCCCGGCTCAAGCATCGTGCCTTACCCGGCACCCTAGTGATACATACATCGAGAAAATCAATGAACATAAAACATGAGTCATTTAACAAAAGATATAATAAATAAACAAAGCAACCAAAAGCTTGCCTTTCAAGATATACATAAAACTCGAACAGCTTTAATCCTTTTACAACCCCGCCACAACAAGATTACATGCACTTAAGATATACACGACTATGACGGACAGGCTTCGCCATACCCCGAATGTACAAGAACCTACAACTCGTGGAACACCTACTAAAAGATAAGCCTCCGAGAAACGGAGCTTCAAATGCGCCAACCGTGATCCCATGGCGAGGATCCACGATCGATGTACTTCTACCGCAGATAACGCAGCCCTCAAGGAGGTCAAGATAACAGTACCAAGTATGTGAAATCATAATATCAGAAATGAAATCATACTAGTCTATATAAAGCAGAGACATGTATGATAACCAAACTACGATCACAACATAAAACGATATCACTCCAATATAACTACGGGTCTCACGCCCACCACATCAATCAGGTTCGCATTACGGGCCGCATGCCTCTAACATCAGACGGCAGACATGTCCATGATGCAACAATAATACCAATGTCCCATGGCCACATGCCCGACTCGTGACGGTGTAGACATGTCCATGTGACTCAACAACAAGACAAAGAATCCAAATGGAAGCATACCCGCGCGCCACGATCGTGTCGGTATGTCCAAAGTGGAAACAATAAGACAACTTTCCAAATGGACGATACCCGCGCGCTACGCATCGTCAAGATGTCCAAAAGGAAATCACAAGGCGACAATCGAAATGGAAACATACCCGCGGCCACGATCGCGGTCAAGATATCCAAAGCGATTAACTACAAGACCTTAACTAAAATGGAAGCATACCCGCGCCACGATCGTGTCGGTATGTCCAAAGCGATTAACAACAATAATACTATCAGCGAACGCACTGGAATTTCTCCGCCACCGCCAGACGCCCAAGTAAGTTCTCAACTACCAACCGACTCTATCGAGAGACGCAGAATACGTAAACACAACGCTTGTACAATAAAGGCTATCATCACAAGCATAGTAAGTTTCACACAACTCAAAGTACTTTCATTTTATGCCAAAGTCCGGTTTTTAACCCCAAAGTACTACATACGTTAAGTTTTGTAAAAGAGATCCATTACTTTTATCAAAGTCACCCGATACCGTAGTATTAGAATGACCAACCCACATTTTTAAGTAAACCGTAACACTTTCCTTTTAAAATCAAGTACCAACATTCTTTTCCTAAGTTCCATTTGCCTAGTTTCAATTACTCCAACTTCTTATTTTCAAAAGGTTTCATAGTTCCCAAACTTAATCACTGATTCCTTTTAGAACAATCGAGTAACATATGTCATATATGTGAGTAGTTTATTCTTGTTTATAACGATCTTATTACAAACAGCATGATCTAGAAAATGTAATATCATTTTGTCTTATCTTAGCTTCTATGCAGATGGAGGTTTCACCGGTTTTAATACAACACATCATTATTCAATACATTTTCCTTTATTAACGCCGCAGGTCCTGTCGATACACATTCGATTCGAAATCAAGAAACATTATCCCTTTAAAACCAAGTACTCATTACTCACGAATGAGGTTTCACACAAACATCCACATTAAAACAAATAAGTTAAGTCTCTTATCTTATAAGATCAAGTCTCTTAACTTCTAACATCAAGAAACCATTTTCACTTACATAAGGTCGTTATAACTAACTTCCCATAAAGCTATTATAACACCCTATGTTTTAAACCAACCAAATCACTTAGCACATGACGTCACCGCACTACATAGTTCACAACAACATGCTAGAAAAGATAGGAAGAGGTTCACATACCTCGCGACGATTTATCGACAATAAGCAAAATGCTCCAAGTACTACAACCTTGCTAAATTTTCTTCCACTCTCGAGTAGAATACGCTACTCTAAGTACTTTCACCTATAAAGGACAAAACGTCTATTAACCCCAAAACACAATTTTCTATCTTTCTATAGAAAATTGCAAAGACTTCCCCGCAACAACAGTAAATCTCCTCCTCTATCGAGGCCGGCTACCAAGCCAACCAGGGGTTTACACGCCTACCCTGACGTGTACAATTCTACTCAAGAATACTACACAAGTCTACTGCACACAATTCTATGTAAATACGATTCGAGCTTATTTATTCTTCAGACTTAAGTCAAAAGACATTGCCGAATACTAAGTATAGTTCCATATATAGTATACCTCAACTATATATTCTAACAAACATGTAATTTCCAATTACAATAGAGGGACAAGATAATTACCTGTAAGCCCAAAATTATCCAAGTTATAATGTCGATCCCGAGCAAGGTTTAGCTCCACCCGTGCGCTCCAAACCACTCCAAACAACCCTTAGAAGTTCTAACTAACTTCTACTCAAATACTTCAACCAACTGAAGATTTCCTTGTGGTTTGGTTTGAGACTAAAAGGACAAAAGGTAGTATTTCCTGACTCTACGAAAGAGGTATCTTTGGAATACTACAAGGTACAAGGCTAAGGTATTTTGGGCATTATAACAATACTAGGAGTATTTCTATACCACAACAAGGGTATTATACGAAACAACTAGCAGTGGGTACCCACTGCCAAGCCTCACTCAAAAGGGGGCCTCTACCAAAGCTCCACAAAGGGGAGGGCTTTGGACGATTTCAACTCACAAAGGGGAGAGATTTCAAGACTTGAAAATGATTTTGATGAAGAAAGTTCATCAACTAAGGGGTATTTATAGAAACCCAAAGGCCAACCAATGGCCAAGATCTAGCCAAGTGCTACACAAGTGTAAGGCCAAGATATGCCCAAGTGCACCCTAGCCCCTACTCCTTAAAACCCTCACAAATATCTACCAAAAATATCTACCCACTGACACCCCAATCGCCCAAGTCACGCCCCACCTAGTTTAAATGTGAGGTGACACACGCCACCCTCCCGTTGGTCCAAAATGTTCCGCCTCTCTAAAAATCCGCAAAATACAAAACGACATAGTCGGAATTTTCCTTCGCAAGTTACGCGAAAACGCTTCGTCGAAAAACGACTCCAACCGTGTTGTGCACAAATGTTATTTCGCCAGGTGCCATGGGTGACACGTGTCGCCCCGATTCGCCTGAATATTTCGTCTTCCAAAAATATCCAAAATACCGAAAACTTAAAAACAAAGCGGGCCTACAAAATCAGAATTTCTCCGTGGCCCCACGTGACCATTTCCAAAAATAAAATCTCAAAATTCTAATATAATCTATGAAGTCCAAATACCAACCGGGAATCCAATTCCCATTAACGAACCTTTTTCTTCACAAATAACCGGAAACTTTTCCGAAAACTCACATCTTTCTTTCTTTTCAAAATTTTCTCAGACTTCGCACGCACGCCCTCACATACATACCCGCAACTACGGGTATAACATTCTCCTCTCTTAGAAACATTCGTCCCGAATGTTCCTTCTCAAGACGGATATCGATGAAGTTCCTCTAACAAGTTGTCAACGCCATACCGCGGCCACAAATAACACACGTTATCTTCCTTCCTTACTCGTCGTGCCGCTCTTCGAACACTTGAACTCTTCTAGCACGTACCATACTTCCGCCATTACTTCCGCTTCCGAAAATCTCGAGTCACTACCTCCAAACTTGGTCATCTTACTAACCTCAAACTTCCTTAAGGCCATTCCCGCCTTTACGAACCGCTCGGTCGAACGCGCCCACGAACTCATACGATGATCATACAAACTTGGGCCTAGCATCCTCGTGACTACCACCGCTGACCACCTAACTGACCCCACCTCAAACCGGTTACGGTTGACCCGCAAATGGTCCTCAACCCGACCCCAACCGCGCCAAACTCTTGTTCCCGATCCGAACAATCTTACTAATTCACATCATGAAAGCTACCACTTCCATCTCACACTACCCATGGACTTATCACACAAATAAATCCCACGATACTACTCACCCTTATAAAGGTCAAACATAAAACGAATCTTTTACTCAAGACGACCTTACCTCTAAGGTCTCGCCGTGAAATAGTCTAAGGTTCACACTTACCATGCCTCCATACGTATCCTTCCAACTAACCATGCATTCTAACTCACACATATCACAATGCTATCCGTACATAGCACACAATAATGAGATCATCATAACAAGCATACCAAAACTCTAGAGGTTAAGGATATACCAAGCTACCGCCCACTCTAATCATAGGCCACTGCAGCAGGCATACCAGAAGGTGATAAACCACCACAGATCCCGGCGTCGAGTCGTAACATCCGCGCTTCCTCGTAGACGCTCGCAAATGGCCCGCTGGCCGCATGCAAAACAAACTCCCAATCTAGCACGACACTCTCCAAAATGGAGTCTACCACAATGGTCACAACGAGGTAGGGTGGCTTCACCGTTAACACCGCTCGCCGAAAATCTGAACCTCGAGCCCCGACACGCCTCAAGACGGTGAGGACCACTGCACCGGTGGGTATATAACTAGCTCGGCCGAGGCGGTCCGCCTCGAAAGCCACCAAAGGACCCCGCCGCCCCGCCTCTTCGCCGATCCAGTCATTCCGTCGACCCTCCGCGCTCACATCCTAGCGCATGAGCTCGCACGCGGCAATGTCCATGCCGGCCAAGAGAAACACCCGCACAAGATTCGCCATATAATCATCAAGCCCGCGACGTAGCGATGCACTTATCCTCCATATCTCGCAACTAGCGCAGGACATATCGAGCCAAAGAATCGAACTCGACATTGTACTCCCGACGGCGCCTCTCTGCCTCAAGAATAAAAATCGTTTACCGCGTGCCCTCATCCGCGGAGGCAAGAAGCGTGAGGAAAGCCCCAAAACTCATCCCATACTGGAGGTGCATGCTCTCCCGAAAAGCTCCCATGAATCAAACCAATCGATCGCGGTATCACGCACCGACGCGAACCAAAGGTCACTGACTCGGTCTCAAGCCTTGATCACCCGCACGATCCGTCAGAATCGCCGGATGAACTCCTCGCGATCATCCTCGTGCCTCGACCCATAAAACTCGCGGCTAACTCGTAAAGTCCCGTAGCCTCAAACTATCTCGCCGGTGAACCATCGTGCATCGAACCGAATCGCCAGATCCACTGCTCTCATATCCGCCACAACCTCGCCAATAATCGCCATCTCTGTGACCATCTCCCGCCTGCATCGCGGACCGAGGCTCGTGTATCAGAGTCTCATCGCCCATCGACGCGCTTAAACTCGGCTGGCCGTGGCGCGCGAAACCCGGGCTCAAGCACAACTCAGTATCGCTCGCTCGCGCTGCATCTCTCAGATCTCACTAGCAAGACTCGCCGCTTTGCCCTTCTGGCTCGTGCCTTGCGCGGAGGCATAATCGTAAAATGAGATACGTCGGAGGGTCCAACTTACAACACAGCCTCTAAGGCACGATCTCGTAATGAAGAATGGAAACTAATCCTAAATGTCCTGCAGCCTCTCGATTATAGATGTGGTGCACAACACATCGATAATAAAGACTTACTAGACACGGCTCAGACACTTTCCGAGGATTAATCGCTCGATACCACTTTTGTAACGACCGTTCGCCCGGTTCGCATCGTGCCTTACCCGCACCCTAGTGATACATACATCGAGAAAATCAGCGGAACATAAAACATGAGTCATTTAACAAAAGATATAATAAATAAACAAAGCAACCAAAACAATTGCCTTCAAGATATACATAAAACACGAATAGCTTTAATCCTTTTTACAACCCCGCCACAACAAGATTACTGCACTCTAAGATATACACGACTATGACGGACAGGCCCCGCCATACCCCGAATGTACAAGAACCTACAACTCAGTGGAACACCTACTAAAAGATAAGCCTCGGAGAAACGGAGCTTCAAATGTTGAACCATGATCCTATGGCGAGGATCCACGATCGATGTACCTCTACTGCAGATTTAACGCAGCTTCAAGGAGGTCAAGACAACAGTACCAAGTATGTGAAATCTGCATAACATCAGAAATGAAATCATACTAGTCTATATAAAGCGAGACATGTATGATAACCAAACTACGCTCACAACATAAAATCATCACTCCAATATAACTATGGGTCTCACGCCCACCACATCAATCGTTCGCATTACGGCCGCATGCCGAATCGTGACGGTGTAGACATGTCCATGATGCAACAATAATACCAATGTCCCACGGCCACATGCCCGGACTCAGACGGTGTAGACATGTCCACGTGACCTCAACAACAAGACAAAGAATCCAAATGGAAGCATACCCGCGCGCTACGATCGTGGTCAAGATGTCCAAAGGGAAACAATAAGACAACTTTCCAAATGGACGATACCCGCAGCGCCACGATCGCGGTCGTGATGTCCAAAAGGAAATCCTGGCGACAATCGAATGGAAACATACCCGCGCGCTACGATCGTGTCAAGATATCCAAAGCGATTAACCACAAGACCTTAACCAAAATGGAAGCATACCCGCGGCCACGCATCGTGTCAGTATGTCCAAAGCGATTAACAACAATAATACTATCAACAGAACGCACTGCGGAATTTCTCCGCCACCGCCGCAAGACGCCCAAGTAAGTTCTCAACCAGTCAACCGACCCTCTATCGAGAGACGCAGTAACACAGAAACACAACGCTTGTACAATAAAGGCTATCATCACAAGCATAGGCAAGTTTCACACAACTCAAAGTACTTTCATTTTATGCCAAAGTCCGGGTTTTTAACCCCAAAGTACTACATACGTTAAGTTTTGTAAAAGAGATCCATTACTTTTATCAAAGTCACCCGATACCCGTAGTATTAGAATGACCAACCCACATTTTTAAGTAAACGTAACACTTTCCTTTTAAAATCAAGTACCAACATTCTTTTCCTAAGTTCGGTTTGCCTAGTTTCAATTACTCCAACTTCTCATTTTCAAAAGGTTTCATAGTTCCCAAACTTAATCACTTGATTCCTTTTTAGAACAATTGAGTAACATATGTCATATATGTGAGTAGTTTATTCTTGTTTATAACGATCTTATTACAAAGAAATGATCTAGAAAATGTAATATCATTTTGTCTTATCTTAGCTTCATGCAGATGGAGGTTTCTACCGGTTTTAATACAACACATCATTATTCAATACATTTTCCTTTATTAACGCCGCAGTTGGTCCTGTCGATACACATTCGATTCCAAATCAAGAAACATTATCCCTTTAAAACCAAGTACTCATTACTCACGAATGAGGTTTCACACAAACATCCACATTAAAACAAATAAGTTAAGTCTCTTATCTTATAAGATCAAGTCTCTTAACTTCTAACATCAAGAAACCATTTTCACTTACATAAGGTCGTTATAACTAACTTCCCATAAAGCTATTATAACACCCTATGTTTTAAACCAACCAAATCACTTAGCACATGACGTCACCGTACTACATAGTTCACAACAACATGCTAGAAAAGATAGGAAGAGGTTCACATACCTCGCGACGATTTATCGACAATAAGCAAAATGCTCCAAGTACTACAACCGCTAGCCCTTTCCACTCCTCGAGTAGAATACGCTACTCTTAGTACTTTCACCTATAAAGGTCAAAACGTCTATTAACCCCAAAACACAAGTTTCTATCTTCTATAGAAAATTGCAAGACTTCCCGCAACAACAGAAATCTCCTCCTCTATCGAGGCTGGCCACCAAGCCAACCAGTGGGGGTTTACACGCCTACCCTGACGTGTACAATTCTACTCAAGAATACTACACAAGTCTATCGCAATACATCTATGTAAATACGATTCAGCTTATTTATTCTTCAGCTTAAGTCAAAAGACATTGCGAATACTAAGTATAGTTCCATATATAGTATACCTCAACTATATATTCTAACAAACATGTAATTTCCAATTACAATAGGACAAGATAATTACCTCTAAGCCCAAAATTATCCAAGTTATAATGTCGATCCCGAGCAAGGTTTAGCTCCACCGCGGCGCTCCAAACCACTCCAAACAACCCTTAGAAGTTCTAACCAACTTCTACTCAAATACTTCAACCAACTATGAAGATTTCAGGGTTTGGTTTGAGACTAAAAGGACAAAAGGTAGTATTTCCTGACTCACGAAAGAGGTATCTTTGAATACTACAAGGTACAAGGCTAAGGTATTTTGGGCATTATAACAATACTAGGGAGTATTTCTATACCACAACAAGGGTATTATACGAAAACAACTAGCAGTGGGTACCCCACTGCCAAGCCTCACTCAAAAAGGGCCTCTACCAAAGCTCCACAAAGGGGAGGGCTTTGGACGATTTCAACTCACAAAGGGAGAGATTTCAAGACTTGAAAATGATTTTTGGATGAAGAAAGGTCATCCACTCAGGGGGTATTTATAGCAAACCCACAGGCCACCCAATGGCCAAGATCTAGCCAAGTGCTACACAAGTGTACGGCCAAGATATGCCCAAGTGCACCGTAGCCCCTCCTCCTTCAAACCCTCACAAATATCTACCAAAAATATCTACCCACTGACACCCCAATCGCCCAAGTCACGCCCACCTAGCTTCCAATGCGAGGGTGACACGCCACCCTCCCGTTGGTCCAAAATGTTCCGCCTCTAAAAATCCGAAAAAAGACACAACCACATAGTCGTAATTTGCCCTTCGCACGTTACGCAAAACTTTTCGTCGAAAAACGACTCCAACCGGGTGTTGTGCACAAATGTTATTTCGCCAAGGTACACGGGGTGACACGTGTCGCCCCGATTCGCCAGAATATTTCGTCTTCGAAAATATCCAAAATACGGAAAACTTAAAAACAAAGCGGCTACAAAATCAGAATTTCTCCCGTGGGCCCCACGTGACCATTTCCGAAAATAAAATCTCAAAATTCTAATATAATCTATGAAGTCCAAATACCAAATCTGGGAATCCAATTCCCATTAACGAACCTTTTTCTTCACAAATAACCGGAAACTTTTCCGTCGAAAACTCACATCTTTCTTTCTTTTCAAAATTTTCTGTCGTACTCTCGTACGTACGTCCTCACATACATACCCTGCAACTACGGGGTATAACACTTCACTTGTTTTAAGTATATGATACTTGTTCGGTTTTAAAAGTATAAGTCCCTTGGACATAGGGAAAGGTGTTTGACTAAAATATAACGTTAATATAACGACTTTATGGGGAGTTGGTTATATTAGCTTTATGAAAGGTTAATAAAGAAAGGTTTACTCTAAGTAAAATAAGTACGGGCAAATGATTTGAATTTGTGGAAGGTAAATCGTTTTTAAGGCATTAATTGCCTAAGGTTTTAAAAGAAATGAAGTCACTTGATTTAGAAGCCTAATATATTTCTAAAAGGGAAATATGACTTGTCTTGAAAGTAATCGTGACTTGATACTATGGTTATTAGTATCTTGGAAGTTTTATATAAAAAGGAGTCATTTCTTAAAAGGTTAGAAGTACGTGGTACTTGAGTTGAATTCCCGTATTTTCTCTTAATTGACATGTTAGTGCTTTAAGTAAGCTAAAATGAGAGGATATATGAATAATGTTAATAAGAAGTTAGGGGATTTCTTAACTTGCTTATGTTATGATAAGTCGGTGGCGCTTATGTTATGTACGATAGCCGGTTGTGCTGAGTAATGTACTATTATTATTATTACTACGTATTCCATGGATTTGCTACCCATGATGCGAGTGCGGCGCTTGTACTCATGCGGGCCCACTGGGTCCATGCGGGTGAAATAGTCCCATGCGGGTGAAATAGTCTCATGCGAGGCGGATGACCTCATGCGGGTGAAATAGTCCCATGCGGGTGAAATAGTCTCATGCGAGGCGGATGGCCTTATGCGGGTCCACAGGACCCATGCGGGTGAAATAGTCCCAGGAGTAGGATTGCTTAATGATACTACGGGCGAGAGACCCTGTTTTGATCATGAGGCTCCTATTTTTATGCAGTACAACTTATACTTGTTACTCTCATTGTTAGTAAGGCACAGTGCAATATAATTGGGTTTTCATCTATGACTCCAGCTTATTTTGACTTATGATATTATTACAGTATTTTCCAATTTTACATACTTAGTACATATTGTAATCGACCCTTCCTGGCCGCGTTCATGCCGCAGGTGGAAAGCGGTGGTGGATCCTCATTCTTAGGATCTTTACTCGTGTGTCGTGAGCTCCATTCTCCGAGGCTCGACTTTTAGTACAGTTCTCCCGGTGTCAGATGTTTTGTACATTCAGGGGTATGACGGGACCCTGTCCCGTCATAGTGTTTACTCTTTCTTAGAGGCTTGTAGTCCTGTCATAACTTGGGTTGTTAAGGATGTAACTGTTCAGCTTTGTTATATTTAGAGGTAGCCATTTTTGGGTTAGCCTGCTTATATGCTATATGGGTTCTTGTTGTGAGTTTATTTTCCGCTGGTTTTCTCTGATGTTGTATCACAAGGGTGCCCGGGGTAAGGCACCAGTCACGGGTCCGTGGTCGGGTCGTGACAGGGAATGTAGAGACATCTCATTTAAGGGGACTTCGAAACTTAATTGGGTGGGAACCGGTCTTGACAAGATCGAGAGCCCTAACTCGTCGCATTTAATTGGCATAGGGAACGTTGAGGCACCTCATTTAAGGGGACTTCGAAACTCGAATTGGGTGGGAACCGGCCTTGACAAATACGAGAGCCCTAGGAACTCTAATACATTAAATGATAGTGCATTATTACAACAAAAGACTTCTGGGACACCAAATCCCAATGATGCACGTTTTTGGACTTCAATTGAGGGAACCAACAATGTTCCTATGGACCCTCAACCCTTCACTTCACCCGAAGCTGTAAATGCACCTAAAGATAAGCCTATTCCAAGGAAGAAGACTTATGCGGGTGTTTATGAGTCACGCCCGAAGCAAAGGGTATGAAATTGCAATTTATTGAACAAGAAGGAGATATTGTAGAATTTGAGGCGAACGATGAAGTTCCATTTGTTAAAACTTGGGGCTATTGTCTTATTGGATGTTTCACGGGCCCATTCCCGGGACGTGAGGCACTGAATTCAATTGTTAAGGGCTGGAATGTGAAGTGTCGAATCATTCCCTATGGACGTAGATGGACCGTCTTCCGTTTCATGTCAGTGGATGATAGCATTAAGGTATTTCATGGTGGCCCCTATATGACATTCGACAAAACATTGATGTTAAAACTAGTTGATAAGGACATGATACTTTCAGATGATCTTTTTATGAAAATCCCCATTTGGGTGTTGCTACGTGACATCCCCTTATCGGTTTGGAGTGAAACCGGTTTGAGTAAAATTGCATCGCGTGTTGGAATGCCTCTATACACGGATCAGTTTACTAAAGAGAGGTCCAAAATGAACTATGCACGAGTTTTGGTTGAAGTCGATGTTAGTAAGGAGCCAGTCACGGAATTCAGAGTAAAGCTGTCGAGTAATATCATGTATGTTCAAAAAGTGGAATATGAGCATTATCCGGATTTTTGTTTTCATTGCCAAATATTTGGACATAGCCATTTAAAGTGTAAGAAGTCGAAGAAACAAGTGAAGCCTATGGAGACTTCCCAACCTCAAAATTCGTATGTTTTGCCTCAAAATAGCGAGGATACAAATTTGCCCTCTATGCCCGGAAATGTCGATACAACTTTGAATCTTGATCGAGCTTCGGGTGAGAAACAATTGGATGAACACCGTTTGCGAGATGCACAAGATGTTACCATTACAACAAAGGTAGGTAATAGAGATTTTAATCAAGTCAAGACCTTTGCCGAGGCAACACGAGGGGGGTCTAAAACTCCTTTCGTCCCGGGATCCTTTAGAAGTACTATGGGTGTCGAGAATTCGCCGAGTGTGTATATGCAAGCACCACTTTGTGCGGATAATGATGGATGACAAGAAGTTACTTCAAGAAAGAATTTTATTAAGAACAAAGCCAAACAGCAAATTTGAGAAGTGGAAAGAATATTTCAACCTTCCAAGATTGAGTTTATGATTTAATCCTCTCTTGTAACGTCACCTATGAGTGAACGTCCCATCCCTCCTCTCTTTCATTTCTTGTTTATGCTTACGTTGAGGATTGAGAACCCTCAACGACCGATTGTAGCTCCCTGTTTTTTCTTTTAATAATATTTGCATTTACCTGGAAAAAAAAAAGTAGAAGTGACCCCATCCTACTTAAGATACTCGATAATTTTTTATTTTTTTATAGTTTAATTGACAAGTGGGTTGACCTAATTAAATTGTAAATGATGAATTGAGGATCCTAAAATTGTCTAAAGGAGTGTGCTATTTTTTAAAGATTTATTTATATTTGTGTAAAAGGCAAAAGGGCATCATTGTTATTTGCTAATTAAGATGATTCTTCTATCCTTGGATGAATAACGAAAATAAATGGAATTGTATTTTCTAATTTAGTTTTGTTGATAAACAAGTGCTCCTCACCTCTCACACGTATCTTTGTATATTATACCTTCTTAATTAGTTCATTAAACCAATCATGCCGTTTTAATTGGATTGTACATTAGCACATGATTCCATAGACCCATATGATATTTTCGAATCCAAAAGTCACCAATAAAAAGGATGCCATCCCCTATGATTTCTTAGGTAAATAATGATTTCTAAGATAAAAGGAGGATTACAAATTTACCCTTATGCAAATCTCCTAAAACATCTTTCCAAAACTCCAAATATGAAAATGAATGTTAAAGTTCCAAGTGGGGTTTTAAGTTTCTGTCCAACAGTCACGGGTCCCACTGTTGCGATCGCGAGACCCTGAACACTTAATCTTCTCTACCGCATCACTGGCCACTGCAATTGTGGAGCTTTGTATCGCGACTCATCGCAATCGTCACCTGCTCCAGGCAATTGCGTAGAACGAAACCAGCAGCTGCACACCAGAATCTAGTGTGTTTTCAAACTTGAAATTGACCCTCGGGATTCATTCGGGACCCCGCAAATACAAACCAAGTATGCAAACACGTCCTAAAATATGCAAATAACCTTTTCACGCACTCCAAACAATCACACGAGGTCGTCTTTGTAACATCCTGCACATTTGCGTGTTTGTATGCATGCCTAGTTATCGAGGTAGACTCTAATGGCTTGATGTAACATCCCGTACATTTACGTTAAGGTGCGTCGTAAGTTTAAGTTTGGAGAGATAAAGTCATTATTAAGGTTATAAGTGTTTAAAACTATGTTTAATACGTATCAAAGGGATTAGAAGTTAAACGACTTGAAAAAAGTGCATTTCGGCGAAGTTTGGTGATATGTGGTGGCATTTTGCGCTGCAGATCGTGATGTGCGCCACAAAGTTGGATGCATATTGAGAAGCTTTTCCCCTTTCCCTCATCTTCCTAATGGTGTTTGTTTCATTATGCCTTACAAAATGCTGCAGCATATTGCATTCTGCTCCACAAATCCTACCGCATAATGCATTTTGCCCCACAAATCTGACCGCAAAGTTGAGGCGGTGGAACCTTCTAAAGTTCATAAAAGTGGTGGAATCTTTATCTAACCTCATTTATCGATCAAAATGACCCAAAACACTCACTAAATGTTCTCGAAGGATTATCCCATGATTCAAGAGATAATCCAAAGGTAAACAACGTAAATCTCACGTCGAAGATCCCGTGGTACCCGTAGAACTTGATGTCTCTTTGTTGTGATTGATTGGGAGGATTCTTCAAGGTTAAGTAAGCTTGTGTTAGATGTTGTTAGTTGTTACTACTGGTTTGAGGTAAGATATCTCATCTTATATATATTTGGGCATATCTAATCCTTAACTAAGTTATGTGAGCTAGAATCTACAAATCAACGATCAAAAGTCGTATATGAGTTGTTGTGTTATATTGGTGTGTTTTGAAGTAATTCTTGTGATATGGTATGGCTGTATTTATGAAGGAGAACTCATATATCAGCTGTTATTGTGTTGTGATGGTTTGAGAAGATAGGATGGTGGTTAATGACACAATGTAGTTATATATGAGGCGAGTTTGTTGTTCGTTGGCTCTAATTATGATTCTTAATATTGATAGAAGTATTATTGTCATCCTTGTAGATTAGTGTATTAACGGACCGCTCGTGGTGAGTGTGAGAGACGTTTACAACTGAGGTATTTTAAGGCTATTCTTTTCTTCTTTTGGCATGACCCGAATGAAAATGAAACCTATAGGAACGTCCCTCCAAAATGACTCTATTCTTGTTAAATTAGAGATGTTCATGTTCTTCAATTCTATGAAAACGTTTCTTGAATCTTGTTTGTCCCTTATCGTGAGTACTTTCATGTCGTTATCTCTTATTGTGTTGTGATTTCTCTTAATGATAATGATACGTTTTATGACATGTTAGCTACATACCGATAGTCATAGGTGTAATGATCTTCCGTCATTCCGACGAGCTCAAAATGTTCCTTATGATCCTCATGCATGTATATATGTGTATGATGAGAAGCGCGTTATTTACGCGATCACTGATTAGTTGGTTATGATGGTGATGATGATACCTTTAGAGGTCTATGACGTTATATATGCATTATATATCTCAACGGTGTTATATACATGTATATATTGTATTATTGCATATCATGGCTCTCAGTGGCAATCCAGAGTTTCAGGTTGACCCTTATTGTCTCTCATTTATATTCATGACTTTGTTATGCTTTATCTGTCTTACATATCAATACATTATTTTGTACTGACATCCCTTTACCAGGAGCGCTGCGTTCCATGCCCACAAGTCTAGGTAGACAAATTGACGGACCTCCTCAGTAGGCTACTTAGCTCAGCATAGCTTTGGTGCACTCCATTTATTACGGAGTTTCCATTTTGAGTTGGTATGATTATGTGTTTATATATATACATATATGTATATATTATGGATATGGCAGAATCCTATCCCGATCTTATGACGTTTATGACACTTTTAGAGGCTTGTAGACTTATGTCCCTTATATTAGATGTTTTATATGGCCTTTCCGGCCTATGTTTTATTGTACAGTCTTCCTTGGTAGCCTTGTCCGACCCTTATATATATATATATATATGAAAAGCCTGGAAATACTATAGTTTCTCAGATCCAACAATTTGTTAGCAGATCTATGTCCATTTCCTTCTAGAGATATCGTAGCCAAACAGTCTCTACCTCTTCTTCAGTACAATTTGAGATCCAGTCAGCTAGACACTCAATTTCTTCATTTCCTGCTAGAATTGAAACAATTAACTTTGAATCCAAGATCCCACAAGCCAAGTACTTTGTGGAAACACCTTCTCCAACTTTGAGCAACCCCAATCACCCACATATTCTACCTTAGGATTGTCAAATTGACAAAGAGAATCTCCAGGTAGATTTTTACTCTCAAGAAACATGTCCAAAAGAAGTTGGATTTTAAAGAATTTTCAACGGAAAAATCTCCAAGAAATGTATTATGAATTTTTAAACTCTGTTAAATTCTTGAGTGGTTTCAACAACAATTAAATTTCCCATTTTCCAAATCTATTAATATTTCAAAAAATTGGAAAACCACCACTAGAGGAGAAGTTGTCTCTGAAGGATTTTCAGCAAATTATGCTAACAACACAATTGTTGCCACACATTTTATAATGAAACCTGACAATGAAGCATTCAGTAACAAAGATATTAAAAATAGTTTTGAACATAATAATTACACAAACAAATATTTACAAAATCTTGGTGAATATTTAATTTCAAAACCCTCCTTGCCAGCATCTGCTAAACCGGCAGAGACCTTACAAAATTCCTACAACATTCACTAAAGATCTCCAAATACACCAAGCTAGGGACTTTCTGATCTTCAGCGTAGGATCTTAGAAATTGAGAGAACCTTGATTATTCAGGATACTCCAAAGAAAACTACTTTTAAAGGTTCTGTAACATTCTTCAGGAAGTAGATACTGACCAAGAAGAAGATACTTAGTCAGAATAATTTCATGATAATATTTCTCTAGAAGTTTCCCCTCTTAGAGAAGGACTCCAACTGACGTAGGTGTTGCGATATTTCTAGATGCTTACGCAAGTGTACGTATCGTTCAAGTAATAAAAATCTGTAAGACCGAGTTTATCGTCCACAGAGACTGGTTTATTAAGTACCGGTTATCTATTCTATGGTATCTATTTGGTTGACATTCTTTAGTTTTAGATTGATGACTAAGTGCAGAAAATAAACTAAAGATGATTATACTTCGGGTTTATAACAATTATGAAAGAAATAGGGTTCCAATCTCCTCAACTATCCACTCTCTCACGTGTTAATGCAATGCTAATGATTCTTCTTCTTATTAAGATAACATGTTAACTAATCTGTCATTATATTTCGGTTAGGACATACAAGAGCTCAACCTTATGTAGAAACCTTCTATATTTCTATGATAAATTTTACCACACAGTATGATTAAGAACAATAACCTTTAATTACTACACAAGTATCGGGGTACTTTCGTCCACGATTTTAACCTATGTCTAGACAATTACAGCATATTCAAATCTCACTTTTCAGACTTTTGATTCGAAATCATATAAGTGATGACAATTAATAGCTAGTTAATTAACAAGCAATCATAACAATATTGAATAGATCTTAATACGCTGAAGAAGAACTCAAAAACTAATGCATTAACTATATGAAAGAGCTTCAAGAAGATTCGATGGAAACCCTACTAAAGTAATTAGCTCCTAAACATTGTCATGTCAAAAACTAAATTACAATCTAACATAAACTGAAATAAAGTAAGAGAAAGAAAATAACTTGAACAATGAGATGTCTCCAATTGTGTCTTGTCTCCTTTTCTCCTCTCCAAAATAGTCTAATCTAATAATGACAGGGTTTAGGGTATTTATATCTGAGAAAAATCTTGCTTCGGACCCTTTTACCCTTGCCAAAAATCGACTCGAAATCTGATTTTTACGCGTCAAGACCGCTGATTCCATTGTCCAGACCGCGGCTTTATTCACCCTAAATCATCAGCTTCTCGAAATATGGCACTGTTCCATGGCGAGCACCGCGGTGCCTTCGATGTTTCGATTTGGACTTTCGATAATTTTACGCCTTGCTAAATTTTCTCGATCATGTTTCATGGCACCGCGGTGCACTGCGAACGCGGTGCCTCTTTGATTTTTGTCCGGAATCTGTCAGATTTCTTATGTTCTTCTTGACACTTCTTAGACTTCATTCCTTGGGCTGTGCTTGTGCAATTTTCATCCTCAGTTAAGCTCATTTCATCCTCAAAAGTAGTATCTTCTCCTTTATGACCGTTGTGACACAAACGAAAGAGAAACACACCTAACACTATACTAAACGCAAAATAAAAGAGTAAAATACTAACTAAAAGGACTCAAAAGTGTATACAAAATACACTTAACAAACACCCCCAAACTTACACTTTACTCGCCCTCGAGTAAGCACAAAACAAAAACAAAAATAAAAACAAAGTTAAATAAAAGACTCTATGCAATATATCAAATAGTTATAGCAATGCTTCTTCAAAATCATGAATGAAAGTTGGGATAATATGTTAGAACATACATAACATGAATAATTAACAATCTAGAATTTCAAGTTAGATATTTCGCAAATTCACTTAGATCATGATCAATTGGAAATACAAATACCCGTCGTTCCTCTATTAAGATAGAAGGAAAGCACTTGAGCAAACCAAAGGGCCTTAACATATGCATGTCAATCTCATTCCTTCTTTCCCAAACGCTATAGATTTTGTCACGAATGACCAGGGGCGCGACTAGTACCCTTCCGGTACTCGTCAGTATATGCCGAGAATAGCAAATGAACATACATAAAACAAATCAGATAAGGTAAACATCACTAGCAAGCCGATAAGGCCGCTTTCATAAAATAACTTAACCGATAGTGAAACAAGATAACTTTATTCTTACGGCCCAAACCACAAACGTGACTACGCACTTAAGAATAACAATCGTGGCGGGCGGGGCCGCCATACCCCTGAATGTACAAAAGTTTATAACCTCGTGAATCATACCAAAAGACAAAGCCTCGGAGGATGGAGCTTTCGAAGTGAACAGTGATCCTAAGAGCGGACGGCCAAGTTACGATATCTCGACTGCGGATTGAACGCGGCCAGGAGGTCGATAACAGTACCAAGTATGTGGAAACCAAAATATCAGAATGAAAACATAAGTCCAAAACAAGCCGATCGGGATGAAATCAAATTACCTTTTATCGTGCCTTACCATCAATAAGAACATCAATCATATACTACACGCATGAAAAATAGAAGCTCATAAATCAAATACAATGGAAGCGTGCATCTGGAATCCTTCATCATCGGCGTACATCCAAGTAAACTCATAATCGAACAATGGAAACATACGTGGAATCCTTCATCATGGCGACGCGTCCAAGTAACTCATAATCGAACAATGGAAGCATACGTGGAATCCTTCATCATGGCGACGCTCCAAGTAACTCATAATCGAACAATGGAAGCATACGTGGAATCCTTCATCATGGCGCAGACGTCCAAGTAACTCATAATCGAACGATGGAAGCATACGTGGAATCCTTCATCATCCGGGCGACGCCCAAGTAACTCATAATCAACAATGGAAGCATACGTGGAATCCTTCATCATGGCGACGCCCAAGTAACTCATAATCAACGATGGAAGCATACGTGGAATCCTTCATCATGGCGACGCCCACGGGCAGTGGTATAACGATTCGGGATTTTCCTCGGATATACTCTTACCACAGGCAGATGGTATAACGATCTGGGTCAGTACTCGGATATACTCTTACACTGGAGCGGATGGTATAACGATCTTGGGGCTTGCCCCGGATATACTCTTATACCGTGCAGATGGTATAACGATCTTGGATCCGCCGCCGGATATACTCTTACATCAAGGGATGGTATGGCGATCTTGGGCCGCCTCGCATACTCTTACTGGCGAGGTGGTATGACGATCTTGGGGCTTGCCTCGCACATACTCTTACATCGAAGGAGGTGGTATGACGATCTGGGCTTGCCTCGCATATACTCTTACCCTATCTCAAATCACATCATATCATAATAATAATAAGTTAAGAAAACTTATAACTTCTTTTTAGTCTTGTTCACATACTCTCTCATTTTAGTTTACTTAAGGCACTTAACCATATCTTTAATAAAAGAACACCGGGAGTTTAACCCAAGTACTACATACTTCAACTCTTTCAAAAGTGACTCTTCTTTATACATAAAAGCCTTTGGGCAATTGATGCCTTTAAATCAATTTGCCTCTTCATATAATTATCTTACTTAGAGTAAATCCCTTCTTATTAACCTTTTATGAAGCTAATAGACCAACTTCCCATAAAGTTGTTATATTAACTCTATACTTTAGTAAAAATCATACTTTTCCCTTAACCAAGGGACTTATAATGCTCTTAAATCGAAAAGTCATTTTATACTCAAAACAAGTAAGAACACCAAATCTTGTACGTCTACCGTACTACATAGTTTCATCTATTCATGCTCAAGAGATAGGAAAGCTTCACATACCTCTTTGGTCAATCCACTTGCCAAGTCCAAACTACCGCAAGTAATATTTCAACCTATAATAACCATGATACGTTCATTAACCTCTAATTCCAATGTAGAATAATCTAACTCAAAGCCACTAAAATTCTATAGAAAATTGGGCAGCATTTCCTTTGTTTCTACTCACTTTGCCACCTTTCTTAAGGCCGAAATTATCATCAAAACACCACATTTTAGGCTCAATCAATCCAACAATTCAAAGGGGATTTCACACCCAAAAATTCTGCCTCATAAGTTTACAACAAATCACTTAACAATTCTAAGGTAGTTTTTAGGCTACAACAAGCTCATTTGTTCTTCTTAACCCATTCTTCATATCCAAACCACATTTCTAGCATGCAATGACTCTAAGAGCATTATTTACTACCACAAGTTCTTTCTTCTTAACATGCAACACTATAAACTAAATCTAAAGGAAGAATCATTACCTTAAAGTTTTAGCCAAAACTTATTCCAAGTATTGCTAGCTTCCTTGCCAAGAACACCACCACAACAATGCCAACAAGCTAGCTACAAGCTTCCTTTTTGGTTCTTAACTATTCAGATTTTTCTAAGGGTTTTAGAGAAGGGAGCAATTTGAGAGAGAGAGAGAGAAGATGAAAGATAGAAAATGTCCAAGTCTTGGTCAATATATTGCATGCAACAGAAATCAGATGGGGACACTTGTCACCTCCCATGGTCTCTTTTAAAACAAAAATCGACTTTTCTAAGTTTTTCCGCAAAATCCGCCTCGGCGCCGCCCGCACGCGCCATGGCTACTGAAACCTCCGCAGCTCTCGATCTTTCGCGCGCGCTTACTGGCCATGGGCGCTGCAACTTCAGCGACCCTTCAGACTTTAGGCGCCATGCCTGCATCCGCGCGCCCTGCCGCTTGGTCCGAAACGCATTCGTCCGATCAGACCGAACTTGTAACCTCATAACTTTCTACCCGACGCCCTATCGATTTAGCGGTTGGTTGCGTTGGAATCTAGACTAACGAACTACGCCAGGCCTTTAAAACACTTAGGAACTCTCAATGTACCGGGTCATAACCCGCCTTAAAGTTGACTAAAACCCATCCGAACAATCCATCAACCTATCTTACGAAATTTTTAAGTCTTACTCCTTCAAACGCCTCATGCGCATGACCTGAACTACGGGTGTAACATTCTCCCCTTAGAAACATTCGTCCCGAATGTTCTTTAGAGCCAATCTACTATTCCTCGGTACATCCTCGTACTATATACTAATGGAACTTCATTATGCCACCTATGACCCTAAGATATCGCACACGCATACCCATTCACTGTAAGTCAAACAGAAAATGAACCCAAAATATGAACCATTACTACTTACCTCGCCACGCCTAACAGACTGCTCCGTCCGTAATTACTAACTGATTCTATCACTGTACATAGTCTCAATATCCCTGCTCATGATACTAAATCTTACAACAATCCCATCACTTACTCCGCCTAATCTCATCTCAGACTATACTCTTAAGCATACCACGTAGCTTAATTTACAAACATAGTTTCCCATTAGGTCTCTTAATTAAACTTCTTAAGGGTCCATTTATTTCTCAGACAACTCATCATCTCCTAATTATCTCAAATTAGTACGTACAACCTTGATGAGAGTTCATCAAACCACTCCCTACCTTCCCAGATCTAATTAGTCCTTATCAATCTCGTATTCCAATATCATTCTAGGCAACACGTGTCCGAATTTATACATAAATCAGATAAATGAATGTCACTATACCCACTATACTACCATCATAACTAACCCGGATACGCAATCCACATAATCTTTCTCGGTCATCACGCTTTCTCAGTGCCAACAACATAACTCGTTAGGAGAGAGACGAATTCTAACCACACAAAATCTATCGCACGATCTTAGAGTGAGAAGAATGGAAACCAATCCTAAATATCCTGCAGCCTCCGATTATAGATGTGGTGCACAACACACCGATAATCAAGACTCTACTAGACACGGCCTCAGACACTTTCCGAGGACTAATCGCTCGATACCACTTTTGTCACGACCCGACTTCGGCCGCGACTAGTACCCTTCCGGTACCTGTCGTATATGCCAGAGAATAGCAATGAACATACATAAAACAAATCAGATAAGGTAAACATCACTAGCAAGCCGATAAGGCCGCTTTCATAAAATAACTTAACCGATGGTGAAACAAGATAACTTTATTCTTACGGCCCAAACCACAAACGTGACTACTGCACTTCTAAGAATAACAAGTGGCGGGGCCGCCATACCCCGAATGTACAAAAGTTTATAACCTCGTGGAATCATACCAAAAGACAAAGCCTCGGAGGATGGAGCTTTCGAAGTGAGCGGTGATCCTAAGAGTGCGGACCAGAAGTTACGATCTCGACTGCGCATGATTAACGCGGCCGGGCGAGGTGATAACAGTACCAAGTATGTGAAACTGAAAATACCGTAATGAAAACATAAGGCTGAAAAC
The DNA here is from genome assembly GCA_029844215.1 of Przewalskia tangutica. NCBI lineage: Eukaryota > Viridiplantae > Streptophyta > Magnoliopsida > Solanales > Solanaceae > Przewalskia > Przewalskia tangutica. Next base: position 9,909,111 of record CM056733.1, on the reverse strand, counting down.
AAGCTGGGATCAGGGATGAAATCAAATTACCTTTTACTGTGCCTTACCATCAATAAGAACATCAATCATATACTACACGGCATGAAAAATAGGAAGCTCATAAATCAAATACAATGGAAGCGTACCCGTGGAATCCTTCATCACTGGCGGTACATCCAAGTAAACTCATAACTGAACAATGGAAACATACCCGTGGAATCCTTCATCATCGCAGACGCTCCAAGTAACTCATAATCGAACAATGGAAGATACCTGCGGAATCCTTCATCATGGCAGACGCCCAAGTAACTCATAATCAACAATGGAAGATACGTGGAATCCTTCATCATCCGGGCAGACGCCCAAGTAACTCATAATCGAACGATGGAAGCATACGTGGAATCCTTCATCATCCGGGCGACGCCCAAGTAACTCATAATCGAACAATGGAAGCATACGTGGAATCCTTCATCATCCAGACGCTCCAAGTAACTCATAATCAACGATGGAAGCATACGTGGAATCCTTCATCATCGGGCGACGCCCACTAATGTGGTATAACGACTCGGGATTTTCCTCGATATACTCTTACCAAGCGGATGGTATAACGATCTTGGGTCGCATCGATATACTTTACACCTGAGCGGATGGTATAACGATCTTGGGGCTTGCCTCGATATACTCTTATATCGTGCGGATGGTATAACGATCTTGGATCCGCCTCCGGATATACTCTACATCAAGGCGGATGGTATGGCGATCTTGGCCGCCTCGCATATACTCTACACCGGGAGGTGGTATGACGATCTTGGGCTTGCCTCGCATACTCTTACATCAAGGAGGTGGTATGACGATCTTGGGGCTTGCCTCGCATATACTCTTACCCTATCTCAAATCACATCATATCATAATAATAATAAGTTAAGAAAACTTATAACTTCTTTTTGGTCTTGTTCACATACTCTCTCATTTTAGTTTACTTAAGGCACTTAACCATATCTTTAATAAAAGAACACCGGGAGTTTAACCCAAGTACTACATACTTCAACTCTTTCAAAAGTGACTCTTCTTTATACATAAAAGCCTTTGGGCAATTGATGCCTTTAAATCAATTTGTCTCTTCATATAATTATCTTACTTAGAGTAAATCCTTCTTATTAACCTTTTATGAAGCTAATAGACCAACTTCCCATAAAGTTGTTATATTAACTCTATACTTTAGTAAAAATCATACTTTTCCTTAACCAAGGGACTTATAATGCTCTTAAATCGAAAAGTCATTTTATACTCAAAACAAGTAAGAACACCAAATCTCAGACGTCACCGTACTACATAGTTTCATCTATTCATGCTCAAGAGATAGGAAAGCTTCACATACCTCTTTGGTCAATCCACTTGCCAAGTCCAAACTACCGCAAGTAATATTTCAACCTATAATAACCATGATCGCTCATTAACCTCTAATTCCAATGTAGAATAATCTAACTCAAAGCCACTAAAATTCTATAGAAAATCAAAAGCATTTCCTTTGTTTCTACTCACTTTGCCACCTTTCTTAAGGCCGAAATTATCATCAAAACACCACATTTTAGGCTCAATCAATCCAACAATTCAAAGGGGATTTCACACCCAAAAATTCTGCCTCATAAGTTTACAACAAATCACTTAACAATTCTAAGGTAGTTTTTAGGCTACAACAAGCTCATTTGTTCTTCTTAACCCATTCTTCATATCCAAACCACATTTCTAGCATGCAATGACTCTAAGAGCATTATTTACTACCACAAGTTCTTTCTTCTTAACATGCAACACTATAAACTAAATCTAAAGGAAGAATCATTACCTTAAAGTTTTAGCCAAAACTTATTCCAAGTATTGCTAGCTTCCTTGCCAAGAACACCACCACAACAATGCCAACAAGCTAGCTACAAGCTTCCTTTTTGGTTCTTAACTATTCAGATTTTTCTAAGGGTTTTTAGAGAGAGCAATTTGAGAGAGAGTCAGAAGATGACAGAGAGAAAATGTCCAAGTCATGGTCAATATATTGCATGCAACAGAACATCAGATGGGGGGGGGGACACTTGTCACCCTCCCATGGTCTCTTTTAAAACAAAAATCAGACTTTTTTAAGTTTTTCCGCTAAAATCCCGCCTCGCGCGCGGCCTTCACACGGCCATGGCTACAAACCTCCGCAGCTCTCGATCTTTCGCGCGCTGCTGTTATACGGCGCATGGCGCTGCAACTTCAGCGACCCTTCAGACTTTAGGCGCCGCCCTTCAGATCCGCGCCGCGCCCGCCGCTTGGTCCGAAACGCATTTACGTCCGATTGCGACCGAACTTGTAACCTCATAACTTTCTACCCGACGCCCTATCGATTTAGCGGTTGGTTGCGTTGGAATCTAGACTCAACGAACTACGCCCTAGGCCTTTAAAACACTTAGGAACTCTCAATGTACCGGGTCATAACCCGCCTTAAAGTTGACTAAAACCCATCCGGAACAATCCATCAACCTATCTTCTGAAATTTTTAAGTCTTACTCCCTTTCGTACGCCCTCATGCGCATGACCTGAACTACGGGGTGTAACAGATTTGTTTACTTGTTATTCTCCACTAATCATAGACATACATATTAAAGATCATCAGGACTTTCACTGGTTGTAATGTAGGCTTAGGCAGGGGTATTTAAAAGTAGACATTTAGGCTCAATTACGTACCATAAACATTTTCATTCAACTCATTTTCCTTCTTTTTGACTTTCTTTTCAATTTCATACCTATTTTCTCTCCTCTTTTCTTTTGACAGAATGAGATACAATATAAATAACAAGCACCCCCAAACTTAGATTTTTGCATATTTTTCATTGTGGTGCATCAAGTTCATACTCTCTTTTTGATTTTTTCAACACTTTTCATTCCAAGAGTTTTCAAATATTACTTATGGCACCACAAATGAATCATTGGGTGTCAAAGAAAGATCTTATTTTAGGCTCAAAGGGGCTGACTAGTGATACAATTTATGTCAGGATAGGTAATGAATGGTAAGAAGGACTAATAAAGAAGTGCCTGAATCATCTCCATAAACATATACATCTTAATTATTTCGCCTCAAATAATAAGCAAACAGATTTTCTAGATGTTTTTTAACCTTTCTTTCCATAACTGACACACATAGACTAAGCACAAATATCCCAAATAATTAGATGTCATGAATTTTTGGCATATCTAACTTAAGCACACAAATTTTTACTTTCAATTTCATTACATTATCCCATTTATCCACTCAATATCTTTAGCAACTATAACATGCTTGCTCCATAAAAAAAGAATTATGACTCATGAACACATAAAACAACAAAAAGACTCAAAACAAAATAAGACACCCCCCAAACTTAATCGACACATTGTCCCCAATGTGTGAAGACTAAAAATAATGAGGGACAGTAGAATACCCATTCACAGGCACGGTATGACATCATATTAGTCGTCTTACTTTTCATAATTGCTGAACTGAACATAACAACTCCATCTTCTCCTTAATAGCTGAGATTCCCAAAAAGAGCGGTCATAGCAGAGGTCTGAGAGGAAGGCCAAATTACTGTAGCCGAAGGAGGAACCGCGGTTCTGCTCCAAGCACCGCGGTGCTAATTGCCAAAAAATTCCAATGTCTTCAGTTTTCTGCATTGTTAACCATTCGCCCTTCGGAGTGAGTCCTGCCCTTCATCTGTCATCCAACAACACTAACATACCAGATCGTGAGACTGTTCAAGACAAAATAAACAAACAAAAACAAAAATTGGAATAACATAATTAAAACATTGGGTTGCCTCCCAAGTAGCGCTGTCTTTAATATTTTTTAGCCGGACACATGTTACTTACTAAATCAAGGGGGTAGAGTGTCCCCTCCGCATATTCATTTTAGCACCATTTTTCTCCTCCTTCCCTTTTTTTTTTCACAGGGCTTATTTCAGGAGGATTCATTCCCTTGTTCTCATCCACCACATCATTTACAGGTGCAGAATTCTTACCATCAAGGGCATCAGTACCCTTGGAACTTTCACGAGGACCCTTTTTATCAACTACACCAACACCAAAGCATCTAGCATCGACTTGAGGTTCAGTGGGCTGCTTGAAAACTTTAAACACTATTTCCTCACCTTGAACTCTGAGCTTTAACTCCCTCTACATCAATGATGGCTCTCCCTGTGTCTAGGAATGGTCTCCCAAGGATCATGGGAATATTTTCATCTTCATCCATGTCTAAAATGAGAAAATCAGCAGGAAGGATGAATTTACCCACTTGTACCAACACATCTTCAATAATTCCTTGGGGATGCACAACTGAGCGATCAACTAGCTGCAAGGTGACTGTGGTTGGTCTTGCCTCCCCAAGCTTAGTCTTTTGAACACAGAGAGGGGCATTAGGTTGACACTTGCCCCCAAATCACATAAGACTTGCTTGCATGTCACATTCCCTATGGTGCAAGGTAGGGTGAAACTTTATGGATCTTTCAACTTAGGGGGAAGTTTCTTCTGGAAGATAGCACTGCACTCCTCTATCAGCTCTATTGTCTCATAGTCCACCAGCTTTCTCTTCTTAAACAGAATGTCTTTCATGAATTTCACATAAGCTGACATCTGCTCCAAAGCTTCAATAAATGGGAGATTGATATGAAGCTTTTTAAAGACTTCTAAAAATTTGGAAAATTGCTTGTCTAAGGACTTCTTTTGCAGTCTTTGAGGGTAAGGAATTTTGTCAGTATACTTCCTCATCACTGCGGGTGGAGCCTTCTCTAAAATAGGGCGGTCATCAGTAACCCCCCTCCTTATCTGCCTCGGCTGCTTTCTCCAACTCTCTCTCTTTTTCAGCCATTGATTTGGGTGCAACCTGTTCTAACTGTTTTCCGCTCCTCAGACTTATTGCCTGACACTGCTCTCTTGGATTCACCACGGTATCGCTGGGGAGGTTTCCTTATTCTCTATTGTTCAGCATGCTTGCCAATTGTCCAACCTGTGCCTCCAAATTTCGGATAGATGACCTAGTTTCTGTCATGAACTGGGTCTGCAAATTCAGTGTTAACAATGCTGCTTTTAGCTTATCAGGCTTCTCTGTGGTTGCTGGTTCTGGTTTTGGCCTTGAAACTGTGCTTGCTGCCCTTGTTCATTCCTCCAAGCAAAGTTTGGGTGATTTCTCCATCCCTGATTATGTATTGGAGTAAGGGTTGTTGTAGGGCCTCTGAAAATTCTCCACTGCCTGCACCTGCTCCATAGGCACATTATTCGGATCCACTGCTGTGCACCTACCAAAAGTATGGGGACCCCCACAAATCTCACAACTTATTGGTGTCTGAACTGCTTTAACTGTCATGGTACTCTGCTGTTGCATTCACTACATCAGTATTGACGGGCACATACCGCCCTCTTACAAAGCATCTTCTATTTCTTTGCTCCGGATAATTTGCATAAAATTCTCGAACAAGGTTTGCATTCGGATGTGGGATTTCTTCTGCTTCGATGAACCTTTCCCAACTGTTTGCCTCGATCATGGCCCCGATGGGCTCGTAGTCATCAACTTCATCATATGACATGGCCTGGTAATACATGCCTTTTTCTTGTATCGAAACTCTAGTACTTATTTTGTTGTACCGATCCTTCGCCTTTTTGTTGGTAAATCTAGTAACATCATAGTCTGGAGCAGATGAAGATGAGGTGGCTCTGGCGGTTCGTTTCCTAGAGGCCATTCTCACAGGTGTTGGAAAAAATTTGACAGAGTTCCTTTGTTTCCTCAAGAATCCCCAACAACTATCAATTCTATTCAGCAAAAATCAACGCAGCACAATAACCTACAGCAATAACCAACTGCATCCCACACCAAAATTCACACCCAATTAACAACACCACAACAACACCCAATAACAATTACACCAAATAGCACAAACTCTCAAAATTGCACCCCACACAGTGGTAACACCCACACATCAATAGCCCATACACCGAAGATAAAAATCCACAACACTTGAAGTTGTTATCACTGACTTGGGTAGAAGATAAAGAATGGGTTACCTTTTTGAAGGATCTTTTCTTGTCAATAATGTCCAGCCCAAGTGATTTAGGTGATTAGGGATGATGTTAGGAGGTTTTAATGGTGATAGTGTGCAAGATTTGGGAGATTTTTAGGTGAATTTGTGGAAGATTTTGTGGAGAAGGTGGGTATTTTTCGGTACTTTTAGAAATAAAGAGGGGTTTGTGTGAGTGTGGGAAGAGATTGGGGATTTAGGGCTTTTTATTTCTGAAAACGCGCCTCGGAGCCGCGGCGCCAATATTCCTGCGACTGTTCTGAACTTTCACGGCCCTGCAGATTTGTTATACCCCGTAATTCATGTCATGCTTTTGAGAACGTACGAAAGGAATTAAGATTTAAATTTTAGAAAGATAGGTGGACAGAATGATTTGGACGGGTTTTAGTCAACCTTGGGGAGGTTTATGTCCAGTTACATTAGGAGTTCCTAGGTGTTTCAAAATCCTAGTATGTAGTTCGTTGAGTCTAGTTCCCAACGCAACAAACCGCTCGTCGATAGGGACTGAGTAGAAAGTTATGGAAGTTACAAGTTCGGTGCAGACGAAGGAGAGTATTTTTGATCGATGCCACAGCACGCGGCTGAATGCGCGCCAGATATACTGAAGTTCTTTAAAGTTGCAGCTGCAGCACGGACGCAGGTCACGCGCCGTATGTATCAAGTTTTGAGGTTTCAGCGCACACGAGGCGGGATTTTTGCGAAAATTGGGGGAAAATCAGAAGATTTTCTTTTGTAAAGGCCATGGGAGGGTGACAAGTGTCCCTCCCATCTTTTTGACAGAGGAAGTCTTATTTAGTGACCAAGTCTTGAAGGCTTGGTCATTCTTCAAGAACTCCCTTCTCTCTAACAATTCAAGGAAAAACCAAGGCATAGAAAAATCTCGGAAAGGCGGCAAGAAGGAAATATGTTGGCAAGCTTGTAGGAGGTTCGTAGGGGTGATGTTAAAGAAGAGGAAATTGTGGAAAGAGGGCAAGTGAGCAATTTGTTGGACTGTTTTGGGCGAACTCCAAGGTAACAATCCATTCTCCTTTTTAAGTAAATTGTGTTGCATGTTGAGGAAGAAAGGACTTGTAGTTGTCGATATTGCTTTTAGGTATATAACATGTAGGAATAACGATTTGGATTTGAAAGGATTGGATAAGGATGATATGTGAGCATGTTGTAACCGAGATACTACCTTAAACTTATTGGATTATTTAATATGTATTGTGGGGCAGAATTTTACACGTCCGATTAGGCGTGTAATCCCCTTATATTACTGAATTGTTAGGCCTTGATTATGGCATGTTGGCTATTGTTACCGGACCTTGAAAAGGTGGAAAAGTATGTAGAAACAAAGAAAGTGCTGTCCAACTTTCCGTAGAATAAGGAACTTTATACTTAGTATATGCTACGAAGAAGTCTAGACGCTGATAGACGTGTTTGATTATTATAGGTTGATACTCTACGTGCGGCATATCCGACTTGGCAAGTGGATTTAGCTGAGGATGTCTGTGATTCTTCCTATCCTCTTGAGCATGATGGTTGTAAAATAAATAGTACGGTAGACGTACGTGTGTCAAATGAATTTGGTTTCACTTTGATGCCCTTGACTTGAGTTCTAAATGTTAAGTATCTTGAAGTATTTCAAAAAGGAGTCATGAATCATTATTCAGAAGGAAATTAACACTTGGTTTTAAAAGGAATAAGTTCTCTTGGTTTTTCCAAACAAATGTGATTGTTTTGATTTATAAAAGAAATATAAGTGTATACTAGCTTTATGGGAAGTTAGTTATAGCGACTTAAGGAAGATAAAAAGAATGGTTTACTTACTTGTTTATAGAAGCCTTGTAACGATTTCTGAATGTGTGGTAAGTTGGTTTGATAAGTAAACATGTTATGATACTACGGGTGTTAGTGTCTTGAGATTTGTCAGGTAAGCGGTTTCTCTCGTTGTGCTTATGTTGTTTACGATGATAAGCGGTTGTGTGTGTTATATCACATACCCCGACTTGTTATGTTGCCGCGTTAGCTACCCCAATGCGGTGAGTACCTCACGCGGTCCACGTGACTATGCAGCTACGGTAGTCCAGAATCACTCGGGTGTTACGCGACGCGAATACCTCATGCGGGTCCAAGTGGCCTATGCGGATTGCGGGAATCCAGGAAATGTCGCGGGTTAGCTACCCCCGATGCGAGGAGTACCTCATACGGGTCCATGGGACCTATGCGGACTACGGGAGTCCAGGATTAGACTCGCACAATGATACTAGGGGCGAATGGCCCTACTTCGATCATTGGCGGTCTAGAAAAGACCGGTTGGGTTACACCTATTTGCTCTTGTATATTCTGTGGCACTATGTACTGTTAATTGGTTTGTTTCGTACATGTTTGTGAATTGGTTTTAAAATGTTATGATTTCATTTCAGTACTTTCAGTTTCACATACTTGGTACCTGTTGTACTGACCTCCTTCGGGGGGCTGCGTTCATGCCGCAGGTTGATGTACATAGCTTGATTGATCCCCACTCTTAGGATCACTGTTCAGCTGGTAAGGAAGCTCCATTATTTCGGAGGCTTGTCCTTGGTTCAGATCCCTGGTATTGTAGCTTGTTGTACATTCAGGGGTATGGCGGGGCCCTGTCCCGCCACAGTTATTATTCTTAGAGGTCTGTAGTCACATTTGTGGATTGGGTTGTAAGAACAGAGAGGTATTGTTTTATTTATTTATATTAGGTATATGTTACGAAAGGTAGCCTTATCGGCTAGCCTGTTGATGTCTAATGTCTAAGTATTTTTATGAGTTGTGTATGTTCCGCTGCTATTCTCTGATGTATACCTGTAAAGGGTGCCTAGGTAGGGCACCAGTCGCGGGCCCGGGGTCGGGTCGTGACAAGATTGGCACCGTGGTGCTGTCCCAATTTCATGTTTTCCCGCGTCTCCTTTGTGCTTAATCTCCAATTCACTTTCCTGCCATCTCAACACAACCAAAAATACCAAAAGTGAGACTGTTCAATTTAAAACTAATTGCATGAAAGAAATAAACATAATTTAAATATTGGGTTGCCTCCCAAGTAGTGTTGTCTTTAACGTCTTTTAGCCGGACGCAGTTCTCTTATTCAATTACTGGGGTAAGTTACCCCCACAGCACACCCATTTCAGAATCATCTTTCTTTTTCTTATTCTCCTCTTCTTTTTCACGGAGTTGAGTTCATAGGGGTTTACCTCTTGGTTAGCGTTCACAACATCATTTCTAGGTTCAAAATTCTTACTAGATTTTCCTGCATGTGGGCTCGCAGCTGTCTCAATAACCTCAGTACCTTTGGATTGTTCATGAGTAGCAGCTGTAACAGTTATGCTAACAACAAAACATTTGTTGCTTGCTTGTGAACCGGTGGTCGGCTTGAAGACTTTGAACACCATCTCCTCGTCTTGACTCTGAGTTTTAATTCCCCCTTTTCAACATCTATGAGGGCTCTCCCTGTAGCTAAGAATAGTCTCCCAAGAATAATGGGCATGTTCTCATCTTCCTTCATGTCAAGAATGAGGAAATCCGCCGGAAAGAAAAATTTGCCCACTTTTACTAGTACATCTTCGATTATACCTCGGGGATGTACGACGGAGCGATTAGCAAGCTGCAGGTTTGACCGTGGTTGGCTTTGCTTCCCCAACCCTAATCTTTTGAACATAGAGAGAGGCATAATATTGATGTTGGCCCCCAAATCACAGAGTGCCCTATTGCATGTTACACTTCCTATAGTGCAAGGTAAGGTAAAACTCCATAGGTCTCTCAACTTCAGTGGCAGTTTCTTTTGCAAGATCGCACTGTACTCCTCTGTCAGCACCACTGTTTCATAATCTACCAGTTTCCTTTATTTCCTAAGGATCTCCTTCATGAACTTGAAATATGTCGGCATCTGCTCCAAAGCCTCAATGAATGGTATGTTTATGTGGAGTTTCTTGAACACTTCCAAAAACTTGGAGAATTCCTTGTCTAGCGACTTCTTCACCAATCTTTGAGGGAATGGAATTCTGTCTGTGTACTCTCTCACAGTTGCCGGTAGAGCATTCTCTAATGTAAGTCAGTCATTAGTGACCCCTTCTTTTTCTGCATCAATTTCTTTCTCCAACTCTTTCTCCTTCTCTACTACTGGTTGGGGTGCAACCTGTTCTAACTACTTCTCACTTCTCAAGTTGATTGCTTGGCGCTGTTCTCTGGGATTCACCTCTGTGTTGCTAGGGAGAGTACCTTGAGGTCTACTGTTCGCCATTTTTGCCAATTGCCCTACCTGAGTTTCCAAGCTCCTAAGAGAGGATCTTGTTTCAGCCATGAATTGAGTTTGGGAGTTGGTCAGTGTCGACAATGTTGATCTCAATTCATCCGAATTTTCTTGTGTGCGGTGAGACTGAACTGCTGTGAAGATGAGGCCTGACTAAGTGGTTGCTGGTTCTGATATTGGCCATTGAACTATGTCTGCTGCCCCTAGTAATTCCTCCATGAGAAGTTGGGGTGATTTCTCCACCTCGGATTATAGGTGTTGGAGTAAGGATTGTTGTTGGGCCTTTGAAAGTTTCCAACTGCCTTACATTGAGCCTTCTCCATTGGAATGTGTTTAGGGTCAGCTGTTGGACATCTATCAAAGGTATGTGGACCCCCACAAATCTCACAAGTTGCTGGCATCTGGATAGCATTCACGGACACTGCATTGTGTTGGAGTTGCTTAGTCAAGAGAGCAACCTGGGCATTCAGTGCAGTGATGGCATCTAACTCATGAACCCCAATTGCTTTTCTGCCACATGTTCCTCTATCATCTGGCAAATGATTATTCGTGTCCATGTCCTCCAACAAGTCATGGGCTTCATATGATGTTCTCTTCATAAAAGTGCCACCAGCAGCTGCATCAATAATAGTCCTAGTAGTCCCACTCATACCATTATAGAAGATGTGCACCAAGTTCTACTGCTCAAGGCCATGATGTGGACACTTCCCCTACAAATCCTTGAACCTCTCCCAGGGCTCATACGATGATTCTCCATCGGTTTGGTAGAAATTGTTTAATTCTCCCCTGAGCTTTGTTGTCTTTGACGGTGGGAAGAACTTTGCAAGGAGTTTCTGAGCTAGATCTTGCCATGTGAAGATGGAGTCTGTCGGCATAGAGTTCAACCAAACCTTTGCTCTGTCCCTGAGTGAAAATGGGAAGAGCCTCAACCGAATGACGTCATCAGTAACGCCATTATATTTAAACGTGACACATAGCTCCAGGAAGTTTGCAATATGCATGTGTGGGTCTTCGGACGGCAACCCCCCAAACTGGACTGTGTCCTGCACCATACTCAAGATCGCAGGTTTGATTTCAAAATTGTTGGCTCCTATTGTTGGGAGTCTTATGCAGGTCTGTGCACCTGTAACCGTGGGTAGAACATAATCTCTCAAGCTTCTCTCGGCTGAAACCTGGACTCGTTCCTCTACATTTATTGGCACCTCATGGGGTAATCTTTGGTTGAATTGATGATTACCCATTCCTTCATTTAACTCGTTATTTTACTGGTTTTCCATAGCTAGAAAATCATCAATTCTCTTATTCCGCTTGTTCTGTTTGTACTTTTTCGATCTCGGGATGTAGAGGAACAAGTGTATCAACTCCTCTTCTTTTTTGCATAAACTAAGTTCCTAAAATCGATCAAAATCAACAAATAAATCAAGGCAATAGTGTTCTAAAATAAAGAAAATAAAAAAACCAAAGTAGAAATAAGATTAGCTAATTCGATATTGATGTACGCCAGTCTCCGGCAACGGCTCCAAAAACTTGTTAGCGATTTTACTTATGCTCACGCAAGTGTACGTATCGCTTTAAGTAATATAGTCTGTAAGACCGAATATCGTCCACGGAGACTGGTTATCAATTACCGATTATCTAATCTATGATATCTATTTGGCAATCGTAAGAATGTTTTGGTTTTTATCTAAGAACTAGCTAGAGTAAATTGCAGGAATTAAACTAAGTATGCTTTGGTTTAAATCAGTTATGATGGAGATAGGGCTTCCAATATTCTCAACTAACCACTCTTTTTAATCCTTAATGCAACAACAATGACTTCTTCTTCTTTGTTAAGATAGCAGGTTAACTAATCTGTCTTATATTCCGGTTAGAATATATAAAAGATCAACCTTATGCAGAAACCTTCTATATTTCTATGATAGTTTTTACCACACAGGAGGATTAAGAACAATAACCTTAATCACTACACAAGTATCGGGGTACTTTCGTCCGCGATTTTAACATATGTATATTCAATTACAGCATATCCAAATCTCTCCTCTCGGATCTCAATTCAAAATCATATAGATTATGACAATTAGTGATCAATTAATTATCAAACATTCAATCCAATACTGAATAGATCTTAACCAATTGAAGAAGAAATCAATACTAACACATTAATTCATAAAAAGAGTTTCAAACGATTCAATGGAAAGCCCTAATTAAAAGATCAGCTCCTATGCATTGTCATGCTAAGAACTAATATATAATCCAACATGACTGAAATAAAGCAAAGAAAAGAAAAAAAATAACTTGAACGTGGTCTCCAATCTTCTAGCCTCCAAAGTTCTCTCCAAAAGTGTGATAGAATATTTGAGATGCCCTAATAAAATATGACCTAGGGGTTTATATACGTTGTTTAAAACTCTTGCTTCGGACCCTTTTTTCCCCTTGCCAAATTCGCCTAGGATCTGGAAAAACCCGCATCGGCGCGCGACCCTGCATTTTGGCGCCACGGCGTCGGATGTCCTGCAGCTCTCTGAGAAAATGGCGTCACGGCCCTGCTGTCTAACGCCGCGGCCCTGCAAGCTCTTCGTCCGGATGCTGTCAACTGTCGTCCATTTGCCTCGGGAACCCCCTTTTCTGCTCATTTTCGACCTCTTTTTGTCATTTCTTCATTTAGAACCGTTGTGACTCAAAAGAAAGAAAAACGACCCTAACACGATACTAATTTCAAAGAAAATGAGAAAAATACTAACTAAAAAAGATTCAAAAAGTATATATAAAATATACCTAATAGGAATACATCTGTGAACTCACTCACAATAGGCACAGACTCAAGGGGTGGAAAACCAACACTAGTATCATGAATATGGGAAAAGTAGGCCAAATACCCCTTGCCGACTAGTTTTTTCGTGCGGAGGTAGGAAATGATATTCTTCGGAGAGGGACTCGGAGTACCTCTCCACTCATATCTAGAAATCCTAGGCATAGCTAAGGTAACCGTCTTGGCGTCCTAGTCCAATATTGTGTGGTACGGTGACAACCAACTCATACCCAAAATTATATCAAAATCTAACATATCCAAGATCATCAAGTCTACCCACATATTGTACCCCATAAAAGTAACTAAGCAGGACCGATAGACTTGATCAACCAGTACTGAATCCCCAACTGGAGTAGACACATGAATAGGTATGTCAAGACGATCACAAGTCAAATCCTAACCAACCGAATAATAAGCAGACATATATGAGAAAGTAGCCCCCGGGATCAAACAAGACTGTAGCTGGCCAATGATGAACAAGAATGTTACCTGAGATCACATCATTAGAAGCCTCGACATTGGGCCTATCATAAGCAGACATATATGATAGCCAGACTGCTCTCCTCCCTTGGAGACTTAGGAACAACCCTTACCGGACTGATGTCTACCCCTAGATGAATAAGAACCACTGCGGCCTAACTGGGCACCACCTATCACTGAAGAACCACTTTGGCTACCAGAATATGTTGGAGTCCTCAGGGACTGGAATTGTGACTCTGCTGAGTCCCACTCTGTCTAAATTAGGTGCAATCTTTCATAATGTACCGGACTCACCACAACCATAACAAACTCTGGGTGCTAGTTGTTGATACATAGATGTTGAAGAACCGGATAAACTACCTTGGTTAGCTGGCCGATAGAACCTCCATGAGACTATCCGACCCCATAACCATTATGTCTACCATGAACCTCCCACAAAAAATTGGCTAAGTGGGAGACATATGATGAGGATTTATTTTCACGTTGGGTGTTTATATTTTGGCTTTGGAAATCATTTAACATTTCATCCAGTGAACATTTTAATTGTTTTGGTTTAAGGTTTAATAGACTTAGAGCTTTCATTTAAACATATTTGTGTTCCGTCTGTATTGAAGAAACAATACCTCACACTTCAACACAACATGGAATTAAATTATTACTTTCTTCATATGTATAACTCTCCCTTTACCTTTATTTTAAGAAAAATCATGCAAGTGTTGTAGAAACAAAGTGGAAAGTCTCGTGATTACAATCCTCTCAACATCATTATAAGTGATTAAGGTATGTTAAGACAAATTATTTCTTTCTTTTGGCATGTTTCATGTAACGAAATATAACGGTGATACTGTTCATAAGTTAAGAATATTCATGTTATTGATTCTTATGCTAAAAGCATGTCTAAATATGTTCCTAAGACCTTATTGAGGCATACAGAAAAGATATTGATATTCACAGTGTTGCCGAAGGTACAAGGATATTATGTCATCCGATAAGTTCAGAATGTTTCATTGTCATTCATGCATTATACACTAACATATATTGGATCGGGTTGCACGATCCGCAACACTAACATATATTGGATCGGGTTGCACGGTCCGCAAAACTAACATATATTGGATTGGGTTGCACGGTCCACAACACTAATATATATTGGATAGGGTTGCACGGTCCGCAATACTATATATATATGTTTATGTGTGTGTGTGTGTTGCGGAATGTGCAACTCGATCCAATATATGTTAGTATTGCGGACCGTGCAACCCAATCCAATATATGTTAGTTTTGCGGACCGTGCAACCCGATCCAATATATGTTAGTTTATATATATATATATATATATATATATTGCATTTGCATTGTGCATAATATTTAAGCATATGTATGAGGCCCTCAGAGGTATTTACTGCAGGTCGGTTGTTTCTATTTCAGTTATTGTTATATTTCTGTTATGATATTATTCATGTCTGACATACTCAGTACATCAGTCATACTAATGTCCCTTTTATTGAGGGACCCTGTGTTTCATGCCGCATGTTCACGTAGGTAAGGCGATGATCCACGTTAGTAAGTTGCTAACTAAGATGATTTTGGAGCACTTACCTTGTTTCAGAGTGTAAGTCTATCTTGGTACGATAATATTTGCGTGTATATATGGGTATGGCAAGGCTCTATCCCGACCTTTTGATGTCCTATACTCTTTAGAGGCTTGTATGCAGGTTTCATGTGTATGTAGTAGTCTTGTATGACTTTGTCAGCCTTTGGGATGTATATATGTATATATAAGTTGGTTTTCTAGTTAAGGTTTCCCATAATCTTTTTCAGCTTAGTCTGTATTTAATTATGATTAGGTGTTGACTATACGATTGGTGGTACCCGATGGGTGGGATTCGGGTGCCGTCGCGGCCCTCCGGTTTGGGTCGTGATAGAATTCCCATGAATAGACATGTCCAAGTCCGACAACACCAAACATTCCACATAACACACCTTACCGAGAACCTCATTGTTTCTTTCTATTTCGTCTCCTTGCCATCATCAAACCACAAAAGCCTGACAATAAAAACAACCATTAATGTGTCCACAACAACTCCATAAAATGCCTTGACCCAATTCCCTATACAACTACCCAAAATGGCTGCCAAACACCACAATGCCCGGCAGCAACGCCCCACCTGACAGTCCAATTTAAGTCCCTTTTTTGGGTTGACCTGACCCACTTACCAAACATCACTCCTCCTTACTTGAATCAATAATAAATACTTAAAGTACCTTAAAGAATTACCTCATTATCCTATTAAGCATTCCTAGTTATTATAATTCGCTTCTCTTTGGCGAACTTTGTTGAAACGTGTTTTCTTCGATTCGATTAACCTCTAAACCTTCTAATACTTACCAATCCTAATAATAAACCTTTTTAGCCTTAGAAGGAACATTTTTAACCTCTTATAACTTCAAATATAATCTCACTCCCAACTTTATGTGGTCAGACTTACAATACAATTTTAACGAATGAAAGTACGGGATGTAACAAAATATTAGGTGTCAACATGCCTCATCATCTCCGGGCCTATGCTAGATACAATACGACAGTGATGACGCAAGAAAAAATAAGGTGTAATACTTAGTTTCTATGAAAACAAAAAAACATTGTACATGTTATGTGTTCGATAAAATGGTGCAATAAGGAGATCTTGCAACTAATGGGTTGATTCTTAAATTATCACCTCTGACTTGATTCGAATCATCTCTATTGTGTATATTATCATTCATAGGACGTGCGAGGATGTGTGAGCTATCATTGAAAAAATGATAGAGGTATGTTAAGCTAACTCTTCTTTTTTATTGGCTTGACCCATGAATGATCGTAACAAGAATGAGCGTCCCTCCAAAATGGACTCTACTCTTAACATTCAAATTTGCAAATGTATTCATTCCCTATCGAAGTATTTTGTATCTCTTATTCTCCCTTGTCGGGAACATTTCTCCATACTTGATAATGTCTTTTATTGTATGAACTCTTATGGTTATTGTTGATCCTACGACAGCTGATACAAACATAGTTAAATAATGATAATCGGAGGGTAATGACCTTGTGTATCTCCGATAAGGTTCATGAGGTCCTTCTTAGTTATTTCATGCATTTTATACATATGTATCTATTTTGTGACACTAACCCGTGGTATAGTCAGCTGGAAAGACACTTATATGTGCACACCACTGCAGTTGAGTAGATTATGATGATGATAGCCCCAAAGGCGGCGTAATGATAATGAGATAGCCCCGATATGTGGCCAATATATATATATATAATGCATATCATTCTCTCACGGAGGCACTCATAGTCATAAGTTATCTCACTCTTACCGTATTTATAGTATTGTACTTATTTATAGTTTTAACCTTACATATTCAGTATATTCTTTCATATTGATGTCCTTTAATGGGCACTGCGTTTCATGCTCGCAGGTACAAATAGACATTCAGATGATCCCTCACAGTAGGTGCCCTAATCTAGTTGTTGATTGTTATACTCCTTTCTTTCGGAGTTGTCTAGTGAGTTAGTAGGTTATAGTTGTTGCATATATGCATATAATTTAGGTATGTCATGGCCCTATCCCGATTTGATGATTTTTATGTACTCCTTCGAGGCTTGTAGACAATTTTCTTATGCATAGCAGTCATGTATGGTCTTGTAGGCCTTTTAGCTAATCTGATGTACATATGTTGGCCTTGTAGGCCTTAGTATGTATATATATGTTTGTTGGGTCTCTTTTGTATATAGGTTGACGTGTCATCTGACATATAGTTGTAGTTAGAGGCCTTATCGACCCATGTATTATTAAGTAGGCTATAGGTATCACGACTGGTACGCTTGGGATTTAGGGCACTGGGTGTCGTCATATCTCCCAAGGTTGGTGTGTCGTATCAGAGCAGGTTAGTCCTAGGGATGTCTATAAGTCATGTCTAGTATAGACTTATTTATGGATGTGTAGCGTGTCATATTTATAAAAAGGAGGCTACATGGCATTTAGGGTAGTTACCTTCTTTCTTTATCTAGATCGTGCAATAGAGTCGAGCCATAAGTATTTTATACATAATCATATGTGTTTACGGTTGCATCGTCGCTTTCTTCGGATGAGACACCTTCTATTGAGACAGAACTGTCAGAGGATACGAGAGGGTTACCTTCTCACATATCACCAACTTATACCGAATCAGGAGAGCTGTGAGACACTCCTAAATCATCATAGGTACCACCAGCATCGTATGACGATGTAGGGAATATGGTTCAAATATTGACTGAGTTGGTTGCCTCTGAGGAATGACACCGTCCTTATATGATTGGTAGTGGTAGACCCCTAGAAGGGTCAAGAAGTTCGAAGCCTACGGAGCTTATTGGCCATATATTGTCAATGTTCAGTGGATTTGGCCCAGATGGGAAGGAGGAAAGGCTAAAAAAGATAGGGTAGCTACTGATTTCCGGAGACGACAGGGGTGAGAAAGGGTTATGGATTCATGATCAGCATGATAGATTTTCACCACAGACTAAGCATAATCAGAGTTCTCGGTTAAGACCGAGGCAGGGTTAACATGCTTCAATCCATCAGGGTCAGAATGGTGCAAGCCGAGTGAGGCCGTCTAGGCCATATTGTAGGCAATGCGGTCGAGTGCATGTGGGTCCATGCCACAAAGGAATAGCAGATTGTTATTACTATGGTAATCGAGAGCATAAGATTCGAGAATATCCCAGGTCGGCCCGTAGAGAAGAAGGTGAAAGCGGGGATGGAATCTCGAGTTCTAATGTAGTCTGAGGTGAGTAGACGGGCACATGTATGTTATTGATTCTATCATTAACCGATCTACCTCTTGCATATTTAATATGGACTTATTATATACTTAAGAATATTGGCCCCATTTTGGAAATTGGTTTATATGATATACTCGTAGGACAAGACATTTCAATAGAAATATGCCCAAGATATAAGGGTAATAGTTAAGAAGGGGGACTTCTAGCCCAGCCGATGACGAAAATGACAAATGTAAGTCGTAGACAGAAAGAACCTGGAGTTTGCACCCGACCTAATGGCAGAATGTGTAGGGTGTTACTCAAATAATTTTATTAGATAAACTCAGCATTCGTGATGTTATGTTACTCAACAACTGTGTGGAAGCCTTAGGCTCACGAGGAGAGTAATAAGTTGAGGAAAATATCATAACAGAGTAATATAGGTAGCATTGTTGGAAGATTTAGAAGGTTACGAGAATCTATTCATTTTATGGAACATATGTTAATTCGAAAATTGTTATACCAGTGGTTCGCCCGACCGCGTCGGGTCTCAGTGCGCGCGGAGGCGGCGCGCGCCAAGGCAGTGATTGTAGGCGGCGCGGAAGTCGGCCGCTCGAAATCGAGGTCGTGAGTTTCAGCGCCGCGGCTCGAAGCAGGCCGCGGCCGAAAGATCCGAGGTCCGCAGGAGTTGCGCGCCGCGCTTGGGAAGCAGCGCGCCGAGGCGGAAATTTGGGCGAAAAACTTAGAAAATCTGATTTGTGTTTTAAAAGAGGCCATGAGGGTGACAAGTGTCCCCATCCGATTTTGAGAATGCAATATAATTGACCAAGGCATGGTCACTTTTCCATCTTTCATCTTTACTCTCTCTCTCTCTCTCCAAAGCTTGAGCTCCCCCCTTCTCTCTAAAACCTCAAGAGGTGTTCTAGCCTAAGAAAATCTGAAAAGTTAAAGGCAAGAAGGAAGCTTGTGACTAGCTTAGAAGTGCTATTGTGGTGGTGTTCTTGGAGAAAAAGGCTAGCAAGGTGTTGGAATAAGTTTGGCTAAAACTTAAGGTAACATTTCTTCTCTTGTAGTTGGTATTGGGTGTTGCATGTTTAATAGGAAGAACTTGTAGTTGGAAAAATGCACTTAGAGTAGTTGCATGTAAGAAATGGGGTTTGGTTATGAAAGAATTGGTTAGGGGGGATCTTATGAGCATGTTGTTGCCTAAATACTACATTAGACTTGTTGGGTTAGTTGTTGTAACTTGTGGGGCTGAATTTTACACACCAAAATTTAGGTGTGTAATCCCCTAGTGTTGGTTGTTGAGCCTTAAACATGGCATTTGAGCGTTAAAAATCGACCTTGGAAAAGGTGGCAAAGTATGTAGAAACAAAGGAAACGCTGCCCAATTTTCCGTAGGAAATTGGTGACTTTAACTTGGAAAAATTCTGCATTATAAATTAGAGCTTGATAAACGTATTGTGGTCATTTTAGGTTGACATACTACATGCGGTAAATTGGACTTAGCTTGTGGATTGACCGAAGAGGTATGTGGAGCTTTCCTATCTCTTGAGCATGATTAGTTGTACCTATGTAGTACGGTGACGTACAAGATTTGGAAATCTTCGTTTGATATAAGTATTTGATACTTGCCGTTAAAAGAAAAGTAGAAAAATCCCTTGGACTTAAGGGAATGTGTTTTACTATTGTTTAACTCTAGTATAACGGCTTTATGGGAGTTGGTTATATTAGTTTGTGAAAGTTTAATGGAGAAAGGTTTTGATGATTTGAACTTGTGAAAGGAAAATGGTTTTAAGGCATGAAGTGCCTAAGGTTTTACAAGAAATGAAGTCACTTAATTTAGAAGCTTGAGATAGTTTTAAAAGGAAATGTGACTTGTTTTGAAAAGAAATCGTAACTTGATACTATGGTGATTAGTATCTTGGATTTTTTGTATAAAAAGAGTTATTTCTTAAAAGGTTAGAGGTACATGATACTTGGGTTAAATCCCCGAATTTTTATTAAAAGACATGATCGTGCCTTAGGTATACTAAAATGAGAGGATGTATTAACACTATTAATAAGAAGTTAGGTGATTCTTAACTTGCTTAAGTTATGATAGGCCGGTAGTGCTTATGTTGTGATGTGATAGGCGGTAGTGCTTATGTTATGTTTAATAGCGGATGAGCTATGTTATATATATTTATATTATTACGGGTAAACCGGGTTATTATTTATGCCATGGATTTGCTACCCGTGATGCGAGCGCGCTTGCCAGATTACGCGGATCCGACCATAGGATCCATGCGGGTGAAATAGTCCCACGCGAGCACGCGATGGTACTCATGCGGATCCACGGGATCCGTGCGGTGAAATAGTCCCACGCGGGTGAAATAGTCCTATGACGAGGCGGATGACCTCATGCGGGTCCACAGGACCTATGCGGGTGAAATAGTCCCGGAGTAGGATTGCTTAATGATACTACGCGAGGTACCGCTTTTGATCATGAGCCTCCTATTTTTATGCTATAAAATGTATACTTGTTACTCTCATTATTAGTAAGGCACGGGCAAAGATAATTTGGTTTTATCTATAACTTTAATGTATTTTGGACTTATGATATTACTACAGTATTTTCCAGTTTTACATACTTGGTACGTTGTGTACTGACCCCCTTCCTCGGGGGCTGCGTTCATGCCGCAGGTAAGGGAAAGCAGGTGGTAGATCCTCGTTCCTAGGATCTTGTACTCAGGTGTCAGGAGCTCCATTTCTTCGGAGGCTCGACTTTTGGTATGGTTCTCCCTGGAGTCGTTGTTATTTTGTACATTCAGGGCATGACGGCCTGTCCGTCATAGGGTTATTCATTCTTAGAGGCTGTAGTCTTGTCGAACTTGGTTCGTTAAGGATGTAATGCTCGGTTTATGTACTTTTGGGTTAGCTTGATTTAGGCTAGACTATTCTATATCTTAATGGTTGTTTATCTTGAGTTTACATTCCATGGTTTTCTCGATGTTGTGTCACTAGGTGCCGGTTAAGGCACCGGTCACGGTCCGGTTCGGTCGTGACAAAAGTGGTATCGAGCGATTAATCCTCGGAAAGAGTCTACAGCCGTATCTAGTAGTCTTGATTATCGATGTGTTGTGCACCACATCTATAATCAGGAGGCTGCAGGATATTTAGGATTTGTTCCCATTCTTTCACTCTAAGATCGTGCAATAGAGTCGTGCTATAGGTTGAATTTCCTCTGACGTATTTTTTTCCTGTATCAGTTATGTCTCCGCGCAAGGCAACCGCACCCGTGGCGGCAAGCGATGAGGGAACTACCAAGCAGGCACCGAGGGTCACGAGGCACGTGCCCTGGCCCTTACGCAGACGAGGTGTTTGACGGCAAGTTCTACGACGCCGCCAACCCCAAAGAGTCGAGGCGGCAGCAGCCGATCGCCGAGACGCGGTACTGAGCCTCGATCCAGGCCTGTGGGCGAAGGATATGGGCTACAAGGAGATAGCCGCCATCGCCGAGATCGTGGCCAAACAGGAGGATAAGTCGAGACAGCAGCGATTCGTAGTTCACCCAGCCGCTAGCTTGAGATCGAGAGACTTTTGAGTCGCAGCCACCGAGTTTTATGGGTCGAGGCACGAGGATGATCCGCAGGAGTTTATCCGACGCTGCAGAGAATCGTGAGGTGATCGGGGCTTGAGACCGAGTCGGTATTAGGTTCGTGACGGCCGCGGACACCGCAGCTGATTGGTATGATTCGTGGAACCGTCCCGGGGAGCATGCACATCCACTGTTGGGACGAAGTTCTCGAGGCGTTACTTGGCCATTTCTTGCCACCGCAGATGGCGAGGGCTCGGCCGATAGATTTTTGACGTTGAGGCAGAATGGCGACGGTCCCGAATACAACGTGGAGTTTGATTCATTAGCTAGGTATGTGCCCGCATTGCAGCGAACATGGAGGGCGTGGTGCACCGCTATGTCACGGACTCGATGATCACTTGGCCGAGAGTTGCTGGGGTGGCTCTCCACCGCATGGACATTGCCGCACGCAGCACACGCTCTCGGTGTGAACGCAGGGGCCGACGGATCGGCAGTACCAGAGAAGAGGCCGGGACAGCAGGTCCTACGGTAGTTTTAGGGTAGGCAACCCCAAAGAAGAAACCAGATTTGCACCACACCGGTCCAGAGCGCTCCACCATCTTCGGGCGGACGAGTATTCGGGAGCGGGACGGGGTTCCGTGGCTTGGTTTCCAGAGGACGAGTTCCGTCGACGAGGCCACCTATGCCTCGGTGGTCGATGTGGTGATTGCCATTATGGGGTGTCGTGTTCCTCCGTGAGCTTGTTATTCTGCGGCCAGGCCATTTGAGAGATTGTCCGTCGCAGTGGCGGAATATGATGGCTCACCGTAAGCGGTCGATGCGGGTCTTCATCGTCGATGGCGATGCGCCCGGAGCGGTGTTCACGGACGCAGTGCCGCGCAGGGTCGTGGTAGAGGTTCCGGTTCCAGCGGTCCTCAGAACCGCATTTATGCTATGTCCAGCCGCCAGGACCAGGAGGCGTCACCTGATGTCGTCACAGGTACATTGTTGGTTTCTTGATGTGATGTTTATGCTTTGATAGATCGAGTTCTACCTTGTCGTATATATCTCCTCATATTCTTTGGTAGAATAGGGATAGAGCCCGAGTCCATAGAATCCTTTGGTGGCTACGCCGTAGGTGCTTCTGTTAGGCCGGGTATATAAGGCTTGCCCGGTGACTTTAGATGGTCGTCGACTCTGCCGACTTGATAGAGTTGGACATGAACTTCGATGTGATTATGGGTATGGATTGGCTAGCGTCTTGCTATGCCAATGTGGACCGCAGAGAGAGGTTAGTTCGGTTCCGGTTTCTGGTGGCCGGTTATCGAGTGGAAGGAATCTTGCATCGCCGAGGGTAGGTTTATTTCTTACCTCAAGGCTAGGAAGATGGTACGGGCGGTATATTTACCATTTGGTTTGGGTATTCGACATCGAGGTGAGATACGGACCTTGATCGATTCGGTGGTTAGAGAGTTTCCAGACGTTTTCCCAGACGAGCTTCCGTATCCTCCCGAGAGGAGATTGAGTTTGCATCGATTTGGCACGGACACTTTACCGATATCTATCCCGCCATACAGAATGGCACTGCCGAGTTGAAGGAATCAAGGACCAGTGAAAGATTTCTTTGAGAAAGGCTTTATCAGGCCAAGTGTTTCTCCCTGGGGAGCACCGGTGTTATTTGTAAAGAAGAAAGATGGACGCTGCGTATGTGTATTGATTACAGGCAGCTGAACAAGGTAACTATCAATAATAGATATCCCCTCCACAGGATTGATGATTTGTTTGACGATTGCGAGGTGCGAGATGTTTTTCCAAGATAGACTGCGTTAGTTATCATCAGTGCGAGTTAGAGAGGCAGATGTCCCAAGATCGCATTCGGGACCGGTATGGGCACTATGAGTTCGGGTGATGTCTTTCGGGTTCAACGCTCGGCAGTATTCATGGATTTGATGAATAGGTGTTCAGTGCCATTCTTGGATATGTTCGTTATAGTTTTCATCGATGATATCTTGGTGTATTCGCAAGCGCAGCGAGCACACAGATCATTTGAGGCGGTGTTGAATCCTCGAGGACCGGCGATTGTATGCCAAGTTCTCGAAACGCGAGTTTTGGCCGGGCTTGATGGCTTTCTTAGGACATGTTATCGAGCCGATGGTATTCGGGTTGATACAAAGAAAGATTGAGGCGATCAAGACTTGGCCTAGACCCACTACACCGCAGTGCGCGCTTTGGGCCTTGCGAGTTATTATCGGAGGTTTGTGGAGAAGTTTGCTTCTATTTCAAAGACTTGACTAAGCCGACTCGAAGGCGGCTATGTTCGGTGGGCGGATACTTGTGAGAAAGTTTTGATTGCTAAAGGAAGTTGACGACCGCCCGTTCTTACTCTTCCGAGGGTTTAGATGGATATGTGGTTTATTGTGACGCGTCAGTGTCGGGCTTGGAGTGCGTCTTGACGCAAAGACGCAAGGTTATAGCTTATGATCCCGGCTTAGGAAACATGAGAAGAACTATCCCACACATGACTTGAGTGGCGGCAGTGATTCATGCCTCAAGATCCGAGACATTATTTATATGGAGTTCATGTGGACATTTACGGACCACAAGAGTCTCCAAGACATCTTCACCAGAGGAGCCGAACTTGCGCAGACGGTGGTTGGAGCTACTTAAGGATTACGATGTTGATATTCGTACCACCCGGGAAGGCCAATGTAGTGGCGTATGCCTTAGTCGCAGATCGATGGGTAGTCTATCCGATGTTCGCATGCAGAAAAGGGATATGGTCCGAGAGCTACACGATTAGCAAGCCTTGGGGTTCGTTTGGTTGATTCCGTTAGTAACGACCGGTTCGAGAGGTCGCCGAGTCTTCCATCGTCGGCGAGGTGAAGAGGCGTGATGAGGATCCGATTTTGGTGCGATCGAGACGCGGCTACAGAAGAGAAGAGTCTATTTGAGGTAGCACCGGATGGGGTGCTAAGATTCGAGGCGGTTGTGTTCCCGATGTGACAGACTTCGTCGCCAGATTCGGGAGGCACACGGTGCTCGTTATTCGATTCATCCGGTCGACTAAGATGTACCACGACCTCAGTGTATATATTGGTGGGATGGTTTGAAGAGGACGTGGCGGTTTGTTGCCCGATGTCCTAATTGTCGCCAGTTAAGGTTGAGCACGAAGCGGTGGCTATTACGGCTATTGATATTCATGTGGAAGTGGGAGGTGGTCAACATGGACTTTATTACGGGGTTACCTCGCACCTGCAGGAGGCATGATTCCATTTGGGTTATTGTTGTGGTCGAAAATCACCACTTTCTTCCGGGCCAGACGGCGCCACCGAGGACTA
The DNA here is from genome assembly GCA_029844215.1 of Przewalskia tangutica. Classification (NCBI taxonomy): domain Eukaryota; kingdom Viridiplantae; phylum Streptophyta; class Magnoliopsida; order Solanales; family Solanaceae; genus Przewalskia; species Przewalskia tangutica. Next base: position 9,883,831 of record CM056733.1, on the reverse strand, counting down.
TGCCGATTATATATTAGAGAGATTGTGAGATTGCACGAGTCCCTGTCGATTATATCGATAGAGTGAGCCCCATTCGCTAACTTCGAGGTCTTTCGAAGGGATTAGGGACACAGTGAGTCTCAAAGACGGCGTTTCATCCTCAGACGGACGACAGCCGAGCGCACTATCCGCAACACGAGGATATCTTTGCGGGCTTGTGTTATTGATTTCGGGGTAGCCTGGAGGATCATTTACCTCTTGTGGAATTTGCTTATAACAACGGCTACCATTCTAGTGTTCGATGGCGCCTTATGAGGCCTTATACGGGAGGAAGTGCAGTCACCGATAGGTTGGTTTGAAGTGGGAGAAGTGCGATTAATCGGGCGGATTTGGTTCACGATGGATAAGGTGAAGCTTATCCAGAGCGGTTATTAGCAGCCCAGTCGTAAATCATACGCAGATCATCGGCGTCGACACTTAGAGTTTGAGGTTAATGATTGGGTCTTTCGAAAGTGTCACCCATGGCGGTGTGATGAGATTTGCGAGAAAGGGAAACTTCACCCAAGGTACATTGGGCCGTATCGATTGTCAGAAGAGTGGGCAAGGTTGCCTATGAGTAGGATCTGCCGTCCGATCTTGGCGGTACATCCGATTTTTCACGTGTCTATGTTACGAAATCGTTGGAGATCCGTCAGAGTGCACCCGATTCAGGATATCCAGTGACAGAGAGTTGTCTTATGAGGAGAGTCCCATAGCAATACTCGATCGTCAAGTTAGGCGACTCGGACGAAGAGGTGGCTTCCGTCGAGGTTTTATGGCGAACGAGCAGAGAGGAGATGGCGTGGAAGCGGAGGATGATATGATGAAGAAATACCCACACTTATTCCCTATACCTCCAGTAACCCCTTCCTCTTGATTGGTGTTAATTTAGTTGATTATGCTTGAGTAATGTTGTGGCTCGGGAGCATTCTTATTTGCAAAGGAATAGTTAAGAAGATATGTTTATATTGTGTTTTGTGTGAGGCTAGAAGGAACATTCGGGACGAATGTTTCTATGGGGAGAATGTTATACCAGTGGTTCGGCGACCGCGGGCCGGCCGAGCCGGGCGCGCCGCGGCGCGCGATTGTGAGGCGGCATGGCCGGCCGTCGGCCGCGCCCGAAAATCCGAGGGTCGCTGAGTTTCAGCGCGCGCTCCGAAGCGAGGCAGCAAAGATCCGGCGGTCCGCAGAGCGGCGCGCCGCGCTCCGGAAGCGAGCGCGCCGAGGCCGGAAATTTGGGCGGAAAAACTTAGAAAATCTGATTTGTGTTTTAAAAGAGGCCATGGGAGGGTGACAAGTGTCCCCCATCCGATTTTCGAACGCATGCAATATAAGTGACCAAGCCTTGGTCACTTTTCCATCTTTCATCTTTACTCTCTCTCTCTCTCTCTCTCCAAGGCTTGAGCTCCCCCTTCTCTCTAAAACCTCAAGAGGTGTTCTAGCCTAAGAAAATCTGAAAAGTTAAAGGCAAGAAGGAAGCTTGTGACTAGCTTAAGTGCTATTGTGGTGGTGTTCTTGGAGAAAAAGGCTAGCAAGGTGTTGGAATAAGTTTGGCTAAAACTTAAGGTAACATTTCTTCTCTTGTAGTTGGTATTGGGTGTTGCATGTTTAATAGGAAGAACTTGTAGTTGGAAAAATGCACTTAGAGTAGTTGCATGTAAGAAATGGGGTTTGGTTATGAAAGAATTGGTTAGGGGGATCTTATGAGCATGTTGTTGCCTAAATACTACATTAGACTTGTTGGGTTAGTTGTTGTAACTTGTGGGGCTGAATTTTACACACCAAAATTTAGGTGTGTAATCCCCTTGGTGTTGGTTGGTTGTTGAGCCTTAAACATGGCATTTGAGCGTTAAAAATCGACCTTGGAAAAGGTGGCAAAGTATGTAGAAACAAAGGAACGCTGCCCAATTTTCCGTAGGAAATTGGTGACTTTAACTTGGAAAAATTCTGCATTATAAATTAGAGCTTGATAAGCGTATTGTGGTCATTTTAGGTTGACATACTACATGCGTAAATTGGACTTAGCTTGTGGATTGGCCAAGAGGTATGTGGAGCTTTCCTATCTCTTGAGCATGATTAGTTGTACCTATGTAGTACGGTGACGTACAAGATTTGGAAATCTTCGTTTGATATAAGTATTTGATACTTGCTTCGTTAAAGAAAAGTAGAAAAATCCTCGACTTACTTAAGGAATGTGTTTTACTATTGTTTAACTCTAGTATAACGCTTTATGGGAGTTGGTTATATTAGTTTGTGAAAGTTTAATGGAGAAAGGTTTTGATGATTTGAACTTGTGAAAGGAAAATGGTTTTAAGTCATGAAGTGCCTAAGGTTTTACAAGAAATGAAGTCACTTAATTTAGAAGCTTGAGATAGTTTTAAAAGGAAATGTGACTTGTATTGAAAAGAAATCGTAACTTGATACTATGGTGATTAGTATCTTGGATTTTTGTATAAAAGAGTTATTTCTTAAAAGGTTAGAGGTACATGATACTTGGGTTAAATCCGAATTTTTATTAAAAGACATGATCGTGCCTTAGGTATACTAAAATGAGAGGATGTATTAACACTATTAATTAGAAGTTAGGTGATTCTTAACTTGCTTAAGTTATGATAGGCCGGTAGTGATTAAGTTTTGATGTGATAGGCCTGTAGTGCTTATGTTATGTTTAATAGTAGGATGAGCTATGTTATATATTTATATTATTACGTAAACCGGTTATTATTTATGCCATGGATTTGCTACCCATGATGCGAGTGCGCGCTTGTACTACGCGGATCCGACCATAGGATCCGTGCGGGTGAAATAGTCCCACGCGAGCACGCGATGGTACTCATGCGGATCCACAGGATCCGTGCGGGTGAAATAGTCTCACGCGGGTGAAATAGTCCTATGACGAGGCGGATGACCTCATGCGGTCCACAGGACCTATGCGGGTGAAATAGTCCCAGGAGTAGGATTGCTTAATGATACTACGGGCGAGGTACCCTGTTTTGATCATGAGCCTCCTATTTTTATGCTATAAAATGTATACTTGTTACTCTCATTATTAGTAAGGCACAGTGCATCATAATTTGGTTTTATCTATAACTTTAATGTATTCTGGACTTATGATATTACTACAGTATTTTTCCAGTTTTACATACTAGTACGTTGTTATCGACTTTCCTGGGCTGCGTTAATGTCGCAGGTGAAAGAGCGTGGTAGATCCTCGCCTAGGATCTTGTACTCAGTGTCGGGAGCTCCATTTCTTGGAGGCTCGACTTTTGGTATGGTTCTCCTGAGTCGTTGTTATTTTGTACATTCAGGCATGGCGGCCCCTGTCCGTCATAGGTTATTCATTCTTAGGCCTGTAGTCTTGTCGAACTTGGTTCGTTAAGGATGAATCGCTCGGTTTATGTACTTTTAGGTTGCTTGATTTAGGCTAGACTATTCTATATCTTAATGGTTGTTTATCTTGAGTTTACATTCCGCTGGTTTTCTCTGATGTTGTGTCACTAGGGTGCCCGGGTTAAGGCACCGGTCACGGGTCCGGGTTCGGGTCGTGACAAAAATAAGGGTATTCGATGGACATGTGATTCGAATGATAATAATTGGCCTAAGGAATTAAGAGTGACCCCAGACTATTGCCGATGAAGATGAATTTTCAAAACCCACGTCATATGAAGAATTGTTCTAGGGAGTGTTTAAAGGAATTACCAAAGATGTTATGCCCAACATGATGACCCCAACTCATCTGGAAATGGGTCGTCTACAGATGCAGGAAACAAAATGAGTTATAATTATCCGTTATAGAGAGATATGTGTGTTAATGACACCAAGAGATCATCGGATCTAAACATTGGAGAGAAAGGATCTACAGTTTTGTTGCATGATGCAAGTATTTATAGGATAGTGAAAGCTTGATAAAGGCAATCGGCGATAAGGACCACAAAACAATCGAGGAGTGATTATGAGCAATACGTAATCCTTAGTAAGCACAAGTGGAATGCTATGACAAGACATTGAGACTGAAAGATAGTTGGTGGGAGAATGGACAAGCAGAAAATCATGACAAGAAATATACATACAAATGGAATCATGATGAAACCCATAACTGTGTGACTATTTTAAGATAACGTAAGGACTACAACGAAGGGAGGATACCCATATGTTATCAGCCAAAAATATAAAAAACCCGACTCTCAGGAATGGTAGCATAAAGAGTAATCTAACTTAATTGATCCACAAACGTGGACCAAGTTATGCATTGGGTTTCAATATGCAAAAGCATTAATTCTATTGTAAATGCCATCACGAGATTCGAAATAGGTAGATGAAGATAATGACGAGTAAAGCTCAATGCGAGCACAAAAGGAAGCGATAGGGTGATCGACGAGGTTAAGGGGTGAGGTAAAGAGTAAGGACAATGAGTCAGAGGTTGGAACAAGTGAATAATGGTGAGTTTTAATCGAGTTGGATTGACTAACACTTCTACGGAGTAGATGAAGTAATGATAGCACAAAGTTTAAAAAGGTCAACTGAACTTGTTACCAAAGGCACTTTGAGTAATAGGGCTTAGGATAAGAGACAAGTGAAGGAATGTGAATCCAAGAATGACAACCACGGTTGGACAATAGGGTGACATCTCGCAACGTCGAACACCTCGAAATTCTATGTGTATCTAACAACGGGGTACACTAACGGCTCATACTTTACCAGGTAATAACATCACGGATTGAAATAAAAAATGATGTTTGAGATGGTGCATATGTACTAAGATATCTTAAGAGAAATGTGAATATGACACCTAGACAGTGAATGAGCGAGATGCAGAGAGAAATGAGGAAACAGAGTTACTGATAATCATCAATAATAAAGAAAGACACATAGCAGATTAAGTGTACAAAGGAGCGTGTTTTTAATTGGGTAACGTCGTTATGAAGTATTCAGGGTGGAATATTATAATATGAATAGATCCAGGCACAACGCCTAGCAGCAAAAGTTGAAACTAACAATGGAATCACAGCCTCTAAGGTCAATATAAGAGAAACCTCAGGTACCAAGGTCAATTGAGTGTTTTCAGTATATGAACTATGAGAAAAGTGTTGACTGCGGTCCAATAGCCACAATACATTATCTACTTCAAATCTCCTATGATGTATCATGAAGTTAAGCAGAGGTATAGCAGTGACAACATAGAAAAGAGCTCGTCCGAATCGTTTAGCTTGCTGGGCGAAGGTCGAATTCGTGGCCCTAGGGTCACGGGTTCGATTCTCACTAGGACATCGCTCTCCGGGGCATATACTTGTGATTAAGCCTGAGCGCTAAAAGCCGCGCGGACATGCTGCAGTGTGGGTTTGATTCCCTCCAGACAGTTCCTGTTAGGGGCCAGACCTTGTATGCATTGATCCGTTGGGCAGCGACATCGATTATGGGTGCACATCCCGCGATTTACCTGGTGGTGGAGTCTTTGAAGAGCGGTCCCATCGCTCCGAGTCCAAAGACAAAGACAGTGCTTGGTATGCAGTGCTAGCGATAGGGGGGAATGAGGGTTCCCCGATACCTGGGTCATCAAAAAAAAAAAAAAAACATAGAAAAGAGCTCAACCAAAATTGCAAGTAGTACAATGATTGATTGGCACACAAATGAGCGAGCACCGAAGCGATGGAAGGCAAGTAATGACTAGTATGGATGTTTCTAAGAAGATGATTCATTAAGATCATAAATTGATATTTATTTAAGTGGTTATTAAAATGGCCAACCCACCGGTTCGCATCTTAAAGATTAAAACCACTTATTCAATCAAAAACTATATAAAGTGTGATGATAAAAGATTGAGCGCCTCCATGGTACCTCCACTCATAGAAAAAATATTCAATTACGACTAAGTTGTTAGAATGAAACAGTTCGAGAGAACACTCAGCTTCTCAGTGATATTAGGTTGACTAAGTCGTTGGCCAACACAATAGACATATCTAAGATATAGTCTTGTTGTCAACCAATATATATGAGATATAATGATCAAAAGCCATTTGGATAGACACTTGACAAATCCTAAACTTGATTGAGTGCGTCGTGAATGAAATGATTTTATCTTGCCACATAGAAGTTCAGTTTACCAGATTCGTATAAATATACTTCATATATTGAGTTCGTCTTTCGGCGCCGTCTAAGAGTTCTGTGTAGACCCTAATATGATTAGTGTCGATATGTGAAGGCATGTAGGGTAACACTATGTCAATTGTTCCATCGATCTAAGGATGTAATGAGAGAATATGAATGCACTATTTATAATCGAGACATTTGAATGAATAGTAATTATTTAATTAACTCAAAATTGGATTTCGAATTTAATTAAAATGAAAATGAAATGACGTTCCACACTGGACGTCGAGGGTCGCGGCGCTTGGGACATAGGGTTGCGGCACCATGGGGTCGCGACACCTAATACTTGGGTCGCGACGCTGTCGAGGCAGTGGGCCAGTCTGACTAACCCATTTCACCTTGTTTTCTTGGCCTGGCCCACGAGAAACCCTAGCTGCATTTTAAAACCTAAAACGCAACTATAAATAAAGGGCTTCTAATCATTAATCAATACAAGATTATATTATATTATTCTAAGTCTTAGAGACCTAGAATTAAAACTCTCTCTCGAACCTCTACCGAATTTTCTAGTTGTTCGAATGAGGTATACATCGGAGTTCTTGGTACTTGCTGTCGAGGATCAATTGCGTGCACACCCTCGGAATTACTAAAAGACTCTAGAGTTTCAAACTGTAAGTACTCTATCGAAGTATTACAGTTATATACATGTTATGTGTTTACTTACATGTTTTTATATTACTACAAAATCATCCTATAGTTCGTCGCTTGTTGGGTTTGAAACACAAAAAATTTCAAATTTCGTTGCGTACACGAACCCAACAAAATCCAACAGTGGTATCATAGTCTGGGCTTTTTTGTGTAATTATGTAGTAACCATTGATAATAATATGAGTTAAAATTTGTTTAAATCTGAAATTTATGTCGTTTAAAGCTTGAAAACATAATATCTTAAGAACACATCATCCTTGTCTCTCAAACTATTAAACAATGATGTACTCGAGGAAGTCATTCCGATTTAACTCTTCTAAGTCGATGTGCGTAACCAGTTCATTTCTAACATGGTGCACTGAAGCGAAGAACGAGAAGGGATTGAATCATGACTGATGAACGTGTTGTTTTATGGTGAGGGTAACGAAGATGAATCTACAAATGTGACCCTGTAGGGTTTCAGAAATGCTGATTTTGTATTTTGGAGATGGAGGCACCGCGACGCTACCTAGGGTTTTAAAGGTCGTGTCGCAACTCCACGATAGAGCGTCGCATCGCCACCTAGGGTTTGACGAGGCACCGCGGTTCTGTTCATCCTGAAAGCTAAAATTAAATTTTGTGTTCACTGGACAATTAGAGTCGCGACTCCATGGTGGAAGTGTCGCGACACTGATTAAAATTAATAACTCGATAGGCACCGCTCCGGGGCCTTGTGTGTAGGTTCCGTAATTAAAAAAATCGAATCGGCGAAGTTTTAAAAGTTTGATTCTGCTTTACCAAATAAGAGTTTCAAAATCTGAAATTAAAACTTTTTCAAATAGACATATATGGCCCTTTGGGGCAAATATGTAATTAAAATAAGTTTCTGAAAACCAGTTTTCGTCCTTTGGGCCAAATATGTAATTATTTAAATTTTGGAAAATACAGACAGTTTCCTGAAATTTGAAAATATTTTCTGAAAATAAAAATATGATTTTATGAATTTAAAGGGTTTCAAAATTGAAATTTTAAATTCTTGAGGGACTAAACTGTAAATTCTGAAAATCTGGAATTTACAGAAATACCCTGAAATCAGTTTTAAAATCAAAAAATGTTTAAGGGACTATTTGGATTAGACTTAAATTTTAGAGTTTAAACAAGTTAACTCATGATTATTATTAATCGTATGTTATTGGATAATATACGAACTATATGCTAAGTGTTTGAATGCATACATTTAATTATTAACATAATGTCCGCTATAATTGTTTGAGTAGGCGGCGCTCAGTAATTGATCAAACAATTTTATATCATGCATATTGGGTTGATGGTTTCCAACTAAATGTGTTTTTAGAAATTGCATGATTAGATGTCGTATTGGATATGACACAAATTGTTAATCTTGGTTAAAATCCCCGAAACTGAAATGTTCCCCAAATTTTAAATACAAGTCTAAAATAAACGTGTCGCCCATTATAATTGTTAGAGTGCAAAATCATTTTCGGCGATACGAGTATGTATGTCAAATCATTTGCTCTAAGTCTACGAGGACTCAGACTATTTCATAGATGTGTTTTAAATGTAAAGGTAGATGACAAACTTTTATGAGTATTTACACCAAAGTGTTTGCTCACAAAGGTCAAATTTACTTAGATACATAAACACAGTCGTGTAATGTGGCTGACTTGCTTAGACAAATCTTGACGCCAAAGTGTCGGACTAATCTAAGGACGCAAGATTAAATATAATATTTGATCAATCAAGAGTTGCAAATAAGTTTTGCAATTGGTTTAGAACATACCAAGATGTGTTATTAAAGTTATCAGCCAAAGCAAACGCGGAGATAATATAGGCTTGGATCTTGGCCCATTATGACCTTAAATTAACATAGGTCTGTATTCTACTGTTACACCCCGTAAGTCCAGGACATGTAAAGGAGAATGTACGAAAGGAAACAAGACTTGGAAATCGGTACGAAAGGAAGAATTGTTTTTCCGACGGAAAATCTTCCGAACGTCGGTAAGGAAAAATGTTCGTTGTTGAGAATTGGATTCTCAAAAGGCATTATTTGTAAAGTATGGAACTTATTAACACTATGGAAATTTATTTTACGATTTGGTCACGGGGCCCACCCGAGGAATTTTACATTTTGTGGGGCCCACGAGGTTCTGAATTTTATGGACGAATGAGAGGCGACACGTGGCACCCCAACTAGTGGTCTTGGACGAAAATGTTAAGGGTAAAATGGTCATTTGACCTATGTAGATGATAAGTCTTGCAAGTCGACATAATTGACTAGTCAACTTGCCACATAAGCTCGATCCTTGTGATAATCATCCTAGCCTCACATTTGTTAATATCTAAGCCTTCCAATATGTGTTATATACTAACTAGTAGCAAGACTAGCTCATTTTAACACTTAGAAAAATTAGAAACATTGTTGTTCTAGCAACATTGCTCTCGGGTTCAAGCCCTCTCCCACACAAAAATTTTGTGATTTTGATCCATTAGCCACAAGACTTTAACCCAATGTCCCCAAGGGTATTATAAGGTTATCTCAATAGAAAGATTTCGGAAAAACGGAGTTTTCACGTTAGTCGCAAGGCGGAAACTATTGGAGTTCTTCAACTTTGAAGTTGGAACTTGAAGATGGGTTCTTCATAGGCCTCTAAGGAGTGCTTGGAGCGGATTGGAACCTAAGGAAAGGAGCTAAGAATTGCTAAGGCGCGACTTTGGATCTTGGAAATTTTAAGGGCTTCGAAAGGTATAAATTTTGTCGTTTTAGCAATTAAGCTTACTTATTGATTGTAGCTATGGTTATTAGCAAGCATGAGTTATATATTACGAAGTTTGATTATTATGTTGGCTATTGGAACCCTAAATCCGAAAACTAGCATGTTAGCCTTAAGAGTACATTTCAAGTTGATTTTTCGTTTAAGTCGTCACATGTTGTATAAAGAAGGAAATTGTAGTTGTTGAAGTTGTTTACGACTAAATAACATGTTGACCTTAGAACTTGGAATTAGGGAAGAATTGGAAAAGACCTTAGTATTGTTGGTTATAAGATTGGCCGAGAATGGCTTGGAGTTTTAAGCTATTTTGTATGAATTGTGGGGCGGAATTTTACACGTATTGTAAGGCGTGTAATCCCCTTTGTTTGGTTGTTGTTTGGAGCCTTAAATGTGGCTTGGTTATTGTATTCACTTGAAAAAGGTGGCAAAGTGAGTAGAAACAAAGGAAGTGCTGCCCGATTTTCCGTAGAATTAGAGACTAAATACTTAGTATTATTCTACGTTAGAGACTAGAAGATTGATAGTCTTGTTGTGACCATTATAGGTTGAAACTTCTACGTACGGCGTATTCGGCTTAGCTTGTGGATTTAGCCGAAAAGGTATGTGAACTATCTCCTCTTCTAGCATGATTCCGTAAGATAAAGAAAGTAGGTTCTACTCCAAAAATGATCCATTCCATGATTGTATTTGGATTGCCTAAAATAGAATTTGTTCTATGTATTTCCTTGAGTGTACTTTGATGTTTGGATTGTAAGTTGTAGAATCCATTTTCTTGATGAAGTTTGGATTCTTAAAAGTGAAGGTATTTTTACTTAAAGTACATTTAGTCTTAAAAAGGAAGTGGTTTCCAAATCTTTTGGCTAGTGCCTTAGTTCTAAAACCTAAAGGTCATTATAGTGACTTTAGGGGAGTCAAATGAGTGATTTACTTATTTGATTTAAAAGAGGAGAAATGACATGATTTAAGAGAAGTAACTTGTGTTAAGGGTGAAGTTACTTGAGGTTTAAAAAGTAGAAGAAAACTTGTTTTCTAACTATTAAGAGACTTGGAGTATTTTTGAAAGTTAAGAACTTGATTTGTAAGTATGTGATACTTGGTTTTAATAGTATAAGTCTCTTGGTCATTGAAGGAATGGATATGTCTAAAATCATAAAGGGTTATAACGGCTTTATGGGAAGTTGGTTATAACGGCTTTATGAAAGATTTAGAGAGTTGTCTATTTTGATAAAAGGGCATAAGTTGCCAAGATTGTGAAAATTGGAGTTACTTGATTTCAAGACTAGAAATGACTTTTCAAAAAGTCTAGTAACTTACTTTGAAAAATAGACACGCCATGATACTACTGGTGTTAGTATCTAGGCGATTTACATAGAAAGGAGTCTTTTATAAAAGAATGCGTCACGTAGTACTTTGGCTTGATAAATTGAGAATTTGTCTAAGTGTGCCTTGATAAGTACTTTGACTTGTTAAAAGAGAATTATTCTATGTATGACTTGATTAGTTCTTTGGCTTGATATATTGAGAATTTTTCTATTTGTGCCCGTAGAAGTACTTTGGCTAGTTATATGTGAATTTATTCTATTTGTGCCCTGATAAGTACTTTGGCTTGTTAAATGAGAAATATTTCTATTTGTGCCCGGATAAGTACTTTGGCTAGTTAAATGAGAATATATTCTATTTGTGCCCTGATAAGTACTTTGGCGTGGTTAATTGAGAACTTGCCTATATGTCGGGTAATAGCCTTTGAGTGCAAGTATTATGTTTTAGTAAGTTGCGCGACTCGGTTGAAGGTCATGGTGTCTTGTTGTAAGTTCTTGGGACGCATCACGGTGATGTGAGATTCCACGGGTATCTTAGTTACTTGTAGTACTTAGGTTAAATTCCCGGATTTTTATAGAAGACATGGTAGTGCTTATGTCTTGTTTGATGTTCGGTCGAGATATGGTAAGAGTATAAGTCAGGGGTAAACCACCAATACGTTGTACCACCTACTCCAGGGTAAGAGTACAAGTGAGGGGTAAACCCCAAGACTGCACCACCGCTTTATGTGTTGTTTGATCACGGTTGAGATAGGGTAAGAGTATAATTGGCGGCAAGCCCCAAGACGTTTTACCACCTTCTCCAGGGTAAGAGTATAAATGAGGCAAGCCCCAAGACGTTATACCCCCTGCTTTACCACCTCCTTCAGGGTCAGAGTATAAATGAGGGGTAAACCCCAAGACGTTATACCACCGCTCGTTTTACTACTTGGCAGCGCTTTTTAGAAGACAGGTGGGACTTGGTGTTCATGTATGCATTTTGGTGCTATGTTATATCATGGATGGCGGTGAGGGCGATTCCAGGCATGATTGATATTATGGGCGTGAGACCCATAGTTATATTTGAGTAGTGACTTTGGCGCTGCGTCCCCGACTTAATATGACCGCATGTATTGGTATCGTAGGTTGGCTATCATACATGTCTCGCTTTTGTTTAGATCGTTATGATTTTATTACGATTTCATCGCTCACATACTTGGTACATTCTTCGCATCGACCTCGCCCGGCTGCGCTCACGCCGCAGTTTAGGTCTGCTTTGGTGATCGGCAGTGTAGGATCTCGCTCGGGGTTGTTGGATAGCTCCTCCGTCCGTGAGTTTATCTTTTGGTATATATCCTTGATGCGAGCTTTGTACATTTTGGGTACTGGGGCCTTGTCCGTCATATTTCGCTTTAACTCCTAGAGGTGCAGATTCATATGTAGGATTGGACTCGTTATGCAGGTGTAGTGTCTTACATTTATGTATATGATATGGCAACCTAGTCGGCTTTGCCTTGTACGTACGTTGGTTTTAAAAGAAAAAAAAATATGAGCTGTTATTAATTTCCGCAATATACTTAGTTGTTAAGGTAGCAGGGTGCCCAGGTAGGGCACCAGTCACGGGCCCGGGGTTCGGGGTGTGACATCTACCATGGGGTTGTAGAAGTATGTTAAAATAGTAGGAGTTAATTAAATAAAAGACTTTGTTGATTAGCCAAACAAGTGTGTAATAGGAAATAAATTTGAGTTTAATTTCACGTCTATCTAACTCTTCAAATTATCAAAATGTTGAGCCTATCATTAAAAATGTTGATGGAAATGAACAAACTTACTGGACCCAACTATCTAGACCGGTCAAGGAATCTGAGAATTGTTCTAAGGCAAGAAAAGATAGAATACGTATTGGACAAAAAAAATTCCCCGCAGTCCCTGTCGAGGAATCTGCAGAATATATCACATTTGATAAGTAGCCTACCAGAAGAACCTACATGATGTCACTTCAGTACAATGTGTGATGTTGTCTTCCATGTCAGTGGAGCTTTTAGAGACAACATGAGAACATGGGCCCTAACGAGATGCTCGAACACTTAAAGAGTCTCTATGACTCTCAGTTCCAAAGTATGGAATATGAGTTGTTAATAAAACTCTTCAAGTGTAAGGTAAATGAAGGGGGCAAAATGTCTCATCATGTGTTGAAGATGATAGGGCTGATAGAAAGGCAGACCTCGATTGGTATAAAGCTACAGAAAAACGCCGCTTTCCCCTCATCATGAACTCCCTCCCTCGTTCGTTCGAGAATTGTATTGTAAACTACAATATGAACAGAATGAAGGCTACTCTATCGGAGCTGCACAACATGCTCAAGACCTTTGAATCTTTAACTTCCAAAGGCAAAGTTGTGCTCATGGTGAGCTCTTCTAGCCGGCCCAAGCCGAAAGGTAAGGAATGGTAGAAGAAGGGTAAAACAGTCGATGCACCCTCAGCTATGAAGCCTAAGGAAGGTGTGAAGAAGAATAAGGTGAATGCGGCTAAGGATGTATGCCTCAACTGCAACAAGAATGAGCATTTGAAGAAGGACGCACTGCACCAGGAGGAGGAAAAGCACCAGGTGCTTCTACATCTGGTGGACAAGGTATATACATCATTGAAGTAAATATGTCTATAAACAAATCTCATTCCTAGATATTGGATACTGATTGTGGCTCACACATTTGTACAAATGTGCAGGGGCTAACTGACAGCAAGAATGTTGGACCAAGAGAGATGGACCTACGCGTTAGAAATGGAGCACGAGTGGATGTTGAGCGCGTAGGAACTTATAGATTAAATTTACCTTCTGGATATTGTCTAGTGTTAAATGATTTTTACTATGTACCCTCGTTAACGAGGAATATCATTTCTATCCCTGTTTTGGACATGAAGGGTTTTTCCTCATATATTTATAATGGCAGTCAAGTACTGTCTTTTGATAATGCTATATATGGAATTGCTCCTCTCGTGGATGGATTATATACACTAAACTTAGTCGAGAAATATTCAATGTACAAAATAAACAAGCTAAGATAAGTAATAGAAACTCTACATACCTATGACATTGTAGACTTAGTCATATCAACGAAACAAGGATAACAAGGTTGAGGAAGCTTGACTACCTCTAACCATTTGACTTGGAGTCTTATGGTAACTGCGAATCCTGTTTGAAAGGTAAGATGACCAACAAGCCACTTTCTGGGAAGGATGTGCGAGCCAAGGATGTGCTTGAGTTAGTACATACTGATGTATATGGACCATTATCGGCTCAAGCTAAGGAAGATTTCCCTTACTTCATTACTTTTACTGACGACTTCACAAGGTATGGATATGTGTATCTTATGAAACAAAAATCTGAGGCATTCGAAAAGTTCAAGGAGTACAAGTCTGAAGTAGAGAAACAACTCAAAACAAGTATCAAGACCCTTCCATCTGATCGAGGAGGTGAATACTTGAGCAAGAAGGTTTTAGATTACTTAAAGCTACATGGAGTCCATTCAGAGTGGACACCTCCTGGAACACCACATATGAATGGTGTTACCGAAAGGAGAAACCGAACCTTGTTGGATATGGTTCGATCCATGATAAGCTTCTTAGCTCTACTGACATACCTTTGGGGACATGCTATACAAACCTCGATATATGCTCTGAACAGGGTTCCTTCCAAGTCAGTAGAAAATACACCCTATGAAATATGGTATGGCAAGAAGACAACTCTTAAACATATGAGATCCTGGGGGTGCCCTGCATATGTTAAGAAGATGCTCACTGACAAGTTGAAATCCAAAAGTGAGAAATGTTACTTCGTGGGGTATCAAAAGAAAACTAAGGGATACTACTTCTATCTTCTTGAACAGAGTTGCACAGAGATAAAACTTGAAGAAATTCAATAATCGTGAGATAATATAGAGGTTGAATCCTTGCTGAATGACAAAGGTAAGAATTCAATGGGAGTATTTGGCGAAGATTGGGTACTTCAAGTACTCTCTTCAGTCAGTGGGAGTGTTACGAGGAACAATGTAGAAATGCAAGATCCTCCTACATAACCTTTTGGGAGTAGATGCAATGGTTGCACCTCCTCCCATTTAGGAAATAAATGAAAATGATATTCCTGAAAGCTCTCAAATTGGTGAATTATCCAATGCACAAGAACCCTCTCACAGTCAGAACATACCTAACACTGAACTACAAACACAATCAACTCCGTAGGTCCAGTAGGACTCATCGTCCTCCTGAAAGACTATATCTATTTGTGGAAACACACAGTGAGATAAATATTTCCGATAATTATGAGCCTACAACATATAGCGAAGCCATGTTGGACATTGATTCGAAGAGATGGCAAGAAGTTATGAAATCCGAGATGGAATCTATGTACATCAATCAAGTGTGGAACTTGGTTGATTTGCCAGCAGGGGTTAAACCCATAGGATACAAATGTGTCTTTAAGAAGAAGATTGATGCATTTGACAAGGTACAAACTTACAAAACAAGGTTGGTGGCTAAAAGTTATAATCAACGACCTGGGGTCAAATATGATGATACATTTTCACCTGTTGCTAAGATTAAGTCCATTCGGATTTTGCTTTAATAGCTGCATATCATGACTATGGCATTTGGCAGATGGACATCAAAATCGCTTTCCTCAATGGTAATCTAGTTGACGAAGTGTATATGAAATAACCTGAGGGTTTTTCGTCTGAGTCCAAACCAAATTTTGTGTGCAAGCTACAAAATTCCATTTATGGGCTTAAGCAAGCCCCGAGGAGTTAGAACATTTGCTTCGACAAAGCTATCAAGTCATTTGATTTCGTTAGAAGCAAAGAAGATCCCCGTGTTTATAGTAAACGCAAGGATGAGAGTATTCCCTTTATTATTATATATGTTGACGACATATTAATAATGGGAGACAATAAGACTCTTTTGCAGTCAGTCAATGAGTGGTTGGCCAGTAACTTCATGATGAAAGATTTAGGTGAAGCTTGCTACATTATGGGAATTAGGATCTATAGAGATAGACATAATAGATTGTTGGGGCTGTCACAGTCAGTCTACATAGACAAAGTGCTTAGACATTTTTCTATGGAAAATTTCAAGAAAGACGGTCTACCTATGGGTCAAGGCATCAAGTTATCTAGGAAGAACAATCCTTCTAATGCTATAGAACTTGAGCGCATGAAGAGGATACCATATGTTTCGGCTATAGGATTGATCATGTATGTCATGACCTGTACTAGGCCAGATGTGGCATTTGCACTTAGTATGACTTGCAAATTTCAGCAGAATCCTAGAGAAGAACACTGGAAACTAGTTAAGAGTATTCTTAAGTATCGTAGAAGAACTAAAGATTACTTTTTAGTCTATGGTGGGGAATAAAAGATAGCTGCTACTGGGTACACTGATGCTATCTTTCAGACGGAGCTTGAAGACTTCAAATCTCAGTCTGGGTACACGTTCATTTTCAATGGTGGAGAAGTGAGCTGGAAAAGTTCCAAACAAGCTATAATTGTCGATTCAATAACAGAAGTTGAGTACATTGATGGATCGGAAGATGGTAAAGAAGTTGTCGTGATTTCTGAGTTCCTGAAGGAACTAGGGGTAGTTCCGAGTGCCAGTTGTCCAATAACTATTTATTATGACAACACTGGTGTGATTGCACAGGCTAAGGAACCAAGATCAACAAACAGAAACAAACATGTACCAATGAAGTACCACATACTCTAGGAGGTGGTGGAGACTTAAGAGATTATATTAGACTATGTTGCAACAGACGATAATCTAGCTGATCCATTCACTAAATCATTAAGCTTAGTCAAGCATAATGGTCATTTTGAGAATATGGGTATTAGATATGTTGGAGATTAGCTCTAGGCCAAGTGAGAGATTGAAAGTATATGTATGTCCCAGAGATAATTTGTATTAGGACAAATGTACTTTATACATATTCATATTATTATTAATGGAAATTAAAATTTTGGCATCTGCAATTATTGAATTATTAGTTGATTGTTTATGATATTCTATAGTATGCATCCCTAGAGGTTACATTGTTATTAATAGTGTGAAATATTAATATTATAATGTAACTCTTAAAATAGTCTCGACTAATGATCATCGAGAATGTGATATTGATGATATGTGATAAGTCGACATGTAGTATGCATCACATCCTTAGAGGATGTAGTATGTCTCACCTGCTACGAGTAACAGAAACTCGTGATGGACACATGGATACTTTAGAAGTATTGGTATACCCTACTGATATACTGTTTGTTATACATGTCTAAAATATGATCAGTGTGTGGGAGATATAAGTCCTTAACCTTGAGGTCGATACGCACCTTGTTTGCAGAGTAATATACTTTGATCCTTTCCTAAACTCAAATGCCTTATAGGTTGAGATACGACTTGTATTGGGTATATATTACGATGTGGATTAAATGTGGTAGTTGAACCAAGATTAGGATAAATTCCTCGAATGTATATTCGAGAGAACACTCAACTTCTTAGTGATATTAGGCTAACTAAGTCGTTGACCAACACAATAGACATATCTAGGATATGTCTTGTTGTCAACCAATATAGATGAGATATAATGATCAAGCCATTCAGATAGACACTTGTCAAATCCTAAGCTTGATCGAGTGCATCGTGAATGAAAGGATTTTACCTTCCCACATAGAGGTTCAGTTTACCAGATTCGTGTAAATATACTTCACAAATTGAGTTCATATTCCGACGCCGTCTAGGAGTTCCGTGTAGACCCTAATATGATTAGTGTCGATATGTGAAGGCATGTAGGGTAACACTACGTCAATTGTTCATTCGATCTAAGGATGTAATGAGAGAACATGAATGCACGATTTATAATCAAGACATTTGAATGAATAATGATTATTTAATTAACTCGAAATTGGATTTTGGATTTAATTAAAATGAAAGCGAAACGACGTTCCACACCGACGCCGGCGTCGCGACGCTGGGACATGTAGCGCGGCGCCATGGCCGCGACGCCATACTTGGCCAACGTCATTTACGATGGGCGATATCGACCTATCATACCGCTTTTCTGGGCCTAGCCCACGAGAAACCTTAGTTACGTTTTTAAACCTAAAACACATGTATAAATAGAGGGCTTCTATTCATTAGTCAATACAAAATTATTTTATATTAATCTAAATCTTAGAGACGTAGAATTAAAACTCTCTCTCGAACCTCTGCCGAATTTCCTAGTTGTTCGAATGAGGTATACATTGGAGTTCTTTGAACTTGGTGTCGAGGATCAATTGTGTGCGCACCCTCGGAATTACTAAAAGACTCCAGAGTTTCAAACCATAAGTATTCTTCGTATAGATAACGATGTTATAAAATTAGAAAAATAATATTACAGAAAAAATATAAGGAAGTGAGTAAGATTATTATTATTTTTCTTTAGGGAAAGTAACTCTCTATTTATAGGGAAAAAATTTAGTTAGTCACAACTCATACAAAGTAACTAATCCTAATTTAGTTCTAAAGAAATAAATAGAAGAGAGTCTTCTATCCTTTTCCAATTTATTTAGGGTCAGGTTTGATATTTGGTACCTATTGGGGAAGGTTGTGGAAAGGAGAAGACTCTTCTTGTGTTTGGTTAAATAAAATTGAGATCTGAAACGCAATTAAAAGATGGCGGTGAATCCTCAAGTATTTCCAAATGGGTTGCCGGTCCCTTTCGTCAATGAACTCTTCGTCTTGGCTAGAGATGGCGTCGAGTTTGAAGTCGACAAAATCCCTGGGTAACCCTAAACCATCTCCTCTCTTTTTCTCATATACCATTTTCGTGATGGAAGTATTACTCTCTCTAGTTGCTGGCTTAGATGTCTTGTATACATATCTGCAGGTTTTGGTCTTGCCTTTGCTTCTGGGCTTTTAATGGATTTATTGTGTTAAAAGAAGATCCCTTGCCATATCACTTTGCTAGCTTTAACTAAATAAGCTACTATACTATGGTGTTTTTTTTTCCTTAGCTTCTGAAGTCTTAACTTTTTTTAAACGGAGTTTGTGAGTGATTCCATCAGTTGGCTTTAATGTGTTTTTTCTGTCTCCAAAAGGAGTTTGTGAGTGATTCTGTTGGTCTGCTTTAATGTGGCCATCTCTTGCATTCTGTCTTTCTTTTTAGTGAAACTTACACAAATGACTATAGTTTAGCGGTTTTAAATTTGTAATAGCTTTAGTTTCAATATTTATTGGACGTAGCTATTATTTAGTTGTTACAGCTTCGATGTATTCATAAAACGGCCTCATTGTATTCATGAATACAACGAGTAAAATCTGCTAAGTGTGTTCTCGCCCCGAATTCGGTTCTCTGCCGTTTTATCGGCTGACGAAATCGGGAGACAAATTGATTCCTTAACTTAAACGATTTTGGGCTGAAAACGGAACTCTAATTGCCAGCAATGGGTTCCCCAACTACTCCAAAAAACGTTAGGATGGACGGTGATATGAGTAAACTAAGAGGTAAGAAACATGAATGCTTTAGTTTGTAATAGCTTTAGTTTCAATATTTATAGGGCGTAGCTATTATTTAGTTGTTACAGCCTCGATGTATTCATAAAACGACCTCATTGTATTCATGAATACAACAAGTAAAATCTGCTAAAGGATAAATGATATTCATATCAACGTTAGGACGGACGGTGATATGAGTACAGTAAAATAAAGGATAAATGATAAAGATAGATAAAAATTGAGTTGTTTGATTGATTGGTTGTGTCTTGTATGTACAAAGAATGTTTTTATTTATAGTACAAAAAAAAGAAAAAAACTATACAACGTGATCCCATGTCAGCCATCAAGTAACCCACTAAGTTTAATGACCGACTATGGGGAGGTGGTGCCGATTTTCTCGCCCTCTACTCCTCTTGTTCCGATAATGACCCTTTCTTTTAGCTGTTGTTGGTCGTTACCACTTCTAGTGGTCCGGAAACCCTTTTGACTTGGTCGTTGAGGCGTCTGCATTTGAGTTGGTCCCAATTGTACCTCTAACTGACAATTCGACTAATGAAGTTCTTGTAGTCGAGGGCTAGGAGTAAATTCGTCTGCCACTGAATTTAGCTAAATACTTAAATTATTTTTGAGTGTTAACAATTGCCCCCTACATTAACTCGAGTGTGACTGTTGAGTTCATGTATCTGAAAGTAGTCGTCGTTTCAGTCTGACAGCCGCACATGTCACTTCAATTGTCTCGTCTCCAGTGCATGTAATAATGATATCTTCTGAATTGGATTTTCCCTTCAATCGAGGTGTCTTTATTACTACGAATCGGTCCCAAGGCTGTCGTTTATTCATGCATGCCCCAAATCGAAGGATAGTACTTTTTTAGATACTTGTCGTTTACATTCCTGTCCATTTCTTTGTCGTGCATGTTTGTTAGTCGATATGCGTTACTGCCGATCCGTTGGCTTACTACGAAAATTCCTTTTCAATTTGGTGACTATTTGCTGAATTTAATCTTTCATCTTTGTCCGCAAAACGATTTTCCAAACTAAGTCTCTTTCGGCAAATCTCTTAGGCTTGACATGTTTGTTGTATGCTTTAGTCATTTTATGTTTACCTGCTTCGATTTTCTCTAGGCCATCAGTCGATCTTCATCTAGCTGGTCTAACTCCATTAGCATGACATGTTGATATTCCTCTAAACGTAGAGAGTTCTGCTTTGCCACCTTTAAGGATTTGACTTTAATTTCCAACGACAACACTACATCTTGGCCATAAGTTAGCCGATAAGGTGTTGTCCCGGTGATTGTAGATTTAGAATTTCTGATCGCCTAAATGGCTTCATCCAGAGTGAGATGCCACATTTCTGGTTTATTCTCTACGTTCTTACTAATTATGTTTACAATAAGTTTGTAGGCTGCCTCGGCTTGCCATTTGTCTGTGCGTAATAAGGCGAAGATGTGATCATCTTGATACCGACTTCTCAGCAAAGGCTGCCACCTCAGAACCACTGAACATCGTCCCTTGATCGGTGGTAATCGTCTCAGGAATACCATATCTGTATATGATCTGGTGTTGGATAAACTGAATGACATTTGTCTAGTGGACCCTCTTCATCGGCTGAGCCTCCACTCATTTAGTGAAGTAATCGGTAGCCACGATAATGAAATTGTGGCCTTTAGCTGATTGTGGGTGAATTTTGTCGATGAGGTCCATAGCCCATCCTCTAAAGGGCTAAGGTTTTACGACCGAGTGCAGCAACTCGGCTGGTACTCGTTGGAGTGGTCCATATTTCTGACATTCTCCACATCCTTTTGCATACTGGAGCAGTCAGCTGTGATAGTAGGCCAATAATAGCTGTGGCGGTAGATCAGTCACTTTATCGCTGGCCCCGCTCTGTGTGATCCGCATACTCCTTCATGGACCTCTCCCATGATCTTCAAGGCCTCTGCTTTGGTGATACACTTGAGTAGTACTCCATTCATGCTCCTTTAATAGAGGTCATCATCAATGAACACGTATTTCAAGGTTCTTCTTTTAACCTTGAGGTTCTTGCAACTGGAGGGATCTTTTAGGTAGTCAATCAGTAACTGCCTCCATGAGTCGATTTGATCAGCGACTAACACTTCAGCGGGTAATTCATCGTGCTCTAGGTGAGTAGAGACTTCCTTAAACCTGAAGCTTCTTGTGCTAAGTCGTTAACATTCATGGCTCTAAGTCGTTAACATTCATGGTTCTGGGAACATAACTTAACGTGGATGATGCGAACCCACTAAGCAACCTGCTAGCCGTCCTGTGATAGGATAGCAAATTTGGGTCTTTGCAGTCATATTCCCCGGTATCAGTTGAGTCTCCTCGGATCTCGATGCACCTCGCCTTCATAGAAACTAGGAGTTTTGAGTCCCATAATGAGAGCATCGTATTCGGTTTGATTGTTTGTCAGTTCAGGATCTAGCCGATAGGAGAACCTCCACGTTTTTTTGTTATCGTGACTCCGACTGCAACTTCTTTCTGAGTTCTAGACCTGTAAAAGATTAGTACCCATGGCACAATCTCTATGCATGCAGTAGGAGAGGCGCATGGATCCTCCATGTCTACACAAGGGTGTTCCGCCAAGAAATCGGCTACTGCTTGGCCTTTGACGGCCCTGAATGGCTTATACTCGAGAGAGAACGCGCTAAGCTTGATGACCCATTTCATTAATTGAACTTGCGAGACAGGTCTATTTAGTAAGTACCGGACAATATCAACTTTGCATAGAACGTATATAATATGAGGCATTAGATAATATTCGAGTTTTGTGCAAGCATAGAACAAAGACAAACAAAGCTTCCCCAAAGGAATATATCTAGTTTCAGCATCGTTGAGCATTCAATTAAGATAATAAACCGCTCTTTCAGTTCCATCATCGGCCTCCTGCTCTAGCAAACAACCGATAGATAATTCTGCAGCCGAAATATACAATTTCAACGGCTTCCCTGGCGCGGGAGGCACCAGTACGGGGAATTAGCTAAAGCCTTTTTAATTTGATCAAAGGCCTCTTGCTGTTCCGGGCCCCATACTAGCTCTTCTGACTCTTTAAGTCTGAGCAAAGGTGAGAAAGCCTTCATCTTGCCAGCCGAGTGAGATATGAACCTCCTTAAGAAATTGATCTTTCCCAATAAGCTTTGTAACTCCTTTGTCTTGGGTGGTGCAGATCTCATTACTGCCTTGGCTTTGTTATGATCTATTTCGATGCCTTTCTTGTGCACCAAAAAGCCAAGAAAGTTGCCAGCCGATACTCCGAACATGCACTTGGCGAGATTCATTTTCTTTTCAATGCTTGTTCAAGATCGGCTAAATGATCCTTGAAGTCCTTAGACTTCACTACTACATCATCGATGTAAACCTCAATAGTCTTGCCGATCAAGTCATGGAAGATAGTGTTCATTGCCCTTTGATAAGTGGCACCAGCGTTCTTCAGACCAAACGACATAACTACCCACTCGTAAATGCCTAACGCTCTTGGACATCTGAAGGCAGTTTTGTGAATGTCGTCCTCGGCTATCGATATCTGATTATAGCCAGAGTATCCATCCATGAATGTCAATACACCATTAGTTAGCGGCCGCAGAGTCGACTAACATGTCAAGTTATCGGCATAACATACTCATCTTTAGGAGTTGGCTAGATTTAGGTTCTTGTAATTAATACATACCTGCACCTTGCCATTCTTCTTCTTGATTGGTACGATGTTTGTCAACCATTCCACATACTTAGCCGTTCTGATAAACCCGACTTTCAGCCGTCGGTCTCGACTTTGATTTGAGGCATCAATTGAGGGTGATACCTTCTTGGCTGCTGTTTGTGGGGTTTGAAACCCTCCTTGATTGGCAATCTATGTTCTACCAAAGTACGTGCCAACCCAGACATCTCATGGTAATCCCATGCGAAACAGTACTGCAGTAGAAGGGCCGTTATGCCTTGTTTGTCTTCTTCCTTCAACAAGCCACTAATATGTGTTAGCCGAGGGATTTCTTCAGTTCCCAAGTTGATATCTTCCAAAGGATCTTGAGACTCAAAACTAGGCATAGCTCTTCTTATGGGCGATTCAAGTTCCATCGGCAGTTCGACTTCATCGGCTGCAAGGGTTGGGTCGTTGTCATGGTTTCCCATCTGTGATGCCTCGGCTATCCTTACCTCAGAACTTACGGCGGTTAGCCGATGCCACAGGTCACATATGATTTGGGTTTCCTCAACCATTTAAATCTTCCAAGGTAAGTCGTGGTTCGGTTAATTATTTTATTTCAAACCCCCGCGAGGTGAGATTACAGGATTCCCAAGATTCTTCTCCATACTGCTCCGTGATGGCTGTGGGAGCCACATAGGGTGAATAGAGGAAAACCTCTTTTACGTTCTGAACTCCGGGTCGGAACGGGTTATCATCCGCTGGGACGATTTCTATCTTGTCTCCTTCCCAAAAGATGAGCTTTTTATACATTGTAAAAGGAAGGCATCAGCTGGTGTGAATCCAGTTCCTGCCCAGTAGAATGGTGTAGGACGACTTGTCATCTATTACAAAGAAGACAAACCTGATCGTCTTAGAACATACAGTAATTTCTGCTACTAGAATCCCCAATGCTTTCAGAGGCTTCTCCCATAAAGCTAGCCATTTTCATGTTAGTTGGGATGATATCCTCTTTTGTTTTGTTAAGATCCTTCCAAGGTAAGCAACGACATCACATTCAGCACAACCTTATTGTCGACAAACACCCGACTAATAATTTTTCCGTTATTGTAAGCCTTGACGTAAAGGGGTTTGAGGTGTTTAACCATATTTTTTGTAGGTGCACCAAATACGGTGCTCAAAGTGTCCCTAGCTGGGGTATCGACTATTGTTGCCCATTCTTCGTCTTCTATGCAAACATCACCTTCTAGGCTATCCAACGCGGAGCGGATGGCCCAGAACTCACATGGGATTAGGCTGACCATTTCAATGTCTGCCCACATCTCATCAACCATGTCATGGCTAAATAAACCAAGGACGGAGTCCCTTCCTTCATCCAATTCGGCTGACCAAAAGCTCATATCTTCCATTTCTTGGAGACAAATGGGGATCAACTGGGGTCTTCTGACTGAATCATCTGCACGATCTGTGGGATTGCCTCTGTTAGAGGTCTATTCGGGGCCACGTTCTCTAGCCGAGGTGCCTCCGTCGGGTTGTTGGTAGGCTGTTCATTCAACTTTGGTTGACCCGACGTCTCTCCTTCCGGCGACAGGCGACATGCCCCTGAAATAACTGAGCAGAATGCCCGCTCGATATCTTCGGCTATGACAGAATCAGGAATCTCATGATTTTTGGCTGTCTTGGTGTTGGAAATTAAATGCAATGTCTGTTTCATCTTACGCAAGGCCTTGACACGTTGCATCCTTCTTTTCTAACCATCTTTCTTTTCTAAGTCCCGGATGCGACTATCGGTGGTGCCTCTTTCTTTCCGGGAGCCTGATTGACAAACCATTTCTCCTCTTCTGTGTTGGCGACTGTTTTTATCATTCTTCGGGTTCTCGTCTGGTCCTCACTTCTCGTCGTGATACGTAAGGACGAAACACCCTTGTTTATGTCAAACTTGACCACCCTTTGTTTGGTTTTGGGAGTGGTTCTTCATCTATCGAGGCATGCTCGGCTGCCAGTTGGTTGGCATCCGTACTTGCCCCCAAGGCCTGACGCCAATAGGGACCCTGCTGAACCTCATGGTTTGTTCCTGAAGTTCTCGTTCAACGTCACTCGAGTATTTAGGACGGTCATAAAAATTGCTCCTAGTTGGCGGTCTGTCATCATGAATGTCATGTAGGCTGCCTAATCGATTGAACACAGAGGTCTTTGTGGCCGTCTCTCCTTCGGTAGGTCTCTTTGGGACCCACACCCTTCTCATCGACTATTTCCCTTTGGTGTCCCTTGACTCATTGGGCTTAACAAAAGATACCATAGATATTGGTACCGCGGGAAATGAGTTGGTATCAGTGGACATTTCTACTATACTCTTATCGGCTGCTTGAACCTTCCCTCTTTGATGCCCTTTTGGATCGCCTTTCCGAAGACCACACTATTAGAAGTAGAGTGAGTGTGACGGTATGAATTATGCGACTTGCGGTACTTCTTATCTTTGAGTTCCTCGACAGGCGAAATCCTATGACCATCAAGCAGTCGAGTCGAATCTGCTTATCTTTGAACAGATGATCAAAGATTTGATCTGCTTTCGTGATGTCAAATGAGTAACCGATCCTGTCATTAGAAAAACTCGCCTCTTTGTCTTTTACGACTTTCAAAGCTGGGCAAGTGTAGACCTTACCCCTAACAATCTTGGCCACCATTACGTCTCAGTGCAGTCGGTTGACTCTGAGTCGGACTCATCCGCTTCAATGATGGATACCAAGTAGGAGCCTCGATTTCGATTGGCTCTTCTCCGTTCCTTTTCCTGCTCTATTTGGCTAGCCTTTTTGGCTAACTGGCGGCTCAGGTTGGCTCAGGTCAGAACAGGATTATCGTACCAACTTCTCCTTTAACTGAGGGTGCATGTTGTTGATTATCATGTGGGCACATTCAGACTCGGGGAAGTGTACGGTGCATTTCCCAACCTTTTTTTTGAACCGCTTGATAAAATCGACGGCCGATTCATCGACCTGCTGCTTGAGATTCGTTAGATCAGTCACAGTAACCTGAGGTTGGGACCAATAGAACCTATTATGGAAGCCACCCTCCATGTCAGCCCAACTCTGTACAAAATCAGGAGCCAACGAGGAGTACCATGCGAAGGTTGTTCCCGTTAGAGAGAGGGAATAACTGCAACTTGTGATACTCATTCTGGCCAGCCTCACCACATTGGGCAGTGAATCTACTGATGTGCTTGATAGTGGATTTGTCGTCGTCATCAGAGAAGATGGCAAACTTCGGTGTTTTGAAGCCCCTTGGCAATGGTGCTATCCGATCTACCTAGTCGGGGTAAGGCTTCTTATAAACAGGACTGTCCACAGGTTTCAGTTGGATGTCGAAGTACCTTCGTATAGTATTAGCAAAAATTTTCGGGTTTATCAGTTGTGAACTTCCATGCCCATTTTTGACTGGATTCGGCTCGTAGGCATTCTGCACTGGCGACCTCCAATCTGCACTTTGTTGGACAGGGTTTTGGAGGTTGTAGGTGGTCTGCTGGCCATTACCAATAGGTGGGGTAATGCCCCATTGCTGCTGTTGGGTATGGCCATCAAAGCCTGCAACCTGAGCTACCTGGAACGGCTAGCGGAGCATGAGGACAAGGTGGAACAGTAATCCATGGTTCCTCTCTTCGAACGTCGGTCGTTCTTAGAAAATTTATGCTTCCTCGAAGATATGGATTGGGTATTGGCAATGACTGCTGGAATGGTATCCCATTGTGAACACCGTCACCAGATAGCCTAGCTAAGTCATAGCCAGCGGCCATCGGCTGACCAATATTGTTCGCCTGCATCGTAGGGCCGTTCGTAGAAACGTACGGCAATCCTAAGTGTCCTTTGAGCCTGAACTAGTCTCCGAGCCATGTTGATCTACCCATACTGCAGACTCGCTTGGTCAAGTGACACATTTTGCCCCCTAAGGTTCGGCGGCGACCATGCAGTGTGCTGGTTGCAAGGCGATTGGGCTTGTGTTCCTAGGTGCGCTATCGGCTGCACTTGAGTAGGCACTAGCTGATGCACATGCGACTGAGGAACAACACCGGGAGTCACGATCTCATGCTGAACCACACCGTTCGTCAGAGGGGATGGGTGGCAGAACTAGCCGAACATTCTCCTGGGTGCATTCGATTGGTTTCCATATCCCTCGCTTGCTGAATCTCATTATGTATCATCGGCTTCACAATTAGGGATGTCAATGAGGCGGGGCGGGGGCGGGGGAAGGGTACCCCATACCCGTACCCGCCACCTAAAACTCACCCCATCCCCGCCCCACCACCCATCACGTGTAGTAATTCCTTCACCCGGCCCCGCCCCACTTACCCCGGGCGGGTACCCACCTAAATAAGTTGAATGAAACTACATAGCTAAATTTTGTTTTTTAGTAGTGAATCTCTAACATCTATGAACCTAGGTAGCTAGTTTAAAGATACCATATAGTATCTGGAAGATATAGAGAGTATCTGATCAAAAGCTGATCCAAAAACTGTTGATTTCAGTTGCATGAACTGATCATGATAACACCCTGAAAAACACTTTTAGAATTACCTGTGAAATAGTATAATTATATGGGGAAGAAACACAAAAAAAGGTTAAGATTATTACTAAATCTTGATTGGAGGGAAGGAAAAAACGAACTATATGTGGAGATTAAAGGAGATAATACAAAGGGTAAATATACAAAAGTATAAGATGGCATGAACAAGTACTGAAATCTCACTGGTGTACATATTCCCGAACTCGCAGAATCTTGTTCTTGAAGGCAACTGGAGTAGCAGCCCCGATGACAATAATATGAATAATCCCACCGCTATTATCGATGGCGCCCAATCTGTTCCCATTTTTTATGCAACACTTCGTCTTGCTATACTTTATTTCTCTACTTGTTTGGTACTTTGTAAATAAGTGGTATAGAGGAGATTTTTGTACGGCAAATATAGTGAGTTTTACTTACTGGAGAAGGAGAAATGATGCTAAACTTGAGAGTGAAATGCACGTATGGTATTAACAAAGGAAGAAAGGCGGGTATTGGCGATGCAGGCGGTCATGGCGGTAGTGCGGTGCGGGTCTTATATGAAATCCACCTCCGCCTCACTACCCATGGCGGGTAGCACTTTTGATACTCATACCCGCCCCACCACCCACCAAACCATCCTCCATACCCGCCCCAACTGGAGCGGGTGCGGGGCGGTACCCGCATTTACCCGCCCCACTGACATCCCTATTCACAATGTCAGCCAACTATTTAGAAACTTGGTACATAATATCGTGGATGCCCAAGTCGATCTGTTGTCTAATAAAAGACGTGATCATTATGGTTGGACCTTCAGATTGGCTAGATTCTTCCACAGCTTGGGTTGGTGGAGGAAGTGGAGGGGTATCAACCGATGTAGGCATACCCGAGGAGGATGCTGGTTCGTTGTTCCTTCTGGGAGAATTTTGTTTAGGATGTGGACTGAACTCGGAGTTCATTTTCTTACCGGACCTTAGGCGCAAACGCCAAGAATGATCCTGACCTGCAGAATCAAACTTTGCTATTAATTCACCTATGGTTTCACTGGGCGTGCCAAATTTGTGCTCGCTTCGAATTCTGTTCTCACGAAATCGGAAGATAAATTGATTCCTTAAGCGATTTTGGGCTGGTAACGGAACTGTAATTTCCAGCAATAGGTTCCCCAACTACTCCAGAAAGCGTTAGGACGATGGTATGAGTAAACTAAGAGGTAAGAAACATGAATACAAATGAGTACAGTAAAATAAAGAATAAAGGATAAATATAGATAAAAATTTAGTTGTTTGATTGATTGGTTGTGTCTTGTATGTACAAAGAATGTTCCTATTTATAGTACAAAAAGAAGAAAAAAACTGTACAATGTGATCCCATGTCAGCCATCAAGTAACCCACTAAGTTCAATGGCCGACTATGGGGGAGGTGGTGCTGATTTTCTCGCCTATACTCCTCTTGCTCGGATAATGGCCCTTTCTTTTAGTTGTTGTTGGCTATTACCACTTTTAGGGGTCCGAAACCCTTTTGACTTGGTCGTTCAGGCGTCTGCATATGAGTGGGTCCCAGTCGTACCTCTAACTGACAATTCGGCTAAGATGCCTTAGTAGCCGATGAAGTTCTTGTAGTCGAGGGCTAGGAGTAAATTCAGCTCTGGAACAATTCGGTAAATTATTTTTGAAGGTTAACAAAGTGTGTTCAAAACAGAAAAATCTCCTTCAAAACACAAAGAACTGAATACAAGAAATAAAATACACCCCAAAACACTAGATTTTACACCAAAAAAATTACGAATACACTCAAAAACTGTATACAAGAAATAAAATACATAACGAAAAATTGAATGTTGCACTAGGAAAAAACGAACACACTCTAAAATGAAATTCACTGTATTCATTTGTATACACTAAAAATCTGAATACACGAAATAAAATACATAACGAAAAATTGGATTTTACACTCTAAAATACACTTCAAATTCAGTGTATTCATTTGTATACACTAAAAAACGGAATACAATAAATAAAATACACAATGAAAAATTGAATTTTACACTAGAAAAAACGAATACACTCTAAAATACACTTTAAATTCACTGTATTCACTTGTATACAAAAAGATCTCCTTCGAAATACAAGCGAATGAGCTCGAATCTGAGCGAAAAACGACCAGTTGCGTGCAGCAGAGTCATCTGCAAGCTGTCAGGAGGTATTGATGAGGGAAGAAGACACTCGTGAAGTTGCAGTCAACTTGTCGCTGAAAACGATCGGATCTGACCGGAAAACTCCGGCGAGCAGTGGTGTACCTCCTCCGTCGTCTACTCTCCCACCCGTTCCGCCGCTCCTCCCGAACCTACTCCGCCGCCGAACCAGATCTGGATGTTCTCACTCTTCCTAGGTTTATTCTCGAGTCGAGTTAAATTAACAGTAGCAGATCTGGAGGGACCAAATCTGGAGGGAGGCGCCGGCGGTTTGTGGTGGCCGCCGCCGGTGACAGTAGCAGATCGATTTGGAATCGTATTTTCCGGCGAGCAGTGGTGTCCGGAGGATTGGGATCGTATTTGCCTCCGTCATGAATAAAAATAATAAATAATAGAGTATTCTACTTTAAATATATAATGTAGCTATGGTAGGTAATTCAAATACAAATTATAGTTATGCTATGAAATTTATTTAAACAATAGTTACTAAAAGTTAAAATATCCTAGAGTTAGCTATGGGATGTAATTATTCCTTCTTTTTATTGGCAGAGAACGCACAAGAACATAGAACAGAATCATACATGGAGGTTTATCTTTAGTTCTGGTGCGATCTTTTTTCCGATGGTGTACCTTGGATCGCCTTTGAGTTTTATATCTTCTTTGGATACAGAGGTTTTTCTTTAGGTCTCCCAATAGGTTAGCACTAGTGGTTGGTGATAACATCAAGTTGTCAACTTTGTCATGCTTTACTACTATGTACTTCGTTTGTTAATAGGTGGAGAATTTGGTGGGAGTTGTTGGATCAGCATCAACACCTTGTGCATCACCTTCTCTCTCTTCTGTCTTTCCCCTCATTCTCCCTTGCTTTTATGTTTGTATTAATTATACTGTTTCCTTGCAGCGTAGGAGCAGTAAAAGCAAAGGGAACAGTGTATTTATCGAACATTCGGATGGTCTTTGTTTCAATTAAGCCTGTGGAGAACTTCATTGCATTTGACATGCCCTTGGTATGTATCAGCCTTTGGTTTGGTGTTTAGTTGCCTTATATTATAAGTAGCATATGCTTTACGAGTCCGACGTGAGTGCTATTCAGCATCAAATTTGAATCGTCCTGTTTCTATTTTACTCGTCATAGTTTTAGATTACTTGATCGTACAAGTTCGAGGCAAATGACTTTGGTTCTTTATCAAAAAGGCAAATGTCTTTGACATTGGTGAGAATGTGTTCTCTTTTGTTGGTATCTTAAACTTATTGTCAAGAATTTGGGTGAAGCTGGTTTTGTGCGAAAGCTCTTGTTTATTACTCTCTCCGTCCCAATTTATGTGATGTACGTTCATTTGGTACGCAATTTAAGAAATAAAGGAAGACTTTTGAATCTTATGGTCTAAAATAAGCGGTTATAGATCATTTTGTTTTGCGTAAAAGGTGAAGTTTAAAGTTAAATTGTTGCCAAATAAGGAAATATATCATTCTTTTTTTGACGGACTAAAAAGGACGGACTAAAGAGGTAAGTGAGTCATTCTTTTTGGGACAGAGGGAGTATCTTGTTTTCGTTCTGAGTACCAATAATTTGCTAATTCAACAATTTGGGGGTATGAAATAGGAAATGAATGGTGTGACAGTGATTTCTCGTTGAATGGTGTGACAGTAATTGCTCATTGAATGATGTTGCTGTGTCTTAATAGTCCAAGAGTTTTTAAAAAGCTATCTGAACACTTGCATGGCTGTAGGTGCCAAGAGTACTAACCATCAAAAGGTTTTGTACTACACACGTGAATAAGATGTCTTGGTGAAATTTTGCTCTAGTGGTATCTGGACGCACTATTCTTCCGTTAATGATTTGCATATGAAAAGCAAAAAGCCCAAAGTATTTTTCCGACCCAACGTTTTAATTTTTTAGTTGTTTGTTTGTTATAGCTTGATTCTTGGTAGTCTCTTTGACTTGGATTTGGTGACGTCCACAACACATCTCGACAAGAGATGTGATATGGTCGTATGCAATATTTCATTACAATGCAGGGAATTAAAGAAAGTAAGTAAATTTCATTACATTTTGAAAACTTTAATCAAAAGCTTCCGATCTTCAAACCATGGTGTTTGGTTGATGAATCCGTGCTCCCAAAGCTTGAAATTTAGCCAAAGATGACCTAAGTTACAAAAAGCGTTCTATTTATACCCTAACAATATAAATACACACTTAATGAAAGTGGGAGTGCTATGCCCAGATCGCCTTTCGCTATTGATTTTTGCTAATAGCGAAATCTCCTTCGTATTTGCACTTTTCTAAATATCGCTTTAAGCGATTCAGTTCTGCCAATGGCAATTGAGAATCACTTTTAACGGTTCAACTTCACCAATGGCGATTCTGAATTTCTAAAAGTTGGCACTTGGCCAAATTTTCGCTGCTCAATGAACCATTTCATTTTTAGCTATTTAGAATTGCGATGAGCGATTTCCTTAGCTTTTAGCACTTCTCTTCTTACGCCAAAACCTGCACATTTGTGGCTCGTTTTGATCATTTTCTTCATTATTTCCATCTTCTTAACTCCAAATGAATTGCAACCTTAAATCATGCAACTTATATAAGAATCTAACTATATTCATCATGTAAAGATGATAAAAACCTCACATAAAGATGCAAATAAGTTAGTAAACTCCCAACTTTTTAGATTTCTATCCATAAGGTGATTGGATACCGTGATTTAATGGTCATGGAATTGATCTATTGAGTTTGAACTGTAATCATGTGCGTTTGCTGATATTCTCTCTGCACTTTTCTCCATTAAATGGCTATACTTCTGCCATGGTACATGACTACCCTTCCCGATTAATTTGCGGATGGTTGGTTGGTTGTTGCATCGCAAGTTTTCTGGTCAAATCTTTAGTCAATGACGAGATTTCTTTTCCTTTGGGCTGCCTAATGGGGTTGTGAATGAAATATTGCTCATGTCTGGTAGTTCTAGTCCTTTCTCTTTGATTCTATGCAGTAGACTTTTTATTTTTTGAGAAACTGGCACTATTGTATTCCTCAGCATTAAGGGTATGCTGGCGACCTCCAAAAAAGACAGTAAAGAAAAAGTTTTTAAATGTAAAGATAAACTTACAGTGCTCCTGGTAAAATCTACAAGGTCATCTACATTCTCTATACATTGTTCTTTACACCAAAAATAGAAAGATACAATACAATTCTCCTTCACTTTCTTAATAGAATTTGATGCATCTTCAAAACATCTCCCATTTCTTACCAAATGCATGAGGGTATTACCCTCCACCATTTTCTCTGGTTCATGCTTCCCCCTCTTCTGATCCAGAAAATCAGCAGTATGTTCAGGCGTTGTCCATTTGACTTCTGTGAGACATAAGAACATTGACCATAATTGTGCTGTAAATCTACAGTGAAGAAAGAGGTGGCTGTTTGTTTCTCGTCTCCATACATAGAAAACATCTGGGCACAACCGTTCTGCCTTTTCTCTGATGCACCTCCTGAGTTAGGCTTGCCCTTCTTACAACCAGCCAGTAGACTTTTTAACTTGGTCTTGCTTCTTATGTTGGGTTTATCACTGTTGTTGCTATACTGACTAGATTTTGTTACATCTTGGTGTTTTGAGGAATTCCCTCTTATTTTTCTTTTTTAAATTGAAATTGTGCCCACTCATGGTGGATGGGCTTCATGGGTATCCGCCAGGGATTTCCTTATTTGAAAGAATGATCAACTTTTTCCTGCTAAATCTTTTGTGTTCTCATCCGGTAAATAATTATGATTTTAGTTTAACGAATTAACGATAAAAGAGAATAATTATGTTTTATTTTTGAAGTAATGAAACATTTGGTATATTGAACTCCGAAGAGAGAATTATATGAAATTTGAAGTGTGTTTCTTCTGGCTTAAAGTGGCTTTATTTTGCAGCTTTATGTCCATGGCGAAAAGTTCAACCAACCAATATTTTTCTGCAACAACATTTCTGGACATGTAGATCCAGTAAGTTGAATACGTTGATTTGCTTATTCATGGATTATGTTCCCCACCTGAGATGACTGATTCTTCCAAATTACAGGTTATACCAGAAAATGAAAATAGAGCCTTGTACTCGACTCACTCATTCAAGATTTTGTTCAAGGAAGGTGGTTGTGGAACTTTTATTCCTCTGTTTTTCAATTTAATTGCCTCGGTGAGACGATACCACCAACAGTCGACGCCAGAACCTAGGGTAGATCCTCTTCAAGCGGCACAAACTCCTGTGGATGAAATGATGAGACATGCGTATGTCACTTATTCCCCCCTTTCAAAATAGAGATCAGTACAAACAATTTGCTTAGGTATACATATGTTGTGATCTCTTTGATAATTTGTTATGTCTGTCAATTTTGCAGTTATGTGGATCCTAACGACCCAACAAGAATTTTCCTGCAGCAGCCTAGTACAGAATCACAACTCAGGCGTCGAACATACCAGTCAACCAGTTGAAAACCTATGTAGTTTTCTTGTTTCCATTCGTCTGTGTGTGGTTGCACTCTCTTTCCAAAGTGAGAAGAATGTATGATCTAAATGCAGTCGACTTGTATTCCTAAATGTTGTAGGGATTAAAATCCAATTTACGTGTGTATTCCAATACTAATAAAGTAATGGCCTTCATAAATAGAATTGTGTGCCACTGAATTGTTGTAGTCAATTGCCATGTTTTTTTTAATTTCTTTAACCCTCTTTGCGAGTAGTAGTATGATTTCGGCTGTACACATTAAGGGTGGCCAACGGGCGGGGTCGGGGCGGGGCTGGGGTAGATAGAAGTATTATTGTTTTTTGGTAGTACAATTTCAAAATTGCAACTTTGTGATATTGAAAGTTGCAAATAAGTAACATAGTAAAATTATAATTAAAAGAATTACATTTTAAGAAACACGTTTTTTAGTTTCTTTATAATTTCTTGTGGTTCTTCGGTTGAAATTGGTATTTGTTGGTCAAATTGGTCGACGTCGCTTGTACATCCGTCGGATAAGATTTCATTGTAGTTGTAGTCTTCTTCTTCGTTGATCTCTGGTTCGCTGCACCTCCTACGCTTCGCACGAATCCAGTTTCTGAATAGAACTGCAATCTCTAATGAATAGAACTGCAATCTAGGAAAATCGTTATAAGTCGGATTGTACATTTATCTTATATAATGAATAAAACTAGGAGATTCAGAAAACGAAAAAGGCAAACCCTCGACTGGAACTAATTTTGATAATGCTTCCCTATCTTTTTTAATCGTATTTAGGGCCTACAATTGCCCCCATCATAGGGTCAATTTGACCCTATACCTGGTCCGGGACCGTATGCGAACCTTGTCCCGACTGAGAGGGCATTGACCCACTCGCTTTTTTAGCCTTATATTCCTCCCACCTATCTTTGTGAAATATATTCAAATGCGTAGTTAAACCTCCCGTCCCGCTCTGATCTTTTCCCATTTTAAATTTATGATTTTTTTTACAAACTATGCATCTAACAACTTGATTTTCTGCGTCTCTATAAAAAAATCATACATTTGATGTTAATTTTCGTTCTGGTGAGCCTCGTCTCATACTAGGTGGGAATAAGAGGCGGTTCAGTTTGAGGTGCATTAGTGGGTGTGTCATTTAGATTAGTGGGTGTGTCATCTAGATTATCTTCTAAATTAAAATCTTGTTGAGTTCCAGAAAAAATAGATCCTGTCTAAATCTAATAGTATTTCAGGAAATAATTCAGTATCAACAAAATCGTCATGTCTAGGAGGAATAGTATGACTAGAAGAAGTATCCTTACCCTTATTACCCCTGCTAGATGAAACAATACCCTTACCCTTACTCGTAATCATACGTTTAAATCCTTCCATTATAATTATGCAAATAAATAATTAAAGATAATGAAATTAAGTGCGCTAATTAAAGTAAAGAAACAACAATAATTTAATGAAGGAACGAATGTACCAACGTCGACGTAACGTCGATGTGTAATCGAGAGGTTGAAAATTGAAACTTTGCTCGATGGATGATCCTCAAGCTAGTTGCCAACTTCACTCCCAAATGAATAAATAAAATTGAATATTTAGTAGACAATGTAGAGAGAATGAAATATATTGGAGATTATTAGAGAGATTGTAGGAAGATTTGTGAGAAAAAATGAAGAGAAAATGAAGTATTTATAGTTGAAAAATTAGGTTTAAGTGTAAATATAATAACATAGGGGTTAAAAATAAATATTAAGGGGGTAGGGGAGTTTGGGGTGTGGGAGGGGGGAATTTGATCGTTGCACAACGACCAAATTGTGTATAGTCGTTGTGCAACGGTGGGAAAGGGGGTCGGGGAAATTTCTCGACCCCGTACCGAAACCGATACCGAGTATCGGTATTCGATCCCGATACAGGGTCAGGCGAGATCGGAGTGGGGTCAGATAGCCCCGCCCCTTTGGACAGCCATAGTACACATTAAGTGGGAAAATTAGAGCTTTGACGGAGTGTTTTGTAATTGATTGAATCTGGATGCTGCATTACCTGAAGTTAATATGGATGTCTACTACTTTCTCCATGTTGTGGCTATTAAACCTCCCACCTCCTATCTTCATTATGTAAATATTAATTCCCTCACCTCCATAAGCTTCATAGTTATTGCCATGTACCTTCTATGTAATAGTATAAATAGGGGTATGATAGGTGATGTACTTACACTTAAATACATTTGGATGAATACGAAATTTCTCCTCTCTTGTCTCTCTCTATTTCTATTAATTTCATCCTTTAATTTGATTTTACGTTATCAGCCCGAAGCTTACAATTAATTTGGCAACTAGATCGTGAAAGTGGAGTGTTTCTATTCTCCTGCCATTGGTTGATTTATGAAATATTCAACTTTCTGAATTTGGCCATTACAGGTGATATCCTTCTATTATTTTTCTTCTTGATATGCTCCATTCCGTGAGGATAATGTGGTAGCAGTGCGTAATAAGACTGAATTAAGGCAAGTGGTTAAACGAATGAACATGGGCGTTGTTGCGATATTTCTAAATGCTTACGCAAGTGTACGTATCGTTCAAGTAATAAAGATCTGTAAGACCGAGTTATCGTTCACAGAGACTGGTTTAACAAGTACCGAATATCTAATCTATGATATATATTTGGCTAACGTTATTTTGTTTGGTTTTATAACTAAGAACTATAATTAAGGTGATTTGCAGAAAATAAACTAAAGTGATGATACTTAGGATTAAAAAGAGTTATGAAGGAAATAGGGCTTCCAATCTCCTCAACTATCCACTCTTTCACGTGTTAATGCAATGTTAATGATTCTTCTTTTTATTAAGATATCAGGTTAACTAATTTGTCTTATATTCCGGTTAGGACATATAAAAACTCAACCTTATGCAGAAACCTTCTATATTTTTATGATAGATTTTACCACACATGAAGATTAAGAACAATAACCTTAAATACTACACAAGTATCATGGTACTTTCGTCCACGATTTTAACCTATGTCTAAACAACTACAACATATTCAAACCTCCCATCTCGGATCTCGATTCGAAATCATATAAGTGATGACAATTAGTGATCAGTTAATTATCAAGCAATCAAAACAATATTGAATAGATCTTAATATGGATGAAGAAGAAATCAATAACTATGCATTAACTATATGAAAGAGTTTCAAACGATTCGACGGAAAACCCTAATAAAGAGATTAACTCATAGACATTGTCATGCTAAGAACTAATACAAAATCCAACATAAACTGAAATTAAAATAAAGGAAAGAGAAGAACTTGAACAAGAGTAGTCTCCAATCTTGTAGCTTGTGCCTCCTTTTCCTCCTTCAAAGTATGATATAAAATATGACAGAGTTTAGGGTTTTTATATCTGAGAAAAACCTCGCTTCGGACCCTTTTAGCCTTGTCAAAAATTAAACTTTTCTAGGAAATACGTGCTTCGGCACTGCGGTGCTGTTTCCAGGCACCGCGGCCCTAATTCAGTCGAAAACAACTGGTAGTCACTGGAATTTCTGCGCCACGATGCTTCATTTTGGCACCGCTGTGCTTCACTCCTAGCACCGCGGTCCTTCTACCCGGGCGTCGCGTCTCTGCCTCCGAGCAACTTCTGCAAATTAGCCTTGTAGACCCCGTGCGGTTGACAGTGTAATTTTGTTTAAATTGCTTCCCGAGATTCTCAAGGCTTCTTTGATTGATTGCTTGGGCCTTGATTGTGCAATTTCATCCTCAATTCGGTATTTCCTCCTTAAGGTCCGCTGTGACTCAAAAGAAAGAAAAATAACCTAATACTATACTAAACACAAACGAAAAGAGGAAAATACTTAACTAAAAAGGACTCAAAAGAATGTATAAAATACATTCACCAAACACCCCAAACTTACACTTTACTCGCCCTCGAGTAAAGCACTAAACAAAAACAAAAAACAAATAAAAGACTCAATGAAGTGGATCAAGTAGCTATAGAAATGCTTCCTCAAAATCATGGATGAAAACTGGGATAATATGTTAGAACATACATAGCATGAATATTTAGCAATCTAGAATTTCAAGTTAGATATTTCGCAAATTCAATTATATCATAATCACTGAAAATACAAACACCTAACCTATGCATGTCAATTTCATTTCATCTTTCTCAAAATTCTATAGACCTGTTTACTTGCTATTCTCCACTAATCATAGACATACACATTAGAGATCATCAGGACTTTCAAGGGTTGTAATGTAGGCTTAGGCAGGGGTAGGTAAAAGTAGACATTTAGTCTCAATTACGTACCGTAAGCATTTTTCATTCAACTCTTTTTTCCTTCTTTTTGACTTTCTTTTTAGTCTCATACCTATTTTCTCCCCTCTTTTCTTTTGAGAGAATGAGACACATTATAAATAACAAACACCCCAAACTTAGGCTTTTGCATATTTTTCATTAGGGTGCATCAACTTTTTCATCTCTTTTTATTTCTTTTTCAACACTTCTCATTCCAATACATTTCCATTATTACTTATGACACAACAGATGAATCATAGGGTGTCAAACAAAGATATTATTTAGGCTCAAAGGGGTTGACTAGTGATACAATTTTTGTCAGGGTAGGTAATGAAAGATAAAAAGGGCTATCAAAGAATGTCTGATCATTTTCCTAAACATGTATATCTTAACTATTTCGCCTCAAATAACAAGCAAATAAGTTTTCTAGATATTTTCAACATTTCTTTCCATAATTGACAAAACATAGGCTAAGCATAAATATCCAACTAATTAGATGACATGAATTTTTGGCATATTTAACTTAAGCACACATATTTTTATTTTTAATTTCATTACATTATCCCAATTAATCCACTCAATATCTTCAGCAACTACAACATACATGATCCATAAAAAAAAATTATGACTCACAAACACATAAAACAAACAAAAAGACAATAAAAGACTCAAAACAATAACCTTAAATAAAGTAAGACCCCCCAAACTTATTCGACACATTGTCCCCAATGTGTGAAGACTAAAAATAAAGGGAAAACTTACAGACACAACACATCGATCTCCAACGGAGGTTTGGGAGACGATTCTTGAAATTGCACAGGTGGCACAACTCTGAATTTCCGGAAAACATAACTGTGCATGAAGCCGAAGGAGGCACCGCGGCCCTAATTGCCCGACAAAATCATTGGAGCTACTGCCTCTCTTGCGCCGCAACTCAATCACAGGCACCGCGACTCTTATTCACCGAAATTTGATTTCGCCCAATTTTCAGCATTTTTCGCCCTTTTCTCATCGGAATTGGTTCCTAGTACGCCTGCCATAAAAAACATACCAAACATACAAGACCGTGAGACTGTTCAAGACAAAATAAACAACTAAAACAAAAATTGAAATAACATAATTAAAAATATTGGGTTGCCTCCCAAGTAGCGCTGTCTTTAACGTCTTTTAGCCGGACACAATTTTCTTACTCAATCAAGGGGGTAGATTATCCCCTTCGCATATCCATTTCAGGATCATTCTCTTCCTCCTTCTCATCTTTTTCTTCACAGGCTAGGTTCAGAAGCATTTACCATCTTGGCATCATTCACCAATTCCTTGGCCTTACTCTCAGGTTCTACACCTTGATTTAATGGTACCCCACGAGCATCAGTACTTGTGAGACTTTTATCAGACACCACCTTGTCAACTATCCCAATAACATAACATCTATCAATGACTTGAGGTTCAGTGGGTGGCTTGAAGACTTTGAATATCTCTTCCTCATCCTGCACTCGGAGCTTTAATCCCTCCTTCTCCATATCAAGAATGAGGAATTCAGCAGGAAAAATGAATTTGCCCACTTTCACCAATACATCTTTAATTATTCCCCGGGGATGCACGATTGAGCGATCTGCTAGATGCAAGTGCAATGTTGTTGTCCTTGCTTCCCCCCAATCCAAGCCTTCTAAACACAGAGAGGGTCATAAGATTGACACTTGCCCCCAAATCACACATGGCCTGCTTGCATGTCACCTTCCCTATAGTGCAAGGTAAGGTGAAACTTCTTGGATCTTTTAACTTTGGAGGAAGTCTCTTCTGCAAAATAGCACTACACTCATCTGTCAGCACTACTGTCTCATAGTCTGCTAGCTTCCTCTTTTTAAAGAGGATATCCTTAATGAATTTCACATATGCTGGCATTTGCTCCAAACTTCAATGAACGGGATGTTGATGTGCAGATTTTTGAATACCTCCAAAAACTTGGAAAACTGTTTGTCTAGGGTCTTCTTTTGCAATCTTTGGGGGTAAGGAATTCTGTCTGTATATTTCTTCATGACTGCTGGTGGAGCTTTCTCTAAAATAGGGCGGTCATCAGTAACCCCCTATTTCTCTACATCAACTGTCTCTGTCAGCCGAGGCCACCTTTGCCTCAGTGTTCTCAGTGTGGTAGGTCCCATTTTAGGGAATGCCGCTTTACTACGGGTGCTTGTTTTTCTTGCGACTGTCAAGTCATATGATTAGAGAGTGTCCTTATAGAGATGGTACATGTGGTATGACTCAGTCTACTGGATCAGTTGTTGGTTCATCATATTCTATAGCTATGCGCCCGCAAGGCAGGGTGTTCATATGCCAGCAGGCCATGGTAGAGGTCGTGGTGGAGTTTCTAGTTCTGGCAGTCCTTGGAACCACATATATGCCTTGGATAGTAGGCAGGATCAGGAGGCGTCGCCAAACGTGGTTACATGTATATTATCGATCTTTTTCCGAGACATATATGCATTGATAGATCTAGGTTCCACTTTATCATATATATCTCCCCTTGTTGCTAATAGAATCGGAATAGAACCTGAGTTGATTGAACCATTTGAGGTAGCTACACCGGTAGGAGATTCAGTCATAACTAAGCGTGTATATAAAAATTGTTCGGTGATTATATAGTCGTTATACCATAACATATTTGATAGAGTTAGATATGACTGACTTTGATGTTATTATGGGTATGGATTGATTGGCTTCTTGTTTTGCTAATGTTGATTGTAGAGAGAAGTTGGTTCGATTTCAGTTTCCAGACGAGCCAATTATAGTGTGGAAGGGGAATACAGCATCACCGAGGGGTAAGTTTATTTCATACCTCAAGGCAAGGAAAATGGTTAGGAAATGTTATATTTACCATCTAGTTCGAGTGCATGATATGAAAGCGGAGGTACCAGCACTTCAGTCAGTTCCGATAGTTAATGAGTTCCCAGGTGTATTCCCAGATGATCTTCCAGGTCTTCCTCCAGAATGGGAGATAGAGTTCAATATTGATATGCCACCAGATACCCGACCCATATACATTCCTCCTTATATAATGACACCTGCAGAGCTGAAGGAGCAGCTGAGCGACTTGTTGGAAAAAAAGCTTCATCAGGCCTAGTACATCACCATGGGGAGCGCCGGTATTGTTTGTGAGAAAGAAAGATGGATCGCTGCGGATGTGCATCGATTATAGGCAGCTGAATAAAGTAACCATAAAGAATAGGTATCCCCTCCCTAGGATTGATGATTTATTTGACCAGTTGCAGGGTGCTAAGTGTTTTTCGAAGATAGACTTGCGGTCAGGTTATCATCAGGTGCGGGTAAGGGAGACAGATATTCCTAAGACAACATTCAGGACCCGATACATATATTATGAGTTTAGAGCGATGACTTTTGGGCTGACCAATGCTCCAGCAGTGTTTATGGATTTGATGAACCGAGTGTTCAAGCCATTCCTGGATATGTTTGTTATTGTCTGATTTATTCACGTTCAGAAGAGGAGCATGCGGACCATTTGAGGACGATACTTAGGGTACTCCAACACCAGAAGTTGTATGCCAAATTTTCTAAGTGTGAATTTTGGTTGACTTCGGTGGCATTCTTGGGGCATATTATCGGAGATGGTATTCGGGTAGATACACAGAAGATTGAGGCGGTAAAGACTTGGCCCAGACCTACGACGCCTACTGAGGTACGCAGTTTTATGGGGTTAGCAGGATATTACAAGAGGTTCGTGGAGAAGTTTTCCTCGATTTCCGCACCTTTAACAAGGCTAACTCAGAATACAGCTAAATTCCAATGGACGGATGCTTGTGAGCAAAACTTCCAGTTGTTGAAAGACAAGTTGACTACGGCTCCAGTTCTAACTCTTCCTAAGAGACTAGATGGGTATGTTATTTATTGTGATACTTTAGGTGTTGGATTAGGTTGTGTACTGATGCAGCATGGCAGGGTTATAGCTTATGCCTCCCGACAGCTCAGAAAGCACGAGAAGAATTATCCTACTCATGATTTGGATTTAGCAGCGGTGATTCATGCCTTGAAGATATGGAGACATTACTTATATGGTGTTCATGTTGATATTTATACGGATCACAAGAGTCTTCAATATATCTTTAAGCAGAGGGAGCTGAATTTACGACAGAGACGGTGGCTTGAATTACTAAAGGATTATGATGTTGATATTCTATACCATCCAGGGAAAGCAAATGTTGTGGCATATGCTCTTAGCCATAGATCTATGGGTAGCTTGACGGATGTGCAACCAGAAATAAATGAGATGGTTCGTGAGATACACCAGCTAGCCAGCCTTGGAGTCTGTTTGGCTGATTCTGGAGATAGTGGCATTATTTTTCGAGGAATTGCTGCGTCCTCTATCATACAAGAGGCAAAGAGACATCAGTATGAGGATCCTGTTCTGGCACGGTGTAGAGATGCAACTCTTTGAAAGGAGAAGACTCTATGTGAGGTTACACCTGATGGAGTGCTATGATATGAGGGTAGATTGTGTGTGCCTGATGTTGCAGGGCTACTGATCGGTGCATTTTATATACACTTTTTGAGTCATTTTTAGTTAGTATTTTACTCATTTTGTTGATGTTTAGTATAGTATTAGGGTCGTTTTCTTTCTTTTGTATCACAATGGTCAGAAATGGAGTAATGGCGAAAATAAGAGAAAATGAGCTTAATTGAGATGAAATTGCACACAAAAGGACCAATAAATAAAGTCTAAGAAGTCCCGGTAAGTATAGAAGAGATTAGACGAAGTCCGGATGAAAAAAGGACGTCGAAGCAAAAAATCAGGAAAACAACGCTCAGCGCCATGGCTACCGCAGCAGCGCCGACCACTGAAATTTCCGAAAACTCTCTGATTTTCAGGCGCAGTGGCGCCGGACTGCAGGGCCATGGCGCCGACGCGGTATTTTTGACGTTTTGGGCCGAATTTGACACGTTTTCAGGGTCCAAAAGGGATAACTTTTCCTACCTACAAAACCTAAAACCCTGCTCATTATATATATCTAATTAGCCACCATTCTCCAGGATTCATTCCATTCTCCATACATCATTCTACCACATTCCATCATTGTAAATATTCCACAGCACCATTCAAGGCTAGAAGGCTTGGAGACTTGTTCTTGAGTATTTTCTTTCTCTTTTCTTTTGCTTTGTTTATTTCAGTTCATGTATAAAGATTGTATTAGTTCTTAGCGTGTCTATGACTAGGAGCTAATTACTTATTTAGAGCTTTCCTTGTGATTCTCTTGAAACTCTTATTCATGAATTAATACATTAGTTGATTTATTCTTCACTTGCTTAAGATTTATTCAATATTTGTTTTGATTGCTTGGTAGTTTACTGATCACTAGTTATCATCACTTATATGATTTCGAATCGAAATCCAAAAGGGGAGATTCTGAATATGCTATAGTTGAATAAACATAGGTTAAAATCGTGAACGAAAGTACCCCGATACTTGTGTAGTTTAATAGGTTATTGTTCTTAATCCTCCTTTGTGGTAAATCCTATCATCGAAAGATTGAAGGGTTCTGCATCGGAGTTGAGTGTTTATGTATCATAACCAGAATATAAAACGGTCTAGTTAACCTGCTATCTTAACGTAGAAGAAGAAGTTAGTCTAATTGTATTAAAGATTGAATAGAGTGGATAGTTGATGATCTTGGAAGCCCTAATTCTCCATCATAACTGATTTAAATCAAAGTATTTTCATAATTAGTTTATTTCCTGCATTATTAGTTTAGAATTCCAACCCAATTAACGTTAACCAAATAGAAACTAAAGCATAGATAATCGGTACTTGAAAACCAGTCCATGAGGACGATAACCGGTCTTACCTAGACTATATTACTTGTAACGATACGTGCACTTGCGTTTAGCGTGTGTATAAATCGCTATCAAGTTTTT
Organism: Przewalskia tangutica; assembly: GCA_029844215.1. Classification (NCBI taxonomy): domain Eukaryota; kingdom Viridiplantae; phylum Streptophyta; class Magnoliopsida; order Solanales; family Solanaceae; genus Przewalskia; species Przewalskia tangutica. The sequence continues at coordinate 9,839,378 of CM056733.1, read as the reverse complement.
GGCGCCGTTGCCGGGGACTGACGTACTTTCAATATCGATTTATCCATTCTTATTTCTAATTTGGTTGCTTCATGAATAAGTTAGAAACTTGTTCTGCGAGCATTTTTTTATCAGTTTTTTTTGTGTTTTTCTTATTTTGCAGGTAAAGTTAGTTAGTTTTCTTTAAAAAAAAAAACAGGTCACATGGACTCTTACTTCTATCAGGTGCAGTTGAGTCATCAACAACAGCTTAACCCACATGTTCTAGAGGAAGATCTAGATGAGTTGCAGGCAGGCATACTCAGGCTCACCAAGTGCCAGGCTCAGTTTATGGCTGAGACAAGGGTGTCCCTCAGCAATTTGGAGACACAAATAGGGCAGCTAATGGAAAATATGAGCAATACACCTCAAGCAAATATGCCTAGTGACACCATTGTGGGAAGTGGTAAGCAAATTGAGGAGCCTGAACCATACCCAACTGTTGAGGAATCTGGAGAGATAGTTGGTGTAGAGAAGGAAAAGGTTACTAAGAGCCAATTATTCACCTTTTTGGATTCCTTGGAGTTCCTTTTTCCTGTACCTATTGCAGAAGAAACACCACCAGCTGTCACTGTTGATCCCCAAAAAGAAAGTCCATACCCTCAAGGGCACCCCCAAAAGTTGAGAGATGTAGGGAATTTCACTGATCCCTACATTATAGAGAGCCTAAAAGACAAGCATGTCTTGTGGAATTGGGGGACAATCTTAGATCTGAGGCCCTTGTTTGGAGCAATTGTTGTGGTTGAAGTGAGACCTGCAACACTAGCTGTACGGATTGCAAGCAGTTCGCAGAAGGATCCACCGGACACTAGTAAAGATTAATTGCGTCCGGCTAAAAGACGTTAAAGACAACGTTTGTTGGGAGGCAACCCAATATTTATTAATTATGTTAGTTTAATTTTCTGTTTTTAGTTTGTTTATTTTGTCTTGAACAGTCTCACGGTCTTGGGTTCTTGTCTTGTGTTTGTGGATGACAGGTGGACTAGGAGCGGACCCCGAAAAGAAAAAGGAGCAAAAACGCTGAAAACAAGAAATCAACGCCTCAGGCGCCACGACGCCCAAACTCAGGGCCGTGGAGCCACATTACCAGAGAAGGCGCAGAATTTTGGGCGCCACGGCGCCCAGAAGCAGAGCCGTGACGCCGAAATTTCAGAGGCCCAGATTCCGTGCAAATTCCAGAATTTTTCCTCCCAGACCTCCGTTATGACCGCTGTATTGTGTCAGTAAGTTGTCCCTATTTTTAGTCTTTACACATTGGGGACAATGTGTCGATTAAGTTTGGGGGGGGGGGGGGTGTGTCTTCTTGTTTTATTTTGTTTTTAGTCTTTTTTGATTTGTCTTTGTGTTGTTTTTATGTGTTTTTTAGTCATAATTTTTTTTATGGATCATGCATGTTGTAGTTGCTAAAGATATTGAGTGGATAAAGTGGGATAATGTAATAGAATTAAAAGTGACAATCTGTGTGCTTAAGTTAGATATGCCAAAAATTCATGACATCCAATTCTTTGGATATTTGTGCTTAGCTTATGTCTGTCAGTTATGGAAAGAAGGTTGAAAAATATCTAGAAAATCTGTTTGCTTGTTATTTGAGGCGAAATAGTTAAGATATACATGTTAGGGAGATGACTCAAGTATTTCTTTGTAGCCCTTCTTACCATTCACTGCCTATCCCTGACAACAATAAAATGTATCCCTAGTCAGCCCCTTTGAGCCAAAAATAAAATCTTTCTTTGACACCCTATAATTCCATGTTTGTGCCATAAGTGAAAAATTAAAGCTATTTGGAATGAAAAGTGTTGAAAAAAGAGACAAAAAGAGAGTGAACAAATTTATGCACCCCAATGAAAATAAAATAAATAGGTAAAGGCCTAAGTTTGGGGGTGACTGTTATTCATAATGCACCTCATTCTCTCAAAACAAAAAAAAGGGAAAGATAGGTATGAGATTAAAGAAAAAAAAATCATAAAGAAGGAAAAAAATTGAATGAAAAGAGCTTATCGTACGTAAATTGAGCCTAAATACATACTTTTACCTATCTCTGCCTAAGCCTACATTACAACCCTGAAAAGTCCTGAAGATCTTTAGCATGTGTATCTATGATTATTGGAGAATAGCAAGTGAACATGCCATGCATAGGTTAAGTACTCTTACTTCCATTGAGTATGATTGTAATGAATTTGCAAAATATATGATTTGAAAGTTTAGAGTGCTAAACATTCACGCTATACATGTTCCTGCATATTATCCAACTGACCTTCATTTTTCTTGTTACATTTGTGCAGCAGATTGATGAGAGTCTTGAGTCATTTATTTTCTTTTCTTTCGTATCTTTTATTATATTTTTGATGCTTTACTCGGGGACGAGCAAAGATTAAGTTTGGGGGTGTTTGATCGATGTATTTTATATACACTTTTTGAGTCATTTTTAGTTAGTATTTTACTCATTTTGTTGATGTTTAGTATAGTATTAGAGTCGTTTTTCTTTCTTTTGTGTCACAACGGTCAGAAATGGAGAAATGGAGAAAAGAAAAGAAAATGAGCTTAATTGAGATGAAATTGCACACAAAAAGGTCCAATAAATGAAGTCTAAGAAGTCCCGAAAATTATAGAAGAGATCAGCGAAGTCCGGACGAAAAAAGGACGTCAAAGCAATAAATCAGGAAAACAACGCCTCAAGCGCCGCGGCGCTGCAGCGGCCAGCGCGCCGACCATCGAAATTTCCAAAACTCTCGATTTTGGTAGCGATGCGCCGATCGCAGGCTACGCGCCGACGCGATATTTTTGACGTTTTGGGCCGAATTTGATACGTTTTCAGGGTCCAAAAGGGATAACTTTTCCTACCTACAAAACCTAAAACCCTGCTCATTATATATAGCTAATTAGCCACCATTCTCCAGGATTCATTCCATTCTCCATACATCATTCTACCACATTCCATCATTGTAAATATTCCACAACACCATTCAAGACTAGAAGGCTTGGAGACTTGTTCTTGAGTATTTTCTTTCTCTTTTCTTTTGCTTTGTTTATTTCAGTTAATGTATGGAGATTGTATTAGTTCTTAGCGTGACTATGGCTAGGAGCTAATTACTTATTTAGAGATTTTCTTGTGATTCTCTTGAAACTCTTATTCATGAATTAATACATTAGTTGATTTCTTTTTCACTTGCTTAAAATTTATTCAATATTTATTTTGATTGCATGGTAATTAAATGATCACTAGTTATCATCACTTATATGATTTCGAATCAAAATCCGAAAGGGGAGATTCTGAATATGCTATAGTTGAATAAACATAGGTTAAAATCGTGGACGAAAGTACTCCGATACTTGTGTAGTTTAATAAGTTATTGTTCTTAATCCTCCTCTGTGGTAAATCCTATCATCGAAAGATTGAAGGGTTCTGCATCGGGGTTGAGTGTTTATGTATCATAACCATAATATAAAACGGTCTAGTTAACTTGCTATCTTAACGTAGAAGAAGTTAGTCTAATTGTATTAAAGATTGAATAGAGTGGATAGTTGATGATATTGAAAGCCCTAATTCTCCATCATAACTGATTTAAATCAAAGTATTTTCATAATTAGTTTATTTCCTGCATTATTAGTTTAGAATTCCAACCCAATTAACGTTAACCAAATATAAACTAAAGCATAGATAATCGGTACTTGAAAACCAGTCCCTGAGGACGATATTCGGTCTTACCTAGACTATATTACTTGTTACGATACGTGCACTTGCGTTTAGCCTGTGTATAAGTCGCTATCAGCTACGACGACAGATTATGGGAAAGGCACACAATACCCGCTATTCTATTCATCCAGGGTCAACGAAGATGTATCATGACCTCAGATTTTTGTATTGGTGGAATGACATGAAAAGGGACATAACGGAGTTTGTTGCTCAGTGCCCGAATTGTCAACATGTTAAGGTCGAGCATCAGAAGCCTGGTGGATTATTGCAGGAGATAGAGATACCAACTTGGAAATGGGAAGTGATTAATAAGGACTTCATTATAGGCTTACCTCACACTCAGCGGAAGTGTGACTCTATATGGGTGATTGTGGATAAGCTGACAAAATCAACCCATTTTCTACCAGTCAGGACTACTTATTCAGCGGAAGACTATGCGAGATTGTACATCAGGGAGATTGTGAGACTTCATGGGGTTCCCATATCTATTATATCAGACAGAGGAGCTCAGTTGCAGCTAACTTTTGGAGATCGTTCCAGAAGGGATTGGAGACACATGTGAGTCTTAGTACATCATTTCATCCTCAGACTGATGGGCAGGCTGAGCGTACTATTCAGACACTAGAAGATATGTTGAGAGCCTGTATTATTGACTTCAGAGGTAGCTGGGATAATCATTTACCACTTATTGAGTTTGCTTATAATAATAACTACCATTCTAGTATCCAGATGGCACCGTACAAAGCCTTTTATGGGAGGAAGTGCAGATCACCCATTGGTTGGTTTGATGTAGGCGAGACTAGATTAATTGGCCCAGATATGATTCAACAAGTTGTGGATAAGGTAAAACTTATTCAGGAGAGGTTATTAGTAGCTCAGAGTCGACATAAGTCTTATGCGGATAATCGCCGCCGACACTTAGAGTTTCAGGTTGGTGATTGGGTATTCCTGAAGGTGTCACCCATGAAGGGTGTGATGAGATTCGGTAGGAAGGGGAAGCTTAGCCCGATGTACATTGGGCCTTATCAGATTATTCGTAGGATAGGCAAAGTTGCCTATGATTTGGATTTATCATCTTATTTGGAAGCGGTACACCCAGTCTTTCATGTATCGATGCTGCGTAAATGTATTGGTGATCCTTCTAGAATATTCCATGTAGATGATGTTTAGGTGACGAAGGAGTTGTCTTATGAGGAGAGTCCCATAGCTATACTTGATCGTCAGGTTAGTAGGTTGCGTACTAAGGATGTGTCTTCCGTCAAAGTATTATGGCGAAACAATAATAGGGAAGAGATGACTTGGGAAACAGAGGACGAGATGAAGAAGAAGTTCCCTCACTTGTTCCCTACGTCTGCAGGTAATCCAAATTCCTTCTTTGACTATATTATTTGGTGAATAATGCATGTGTGATATATTGTGGTCCTGTGAGGAATCTATGGTTTGCTGCATATAGGTTAATAGACATAGTTATAAAGGAGACTCTGCCGAATTTTTTATAACCTAAGACCTATTATGAACATTCGAGAATGAATGTTTCTAAGGGGGGAAAGATGTTACACCCCATGGTTTTAAGGCCATAATTTGAGGACGTAATTAAGATAATAAGATCAGAGTATTGGAAATAAAGTACACTTACATATGTTAATACGGAAATCGGTATACAAAAGATATGCTCCCGGAATAAATTTTGATACTACAAGTGTGATATGGACACAGTACCGTGTATATATATATATATATGGACATGAAATTTTCAGATTTTATATATAAGATTATTAAGTATGGGAGATTGATTTATTAATTGTGAGATTTATTTTAGTAGAGGGATTAAGTTAAGTAGACAACTATGGAAATTGGACTAAGGTGCAAATATTAATTTTCAGCATACTTAACCTTTCATCTCCCCATTTCATTTAAAAAAAAACACTCCCCCACCTTCTCTCTACTAGCCGAAACTCTCTCCAATTCCATAGCCAACACTGAAGATTTTTATCAACTCTTTCTTCCAAGATTAATTCATTCTACTAATTTCTAAGAAAAGGGTGAAAGTGAAGCAGTGGAGTCACGGTTGCTGGACTGATTTTGTTTCACAAATTCTAGTTTTGAAGAAAAACATGTAAGGAAGATAGATTTAAACTTGTAGAATACATGCATGTCATTTGGAGTTGAAGAAATGGTGAAGAAAAATAGAAGCAGTGTGCCGTGACTTTTAGGGACTGTTTTGGCAAACTAAGGTAAGATTTCTTCTTATTATTTGAGTTATTGGAGTTAAATGATGTTGTAGTTAAGAGATGAACTTGTGTTAAGAGAAACTTGGAATTTAGACAATGCATGTGACTATTTGTGGGTAAAGCCAATTTTAAGGACTATTTTATATACATTGATTTGAGTGTTGTTGTTGTTGTTATCCTTGTCAGTAATTGCATGTTGGAAATTGAAGGAAAACCTTGATGTTTAAGTTATAATTGGTTATATGAAAGTGTTGAAACATGAATTGGATTCTAAGGAGTTAAGAAAAGAGTTGGTTTTGTGGATGTTGGTCGAGACATATATGGAATTATTGGACATGTTGTGTTGTATTTTAGGGGCTATTTTGGTGGTGTTATAATTCTGAAAATTTAGTTACAATTATGCATGTACAATGTGGTAATTGCTAACGTATGTCCCAAAAGAATTAAAGTGTAGAAAGGTGTTATGTTGCAAACTATAGGACTTGAACTCTCGTTGTTGCTAGACGTATGAACTGTTTTTAAAGGATGTTTTAATATGGATTTAGGGATGAATTAACAAGAGAAATAAGTGTATTAATCACCTTGATTGTTGTAGTTGTTGTCGTCCATGAACGTAAAGAGAAGGAATGTATTATGATGGCGTATATGGAGTATTTTGGATTGTTTTGGTTATATCTTTAAGTTGCATCTTGTTATTGATATTGTTGGCTTTGTTTGTAAGTTGTGGATGTGCATATAAATAGGAGAAGTGCTACTCAAATTTCTATAGAAAAGAGAGTCATCATTCGATATAACTTACGCTAGAAATCATAGAGTTGACGAACGAATTACTATTGTTATAGGTTGAAGTGCTAATCGAGACGAGTTGTAGTTATAGAGTTGGTTATTTCGATAATAAGGTATGTGAATCTACCCTTTCTTCTTTTGGCATGATTTATATAAGATGAATGTACGGCGGACGTACATAATTCCATTGAATCCTAATTCTTAATGATACATGATATGATAGTGCCTTGATTTCTAAGTGATAGATATTCTATTTATTCCATTGAGAGTCAAATGATGATTTAATTTGTATAAAGTTACTCATGATATTCTATTCGTGCTGATATGGTTATATGACGTCACCGAGTCCCGGGCCGGGTATGTATTCGTGCACATTATATGATTTCACTGAGTCCCTCACTAGAGGGACGAATACGGTATGTATATTATTTTATCGAGTCCCAGAATGGGTCGGGTACGGTATGTGCACGTTATATGATTTCACCGAGACCCTCACTAGGGGGCCGGGTACGGTATGTATATGGATATAATTTCATTCACCGAGTCCCAGAATGGACCGAGTACGATATATGATATAGGCTTATATGACTCTCATATTTATAAGGCACAATTGACTCTCATTTGTATATGACACAATTAAAATGGTAATTTGATTATTATACTTGTCTCATGATCTCTTTTGACCAGTTATGATCTTTCTTACAGTACTTCATGTTTTACATACTCAGTACATTATTTTGTACTGACCCCCTTTCCTCAGGGGGATGCGTTCATGCCCGCAGGTACATGTACTCAGTTTGGTAATCCTTCGGTCTAGAATTCCTGTTCAACTGGTTGGAGAGTTCCATTGATTCAGAGCTTAGTCATTTTGGTACAGAACCTTATTTTTGGACTTATGCATATTTAGGGGCACGACGGGGTCCTGTCCCGTCATATTTCATTATCGTATTCTTAGAGGTCTGTAGACAGTTGTGGGTGGTAGATGTTCTTTTGTATATGTGTACGGTTGTAAGCAGTTTTGGATATCTCTATGTACAGTGGCGGCCTCGTCGGCTTGCCTATTTTGTTATATGAATTAGTTGTGACTCCTTGGGAGACAAATTTATTACCGATGTTTACATTATCCTTGGTATCCGTGTGATTATATGTGATAGGTGGGTATACCTGGGCACCGGATCGCGGTCCGTCGGGTCGGGTCGTGACAATAATCGTCATTTTTTTCCATAGTAGTCATCCACCAAGAAAGCGAAAGACCACTTAACGCAGTGGAATAAGAAAGAGAGCGTCGACCACAACTTTCGTGTCACCAAAAATCCTTTTACGTTTATTAGGAGACTGAATTAAAAAAGGAGAAATAGAATAACTTTGTCTTCTCTTTGAATTTGGTACTAAATATGCCTTTATCATTGACAGAGGCTCAGATTTGCACCTCAATTATGAGAAATAGGATAAATTTGCCCTATGTTTAAGTTTAATCTCAAATATGTTCTTAACGTTGAAAACTTGCTCAAATTTGTCCATAAAAATTAACGAACCTTCAATATCTTATTTCATACATTCAAAATATATTTTATTATTAAAACGGAGTGCCACTTTTTTGAAAGATAATGATCTTAACCCTATGTATTTATCAAAGAAGTTATACAATCCCAAGTTGGTTAAAAGAGTTGGATCACACCTTATTTCTTATTACATTTTTGTCCCTCCTCCATTAAAAAAATCTTTACTCAATTAAATGAAGCACGAGTTTCAGTAAATCAAATATTTTTAATAATCTTGAAATAAAAAATTAGATTTTATACATCCTATTTGGTGACTTTCGCGGTAGCCCTTACTAAATCAACTTGAATCTGAACTACGATTCAGATAAAGTCTTACCGAAATATGATTTTCTTTTCGTGTCATATGCGCCTAGACTTTACTTTTTCCTCTTTTTCTTTTCGGTCCAATATTTGTTCTCGAAGGTTTTCATTTTTGTGTAAAAGCAAACTCTTCAAATTTATGACCAACATTTCCTTAATCTTACAACGAACATAAGTTTTTCCATTGTAAATTCGTACGGAGAAATCAACGAAACCGGCGAAATAGAAGGTTCTTTCTTGATTTAGCTACAAGGCTGGGGCAGTATGAAAAGTTAAAATATGAAACCTAATAGAAATTACTAGTTTTAGAATCTAGTTGGACAAAAAAAAAAACTCAAGGAATTGTGTGATATCTTTTTCTTCTACTCCATCATTCACGATATATATATATATATATATATATATATATATACTCATTAAATGATTTTATTCGTTATCCATCATTCAAGATATATATATATATATATATAGACATATACATACTCATTAAATGATTTTATTCGTTATATATGCAAAGTGTAATTAAGCTTAGAATTTGACAACTAAAAATTAAAAATTAGATTTTATGCCTATAACAACACAACAACAACAACATACCCAGTGTAATCCCACAAAGTGCGGTCTGGGAAGGGTAGACTGAAATATTATTTAAATGTCACTGTCGTTATAGTATAACAACCACACTGTAGCAGTCAAAAAATTCCGTACACAACGATTTTATAGAGATGTCTGACTGTATAGTTTAAAGTGGACCCAAAAAGTAGTAGTACGTTTTAAATAAATATTCAAAATTAAAAATAATTAATACATAATAATTTTTTCTTCTATGTATATATTTATTATTAAAATATTTATAATAAATATATCTGTAGAAAAAAATGGACCCCTAAATTATGGGGGCCTAACTCAATGACATTACTGGCGTAATGCTTAAGACGCACATGTTTCATCCTGTTAGAAAATAGAGTCAAATAAACTTTGATTCTAAAATAAAAGGGCTTGTTAAAAGAAACTAAAGTTCTTTAGTTGTTTTAAGATAAATTTGAGAAAATTCTTTAATAATAAGGGCATATCTAAGATCGAAATCAAATAGAGGATACATTGTTCTATTTTTCATAGTTGAGTGGAGAATCTGAGCTATTTCACTCTGATAACAACATATGTGTTGGGTATCGGGGTTAATATTATGGAACAATTAAAGAACAAACCGAAAGTAAAACAATTTGTATGCTGAATAGTTTGTAAATGTCGTTGACAACGTCGTCCGACAGAACTAACAACACTTAGATAAAAACAGAAAAACATTTGAAGAGTAAAATGCAGCGGATATAAATAAAGAACACAAAAGTTTAAATTTACATAGGTTATTTAATATATAACATATGATGGTCAATGACCAAAATTATTGTATATATACAATTGAATATATTCATTCTTTTACAATCTTACAAAATAATACAAAATGAATAAAAATGTTTAAGTCGTAGATGACTTGTGTCTGAAAAATCTACCTAAATAGATATAGACAACATCACATTACAATTGCTTCAATAAAGAACAAATCTAGAATCTAAGCAACAATTATAATGTTGGACAGAATATCGTCGAAAAGCTCAGGCAACACAGTTGATCCAGTGTTCAGATCATGATCTTTTGAGAGCTCTCTCTGATGTATTCCTTTTCGATTTTCCGGATATCGATTCCTTGATGTAACCTCTCTATTTATAGTAGAGAGTCTTCCTTGAAATGCTTAATGAATCCTTGTAGAAGTTGAGAGAAAGGTGGGCAACTTGATAGGGTTTGTTGGAGAAGAATGTGGAGCAAGTTCCTCCAACCTCTTGGACTTGTTCCCCAAGTTTAGAAACTACTTGGACTTGGTCTTACCACATTTATAATCAGCTCCAAATATCCTTGTTAGGTCACTTTACCATCGTGGTAAAAAATCCCACGAGATTAGCTCCAGTCCGTGAAGTAAGGGCAAAATTGTTATCAGAATGTTGGTCCGAATGTCATGACATTTGTTCCAACATTTTCTGACTTTAACTTAGTACTAAAAATGTTATGTTAGGTAAAATGTCATAACATCAAACCCAACATTAACATTCTCCCCCTTTTTGTCTTTCTTCACAAAACAACCCTTTTCAGTGCGAGTGACCTACGACAAATATTAATGCTCCCCCTCAACCTGTGATGATATATAAATTCAACATATACAAGACAATATATATACGCCATTCACATACATATATAGACGTACCCAAATATAGTCAAATAATTACATAAAAAAACAATTGTTAGATCGCAACATTCCAAAATTACACAGAAACCAATCAGTAAATAACCATCGTTTAGTACATGAAAAAAACCCAGTAACCAATCAGTATCCAATCACTCATATCAACACACATCTTTGCATATCATGAATCCGTAGTAGTTTTCCACTACTTTATACTTTTCCATGGTTTCTGCTTGCTCCACCCTCAATCTGGTAGTTTCAGCTTCAGCTCTTAGTCTTGCAGCTTCAGTTTCTGCACGAAGCCTTAGTCTTGTCAGCAAGACTTCTCTTCCAACTGCTTCTTCTCTCTGCATGGCAACATTAATAGCTTCTTCTGCATTAACATCAGCTTCTTTTGCAGCAACAACTTCTCTACTTGGGCCTTTACCAGCCATTCTTTGCTCCTTGTGTAACTGCTCCCCCTCAGCTTCAGCTTTTTCTTCTCCCCCTTTTTGTGAAGAAAGCAGAAGTAGGAAATGATCCCTTGATTGAACTAGTGCTTCTCTAACATTATCAACTTCAACAATTTGTAAGTTGAGTTTTGTAATTTTCTCCACTAGCAATGCGTAGACAGTTCATACTGTCTTGGACCTGTGTTGCTCTGAATGTTAGGAACATTTCTGGCAACATTTTCCCTCTCTGTATCTTTTGACCAGGGGAGGTCAATCACTCTTTCCTTGCTCCTCAAGATCGCTATGTTCACTGCATATATCTCAGGTTATTTCCCTAACATTTCATTTCTTAGAGGTGTAAACCCCTGACTAGCTAGAATTTTATAGATTAGTGAGGGATATGGCAATACCAGAGTTGATTGTTTTTCAGCAAGATTGCTGACTTGATAGAATATTATTTTTCCTAAATCAACTCTCAACCTGTTTCCAATCTTGCAGAGCATTGCAACTTGATCTGAAGTGATAATTGACTCATTCAAGGAAAGAAGCCAATTGTGAATAACAATCTTGTGCAAGGTGGAGTACAAGACTGTCAGTTTTGATGCAGGGTACCGAGAGGTCCACTTCTTCATTATACCTCCAGTGAGGTATTCTATAATCTTGTTCTTGTTTGCTGGCATATGTTCAATAGTGCTGCTACTAGTTTCACATTCAGTACCAAGACACTCATTGATGATGAGAGGTGTAAAATTGTAAATTCTGTTGTATAGATAGACCTTCTCAATTTTTTTGGAGGAAGTTCTGTCTATTCCAGAATTTAGATTAGTATAAAATAACCTAATCACTTCATCAATATAAGGGTATTTATTTGTCACAGACTTTAGAAGCTTGCGATCATCCAGAAAGTCAATCAACCCATATTCAGAGCAAGAAGATAAATCTACCACCTTCTATTCTCTAATTATTCGATTCTCTAATTATTCTATTCTTGTACCAACTCCATCTATCATGCTTTATTTGGGAATATAATATATCAGAAAAAGCAAGTACCTCATTTTCTGGCTCGGACTCGGTGTTTGTAAAGGAGGATGGAGAGGATCTTTTCAGTGGCTTGAGATGTTGTAGCATTGTTGCCAACATTTTGGGCAACATCTTGAAAAACCTCAGATCTAGCAGGTCGGTGAACTCTTCTGGAACAGTACTTCTTCATGGGTGTTTCATCTGGAATTTCTTCTTCTTCAGATGATTTTTGAGCGTCAGAAACAGAGGGCTCAATGGAGAAGTTGGGGTTTCAGTTTCTTTTTCAATAGAAGGGGTCTCTTCATCAGTAGTTTCAAAAAATAGATTGTAGTATGTATCACCCGTGTCACTACTTGAACACACAGGAACTTGAGTTTCAAACCTTGATTTCTTCACTGTTGGTTGAGAATCAAAAGTTCTGTCAAACACTCTATTCGACCTTCTTGTTGGAAACTGAGAAGTGCTTTCCCTCTTCCCTAAGACAGAAACATCAGGGTTTTCATCTACATCGATGTGATTGTTGTTATCCCCTGGATATGCGATTTCGAGAGGTTTTTGAAAAACATTGAGCACAATGTCTGTGCACATGGGAGGGCTTGTACTCATTGGTGTGTTGTCGTGGATGTTGGAGGTCATGAGTGGTGACATTGGGCTAGTATCCATAGGAGTGTAGTGAGGAGAGGATTCTAAGGTTTTAGGTTTTTGGGGGGTTTTGGAAGATGAAGTGAAAGTTGATGAATCCAACGGTTTTGGTGTATAAACCGAGATTGATGTGATGTTTTACCCCTTTTTTAATTAATTTTTTTCTGGAAGCAAAACAGAAGAACTAATAAAGAAGATTTTTATACTTGGCAAAAAATCTTGGTTTTAGGTATTTGAGTTGTAATCAAATACTTACACCTAAATTATGAAAAGATAGACATCTAGATTTGAAAAGAAAAAAAATTAAAATCAACGGCACAAAAAAATAGGGAAAAATAACTAAATTTTCAAAAATCAGTTACAAACAGTACCCCAACAAATATCATTATCCGAGAATGTCAACAATAATGTTGACAACATTTTGGATGACACATGTATTATGAACCTACAAAAACTCTCTTGTTTTTGGAAACAAATCAAGACACGTTTTATATGTGATATTATGAGTTTAACCTCCAGATCAATGTAACATTTTCCTATTATCCTTGATCTAATTATAAACCACATACAAAATTTATTTTTGTGTCAAAAAAAAAATAAGAATACTTATTTAGCATCCTCATAATTTCTTGTTTAAGCACTTAATACTCCTATAGTATAGGAACAATATCATTTTCAAAGATCTTTGCTCATTTGCACAGTTGCCAAATAATTCAGAGAAGGCTTTGCCTTATTTCGATACTCCCATTTTATGATATCTAATATCATCGCAGAGAACGGTGTCGTTTTTTTTTTTTAAAAATGTTCTTATTTTAGGATCATACTTGTGTGAACACAAAATTAAAGCCATCAAAACAGTAACAACAATCAGATTCTGATATTACAGAGATAAATGTCACCCAAAATGTTAGAGACATTTCAGCTGACATTCACCAATCAGTGCCGATTTAGAGATTACTGAGACCAAGAGAGTTTTTCAAACTTGAAAATCTCCTATGATCCAAAGCTTTTATAAAAATATCAGCTAGTTGATGAAGAGTGTCAACATGTTCAATTTGGACTAGCTGTTTTCCTACCAAATCTCTTACAAATGATGCTTAATATCTATATGTTTTGTACGAGAGTGCTGAATTGGATTTTTGAAAATATTTATTGCACTAAAGTTATCATAATACAAAACTAAGATATTATTTGAAAAACCATAGTCGTCTAACATGTGTCTTAACCATATAAATTGAGAACAACAACTTTCAGCTGCTACATATTCAGATTCAACAGTTGAAAGTGAGACACAATTTTGTTTACGACTATACCAAGATACAAGATTATTGCCAAGGTAAAAACATCCTCCACTCGTACTCTTTCTGTCATCCTGTTGAGTGTATTTTATACACTCTTTTGAGTCCTTCTTAGTTAGTATTTTACTCTTTTATTTTACATTTAGTATAATGTTAGGTGTGTTTTTCTTTCTTTTGTGTCACAACGGTTATAAAAGAGAGAATACTACTTTTGAGGACGAAATGAGCTTAATTGAGATGCAAATTGCACAAGCACATCCCAAGGAATGAAGCTAAAAAGTGTCACGAAGAATAGAACAAATCAGGCGAAACCGGACAGGAATCAGAGAGGCACCGCGGCGCCAGAGGAACCGCGGCCAAGTGAATTAGCATCGCGGCGTAAAATTTCCACAAAGTCCAAAACTGTAACACCGTCGACGGAACCGCGGTCCAAGCTTGAGGCACCGCGGTGCCATGTTTCCAGTAAGATCCAGTTATTTCGTGAGGAATTAGCACCGCGGTGCCGACACATATTTTTCAGGTTTCTTGAGGTGAATTGGACAGGTTTTTTATGGTCCGAAAGACAACTTTTTCCCAGCTATAAAATCCCTAAACCCTGCTCATTATTATAGACCATATACCATAACCTAAAATCATTCTTTGGAGAAGAGAACGACGACTACAAGCTACAATTGGAGACATCTTATTGTTCAAGTTATTTTCTTTCCCTGACTTTATTTCAGTTTATGATGGATTGTAATTTAGTTCTTGACATGACAATGTTTAGGGGCTAATTACTTTAGTAGGGTTTCCATCGAATCTTCTTGAAGCTCTTTCATATAGTTAATGCATAGTTTTTGAATTCTTCTTCAACATATTAAGATCTATTCAATATTGCTTTAATTGTTTGATGATTAACTAGCTATTAATTGTCATAACTTATATAATTTCGAATCGAGATCCGAGAGGGGAGATTTGAATATGTTGTAATTGTCTAGACATATGTTAAAATCATGGACGAAAGTACCCCGATACTTGTGTAGTATTTAAGGTTATTGTTCTTAATCTTCCTGTGTGGTAAATTCTATCATAGAAATATAGAAGGTTTCTGCACAAAGTTGAGTTTTTGTATGTCCTAAACGGAATATAATGATAGATTAGTTAACCTGCTATCTTAATAAGAAGAAGAATCATTAGCATTGCATTAACACGTGAAATAGTGGATAGTTGAGGAGATTGGAACCCTATTTCCTTCATAACTATTATAAACCCAAAGTATTATAGTCTTTAGTTTATTTTCTGCACTTAGTCACAATTCGTAGTTTATAATCCTCAAACTAAAATAACGTCAACCAAATAGATACCATATGATAGATAATTGGTACTTAATAAACCAGTCTCTGTGGACGATAAACTCGGTCTTACAGATCTTTATTACTTGAACGATACGTACACTAGCGTAAGCACTTAGAAATATCGCAACACATCCATATCACCAGTCCAATTCGAGTCACTATATCCTATTAAATTAGGATTAGTGTCTTTGGAATACCAAATTCCCAACTCATATGTGCAGGCAACATATCAGATGACACGTTTTAAGGCATTTAAGTGGGAGATTTTGGGATAGGCTTGGAATCGAGCACACACACAAACACTAAACATTAGATCAGGACGACTAGCAGTGAGATACAAGAGACTACCTATCATAAAGCGATACAATGTTGGGTCGATATTTTCGCCAATGTCGTCTTTGCATATCTTCTGTATTGATTCCATTGGAGTCCTCATCTGTTTAGCATTGAAGCTAATAATTTTGAGTTCAAATCAGCCATATTGCATATGGTTCAAAGCTCAGTTTGGGGGATTACCGTCTGAAGATCATCATTTGCATCTAGCAAATTTTCTGGAGCTCTGTGCAACGTTTAAATATAATGGTGTTACTGATGATGTCATTCGGTTGAGACTCTTTCCATTCTCACTCAGGGATAGAGCAAAGTGATGGCTGAACTCATTACAAGCGAACTCCATTACTACATGGCAAGACTTATCCCAGAAGTTTCTTGCCAAGTTCTTCCCCCCAGTTAAGGCAGCGAAACTCAGAGGTGAGTTGAATAACTTTTATCAGCTGGAGGGAGAACCATTATATGATGTATGAGAGAGGTTTAAAGACTTGCAGAGAAAGTGTCCACATCATGGGATTGAGAAGTGGATGCTAGTCCACATATTTTACAATGGGCTGTGTGGTACAACTCGTACCATCATTGATGTTGCAGCAGAAGGTATGTTTATGAGAAAGAGTGCCAATGAGGCACATGATTTTCTAAAGGATATGGCCAAAACAACCATCAGGGGGCCGATGAGAGAGTAATAAACAGTAGAAAAGTGGCTGGGGTTCATGAGCTAGATGCTATCACTGCATTGACTGCGCAGGTAGCCACTTTGATAAAGCAGATGTAGCAGAGCACCATGGCAATTAAAGCGGTTCCGACACCAGTGGGTTGTGAGATCTGTAGGGGTCCCCATACTTTTGATAGATGCACAGTAGTGGACCTAAATAATATGCCCATAGAGCAAGTTCAAGCAGTGGGGAATTTTTAGAGATCCTACAACAACCCTTACTCTAATACGTACAATCAGGGGTGGAGAAATCACCCAAACTTTTCTTGGAGGAATGAACAAGGCCAACAAACACAGTTTCAGGGCCAACACCAGAACCAACAGACACAAAAGAAGCCTGATGAGCTAAAATCAACACTTCTAACACTCACAAATTCGCACACCCAGTTCATGACATAAACTAGGTCATCTATCCGAAATTTGGAGGCACAGGTTGGACAGCTGGCGAACATGCTGAATAATAGAGAACAAGGAAACCTTCCCAGAGATACTATGGTGAATCCAAAGGAGCAGTGTCAGACAATAAGCCAGAGGAGCGGAAAATAGTTAGAACAGGTTGCACCTAAATCAATGGCTGAAAAAGAGAGAGAGTTGGAGAAAGCAGCTGAGGCAGAAAAGGAGGGGGTTACTGATGACCGCCCTATTTTAGAGAAGGCTCCACCCGCAGTGATGAGGGATTATACTGAAAAAATTCCTTACCCTCAAAGACTGTAAAAGAAGTCCTTAGACAAGTAATTTTCCAAATTTTTAGAGGTCTTAAAAAAACTTCATATCAATCTCCCATTCATTGAAGCTTTGGAGCAGATGCCAGCTTATGTGAAATTCATGAAAGACATCCTGTTTAAGAAGAGAAAGCTGGCGGACTATGAGACAATAACGCTGACAGAAGAGTGCAGTGCTATCTTGCAGAAGAGACTTCCCCCTAAGTTGAAAGATTCAGGGAGTTTCACCCT
The DNA here is from genome assembly GCA_029844215.1 of Przewalskia tangutica. Lineage (NCBI taxonomy): Eukaryota > Viridiplantae > Streptophyta > Magnoliopsida > Solanales > Solanaceae > Przewalskia > Przewalskia tangutica. The sequence goes on along the minus strand of CM056733.1, from coordinate 9,821,828 downwards.
ACCTTGCACCATAGGGAATGTGACATGCAAGTAAGCCTTGTGTGACTTGGGGGCAAGTGTCAACCTAATGCACCTCTCTGTGTTCAAAAGGCTTGGTTTGGGGGAAGCAAGGTCAACCACAGTCACCCTGCAACTAGCTGATCGTTCAGTTGTGCATCCCGAGGGAATTATTGAAGATGTATTGGTACAAGTGGGTAAATTCATCCTTCCTGCTGATTTCCTCATTTTAGACATGGATGAAGATGAAAATATGCCCATGATCCTTGGGAGACCATTCCTAGCCACAGGAAGAGCCCTCATTGATGTTGAAAATGTGGAGTTAAAGCTCAGAGTCCAAGGTGAAACAATGGTATTCAAAGTTTCAAGCAGCCCACTGAACCTCAAGTCGATGCTAGATGCTTTGCTGTTGGTGTAGTTGATAAAAAGGCTCCTCATAAAAGTTCCAAGGATACTGATGCCCTTGATGGTAAGAATTTTGCACCCGTAAATGATGTGGTGGATAAGAACAAGGGAATGAACCCTCCTGAAAAAGAAAAGGAGAAGGAGGAGGAAAATGGTGCTAAAGTGGATATGTGGAGGGACACTCTACCCCCTTGATTTAGTAAGTAGCCTGTGTCGGCTAAAAGACGTTAAAGACAACGCTACTTGGGAGGCAACCCAATATTTTTATTTCAATTTTTGTTTTATTTTATTTTATTTTGTCTTGAACAGTCTCACGATCTGGTATGTTAGTGTTTTTGGATGACAGATAAAGGCATGGACTCACTCCGAAGGGCGAAGGCTTCATAATGCAGAAAACTGGAGGACACTGGAATTTTTCGAAATTAGCACCGCGGTGCAGGGTCAAGGGACCGCGGTCCCTCCTTCGGCAATGTGCACAGTAATTTGTCCTTCATCCCAAACCTCCGTTATGACTGTTGTGTTGTGTCAGTAAGTTGTCCCTTTATTTTTTTTAGTCTTCACACATTAAGGTCAATGTGTCGATTAAGTTTGGGGGAGTGTCTTATTTTGTCTTATTGTTTTTGAGTCTTTTTGATTTGTCTTTGTGTTGTTTCATGTGTTTTTGAGTCATAATTGTTTTTATGGATCATGCATGTTGCAGTTGCTAACGATATTGTGTGGATAAAGTGGGATAATGTAATGAAATTGAAAGCAAAAATCTGTGCGCTTAAGTTAGATATGCCAAAGATTCATGACATGTAATTATTTGGGATATACGTGCTTAGTATATGTGTGTCAGTTATGGAAAGAAAGGTTGAGAAATGTCTAGAAAATCTGTTTGCTTGTTATTTGAGGTGAAATAGTTAAGATGTACATGTTTAGGGAGATGATTCAGGCATTTCTTTGATAGTCCTTCTGACCATTCATTACCTATCCTGACATAAATTGTATCACTAGTCAGCCCCTTTTGAGCCTAAAATAAGATCTTTCTTGACACTCTATGATTCCCGGTTTGTGCCATAAGTAATAATTGAAAGTTAGTGGGATGAAAGTGTTGAAAAAAAAACAAGAAGAGAGTGAAAATTTGATGCACCCCAATGTAAAATATGCAAAAGCCTAAGTTTGGGGGTGCTTGTTATTTATAATGTACCTCATTCTCTCAAAAGAAAAGAGGGGAAAAATAGGTGTGATATTAAAAAGAAAGTCAAAAAGAAGGAAAAAAAGTTGAATGAAAAAATATTTATGGTACGTAACTGAGCCTAAATGCATACTTTTACCTACCCCAGCCTAAGCCTACATTACAACCCTTGAAAGTCCTGATGATTTCTAATATGTATGTCTATGATTAGTAGAGAATATCAAGTAGGCAGATCTATAGCGTTTTGGAAAAGATGGAATGAAATTGACATGCATAAGTTAGGTGTTTGTATTTTCATTGATCATGATCTAAGTAAATTTGCGAAATATCTAACTTGAAATCCTAGATTGCTAAATGTTCATGCTATGTAAGCTCTAATATATTATCCCAATATTCATCCATGATTTTGAAGAAGCATTGCTATAGCTACTTGATCCAGTTCAGTGAGTCTTTTGTTTTTATTTTTGTTTTTTTGTTTAGTGTTTTACTCGAGGGCGAGTAAATTATAAGTTTGGGGGTGTTTGTTGATTGTATTTTATACACTCTTTTGAGTCCGTTTTAGTTAGTATTTTACTCTTTTATTTTGCGTTTAGTATAGTGTTAGGTGTGTTTTTCTTTCTTTTGTGTCACAACGGTTATAAAGGAGAGAATACTACTTTTGAGGAAGAAATGAGCTTAATTGAGATGCAAATTGCATAAGCACAACCCAAGGAATGAAGCCTAAAAAGTGCCACGAAGAATAGAACAAATCAGGCGGAACCGGACAGGAATCAGAGAGGCACCGCGGTGCCAGAGGAACCGCGGTCAAGTGAATTAGCATCGCGGCGTAAAATTTTCAGAAAGTCCAAAACTGAAACACCGTCGCAGGCAGCGCGGTGCCATATTTCCAGTAAGCTCCAATTATTTCGTGAGGAATTAGCACCGCGGTGCTAGGCATAGGCACCGTGGTGCCGTCGCGTAATTTTCAGGTTTCCTGGACCGAATTAATCACGGTTTTTTATGGTCCGAAAGACAACCTTTTCCAGCTATAAAATCCCTAAACCCTGCTCATTTTTATAGACCATATACCATAACCTAAAATCATTCTTTGGGAGAAGAGAACGACGGCTACAAGATACAATTGAAGACATCTTATTGTTCAAGTTATTTTCTTTCCCTGACTTTATTTCAGTTTATGTTGGATTGTAATTTAGTTCTTGACATGACAATGTTTAGGAGCTAATTTGTAACGACCGACCGGTCGCTGATCGTACTCCTATCGGGTACTCCGTATAAGTCAGAGAATAGCAGCGGAACATACATAACACATAACTTATAAAAAGGTAAACATCATTGGCCAGCCGATAAGGCTGCCTTCCATAAAACATTCTTTAAACAGAAGTATAGTAGTACAACGGGTTCTTATAGCCCAAAACACATAGGTGACCATGCACTTAAAGATAACAACTGTGGCGGGACAGGGCCCCGCCATACCCCTGAATGTACAAAATACCTATAGCATCAGGGAATATCCGTACCAATGATCAAGCTTCCGGAAGAATGGAGCTTCTGACACCGGAATAGTGATCCTAAGAACGAGGATCCTCAATCGCTTACCCTTACCGCGCATTTAACGCAGCCTCGAGGAAGCGGGTCGACACAATATGTACCAAGTATGTAAAGCTGGAAAAATACTGTAATAATGATATCATAAGTCTAAGAGTAAGCTGGAGTCATGGGAGACAATAAAATACCTTTATCAGGCCTTACTAACAATGAGAGTGACAAGTATATATATATAATCTCGCATAAAATAGGGGCCTTAGGATCAAAACAGGTACCTCGCTCGTAGTATCAATAAGCACCCTACTCGGGACTATTTCACCCGCATAGTCCTGGGACCCGCATGAGGTATTCCTCGCATAGGTCAGACTACCGCACGGGACTATTTCACCCGCATAAGCCCATAAGGACTCGCATGAGGTATTCCTCGCATCATGGGTAGCAAATCCACGGAACAGGTGGTATAACGATCTTGGGGACTTACCCCTCAGATATACTCTTACCCCGAAGCATATGGTATAACGATCTTGGGGACTTTCCCCTCAGATATACTCTTACACTGAAGCAGATGGTATAACGATCTTGGGGCTTGCCCCTCAGATATACTCTTACACTGAAGAAGGTGGTATGACGATCTTGGGGCTTGCCCTCGCATACTCTTACCCTGGAGAAGGTGGTATAACGATCTTGGGGCTTGCCCCTCAGATATACTCTTACCCTAGCTCAAACTGTCATCATATCATAATCATAATAAGTTAAGAAAATTTATAACTTCTTATTAGTCTTGTTCATATACCCTCTCATTTTAGTTTACTTAAGGCACTTAATCATATCTTTAATAAAAGAAAACCGGGAATTTAACCCAAGTACTACATACTTCAATTCTTTTAAAAGTGACTCTTTTTCATACATAAAACCCTTGGGCAATTGATGCCTTAAAATCAATTTGCCTTTCATAAATCAAATCATTTGTCCTTACTTGTCTTACTTAGAGTAAATCTCTTCTCATTAATCTTTTATAAAGCTAATAAACCAACTTTCCATAAAGTTGTTATATTAACCCTTCACTTTAGTAAAATTACACTTTTCCCCTAACTAAGGGATTTATACATTCTTAAAACGACACAAGTCTTTATATACTTAAAACAAGTAAGAATACCAAATCTTGTACGTCTACCGTACTACATAGTTACATCTATTCATGCTCAAGAGATAGGAAAGCTCTACATACCTCTTTGGTCAATCCACTTGCTAAGCTCAACTACCGCAAGTAATATTTCGACCTATAATAATCATGATACGTTCATTAACCTCTAATTTCAATGTAGAATAATCTAAACTCAAAGCCACTAAATTCTATGGAAAATTGGGCAGCATTTCCTTTGTTTCTACATACTTTGCCACCTTTCTCAAGGCCGAATTTATCATCCAAACGCCACATTTAAGGCTCAACAATCCAACATTTTAAAGGGGATTACACCTCCAAACTTGGGTGTGTAAAATTCCGCCCCATTAGGTACAACAATTCACTAAATAATTCTAAGGTAGTTTTTAGGCTACAACATGCTCATAATATCTTCTTAACCAATTCTTTTATATCCAAACCACATTTCTTGCATGCAATGACTCTAAGAGCATTATTTACTACCACAAGTTCTTCCTTCTTAACATGCAACACTAGAAACTAATTCTAAAGGAAGAAATGTTACCTTAAAGCTTTAGCCAAATCTTTCCAACCACTTGCTAGCTTCCTTTTCAAGAACACCACCACAACAACCTTCACAAGCTAGCCACAAGCTTCCCTCTTGCTTTTACTTTTTCAGATTTTTCCTAAGGCTAGAATGTCTCTTGGGATTTTAGAGAGAAGGAGGAGCTTGAACTTTTAAGAGAGAAGGAAGAGCTTTTGTCTAAGAGAGAGAGATGAAATATGACCAAGTCTTGAAGACTTGGTCAATATAATGCATGCAAAAATCAGATGGGTGGGGACACTTGTCACCCTCCCAAGGTCTTTTAAAAGAAAAATCTGACTTTTCATAAGTTTTTCCGCCCAGAATCCGCGCCGCGCCGCTTCTGCTTCCAAGGCGGCTGAAACCTCCGCAGCCTTCTTCGAACTTCCGCTGCCTCGCTTCCGGCCGCGGGCGCCAACATCAGCGCCCTCGCACTTTCGCGCCGCGCCCTGCATCCGCGCCGCGCCTCGCTGTTTTGCTCAAACGCATTTCTGTCCGTCACAGACCGAACTTGTAACTCTCATAACTTTCTACTCCGACGTCCTATCGACGAACGGTTGGTTGCGTTGGAAGCTAGACTCAACGAACTACGCCCCAGGCCTTTGAAACACTTAAGAACTCTCAATGTATCGGGTCATAACCCACCTCAAAGTTGACTAAAACCCGTCCGGAACAATCCGTCAACCTATCCTTAGAAAATTTTAAGTCTTACATGCTTTCGTACGCTCTCATACGTAGGGTCAAAACTACGGGGTATAACATTCTCCCCCCCTTAGAAACATTCGTCCCGAATGTTCCTTCTAGGCTTACTCAAATCACAACATCGGCATAGACCCTCTTAACTATTCTTTTGCAAATAAGGAAGCTCCCCGAGCCACAACATACTGAAGCGTAAATGCTAAATCAAAACTAACAAGCAGGAAAGTGGGTTACCTGGAGGTATAGGAAATAGGTGAGGGTACTTCTTCATCATGTCATCCTCTGCTTCCCACGTCATTTCCTCCCTGTTCGCGTTCCGCCATAGGACCTTGACGGAAGCCACGTCTTTCGTCCGAAGTCGCCTAACCTGACGATCGAGTATCGCTATGGGACTCTCCTCATACGATAACTCCTCTGTCACTTGGACATCATGAACCGGGTGCACTCTAGATGGATCTCCAATACATTTCCGCAACATGGACACATGGAAGACTGGATGTATCGCCTCCAAATCGGACGGCAGATCTAACTCATAGGCAACCCTGCCTACCCTACGGACAATCTGATACGGCCCAATGTACCTTGGGCTAAGTTTCCCCTTCTTTCCAATCTCATCACGCCCTTCATGGGCGATACCTTTAGAAAAACCCAATCATCTATCTCAAATTCCAAGTGTCGACGCCGATGATCTGCATACGACTTCGCCGACTGAAGCCGCTAACAACCGCTTCTGGATAAGCTTCACCTTATCCACCGCCACGAACTAAGTGCGCCCGACTAATCGAACTTCTCCCACCTTGAACCAGCCTATCGGTGACTGCACTTCTCCCGTATAAGGCCTCATAAGGCGCCATCCGAATACCGGAATGGTAGCCGTGTTGTAAGCAAACTCCACAAGAGGCAAATGATCCTCCCATCTACCCGAAATCAATAACACAAGCCCGCAAAGATCTCGTGCGGATAGTGTGCTCGGCCCGTCCGCTTGGCCCGAGGATGAAACGCCGCATCGAGACTCACCGTGTCCCTAATCCTTCGAAAAGACCTCCGAAGTTAGCCAGAACCGGGCTCCTGCATGCGAAATAATCGATACAGGCACACCGTGCAGTCTCACAATCTCCCTGATATACAGTCTCGCGTAATCCTCGGCCGAAAAGGTCGTCCTGACTGGAAGAAAATGGGCTGATTTCGTCAGCCTGTCGACGATAACCCAAATGGAATCATGCTTCCTCTGAGTGGAAGGTAATCCTGTAATAAAATCCATATTTATCACCTCCCACTTCCAAGTCGGAATATCAATAGCCTGCAACAGCCCACCGGGCTTCTGGTGCTCAATCTTAACCTGCTGACAATTCGGGCACTGTGCCACGAACTCCGCAACGTCCCTCTTTAGGCCATCCCACCAATACACGCATCTGAGGTCATGATACATCTTAGTCGACCCCGGATGAATAGAATAACGAGCACTGTGCCTCCCTGTAATTTGCCGACGGTCTGTCACATCGGAACACACAACCGCCTCAAATTTTAGCACCATCAGCGCTACCTCAAATAGACTCTTCTCCTTCGAGAGCTGCATCTCTGCATCGCATCAAAATCGGATCCTCATCGCCGCCTCTTCACCCTCGACGATGGAAGACTCGGCAACCTCTCAAACCCGAATTCCATCACTATCGAATCAACCAAACGAACCCCAAGGCTCGCTGGGCGATGTATCTCTGACCATATCCTCTTCTCGGCTGAACATCGCATGGACTACCCATCGACCGCGACTAAGGGCATCCGCAACTACATTGCCTTCCCGGGTGGTATAGAATATCAACATCGTAATCCTTAAGTAGCTCCAACCACCGCCTTCGCCGCAAGTTCGGCTCCTCCGTCGAAGATATACCGGAGACTCTTGTGGTCCGTAAATGTCCACATGAACTCCATATAAATAATGTCTCCGCATCTTCAAGGCATGAATCACACCGCCAACTCCAAGTCATGCTGGATAGTTCTTCTCATGCTTCCTAAGCCGCCGAGATGCATAATCTATAACCTTGCCGCGCTACATCAAAGACGCACTCAAGCCCGACACTGACGCCACAATAAACCACATATCCATCTAAGCCCTCCGAAGAGTAAGAATCAAGGCCGTCAACTTCTCCTTTAGCAATCGGAAACTTTCTCACAAGTATCCGCCCACGAACATAGCCGCTTTCGAGTCACTTAGTCATCTTTGAAATAGAAGCAAAATTCTCTACAAACCTCCGATAATAACTCGCAAGGCCCAAAGCCGCGCACCTCCGCTGTAGTGGTCCGCCAAGTTCGATCGCTTCAATCTTAGTCAGACAACCCGAATACCGCTTACCGATAACATGTCCTAAGAAAGCCACTGACGCCAACTAGAACTCGCACTTCGAGAACTTGGCATACAACTGCCGGTCTCGGAGGACTCCCAATACCGTCCTCAAATGATCTGTATGCTCCTGCTCTGTGCGCGAATACACCAAGATATCATCAATAAACACTATAACGAACATATCCAAGAATGGCCTGAACACCCTATTAATCAAATCCATGAATATCACTGGGCGTTGTCAACCCGAAGACATCACCTGAACTCATAGTGCCCATACCGGTCCCGAATGCGATCTTTGGGATATCTATCTCTAACTCGCACTGATGATAACTGCATCGCAGTCTATCTTGAAAAACACTTTGCACTCGCAACCGTCAAACAAATCGTCAATCACGGGAGGGATATCTGTTCTTGATAGTTACCTTGTTCAGCTGCCTGTAATCAATACACATACGCAACGTCCCATCCTTCTTCTTTACCAATAACACTGGTGCTCCCCAGGGAGAAACACTTGGCCTAATAAAGCCTTTCTCCAAAGAAATCTTTCACCGGTCCTTCAATTCCTTCAACTCGCCAAAGCCATTCTCAGATGGCGGAATAGATATCGGTCGAGTGTCTGGCGCCAAATCAATGCAAAACTCAATCTCCCTCTCAGGAGGGATACCCGGAAGCTCGTCTGGGAATACGTCTGGAAACTCTCTAACGGCCGAATCGATCAAGGTCAGATCTCACCGATGTCGAATACTCGAACCATATGATAGATGTACCCTTTCCGCACCATCTTCCTAGCCTTGAGGTAAGAAATAAACTTACCCCTCGGCGATGCAAAGATTCCCCTTCCACTGATAACCGGCCACCAGAAACCGAACCGAACTAATCTCTCCTACAGTCCATATTGGCATAGCAAGATGCTAGCCAATTTATACCCATAATCACATCAAAGTCTGTCATATCCAACTCTATCAAGTCGGCTAGAGTCTGACGACTATCTATAGTCACAGGGCAAGCCTTATACACCCGCTCAGCTACCACTGAATCACCTACTGGCGTAGCCACCTCAAAAGGTCTTATGGACTCGGGCTCTATCCCTACTTCATCGCACATGAGGAGATATGTAGGACAAGGTAGAACACGGATCTATCAAAGCATATACATCACAAAGAAGAAACCAACAATGTACTGCGGATTTACATCCGGCGACGCCCCGGTCCCGCTGATCGACATAACATATATGCGCAGCTTCGAGGACCGCTAGAATCGAACCCTACCACGACTGCGTGCCGCGCTCGCTGTCCCATAAGTACTCGCCTCCGGGCGCCTAACCATCGAAGATGAAGATCCAAAGAATGCACTTCGCCGCTGAACCGTAATGCTCCCGCCGCCAAGCGACGACAATCTTCTTCGATGGCCCTCGCTGGCTACAAGAGTAACATGCTCCGAACCCATACGACACTCGCCGGATGAGACCTACCGCAGCGACCGCACCGAGAGGTAGGTGGTCTCGACAGCCGGTCTCGCTTCCCGAAATCAAGTCCCGAGCCCCGACCGCTTCCCGAATAACCTCGCTGATCGAACTCCCGCCGGAAAATGAGAAGGACCACTCTGTCTGGCCGGAATGTGACCTGTTCGCTGCCGAGGCCGCCCGCCAAAATCGCCACGAACTCGCTGCCTCGCCTCTTGGGCCGCCCAAATCTAGCCGATCCCGCTCTCTCTGCCTCAATCTCGCGTACGCCTGCATCCTGACAATATCCATCCCTGGCTGAAGAGCCACCCCCAAGCATGCAGTAATCATATGACGGTCTAACCCATCACATATCGATGGACTCATCGCCATGTCGCTACTATGGTGTGCGATATTCGCCAAGGAGTCGAACTCCAGGCTGTACTCCCTGATAGTCCTCCCGTTCTGTCTCAAGGTCAAGAACCTATCTACGCGGACTCTCCTCACCTCAGGAGGCAAGAAGTGGTCTAGGAATGTGTCACGACCCGACCCCGGGCCCGTGACCGGTGCCTTAACCCGGGCACCCTTGTGACACAACATCAGAGAAAACCAGCGGAACAATAACTCAAACTAACAACCATCATGATATAAATAGTCTAGCCCAAAATGGCTACCCCAAAGTACATAAAGCCGAACAGTTACATCCTTTAACAACCCAAGTTATGACAAGACTACTGGCCTCTAAGAATGAGTACTACTATGACGGGACAGGGCCCCGTCATGCCCCTGAATGTATAAAATATCAACAACACCAGGGAGAACCATACCAAAAGTCGAGCCCAAGAAATGGAGCTCACGACACTGAGTAAAAGATCCTAGGAATGAGGATCTACCACCGCTTCCCTTACTCGCACAGATGTAACGCAGCCCCTAAGGGGGTGACACAACGTACTGGTATGTAAATCGAAAATACCGTAGTAATATCACAAGTCAAAGATAAGTCGGAGTCATAGATAAAAAAATCAATTTCTCAGACCGTGCCTTACTAACAATGAGTAACGAGTATAAAACTTATAGCATAAAAATAGGAGGCTCACGATCAAAACAGGGTACCTCGCCCGTAGTATCATTAAGCAATCCTACTCCTGGGACTATTTCACCCGCATAGGTCCTGTGGACCCGCATGAGGTCATCCGCCTCGTCATGGGACTATTTCACCCGCATGAGACTATTTCACCCGCATGGATCCTGTGGTCCGGATCCGCATGAGTGCAAGCGCCGCACTCGCATCATGGGTAGCAAATCCATGGCATAGATAATAACCCGGGGTTTACCCCGTAATAATACAAGTATATAACATAGCTCATCCGGCTATCATATCATACATAAGCACTACCGGCCTATCATATCAGAACATAAGCACTACCGGCCTATCATATCATAAGCAAGTTAAGAAATCCCCTAACTTCTTATTAACATTATTAATATATCCTCTGATTTTAGTATCCTAAGGCACTAACATGTCTTTCAATAGAAAATCCGGGAATTCAACCCAAGTACCATGTACTTCTAACTTTTTAAGAAAAACTCTTTTTATACAAAGATTCCAAGATACTATTCACCATAGTATCAAGTTACGATTTCTTTTCAAGACAAGTCACATTTCCTTTTAGAAATATAATAGGCTTCTAAATCAAGTGACTTCATTTCCTTTAAAACCTTAGGCAACCAATGCCTAAAAATCAATTCACCTTTCTAAGTTTCAAATCTTTGCCTGCATTTCTGTTTTAATTAGAGTAAACCTCTCCTTGTGAACCTTTCAAGAAAACTAATATAACCAACTTCCCATAAAGCCATTATATTAGCGTTATCCCTTTGTCAAAATACATTTTCCCTCAATCCAAGGGACTTATACTTTTGAAATGAAACAAGTATCATATACTTTAAAACAAGTGTAGATTATCAATTCTTGTACGTATACCGTACTACATAGATACAACTATTCATGCTCAAGAGATAGGAAAGCTCTACATACCTCTTTCGGTTAATCCACTTGCTAAGTCCAACTACCGCAAGTAATATGTCAACCTATAATAACCATAGTGTGTTTATTAACCTCTAATTTCAATGTAGAATTTCCAAATTCAAGTTATCAATTCCTAAGGAAAATTGGGCAGCATTTCCTTTGTTTCTACTCACTTTGCCACCTTTTCAAAGGCCGATTTTCCAACATTCAAAACGCCTCATTAAGGCCCAACAACCAAACCAACACAAAGGGGATTACACACCTAATCTTGGGTGTGTAAAATTCTGCCCTATTAGTTATAATAGTACACTTAACAATTCTAAAGTGGTTTTTAGGCTACAACATGCTCATAATATTTCTTTAGCCAAATCCTTCATATCCAACCCACATTTCTAGCATGCAATGACTCTAAGAGCATTATTTACCACCATAAGTATTTTCTTCTTAACATGCAACTCTATAAACTAATAATAGAGGAAGAATCATTACCTTAGAGCTTTAGCCAAATTTATCCAACAATTTGCTAGCCTTTCTACCAAGAATACCACCACCACCACCTTCACAAGTTAACCACAAGCTTCCTTCTTGTCTTTTAATTTTTCAGATTTTTCCTAAGGCTAGATTGTCTCTTGGATTTTTAGAGAGAAGGAGGAGCTTGAAATATTTAGAGAGAAGGAAGAGGTTTTTCAAAGAGAGAGATGACAAATGACCAAGTCTTTAAGACTTGGTCAATATATTGCATGTAAAAATCAGATGGGGGGGGACACTTGTCCCCCACTCAGGCCCTTTCAAAATAAAAATCTGACTTTTCCTAAGTTTTTCCTTTGATTTCGCCTCGCCATGTTCGCTTCGGCTGGCGGCGCAGCTCCCGCGACTCGGATCTTCCGGCCAACACAAACTTCAGCGACCCTCAAGATTTCTGCCGCGACCGCCTCCGGCGCATGGCTGAGACTTCGATCGCGTCCAGCGAACCACGGGGTATAACATTCTCCCCCCCTTAGAAACATTCGTCCCGAATGTTCCTTCTAGGCTTACTCAGTCACAATATCGGCATATACTCAAATAAAGACGCTTCACACGGCCACAACAAAACTCAAGCATAAATACTAAATTTAAAGACCAACAATTTTAGAACGTGGGTTACCTGGAGGTATAGGGAATAAGTGAGGATATTTCTTCTTCATGTCCTCCTCCGCTTCCCACGTCATTTCCTCCCTGTTCTCATTCCGCCATAGGACCTTGACGGAAGCCACGTCTTTCGTCCGAAGTCGTCTAACCTAACGATCGAGTATCGCTATGGGACTCTCCTCATACGATAACTCCTCTGTCACTTGGACATTCTGAATCGGGTGCACTCTAGATGGATCTCCAATACATTTCCGCAACATGGACACATGGAAAACTGGATGTACCGCTTCCAAATCGGACGGCTTTCTAATTCATAGCAACCCCGCCTACCTCGCGACATCCGACACGCCCAATGTACTTGGGCTAAGTTTCTTCTTTCCAAATCTCATCACGCCTTCATGGGCGATACCTTTAGAAAACCCAATCACCTAACTCAAATTCCAAGTGTCGACGCCGATGATCCGTGATACGACCTTCCGCCACTCGAGCCGCTAACAACCGCTTCTGGATAAGCTTCACCTTATCCATCGTCACGAACTAAGTCTGCCCGATCAATCGAACTTCTCCCACCTCGAACCAGCCTATAGGTGACTGCACTTCCTCCCGTATAAGGCCTCATAGCGCGCCATCGAATCCGGAATGGTAGCCGTTGTTGTAAGCAAACCCACAAGAGGCAAATGATCCTCCCGCTACCTCGAATCAATAACACAAGCCCGCAGATATCCTCGAGTGTCCGGATAGTGCGCTACCGTCCGCTTGGCCTCGAGGATGAAACGCCAGATCGAGACTCACCTGTCCCTAATCCCTTCGAAGGACCTCCGAAGTTAGCCGAGAACCGCCTCTATCCGATATAATCGACACCGACTCGTGAAGTCTCACAATCTCTCTAATATATAATCGCATAGTCCTCACCGAGAACGTCGTTCGACTGAAGAAAATGGGCTGATTTCACACCGCCGACAATCACCCAAATGGAATCATGCTTCCTCCGAGTGGTAGGTAGTCCCGTAATAAAATCCATATTTATCACCTCCCACTTTCAAGTCGAATATCAATATCTCGCAACACCTTCACCGCTTCGTGCTCAATCTTAACTCGCGACAATTTGGGCATCGTGCCACGAACTCGCAACGTCCCTCTTTAGGTCATCCCACCAATACACGCATCTGAGGTCACGATACATTTTAGTCGATCCCGGATGAATAGAGTAACGAGAACTGTGTGCCTCCTCGTAATCTGGCGACGAAGTCCTCGCTACATCGGAACACACAACCGCCGACCAATCAAGACTTATCAGCGCTACCTCAAAGCAGACTTCTCTTCTCGAATGGCATCTTCTGCATCGTGCTAAAATCGATTCATCATCGCCGCTTCTTCACCTCGACGATGGAAGACTCGATAACCTCTTGAACCCGATTCCGCTACTAATGACCAACCAAACGAACCCCAAGGCTCGCTAATGATGTAACTCTCGGACCATATCCCTTTCTCCGGTGAACAATGCATGCACTACCCATCGACCGCGACTAAGGGCATCCGCAACTACATTGGCCTTCCCCGGTGGTACGAATATCAACATCGTAATCATTAAGTAGCTCCAACCACCGCCTTCGCCGCAAGTTCACTCCTCTCGTCAAGATGCATCGAGACTCTGGTCCATGTAAATGTCCACGTGAACTCCATATAAATAATGTCTCCGCATCTTCAAGGCACGAATCACACCGCCAACCTGTGTCATGTGTGGGATAGTTCTTCTCATGCTTCCTGCCGCCGAGATGCATAAGTTATAACCTTGCCGTCCGCATCAGACGCACCCAAGCCCAACACCGACGCCACAATAAAACCACATATCCATCTAAACCTCCGAAGAGTAAGAATCAAGGCCGTCAACCTCTCCTTTAGCAATCGGAAACTTTCTCACAAGTATCCGTCCACCGAACATAGCCGCTTTCGAGTCACCTTAGTCAAAGTCTTTGAAATAAGCAAACTTTTCCACAAACCTCCGATAATAGCTCGCAAGGCCCAAAAGTGCGCACTGCTTGCAGTAGCTGGTCTAGCCAAGTCTGATCGCCTCAATCTTGCCAGATCAACCCGAATACCATCTACCCGATAACATGTCCTAAGAAAGCTGACGCCAACCGTAACTCGCGACTTCGAGAACTTGGCATACAATCGCGGCCCCTCGGCGACTCCCAATACCGCCTCAAATGACCAGATGTTCTGCTCGTGCGCGAATACACCAAGATATCATCAATAAACACTATAACGAACATATCCAAGAATGGCACGAACACCCTATTCATCAAATCCATGAATCTCGGGGCGTTGGTCACCTAAAAGACATCACCAACTCATAAGTGCCCATACCGGTCCCGAATGCGATCTTCGGGATATTCGCTCTCTAACTCGCACTGATGATAACCGTAACGCAGTCTATCTTGGAAAAACATCTCGCACTCGCAATCGTCAAACAAATCATCAATCTCGGGGGATATCTATTCTTGATAGTTACCTTGTTCACCGTCAGAATCAATACACATACGCAGGCCCCATCTTTCTTCTTTACAAATAACACCGTGCTCCTGTGGAGAAACACTTGGCCTCGATAAAGCCTTTCTCCAAAGAAATCTTTCACCGGTCCTTCAATTCATTCAACTCGCCGGTGCCATCCTCGTATGGCGATAGATATCGGCCGAGTGTCCGCGCCAAATCGATGCAAAACTCAATCTCCTCTCGTGAGGATACCCTAAGCTCGTCTGGGAATACGTCCGAAACTCTCTAACAACCGAATCGATCAATGTCCTGATCTCACCTCGATTTCGAATACCGAACCAAATGGTAAATATACCCTTCCGTACCATCTTCCTAGCCTTGAGGTAAGAAATAAACCTACCTCTACGACGCAAAGATTCCCTTCCACTCGATAATCGGCTCACCAGAAATCGGAACCGAACTAACCTCTCTTCGGTCCACATTGGCATAGCAAGACGCCAGCCAATCCATACCCATAATCACATCGAAGTCCGTCATATCCAACTCTATCAAGTCACCAGAGTCCGACGACCATCTATAGTCACCGGGCAAGCCTTATATACCCGCCGCCTACCACCAAGCACCTACCGGCGTAGCCACCTCAAAGGATTCTATGGACTGCTCATCCCTATTCTACCAAAGAATATGAGGAGATATATAGGACAAGGTAGAACTCGGATCTATCAAAGCATAAACATCACAAAGAAGAGACCAACAATGTACTGTGACGACATCGTGACGCCCCGTCCCGGGCGGCCGACATAGCATAAATGCGCTCGAGGACCGCTGAATCGAACCCCGCCACGACCGCCGCGCGGCTGTTGCGGAACACCTCGCCGGGCGCTCGACCATCAAGATGAAGACCAAAGAATCGAACTCGCTTACCGAGCCATGGCACTCCCGCCGCTCGACGGACAATCTTCTTCAAATGGCCTCGCCGCCACAAGAGTAACAAGCTCTCGAGGAATACGACACTTCTATAATGGCAATCACCACATCGACCACACCGAGGCATGGGGCCTCATTCGACCGGAACTCGTCCTCCGAAACCCAAGCCTCGAACCTCGCCCCGCCTCAATACTCAGACGCCCCAAGATGGTGGAGGAGCGCTCGACCATTGTGGTGCAAATATGGTTCGCCTTTGGGTTGTCTACCCTTAAACTACCAGAGGACCTCGCTCTAGCCTCTTCTCGCGATACTGCCGATCCGCTTACCGCCTCGCTCACACCTAAGTGCACGTGGCTCAGACGCGGCAATGTCCATGCCCACAAGAGCCACCCTGCAACTTCTCGCCAAGTGATCATCGACTCGTGACATAGCGGTGCACCTGTCCTCCATTTCGCTACCAAAGCGGCACATACCTAGCCAATGAATCAAACTCCATGTTGTATTCTGACCGCCCGCCCATTCTGTCTCACAAAAATCTATCGCCGAGCCCTCCTCATCCATGAGGCAAGAAATGGCCAGTAACGCCTCGAGAACTCGTCCCAAACACTGGAAGCGCATGCTTCCCCGACGCTTCCTATGAATCATACTACCAATCGCAGTGTCCCGCATTGACGCGAACCTAGTACCACCGACGGTCTCCAAGCCCCGATCACCTTACGATCCACAGAATCGCTTGATGAACTCCTCGATGATCATCCTCGTGCTCACCCATAAAACTCGTGGCCGCAACTCAAAAGTCCTCGCCTCGTTAGCAGCTCTGGTGAACTACGGTATACCGAATCGCTGCCACTTATCTCACGTTCGCCACGATCTCGCTAGTAATCGCCATCTCTCAGTAGCCCATATCCTCTACCCCGGCTGCCGGATCGAGGCTCGTACCGCGGTCTCGTAGCTGCCGCCGCCGCATTTATCGTTGGCGACGTGGTAGAACACGCCGTCCAAACACCTCATCCGTAAGGATCGCTCGTGCTCGTAACCCTTTGTGCCCTACTAGTAGTTCTCCACGCTTGCCCTTCTCGCCGCGCGGCCGCTTTGCGTGAGGCATAATCGATACACACAAAGTTTACGCTGAGGAAATTCAACCTATAACACACTCTATTGCACGATCTAGAGTGAAAGAAATGGAAACCAATCCTAAATATCTCGTAGCCTCGACATTATAGATGTGCACAACACACCGATAATCAAGACTTACTAGATACGGCTCAGACCCTTTCTCCGAGGATTAATCGCCTGATACCACTTTGTCACGACCGACCCGGCCCGTGACCTGCCTTAACCCGCACCCTTGTGACACAACATCAGAGAAAACCAGCGGAACAATAACTCAAACTAACAACCATCATGATATAAATAGTCTAGCCCAAAATGGCTACCCCAAAGTACATAAAGCCGAACAGTTACATCCTTTAACAACCCAAGTTATGACAAGACATCGCCTCTAAGAACGAGTACTACTATGACGGACAGGCCCCGCCATGCCCCGAATGTATAAAATATCAACAACACCAGTGGAGAACCATACCAAAAGTCGAGCCCAAGAAATGAGCTCCCGACACTGAGTAAAAGATCCTAGGAATGAGGATCTACCACCGCTTCCTTACCTGCAGATTTAACGCAGCCCGAGAAGGGGGTCAGTACACAACGTACCAAATATGTAAAACTGGAAAATACTGTAGTAATATCACAAGTCAAAGATAAGCTGGAGTCATAGATAAAAATCAATTTCTCAGACCGTGCCTTACTAACAATGAGAGTAACGAGTATAAAACTTATAGCATAAAAATAGAGGCTCACGATCAAACAGTGGTACCTCGCCCGTAGTATCATTAAGCAATCCTACTCCTGGGACTATTTCACCCGCATAGGTCCTGTGGACCCGCATGAGGTCATCCGCCTCGTCATGGGACTATTTCACCCGCATGGGACTATTTCACCCGCATGGATCCTGTGGTCCGGATCCGCATGAGTGCAAGCGCCGCACTCGCATCATGGGTAGCAAATCCATGGCATAGATAATAACCCGGGGTTTACCCCGTAATAATACAAGTATATAACATAGCTCATCCGGCTATCATATCATACATAAGCACTACCGGCCTATCATATCACAACATAAGCACTACCGGCCTATCATATCATAAGCAAGTTAAGAAATCCCCTAACTTCTTATTAACATTATTAATATATCCTCTGATTTTAGTATCCTAAGGCACTAACATGTCTTTCAATAGAAAATCCGGGAATTCAACCCAAGTACCATGTACTTCTAACTTTTTAAGAAAAACTCTTTTTATACAAAGATTCCAAGATACTATTCACCATAGTATCAAGTTACGATTTCTTTTCAAGACAAGTCACATTTCCTTTTAGAAATATAATAGGCTTCTAAATCAAGTGACTTCATTTCCTTTAAAACCTTAGGCAACCAATGCCTAAAAATCAATTCACATTTCTAAGTTTCAAATCCTTTGCCCGTACTTGTTTTAATTAGAGTAAACCTCTCCTTGTGAACCTTTCAAGAAAACTAATATAACCAACTTCCCATAAAGCCATTATATTAGCGTTATCCCTTTGTCAAAATACATTTTCCCCCAATCCAAGGGACTTATACTTTTGAAATGAAACAAGTATCATATACTTTAAAACAAGTGTAGATTATCAATTCTCAGACGTATACCGTACTACATAGATACAACTATTCATGCTCAAGAGATAGGAAAGCTCTACATACCTCTTTCGGTTAATCCACTTGCTAAGTCCAACTACCGGAAGTAATATGTCAACCTATAATAACCATAGTGTGTTTATTAACCTCTAATTTCAATGTAGAATTTCCAAATTCAAGTTATCAATTCCTAAGGAAAATTGGGCAGCATTTCCTTTGTTTCTACTCACTTTGCCACCTTTTCAAAGGCCGATTTTTCAACATTCAAAACGCCTCATTAAGGCCCAACAACCAAACCAACACAAAGGGGATTACACACCTAATCTTGGGTGTATAAAATTCTGCCCTATTAGTTATAATAGTACACTTAACAATTCTAAAGTGGTTTTTAGGCTACAACATGCTCATAATATTTCTTTAGCCAAATCCTTCATATCCAACTCACATTTCTAGCATGCAATGACTCTAAGAGCATTATTTACCACTATAAGTATTTTCTTCTTAACATGCAACTCTATAAACTAATAATAGAGGAAGAATCATTACCTTAGAGCTTTAGCCAAATTTATCCAACAATTTGCTAGCCTTTCTACCAAGAATACCACCACCACCACCTTCACAAGTTAACCACAAGCTTCCTTCTTGTCTTTTAATTTTTCAGATTTTTCCTAAGGCTAGATTGTCTCTTGGATTTTTAGAGAGAAGGAGGAGCTTGAAATATTTAGAGAGAAGGAATAGGTTTTTCAAAGAGAGAGATGACAAATAACCAAGTCTTTAAGACTTGGTCAATATATTGCATGTAAAAATCAGATGGGGGGGACACTTGTCCCCCACTCAGGCCCTTCCAAAATAAAAATCTGACTTTTCCTAAGTTTTTCCGATTTTTTCCGCCTCGCCTCGCGCAAAGGCCGCTGAACTCAGCGACCACACTTTCGGCGATTTCGCGCGCCGACTTCCGCGCCGCGCCCTACAATCACCCGCCAGCCGCGCTGAGAGACCTCGACGCTGTCCAGCCCGAACCACGGTATAGTAATGCCTCGTGAACTCCTCCCAATCACCGGAAGAGCATCCTCACCTCGACAATACCCATGACTCAAACCAGTTCAACGCAATATCGCAGAACCGTAAGAAACTAGTATAATGGACTCGCCTCCGATGCCCTAAGGACTGCGTGGTCCGTCAGAGTCGCCGGACAAACTCCCGCGATCCTCCTCAAATCTCGAACCATAGAACTCCGGGTGGGTGACAACCCAAGAAATCCCGAATCCAGAACCGTCGCAGGGTTGGCCGCCGCTTCCCGCTTGGCCGCTCGCCACTATGCTGTCAAGAATCGACCGTTTCGTAATATTCGTACCGCACCGATCGTGGGATCGAGGCTTGCATCGCGTTTCGTGAGCCGCGCCCGCCGCCGAACTTCGAGGCCGGGCGATGACGTGGAACTCGCCGCCCTAAACATCATCTCTCGTAAGGATCGGGCTCGTGCTCGTGACTTCTCCGCCCCACTAGCAAAGACTCACCGCTTTGCCCTTCTCGGGCCGCGTTGTCTTGCGAGGCATAACCGATACATAAAGGAAAACATCGTGGAGATTCAACCTATAACTCACTTCTATTGCACGATCTCAGAGTGAAAGAATGGAAACCAATCCTAAATATCCTGCAGCCTCCCGACATAGATGGTGCACGACACACCGATAATCAAGACTCTACTAGATACGGTCAGACACTTTCCGAGGACTAATCGCTCGATACCACTTTTTGTCACGACCACCCCCGGCCGCGATCGTACCATACCGGGTACTCGTCGTATATGTCGAGAATAGCAATGAACATACATAACACATAACTTATAAAAGGTAACATCATCGCCACCGATAAGTGCCGCTTTCCATAAAACATTCTTTAAATGTAAGTATAGTAGTACAAAGGGTTCTTATAGCCCAAAACACATAGGTGACCACTGCACTTAAAGATAACAATCGTATGACAGGGCTCCCGCCATACCCCGAATGTACAAAATACCTATAAGATCGTGGAATATCCGCATTAATGATCAAGCTTCCTAAGAATGGAGCTTCGACACCTAATAGTGATCCTAAGAACGAGGATCCTCAATCTACTTACCCTTACTCGCAGATTTAACGCAGCCCGAGGAAGCGGGTCGACACAATATGTACCAAGTATGTAAAGTGGAAAATACCGTAATAATGATATCATAAGTCTAAGAGTAAGTCGAGTCATGGAGACAATAAAATACCTTATGTGCCTTACTAACAATGAGAGTGACAAGTATATATATATAATATCGCATAAAATAGGGCCTTAGGATCAAAACAGGTACCTCGCCGTAGTATCAATAAGCACCCCTACTCCCGACTATTTCACCCAGATAGTCCCGGGACCCGCACGAGGTATTCCTCGTGATAGTCAGACTACCGCACGGGACTATTTCACCCGCATAAGCCCATAAGGACTCGCATGAGGTATTCTCGCATCATGGGTAGCAAATCCACGGAACAGTGGTATAACGATCTTGGGGACTTACCCTCGATATACTCTACCCCGGAGATGGTATAACGATCTGGGACTTTCCTCGATATACTCTTACATCCGGCAGATGGTATAACGATCTTGGGCTTGCCTCGATATACTCTACATCAAGAAGGTGGTATGACAATCTGGGGCTTGCCTCGACATACTCTTACCCCGAGAAGGTGGTATAACGATCTGGGCTTGCCTCGGATATACTCTACCCTAGCTCAAATCACATCATATCATAATCATAATAAGTTAAGAAAACTTATAACTTCTTATTAGTCTTGTTCATATACCCTCTCATTTTAGTTTACTTAAGGCACTTAATCATATCTTTAATAAAAGAAAACCGGGAATTTAACCCAAGTACTACATACTTCAATTCTTTTAAAAGTGACTTTTTTCATACATAAAACCCTTGGGCAATTGATGCCTTAAAATCAAATTGCCTTTCATAAATCAAATCATTTGTCCTTACTTGTCTTACTTAGAGTAAATCTCTTCTCTCTTTTATAAAGCTAATAAACCAACTTCCCATAAAGTTGTTATATTAACCCTTCACTTTAGTAAAATTACACTTTTCCCCTAACTAAGGGACTTATACATTCTTAAAACGACACAAGTCTTTATATACTTAAAACAAGTAAGAATACCAAATCTTGTACGTCTACCGTACTACATAGTTACATCTATTCATGCTCAAGAGATAGGAAAGCTCTACATACCTCTTTGGTCAATCCACTTGCTAAGCTCAACTACCGCAAGTAATATTTCGACCTTTAATAATCATGATATGTTCATTAACCTCTAATTTCAATGTAGAATAATCTAAACTCAAAGCCACTAAATTCTATGGAAAATTGGGCAGCATTTCCTTTGTTTCTACATACTTTGCCACCTTTCTCAAGGCCGAATTTATCATCCAAACGCCACATTTAAGGCTCAACAATCCAACATTTTAAAGGGGATTACACCTCCAAACTTGGGTGTGTAAAATTCTGCCCCATTAGGTACAACAATTAACTAAATAATTCTAAGGTAGTTTTTAGGCTACAACATGCTCATAATATCTTCTTAACCAATTCTTTTATATCCAAACCACATTTCTTGCATGCAATGACTCTAAGAGCATTATTTACTACCTCAAGTTCTTCCTTCTTAACATGCAACACTAGAAACTAATTCTAAAGGAAGAAATGTTACCTTAAAGCTTTAGCCAAATCTTTCCAACCACTTGCTAGCTTCCTTTTCAAGAACACCACCACAACAACCTTCACAAGCTAGCCACAAGCTTCCCTCTTGATTTTACTTTTTCAGATTTTTCCTAAGGCTAGAATGTCTCTTGGGATTTTAGAGAGAAGGAGGAGTTTGAACTTTTAAGAGAGAAGGAAGAGCTTTTGTCTAAGAGAGAGAGATGAAATATGACCAAGTCTTGAAGACTTGGTCAATATAATGCATGCAAAAATCAGATGGGGGGGGACACTTGTCACCCTCCCAAGGTCTTTTAAAAGAAAATCGACTTTTCCTAAGTTTTTCCGCCAGAATCCGCCGCGCCGCTCGCTTCCCGCGCAAGATCAAACCTCCGCAGCCTTCTTCGAACTTCCGTCGTGGCCTCGCTTCCCGCCGCGACGCTCAATATCAGCGCCCTCGCATTTTCGGCGCCGCCTCGCATCCGCGCCGCGCCTCGCTGTTTTGCTCAAACGCATTTCGTCCGTCACGACCGAACTTGTAACTCTATAACTTTCTACTCCGACGCCCTATCGATTTAACGGTTGGTTGCGCTTGGAAGCTAGACTCAACGAACTACGCCCGTGCCTTTGAAACACTTAAGAACACTCAATGTATCGGGTCATAACCCGCCTCAAAGTTGACTAAAACCCGTCCTAACAATCCACAACCTATCCTTAGAAAATTTTAAGTCTTACATGCCAGACGCCTCACACGTAGGGTCAAAACTACGTGGTATAACATTCTCCCCCCCTTAGAAACATTCGTCCCGAATGTTGCTTCTAGGCTTACTCAAATCACAACATCGCATGCACCCTCTTAACTATTCTTTTGCAAATAAGCTCCCGAGCCACAACATACCAAGCGTAAATGCTAAATCAAAACTAACAAGGTGAAAGTGGGTTACCCGAGGTATAGGAAATAGGTGAGGTACTTCTTCATCATGTCATCCTCTCGCTTCACGCCATTTCCTCCTCGTCGCTCGTCATATGACTCGACGGAAGCCACGCTCTTCGTCCGGTCGCTTAACTCGACGATCGAGTATCGCTATGGGACTCTCCTCATACGATAACTCCTCTGTCACTTGGACATCATGAACCGGGTGCACTCTAGATGGATCTCCAATACATTTCCGCAACATGGACACATGGAAGATCGATGTATCGCTCCAAATCGGACGGCATATCTAACTCATAGCAACCCCGCCTACCCTACTGACATCTGATACGGCCCAATGTACCTTGGGCTAATCTTTCCCTTCTTTCCAAATCTCATCACGCCCTTCATGGGCGATACCTTTAGAAAAACCCAATCATCTATCTCAAATTCCAAGTGTCGACGCCGATGATCTGCATACGACTTCGCCGACTCGAAGCCGCTAACAACCGCCTCCCGGATAAGCTTCACCTTATCCACCGCTCGCCGAACTAAGTCCGCCCGACTAATCGAACTTCTCCCACCTTGAACCAAATTTATCGGTGACTCGCACTTCTCCCGTATAAGGCCTCATAAGGCGCGCCATCCGAATACCGGAATGGTAGCCGTTGTTGTAAGCAAACTCCACAAGAGGCAAATGATCCTCCCACTACCCTCGAAATCAATAACACAAGCCCGCAAAGATATCCTCGCGTTCGATAGTGCGGCCGTCCGTCTGGCCTCGAGGATGAAACGCCATACCGAGACTCACCTGTGTCCCTAATCCCTTCTGAAAAGACCTCCAGAAGTTAGCCGTAAACTGGGCTCCTCTGTCTGAAATAATCGATACAGGCACACCGTGCAGTCTCACAATCTCCCTGATATACAGTCTCGCGTAATCCTCGGCCGAAAAGGTCGTCCTGACTGGAAGAAAATGGGTTGATTTCGTCAGCCTGTCGACGATAACCCAAATGGAATCATGCTTCCTCTGAGTGGAAGGTAATCCTGTAATAAAATCCATATTTATCACCTCCCACTTCCAAGTCGGAATATCAATAGCATGCAACAGCCCACCGCTTCGTGCTCAATCTTAACTCGCCGAAGCCGCATCGCGCTACGAACTCCGCAACGTCCCTCTTTAGGCCATCCCACCAATACACGCATCTGAGGTCATGATACATCTTAGTCGACCCCGGATGAATAGAATAACGAGCACTGTGTGCCTCCCCCAGAATTTGCTGACGAAGTCCTGTCACATCGGGAACACACAACCGACCCTCGAATCTTAGCACCCCATCAGGCGCTACCTCAAATAGACTCTTCTCCTTCTGGAGAGCTGCATCTCGGTACCGTACCAAAATCGGATCCTCATACTGTCGCCTCTTCACCTCCTCGACGATGGAAGACTCGGCAACCTCTCGAACCCGAATTCCATCACTATCAGAATCAACCAAACGAACCCCAAGGCTCGCTAGCTGATGTATCTCTCGGACCATATCCCTCTTCTCTGGCTGAACATCGCATGCACTACCCATCGACCGCGACTAAGGGCATCCGCAACTACATCGCCTTCCCCGGTGGTATAGAATATCAACATCGTAATCCTTAAGTAGCTCCAACCACCGCCTCGCCGCAAGTTCAGCTCCTCCGTCAAGATATACCGAGACTCTTGTGGTCGTGTAAATGTCCACATGAACTCCATATAAATAATGCCTCCACATCTTCAAGGCATGAATCACAGCTGCCAACTCCAAGTCATGTGTGGGATAGTTCTTCTCATGCTTCCTAAGCTGTCGAGATGCATAAGCTATAACCTTGCCATGCTGCATCAGCACGCACTCCAAGCCGCATACACGACACGCCACAATAAACCACATATCCATCTAAGCCCTGCGGAAGAGTAAGAATCGGGCGGTGCCAACTTCTCCTTTAGCAACCGGAAACTTTCTCACAAGTATCCGCCCATCGAACATAGCCGCTTTCCGAGTCGCCTTAGTCAAATCTTTGAAATGGAAGCAAACTTCTACAAATCTCCGATAATAACTCGCAAGGCCCAAAAGTCGCGCATCTCCGCTGATGTAGCTGGTCCGCCAAGTTCGATCGCTTCAATCTTAGTCAGACAACCGAATACCGCGGCCCCGATAACATGTCCTAAGAAAGCCACCGACGCCAACTAACTCGTGACCGAGAATTTGGCATACAATCGCGGCCTCGAGGACTCTAATACCGCCCTCAAATGATCAGATGCTCTCGCCATGCGCGAATACACCAAGATATCATCAATAAACACTATAACGAACATATCCAAGAATGGCTCAACACCCTATTCATCAAATCCATGAATATCTTGGGCGCTGTCAACCCGAAAGACATCACCGAACTCATAGTGCCCATACCGGTCCCGAATGCGATCTTTGGGATATCTATCTCTAACTCGCACTGATGATAACTGCATCCGCAGTCTATCTTGAAAACACTTTGCACCCCGCAATCCGGTCAAACAAATCGTCAATCCCGGGGAGGATATCTGCTTTGATAGTTACCTTGTTCACCGTGTAATCAATACACATACGCAGCTGGCCCCATCCTTCTCTTTACAAATAACACCGTGCTCCCTGTGGAGAAACACTTGGCCTAATAAAGCCTTTCTCCAAAGAAATCTTTCACCGGTCCTTCAATTCCTTCAACTCGCAGTGCCATTCGTATGGCGGAATAGATATCGGTCGAGTGTCCGCGCCAAATCAATACAAAACTCAATCTCCTCTCGGAGGATACCCAAGCTCGTCGGGAATACGCCCGAAACTCTCTAACGATCGGAATCGATCAAGGTCCGATCTCACTCTGTCGAATACTCGAACCATATGATAGATGTACCCTTTCCGCGCCATCTTCCTAGCCTTGAGGTAAGAAATAAACTTACCCTCTGCGATGCAAGATTCCCTTCCACTCGATAACCGCCACCAGAAACCGAACCGAACTAATCTCTCTCATAGCCCACGTTGGCATAGCAAGATGCTAGCCAATCCATACCCATAATCACATCAAAGTCCACATATCCAACTCTATCAAGTCGGCAGAGTCCGACGACTATCTATAGTCACAGGCAAGCCTTATACACCCGCCGCCTACCACCGAATCACCATCGAGTAGCCACCTCAAAAGGTCTTATGGACTCGCCTCTATCCCTATTCTACCGCAATATGAGGAGATATGTAGGACAAGGTAGAACTCGGATCTATCAAAGCATATACATCACAAAGAAGAAACCAACAATGTACTGCGATAACATCCGCGACGCCCCGGTCCCGCTGATCGACATAGATATACGCGGCTCGAGGACCGCTAGAATCGAACCCCTACCACGACCTTCGCCGCGCCGCCGCCCATAAGTACCTCGCCTCCGGGCGTCTAACCATCAAGATGAAGATCCAAAGAATGCACTCCCGCTGAACCGTAACGCTCCCGCCGCCTAAGGACGGACAATCCTTCTTCAGATGGCCTGCTGGCCACAAGAGTAACACGCTCCCGAACCCATACGGCACTCGCCCGGATGAGACCTACCGCATCGAACACACCGAGGTAGTGGTCTCGACAGTCGCTGCCTCGCCTCGAAAACTCAAGTCCTGAGCCACCGCTTCCTGAATAACCTCGCTGACGGACCTCCGGAAAATGAGAAGGAGCACTCTGGCCGGCCGGAATGTGGACCTGTTCACGCCGAGGCCGCCCGCCAAAATCGCCACGAACTCGCTGCCCCGCCCTCTGGCCGCCCAAATCTAGCCGATCTCGCTTCTTCGCCTCAATCCCGGCGTACGCTGCATCTCCGGCAATATCCATCTCGTCAAGAGCCACCCCAAGCATGCAGAATCATATGACGGCCTAACCTCATCACATATCGATGGACCCCGCTCGCCATGTCGCTACTATGGTGTGCGATATTCGCCAAGGAGTCGAACTCAGTCAGACTCTCGATAGTCCTCCCGCTCGCCTCAAGGTCAAGAACCTATCTACGCGGCTCTCTCACCTCGTGAGGCAAGAAGTGGTCTAGGAATGCCTCGTGAACTCCTCCCAATCACCGGAAGAGCATCCTCACCTCGACAATACCCATGACTCAAACCGGTTCAACGCAATATCGCAGAACCTAAGAAGCTAGTATAATGCACTCGCCTCCGATGCCCTAAGGACTGCATGGTCCAGAGTCACGGACAAACTCCTCGGATCCTCTCAAATCTCGAACCATAGAACTCGTGGGTGACAACCCAAGAAATCCCGACACGAAATCGTCGGCCTAGGGTCGATGCTCCCGCTTGGCCGCCGCCACTACGCTGGTCAAGAATCGACCGCTCTCGCACTTCGTATCGCACTCGATCGCGGATCGAGGCTCGCATCGCGTCTCGTGAGCCGATCCGCCGCCGAATCTCTGAGGCCGTGGCGATGACGTGAATTCGCCGCCTAAACATCATCTTCGTAAGGATGGGCTCGTGCCTCGTGACTTCTCCGCGTCCACTAGCGAAGACTCACCGCTTGCCCTTCTCGGGCCGCGGTTGTCTTGCGAGGCATAATCGATACATAAAGGAAAACATCGTGAGATTCAACCTATAACTCACTTATTGCACGATCTCAGAGTGAAAGAATGGAAACCAATCCTAAATATCTCGCAGCCTCCTCGATTATAGATGTGGTGCACGACACACCGATAATCAAGACTCTACTAGACACGGCTCAGACACTTTCCGAGGACTAATCGCTCGATACCACTTTTTGTCACGACCACCCTGTGTGGTCGCGATCGTACTTACCGGTACCGCCGTATATGTCGAGAATAGCAATGAACATACATAACACATAACTTATAAAAGGTAAACATCACCGCCACCGATAAGTGCCGCTTCCATAAAACATTCTTTAAAATGTATATAGTAGTACAACGGTTCTTATAGCCCAAAACACATAGGTGACCATGCACTCTAAAGATAACAATCGTATGACAGGGCCCCGCCATACCCCTGAATGTACAAAATACCTATAGCATCAGGGAATATCCGTACCAATGATCAAGCTTCCGGAAGAATGGAGCTTCTGACACCGGAATAGTGATCCTAAGAACGAGGATCCTCAATCTGCTTACCCTTATCTGCTTACTCCCAAGATACTAATAACCGTAGTATCAAGTCACGACAACTTTTCAAAATAAGTCACGTTTACCTTTAAAAATACAATAGGCTTCTAAATCAAGTGACTTCATTTCTTTTAAAACCTTAGGCAACTAATGCCTTAAAACAATTTGCCTTCCACAAAAATTCAAATCATTCATCCGTACTTATTTTTCTTGGAGTAAACCTTTCTTTGTTAACCTTTCATAAAGCCAATACAACCAACTTTCCATAAAGTTGTTATATTACCATTATACACTAGTAAAACACATCTCCCTATATCCAAGGGACTTATACTTTTAAACGAAACAAGTATCATATACTTAAAACACTCCAATTCCTTTAACTTTAAAACTTAAGACACCATTAAAGCAAGTAAGGGATACCAAGCCTTTGTACGTCTACCGTACTACATAGATGCAACTATTCATGCTCAAGAGGTAAGAAAGTTCCACATACCTCTTCGGGTCAATCCACTTGCTAAGTCCAAAATACCGCACGTAATACGTCAACCTATAATGACCATAATACGTTTATTAACCTCTAGTTTCAACGTAGAATATTCTGAGTGCAAAGTTACTAAATTCTATGGAAAATCGGGCAGCATTTCCTTTGTTTCTACATACTTTGCCACCTCTTTCAAGGCCGAATTTAACATCCAAACGCCACTTTTAAGGCCCAACAATCCAATCAATACAAGGGGATTACACACCTGATCTTGGGTGTGTAAAATTCTGCCCCACAATGCATATTAACTAAATCAATAAGTTAAAGGTAGTATTTTGGCTACAACATGCTCACATAACATTCTTATCCAATTCTTTCATATCCAACCCATATTTCTTACATGCAATTTATCCAAGAGCAATATTTTCAACTACAAGTTCTTTCTTCTTCACATGCAACACCAAAAACCAACAAAGAGAGAATGAATTGTTACCTTAGAACTTTAGCCAAATATTCCAACCAATTCACTAGCCTCCTTTCCACAATCACCACCACAAGAACTCCTACAAGCTAGCCAACACGTTTCCTTCTTGCCACACTTTTCAGATTTTCCTCAAGCTTTGATTTCCTCTTGATTTTCTAGAGAGAAGGGAGAGATTTTATTTTTAGAGAGAGATGAGAGCTTGAAGAATGACCAAGTCTTCAAGACTTGGTCAATAAATAGTACATGCAAAATCGATGGGGAGGGGGACACTTGTCACCCTCCCATGGCCTTTTTAAAACAAAGCAGCTGCATTTTTCCACTAACTCGCAGAACGCGGCCAGCGGCAGAACTGGCCATGCGCACAAACTCTCGACTCGAACTTTTCGGCGCCACCTACCGCTTCCGTGACTGGCGCGCTGCAACTTCAGAACACTCAGATCATCCGCGCCGCTGCCGCAACCGGCGCCACACTGTGGCTCTCGATCAAACACTTTTCTATCCGACTGCGCACTGAACTTGTAACTCTCATAACTTTCTACTTAGATGTCCTATCGATGAACGGTTGGTTGAGTTGGAAACTAGACTCAACGAAATACGTACTAGGACTTTGAAACACCTAGGAATTCTCAATGTAACGGGTCATAACCCGCCTCAAAGTTGACTAAAACCCATCCAAACAAATCACAACTTTGCCCTTCTAAAATTTAAGTCTTACTCCCTTTCGACGCTCACACGCACGGGCGAACTACGGGGTATAACATTCTCCCCCCCTTAGAAACATTCGTCCCGAATGTTCCTTCTAGGCTTACTCAAATCACAATATCGACATAGACCCTCTTAACCATTCTTTTTGCAATTAAAGACGTTCCACATGACACAACAATACTTAAGCATAACTGCCAAATTAAAACTAACAAGCAGGAAAGTGGGTTACCTGGAGGTATAGGGAATAAGTGAGGATACTTCTTCATCATGTCATCCTTTGCTTCCCACGTCATCTCCTCCCTGTTCTCGTTCTGCCATAAGACTTTGACGGAAGCCACATCCTTTGTCCGAAGTCGCCTCATCTGACGATCGAGTATCGCTATGGAACTCTCCTCATACGATAACCCCTTTGTCACCTGGACATCATGAATCAGATGCACTCTAGATGGATCTCCAATACATTTCCGCAACATAGACACGTGAAAAACTGGATGTACTTCCTCCAGATCGGACGGCAGATCCAACTCATAGGCAACCTGGCCTACCCTACGGACAATCTGATAAGGCCCAATGTACCTTGGGCTAAGTTTCCCTTTCTTCCCAAATCTCATCACGCCCTTCATGGGTGACACCTTCAGGAAGACCCAATCATCTACCTCAAACTCCAAGTGTCGACGCCGATGATCTGCATACGACTTCTGTCGACTCTGAGCTGACAATAACCGCTCCTGGATAAGCTTCACCTTATCCATCGTCACTGAATCAAGTCTGGCCCGACTAACTGCACTTCTCCCACCTCGAACCAGCCTATCGGTGACCTGCACTTCCTCCCGTATAAGGCCTCATAAGGCTCCATCTGAATACTAGAATGGTAGCTGTTGTTATAAGCAAACTCCACCAGAGGTAAATGAGCCTCTCAGCTACCCTTTAAATCAATAACACAAGCCCGCAAAGATATCCTCGTTGTCCGGATAAGACGCCTACCGCCCATCGTCCGAGGATGAAATGCGATCGAGACTCACTTGGGTCCCTAACCCCTTCTGGAAAGACCTCTAGAAGTTAGCCGAGAATTGAGCTCCCCGGTCTGAAATGATCGATGTAGGCACTCCGTGCAATCTCACAATCTCTCTGATATACAGTCTAGCATAATCCTCGGCCGAAAACGTCGTCCCGACTTGAAGAAAATGAGCTGATTTCGTCAGCCTGTCGACAATAACCCAGATGGAATCATGCTTCCTCTGAGTGGTAGGTAACCCTGTAATAAAGTTCATATTGATCACCTCCCACTTCCACATCGGAATATCAATAGCATGCAATAGCCCACCGGCCACGCTTCAACTTGACTGGTTGACAATTAGACATCAGGCAACAAAACTCGCCACGCCCCTCTTCAGTCCATCCCACCAATACACACATCTGAGGTCATGGTACATCTTAGTCGACCCCGGATGAATAGAATAACGAGCACTGTGTGCCTCTGCACCGGCCGACGTCCTGTCACATCGGGAACACACAACCGGCCCTCAAATCTTAGCACCCCATCAGGTGCTACCTCAAAAAGACTCTTCTCCTCCTGGAGAGCTGCATCTCGATACCGTACCATAATTGGATCCTCATATTGTCGCCTCTTCACCTCCTCGATGATGGAAGACTCGGCAACCTCTCGAACCCGAACTCCATTACTATCAGAATCAACCAAATGAACCCCAAGGCTTGCTAGCTGATGTAACTCGCGGACCATGTCCATGCTCTCTGGCTGCACACCTGACAGACTTCCTATCGATCTGCGACTAAGGGCATCTGCAACTACATTGGCCTTCCCTGGGTGGTATAGGATATCGACATCGTAATCCTTAAGCAGCTCCAACCACCGTCTCTGCCG
Source organism: Przewalskia tangutica (assembly GCA_029844215.1). NCBI lineage: Eukaryota > Viridiplantae > Streptophyta > Magnoliopsida > Solanales > Solanaceae > Przewalskia > Przewalskia tangutica. The sequence continues at coordinate 9,789,855 of CM056733.1, read as the reverse complement.
CAAGTTCAGCTCCCTCTGGCTGAAGATATATTTGAGACTCTTGTGGTCTGTGTAAATATCCACATGAACTCCATACAAATAATGTCTCCAGATCTTCAAGGCATGAATCACTGCTGTCAACTCTAAGTCATGTGTGTGATAGTTCTTCTCATGCTTCCTGAGCTGTCGAGATGCGTAAGCTATAACTTTGTCGTGATGCATCAATACGCACCCAAGCCCGACACCCGACGCATCACAATAAACCACGTATCCGTCTAAACCCTCTGGAAGAGTAAGAACTGTGGCGGTCGTCAATTTCTCCTTTAGTAACTGGAAACTTTCCTCACAAGCATCCGTCCACCGAAACATAACTGCTTTCTGAGTCAGCCTAGTCAAAGGTGCTGAGATGGAAGCAACTTCTCCACAAACCTCCGATAATAACCCGCAAGGCCCAAAAAGCTGCGCACTTCCGTCGGTGTAGTGGGTCTAGGCCAAGTCTTAACTGCCTCAATATTTGTTGTATCAACCCGAATACCATCGGCCCCGATAACATGCCCTAAGAAAGCCACTGAGGCCAACCAAAACTCGCATTTCGAGAACTTGGCATACAACTGCCGGTCCAGGAGGACTCCCAATACCGCTCTCAAGTGATCTGCATGCTCCTGCTCTATGCCCGAATAGACCAGGATATCATCAATGAATACTATGACGAACATATCCAAGAATGGCTTGAACACCCGGTTCATCAAATCCATGAATACTGCTGGGGCGTTGGTCAACCCGAAAGACATCACCCTGAACTCATAGTGCCCATACCGGGTCCTGAATGCAGTCTTTGGGATATCTGCCTCTCTAACTCGCACCTGATGATAACCAGATCGCAGGTCTATCTTGGAGAAACATCTCGCACCCTGCAACTGGTCAAACAAATCATCAATCCTGGGGAGGGGATATCTGTTCTTGATAGTTACCTTATTCAGCTGCCTGTAATCAACACACATACGCAGCGTCCCATCCTTCTTCTTTACAAATAACACCGGCGCTCCCCAGGGAGAAACACTTGGCCTGATAAAGCCTTTTTCCAAAGAAATCTTTCGATTGGTCCTTCAATTCCTCAACTCGGCAGTGCCATCCCGTATGGCGGAATAGATATCGGCCGAGTGTCCGCACCAAATCAATGCAAAACTCAATCTCTCTCGGAGGATACCCAAGCTTCGTCGGGAATACGTCAAAACTCTCTAACGACCAATGCATCAAGGTCCAGATCTCACCTCGATGTCGAATACTTGAACCATATGGTAGATATACCCCTTCCGCACCATCTTCCTAGCCTTGAGGTAAGAAATAAACTTACCCCTCAGCGACGCAGTTGTTATACCCCGTATTTCCAGAGTATGTACGTGAGGGTGTACGTACAAAAGTTTAGCCTTAGTTAGGCATTATGGACGAAAAAGTTTGTGCACAACTCACTAAAAGAATCGTTTTCCGACGAAACGTTTTACAAAACTTGCGAAGGGAAAATTACGGCTATGTCATTTCTAATTTTTGCGGATTTTTCCGAGAGACGAAACATTTTGGACCAACGAGAGGTCGACACTTGTCACCCTCTAATTGGTGGACGTATTGGGCGGTAAAGGGGACAAATTGGGGGCTTGTTTTGTCAAGGAGTTGGTAGGATATTTTTTTGTAGTAGATGGATAAGGACACTTGCCTAAATCCTCACCTTACACTTGCCTTGCACTTGGCTTCATCTTGGCCATTGGTTGGCCATTTCTTGACCTATAAATACCCCCTTAAGATGAAGAGTTCTTCATCCACAAATCAAACTTTCCAAGTCTAAAATCCCTCCCTCTCCCTTGTGAGCTTCTCGTCCAAGAGCTCTCCCCCCCCCCCTCTAAAAGAGCCTAGCCGAAACACCCTCTCCCCTCTAGCCTAGTGGCTTCGCCAAGTACACCCCCTCGGTAGAAAGTTGTCTTCAAGTAAGGTTACTATTCCTAAATACCCTAGCCCAAATCCCTTATAGTACTTAAGTAGAAGTTGTGAAGAACTTCTAAGGGTTTCTTGAGCTATTGAGCGTCAGGACTAGAGATAAACCTCGCCAGATCGACTTATATCTTGGATAATATTGGGCTTATCGAGGTAAATAATCTTATCCTTCTATTGTAATTGGAGAATACATACTGTAGAAGTATAGGAATAAGTATAAATACATAGAAGGATATTAAAAGAAGAGTATTGAACTGTAATCACATAGAAGGATATTACAGAAGAGAATTGAAATTAATCACCTCAGAACATGTAAAGAAGATTGAACTGTACTTACATAGGACTGTATTTACAGTAGACTTGTATAGCTTACCGGGTAGGGAAGTGCTGCCCGATTTTCCATAGAATTAAGAACCCTCTGTTTAGAATGTCCTACAGAGTAGTCTAGACTTTGATAGACGTCTTTGACTATTATAGGCTGTTACTCTGCGCGCGACATATTCGACTTGGCAGGTGGATTTCGCCGAGAAGGTATGTGATTCTTCCTATACTCTTGAGCATGATATTTTAAAGTATATATATAGTACGGTAGATGTACGTGTGTTAACTGAACGTAGTTTTACGGCAATGTCTTTTGACTTAAGCCTGAATAATAAAGATCTTGAAGTCTTTTAAAAGAATCATAAATCAGTTTTGAAAGAAGAAGAATAATTGTTTTTAAAACAAGAAGCTTAAGGGTTATACTAGCTTTATGGGAAGTTAAGTATAACGACTTAAGAATTATAAAAAGGAACAGTTTACTTATGTGTTTATAAAAGACTTGTATTGATTTAAAAAGTATAATAAGATGGTTTGATGAGTAGACATATTGTGATGCTATGTGTTAGTATCTTGTAACGTTTGTGTAAAGAGGTCGTTCTTATTTGTGCTTATGTTGTTTAACAATAAGTCGTTAGTACTATATCACTCACCTCGACATGATACCGGGTTAAGTCGCCTCCACGCGGGTAGACTCAGCGATGCGGGACCATGATTCGAGAATACCTCACGCGGGTCCAGGGACCTATGCGCGAGCTACGAGAGTTCCATGTTAGCGCGGGTTATACCTCACGCGGTCTATGTGGCCATGCGACTACGAGTCCAGATTTACGCCGAGGAGTAGCTACCCTCGACGCGGGTTATACCTCACGCGGCCTATGAGTGGCCTATGCGGACTACGGAGTTCAGGATTAGGCTTGCATAATGATACTATGGGCGATTGGCCCCGCCGATCATTCGCACTAGAAAAGACGATTCTGCTTTACCTATTGTTGCTCTTGTTTATGATGCGCACTATGCGGTTACATTGGTTGTTTCGCATATTTGTAAAATTGGTTTTAAAATGATATGATTTCATTTAAGTATTTTGATTTCACATACTTAGTACTCAGATCGACCTCCTTCGGGCTGCTCATGCCGCAGTAGGGCAAGGTGTGCTAGATCCGCATCCTTAGGATCTTTTGCGTTGGTGTCAGGAGCTCCATCTTCTCCGGAGGCTCGACTTTTGGGTATGATCTCCCTGTTGTAGATAGTTTTGTACAGTCAGGGTATGGCGGGGCCCTGTCCCGCCATAGTTGTTTACTTCCTTAGAGGTCTGTAGTCCTATTGTACAGTTGGGATGTAAACTGCCAGATTCTGATATATATATATGCCGAAAGGCGCCCTTTTCTCAGATAAAATGTGTCTCTTTTACAATTGTTTCATGTCTTATGTTTTTATATTCCGCTGATTTTCTCTGATGTATGACTGCTTGGGTGCCCGGGTAAGGCACCAGTCACGGGCCCCGGAACGGGTCGTGACAGCAGTAGTCCCCTTCCACTCGATAATCGGCTCACCCGGAAACTGGAACCGTACCAGTCTCTCTCTACAGTCCACAATGGCATAGCAGGACGCTAGCCAATCCATACCCATAATTACATCAAAGTCCGTCATATCCAACTCTATCAAGTCGGCTAGAGTCTGACGACTGTCTATAGTCACTGGGCAAACCTTATATACCCGCTCAGCTACCACCGAATCACCTACTGGCGTAGCCACCTCAAAAGGTTTTATGAACTCGGGCTCTATCCCTATTCTACCAGCAATATGAGGAGATATATAGGACAAGGTAGAACCTGGATCTATCAAAGCATATACATCACAACATGCAATCAATAATGTACCTGTGACGATATCTGGTGATGCCTCCCGTCCCGACGGCCGACATAGCATAGATGCGCTCGAGGACCACCGAATCGACCCTACCACGACCCGCCGCGCTCGCTGGTCCGTGAACACCGCCTCCGGGCGACGCCACCAAGACGCATTTATCCAGCCATCGACCGCGGCCGAGCCATAACATTCCCGCCGCCTAGCGGACAATCTTCTCAAATGGCCTGCGCCACAAGAGTAACAAGCTCCGGAGGAACACGACACTTCTATAATGTCAATCGCCACATCGACCACACCGAGGTATAGGTGGCCTCATCTCGACCGAACTCGTCCTCTGGGAACCCGGCCTCAGAACTGCCCCCGCCTCAATGCCCCAGACGTCCGGAAGATGGTGGAGGAGCGCTCAACCTACCGAGGTGCAAATCCGCTCACTGAGGTTGTCTACCTCAAAACTACCAGAGGACTCGCTGCCCCGCCTCTTCTCGATACCTATCAATCCGCTTACCGCGTTCTCATACCCAAGTGCATATGCCTGCATGCGGGCAATGTACATGCCCGGCTGAAGAGCTACTCCCATGCAACTCTCGGCCAAGTAATCATCGAGCCCTGTGACATAGCGGTGCACCCTGTCCTCCATGTTCGCTACCAAAGCGGTACATACCGAGCCAACGAGTCAAACTCTACGTTGTACTCCGACCGTCCGCCCACTGCCTCGGTGTCAAAATCTATCGCCCGAGCTCTCTCATCTGCGGAGGCAAGAAATGGCTGGAACGCCTCGAGAACTCGCCCCAAATACCGGAAGCGCATGCTCCCGATAGTTCCCATGAATCATACGACCAATCGCAGATCCCGCAAATTACGTGGAACCCAATAATACCGACTCAGATCCAAGCCACGATCACTCTATGATCCATCAGAATTGTCGGATAAATTCACGAGATCATCCTCGTGCCTCGATCCATAGAACTCGTGGTGCAACTCAAAAGTCCCGCAGCTCGTTATCGCCTCGGTGGACTACTGCACGACTGCAACCGCCGCTCCCGCCTCATCCTCCCGCCTAGCCACGATCTCGCTAATAATCGCCATTTACTTGTAACCCATCTCCTCGCTCCAGCCGTAATCGGGCTCGTGTACCGCGGTCTCGCAGAGCTGGCCGCCCGAACTCTGGGGTGGCGACATCGTGGAACTCGCCGTCCGAAAAATCATCTCGTGTACAGATCGGGCTCAGGCCTCGTAACCTCTCGTGTCCTACTAGCAGCTCTCACCGCTTTGCCTTCTGGCCGCGGTTTTGCGTGAGGCATAATCGATACATAAAAATATGTCGAGGAAGTTCAACCTATAACACTTTCTATTGCACGATCTTAGAGTGAAATAATGGAAACCAATCCTAATTATCTCGTAGAGCTCCTCGACATTATGGTGCACAACACACCGATAATCAAGACTTACTAGATACGCTCAGAGACCCTTTCCGAGGATTAATCGCTCGATACCACTTTTGTCACGACGACCACGGACGTGGATCGTGCCTTACCCCGCACCCTCGTGATACAACATCGAGAAAACCAATGAAAATAAACTCACAACAAGAACCCATATAGAATATAAGCGGGCTAATCCAAATGGCTACCTCTAGATATAACAAACATCGAACGCTTACATCCTAACAACCCAATTTATAACAGACTACATGCCTCTAAGAATGAGTAATCACTATGACGGACGGGCCCCGCCATACCCGAATGTACAAAACATCTACGACACTGTGGAGAACTGCATCAAAAGTCGAGCCTCCGAGAAATGGAGCTTCCGACACTGAGCAAAGATCCTAAGAATGAGGATCCACCACCGCTACTCCTTACCGCAGATAACGCACCCGGCGAAGCGGGTCAAGACACAATATGTACCAAGTATGTAAAATCGAAAATACGTAATAATATCATAAGTTTAAAATAAATCGAGTCATGGAAGAAAGTCAAAATACGATAATCGCGTGCCTTACTAACAATGAGAGTAACAAGTATAAACTTTACTGCATAAAAATAGGAGGCTCATGATCAAAACAGGGTCTCTCGCCCGTAGTATCATTAAGCAATCCTACTCCTGGGACTAATTCACCCGCATAGGTCCTGTGGACCCGCATGAGGTCATCCGCCTCGCATGAGACTATTTCACCCGCATGGGACTATTTCACCCGCATGAGGTCATCCGCCTCGCATGAGACTATTTCACCCGCATGGACCCGGTGGGCCCGCATGAGTACAAGCGCCGCACTCGCATCATGGGTAACAAATTCATGGCATAAGTAGTAATAATAGTAATAATAATACATAACTCAGCACAACCGGCTATCGTACATAACATAAGCGCTACCGGCTTATCATAACGTAAACAAGTTAAGAATATCTCCTAACTTCTCATTAACATTATTAGTATACCCTCTCATTTTAGTTACCTAAGGCACTACATGTCATTTTAAAAGAAAATCCGAGAATTTAACCCAAGTACCACGTACCTTAGACCTTTTAAGAAAATGACTCCTTTTTATGTAAAACTCCCAAGATACTAATAACCGTAGTATCAAGTCACGACAACTTTTCAAAACAAGTCACATTTACCTTTAAAAATACAATAGGCTTCTAAATCAAGTGACTTCATTTCTTTTAAAACCTTAGGCAACTAATGCCTTAAAACAATTTGCCTTCCACAAAAATTCAAATCATTCATCCGTACTTATTTTTCTTGGAGTAAACCTTTCTTTGTTAACCTTTCATAAAGCCAATACAACCAACTTCCCATAAAGTTGTTATATTACCATTATACACTAGTCAAACACATCTCCCTATATCCAAGGGACTTATACTTTTAAACGAAACAAGTATCATATACTTAAAACACTCCAATTCCTTTAACTTTAAAACTTAAGACACCATTAAAGCAAGTAAGGGATACCAAGCCTTTGTACGTCTACCGTACTACATAGATGCAACTATTCATGCTCAAGAGGTAAGAAAGTTCCACATACCTCTTCGGGTCAATCCACTTGCTAAGTCCAAAATACCGCACGTAATACGTCAATCTATAATGACCATAATACGTTTATTAACCTCTAGTTTCAACCTAGAATATTCCGAGTGCAAAGTTACTAAATTCTATGGAAAATCGGGCAGCATTTCCTTTGTTTCTACATACTTTGTCACCTCTTTCAAGGCCGAATTTAACATCCAAACGCCACTTTTAAGGCCCAACAATCCAATCAATACAAGGGGATTACACACCCGATCTTGGGTGTGTAAAATTCTGCCCCACAATGCATATTAACTAAATCAATAAGTTAAAGGTAGTATTTTGGCTACAACATGCTCACATAACCTTCTTATCCAATTCTTTCATATCCAACCCATATTTCTTACATGCAATTTATCCAAGAGCAATATTTTCAACTACAAGTTCTTTCTTCTTCACATGCAACACCAAAAACCAACAAAGAGAGAAGGAATTGTTACCTTAGAACTTTAGCCAAATATTCCAACCAATTCACTAGCCTCTTTTCCACAATCACCACCACAAGAACTCTTACAAGCTAGCCAACAAGTTTCCTTCTTGCCACACTTTTCAGATTTTCCTCAAGCTTTGATTTCCTCTTGATTTTCTAGAGAGAAGGGAGAACTTTTATTTTTAGAGAGAGATGAGAGCTTGAAGAATGACTAAGTCTTCAAGACTTGGTCAATAAATAGTACATGCAAAATAAGATGGGGGGGGGGGGGGACACTTGTCACCCTTCCATGGCCTTTTTTAAAACAAAATATTTCAGACTTTTCCACGCAACTTCGCAGAACCCGCCGCGCCAGCGTTCGAACCGGCATCGCGCTGAAACTTCGCCGACTCGTAACTTTCCGGCGGCTGCAACTTCAGCGAACACTCAGATCATCCGTGCCGCTGCTCGCATCCGCGCCGCGCCGTGGCTCTCGATCAAACACTTTTCTCGTCCGATCACGACCGAACTTGTAACTCTCATAACTTTCTACTCCAATGTCCTATCGACGAACGGTTGGTTGCGTTGGAAACTAGACTCAACGAACTACGTACTAGGCCTTTGAAACACCTAGGAATTCTCAACGTAACAGGTCATAACCCGCCTCAAAGTTGACTAAAACCCATCCGAAACAGTCCGTCAACATGTCCTTCTAAAATTTAAGTCTTACTCCCTTTCGTACGCTCTCACACGCATGGCCAGAACTACGGGGTATAACAGTAATTGTCTAGACATAGGTTAAAATCGTAGACGAAAGTACCCCGATACTTGTGTAGTATTTAATGTTATTGTTCTTAATCCTCCTGTGTGGTAAAATCTATCATAGAAATATAGAAGGTTTCTGCACAAGGTTGAGCTCTTGTATGTCCTAACCAGAATATAATGATAGATTAGTTAACCTGCTATCTTAATAAGAAGAATAATCATTAGCATTGCATTAACACGCGAAAAAGTGGATAGTTGAGGAGATAGGAACCTTATTTCCTTATAACTGTTATAAACCTAAAGTATTATAGTCTTTAGTTTATTTTCTGCACTTAGTCATAATTCGTAGTTTATAATCCTCAAAGTAAAAGAACGTCAACCAAATAGATACCATAGGATAGATAATCGATACTTAATAAACAAGTCTCTGTGGACGATAAACTCGGTCCTATAGATATTTATTACTTGAACGATACGTACACTTGCGTAAGCACTTAGAAATATCGCAACACATCCATATCACCAGCCCAATTCGAGTCACTATATCATATTAAATTAGGATTAATGTATTTGGAATACCAAATTCCCAACTCACATGTGCAGGCAACATATCAGATGACACGTTTTAAGGCATTTAAGTGGGAGATTTTGGGATAGGCTTGGAATCAAGAACACACACAAACACTAAACATTAGATCAGGACGACTAGCAGTGAGATACAAGAGACTACCTATCATAGATCGATACAATGTTGGATCGATATTTTCGCCAACGTCGTCTTTGCATATCTTCTATGTTGATCCCATTGCAGTCCTCATCTGTTTAGCATTCGCTAATACAAACTTATTAACCAAATTCTTGGCGTACTTACTCTGGGATATGAATATTCCTTCTTTATTTTACTTTATCTGCAAGCCTAAGAAAAAGGTTAATTCTCCTATCATGCTCATCTCAAATATGGAGGACATAGATTCGACAAATGTCTCAAGGTGGGACTGTGAAGTCGAACCAATAACTATGTCATCTACAAAGATTTGAGCAATGACCATATCTACTCCATGATGTTTTATAAATAAGGTACAATCAGCTTCACTACGTTTAAAACCAAATTCAAGAAGAAACTGAGTTAAACGACCATACCATGCGCGATGAGCTTGTTTCAATCCATACAAGACCTTTTTGAGCTTGTATACTGTTATACCCCGTATTTCCAGAGTATGTACGTAAGGGAATACGTACAAAAGTTTAGCCTTAAAGATTAGGCCAAGTTCGAAATTGTGCACAACTCGATTAAAGAATCGTTTTCCGATTTAAACGCTTTCCATTAGCCGTAGGAAAATTCCGCCATGTCATTTAGTATTTTTATGGATTTTTCCGAGAGACGAACATTTTGACCAACGGAGGGCGACACTCGCACCTCCAATTGGTGGACTTGAATCGCCCATGGACGAATTGACGGTTTGGCACGCTTTTGTGCCTCGCACAAAGTCAAGGAGTTGGTAGGATATTTGTGTTTAGTTAATCCTCACCCTACACTTGCCTTGCACTTGTCTTAATCTTGGCCATTGGTTGGCCACCTCGACCTATAAATACCCCCTTAGAGATGAAGAGTTCTTCATCCACAAAGCTTTCCAAGTCTAAAAATCCTTCCTCTCCCTTTGTAAGCAATTCGGCCCAACACCCCTCCCTCGGAAGCTTGGCCGAGGCTACCCCACCCCCTAGCCTAGCCGAAATCTACCCTCCCTTGGTAGAAAAGTTACCTTATAATATTGTTATAATGCCCAAAATACCCTAGCCCAAATCCCTTTGTACTTAGTAGAAGTTGTGAAGAACTTCTAAGGTTTCCTCGAGCTATCTGAGCGCATAACTTAGGAGCTAAACCTTGCTCAGCGTGACTTTTATCTAGGATATTTTTGGGCTTACCGAGGTAAATAAACTTACCCTTCTTTATAATTAGAGAGTATATCCGTAGAAGTATAAGAATAAGTATAAATACTTAGAAGAGTATTAAAGAATAGAATTGACTCATATCACAAAGTAGGGCGGTTTAAAAGAAGAATAATTGAATCAGACTCACATAGACTGCTTTCACAAGAGACTCATATAGCTCACCGCAGGGTTGTCGCCCGACTTTCCGTAGGATTATGAACCCTCTGCTTAGAATGACCTTCGAGTAGTCTAGACTTTGATAGATGTCGTGACTATTATAGTGACTCTCTCGCGACATATTCAACTTGGCGGTGGTTTTCAGATGGTATGTGATTCTTCCTAAGCATGATATTTTACAATATATAGTACAGACGCATACGTGTGAACTGAATAATAACTATGACAATGTCTTTGACTTAAGCTGAATAATACTTACAGAATGCCTCACGCTTAAGCTCAATAATAAAGAATCGAGAACATTTCAAAAGAATATCGAATCATTTTTAATGAAGATAAATATTTGGTTTTAAAACAAAAGCTTAAGAGTTATACTAGCTTTATGGGAAGTTAGGTATAACAACTTAAGAAAGATAAAAAGGAACTGTTTACTTGTTTGTTTATAAAAGCCTTGTATTGATTTCTATTAAGTGTAGTAAGATTGTTTGATAAGTAGACATGTTATGATGCTACCGTGTTAGTGTCTTGTAACGCCGTGCGGGTCATTCTTCAGGCTTACGTTGCTAACCGGTAAGTCCATTGTATCGTTATTGTATCACCTACCCTCGATCGTTATACCGCGGCTTGCCCTCGACGCGGGTCTATACGCCTATGCGGGTTCGCGAGACTACGCGAGCAGCGTATGCTCCAGATTGATCATTCCGGCGTTTAGCCCGACGCGGGACTCTACGCGGTCCGCTGAGACTACGCGCGCTTTTGAGGCTATGCGGCCGCGGAGCCTAGCGGACGCCGGGTTGGCTGCCCCGACGCGAGAAATATCTCACGCGGTCCGTGGACCTATGCGGCCGCGGAAGTCCGTGACTAGGCACGCAGAATGATACTATGGGCGATCGCCTTGCTTCGATCATTCGCGCCTAGAATAGACTGCTACGCTTTTCCTATTACTGTTGTTTGTTATGTGGCACTATGTGCAATTTTAACGGATTGTATTGTTGAAAAGGTTTTAAATACTTTGATTTCATGTAAGTACTTTATAGTTTCACATACTTGGTACCCAGATCGACTCCTTCTGGGCCGCTCATGCCGCAGTGGCAAAGGTGTGCTAGATCCACATCCCAGGATCTTTGCGCTGTCGTGAGCTCCATCTTCTCCTGAGGCTCTACTTTCGGTATGATCTCCTGTATCAGTAGATAGTTTTGCATACAGGTATGGCGGGCCCCGTCCCGCCATAGTTGTTTACTTCCTAGAGGTCTCAGAGTACTATTGTACGCTTGGGATGAATCGCAAAACTTGAGTTATTTATATTATGCCGAAAGGCAAGCTTTTCATCGATAAACCGTGTCTTATTTTATAAATCGCTTCGCCTTGTTTTATATTCCGCCGTTACTCGATGTATGACTACTGGTGCCCTAAGGCACCACCACGCCCCCGAACGTCGTGACAAAAGTGGTATCGTGAGCGCTTAATCCTCTGAAAGTGTCTACGCATCAGATCTAGTAGTTCGATTATCGGTGTGTTGTGCACCACACCAATAATCGTGAGGCTATAGGATATTTAGGATTGGTTTCATTCTTCTCATTCCGAGATCGTGCTTTAGAGTCGTGTTATAGGTCGACCCTCTAACGTATTCCTTTCTCGTAATGCTTATGCCTCCACGTAAGGCAACCCGGCCCGTGGCGGCAAGGCAGCCGAGGAGTCGCTAGCAGACACCCAGAGTCACGAGGGCTCGTGCCCGCCATACCGTAGACGGCGAAGTTCTATGACGCCGCCGCCCCAAAGAGACCACAGCACCCACACCTCCCGCCCCACACCGGGCGAGGAGTTAGGGTGGCACAAGGAGATGGCCCGCCTTTGGCTAAAGTCAGGCCCGACACGGCGAGAGGCCGACGCGGCAGCCCAGCCTCCGGCCGCACCAGTAGTGCACCCGAGGCGTATAGTTTGAGACTACGGATTTCCTTAGTTGTAGCCCGCCAGAGTTTTATGGGTCGAGGCCGAGGATGATCCGCAGGAGTTCATCCGTCACCGCAGAGGATTACGCGTGATCGTGGCTTCAGATCGAGTCCGTGATATTCGGTTCGACGGCCGCGTACATCGCAATGATCGTTTGATTCATGGGAGCTTTCCGGGAGAGCATGCACTCCAGCAGATGGGATGAGTTTTCGAGGCTTTTTCACACACTTCGCCTCCGCAGATGGCGAGGGCACGAGCCGATGATAGATTCTGTTGCCGAGACAGTGAGGACGCAATGAGGAGTACAATGTCGAGTTTGATTCTTTGCTCGATATGTCCTCGTGACCGTAGCGTATATGGAGGACCGGTGCATCGCTATGTCATCGGGCTCGATGATTACATGGCCGAAGTCTTGCGCGGTGTGTCCTTCACCGTAATGGACATTACCCGGACGCAGCTCACGACTAGACGCGAGGAGCGCAGAGACCGCCGGCAGAGCGATATCAGAAGCAGGTTAAGGCCAAGACGGCCGGCTTCTTTTGGTGGTTCTCGTGGCGCGCATCGCCAGAAGTCCAGATTTGCACCACACCGCGCAGAGCGCTCCTACATCTTCTGCATACCAGAGCCGGCCGGCCAGGCCCCGTGACTTCGGATTTGTGGTAGCAGGGGTGCTAACTGCTCGAGGTCCGCCTGTGCGCCGCTTGTGGTAGATACCATTCGAGTCAGACCGAGCTTGCTACACGTGTGGCCAGCAGGTCATTTCGCGAGTTTGTCCGGCTGCGGGCGATCGTGGTAGGCCTGGGCCATGTGGTCTCTGCCGCTTCTTCATCCTCGACAGCTACTCGCCCGAGGGCAAGGTACTCATGGACCAGCAGGTCGCGCAGAGGTCGTGGCTCGTCTCAGCCTAGCGGTCCTCGTAACCGATTTATGCTTTGTCCACCGACAGATCGTGAGGCCTCACCGATGTCGCCACGTACCTTATCGCTTCGGGTTTGACGTGTATGCTTTGATAGATCCGGTTCTACTGGCCCTATATATCTCCCTTGCTGCTAGTAGATAGGGATAGAGCCCGTGTCCATAGACCCTTTCGAGGTAGCTACGCCAATGGGTGATTCTGGTAGCTCTACGGTATATAGAGCTTGTCTGTGACCATTTACACCGTCGCACCAGCCGACTTGATAGAGCCGAGATGATTGACTTCGACGTGATTATGGGGACGGATTGGCTAGCTTCTGCTACGCCAATGTAGACCGCAGAGAGAGTAGTACGGTTCCAGCTTCCGGCGAGCCATTGTCGAGTGGGAGGAGCACCAGACGCCGAGAGGTAGGTTTATTTCCTACCTCAAGGCTAGGAAGATGGTGCGCAGGCGGGTATATCTACCATCTCGTCGGGTGTTTGATATCAAGCCGCGTACCAGATTTTCGGGCCGCCCGTGAGTCACGAGTTCCCGCACGTGTTTCCGGATGACCTTCCTGCATCCTCCCAAGAGGAGATCGAGTTTTGTATAGATGTATTACTGCACACTCGCCTATTTCCATTCCGCCATACGTAACGGCACCGCCGAGTTGAGAGTCAAGGACCAAATTAGGGATTTGCCGGAGAAGCGGTTTTATCGCACCTAGTGTTTCTCCCGGGGCGCCAGATTGTTCGTGAAGAAGATCGACGCCGCGCACGTGTTGACTATGTGCAATGAACAAGGTGACCATTAAGAATGATACCCCTTCCTGTGATTGATGATTTGTTCGACCAGTTGCGTGGCGCGAGGTGTTTCTCCAAGATTGATCTACGGCCGCTATCATCAAAGTAGTCGAGAGCGGATGTCCCGAGGATCGTTCGACCTGCAGACGCATTATGAGTTCGTGGTCATGTCTTTTGGGTTGACCAATGCTCCGCAGTATTCATGGATTTGATGAACCGAGTGTTCAAACCATTTTTGGACACGCTTGTGATAGTGTTCATCGATGATATCTTGGTTTATTCTCGCCGTAGTAGAGTACGCGAGCATTTGGCGATCAGGCCGACGCTTCCAGATCAAGCTTGTACGCCAAGTTTTCCAAATGTGAGTTTTGGTTAACTTCATGGCGCTTCGGGCATATTGTCGGACCGATGGCATTCGAAAGTGGATACAACAAGATCGGCGCATCAGACTTGCCTGCACCTACTACTCCGGCTGCAGGTTCGCAGCTTTCGGGCCTCGCAGTTATTATCGGCGTTCGTGGAGAAGTTTGCTTCTATCTTCGCACCATTGACTAGGCCGACTCGTATGCGCCAAGTTTCGGATCGATGCTTGGAGCGTGGTTTCCAGCTTGCCGAAGAGAGATCGACGACCGCCTCGTTTACTCTTCCGCAGGTCCAGATGGTTATGTCGTATTGTGACGCGCCGCATCGTTGGGATGTGTGTTGACGCAGCATGGCAGAGTTATAGCATATGCATCCCGACACCAAGAAACACGAGAGGAACTACCCCACCCATGATTTAGAGTTACCGTGATTCACGCCAAGATCCGAGGCACTATTTGTACTGGGTTCACGTGGATATTTATACGCACCACAAGAGCCTCCAAGATATCTTCACCGCAGGGAGCCGAACTTACGGCTGAGACGGTGGTTAGAGTTGCTTAAGGATTACGATGTTGATATCCCGTATCACCCGGGAAGGCCAATGTCAGGCGTATGCCTTAGTCGTAGGTCACGGGGAGCCTATCGACGTGCAGCTAGAGAGTGAGGGACATGGTTCGTGATTTGCATCGGTTAGCGAGCCTTGGTGTCCGCTTGATTGATTCCGATAGCAGCCGGGTTAGAGTTCGTGAGGTTGCCGAGTCTTCCATCGCCGGCGAGCGAAGAGGCAACAGCTCGAGGATCCGCTTTGATTCGATATCGCGATACGCCTCTTCGTGAGGGCGCGGTCCTTTGAGGTAGCACCACTGGGTGCTAAGGTTTGAGGGCGTGTTGTGTGTTCCAGATGTTTCAGACTTCGCAGTTGTGTTCTGGGAAGCACACAAATACAAGCTACTTTATCCATCCGGGTCGACCAAGATGTACCACGACCTTAGATCCGTATCGTGGACGGCTCAAGAGGACGCTGCAGTTCGTAGCTCGCGCCCGTGTTGTCGCAGTGAAGGCAGAGCACCGTGAGGCCCGGTGGTTTGTTGCAGCGATAGAGATCCCGACCGGAAGTGGGAGGTAATCAACATGGACTTCATCACAGGATTACCTCGCACTCGCAGGAGACATGATTCTATTTGGGTTATCGTCGACGGTCGACGAAAATCAGCCCACTTTCTTCCCGTCCGACGACTTTTTCTACCGAGGATTATGCCGCACTTTACATCCGAGAGATCGCCGATCGCATGGAGTCCCTATTTCGATCATATCCGACAGGAGCCTGGGCTTACGCTAACTCGGAGGTCTTTCCAGAGGTTTAGTGGACGCAGTGAGCCCGAGTAATCGCATTTCATCCACGCATGCACGGACAGCAGAGCGCACTATCCGCACTTCGAGGATACGCCGCGAGCCCGTGTTATTGACTTCGTGGTAGTTGGGAGGATCATTTGCCTCTAGTTGAGTTCATGATAATAATAGCTACCACCCAAAGATTCGGGATGGCGCCTTATGAGGCCTTGTATGAGGAAGTGCAGATCGCCTATAGGTTGGTTCGATGTGGGCGAGGTGCGCTAGTGGGACCAGATTTGGTGCAATGCATGCCGATAAGGTGAAGCTTATCCGAGGGCGGCTTTGACACTCGTAGTCGCATGTAAGTCGATGCAGATCATCGCCGTCAGATCTTGAGTTCGAGGTTCATGATTGGGTTTTCCTAGCGTCACCCACGGCGGTGTGATGAGATTCGGGAAGAAGGGGAAACTCACCAAGGTACATCGGGCCGCTTCAGATTGTCCGCAGTGGTAGGCAAGGTTGCCTACGAGTTGGATCCGCCGTCCGATCCGGAGGCGCGCATCCGGTTTTTCACGATCTACGCCGAGAAGATGTATCGGATCCATCTAGTGGTACACCCGATCGACGATGTCCAGTGATCAGGGGTTATCGTATGAGGAGATTCCCATAGCGATAGTCGATCGTCAAAGTTAGGCGCTGCGGACGAAGGACGTGGCTTCCACAAAGTCTTGTGGCGGAACGAGCTCGTGAGGAGATGACGGGAAGCCGGCGAAGACATGAGGCAGAAGTATCCTCACCTATTCCCCACACCTCCAGGTAATTCACTTTCCTACTTGTAAATTTCCATTATCATTTATGCCTCAGTGTTATTTTTTTTGTGGCCATGTGTGGCACTTACAAACTGTTTAAGCTTCTTCGATAATCGTTTGAGAAGGAACATTCGGACGAATGTTTCTGGCGAGGGGAGAATGTTATACCTCGTATTTGCAGTATGTACGTAAGGGAATACGCACAACAGTTGAGCCTTAAAGATGAGGCCAAGTTCGAAATTGTGCACAACTCGATTAAAGAATCGTTTTCCGACGAAACGTTTCCACAGCTTTCGTAGGGAAAATTCCGGCTATGTCATTTAGTATTTTTGCGGATTTTTCCGAGAGACAAAACATTTTGGACCAACGGGAGGGCGACACTTGGCACCTCCAATTGGTGGATCAATCGCCCATGGACGAATTGACGAAGTTTGGCACGCTTTTTGTGCCTCGCACAAAGTCAAGGAGTTGGTAGGATATTTGTGTTTAGTTAATCCTCACCCTACACTTGCCTTGCACTTGTCTTAATCTTGGCCATTGGTTGGCCACCTCTCGACCTATAAATACCCCCTTAGAGATGAAGAGTTCTTCATCCACAAAGCTTTCCAAGTCTAAAAATCCTTCCCTCTCCCTTTGTAAGCAATTCGTCCAACACCCCCCCTCGAGAAGCTCGGCCGAGGCTACCCCACCCCTAGCCTAGCCGAAATCTACCCTCCCTTGGTAGAAAAGTTACCTTCTAATATTGTTATAATGCCCAAAATACCCTAGCCCAAATCCCTTTGTACTTAGTAGAAGTTGAAGAACTTCTAAGGTTTCTCGAGCTATCTGAGCGCATAACTTAGGAGCTAAACTCGCTCAGCGCGACTTTTATCTAGGATATTTTGGGCTTACCGAGGTAAATAAACTTACCCTTCTTTTATAATTAGAGAGTATATAATCGTAGAAGTATAAGAATAAGTATAAATACTTAGAAGAGTATTAAAGAATAGAATTGACCGTTATCACGCAGAAGGGTTTAAAAGAAGAATAATTGAATCAGATCACATAGACTGCTTTCACAAGAGACTCATATAGCTCACGGTAGGGTTGTCTACGCCCGACTTTCCGTAGGATTATGAACCTCTGTTTAGAATGACCTTCAGAGTAGTCTAGACTTTGATAGATGTCTGTGACTATTATAGGTTGATTCTCTGCGCGCGACATATTCAACTTGGCAGGTGGTTTTCGCTGAGAAGGTATGTGATTCTTCCTAAGCATGATATTTTACAATATATAGTACGGTAGACGTACATGTGTGAACTGAATAATAACTATGGCAATGTCTTTGACTTAAGCTCGAATAATACTTACAGAATGCCTCACGCTTAAGCTCAATAATAAAGAACTGAGAACATTTCAAAGGAATACTGAATCATTTTTAACAGAAGATAAATATTTGGTTTTTAAAACAAAAGCTTAAGAGTTATACTAGCTTTATGGGAAGTTAGGTATAACAACTTAAGAAAGATAAAAGGAACTGTTTACTTGTTTGTTTATAAAAGCCTTGTATTGATTTCTTATGTAGTAAGATTGTTTGATAAGTAGACATGTTATGATGCTACCCGTGTTAGTGTCTTGTAACGCCGTAAAGTGGTCATTCTTGCCAGGCTTACGCTAACCGGTAAGTCCATTGTACCGTTATTGTATCACCTACCCTCGATCGTTATACCGCGGCTTGCCCTCGATGCGGTCTATACGGCCTATGCGGTTCGCGAGACTATGCGAGCGCGGTATGCTCCAGGATTGATCATTCCGGCGTTTAGCCCGACGCGGACTCCTGGCGGTCCGCTGAGACTACGCGGTCTTTTGAGGCTATGCGGCCGCGGAGCCTAGGCGGACGCCGGGTTGGCTGCCCCGATGCGCAGAAATATCTCACGCGGGTCGTGGGACCCATGCGGGCCGCGAAGTCCGTGACTAGGCACGCACGATACTACGGGCGATCGCCTTGCTTCGATCATTCGCGCCTAGAATGCACTGCTACGCTTTTCCTATTACGTTGTTGTTTGTGATGTGGCACTATGTGCAATTTGAACCGATTGTATTTGTGAAAAGGTTTTAAATACTTTGATTTCATTTAAGTACTTTATAGTTTCACATACTTGGTACATCGACTCTCCTTTCTCCTCGCGCTCATGCCGCAGGTGGCAAGCAGTGCTAGATCCACATCCTTAGGATCTTTGCGCTGGTGTCGTGAGCTCCATCTTCTCCGAGGCTCTACTTTGGGTATGATCTCCTGTATTGTAGATAGTTTTGTATAGTGGTATGGCGGGCCCCGTCCCGCCATAGTTGTTTACTTCCTTAGAGGTCCAGTAGTACTATTGTACATTGGGATGAATCGCAAAACTTGAGTTATTTATATTATGCCGAAAGGCAAGCTTTTCATCGATAAACTGCGGTCTTATTTTATAAACTGCTTCGCCTTGTTTTATATTCCGCCGTTACTCGATGTATGACTACTGGGTACCAAGGTAGCACTACCACGGCCCTGAACGTCGTGACATATACAAACTGTGGATGGTGAGGATCTTCAAATCCTTTAGGTTGTTCAACATAGACTACTTTGTCAAAATAGTCATTCAAGAAGGCACCTTTAACATCCATCTGATGGAGAGTGATCTTCAGACAACAAGCTACAACAAGTAACAATCTAATTGACTCAATTTTGGCAACAAGAGAAAATGTTTCATCATAGTCAATTCCTTCGACTTGAGTGTATCCTTGAGCAACTAGTCTCGCCTTGTTTCTTACTACAGTTCCAGATTCATCTGAGTTGTTTTTAAATATCCATTTAGTTCCAATTACATTAGTATTATTTGGACGTGGAATTAAATCCAGACTTCATTTCTTGTGAACTGTTAAAGTTCTTCTAGCATAGCTTGTATCCAACAATTATCCTTGACTGCTTCTCCAACATCTTTTGGTTCTAGTGTAGATACGTAACAATAAAGACTTACCTTTTGATACATGGTAGACATACACACATATCTGACCATATATCTGTAATTCTGAGGCTCTTTCCTTCTTGTTCTTAAACCTTCGAACACTTCTCCTATCACTTGACCTGTAAGATGGTTCTTTCTATTCCCGGATGAGGGATCCCTGCGCACGGGATCTTGCAATTCAGTATTTGATTCCTCATCTGCGCCTTTTGTGTTCTCGGGTTCTGACTCAGGTGTTGCTTCATATGTCGTGACATTTGGGACAACATCTGAATCTTCAGCATTCTGCTCATCTTCCACTGTAATCACAACATTATTTTTAGGCACTTCTCCTATGAATACCTCATGCCTCCTAGGATGTCTACCTCGATTGGACCCATAAGATCCATGTGCAAAAGCTGAAAGCAGTGAGACGTACCTGAATGTTGTCCATCATTCTGGGCAACATTATGGGAGACACGGGTTTGCTTACCTTTTAGACAATCTTCGCAAACCACTGTTTTATCTTTAGGACTTAATTTAGGGATGCCTCTTACTGTCTCATAAGAAATTAATCTTTCAAGGTTACTGTAGTTGACATGTCCTAATTTTTGATGCCACAAGGTAGTGTCATCTGTCCTAACATTATTGCAAATATCTTCTTCTCCAACAAGATAGTAATTGTCGCCTGTCCTTGTACCTGACATAATACATTGGTTAGCTTCATTTATAACTATATAAGCATATTTATTAAACTTTACCTCTAGATTGTCATCACACAATTGACTTATACTGACTAGGTTAGTCATTAATCCGTCAACATGTAAGACATTTTCCAAGGTAGGAACACTTAAGGTTCCTCTTCCTATGATTTTACTTTTGCTGCCACCTCCATAAGTTACATTTCCTCCATTAAGTGACTCGTAGTTCTTTAGGCATTCCTTTGTTCCTGTCATGTGACGAGAACACCCACTGTCAAAGTACCATGATCCTAAAATGTTAGTCCTTAAAACAGTTATAGCTACATTACATCTCACATTCATTTTGGGCATCCAAACTTTCTTAAAACATTTTCCTTTTCTGCCGTCAGGAATGTTGCTACGAGTGTTGTCCGAGATGTTGGACAGTCGTTTCGACAACATTCTACTCCTGGATTTCTGAAGTTTGTGACAGTATGGTCTTATGTGCCCAGGGGAGTTACAATAATGACACACAAACTTCATGTCATTTGACGTGACTGAAATCTTTTCTTTCGATCCATTTTATTTTACAAATCCTATCCTTCCAGTTTTGTCAAATAGATTGGAGCACATTGCATTAAGAGAGTTCTTATACCCAATACCTGTGTGTGGTGGTTGACTAACACTTAAAATCTCATCCAGTTTGGAGGTACATGTTTGACCTTATGGAAGGTTGCTTCAGCTAGATCCAACTTTGCACTAATCTTACCAAATTCAAGATCCTTTTGGTAAGTGCAACCTCTAAGTGGATTATTGTGCCTTTTAAACCTGCACTCTCAAGAGTTAAAGATTTTACATTTGAGTCAAGTTGCTTGGATTCTAGAATTAAGTCTTTACAAAGATTTTGTAATTCCTTAATCATGTCGTCCTTGGTTTCAACTTGATCTTCAAAGTTAGTCTCACTACAAGAAATAATACTAGTAAAGCAATTAACATCAGGCACTACAAAAAAAGGCCTACCGTGACGGTTAAAAACCGTCACGAAAGGCCTTTTGTGACGGTTTTTCTAAGTGTCACGGTAGGTACTGTCACAAATTCGTGACGGTTGTTGTGATGGTTTTTTGTGGCAGTTGTTGTGACGGTTATAAAAACCGTCACAAAATGTGATGTTTGACTTTGACTTTTCCCTTTTTTTTTTTTAAAATTTTCCCGCGAAATTATTAATTAAATAATATTTTTTAGCCTCAATTATTTCGAGAAACACTAATAATACATGATTTGCAGGAATCATTGGGTAGTGGTTGTATTTGATGTGTCAAAATTTGAGGTATACTATCTTGATTCACTTAATGTTGCACCACATCAAGATCCATCTTTCGCTTTCAGCAAACGATCACATACACTTGCTGCTCTTTTTTCAAGTTGATTGCTTGGTTTACCTTTATCATTTATATTTACACACACCAATGCATGATGTACAAATCCAAATGGTCGGACTCTTCCTCTTCCCAACGGGTTATATTTTTCATGCAACAAGCTAAAATTAAAAGCAGTTAAAAAGAAGTGCAATATGAAAAATAGTAGCCAAAGGCAGCAGCAAAATAGAACAAAAAACAGCAACAAAATGTGCTAAAAACAGTGTAAAAATGCTTAAAAAACAGCAGCAAAATAGGCCAAAAAACAGCAGTAAAATGTGCTAAAAACTGTGTAAAAAAGCTGAAAAAACAGTGTTAGGACAATTTCCAATTGCTCACGCAAGTGTACGTATCGTTACAAGTAATATAGTCTGGTAAGACCGAATATCGTCCACAGAGACTGGTTTTTAATTACCGAACATCTATTCTAGGTTATCTATTTGGCAAACAATGGTTGATTTGAGTTTTTATCTAACACTACTAGAGTAATTGCAAGAATTAAACTAAATTATTGAGGTTTAATCAGTTATGAAGGAATTAGGGCTTCCAATATCCTCAACTATCCACTCTTTTCAATTCTTAAAGCAACAAGAATGACTTCTTCTTCTACGTTAAGATAGCAGGTTAACTAGACTGTCTTATATTCCGGTTAGGATATATAATCACTCAACCCCAGTGCAGAAACCTTCTATATTTCTATGATAGGTTTTACCACATATGAGGATTAAGAACAATAACCTATAATGCTACACAAGTATCGGAGTATTTTCGTCCGCGATTTTAACCTATGTCTATTCAATTACAGCATATCCAAATCTCTCATCTCGGTTCTTGATTCGAAATCATATAGATTATGATAATTAGTGATCAGTTAACTATCAAACATTCATACCACTATTGAGTAAATCTTAATCAAGTGAAAAATAAATCAAACTACTGCATTAATTCACGAAATAGAGTTTCAAGCGATTCAACAGGAAAGCCCTAATAAAGTGTTTAGCTCCTAACATAGACATGCTAAGAACTAACACAACAACACAAAACTGTAAAAAAGCAAAAAACAGTCAAAATACCAGCAAAAACATTAAAAATCAGCGGCAAAATAACAGCAAATCCCAGTCAAAACAGCAGCAAAAACAGTAAAAATCAGCGACAAAAAACAGTCAAAACAGCAGCAAAAACAATAAAATCAGCGACAAAACAACAACATAACAACATATATACAACAAAAATAAAACTAAATAAACTTACTTGGAAAAATGCACAATTAGTTACACTCAAATTCCCTCTTTTCCATCACCGATGTATACACCAACATCTCCATCATCATTCACCGGTAATTCATTCGCAATGGAAGCCATCGTAATGTCTATATCATCATCAGTATCTTTATTCGGCATACGACACACTACATACCAATTTACATCACTTGGATCAGATACGTAAAAGACTTGTGTTGCATGTGAACTCAGTATGAACAATTCTGACTTATGACCTAATCGTTTGAGATTTACAAGTGTGCATCCAAGCTCATTATTTAATAGAACACCACCAACATTCTCTACCCAATCACACTTGAACACCGCAACTCTAAACATATTGTAATTGATATCCCAAATCTCATTAATAACTCCATAAAATCCCATGTCATGTGTTTTTGGGATTTTGATCCTTCGAACTCGCAACTTGCATGGTTGAAGCAACAATAGTTACACCACTATTTTGAGTCATTCGACTTGCGTTTTTCTCACATGTCTGAAAATGATATCCATTAACATCATATCCAGAATGTTTGTAAATAATTGGAGAAGGACCATAAGATAAGCAACACAATATTTCTGAAACTTTAATGCCATCGCGTATTAATTCGTATACCTAAGAAAGTAAATTGTAATCAACAACATACTGACTAAAATAAAAAAGCATAACCTTGTAACTATTTGATTATGATATATTCTTAACCTTATTCTTGAGCCAAACATCAAATTATTTGTTGTGTTCAGTCTTACACCACCTCTCAGATCTCTTT
This sequence comes from Przewalskia tangutica, assembly GCA_029844215.1. NCBI lineage: Eukaryota > Viridiplantae > Streptophyta > Magnoliopsida > Solanales > Solanaceae > Przewalskia > Przewalskia tangutica. The sequence goes on along the minus strand of CM056733.1, from coordinate 9,766,121 downwards.
GAATGATTTAATCTTATGCACTCCAAATGCTCACTTCCACTTTAAATAAACAAACGAATTTTCACATTACTTTAATATTCAAAATAACAAGTAATAATACATGTATTTTAATTAAGAAAACAATTCTAACCTAATTAACGGTTGGATTTCAGTTGTATTCTCCAAAATCCACAAGTGGGCTTGGAATAGTAACTCTGAATCCAGTTGGAATATATTGAGTCTACCCGTAGATTTTTCAATTAATCTACTTTGCATGTGTCCATCCGGTACACCCGCATTTTTCATATCTGACATGTACTTACAACAAAATTCTATGTCTTCCTCCGCAATGTAACTCTCAGCAATACAACCTTCCGGACAATTACAATTTCTAACGTAACTCTTCAAGGTTTTCATATTTCTCTCAAAGAGATACATCCAACGAAGAAAAACTGGTCCACATTGTCTCAACTCACTCACCAAGTGTATAGTTAGATGAACCATTATATCGAAGAAAGATGGAGGAAAACATTTTTCTAACAAGCACAAAGTTACTACTGTAATTGATCCAATGTTGTGACATCAACAACTTTTGCACATAAAGCATTAAAAAAAAGACAACCTCATGACCGCTTTTTTAACATGCTTATTCTTCAAACTCCTTATTGCAATCGACAAGAGTTGTTGCATTAATACATGGTAGTCATGGGACTTCAGTCCTTGAAGTTTCAGTTGCTTCATACAAACTAGGCTCCTAATGTTGGAAGAATATCATTTTGGAACTCTAATATTTTTTAAACATCTACAAAAAGTCTTTTTCTCTTCTTTTGTCAATGTGTAAGATGTTGGAGGAAGTCAAGTCTTATTTTTTGCCTTTATTAGTGGTGCTAACTTCCCCCTAATTTTCAAATCAACAAGGTCCATCCTCGACTTCAAGCCATCTTTAGACTTACACGGAATATGAAGTAAAGTCCCATACAAACTCTCACACACATTCTTTTCAATGTGCATAACATTTAATTGGTGTCTCACAAGTAAGTGCTTCCTATACTCTAAATTGTAAAATATTGATTTCTTCTTCCACCATGATCTATCATATGAATCATTCCCATATTTTTCGCTTCTTCTCATTTTTCTTCCCCCATGTATTGTCAATACATTCAACTAAGTGTAATATTTCCTCATAATATTTCCTCAGCATTCAACTGTGAAGGGGCTGTCTTCTCTTCAATTTTGTTGTTAAAGGCAGATTTTTGGCCTCTGTATTGATGTCCTTCTGGAAGCCAACGTCGATGACCAATATACACATTTTGTTTTGCTATGTCTAAGTCTACACATGAGAGTATCAACACCACAATATGGACATGCATAATAATCCTTAACTGTACACCCGACTAGATTTCCATAGGATGGAAAGTCATTTATAGTCCACATCAAGACAGCCCGCAAATTGAAAAACTCTTTCTTAAAAGAATCAAAACACTCAACCCCCTCTTCCCATAAGATTTGTAAATCATCTACTAAAGGTGCTAAGTAATCATCAATGTCATTTCCTGATTGTTGTGGACCAGAAATTAAGAGAGATAACATCATGAATTTTATTTTCATACAAAACCATGGGGGAAAGTTATATGTTGTAAAAATGACTGGCCAACAACTATATGTACTGCTAAGAGAGCTATATGGGTTGATTCCATCTGCAGATAGAGCCAGACGGAGGTTCCTAGGGTCTTTTGCAAACTCATGTCACTTCTCATCTATTAACTCCCAAGCTTTACAATCTGCGGGATGTCGAAGCTTTCCATCTTTGATCCTCCCATTTGCATGCCAAGTGTCACGATCCAAATCACGAGTCGTGATGACACCTACCCTATTCCCCCGAGTAGGCGAACCACGTTCTCATTAACAAAGTAAATCAGCGGAAAACTAAATAAGGAAAAATTAATTATAAGTCTTAAACACTTAATTTCCCAAAATCTGGTCAAAAGGGTACAAGAGCACTAACAAGTCTGAAAAATAGAAGTCTGAAAGAATGTCCGAAGGCTACATAACGTGTGTCAATAACCAAAGAAAAATGGAATTAACTAAGAATCCCTTCAGGGGCCACAGACGACCAAGTAGCTCACCCTGAATGACTAGAAGATGTCCACCTCGCGAATCAGCCACAGGGCGTAGAACTAGAACGTGGATCGTACTCTGCAAAAGTGCAGCAAGAGTAGTATCAGTACAACACTAGTACCGGTAAGCATCATAGGGAGACAATGATTAGATAACGCATGAAGAAGTTTAAACCAACAAGTAGCACATAGAACAATCAGGCATGGTCACGTATCATATACAAATAAAGCGTAAAGAAATCATGAAATCAACCAAGACAGATATAATTCACCAAATGATCAGTCAAAATATAAGTGGATGAATGCATGCAATGCAATGTCACCTCTCTCACTCCCGCTCTCCGACAAAAACCTCGGAGGCTATCACTCCCGCTCTCCGGCAGAAACCTCGAAGGCTATCACTCCCGCTCTCTGACAGAAACCTCAGAGGTTATCACTCCCGCTCTCCGGCAGAAACCCCGGAGGCTATCAATCACTCTTAGTCTCTTACCTCACCATCATCACAAAATAATATGGAAATTATGTCAGGCATAATATCAAGTCTCAACACGTATCACCAATATACAATCAACAAGTACAAGTCAAATCAGGTGATAATCACAGAAAATAATACATATGGCGACAAGCCCACATCAGCTGACGGAACCAACGTAATAGTAATTCATCTCCACTCCCTGCCCGAAAGCCTATCATGATATCCCCGTCACTTCCTACATCTACATACGATTATATAATCAGAGTCTAACTAAAGTAAACTGTACCCTACCTCAATGTCGAGCGGGTGCCATGAACAATCAAATAAATGCCTTCCCCTTGCGTAGAGCCTCTGAACGATTAAAATATAGAAAATATGTGAACTACATTATAATACGAATCTAATGACATCCATATTGCTATATTTATATTAACAAGATCTTTATCATTTCCATTGTATGACTAAACTCATACCCCTATAAAAATATTAGCATAACTTCATGACAAACAAATAATATTTCTTTTTTTTAACTTTCTCGTATCTCCCGCTTGTAAAGGATATAACATTAAATTCGTAACTCCAAATAAGGTATTTATTATACCACATCGAAGGCAACACTAGGATCTCTTATTAAGCCGAATCCCACCTGACAATACTTAGTGTTTATGGTGAAAAATTTACGAAAGAAACAACCCTATGAAATCTGTGTCGCCAGAATATTTGTAAAACAAGACAGAAACTTCAAACAGTCATAACATCCAAACCATTTATCTTAGTAAGATATCAAACTGACGGGAACAGAGTATTCTACAACTTTTATTCAGCCCATATTTTCATATTCCTTACGGATTTGTACAGTTTTCACGTTGTATATGTTGTGTCGCCTGAGTTTCGGTAAAACGAGGCAGAAACTTTAAACAGTCATAATTCTTTTTCGTAGTTTTAAAGTGCTAAACGACCAAACGGGTCGTTACATTAGATACCAATCAAACAATCGCTCGTCCTCGAGCGACAAGATAGGGGTGGAGGAAAAGAGGTACCGGAACTGTCGAACAACTGAGGATATCTACTCCGCATATCCGTCTCGATCTCCCAAGTATCATACCCCATAACGTGACCACACAAGACCTATAAACTCGATCTATTATCCCCGAATCCCCGACAGGAGTATAGACACGAATAGGTACATCAAGCATACCCCAAAGCATATCCAAACCCGTAGAGAAATAGATGGACACATAAGAGAAAGTAGACCCTGGCTTAAATAAGACAGAAACCGATCGGTGACAACCCGAAATAATACTTGTGATAGCCGCATCACACCCTTCACTGAAAGATTTCAACCTCCCCTTCCCATAAAATTCAATCTCCACGGAAAAATTTCCCTACTTGACGTAAAGGCAATAGATATTTCCTTGAAGAACCTCTAAACAACTTGTGCTTAACACACACACTCCCATCTTGCCGACACTCAACTTTGCCATTCTTTCTCCCGCGTAATACCAAACTAAGCACACCTCATGCTCCCATCAAACGAATATTTTACCATTATGATTATTTCGTCACCAACCATAAACTATTTGGATTCTCGTCAGTACACCTCAACCTATAGGATAGAGAGAAAATACTTTATATGAATGACATAAATAGTCCTACCACATGTGAGAGAACATAGAAATGAGTTTAAGATACCAATCTGAACAATCTAGCACAAAAGGAACGAACCAGATACCAATCAGATTGAACTAGCACGAAAGAAATGAATCAGATACCAATCGGATTGAACTCGCACGAAAAGAATGAATCAGATACCAATCGGATTGAACTAGCACGAAAAGAGAAAATAAGTGGAGTATTTCATAAATGTCCTATAGCCTCTCGAGGATGGGTACGGACGTCTACGTACCAATCCGCAAGAATCTACTAGACATTGCTCTTGTACTCATTAGACCGATTAACCTAAAACTATGATACTAACTTTGTCACGAGTCATGATGGCACCTACCCTATTCTCCCGAGTAGGCTAACCACGTTCTCATTAACAAGGTAAATCAGCGGAAAAATAAATAAGGAAAAATAAATTATAAGTCTTAAACACTTAATTTCCCAAAATCTGGTCAAAAGGGTACAAGAGCACTAACAAGTCTGAAAAAAACAAGTCTGAAAGAATGCCCGAAGGCTACATAATGTCTGTCCATAACCAATGAAAAATGGAATTAATTAAGAAGCCCTTCAGGGGCCAAGAACGACCAAGTATCTCACCTTGAATGACTAGAAGATGTCCACCTCGCGAATAAGCCACGGGGCGTAGAACTGGAACCTGGATCGTACTTTGCACTTAGCAAAAGTGCAGCAAGAGTAGTATCAATACAACACTAGTACCAGTAAGCATCACAGGCCGACAATGATTAGATAACGCATGAAGAAGTTGAAACCAACAAGTAGCACATAGAGCAATCAGGCATGGTCATATATCATATACAATAAAGCGTAAAGAAATCATGAAATCAACCAAGACAGATATAATTCACCAAATGATCAATCAAAATATAAGTGGATGAATGCAATGCAATGAAATGTCACCTCTCTCACTCCCGCTCTCCGGCAGAAACATCGGAGGCTATCACTCCCGCTCGCGTAAACCCTGAGGCTACCACTCCCGCCTCGCGTAAAACCCTGAGGCTATCACTCCCGCCTCGCGTAAACCCTGAGGTTATCACTCCCGCTCTCCGGCAGAAACCTCGGAGGCTATCACTCCCGCTCTCCGGCAGAAACCTCGGAGGCTATCACTCCCGCTCTCCGGCAGAAACCTTGGAGGCTATCACTTCCGCTCTCCGGCAGAAACCTCGGAGGCTATCAATCACTCTCAGTCTCTTACCTCACCACCATCACAAAATAATATGGAAAGTATATCAGGCATGATATCAAGTCTCAACACGTGTCACCAATATACAATCAACAAGTAAAAGTCAAATCAGGTGATAATCACAGAAAATAACACATAGGGCGACAAGCCCACATAACAACTGACGGAACCAACGTAATAGTAATTCATCTCCACTCCCTGCCCGAAGGCCTATCATTCTATCCCTGTCACTTCCTACAACTACATACGACTCTCTAATCAGAGTCTAACTAAAGTAAATCGTAACCTACCTCAATGCCGAGCGGGTGCCACGAACAATCAAACCAATGTCTTCCCCTTGCGTAGAGCCTCCGAACGATTAAAATATAGAAAATATGTGAACTACATTATAATACGAATCTAAGGACACCCATATTGCTATCTTTGTATTAACAAGATCTTTACCATTTCCATTGTATGACTAAACTCATACCCCTATAAAAATATTAGCATAACTTCATGACAAACAAATAATATTCCTTTCTTTTAACTTTCTCATATCTCCCGCTTGTAAATGATATAAAATTAAATTTGTAACTCCAAATAAGGTGTTTATTATACCACATCGAAGGCAACACTAGGATCTCTTATTAAGTCGAATCCCACCTGACAATACTTAGTGTAGATGGTGAAAAATTTACGAAAGAAACAACCTTATGAAATCTGTGTCGCCAGAATTTTTGTAAAACAAGACAGCAACTTCAAACAGTCATAACTTCCAAACCATAAGTCGGATTTATCTTCGTAAGATATCAAACTGGCGGAAACAGAGTAATCTATAACTTCTATTCAGCCCATATTTTCATATTTCTTACGAATTTGTACAGTTTTCACGTTTTATATGCTGTGTCGCTTGGGTTTCAGTAAAACGAGGCAGAAACTTTAAACAATCATAATTCTTTTTCGTAGTTTTAAAGTGCTAAATGACCAAACGGGCCGTTACACCAAGTTAAGTCTTTAGCTGTTTGAGAGCACTGAAATATTCGACTAAACCTAGGAATAATAGGAAATTACCATAAATCTTTAGAGGGCAACCCTACTCTATCTTCTTCACTCCCATTGTTTTTTCCCATCTTGAAACAGAACCTGTAGGACATTTTTCTAGTTTTTCATACAATTTTCTATAAACTATGCAGTCATTAGGGCATGCATGAATTTTAATATACTTTAACCCTAATGCAGTCATTGTTTTCTTGGCATCATAAGGCTATCACTCCCGCTCTCCGGCAGAAACCTCGGAGGCTATCACTCTCGCTCTCCGGCAGAAACCTTGGAGGCTATCACTCCCGCTCTCCGGCAGAAACCTTGGAGGCTATCACTTCCGCTCTCCGGCAGAAACCTCGGAGGCTATCAATCACTCTCAGTCTCTCACCTCACCATCATCACAAAATAATATGGAAAGTATATCAGGCATGATATCAAGTCTCAACACGTGTCATCAATATACAATCAACAAGTAAAAGTCAAATCAGGTGATAATCATAGAAAATAACACATAGGGCGACAAGCCCACATAACAGCTGACGGAACCAACGTAATAGTAATTCATCTCCACTCCCTGCCCAAAGGCCTATCATGCTATCCCTGTCACTTCCTACAACTACATACGACTCTCTAATCAGAGTCTAACTAAAGTAAATCGTAACCTACCTCAATGCCGAGCGGGTTCCACGAACAATCAAACCAATGTCTTCCCCTTGCGTAGAGCCTCTAAACGATTAAAATATATAAAATATGTGAACTACATTATAATACGAATCTAAGGACACCCATATTGCTATCTTTGTATTAACAAGATCTTTACCATTTCCATTGTATGACTAAACTCATACCCCTATAAAAATATTAGCATAACTTCATGACAAACAAATAATATTCATTTCTTTTAACTTTCTCGTATCTCCCGCTTGTAAAAGATATAACATTAAATTCGTAACTCCAAATAAGGTGTTTATTATACCACATCGAAGGCAACACTAGGATCTCTTATTAAGTCGAATCCCACCTGACAATACTTAGTGTAGATGGTGAAAAATTTACGAAAGAAACAACCCTATGAAATCTGTGTCGCAAGAATTTTTGTAAAACAAGGCAGCAACTTCAAACAGTCATAACTTCCAAACCATAAGTCGGATTTATCTTCGTAAGATATCAAACTGACGGAAATAGAGTAATCTATAACTTTTTTCAGCCAATATTTTCATATTTCTTACGGATTTGTACAGTTTTCACGTTTTATATGTTGTGTCGCCTGAGTTTCGGTAAAACGAGGCAGAAACTTTAAATAGTCATAATTCTTTTTCGTAGTTTTAAAGTGCTAAACGACCAAACGGGTCGTTACACCAAGTTAAGTCTTTAGCTGTTTGAGAGCACTGAAATATTCGACTAAACCTAGGAATAATAGGAAAGTATCATAAATCTTTAGAGGGCAACCCTACTCTATCTTTTTCACTCCCATTTTTTTTTTCCATCTTGAAACAGAACATGTAGGACATTTTTCTAGTTTTTCATACTATTTTCTATAAACTATGCAGTCATTAGGGCATACATGAATTTTAATATACTCTAACCCTAATGCAGTCATTGTTTTCTTGGCATCATAAAAAGACACAAGCATTACATTTCCCTCTGGCAACATCTGAGATACAACATTCAATATCTCAGAAAAGCTTTTATCGGATAAACCAAACTTACCCTTGATATAATAATATTAACTAGAGCACCTAACTTAGTGAAATTTGTGCACCCTTTATATAAAAGTTTATCTGCGTCTTCAAGCAACTCTTTAAAATCTTTATTATCAACACAATTAATAAAAGCATCATTAATCATATCTACAATATCTTCATCATTGTAATCCATGTAGTTAGACTCAAACTGATCACCTATTCTAGAGTCTATGCTTCTACACTTTTCCCTATGCCAAAACCAGATTTTATATTCACTATCTATCCCATTAAAGAACAAACGTTCAGTTACAATTTTTACGGGGTGAAAAGACAAATTTCCACATTGATTGCAAGGACACCTAATCACACTACTGTCTATAGCATTGGCTACCGCAAATTGCAATTTTTTTAACCCTTTTATCATATTCATGTTATAATCGAGAACATGTCATCCAGGACTTATCCATCAATGAAGGGTAATAAGAACAACACCTAACACACAACAAAAGACATGCACACATATCATTCAACCACCTTAAAAGTACAAATTAACCAACAAAAAAAATCACAATAGCTTGACAAAGTACATTAATCGGATTTAATATACCACAACACATCTAACAAGAGACAACTTGCACCAAAATAGATTCATACATCTGGTGCGACTTACATTAACAGATGATAATTAGTACCAAAATCTCATAGGCATAATTTATGCTAAAAACAAGTTCTTTTAAGTAGATAAAACACAAATAACACATAGATATGAAATAACAGAGAATTTAAACACAAAAATTTCTCCAGCTAACAAGTTCTTTCCAGGACCAAAAGATTTTAAACACAAGAATTTTTTAAACCACCAAATGAACAATGAATAGAATTTTTATAATACACACAGAACTATAAACACAAGAAAAATAACAGAGCCAATAATAAGGGGAAGATTACCGATCTTTCTATTGTGCGGTGAACTGAGGTAAGGTCCTTTGAATAAAAAAACAGACTTTGAAACAATGCTAGGGTTCCCTTTGGGCGGGATTTTGAAATAGGTCAAAACAAAATTTGTTAAAAAATCTTCACGTTTTGGGACAGCAAGCTTCACGCTTTAAGGGAAAGGATTAGAAACTATTTTTTGTGTTAAGGATTTGTGAAAGGATTTCTGGAAGAATGATGCGGCGAACTAATTTTGTGAAAGGATTTCGAATAATTTTTGTGGAGAAATGTAGCTAGGGTTCACGCTTTGCTGCTGATTTGGATTTAAATTTTAGGGATATTGAGTTTATAAATAAAATGGGTCGGGTCGGGTCGGGTATAGAGTTTAAAAAAAAATCGGATTTTAAAAACCGTCACAAAAACATGTGACGGTTGAAATAACCGTCACATCGCTGTCACAAAGCAGTGACGGTTAAAAAAACCGTCACATACCTGTCACAAACGCCCGTTGACCAGAAAGTCAATGCTAAAACCGTCATAACGTGTGACGGTTTTTAAAACCATCACACCCGAACTGTCACGGTAGGTCTTTTTTGTGTAGTGAGAATAGTTAAAATATTCATACCTTTCAGATATTTCTGGACCTGCAGTTGTCGTCGCTGATGTTGACGCAAATGTGGTGAGATTTGGGACAATAATGTCGATGACATTTTCATCGTCTGAAAGAGACTGCTCGTAAACAGTGGCCAACATTTCTTGTGACTCTATTTCTTGATCTCATTCCTCTTCTTCTTCGTCTCACTAAGATAAACCCACAGACTTTTACCAAATTTTCTCAAGGTATTCGCACATTCATTGGCATAATGATCCCATCTAGAACAAGCATGACATTGCACAGATTCTAGTTGTTTGGGATCAAATTTGGTTCGGTCTGAGTTGGTTCTCTTTAGTTGATTTCCTCTTTGTATTATAGGAAAATGGTTAGTGGACTTTTGATTGAAGTCTTGGTTTTGGTGCTCTTTTGATTTAAATTTATTTTTATCATTGTTGAACTTCCTTACCATCGAATTGAATTTTCGAGTAAGGAGAGAAACATTTTCACCATCACCAATTTCTTCAAGATTTTCATCCTCTTCATCGACGTGACTCTCTAAGGATTTTGCTTGAAGTGCTATATCTTTGCTTTTATACAATGTCATTTGATTCTCCATATTCATCTCATAAGTTTTGAGAATACTCATTAAAGTATGAAAGTTCATTGTAGCAAGATTGTGAGCTTCTTCAATCGCACATATCTTTATTTTGACCTTTTCAGGAGGAGAACAAAGTACTTTTTCCACAAGTTGATTGTTGGTTAACGGAGAACCAAGAACTTGACATTAATTAGAGATGTCAATCAACATTTCAAAATATGTTTTAATGTCCTCCATCTCTTTCATCCTTAAGCGTTCATATTTACTCATGAGCATACGAAACTTCGTTCGACGAACACTAGAGCTACCTTCACAATAGGTTTGCAAAGTATCTCAAGCATCCTTGGACGTAGAACAATTTTGAATGATCATGAACATGTAGAGATAAACCCATCCAAAAATAGCGTTTAAGGTTTTTTCATTGAAGATTGCATTGTTGGTTTCTTCCACACTCCATTCGGATTCAGGCTTAACAATAATGTCACCTTCCTCATCCGGTGGTAACATTGGCACAATATATCCATTGGTAATATATATCCATGCTCTAACATCAATGGATTTTATATGAGAGCGTATGCGAATTTTCTAATAGACATAATTTGATTCATCTAAAATAGGAAGTCTACCAATTGTTGGATTAGCCGGATCCATAGTTTATATAACAGCACCAAACACTTATTATGTCAAGTGTTGACACTGATACCACTTGTTGGGTCCCGGGGTTAATACTATGGAACAATTAAAGAACAAACCGAAAGTAAAACAATTTGTATGCTGAAACAGTTTGCAAATGTCGTTGACAATGTCGTCCGACAAAACTAACAACACTTAGATAAAAACAGAAAAACCTTTGATAGTAAATGACCGAGCTCAAAGGTTTAAGTTTACATAGGTTCTATATTAATATAACCTATGATAGTAAATGACCAAAAGTATTGTATATATATATATATATATATATTGAATATATTCCTTCTTTTACAATCTTACAAAATAATACAAAAGAAATAAAAAGGTTTAAGTCGCAGATGACTTATGCCTGAAAAATCTACCTAAATAGATATAGACAATATCTCATTACAATTTCTTCAATAAAGAACAAATCTAGAACCTAAGCAACAATTATAATGTTGGACAGAATGTCGTCAAAAAGCTCAGGCAACACAATTGATCCAGTGTTGAGATCGTGATCTTTTGAGAGCTCTCTCTGATGTATTTCTTTTCGATTTTCTGGATATCGATTCCTTGATGTAACCTCTCTATTTATAGTAGAGAGTCTTCCTTTAAATGCTCAATGAATCATTGTAGAAGTTGAGAGAAAGGTAAGCAGCTTGATAGGGTTTGTTGGAGAAGAATGTGGAGCAAGTTCCTCCAACCTCTTGGACTTGTTCCCCAAGTTTAGCAACTACTTGAACTTGGTCTTCCCACGTTTATAATCAGCTCCAAAGCTCTCTGTCAGGTCACTTTACCATCGTGGTAAAAAATCCCACGAGATTAGCTCTAGTCCGTGAAGTAGGGACAAAATTGTTTTCAGAATGTGGTCCGAATGTATTGACATTTGTTCCAACATTTTCTGACTTTAACTTAGTACTGAAAATGATATGTTAGGTAAAATGTCATAACATCAAATCCAACATTAACCATATGTAAGACTAGATTCTAACGGAGAATAAAGTTATTCTATTTCCCGTAATTGAGGGGCATTTTTGGTCCATTTTCAACTTTAAATGCCGAAGGAAAAAGGGTAAAAAATACACTGAACTACTTGAGGTAAGTCAACTTTATCAATTTTATGTTTTGGGGAGTTAAAATACCCTCGTTGTGGCTAGGGCTGCACAAAAGGTCAAAACCGGACCGGACCGAGAACCTAAAAATCAAAACATCTGGACCGAAGATCGGACCGATAAATTTGGTCCGATCCAGGTCATTTTCGGTCTGGTCCGGATAAATGGACCGATTTTATTGTAATTCTATATTTATAGTATTTTTATTTAATATAAAAAAATTTATTAGTATTTTTATTTAATATAAAAAAATTTATTAGTATTTTTATTTAATTCAATAAAAATACCCGGTAACATCCCCAGCCAGCCCGGACGTATTGACATATCAAATATAGGTTGTAAATTAGTGAAACTTTAAACGGTCATAACTTTGCGCTCGGACGTCCGTTTGATCTAATTTTTTTTTTGATTTCGCGTATTTTTTCGAGTCGAAGCCATCCAAAACGGATTAAAGTTCCTTTGCTTCAGCCGATTTCTCCAAAAACGTCCTTCTTGGCAATCAATTTCATTTTCCGCCCAAATCGTTACGTTTTTTTCCTTTTCAAAGCTAAATATCTCGCGATATACAATAGATTTCAACGTTCAAATTTCGTGGTAATGTGTCCGAGAATGTCAATTTCAGTATTGGAAATTCAATTTTTTTTTAAAAAAAACCGGGCCACGAAACCTGATTAGGAATTTAGAAAATTAGGAATTATATATATTATATATTAGGAATTTAGAAAATTAGAAATTATATATATTATATATTAGGAATTTAGAAAATTAGGAATTATATATTAATATATATAATATATATTTAAAATTCGGTCCGGACCGGATCGAACCGGACCGAAAACCGAATAAAATATTTCAAAGGAACGAGGACCGGATCGAATTTTTCGGTCCAATCCGGTTCGATCCAGGGTTTTTTTCGATTCGATCCATTTTTTATGCATCCCTAGTTATGGCTTGTGGGTCAACTAGCTAAAAATATCTTTCGTACAATAATTGCTCCAAAACAAGGAAAATGATCACTTTTTTTTTTGGTGAAAAAAAATCTTTATTGATTATCATGACAAACCATTACATTTAATCTACTGCCTAAGAGACTAAGACATCCCTCGAGTCTCTATCTATGTGCAAACAAATAAAGTATAAATCTATCGGTTGGAATTTTTAAGAATTTTCAAGAGTAAATAAAAGGAATAGGCAATGCAAAAGAAAAAAGTAACTTTTTCTGAAAGAGTACATCTTGAACGAAATAATCTCTTGATTATTCTTATTGGTTGAAGACATATATATACAAGTTACAATAGGAGAATCATATTTCTACTTTACATCTAAAATCATATTCTATATGAAGAATAACTATACACTTATGATAATATTACACTTCTAATTATGGTAAAAAATTAATATATAATATTACAATATTTCCAGAATCATGTTCTGGACGCGGGTCATGGGCCGCGGCGCTGTGCACAATTTTGGACACTGTTTAACACATATAATATTACAATATTTTCAGAATCCTGTTCTGGACGCAGGTCAAGGGCCGCGATGCTTTGCACAATTTTGGACATTGTTTAACACATCTCTTTCTAAAACAATGCATATATTCCCTAAAGGTTGCGTCATTTCAAATTTAAAGGTTAAAGACATCCTCTTTAAATAGTGAAACATCCTGAGAATATTTCATATCATAAGAACCATTCCAAGTACAAACAATTTTGCTTAAGAAAATCTGCTATAAGTTTAGTGATTGCAACATTAATTCTTGTGTGTTCGGAGATTTATTTTCATTATTTCTTGGTTTTGCTTCATTCTATCCCGGGAGAGTATTTGTAAGGGACAAATAATTCTCTTTGAAAAGTGATTCAAGTAAGGTACACGACTTAAAACATATACAAATATTTCACCACAAAAACATAATTTTCAAACAATTAAAGAGAATTATTTTCTACCTTCGTTTGTTGAGTTCGACAAAGTTATTGTCGTTTGAGAATACTAACTATCTTAAGGAATTTAATTTTCAGTTATTATTTTTCTGTATTCTGCGAAGATAGATACAAAATGAGAAGGAGCATTCTTTTATCAGAGCCATAATATTTCGTAGTGGGCAGAAGTTCCTTTTTTCAATTGATGAAATTGACATTGAACCAAGAACTTATGTGCCATTTAATTGTGGAATATATTTTTAAATTAATTATTTAAGTCCAATAAATATAGATTTAATTAATGATTCGATTTTATTGGGCTAGTCCATTTAATTGGGCTACAAATGATGAGCCCACTTTGTCAAACCCAAAATGTCATCCTCCTAGAGACTCAAATTGGTGCCACGTGTCAAATGACGTGTGCCAAGTCAAATGAAGAAGCCAGTAGGATCATGCCACATATCAAAATGACGCAACATGCCTAGCAAATCAAAGGCCAATGAAAATGTGTCATGTGTACAAGTGACGTGTTCTGATCAATCAAATATATAGCCATGTCAACTTAAATCTGATTGGACGAAATGAGTCTGCCTTATCACAATTCCTCCATCCTATAATTATAAATAGGGGTCTCATAATTCAAAAAATGAGGAAGAATTCTAACAAGAAGCCAGAGAAAGATCGTGAATCAAACGCATCAGATTTCTCAACAAGCTACACGCATTTAAACACTCAAATATTTCTCTACAAGTTCTATAGATCAAGATAAAGATTCAAGAACAAGCTTCAAGCCCTTGATTCCAAATACAAATCAAAATCAAGACCATCAAATTCAAGATCAATCTCAAAAGCCATTGAATTCAAGTAAAAGTCAAAATAAGATAATTTATAATTGTAACACTCATATTTGAAATCAAACACTACGATTGTTGCGATATTTTTATATCTTGATTATTATTTTCTCGACGCAAATTTTATTGTCTACAAATTCTAGCACGCCCAGTGGGACAATCTCTACATCTCATCTCAACATTTCTATCATCAAAGTTCAAGAACATTGAAATGGCCTAAAAAAAAATCAACTCCAACTCAACTTCCTCTAAGGCTGCTAACTCCAAGTTCTCTGCTGATGAAGAAAGCATCCTCGGTGTTACCTTTGGACGCTTTGGACCAATTACGAGGAGCAAAGCAAGCATGTTGGGATAACAATCACTCTAAGGATCGTCCGCATCAACTCCTGCTTTTGGATCTTCATTCTCAAAAGGATCGTGATCCTATACCAATGCATCAGAAGAAGGAAGCAGTGTTGCTGAAAAGATTAAAAAGACTTTAGCTCTACTTGATATCTCTGGATACAAGAAAACTTCTGTGAAGAAAGATGATGATACTTCAAGTGACAAGTGACGGATCATATCCACTCACGCCACATGAAATAAGCAAGTCAGATATCAACCTATGTGATAATCCATGTTATTCTCCAACATCCCCAATAATCATGCAAGCAATAGTAACTAACTTTTCATCTATGGAGGACACGTTATCAAACTTCACAAAGGTAATCAACGGTTTGGTCAAGCATGTTTGAAACTAAGATGCTTGGATTGACAAGTTGATGGACAAGATAACTTAATGAAGGGAGAATCCAACACGCACTAAGGAAAGGTCCAGAAGTACAAAGGACTGAACCTCACGCAAAAGAAGCATCACCCACTAAGAAAATTCCATTCTCTTCTGAAGGTATGATTCCAATTGAGAAACTAAAGGAGTTCATAGAAGGGACAATCAAGAAAAAGTATGAAGTTGCCGCTAAGTTACCACATATCTTTCAATGATGGAGATCCTCAAGAGAATGGAGATGCTAGAGAATCTCTGCCAGAAGTTAAAGAAGGGGCGAAAACCATTGTAGACTCCTTAAAAGAAGTTAATTTTAGTATTGAGGAAGATACAAGGTCCATCTACCTACTTTTCTAATAGCTGATGAAGAAAACAATTACATAGAAATACTTAAAGAATATAGGGATGTTTTTACTTGGAGTTATAACGAGATGCATGACATAGATCCTAAAGTAGCAGTCCATCATCTTGAAGTCAAGAATGGTGCTTATCCAGTTAAGCAGGCCCAGATAAGTTTCAGACCAAACTTGGTTCCTTTAATTAAAAATAAAGTGAACAAACTCATTACAACTGGCTTTATTCGTGAAGTTAAATACCCTACATAGATTTCGAGTATCGTTCCCGTAAGGAAGAAGACTGGCCAAATTCGAGTTTGTGTTGACTTCAGGGATCTCAACAACGTATGCCCTAAGGATGATTTCCCTCTTCCTGATCTAGAATTGATAATTGATTCTACCACTAGTTATGAAGTAATGTCTTTTATGGACGAGACGTCTGGCTACAACAAAATTTGCATGGAACTAGGGATGATAAAATTGACCCGACCCACCCCACCCTACATGTACTCTACCCGGTCAAGGTGGATAATTACCCGCTTTGACCGACCCATGAGTCGGGTAGGGTATTAACCCGACTGTCTGAGGGTGGGTTAGGGGCGGGTAAGGATATGGATGTACCCTACCCATACCCTACCCATTCGCTAGTACTTTTCTATTATCCTTGTTATATGAAGTGTATAAAGAGTACTCACTCGATATGCATTCGACTTTGCGATGTGAAATTGATTCTCAGAAGTCTCATAAAATTGATTTAATTTCACAAAGACGCAAAAAAAAAATCAAATTTTCATAATTTGTAGGCTCGTTTTCCCCAATTTCTAGTACTTTTCTATTATCCTTATTATATGATGTGTATAGAGAGTATCGAATTTGAAATGTGAAATTAATTCTCAGAAGTCTCATAAAATTGATTTAATTTCACAAAGACGCAATTTTTTTCCATAATTTGTAGGCTCATTTTCCCCAATTCGCTAGTACTCACTCTATATCGTTTTCCCCAACTACTCATGTTTGATGTAGTTGCATTTTGTTTTTGAGATGACATTAGTGTTTGGGGAATTTTTTCATGGAACTTTGATTGTATTTGGTTATTATGAAACTTATTTGGTAATATATTTTATGAAATTTGTAGAATTTTTTTCTTTTATTTGAGGAAGTGTATAATCCGTGGGTACCCAATACCCGAAAGGGGCAAATAAGGGTTTGGAAATTATATACTCATTGGGTAATGGGTAGGGTATGTGTAGCACATTTGGGAGGGTGAGTAGGGTATGAGAATCCCATAACCCGCCCCAAACCCGACCCACTGCCATCCCTACATGGAATCAAAAGATGAGGATCTTACTGCATTTCGTACACCCAAGAGTATTTATTGCTACAAGGTGATGCCTTTTGGTTTAAAAAATATTGGTTTCATATATCAAAGGGTTATGCAAAATATCTTTGATGACTTACTCCACAAAAATGTTGAATGTTACGTTAATTATTTGGTGGTAAAATAAAAAAAGAGGAGTGAACACTTGCAATACCTGAGAATGGTGTTTGAGAAACTTCGGAGATATCTACTTTAAATTAATCCACTGAAATATGCCTTTGGAGTTACTTCTCGAAAGTTTCTTGGTTTCATTGTTCCACATCGAGGAATTAAAGTTGATCAAGCCAAAGTTGATGCAATTTCGAAAATGCCTGAGCCTCAAAACATTCATGAGTTAAAAAGTTTACAAGGAAAGTTAGCATACATTAGGATATTCATCTTGAATCTAGCTGGAAGATGCCAACCATTCAGTCAGCTCATGAAGAAGAGTGTTCGTTTCAAGTGGGATGAAGTTTGTACTAACACTTATAAGAGTATCAAGTCATATTTAATGAATCCTCCAGTTCTTGTATCCCCTGTACCTGGAAAACCATTGATACTATATATTTCAGCACAAGAGAGGTCAGTCGGAGTGTTGTTGGCTCAAGAGAATAGCGAAGGGAAAGAAAACTCTCTTTATTACTTGATTAGAGTGATGACACCGAATGAGATGAATTACTCGCCAATTGAAAAGTTGTGCATGGCGCTAGTCTTCTCGATTCAGAAGTTGAAGCACTACTTACAAGCTCATAGCATTCATCTTGTTTCCTGAGAAAATACCATCAAGTTTGTGATGTCAAAACCAGTCCTCAGTGATTGACTAGCAAGGTGGTACCTCCAGTTTCAATAGTTTAAGATCACATATATCCTTCAAAAGTATGTAAAAGGGTAGGCATTGGCAAACTTCTTGGCTAATCATCCAATATCGGATGATTGGGAGCTAACCAGTGAACTTTCCGACGAAGATGCAATAGTCATTGAAATTCAACCTCCAGGAAAGATGTACTTTGATAGTGCTGCACATCGTGGAAAATCTAATGCTGGAGTAGTGTTTGTTAATTCAGATTGGGGGGGGGGGGTTCTACCATATTTCTTTGTTTTGACACAATATTGCTCCAATAATGTTGCTGAATATCAATCACTGATACTTGGACTTGAAATGGGTAGTACCTCTACCAAATGCGGATGAAAAAACATATAATAAGCTTGATCATCTCGTTGCTATTTCCAAAGCTGCGAAGAAAGAATAACGATAACCCATCATTGACCACTTGTGTTATGGGATACTGCCATAAATGTTACACCCCGTATTTACAGGACATGTTTTAAGAACGTACGTAAGAACTCACAGTGTTAAGATTTGAGACTTGTAAAAATTTATCAGAATTATGAAATTGTCGGAAAACGTACTATTGTGACGAATGGGAGGGCGACACGTGTCACCCCCCTTAATGATGCCTTGGACGAAATTTGCAAGGGGCAAGAGGGTCATTGGACCTTGGTTAGCAAGACAAGTCTTGCAAGTAGTAGCTTGAGATAATTGACTTGGTCAAAGGGGTCCACTAGTCTTGATATTTGATAAGACTTCATCCAAACCACCCATTTGTTTGCATCTTGACCCTCCATGTTGCTATATAATACTAGTAGTAGTATGACAAGCTTAACACTTAGTAAAATTTTCACACAAATTGGATGAACATGAGCCTTAGCTCTCGGGTTCAACATGAGTTAGAAAGAAAAAAATTTGTTTGTTGTCCAATAATCTCCCCACTTTAAATGAAGGTTCCTAAGTGTATTGTGAGTGAGTCTCAATAGAAAAATCTCAGAAAAAGATAGTTTTTGGGTTAGTCGCAAGGTGAAAACCTAGTGGCTTTTCTAGGTTTTGGTTGGAAGTTTGAAGGAAATTGGTTGGTGTTGTTCTAAGGGTCTCAAGTAGCGGATTGAAGTGTCTCGAATAGTCTCTAAGTTGCTAAGGAGCGACTTCGGATTTGGAGTTGGATTGAGATTCGTTGAGGTATAATCTTGCCTCTTAATTAGTGTTACAAGATTATATATTTATTGTTGTTGTTAGCTTTACGTGTTGCTAGCATGAAGTTGATATGTTGAAGTTCATAAGTATTATGGATTGCTTGTAGCTTAAATCCGAAATGTTATATTAGCCACTTGAAGTTGGATTACTAATTGGTCGTTTATTAGAAATCGTCGCATGTTACTTACTTGAAGATTATAGTAGTTATAATCGATTGCGACTTGATATCATGTTAGGCTAATAACTTGGATTGAAATGGAAATTGGATAAGAATTGGTGTTATGGTACTCAATGTGGCCGAATTGGACATATAGTTTGTATTAGTTTGATATCTATTGTGGGGCGGAATTTTACACGTCTAGTAGGCGTGTAATCCCCTATTGTTGATTTCATTGGTTGGGCCTTAAATGTGGCGTGTTTGGTTATTGTATTCGGCCTTGAAAAAGGTGGCAAAGTGAGTAGAAACAAATGATGTGCTGTCCGATTTTCCGTAGAATTTAGTGACTTAGCACTTAGAATATTCTACGTTTGAAGTAAGAGGTTAATGGACGTATTGTGACCATTATAGGTTGAAGTACTAAGTATAGCGTATCCTACTTGAAGGATGAAATAACTATCAAGGTTGAAGTACTTTGGAGCATTTTGCTACTTGTCGATAATCGTCGCGAGGTATGTGAACCTCTTCCTTCCTTTGGCATGATTCTATGTATGGAATATACCTGTGGTATCATTTCATGTTTCCTTCTACTCTTAGAAGTTAAGAGGTAGTTGTGTGATTTGCTCTATGTAGAACTTTTCCTATCTTTTGAGCATGATTAGTTGCACGTATGTAGTACGGTAGACGTACAACACCTTGATATCCTTTACTAGTTGTATAAATAGCCAAGTCAGGTGGGTTAGGAGATTAACTCATTTCTTTGAAAGAATAATGGATGTCTTAAGTTTTATTAAGTTAAGGGACTTGAAGAGTTTTAAAGTATGTGATACTTGTTCCGTTTTAAACGTATAAGTCCCTTGGATAGGAAATTGTATTTGGCTAAGGTATAAAGTGAATATAACGACTTTATGGGAAGTTGGTTATATTTGCGTTATGGAAAGAAAAATGACTTGATTTTTTAATGAAAAGGCAACTTGATTTTAAGGCATCAATTGCCTAAGGTTTTATAATAAAAGGAGTCACTTGATTTCTAAAGGTTAAGAGACTAATTGTACTTTGAAAGTTAAGAGAATTGATTTGAAAGTATACAATACTTGGTTTTAAAAAGTATAAGTCTCTTGGTTATAAAAGGAATGGGTTTGTCTAAAACCATAAAGGGTTATAACGGCTTTATGGGAAGTTGGTTATAACGGCTTTATGGGAAGTTGGTTATAACGACTTTATGGAAGGTTAAGAGAATGGTTTTCTCTAATAAAGTAATAAAGGAAATAATTTGATTTAAGGGAATCACTTGCTTAAAGCTTTAAAGTAAGGGTCACTTGATTTAGAAGCCGAGAAATGTTTTTCTAAAAGTATCGTGACTTATGTGAAATGTACACAAGCCTTGATACTACGGGTGTTAGTATCTTGGGGTTTTATATTAAAGGAATCTTTTGAAAAGAATGTAAGTACGTAGTACTTGGGATTAAATTCCCGGATTTTGATGTGTAAAACGAAAGTGTCATGAGTTTATATAAATGGAAGTCTAAGGGTTTAATGAACTTGCCTGTATTTGCTTGTGATAGCTTTAAGTGCAAGTATTATATGTTACGTTGTCGTGACTCTCAGTTGGAGGGTCATTGTCTTGTTATAAGTTTACTTGACGCATCGAAGCGGTGATGTGGGATTCCACGGGTATGCTTCCATCATGATTGATCCTTGGACATGCTTATACGATGTGGGATTCCGGGGCATGTGACCAGGATGCGGGTTAGATGCCCGGACATTTTATCGGACGTACCGACAGTGACGGGGGATTCCACGGGTATGCTTCCATTGTGATTGATCTTGGCCATGCTTATACGATGAGGATGCCGGCATGCGGCGAGACGCGGGTTAGATGCCCGCGTTTTATTACTCCATGGCCATGCTTATACGATGTGGATTCCGGCATGCGATCAGTGTTATATTATTACTCCACGGGCTAGCTCCCACGAAGACTGCACTACGATGAGGACGCCGAGGCACGTTATGGCCATGCTTATACGATGTGGGATTCCGGGGCATGCGGCCGCGTTATATATATATATATACATATATATATATATATATATATATATATATATATATATATATATATATATATATATATATATATATATATATATATATGTTGTGTATGTAATACAATGAGGTGGGATGCCACAGGCGCGACACGTGGTTATATTTTACACTTATAGTTGTCGCAGTGATGTAGGATTCCACAGGTGAGATATATATATGTGTTGTGTATGTACGCAGCGGTGAGGTGGGATGCCACGGGCGCGACACATGGTTATATTTTACACTTATAGTTGTCGGCAGTGATGTGGGATTCCACGGGCAGGAGATATATATATGTGTGGTGTATGTGTACGCCGACAGTGAGGTGGGATGCCACGGGCGCGTCACATGGTTATAATTTACACTTATAGCTGTCGGCAGTGATGGGGGATTCCACGGGCACGCTTTGATATTTGTGTGACTTGATCGCGTCCCAGATTGGGCCGGGTAGTATAGGCGCCCCTCCTTAAAGGGCCGGATTATGTTATGAAAGATAAGTAAGTTTACAAGTAATGAACTTAATGATTTTTTTTCCTAATCATGTACATAAGAATGTGACCATAACTTTTATTGAAAATGGGAAAAGATAATAAGGTGCGATTAAGTTCATAAGTGGTAATGACACGAGGATCCGTATGTATTTTTATACTTGTCCTGTCATTCTTTTGTACTGATTATGATCACATCTTGTAAGTTATTTCTGCTCCATATTCTGCACTGTTGTTATCGACTTCCTGGGCTGCGTCATGCCCGCAGTTTTAGGTACCAGTTGGTGATCCTTGCTCTTAGGATCTCGGTTCAGTTTTTGGGAAAAAGCTCCATTTGCTCCGGAGGCTTATCTCTTGGTACGGTTTCCCCTGAGGTTGTAGATTCATGTGTATTTAGGGGTATGGCGGGGCCCTATCCCGCCACAGTTGTTATGTTAAAACTCTTAGAGGTCTGTAGTCACATATTGTGGGTCTGTTTGTAAAGAAAATGAGGCAACTGCTTCGTTTATGTATTTACTATCCAGGGAGGTAGCCTTATCGGCTAACCTGTTGATTTTATCTTTGATGATTTATTTTTAAGTTTCATGTATGTTCCGCTGATTATCTCTGATGTGTACCTGTAAGGGTGCCCAGGTAGGGCATCAGTCGCGGGCCCGGGGTCGGGTCGTGACAATAAAATCCAAGAATAAGAATTGAAATCTTCCGTCGTGCGCCTCACTTCCTTTACTACAAGAATACCTTATATAGAAGATCATTTGAGGGAGTACTCTTTTAGTGTTTGGGGGAAGATGAATAATTCAAGTTTTGCAAGAAGCACATTCCGGAGTATGTGGATCACATCAATTTGGACCCAAGCTCCACTTCCATATAAAAAGGATGGGATATTATTGGCCATCAAAGGTGAATGATTGCTTGGACTACACTCGAAGATGTAAATATTGTATGTTTCATGCAAATTTTATACATCATCCGCATGAATCATTACACTTGACTATCACATCTTGGTCGTTTGACACTTGGGGGTTAGATATTATTGGTCAGTTGCCTAAATCTTCTGGTGGGTACATCTTGGTTGCAACTGATTATTTATTAAAATGGGCCAAAGTTGTCGCTCTTAAAAAGGTAAAGAATGAGAATGTTTTGAACTTCATCCGAGTAAATATCATCTACCGCTTTGCAATCCCTGGTGATAAAGTAACGGACAATGGCAAACTATTTGATAACAAATTGATGAGCAAGATTTGTGATCTCTTCAGTTTCAAGCAACAACCAAAATCTTCTACGTATCATACTCCTGCCAATGGTCTAGCTGAAGCATTCAATAAGACTCTATGTAACTTGTTGAAGAATGTCATCTCCAAGTCCAAATGAGATTGACATAAATGAATGGAAGAAGCGTTGTGGGCATATAGAACGACTTACCACACACCGACAAAAGCAACCACATATTCTCTTGCTTATGGTGTTGAAGTAGTTCTACCACTTGAGCGCTAAATACCTTCTTTATGACTTGCTATTCAAGAAAGGCTACCGAAGAAGTAAATGCTCGATTACATCTTGCAGAGTTATAATCACTTGATGAGAAGTGGTTGTAAGCTCGACAAAATCTCAAATGTTTTCAAGCTCGTCTATCTCGTGCCTTCAACAAAAAGGTACCCCTGAGGTTCTTCCAAGATGAAGATCAAGTCCTTGCAGTAAGAAGACCAATTATTGTTTCCCATAAGTCTGGGGGCAAATTCACCTCGAAGTGGGATGGACCATATGTCGTACAAGAAATGTATTCAAGTGGTGCTTACAAGTTCGTTGATGCAGATGACGTGAGAATTGATCCAATTAATGCAAAGTTATTGAAGAAGTACTATCCTTGAAGCAAGATGATGCTCCTTAAGGTACGAGCATAAAATTCATGTATACTTCTGGCCCGCAAGAGTATAAACTATGCACGGTCCAAAAAAATGTCCGCTAGATTGAAAATCTCGCAAGAAGCGACCTAGGTAAAAGTTAGGACAAAAAATCATTTTTCTGAACTACGGAATGACTTGATCCTCTTCAAGTAGATACATATGCCTCTTAGAGTTTTATTCTAAGCTCAGTCTCATGAGTTAAAAAAATATGTCACTCTATGTGTTATTTGAGTCAAGTATGATGGATGAAATCCGTCTGACCAGGCATATGCAAATCATATGCCTGAGCATCATTTCATTAAAATTAGACATTCACCAAATACTGGTGGCTCGATGGGAATAATATGCACGTTGTATGCTGAAGATCGCATGAATTAGGTATTATATTCTTTCACATTGCGGTCTTCTTATTTCAACTGTTCAAACTCACGCCTGAGCGCATCTTTTCGGGTGTTAGGCATGTACTTTTTAATGAATGCGGCTCTGAACTCCCCCCACGTCATCGGTGGTGACATCGGGGAACGATTTCTTCTAAAATTTCTCCACCACACCCCTGTATTGTCCATAGTTTATCATTGCACATCCCCTTCCACAATCATTTGAAGGAGGAAGTACGAGAACCAAATCTTTGAAAAGACTCAAGATAGGCACGGGAGGAGTATGAAAGAAGTGAAACTGTTTAGGATGTCATTTCGTTCACTTATTACTAAGGTGGCGCGCACACCGTCGCAATAAGTAACCGTTCAAACACCCAACTCAAAAACAATTCTTAGAATCTCTTAACCTGGTTTAGCTCTGATACCAACTTGTCACGCCCCGACTTTTCTTAAGTCTTTCCTTAAGGCGTGATGGCACCTGGACAATTATTTATTTTCCAGGCGAACCGTTAACTTCTTTTCTTCCTAGATTAAACATGTATTTAAGTGCGGAAGTAATATATATATAATAATAAGAAATTCAAAGCTTACAAAGAACAATCTTGTGTGGGGCATTCCCCGAGATAATGGAACCTAGTTCTTTAAACATACTTTATGAGAATAACTTTCACCAAATCCGAAATAATGGATTGGTGGGTCAAAGAGGCTGAGGTACGATCACTAGCCCTGTTGCGGAGCTTTTCCTCTATCACACTTTCCTGAAATATGTTAAATAAAAGAGTCAGCCCTACCATCCGGGGCTGAGTGAGAACCTCACCCTATAATTCAAAGTAATCTCACAATATTTTAATTACAAACATATTAGGACACAATAACCATGTTATGAAATAAACTTCAACATTTTCAATGTATCATAATCAAGTATTCACACAATAATATTCTCTTTCAATTCGTTCGTGACGTATCACTTAACCAACATACATGTTTTATCTCATGTTACATATCAAGGTATTCCTTTGTATTTATACATTTGTTGCGGCGTGCAACCCGATCCGATGCATTTACAAATGCACTTATATATTTATTGTGGCATAACCCGATCCGATGCATTTACAAATGCATTTACATATTTGTTGCGCGCAACCGATCCGTCGATTTACAAATGCATTTACATATTTGTCATACTGCATAACCCGATCCGATGCATTTACAAATGCATTTACATATTTGTTGCGGCGTGCAACCCGATCCGATGCATTTACAAATGCATTTACAAATTTGTTGCGGCGTGCAACCCGATCCGATGCATTTACAAATGCACTTATATATTTATTGTGGCGTACAACCCGATCTGATGCATTTACATATTTGTTGCGGCCTGCAAAACGATCTGATGCCTTTAGAAATGCTTTTACATATTTCTTGCGCGCATAACCCGATCCGATGCATTTACAAATGCATTTACATATTTGTTGCGGCAACTCCGATCCGATGCATTTACAAATGCATTTACATATTTGTTGCGGCGTGCAACCCGATCCGATGCATTTACAAATGCATTTACATATTTGTTGCGGCGTGCAACCTGATCCGATGCATTTACAAATGCATTTACATATTTGTTGCGGCGTGCAACTCGATCCGATGCATTTACAAATGCATTTATTTATTTGTATTTGTATATGTTATATGTTCAAAAGGCTCAATTAATAATTCCTTCTTTCAATATTCCGCCCTTCCCACTTGTATGGGTTACAACTCTCAAACCGTAAGTCGGATTTATGTACGTAAAGTCTCAAACTGTCGAGAACAGAATAACCTAGAACTTTTATTCAGCACAAAATTTTAAATTCCCCACCGAAACATTCAGTTTTTCAGTTTTAACAATTACCTTAAGAACTGTTTCACCGAATTTATTATCAGAACGATACACAATCTTAAAACAGTCATAACTTCTTATCCGTAAGTCGGATCAAGCCCCGTAAATTCTCACAATGACGAGAAAAGGCAAATATAGGACTTTCATTTGAATCAACATTTCATATTCTGTACCAATTGCTACAGTTTTACCATTTTACCCAATGCTTTACGGATTTCAATCAGTCCGGGACAGAAACTTTAAAGCGCAATAACTATCAAACGTAAGTCCGTTTTAACTCTTCTTTAGCTAGATCTGTCCTTAACATAGAGATTTACAACCATGTAAATTTTCATCTAATTTTAATAAGTACAACTCAAGTAAAACAGTTTGTAATTCTGCCTTCCCAGATTTCGTCCAAACCTGTGGCAGAAAGTTTAAACCATGATAATTCTTAAACCGTAAGTCCGTTTCATCTCCTCTTTGGTTCGATTTGTTCGTAACGGAGATATCTACAACCATACAAAATTTTATCTAATTCTAGTAAGTATAACTCCGAAAAACAATTCGTAAAGTTCATGATTCGAACTAGCTGTTTAAACAATCAAAGTTCATGATTTTTCTTTTAACACCCAAATTATATTCTAGCATGTATAGAACTTAAAATAAAGGATTTCACTAAGAATTTTGAGTGAGAAAACTCACATTTGTTGCTTCGTAATCGCGAATGAAAATCTCAACTTCATCCTTGATCTCCTTAACCTTTTGTTCTCTGAAATTTTCTGGATTTTTTTCCTCTTTGTTTTGTTCCTGATTTTTCGTTGTATTATTCTGAAAATTATTTTACTCTCTTCATTGTGTGAGTTAACTATATAGATGTGCATGTTGCACATATTTTAGGATGTGAGGGAGTAGAAATGGAAAATGGGAGAGTTAGTGAGTGAAGTGGATGTGAGGGAGTGGAAATGGAAAATGGGGAAGTTAGTGAGTGAATGTTTTTTTTTCCTGTTTTTATTTTTATTTTATTTTTTATTTTTTTGGGACTTTACACCTCTTCAAGTAGATACATATGCCTCTTAGAGTTTTATTCTAAGCTCAGTCTCATGAGTTAAAAAAATATGTCACTCTATGTGTTATTTGAGTCAAGTATGATGGATGAAATCCGCCTGACCAGGCATATGCAAATCATATGCCTGAGCATCATTTCATTAAAATTAGACATTCACCAAATACTGGTGGCTCGATGGGAGCAAACCTCTATGGCAAATGAGCTTCTTCAACAAGATGATTACAAAATTTTAGTGGGATACCAAGTTTTCAAATTGAAGTGTTCAAATCCTCCAATTCTTCAAGTTGGTGTTTCAAATCTATCACATCTGCAAGTTGAAGTCCTCAAACCCGCCAAGTCTGCATGATAAAGTCTCAAATCTACCAAGTCTGCAAGTTGAAGATCTCAAATCTATCAAGTCTGCAGAGTTTAGTCATAAATCTACCAAGTCTGCAAGTTAAAGATCTCAAATCCGCCAAGTCTGCAAGTTGAAGTCTCAAATCTACCAAGTTTTCAAGTCGAAGTCCTCAAATCAGGGCGGGGACGAGTAAGATTATCTTACGGTTATTAGGGTAGGGACGAGTAACCATCACTTTGCAACAATAAGATTACCTTACCGCTTTTAAGACGGGGACGAGTGGCCGTACCTTTGCGGCTTAAGATTACCTTCTTTATGCATGGATCATCTCCTTGAGCAAGAACTCATCATTGACGTTTGGACCTACAAAAAACAAAAGGAGAAAAGAACAAAAAATATATAGAAGATTAAAAGGAAATGCAGAAGAAAGAAAAATATACCTTGTGCCTTGATGGTTGCAAATCGGACTCAAAATCTTTGCTGGAAGAGCTCGCAAATTTGCGTTCTAAGAATGAGAAGTACCAGCCAGCCCGTAAGGAACTCACCCAAGTCCGGAAGATGTCCGTTTGTGAAATCAATGTGAGAATATGTGGTTTCCACCCCTATATATAGAGTTTCAGCCGTAATCAAATAGCACTAGGAAATTGATTCCTAGTAGGACTCAAGAAACGCATGCTTACAAGTTACACTTAAAGGCGGCACTACGCAAATCACTATTTGATTCCGAAAAGGATTTCCAAGTCCATGCGATGATCTTGCCACTTTTGATAATGGGGAATAAAAGCATTTACTGCTAAGGGTATTATTCACATTTTTCAACAAAAAGACAAAGAAACAAGTGGCAAATTAGTGTGCTCTTCAAAGTCTTATATGGGGCTATGTGGGTATAATGACAAAGCAACATGCATATCAAATTTAATCATTACATTGGACAGGATAATTGCAATTAAAAGAAAATGGAGATGCTTAGCAATGGAATTCAAAGATAATTGTTCAAAGAATAGGGATATTCGAAGTTTTAAATTGATCGGGGTCAAATTATACTCCATTGGTACTTCAAAACTTCTTCCAGAAATCTAATACGTTTATAATCCGACAAGTCTTGAAGTAGGGACATTTGTGGATGAACGAAATTTTATTAAATTTAAATTCGCATGAAATTTGAATTATATTCAAGACAAATTAGTCCGAATAAATAAATTATGAGCTAATATAATTGGATTAATTATTTGAGTTCAATAAATGGATTTTAATTAAAATAAGTCCAAATGCATTGGACTAGTCCATTTAATGTGGAATATAAATGATGAGACCGCTTTACTAAACCCAAAAATATTATCTTATCTTAGAGGCCCAAATTGGGGCCACATGTCAAATGATGTGGCACGCCAAGTCAAATGAAGGAGCCGATAGGATCAGGTCAAGATAATGGAAATCAAGATGACATTTATATAATGTGGCACGCCATGGAATTCTTCTACTTCACAACCATCAATCTCTCAAGATAATGGAAATCAAGATGACATTTATATGGAGGTGATTTCTACATCTATTTAGTAGAAGGTTCAACTGATAAAATTGAAAATGAAATTCCTTATTGTTATATATATGGAAAATAATCTTACTATTTTTAGTGAGGCCATGCAATCTCCGGATGAACCGTTATGGAAGGAGGTTATCAAAAATGAGATATATCCATTATAGAAAATAATATTTGGATCCTAACATACATTCCATCCGGTTGCAAATCCATAGATGGTAAATGATTGTTCAAAAAGAAGTTAAAAGTAGATGACACCGTAAATAAATACAAGGCTCGCTTTGTAGTTAGTGATTTTACCCAAAAGTATGGCATTGACTACTTTGATATTTATGCTCATGTGGCTAAAATATCCACGATAAGGGTGCTTATTGCACTAGCCTCGATTTACAATGTAGCAATTCATCAAATGGATGTCAAAACTGTATTTTTGAACGGTGAATTGGAAGAGGTAGTCTATATGAGACAACCTGAGGGGTTTGTAGTTAAAGGACAAAAGAAGAAAGTGTATAAACTTGTAAAATAATTGTATGGGCTAAACCAAATTCCTAAGCAATGACATCAAAAATTTAATGAAGTAGTTTTATCTAACGACAAAAATCAATGAATCAGACAAGCGTGTTTACTACAAATTTGAAAAAGAAAAAGGAATTTTCATTTGCTTATATAGATGATATGATGATCTTTGAAACTGACACAGAAGGGTTGAGACCACCAAAAGATTGCTATCCCTTCAGTTTCCACGAAAGACATGAGAGAAGCGGATGTCATTATTGGTATAAGAATTATTAAAAATGGTGGGATTTTTTCCTTAACACAATTCCATTATATTGAGAAAGTATTAAAGAAATTCAATCTTTTGGATTGTAATCCTGCTTTTATTCCGTATGATTCATGTTTTAAATTGAAAAGAAATGACGGAAGGTAGTTTCTCAATTTGAGTATGCTAAATTAGAAATAAGATTAGTTAGTTCGATATTGATAAGACTTCAGTCCCCGACAACGACATCAAAAACTTGTTGAATTTTTTTTATATGCTACGCAAGTGAACGTATCACAATGTAGTAATAATCTCGGTAAGACCGAATATCGTTCACAGAGACTAAATTATCAGTACTGATTAACGAACCTTTAGTTTCTATTTGGCAAACGTTTATGAGTTTGGTTTTATAAACTAAGAATTAACAACTAAGCAATAATCAAGAATAAACTAAGAATGATAATACTTGGAGTTTAAATGAGTTATGAAGGTAATTAGGACTTCCAATATCCTCAACTATCCACTCTATCACGTGTTAATGCAAGACTAAAAGGCTTAACAAGTTACAAGAGTGAATCTTTTGGCTTGGATTTATCCAAGTGCTTTGTTTATGTTCTTGTATCTTAGGGGGGAACACTTTTCACGGCGGATTTCATTGGAATTTCATCTTGTTCATCTTGTTCGTGAGATTTATTTTCTAAGTTTCGGATGAGCTGAAACGAGACTGTTTGCGTGCTTGATTTTGGTATTTATTACGCTTGTCTTGCCTTACACTTTGCATTTATTATGAGAGTGTTCATCATCAATGATAGATACACATTTATTGTGAGCTAATTTCGAACTAGTGGTTCATTTATTGCGCTTGAACGAAAGAAGAAGGTTATATTTTTTTATTTGACCCCATCTCTTCTTCTTATAATATATATCCTCTCTTCGGCTCAAGCAAAAAGCCTTTAAGGCTTGGGGTTTACACCCCGGTTGGGATCGAAGCTCCTTCTTTGAAGGAAGGCACATTGCTCTCTCAAGAGGTGCAAGAAGCTCATTCTTCTGTTTGAGCTTCTCAACAACTACAATCTGGAAGCAAGGGGAATCTCGAATTCGGGTGATTTCCTTACACCTCCCTTCTTCTTTACGTTTGTTTAGATTAAGATTTAAGTTTTGGTATCCCTGGTTTGTGTTCCTTGTTGCTTTCTCTTTCGGGTGATCTCCAATTGAACTTTAAGCGAAGGGTAATTGAGTTAGGCCTAATATCAATTCTTTTATATGGTATCAGAGTCAAACTCATTCTAATTATTTATTTACCGATGTTGGACCCCCAAATTATATTATTCACGCTTCAGTTAATAAGGTCTGGACGTGCGGGAAAGTGTTAAGAGTCCCTCATCGGATATGAAATGAGAATATGAACTCCTTATATGCACTTGGACAATCCACACCCTTTGGAATTGAATTAGGCCCAAAATCCATTCTTTACGATTAGAATAGAATGCCTAACACAACTAACATTTCCCCTAAATTTAAGTTAAGTACGTAAGTTGGTGTATTACAACAGTCAAGTTAATCTTAGTTTTTTTTTTAGATTAAAGGTGTTTTTCAGTAGCAATAGAAATAGTTTTTCTAATATTGAAAAGAAGCTATAAATTTCTATTTTCTCTAAGAAGCAAAAGCAAAAAACATAAATTAATATTTTCAAGATGAAAATATCCTTATAATAAATTTAAATTTTACCAAATTATTCCTCACTAATTTAACACATATCATTCAATTAAGTACATTTTCCCTCTTTTTTTGTCTTTATGATTTCTACCATGTCTTTTCCTTTTCCTTTTTTTCTATTTCTTTCCTCCTTCTCTTTCTCATGGGAATAGTCCGTCAACCATAAATACAAGTCACTCCTCCCTTTCCTCAATTGCATCCTTCTCTGCAATGAGGAGTTAGAGAGAAGTTTCTCTCACTAGGCGAAAATGCTCTCAACATTTTTTTCTAGTCGCTCTTCGCAATCCGCCTCATTCCTATGATGTCATCTCCGATTTCATACCTTCTAAATCTGATTTCATCTTTAATTTTCAAAAGATTGTCTTAAGAAGATTCTTCATCTTGTTTAAAGATTGTTCAAGATTTGCATTAAAAGTCATCTTCTTAGTCAAAGAAGCTTGGTCAAATAACAATATGTTTATCATATATATATATATATATATATATATATAACACTTCTCAAATGAATTGATCAAACAAGCACAAAAAGAGTTCCCAAAAACAAAAAAATAAGAACTGGTCATTTGCACTTTTTCTTCTATTTCGTGATGGTCATTAATTTTTGTCCCTCAAATGAAATTTATGTCTATTGGGTATATATTTTTTAAGAAATCCGACACAATAATTTGTGGTGGGTCCTTTAAAAATTTATGTCCAATAGACAAATTCTATTTGAGGGGCAAAAATTAAAGACCAACCCATTTGAAAGATAACTCGTGCAATTAAGTGAATAAGAACAGACGAAAGACACATAGGGCTACAATGACTTTTGTAACAACTCAGTCCGATAGTAATATTGTCCTCTCTAGTACTAAGCCCGCACAACTTTAAAACATGTCGGTAGAGTAGGGTGTAAGGTCTGATTACTTATATATTCAAGATCTCTCTTGTGTTTTGCCGATATGAAATTTCTTAGCTAGGGTGTCACAACTTTCTACTTAATTTTGCTACATTTATTTCTCAAATTTGAGTTAAGAGAAACAGGATCTGTAACACAACTAATATTAAGTACTGAACTTGGGGTGTACTAACATAACGCAGCCAAAAGCCCAAAATTTCTTTAAAGCGGCAATTACTTCAGAAATTAAATAAATGAGTAAAACGTAACAGACAATTAGGGTTAAACACTTAGAACATGGATGGAATGGGCCATAAATAAATACTATTTAAACATGTCAACAAAAACACAATATATTAGACTCCTAAAGGACGTCGGTTTTTCTTCTTTTTTATTAATAGGGTTTTCCGAAGAGAGTTGTTCGGGTAGAAGTAGAATTATAAATCCACAACCAAAGACACTTCTAATATTCCGCTTGTAGAACGAGATGTCAAGGTCATATCCACATCCATATGTATCTAATGGCACAATATTTCGTCAACATGTCCTCCAATCAGCAGGAATGGACAGGCCCACATCTGAGGAAGCCAAAGAGAACACCATCAGCTACACCGCCGTTGATTGGAACCACAACAACAACAACAAAAAATCTAGCGTATTCTCACAAGTGAGATCTCAGGAGGGTGGTATGTACGCAGCCTATCTACCTCCACAAGGTAGTAGAAAGATTGTTTCCGAAATATCCCCGCCTGAGTGGAATCCCATGGATGATATAATATGCTTGCGTTCAATTGGTGCGGAGAGGAAATATATTGACTCTTATATTGATGATGTTCTCTATGGACCTTCTAGAAGGAAAAGATTGCCTGTATTTTCCAACATGCCGTTTGAAGATGATTTACTCTCTCGTAAATAGGGCATGTATCATACTGCTGTAATTTTATCATTTAGTAATATTCCGGGAACGGATTTTAATTGGATGGCCTTTTTGATGTAGTATTAATTGGATTGAAACTGGTGATGTTAGCTATGTAAGATATGTCTTAGTAGTTATTATTTTTTTCTGAAAAAAACAGTCACAAAAAGGATGAATTGTGAGTCAGGTTTATCTGACGATTCAGTTAAGTCTATTGATTCTGAATAAGAGTTTCACAAGGCTCAGAATTCACCTCCTCTTGTGTTTTCTAAGAGGGATAAGACTGTACCGTCTGATCGTTTTTAGCTAAAGATCTTTTTTTTAGAATTGATAAGTTTGATTCAAATTTGACTTTTCAGTATATGGGTTCGTTTCCGGGTTTCGTTA
Organism: Przewalskia tangutica; assembly: GCA_029844215.1. Lineage (NCBI taxonomy): Eukaryota > Viridiplantae > Streptophyta > Magnoliopsida > Solanales > Solanaceae > Przewalskia > Przewalskia tangutica. Next base: position 9,732,344 of record CM056733.1, on the reverse strand, counting down.
CTTTCGGTAGTTTCGGAGGGTCATTCATGACTTAGTCGAGTCATTGATTCACTTTCCGAGGCATTCATGTACTTAAATGGCTTTATTTGTAAAATTGTGGAATTTGGAGATTTTAAGTGTTTTCGTAGAAAAGTATGTCTTAGCTTCGGTCGTATGAGAAATATGAGTGTGCGCAAGTGAGTTTGTAGCATCGTTTATCTTGGAGTAACATGTTTGGTTTGTATTCGGAGGGTTCCGAGAGCGTTTCAGGTGTTTGGTGGAGAATTGGCTAGTTTCTAAGTTTGCTGGTTTCTGGTGTCCGCACCAGCGGCATTCTATCCGCTATTACGTCTCCACCTCTGTAGAGGTTGGCTCGCAGATGTGAGTCTTGTGTAAAGTTGTATTTTCTTCTTCTGTGGATGCTTTTCTCACAGAGGCTCCATCACCTTTGCGGAGTCATTTCCGCCCTAGCAATTCTCCGAGATTCTTAAGTGACTCCGCCTCAGCGGATCCTTTTCCCGCTGAAGTGTGACCACCCCAACGAAGTCGATTCCGCCAAAGCGGAGTTGCTGTTTCTGGTTAGATTGTTAAATGTTGTAAAATGATTTCATTTCACAATATACATTCTCTTAAGATTAGAGCTCGGCTAAGTGGAATTTCTTGAGGATTTCACTTTGGTTCTTCATTAGAGGTATAATCTCACCCTTGTTGCTTATGATTCATCTTTTAATTCTTCTAATCCTAGTATATATTATAATTTGGGAAGAAAATATCTTAAGCTTTCATGCTAGAATAAGGGGACTAGAATCTTGATTTGAGGGTTGATTATTAATTGTATTATTATGATATTGTAAACTAGTGTTAATTTATGATAGATGATCATATTGTGATAATTAATTTGGCATTAGAAATTCTTCCTAAATTGGATGGAAAATTTAGGGTTTGGAAATTGGAGCATTTACTAAATCTTGCAATTGAGGGTCCAATTGGGTTTAGTTTCAAATTAACTGAAGGATATGATTACTTAGCATGTTATTATGCTTGTTGAGTAATAAAGAGTCACGACCCGACCGCGGACCCGCGACTGGTACCCTAACTGGGCACCCTTACAGGTATACATCAGAGATAATCAGCGGAACATACATAAACTCAACAAGAAATAAATAACAGGTTAGTCGATAAGGCTACTTCCCTGGATATATATAAATCCAAAAGCAGTTACCTCTTTGTTTTTCAAACCGACCCACAAGATATGACTACAGACCTCTAAGAGTTTTGACATAACAACTGTGATGGGACAGGGCCCCGCCATACCCCTGAATGTACATAAATCTACAACCTCAGGGAACTGTACCAAAAGACAAAGCCTCCGGAAAAATGGAGCTTTCAAGAATCGAGCAGTGATCTAGAGTGAGGATCAACAAGCTATGTACCTCGACTGCGGCATGACGCGGCCCGAAGGTCGATTACAAAATATGTACCAAGTATGTAAAACTGAAAGTACTGTAATTTAATCATAAAGTTTATATATAAAAAGCTAGAGACAAGTATGATAATAAAATTAACAGTACAACCGTGCCTTACCTTATAATATTTCATTTTCCCGAAATTTCCATAATTGGTCAAAATATCGGAAACCTCGTGGGCCCCACAAAAACGTAAAATTTCTCGGGTGGGCCCAACGTATCCAACTCTGTAAATAAACTTCCATAGTTTTGATAAATTCTAAACGTCTCAAATAGCAAATTCGAGAAACCAATTCTCATTACTAAACAGTTTTCCTTCACGAGGCTCGAAATAATTTTCCGTAGGAAAAAGCAATCCTTCTTTTGTTTCAATCTTAAAGTCGTACTTTCTCACGTACGTTCTCTTAAACATGTCATGGAATTACGGGGTGTAACATTCTTCCCCCTTAGAAACATTCGTCCCCGAATGTTCTTTCGAGACTCCATCTAAACAGATATCAGCATAGTCCCCTTCTTTCCAAATCTTATCACACCCTTCACGGGTGATACCTTCAAGAAGACCCAGTCGTCAACCTGAAACTCCAAGTGTCAACGTCGATTATTTGCATAAGACTTCTGTCGACTCTGAGCTGCTAATAACCTCTCCTGGATAAGCTTCCCCTTATCCACATCCTGCTGAATTAAGTCTGGGTCAACTACCTGAACCTCGCCAACATCGAACCAACGTATCGGCGACCTACACTTCCGCCCATACAAGGCCTCATAAGGTGCCATCCGAATACTGGAATGGTAGCTGTTATAATACGTCACTCAACGAGAGGCAAAAGATCCTCCCAGCTACCCCTGAAATCAATAACACAGGCCCGCAACCTATCCTTAAGTGTCTGGATAACATGCCCTGCCTGTCCGTCGGTATGAGGGTGAAATGTAACACCGAGACTCACCTGTGTCCCCAATCCCTTCTGGAAAAACCTCCAGAAGCTAGCCGTAAACTGGGATCATCTGTCTGTCATAAATAAATGTAGGAACCCCGTGCAGTCTCATAATCTTCCTGATATATATTCTCGCATAATCCTCAATTGCCTCAACGCAATACTTTTCCCACGGTTATCTAAAATTGTAACCTATGGCATGACGACACTGAAGATCTTACCAGTCTCACATCCATCGCCTAATAACGTGAGTACACATAACCCCATAATATGTAAAACTATCCTTTTACGTGGGGGAGAGAGCTTATCTCCCTTTCCTAATCTTGATCATCAAGCGCCACCTTATAATCGTATGGATTTTCAAAACCTACCAACGATGTCTTCTGTTTTCCGCAGGCAGCACTCGTACTTACCTTATTCTTGCTTTGCGCATTTTCCTGAACTTATTTGGAAAGTCGTGGCCCTGACCACCACACTAAACCAACTCCAAGTACCCCCAAGGGCACTTAACATAAAATCCTTCAATAATCGTACGTTCTTATCTCCGTCTCTTAACGTTCAAATTCAAATCAATCATTTCAATAAAACAAGTTACATGGACTCCACAAATTATCATGTCAAAGAAGGAAGGAATAACTTACATATTACTAACACTTCCTTTCCTTCCCTATCGATAACCGGCTCACCGGAAAACTGGAATCGAACCAACCTCTCTCTACAGTCAATCTTGGCACACACGAAGCCAACTAGTCCATACTCATAATGACCTTAAAGTCTATCGTATCCAGCTCTACCAGGTCTGCTAGGGTCTGACGACTGTATCATCACCGGGAAAATCTTATATACCCGCTCAGCTACCACCCAATCACCCACTGATGTAGCTACCTCGAAAGGTCCTTATGGATTCAGGATCTATTCCTCTACACTTGGTTGCTCTCATTCTTACTGGGCGTACTCTTTCCGTACTTCCAAACTTATACTAGCATACGTACATAACCTCTGTACTAATTCTGGCCTCCAATCTTTGGAGTTACTAAATGGAACAATATAAGGCCATTTTCGGCTCTCACGACCTGGTTCCTGTGGAACGCGTCCACGAACCTGTAAAACAATTAACTAGACTTGGGCCTTGCACCCTCGTGACCCTGTCACGTAGCGGGACTACTACCAACTGATCCCACTCCATTTCAGGCTATGGGGCGACCCGTAATAGGTCCTCAACCCGACCCACCGTCATACTTAACTCTTACCCTTAGTCTGAATTAAATCTTATTGCCCGAGAAGGCCTTATATACCTAAGGTCTCGGCGGTTATCAATAATCTCAGGCTCGCAATTTCCATGCTCCAAGCCTACCTTCTCAGTCCCAGTAAACGGGTACAATAACTTCTCATAAACTCTCAATCGTGTTGTCTTCATCATAACAACCATAATTACTCCATATTGATCTCATTCGTACAATTCTCTTAAGCATACCACGTAGCTTAATCTACTAACATAGTATTCCCTTAAGTCCCTTAACATGATTCCTTAAGGGTCCATGACCTTCTCAGACAGCTCATCATCTCCTAATTATCTCAAATTAGCACGTAAACCTTGATGAGAATTCATTAAGTTGTTTCACACCTTCCCGGTATCTTGTTAGTCATTACCAACTCTTGGTAATCTAAAATCATTCTAGGCAATACGCGTCTGACCCTCATACACAAATCCGTATAGCTGTATGTCATAATACAAACAATACAACAATTACTACCAATCTAGATACGCAATCCACATAATCCTTCCTGGGTCACTGCTGTCTTTCTCGTAGCTGCAATCAACATAACTCGTTAGGGAGAGACGACCCTAACAACACAGCTCTATCGCACGATCTAAGAGTGAGAAGAATGGAAACCAATCCTAAATGTCTTACATCTTTCTGGTTATAGATGTGGTGCACAACACACCGATAACCAAGACTCTACTAGACACGGTCTGTAGACACTTTCCGAGGACTAACTGCTCTGATACCACTTTTGCCACGACGCGACCCCGGGCCCGCGACTGGTGCCCTATCTGGGCACCCTTACAGGTATACATCAGAGATAATCAGTGGAACATACATAAACTCAACAAGAAATAATAACATGTTACTTCCCTGGATATATATAAATCCAAAAGCAGTTACCTCTTTTTTTTTCAAACCGACCCACAAGATATGACTACAGACCTCTAAGAGTTTTGATATAACAACTGTGACGGGACAGGGCCCCGCCATACCCCTGAATGTACATAAATCTACAACCTCAGGGAACTGTACCAAAAGACAAAGCCTCCGGAGAAATGGAGCTTTCTAAGAACTGAACAGTGATCCTAAGAGTGAGGATCAGCAAGCTATGTACCTCAACCTGCGGCATGAAAGCAGCCCCCCGAAGGAGGTCAATACAAAATATGTACCAAGTATGTAAAACTAAAAGTACTGTAATTTAATCATAAAGTTTATATATAAAAAGCTGGAGACAAGTATGATAATCAAATTAACAGTACAACCGTGCCTTGCCGAAACGAAAGTAATGAAAGTCAGTTTTACCTTTTAAAGACTATTTCAACACATGAACAATAGTCACACCATGGCTAGGGACACAAGCCCTCAAAACCATCACACAGTCCAGTAAGGGTCTCAAGCCCGCAAAACATCTACGCGTGCCCGTGGAATCCTCCATCACTGGCGACAGCCGTAAGTGTAAAACATATCCATGTAACACGCCCGTTGAATCCTACCTCATTTGTGCGCATATGCAATATATATATATATATATATATATATATATATATATATATATATATCTCATGCGTGGAATCCTCATCTGGTACATGACTTCATGGAGAGCTAATCCGTGGGGTAATAATAGTATATAACATATCCGTGGAATCCTCATCTAAGTGCATTATGTGGAGCTGGTCCATGGAGTAATAGTATATAACATGGTCGCATGCCCCGGAATCCTTCATCGTATAAGCATGTCCATGGAGTAATAATAGTATATAACATGCCCGTGGAATTCCTCATCTCGGGTACATGTCTTCATGGGGAGCTAATCCATGGAATAATAATAGCATCCGAGAATTTAACCTGCATCATGGTAGCATGCCCCAGAATCCCTCATTGTATAAGCATGTCCATGGATCAATCACAATGGAAGCATACCCGTGGAATCCTCTATCACTGTCGGTACGTCAAAGTAAATTCACAACAAGACAGCCGACCCTCCAACCGAGAGTCACGACAGCGTACAAATATAATACTTGCACTCAAAGGCTATTGCAAGCAAGCATAGGCAAGTTCATAAAATCTTTAGACTTTCATTATCATACAAAAATGAATTTCATTTTATAAACTCAAGGCACTTTCGTGTCACATAAAAATTCGGGATTTTAACCCAAAGTACTACGTACTTCCATTCTTTTCAAAAGACTAATTTTTATATAAAACCCAAGATACTAACACCCGTAGTATCAAGGCTTGTCTATATTTCAAACAAGTCACTACACTTTTAGAAATACATTTTTAGGCTTCTAAATCAAGTGACCCTTACTTTAAAACTTTAAGCAATTAATGCCTTTAAATCAAATTGCCCTTCTTTATTTCAAGTCATTTATCTTTGTTTACATTACTAGAGAAAACTATTCCTTTAACTTTCCATAAAGTTGTTATAACCAACTTCCCATAAAGTCGTTATACTAACTTTATGCTTTAGAAACTAAGACATCTTTAACCTTTCATAAAGCCGTTATAACTAACTTCCCATAAAGCCGTTATAACTCTTTATGTTTTAGACAAATTCATTCTTTCTTTATAATCAAGAGGCTTATACTTTTTAAAACCAAATATCATATACTTTCAAATCAAGTCATATAACTTTCCGAATACTTCAAGTTTCTTAACTTTAGAAATCAAGTTTCTTAACTTTAACATAGTTCAAGTAATCAATACTTTACACGTCAAGATGTCTTTATACATAAGATCAAGTGACCTATACCTTTTAAAAGTCAAGTTACTACACTCTCAAGAATCAAGGCAAGGATACTAAAATGGAACCGAGTTCTCTTAATTTACGTACGTCTACCGTACTATACATTTTACAAGATTCATGCTCAAGAGATAAGAAAAGTTTCCACATACCTTTCCGACTCAATCCACTTACCAAGTTGAATACACCGCGCGTAGAATGTCAACCTATAATGACCACAATACGCCTATCAACTTCTAGCTTTCAACGTAGAATATTTCTAAGTATAAGGACTCTTATTCTACGGAAAATCGGGCAGCACTTCCTTTGTTTCTACATATTTTTTCACCTTTTTCAAGGCCCGAAATCAATAACCAATATGCCACATTTAAGGCTCATCACATCAACTAGCCAAAGGGGATTACACGCCGCACAAGACGTGTAAAATTCAGCCCCACAATTGATATCCAAATAGTCCAACATTTCAATGCCATTTTCGGCTACAATGTACAACAATGCTAAGTCTCATCCAATTCTTTTTAATCCAAGTTGTTTAGTCTAACATGTTATATAGCCGCAATCGATTATAACAACTACAATCTTCTCTTTAGATAACATGCGCGATTATAACTATCGACCAAATTGTATTTCAATTTCAATGGCTAACAAGGTCATTCTCGGATTTAGGCTTCCAATATTCATAACACTTGTCAATATTCATTATATAATTCACATGATCATATATCAACTACTAACACATGTAATCTTTAATTACTTAAGTAAGATGAAGATCATTACCTTGTTAAGCCCAAATATAACTCCAAGATTTAAAGTCGCTCCTTAGCAACTTAGCTCATTTCCTTCACGCTCCAATCCGCTATTTGAAACCCTTAGAAGTTCATAAATAACTTCCCTTCAATTTCCAAACAAAACTTATGAAAACAACTTAGGTTTTCTTCTTGCGACTAACGTAAAAACGTAACTTTTCCGGGATCTTTCTATTGAGATATCCTTACAATACCCCTAGGAACCTTGGATTGAAGTATTGTGAATTATGAACAACAAACGAAAAAATTTCTTCTTCATGAGAGTGCAAAGCCGAGAGCACCTCTTTCCCTAGCTCAAGTTTCTCCAATTTTTTTCTAAGTGTTGAGACAAGTCTTGCTACTTGGATGAATATATAATTAAATGGAGGGTTAAGATTAAAACACTTGTGGAGTTTGGATGAAGAGGTTTTAAATATCTATAGTCAAGTGGGCTCATTGACTTAGTCAATTATATCAAGCTTTGGGCTAGTCAAGACTTGATCATCTTACCTTGGTCATTTGACCATTTTAGCCTTGGCTAAAATCGACCAAGTCCAAGTGGGGGGGTGACACGTGTCGCCCTCCCTTTCGTTATAATATTTTGTTTTCCCGAAATTTCCATAATTTGTCAAAATATCGGAAACCTTGTGGCCCCACAAAAATGTAAAATTTCTCGGGTGGGCCCCACGTATCCAACTCTGTAAATAAACTTTCATAGTTCCGATAAATTCTAAATGTCTCAAATAGCAAATTCGAGAACCCAATTCTCATTACTAAACATTTTTCCTTCACGAGGCTCGAAATAATTTTCCGTAGGAAAAAACAATCCTTCTTTCGTTTCAATCTTAAAGTCGTACTTTCTCACATACGTTCTCTTAAACATGTCCTGGAATTACGGGGTGTAACATAAAGTTTGAATTTTGATACTGTGGGTCCGGAGTTGATTTTGGGTGTATCTTGGATTGTTTAAGGACTAAGTCCTTGTATGTTTATTAGCTTAATTATTAACGTAGAATATATATATGTTAGACTACGAGTATTCTGAGGAGCTCCGAAAGGGTAAGGCTTGTGTTGAGGGTTTGACAGGTCGTGTTCCTGCTTGGTACTGAGGTAGGCTACAATTTATCTTTTGTAGACTTCGATAGAAGTGCGTATTAGTTATAAATTTTGAGGGATATTGGGCGTGTTTGGAGGCCCCACCTTAGCGATTGTGATGAACGTTTGGGTGAGTACCAGTGTTGAACTGAGATGATGGGTGATTTGTGGAATCAGCCTTAAGTTGATTCCCACTGTTGTTGTTTGAGCATGTCGCCATTATGTGTACTTATCACCATTGTTGATTATTGCTATGTTTATTCATCACATTTCTTTCAATATGATAAACTGATTTACGTGGAATTACGTGTTATGGAGTTTCTAAAAGAATGTGATATTCATCTCTTATACTTTATTGCATCTCATACTTCATGATTACTTGTCTTATATTGTCATTTGCATTCATACACTCATAATTCTGATGATATTGAAATAAGAGTGGTATGAAAATATTGTGGGTCTAATGAGACCGGAAGAGGTAAGAATATATTATGAGATGGTTAAAAACATTAAGATGATGGAAATGATTGATGATGATATTACAGCTAAGAGTCGACATCCGTTGAGAAATTTCAGATTGGTTTATGGGCGGCGTAAGTCCCCCATGGGTTGCAGTTCATAGAATTTGAACACATGTATACAGGGCATGAAAGGTACCAGGCATTTGTATTTGCATTCATATCATACTTGTATTTATACATTGATTACGTGTTGATTGATAATGTGATTGTAATGATTATTGGAACCTAGGAATTATGATAAAGGATCTTGTTGATTATTTCATAGTACTTGGATTGTTGGTTATTGAACTCTAAGTGACTAAGGTGACTTATATGATTCAATGAACTCTTATGTGTACAAGGTGATTATATGATTCATGAACTCTTATGTGAACAAGTTGACTTATTGTTAGCGATTTTCCACACGCTTAACGCAAGTGTACAAATCGAAACAAGTAATATAGTCTAGGTAAGACCGAATATCGTCCTCAGAAACTGATGTTCAATTATCAAACATCTATTTTATGTTATCCATTTGGTTGTCGATAGTGTGTTGTTGTTTTTATCTATAAATTACTGAAAAAATGTAAAATTTAACTAAATTACTTTACTTAAATCAGATATGGTGGAAATAGGGCTTCCAATCTCCTCAACTATCCACTCGCCTTAATCCTTAATGCAACAATAAAAGTTCTTCTTCTATGTTAAGATAGTAGGTTAACTAGACCGTTTTATATTCTGGTTAGGATATAAAAACACTCAACCCGGTGCAAAAATCTTCTATATTTTTATGACAGATTTTACCACATAGGAGGATTAAGAACAATAACATATAAAACTACACAAGTATCAGGGTACTTTCGTCCACGATTTTAACCTATGTTTATTCAACTATAGCATATTCAAATCTCCGCTTTCGGATTTCGATTCGAAATCATATAAGTGATGATAACTAGTGATCAGTTAATTACCAAGCAATCAAAACAACTATTGAATAAATCTTAACTATATGAAGAAGAAACCAAATTAATGTATTAAGTCATAAAGACGAGGTTCAAGCGATTCGAAAGGAAATCCCTAAATAAAGTTTAGCTCCTAGCCATAGACATGCTAAGAACCAAAATATTATCCAACATAAACTGAAAGTAAATAAGTTAAAGAAAGAAAAATACTTAAGAACAAGTCTTTAATCTTGAAGCCTCCAAGAACTAAGTTATGTTGTGAATAGAGGAATGAGGGACCCTTGAAAAATCTGCCTAAAGGGCCTTTTATAGCTCTAAAAAACGTGTGCAACTTTTCCTTCATGGCCTTGGCCCATTCCTGCTCGAATCTGGCAATTTCCCCCCTTGGCGCCGCGACCATGACCTCTGACGCCGCGACGCCCAAACTTCTGCAGCCTCTCAGTACTTTCAGCGCCGTGGCCATGCAATCGTGCAGTTTGGCGCCACGACGCCCAACTCCTGTGTTGCTAATTTTTGTCCATTTTTGGCTCGGGAACCTCCTTTTCTGTCCACTTTTTGCTCTTTTTCGTCATTTTACATTTTTAAACCACTTTGACTCAAAAGGAAGAAAAACTACCCTGACACGACACATATTTACAAAACAAAAGGGCAAAATACTAACTAAAAATGACTCTAAAAGTGTATATAAAATACACCGATCACTTATACGATTGTTGAACTGCTTAGTGTAGGATTATGTGAGAGACAACTTGATATTTTTTTTATGTATCTTCTGTCGTTGTCGGCATATGATGTCTACGGGGGTACGTTGTGTACTCATACTACACTTGTTGTATTATTTTTGAATGCAGATACAACGTCTTCCACCAGTTCAGGACTTCGTAGTTGAGTCTGAGTTGACGGACTTCCAGTGTTCGGGGTAAGGATGCTTCCATTAAGCATGTCTTGGATGCTCTTATCTCTATTTATGTATTTTTACTTGTTTTGGGAGACATTATCAGACTTCTTAGACTCGTGTATTTGGATTTAGTGTTCTTGTATTATTGATCAGATTTTGGGAGTTGTATAACTTATTATCATATTCATCTTCCGCATTTATGTTATGATAAGACAATCTTATTAATTTTTGTATTATTTCCGCATTTCTTATTTATAATCATTGTGTAATTGGGAGTGATTCGTTTACCGGTGGAAAAAGTATAGGTGTCATCACTAACCCAGAAAGGATCCCGACAAAGACTAAGCTTGATTTTTGGCTAAAATCCTTCACTTGATTTGGGATGGTGGGAGTACTATAAGTTCTTGAATAACGAATACCAAATCTTTACATGTGTAGCATTTAACATGACTCCCAGAGAACCGGAGAAATTTAACTTGAACTATATAATAAGTGGAACTTTCGTGAACGATGAATGACAATTTCGTGATAAATATGTTTTTCATGGGTATTATAGTCTAACACTTTTAACAGGACAAAGGTGACGTTTGACTTCTTCTTTGTAATTTTCAAAGCAATCTATTTCTTCATCTCTCTATACAGTATATACACGACAAACTGTGTATATCAAAGGATCGATTTTTGTATATTTACTTATCATAGTTGTAGAATTCTTATATAAGTGTAATTATGATATTAGTCATGTATTAAGAAAAACTATTAGAATTATAGTAGGAAAAAATAGATTTATTTTCCATATTTAGGTATTGTATATTTGTATATATAACTCGTCATTAATAAAAATAATCAGGGAATTATTCTCTTTCATGGTATCAGAAGTCTAAGGCAAAAGTTTCTTCTCAATATACAACTTTTGCCGCCCTACTTGGTTCTCGGATTCCAAGCCGTGACCCCTCCCTCCCAAATTTTATTTCCAAATCCATAATTCTCTTATTGTTCTTTCATCATGATTACAAATCCATATATTTGTATATATAACATCAAGAAACACATCCCTATTGTTCTTGATATGGAAAACGTCCAATACTTGACATGGACGAAATTATTTAAGGTTCACGCATGCTCGTATCAAGTCTTTCATCACACCATCCCTTCGGTAGCAGGCAAGGAGAAGATGCCTACCCCCGATGATGACCCTCCGTTATGGACTACTCTTGATGCTATCGTTCTTCAGTGGATTTATTCCACTATCTCTACGGACCTCTTGCACGATCATTGAACCCGACGCCACGACAATGGAAACTTGGAATAGGGTGCGTGATATATTCCAAGATAACAAAAATTCTCGTGCTGTCACTCTTGAGCAGAAATTTCCTCATGTCAACAAGGAGGATTTTTCGAGTGTCTCGGCCTATTATAAAAGGCTGAAGGAATTGGCGGATCAACTCAAGAATGTTGGTGCGCCCATCACCAATGATCGTCTTGTTCTTCAGATGGTTGCAGACCTATAATGTCGTTGGGATGCTTCTTCATCAAATTAATCCACCCCTACCGTTCTATCAAGCACGTTCTATGCTTACATTAGAAAATGATAGCTTGCCTAGAAAGGCGACTACCAGAGCAAATTCCATCATGATGATGGCCATGTGCCCTCACTCATTCACAGATAATTATAGCTAAAATCGTAACAACGATGGCGACAAAAAAAGTCAAAATCGAAAAAATAGAGGCAAAAACCGCGGCGGAGTGGTGGCGACAGTGGCGGACGTGGTGGCAGTGGGCCAGCTGGCCCACAACACCACTGACCACAGCCTTGGGCCACCTGACCATGGGGTTGTGCCGGTGGCCCACTTCCCCCTTCTCGGCGTCTCCATCAAATTGGGCCAATTTCCAGAATTGGTCGAGGCATAGTTTCTCTAATAATCAGGACAAACAACCTGCTGGGCCTTGGCAGCAGGATGGTCTACTTGGGCCTCAGTCTCAGCATGCCTTCGTTGTTGCGAGCCCAACGGTTGTTCCAACGCTCACAGATATCGAGACCGTGATGCATACACTTTGATTAAATCTCCCAGACGAAAATTAGTATATGGACATCATTTCCATTTCTCACATGACATCTGCAATAGGTAATCTCTCGTCTTACTTCAATTTGAGCAACAATCGTGGTATAGTTGTTGGTAATGGTCATTCAATTCCAATTTGTGGTGATTGTCACACAAATTTATCTTTCCCGCATCCACCTATATTCTTAAAAAATGTTTTTCATGCCCCTCACTTAGTGAAAAATTTAGTGTATGTCAGAAAATTCACAACTGATAATTAAGATTCTGTTAATTTTGACCCTTTTGGATTTTTCTGTGAAGAATTTCAAGACGGGGATACCTCTAATGAGATGTAATAGTAGGAGAGAACTTTCTCCAATCACTACCACCACCATTTCCACGAGTCAATCCACACATTTAACGTTTGTCGCTTTTGCTCCTTTTTTGTGACATGCATGTTTGGGTCATCCGGGATCGTCTATTATTTCTTCTCTGTAAAAGAATAATTTTATTAATTGTAAGAGTACGCTTAGTACTCCAATTTGTCCTTCTTGTCCATTAGAGAAAAATGTTATATTACCTTTTGTAGCATCTACTCTAGTACGTTGATGCCTTTTGAAATTATTCATAGTGATTTATGGACATCTCTCATTTTAAGTTCTTTGGGCCATCGTTATTATATTTTATTCTTGGATGATTATTCTATTTTTGTATGGACATTGCCTTTATCTAAAAAGTTTTCAAGTTTTTTCAACCTTCTTAAAATTTAGAACATTCATCTGTACCCAATTTGAACGGGAAATTAAAGACATTCAATGTGACAATGGAAGGGAATATGTTAATAGGCCATTTTGAGAATTTTGTGACACTAATGTCATATCTTTTTGGTTTTCTTGTCCTCATATGTCCTCAAAAAATAGGAAGGCCGAAAGAAAAATTCGTACAATTAATAATATTGTCCTTCTTTTTGGCATCATGCATTACAAATGTCAACCTACCTCCTTTACATTCTCCCTAACAAACTTGATTATGGATTGCATTTATATCCATCTTCTATCTATACTCTCGTGTCTTATACAAATGCTGATTGGGGTGGATGTCCAGATACCAGACGTTCAGCATCTAGTTATTGTATGTTTTTTTGTGATAACTTAGTCTCTTGGTCGGCAAAACGCCATGCTACTTTAGCACGATCCATTGTGGAGACCTATTATCGAGGAGTAGACAATATGGTGTCTGAATCATGTTGGCTACGTAATCTGTTATTAGAGTTCACTTACCTATTCAGAAAGCTATCTTGGTCTACTGTGATAATGTTAGTATTGTCTATCTCTCTGGGAGTCTGGTCCAGCATCAGCGCACTAAACATATCGAGCATGTATTCACTTTGTTCGCGAAAAGGTAGCTCGTAGACAAGTATGTGTCTTGCATGTCTCTTCAAGGTACTAAATTGCTGACATCTTTAATATAGGTCTTCCCTTGGTTCTGTTTGAAGATTTTAGAGATAGTCTCAGCGTACGACAATCACCCTCTATGATTGCGGGTGTGTGATAGAAGACGTGATATACACGGACAAACCGTGTATAACAAATGACCGGTTTTTGTATATTCACTTACCATAGTTATAGAATTTTTGTACAAGTGTAATTATAGTATTAGTCTTTATAGGATTTTATTGGTTTCAAAATATACAAGTATGGCACAGTAAAAGTTCAAATTGTTATTTACTTACCCAACAATGTCTTCTGGTATGGTTATATGACAATTGAAACCTGCAAAGTAAAACTTAAATAAGAACACTTACATGTTATATAATCTGGAATCTCTACTAAGGGCGAACACACGATTGTTCCCTTCGATTGCAAGCACCTTGCTATAGTGTATTCATCTATCAAGAAAGCCAGGAAATCTTGACAGATGTTTGAGAAAGTTTTATTCTAAACTCTAAGTCTAGAATTGTTTAATTTAATCATTAGTCTAATATCAATGAGGTTAGTGTTGTATATATAGTTAATTTCATGTCAAAATCGGATTAAGTTGGGCTCTAAGCCTGGCCCAAAAACCAAGGTGCGATGGGCGGTCCAGCTGAGCCTCTGATCAGTCGGTATGACGCTACGACATTCCTCGTTTATATATTCAACACATTTAATTACATCCAAAATTTAATTTTGACTTAATTAAATAATTTTCATCAAAAAGAAATGATCCCATAGTTATTATCAATTTTTAATATCTCGATTCCAAATCGAATATTTAATACTTTCTCAATGCATCCTTAGACCGAAGAGAGAATTTACATAGTGTGACCCTATAGGCCTTCATATATTGACACTAATTCAATTAAGGTCTATACGGAACTCCTAGACTGCGCCATACGACGAACTCAATATGTGAAATACGTTTACATAAATTCAGCAAACATAACCTTTATGTGAGATGATAAATTCCTTTCATTCGCGACACACTCGATAAAGCTTAGTATTTTCCATGTGTCTATCCAAATGAATTGATCACTTTATCTCATCTATATTAGTCGACAACTAGACCACATTCCAAATATGTCTCTTGCATTGGTCAATGACTTGGTCGACCTAATATCACTGAGAAGTTGAGCGTTCTCTCGAATATTCAATCGAGGAATGAATCCAATTCTTGGCCTAATCACCACCTTTGTTTACATCATTATGCACCCAACACAAGTCATATCATATCATATAAGGAGTTTAAGCTTAGGATAGGGTCAAAGTACATTACTCTATAAACAATGTGTGTATTGACCTCAAGTCAAAGAATCTTTATCTCCCACACACTGATAACACTCTAGACATGCATAATAAAAAGTTTATCAGCAGGGTATACCAATACTTTCCAAAAGTATCCATGTGTCCATCACTAGCAACCATTACTAGCAGCAGGTGAGACATACTACATTCTCCAAGATTGTGATGCAGACTACATGTCGACTTATAACATATCATCGATATCCATTCTCAATGATCATTAGTCGATGCTATTTTGAGAGTTACATTCTGTCATCAATATCTCACTCTATTATGATAACGTAATCTCAATAGATGCACATTAATGAATAATTACAAAGAATCAAATAATAATACAATAATTGCAAATGTCATAAATATATTAATCTTATTAATAATACGAATGTGTTCAAGTACATTTGTCTGTAATAATGATTGTCTCTAGGACATACATACTTTCAATCTCTCACTTGGCCTAGAGCCAATCTCCATTAAATCTATTATCCATGTTTTCAAAATGACAATTATTCTTAACTAAGCTTAATGGTTTAGTAAATGGGTCAGCTACATTATCATTTGTGGGAACATAGTCTAATCTTATTTCTTCAGTTTCCACTATCTCTCTGAGTATATGGTATTTCCTTGGTACATGTTTATTTTTGTTTGTTTATCTTAGTTCCTTAGCTTGCACAATCGGACTATTATTGTCACAATAAATCGTTATTGGAAAAGTAGCACTTAGAACAACCCCTAGTTCCTTCAGGAACTCAGATATCACGACAACTTCTTTACCAACTTCTGATCCAACAATGTACTCGACTTCAATTGTCGAATCAGTAGTTGTTGCTTGTTTGGAACTTTTCCAACTCACTGCTCCACCATTGAAAATAAAGGTATATCCAGACTGACTCTTGAAGTCATCAAGATCTGTCTGGAAGCTAGCATTAGTGTACCCAGTGGCCACTCGCTTCTATTGTCCACCATAGACTAAGAATTATTCTTTAGTTCATCTAAGATACTTAAGAATACTCTTGACTGCTTTCCAGTATTCTTCCATAGGATTCCGCTGGAATTTACAAGTCATGCTAAGTGCATAGGCCACATCTGGCCTCGTACATGTCATGACATTGCTCCTATAGCTGAAGTATATGTGATTCTCTTTATGCTTTCAAGTTCTACAATAGTAGAAGGACTATCATTCTTTGATAACTTGATGCCTTGACTCATAGGAAGACTTCCCTTCTTGGAGTTTTCCATAGAGAATCGTCTTAGTACTTTGTCTATATATATGGATCGTGACAGCCCTAACAATTTATTAGTCTATCTCTATCGATCCTAATTCCAAGAATGTAGCAGGCTTCACCCAAGTCCTTCATCATGAAGGTGTTGGATAACCATACCTTGACTGATTGCATGAGAGTCTTATTATCTCCCATTATTAATATGTCATCTACATATATAACAATAAAGACAATACTCTCTTCTTTATGCTTACTATAAACGCAAGAATCTTCTTTGCTTCTAAAAAAGTCAAATGACTTGACTGATGTGTCAAAGCAAATATTCCAACTCCTTGAGGCTTGCTTAAGTCCATAAATGAACTTCTGTAGCTTGCATACTGCTTTGGGCTTAGTTTTGGATGTAAAACCCTTAGGTTGTATCATACAAACCTCCTCAATTATGTTACCATTGAGGAACGTAGTTGTAACATCCATTTGTCAAATGTCATAATCATAGTATGTGGCTATTGCAAGCAAAATCCAAATGGACTTAATTTTTGCAACAGGTGAAAAGATTTCATCATAATTGACCCCATGCAGTTGATTATAACCTTTAGCCACCAATTTTGCCTTATAAGTATGTACATTGTCATATGCATCAAACTTCTTCTTGAAGACCCATTTACATCATATGGGTCTAACCCTTGTTGGCAAATCAACTAAGTTTCAAACTTGATTGATGTACATTGAATCCATCTCAGAATTCATGGCTTATTGCCATCTCTGTGAATCAATGTCTAACATATCTTTGTTGTAGGTTGTAGGTTCATCGTCATCAGGAATATCTATCTCATTGTGTGTTTCAACAAGGATATTAAGTCTTTTAGGCGGATGATGAGTCCTAGTGGTCCTACGGAGTTGATTATTCTGCGTTTCAGTATTTGTTGCATTATGATTGTGAGAAGGTCTTTGTGTGTTGGACAATCCACCACCTTGAGAGCTTTCAGGAATGTCATTTTCATGTATTTCCTAAATGGAATGATGTACAATCATTGTATCATCTTCCATTGATTATGTATGAGAGCATTGCATTTCTGCACGATCTCTCACAACACTCCCACTGGCTGAAGGGCATAATCTAAGTACCCAATCTTCACCAAATACTCCCACTAAATCCTTGTCTAGGTCTTTTGACAAGAGTTCAACTTCTGTGTTATCTTGTGGTTCATGAATTTCTTCAAGTTCTATCTCATTGCAGCTCTGTTCCTTGTAGACATAATCTTCTTCAAGGAAAGTTGCATTTCTGAAAAAAATGACCTTATATTCTCCAGGAAGATAGAAATAGTATCCCTTAGTTTCCTTTGGATACCCCAAAAAATAATATTTCTCACTTTTAGACTCCAACTTGTCAGTAAAAATCTTCTTTAGATATGCAGGGCACCTCCAGGGTCACATGTGTTTAAGTGTTGGTTTCTTGCCATTCAATATCTCATATGGAGTTTTCTCTACATACTTTGAAATAACCCTGTTCAGAATAAAATTGAGCTTTGCAATGCATAGCCCGAAAGGTATGTTGGTAGAGCTAAGAAACTCATCATGGATCTAACTATATCTAATAGGGTTCGATTTCTCCTTTCAGCAACACCATTCATTTGTGGCAATCCAGGAGGTGTCCATTGTGATTGGACTCCATGAAGCTTCAAGTAATCCAAAAATGTTTTACTTAAGTATTCACCTCCTTGATCTGATCGAAGGGTCTTGATACTTATTTGAAGTTGCTTCTCTACTTCTGACTTGTACTCCTTAAATTTATCAAAGGCTTCAGACTTGTGTTTCATAAGATACACATGCCCAAACCTTGTGAAATCGTCTGTAAAAGTAATTAAGTAAGAGAAGCCTCACTTAGCTTGAGTTGAAAATGGCCCACATACATCAGTATGGACCAACTCAAGCACCTCTTTGGCTTGCGCACCTTTCCTAGAAAATGGCATGTTGGTCATCTTTCTTCTCAAGCAAGATTCACAGTTACCATAGGACTCCAAGTCAAACGGTTCCAGGTAGTCTAACTTCCTTAATCTTGCTATCCTTGATTCATTGATGTGGCCAAGTCTACAATGTCATAAGTAGGTGGGGTTTCTTGGATTACTTATCTTAGCTCATTTATTTTGAAAATTGAAAATTTCACGACTACAATTTAGAACATACAAAACCATCCACAGACGGACCATTTCCACAAACAAAACTATTAAAAGATAGTACATAACTGTCATTGGCAATAAATGAGGAAACCCCTCAGTGTCTAACACTGGGATAGAAATAATATTCCTCGTCAATGAGGGAACAAAATAACAATTATTTAGTTCTAAACAAAAGCCTGAAGGTAAATCTAGTCTATAAGTTCCCACGCGTTTATCATTCACTCGTGCTCCATTTCCAACGCGCAGGTCTACCTTCCATGGTCCAATATTTTTGTTGTCAATCTGACGCTGCACATTATTACAAATGTATGAGCCACGAGAGGTATCCAATGCCCAGCAGTGAGAGTTACTTATAGACATATTTATTTCAATGACAAACATACTTTTTCTAGTAGAGCTAGAAGCACCAAGTGCTTTGCCTCCTCCTGGAGCTGTGCATTCCTTCTTCCAGTGCCCCTTCTTTTTGCAGTTGAGACACACATCCATAGCTACTTTTTCCTTCTTCTGAACACTTTCTCTTGGTTTCAAAACTATGGGTGCAGCAACTGACATACCCTTTTTCTTCTGCATGTTCTCACTCTTGGGTTTGAACTTGCTAGATGAGCCCACCATGAGCACAACTTTTACTTTAGAGGTAGATGATTCAAAAGTCTTCAACATGTTGTGAAGCTCTGGAAGACTCGCCTTGGTCCCATTCAAATTGAAGTTCACAAACAAATTCTCAAATAAACCAAGAAGCGAATTCGGGATCAGGTTGACAGAGACATTTGTAGGCAGCTTCGTTCCAATCGAAGCCAACCTTTCTATCAACCCAATCATCTTCAGAATATGCGCTGACACTTGACCCCCTTTGTATATAATACACTTGAAAAAGTCTCTCAATAGTTCATACTCTATTATTTGAGACTGTGAGTCATAGAGACTCTTCAAGTGTTCTAGCATTTCGTTGGGGCCCATATTTTCATATTTCCTCTGTAACTCCACAGTCATGGAGGACAACATTACACACTGTGTCGAGGTAGCATCATCCAGATGTTTCTGATAATCCACCTTGTCAAACAGGGCATACTCAGTAGAGTCTTCAGCAGAGACTGTGGGGAATATTGTGTTTAACACATACTCAATTCTTTCTACTCTTAACACCAATCGTAGATTTCTCAACCAGTTAGGGTAATTAGCTCTAGTCAACTTGTTGTATCGACCAACATTTTCAGCGATAGATTCGATATTTTATATATTATGAAGAAATAGATAGACTTGAAACTAAACTCTAATATAATTTTTATTGAACACGTTTGTTAACTAATTAACATGACCTTTAGTTTAATTAGCTCCCACTATTTTAACATACTGTTTGACCCCATGAAGGAATACGAACTCATATAAAAATGGTCATAATGGTCCAAGATCCAGATTCATGTTATCTCCGCGTTTACTGTGGTTGATAACTTCAACAACACAACCTGGTAGGTCTCCAAACCAATTACAAACAAATTGTAACTCTTTTTTGACCGAATGTTCCAAACAATCGATCTGCGTCCCTCGGCTTGTCTGACGCTGTGGCGCCAAGGCAACTTACCAAGTCAACCCCGTTATGCGACAACAATTATGCATCTAAGTGAGTTTTGCCTTACAGATCAAACACTGTGGTGTAAATATTCATGAAGGTTTATCACCCACTTCTACATTTAACATACATCTATGAAAGAGTCTGAGTCCTCGTAGACTTAGAGCAAATGTTGTGGCATAAATACTCATCTAGCTGAAAAGGATTTTGCACTACAATCAATTATAACAGACGACACATTCATTTTAAATGAGACTTGTATTAAATTTTTTAGAACATTTTTATTTAGGGTTTTAACCAAGATCAACTCTAGCATGCTATATCAAATAAAGCATCTTAACTATCATGCAAAGTCTACTAAGCACCTATTGGGTACCGTCTTCCCAAGTATGATATTAAGCGGTTTAAACACACACTGGGCGCCGCCTTCCCAGAAAATTATTTGCGGACGCTATTCAAGTAATTTAATGACAAAAATATTGACATTTATCATATAAACAATATACTTATCAAATGATATATTGTATAATAATAATCGTGGGTTAAACATTCTGAACTCTGAGTTTATTTTATTTTTTCTGGACAGGTGGCGCCGCGATGCCAGTGAGGCAGAAGTCTTTCGGCTTCTACAATACAATAGCACTGCGCTGCTCCACGACGGAGCCGCGACGCCTACTGTCTAGTAAGTCCAAAATTTTAAAACGAATCTTTTAATCACGAATCTCGAACAGGAGCCAAGGCTCCTGCCTGTTACTATGACAGGCGCCGCGACGCTCCACCATAGAGCTGCGACGCCGCCTTGAAACACTAGCAGGCGCCGCGACGCCCTACTATGGGGTCGCGACGTCGACGTCCTGACAGAATGTATCCGTGTTGATTTTCTAAAAATCATCCAAATCCTAAATCCAATTTAGGGATCAGATCACAGATCCTTTATCCTCACCCACTATTATCAATAACGCACATATCTTCCATCATCCATTCATAGTCGTTCTTCTCCGTGCACCATATTCACAATGAACCGTTTATCTGCACTTTGGCTTAGTCCGAGCTAGAACGGAATGACTTCCTCGATTTAGCATAGTTGATAATTTAGGGTGAAATCAAAAGGTTAACTGTTCAGTCAAGATAGAATTTCAAGAAGCCTTGTTTTAATTCAGTTTGAAAACCAATTTTATGTTTAACCCATATTATTATTTTATTCAATTGTTATATAACCATTAAACCAGCCTGGTCTCTAATACCACTTTAGGGTTTTGTTGGGTTCAAAATATACAAGTATGGCACAACGCAAGTTCAAAATTTTATTTACTTACCCAACAATGTCTTTTGGTATGGTTATATGACAATCGAAACCTGTAAAATAAATCTAAACAAAAACACTTACAGGTTATACAATCTGGAATCTCTACTAAGGGGGAACACACGATTGTTCCCTTCGATTACAAGCACCTTGCTATAGTGTATTCATCTATCAAGAAAGCCAGAAAATCTTGGCAGATGTTTGAGAAAATTTTATTCTAAACTCTAAGTCTAGAATTGTTTAATAAAATCATTGATCTAATATCAATGAGGTTAGTGTTGTATATATAGTTAATTTCAGGTCAAAACTGGATTAGGGTTGGGCTCTAAGCTTGGCCCAAAAACTGAGGTGCAGTGGGCCAGTCTGACTGGGCCCACTGCTGGGTCGGCGTCGCGACGCCTAACATTCCTCGTTTATATATTTAGCACATTTAATTGAATCCAAAATTTAATTTTGACTTAATAAAATAATTTCCATCAAATAGAAAATATTCCATAGTTATAATCAATTTTAAATATCTCGATTCCAAATCGAATATTTAATACTTTCTCAATACACCCTTAGATCGAAGAGACAATCGACATAGTGTGACCCTATATGCCTTCATATATTGACACTATTCCAATTAAGGTTCATACGGAACTCCTAAACTGTGTCGTACGATGAACTCAATATGTGAAGTACGTTTACATAAATCTAGCAAACATAACCTTTATGTGAGATGATAAATCCTTTCATTCGCGACACACTCGATCAAGCATAGAATTTGTCATGTGTCTATCCAAATGACTTGATCACTCTATCTCATCTATATTAGTCGACAACTAGATCATATTCTAAATATGTCTCTTGCATTGGCTAATGACTTGGTCGACTAATATCACTGAGAAATTGAGTGCTCTCTCGAATATCCAATCGAGGAATGAATCCTATTTTTGGCCGAATCACCACCTTAGTTTACATCATAATGCACCCAACACAAGTCGTATCTTATCCTATAAGGAGTTTAAGCTTAGGACAGGGTCAAAGTACATTACTCTGTAAACAAAGTGCGTATTGACCTCAAGTCAAAGGATCTTTATCTCACACACGCTGATAACATGCATAACAAAAAATTTATCAGCAGGGTATACCAATACTTTCGAAAAGTATTCATGTGTCCATTACTAGCAGCATGTGAGACATACTATATGCTCCAAAAATCTGATGCAGACCACATGTCGACTTATAACATATCATCGATATTTATTCTCGATGATCATTAGTCGAGGCTATTTTGAGAGTTACGCTCTATCATCAATATCTCACTCTATTAATGACAACGTAAGCTCAAGGGATGTACATTAATGAATAATTACAAATAAACCAATAATTGCAAATGCCAAAATATATTAATCTTATTAATAATACAAATGTGTTCAAGTACATTTGTCTCTAATAATGATTGTCTCTATGACATACATACTTTCAATCTTGTATTAGGTTTATCTAAGTTGGACTGATTAGAAGTCGCCTTTCTAACGTATGCTCTACTTCATTTCCCTCTCTGAAGTTGTGTCTGATCATTTAAGCCTTCAGTTGGAGCATTAATTATCTGCAATCACGAATAATGTTTGCATAAGCAACTGTATATTTTTCCATGTATTTGGTCACCTCGAATAATGTTTGCATAAGTAACTGTATTTTGTTCCATGTATTTGGTTATCTATGTGGAGTGTATCTCAATTTCTAGGGGGTTAGATTATGCAGCTTTTCCATGTTGAGTCCATCATGTAATGCTAATTATAGTTCAGCTTGCATTGGTGAATAAGTGATAACGTCCAAATCGACTCTAATAAATAAAAGTGTACACGGTCGTATGCAATATAATTTACTCAATTATGAGTCGGGGTCAATCTCACAGTGATAAATATGTAGGCGGTCAAGCAAAGTAGAAATTTTCACCAACTACGGTAAGCCAAATACGTAAAGGTTGTTTTTTAGAAAGAAAATTATAAGTAATGCGGAAATGTAAATCTAACATAGAAAACAAGTAAAATGATCAATGACCACAAGCATGGATACAAGGGAAACTACTCTCCAATATATTTCACGATTTACAAATAATGGTGACTGTTAGTGTTAGGTTCTGTGTCCTAACATTTTCCGTAACATGTCTTTTTTTGGTGTTAAGTAAAAACAGGAAAATGTCATCCCAAATGTCGTGACATCTGGGAGGACATTTCTGGCAAGAGTTTTGCCTATCTTCACGGGCAGATTTACAAGAGAAGATTTTATCACGTGAATGTTTGGCTTGGTTAGGAGCTAAGGAAAACACGATAATACTTAACAAGACCAAGTCCAAGGAGAGTGCATAACGGAAGGAGCATTCTCAGGAAGACAAAGTCAAATCTGTTGAGAATTTTAAGGCTGAAGAACAGCTCCAGCCAACCCTATTCTGCTCAACCTCCACCGAGAATCAAGGAGCCTCTCGGGTGAACTCTCCACTATAAATAGAGGGTTCACTCCAAGGTTTTACATCCAGTTTTTGCAGAAGAAAATTCAGATCTGAGACGTCTCAAATATTGCCTCAAACACAGCTGGATCAAGCAGCCTGGTTTTGTGATTACACTTGTTCAAAATTGCGAATTGCTTTCTTAGATCTATACTTGTTCTTTCAACTCAAAGCAATTGTAATAGGGTGTTTTTCACTTCTATTTTAGATAGATTTTTCAGGCTTAGAAGTTAGGATTTAACTTCTTTTTAATCCCTTTTTGTTTTACGGATTTTTATTCATTCTCAAGGGATTTGTAAGATTGTATAATCTTTATACAATAAATTTTTGGTCATGAGACCACTATAAGTTATATACAATTATATAACTTATGAAAAACAATCTTGGGTGTCCTTGATTTATTTCCGCTGCAGCTTAACTCGTTTTTCAGTTCTGCGTTATTGTTAATGTTCGATTCGTATCACGTAACATTTTTGGGAACATTCCTTACTGTCTTTAAGTTTACCTCTGTTCTTCTTTGCTGAAATTATTTATTCCATAGTTTAAGTTCGATAATCCCCTTTCATTTGGTATCAGAGCCGACACTTGACATAATAAGTGCTAAGGTCCTTTTACTTAACTATGGATCCGGGTAATCCAAATATTGGTAGACTTCCTATTTTAGATGGATCAAACTATCCTTATTGGAAGATTCGCCTACGTTCTCACATCAAATCCATTGATGTTAGAGCGTGGAGATCTATTACAAATGGATACACTGTTCCTATGCTTCCACCGGACGAGGAAGGCGACATTTTGGTCAAGCCTGAGGCCGAATGGACTTTCGAAGAAACTAATAGTGCGAGCTTCGAAAAGGCACTAAATGCTATTTTCGGATGGGTTGATCTTTATATGTTCAAACTCATCCAAAATTGCTCTCTTGCGAGGATGCTTGGGATACTTTACAAACTCATTGTGAAGGTAGCTCAAGTGTTCGACGACAAGCTTCGCATGCTCGTGAGTAAGTATGAGCGTTTAAGGATGGAGGAATCGGAGGATATTAAAACCTATTTTGAAAAGTTGATTGATATCTCTAATGAATGTCAAGTTCTTGGTTCTCCATTGACCAACAATCAACTTGTTGAAAAAGCCGCCGATCTCTTCCTGGAAAGTTCAACATTAAGATTTGTGCGATTGAAGAAGCACACAACCTTGCCACAATGGACCTACATACCTTAATGAGCATCCTCAAAACATATGAGATGAACATGGAAAATCAAAGGTCTTTATACAAAGGCAAGGATGTTGCCCTTCAAGCAAAATCCTTAGAGACGGAAGTCAATGAAGAGGATGAAACACTTGAAGAAATTAGGGATGGTGTCAACGTTGCTCTTCTTACTCGTAGGTTCAATACGATGTTAAGAAGATTCAACGAAGATAAGAATAAATCTAAGTCTAAAGAGCACCAAAACCAAGGACTCAATCCACGAATTACCAAGAATTTTCCCACCGCACAAAAAGGCAATCAACTTAGGAGAATAAATTCTGACCGAACCAGGTTCGATCCCAGCGGCTCGACAAAGATTCAATGTCATGCCCGCCGGGATGGGCCGTTATGCCAACGAGTGTGCAAACACTCTAAGAAAGGTTGGCAAAGTCTATGGATTTCTAAGTGATGATGAAGGTGAAGGGAAGAGAATACGAGAAATAGAGTCACAAGCAATGCCGCTGTTTTGAACATTCTCTGTCGGATGATGAAGGTTTAGTGATTGTGATACACTAAATGTCATGACATTTCCGGGAACATCACCGTAACATCTGCGAATCTGGCAATGAGGCAATGTGTATGAGTTTTTAATTCTTGGATGTCAATTGCTTACGTGGCTTTATTTCAAAAATGATTCTAAACACGAGACTCGAAGACTCTAAGGATAATATGATTAAGGAATTGCAAGCCCTTTGCAAGGACTTAATCATTGAATCTAATCAACTTGAATCAAAGGTGAAAACTCTAACTCGTGAGAATGCAGATTTGATAAATACCATTACCCGACTGGAAGTGACTCTTACCAAAAAAGATCTTGAATTCGGAAAGATTAGTGCAAACTAGGATCTGGCCGAAGAAACCTTCAAAAAGCTTAACACAGTCACCTCCAAATTAGATGAAATCCTTAGTGTTAGTCAACCTCACTGCATCTTGGTTTGGGCTACAAGAATCCTATCAATACATTATGCTCCAACTTGTTTGTTAAAAATGGGGAAATGAACCGTAAGAAGGGTAGCAACTATGTGTGCAATTATTGTAATAAATCTGGACATTTAAAACCTTTTTGCTTTAAGTTACTAAAACTCGAGAAGAAAGGTCTTCGAGAATCGTCAGAACTTGAGATGACACTCTAAGAGACTCCTCTATCTACAAAAATCGTAAGGTAACAAAAAGGTTTGGGTTCCATCAAGAAAACAAGTTGTAATGTAGCCATAACCGCATCTAAGGACCAATATCTACGGATCGTGGTACTTTGTGATGGCTATTCCGCCATATAGCGAGGAACAAAAGATCTAAAGAACTACGAAGCTCTAAATGGAGGAAATGTTACATATGGAGGAGGTGGAAAGAGTAAGATAATAGGAAGAGGCGTTAATCTCCCGGAATTCGAACTAAATAATGTCTTGCGTTGATGGTGCGATGGCTAACCTAATTAGTATAAGCCAGCGTGTGATGACAACTTAGAGGTAAGATTCAATAAACAAGCATGTCTGATGGTGATGAAACTAACAAATGCATAATGACAGTACAAGAACAAGTGATAATTGTTATCTTGTCGGAGAACATAAGGTATGTAATAGTGTTGGGGTGATGACACAACATTGTGGCATCAAAAACTAGGACATGTCAATTACCGCAACCTTAGAAAATTGATATCTTATGAGGCGGTAAAAGGCATTCCTAAACTAAGTCCTATGAGTGAAACCGTGGTGTGTGAAGATTGCCTCAAAGGTAAGCAAACCCGTGTCCCTCACAAAGTTGTTCAGAGTGATGGACATTTCTCAGGTACGTCTCATACCCGTGTCCCTCACAAAGTTGTTCAGAGTGATGGACATTTCTCAGGTACGTCTCATTGCTTTCAACTTTTACATATGGATCTTATGGGTCCAATCGAGGTAGATAGCCTAGGAGGCATGAGGTACTCCTTTGTGATTGTAGATGACTTTTCAAGATACTCTTGGATATTCTTTTTGAAAGAAAAGTCTCAAACGTTTGACATGTTTAGAATATTGTACTCTAGAATTAGAAATTTATATCATTCCTCTATTTTTCGGATAAGATCTGATCATGGAAAGGAGTTTGAAAATAATCAATTTTCTACATTTTGTGAGAAAAAAGGTATTTTCCATGAATTTTCTGCTCCCAAAACCCCCCAACAAAATGGTGTAGCAGAGAGGAAGAATAGAACCCTACAAGAAATGGCTAGAGTCATGCTAAGTTCTAAAAAACTGTCAAAACGTTTTTGGGTAGAAGCCCTAAACACTGCAAGTCACATCTCTAATAGAGTCTATCTTAGACCAGGAACAAAAATGACACCCTATGAGATCTTGAATGGAAAGAAACCAAATATACGTTACTTTCATATTTTTGGGTGTGTATGCTATGTTCTAAATGATAGAGATAATCGAGCAAAGTTTGACTCTAAGAGTGATAAGGGAATTTTCATAGGCTATTCTCAAAATAGTCATGTTTACCGAGCGTACAATCTTCGAACCAAATCCGTACAAGAATCTGTTAACATTGTTTTTGATGATAATGCAGATTATGCAGGAAATACACGATGCAGATCTTTGTCGTAATAATACGGGAGAGGCGGACCACGAGAAAATGCGGATGTTACACCAAATGTCACAACATCTGCGTGGCCACTGTAGAATCAAGATGAGAACAACTGCAGTTACGATGAGGATTACGGCGAACCGTGATTGATGCGAGGATCCTCATCCGAATCAAGAAACCATCCCGAGCAGGTAATAGGAGAAGTATTGAAGGAATAAAAACAAGGAGAAAAGAGCCAAAAATTACCGAGACATGGTGAAGTATGCGTGTATGTCCACCATACATCACAAGGTAAGTCAATCTTGCTATGTTTCTACTTTGGAACCTAAAAACATTAATGAAGCACTAAAAAGGCAGTTGGTGGATACAAGCCATGCAAGAAGAACTAGAACAGTTCACCAGAAATGAGGTTTGGGATCTAGTTCCTCGCCCTGATGAGACTAATGTAATAGGAACTAAATGGATCTTTAAGAATAAATCTGACGAATCTGGAACTATTATTAGAAATAAAGCTAGACTAGTGGCTCAAGGATACTCTCAAGTCAAAGGTATCGACTATGATGAAACCTTTGCTCCGTAGCTAGAATTGAATCAATTAGATTATTACTTGTCATAGCTTGTTGTTTAAAGATAACTCTTCACCAAATGGATGTGAAAGGTGCCTTTTGAGCGGATATATTGATAAGGAGGTATATGTTGAACAACCCAAAGGATTTGAAGATCCTCACCATCCACAACATGTATACAGGTTAAAAAGGCCTTGTATGGACTAAAACAAGCTCGCGTGCATGGTATGGTCGTTTAACTCAATTCCTTCTTGAATTTGGTTTCCAACGTGGTGTAGTGATTGTACTTTATTTATAAAACATCATGGATCAGATATGGTTATTGCTCAAATCTATGTAGATGACATAGTTTTTGGTTCGACTTGATGTCTCATCTTAAGACTTTTGTCGAAGCTATGTCCTCAACATTCGAAATGAGCATGATAGAGAACTAACCTTTTCTTAGGCTTGCGGATAAAACGAAATGAGGAGGGTATCTTCATTTCACAAAGCAAATATGCCAAGAACACGGTTAAAAGTTTGGATTGGAGAACGCCAAACACATGAAGACTCAGATGGGATCAACCTGGACTATATCTAAAGATGATGTTGGGAGAATGTTGACCCAACTTTATCTGAGATCTATGATAGGTAGTCTTTTGTATCTCACCGTGAGTCGTCGGATCTTATGTTTAGTGTTTGTGTGTGTGCACGATTCCAAGCATGCCCTAAAATTTCCCACTTAAATGCTGTCAAACGTGTCATAAGATATGTTGCCGGCACAAGCGAGTTGTGAATTTGGTATTCCAAAGACACTAATCATAATCTAATAGGATATAGTGGCCGGATTGAGTGAGGATGTGGAAGATAGAAAAGTACTAGTGGAGGATGTTTTACCTTGGCAATAACTTAGTTTCTGATGCGATCGTAAACAAAATTGTGTCTCACTCTCAACTGCTGAATCTGAATATGTAGCAGCGGGGAGTTGTTGCTCTCAATTAATATGGCTAAGACACATGCTAGACGATTATGGTGTTTCAAAAAATATCTTAGTTTTGTACTGTGATAATATGAGTGCCATCAATATATCTAAAAATCCGGTTCAAAGACTGCGTACTAAACATATAGATATAAGACATCAATTTCTTCGAGACTTGGTTGAAAAACAGCTAGTTAGAATCGATTATGTTGACACTTCTCATCAACTAGCTGATATTTTTACAAAAGTTTTAGATCATGAGAGGTTTTCAAACTTGAAAAACTCTCTCGGTCTCTGTTCAATATAAAAATTAACACTGCTGGGGTGTGTTATCCGAAATATCCCTGACATTTGTGGTAACATTCATCCAGTGTAAAATCTGGAACTGCATCTTTTCGGTAAATGTTAAAGTTGTTTTGTGTTTCTAACGGGTCATGACTTCTCAAAGGAACACCTTTTTAAAATGATACCGTTCTCTGCGATGATATAAAAATCATAAAAAGGGAGTATCAAAAAATAAGGCAAAGCCTTAAATTCCTCGGCAATTGTAAAATGTTGGGCAAAGCCCACAAAATTGATACCGTTCCTATTCTATAGGAGTATCAACATACTTATAATTTATATCATGATAGACACAAGATCTTATCTATTTGGACTCAATATACATTGTTCCACTAATTTAGAGACAAAACTCTATAAAGTGTCTTGTTTAGTTGCCGAAACTGCTGTTCCTATGAGAAAATGACTCCCGTGTTACACAAAATGTGCTAACATTTCTGATAACACTCAGATTTCCAGATTTTTCAAAAGACGTGTGTCGATTAATATTGAGTTGGTTTTTGTTGAAAAATTTCTCTTGGTTTTGATGTCTATTTTGAAACAACCTCTAAACCTTAGGAACTAGTCTTTGTATAGAATTTAAACACTTATGTAGATAGTTTTTGCCAAGTGTATAAATACCCATTCACTAAATACTAATTCTCACTTCCAAAGAAACTTCCTTCGAGAAACAAAAAAAAAAAAAAAAAAAGGCCGGGAACAAAATTTTCGCACATTACCCACGATGAATCCCACGCACAACACATCTCCCTCACAAACTTCTCCCATTCCGTAACCTCAAAACCCTAACTTCTCCTTCTCTTCTTCCCTTTCTCTCTAATGGATGTCTCACCCATGTCACCGAAAATGTCACCGGTCAAGAACACTCCCCAATGAGCACAAGTCCACCATTGTGCACAGATTTGGTGATAAGTGACTTCCAAGAACCTTTGGAAATCGCCTATCCAGGGGAGACAAATAATCCTATCAACTTAGAGGAAACCCCGGATGTTTCCGTCCTCCCAAAGAGGACAAATCAAGCAGCTTTTCCCACTCGCAGATCGGTCCGAAACTTTGAGAAGGCCTTTGGCAGTGGTGAATCATCCACCAAAAGGAAGAAATCAGCGACTCCTCCCTCTTCAAGCTCCAGGTCTACTGATTCAGAGAAGACTCGTTCGATTGAGTCCCAACCGGAATCTCCTGCTTCACCTTCCTTCACAAATCTGCAAGAATCCAGTGAGGAAGATGAAATTCCAGACGACACCCCGCTGAAGAAATTTTATCCCAAAAAATCTGGTCATGCTTCAGGGGAAACAAAATCATCATCAACCCCTCAAGATGTCACAGAAAATGTTATGACATCTTCTGGATCATCTATCCACAAAACTTCAGATTCCAGTGTCCGAGGTCTCACAAGCAGTAGCTCTGAATCTGCGTCTGAGGTAACCCCTTTCTCTATCAAGTTTTTAACAGCCAATCACTCAAAACATTGGTCTTGGTTCAACGGTCGAGCCATTCGAACCGAGAAGGTGTTGGACATTGCGTCTTGTAGTAGCCACGGTCTAGTGGATTTCTTCACTTCAAGAAATCTACTAGACTCGGTAAATAACAAATGTCCTTATGAAGAAAAGGTAGTGAAGTTATTTTATGCAAATCTAACAAGTAAAATAGAGAAACCCAAGTCGAAACACTTTGGGAAAGTGTTTCTCTATAACAAATTTTATGACTTCACACCGACTACAATTAACCAATGTTTGAATAGAGTGAATGATGATGAGAGGGCAGAATGGGAAGTGATAAATGACAGGGATGAGGTGATTTCATACCTCACCGGTGGAGTTGTGAAGAAATGGGTTTCAAGATGTCCAACCTCCAAACTCATTGCCTTATTTCTTTGTTTTGCACAAGTTAATGATACACAATTGGTTGTGTTCTTTGAACAAATCAATTGTAACAATTGAACAAGCATTGTTCCTATACAAAATAGGAAAAGGTTTTAGTGTTGATATAGGAAAAACAATCTTTCAACAGTTGTAAATATGGCGAGAAAAGGACACGGTATCATCCTTCCCTTTCCTCATTGATCTTTAAGGTACTAACCTCACGAGGATTCCAAGCCCTAGCGGGATCTGCTCTGGAAAGAACTCGAAGTATATGTCGTTAATCGACGATCACGAAGAGCGAAGCGAGTCATTGATCTTCCATGGACGAATACGGTGGAAGTGCTAGTGTTACGAAATGTCCCGCACATCTCGGTAACATCTCACGATCGTCCTTGACAAGCGCTTGGCTGGTGCAAG
Organism: Przewalskia tangutica; assembly: GCA_029844215.1. Taxonomy (NCBI): domain Eukaryota; kingdom Viridiplantae; phylum Streptophyta; class Magnoliopsida; order Solanales; family Solanaceae; genus Przewalskia; species Przewalskia tangutica. The sequence continues at coordinate 9,700,186 of CM056733.1, read as the reverse complement.
AGATTGCAAAGCTCAATGCGAGATCGCGAGTGGACGGTGCGGGTAGCCAGTGGAAGCTAGGAACGTTACTATTTTTGCTTTCTTCCCAAAAAGGGAGATGGAGTGCAGTCGGGGAAGCGACAAGTGAATGCTCAAACCAGAGGGGATCTTGATACAGGGGGAGATGAAACCAGAGGACAATCGGAGGCGGTGGTAGGAAAGCAGTCTAAGGTTCTTGTGTTTAGCCGCTAAGTAGCTTGATTGTTGAATGCTTGTTGAATGCTTATTAGTTGTGGACTGAAGTTATTTGGCTTGACTGTTTGAGACACTTTAACTCTGTTTATATATTGCTATTTATTCTATACTGTTTATGTGTATATTGATGGTTTCAGTGCATTAATCTTTTAGATGTATACTCGCATTTGCATCATACTCTGATTCGAGTAACTTACTGGCACATAGTGTATATATCGTGCTTTATAACTGTTTCAGGTTGAAGGTTGAGATATTTGCCTGTGATAAAATCATTAACCTATTTAGTTTTGTGAAGAAAGGCAAAAAGGAGGAGATTGTTAGTGTTAGGTTCTGTGTCCTAACATTTTCCGTAACATGTCTTTTTTTGGTGTTAAGTAAAAACAGGAAAATGTCATCCCAAATGTCGTGACATCTGGGAGGACATTTACGCAAGTTTTGCCTATCTTCACGGGCGATTTACGAAGTGAGAAGATTTTATCACGTGAATGTTTGGCTTGGTTAGGAGATAAGGAAAACACGATAATACTTAACAAGACCAAGTCCAAGGAGAGTGCATAACGGAAGAAGCATTCTCAGGAAGACAAAGTCAAATCTGTTGAGAATTTTAAGGCTGAAGAACAGCTCCAGCCAACCCTATTCTGCTCAACCTCCACCGAGAATCAAGGAGCCTCTCGGGTGAACTCTCCACTATAAATAGAGGGTTCACTCCAAGGTTTTATATCCAGTTTTTGCAGAAGAAAATTCAGATCTGAAACGTCTCAAATATTGCCTCAAACACAGCTGGATCAAGCAGCCTGGTTTTGTGATTACACTTGTTCAAAATTGCGAATTGCTTTCTTAGATCTATACTTGTTCTTTCAACTCAAAGCAATTGTAATAGGGTGTTTTTCACTTCTATTTTAGATAGATTTTTCAGGCTTAGAAGTTAGGATTTAACTTCTTTTAATCCCTTTTGTTTCTGGATTTTTATTCATTCTCAAGGGATTTGTAAGATTGTATAATCTTTATACAATAAATTTTTGGTCATGAGACCACTATAAGTTATATACAATTATATAACTTATGAAAAACAATCTTGAGTGTCCTTGATTTATTTCCGCTGCAGCTTAACTCGTTTTTCAGTTCTGCGTTATTGTTAATGTTCCAGTTCATGTCACAGAACATTTTTGGGAACATTCCTTACTGTCTTTAAGTTTACCTCTGTTCTTCTTTGCTGAAATTATTTATTCCATAGTTTAAGTTCGATAATCCCCTTTCAGTGACCTTATGTTACTTAGCCTCGGATAATGACTCTAGATTAGCTACTTTCGAAGACTAACTAAACTACCTAATTGAGTATCCCTAAATCAATTAGGAGCATTAAGAACACCCGAATGTGGCTACAAGTGGTGTCGCCTATCCCTAGGTCGATCACATTAGATGAGGGTTAGCGCCCCAAATTCATGTTAATTAATCTTTTTCAACCCCGAATTTTCCTCTTCCGAGTTTAAACCGACGTAAATGGGAGATTCCTAGGGTTAGCTAATCTCTTAAAAAATATTAAATAACAAGAATAATTAAAACAACATTAACTCAATTCATTGAGAGTAAAATTATTCAATACATAAGCAAAACTAGAATTTAAATCCCAACTTTAATTATGAATATTCACATAAATAAGAATCAAGTCATAGAAAGAAATACTACACACTTAGATATGCAATACAAAACAAGGAATTGTAAAAATGAGTAAAAGTTTGAGAAATTTCTCACAGAATCTTCAAAACTCCAATCCCCAAGAGTGGTGTAGAAACACTAGCTCCAAAAAGTTTTGTTTTCTGCCAACTTATCAATAAGCATGCGCTCGCTTTATTAATCCTACTATCCACTCATCACTACTATTTCTAATAAGACTACCAGAACCCATTTGAAGAGTATTTTTGTTGAAGCTAGCATCAACATTAAGCTTATACCATCCTTTAGCAGGTTTTACCCAAGTCGCATGAATAGTCTTCCTATGGTTCTCATGGTCTTCTTTACTATTTTGGAGCTTGTATTCTAGAGCAACATTGATGATACTGAATTTAGGGATGTTATGACAAGTGTTGTTATGGTTGTTATAGTTCCGGTTGAGCCAATGATTTCATACAACATAAGGAAAGAGTTTGTGATGTTGAGTACAACAAGAAAAATCCTTTAGAAATATGAGCCGATAGAGTAGAAGTATTAGTCTTCAGGTTCACAATTCCTAGAGATAACCAGAGGTATTGAGCAATTTCAGAGTAAATAAATATATGATGATTGTTCCCTTCCTCTTCTTTGGGAAAAAAAAGACTAAATCCCTCAGGGCCCCCACCCCCCTTCCTCTTCTTTCCACATAGGGTAGATGTCATCAATATTTATATCAATATATTTCAGGTAAGCTTTACTAGGTAATCTATCATGATAACATTGCCGAAGAAAAAACCTAATTTATTGAGACAGTTCATTTTCCAAATCTAACTGAAGTCCTTTTCATTGCTTAAAGGAGCGGTGAACAAAGTAGGACAGAAACTCATAAAATAAAACTTTAGTATTAAGTATACCTGTCTAACGGGCCGAACCGGTCCGGTAGCCCCTTACCGGGTTTAACCGGTTCGGACGATTACGGTCCGGTTCACGACTCACAAACCGTCCGGTCCGGTTCATTCAATTCAGATCGGCGTGCGGTCCGGATGCGAATCGGGCCCTACCGTCGATCCGTTTTTTTTTAATTTCTAGTATTTATTTTTTATAATGTAAACTAAATTCAATTTAAATATGTAATATAATAATATAATATATAATATAGTTTTATATATTAAAATTGAAACTATTTTATAACTTTATACTTTATCTTTATTTTATAGTTTACTTTATAGTACTGTTATAGTTATACTTTATAGTTTATAACTTTATATTGTAATTATACTTTTATTAATTTATTAGATTAGTAGATTAAGTTAACAAATAAGTAATAACAGATTAACAACTAAATAGATAGTAAAATTAAAACTAATGATAAGATGTAAACTTTTGAACTTTCATAATGTTAATAAGAGTACATAATGAAGTAATAATAATTTTATTTACATATTACGCATCCTTCTTGCAAGTTTTTCGTAATCTATAGGTTGATTGAATTGGTTATGCTCCATAGCCTCTAAATCTGGAGTATTAATTTGATCCGCCTCGCTCCTTCCAAAATATTGCTTATTTCTTCATCTTAGGAGAATTAACGTCTCACATCCTTGATTTCTTCTCTCGATCGATCCGATCTCTTGCGGACTAACACTTCTAATGTGCTTCCACTCAATGAGTGACGTGTGTCTCCTATTTGATCTCGTGCTTGACTAAATGCACTTTCAGAAGCCACTGTTGAGATCGACACATTAAGAACATATCGGGTCATCGCTGCAAGTACCGGGAATTGTCTTTTGTTATCCTGCCATCATTGTAAAGGGTCAAAACTTTTCTTCAGCTCCGTTGGCTTTTGCAAATAAAATTGCATCACATCGCAAGATCGACTTGTGGTTGCTTGTGTTGTAAAAGTTCTCCATATGTCTAAATATTCTTCTTCATCGTCATCTTCATTGAATCCTGAAGGTGTAGACACAGAAGCAGAACTAGAAGGAATATTAGTAGCAGAGTTGTTGTTATCATGTAATGTAGCATAATATTCATATAATGTAGTTAAATTAGTATCAAGTGTACTTATGCAATCAAATGAAGATGGAGTTTCTGTTGCACCTACTTCCATATAAGTGTATAAACTACATATTAAATTATGACAATCTACTTTTTTAATAGAAGGATTTAAGACTGCACCAATACAATAAATATCAGGAATAGGAAAAAAAATATTTTTAAATTTTTTCAAACATAAGTGTAACTACATATTTATATTTCACATTTGATTTTAAACCATAAAGTAAATATGAAATTTCAGCTATATGAGCTAAAGCATTATAAATTGTTGGGTAATAAGATCCTGAAAATTCAATAGTAGCAGTGTAAAATTTACGTAAATTTTTTAAAAGTTCATTAATTGATTTCCAATGTTTGTCGGTTAACATATACATCACGTTCTTACAATGCGCATTTGCAACATGTGTTATGGGGTCTTTATACTTATAACATTCTTTTAACAATAAATAAGTATAATTTCACCGTGTAATAATCTCTTCTGGCATGAATTTAGTTCTCAAATTAAATTGTTTACATTTTTCTTTAAATTCTATAATTCTATTTTTCCTATTATTATCCTGAATAACTCCAACAGCTCTTTTGACAAGTTTTATTTCAGGTGAAAATAAATCAAGACCACTTTTAACAATTAAATTATAAATATGACAAGCACAACGAACATGAAATATATGAGGAAGTGGTGGTTGTACTTCCGCTTTTAAAGATCTACTGACGGTATTATTAGATGCATTATCGAATGATACACAAAATATTTTATTATAAAGATTATATTTTGGGCATAAGAACAAATAGTTTCGCTTATATATTTTCAGTATGACTTTGATCCTCATAAATACGCATAAAAGCAATAATACGTTTTTCCATTCTAAAATTTTCATCAATCCAATGACAAGTAATTGTTAAATAATCATAACCGTTTAAAGCATATCCAATGTCTGAAGTAAAACTAACTAGGCATGGAAGGTTAGCAAATAAATATTGCAAAAAAATAACATAATCATTATGAAGTCTAAAAATATCGACTCTAGTAGTACTACGAGGAACACCTTTAAAAAAAGGATTATATACTCTTTGAATATATGTAATTAAATATGAAGAAGAAGCAAAAGAAAAAGGTAAACAACCTCCGACAATCATTTTTGCTAATTCAATGCGATCCTTTTTTGGATCGTACTTAGCCACCCCCAGTTAATGGATTAAGTTGTTGTTGACCGGGTTCTAAATCAGAGACAACATTCCATTGTGTCGTATGATCGTGTTTTATATCTCTACCTATAGTGTCCGTCCCCCCGTCACCACCCTCTGTCTTATGTTTATAAGTTCTCCCACAAATATTATATCTAACTCTATCAGTACCCACAACTTTATCATAAAAGAGCCACACTTTACTCCTTTTTTTTCTTACTACTGGTTCTGGTAAAGGAGGTCTACGACTACGACTACCACTAGCAGTACCAACATTGACAGAAGGAACACTAGTAGGTGTAGGAGGTTCATTTTCTTCAAGTTTAACAATATTATCTAATTGAACGTTATTATATTCATTATCTTCTATTCCAAAATCTTCTTGCATTTGATCATAATCTATATTTTGATTAGATGATGAAGAACCTATAGATTTTTTACCCCTTGAACTAGATTTACGGCGTAGTCCCGATAAATTAGCCCTTATCGAAGACATTATAAAATATTTAAATAATAAACAAATAAATATGACAATTTAATAAAATAATTAGAGAATGAAACGAGTGTACCAAACTTCGGGATTCAGAATTCAATTGAAACTCGAAGCTCGAAGTCTTGCGTCTTTCTACTTTGAATTTGAAAACTAATAATAATAATAACTTGAAAATTGATAATAAAGATAATAAAGGGAGTATGAGAAATTGAGAATTGAGAAAATTGTTGTGTGATAAAAATGAAAAAAATGTAGAGAATTTATAGATTTTTTAAAGGGTAAAAATGTAATAAACAAAAAAAAAACAAAAAACAAAAAACGGTCGAAATGATCGTTGGCACCCCCACGGCCCCACCCCTCCCCAACGGTAACATTACCGTTACCTTTTTTAAAAAAAAATTGTGTTACCGGTCCGGCCCGGACCGGTTAACCGGTAATTTAACCGATTTCCGTTACCGGGTCTAACCGGTCCGGGCCTTACCGGGTTTTAACATAATCCGTGCGGGTTGGGGTTGGGTGCCAACCCAACCCCCAACCCGGTAAGCCCTTAACGGTCCAGTCCGGACCGGATGTCCTATCGGGTCAACCGATCCGATTCCGGGTCAACCCAGACCGTTAGACATGTTTAGTATTAAGTGACCATATGGGCCTTATATCATACTTGTGATTTTAGGAACACAGACAATTCGAATCTTGTTGATATTGTCCTCAGGTAAGACAAATGAGAGTTTGTCAAAAATCCAATGCTGCTGGACTAAGAGATCTTTAAAGGTTATTTGTTAGTCATTTTGGTGAAGAGGTCTGAAGATTTTTCGCGTCGTTTCCGTCGTAAATAATTTCTTAATTATTTTCATTAATGAATGAATATATATACAATTTACAATATCCATTATATGGAAAATCCTTTCTACTGTACTCCCAAAACTCTATTCTATTTGTACAAGAATCCTACAATTATGGTAAGTATACAATGCAAATTAAATACAAATACAACATCAAATATAGAGCCTCAAACCGTGATATACACGGTTGTGTATACAGTATATATCACGGTCCAAATATGGTAAACTTTATTGTGTGTCTGTGATATACACGGTATACACAAGGCATTGTTTATGCAGTGTATATCACAGTATACTTTCACACCCCGCAGTCATAGCGGGCGGTCGTCGTACGCTGAAACTGTCCCTAAAATTTTCAAATAGAACTGAGGGAAGACATTTAGTAAAGATGTCTCCAATTTAGTACCTAGAAGGGACATGTAAGACGCGTACTTGTCCATGAGCTACCTTTTCGCGAACAAAGTGGATATCCATCTCGATGTGTTTAGTGCGTTGATGTTGAACCAAATTACCAGAAAGATAGACTGCACTAATATTATCACAATATACCAAGATAACTTTCTGAATGGGACAATGAAGTTCTAAGAGAAGATTACATAACCAACATGATTCAGATACCACATTTCCTACCCCTCGATACTCGACCTCTACACTGGAGCGTGATAATGTAGATTGTCGCTTTGCAGACCATGAGACCAAGTTATCACCAAGAAACATACAATAACCAAACGTGGAGTGTCTGGTATCTTGAAAGCCACCCCAATTAACATATGTATACGAGACAAGTGTAGAAATCGACGATGGATATAGATGCAAGTCATAGTCAAGTGTTCCCTAGATGTAGCATATAATGCGTTTGAGCGCATTTTTGTGTTCAACTCTAGGATCATGCATAAACAAACACACCTGCTATACATCAAATGTAATATTCGGTCTCGTGAATGTAACTTACTGAAGAGCCCCTACAAGACTGTGATAGTGGGTGGGATCCTCATAAGATGAGCCAGCCACAATACCCAGCTTGGGTTTAGTGTCAACTGGAGTGGAAATAGACTTAAATGAGGACATACCAACTCACTCAATTATCTCAGCGGCATACTTTCTTTAGGATAAGAATAACCCACCTATATGGCGAGTGACAGCAATCCCCAAGAAATAACTCAAGGGCCCCAAGTCTTTCATAGCAAACTCAAAACTGAGGAGTGTCATGATACACTTGTGTAAATCATCAGAAGAAGCACTTAATATAATATCATCCACATATAATAGAATATATGCCATGTAATTACCACGACGATATATGACCAGAGAATTATCAGACCTGCTGTGAGAAAACTCAATAGTAGATACATATGTCAAGACCCGACTTCGGGCCCGTTGGTGCCTTACCCCGGACACCCTAGTGATACAACATCAGAGAAAAACCAGCGGAAATAAAAACTTAAACGGAAACAAGATATAACATAAGAAAACAGGCTAACCAAAACGGTCACCTTCATGTATAAATATATAACCGAACAGTTACATCCTTTACAAACCCTGCCCACTCTGGACCTGCACTCTAAGAGTGTAACAACAACTATGACGGGAGGGCCGCCATACCCACAATGTACAAGTACCTATAATGACAGGGGACTATACCAAAAGATAAGCCTCCGGAGAAACGGAGCTTCCCAATCGTGGCTGATCCATGGCGAGGATCCACAACCGATGTACCTCTACTACGACATGAACGGCCCCGAAGGAGAGTCGATCTGGCAGTACCAAGTATGTGAAATCGAAAATCAGTAAATGAAATCATGGCGATCTATATAAAACAAAAGACATGTATGATAACCAAACTACGATTCACAACATAAGCGATCATGTCAAGTCGGGGACTCGCGCCTCAAAGTCATCCTCGTACGTGGAACTCCTTCCGCCAGCTGCCGTGATCTAGGTATAAATCGTGTGATACGTATAACATGTCTCGGCCCATCCCATAGGACTCGAGGTGGAATCGCATGGTCACATTCCCGGCCCATCTCATGGACTCGGTGTCGGATCGTATGGAATACATTCCCGGTCCATCTCATGGACTCGGTGTCAAATCGTGTGGAATACATTCCCGGTTCATCCCATGAACTCGGTGTCAAATCGTGTGGAATACATTCCCGGTTCATCCCATGAACTCGGTGTCCAATCGTGTGGAATACATTCTCGGTTCATCCCATGAACTCGGTGTCAAATCGTGTGGAATACATTCCCGGTTCATCCCATGAACTCGGTGTCAAATCGTGTGGAATACATTCCCGGTTCATCCCATGAACTCGGTGTAGAATCGGGTGGAATACATTCCCGGTCCATCCCATGTACTCGGTGTAGAATTGGCCATAACATTTAAACTCTCTTTTAAGACAGATTAAGATAATCCCAAGCTTTCCTGTTAAATCAAACTAAGGCAATATCATGCCCTCCTTTTTAAACCAAAACACTTTCCTTTTTTTAAAATCAAGTAACAACATTCTTTTCCAAAAGTTCAAGTTGCCTAATTTCAAATACTCAAGTCTCTTATTTTCGAAAGCTTTCATAGTTCATAGTCTTAATCAAATAACGTAATCTCTTTTTAAAACAATTGAGTAACATATGCCTTATGTGTGAGTAGTTATTCTTGTTTATAACAATCTTATTAAAGCAACCATGATCTAGGAAATGTAATACAATTTTGTCTTATCTTAGCTTCTATGCAGATGGAGGTTTCTACTGGTTTTAATATAATTAATTATTTGCCAATACATTTTCCTTTATTAACGCTGCTGTGGTTTGTTCGATACTTATTCTCATTTCCGAAATCAGTAAAACATTATTCTTTAAAAACCAAGTACTCATTACTCACGAATGAGGTTTCACAACTTTTTAACAAAATTCATACCAAGCCAATTAAGTCAAGTCTCTTATCTTTCAAGATCAAGTCTCTTAACTTCTAAAATCAATAAACCATTCCTTTACCTACATAAAGTCGTTATAACTAACTTCCCATAAAGCTATTATAACACCTTATGTTTTAGACCAACCAAAACTCGTTTAGCACACGTACGTCTATCGTACTACATAGTTCACAACAATCATGCTAGAAAAGATAGGAAGAGGTTCACATACCTCGCGACGATTATCGACAATTAGCAAATAGCTCCAAAGTACTGTAACCCTGCTAGCCTTTTCCACCCTTCAAGTAGAATACGCTACTCGTAGTACTTCACCCTATAAAGGCCACAAAACGTCTATCAATTTCTCGATCTCTTCGTAGAACATTTCTAAGAACAAGGCTCCATATTCTACGGAAAATTCGGCAGCACCTCCCACCCCGCATGACCACATAAATCTCTCTCTATCAAGGCACGCTACGAGCCAACAACTCGAGGGGGTTACGTCTAACCTGACGTGTACAACAGCCACAATAATACTACAAGTCTCAGTAAATACGGTCCAATGTAAATCTGATTCAATTCTATCAATCTTCTTTCCTCATATAATATACTCAAGTATAACTACTACAACATGTAATATCCAATTACAATAGGGGGACATAGATCATTACCTCGATAAGCCCAAAATTAATCCAAGTTTATAAGTCGATCCTGAGCAACGTTTAGCTCCAACTCCTTACGCTCCAACCCGATCCAAGCAACCCTTAGAAGTTTCTAAACAACTTCTCTTAACACTTCAACCAAGCTAGGAAGATTTTTCTAGGATTTCACTTTGCGACTATTGGAATAAAGTAGTATTTTCCGGGCTCCTAGTATTGAAATAACTTGGAATACAACTAGGGATACTAGGCTAAGGTATTTGGGATTATACTAAAATACTTGGAGTATTTTCTACACAAGTGGGGGAGGGGGGACGAAACAACTACAAATGGGAGGGGAGTATTTTGCCTTGGAAGCTTAAGTGTGGGATGAAAATAAGTCTTCAACTTAAGGGGGTATTTATAGAGAATTCAAGGGTCAAGATTAATGCAAGTGGGTGTTCATGATTGGGCCATGTGTGTGTGGGTCCCACCACACCACATGGCTAACGAATTTGGTGCCAAGTGTAGTGGCCATTTCGGCCAAGGGGACAAGTGGCTAGCCACTTGTCCCTCCAATTCGGCCAAGATGACACATGGGGGTGACACGTGTCGCCCCCCGACTCGTCCAAAATATTTCGTCTTCCGAAAATATCCAAAATACCGAAAATCTCAAAAACAAAGTGGGCCCCACAAAACCGTAAATTCCTCCCGTGGGCCCCACGTGACCATTTCCGAAAATAAAATCTCATAATTCTAATATAATCCAAGAAGTCCAAATACCAAATCTGGGAATTCAATTCCCATTAACGAACCTTTTTTCTTCACAAAACCCGGAAACTTTTCCGTCGAAAAATCACATCTTTCTTTCTTTCCAAAATTTCTGTCGTATTCTCGTACGTACGTCCTCACATACATACCCTGGAACTACGGGGTATAACAACATAGTCTGCAAATCTCTTATACTAAGCCTGTGAGGTCTGCTTAAGTCCATACAAGGACTTCTTCAATAAACAGACAGGATTAGGATATTGAGGGTCTCTAAAACTCAATGGTTGATACATGTAAACTGTCTCATTAAGTTCACCATGTAAGAACATATTTTTCACATCTAGCTGATGAATAGGCTATGATTTTGAGAGAGCTAAACTAAGAACAATGTGAATGGTAGCCAGTTTAACAACCGGACTGAACGTCTCTACACAGTACACACCAACCTATTTAGTTTTACCATCACCTACAAGACGAGTCTTATGCCTCGCAAAAGAACCATTAGAATTATCTTTATAAATAAAAATCCACATAGAACGAATAATATTAACACCAGAAGGACGAAGCACCAACTCCCACGTCTTATTTTCAATAAGAACATTATATTCGTCGTTCATAGCCAATTTCTAATTCGGGTCATTTAATGCAGACACTGACTTACGGGGTAGTGGAATTTAAGAACATTATAATTTAGATTAAAATGTCTTTTTGATTTAAAATTACTCCTTTAACTACGAGTAACATGCCCTTGACTCGAGGTAGAAATGGATGAATTTTTGGTAAAATTCAAATCAGTGATGGACTACCAGCAAGCAGTGGGCCTGCTTGTTACACCTCATAAGTTTAAGACGACAATTAAGAACATCATATTAAGATTTCCAATTTTATCGGATGTACATATATACTACGTGATAATACGGATTAAGATTTGGCAATGACGAATGTGACGCCGGAAATCTCTTTAGTTATGGGGTATAAACATATATATATATTCTTCCGTTATGAGTTAGCAATGTATAAAAGATACGAGAATAAGAAATTAAGGCAATGAGAATTTAGATTAAAAAGATGTGGGATTGATTTAGTTAAATAAATACTTAGAGGGGCAAAGTGTGACATCTAAGGGGGCTAAAGTGTATTGTTTAAAAATCTGAAAATGGGAACTTAAATTGCCCTAATAAGTTCATTTCCACTTAGAACAAAATCAGATTTTTTCCTCCATTCTCTCCCTACCTTGCTCGAATTTCTCCCCCTTCCCTAGCAAGAAAAATTAAGTTCTTACTCCATCTTAGTAGACTAAATCATCCCACATAAAATTTCCAAACCAAAAGCACACAAAATAGAAGAGGAAAAATCTGGCAAAACAGTGGGCAATTAACGCCACTGCTGCCAATTTCTAGCCCCCATTTTTCGAAATTTGGGGATAAATTTTGAAGGCAAAGATGCATAAATGATGGGTTAATATTGTGGAGTTCATGAATGTTGGATTGGAGTTTAAACGACGACCATTTGGCGAAGAAAAGTGTGAAACGCGGGTATCGCGGTGACATGAAGAGTTCGGTTAAGTGCTGTTTTGGTGATTAAATTGAGGTAATAATTCTTCTCTTATGTTATAATTGAAGTGCAGGTTATTGTAGTTGAAGTATTGAGATTGTGTTTAGAAATAAACTTATACTAAGAGAGAATGAGAATAAGAATTGCATGTATTTTCGGAGTTGTGATTACCGATTTTTGTAGATGGTTTTGACACCTTGAATTCAATTGTTGTATTGTAATATGGTTACTAATTGCATGATGAACTTGAAAGGAAATCTTGATAGTTTAAGTTGTAATGGTTATATGGAATTAATGAAATACGAATTGGGTATAAAGAGTTAAAAGAAGAGCCAAGGCAATGTGTTTTTGAACCATAACATTTAAGGAATTGTCGGACCTCGTCGTCGCGACTTAGGGACTGTTTAGGGGTTGATTTGGTGGTGTAATAATGCTAGAAATCTCATAAAGAATGTGCATGAACAATGTGGTAATTGCTTACGTAAGTCCTAAAGGAATTAAAGTATAAAAAAGTGTAGAAAAGCTTCACATTTCCCTCTCATTGTTAACTAAAGTGTGAGATGTTCTCATGGACTATTCTTTAATACAGATTAAGGGCTGGAATGACATGAAATAAGCATATAAATTTCCTTGCTTATTGAAGTTGATTAATGGAATGTTTAGATAATTTTGACTACATATGGAAATGATGGTGATTATTAGTTTAATTTGAATTATTGGGTTGATTTTGATTATTAGATTGAATTGGATTGTTGGTTGGAGTTGAATTGTTGGCTGAGTTGGATTGTTGGTAAATTGTGGATACGCACATAAACAAAGGAAATTTTGCCCAAATTCTTATAGAAATAAGGGAGCCGCTATTCATATAACTTACATTAGAAATCATAAAATTGACGAACATATTATTCTTTATTATAGGTTGAAGTACTAAATGAGACATACCTTAATATTGAGTTGATTAGAACGCAAAGAGGTATGTGAGCCTATCTTCCTTTCTTTTGGCATGATTTTGTGAATTATTGATTCTTTCATTCGACATGAATATTATACAAGAGAATGTACGACGGACGTACATGACTCCTTCATAGTCTTATTCATAGTAATCTGAGTTATGAAAAGTACATGTGATCTTCTTGTAAGAAGTTATTTAATGATTTTAATGAGAGTCAAGGAAATGATTTAAATTGCATACATTTGCTCATGATATCTACTCGTACTAAGAGTCATTTTTCCACTTCACCGTGTCCCGGACTGGGCATATTCATGCACATATATCAGGATGATTCACCGCGTCCCTCACTAGAGGGCCGGACAGTTTATGTATACATATATGATGATTCCAAGTACAGGCATCCGTTATGCGGGGACATATACCCATGACAGTATATTCCACCGCGTCCCTCACCCAAGGGCCGGGCAATTTATTCATTTATTTACATCTGATGATTTTATGACTAAGCATGCATGAGTACTGGTATGACTCTCATTCTTTTATGATACAATTGACTCTCTACCTTACAGGGCACAGTTTGATCTTATTTACATTATTTCATGCTTACATACTCGGTACATTATTTCGTACTGACCCCCCTTTCTTCGGGGGGATGCGTTCATGCCCGCAGGTTCAGGTGTTCAGATAGGTGACCCTCCAGTTTAGGGCTTCTATTCAGCAGTCAGAGAGCTCCTATGTTCTGGAGCCAGCTATTTTGGTACAGATCCCTATCTTTCAGACTTATGCACATTTTGGGCACGACGGGGTCCTGTCCCGTCATATATCAGCACTGTACTCTTAGAGGTCTGTAGACAGTCATGGGTTGAACATTTGTACCTTGCTTTGGGTTGTAATGTTGTTTTACTCTGTGTTAAGGCATTCTCGGTTATATTTTTTGTTATCTAGTGGCAGCCTTGCCGGCTTGCTTATTTTGACTATTCCTCTGTGTACATAATGTTGGTTGATGGCAGCCTAGTCGGCTAGCTTGTTATGATTGTTGTTCTGTTGTTGATTTGGCAGCCTTGTCGGCTCGCCCATTTTGGGGAGATGTTGTAAAAGTAGCGTTGTGCTGCCGAAATTTCTATAGATCTCGGTATTAAATGGATTAAGATTGACAGGTCAATAATGACGTCCAATTAGGACGTTTAGTCGCGGCCCGTCGGGTCGGGTCGTGACATCTTCGCCCAATACGGAAACAAAAGCGGAGCAGGATAAAGTGGGAATGGTGAGACGGTGGATCGACGAATGACCAGCTGGTAGTGGACTGGGATTGGTGTTGTGGGCCAGCAAACAGTGGTCCTACTGGTGTGTCTGTCACGCCCCGACTTTTCCTAAGCCTTTACTTAGGGCGTGATGGCACCTGGACAATTATTTCCCACCAGGAGCACCATTTAATTCTCTTTATTTAGAAATTTGAACTTATATTCAAATACGGAGCTATTAATAAAAATAATAATAAAGAAATCTGTTTATGACTTTATTGAAAACATAACGCGAGCCCATGCTCGTGCAAATATTGTTTCTACATAGACATACTGACAAAGATTATTCTAAGTTGGAAGGGAGACCATTCCACACGGGCATTTTCCGAGACACTGGAACTGACATTCTGAACCTGACGAGTACCAAGCCCGAAGCAATGGACTTGGTATGACAAGAGGCTGCGGGACGATCGCTAGCCTTGGCGTGGAGCCTTTCCTCTATCACGTTTTCCTGAAACATGTTAAATAAAGAGTCAGCCCTACCATCTGGGGCTGAGTGAGAACCTTACCCTGCAATTCAAAGTAACACCACAATATTCCAAGTGCAATCACATTATAACGTAATAAGCATATTGCAAAAACATATCAGGTTACAACATTTTTAAATATGCAACAACTCCTCATAGGAAATTCTCGGTTTAACTAACACTTCATTTTATCTCGTATTATACGTTAAGACATTCCCCTGCATTTACATATGTTTATTACATTTATATATTTATGAACGCGTATTCACTTTTCATATTTATATATAGGTGAACATGTATTCATCTTTCATATTTATTGCGGCGTGCAACCCGATCCATTATATTTACGTATTTGTGAACACGTATTCACTTTACGTTTTGTTGCGGTGTGCAACCCGATCAATTATGTTTACGTATTAGTGAACGCGTATTCACTTTACGTTTTGTTGCGGCGTGCAACCCGATCCATTATATTTACGTATTTGTGAACACGTATTCACTTTACGTTTTGTTGCGGTGTGCAACCCGATCCATTATGTTTATATTTATATATTTATGTTTTTATTTAACCAACCAACAACTATTTTTTTTTTTCGGACTTTACATTCTCTCTTCCTTAAGCAACATTCATCCTCGAATGTGAATAAGGTCGTAATCATAATCACATAGACACAATAATGTTTATTGTTATTGTAACACTAATTTGGGGCTTCACATTCCCCCTTCCTTAAGAAACATTCGTCCTCGAATGAGAATAAGGTTGTAACACATGCATATAGACACGCAAATGACACACATATGAAGTACTATGTAACACATTTTTTTTACCTTAGTCAAATAGGAATGGATATTTGACTTTTATCGCGTCCTCGGCTTCCCAGGTGGCTTCCTCGGTGGAGTGGTTCCTCCATAGGACCTTCACGGAAGCAATATCTTTATTCCTAAGGCGCTTAACCTTCCTATCAAGTATTTCCACCGGAACTTCTTCATATTGAAGCTCCTCATTAAGAATTATCTCCTGGGGAAGGATGACGTGACTTGGATCGTGCAAGTATTTTCGTAACATTGACACATGAAATACCGGATGCACTGCTTCCAGCTCTTGTGGAAGTGCTAATTCGTAAGCCATATTCCCCACTCTTCGCAAGATCTCATATGGCCCAATAAACCTTGGGCTCAATTTCCCTTTCTTACCAAAGTGCATCACTCCCTTCATTGGGGACACTTTTAAAAATACTTTATCCCCCTCTTGGAATTCAAGATCTCTTTTCCGATGATCCGCATAGGACTTATGACGGCTATGAGCTGTTTTGATCCGCTCCCGAATCATCTGTACCTTATCATTTGTTTCCTGAATGACTTCAGGTCCGAACAGTTGCGTCTCACCCACCTCGAACCATCCAAGTGGAGACCTACATTTTCGTCCATATAATGCTTCAAACGGGGCCATTTGTATGCTAGAGTGAAAACTATTGTTGTAGGCGAACTCAATTAGACATAGATGGTCCAACCAGCTTCCCTGAAAATCTAACACACAAGATCGCAACATGTCCTCAAGTGTTTGAATTGTTCGCTCAGCCTGCCCATCTGTTTGTGGGTGGAAAGCCGTGCTTAACTTAACTTTTGTCCCGAGACCTTGCTGGAAACTTTGCCAAAAGTGTGAGGTGAACTGGGAACCCCTATCTGAAATAATTTGTAAAGGAATCCCGTGTAACCGCACAATCTCCTTCAAATAAATCTGTGCGTACTGTGGTGCGCGATACGTAGTCTTGACAGGTAAGAAATGGGATGACTTTTTAAGCCGATCAACAATTACCAAATAGAATCATACCCTTCTCGAGTTTTCGGTAGACCAGTTACAAAATCCATATGAATCGCCTCTCATTTCCACATGGGGACTCCAATGTCCTGAAGTAATCCGCCAGGTTTTTTATGTTCAGATTTCACCTGCTGACATATAAGACACCTCCCGACAAACTCCGCAACGTCTTTCTTCATTCCGTCCCACCAGTAATTTGCCTTGAGGTCCTGATACATTTTTGTTGACCCTGGATGAATGGAATATCTTGTGTTGTGACCCTCATCTAAGATCTTCCTCCTTAGATCCTTTACCTTAGGAACACATAACCTCCCCTTATACCGAAGGGTTCCATCATTATCTCCCAATGTAAACTGTGAAGGTTTTCCCTGTTGGATCCTCTCCCGAAATCCAACAAACTCCGTATCCTCAAACTGACTTTCTTTTATTTCTGAAGCTAAGGCAGACTGCGAGGTATCATATACCACCACCCTACCTTCACCGATCTCAGTTAAACTAACCCCGAGGTTTCCCAATCTTTGTACCTCACGAACAATACCCCTCTTTTGTATTGCCAAATGGGCCAAGCTGCCCATTGATCTCCTACTGAGTGCGTCAGCCACCACGTTGGCTTTTCCAGGATGGTAAAGAATACTAAGGTCATAATCCTTAAGCAACTCTAACCATCTTCTTTGTCGGAGATTCAAATCCTTCTGCGTGGTTATGTACTGCAAACTCTTATGATCTGTAAATATGTCCACATGCACACCATACAAATAATGTCTCCATATTCGTAAGGCAAACACCACCGCAGCTAATTCCAAGTCATGAGTTGGGTAATTCTTCTCATGTATCTTCAACTGTCTAGATGCATACGCAATAACCTTCCCAAACTGCATCAAGACACATCCTAACCCAACTCTAGAGGCATCACAATAGACTGTGAACCCTTCTTGTCCCGATGGTAAGGTTAGGACTGGTGCAGTAGTCAACAATTCCTTTAGTTTCTGAAAACTTGCTTCACATGCTTCTGACCACTGGTACTTAACCGCTTTTTGAGTCAACCGGGTCAGGGGAGCAGCAAGACTAGAAAAACCTTTTACGAATCTTCTATAATACCCAGCCAAACCCAAGAAACTTCTAACCTCTGTCGGAGTGGTCGGTTTTGGCCAGTTCTTCACTGCTTCTATCTTCTGGGGGTCTACCATAATTCCATCCCTTGACACAACATGGCCCAAAAAGGCTACCTTTTCCAACCAAAATTCACACTTTGAAAATTTAGCATATAGTTTCTCCTGTTTCAAAACTTGAAGCACTACCCTCAGATGCTCTTCATGTTCTTCAACACTCTTACTGTAAATTAGGATATCATCTATGAACACGATCACGAACAAATCTAGGAATAGTTTGCAGACTCTGTTCATTAAATCCATAAAAGTCGCTGAGGCATTGGTTAACCCAAAAGACATGACCAAGAACTCATAATGGTCGTATCGGGTTCTAAAGGCTGTTTTGGATATATCATCTGGATTTATTTTCAGCTGGTGATATCCCGAACGGAGATCAATCTTGGAAAAATAGCTAGCTCCCTGAAGTTGGTCAAAAAGATCATCGATTCTTGGTAATGGGTATCGGTTCTTGATCGTGACCTTATTGAGTTGCCGATAATCGGTGCACATTCGGAGCGATCCGTCTTTCTTTTTCACAAACAGGACTGGTGCACCCCAAAGGGAAACACTAGGCCTTATAAAGCCTTTATCCAGAAGATCCTTCCATTGTTCTTTTAACTCCCTCAATTCAGCTGGGGCCATTCGATATGGAGGAATAGAAATGGGTCTTGTACCCGGAATTAACTCTATATCAAACTCCACTTCTCTATCCGGAGGAAGGCCTGGAAGATCTTCATGATAAACCTCCGGAAAATTTCGAACAATAGGGACATCATTCACTGCTGGGGATTCTTTTTGGGTATCCACTATATTAGCCAGATATGCGTACTCCACTCTGTGACTTCTCAATAACTTTTGAGCCCCAAGGTAGGAAATAAACTGACCTGAGGATATTCCAATCCTACCCCTTATAACAACTTCTGGTTCTCCGGGAAAAGTTAATCTCACTATCTTTCGCCGACAATCTAACATGGCATAACATGCCGACAACCAATCCATACCCAAAATGACGTCGAAGTCTACCATATCAAGTAGTACTAGGTTCACCATTGTTCCCCTTCCATTCTCTTCTAATGGGAAATTATTTACCACCCGAGAGGCCCAAATTGAGGCCCCTACTGGTGTCATAACCTCAAAAGGTTCACTTAAATAAGAAGGTTCTACGTGTAAATTCTTAGCAAAGCCTATTGACACATATGAAGATGTAGAGTCGGGACCGTATAATACAAATGCAGGAATACTCGAGACTAGCAAAATACCTGTGACCACCGCATTAGATGCTTCTGCCTCATTCCTCTGGGGCAAAGCGTAGAGCCGATTAGAATTGTTGGGTTGTTGACCTCCCTGACTCTAGCGGGGTTGGTATCCCTGATTTCCCCTGTAGGCAGTTTTGGTTGCTTCTGACCTCCCCTTAATATATTGAGTTTGGGTCCTCTTCTTGCAATCCCTGGCATAGTGGCCTGACTCTCCACAGTTATAACACGTCTTCGTTAAGAGCCGACATTCTCCAGTGTGTTTCCTTTGACAAATCTTACAAATCGATTTGTCACCTCCTGTGTTAGGGTTGGTGGCCTTGTCCTTGCTACCTTGGTAATTAGACCAACTGTGCCCCGTAGGCTTGAAATAAGATCGCCATTGATTGGTTCGGTCCTGAAGATCCCTTACTAAACTCCTGCTTCTGATTTTGACTCTGATTAAATGATCCTGACGTCCAAAATCTCTTCTGCGAATATTCTCTTTTTGCTTTAGCGAAACCTTCTACCCTCAAAGCCATATCGACAATCTGAAGATAAGTTCGATCGTTGGCTAACGCCACTACCTTCTCTACTATGTTCGGGTTTAAACCCTCTACAAATCGCTTGACTCTATCCATTTCTGTAGGGACGACATGTGTGTTGTATGCCGATAACCTCACGAACTGTGTATCATATTCTTGTACACTGCGGTCACCTTGCTTCAACTGTTCAAACTCCCGTCTGAGCGCATCCTTGCGCGTATTAGGCATACATTTCTCAATGAATGCCGCTCTGAACCCTCCCCAAGTCATTGGTGGTGACATCGGAGGACGATTTTTCCTAAAATTCCTCCACCATACCCCTGCATCATCCACTAGTCGCGCGCCTACCAAGTTGACGCCCTGCGTCTCCACGCATCCTAATGTGAACATTAAGTCTTCAACTTCATCGAGGAATACTATCGGGTCGGCCTTGGGGTCCTTCCCTGAGTAAAGTGGTTATCTTCTCCTCATAAAATTTTCCCATAGTCTATCAGGTACTGCTTGAGCTTCTACACTCTCGGTTCGTGGTGCAGTCGCAATCGGTCTCTGGGTCGTCTGGTTCTGGTTCGGGGCTATGACAGAGACACTAGGTGCGGGCGGAACCATGTGTGGAACTGCAACTGTCATTAACTCTATGAGTCTATCTAGTTTTTGTCCCACCGTTTCTTGGGCCATTTGACTCTCGTTCTCTCCAATATTTTCTCCGATATTTTCTCCGACATTTTCTCCGCTCCCTTCAGACACCACTACGTCAACTGGAGGTACATGAGCTTCGTGATGAACCTCCTCTTGAGCCCCCGGGATTTGTGAATTCACCATTTTCTTTGAAGACAAACACACTCATATTTTAGAAGACGGGATGTCTACTCTAGCTCTTAAAATTTTCTTATAGTTCATAAGTATGCAACACCACAAGAAAACGCAGATTAACTAAACAATAATGACAACTCATAACTTGCATTAATAATGTTTCATTCCTCATATTTGAAAATATTTCATGACATTACAATACATCAGAGCATGTCATTCTATGTCATTCCCTATAGCTCTCTTACTCGAACATGCACCTACTACAACACGTTCTAAAGGGCTTAACCGCATAATTCGCTTATTCTGCTGATTGGCATTCAACTCCCTGTGAACCTTCTTCCTTGCTTCCCTTTCCATTTTGCTCATTCTTTCCCTTACTACTATTACCTAAAATAGAAATTTAGTCCAGGAACCTTCTGTAACATCTCCTCTTAGCATCTTTGCCCCTCTGAATGAGGATCGGAATTTTTTCAGGACAGAGTTGAATATTATCTGTAATATGAATTCAATCAGAAAGTTGAAGAAGGTCGGGTCGTAAGAACGCCTCTTCTGTCTACTCCTAAGCAAATACGCACAAAGTACGATTGTGTCGCACATATACTCGTTAAAATCATCTCCCGAGTTCATCTTACGACGCATGAATTCCTTATGAGCTTGCATTTCCTTTGCCTGTTCCTCGAGTACTTCCCTCTTTGTTGGAACTCGTCTTATAATCACCATCTACACAACAATTATTGGTCAGTATAACGTTGTACAATCTTCTTCCTAACCCGCGTGAAAGATGTAGTACAAGAATCAAGTCTTGAAAAAGACTCAAGATAGGCAAGAGAGGAGTATGAAAGAAGGGAAACTTTAGGATGTTATTTCGTTCACTTATTACTAGGGTGGCGGGCACACCGTCGCAATAAGTAACCGTTCAAACACCCAACTCGAAGAAACTTCCTAGAATCTCCTAACCTGGTTTAGCTCTGATACCAACTTGTCACGCCCCGACTTTTCCTAAGCCTTTACTTAGCGCGTGATGGCACCTGGACAATTATTTCCCACCAGGAGCACCATTTAATTCTCTTTATTTAAAAATTTAAACTTATATTCAAATACAGAGCTATTAATAAAAATAACAATAAAGAAATCTGTTTATGACTTTATTGAAAACATAACGCGAGCCCATGCTCGTGCAAATATTGTTTCTACATAGACATACTGACAAAGATTATTCTAAGTTGGAAGGGAGACGATTCCACACGGGCATTTCCCGAGACACTGAAACTGACATTCTGAACCTGACGAGTACCAAGCCCGAAGCAATGGACTTGGTATGACAAGAGGTCATGACGATCGCTAGCCTTGGCGTGGAGCCTTTCCTCTATCACGCTTTCCTGAAACATGTTAAATAAAGAGTCAGCCTTACCAT
This sequence comes from Przewalskia tangutica, assembly GCA_029844215.1. NCBI lineage: Eukaryota > Viridiplantae > Streptophyta > Magnoliopsida > Solanales > Solanaceae > Przewalskia > Przewalskia tangutica. Next base: position 9,678,170 of record CM056733.1, on the reverse strand, counting down.
CTGGGGCTGAGTGAGAACCTTACCCTGCAATTCAAAGTAACACCACAATATTCCAAGTGCAATCACATTATAACCTAATAAGCATATTGCAAAAACATATCAGGTTACAACATTTTTAAATATGCAACAACTCCTCATAGGAAATTCTCGGTTTAACTAACACTTCATTTTATCTCGTATTATACGTTAAGACATTTCCCTGCATTTCCATATGTTTATTACATTTATATATTTGTGAACGCGTATTCATTTTTCATATTTATATATAGGTGAACATGTATTCATCTTTCATATTTGTTACGACGTGCAACCCGATCCATTATATTTACGTATTTGTGAACACGTATTCACTTTACGTTTTGTTGCGGCGTGCAACCCGATCCATTATGTTTACGTATTTGTGAACGCGTATTCACTTTACGTTTTGTTGCGGCGTGCAACCCGATCCATTATATTTACGTATTTGTGAACACGTATTCACTTTGCGTTTTGTTGCGGCGTGCAACCCGATCCATTATGTTTATATTTATATATTTATGTTTTTATTAAACCAACCAACAACTATTTTTTTTTTTTTCGGACTTTACATTGTCATTGGTATGGGATTGGTCCAACATATGATGTATAATAAATAGTGGGACCCCGTCATCTAAAAAATTATACGAGCTAGGCACGGGACTACACACTTTGGTAAACGGAAATTGGATTTCATAAAAAATAACACGATGACTGATTATGATTTTATTAGATGATGATAAATCAAAACACTTGTAACCACGACGATTGGACGGATAATCCAAAAACACACAAGCGGTAGAACAAGCTTAAAGTTTATTTATTGTAGTTGATAGAAAAAATGGATAGCATATACACCCAAAGACCCTAAGATGAGAATATGAAAGATTCTTATTATAGAGAATTATAATGGGAGAATCATATGCTAATCCTTTGGTAGAAAGTATGTTAAGGAGGTGAGTATCCACTTGGAGGACATGATGCCAAAAAGAATAAGGTACGGGCCAATAAAGTTCGGATATATTATTAATGATACAAATTTTTTGTTCGGCTTTTCCATTTTGTGAGGACGTATGAGGACACGAGAAACAAAAAACTATGAAATTAGCATCACAAAAGTTCCAAAACAACTCGTTATCATATTTTTTGTCATTATCACATTGTATAATTTTTTATTTCCCGTTCGAATTGGGTACGGATGAGTGCTCTAAATTTTAAGACTGGAAAAAACTTGAGATTTTTTCGCTAAAGAAAAAGTTCATAAAAAATTAGAAAAATCATCCAAAAATAAAACATAATAACGATGGCCCAAAGAACATAGAACTGGAGATGTCTATTAATCCCTATGAATAATGTCAAAAGGCTAATAAGTATGAGAAGTAGATGCTACAAATGGTAATCTAACATGTTTTCCTAACGGACAGAAATGACAAATTGGAGTACTACACGTACCCTTACAAGAAATAAAATTGTTTTTATGCAAGGAAGAAATAATTGACGGCCCAGGATGACCCAATCGTGCATGCCACAAGGAAGAAGCTAGAGCAGCAAATGTCGATGACATGATTTGACTCGAGTAAGTGGTGGTGGTTGTAATTGGATAAATATTGCCCCTGTTGTTGCATCTCATGAGAGGTATCTCCGTTTTGAAATCCTTCATAAAAAACTCAGATGAATCAAAATTAACAGAATATTAGTGGTGAATTTGTGAACATATACCAAATTTTCAATAAAGTTAGGGGCATAAATGATATTTTTTAAACAAAAGGTGGATGTAGGGGAGACACAATTGTATTACCGTAACCATGAATTGGAATTGAGTTGTCATTACCAATAATAATGCCATGATTTTTTCTCATATTAAAATAAGATGAGAGAGTTCCTTGGTCGGACGTCATGTGAGAAGTGGTGTCGGTGTCCATGTATCAATTTGCGTCTAGAGGATTTAATCCAAGTGTATGCATGGAAGCCTCAATGTCGGTGGGTGTCGGGATTGGATTCTAGCCCACAACGTTGAAAGCTTTGAGGCCGAGGCCCGCTGCATCGCCATGCCGACCCAACCCGATAAATTGGTGCACCGTAGCGACCAAGAAGTTGGGCCGGTGATTGGGCTGAACTGGGGCCCAAGCTCCTGGGAAATAACTAGGCGGAAAGTAGGTCGGATCGCCATCGTCAGTCCAGCCCACCGCCTGTGGTCGAGACTAGCGGCCGGGTCCTAGTACCCCGATGCCCACTGCTGGCATTTCTACTGTTTCGTCCGCCGCTGTTGTTGCAGCCGCGATTTTTGCCATTAGATTTATGGTTTTGACCCTTCTTGCCACTACAGTTGTTGCGGTTTTGGTCGGAATTATTAACAAAACTGTGAGAATTATCGGACGTAGTCATTATCGCCATGGAACTTGTGCCGGTAGCCGCCTTCTTTGCCAAGCCAGTTTCTTCTAATATGAGCATCGAATGGTCTTGATAAAAATTTAGAAGTGGATTACTTTGACAGAGTAAAGTCCCAACGTCATTATAGGCCTCAAAGAGGCCTGCAACTATTTTTAGAACAAGATGATTATTGGTAACAGGCGCTCCAACATTATGGAGTTGGTCCGCCAATTCCTTGAGCAGTTTATTATAAGCGAAAACATTCGGAAAATCTTTTATGTTGACTTGTGAAAACTCTTGCTCAAGAGTGATAACTCTGGAATGTTTGTTATTCTAGAATATATCACACAATCTATTTCAGGTAGCCATAGACGTAGTGTCTGACTCAATGATCGTCTGTAAAAGGTCGGTAAAAATAGTGGAGTAAATCAACTGAAGGACGGTAGCATCAAGGGTTATCCATAACTGAGGATTCTCCTAAGAGGTAGGTACATTAGTTGTGCCCGTTTTCGAAGAAATTATGTGATGAAGGACTTGATGGGAGAGTGCGTGAATTTTGAACAATTCTTCCACGTCATATATTGGACGTTTTTCATCTCAAGAACAATAGGGATGTGGTTTTTTATGTTGAAAATAGCAAGGGCATGATGAAACATGTTCTTAGATGTAGACGTAATGAAAGAACAATAGGTGAATTAGGGATTTGGAAGAAAATTTTGGAAGAGAGGAGAAGAAGTGCACAAATTCCGAGAAGAAGCACGGAAACTGAGGCAACGAAAAATGATTTCAAAAGAAGTGGTTTAGACCTAGACTTCTGATATCATGAAAAAAATAATCCCTTGATTATTTTTATTAATGAATGAATATATATACAATTTACAATATCCATAGAAAAATCCTATTCCTACTCTACTCTCGATAAAAGAGTAATCTTTATACTTTTTGGTATTATTGAGAGTGACTCTAGACTAGAGAGCATATGGATGATTAATCATTCTAAAAAATGAGACTAGTTAAGTTGGCTAGGCGTTTAACTTTAGCATGTCTAGTCCCAAGACCAGCAGCATTTTTGTCTTGGAAAGGATGTTCCAATTGAGAAAATGAAGTTTCCTTTTTTCCTCAATTGTACCCCAAATAAAATTCATTTCATGTTTATCAATTTCTCTAAGAGTTTTGTTAGGTAGATGAGACTATTGCATATTATGGTTGGGAATGGTGTTGAGAGTGGATTTAGCCATAGTGACGCTGTCAGCATGGTTGAGAAAATTAGCTTTCCCAGGAGTGAGTCCAGTTCTCATAATCTCAATAATTAGTATTGGGCCTTTGGCTTGTCTGGAAGAATTGGAAAGCCAAGATACTTGCCAAAACTATCCGCAACTTTTATATCAATCATACTAGCATAGTGATGAACAACAATTTCAGGACAATTCTTTGAGAAATATTCTTTGATTTAGAAAGAATTATTTATAGATTGTCCAGAGTATTTAAAGAATAATGCAAGACTATTAATGATAGAATTACAAGTCTTGCTAGTAGCTTTCCCCATAATAGTCAAATCATCAACAAAAAATAAATAAGATAGTTCAACACCATGAAGATTTATGTCTCCTCTTTCCTTTTATCTCTAAGAACGTGAACGTTGACAGTAACATACATCACTTGATTCCGACCGGCGAAACCTTCTCCGGCGATCAGATAAGGGCCCATAGTCTCTCTCCCTCTCACTCTCTCTCCATCTATATCTCCTCCTTTCTTTCTTCCACTCTTCTGCTGTATTTTCCGTCGGCTTCCTTTCCATCAAAGTACACCAACAGTTTTGTCTGGCCTCACTTTTTCCGGTGAAGGCAAGGCTTCAGATCGGAAACCTACTGGACTGTAATATCTACTCTCGCCCACTCCTCTTTACCGGCAGCCACCACTACATCACCGACAAATTATTTCTGTTCTTCGGCGGTTCTCAGGTGACCCTTCTGCCTATATATCTTCCCTTTCCATTTTTGTATTCCTTTGATTTGCTTTTGCAGGTACCAGCAGATATATATATCCAAAATAATAATTGTCGGAATACGACCGTCGAGACCAGATTTATCACGACGCGTATCTGGGCTATATCTTTCCGGTCTTCTGTCTAACATCCAAGTTCTATCTCTCTTGTTGCTAATTTATCTTTGCTTGGCTGTATACGTTATTGAGGCTCTCTCTCTTCCTTTTTCTCCCCAATGGTAAGAAAGCTAACCCCCTCAAAGCTTACCCTCCTCTGGTTGAGTCTATTTTTAGAGTGTGTTTTAGGGAGTCTTTTGTTGTCTTTTTATTATTTCATACAATATTATGTGTTTTATGTTCTATTTTCAGGTTTTAAGCGATTCATAAGGTTTGAGGCTAATTCAAAGATATTATGCATCTCCAGAGGCCCAAAAATACACATTGATTCCCAAGCAAGCGGTCAAAGAAATCCCGGAAAGCATAGAAACAATCTGGCAAAAATCTAGACGAACTAGGCTGAAGAGCTGCCACAGCGCTTGACGGGCAGCAACTAGAAGAAAATTCAACCGGCGAAGCACCGCAACTCTTGGAGGAAGCTTCAGTCGCTGTAGCGATGATCCGAAGAATTAGAGTCGCGCTTGGGTTGAAGCGCCGCAGAGCCGACAGCAAAAATAAGCGAAACAAATCCAATTTTTAGCAAGGGTAAAAAGGTCCAAGAAGGGGTTTTCGATATAAAAGCTTTGGGAGGCTGATTTTAGAGATTATCACACTTTGGAGCAAAAGGATAGCAGGCTAGGAAGCAATTTGAGACCAACTTTGTTCAAGTTATTTTCCTTTTATTTTCTTTAATTCAGTTCATGTTGGATAATGAGTTAATTTGTTCTCTTAACATATCTATGAGGTAATTACTTTATTAGGATTTTATGTCGATTCACTTGAACCTCTATTATGAATTAATGCATTGTTAGTATTTCTTCTTCACATATCATTATCTAATCAACTTGTGTTAATTGAATGAGAATTGATTGACCATTAGTTTTTATTACTCATATGATTTCAAATCAAGATCTGAAAAAAGGAGATTTGAATATGCTATAGTTGATTAGACATAGTTTAATGTTGATCGAGAGTATCACGATTGTCTGTGTAGACTTTTATGTTATTGATCTTAATCCTCCTATGTGGTAGAATTCATAATAGAAATATAGAAAATTCTCACTTAGGTTGAGTTTTTATATGTCCTAACCGGAATATAGAACACTTCAGTGAACCTGTTATCTTGATAAGAAGAAGAATAGATAGTTTTGCATTAATGAATGATAGAGGAGATAGTTGATGAGATTGAAAATCCTAATTACCTTCATTACTGAATTAAACTCCCAAGTATTTTATTCCTGTTTATTACTTTAGTTGTTAATTCTTTGTTTAGAAATCAAAACTCAAAAAAGTTGGCCAAATAGAAATGAAAGGTTAGTTAATTGGTACTTGATAATTCATTCTCTATGGACGATATTCGGTCTTACCGAGATTATTACAAATTGCGATACGTTCACTTTCTTAGCATATAGAAATTTTGCAACAAGTTTTTGGCGTCGTTTCCGAGGACTGAAATATTATCAATATCAAAGTAATTAACCTTATTTCTAATTTGGTTGTTCTTAGAATACATTTGTTGACTTAATCTTCTACATTCAGGGGGCTTTGTTTATGCGAAGCAGAAGAGGAGCAGACAACCTTGTTCCTCTGAATCCGGAGATTGAGAAGGCATGCAAGCCGAACAGAAATAATAAACAAATTGTCGATTCAACTGCAATGGAAAATCAACGTAATAATATTGGGTTGAATGGAGGAGCACCAGCAGACCTGATAGAACGAGTCCAGCATCCTGTCGAGAGGAGCTTGAGGGATTATATCTTACCAACAGTTACAGGGGTGCAGATATGCATCAGGCTACCTATTGTGGAAGCCAATAATTTTGAGATCAAGCCAGCGATTTTGCATATGGTCAGAGCACAGTCCAGTTTGGAGTTTGCCGTCAGAAGACCCGCACAGTCATCTAGAAATTTTCCTGGAGTTATGTGTTATTTTAAAATATAATGGCGTTACTAATGATGCCATTAGATTGAGGCTTTTCTCTTTCTCACTCATGTATTGAGCCAAGAGCTGGTTGAACTCCCTTCAGGCGAACTCCATTACCATTTGGCAAGACTTAGCTTAGAAATATCTTGCCAAGTTCTTTCCTCCTTCAAAGGCCGCAAAGCTCAGAAAAGAACTGAATAAATTCTATCATCTTGATGGAGAGTCTTCATATAATGCATAGGAGAGGTTCAAGGAGCTTCAAAGGAAGTGTCCGCATCACGGACTTGAGTAGTGGATGTTGGTCCACAATTTCTATAATGGATTGTGTGGTACTACTCGTACCATTATTGATGTTGATGCTGGAGGAGCATTCATGAGCAAGAGTGTTAATGAGACACATGAGTTATTGAAAGACATGCCCACGAATAACTACCAACGGTCTGATGAGAGATCGACTAACAGCAGGAAAGTGGTTGGGGTACATGAATTAGACACTATCACTGCACTTACTTCTCAAGTTGCTTAGTTGACAAAGAAATTGCTACAGAACACTATGACAATCAATGTTGTTTAGGAACCTGTGGGATGTGAAATTTGTGGGGGGCCACATTCATTCGATCATTGTACAGCCGTGGATCCCAATAATATCCCTATGGATCAAGATCAGGTTCAAGCTGTTAGGAATTTTCAGCGTCCGTACAACAACCCATTCTCGAATACTTACAATACAGGGTGCAGGAATCACCTAAATTTCTCACGGAGAAACAGTCAAAATCAGAAACTATAATTTCAGGGAAAATATTAACAGAACAGGCTAGCGACATCTTCTCAGTATCCCAGACCACTAGATCAACAAGCAAAGCCAAGTAAATTGCAAGCAGCCTTGTTGACTCTCACAAGTTCTCAGACCCAGTTCGACAGAAACTAGATCATCCATTAGGAATTTGGAGACATAAGTGGGACAACTGGCGAATATATTGAAAAACAGAACGCCGGGGAATCTCCCTAGCAATACTGTTGTAAATCCAAAAGAGAAATGTCAGGCTATTAATTTGATGAGTGGTAAGAAATTTGAACCGAATCCACCTCCACCATCTTCAGAGAAGACGGACGAGTCAGGTCAGGCATCAGAGTCAGAAAGGGTAGTAGTGACTGAAGACCATTATGTGTCAAAGGAAATACCAGCATCAGTTAGTGATGCCCCTCAGATCAGAATTCCATATCCCTAGAGGCTTAGAAAAAATTCTCTTGACAAACAATTTTTTTAGTTTTTGGAGGTTTTCTAGAAGCTGCATATCAACATCTTGTTTGCTGAAGCCTTGGAGCAGCTGCCAAGTTATGTCAAGTTCATGAAGAAAATTCTCTTTAAAAAGAGGAAGCTAGAAGAGTATGAGACAGTGACATTAACTGAAGAATGCAGTGCTATTTTGCAGAGGAAGCTGCCCCAGAATTTAAGAGATCCAGCCAGCTTCACCATCATATGTACTATAGGGAACTTTGAGTGTCAACATGCTTTATGTGATTTGGGGGCAATTATCAATTTGATGCCTTATTCTGTGTTTTGTAGACTTGGAGTGGGGGAAGAAAAGCCTACAATCATTACCTTGCAGCTAGCAGACCGTTCAATCAAGCATCCCCGAGGTATCATTGAAGATGTTCTAGTGAAGAGGTACAAGTTCATCATTCCTGCTTACTTCATTATTCTAGATATGGAGGAAGATGAACTTGTGACCATTATCCTTGGGAGACAATTCTTAGCCACATGGCAAGCACTCATTAATATTCAGAAGGGTGAGTTGAAACTCTGAGTCCAGGGAGAAGAGGTGAGCTTTAATGTATTCAGGGTAGTAACTTACCCAAGAGCGAGTGATAATTGTTTTGATATTGATGTGATTGAAGAATCGATTTCTGAGAAAAGCTTCAGAAGTATTGATCCTCTTGAAGTAGAACTGATACAATACGTGAAGGATGGCAGTGAAGATGCAGATATGATGAGTATGTAAATTGGATGGATTTCTATGAGCCTTGCTATATGAAAAAATATGAGGAGCTAGGAAAGATGCCAGAAAGACCACTACCTTCTGTCAAGAAAGCTCAAGAGTTAGAATTGAAGAGCTTACCAGATCATATTCACTACAGGTATCTAGGTGAGAATGAAACCTTACCGGTAATTATGTTTTCTCATCTATCTAAGGTGGAAGTTGAAAAAATATTGAGAGTCTTGCGGGCTCACAAGCTTTCTATTAGGTGGACACTGACAGATATTAGAGAAATAAGTCTTTCCACAGTGATACATAAGATCCGTCTAGAAGATAAGAGCAGGCCTTCCATTGAGGCACAAAGGAGGCTGAACACAACCATGAAGGAGGTTGTTAGAAAAGAGATCCTGAAATGGCTTGATGCCGGGGTGATTTACCCTATTTATGATAGTGCATGGGTGAGTCCAGTGCAGGTAGTGCCTAAAATGTGTGGTATGACCATGGTAAAGAATGAAAAGAATGAGCTTATTCCGTTTATAATAGTTATAGGGTGGAGGATTTGCATTGACTACTGCAAGCTGAACAAGGCACCCAGGAAAGACCAATTCCCTTTGTCTTTTCTAGACTAGATGCTTGATAGACTCGTAGGCCACAACTACTACTGCTTCTTGAATGGCTACTATGGTTATCATCAAATTGCAATATCACTCAAATATCAAGAGAATACCACATTCACATGTCCCTATGGTACGTTTTCTTTCAGAAGAATGACATTTGGGCTTGGCAATGCACCAGCGACCTTTGAGCGTTGTATGATGGCCATCTTTTCTGACATGGTGAAGAGAACCATCGATATCTTCATGGATATTTTTTCAGTTTTTGGCTCGTCTTTTGATGAGTGTTTGAAGCACTTAGAAGTCGTGTTGCAGCATTGTGAAGAGTCAAATCTTATGCTGAATTAGGATAAGTGCCACTTTATGGTACAAGAGGGTATTGTTCTTGGCTACAAAATTTCTAGCCAAGGCATTGAGGTAGATCGAGCTATGATTTCTGTCATTGAAAATCTACCACCTCCAGTGTCACTGAAAGGGTTTAGAAGTTTTCTTCGGCATGCTGGTTTCTACAGGAGGTTCATCAAGGACTTCTAAAAAAATTCAAAGCCTCTTTCAACCTTGTTGATGAATGGTATTGCATTTGAATTCAATGAAGAGTGCCTAAATACTTTTAAGGCGCTTAAGAAGAAGTTAATTTCAACACCAATTGTTATTGCACCAGATTAGGAGCTTCCATTTGAATTAATGTATGACACAAGTGATTATGCAGTGGGAGAAGTTCTTAGGCAGCGAGTCGACAATGTATTCCGGTCCATTTACTATGCTAGTAAAACTCTTAATGATGCAAAGTTGAATTATGCCATAACAGAGAAAGAGTTGCAATCCATAATATATGCATTCGAGAAATTCAGGTCGTATCTCATTGGGAATAAGGTAATAGTGTACACTGATCATGCTGCTATCAAGTACTTAATGACCAAAAAGGATGCCACATGGAGATCCGTGACAAAAAGGGAACTGCAAATTTAGTTACAGATCACCTGTCAAGACTTGAAGTGGAAGAGAGCCAAAATGCAAAAGATGTGCAGATCAATGACCACTTCCCAGACGAGGAACTCTTTCAGGTACGTGCCAGTTCAATTCTGCCTTGGTATGCTGATTTTGTTAATTTTCTTGTAGCTAAGGTTGTGCCCCCAGAGATGACAAGGAAGCAATTGAAAAAGTTCTACTCAGTTGTGAAACATTACTATTGGGATGGGCCTATTCTCTATAGGCATTTTGTTGATCAAGTCATTAGACGTTGTGTGCCAGAGGATGAAATGCACTAAATGCTCACTCATTGTCATACTTTACAATGTGGTGGGCATTTTGGGGCTTCAAGGACAACTGCTAAGGTGTTGCAAAGTGGATTCTACTGGCCTGTTCAAAGATGCTAATACCTTTGTGAAGGCCTGTGACCGTTGTCAACACACTGGAAACATCTTAAGGAGGAATGAAATACCCCTAAATGGGATCTTAGAAGTGGAACTCTTTGATGTATTGGAAATTGACTTTATGGGCCCGTTTCCACCATCCTTCAGAAATAAATACATCTTTCTTGTAGTGAATTATGTGTCCAAATGGGTCGAGGCAATAGCAAATAAGGAGAATGATGGTAAGACTGTCTTGAAATTCCTACAAAAGCACATATTCACAAGGTTTGGTACTCATAGAGCTCTCATTAGCGATGAAGGGAGTCATTTTTGTAACAAGCAGCTTGATACCCTCTTTGCTCGCTATGGAGTGTACCACCGCATTGCCATACTATATCATCATCAGATAAATGCCAGGCTGAAATTGCAAATAGATCGGTAAAGAGTATATTGAAAAAAACAGTGGATAACCCACAGAAGAATTGTTCTATCAAGTTGGATGATGCACTTTGGGCTTATAGGCCGACATTCAAAACTCCCATTGGAATGTCGCCCTATAGGCTAGTCTTTGGGAAAACATTCATCTACCTGTGGAGCTGGAGCATCGGGCTTATTGGGAAATGAGGAAGTTGAATATGGATGAGAGATATTCCGGACGGAAGAGGCTATTACAAATAAATGAGCTTGCAGAGTTTTGGAGAAACCTATGAAAATGCCAAAATTTATAAAGAACGCACTAAAGCATGGCATGACAAGAATCTGGTCCTAAAATAATTTCAACGTAGACAACAAGTGCTTCTATTTAATTCAAGGTTGATGCTATTTCCAGGCAATTTGAAATCTAGGTGGTCGGGGCCATTTATCGTTGAAAGAGTTTTTCCCTATGGTTCAGTCGAGGTATGAGGAAAGGAGGGTTCGTAATTCAAAGTGAACGGTAAAAGCCCTACTTGTGTGATGCTAGTGAACACACAAAGTCTGTGATCCTCTTCAAATCAAAGTGAAGAGAAACCTACGTCCAGCTAAATGACGTTGAAGACAGTGCTACTGAGAGGCAGCCCAATGTTTTAATTAAGTTATGTCATTTTTTTTAATTTTGTTTTGAACAATCTCACGGTCTTGTACTTCTTGGTCTATGTTTTTATGTCAGGTAAAGTGGGGGTAACTTCGAGGAAAAAAAAGGACCGAAAATGCTAAAATTTGAAGAAATTGTTTTTCTACAGTGAAGGGTCGCGACGCCTAAGAGGCAGTAAGCAATCATTTTTTTCCGACGGTGAAGCACCGTGGCGCCTAGGTGAAGGGACTCGACGCCTAAGAGGCAGTGAACTGGGAACATATTTTTGGCGAAAAGCATTGTGGCGCCTGTCCAAAACATGATCGCATTGCGGCGCTTAGAGGTAAGAGTCGTGGTGCCTGTCTCGATCTTAGAAATAAAACTCTAGACCCATTCACTTTCTCTCCCCAAAAATCACAAATCCTCTCTTCCCACTCCCTAAATTCCAAAAACAAATCATCTTTCAAAAAATCCCTCACCAACTCCATAACTCTTCCTACATCAACATACTACCACCAAACCTACTCTAAATCCACCATACCACTCCAAAAATATTCATCACTTGGGGGTAACACATCCTTCTAAGAAGACGTTTTCAAAAGGTAAACATTCAACATTGTCTTTGCAATTTCATGTTCTCTTGTGAATTATTTTCTATTTGAGGGTTGATATTGGTAGTAGAGTGTGATCTAGTGAATTTTTTTTGTCTTGGGCTAAAATTGTTGGGTGGTTTGGAGATTGTTTGTTGTTGCTTGATGATTGTTTATGTTGTTGACTGAGTTGTTGGCTGGGTAACATAGAAATTTAGGGGAGACTACCAAAATATTCATTGACAACTCTGAAAGATTCAAATGGGTCCCAAGAAAATGAGCTCCAGAGAATCCACCTCTAGAACACCCGTACTTGATTATGATACAATGAGTTGCCAATAAGGCAGCCCAGGATAGGTACGAAAGAGTATGCACCCGCTCCTTTGTTTCAGAAAGGGGCATGGAATTTAACATTGAACCATATGACGATCCAATTTATGAATCAATTCGAGAGATGATCGCCAATAGAGGTTGGGAGGAATTTGTAAATCCTCATCTAAAGAGACCCAACCTCTCAATGGTATATGAATTCTATGCAAATTTTCTGGAGCAGGTGGACAAGAAATGTTTTGTCCATGGAAAAAGGGTGTTAGTGGGGACAAAAGTAATAAATGCAGTATGTTGAGTCCCGAATTTGATGATAGAAGATGAGGAGGAGGAATAAGAAGATGAATACCTCTTATTGCCTCTGCTACGACAACCCAAGTGCCAACAAAGGGGGACAGAAGAAGAACCTGCTGCAGCTGAGATGAATGAGCCTAGACAGAGTTGTCAGCCATATCTTTTGCCTATTGAGCCACTAGTGGGGATGTTGGATCAGCTGTTCCTACAGAACCAGTACATAATGCAGCAAAACCAATATATCATCAAGTCCCAACACAGTTGTGATCAACATATGGACCAGTATTTGCAACAGCGGTACACCTATGAGGCCCAACATATCGACCAACTCAATTCTCTGGTCGACCGTTGGTCAATAGGTGAGACTCCAGATGGCCCATATTTTGGCTATCCTCCACAGTACCAGTCGTATCAACCACAGCCACCGCCACCACCCTTTTGAATCACTATTAGGTTTTTGTAAGTCTTCGTTCCTTTGCTTTACTTTTTCACACTGGGGACAATGTGTTGAATAAGTTTGGGGGGATTCTTATTGTTTTGTGGCTATTGTTGTTGTTACACCCCGTAATTCCAGGACATATTTATAAGAACGTACGTAAGAACTCAAAAATGTTAAGATTTGAGACTAGTAAAAATTTATCGGAATTATAGAATTGTAAGGAAAACAAAATATTGCGATGAATGGGAGGGTGACACGTGTCACACCCCCTTGGTTGGTCATGGTCGAATGTACCATGGGTTAAATGGTCATTTGACCATAATTAAGATGAGCAAGTCTTGCTAAGGCTAGAGCTTGAGTTAATTGACTTAGTCGAAGGGCCACTAGGCTTGATCTTTTAGAGAAATGTATCCAAGCCACCCATATGTGCTAATATTGACCCTCCATTGTGTTATTTAAACATACTAGTAGCAAGACAAGGCTTCTATACTTAGAAAAATTTGAAGAAAACTTTGAAGACATCAATGTTGCTCTCGGGTTCACTAGGGTTCCAAGAAGAAAAAATTTCGTTTGTTGTTCTATAATCTCCATACTTTAAACCAAGGTTCCTAAGGGTATTGTAAGGGTATATCAATAGAAAGATCCCAGAAAAATATCGTTTTCGCATTAGTCGCAAAGTGAAAACCTAAGTCACTTTCATAGGTTTGGATTGGATATTGAAGGAAAGTTATTTGTGATCTTCTAAGGGCTTCAAGTGGCGGATTGGAGTGTCAAGGAGAGGCTCTAAGTTGCTAGGGAGCGACTTCGGATCTTGAAGTTGGATTAAGGCTCGTCAAGGTAACAATCTTGTTCTCTTAAGGGTTATAAGATTACATATTGTTGTAGCCTTACATTTTAACTAGCATGAAGTATATGTATTTAAGATTGATAAGTGTTATGGATATTGGAAGCCTAAATCCGAAATGACATTGTTAGCCATTTGAAATTGAAATACAATTTGGTCGATAATTAGAATCGTCGCATGTTATCTACTTGAAGATTATAGTTGTTATAATCGATTGCGGCTTTATAAAATGTTATACTAAAAAACTTGAATTGAAAAGGAATTGGAAATGATGATATGTTGTTACACCTATTGGCCGAGAATGGCATTGCCTTTTTGGACTAGTTTGATATCAATTGTGGGGTGGAATTTTACACGTTTTGTTAGGCGTGTAATCCCCTATTGTTAACTACTTTGTTGAGCCTTAAATGTGGCATGTTTGGTTATTGAATTCGGGCCTTGAAAAAGGTGAAAAAGTATGTAGAAACAAAGGAAGTGCTGTCCGATTTTTTGTAGAATTTAGTGACTTTGCACTTAGAATATTCTACGTTTGAAGTAAGAAGTTAATAGACGTATTATGGTCATTATAGGCTGACATAATACGTACGACATATTGGACTTAGCAAATGGATTGAACCGAAGAGGTATGTGGAACTTTCTTATCTCTTGAGCATGAGTAGTTGTAAATATATAGTACGGTAGACGTACAAGATTTTGACGAATCTAGTTTCATTTGATATCCTTGACTTGTCTTGAGAATATCCAAGTTGGTTGAGTTAGGAAATTAACTCACTTGTTTAAAAGATTAAGGATGTCTTAGTTCTAAAAGTTAAGGGACTTGAAGTATTTTGAAAGTATATGATACTTGTTTCGTTTTGAAAGTATAAGTCTATTGGATATAAAGAAGAATGTAATTGCCTAAAGTATAAAGTTAGTATAACGACTTTATGGGAAGTTGGTTATAATAGCTTTATGGAAAGGTGAAAGAGTGGTTTACTCTAATAATGTAAATAATGATAAAAGACTTGAAATGATGAAAGGCAAATTGATTTGAAGGCATCAATTGCTTAAGGTTTTAAAAGAAAGAAGTCACTTGATTTAGAAGCCTATAAATGTATTTCTAAAAGGTATTTTGACTTGTCGTGAAAAGTAGATATGACTTGATACTACGGTTATTAGTATCTTGGAAGTTTTATATGAAAAAAAGTCATTTTAAAAGATAGAAGTACGTAGTACTTTTGGTTAAATTTTCGGATTTTTATAATGACATGTTAGTGTCTTAAGTAAACTAAAATGAGAGTGTATATAAATAAAGCTAATAAGAAGTTAGGAGATTTGTTAACTTGCTTATGTTATGATAAGTCGGTGGTGCTTATGTTATGTTATGATAAGCCGGTGGTGCTTATGTTATGTATGATAAGCCGGTAGTGCTTATGTTATGTATGATAGCCGGTTGTGCTAGGTTATGTTATTCTTACGGGGTAAAGCCCCGGGCTCCTACTTATTCTATGGATTTGCTACCCATGATGCGAGTGCGACGTTTGTACTCATTGCGGGCCCACCGGGCCTAAGCGGGTGAAATAGTCCTGTGCGGATGAAATAGTCCCATGCATAGCGAATCACTCCATTGCGGGTCCGTAGGACCTATGCGGGTGAAATAGTCCCAGGAGTAGGATTACTTAATGATACTACGGGCGGGTGACCCTACTTTGATCATGAGCCTCCTATTTTTATGCAGTAAAGTATACACTTGTTTACTCTCATTGTTAGTAAGGCACATTATCTTGTAATTTGATTATCATACATGTCTCCAGCTTTATTTTAGACTTATGATGTAAATTGCAGTATTTTCCAGTTTTACATACTTGGTACATATTGTGTACTGACCCCCTTTCCTCGGGGGGCTGCGTTCATGTCGCAGGTAGGGGTAAGCATGTGGTGGATCCTCATTCTTAGGATCACTGATCAGGTTTCAGAAGCTCCATTTCTTCGGAGGCTTGTCTTTTGGTACGGTTTCCATGATGTTGTAGATTTATGTACATTCAGGGGTATGGCGGGGCCCTGTCCCGCCACAGTTGTTATTCTTAGAAGTCTGTAGTCATATTTGTGGATTGGGTTGTAAGAACAGAGATGCATCGCTTATTTTTGTATTATGTATATGTTACGGAAGGTGGCCTTATCGGCTAGTCTGTTGATGTTTAATGTCTAAGCATTTTTATGAGTTGTGTATGTTCCGCTGCTATTCTCTGATGTATACCTGAGGGGTGCCCAGGTAGGGCACCAGTCGCGGGCCCGGGTCGTGACAAAAGTGGTATCAGAGTAGTTAGTCCTCGGAAAGTGTCTACAGACCGTGTCTAGTAGAGTCTTGATTATCGGTGTGTTGTGCACCACATCTATAATCAGGAGGCTGCAGGACATTTAGGATTGGTTTTCATTCTTCTCTCTCTGAGATCGTGCAGTAGAGCTGTCTTATTAAGTTGAATCCTCTCTGACCTATTCTTATGTATCAGTTATGCCTCCACGGAAGGCGACCAGGGCCCAGAAGGGCAAGGCAGCAGAAGGAGCTGCTAGTGGTACGCAGAGGGTTACTAGGACTCAGGCCCAGACTATGCCTGAGGTTGTGGGCGGGTCGGCGAGTTCAGCCACGCCGGCAGTATTAGAGGAGCCGAGAGCGGCCGTAGCTCCAGAGGTTTCGATACCTAAGCCTCCAGTTCCGCAGCCAGGGGCAGAGTATAGAGATTATGGAAAGCAGATCAGTTTTTTGACTAGCATAGTGGCAGGGCATCGCTGACAGGAGAAGGTAGCTAACCCTAGAGCCGACAGTTTGCGGATTCGGGATTTTCTGGATTGCCATCCACCCGAGTTCTATGGTTCGAGATCTGAGGAGGATCCTCAGGAGTTTATTCGGCAGTTACAGTGGACTATGTAGGTGCTTAGGGCCTCGGAGACAGAGTCAGTTGTGTTAGCCTCTTACCGGTTACGTGATATTGTGTTGAACTGGTTTGAGTTATGGGAGCTGTCTAGAGGTGTGAATGCTCTTCCAGCTGTTTGGGATGAGTTCACAGAGGCCTTCCTTGATCACTTTTTGCCTCCTAATATGAAGAGAGCCCGCGTGGATAGATTCTTGACATTGAGACAGAATGGGAGGACTATCAGAGAGTACAACCTGGAGTTTGACTCATTGGCCAGGTATGCGCTCACCATTGTGGCTGACATGGCAGACAGAGTTCATCGCTATGTGATGGGGCTAGACCGTCATATGATTACTGCATGCTTGGGAGTGGCCCTTCAGCCAGGTATGGATATTGCCAGGATGCAGGCTTATGCACAGGGGATAGAGGACAGAGAGAGAGGGGATCAGCCAGATTTAGGCCAGCCCAAGAGGGCCAGGACAACAGGGTTTCAGGGTGATTTTCGAGGCGGACAGCCTCAGCAGCAGGCCAGGTCCACATTTCAGCCGGCACAGAGTGCTCCTTCTCGGTTTTCTGGCAGGAGGTTTGATCGGTCGGGTTATTCAGGGGCAGGTCAGGGCTTCGGGTTCCCAGAGGAACCGGGGTCCCAGTCAGATGAGGCCACCTTTACCTCGGTGTGGTCGGTGTGGTAGTTCCCATCGTGGGGGGTGTCGTATTCCTCCAGGAGCTTGTTACTCTTGTGGCCAGCAGGGCCATTTGAAGAGAGATTGTCCGACCAGAGGCAGCATGGGTGGTATGGTTCAGCCGACAGGGTCAGTTGTTGGGTCTTCTTCTTCTGTGGTTATGCGCCCCGGAGGGCAGGGTGTTCACAGACCGGCAGGCCGCGGCAGAGGTCGTGGTGGAGGTCCTAGTTCTAGCGGTCCACAGAACCGCATATATTCCTTAGCCAGCCGGCAGGATCAGGAGGCTTCCCCGGATGTCGTCACAGGTACATTATTGATTTCATGTTGTGACGTTTATGCTTTGATAGATCCAGGTTCTACCTTGTCCTATGTGTCCCCTCTTATTACCGGTAGAATCGGGATAGAGCCGGTGTCGATAGAGCCTTTTAAGGTAGCTACGCCAGTGGGTGATTCGCTGTTAGCTGAGCGGGTATACAAAGATTTCCCGGTGTTTATATACAGTCGTCAAACCCTAGTAGGCTTGATAGAGTTAGAGATGACAGATTTTGACGTCATTATGGGTATGGACTGGTTGGCTTCTTGTTATGCTAGCGTTGACTGTAGAGACAGGTTGGTCCGATTCCAGTTTCCTGGTGAGCCAGTTATCGAGTGGAAGGGCAATACAGCGTCACCGAGGGGTAGGTTTATTTCTTACCTCAAGGCTAAGAAGATGGTACAGAAAGGGTACATCTATCATCTGGTTCGGGTATTCGATACAGAGGCTGAGGTGCCAGTTCTTCAGTCAGTTCTGGTGGTTAGAGAGTTTCCGGATGTATTCCCAGATGATCTCCCAGGTATTCCTCCCGAGAGGGAGATAGAGTTCTGTATTGACACGTTGCCAGACACTCGGCCTATATCTATTCCATCGTACAGGATGGCACCTGCTGAGTTGAGGAAGTTGAAGGACCAGCTGAAAGATTTGCTGGAAAAAGGTTTTATCATGCCTAGTGTTTCTCCCTGGGGAGCGCCGGTTTTATTTGTAAAGAAGGATGGACGCCGCGATGTGTTGATTACGTGCAAATCAATAAGGTAACCATCAAGAACAGATACCCCCTCCCCAGGATTGATGATTTGTTTGACCAGTTGCAGGGTGCGAGGTGTTTCTCCAAGATAGACCTGCGGTCTGGTTATCATCAGGTGCGAGTTAGAGAGACAGATATCACAAAGACTGCATTCAGGACCCGATATGGGCACTATGAGTTCAGGGTGATGTCTTTCGGGTTGACCAACGCTCCAGCGGTATTTATGGATTTGATGAACCGGGTGTTCAAGCCATTTTTGGATACGTTTGTTATAGTATTCATTGATGATATCCTGGTTTATTCGCGCACAGAGCAGGAGCATGCAGATCACTGGCGACGGTGATTGGGTCCTCCGAGGCAGCGATTGTTCGCCAATTTCTCCAAGTATGAGTTTTGGTTGGCCTCAGTGGCATTCTTAGGGAACATTATCGGGGCTGATGGTGTTCAGGTTGATACGGCAAAGATTGAGGCGGTCAAGTCTTGGCCGAGACCTACTACTCCGACGGAGGTGCGCAGTTTCTTAGGGCTGGCAGGTTATTATCGTAGGTTTGTGGAGCAGTTTGCTTCGATATCAACACCGTTGACTAGGCTGACTCAAAAAGCAGCTAAGTTCCAGTGGACAGAAGCTTGTGAGAAGGGCTTTCAGTTACTAAAGGAAAAGTTGACGACGGCTCCAGTTCTTACTCTTCCAGAGGGGTTAGAGGGCTACGTGATCTATTGTGATGCCTCGGGTATCGGGCTAGGGTGCGTATTGATGCAGAACGGCAAGGTAATAGCCTATGCTTCCCGGCAGCTACGGAAGCATGAGAGGAATTACCCTACTCACGACTTAGAGTTGGCCGCAGTTATTCATGCCTTGAAGATTTGGAGACATTATTTATACGGAGTTCATGTGGATATTTATACAAACCACAAGAGCCTCCAGTACATCTTCAGGCAGAGGGAGCTGAACTTGCGGTAGAGACGGTGGTTAGAGTTATTGAAGGATTATGATGTTGATATCCTATACCATCCGGGAAAAGTCAACGTGGTCGCAGATGTTTTGAGTCATAGATCGATGGGGAGTCTATCAGAGGTGCAGCCAGAGAAACAGGACATGGTCCATCAGATCCATCAGCTAGCGAGCCTTGGGGTTCGATTGGTCGATACCGATGATAGTGGAGTACGGGTTCGTGAGATTGTCGAGTCTTCCATCGTTGATGAGATGAAGAGGCGACAGTATGAGGACCCAGTTATGATACGGTATCGGGATACGGCTCTTCGAGAGGAGAAGAGTCTATTTGAGGTAGCGCCTGATGGGGTGCTAAGATTCGAGGCGGTGTGTGTTCCGATGATGCGCAGACTTCACAGATTCGGAGAGGCACACAGTGCTCGTTACTCTATTCATTCGGGGTCGACTAAAATGTACCATGACCTCAGATGTATGTATTGGTGGGATGGCCTGAAGAGGGACGTGGCAGGTTTTGTTGCTCAGTGTCCTAATTGTCAGCAGGTCAAGGTTGAGCACCAGAAGCCCGGTGGGCTATTACAGGCGATTGATATTCTGACATGGAAGTGGGAGGTGATCAACATGGATTTTGTTACAGGGTTACCTCATACTCAGAGGAAGTGTGATTCCATCCGGTTATCAGAGACGGTCGACGAAATCAGCCCACTTTCTTTCATCAGACTACGTATTGGTGAGGATTATGCCGCATCAGTATATCGGGAGATTGTGAGATCGCACGGAGTCCCTATATCGATTATATCGCATGCAGGAGCCCGCCATTTACGACTAACTTCTGGAGGTCTTTCCAGAAGGGGTTAGGGACACAGGTGAGTCTCAGTACCGTGTTTCATCCTCAGACCGACGGGCAGGCAGAGCGTACTATCCAGACACTTGAGAATATGTTGCGGGCCTGTGTTATTGATTTCAGGGGTAGCTGGGAGGATCATTTGCCTCTTGTAGAGTTTGCTTATAACAACAACTACCATTCTAGCATTCAGATGGCGCCATATGAGGCTTTGTATGGGCGGAAGTGTAGGTCGCCGATTGGTTGGTTCGACGTGGGAGTGGTTCAGTTGGTTGGCCCAGACTTGATTCAACAGGCTGTGGATAA
Source organism: Przewalskia tangutica (assembly GCA_029844215.1). Lineage (NCBI taxonomy): Eukaryota > Viridiplantae > Streptophyta > Magnoliopsida > Solanales > Solanaceae > Przewalskia > Przewalskia tangutica. Next base: position 9,657,499 of record CM056733.1, on the reverse strand, counting down.
GGTGAAGCTTATCCAGGAGAGATTGTTAGCAGCTCAGAGTCGGCAGAAGTCTTATGCAGATAATCGACGTCGACATTTGGAGTTTCAGGTAGACGATTGGGTCTTCTTGAAGGTATCACCCATGAAGGGTGTGATAAGGTTCGGAAAGAAGGGAAAACTTAGCACAAGGTACATTGGGCCTTACCAGATCATCCGTAGAGTAGGCAAGGTTTCCTATGAGTTAGATCTGCCATCGGATTTAGAGGCGGTACATCCGATCTTCCATGTTTCTATGTTACGGAAGTGTATCGGAGATCCATCGAGAGTTTTCCCAGCTAGCGAGGTCCAGGTGACAGAGGGTTTATCGTATGAGGAGAGTCCCATAGCGATACTCGATCGCCAGGTCAGGCGACTGCGGACCAAAGATGTGGCTTCCGTCAAAGTCTTGTGGCGGAATGATAATAGGGAGGAGATGACTTGGGAAGCGGAGGAGGACATGTTGAGGAAGTATCCTCACTTATTCTCTACACCTTCAGGTAATTCATTTCCCTTACTTGTCAAGTTTTAATTTAAGTATTTCGCTTAAGTGCTATTATGTGGCCACGTGTGGCATTATTGGTATGTAGGGGTTGTAAAAGGAGAATATGTCGCTATCAATAAGTTTGACTCCGAAAGAACATTCGGGGACGAATGTTTCTAAGGGGGAAAGAATGTTACACCCCGTAATTCCAGGACATGTTTATAAGAACGTACGTAAGAACTCAAAAATATTAAGATTTGAGACTAGTAAAAATTTATAGGAATTATGAAATTGTCAGAAAATGAAATATTGCGACGAATGGGAGGGCGACATGTGTCACCCCCCCCTTGGTTGGTCATGGTCAAATGGACCATGGGTTAAATGGTCATTTGACCATAATTAAGATGAGCAAGTCTTGCTAAGGCTAGAGCTTGAGTTAATTGACTTAGTCAAAGGGCCACTTGGCTTGATATTTTAGAGAAATGTATCCAAGCCACCCATATGTGCTAATTTTGACCCTCCATTGTGTTATTTAAACATACTAGTAGCAAGACAAGGCTTCTATACTTAGAAAAATTTGAAGAAAACTTTGAAGACATCAATGTTGCTCTCGGGTTCACTAGGGTTCCAAGAAGAAATTTTTTCGTTTGTTGTTATATAATCTCCATACTTTAAACCAAGGTTCCTAAGGATATTGTAAGGGTATCTCAATAGAAAGATCCCGGAAAAATATCATTTTCGCATTAGTCGCAAGGTGAAAACCTAAGTCACTTTCATAGGTTTGGATTGGATATTGAAGGAAAGTTGTTTGTGATCTTCTAAGGGCTTCAAGTGGCGGATTGGAGTGTCAAGGAGACGCTCTAAGTTTCTAGGGAGCGACTTCGGATCTTGAAGTTGGATTAAGGCTCGTCAAGGTAACAATCTTGTTCTCTTAAGGGTTATAAGATTACATATTGTTGTAGCCTTACATTTTAACTAGCATGAAGTATATGTATTTAAGATTGATAAGTGTTATGGATATTGGAAGCCTAAATCCGAAATGACATTGTTAGCCATTTGAAATTGAAATACAATTTGGTCGATAATTAGAATCGTCGCATGTTATCTACTTGAAGATTATAGTTGTTATAATCGATTGCGGCTTTATAACATGTTATACTAAACAACTTGAATTGAAAAGAAATTGGAAAGGATGATATGTTGTTACACCTATTGGCCGAGAATGGCATTGCCTTTTTGGACTAGTTTGATATCAATTGTGGGGCGGAATTTTACATGTTTTGTTAGGCGTGTAATCCCCTATTGTTAACTACTTTGTTGAGCCTTAAATGTGGCATGTTTGGTTATTGAATTCGGGCCTTGAAAAATGTGGAAAAGTATGTAGAAACAAAGAAAGTGCTGTCCGATTTTTTGTAGAATTTAGTGACTTTGCACTTAGAATATTCTACGTTTGAAGTAAGAAGTTAATAGACGTATTATGGTCATTATAGGTTGACATAATACGTACGGCATATTGGACTTAGCAAGTGGATTGAACCGAAGAGGTATGTGGAACTTTCTTATCTCTTGAGCATGAGTAGTTGTAAATATATAGTACGGTAGACGTACGAGATTTTGACGAATCTAGTTTCATTTGATATCCTTGACTTGTCTTGAGAATGTCCAAGTTGGTTGAGTTAGGAAATTAACTCACTTGTTTAAAAGATTAAGGATGTCTTAGTTTCTAAAAGTTAAGGGACTTGAAGTATTTTGAAAGTATATGATACTTGTTTCGTTTTGAAAGTATAAGTCTCTTGGATATAAAGAAGAATGTAATTGCCTAAAGTATAAAGTTAGTATAACGACTTTATGGGAAGTTGGTTATAATAGCTTTATGGAAAGGTGAAAGAGTGGTTTACTCTAGTAATGTAAATAATGATAAAAGACTTGAAATGATGAAAGACAAATTGATTTGAAGGCATCAATTGTTTATGGTTTTAAAAGAAAGAAGTCACTTGATTTAGAAGCCTATAAATGTATTTCTAAAAGGTATTGTGACTTGTCGTGAAAAGTAGATATGACTTGATACTACGGTTATTAGTATCTTGGAAGTTTTATATGAAAAAAAGTCATTTTAAAAGATAGAAGTACGTAGTACTTCGGGTTAAATTCCCGGATTTTTATAATGACATGTTAGTGCCTTAAGTAAACTAAAATGAGAGTGTATATAAATAAAGCTAATAAGAAGTTAGGGGATTTCTTAACTTGCTTATGTTATGATAAGCCGGTGGTGCTTATGTTATGTATGATAAGCCGGTAGTTCTTATGTTATGTATGATAAGCCGGTAGTGCTTATGTTATGTATGATAGACGGTTGTGCTAGGTTATGTTATTCTTACGGGGTAAAGCCCCGGGCTCCTACTTATTCCATGGATTTGCTACCCATGATGCGAGTGCGACGTTTGTACTCATTGCGGGCCCACCGGGCCTAAACGGGTGAAATAGTCCTGTGCGGGTGAAATAGTCCCATGGAATAGGATTGCTTAATGATACTACGGGCGGGTGACCCTACTTTGATCATGAGCCTCCTATTTTTATGCAGTAAAGTATACACATGTTTACTCTCATTGTTAGTAAGGCACAGTGTACTGTAATTTGATTATCATACATGTCTCCAGCTTTATTTTAGACTTATGATGTAAATTGCAGTATTTTCCAGTTTTACATACTTGGTACATATTGTGTACTGACCCTTTTTCCTCAGGGTGCTGCGTTCATGAGGTAGGGGTAAGCAGGTGGTGGATCTTCATTCTTAGGATCACTGATCAGGTGTCAGAAGCTCCATTTCTTCGGAGGCTTGTCTTTTGGTACGGTTTCCCTGATGTTGTAGATTTATGTACATTCAGGGGTATGGCGGGGCCCTGTCCCGCCACAGTTGTTATTCTTAGAGGTCTGTAGTCATATTTGTGGATTGGGTTGTAAGAACAGAGATGTACTGTTTTATTTTTGTATTATGTATATGTTACGGAAGGTGGCCTTATCGGCTAGCCTGTTGATGTTTAATGTCTAAGCATTTTTATGAGTTGTGTATTGATCGGTGTATTTTATATACAATTTTCGAGTCATTTTTAGTTAGTCTTTTGTCCCTTTTTGTACAAATAAGTGTCGTATTAGGATAGATTTTCTTTCTTTTGAGTCAAAGTGGTTAAAATGGCCAAATGGCGGAAAATGAGCTAAAAGAGGGCAAAAGAGGAGGGTCCAGAGCTTAAAAGACGAGAAAGTGGCGAACGAGCGTAAACCCGTGACTGCGGCGCGCCTCGCAATGTAAGAAGGGCCGTGGCGCTAATCATCGAGAGGTCGCAGAGGTTCCAGTACGCGGCGCCACACAGCATGCAGAGACTGCGCGCGCCAAATCACCCGGCATCGCGGAACTTAGGCCGCGCCGACAGCAGGGCCGCGGCGCCGACGCGGGAAAATCAGGTTTTTAGACGAAATTCTGGGCCTGGCCTGAAGGAAAAGTTGGAGACGGTTTTCAGCCTATAAAAGGAGAACCCTAGGAAGATTTTAAGGGTTCCCTTTCTTGCACAACACAAGGTTTTCTTGGATTGAAGATTAGAGACCTTAAACTTAGTAATTTTCTTTTCTTTTCTTTCTTTTATTTCAGTTTTGTATGATGAACCTTGAATTAGTTCTTGTCATGTCAATGACAAGGAACTAATTCTTTTATAGGGCTTTCCATGTTAATTCACTAGAAACTTATGTTATGAATTGATGCATGTTATGGTTATTCTTCTTCTTGTTGAGATTTATCCAATAATTGCTTTGAATACTTGGTAATTAATTGATCACTAATTATCATTATTTATATGATTTCTAATCAAACTTCGAAAGGAGGAGGTTGTGAATATGTTGTAAGTTGGGTAGACATATTTTGGATTGGGGATGAAAATACCTCAATTATTTATGTAGCGTTAATGAGAGGCTTAAAACCCTAATTTTACGCATGGTGCGTGACGGTTAACTAGGTTTTTGTTCTTAATCCTCCTATAGAGTCATCCTTATCACCGAAAGGTAGAAAGGAGCAATACTGGGGTTGAGTGTTTATATATCCTTAACGGGAATATAAAACGATTTCGTAAACCTGCTAGCTCCGAGAGAAGAAGAACCATATTTCATTGCATTAATAAATAACATAAGCGGATAGTTGAGGAGACATGGAAGCCCTATTCCCATCACAACTGAAGTAAACTTATAGTTAATTAGCTTTTATAATTGTTAGTTATAAACCACAAAATCAAATATTGGTTACCAAATAGATACCAAAAGATAGATAGTTGGTAATTGAACCATAATCCTTGTGGACGATATTCGGTCTTACAAAGACTATATTACTTGTCACGATAATGTGCACTTGTGTTAAAGTGTGTGCATCTTTTCGCGCATCAAGTTTTTGGCGCCGTTGCCGGGGATTAGGAATAGTTCAATATCAAATTTATCTATTTTTAATTTCTAATTTGGTTTTTAATTTTAATTTTATTTTTACGTTTTTTCTTTATTTTGGGTAAAAATCAGGGTGCCGTGATTTGTTGTCTGTTTTTGATCTATTTCAGGAAATCAGTTTATGCGAAGGAGAAGAGGGGCAGACACTCTTGTTCCCTTCAATCCAGAGATTGAGAAAACTCAGAAATGTAGCGTAAAGAATCAGCGGATTGCAGCCTTGATAGAGATGGACGGTGTTCAAAACAACAACATGATGAGAGAAAGGTTAGGTGAAAATCAACCCAATCCAGGAATACCTCGGCAAGTGCCTATAGATGTCGAGGAAAGAGTTCAAGTCCAAGCAGAAAGAAGCTTGGGAGACTATGTGTTGCCGAGAGTGAATGGAGCACAGACATGTATTAGGCTCCCTGCCATAGGAGCAAACAACTTTGAGATAAAACCGATTCCGAGGGCATGACACACTGGTGCAATTTGGAGGATCGCCATCGGAGGATCCACATATGCACATAGCTAATTTCTTGGAGCTATGTGCAACTTTCAGATATAACGGTGTTACTGATGATGCCGTCAGATTGAGGCTCTTTCCCTTCTCACTCAGGGATAGAGAAAAAGTATGGTTAAATTCCCTGCCAGCCGATTCGATTTTTACATGGCAAGAGCTGGCCCAGAAATTTCTAGCCAAATTCTTTCCCCCATGCAAAGCAGCAAAATTGAGAGGGGAGTTGAATAACTTCTACCAAGCAGATGGAGAGTCCTTATATGAAGCTTGGGAAAGGTTCAAAGATTTACAGAGAAAGTGCCCACACCATTGTATTGAGTTATGGAACTTGGTCCACATCTTCTATAACGGGCTGAGCAGTACAACCAGAACCATTATAGATGCAGCAGCAGGTGGGGCATTCATGAGGAAAACAGCCCACGACGCTCACGAGTTATTAGAAGATATGGCCACCAACAACCATGTCACAGAAGAGAGATCAACGAGTGGGAGGAGAACAGTGGGGGTCCACGAAATAGATGCCATTGCTGCCTTGAATGCCCAAGTGGCCCTTTTGGCGAAACAGTTGCAGCAACATACAGTATCAGTGAATGCAGTGCAGATGCCTAAAAGCTGTGAGATATGTGGTGGCCCACATACATTCGATAGGTGTCCTTCAGCTGATCCTAATAATATACCAATGGAGCAGGCAGAGTGTCGCCGTGGTAATTATCGAGGCCGCAACAACCCCTACTCAAACACATATAATCCAGGGTGGAGGAATCACCCAAATTTCTCATGGAGAGGAGACCAGGGGCAGCAGAATCAATATAGGCGATGCTAACCGCAGAATCGAGTCGCCGCTTTACTCAGGCCCCACCTAGTCAACAGTTCAATGCACCGGTTCAGCAAGAAAAGCCAGACGAGCTGAGAGCAGCTTTGTTGGCACTCACCAACGCTGCACCCGGGCCAGGATGAAGCTAGATCCTCGTTCAGGAACTTGGAAACACAAGTGGGTCAGCTAGCAAAGCAAGCAAACAGCAGGCCACAGGGTACATTGCCAAGCAACACAGAGGTGAATCCAAGGGAGCAATGCCAGGCAGTACAGTTGAGAAGTGGTAAACAGTTGGAGCAGCAGTCGCCTCAGCCAGTAATTGAGCAAAGGACAGAGATAGAAAAAGAGAAGGTAGATGAATCTCGCCCAGTAGTAGAGAAAACTCCAAAGAAGGAGTATACAGAGAAGATCCCATTCCCCCAGAGATTACAGCGGAAGGTGGTTGATAAACAATTCTCCAAATTTTTGGAGACATTCAGGAAGCTGCATATCAACATACCTTTTATAGAGGCTTTGGAGCAGATGCCCTCCTATTTCAAGTTCATGAAGGAGATCTTGGGGAAGAAGAAGAAACTGGCAGAGTACGAAATAGTAGCACTGACGGAGGAGTGTAGTGCTATCTTGCAGAAGAAGTTGCCACCAAAACTAAAAGACCCAGGGAGCTTTACACTACCTTGCACAGTGGGCAGGGTGACATGCAACAGGGCTCTGTGCGATTTAGGGGCAAGTATAAATCTGATGCCTCTATCGGTGTTTAAACGGTTGGAGTTGGGTGAGGTCAAACCAACCACAGTAAGCCTGCAGTTGGCCGATAGGACATTGGTTCATCCAAGAGGGAAGATTGAGGACGTGATTGTCAAAGTAGGAAAATTCTTTTTTCCTGCGGACTTCCTCATTCTTGACATGGAAGAGGATGCAAAAATCCCTATTATATTGGGGAGACCATTCCTAGCGACGGGGAGAGCCTTGATCGATGTAGAAAGAGGAGAGTTGACATTGAGGGTGGAGAAGGAAGAAATGGTGTTTAAAGTTTTTAAACACATCATTGAGCCACCAACCATGAGTAGGTGCTTTGCAATCAGCACCATCAAACCCGTGAGCCCGCAAGTCAACAAAAGGAGATGAGCCACGAAAGCGTGCATGGTTTGCGAACCTCCACGAAGCAAGTATGTGTTCCTGAACTTCCCTTAACGATAATGCTAAGAGGAGAAGAAGAAAAAGAAAACGAAAAATGTGGAGAAAATGGATTAGTTGTGGGGTTGATCCACCCCACGTTTATTAAACTAAGGAACTTGCGTCCGGCTAAAAGACGTTAAAGACAGCGCTACTTGGGAGGCAACCCAAGGTATTTTAATTTATTTTACTTTAATAGTTTTTATTAAGAACGGTCTCACGGAGGTAGTGTTTGTGCTGTGATTGACAGGTACAGGCCAATAAATTGAAAGGCGAAAAACTGAGGAACAACAGAGATTTCCAGAAAAACGGGTTAGCGCCGCGGCGCCCAGGAGCAGGGCCGCGGCGCCAAAAGAACTGAAAAGGCGCTGAAGTTTAAGCGCCGCGGCGCCCAGGAGCAGGGCCGCGGCGGCAAAAATCCAGAAAAATTGCCAAGTCTAGGCGCCGCGGCGCCCCGTAACAGGGCCGCGGCGCAGAAATTCCCGAAGGAGTGCAGAACATTGGGCGCCGCGGCGCCAAAAGCAGGGCCGCACTGCGAAATCCGTAAATTAAAAGACGCCAGAATCAGATTTCCCCAATTTCAAAACCAAAACCTAACCCCCTTCTCCACAAAACCCACGAAAATCCACAATTTACCCACAAATCCTCCACAAATCAAACCCAACAACAACCAAAACTCTTAAATTCCTAGAACCCTCAGCCATCTCTACCAACAGAAACCCCATTCCATTGCCTCAAATCACCATTAGAAGCAAGAACACCTTGAAGAACACCATAAAAAGGTAATCTTCATCCTTTCTTGAAAGCTTTCAGTAGTTAAAGAAGGTAGTAGTTTGGAGAAGTGTTGCATTGTGAAGTAGTTGGGGTGCTGAAAAATTGGTTGTGAAGTTTAGAGAAGGAGTAGACAAGGAGGGTGTGGGTATTGGGTAGTAGAGTTGAAGTTTGGGGGTGTTTGTGTTTTAGCTGCTAAATTGTTGATTGTGTTGGGGAACATTTGTGCTAATAAGTTGTAAGCTGCAGAAAATGTTTTAACCATGTCCGCCAGAAAGAGAAGAGCCTCTACATCCACATCAGCCCCACATTACGATTATACTAGGTTTGTGAGCTACCAAGCCTTCCAAAGATACAAAAAGCTTAGTACTAGGCCCTTAATCCCTGAAAGGGGAATGGACTATCAAAGGGAGTCGTTTGGGGAAGAGGATGTTTATGAGCCCATTCGGGCAATGATTGAGATAATGGGGTGGAGGAGATTTGTAAATTCGGAGAAGATAGCACCAATGAACACAACAATGGTGCGTGAATTCTATGCTAACTTTCCGGAGAGGGTGGACAACGAATGCTTTGTAAGGGGAAGATATATGCCTGTGACGGAAGAAGCAATAAATATGTCTCTAAAAACAGTTGATGTTGAAGGAGGAATTGGTGATTGGAGCCATTTTAGAACATGGTCTAGGAGCACCGACAACATCAACTGGAATACCGCCGCATACGCGAGCTACCTGGGCTGCTTTTGATATTGCGAGAAATTGGTCAAGAGCACCGGCGGTGCGGTTCAACAGAGCAAAGGGTTGGTCAGATTTCGCCGCCACATGATTCCATCCACGCACTTCACCAGAGTGCCAGAAGATATGATCAAACTGATATATGGAATTATGAAGGGGTTGACGATTGATGTGGGGAAAGAGATAGTGCAGAGCATTGAAGAAATCAGCAGGTTGGTGACAACAGGTGGATTGGGATATGGCTCACTTATCACCAGTTTATGCCACATGAATGGGGTCCCAGTCCTACCCACTGATACTAATGAGAGAAACCAACTGCCTGTGTCCTATGGGATAGTGCACTCTTTCCCAGACCCAAGCCCCCCAGCAGCAAGAAGAAGAGCACAACCACCACCACCACCAGCAGCAGCAGAGGCCGTCATGGACGAAGATGAGCCTAAAATAGAGGCTCAATATGCGGCAGGGCCTAGCCACCAGCCTACCACAGATTCAGAACCCTCAGTGCCCATGATGGAGCAATTGCTTCAGAATCAGATGAGGATGATGCAGAGTTTGGACACGGTGATCCAAGGACAACAAGAAATGAGGCAACAAATCAACGAGATGAGTTCCTTGTTCAGTCAGTGGTCCATGCACTATCCAATGCCACCGCCACCACCACCATTTTAGCCAAAGTCTGTAAGTGTCTTGTTTTCCTTTATTGTCTTTAAGTCTACACACATTGGGGACAATGTGTGATTTAAGTTTGGGGGGGTTTTATTTGTGTTTTATTTGTGTCTTATTATTATAAGTATGTTAAGTCTTTTTGTTGTTTTTTTTTGTGTATTTTTGAGTCACAAATTTTTTTCTTTTAAGTCATAATTGTCTGTCAAAAGATCATGTATGTTGTAGTTACTAGAAACACCTAGTGAAGTAAGGTGGAATAATGTAATGGAATTAGAAGCAACTATCTAAACACATAGGTTAGATATGCCAAAACTCACAAAACTGCCTATTCGAGTTTCTTGCTTACATTATGCATACTAAATGATGAAAACCTATGTGTTATGATTGCTTGCTATTTGAGGCGAAATAGTTAGGATATGCATGTTAGGGAGATGACTCAGGCATTTCTTTGATAGTCAATTCTTACCACTCTTTTCTATCCCGGACTTTAAAAGTATCCCAAGTCAGCCCCATTGAGCCTAAAAATTGAAACTTCTTCTTTGACACCATATATTCCCACAAATTGTGTCATAAGTAAAAATGTGAAATAGTGGAATAAATTGTGTTAAAAAAGAGACAAAAAGAGTGAACAACTTTGATGCACCCCAATAAAAAAGTAATAAGAAATAGGCAAAAGCCTAAGTTTGGGGGTGCTTGTCATTATTATACACTTCACTCTCCCAAAACAAAAGAGGGGAAAGATTGATTTGAAAGTGAAGAAAAGAATCAAAAGAAAAGGGAAACACTGAAAAGCTAAAGAGCTTATGGTACACAAAAATGAGCCTAAATGCCTATTTTTTCCTACATATACCTAAGCCTACATTACAACCCTTAAAGTCCTGTAGATCTCTTTTATGCATATCCAGGATTAGTGGAGAATAGCAAGTAAACATGCCATAGGATTTTTTTGAATTTTACAAGCATGATTCAGTATGTTGACTTCCATTAAGCATGATAAAAATGAGTTTGCGAAATATCTAGCTTAAAGTGTTTAGTGTGCTAAAAATTTCATGCTATATGTTCCTGCATATTATTCTGCTAACCTTCATGTTTTTCTAGATAACATCAATGCAGCAAAAGTGATCAATGTCAGTGAGTCTTTTATTTTTCGTTTTCTTGAGTCCTTTATTTCTTTCTTTCTATCTTTGCTCGAGGGCGATCAAAGGTTAAGTTTGGGGGTATTTGATCGGTGTATTTTATATACACTTTTCGAGTCGTTTTTAGTTAGTCTTTTGTCCTTTTTTGTACAAATAAGTGTCGTATTAGGATAGATTTTCTTTCTTTTGAGTCAAAGTGGTTAAAATGGCCAAATGGCGGAAAATGAGCTAAAAGAGGGCAAAAGAGGAGGGTCCAGAGCTTAAAAGACGAGAAAGTGTCGAACGAGGCAGAAACCCGGACCAGCGCGCCCTCGCGATCGAAGCGCGGCGCTAATCATCGAGAGAGGCTGCAGAGGTTCCAGTACGCGCGCCACAAACAAGATAGATCGGGACGCGCGCCAAATCACCCGGCATCATGGAACTTCGGCGCGCCGACGCGGGAAAATCAGGTTTTTAGACGAAATTCTGGGCCTGGCCTGAAGGAAAAGTTGGAGGAGGTTTTCAGCCTATAAAAGGAGAACCCTATGCAGATTTTAAGGGTTCTCTTTCTTGCACAACACAAGGTTTTCTTGGATTGAAGATTGGAGACCTTAAACTTAGTAATTTTCTTTTCTTTTCTTTCTTTTATTTCAGTTTTGTATGATGAACCTTGAATTAGTTCTTGTCATGTCAATGACTAGGAACTAATTCTTTTATAGGGCTTTCCATGTTAATTCACTAGAAACTTATGTTATGAATTGATGCATGTTATGGTTATTCTTCTTCTTGTTGAGATTTATCCAATAATTGCTTTGAATGCTTGGTAATTAATTGATCACTAATTATCATTATTTATATGATTTCTAATCAAACTTCGAAAGGAGGAGGTTGTGAATATGCTGTAAGTTGGGTAGACATATTTTGGATTGGGGATGAAAATACCTCAATTATTTATGTAGCGTTAATGAGAGGCTTAAAAACCCTAATTTTACGCATGGTGCGTGACGGTTAACTAGGTTTTTGTTCTTAATCCTCCTATAGAGTCATCCTTATCACCGAAAGGTAGAAAGGAGCAATACTGGGGTTGAGTGTTTATATATCCTTAACGGGAATATAAAACGATTTCGTAAACCTGCTAGCTCCGAGAGAAGAAGAACCATATTTCATTGCATTAATAAATAACATAAGCGGATAGTTGAGGAGACATGGAAGCCCTATTCCCATCACAACTGAAGTAAACTTATAGTTAATTAGCTTTTATAATTGTTAGTTATAAACCACAAAATCAAATATTGGTTACCAAATAGATACCAAAAGATAGATAGTTGGTAATTGAACCTTAATCCTTGTGGACGATATTCGGTCTTACCAAGACTATATTACTTGTCACGATAACGTGCACTTGCGTTAAAGTGTGTGCATCTTTTCGCGCATCATGTATGTTCCGCTGTTATTCTCTGATGTATACCTGAAAGGGGTGCCCAGGTAGGGAACCAGTCGCGAGCCCGGGGTCGGGTCGTGACAGTTGTTGTGTTTGAGTTAGTAGTTTTTAATTTTTTTATATTTAGTTGTCTGTTTATTGGTCGTATCTTTGTTTTAGTGTCTTTTGTCAATGAATCAAGTTAAAAATAATAGTCCATGAGATTGAGTTAATGCATGTGATAGAATTGGATGTTATTGATAGTCATGAAATGCATAAATCTATGTGCTGAAGTTGGATAGTTTTGAGTTTGCCTTATGTTATTAATAAAGATGAAAACTTGATCATGACTATTGACCTTCTTGTACTCAATTGTTCGGGTCATGCATGATTGAATTTTGGTTTGAGAAAAGATGGTGGATAATTCTAGAACTTGCTTTCTTGCTACTTGAAACGAAATCCTAGATAGTGCATGCTTAGGAAAATTATTTAGGCCATCTTTAGAACGTTTGAGCCTTTCAAGCAACCATTGATTACATTAATTTCTAGTTACCCCTTTTGAGCCTTAATAAATCCTTATATATTGATTCACACCTACCATGAGCCTACGTGAAACCCTTTACTATTGTTCCATTCCCTTAAATTATCATAAGTGTAGAAGCATATAAGTTTGGGGGTTGAATACTAGTAAATGGTATTTTAGATTGATTACTATCAATAAGTGTAAAAGTTTGAGAAAAACATATAAAAATAAACTACACACCTCTTGTACATACAATGAGAAACAAGTTTGGGGGAGTGTTGTAGTTCGGGAAAAAAAAGTGAAATTTCTCAATCTAGAAAATAGAAGAAAAATGAGGATTGTTGTTAATTATAATGTGATATCAAGTTGGGAATGATTGGTTCCTATGATTATGTTAATCTTGAGCCTAAATGAAATTTTATCTACACATGCATAAGCCTAACGATACAACCTATAAAAGTCATATTGATTCTTAAGCATATGTGTCTACATTAGGGGAGAGCAGCAAGTTAGCAAGCTTATAGAATTTTGGCCTGATGGACAGTTGGAAAGAATTCATTGTGCATACACTGACATTGAGTACATGTTTGAGTCATAATCATAGTTGAGTGATCATATGCCTTAATAACTTTAAGCAAGCTTGATGATTATCTGACTTGAAATTCTAGATAGCAAATTAGTGGGTAGAATGTTTCGGAAAATGATATTGCATGTATTTATGACCGTCGAGGCATAATCTATTGTAATTGACTTGATTCATTTTTAGAGTCTATGTGTTTTTAGGGTGTTTAGAGTTCTTTACTCGAGGATGAGTAAAATTTAAGTTTGGGAGTGTTTGTTGAGTCTATTTTTAGAGTGTGTTTTAGGGAGTCTTTTGTTGTCTTCTTATTGTTTCGTACAGTATTATGCATTTTATGTTGTGTTTTCAGGTTTTAAGAGATTCATAAAGTTGAGGCGAATTCAAAGAGATTAGGCATCTACGGAGGCCCAAAAATGCATATTGAGTCCCAAGCAAGCGGTCAAAGAAGTCCCGGGAAGCATAGAAGCAATCTGGAAAATATCTGGACGAACTAGGCTGAAGAGCCGCGACACTTAGAAGCAAGAGCAGCGGCGCTGTAGCGCCGCAATGCTTGACGGGCAGTAACATAGAAGAAAATTCGATCGGCGAAGCGCCACAGTGCTTGGAAGAGGCGGTGCAGCACCTGAAAGGTAGTGACTCCCAAAGAAATTAGAGTCGCGGCGCCTGCCTGAAGCGCTGCGGCACCGATGGCGGAAATAAGCAAAAAAAATCTGATTTGTAGCAAAGGTAAAAAGGTCCAAGAAGGGTTTTTCGGTACAAAATCTTTGGGAGGCTGATTTTAGGGATTATCACACTTTGGAGCAAAAGGATATGAGGCTAGGAAGCAATTGCAGACCATCTTTGTTTAAGTTCTTTTCCTTTCCATTTCTTTAGTTCAGTTTATGTTGGATATTGAGTTAATTAGTTCTCTTAGCATGTCTATGAGCTAATTACTTTATTAGGATTATCTATCGATTCGCTTGAACCTCTATTATAAATTAATGCATTGTTAGTATTTCTTTTTCACATATCATTATCTAATCAACTTGTGTTAATTGAATGAGAATTGATTGGGCATTAGTTTTCATTACTCATATGATTTAAAATAAGGATCTGAAAAGGGAGATTTGAATATGCTATAGTTGGTTAGACATAAGTTTAATCTTGAACGAGAGTATCACGATTGCCTGTGTAGCGTTTTAGGTTATTGATCTTAATCCTCATATGTGGTAGAATTTATCATAGAAATATAAAAAATTCTCACTTAGGTTGAGTTTTTATATGTTCTAACCGGAATATAGAACACTTCAGTTAACATGTTATCTTGATAAGAAGAAGAATAACTAGACTTGCATTAAAGAATGATAGAGGGGATAGATGATGAGATTGAAAATCCTAATTACATTCATTACTGAATTAAACTCCAAGTATTTTCATTCTTAGTTTATTCCTGTTTATTACTTTAGTTGTTAATTCTTAGTTTAGAAATCAAAACTCATAAATGTTTGCCAAATAGAAATGAAAGGTTTGCTAATTGGTACTTGATAATTCAGTCTCTCTGGACGATATTCGTTCTTACCGAGATTATTATGAATTACGATACGTTCACTTGCGTAGCATATAAAAATTTCGCAACACCCCCCACCACCGCACCCCATGCCTCCACCGACAATCAGGTATCAAAGTTCCACTTTTGTCGGCGAAGAGCACTACTCCGACCAGGTACACTTTGTCGGTGACCTATTTTCGGCCAGATCTGTAAGTTTCTGGCCAGACCTATTCATCCCCCTCTTCTTTTCTCTTTTATTTTCTTTTTTCTCTTTTTTTTATTTATTTTATCCTCTACTCTACCACCGGAAACCCCTCAACATTAGGTTTCTGGTCAAGTCTGTACATATACCCACATTTTCTGTTAGATTTTGGTGATGAACAGTAGTCTCCGATGGTGAAGTTCTTCTTCAGGGAACAAGTTCTATTCAACTGGAGTTGGTACCTCAGGTTGCCCTTATTAATTTTCTGTCGTTCATCTTTGTTGTTAAATTTGTCTGTTACGCCTTGCTGAATCTTGACATTACATTTTTGTCCTTTGTTTTCTCATTCTGGTCTGTAAAAGCCTGACTTACCTCTAGATTCTTGCTAACGTGTGCTTTAGTATTGGTTTTTATGTGTGTTAGCATTAATATTTGCTCTAGTGGTTTTGGTGAATGATGGTAGACTAGGGTCATGTTCTCAATCGGGGGCGAGAGTTAGGATGGTAAGTGGGGTAAGAGAGATGCTAGGCTGAGAAAAGAGTCTTGGAACATTGGGACCTTAACGAAAAGTTGCTAAAGCTAGTTAAGATTCTTAAAAAGATGAGGATTAATATAGCATATGTCTAGGAGACAAAATGGGTAGGACCTAAGGCTAAGGATGTGGATAGGTATAAGTTATGTTTCTTGGATAGGTCGAGGTATATAAATGGGGTAGGCATTTTGGTAGACAGCAAGCTAAGGGATAAGGTTGTAGAGGTTATGAGGGTCAATGATAGGATGATAACGATTAAGTTAGTAGTTGGAGGGGTCACTATGAACATTATTAGTGCTTACGTGCAGCAGAAGAGCTTGGACGAGGAGGAGAAGAGGTACTTTTGAGAGGATTTGGATGAGGTGGTGGGAGGTATACCACCCAATGAGAAGTTATTTGTAGGTGGGGATTTCAATGGACATATCGGGTCACTTCTGGGTGTTCTGACGACGTGCATGGAGGCTTTGGCCTCGGGGACAGGAACGGGGGAGGCGTCTCACTTTTGGAGTTTGCTAAAGCTTTTGAGATGGTGATAGCTAATTCGAGGTTCTTGAAGAAGGAGGAGCACTTGTTGACTTTTCGTAGTTCAGTGGCTAAGACTCATAAAGACTTTTTCCTCTTTATGAAAGTTGACAATGGTCTTTGTAAAGACTGCACGGTTACTTCGAGTGAGTAGCTTACAACCCGACATAAGCTTTTAGTGATGGATTTGGAGATCAATATGGAGAAGAAGAGAAAGACTGTGGATGACAGTCTAAGAATCAAATGGGGGAGTTTGACCATGACTAGTGCAAAGGAGATTGGGGAGAGGTTGATGGCTAGGGGTCTTAGGAGAGTAGTGGGGATGCGATCGGTATATGGGACAAGATGGTCAGTTGCATTAGGGAGGTAGCTAGAGAAATGCTAGGGGTCTCGCGGGATAGCCATGGTGGGCATAAAAGAGACTGGTGGTAGAATGGTAAAGTTCAAGAGAATGTAGAAGCAAAGAAAATGGTGTATATTAAATTGGTAGAAAGAAAGGATGAGGTGGAGAAGTGGATGAATATGGAATTATATAAGATGGTGAGGAAGGAGGCAAAGCTAGCAATTATGACGTCGAAAACAACGGCTTTTAAATGCAAGTATGTGGAATTAGAGGGAAAATATGGGGATAAGAAATTATACAAACTAGACAAGGTGAGGGAGAGGAGGACCCATTACTTGGATCACGTGAGGTGAATCAAGGATGAGGACAGTAAAGTACTAGTGGAGGACGCGCGTATTAAAAGGAGGTAGCAGTCTTACTTCCATAAACTCTTAAATGAATAAGGATATAAAGTGTTATACCCCGTAGTTCCAGGGTATGTATGTGGGGACGTACGTACGAGAATACGACAGAAATTTTGGAAAGAAAGAAAGGTGTGATTTTTCGACGGAAAAGTTTCCGGGTTTTGTGAAGGAAAAAGGTTCGTTAGTGGGAATTGGATTCTAAGATTTGGTATTTGGACTTCTTGGATTATATTAGAATTATGAGATTTTATTTTCGGAAATGGTCACGTGGGGCCCACGGGAGAAATTTACGGTTTTGTGGGGCCCACTTTGTTTTTGAGATTTTCGGTATTTTGGATATTTTCGGAAGACGAAATATTTTGGGCGAGTAAGGGAGCGACACGTGTCACCCCCGGGAGTGGCCATGTGGGCCGAAATTGGGGGCCCTGGGCCGAATGGCCCTAACACTTGGCACTAAATTTCGTTGGCCATGTGGTGTGGTGGGACCCACACACACAGGGCCCAATCTTGACCATACACTTACCTTGATCTTGGCCCTTGATTCTTCTATAAATACCCCATAGTGCAAGAGATAATATTCATTCCACACTTAAGTCTTCCAAGGCAAATACTCCCTCCCCTTTAGTCTTGTTTCGTCCCCCTCCCCCTCTTGTGTAGAAAATACTTTGTGTATTGTTGTATAATCCCAAATACCTTGGCCTAGTATCCGTAGTAGTATTCCAAAGTTGTTTCAATACTAGAAGCTCGGAAATACTACTTTATTCCAATAGTCGCAAAGTGAAACCCTAGAAAACTCTTCCTAGCTTGGTTGAAGTGTTAAGAGAAGTTGTTTAGAAACCTCTAAGGGTCGCTTGGAGCGGGTTGGATCGTAAGGAGTTGGAGCTAAACGTTGCTCAGGATCGACATATATCTTGGATAATTTTGGGCTTATCGAGGTAATGATCTATGTCCCCCTATTGTAATTGAATATTACATATTGTAGTAATTTAGAATTGAATATAAGATTTATTGGAAGGATGATTATAAAGGATTGAACTGTATTTACATTGGATTGTATTTACAGTAGACTTGTGTAGTATTATTGTGAAGTAGAATTGTACACGTCCGGTTAGACGTGTAACCCTCCCCCCTGGGAGTTGTTGGCCTGGTAGTGGGCCTGAGTAGCGGAGGAGATTTATGTGGTTGCGGGGGAGGGGGGGGAGGTGATGCCGAATTTTCTGTAGAATAAAGGAATCTTTTATTTAGAATATTCTACGAAGAGATCTAGAAGTTGATAGACGTTTTATGGCCAGTATAGGTGGAAGTACTACGAGTAGCGTATTCTACTTGAAGGGTGGAAAAGGCTAGCAAGGTTGTAGTACTTGGAGCATTTTTCTAATTGTCGATAATCGTCGCGAGATATGTGAACCTCTTCCTATCTTTTCTAGCATGATTGTTGTGAACTATGTAGTACGGTAGACGTACATGTTCTAAGTGAATTTGGTTGGTTTACTGATTTTAAAAGATAAAGGACTTGACTTATATTTGACTTGATATGATATATGAAGAACTCAAATTGTGTAGAAAGTTGTGAAACCTCATTCGCGAGAAATGGGTATTTGGCCTTTAAAAGGAACTTGATTTCTAAAAGAAAAGAGACTTGAGGAATTGAAGAGTTTTTGGTTTAAAAGAGAGACATGGTTTTGTCTTAAATTGGTTTAAAACATAAAGTGTTATAACAGCTTTATGGGAAGTTAGTTATAACGACTTTATGAAAGCAAAAGAATGGTTTTATCATTGGTTTTAAAATGGTAACTTGATTTAAGTATAGGTTACTTGTTTTGAAAAGAGTAAGTATTTGAGTTTTAAAGAGTATACTTGATGTTGTTTTAAAAGAAAGGCACTTGGTTTAAAAAGTATAGAGTACTTGATTTTAAAAGTCTTGTAAAGGTTTTTACGAAAGTAAAGTAATTTGGTTTGAAAAGGAAATGTGTTTTTGATACTACGAGTATTAGTATCTTTTACGTAAAAAGAGGTCTTTTTGAAAGAATGAAAGTGGGTATTATTTTTGGGTTTGAAACCCGTATTGTTGACATAAAATGAAAGTACCTTGAGTTGTGTGTAACTTGCCTATGTTTGCGTGTGATAGCCTTGTTGTGCCAGTATTGTATTTTTATACCACCGCGTCTCTCAATGGAGGGCCGGTTGATTTGTTATGATCTTACTTGGACGTACCGGCAGTGACAGAGGATTCCACGCACGCCTCGTTGATAGCGTTATTCCATGGACTAGCTCTCACGAGGTTTTACCGATTCGGCCTTGGTGTCCGGTGGTTGGCTTCGTACTTGCCCCGCCTCGTGATTCGGCCTTGGTACTGGTAGTTAGCCTTCGACTTGCCCTGCTCGGTTTAGTGGCGAAGTCTCGTGACACTACGGTACACGTAGTTAGCTCAGATTGCCCGGCCACACGTGACACGGCCTTGGTACCTGGTAGTCGGCTTTCGTACTTGCCCCGTGTCAGCTTCGTGGTTTGGTTGCATAGTATTCTTAGTACGGCCTTGGTATCTAGTAGTTCGATTTCGTACTTGCCGATCGATCGACGCGGCTTTGGTATCCGGTAGTTAGCGCAGACTTGCCGTCACGGTTGTTATGACACAGTGGGACCCGTGTTCATGTGTATTCCTTGGTGTTGCTATATCATAGACTGTCGGCAGTGAGGAAGGTATTCCACGGGCATGATTGATGTTGTGGGCGTGAGACCCATAGTTATATTTGAGTGATGACTTTGAGGGCGTGAGTCCCTGACTTGACGTGACTGCTTACATATTATGTACTGTAATTTGGTTATCATATATGTCTTCTGTTTTTTTTATAGACTACTATGATTTCATTTACAGTATTTTCGCCACATACTTTGTACTGTTATCGACCTCGCCCGGGCTGCGTTCATGCCGCAGGTAGAGGTACATTG
The DNA here is from genome assembly GCA_029844215.1 of Przewalskia tangutica. Lineage (NCBI taxonomy): Eukaryota > Viridiplantae > Streptophyta > Magnoliopsida > Solanales > Solanaceae > Przewalskia > Przewalskia tangutica. The sequence continues at coordinate 9,637,749 of CM056733.1, read as the reverse complement.
GTTGTGGATCCTCGCTCATAGGACCACAGTTCAGCGTTTTGGGAAGCTCCGTTTCTCCGGAGGCTCATCTTTGGTATAGTCCCCTGTCAGTGTAGTTACTTGTACATTCAGGGGTATGGCGGGGCCCTGTCCCGTCATAGTTATGGTTACATTCTTAGAGGTGCAGAAATCTTGTGGCGGTGGTTTGTAAAAGGATTTAACTGTTCAGGTTGATATATATGTATATATTCAGGAAGGTGACCGTTTTGGTTAGCCTGTTTCATACTTTATGTCTTGTCTCATGTTTTAGTTTTTATTTCCGCTGATTTTCTCTGATGTTGTATCACTAGGGTGCCCGGGGTAAGGCACCAGTCACGGGCCCGGGATCGGGTCGTGACAAAAGTGGTATCAGAGCAGTTAGTCCTCGGAAAGTGTCTACAGACCGTGTCTAGTAGAGTCTTGATTATCGGTGTGTTGTGCACCACATCTATAATCAGGAGGCTGCAGGACATTTAGGATTGGTTTCCATTCTTCTCACTCTGAGATCGTGCCTTAGAGTTGTGTTGTCAGTTGGACTCCCTCTGACGTACTCTTTTGTACCAGTTATGCCTCCACGCAAGGCAACCAGAGCCCGTGGCGGCAAGGCAGAGGAGGCGCGAGTAGAGCACGGAGGGTTACGAGCAGAGGCCCGATTTTACCGGTGGTGCTACAGACGGCGGATTCTACGATGCCGCCAGCCCCAGCAGAGTTTAGTGCAGCAACAGTAGCTACTGAGGCCACGATATCTGAACCTCCAGTCCCACGGCCAGGAACGGAGGATATGGGTTGCAAGGAGATGGCCCAGTACTAGTTAGGTTTATGGTGAGACTTGACGACAGACGGGAGCCGGTGGTACGATGAAGGCACCCTGGCCGATAGTTGGAGACTTCGGGACTTAAGTTGCGATCCACCGATGTTCTATGGATCGAGCCGAGGATGACCTCGTGAGTTTATCCGAAGCGATTCTGATCATGAGAGTGATCGAGACTGCAGGCAGAGTCGGTGATATTGGGTTCGCATCGGCTGCGTGATACTGCAGTCGACTGGTTTGATTCATGGGAACTGTCCCGGGGGGAGCATGCACTTCCAGCTGTATGGGACGAGTTCTCAGGGGCATTTCTTGCACACTTGCCTCACGGATGAGAGGGCTCGCCGGCGATTTTTGATGTTGAGGCGGGGCGCGCACGTTCGGGAGTACAACGTGGAGTTCGACTCGTTGGCCCGTTATGTCCCGGTGTTAGTGGCAAATATGGAGGACAGAGTGCACCGCTACGTCACGGGGCTCGATGACTACTTGGCAGAGGCTTGCTCGGGTGTAGCTCTTCAGCCGGGCATGGACATTGCCCGCATGCAGGCTTATGCACTTGGATGTGAGGCACGGAGAGGTCGACGGAATGACCGGGATCAGCAGAAGAGGGCCAGAACAGCAGGGTCTTTTGGCGACTTTCGAGGCGGACCGCCTCAGCAGCAGACTAGTTATGCGCCTCCGCCAGTACCGAGTGGCCCTCCACCGTCTTCGGGACGTTCGGGATATTCAGGAGCAGGTCAGGGCTCCTGTGTTTGACTTTCGGGGAGTAGGAGTGCTCTCGGATAAGGTCACCCTTGTCTCAGTGTGGCGTTGTAGAAAACTTCATGGGAGAGTGTCGTACTAATTTGGGAGATTGTTATTCTTGCGGCGCCAACAGGCCATTTGGCGAGACTGTCACCGGGTGGGTAGCACTGGTGGATTAGCACAGACTACGAGATCAGTTGCGGGTTCTTCACCTTCCATAGCTAGGCAGGATGTTCATGCACCGGCAGGCCACGGTAGAGGTCGCGGTGGAAGTTCCCAGTTTTAGCGGTCCTTTGAACCGCCTATTTACAGGTATATCCTTAACCCTCTAGAGACTAGTATGTATTGATGTTATGATGATGTGTTAAGTGTTATGATCGGATAGCTTTGAGTTAAAAGGTGATTTAGAAGCCTGGTTAGTGAAAAGGGTAAGTTTGGGGATGAGAAAATTGCGAACCTTAGGATATTACACGTTGAGACCTTGGATGTAAGTTCGTCTCGAGTAAAAGACTTTGCGGGTGATCCTTATCGGAGAGCATTATATACATGGGGTGTATTAGTGGGATAATTCCTTGGGTTGCGTAAGATGAAAGTGGTAGCTTTCGTGACTCAGATAAGGTTGTTCGGATCGGGAATAAGAGTGCAATGCGATTATGGGTCGGGTTGACGACCATTCGCGGGTCAACTCGCAGCCCGGTTTGGGGTGGGGTCTGTTCGGGGTGGTCCCACCAGGTGGTAGGGTCACGAGGGTGCTAAGCCCAGGTTTGGGTAACCATCGTACGAGTTCGTGGATATGTTCGACCAGAATCGGATCGTGAAGGCCGGGAATGGCCTTAAGGAAATTTGAGGCTAGTATGAGGACCAAGTTAGAGATAGTGACCCCGAGATTTTGGAAACTGAAGCAATGACAAAAATATGGTACGTATTGTAGGAAGATTTCGAGTGTACGAGGAAGATGCGACGAGTAAGAAAAGAGGCTAAGATGTGTTAAGATGATGGAAGTGTCATTTTTATAAGTGAGGAGGGGAAGAAAGTATCCTTTGGTCCATGGGTGGAGGTTTTGTGTTGTTATATGCACGTTAGAGGTGATTCCTCGTTGGCTTGGATTGAGAGTTGCGTGTATGTTATACTATGGCCATTGGTGGCAGGTTTGGTTTGGTAAGTATAGTAGTGAAGACTATACCGGCGCAGTTATGTTTTGGAGACTTAGAAGGAACATTCGGGACGAATGTTTCTAAGGGGGGAAGAATGTTATACCCCGTAGTTCCAGGGTATGTATGTGGGACGACGCACGAGAATACACGTAAATTTTGGAAAGAAAGAAAGGTGTGATTTTTCGACTAAAAGTTTAGGGTTTTGTGAAGGAAAAGGTTCGTTAGTGGGAATTGGATTCCCGATTTGGTATTTGGACTTCTTGGATTATATTAGAATTATGAGATTTTATTTTTGGAAATGGTCACGTGGGCCCACGGGAGAAATTTACTGATTTTGTGGGCCCACTTTGTTTGTGAGATTTTCGGTATTTTGGATATTTTCGGAAGACGAAATATTTTGGGCGAGTAAGGGAGCGACACGTGTCACCCCCTTGAGTGGCCATGTGGGCCGAAATTGGTCTTGGCCGAATGGCCCTAACACTTGGCACTAAATTTCGTTGGCCATGTGGTGTGGTGGGACCCACACACACATGGCCCAATCTTGACCATACACTTACCTTGATCTTGGCCCTTGATTCTTCTATAAATGCCCCATAGTGCAAGACATAATATTCATTCCACACTTAAGTCTTCCAAGGCAAATACTCCTTCCCCTTTAGTCTTGTTTCGTCCCCCTCCCCCTCTTGTGTAGAAAATACTTTGTGTATTGTTGTATAATCCCAAATACCTTGGCCTAGTATCCCTAGTAGTATTCCAAAGTTGTTTCAATACTAGGAGCCCGGAAATACTACTTTATTCCAATAGTCGCAAAGTGAAACCCTAGAAAAATCTTCCTAGCTTGGTTGAAGTGTTAAGAGAAGTTGTTTAGAAACTTCTAAGGGTCGCTTGGAGCGGGTTGGAGCGTAAGGAGTTGGAGCTAAACGTTGCTCAGGATCGACATATATCTTGGATAATTTTGGGCTTATCGAGGTAATGATCTATGTCCCCCTATTGTAATTGGATATTACATATTGTAGTAATTTAGAATTGAGTATAAGATTTATTGGAAGGATGATTATAAAGGATTGAACTGTATTTACATTGGATTGTATTTACAGTAGACTTGTGTAGTATTATTGTGAAGTAGAATTGTACACGTCCGGTTAGACGTGTAACCCTCCCCCCTGGGAGTTGTTGGCCTGGTAGCGGGCCTGAGTAGAGGAGGAGATTTATGTGGTTGCGGGGGGGGAGGTGCTGCCGAATTTTCTGTAGAATAAAGGAATCTTGTATTTAGAATATTCTACGAAGAGATCTAGAAGTTGATAGACGTTTTATGGCCAGTATAGGTGGAAGTACTACGAGTAGCGTATTCTACTTGAAGGGTGGAAAAGGCTAGCAAGGTTGTAGTACTTGGAGCATTTTGCTAATTGTCGATAATCGTCGCGAGGTATGTGAACCTCTTCCTATCTTTTCTAGCATGATTGTTGTGAACTATGTAGTACGGTAGAGCGTCACGTGTTCTAAGTGAATTTGGTTGGTTTCTTGATTTTAAAAGATAAATGACTTGACTTATATTTGACTTGATATGATATATGAAGAACTCAAATTGTGTAGAAAGTTGTGAAACCTCATTCGCGAGAAATGAGTATTTGGTCTTTAAAAGGAACTTGATTTCTAAAAGAAAAGAGACTTGAGGAATTGAAGAGTTTTTGGTTTAAAAGAGAGACATGGTTTTGTCTTAAATTGGTTTAAAACATAAAGTGTTATAACAGCTTTATGGGAAGTTAGTTATAACGACTTTATGAAAGCAAAAGAATGGTTTTATCATTGGTTTTAAAATGGTAACTTGATTTAAGTATAGGTTACTTGTTTTGAAAAGAGTAAGTATTTGAGTTTTAAAGAGTATACTTGATGTTGTTTTAAAAGAAAGGCACTTGGTTTAAAAAGTATAGAGTACTTGATTTTAAAAGTCTTGTAAAGGTTTTTACGAAAGTAAAGTAATTTGGTTTGAAAAGGAAATGTGTTTTTGATACTACGAGTATTAGTATCTTTTACGTAAAAGAGGTCTTTTGAAAGAATGAAAGTGGTATTATTTTGGGTTTGAAACCCGTATTGTTGACATAAAATGAAAGTACCTTGAGTTGTGTGTAACTTTCCTATGTTTGCGTGATAGCCTTGTTGTGCAAGATTGTATTTTTATACCACCGCGTCTCAATGGAGGGCGGTTGATTTGTTATGATCTTACTGACGCGTCTGCAGCGATGAGGATTCCACGCACGCCTCGCTGATAGCGTTATTCCACGGACTAGCTCTCCGCGAGGTTTTACCGATTCGGCCTTGGTGTCCGTGGTTGGCTTTGCCCCGCCTCGTGGCCGATTCGGCCTTGTACTGGTAGTTAGCCTTCGCGACTTGCCCCGCTCGGTTTAGTGGCGAAGTCTCGACACTTGGTACCGGTAGTTAGCTCAGACTTGCCCGGCCACCACGTGACACGGCTTTGGTACACGGTAGTCGGCCAGACTTGCCCCGTGTCGCCTTCGTGGTTTGGTTGCATAGTATTGTTAGTACGCCTGGTATTTAGTAGTTGGCTTTCGTACTTGCCTTGATCGATCGATGACGCGGCTTTGGTATCGATAGTTAGCCTTCAGACTTGCCGTCACGGTTGTTATGACACGGTGGGACTCGTGTTCATGTGTATTCCTTGGTGTTGCTATATCATAGATCGCCGGTGAGGAAGGTATTCCACGCATGATTGATGTTGTGGCGTGAGACCCATAGTTATATTCGAGTGATGACTTTGAGGCGTGAGTCCCGACTCGACGCGGATCACATATTATGTACTGTAATTTGGTTATCATATATGTCTTCTGTTTTTTTTTATAGACTACTATGATTTCATTTACAGTATTGTCAGTTTCACATACTTGGTACTGCATCGACCTCCTTGGGCCGCGTCATGCCGCAGGTAGAGGTACATCGGTTGTGGATCCTCGCCATGTGACCACGCTCGACATTTTGGGAAGCTCCGTTTCTCCGAGGCTCATCTTTGGTATAGTCCCATCGGTGTAGTTACTTGTACATTCTGTGGTATGGCGGGCCCCGTCCGTCATAGTTATGGTTACATTCTTAGAGGTCTGTAGTACTGTTGTGGGCAGGGTTTGTAAAAGGATTTAACTGTTCAGGTTGATATATATGTATATATTCAGGAAGGTGACCGTTTTGGTTAGCCTGTTTCATACTTTATGTCTTGTCTCATGTTTTAGTTTTTTTATTTCCGCTGATTTTCTCTGATGTTGTATCACTAGGGTGCCCGGGGTAAGACACCAGTCACGGGCCCGGGATCGGGTCGTGACATAAAGACATTGTGTTGGGAGATCTGGAGCAATCAGAAGGTATCGGGATTTTGAATATTATAGAAGTATTAAGGTTGAGGAGGTTAAGGGTGATGTTCGCAGGATGCGCAATGGATGAGCGACCAGGCCTGATGAGATCCTAGTTAAATTTTGGAAGAGTGCATGCATGGCAGATTTGGTTGTTTAATCTCATTTTTAAGACTACAAGAATGCCCGAAGAATGGAGGTGGAGAACAATGATTCCTTTGTACAAGAACTAATGTGACATCCAAAGTTGCAACAATTATAGGGGTATCAAGCTGCTAAGCCACGCTATGAAAATTTGGAAAAGGGTCATAGAGATGAGGGTGAGAAGAGGTGTATCTATTTCCTAAAACCAAATTCGACTACAAAAGACATTCATCTTATTAGGAAGTTGGTGGAGAAATATAATGAGAGAAAAAAAGACTTACATATAGTTTTCATTGACCTCGAGAAGGCATTCAATAAATTTCCTAGGGAGGTTCTATGGAGATGTTTGGAGGTTAAAGGTGTGCATGTGGCGTATACTAGGGCAATTAAGGATATGTATGATGGAGCCAAGACCATGATAAAACAGTAGGAGGAGACTCGGAGCACTTTCCAGTGATGATGGGGCTGCACCAGGGGTCAGCTTTTAGTCCATTCTCTTTTGCCTTGGTGATAGATGGAGTGATGCGACAAATTTAAGGAGAGGTGACATGGTGTATGTTATCCACATATGACATAGTCCTAATTGATGAGACTTGCAGTGGAGTGAACACTAAGTTGGAGGTTTGAAGATAGACTCTGGAGTCTAAAGGGTTCAGGCTGAGTAGGACCAAGATAGAATACTTGGAGTGCAACTTTAGTAATGGGAGAGACTATGAGACAGACATGGAGGTGAGTTCTGGTACTCAGGTCATCCCAAAGAAAGGAAGCTCCAAGTATCTCTGGTCTATTATTCAAGGGAATTGTGAGATTGATGATGATGTCGCACATCATATTGGTGTTGGGTGGATGAAATGGAGGCTCGCATCTGGATACTTATACGATAAAAAAATGCCACCAAAACTTAAAGGCAAGTTCTGTAGGGTGGTGGTTAGAAAGATTTTGTTGTATGAGGCGGAATGTTGGCCAATCAATACTTCGCACATTCAAAATATAAAAGTTGTGGAGATGAGGATGCTGAGATGGATGTGTAGAAATACAAAGAGGGATAGGATTATAAATGATGATATTCGAGACAAAGTGGGATTGACCTCGATGGAGGATAAGATGCGGGAAGTGAGGGTTAGATGGTTCGGGCATGTGAGCGGAGGTATGAGAGGTTGAATATGGACGAGTTCATGAGGGTAGAGGTAGGCCGAAGAAGTATTGAGGAGAGATAATTAGACGGGATATGGCACATGTGTAACTTACTAAGTACATAACCTTAGATATAGGGTTATGGAGGACACAGATTAAGGTAGAAGGATAGTAGGTAGTTGAGCGTAGTCGTACTTACGCTTACATACTGGTAGTTGTAGTGTTATTATTGTAGATCTGCTTTGCTTATCATACTACTAGGCACATTATTATTTTATAGTCTTCTGTCCTTTGATTTTTGTTGTTGTATGTTCTTTCGTGTACTTGTTTATTTTATTTACATGCGTTATTAACTGCTACTTTTTCAGAATGTTTTATCATGACTTATTCATTTTTATTACTCTCATTTTCATACTGCTTTAAATTTCTTGTCTGGGTCTGACCGTTTATCTTGCTTTGCTTGTGCTTTGTCTTGAGTTGATGGTCTTTCGGAAACAACCTCTCTATTTACCAAGGTATAGATAAGATTTGTGTACACTCTACCCTCTTCAAATCCCACGTTATGGGACTTTATTGGGTATGTTGTTGTTGTATAGTTCAACACCATTAGTATGGAGTTTAATAGGGTCCCAATTAGCAGTATGCACTTGATTATTAATGAGTCTAGAAAGCATTTTCATATAAAAGTATAAATATGTAGGGAGACATAGGATCCCCTTGACGGATACCTCTAGCGGGACTGAAATAATTAGTTCTACAAACATTCACAATAACAACAATGTTGCTTGTGGTGCATGGCACCATTCATTATGAGTTTGGTGATGTTAGGAGGGAATTTAAAGTATTGGAGGGTATTTTATATAAAAGACCATTCAAGTCGATCAAAAGCTTTTTCCAAATCAATTTTCAAATCATGTTTTATTTTTTAATTTTAGAATGTTGTAGACAACTACAGATTTCTTTAATTGAGATAGTATTATCACAAACCCTTTTATTTTTTATAAGACCTGACTGAAAAAGGCTGATCATATATTCAAGAAGAGCCTTGGTTCTATTGGGTTTGGTAACCACCTAATAGAAAGTATTACACTGGCCAATGGGTCTAAAAACAATTAAATCATTAGCATTGTGGAACTAGGGAATTGTCACCACCCAAATCAGAGGGCCATGAAGGGCACCCGGACCCTACTTGCCGGACACCACTAATTACATATTTATCAGTTAACCGTAATTAAGCATGGCCATGAAGGCCGCCACGAGATACCTTGCTGACATATAAAAATAGTAACTAGAAAAAAGTTATGTAAAATCCTGCAACCAGAAGGACCCAACCTATATACATATACATACCAAGGATGACAAGACAATACACTATTTCTATACACAAGACAATTGTCTACAAGCCTCTAAAGAGTACGTGACATCATAAGGTCAGGAAAGAGCCCCGCCATACCCATAGACACATGCAAAAATACTATATCAAGACTAGACTGCAACCCCAGAACAAATAGAGTGCTCCAATATCAGCTGAATTGGCAACCTACTAGTGCGGACCGTCGCCCTATCTACCTGAACATGCGGGCATGAAACACAACATCCCCCGACAAAAGGGATGTCAGTACGAATAATGTACTGAGTATGTCAGACATGAAAAACAGCATAACAGAGACATGAAAGTAAACTGAGACAGGAACAACCAACCAGTAGAGAATGCCTCTGAGGGCCATAATATGCATAAGTATCATGTATTTGTAGAATGCCTCTGAGGGCCATAATATGCATAAGTGTCATGCACAGTGCGGTCATATATATATATATATATATATATATATATATATATATATATATATATATATATGTGTGTGTGTGTGTGTGTGTGTATAACACCGTATCTCTTTAGCCTCTGTGGGCATCATATCGTATAGGTCTCTGTGGGCATAATCATCATCATATACCAGCTGCAGGTGGTGTCGTATCCCATTTCTCATTCACATGCATTTGAAGTCAAGGTATATACATGAATATAATACATGAATGACGCTGAGACACTTTGAGTTTATCAGAGTGACGTAATGTCATTGTACATCCGGTTAACATTATGAACATTAACATCTTTTCCATATACCTCAATAGAGATTTTGGAACAAGACTTAAATGCCTCTTTTTCCCACTTTACACACGTCACTCCCATGAACAACCCCTTCATATTCATCACATCTACAACACCCTCATGAGTGCATGTGTACTATATAGTTGTTGTCCATTTTCCCATGATACACGTGGAAATGTCCACATTAATTCATATCCCAACTAATTTTTACTCACTTTAATCTTTTACTTAATTAATTATACACGTAATTAATTTTTTTATCTCAATTTACTTAATTAAATATTAGTCATTTTTAATATACTTAATATACTCATTATTATAATTATGTGATATAATACTAGTCCATAATTTCTTTAGACACATAAAATATTATTTCAATTCTCGTTATTATACTGATTAAGTTCTAAATTATTTTGAGATCACATCTGTTTATATACTAAGCTTTTCATTTGCGTACGTGAATATTCACATAAATCATCCAACGCTCGGTAAGTATTATTAACATTATCTGAGATGGTATTAGTATTGAAAACGTGATGGCATAGATTTGATTAGGGAGGATCTAATAATATGCCAATATTTTTTATAAAATAAGGAATGAAAACCATCAGGGCCTGGGAATTTGAAAGATTTGAAGGATAATATGGCCTTAGAGATCTCATCAGTAGTTAAAGGGCTACTAAGAATAGACATGTTGATATTTATTATCCAAACCTGACTGCCTATTCATAAAGATACGCCACTCAGAATGAGTATGATTAGATTAGAAGCAAACATGTTCTTAAAATATTGAAAGTTAGGGTTGTCAAACCATTTCCCACTAGCATCCTTGAGAAGTTTATTTCATTTATTCTCTTTCTATTGGTAGCAGTGATATGAAAAAATCTAGTTTAGCATCCCCTCATTGAACCAGGAAACTCTTCTGCCGACTTTTGAATTCCTTCCAAAAGTTTCCTTTTTTCGCAAATATATTACCAAAAGTTTTGTTTTTCCGTCCCTAATGTCATTGTGGAGAATTTATTGGTGGCGGTGGTGATGTCATTCTCATGCCAACGGTTGAAAACAAAATGTTTAAAGTCTGGGTAGAAGCACAAGTAGGACTCCATCCTAAATAGTGTTCCTTTTAGGGAAGATATCTACCTTTAATGAGTTTTTGGTAAGTGAGTAATAATCATGTTAGGAAAGAATTCCAGAAAGTCATGATTTGCATATGTCGTAAATTTGTGCGTATGAACGGAAACGGAAGAACTGAAAAGTTAGACACAGAGATTTGGTGCAATATTTGTCGAGTCGATTGTTTGACAATCTCTCCTTAAGATAAAATTATTCATGTATATAAAGTCTTACGGTAGGTGGATAATAGTCTTTCAAGATAAAACGACAATACTTTCTCAAGCACAAGCCAAATACTTGAGAATCCTTGTAGAAGAAACAAGAACAAGAGATTGCTAGTAATAGAAGAAAAGCTTTCAATAATTTCAGATTTTGGAGTTGTAATGAGTGTATAAAATCTGATTTTGAAGCCTCTATTTATAGGTGCAAAGTTATGATTCACAAGACATGTGAATGCCTTAAATGGGGCACCTTGATCTCCTCAAAAGACACCTAGATCATGTCAAGAGTTGGATGATCTTTGGCCCTTCAAGTTAGTCCATGAATCAGAAGATTCTGGACATTTTTCGATTCATTGTACCGTCGGTGCCGCGGTGCCTCACCCTAATTCGACAGAACCGAACTTCGAGCTACTGGACGAGAGGCACCGCGACCCCTGCCAAAGGCACCGCGGCCCTTGGACAGGTAGCACCGCGGTGCTGTCCCTTCTTGGCTCGGTGTCACGGTCCTTTTCCTCGAGGCCCCGCGGTTCTTCCCCATTTTCCGTATTTTGCACATTTCTTCTTTTTCTTATACCATCGTGGGAGATACATTAATTTGACAAATTAATCACTCATCCTTACCTAACTTAAGAATACTTTAACATGTGTACCAACATCTCATTCACTACGTGAAATTTAGCTAGACATTGTACGACGTATACATGTGTGTGGAAATCGTATTTCCGACATGCAGGGGCCCATGTGTTCAAGTCATTAAGCACGTGATAACTCAATCCCACTAGGTAAATTTTTCAACAATCCCCTCTTGAAAGAGGTGTTGGTGCACGCGGAGTGTCAACTATTAGCAATATAGTAGCGAAAGTGTATTGTATCAGAATAGGTAGCACGCAGATTTGAACCTTTCCTAATCAACTACCATCGGACATATTTACTGAGCGGTGAACGTGATGTCTTGAACCGTTGGTGTTTAGTATATTCCAAGACAATGATAGAGACACAAATAACTGTCCAATCTCTTGTTTCTTCTTATGTTTTGTCTGTTGTGGTCGTGGACACGCTTGGATTCTTAAGTGCGTATAATTGAGGCGGCATGTCCTCGCACTTAAATAGGTGACCTCCCACCAGGAGTCATTAAAAGTATCTTCATCTTAACCTCGACTCTCGAGTATTGTGTTAAGATTTTGACACTTAACCTTGTACCCATAATTCAGGTAGCACTTGAATGTCTATTGCGGGAAGACTTTGGATTAGTGTTTCCATAAGGAACCATTATCCGAAGTGCTCTTGCTTTTCTATAAGCGCTCAACTGGACCTTTACAGCTTAGTTTTTCCATTGAACCAAATTTCTGGGATCTCCAATCAGTATGGATGGGTTACCACCATATCGGTCCTTAGTGATAGGGTTTAAAGCTCATTCCCCTAGACAGGCAGTTCATCTGATCATTGATTAATCTCTTAGTCAAAGGGTCAGCTATATTCTCCTTTGATTTTATGTAATCGATGGAGATAATACCCGTGGAGATCATTTGCCTAACGGTATTATGTATCCGACGTATGTGCCGAGATTTGTCGTTGTATATGCTACTTCGTGCCCTTCTTTCCATAGTTCATATGGAGTTTTCTCCCTATTTCTATGAGGGACTCTATTGAGTATCATGTTGGCAGTAAGAACTGCCTCTCACAACATATTTTGCGCGAGGCCAGAATTGATAAGCAAGGCGTTCATCATTTCCTTTAGTGTACGGTTCTTGCGTTCCGCCACACCGTTTTACTATGGAGAGTATGGTTCAATTGTTTGATGAATTATGCCGGTTTGGAAACAGTATTCCTCAAACAGAGCTACATACTCTCCCTCTATATCGCTACGAATCGCTTTAACTCGTAGACTTAATTGATTTTCAACCTCATGTTTTATAGCGCTTAAAGGCATCGAATGCTTCGTCCTTACTTTTGAGAAAGTAAAGGTAGCAGTACCTTGTAGTATCATCTATGAAAGTCACAAAGTACTTATTCTACCCTCTAGTTTGAGCGAACTTTAAATCACGGATGTCCATGTGTATAAGTTCTAGAAGAGCGGTATCTCGTTCCACGGAACGGAAAGCCAATTTGGTAAGTTTTGCCTCCACACATACACCACATTTGGATTGAGGGTTTATAGCGTCAGATGGCAATAACTCCAACTTTACTAATCGTTTAATTGACTGATAGTTTACGTGTTCCAGTCTATGATGTCATAGAATGGGTGACTCAAGAAAGTAAGAAGATGTATTTTCATTAATGTTTCGAATTACAGACATGGCGTTCAACTTGAAGAGACCTTCACAGGCGAATCCCCTTCCAACAAACACACCATTCTTAGTAATAACAAACTTACCGAATTTGAACACAACTCGAAATCCGGCCTGAACTAAAACATTAATAGAAATTAAATTCTTCCGGATGCCCGGAACATGCATGACGTTCTTCAACTTGAGGTCTTTGTGAGACGACATCTTTAGTACTACAGTACCTTCCCGCAGTACATCTGAGGTAGCATTGTTTTCCATGTATAGCTTCTCACCGTCAACAGTTGCATAGGTAGTGTCACGACCTGAACCCCGGACCCGCGACTGGTGCCCTACCTGGGCACCCTTATACCCGTGCATCCCATAAAACCAACGGAAGCAAATAAAACTCATATAATAAATCAACTCACGTGATAAAACCGGTAAGACGATAAGGCTGCCACTGTATATAAAAATATCTGAATAACTGTGAATGTACATATGTCCAACCCACACATGACTACAGACCTCTAAGAGTATAACAGTAACTATGACGGGACAAGGCCCCGTCGTACCTGTCAAGACCCGAACCCGGGCCCGTGACTGGTGCCTTACCCCGGGCACCCTAGTGATACAACATCAGAGAAAAACCAGCGGAAATAAAAACTTAGACATGCAAAAATAGACATGGATCGTGATGAAATAAAATAGGCCAACCAAAACGGTTGCCTTTCAACATATATATATAAAGACATTTGAACGAGCATAATCCTTACAACCCCGCCACAACAAAGGCTACATGCACTTAAGATTTATACAACAACTATGACGGACAGGGCCCCGCCATACCCCGAACGCATAAGAACTTACGGACTGTGGTAACATACCAAAGATAAGCCTCAAGGAACGGAGCTTCAATACGCCGAAGGTGATCCTAAAAGCGTGGATCGACGGTGATATACCTTTACTGCGGCATGAACGCAGCCCGGCGAGGTCGATAACAGTACCAAGTATGTGAAATCAGAAAATATCAGAAATGAAATCATAATAGTCTATACAAAGCAGGAGACATGTATGATAATCAAACTACAGTTCACAACATAAGAGCAGTTATGTCAAGTCAGGGACTCACGCCCTCAAAGTCATCCTCACGCCCGTGGAACTTCTTCCTCACCGCCAGCCTAGGTATAAATCATGTGATACGATAACATGTCTCGCCCATCTCATGGACCCAAGATAGAAACGGGTGGGATACATTCCTGCTCATCCCATGAACCCAGAGTCGAGTGAAATACATTCCGGATGAACCAGAGTCAAGTGAAATACATTCGGATGAACCCAGAGTCGAGTGAAATACATTCCCGGATGAACCGGTAGTCGAGTGAAATACATTCCCGGATGAACCGGTAGTCAAGTGAAATACATTCCCGGATGAACCGGTAGTTGAGTAGAACACAGTACTTGCACAACAAGGCTATTACACGTAACATGGTCAAGTTTCACAACAACAAGCATAGGCAAGTTATACACAACTCAAGGTACTTTCATTTTATGACAAGGTCCGGATTTTAACCCTAAAGTACTACGTACGTTAAATTCCTTTTAAGAGATCCATTCCTTTTATAAAAGTCACCCGATACCCGTAGTATATAAAAAGAGGAGTGACTTATATCTTTTAAGTAAAACAACTTTCATACTTTCCTTTTTAAATCCAAATTAAGGCAATACCATGCCTTCTTTTTTGACCAAAATACTTCTTTTTAAAATCAAGTTACCACATTAAAACCAATGATGAAACCCTTCTTTTGTTTTCATAAAGTCGTTATAACCAACTTCCCATAAAGCTGTTATAACACTTTATGTTTTAAACCATTTTAAGACAACACAATGTCTTTCTTTTCCCTAAAGTTCCAGTTTGCCTAATTTCAATTACGCAAGTCTCTTTTTAGAAAAGTTTCATAGTTCAATGTCTTAATCTCTTTTTAAAACAATTGAGTAACATATGCCATAAAGTAGCAGTTATTCTTGTTCATAATCAATCTTATTAAGCGACCATGATCTAGAAAATGTAATATCATTTTGTCTCATCTTAGCTTATGCAGATGGAGGTTTTTACGTTTTAATAATACTTCATTATTCCATACATTTTCCTTTATTAACGCCGCAGTTGATTTGTCGATACACATTCGATTTACAAATCAAGAAACATTATTCCCTTTAAAAACCACGTACTCATTACTCACGAATGAGGTTTCACACAAAACTTATTTTAATTCATTTAAGTTAAGTCTCTTATCTTATAAGATCAAGTCTCTTAACTTATAAAATCAGTAAACCATTTACCTCTCTTAAGACGTTATACCTAACTCCCCATAAAGCTAGTATAACTCTTTTTAAAACCTTTTAAAACCAAGTGTTACTCTCTTTTCAAAAATGGTTTCTTAACTCTTTTGAAATACTTCAAGATTCTTATTATTCGTGCTTAAGTCAAAAGACATTGCCGCATAACCACGCTCAATTAGCACACGACGCTCACCGTACTATATATTATTCGTGCTTAAGTCAAACGACATTGCCGCACTACTACGCTCAATTAGCACACGACGCTCACCGTACTATATATATTATTCAGCTTAAGTCAAACGACATAGCCGTATTTCATATATCTTCCTTTAAAATATCATGCTCAAGAGTATAGGAAGAATCACATACCTCGCGACGATTATCGACTATAAGCAAAACGCTCCACGGCTATAACCCGCTTAGCCTTGCTCACCTTTTAAGTAGCACATGCTACTTGCAAAACATTCAACCAAGACAGTTATCGCCTTCAGAATATAGTCCTACGTAATTACAGCTCGATTCTCTTTAAATTCAGCTTAAGGCCAAAGACATTGCCACAAAACTATGTTGATTCTATATATAGTATACTTCAACTATATATTCCTACAACATGTAATTTCCAATCACAAAAGAAGGATGAGTATTTACCTTGATGAGCCCAAAATAATCCGAGTTTAAAGTCGCTTCCCGAGCAACGCTTAGCTCCTACTCCGAGTGCTAATCCGCTCAAACAACCCTTAGAAGTTCTAACCAACTTCTACTTAAATACTTCAACTATCAATGAAGATTTTCCTTAGGGTTTCGTTTAGTGGCTAAAGAAAGTATAATAGTATTTTCTGGGCTTTGTATAAGTGTAACCTTGGGAATACTACAAGGTATTTGGGCCAAGGTATTTGGGCATTATAACAATACTTGGAGAGTATTTCTATACCACAAAAGGGGGTATTTACGAAAACAACTAGGCGAGTGGGGGGGTACCCCACGGCCAAGCCGCACTCCAAGGAGGGGGTTTGCCTCGGCTGAGGCCCTCCAAGGGGGAGGGCTTTGGACGATTTTTAACTCACAAAGGGGGAGAGATTTCAAGACTTGGAAAAATGATTTTTGGATGAAGAAAGTTCATCAACTAAGGGGGTATTTATAGGTCAAGAAATGGCCAACCAATGGCCAAGATTCTTCCAAGTGTATAGCAAGTGTAAGGTCAAGATTTAGCCATGTGCTACCTTATCCATCTACACAAAATATCCTACCTAACCCTTGACCAAAACAATGCACAAAAAACGTGCCAACATGCCCCTTTTGCCGTCCAACCCCTTCCAATGTGAGGGTGACACATGTCACCCTCCCGTTGGTCCAAAATGTTACGTCTCTCGGAAAAATCCGCAAAAATAATTATTGACATAGCCGGAATTTTCCCTACGAAAGTCGTGGAAACGTTTCACGAAAACGACTCCTTTTGGTAGCTATGTACAATTTCGAACATTGCCTAACTTTAAGGCTCAAATTTCTACGTCCGTCCTCACGTACATACCACGAAATACGGTATAACAAGACTTCGAATATACATAAGCCAGAATAAAGAAAATTGTACCAAAATGATAAACCCTGGAACAAAGGAGCTATCCCAAAGTCGAGCAATTCCTAAACTCGCAGATCACCAAACTGGGTACCTACACCTGCGGGCATGAACGCAGCCCCCGAAGGGAGTCAGTACAACAGGTACCAAGTATGTAAACATTAAGTACAGTAATTAAAATCATAACTGGCCAAAAATTGACAGGGACAAGTATGAAAATCAAATATCAGATCAAACCGTGCCATATAAAATAAGGGCCAACTGTACCTTTTAAAAATAGAGAGTCAACTGTGCCTTTTAAAATAGAGAATCAATTGTACCCTCATTTTCTTTTAAATGAGAGTCATGTCAACATCATGGGACGCCAGCCCATATACTTATCATATGCATATATATATATATATCAGTGTTGCGGATCGTGCAGCTCGTCCCAATATATGCTAGTGTTGCGGATCGTGCAACCCGTCCCAATATATGCTAGTGTTGAGGATCGTGCAACCTGTCTCAATATATAAAAGTGTTGCGGATCGTGCAACCCGTCCCAATAAATAATAGTGTTGCGGATCGTGCAACCCGTCCCGATAAATGTATACAAGTGTTGCGGATCGTGCAACCCGTCCTAATAAATACACATATAACTATCACGACAACCTTGTGCAATTTAAATCACCTATTGACTCCCAATAACATCATCTTTAAAATGAACTTTCATTATAGAAAAACCAAGACACTATCATGTCATGTAATATTAGGGACTTGAACCCAAAAGTACTATGTACGTCCACCATACATTCAATTTATAAAAAGATTCATATCATGTATCATTAGGGACTTGAACCCAAAAGTATTATGTACGTCCACCGTACATTCATTTCAAGTAAATCAATCACTTCGATTCTCAATGGAATAAAATAGAATGTCTTTCATTTATAAAATCAAGACACTTTCACTTTTAACATCACGACACTTACACTTTTAAAACCAAGTCGCTTACACTTTCAAAATCAAGTCACTTACACTTATCAAATCAAGTCACTTACACTTATCAATCAATTCACTTACACTTATCAAATCAAGCCATTTACACTTATCAATCAAGTCACTTACATATCGTGTATCATAAAGGATTCAATGGAATTACGTACGTCCGTCGTACACCCATTTCATATAAATAATCATGCCAAAAGAAGAAAGGATAGTTCACATACCTTATGGGCTATACCAACTTGACAACTAGAATACGTCTCAAGTAGTACTTCAACATATAATGAAAATAACACGTCTATCAATTCTGTGATACTAGTATACACTTATACTACATAATGACTCTCCTTTCGAATAAAAATTCGGGCAGCACTTCCCCTATTTATACATACTTTTCCACCTTATAAATAAGGTCAATAACATCAATAACCAATCACTACTTAAGGTCACAACCAAAACAACAACCAAGGTGAGTTACACACCTATTTCTTATGCAAATTCGACCTCTTAATCCATATAAAAACAGTCCACAATCCAACAATAACAAGGGTAAATGTGAGGCATTTCAACACCTTTCCACACCCTTATTCCCTTAGGACTTTCATTAGCAATTACTACATTTAAACATGCATATTGGTGGCTGAATTTCCGGCATTCCAACGCCACAAAACAGTCCCTAAAATTGCACAACAATGTCTCACAGTTTCATGCAGTTTTTCGGCCAACTACTACAACCAAAGACATTTCCATAACTTCTTATAATCCAACTCACATTCCAACATGTTTATATAAACCATAACAACTTGTAACAACATAATTTCCTTCATTTAACTTGCGATTAGTGACGTTAAATAACAACAATAACCAACGAATCCAACATTATCAAAACTGTCCAGTTTCGGCTATCATGCCCAATACTGTGACATGCATTTCTTATTCTCCTTTTTACTTAACACATGTTCATCTATCAATTATAACATCATGTAACTTCTAATTACTTCAAGAGGAAGAAGAAATCTTACCTCAAATCTTAGCCCAAAACAGTCCACTAGTCTCGGCCAAACCGTGACCAACCTTCACCTTTGCACCACTTTTTCACGTTACAATCGCACACACGTATCCTCTACAAGCTTGTAACTATCTTGCTTTCATGTTTTTCTTCCAATAAGTATATAGATAAGCTTAGGGTTTCAAGACAATATTCTTGTCAAAACCGTGATCACTAAACTTGGAGAGTTAACTTGGCTTAGAACTTGATTAGGGAGCTTAATCTTGGAAAATAAGTTACACTTGTTCTTCATTTTTTTTTCTATGGATTTCGAACTTGGAGAAGAAGACAAGAGATATGAGAGCTTGAAGATGAAGATATAATAAGAGCTTAAGTCTTTCAAGACTTGATATATATAACATGTATATAACACAAGTGGAGGGGGACCCTTGAAGCTCCTCTTGTCTTCCTTTCTCACAAAATATCTCACACTTAGCCACATTTTCTTGTAATTTTCGATGGACACACATACCATATACCAAGACTTAATTAATTCACACTAAGTTCATAATTCTATTAGAAATAATTCATCTACTAGAAATTAATTCTCGTCGTCACACTAATCTCGAAAATTTTCCAAATTATTCTGTATAGAAAATGTAAAAATCCTTTCCTTCCAACATTAAAATATAATTCCCATAATCATGTTCTCACTTAGTAGCTATGGAATTACGGGGTGTAACATCCTTCTCCTTTAGAAACATTCGTTCCGAATGTTCACATTAGGTCTCAAGTATACAAATTTTGGCATAATTCCCTTTAAACTATACCTACCAACCTATACTTAGTAAACAACAAGATGCCTCTCACGGCCACAATATAACACATAGTCTCATGCATCAATCAGAATAGTCAAATAGGGATTGGAATTACCTGTAGGCATCGGGAATAAGTGAGGATACTTCATCTTCATCTCATCTTCTGCCTCCCACGTCATCTCTTCCCTATTATTGTTACACCACAATACTGTGACGGAAGCCACATCCTTAGTCCGTAACCGTCTAACATGTCGATCAAGTATGGCTATGAGACTCTCCTCATAAGCCAACTTCTCTGTCACTTGGACATCATCTACTGGGAAGACTCTAGAAGGATCACCAATACACTTACGCAATATCGATACATAAAAAAAATCTGAATGTACCACTTCCAAATCAGAGGGTAGATCCAAATCATAGGCAACCTTGCCTACCCTGCGAATAATCTGATAAGGCCCAATGTATCTCGGGCTCAGCTTTCCCTTCTTACCGAACCTCATCACACCCTTCATGGGTGATACCTTCAAGAATACCCAATCATCAAGCTGAAACTCCAACTGTCGATTCTGGGCTGCTAATAATCTCTCCTGGATAAGCTTTACCTTATCCTATACCTGTCTACCGGTCCGAGTTGACCCGGAACCGGACCGGTTGACCCGGTAGAAAATCTGGATCGGCCCGGACCGGTAAGGGCTTACCGGGTTGGGGGTTGGATTGGTCCCCAACCCGCACGGGTTAGAAAAAAACCCGGTAAGGCTCGGACCGGTTAGACCCGGTAACGAAAAACCGATTCCATTACCGGTTAACCGGTCCGGACCGGACCGGTAACACAAAAAAAAAATTGCACAGTGCCCAAACGGTATTGTTACCGTTGGGAGGGGTGGGGGGGTGTGCCAACGGTCATTTCGACCGTTTGGCTGAAATTTTTCCTTTTTTTTTGTTTTGTTTATTATTATTTTTAATTACATTTTTACCCTTTAAAAAATCTATAAATTCTCTACATTTTTTCATTTTTATCACACAACATTTCTCTCAATTCTCTTATTCTCAATTTCTCATACTCTCTTAATCATCTTTACTATCAATTTTCAAGTTATTATTATTATTAGTTTTCAAATTCAAAGTAGCAAGACTTCGAGCTTCGAGTTTCAATTGAATTCTGAATCCCGAAATTTGGTACACTCGTTTCATTCTCTAATTATTTTATTAAATTGTCATATTTATTTGTTGATTATTTAAATATTTTATAATGTCTTTACTAAGGAAAATTGCGTCGGGACTGCGCCGTAAATATAGTTCAAGGGGTAAAAAATGTATAGGTTTTTCATCATCTAATCAAAATATAGATTATGATCAAATGCAAGAAGATTTTGGAATAGAAGATAATGAATATGATAACGTTCAATTAGATAATATTGTTGAACTTGAAGAACAAAAACCTCATACACCTACTAGTGTTCCTTCTGTCAATGTTGGTACTGCTAGTGGTAGTCGTAGCCGTATACCTCCTTTACCAGAACCAGTAGCAAGAAAAAAAAGGAGTAAAGTGTGGCTCTTTTATGATAAAGTTGCGGGTACTGATAGAGTTAGATATAATATTTGTGGGAGAACTTATAAACATAAGACAGGGGGTGGTGACGGGGGGACGGGCACTATAGGTAGACATATAAAACACGATCATACGACACAATGGAATGTTGTCTCTGATTTAGAACCCGGTCAACAACAACTTAATCCATTAACTGGGGGTGGCTAAGTACGATCCAAAAAAGGATCGCATTGAATTAGCAAAAATGATTGTCGGAGGTTGTTTACCTTTTTCTTTTGCTTCTTCTTCATATTTAATTACATATATTCAAAGAGTATATAATCCTTTTTTTAAAGGTGTTCCTCGTAGTACTACTAGAGCCGATATTTTTAGACTTCGTAATGATTATGTTATTTTTTTGCAATATTTATTTGCTAACCTTCCATGCCTAGTTAGTTTTACTTCAGACATTGGACATGCATTAAACGGTTATGATTATTTAACAATTACTTGTCATTGGATTGATGAAAATTTTAGAATGGAAAAACGTATTATTGTTTTTGCGTATGACGAGGATCAAAGTCATACTGGAAAATATATAAGCGAAATTATTTGTTCTTATGCCCAAAAATATAATCTTTATAATAAAATACTTTGTGTATCATTCGATAATGCATCTAATAATACTGCTGCTGTAGATCTTTTAAAAGTGGAAGTACAACCACCACTTCCTGATATATTTCATGTTCGTTGTGTTTATCATATTTATAATTTAATTGTTAAAAGTGGTCTTGATTTATTTTCACCTGAAATAAAACTTGTCAAAAGAGCTGTTGGAGTTATTCAGGGTAATAATAGGAAAAATAGAATTATAGAATTTAAAGAAAAATGTAAACAATTTAATTTGAGACCTAAATTCATGCCAGAAGAGATTATTACACGGTGGAATTATACTTATTTATTTTTAAAAGAATGTTATAAGTATAAAGACCTCATAACACATGTTGCAAATGCGCATTGTAAGAACGTGATGTATATGTTAACCGACGAACATTGGAAATCAATTGGTGAACTTTTAAAAAAATTACGTAAATTTTACACTGCTACTGTTGAATTTTCAGGATCTTATTACCCAACAGTTTGTATTGCTTTAGCTCATATAGCTGAAATTTCATATTTACTTTATGGTTTAAAATCAAATGTGAAATATAAAGATGCAGTTACACTTATGTTTGAAAAGTTTAAAAAATATTTTTTCCCTATTCCTGATATTTATTGTATTGGTGCAGTCTTAAATCCTTCTATTAAAAAAGTAGATTGTCATAATTTAATATTTAGTTTATATACTTATATGGAAGTAGATGAAACAGAAACTCCATCTTCATTTGATTGCATAAGTACACTTGATACTAATTTAACTACATTATATGAATATTATGCTACATTACATGATAACAACAACTCTGCTACTAATATTCCTTCTAAATATGCTTCTGTGTCTACACCTTCAGGATTCAATGCTGATGACGATGAAGAAGAATCTTTAGACATATGGAGCACTTTTACAACACAAGCAAGCACAAGTCGATCTTGCGATGAGATGTAATTTTATTTGCAAAAGCCAGCGGAGCCGAAGAAAAGTTTTGACCCTTTACAATGGTGGCAGGATAACAAAAGGCAATTCCTGACTTGCGATGGCCCGAGATGTTCTTAATGTGTCGATCTCAACAGTGGCTTCTGAAAGTGCATTTAGCCAAGCACGAGATCAAATAGGAGACACACGTCACTCATTGGGTGGAAGCACATTAGAAGTGTTAGTCCGCGGCGGATTGGATCAGATCGAGAGAAGAAATCAAGGATGTGAGACGTTAATTCTCGGAAGATGAAGAAATAGGCAATATTTTGGAAGGCGAGAGGAGGCGGATCGAAATTAATACCTGATTTAGAGGCTATGGAGCATAACCAATTCAATCAACCTATAAATTACGAAGAACTGCAAGAAGGATGCGTAATATGTAAATAGAATTATTATTACTTCATTATGTACTCTTATTAACATTATGAAAGTTCAAAAGTTTACATCTTATCATTAATTTTAATTTTACTATCTATTTAGTTGTTAATTTATTTGTTAACTTATATCTACTAATCTAATAAATTAATAAAAGTATAATTACAATATAAAGTTATAAACTATAAAGTATAACTATAACAGTACTATAAAGTAAACTATAAAATAAAGATAAAGTATAAAGTTATAAACTATATAAACTATAAAGTATAAAGTTATAAACTATAAAATAGAAAGTTAACTTTAAAGTTTCAATTTTAATATATAAAACTAAATTATATATTTTATTATTATATTACATATTTAAATTGAATTTAGTTTACATTATAGAAAATAAATACTAGAAATTAAAAATAAAAAAAAAACCGGACCCGCACGGGCCGACCTGAAATCCGGTAATGAACCGGACCGGTAACCGGTCCGGAACCGGTTAAACCCGGTAAGAGGCTACCGGTCCGGACCGGTTCGGCCCGTTAGACAGGTTTATCTTATCCACAGCTTGCTGAATCATGTCTGGGCCAAGTAACTTGGTCTCGCCCACTTCAAACCAACCAATAGGTGATCTGCACTTTCTCCCATATAAGGCCTCGTACGGGGCCATCTGAATTCTAGAATGGTAGTTGTTGTTATACGCGAACTCAACGAATGGCAAATGATCATCCCAGCTACCTCTGAAGTCAATCGTACAGGCTATCAACATATCCTCTATACTTTTATTGATAACAATAAAAAATCTGCAGGCACCACATATGTTAATGCACCAACTTTCTTATTCTATAGCATCACTTGCTTCTAACATTCTCTTCCATATTTGAGATCCACCTTTCCATTAAACTAGTATAGGTATTTGCTCCTTATAGTATTTATTCCACATGAAAGTGGACGACAATGTACATGAAGTCCTAAACTCCCAACATAACGTAGCAAATAAAGCCTTAGATATATCAAACAATGATATGAAGCACATTCCCTCCTAATTCTCTGGTAAGCACATATGTAACCATGAAGCTCATTGTCTGCCTTTCCTTTCTTCTATAATGCTTCAATAAAGCCTTTCTAATTCTGCAGCTTATCCTTCAACTTCTTTATCAGTTCATTATAGTAAAAAAATTCATATCTTCTCACTACTAGTAATTATAAATCACTTCAATTCTCTTGACACTTGTTCACTCCTTTTCTTACTTGTCGTACTCTTCATAATTCCGACATATTCTGATATATATATATATATAACCTCAATCATTGCTCCTGATCCCAATCCTTGGCGTTACTATATCCAAACTCGGTCATTATACTTAGATTTAAATTTCTTCCCTTGCCTCATGGCTAAGACTCTCTGTCAATGGCGTTTTAGAGAAAAGATTTCCTTAATCACTTTAAGCTGCAAAACCCATTACCTTATCTATCTCATAGAACCTATGGTCAGTTCAAAAATGCTCCTAGACATCTGCATTTGCTCGTCATTTTATCAGTATTGTAATGTCATTATCACTTGGCATATATCTATAATGTCTACCTGATACTTATCCATAGGCGTCATTGGCCTCTTTTCAACTGTCTAGGTGCTACTCTCGAGCTTTACTCATTGTTACTTCCGTTTACCCACTCTCTGAAAGGTATGTCTACACATGTTGGGGAACCGATACATCATATGTTTAGATCCAATTCACGGTGTTACATGATCCAATGAGTTGTCAAGCTTTCTTGTCTTATCATTATTAGGACTCTCAATGACCGAGTTCCCATTCGTCTTACCTTTATATTTCCATTTCAAGCTGCCTTGGGGTATTTTATTTCAAGTATTTCTCATACTATCTTCCTGATCATCAGAGGTTCGTCACCTTTGGCCGAAGGGTTCTTACTCTCCCTGCACTACCATTGGTCCTTACACTGTTCTAGAGTAATCATGTAATCATACCCTCGTGAAACCTGTATAACTATAATTTCATTCACATTTGTCATTCTTATCGTAATCCTTCCTTCTACTCGTCATCAAACGAAAGAAAAAAAACATTCATGTCTTGATACTTGTACTTCTTAATAATACGCAATATCACCCTTTTAGTCTTTTACATTGAATATCATACGCACTTCTCCTTGTTTTTCTTTTCAAGTCGTGGGATACTTTTGTATTCATATCTCCTTATATTAGCCATTTGAATTTTTGCACCCCTGTGTTTCATATGTACCACTTATACTTATCTTATTCTTACTTTGCGCATTCACTTGAGACTTTTTGGAATGTCGTGGCCATGACTGCCACACTAAACCAACTCCAAGTTCCTCCAAAGGATGCTTAACATAAAATCCTTCAAAGATATTATTTCTAGTTTGAACATTATCACAAACTTTTAATCGCACAAGTGGTTTATACTCAAACCAAGGAATCATCACAACTAATATACTTTATGTATACTATGTACTTTACCCAAGATCAAACATAGAATATTTTACTCAAGACGACCTTGTATATCTAAGGTCTCAACGATTATCCAATATTCTAAGATTCTCAAATATTTCATGTGCCAAACTTCCATCATCTCTCCCCATATACGGGTAAGATAGCTTCCCATAAATCTCAAAATCATGTTGTCTTAACCATAACAAACCTACTTACTCCATACCAATATTATTCGTGCATATCACTTAAGCATACAAAATAGCTTAATTTAACAACATGGTATGTCATTAAGTCAATTTAACATGATATTTCGAGCGTTCATCCCAATCTTAGACAGCTCATCACCTCCTAAGTGTTTCAAATTAGCACATATATAACGCCTTGATGTGGATTCATTACACGATTTCATACATTCCAAGCCATTATCAAAGCTTAACCAACTCATGATAACTCATATTCATTTCAGGCAACACACACATGACCCTAATAAATATGTCTGTATAGATGTACATCATCATACCAACTATACAACAATTTTACCAACCTGTATAAAAGGTCCATATATTCCCTTTCTGGGCCGCTGTCGCTTTCTTTGGAGGCATAGCTGCAACCACAATAATACGTTAGGGAGGGACTACCCTAACAACATAGCTCTATCGCACAATCTTAGTGTAAGAAGAATAGAAATCAATCTTAAATGTACTGTAGCCTCTTGTTTATGGGTGTAGAGCACAACACACCGATAACCAAGACTCTAATGCACACGATCTGTAGACATTCCGAAGACTAACTGCTCTGATACCACTTTTGTCACGATCCGAACCCCGGACCCGCGACTGGTGCCCTACCTGGGCACCCTTATACCCGTACATCCCATATAACCAACGAAAGCAAATAAAACTCATATAATAAAAAAACTCACGTGATAAAACTGGCAAGACGATAAGGTCGCTACTGTATATAGAAATATCTGAATATATGTGACTGTACATATTCCCAACCCACACATGACTACAGACCTCTAAGAGTATAACAATAATTATGACGGGGCAAGGCCCCGCCATACCCCTGAATATACATAAGCCGGTAACAGCAAAAATGTACCAAAATGATAATCCCCGGAACAAAGGAGATATCCCAAAGCCGAGAAATGATCCTAAACTCGCGGATCACCAAAATGGGTACCTACACCTGCGGTCATGAACGCAGCCCCCCGAAGGGGGTCAGTACAACAGGTACCAAGTATGTAAACATAAAGTACATTAATTAAAATCATAACTGGCCAAAAAATGATAGGGACAAGTATGAAAATCAAATACCAGATCAAATCGTGCCATATAAAATAAGGGCCAACTATACCTTTTAAAATAGAGAGTCAACTGTGCCTTTTAAAATAGAGAATCAACTGTACCCTCATTTTCTTTTAAATGAGAGTCATGTCAACATCATGGGATGCCGGCCCATATACTTATCATATGCATATATATATATAGATATATATATATATATATCAGTGTTGCGGATCGTGCAACCCGTCCCAATATATGCTAGTGTTGCGGATCGTGCAACCCGTCCCAATATATAATAGTGTTGCGGATCGTGCAACCTGTCCCAATAAATATATAAGTGTTGCGGATCGTGCAACCCGTCCCGATATATGTATACAAGTGTTGCGGATCGTGCAACTCGTCCCAATAAATACACATATAACTATCATGACAACCTTGTGTAATTTAAATCACATTTTGACTCTCAATAACATCATCTTTAAAATGAACTGTCATTTTAGAAAAACCAAGGCACTATCATGTCATGTAATATTAGGGACTTGAATCCAAAAGTACTATGTACGTCCACCGTACATTCATTTTATAAAAAGAGTCATATCATTTATCATTAGGGACTTGAACCCAAAAGTACTATGTACGTCCACCGTACATTCATTTCAAGTAAATCAATCACTTCGACTCTCAATGGAATAAAATAGAATGTCTTTCATTTATAAAATCAAGACACTTTCACTTTTAACATCAAGACACTTACACTTTTAAAATCAAGTCGCTTACACTTTCAAAATCAAATCACTTACACTTTCAAAATCAAGTCACTTACACTTTCACAATCAAGCCACTTACACTTATCAAATCAAGCCACTTACACTTATCAATCAAGTCACTTACATTTATAAAATCAAGCCACTTACACTTATCAATCAAGTCACTTACATATCGTGTATCATAAAGGATTCAATGAAATTACGTACGTCCGCCGTACACCCATTTCATATAAATAATCATGCCAAAAGAAGAAATGATAGTTCACATACCTTATGGGCTATACCAACTTGACAACTAGAATACGTCGCAAGTAGTACTTCAACCTATAATGACAATAACACGTCTATCAATTCCGTGATACTAGTATACACTTAATACTACATAATGACTCCCTTTCGGATAAAAATTCGGGCAGCACTTTCCCTATTTATACATACTTTTCCACCTTATAAATAAGGCCAATAACATCAATAACCAAGCACCACATAAGGACACAACCAAAACAGCAACCAAGGTGAGTTACACACCTATTTCTTATGCAAATCCGGCCTCTTAATCAATATAAAAACAGTCCATAAAAACATTCCATAATCCAACAACAACAAGGGTAAAATGTGAGGCCTTTCAACACCTTTCCACACCCTTATTCCCTTAGGACTTTCATTAGCAATTACTACATTTAAACATGCATATTGGTGGCTGAATTTCTAGCATTCCAACGCCACAAAACAGTCCCTAAAACTGCACAACAATGTCTCACAGTTTCATGCAGTTGTTCGGCCAACTATTACAACCAAAGACATTTCCATAACTTCTTATAATCCAACTCACATTCTAACATGTTTATATAAATCATAACAACTTGTAACAAACAACATGATTTCCTTCATTTTAACTTGCGATTAGCGACGTTAAATAACAACAATAACCAACGAATCCAACATTACCAAAACTGTCCAGTTTCGGCTATCATGCCCAAAACTGTGACATGCATTTCTTATTCTCCTTTTTACTTAACACATGTTCATCTATCAATTATAACATCATGCAACTTCTAATTACTTCAAGAGGAAGAAGAAATCTTACCTCAAATCGTAGCCCAAAACAGTCCACTAGTCTCGGCCAAACCGTGACCAACCTTCACCTTTGCACCACTTATTCACGTTACAATCGCACACACGTATCATCTACAAGCTTGTAACTATCTTGCTTTCATGTTTTT
The DNA here is from genome assembly GCA_029844215.1 of Przewalskia tangutica. Lineage (NCBI taxonomy): Eukaryota > Viridiplantae > Streptophyta > Magnoliopsida > Solanales > Solanaceae > Przewalskia > Przewalskia tangutica. The sequence goes on along the minus strand of CM056733.1, from coordinate 9,608,698 downwards.
CTTCCAATAAGTATATAGACAAGCTTAGGGTTTCAAGACAATATTCTTGTCAAAATCGTGATCACTAAACTTGGAGAGTTAACTTGGCTTAGAACTTGATTAGGGAGCTTAATCTTGAAAAATAAGTTACACTTGTTCTTCATTTTTTTTCTATGGATTTCGAACTTGGAGAAGAAGACAAGAGATATGAGAGCTTGAAGATGAAGATATAATAAGAGCTTAAGTCTTGCAAGACTTGATATATATAACATGTATATAGCACAAGTGAAGGGGGACCCTTGAAGTTCCACTTGTCCACTTGTCTTCCTTTCTCACAAAATATCTCACACTTAGCCACATTTTCTTGTAATTTTTGTTGGACACACATACCATATATCAAGACTTAATTAATTCACACTAATTCCATAATTCTATTAGAAATAATTCATCTACTAGAAATTAATTCTCTCGTCATATTAATCTCGAAAGTTTTCCAAATTTATTCCGTATAGAAAATGTAAAAACTCTTTCCTTCCAACATTCAAATCTAATTCGCATAATCATGTTCTCACATAGTAGCTATGGAATTACGGTGTGTAACAGGTAGAGAAAGTATTTCGGTCGGAGCATATATGACGGGTCGCACCCGTATCCAACTGGTGCACGGTAAGATGCACACACTTTAAACGCAAGTGCACGTTATCGTGACAAGTAGTATAGTCTTGATAAGACCGAATATCGTCCACAGGGATTAGGGTTCAATTACCAATTATCTATTTTCTAGTATCTATTTGGTGAATTGATAATTGATTTGTTGTTTATAACTAAGAATTATGCAAGCTATTTAAATATAAAGATTTATTTCAGTGGTGATGAGAATAGGGCTTCCATGTATCCTTACTATCCGCTTATGCTACTTACTAATGCATTAACTTATGGTATTCTTCTTTTGGAGAAAGCAGGTTTACGAAATCGTTTTATACTCCCGTTAGGGTTATATAAACACTCAACTCCAGTATCGCACCTTACCTACCTTTATGATATAAGGATAACTCTATAGGAGGATTAAGAACAAAAACCTAGTTGACCGTCACACACAATGCGCAAAATTAGGGTTGTTAAGCCTCTCATCAACGCTACATAAATAATTGAGGTATTTTCATCCCCAATCCAAGAATGTCTACCCAACTTACAGCATATTCACAATCCCCCCCTTTCGGAATCTGATTAGAAATCATATAGTGATAATTAGTTGTCAATTAATTACCAAGAATTCAACTCAATTATTGGATAGATCTCACAATAAGAAAAATAACCATAAGCATGCATTAATTTATAACATAAGTTTCTAGCAATTCAACATGGAAAGCCCTATAAGAGAATTAGTTCCTAGCCATTGTCATGACAAGAACTAATTCCATGTTCATCATACAAAATAGAAATAAAGAACAAGAAAGGGAAAAGAAATTACTAAACTAATGGTATCCAATCTCCAAGCAAAAGTCTTGTGTTGTGCAAGAAGGGGAACCCTTAAAAACTGCCTAGGGTTCTCCTTTATAGTCAAAACCGCCTCCCTCTTTCCTTCAGTTCGCCTGCAATTTCGTCAAAAGACCTAATTTTTCCGCGTCGGCTCGCGGCGCAGATGCGCCGCGCACCTAAGTTCTCGCAATCCGTCGGTGTTTTGGCGCCGCCCGATATTCGCTGTTCGAGGCGCCACGCGCACAGTCTTCGTAGCCTCTCGAATAGTGGCGCCGCGCTACCGCTGATCGCAGTGAGGCCGCGGCTGGTGCAGATTTTACCTCGTTCGCCACTTTCTCTGCTTTCCACTCGCATCTCCTCTTTTGCCCTCTTTTTGCTCCTTTTCCGCCATTTGGCCATTTTAACCATTTTGACTCAAAAGAAAGAAAAACTATCCTAATACGACACTTATATGTGCAAAACGGGACAAAAGACTAACTAAAACTGACTCAAAAGGTGTATATAAAATACACCGATCAAATACCCCCAAACTTAACCTTTGCTCACTCGAGCAAAGATAGAAAGAAATAAAATAAAAGACTCAAAGAACGAAAAATAAAAGACTCACTGCCATTGATCACTTTTGCTGCATAAGTGTTAACTAGAAAAACATGAAGGTTAGCAGAATAATATGCAGGAACATATAGCATGAAATTTCAGCACATTAAGCTAGATATTTCGCAAACTCATATTCATCATGCTTAATGGAAGTCAATATACTAAATCATGCATCTAAATTCAAGAATTCCTATGGCATGCTTACTTGCTATTCTCCACTAATTCTGGATATGCATAAAAGAGATCTTCAGGACTTTTAAGGGTTGTAATGTAGGCTTAGGTATAGGTAGGTAAAAATAGGCAATTTAGGCTCATTTCGTGTACCATAAGCTCTTTTAGCTTTTCAATATTTCCCTTTTTATTTTTGTTCTTTCCTTCACTTCGATTCTATCTTTTCCCTCTTTTGTTTTGGGAGAGTGAAGTATATAATGATGACAAGCACCCCCAAACTTAGGCTTTTGCCTATTTCTTATTACTTTTGTATTGGGGTGCAACAGACTTATTCACTCTTTTTGTCTCTTTTTTAATACAATGTATTCCACTATTTCCTATTTTCACTTATGGTACAATTTGTGGGAATATAGGGTGTCAAAGAAGAAGTTTCAAATTTAGGCTCAATGGGGCTGACTAGGGATATTTTTTAAAGTACGGGATAGAAAAGAATGGTAAGAATTGGCTATCAAAGAAATGTCTGAGTCATCTCCCTAACATGCATATCCTAACTATTTCGCCTCAAATAGCAAGAAATCATAACACATAAGTATTTATCATTTAACATGCATAACTCAAGCAAGAGACTCCAAATAGACAGATTCTGTGAGTTTTTGGCATATCTAACCTAGGTGTTTAGATAGTTGCTTCAATTCTGTTACATTATTCCACCTTACTTCACTAGGTGTTTCTAGCAACTACAGCATACATGATCTTTGACAGACAATTATGACTCAAAAAGAAAAAAAATTTGGTGACTCCAAAATAAACATAAAAACAATCAAAAAGACTTAAGTAAAACATAACATGACACAAAGAAAATAAAACACAAATAAAACACCCCAAACTTAAATCACACATTGTCCCCAATGTGTGTAGACTCAAAGACAATAAAAGAAATAAGACACTTACAAACTTTGGTTAAAATGGTGGTGGTGGTGGATAATGCATCGACCATTGGTTGAACAAGGAACTCAACTCGTTGATTTGTTGCCTTGTTTCTTCGCCCTTGTACTCATCGTGTCCAAGGTCTGCATCATCCTCATCTGATTTTGATACAATTGCTCCATTGTGGGCGTTGGAGATTCTGCTCCTGTAGTTGGCTGGTGGCTAGGTCCTGCCTCATATTGAGCCCCTATTTCAGGCTCATCTTCATCCATGGCGGCCTCTGCTGCTGTTGTTGCTGGTTGTACTCTCCGTCTGGCTGCTGGGGGGCTTGGGTCTGGGAAAGAGTGCACTATCCCATAGGACACGGGCAGTTGGTTTCTTTCACGAGTGTCAGTGGGTAGTTTTGGAACCGCACTCATGTGACATAGCTTGGTGATAACTGAGCCATGTCCCAATCCGCCTGTTGTTACCAACCTGCTGATTTCCTCAATGCTCTGCACTATTTCTTTCCCCACATCAATCGTCAACCCCCTCATAATTCCATATATCAGTTTAATCCTATCCTCTGGCACTCTGGTGAAGTGCGTGGATGAAATCATGCGGGCGCTGACGAAATATAGCCAACCTTTGGCTACTTTGTTGAATTGGCACCTGTTCAGTGCTCTTGACCCATTTCTTCCAATATCAAAAACCGCTCCGTGGTAGCTCATGGTGTTTGCGACGGTATCCCAGTTTATGTTGTCGGTGCTCCTAGATCATGTTCTAAAATGGCTCCGATCACCAATTCCTCCTTCAACATCAACTGTTTTCAATTGTATATTTATATCTTACTCATCACACAGCACATAGTGTCCCCTTACAAAGCATCCCCTTTCCACCTTCTCCGGAAAATTGGCATAAAATTCACGCACCATTGTTGTGTTTACTGGTGCTATATTCTCCGGATTCACAAATTTCCTCCACTCCCTTAACTCAATCATCGCCCGAATGGGCTCATAAACATCTTCTTCCCCATATGACTCCCTCTGGTAGTCCATTCCCCTTTCTGGTATTAAAGGTCTGGTATCAAGCTTTTTGTATCTTTGGTAGGCTTGATAGCTCACAAACCTATTTTCATCGTATTGTGGGGTTGGGGTGGATGTGGAGCCTCTTCTCTTCCTGGTGGCCATGGTTTAAAATAGTTTATGGAGCTTTTCAATTTAGTGGCACAAATGTTTCCTACACAATCTACAACTAGCAGCGAACACAACACCCCCAAACTTCAACTTTTCTACCCAATACCCACACTCCTTTTCTACTCTTTTCTCCAAACTTCACAATCAACTTTTCAGTACCCAATTACTTCAACTACAATACTCCTTCAAACTACTACCTCGTGACTTCAGAAAGGATTCAAGAACGTAAAAGATTACCTTTTATGAGAAGCTTGTCGTTCTTGTTTCTAATGGTGGTTTGAGGCTATGGAATGGAGCTTTGTTGGTTGAGATGGCTAAGGGTTTTTTAGGAATTTAAGAGTTTTGGTTGTGGTTGGGTTTAATTTGTGGAGGATTTGTGGGCAAATGTTTGGAATTTCGTGGGTTTTTTTGGAGAGGCGGTTAGGTTTTGAAATTGGATTTGGGGAAAATCGATTCGGGCGTTTTAAGTTCGATTCCCGCCGCGCCGCTTTCGCTAGCCGCGGCTAAACTCTGCGCTCGGCCGGGACTTTACGCGCGCCATTCTGGCGCCGCGACGCCTAAATTTGGCAAATTTTTTGGAATTTTTGGCGCCGCGCCGCTTCAGCCGCGCTTGAACTTCGATTCTTTTCGCGCCGCGCCGCTTCTGGCGCGCTACCCGCTTCTCGTAATTCGCTTTTCTTGATTTTTCGCCTTCGCTTTATTTCGCACTACAATCACAAAGACAAACACAAGACCCCAAGACCGTGAGACTGTTCTTATAAAATAAACTAAAGACAGAAATTAAAATAACATAATTGAAAACGTTGGGTTGCCTCCCAACAAGCGCTGTCTTTAACGTCTTTTTCTCGGACGCAAGTTCCTTAACCTTAATAACCCTGGGGTGGATTAATCTCCCAACCTATCCATTTCCTCCACATTTGGCGTTTTTTTTTTTTTCTTCTTAGCATTATCAGTAAGGGGGAGTTCAGGAATACTTACCTCCTTTAGTGGCATTTCAGCAAACCATGCTTGCTTTCTTGGGCTCATCGCTCTTTGGTTGACTTGTATTGGCTCGCATGGGGGTTTGATGGTGTTGATTGCAAAGCACCCACTCATTGTTGGTGGCTCAATGACGTGTTTAAAAACTTTAAACACCATTTCTTCAGACTCCACCCTTAGTGTTAATTCTCCTCTTTCAACATCAATCAAAGCTCTCCCCGTTGCTAGGAATGGCCTCCCCAATATGATAGGGATTTCCGCGTCTTCTTCCATATCAAGAATGAGGAAGTCTGCAGGAAAGAAGAATTTTCCTACTTTCACAATCACGTCCTCGATCTTGCCTCTTGGATGAACCACTGTCCTGTCGGCTAGTTGCAGGCTTACTGTGGTTGGTTTGGCCTCACCCAACTCCAATCTTTTAAATACTGATAGGGGCATTAGATTTATACTTGCCCCTAAATCACATAGAGCTCTGTTGCAAGTTACCCTGCCCACTGTGCAAGGTAGTGTAAAGCTCCCTGGATCTTTTAGCTTTGGTGGCAACTTTTTCTGCAAGATAGCACTACACTCTTCTGTCAGTGCTACTATTTCGTATTCTGCCAGCTTCTTCTTCTTCCCCAAAATCTCCTTCATAAACTTGAAATAGGAGGGCATCTGCTCTAATGCTTCTATGAAAGGTATGTTGATATGCAGCTTTCTGAATGTCTCCAAAAATTTGGAGAATTGTTTATCAACCGCCTTTCGCTGTAGTCTCTGGGGGAAAGGGATCTTCTCTGTATACTCCTTCTCCGGAGTTTTCTCTACTACAGGGCTGGGCTCAATCACCTTCTCTTTTTCTAACTCTGCCTTCTTCTCAACTACTGGCTGCGGTGACTGCTGCTCCAACTGTTTGCCGCTTCTCAATTGCACTGCCTGGCATTGCTCCCTTGGATTTACCTCTGTGTTGCTTGGCAATGTCCCCTGTGGCCTGCTGTTTGCCTGCTTTGCTAGCTGACCCACTTGAGTTTCCAAGTTCCTGAATGAGGATCTAGCTTCTGTCATGAACTGGGTCTGGGCATTGGCAAGTGCTGTCACAGCTGCTTTCAGCTCGTCTGGCTTTTCTTGCTGAACCGGTGCATTGAACTGTTGATGCTGTGGGGCTTGAATGAAGGGCTGCTGATTCTGGTTCTGCTGGTTACGCATGCCCTGTATTGGATTCTGCTGCCACGGTATTGATTCTGTTGCCCTTGGTATTGGATTCTGCGGTTCTGCGTCTTTGGTTCTGCTTGGTTACAGTCTCTGCTGCCCCTGGTCTCCTCTCCATGAGAAATTTGGGTGGTTCCTCCACCCTGGATTATAAGTGTTGGAGTAGGGGTTGTTCTGTTGCCTCTGATAATTACCTATGGCCTGACACTCTGCCTGCTCCATGGGTATATTGTTGGGATCCGCTGAAGGACACCTATCAAATGTATGTGGGCCACCACATATCTCACAGCTTTTAGGCATCTGCACGCATTTATCGACATCAGTATGTTCTGCGAATTGTTTCGCTAGAAGGGCCACTTGGGCATTCAAGGCATCACTAGAATCTATATCGTGGTCTCCCACTGTTCTTTTCCCAATTGTCGACCTATCTAGCGTGACATGGTTGTTAGTGGCCATATCTTCTAATAACTCATGAGCGTCGTGGGCTGTTTTCCTCATGAATGCTCAACCTGCTGCTGCATCTATGATGGTTCTGGTTGTATTGCTCAGCCCGTTGTAGAAGATGTGGACCAAGTTCCACAACTCAATGCAATGGTGTGGGCACTTTCTCTGTAGATATTTGAACCTTTCCCAAGCTTCATATAAGGACTCTCCATCTGCTTGGTAAAAGTTGTTCAACTCCCCTCTCAGTTTTGCTGCTTTACACGGGGGAAAGAACTTGGCTAGGAATTTTTGTGCCAGCTCTTGCCATGTAAAAATCGAATCGGCCGGCAGGGAATTCAACCATACTTTTGCTCTATCCCTAAGTGAGAAGGGAAAGAGCCTCAATCTGACGGCATCATCAGTAACGCCGTTATATCTGAACGTTGCACATAACTCCAAGAAATTAGCTATGTGCATATGTGGATCCTCCGACGGCAGTCCTACGAATTGCACTGTGTGCTGTACCATGCTCAGAATTGTCGGTTTTATCTCGAAGTTATTGGCTCCTATTGCAGGGAGCCTAATGCATGTCTGTGCTCCATTTACTCTTGGCAGCACATAGTCTCCCAAACTTCTTTCTGGCTGGACTTGGACTCTCTCTTCCACGTCTATTGGCGCTTGCCTAGGTATTCCTGGATGGGGTTGATTCTATCCTAACCCTTCTCCCATCCCGTTGTTGTTACGACGCTCATCTCTAACAAGGTTGCAATCCGCTGATTCTTTCTGTTCTGTTTGCAGGTTTTCTCAATTTCTGGATTGAAGGGAACAAGAGTGTCTGCTCCTCTTCTCCTTCGAATAAACTGACTTCCTGAAATAGATCAAAAACAGACAACAAATCACGGCACCTCGAATTTTCAAAAGAAAAACGTAAAAATTAAAAAGTAAAAGAAAAGTTAAAAACCAAATTAGAAATTAAAAATAGACAAATTTGATATTGAACTATGCCTAATCCCCGGCAACGGCGCCAAAAACTTGGTGCACGGTAAGATGCACACACTTTAAACGCAAGTGCACGTTATCGTGACAAGTAGTATAGTCTTGATAAGACCGAATATCGTCCACAAGGATTAGGGTTCAATTACCAATTATCTATTTTCTAGTATCTATTTGGTGAATTGATAATTGATTTGTTGTTTATAACTAAGAATTATGCAAGCTATTTAAATATAAATATTTATTTCAGTGGTGATGAGAATAGGGCTTCCATGTATCCTTACTATCCGCTTATGCTACTTACTAATGCATTAACTTATGGTATTCTTCTTTTGGAGAAAGCAGGTTTACGAAATCGTTTTATACTCCCGTTAGGGTTATATAAACACTCAACCCAAAGATGTCGCACCTTACCTACCTTTCGGTGATAATGATAACTTTATAGGATGATTAAGAAATAAAACCTAGTTGACCTTCACGCACAATGCGCAAAATTAGGGTTGTTAAGCCTCTCATCAACGCTACATAAATAATTGAGGTAATTTCATCCCCAATCCAAGAATGTCTACCCAACTTACAAGATATTCACAATCCCCCTTTTCTAATCGATTAGAAATCATATAGTGATAATTAGTTGTCAATTAATTACCAAGAATTCAACTCAATTATTGGATAGATCTCACAATAAGAAAAATAACCATAAGCATGCATTAATTTATAACATAAGTTTCTAGCAATTCAACATGGAAAGTCACACGACCGAACCGGGCCCGTGGATCGTGCCTTACCCCGCACCCTAGTGATACAACATCGGAGAAAATCGTGGAAATAAAACACTCATGAAAGAAAGCAATTGAAATAAGAAAGCAAAGCTAACCCAAGTTACCTTTTTGTACATAAATTAAAACTTGAGCGATTACATCCCTTACAAACTCGCCACAACTCTGCAGACCTCTAAGAATTTGAAACCATAATGACGGACAGGGCCGCCATGCCTGAATATACAAAAGTCTACTACTTGAGGAACGTACCACAGACAAGCTTAGGAGATATGGAGCTTTCCGAGAACCGAACAGCGATCCTAAGAGTGGATCGCCAAGTTATGTACTTGACTGCGGCATGAACGCGGCCCGAGAGGTCAAGACAATTGCAGTATGTGAAGCGTAAAATCTGTAAATGAAATCATAATAGTCTATATAAAGCATGAGACATGTATGATAACCAAACTACAGTACACAACATATAAGCAGTCATGTCAAGTCGGGGACTCATGCCCGTGAAATCATCACTCAAATACAACCCGAGTTTAACCCGCAACGGTCGCGTGCCGGCAAGATCTCACCTCGGTATAAGCATGGCCATGGAACCATCCTAGTGGGCCCATACCCGTGGACCATCCAACGTGTCAGTATGCCCAAAGGAAATAACAAGATGATACTCACTGTGGAAGCATACCCGTGGGCTACCCAACGTGTCAGTATGTCCAAACAACTAACGGATAACACTTACAATGGAAGCATACCCGGGCTACCCAACGTGTCGGCATGTCCAAGAGGATCGATCTGATGGAAGCATACCGTGGGCTACCCAACGCGTCGGTATGTCCATCAATCAACCGGATAATGGCCCTCGTGAGAGACTCGGTAGCACACAACCAAACACTTGCACAACAAAGGCTACCACAACAAGCATAGGCTAGTACACACAACTCAAGGTACTATAAATACTTCTTAACACAACATCAAGTATACCATTTAAAACCCAAGTACTTAACCCCCTTAGGATCAAGGTACTCCTACCTTTTATAAACAAGTCACTTATGTTTTTCCATCACAAGGAGTTCAATATTTGAAAACGAGTTACTTCCCTTTTTCCAAAATCAAGTTACCATTTCTTTATTTTCTATAAAGTCGTTATAACTAACTTCCCAATAAGCTAATACAACACTCTATGATTAATAAAACAAGTCAAGACAAAATCATGCCTTTCTTTTAAACCAAAATACTTCAAATTCTTAAGTCTCTTTTCTATTAGAAAACGAGTTCCTTACTTTGAAACTTTTAGGAAAATCAGAACTTGATTTCAATAATTCTCATTAGAGCAGCCATGATCTAGGAAATGTAATGTCATTTTGTCTTATCTTAGCTTCTATGCAGATGGAGGTTTCTACTGGTTTTAATATGATTAATGTCATTACTTCTTTCCTTTATCGACGCTGCATTGGCTTGTTCGATCCTTATTCCCATTTCCGAAATTTGTAACGTTATTCTTTTAAAACCCAAGTATTCCTTTCTCACGAATTAGGTTTTATACTTTTCAACACCATTTAGGTCAATTACAAGTCTGTCTCTTATCTTTTGGAATCGACAAACCATTCTTTTAACTACATAAAGTGGTTATAACAAACTTCCCATAAAGCCGTTATAACACTTTATGTTTTAAACCAACCAATTACCACTATAAATATTTATGAGACCAATAGGGCTCATTCTTTAACCACCGAGTACCCGCTACCAACGGATAAGACTTTACTACTATTTCCACACAATGAAGCCCTTAACACTTCATATCAAGTCAAGACACAAAAGGGAAATCAAATTCCTTTAACACACGTGCGTCTACCGCACTATATATTTTACAAATAGTCATGCTGAAGAGGATAGGAAGAATCACATACCTCGCGACGATTGTCGACAATAAGCAAAATGTTCCACCGTATTATCGCCCTTAAGTAGAATATGCTACCGTAGTACTTCAATCCTATAAGGGTCATGAAACGTCTATCAAACTCTAGCTTCGACCGTAGAATAACTAAGTGCAAAGTCCCTAAATTCTACGGTAATTTGGACGGCACTTCCTTTGTTCTTACTTACTATGCCACCTCTTTCAAGGTCGAATTCAATAACCAAACTCCCCCAATAATGCAAAATAAACCAATAACCCATGCCATTCTTGGCCAACAATAAACCAACCCTAAACTCCTTTCAACTCTTTCCAATCCAAGTTCTTAGGCCTAACATGATATCTAGCCCTAGACATCTTCAACAAGACAACAAGATCCAACTCTATTCAAATAAAACAGCCTCAGGCTCAACTCTAAACTACTAAAATATAACAGCCTCAGGCTCATAACCAAGAGAAAGGGGAAACTTTTACCTTAAGGAATAGCCCACAAAAGCCCCTTTTTCTTCCACCTCTTTCCGTCAAAATCGCCCACCAGCGTTACCCACAAGTTTACCCACACTTTTTCTTCTTGCCGCCGCTCCAACAATCTCCTCTAAAGCTAGGTTTTCTTCCAAAAACTAGAGAGAAGGGAGAGGGTTTTTCTTAGGAGGGTTTTGGAAATGAAATGAAATGGAATGGAATGGCCAAGTCTTCCAAGACTTGGCCCTAAAATAGGACCACTTACTGATAAAAAGGATGGGAGGGACACTTGTCACCCTCCCATAGGTTATAAACGAAATACCCCCTGTTTTTCGTCACTTACTGCGCAAAATCCCGCCTCGGCGCCGCGGCCCCGCGGCCAAGGCTCCACTCCAAAATAAATCTTCCGCGTATGCCGCGGCCACGCCAGATTCGGCGCGGCGGCCTGCGACCCGCGAACAACGGCGTCGCGGCCTGCGTCGGCGCCACGGCACTGTAACCTGAATCAGCTGCGGTGCATTGCGCGCAAACTTGAAACTTCCATAACTTTTGACTCCGATGTCCAATCGACGAACGGTTTGTTGTGTTGGGATCTAGATTTAACGGACTACACATTAGGCTTTTTATTTAAACACCTCGAAATTCTTAACAACTGGGGTACAACACTCCAAGGTAAACTAAAAATCTGTCCAACACATGTTTGCCAACTTATCTTAACTCCTTGAATTTACGGGGTGTAACAAAAGCCCTATAAGAGAATTAGTTCATGTCGCGCCCTTTTTCGGCCGCGGCATTTCTTTTCTAAACTCCTGCTGCTAAATAAAAGGTTAGAAAATAAGAATAAAGGCTAAAAATGTTTTAAAAGAATGCTAAAATTGCAAAAGGTGCTAAAAGTGCAAAAGAGGCTAAAGGTGCAAAATGCTAAGAAGTGCTAAAAGGCTAAAAGTTTAAAAGGGTGCTAAAATGCTAAAGGGTTGCTAGAATGCTAAGGGTTCGCGGAGTCGCCACCTAATTAATTGGGTGAATTAGGACACCTAAATGTTTAACTAGTTTGAAGTAAAACATTAACTCCATTTTAATGGTCTGCTAAACTTAATGAGATTCTGGGTAAGGGTTCTTTATTAATCTAGAGGGAAGGGGTTAGGCACCCTCTAAGATCCGCTAACTTGCGGTTGTCCTGCCAAACCTAGGGTAATTATGCAAAATAAAGCTCCTTTTGCTTAATAAAATGTTAGGAGATAAAATAAATGCTAAAATGTTTAAAGGTGCTTCAGTTTAAAAGGGCAAAAGGTGCTATATGTGAAAGAATGCTAAGAGATGCTAAAATGTTAAAGTAATTTTAAAAGTAAAGGGGTGCTAAATATTAAAGGGTGATAAAATGTTAAGAGGGCTAGAAATGCTAAAGAATGCTAGGAAGGTGCTTTATGGACTAATTATGTATTCATGCGAAGGTTATTTAGTTAGGTATACTACTAGCTAAATTAATCTTGCTTAATCTGAGCGTAATATTATATAAGAGATGCTTTAAGATGATTTTTTAGGAAGAGATCTGTTATGGATTTTAGTAAGAAACAAATGTGATGCAAGTTAAATTATTTAGACATACATGACAAATCTTAAAAAAAAGCAAGTGGGTTAAGCGATGAACCTTAAATTACCTTCCCCACTTATATATTCAAAGGCTAATTACTCTAGATATCCTATTAATTAGAATAGCGTTAGTCACATAATTTACAATAAACAAATGAATGGGGCGGGGTAGAAGATAATTTAAAGGACTCGAGGAATGGCGATGTCTTTCGCCTGCGGCTTAGAATTCCTGATGCGAGGATAAATGCACATGGATGCGGGTTTTCACGTTTGTTACGATGAGTCTCGCCATGAGACTCTTTGTTGCTCCGATGCGTTTCATGCAAAAATAAGAGGAGATAAAGATTAGTACGAGTCCCAAATAATAATTGATGCAAATATTTAGGACGAGCATATATTAGCTGCACGACGTGTCACGATAGCTCAAGACTAAAGGAAAACTGGCCCAGGGCAGTCACTGGGCCCTGGGTGCAAACAGTTAAGCAGAAATGCAAAATGGCCCAAAACCTGAATTTCTTTTATTTTATTGAGAAGGTAGATGGTGCAGGCCTTAGTTTCAGCTATTAAGACCAGATTTTCCTTTTTAAACTCAAACAATTTTCATAGGCATGCGGCAGATGATAAAAAACAGGGGCAGGTATGCAGGCAGCAAGCAGTGGGTCGAGACAGAAGCAAAACAGTTATCAAACAACATGGACCTAACTAACACAACCTTAAAATCAGCATGATAAACACTTAAAATAGGTGCCAGCAGATTCATGTGAAACCGAGAAGACCAAGTAACCAATAGAGATAGCATTTTACCATAAAAGGTAGCTGGATCTGCATTGAGCATACAAGAACTATATCTTTTATCAAATATAGTAAAGATCATCACTGTAAAACAGGGCACCACAGTCAACTTGAGTGAGATTATATGCTGTCAAGGACCCATTTTAGGATTTAAACCGGTAAGGCTAAGTATGTAGTCATATCAACAACACTAGGGTCACAAGATAAATAATTAAGCACCTAGAGAAGATATTTTAGGCATACAGATGGGACAAATTTCTCTCCTAAATAAACATGAAGAGTTGCATATTTGCATAACATCACTAGAATAAGGATACAATCCAAAGAAGAGAAAGTACTTGACAGACCCTGACAAGACACTGAAAAGGAACAGGAGGACAGTGTAGCCGGGCCAAGACATTTCCAACAAACTCATATTCAATAATTGATAAACGCAATTATTAGACATGCTGTACATGGACAAATTAAGCAGCCAAGGCACAGGGAACCAACATTTCAAGTAGACAATGTAGATATGTATGTATGCAACCTGTCAAAGGGAGTAGACAATTTTATTTTCATACAAAAGAGTTCATCCAAATCATTTTCTTAACTTAACCCCTCCCTAAACAGTCTTGATAGTCCACTTAGTCCATCAGATGTATTTAACATATGAACCAGTTGCAAATTAAGACATGGAATACAACCAAAGATAGAGCTTAACATAGTATGGTCTAATCTAATAAGAAATTTAAGGTAAAACAACTTAATAGGCAATAACAGTAGCGATATAACTCAGGAGACGTAAAACATTGGCGTGAAGGAATTTTAACACCTAAACAGCCATAATAAGTATGTGATAAATTCAGTAGAGGTGTTAGACAAGTATGTTTATTCACAGATTATCTCTTGACATAAGCTGACATGATGCATTCTGGACATTATTGGCTTATCAAGCATACACACCAGTATTAAGTACTAATCTCAGAAAAATAAAAGTCTTAACTTAGGACTAACATGAGACTACTCCAGCAGGTGTCCAGTTAGACATATACCAAGCAAAATACGACTCACAAGTTCGAACTACTTATCAGATTTCCATTACTTAATAAAATACTCCTACATTTTTTATCTAAACAGAATTAATCACGCTCGAAAGATAACAGCAGGCTATAACAAAGATATAAGCACATAAGTATATAAAGAGCATAAAAGAGCTGAGAGGAGTTTGGGTTTACCTTCTCCGGGCAGCGAACCGAGGCAGCGTATCAAGTCGTCGACTCGCTCGGGTTTCAGTTTTGCGATGCGAATGAAAGGGCGAAGTTTAGTTGCTGATTTCTGATTGATTTTTGAAAGAAAAGGTTTCGAGACCCCTGTTCTTGTGACTCTAATTATCTGGGTGATGGGCCCCTACCCTCCTGATGTTGTCCTCACTGCGCTATGTCGTATTGTGCTCTTCGAATGAGTTCTACTGTGCTCTCCCCGTCTCTGCTCTCTCGTATATGCCCTGTTCTGAATTCCTGAATTGATGCCCTAAATTGCTATGTGGTTCCTAACTATTGCTAAGGGCGAAATGATTGCTATCTCCTGAGCCCTTAATCGATGCCATCGGTGCCCCCCTTTGATTCCCCTTTGCATGTGCTTATATAGCCATTCTTCGGGTTCCTCATTAGGTAAATAGTAAGGGCTGATATTAACGCCATTTGGTGCTGAGATTTCGAAAAGATTTGGGTAGATTTGTAAGTGATTTCGAACGAGTTATGATTTGAAGGGATTTGGTTCGGTTATGGTAAGAGGAGCTGTCTGGGGTGCGTGGGTAAAGGAAAGGGTTCGATTCGCCGGATTCTCAGGCGAGAATCACGGCAGGGAAGGTGCGGCGATGGCTGCTGGTTTCTAGTGCTAGGTTTAGGTTTTGTTTGAGGGGCTGTCGACAGGGAAGGGTAAGGTAAAGGGCTGAGGGTGTCAGCTGGGGCGTGGGCTTCGGGTAAGGGAAGATAAAGGGGTAGGGGGAATTGGGCCTTCGGGTTATTTGGATTGGGCTGGACGAATTGGGTAAGGGATTGGGCTAGTTAGAAATAGGTATTGGGTGTTAAGTGTTAGGTTAGTTAATTAATTAATTAAGGCCTTTAGGTATTTAATTAGTTAAGTTATTTAATTAGTATTAGTTAGTGATAGATTAATTAGTTTTAGGCTTAGTTAATTAGCTAATTAATTCTAGGCAAGTGTATTAATAATTAATTAGTGATAACTTAAATTAACACATGTGATTAAACTAATTAGGTGCTTCATTAATCTAATTGTTATAATAAATAAATGCGGGCGTGCTATTTAATTAATGCTCAATACTTTAGAATGCGACGCTATTATTTAAAATCTTATTATTGTGCATTATTGAAGTTAAATTAAAATGCATTGAGTTTATATTAAATTACTTAAATGCGAATGCAAGTACGATATTTAAGAATTGTTTAAAGCCTTATAAATCGCGCTATTAAATGCATATATCAGATTAAAATTGATTTTTAAATTACAAATGATTACTAATAAATGCGGCTATGCTACCTGACACGACGTTATCGCTAAACTATTTATTTTTATGCATTTATTAATTATTTAAGAATTACGACAAAGCTTAAAGTTAGTTAATGCGGGCGAGGGACTCTAAGTGTTTAAAACTCTACGTAAGACGCGATGCCATTATTAAATTAATTATTTATGCCTGTATTTAATGTTTTATTGTTGTATTTTATTATAAAAAATCCTAAAAATTATTTTACAAAATTAGTGTAATTTTATAGTTAATGGCTGGACGGGAGGGTCAAAATTGGGTGTCAACAGATGTCCCTCTTTGTATGGAGATGATGGAAGAATCTTCGGACAAAGACGTTGACTCATAGCCAATTTTGTCTCGATCTTCAGAGTTGCAAAATGTTGGGCGGGTAGACAAGGCTGACGCAAAAATCAAAACTGTCCCAGTGTCGAGTTATGACGACACTGGGTTACCATGGTCTAAACACCAAGGCGGGCCAATGCGGACTTAAAGCTGTCCCAGTGTCGAGTTATGATGACACTGGGCTATGGTGTAAAAAGTAAAAGAATATAACTGGCTTGAACCTGGGTGTCTTCGTGGCTTGTGGTCTTTGGGTTCTACGGTGATGTGAGCGAGTGGACCGACGCCAGGCCGCTACGCCAATCGTTGGGAAGGTTGGCCCAACGATTGCCGGTTCATTGTAGAGAAAATCCACGTTGTGCTCTCGCTCTGCATGCTAAGACTTGAACAAGCGGTTAGTGCATAAGCTGTAAGGCAAAATGATGATGCATAATTTTAAAGTAATGCAACCGTGAGTAGAAAAGGTTATCTGCAAAAATATGATGCCGCTTTGTGTTGATGCGATCTTTGCAAATGTTGTGATTTCGCCGCACTTGCGGACGTGTTGCGATTGTGAATGCGGACACGCGTTGTCCTTGCCGCAATTGCCCTGTAGACTAAAGCTCAAGAAAGAGTTAGTGCATAATCGCTAAGGCAAAATGATGACGCATCATTTTAAAAACAATGTATTTGTGAGTAGAAAAGGTTATCCCGCAAAATGTGATGCTGCTTGTGTTGATGCGATCCGCGAATCCGTGATTTTTCGACCTTGCACAGTCGTGTTGCGATTGTGAACGCGGACATGTCGTCCCTGCGCAAATGTACTGTAGACTAAAGCTCGAAAGAGTTAGTGCATAAGCGCTAAGGCGAATAAAGCATAAATGAGAGGAAATGCAATTTTGAACAGAGAAAAATCGTCCTGCGCGGATGTGATATCTTTGATGATGGCGTCGTTTCGGACTTCTTTGTCTTGTAACGTCGTTGCATGGGCGTCTTCTTCTTTGGCGTCGTTGCGTGACGCAATGCTGATGGTGTCGTTGCCTGGACACAATGTTGATAACGTTGTTGCCTGGACGTGTTGCTGCTGGCGTCGTTGCGTAGACGCAATGCTGATGGTGTCGTTACTGGACCGCAATCGATGATGTCGTTGCACGGACATAATGTTCTTTGGCGTCGTTGTGTAGACGCAATCGATGATGTCGTTGCCTTGACATAATCGCGATAACGTCGTTACTGGGCGTGTTCTTCTTTGGCGTCGTTGCGTAGACGCAATCGCGATGATGTCGTTGCACGGACATAATGTTCTTTGGCGTCGTTGTGTAGACGCAATCGATGACGTCGTTACTGGGCGTGTTCTTCTTGGCGTCGTTGTGTAGACGCAATCGCGATGATGTCGTTGCTCGGACATAATGTTCTTTGGCGTCGTTGTGTAGACCAATCTTGATGGCGTCGTTACTGGGCGTGTTCTTCTTGGCGTCGTTGCGTGAGACGCAATCGCGATGATGTCGTTGCCTTGACATAATCGCCGCGTCGTTGCTGGGCGTGTTCTTCTTTGGCGTCGTTGCGTGACGCGCGATCTTGATGGTGTCGTTTCACGGACACAATCGCGATAACGCCGTTACTGGGCGATGTTCTTCTTTGGCGTCGTTGCGTGACGCGATCGCGATGGTGTCGTTGCTGCGCACAATCGCGATAACGTCGTTGCACGGGCGTATTCTTTGCTGGCGTCGTTGCGTGGCGATGCTGATGGTGTCGTTGCCTGGACACAATGCTGATAACGTCGTTGCCTGGACGTATTGCTGCTGCTCCTGTAGAATAAATGCTCCTGCGAACTAAGCTTGAGAAAACGTTAGTGTATACCTGTTTAAACAAAATGATAAATATATATGAGAAATGCAATTATGTGAATAAGGATGTCTTCCCTGTATGATATGTGGGGTGTTGTGAATGCTGAGATGTTGTCCTTGGGCGGACATGCTAGATGCTGCCACTGACGAATTGTCATGATGCCTTTGTTGTGATGCATTCGTGAACCATGTGGATTGTCATGATGTCTTTGTTGTGCGTTTGTGCACTGCATGAGTTGCAATTTGACTCTAGGCCCGAGCTGATGCGCTATAATTTGTTGCGGACTTTTGAATTCTGACTGTTGATTGTCGGTGCCTCTATCTCTCGAGCGTATGGAATCATATTTGTCGGTGTCCTTTCGTGGCGAAGTCCTTAAAGATGTCCCAGTTTTGACTGACGAAACTGAGTCGGATATATGTCGTCGCCTGGACATAATGCTGATAACGTCGTTGCCTGGACGTGTTGCTGCTGCTCCTATAGGATAGATGCTCCTGCAAGCTTGAGAAAACATTAGTGTATACCTGTTTAAATGAAATGGTAAACACATACGAGAAGTGCAATTTTATGGGTAGAGATGTTGTCCCTGCTACGCCAGATGAATACTGAGATGTCGTCCTTGCATGGACATGCTAAATGCTGCAACTGACGAATTGCCATGATGCCTCTGTTGGGTGTGATGCATTGGTTGCCAATTTGACTTTGTGCCCTAGTTGATGCGCTAGGTTTTGTTGCGGAACTCTGAACTTTGATTGCCGATTGTTGATGCCCCTTCTGCTGCTGCTTCTGATGCGGACTTTGGATTGTTGTCATCCTCTGCCTTTGTTGCTTTTGCTTTATACGCTATCTGAAGAAACCTTTCGCGTATTTTCCATTTCGGCTATTGCACTTTCGCTTTTGTTAATATGAAAAGACACTGCGCAAAGAAAATTTGTGAGTTTTGGGGTCGATTCGTATCGACTTCACGCCTTGTTCCTTGATATCTGCGTGCCAGGCCTGTTTGGATTTGCAGCCCCTGTCTGGTTTCCTACATTGTCCCAGTTTGAGAAGGTGTCATGCTGCTCTTCTTTTCTGAGACCCCTGTTTTGCTATAGGAACGAGCGAGTTACTGCTCCGCTCGAGATGCACTTGAATCGGTCATGTCATTGGACCGTACCTTTGATCTTGTGAAATATTGATGCTCGTCCATTGCTAAGTCAAATACAAATCGACCTTTGGGGGGAGATGATAAATCTTTCTAAAAACGCAACAAACGGTGTTAGCATAAAGCACATAATTTGCGGGTATGTAGCAGATATATATTGCATATAGCACATTCAAACGTTTCCTAACATGCAGGGACCTCTTTATGCGGAGGAAGCCTAGCGTCACTTATGCGAGATTATGACGGATTTGTCCAAGTCGTCCAACTATAATGCCTTTGTTGGAAATGGCGACCAAACGACGGTGCTTTTCCCAATTTCGGCATGTCATGATTGGGTTTGGATTTGTGCATCATTGCCACGCTACACATAATATGATGGTTGGTCGTTGGGTTGAGAAACCCGTCGACAAGTTTAGTGTCTTCCTAATTGTGGTGTCGATGCGAGGACCGACCACCTAAGGTAAATCATGCATGCCCTAAAATAAGGGTGGTATAGCTCTATCTTAAGTTTGCTAAGATTTGGCTTTTCGACGGGCCTTGAGTTCGAGCGGACAACTCGAGTGAAGGCTACTGCGCCACCTGTTAGACCGCACTCCACGTATATTACCAACTCTCCTAAATTTGGTTTTGAAGAAAGAATTTCTTTGATGCACCCAGCGCACCTCGCATGTAGTGTGTGTTTGTGTGAATTTTCCAGAGTGGAAGAAATATGAGCGGAATGCCAGTTTAAGGAAAGCAGTAAAGCATGTAGCAATTAAAATAAAATAAACAAAATACAGCACGCAAAATTTAATGCAAAAAACAATGTCAAATAATAACCCTAGGTCTGTTATGGTTAAGAACCTAAACTCCCCAGCAGAGTCGCCATTTCTGTCGCGCCCTTTTTCGGTCGCGGCATTTCTTTTCTAAACTCCTGCTGCTAAATAAAAGGTTAGAAAATAAGAATAAAGGCTAAAAATGTTTTAAAAGAATGCTAAAATTGCAAAAGGTGCTAAAAGTGCAAAAGAGGCTAAAGGTGCAAAATGCTAAGAAGTGCTAAAAGGCTAAAAGTTTAAAAGGGTGCTAAAATGCTAAAGGGTTGCTAGAATGCTAAGGGTCATGAGTCGCCACCTAATTAATTGGGTGAATTAGGACACCTAAATGTTTAACTAGTTTGAAGTAAAACATTAACTCCCTTTTAATGGTCTGCTAAACTTAATGAGATTCTGGGTAAGGGTTCTTTATTAATCTAGAGGGAAGGGGTTAGGCACCCTCTAAGATCCGCTAACTTGCGGTTGTCCTGCCAAACCTAGGGTAATTATGCAAAATAAAGCTCCTTTTGCTTAATAAAATGTTAGGAGATAAAATAAATGCTAAAATGTTTAAAGGTGCTTCAGTTTAAAAGGGCAAAAGGTGCTATATGTGAAAGAATGCTAAGAGATGCTAAAATGTTAAAGTAATTTTAAAAGTAAAGGGGTGCTAAATATTAAAGGGTGATAAAATGTTAAGAGGGCTAGAAATGCTAAAGAATGCTAGGAAGGTGCTTTATGGACTAATTATGTATTCATGCGAAGGTTATTTAGTTAGGTATACTACTAGCTAAATTAATCTTGCTTAATCTGCGCGTAATATTATATAAGAGATGCTTTAAGATGATTTTTTAGGAAGAGATCTGTTATGGATTTTAGTAAGAAACAAATGTGATGCAAGTTAAATTATTTAGACATGCATGACAAATCTTAAAAAAAAGCAAGTGAGTTAAGCGATGAACCTTAAATTACCTTCCCCACTTATATATTCAAAGGCTAATTACTCTAGATATCCTATTAATTAGAATAGCGTTAGTCACATAATTTACAATAAACAAATGAATGGGGCGGGGTAGAAGATAATTTAAAGGACTCGAGGAATGGCGATGTCTTTCGCCTGCGGCTTAGAATTCCTGATGCGAGGATAAATGCACATGGATGCGGGTTTTCACGTTTGTTACGATGAGTCTCGCCATGAGACTCTTTGTTGCTCCGATGCGTTTCATGCAAAAATAAGAGGAGATAAAGATTAGTACGAGTCCCAAATAATAATTGATGCAAATATTTAGGACGAGCATATATTAGCTGCACGACGTGTCACGATAGCTCAAGACTAAAGGAAAAAGCGGCGAGGCGATCATCGGGTCTGAGTGCAAACGATTAGCAGAAATGCAAAATGGCCCAAAACCTGAATTTCTTTTATTTTATTGAGAAGGTAGATGGTGCAGGCCTTAGTTTCAGCTATTAAGACCAGATTTTCCTTTTTAAACTCAAACAATTTTCATAGGCATGCGGCAGATGATAAAAAACGGGGCAGGTATGCAGGCAGCAAGCAGTGGGTCGAGACAGAAGCAAAACAGTTATCAAACAACATGGACCTAACTAACACAACCTTAAAATCAGCATGATAAACACTTAAAATAGGTGCCAGCAGATTCATGTGAAACCGAGAAGACCAAGTAACCAATAGAGATAGCATTTTACCATAAAAGGTAGCTGGATCTGCATTGAGCATACAAGAACTATATCTTTTATCAAATATAGTAAAGATCATCACTGTAAAACAGGGCACCACAGTCAACTTGAGTGAGATTATATGCTGTCAAGGACCCATTTTAGGATTTAAACCGGTAAGGCTAAGTATGTAGTCATATCAACAACACTAGGGTCACAAGATAAATAATTAAGCACCCAGAGAAGATATTTTAGGCATACAGATGGGACAAATTTCTCTCCTAAATAAACATGAAGAGTTGCATATTTGCATAACATCACTAGAATAAGGATACAATCCAAAGAAGAGAAAGTACTTGACAGACCCTGACAAGACACTGAAAAGGAACAGGAGGACAGCAGTGTAGCCGGGCCAAGACATTTCCAACAAACTCATATTCAATAATTGATAAACGCAATTATTAGACATGCTGTACATGGACAAATTAAGCAGCCAAGGCACAGGGAACCAACATTTCAAGTAGACAATGTAGATATGTATGTATGCAACCTGTCAAAGGGAGTAGACATTTTTATTTTCATACAAAAGAGTTCATCCAAATCATTTTCTTAACTTAACCCCTCCCTAAACAGTCTTGATAGTCCACTTAGTCCACTGTATGTATTTAACATATGAACCAGATTGCAAATTAAGACATGGAATACAACCAAAGATAGAGCTTAACATAGTATGGTCTAATCTAATAAGAAATTTAAGGTAAAACAACTTAATAGGCAATAACCAGAGCACGATATAACTCAGGAGACGTAAAACATTGGCGTGAAGGAATTTTAACACCTAAACAGCCATAATAAGTATGTGATAAATTCAGTAGAGGTGTTAGACAAGTATGTTTATTCACAGATTATCTCTTGACATAAGCTGACATGATGCATTCTGGACATTATTGGCTTATCAAGCATACACACCAGTATTAAGTACTAATCTCAGAAAAATAAAAGTCTTAACTTAGGACTAACATGAGACTACTCCAGCAGGTGTCCAGTTAGACAGATACCAAGCAAAATACGACTCACAAGTTCGAACTACTTATCAGATTTCCATTACTTAATAAAATACTCCTACATTTTTTATCTAAACAGAATTAATCACGCTCGAAAGATAACAGCAGGCTATAACAAGGATATAAACACATAAGTATATAAAGAGCATAAAAGAGCTGAGAGGAGTTTGGGTTTACCTTCTCCGGGCAGCGAACCGAGGCAGCGTATCAAGTCGTCGACTCGCTCGGGTTTCAGTTTTGCGATGCGAATGAAAGGGCGAAGTTTAGTTGCTGATTTCTGATTGATTTTTGAAAGAAAAGGTTTCGAGACCCCTGTTCTTGTGACTCTAATTATCTGGGTGATGGGCCCCTACCCTCCTGATGTTGTCCTCACTGCGCTATGTCGCATCGTGCTCTTCGAATGAGTTCTACTGTGCTCTTCCCGTCTCTGCTCTCTCGTATATGCCCTGTTCTGAATTCCTGAATTGATGCCCTAAATTGCTATGTGGTTCCTAACTATTGCTAAGGGCGAAATGATTGCTATCTCCTGAGCCCTTAATCGATGCCATCGGTGCCCGCCCTTTGATTCCCCTTTGCATGTGCTTATATAGCCATTCTTCGGGTTCCTCATTAGGTAAATAGTAAGGGCTGATATTAACGCCATTTGGTGCTGAGATTTCGAAAAGATTTGGGTAGATTTGTAAGTGATTTCGAACGGGTTATGATTTGAAGGGATTTGGTTCGGTTATGGTAAGAGGAGCTGTCTGGGGTGCGTGGGTAAAGGAAAGGGTTCGATTCGCCGGATTCTCAGGCGAGAATCACGGCGAGGAAAGGTGCGGCGATAGGCTGCTGGTTTCTAGTGCTATGTTTAGGTTTTGTTTGAGGGGCTGTCGATAGGGAAGGGTAAGGTAAAGGGCTGAGGGTGTCAGCTGGGGCGTGGGCTTCGGGTAAGGGAAGATAAAGGGGTAGGGGGAATTGGGCCTTCGGGTTATTTGGATTGGGCTGGACGAATTGGGTAAGGGATTGGGCTAGTTAGAAATAGGTATTGGGTGTTAAGTGTTAGGTTAGTTAATTAATTAATTAAGGCCTTTAGGTATTTAATTAGTTAAGTTATTTAATTAGTATTAGTTAGTGATAGATTAATTAGTTTTAGGCTTAGTTAATTAGCTAATTAATTCTAGGCAAGTGTATTAATAATTAATTAGTGATAACTTAAATTAACACATGTGATTAAACTAATTAGGTGCTTCATTAATCTAATTGTTATAATAAATAAATGCGGGCGTGTTATTTAATTAATGCTCAATACTTTAGAATGCGACGCTATTATTTAAAATCTTATTATTGTGCATTATTGCGAAGTTAAATTAAAATGCATTGAGTTTATATTAAATTACTTAAATGCCGAATGCAAGTACGATATTTAAGAATTGTTTAAAGCCTTATAAATGCGACGCTATTAAATGCATATATCAGATTAAAATTGATTTTTAAATTACAAATGATTACTAATAAATGCGGCTATGCTACCTGACACGACGTTATCGCTAAACTATTTATTTTTATGCATTTATTAATTATTTAAGAATTACGACAAAGCTTAAAGTTAGTTAATGCGGGCGAGGGACTCTAAGTGTTTAAAACTCTACGTAAGACGCGATGCCATTATTAAATTAATTATTTATGCCTGTATTTAATGTTTTATTCGCTGCATTTTATTAAAAAAAATCCTAAAAAATTATTTTACAAAATTAGTGTAATTTTATAGTTAATGGCTGGACGGGAGGGTCAAAATTGGGTGTCAACAGTTCCTAGCCATTGTCATGACAAGAACTAATTCCATGTTCATCATACAAAATAGAAATAAAAAATAAGAAAGGGAAAAGAAATTACTAAACTAATGGTATCCAATCTCCAAGCAAAAGTCTTGTGTTGTGCAAGAAGGGGAACCCTTAAAAACTGCCTAGGGTTCTCCTTTTATAGGCTGAAAACCGCCTCCCTCTTTTCCTTCAGGCCTGGCCCAGAATTTCGTCAAAAGACCTAATTTTTCCGCGTCGGCGCAGCCCTGAGACAGCCGCGCGGCCGGAAGTTCTAATCCGTCGGGTGTTTTGGCGCGCGGCCGATATCTGGCATGCGAGGCGCCGTACTGCATCTTCGTAGCTCTCGGATGTTTAGGCGTCGCGGCCTGCGTCGCTGTCACGAGGCGCGCAATGCCAGTCTTCAGAGCCTCTCGAATAGTGGCGCCGCGCCTGCTGACTGCGAGGCGCGCCGCGGCTGTGCGGATTTTACCCTCGTTCGCCACTTTCTCTGTTTCCAGCTCTGGCATCTCCTCTTTTGCCCTCTTTTTGCTCCTTTTCCGCCATTTGGCCATTTTAACCATTTTGACTCAAAAGAAAGAAAAACTATCCTAATACGATACTTATATGTGCAAAACGGGACAAAAGACTAACTAAAACTGACTCAAAAGGTGTATATAAAATACACCGATCACCAACCACCACTGTTTTGGATTTTCCACCAGATTTGCTTCTAGCACGACGGTCGGGAAGTCTTCAAAGAGATCATTAAGGATCTTGTCTTCAACCATGTTGGCTTTGGCCTTTTTCTTTCCTTTGGCCTTCTCCTGCTGTTCGCGCTTCATCTGGCGACAGTCTTTAACCATGTGGCCAGCTTTGTCACAGTGGTGACAGTTGCCCTTGAATTTCTCAATGGCCTGAGTTTTTCCCTCATTCAGAAATTTGCGTTTCTTACTTGGGTTTCCTTTGGTCTCAACCAAGTTAGCCGTGACATCAGTTGTTTCCTTGCTTTTGATCAAGGTCTTCTTGTTGTCTTCATGGATATGAAGCTAGATGACAAGCTCTTCAAAACTCATCTCCTTGGATTTGAATTTCAGATAACTAGTGAACTCACCTCATGAAAGAGGCAGTTTCTCAATAAGTGTAGCGACCAAGAATGATTCATTGGGCTTCATCCCCTCTAGATCCAGATCATGGATGATTAATTGGAACTCTTGTACTTGTGACATGACTGATTTATCATTCACCCTTTGGTACCTTAGAAACTTTCCAACTATAAATTTCTTAGCACCCGCATCATGAGTGATGTATTTCTTCTGCAACAGATCTCATAAATCCTTTGCGGTATTGTGGTGCAATATACCGTGTAGAGTGGTCGCACAGGCAATTCAGAATGTAGTTCCTGCACATGTAGTAATTTTGACTCCAGGTGTCAAATTTCATCATCAGGCCACCAGTAGCCTGGGTATCCTGGCCCGTCTCAACCGTGTTGTCGATTTGGACGTCCATATCATCTCCAACAGTAGGAGGATCCTCAGATAAGTATTTTGCCATACCTAGTACGGTGAGATAAAACACATCTTTTGCTGCCACCTTTTTAAGTTAGTTCCCGCAAACTTTCGGGTCTCTCGACTTGGAAGTTTGGAGGAATTACAACATTTCCAATGGTACCGAAGTTGATACCAGCGATAGTAGCGGTGCCAGAGGATGGGGCGTTGTTGGAAGCAGAGACTTGTTCCTTTCCATTCACCATCTTCACTTCTTTGTAATAATAATTTTGTCTTAAGTGTTGTAAATTTGTAAGGACGAACGGGAACGGAAGAATTGAAAGGTTAGACACAAAGAGGTTTAGTGCAATGTTTGTCGAGTCGATTGTTTGACAATCTCTCCTTAAGACAAAATTATTACCGTATATAAAGGCTTACGGTAGGTGGATAATAGTCTCTCAAGATAAAACGACAATACTTTCTCAAGCACAAGCCAAATACTTGAGAATTCTTGTAGAAGAAACAAAAACAAGAGATTGCTAGTAATAGAAGAAGAGCTTTCAACAATTTCAGATTTTAGAGTTGTAGTGAGTGTATAAAATCAGATTTTGAAGCCTCTATTTATAGGTGCAAAGTGATGATTCACAAGACATGTGAATGTCTTAAATGGGGCACCTTGATCTTCTCAAAAGACACCTAGATCGTGTCAAGAATTGGCTGATCTTTGGCCCTTCAAGTTAGTCCATGAATCAGAAGATTCTGGACATTTTTCGATTCACTCTACCGTCGGAGCCGCGGTGCCTCTCAAGGCACAACGGCCCTAAATCGACAGAACCGAACTCCGAGCTACTGGATGAGAGGCACCGCGGCCCCTGCCAGAGGCACCAAGCACCGCGACTCTTGGACAGGTAGCACCGCGGTGCTTTCCCTTCTTGGGTCGGTGTCACGGTCCTTTTCCTCGAGGCCCTGCGGCTCTTTCCTATTTTTCGTATTTTGCACATTTTTTCCTTTCTTATACCATTGTGGGAGATACATTAATTTGACCAATTAATTATCTATCCTTACCTAATTTAAGAACACTTTAACATGTGTACCAACATCTCTTTCACTACGTGAAATTTAGCTAGATTGTACGACGTATGCATGTGTGTGAAAATGATACTTTCGACATGCGGGACCCCATGTGTTCAAGTTATTAAGAACGTGATAACTCAATTCCACTAGGTAAATTTTCTCAGCATACACCTTGTCTAACCTCTCCATAATAAGATCATTATTTCTAGCTATATGGTTTGACCAGGTGTATTTGCATCCCTTGAAACTTATATGTAAGAGATTGCTTCTATTAATACAATTCCAAAGCTTAGAGGCTCTATTTTGGTTGACATGTATGCCCCCGATTTTTCAGCAGAGTGCATTACATCATCAAAATACCCTTCTATGAACCAAAGGCCTTTAAAACTACAAGAGATATTTTACAGATCATTCCATAAAGCATCTTTATTATTTTTCTGAGTACTGAAAATAAACAGAAGTAAATAACCAAAAGTATGAAAGAGGTTTTAACTCGATTTTGCCTGGATATCTTGGTCTCTTGTCATAAAATTATTGACAATAACAATATTTTTATCCTAGAGCACTATTATTCCCCTATACTGTGCTATAGTAGAAATTTCAATCATTTCAAAAAAACGAGTGTCATGAAGTGGACTCACATGGTTCTCCATTCTGGTTTCAAGCAGGGGCGGATCTACATCGTTTGAAGTGATTGTTCGAAAAAAAAATCACAATGTTGTATAAGGAAATGAGACTGATGTGCTTGTTCAAAAGTGGAAAATAGCATTGCAAAAAAAAAATTACCCTTGTTCACGTGAACAAGGGTGAACACAATATGTCCGCCCCTGATTTCAAGAAGGGTGACTAGACAGGGTTGATGAGTATTAAGCATTTGTCTAAGGTTGAGGCTGAAATTTTCATTATTAGCTCGTCTCACGTTTCAGCTGATAAAATTAGTTGGATAGTTCATCATTATTTGAGCCTGACCAGATTCATATTTTCTCTTATTTTCATTGCAGGAGTAAGTTTCTCCTCAGTGATGGTACCAGAATCATTGCATTTCTCCCCACAGTTGGATCTTGTGTGTCACGACCCGACCCCGGGCCCGTGACTGGTGCCCTAACTTATCATACATAACACAAGGAAGTTAAGAATTTCCTAACTTCTTATTAGCTTTGTTCATAAACACTCTCATTTTAGTTTACTTAAGGCACTAACATGTCATTATAAAATTCGGGAATTTAACCCAAAGTACTACGTACTTCTATTCTTTTAAAATGACTCATTTTCATATAAAACTTCCAAGATACTAATAACCGTAGTATCAAGTTATATCTACTTTTCAAAACAAGTCACAATACCTTCTAGAATTATATTTATAGGCTTCTAAATCAAGTGACTTCTTCCTTTAAAACCTTAAGTAATTGATGCCCTCAAATCAATTTGTCTTTCATTATTTCAAGTCATTTATCATTATTTACGTTACTAGAGTGAACCACTCTTTCATCTTTCCATAAAGCTATTATAACCAATTTCCCATAAAGTCGTTATACTAACTTTATACTTTAGGCAATTACATTCTTCCTTATATCCAAGGGACTTATACTTTCAAATAAAACAAATATCATATACTTTCAAATAAAACAAATATCATATACTTTCAAAATTACTTCAAGTCCCTTAACTTTAAAAACTAAGACATCCTTAATCTTTTTAACAATTGAGTTAATTCCCTAACTCAACCAACTTGGACATTCTTAAAACAAGTCAAGGATATCAAATGAAATTAGATTCATCAAAATCTCGTACGTCTACCGTACTATATGTTTACAACTACTCATGCTCAAGAGATAGGAAAGTTCCACATACCTCTTCGGTTCAATCCACTTGCTAAGTCCAATATGTCGCACGTAGTATGTCAACCTATAATGACCATAGTACGTCTATTAACTTCTAACTTCAAACGTAGAATATTCTAAGTGCAAAGTCACTAAATTCTACGGAAAATCGGACAGCACTTCCTTTGTTTCTACATATTTTTCCACCTTTTTCAAGGCCTGAATTCAATAACCAAACACGCCACATTTAAGGCTCAACAATGTAGTTAACAATAGGGGATTACACGCCTAACAAGACGTGTAAAATTCCGCCCCACAATTGATATCAAACTAGTCCAAAATAAAATGTCATTTTCGGCAATTTGAGGTACAACAACACAAAGTCTTATTTCCAATTCCTTTTCAATCCAAGTTGTTTAGTATAACATGTTATCAAGCCGCAATCGATTATAACTACTACAATCTTCAAGTAGATAACATGCGACGATTCTAATTACCGACCAAATTGTATTTCAATTTCAAATGGCTAATAATGTCATTTCGGATTTAGGCTTCCAATATCCATAACACTTATCAATCTTTAATACATAAACTTCATGCTAGTTAAAATGTAAGGCTACCACAATATGTAATCTTATAACACTTAAGAGAACAAAAGGGGGTAGTGATTTGTATATAACTTTGTATGACTTTTCTCTTCTATTTTTTTGTATTTCCTCCCTTTCCTTTTCTATTTATATTTATTTATCATTGCTTCCATTGAATTCCGTGTTCTATAACGACAAAACCTCTTATTTTATTGATCTTAAAAATAAAAAAATTGGGCATTTCCTTCAATTGGGTGGTTTTTGGAACTCTACTAAAACTAAAAAAGAAATCAAGTTTCCTTATCTCACTTAACTTGATTGAATCCATAATGGATTCAATCAAGTTAAGTAAATTGTAGGTTTGCTTTCCACTTATTCTTATTATAACACTTAAGAGAACAAGATTGTTACCTTAACGAGCCTTAATCCAACTTCAAGATCTGAAGTCGCTCCCTAGCAACTTAGAGTCTCTCCTTGACACTCCAATCCGCCACTTGAAGCCCTTAGAAGATCACAAACAATTTTTCTTCAATTTTCAAACCAAACCTAGGAAAGTGACTTAGGTTTTCACCTTGCGACTAATACGAAAACGACACTTTTCCGGGATCTTTCTATTGAGATACCCTCACAATACTCTTAGGAACCTTGGTTTAAAGTATGGAGATTATAGGACAACAAACGAAAAAAATTTCTTCTTGGAACCCTAACCCTAGAGCTCCCTTGCGTTCTTCAAAGCTTTCTTGAAAATTTTCTAAGTGTGGGAACTAGTCTTGCTACTAGTATGTTTAAATAACAACATGGAGGGTCAAGATGAGAACAATTGGGTGGCTTGGATCCAATCCACTTAAAAATCTAGCCAAGTGGCCCTTTTGACTTAGTCAATATTATCAAGCTCTAGCCCTAGCAAGACTTGGTCATCTTAACTTGGGTCAAATGACCATAACACCCATGGTCCATTCAACCATGACCAACAAAGGGGGTGACACGTGTCGCCCTCCCATTCGTCGCAATATTTCGTTTCCCGACATTTCCATAATTCCGATAAATTTTTACTAGTCTCAATTCTTAACATTTGAGTTCTTACGTACGTTCTTATAAACATGTCCTGGAATTACGGGGTGTAACATTGTGGGGGTCTCATGTCAATGGTACATTTAAACAGTGAATAGGGACAATATAAATATGCCTCTTCTCTAGCATCTCCTCGAAGAGAAACACTTTTACCTCATTTAGGTTTGAGAATTCCATTATGCACTCGTTCCTTAAGTAGTGAATGTCTTCTGGTTGCCCTAGTAGTAGGTCCTCCTGCTCTACTGGTTGATGTGGATGATTTTACAAATTTTCCATTGGTGCCTGATTTTCTTAGAGTTGAGGTTGTGGTGGTTGATTCGGTTGGAAATTTACTAATGTGGAATTAAGTTTATCCCATTATTTATGACTCGAACAATTGAGATCCCGCACGTCGGAAACATCGTTTCCACACACGTGCACTCGTAGTGCTGCCAAGTATCGTAAATTTCATTAATGAAAGAGATATTGTGTCACGACCGAAAACGGAGGGCCGCGACGGGCGCCCGGATCCCACCCGTCGGGTACCCTAAATCACACCATCATTGTATAATCACAATAAGCACTGACTAAGCCGAAAAGGTTATAAAATCTTTTAATCAGAAAATTGACTTATACATATATACCAAGGATGGCGGATTAGGCGGGGCAGACCCGGGATCGAGTTTGGCGGTCGGGCGGGGGAGTGAGAAAAGGCGGGGTCGGTGAGGCGAACTGGAGAGTCGGGTCGAGCGGGACCATACCATGTCCGTCCGATCCGGTCCGTTGGGTAGAAGTCGGGGCCAGGTCGGCCTGACGGAGTCCGGGACGGGGCGGGTTTTTTTTTGTTTTTTTTTTAATTTTTTCACTAAATTAAAAATAATAAATTACTAAGTACTAACAAAGTAACATTAAGTATAACATATACTTGTCATATTATAGACTTATAGTATTATAATTTATAATATATTTATAAAGTATAAACTATAAACTATAAAGTATAAACTATAAAGTATAAAGTATAAAGTTATAATTTATAAACTAAATAATTAAACAAAGACAAGAATAGTGTAAAAAAAACATCCCAAGGAAATTTGTTTTTGTGCCTTTTATATTATTAATTTCATTGAAATATCAAATATACAAGATTCAAAATTACATTGTAGTGTCTTGTTGTTGAAAAAATTGCAAAGAGTGAAAGACATAGAAAAATTTAAAAATTGCAATGAAATAAATTACCAATTTGAAAATATTTTTCTAATTTCTTTATAATTTCTTGTGGTTCTTGGTTGGAATTGGTATATCTTGATCAAATTGTTCCACGCCGCTACTCATGCCTTGAGATAAAATGTCGTTGTAGTTGTCGCCATCTTCTTCGTTAATCTACGGTTGGCGCCTCCTTCGCTCCGCTCGTATCCAATCTCTGAATAGTACCGCCATCTCAGTGTCTCCGGCTAATGAGTATCTGTGCTCTCCTATTTGAAATCTGCCTGCAGAAAAAACGCTTTCAGAAGCGACTGATGACGCTTGAATGTTCAAAATATCTCGGGCCATCATTGAAAGTGTCGGAAATGTCTTCTCATTCGCTCGATATTTCAGCAAGTCTTCCTTTCCTTCTTCATTGATAAGCGCTTGGTAAGGTAAATTACCTGCAAAACAAAAATATCGAACTCACTAATTTGGTTAGCATTTGCTACCACCGCACATTTATTTACGAGGCTTTCAATAGAATTAATATTAGGCCTAGCCACGTAAAGCTTGTCGTTTTTAGGTTGTGTTGAAGAAGAAGATGATACAAAAGTCGGTTGGTTACTAGCACTTTCTTCTTTGGTAATGCCGATATACTTTTTTGCATTCATCTTCTACGCTATTCAACACTTCTTCTAGCGTTAGTTCAATAGGTGGTTCAACATTTAAATTTTTGGGAGTTGGAGGTGGTAGTACGTCCATACATGTATATATATTTTCAATAAGACTTTTACAACCCTCTACTTTAATAGTCGGGTTTAATCTGACACCAATAATATAAATAGAGGGAATAGGAATAAAATATTTTTTTAATTTCATAAACATTTTTTTAATAGCTGCAGTATAAGCAGGGTTTTCCATATATTCTTTAAGAAGTAAAAATATTATAGCTATATAAAACAACATAGTTGAAATAGTAGGATAATATAAAGTAGAAAATTTTTTGTTGCTCGTTGAAAATTTTCTAAAAATACAATAAGTTCTCTAATTTTCTCCCAATCGGTATCCACAATCATATCATTTGGATTTTGATTATGGGCGTTAAAAATAAAGTAATAGGTTTTCTATAGTCATAAGCAACAACTAGTTGGTCATATAAAGAATTCCACCTAGTTGGTACTTCTTCTGAATTTTTCGTAAGATAGTCCACAATCGTGGCAAGTTTTTATATTCTTTTCTTTGTTGAATTCTATTATTTTTAAAAATAAAGTGTATAGCAAATTGTATTTTTCAAGAATATCTTGAAAAGTGAAAGACCATCCTTTACAACTAAGTTATAAATATGGCACGACATTTGATATGAAAATGTTTTGGAAAAGACGGAGTTAAAACATTTCTTAAAATACTAATAGCAGAATTGTTAGAAGATGCATTATCTAATGTAATACTCATAACTTTATCGGTTATTCCGTAATAATCGGCGACTGAATAAATATTTTCTGAAATAAACTCACCAGTGTGCCTACTATCTATATATCTATATGATAAAATACTTTTTTGCATAGACCATTTATAATCTATCCATGACAGTTCAGTTAAATAATCATGGCGTTAGTACTACGACCTATATCAGAAGTTAAAGCAACTTTGCAATTTAAATGATATAATGCATAACGTAAATACTGTTGATATTCATGTGCAAATTTAAATACATCTCTTTTAACAGTTGATCTAGGAAAACCTTTATAAGCAGGATTATACATATCTCTAATATAATGAATAAAACCAGGAGATTCAGGAAATGAAAAAGGCAAACCCTCCACAACCACTAATTATGCTAGTGCTACACTATCTTTATGTTTATCAGATTTAGGGCCTATAACTCCCCATCATAGGGTTAATTTGACCTGTACTTTCTCGGACGAGTATGTGAACCTTGTCCCGATTGAGAGGACGTTTGTTCACCAGTTTTTTCAATCATGTATTGGGCATGCAAGGCTTTGTGTTTTTGCAACAGGTGTCTTCCTAAACCCCCCGTCCCACCATGACCTTGTCCAGTTTTAAAAGAATAAACATTTTTACAAGTTTTACATACAACTACTTGATTAGCTACGTCCCTGTCAAAATATTTCCATACAACTGATTTTAATGGTCGTTTTTGGGACCTGCGTCTCATAGTAGGGGATAGGAGGCATTTCACTAGTGGGTGTATCATCATCTTCATTAATAGGTGTATCATCAACTAGAGTGTCATCTAAATTAAAATCTTCTTCAATTTCAGGATAATCATTTGTGTCAAGATCATATGGTATTTCAGGAAACATTTTAGGATCTATAAAATTATTTTGTCTAGGAATAACTGGAACAGGAATACTAGAAGAAGTACCCTTGCCCTTGTTACCACCCCTACTAGAAGAAGTCTGACCCTTACCCAACATGCCTCTTAGTCCTTTCATTTTAATTATGCTAATAAATAGTTAAAGATAATGAAATTAAATGTGCTAAATGAAATAAAGACAAAATAATAATTTAATGAGAGAACGAATGTACCAAGCGCGACGTAAGTCGACGTGTGTCGAGAGGTTGAAAATTGAAACTTTGCTCGATAGATAATCCTCAAGCTAGTTGCCAACTTCACTCCCAATTCTCAAATTAATAAATAGATTGAATATGTAGACAATGTTGTATAGAGAATTAGAGATTGATTGAGAGATTAGAGAGTAGAAAGATTTGTGAAAATAATAAGAAGAGGAATGAGGTATTTATAGGGGTTAAAAATAAATATAAAGGGGTAGGGGTTGGGGAGGGGAGGCCTAAAATGGCGTTGTCAACGGCGAAAATGTAAAATGGCCGTTGGACAACGGCTATTTTGTCAAAGTCAGTGGGCGGGATTTGGGGCGGGGTCGGGGCGGGTCGGGCGGGATCGGGGCACGGCGGGTCGAACTGTGGGACCATACTGTCCGCCCGGTTCGAGCCAGTCCCGCTTTTTTTTTTTTTTTTTTTTAATAGGGTGTCGTGTCGAGTGGTGGGGTCGGGTCGGGGCGGGGCGAGTCGGGTCGGCCCGGCCCACTGGCCAGCCCTAATATATACATACCCATGTCAAGGCCGACGAGGCCATACAAAATTACTATACACATGACACCTATCTAGAAGCCTCTAAATAGTGTACAACATCAACAGGTCAGGAGAAGGCCCTGCTATATCCATATAGACACGCAAAAATGTAACATACCAAAGTTACATCGACACTCAGGAAGTAGATTAGTGCTTCCAAAAGTCCGTTGAAATTTGTAACCAATTCACATGGACCGTCGTCTTGCCTATTCGAAAATAACGGCTTAAATACTAATTATTGCAGAATTCAAAATAGAGGTTTGTGTTAATTGTATGCAGAGGTTGAAGTAGTGAAATGATTTGTAAGATTTTCTTTTCCTTTCAACCAAGTATTGATTGAAGTCGAGCATAGGTGTTAATGACCATATACTAATTTGGAAAGGAGAGGAAGTGAAGTGAATTGACAGCAAATATCTCACCGTTTTAGTGCCTCCCACTTAGCCGATTTTGGTGGTGGGAGCGTCCTATTACCGCCACATATGCCCCTAACTGCTTAGTCATTTTATAAGTAATCCTAAGGGGTTACACGTTCCACCCTCATTAGTAATTAGACCTCCCTCATACAATTTATCAGTCACACACATAATTAATTATTGATCTCAATCACTTAAATCATAATAATTTATAAAATCTTCATGTACCCAATGTCATAATTCTTGTAATATGACATTAGTCCATAACATTGTTAATCATACAACAAAATTATTTTCAACTCCCATCGTCACACTTGTTGTATTCAAAATTATTTCGGGATCACATTCTTTTATATACTAATCTCCTATTAGCATATGTAAATATAACAAAAAAAAATCAATGCTCGGGTCTATGTTCTTCATTTAGGTGCCCAAATTATCATCCAAAATTACGAGACATACATCTTTCCCCCTTAGAAACATTCGTTTTCGAATGTTGGGGTGATATATAACATACACCACTACATCAGATCTCTCATGGTCTTCAAGCATTGATTACAATCTTAGGAATTGGAATTTACCGCATGTTTCTCATGGAACCTCAGCGTTGGTCTGAAATAAGTGCGGATATTTGTGCATCATTTCTTCTTTCACCTCCCACGTCATCTCTTCCACATTCCTATTTTGCCACAAGATCTTCATAAAAGTTATCTCCTTAGTCCTCAGCTTGCGGACTTGTCGATCTAGGATAGAAACAAAAATCTCTTCATATGATTGATTCTCTTTAACCTGCACATCCTCTATTGGTACAATCCAAGAAGGATCTCCAATACATGCTCTTAACATAGACACATGGAAAACCGAATGAATAAACTTCAACTCTGAAGGTAAGTCCAATTCGTAGGCTACTCGACCAATACGTCGAACTATGCGATATGGCCCAATATATCTTGTACTGAGTTTTCCTTTCTTTCC
Source organism: Przewalskia tangutica (assembly GCA_029844215.1). NCBI lineage: Eukaryota > Viridiplantae > Streptophyta > Magnoliopsida > Solanales > Solanaceae > Przewalskia > Przewalskia tangutica. Next base: position 9,572,422 of record CM056733.1, on the reverse strand, counting down.
AAATCTCATTACTCCCTTCATAGGCGAAATCTTCAAGAATACCCAATCATCTACATAGAATTCTAAGTCTCATCGTCGTACATCTGAATATGACTTCTGACGACTCTGAGCCGTTAACAATCATTCATGGATAAGTTTTACCTTCTCCATGGTTTGATGCACTAAGTCAGGTCCAAATAAAACTGATTCGCCTACCTCGAACCATCCAATAGGGGATCTACATCTTCGTCCGTATAAAGCCTCATATGGAGCCATTTTAATGCTGGCCTGATAACTATTATTGTACGCGAACTCAATAAGGGGTAAGTGATGATCCCAACTTCCTCGAAGTCCAACACACAAGCTCGTAACATGTCGTCAAACGTCTGAATTGTTCGCACGGCCTGACCATCTGTCTGTGGATGGAAAGTGTCACGACCCGAACCCGGACCCGTGACCGGTGCCTTAACCCGGGCACCCTAGTGACACAACATCAGAGAAAACCAGCGGAATATAAACTCAAGATAAACAACCATTAAGATATAGAATAGTCTAGCCCAAAATGGCTAACCCAAAGTACATAAACCGACGATTACATCCTTAACGAACCAAGTTACGACAAGACTACGAGCCTCAGAATGAATAACACTATGACGGGACGGGGCCGTCATGCCTGAATATACAAAATAACCACGACTCCAGGGAGAACCATACCAAAAGTCGAGCCTCCGAAGAAATGGAGCTCACGACACTGAGTACAAGATCCTAGGAATGAGGATCTACCACCGCTTTCCACCTGCGGCGTGAACGGCCAGGAAGGGGGTCGATACACAACGCACCAAGTATGTAAAGCGGAAAATCTGTAGTAATATCATAAGTCCAAAATACTGAAGTTATAGATAAAACCAAATTATGTTGCCTTTGTGCCTTACTAATAATGAGAGTAACAAGTATACATTTTATAGCATAAAAATATGAGGCTCTTGATCATAACTGGGTACCTCGCCAGTGGTATGATTAAGCAATCCTACTCGCGGGACTATTTCACCCGCATAGGTCTGTGGACCCGCGTGAGGTCATCCGCCTCGTCATAGGACTATTTCACCGCGTGGGACTATTTCACCGCGTGGATCTGTGGATCCGCATGAGTACCATCGCGTACTCGCGTGGGACTATTTCACCCGCATGGATCCTATGGTCGGATCGCGTGAGTACAAGCGCCGCTCGCATCATGGGTAGCAAATTCATGGCATAAATAATAACCGGGGTTTACGTAACAATATAAATATATATAACATAGCTCATCCGGCTATTAAACATAACATAAGCACTACCTACTATCACATCACAACATAAGCACTTCTGGCTATCATAACTTAAGCAAGTTAAGAATCACCTAACTTTTTATTAATAGTATTAATACATCCTCTCATTTTAGTATACCTAAGGCACGATCATGTCTTTTAATAAAAAAATCAGAATTTAACCCAAGTATCATGTACCTCTAACCTTTTAAGAAATAACTCTTTTTATACAAAAATTCCAAGATACTAATCACCATAGTATCAAGCTACGATTTCTTTTCAAAACAAGTCACATTTCCTTTTAAAACTATCTCAAGCTTCTAAATTAAGTGACTTCATTTCTTGTAAAACCTTAGGCAATTCATGCCTTAAAACCATTTTCCTTCCACAAGTTCAAATCATCAAAACCTTTCTCCATTAAACTTTCACAAACTAATATAACCAACTCCCATAAAGCCGTTATATTAGAGTTAAACAATAGTAAAACACATTCCCTTAAGTCGAGGATTTTTATACTTTTCTTTTAAAGCGAAGCAAGTATCAAATACTTATAACAAGCGAAGATTTCCAAATCTTGACGTCTACGTACTACATAGGTACAACTAATCATGCTCAAGAGATAGGAAAGCTCCACATACCTCTTGGTCAATCCACAAGCTAAGTCCATTTACATGCGTAGTATGTCAACCTAAAATGACCACAATATGTTTATCAAGCTCTAATTATAATGCAGAATTTTTCCAAGTTAAAGTCACCAATTTCCTACGGAAAATTGGGCAGCGTTTCCTTTGTTTCTACATACTTTGCCACCTTTTCCAAGGTCGATTTTTAACGCTCAAATGCCATGTTTAAGACTCAACAACCAACCAACACCAAGGGGATTACACACCTAAACTTTGTTGTGTAAAAATTCAGCCCCACAAGTTATAACAACTAACCCAACAAGTCTAATGTAGTATTTAGGCAACAACATGCTCATAAAATCCCCCTAACCAATTCTTTCATAATCACACCCCATTTCTTACATGCAACTACTCTAAGTGCATTTTTTTCAACTACAAGTTCTTCCTATTAAACATGCAACACCCAATACCAACTACAAGAGAAGAAATGTTACCTTAAGTTTTAGCCAAACTTATTCCAACACCTTGCTAGCCTTTTTCTCCAAGAACACCACCACAATAGCACTTCTAAGCTAGTCACAAACTTCCTTCTTGCCTTTAACCTTTCAGATTTTCTTAGGCTAGAACACCTCTTGAGGTTTTAGAGAGAAGGGGGAGCTCAAGCTTTGGAGAGAGAGAGAGTAAAGATGAAAGATGGAAAAGTGACCAAGCCTTGGTCAATTATATTGCATGCATTCTGAAAATCAGATGGGGGGGACACTTGTCACCCTCTCATGGCCTCTTTTAAAACAAAAATCAGATTTTCTAAGTTTTTCCGCCCAAATTTCCCGTCTCGGCGCCGCGGCCCTGCTTCCCGGCGCCGCAACTCCTGCGGACCCTCGGATCTTTCGGTGCGCCTCGCTTCCGGCGCCCGGCCACGAGCGTGTTTCTCTAATTTCGTGACGGCCACACGCACGGCCCGAACCACGGGGTATAACATTCTCCCCCCCCTAGAAACATTCGTCCTGAATGTTCCTTCTAGCCTTACACAAAACACAATAAAACATATCTTCTTAACTATTCATTTGCAAATAAGAATGCTCCCCGAGCCACAACATTACTCAAGCATAATCAACTAAATTAACACCAATCAGTAGGAAAGGGGGTTACCTGGAGGTATAAGGAATAAGTGTGGGTATTTCTTCATCATATCATCCTCCGCTTCCTACGTCATCTCCTCTCTGTTCTCGTTCCGCCATAAAACCTTGACGGAAGCCACCTCCTTCGTCCGGAGTCGTCTAACTTGACGATCGAGTATCGCTATGGGACTCTCATCACGACAACTCTCTGTCACTGAATATCTGAATTGGGTGCACTCTGAGCGGATCTCCAACGCATTTCCGTAACATAGACACGTGAAAAAGCGGATGTACCGCCAAGATCGGACGGCAGATCCAACTCATAGGCAACCTTGCCCACTCTTGGACAATCGATACGCCCGATGTACCTTGGGTGAGTTTCCCTTTCCTCCCAAATCTCATCACACGCCGCCATGGGTGACACTTTCGAAAGACCCAATCATTAACCTCAAACTCTAAGTGTCGACGCCGATGATGCGCATATGATTTACGCCGACTACGGGCTGCGAATAACCGCTCTGGATAAGCTTCACCTTATCCACTGTGAACCAAATCGGCCCGATTAATCGCCTTCTCCACTTCAAACCAACTATCGGTGACTGCACTTCCTCGTATAAGGCCTCATAAGGCGCCATCGAACACTAGAATGGTAGCCGTTGTTATAAGCAAACTCCACAAGAGGTAAATGATCCTCCCACTACCCGAAATCAATAACACAAGCCCGCAGATATCCTCGAGTGTATGCGGATAGTGCGCTCGACTGTCCGTCCGTCACGAGTATGAAGCGCCGTCTTGAGACTCACTGTGTCCCTAATCCTTACGGAAAGACCTCGAAGTTAGCGTGTTGGGCTCCTCTATCGATATAATCGACACAGGGACTCGTGCGATCTCACAATCTCACTAATATATAATCTGGCGCATAGTCCTCGGTGGCGTCGTCTGGCCCGGAAGAAAGTGGGCTGATTTCGTCGACACAACAATAACCCAAATGGAATCATGTCTCCTGCAGGTGCGAGGTAACCCCGTAATAAAGTCCATGTTGACCACCTCCCACTTCCACATCGGAATATCAATAGCTGTAATAGCCGGCTTACGGTGCTCAACCTTAACTGGCGACAATTAGGACCGGGCAACAAAAGCCACGCGTCCTCTTCAAACCATCCCACCAATACATGCACTGAGGTCATGGTACATCTTAGTCGACCGGATGAATCGAATAACGAGCCGTGTGCCTCACGAGAATCTGGCGGCGAAGTCTGTCGCATCGGGAACACCTGGCCGGCCTCGAATCTTAGCACCCGTCGGTGCTACCTCAAATAGACTCTTCTCTTCTGGAGGCTGCGTCTCGATGCGTACCAAAATCGGATCCTCATCGCCGCCTCTTCACCTCCTCGGCGATGGAAGACTCGGCGACCTCTCAAACCAATTCCGTTACTAGCGGAATCAACCAAACGAACCCGAGGCTTGCTGGCGGGTGTAACTCTCGGACCATATCCCTTTTCTGCATGCAACATCGGATAGACTACCCATCGATCTGCGACTAAGGGCATCTGCAACTACATTGGCCTTCCGGGTGGTGCGAATATCAACATCGTAATCCTTAAGTAGCTCCAACCACGTCTCTGCGCAAGTTCATCTCCTGCCGGTGAAGATGTCGGAGACTCTTGTGGTGCGTGTAAATGTCCACATGAACTCCATATAAATAATGTCTCCGGATCTTGAGGCATGAATCATGCTGCCGACTCCAGTCATGTGTGGGATAGTTCTTCTCATGTTTCCTAAGCCGGGATGCATAAGCTATAACCTTGCCGTCTTTGTCAAAGACGCACTCAGCCCGACACACGACGGCGTCGCGATAAACCACATATCCATCTAAACCCTGCGGAAGAGTAAGAACGAGGCGGTCGTCAACTTCTCCTTTAGCTGGAAACTTTCCTCACAAGTATCCGTCGCGGAACATAGCGCCTACGAGTCGACTTAGTCAAAGTCTTTGAAATAAAGCAAACTTCTCCACAAACCTCCGATAATAACTGCGAGGCCCAAGGCTGCGCCTTGTCGGTGTAGTGGGTGCAGGCCAAGTCTTGGCCTCAATCTTTCTTTGTATCAACCGAATAACATCGGCTCCGATAACATGTCCTAAGAAAGCCACTGAAGCCACCAAAACTTCGCGTTTGAGAACTTGGCATACTGTTGCCGGTCCACGAGGACTCGACACCGTCCTCAAATGATCAGTATGCTCTGCTGCGTGCGCGAATACACCAAGATATCATCGATGAAAACTATAACGAACATATCCAAGAATGTCACGAACACCTATTCATCAAATCCATGAATACCGGCTGGGCGTTGGTCAACCCGAAAGACATCACCGAACTCATGGTGCCCATACCGGGTCTGAATGCGATCTTCGGGATATCGCCTCTCTAACTCGCTTTTGATGATAACGAGCAGTCTATCTTGGAAAAACATCTCGCACCTGGTCAAACAAATCATCAATCACGGGGAGGATATCTATTCTTGATAGTTACCTTGTTCAATTTGTAATCAATACCGCATCTGCGGCGTCCATCTTTCTTCTTTACAAATAACAGGTGCTCCCGAGGAGAAACACTTGGCACGATAAAGCCTTTTTCCGCCAAATCTTTGGTGGTCCTTCATTCCTTCAACTCGGCGGGTGCCGTCACGTATGGCGGGATAGATATCGGTCAGTGTGCGGTGCCAAATCGATGCAAAACTCAATCTCCTCTCGGGAGGATGCGGAAGCTTCGTCTGGAAAGCGTCGAAAACTCTCTAACCACGGGCCGGATGAAGGTCGGTATCTCACCTCGATGTCGAATACCCGAACGAAATGGTAAATATACCCATTCCGTACCATCTTCCTAGCCTTGAGGTAAGAAATAAACCTACCGCCGGCGATGCGGTATTCCTTCCACTCGATAACGGCTCACCAGAAACGGAACCGAACTAACCTCTCTCTACGGTCCACGTTGGCATAGCAAGGCGCTAGCCAATCCATACCCATAATCACATCGAAGTCTGCCATGTCCAACTCTATCAAGTCGGCTAGAGTCGGCGACCATCTATAGTCATGGGCAAGCCTTATATACGCTCGGCTAACACCCAAGCACCGCGGCGTAGCCACCTCAAAGATTCTATAGACTCGGGATCTATCCTATTCTACCAAGAATATGAGGAGATATATAGGGCGGTAGAACACGGATCTATCAAAGCATAAACATCACGAAGAAACCAACAATGTACTGTGGCGACATCCGGTGGCGCCTCGCGGTCACGGCATCGGACATAGCATAGATGCGGTTCGAGGACCGAAGCTGGAACCTCTACCACGACCCTGCGCGCGGCCTTTACGTCGTGAACACCGCCTCGGGCGCATCGCCAGGCGATGAAGATCCGACCATCGACCTGTCGGTGAGCCATCATATTCCGCCACTGCGGACAATCTCTCCTCAAATGGCCTGGCATCGCGAGAATAACAAGCTCACGGAGGAACACGACACCCCGTAATGGCAATCACCACATCGACCACCGAGGCATAGGTGGCCTCATCGGCCGGAACTCTGGTCCTCCGAAACCGAAGCCACGGAACCTGTCCCGCTCTCGAATACTCATGCGTCCGAAGATGGTGGAGGAGTGCTCGGGCCGGTGTGGTGCAAATCTGTGCTGTTTGGGGTTGTCTACCCTAAAACTACGGAGGACCTGCTGTCACGGCCTCTTCTGGCGATACACTGCCGATCCGTCGGCCCTGCGTTCTCACACGAGAGCATGTGCTGCGTGCGGGCAATGTCCATGCGGTGGAGAGCCACCCGAGCAACTCTCGGCCAAGTGATCATCGAGTCATGTGACATAGCGGTGCACCACGTCCTCCATGTATGCGCTACAATGCGGGCACATACCTAGCCAATGAATCAAACTCCACGTTGTACTCACCGGGCCGTCGCCCATTCTGTCTCGGCGTCAAAAATCTATCGGCCCGAGCCTCTCATCTGCGGTGGCAAGAAATGGCCAAATGCGCCTCGAGAACTTCGTCCCCAAAGCAGTGAAGCGCATGCTCCCGGGGCGGTTCCGCGAATCATACCGATCCAGCTGCGGTGTCCGCGGCCGTCACGAACCTAATACCACGACTCGGTCTCGGCCCCGTCACCCTCGTGATCCTCTGCGCAATCGGATAAACTCCTGCGGATCATCCTCGTGCCTCGACCCATAAAACTACGGTGGCTGCGGCTCAAAAGTCTCTCGGTCTCGTTAGACTGGCTGAACTACGGTCTGGCCGGGCTGCTGTCTCAACCTATCCTCGCTGCGGCCCACGATCACGGCGATGGCGGGCTATCTCCTTGTAGCCCATATCCTGCGCCACGGCTCTTTGGGTGGAGGCTCAGTCTCGCGGTCTCGGCGATCATTTCTGCGCCTCGACTCTCTTTGGGGTTGGCGGCGTCGTAGAACTTCGCCGTCCAAACACCTCGTCACAGTAAGGGCGGGCACGTGCCACTGGTGATCTCGGTGCCCTGCGGTAGTTCCTCTCTTGCCTTGCCGCCACGGGCTGCGGTTGCCTTGCGCGGAGACATAAGCGTCACGGAAAAATACGTCGGAGGAAATTCAACCTATAGCGGCTCATTGCACGATCTTAGAGTGAAAGAATGGGAACCAATCCTAAATATCCTGCGACCTCACGATTATAGATGTGGTGCCTGACACACCGATAATCAAGACTCTACTGATACGGCTGTAGACTCTTTCAGGATTAATCGCTCTGATACCACTTTTGTCACGACCGAACCGGACGTGACCGGTGCCTTAACCCGGGCACCCTAGTGACACAACATCAGAGAAAACCAGCGGAATATAAACTCAAGATAAACAACCATTAAGATATAGAATAGTCTAGCCCAAAATGGCTAACCCAAAGTACATAAACCGAAAAGTTACATCCTTAACGAACCAAGTTCTGACAAGACTACAGGCCTCTAAGAATGAATAACACTATGACGGGACAGGGCCCCGTCATGCCCCTGAATATACAAAATAACAACGACTCCAGGGAGAACCATACCAAAAGTCGAGCCTCCGAAGAAATGGAGCTCCTGACACCTGAGTACAAGATCCTAGGAATGAGGATCTACCACCTGCTTTCCCTTACCTGCGGCATGAACGCAGCCCAGGAAGGGTCGATTACCTAACGTACCAAGTATGTAAGCGGAAAATCTTGTAGTAATATCATAAGTCCAAAATACGCTGAAGTTATAGATAAAACCAAATTATGTTGCACTGTGCCTTACTAATAATGAGAGTAACAATTATACATTTTATAGCATAAAAATAGGAGGCTCATGATCAAAACAGGGTACCTCGCCCGTAGTATCATTAAGCAATCCTACTCCTGGGACTATTTCACCCGCATAGGTCATGTGGACCCGCATGAGGTCATCCGCCTCGTCATAGGACTATTTCACCCGCATGGGACTATTTCACCCGCATGGATCCTGTGGATCCGCATGAGTACCATCGCGTACTCGCATGGGACTATTTCACCCGCATGGATCCTATGGTCCAGATCCGCATGAGTACAAGCGCCGCACTCGCATCATGGGTAGCAAATCCATGGCATAAATAATAACCCGGGGTTTACCCGTAACAATATAAATATATATAACATAGCTCATCCGGCTATTAAACATAACATAAGCACTACCGGCCTATCACATCACAACATAAGCACTACCGGCCTATCATAACTTAAGCAAGTTAAGAATCACCTAACTTCTTATTAATAGTATTAATACATCCTCTCATTTTAGTATACCTAAGGCACGATCATGTCTTTTAATAAAAAAATCCGGGAATTTAACCCAAGTATCATGTACCTCTAACCTTTTAAGAAATAACTCTTTTTATACAAAAATTCCAAGATACTAATCACCATAGTATCAAGCTACGATTTCTTTTCAAAACAAGTCACATTTCCTTTTAAAACTATCTCAAGCTTCTAAATTAAGTGACTTCATTTCTTGTAAAACCTTAGGCAATTCATGCCTTAAAACCATTTTCCTTCCACAAGTTCAAATCATCAAAACCTTTCTCCATTAAACTTTCACAAACTAATATAACCAACTCCCCATAAAGCCGTTATATTAGAGTTAAACAATAGTAAAACACATTCCCTTAAGTCGAGGATTTTTATACTTTTCTTTTAAAGCGAAGCAAGTATCAAATACTTATAACAAACGAAGATTTCCAAATCTTGACGTCTACCGTACTACATAGGTACAACTAATCATGCTCGAGAGATAGAAAAGCTCCACATACATCTTGGTCAATCCACAAGCTAAGTCCAATTTACATGCGTAGTATGTCAACCTAAAATGACCACAATACGTTTATCAAGCTCTAATTATAATGCAGAATTTTTCCAAGTTAAAGTCACCAATTTCCTACGGAAAATTGGGCAGCGTTTCCTTTGTTTCTACATACTTTGCCACCTTTTCCAAGGTCGATTTTTAACGCTCAAATGCCATGTTTAAGGCTCAACAACCAACCAACACCAAGGGGATTACACACCTAAACTTTGGTGTGTAAAAATTCAGCCCCACAAGTTATAACAACTAACCCAACAAGTCTAATGTAGTATTTAGGCAACAACATGCTCATAAAATCCCCCTAACCAATTCTTTCATAATCACACCCCATTTCTTACATGCAACTACTCTAAGTGCATTTTTTTCAACTACAAGTTCTTCCTATTAAACATGCAACACCCAATACCAACTACAAGAGAAGAAATGTTACCTTAAGTTTTAGCCAAACTTATTCCAACACCTTGCTAGCCTTTTTCTCCAAGAACACCACCACAATAGCACTTCTAAGCTAGTCACAAGCTTCCTTCTTGTCTTTAACCTTTCAGATTTTCTTAGGCTAGAACACCTCTTGAGGTTTTAGAGAGAAGGGGGAGCTCAAGCTTTGGAGAGAGAGAGAGTAAAGATGAAAGATGGAAAAGTGACCAAGCCTTGGTCAATTATATTGCATGCGTTCAAAATCGGATGGGGGACACTTGTCACCCTCCCATGGCCTCTTTTAAAACAAAAATCAGATTTTCTAAGTTTTTCCGCCCAAATTTCCCGCCTCGCGCGCCATGCTTCCGGCGCGGCGGCGCAACTCCTGCGGACGCCGGATCTTTCGTGCCGTCGCTTCCGGTGCCGGCGCTGGAACTTCAGCCACCGCACTTCACCCGCGCTTGGCGCGCGGCCGCCTCGTGCGCGGCTCGAACCACGAGCGTGTTTCTCTAATTTCTCGCACGGCCCCACACGCACGGCCCGAACCACGGGGTATAACAGAAAGCCGTACTTAAATTAACTCGGGTGCCTAACCCTTTCTGAAATGACTTCCAGAAGTTAGTTGTAAACTGAGCACCTCAGTCAGATATAATAGAAACTGGCACACCATGAATTCGAACAATCTTCTTAATATATAACTTCGCGTAGTTCTTGACTGTGTAGGTAACTTTCACCGGTAAGAAATGAGCTGATTTGGTCAGTCTGTCAACGATCGCCCAAATGGAATCGAATTTACGGAAAGAATGAGGTAATCCCGTAATGAATTCCATATTAATCATTTTCCATTTTGACATTGGAATTTCGATGTTTAGAGTCAAGCCACCGGGCTTTTGGTGCTCTATTTTTACCTACTAACAGTTGGGACACTGAGCTACGAACTCTGTCACGCTCCTCTTCATATCGTTCCACCAATAAATGCTCTTGAGGTCATGATACATTTTAGTTGATCCCAGATGGATAGAATATCGTGAATAATGAATTTCTGTCATAATGCTATCCCACAATCCTGCTACATTTGGAACACATAGACGGCCCTGGTGCCTGAGAGTTCCATGTTCATCAATCTCAAAGGTCGTGGTTTTCTTTTGCTAAATGCCTTCTCTTATCTTCTTCAAACTAGTGTCTTCCCATTAGCGTTCCTTAATTTTTTATATGAGGGATGATTCTGACATGTTCCGAATCACAAAACCACCATCTTCTGAATCCATTAATCGGATTCCCAAACTAGCTAACTGATGAAGCTCACTCACCAATTCCTTCCTTTTGACTTGCGCTTGCATCGAATAGAGCTAAGTGTGTCTGCTACCACATTAGCTTTATCAGGGTGATATAAGATGTTCACATCATAATCCTTCAATAACTCAAGCCATCTTCTTTGTCTCAAGTTGAGCTCATTCTGTTTGAATATGTATTGCAGAATTTTATTGTCCGTAAAGATGTCGATATGAACACCATATAAATAGTACCGCCAAATCTTCAGTGCATATACTACCGCAACCAATTCTAAATCATATCTCATATAGTTCTTTTCATGTTTCCTCAATTGCCTTGAAGCATAGGCAATCACTTTACCATGCTGCATCAACATGCATCCCAAACCTGTTCCCGAGGCATTACAATAAACAACATAACCTTCTGATCCCTCTGGAAGAGTAAGGACTGGAGCTGATGTTAATCTATCCTTTAGCTCCTGGAAACTCCGCTCACAAGCATCGGACCACTGAAATTTTATAGCCTTTTGTGTCAACTTCATCAATGGCCTTGATATGGTAGAAAATCCTTCCACAAATCGTCTATAATAGCCGGCTAGGCCTAGAAAGTTGCGAACCTCTGTTGGAGTCGTAGGCCTCGACCAATTATTCACTACTTCAATCTTCTGAGTGTCAATTCTTATACATTCGTCTGACACTATATGACCCAAAAAAGTTATTTTCAGCCAAACTCACACTTGGAGAACTTTGCATACAACTTGTGATCCCGGAGAGTCTATAGTATTATCCGTAAATACTCCACATGCTCTGCTTCCGAGTGATAAAAACCAGAATATCATCTATAAATACTATTACAAATACGTCCAGGAATGGGCAGAACACGATGTTCATTAGATCCATAAATGTTGCTGGTGCATTCGTGAGTCCAAATAGCATTACTAGGAACTCGAAATGTCCATACCTTGTCCTAAAAGTCGCCTTGGGAATATCCTTCTCCTTAACCTTTAGCTGATGGTACCCCGACCTTGGGTCGATCTTTGAAAATCATCTTGCACCTTGTAGCTGGTCAAACAAGTCATCAATTCTGGGAAGAGGATACTTGTTCTTGATAGTAACTTTATTCAGTTGTCGATAGTCGATACACATTCGCAATGAACCATATTTCTTTCGTACGAACAATACCGGCGCTCTCCAAGGGGATATGCTAGGCCTAATAAAGCCTTTCTCGAGCAGATCCTTTAATTGCTCCTTTAATTCTTTCAATTCAGCTGGAGTCATTCTATAAGGAGGAATATATATCGGTTGGCGTCTGGCAACACATCTACACCAACCTCAATTTTCCTTTCAGGATGAAGACCTGGAAGTTCGTCTGGAAATACGTCAAGAAATTTATTAACCACTGGAATTGATCGAGATATAGGTGGATCGATATAGATATCCCTCACCCGAACCAGGTGGTATATACAACCTTTAGAGACCATCTTTCTTGCCTTAAGGTATGAAATAAACCTAACTTTTGGCATTGACGTATTACCCTTCCATTCCAGTACTAGCTCGTCTGGGAACTGGAATCTAATAATCTTCGTTCGGTAATCAACATTAGCGTAGCATGACGCTAGCTAATCCATTCCCATAATAACGTCGAAGTCAACCATTCCTAATTCCACCAAGTCTTCTTGGGTCTGATAACCACAAGCTAATACTACACAGTTCCGGTAGACCCATGACTACTAATTCGCCAATCGGTGTAGATACCACAAATGGATCTTTAGTCAACTCAGGATCCATGCCAAATTTATAGGCAACGAGAGGAGTAATATATGATGAATTTGAGCCTGGATCTAACAGTGCATACATATTGCGTGAAAAGACTGATAATGTACTTGTAATGATGTTAGGTGAGGACTCCTGATCCTGTCGCCCCATCAATGCATATGTGCGATTTTGGCTCCTACATCTGCCTCGACCGACTAATGTCTGTTAACCTTGCCCTGACGGGCATACTAATCGTCGTGAAGCTGCCGCAGATTCGACTGGTTGAGCTCGAACACCATCGCCCCCTGTAGGACAGTCTCATGCAAAATGACCAGGTTCTCCACAAGAATAACATACATTTGATCCTTGTTGTCATGGTCATATGTGGGTCTTACCACATCGCCTGAATCGAGCCAACGACAGTCTCATCTGCATAGAATTCCCTCTATAATAAGATCCTATCGCTGGTGAACCCTTACCTGGGCCTGACTGAACATACCGACTAGCCCTCGATCCTGGAAATGGCAATGATGCGCTGGTTGCTGGGTTAGTTGGTCGCCCAAATAGCTGTGGCATGGGCCCACCTCCGAAATCTCTCCTAATACAGATAGATCGGGCACTCTTATGTTGGTCCTTGTCACGTTCTCGATCAACTTGTTGTTGCCTTTTGCGATCCTCCAGGTTTTGCATAAGCCTAGATACGAGAAATATCCATATTCGGATTCAAAGAAGCTGTAGTAAAATCGTTGATCAAGTGTGGCCTCAAGCCAGTAACGAACCTGTGTGCCCGGTCACTCATTTCTGCTACAATCGTGGAAACATATCGAGATAATGAGTTTAACTGCAAGCTATATTCTCGGACGCTCACGCTGCCCTGCTCAAGACGTATGAATTTGTCCTGCTTGGCCCGTCGAAGCTCGACTGGCAATAAATATCGTAAAAAGGCCTCTGAAAACTCTCCCCATCCAGCTGGTGTAGCACGAGGTCCCCTGGACTGCTCCCATGTTTCATACCAGGTTACTGCGAGATCCCACAGTCTATAAGAAGTAAATTTTACCGACTCAACATCGGTAGCGTCCATCACCCGCAGAGTACGTTGTATTTGATATAAAATATTTTATGGGTCTGCGTGCAAGTCTGATTCCGTAAATACCGGAGGGTCTAGATTAATGAAATCCAGAGCTCTTGCACTAGAGGCTCTGTCTGAAGGACTGGGAACCTGTTGTTGGGCTTGATCGTGTTACACCCCGTAAATTCAAGAGAATGAGATAAGAACGTACGAAAGAAAATAAGGTTTGAATTTAGAAAGATAAGTTGGCAAAAATGTTGTAGGCAGATTTTCAGTCAACTTTGGAGCGGTATATCTCCTAGTTCAATAGGAGTTTTTAGGTGTTTCAAAAGCCTAGTATGAAGTTCGTTGAGTCTAGTTTCCAACGCAACAAACCGCTCATCGATAGGACATCGGAGTAGAAAGTTATGGACATTAGAAGTTCGGTTGACGGAGGAGAAAGAAAGCTTCAGTCAGGCGCCACAGCGCCACGGCGCCGGCAGCAGGGCCGCGGCGCCGAAAGCCCTGAAGTGTTCTGAAGTTGCAGCGCCGCGGCGCCGGCTGCAGGGCCGCGGCGCCGAGGCGGGATTTTTAGCGAAAAAGGGGAAAATCAGAAGATATTTGTGTAAAGGCCTATGGGAGGGTGACAAGTGTCCCTCCCATCTTTTTGACCAAGATAAAGTCTTATATTATGACCAAGTCTTGAAGACTTGGTCATTTGGAAAAGGTTCTTCCTAAAAGAAAATCCTCTTCTCTTCTTTCAAAAAAATTGATAAACCCTAAGTGTGATGAGATTTTTGGAAAGACATCAAGAAGGAAATATGTTGGCAAACTTGTAGAGGGTTCGTGTGGGTGATTTTTAAAGTGAGGAAGAGTTACGGAAAGAGGGCTAAAGTGGGCGATTTGTTGGATTGTTTTGGGCAAATTCCAAGGTAAAAATTCATTCTCCTTTTAAAGTAAATTATGTCACGTGTTGTAGAAATTGGAAAAGGGTATTGTGGTGAGTAAAATGGATATAAGAATCGAAGGTTTTCATGTTATAAATGAAAGCATAAAAAGGGAAATTTTCAAGTTCTAGTCGTGGATATTTATGGTCGTCATCTTCACTTTTTATGTGGGGTTTATTGAAGTGATTTTAGTCGTTCAAATTGTCAATATGTAGTAACTTTGGAATAACGACTAGGATTGAAAAGGATGATATGTGAGCATGTTGTAGCCGAGGAGTTGCCTTAAACTAATTGGATTGTTTAATATGAATTGTGGGGGCAAAATTTTACACGTCCAGTTAGGCGTGTAATCCCCTTTGTATTGCTAAATTGTTGGGCCTTAAATGTGGCGTTTGGTTATTGAATTAGGGCCTTGAAAAAGGTGGAAAAATACGTAGAAACAAAGGAAGTGCTGTCCAATTTTTCGTAGAATAAGGGACTTTACAATTAGAATATTCTACGTTGAAGCTAGAAGCTAATAGACGTATTATGGTCATTATAGGTTGACATACTACGGACGGCATATTGGACTTAGCAACTGGATTAAGCCGGAGAGGTATGTGGAAACTTTCTTATCTCTTGAGCATGAGAGGTTATAAATGTATAAGTACGGCAAATGTACGTGATTTAAATGAAGTCAGTTCATTTGATATACCTGACTTGTTTTAAGAATGTCTCAGTTGGTTGAGTTAGAGAATTAACTCACTTGTTCTTAAGGAAAGGTTAAAAGAATGGTTTATTCTAATAAGGTAGACAAGGATTTCTTGACATGAAAAAGTATAGAATACTTGAGTTGGAAAGTATTGATTCTTGAACTATTCTAAAGATACGAGACCTGATTTCTAAGTTAAGAAACTTGTTTTCTAAAGTTAAGAGACTTGAAGTATTTTGAAAGTGATGTAACTTGATTTGAAAGTATAAGTCTCTTGGTCATAAAAAGAATGAATTTGTCTAAGACATAAAGAGTTATAACGGCTTTATGGGAAGTTAGTTATGACGGCTTTATGAAAGGATAAGGATGTCTTAGTTTCTAAAGCATAAAGTTAGTATAACGGCTTTATGGGAAGTTGGTTATAACAACTTTATGGAAGGTTGAAGGAATGGTTTTCTCGAGTAAGGTAAACAAAGATGAATGACTTGAAATAAAGAAGGGCAATTTGATTTAAAGGCATCAATTGCCTAAAGTTTAAAGTAAGGGTCACTTGATTTAGAAGCCTAAAAGTATAATTCTAAGTGTAGTGTCGTATGTGAAATGTAGATTAACCTTGATACTACGAGTGTTAGTATCTTGGGGTTTTATATGAAAATGAGTCTTTTGAAAGAATAGAAGTATATAGTACGTTGGGTTAAATTCCCGAAAATTGTTACGTGATATGAAAGTGCCTTGAGGTTATAAAATGAGATCCATTTGGTATGTTAATGAAAGTCTAAAGATTTTATGAACTTGCCTATACTCGATTGTGATAGCCTTGGAGTGCAAGTATTATGTTGTTACGCTGTCGTGACTCTCAGTTGGAGGGTCGGTTGTCTTGTTGTGAGATTATTTGGACGTACCGACATTGATGGAGGATTCCACGGGTATGTTTCCATTGTGATTGATTCATGGACATACTTGCGATGGAGGATTCCGGGGCATGCTATCATGATGCGGGTTAAATTCCCGGATACTATTACTACTCCATAGATTAGCTCTCCATGAAGACAAGTACTCGAGATGAGGGATTCCACGGGCATGTTATATACGATTATTACTCCATGAATTAGCTCTCCATGAAGACATGTACCCGAGATGAGGGATTCCACGGGCATGTTATATACGATTATTACTCCATGGATTAGCTCTCCATGAAGACATGTACCCGAGATGAGGGATTCCACGGGCATGTTATATACGATTATTACTCCATGGATTAGCTCTCCATAAAGACATGTACCCGAGATGAGGGATTCCACGGGCATGTTATATACGATTATTA
This sequence comes from Przewalskia tangutica, assembly GCA_029844215.1. Classification (NCBI taxonomy): domain Eukaryota; kingdom Viridiplantae; phylum Streptophyta; class Magnoliopsida; order Solanales; family Solanaceae; genus Przewalskia; species Przewalskia tangutica. The sequence goes on along the minus strand of CM056733.1, from coordinate 9,555,577 downwards.
CTCCGTGGATAGCTCTCCATGAAGACATGTACCCGAGATGAGGGATTCCATGGGCATGTTATATATGATTATTACTCCATGGATAGCTCTCCATCAAATTGCCCTTCTTTATTTCAAGTCATTCAACTTTATTTTAGACTATTATGATTTAAATTACAGTACTTTCAGTACTTCCAGATAGGGCAGCAGTCGCGGGCCCGTGGTCGAGTCGTGACAGATCGGCTACCAATTGTGTCAATAACTGGACTACACTTCGCATCTCAAGATCTACAACTAGAGTATCAAGTGGAGGTACTGGGGGTACTGCAGCTCCACTACTCTCATCCGATGGCCCAAACTAGGAGCATCGTACGAAGGGGTCGTACCGAGGGTTTCACTCTATACCTCGCTAGCAGGTGGAAGTCGGCTGGTACCTTCACCCGCAGTCGAATCCAATGTTCTCATACTTTTAAATTTTTTCTTTGCTATAGGCATCGCTAGAATTATAAATACGAAATGGATTAGGAGTAAAATACTTATAACTTAGTTCTATAACACGATTTATAAAATGAAAGAATGGAAACTATCCCTAAATGTCAGACAGCCTCCTGCGTATAAGTACGGTGCATAACATACTCATACACAATACTCGACTAGACACGACTTGTAGACTCCGTAGGACAGACATGCTTTGATACCAAGTTTGTCACGATCCAAACCGGAGGGCCGCGACGGGCGCCCAGATCCCACCCGTCAGGTACCCCAAATCTCATAATCATCGTATAATCATAATAAGCACGAGCTAAACCGAAAAGGTTATGAAAACTTTTAACCAGAAAATTGACTTATACATATATACATACGCATGCCAAGGCCGACGAGGCCATACAAAACTACTATACACAGGACATCTATCTACAAGCCTCTAAAGAGTGTACAACATCAATAGGTTGGGACAAGGCCCCGCCATACCCATATAGACCGTCGTCCTGTCTGTACGAACCTGCGGGCATGAAACACAGCGTCCCCAGCAAAAAGGAACGTCAGTACAACTGATGTACTGAGTATGTCAAGCATAAGAAATAACATAGCTAAGATATATTATAATCTAAAACAGAAACACTGACCAACATTATATACCTTTGAGGGTCCTAGTACATATGTCTAAATGTTTTACGATACCAATGCAGTATACTGATGGCTACACGGGCGTCTTTCTTTTCATAACAGCCTCTGTGGGCATAATATACATAACTGTCATGCATGATGCAAATTCGGTATACTAACTATTTCCCATAACCGTCACACAGGCTTTCGATTATATTGGAATCCTACTTTCTGATAACTGTCACACATGCTTTCGGTAGTATCGAAATCCTACTTCCCATGACCGCCACACGGGCTTTCGATCAAATCATAACCGCCACAAATGCTTTTAATTATATCATATATAAGCCATGCTTGTTAGCCATGCTGGCTTCAATGTTGGCTTCTTAGGTCGCTTTTGTGATAATCTGTACCAGCTGCAGGTGGTGTGTGTATATAACGTCTTTTTCCCTTTCTTTTTCATTCCCCTACATATATATAATAATTACCATATAGTAATGTGCATAGCACAAGTGGTCCAGGGTAATATGCGAATGCAATGCAAATGAATATACATGAATGGTAACACCATATTTCAATTTCAACGGGTGACATATTACCTTTGACGATACTGTAAATATCATTATCATCTTTTTTATATGTCTCATTAAAGACTTAAAAACAATTTCGACACGCTTTCAGCATAGGAATCAATAACATGATTATTCTTAATTTCTAGAAGTAGAATAAATTATGGAATAATACCACGGTTATATTTCATTTCATGAAATATGCCAAAAGAATAAAATAATTTGTCTTCACGTATCTTAGTTAAATCGGGAAAATTAGTCTTGCTCGATTCTCCTTTAAAATACACTGGTCGAAAATAACGGCTTAAATACTAATTATTGCAGAATTCAAAATAGAGGTTTGTGTTAATTGTATGCAGAGGTTGAAGTAGTGAAATGATTTGTAAGATTTTCTTTTCCTTTCAACCAAGTATTGATTGAAGTCGAGCATAGGTGTTAATGACCATATACTAATTTGGAAAGGAGAGGAAGTGAAGTGAATTGACAGCAAATGTCTCACTGTTTTAATGCCTCCCACTTAGCCAATTTTAGCGGTGGAAGGGTCATATTACCTCCACATATGCCCCTAACTGCTTAGTGATTTTATAAGTAATCCTAAGGGGTTACACGTCCCACCATCATTAGTAATTAGACCTCCCTCATACAATTTATCAGTCACACACATAATTAATTATTGATCTCAATCACTTAAATCATAATAATTTATAAAATCTTCATGTACCCAATGTCATAATTCTTGTAATATGACATTAGTCCATAACCTTGTTAAGCATAGACCAAAATTATTTTCAACTCCCATCGTCACACTTGTTGTATCCAAAATTATTTCTGCATCACATCATTTTATATACTAATCTCCTATTGGCATATATAAATATAATAAAAAATTTCCAAAGCTCGGGTCTATTTTCTTCATTTAGGTGCCCAAATTATTGTCCAAAATTACGAGACGTTACATATTGGTACGTAGGTAAAATATAAGAGACATAGAATGATGGACGATTATTTGCTAAACAATGAGTGTTCCACATTGGTAAATGAAGAAAGAAGTGTACGAAGCGTAAGATTAAAACGGGTCGAAAAACAGACCGCGAAGACACGGCGGGGCCGGGGCGCGGTGCCCCAAGTTGTGAGCCGCGGCGCTGAATGGTATTCTGGCCTACTGGAGCCGAGACGCCTCCGAGGCCGAGCTGCGGCGCTGCCCAGGCAGTGTCTGTGAAATGAAAGTCCAAAAGTTTGAATGATTATGGAGACATTTTGGAGCATTCAAATGTCAGTTTTTCCTCCATAAATCAGCCATTATTTGGCTGCATTACTTGGTGAATTAAGTGGTCATTTTATGACACTTAAATGACAATTACATGGGAACTTTAAAAGGCATTCTTACACTACTATAAATTGAGGCTTTGGCTCAATTGTTAAAAACACACTTCACACTTGTATAATTCAAATTTTTGAAATTCTTCCTCTCTAAGCACTCTTTCAAACACTCAAGGTTCTTCTTTTAGTAAACACTTGAGTTTCCTTTGCTAATTTGTTAGTTGTTATTTTATCTTGGGAGAGAGTTGCCTATTTACGTAAAAGAATTTATACGGGGCAATATTGTCCTAAGGACAGAGTGAATATCACTCGACTCAGTACAATTGTGACGCTACCAGATTTGGTGTCTCTTAATTTCAGGTTATCAATTAAAACATGCTGGCCATCATTAATAAAAAATAATTGACTAAGAATATTAAAACAAGAGTAAATAATAAGTAATAGATACATATTGTGTGATAATCGAACACACCCCATCAACCTCTTAATCCAACATTTCAACAAGAACTTGAACTTCTAGGTAACTTCTGCCCCTTAACGATGCAGAACAAGGTAATGCAACATAGCAAAAATAAGAGGTTTATAAAAGCCTGGGCAGATAAGTAACACATACAATTTGAATTAACACAATGAAGTAGGAAATAAAAGAGATCAAATAGTAGAAATATGTAACGGGAAGCACCATTCAGAAGGATCCAAAAACAAGTCCCAACTTCAAAGCAGTCCCAAACTTGTACATTTCAAACCAATGAAATGATGAAGACTACACATTTAACAAGAAAAGATTCAAAATATGTGTTAAGCCAATATATAAGATATGCGTAAACTTTAACATGGAACTCTGATGCAGTAAAACTAAACAATTAGCCCAACATTTTAGTTATAACAAGACATCATTAATCCATCTAAACTAATCCATAAGTGGTTTAAACATATCATCATAATTTTTCTTTCAACACAGTAAGATTGTAGCCCAGAAAGAAACAAATCATCAATGCCACTCATTTTTTCCAGATCAACTAACATGCAAAGGTCGATTGTAGTAATACATAAACAAAAAAGTAAAAACACTGCAAAAGCAGTGCAATAACAGGGGGGGAAACTGCAGCAACTCCAAAAGGCCTACTTACTTGTTCCTTAATCAAATTGGCTTCCTTGAAAGATCCTATATCACCAGACGTGGAGTTGTCAGGAGTCATAACGAAAATTTCATCTAAAGGCTTAATGTTCTGCAAAGCACACAAAACTATTAACTAAATAAATTCTTAAATAAAATTGATCACCTCCTTGAGTTTTTAAGTCTCAATTTTCATTTGCATCAATTTCCTCTTTCTCCTTTTGTTTCTCAACATTCTCATAAGCTTTCAATTTGCCTTTGAAGTTGCTGACATTCTTTTTCATTTTCCCACCATCCTCAAGTGCTTCCAATTTTTCTTCAAGCTCACAAATTTCTCTAATAAATTTGAAAAACGATCGCAATTCAATCTCATCATCACACTAAAATGATACAAATGTATGTTCATAACCAAAAGATAAAGATTTAGCTAGAAGATTGTGGAGATATGAAAAGAGTATTAGATCCAAAAATCCCACTTACTTGTTAACACTCTCAAGTTGTTCCTTAATTAAATTGGCTTCCTTGGAGCATTTTTATCATACAATAGCAACAACAGCCACTATGTAGATTTTTTTTTTATCATTTCTAGCCTTTTTGGAACTTACTTTTGTATTACTAACACCACCAACAAAATTAACTGTAGCATTAACACAAGTAGAATTAATTACATCAACCGAATTGTTATTATTTACAGCAGCCAAACCAATAGCCCAGTCATTGATGCAGCCATAGAATAGTTGGAGCATCTAATCAAATGACCCATTAATAGACATCAAGGTATCATAATCCTCCTGAATGGAACATCTAATCAACACATGTCTACTACACAGATAACCAATATTGACATGAGCTTTAAGTTTACACTGGAATTATGATCGACAAACACTAGAATTGTTCATCTTGGTCCTGGAAGAACCTCCAGTACTAGTTGCTGTTGTCGAAGTCTTAAGAGCTTGGGCATAATCTGAAGGAGTTATTGTTGTTCCTGAAGGTTGATCGATCAAACTTGTAGCTCCTATTTGTCCAAGAACATCACATTCACGAATTGGAAGATGACCCAGATTGTAATTTGGTTATTGATGTTGTTGAGGGTGATTGAGAGTTGGAAAATTAGAGGTATAGGACTGGATGACCTCGTGGGGAGGCCATCCAATCACTATCTCAGCCATTGAAGCTTCAATAGAATGTTTTGCAACAATGTCGTTCGAGAATGGAGAAAATCAATAGGCTAAAAATCGAGACACGGTGGTGTATGATAAATGTAGAAGAAGTTAAGACGAACTCAACGAGACCACTTTCGACCTTCCCAATTATCGGACGACTCTGAAAAAAGCTCGACGGTGGCTAGGGTTACCAAAAAAATTTGATCTGAATGGGGTGTTAATTGTGGTAGTGTCGATGTTTTTGGTTAGGTGTAGTATGTAGAGAATCGAAAGGCGAACACAGTGATACCACACACGACCGTCGTTCTTACAGAAGATCGCCGACAAATCAAATCACAAATCTGAAACTTGCGGGCCTGATTTACGTCGGTAGGGGAAAAATTGAACGATGTGAGAGGTATAGAATGAAAGAGGGAGAAAATACAAAGCCGACGGTATGTTTCTTGTCGTTAGAGATGACCGAAGACGGCCGATATCTGGAAAATATCCAGCGGCTACTGTTCATGGGCGTAAATTGAAGTTTTCGGAATGGTGTGGATTAGGGTTATATGTTGAAGGTCTTATTTGGATGATTAATAAATTGATGTTGTTATGAATTTGATCAATTTTAGTAATGAAAAACGAGTTTTAGTGTTAAATGGGTTGGGTCGGATGGATTAAAAAAAATTAAAAAAAAATGCTAATTTAAAAAACCGTCATAAAAATATGTAACAGTTGAAATCATCGTCACATCGCTGTCACAAAGTTGTGACAGTTAAAAAACCATCACATATCTGTCACAAAGGTCCATTGACCAGAAAGCCAATGCAAAAACCATCATAACGTGTGACGATTTTTAAAACCATCACACTCAAACTGTCTGTAGGTCCCTTTTTTGTAGTGCAAACTCATTCATAAGGTATTTGGCAGTCTCGTGGAAAGTCACCAATAGATATGAATCATAGAACTGATTGGAATAATGATGCAACCATATATCAGGAGTGATATGCGCATATCACATGTAGTTCAATGTATTTTACATACTACACCTTACCCAATATATCAGGAGTGATATGCGCATATAACTAAGGTTCACTCGTGATTCTAGAAATACTCGATAGAAGACGTTAAATCGGATATGACGATATCTGAAATATTCGCTTATCTATGGATTATGGTATTCTGGATGTCTAGTGGTTTTGGGAGAACACAGTGATGCAAACTGGATATAGATTTGGAGAACACCAAAATCCACAAGGGGATGTGTATGATGTCTTTCGAAATACTCTAAGCAAACTCGCATCGGTCGATTCGTGAAGGAATCGTAGTTTATCATTTTGTACAAAGCATGATGAGAAGTTGAGTAACTTCACGACCTCTAAGAGGATGTCCCTTATTAGGAGTAATTCATGCCTTCCTCAGTTATACAATGTAAGGGCACGGATGCGGCATCTGATCATCATGGGTGTCATTTCCTTAATTACTAATCAAATGATATAATAGACCCTTTAACTAAGGGACTACCCGAAAGATCAAGATTTCTTCCTGTCTAGGGGAATTGGCGTAAAACCCAAACAATAAGAAATGATACAGTGGATACCTAAACTTACTGACTGGAGATCCCAGGAATTAGGTTCAATAAAAAACTAAATCGTAAAGGTTCAGTGGAGCGCCTCGGTGGAAGCAATAGCACTTCAGATGATTATTTCTATAAAGACATAAATCTAAAGTCATTCACGCGATAGACATTAAAGTGCTACCTGCATGGTGGGTAGAGGTTAAGTTTCCAAAACCTTTGATGATCCTCACCGGTTGAGGTTAGGTTTGGAGAAACTTTTAATGGTGCCTAATACTAATGAAGTGGGATATAGAAGGATACCATGTAGGAGACCACCTACTAAAGTACGAGGACATGCCGCTTCAAATGAACGCACTTAAGAATCCAAGTGTTTCTACGACCACAACGGACAAAACATTAAGAAGAACAGAGTAAGGAAAATTGTTATATTGGTACCGTTGTCTTGGTTTACACTAAATACTGACGGTTCAAGACATCACGTTCATCGCTCAGTAAGTAAGTCTCTGATGGTATTCAACTATGTAAGGTTCAAAGGTACGATTACCGATCCAGATGCAACATCAGTCCGCCGAAAGATTGCTAGAAATGAACCTTATGAGTGCACAAAATCTCTTTCAGGAGGGGATTGTTGGAAATCTACTAATATGGAATTAAGTTTATCCCATTATTTATGACTCGAACAATTGGAATGTCGCACGTCGAAAATATCGTTTCCACACACGTGCATTCGTAGTGCCAAGTATCGTAAATTTCATTAGTGAAAGAGATATTGGTAAGTAAGTAAAATATTTGAGACATAGAATGATGGACGGTTATTGTTTAAATGATGACTATTCCATGTTGGTAAATGAAGGAAGAAGTGTATGAAGTGTAAGATTGAAACGGATTATGACGCCACCGCGGGGCCGGGGCGCCATACCACCAGGGTCGTGGTGCCCCAAGTTGTGATTCATGGTGTTGATGGTCCTACTGGAGCTACGGTGCTATTGCGCCTCCGAGGCCGAGCCACGGCTCTGCCCAAACAGTGTTTGTGCGACGGATGTCTAAAAGTTTGGCTGATTATGGGGACGTTTTAGAGCATTCAAATGTCAGTTTTTTCGGTATAAATCAGTCATTATTTGACTGCATTACTTGGTGAATTAAGTGTCCATTTCATGGCACTTAAATGACTATTACATGGGCACTTGAAAAGGAATTCTTACACTACTATAAATTGAGGCTTTGGCTCAATTGTTAAAAACACATTTCACACTTGTATAATTCAGATTTTCTGAAATTCTTCTTCTCTAAGCACTCTTACAAACACTCAAGATTCTTCTTTTAGTAAATACTTGAGTTTCCTTTGCTAATTTGTTAGTTGTTGTTTTATCTTAAGAAACAGTTGCCCATTTACGTAAAAAGATTTATACGGGGCAATATTGTCTTAAGGACATAGTGAATATCACTCGACTCAGCACAGTTGTGACGCTACGAGATTTAGTGTCTCTTGATTTCAGGTTATCAAGACTGATTCAAGAACGAAGACCAAGATCACAAAAGTTTGTGGTTGTTAGTTGCCTCAACTCTTGTTAGGCTTCAAGCCTGTTGTTTTGTAATTCGTTATTGTTTATCCTTTCGAAGCACTAGTAATAGTTAGTTATTATTTTCGTACATCCATTGTTGTAGTCTAAGTTCTGGATTCACCAAGACACAAACACTGATCTCAATGCAGAAATTTCTTCTGCTGGGAAGAAGGGAAGATCTAGAGTTAGAGCCTACTGCATGTTCACATTCAGAGGCTGGTGTATGTCCATTGGGCTCCCATTATTTGAACAAACTAGTTGTTGGCATTTGGAGCTAAGGGTTGGGGAATTTGGTTCACCCAAACTTGATTGAATTATTTTTTCATAGCCATTCTTATCCCCTCACTCACAAGTTGAGCTAGGTAGTGGAATTATATAGTATGATCATTGTTGCCTGATTATTGACAACTAGATTGAATGTCATGGAATACCTCAATTCCATCTCCACCGATGATGGTCCTAAGGCGGAGGTGGAATTTGTAGAGAGAACGTGTTGGTTTTGGAGTTGTGGAGGAAAGGGTTGGAGGTTTTCCATTGCATGCACTTGTTAATGTCTGAAAATTTGTAGAAGTATGTATCTCAATTGAATAGTGAATGAAATTCAAGGTATTTTGGAACAAGAGAATCCTTTCCTTCGTAGAAGAAATAGTGGAGTTGGGAGTTTCTTTATTGGTGGTATGGGTTTCAGTATAGATAATGATTGGAATGTCAATTTGCATGTTATGAGAATGGGGTAGTGTATCACCTATAATAAGATCATTTGCAGGTTTGGTAGTACACATGTGGTTTAGATCTTGTGTCATTTGTTGCCATTGAGAATTATAAGTTATACTGATATTCGTATGATCATATCATTGCTAATGTTCAAGATATTAGAATTAAGGATAACTTTATCATTCATTAAGGTGGTAGATGTTAAATATACATACAATATACACATAATATTGTTGCGATATTTCTAGATGCTTACGCAAGTGTACGTATCGTTCAAGTAATAAAGATCTGTAAGACCGAGTTATCGTCCACAGAGACTGGTTTATCAAGTACCGAATATCTTATCTATAGTATCTATTTGGTTGATGTTATTTTGGTTGGTGATTATAACTAAGATTAAACAAAGTAATTTGCAGAAAATAAACTAAAGATGATAGTACTTTGGGTTGTCTCCCAAGTAGCATTGTCTTTAACGTCTTTTAGCCAGACATAGTTTTCTTACTCAATCAAGGGGGTAGAGTATCCCCTCCGCATAACTATTTCAGCACCATTCTCTTCCTCCTTCTCCTTTTCTTCTTCACAGGGCTAAGGTCAGAAAAGTTCATTCCTTTTTCATCATTTGCTGGTTCAGAAGTCGTACTCTCCTGTTCTGCACCTTACTTCAATGTTATTCAATGTTACCCCATGAGCATCATTACTAGTGAGGTTTTTCTTAGAGATAGCCCCTTCAAAGACACCAACCGCAAAACATCTATTATTGACTTGTGGATCAGTTGGAGGCTTGAAAACAGTGAAGGTCATCTCATCATCTTGAACTCAGAGCTTGAGATCTCCTTCTCAACATCAATCGGTGCTCTCCCTGTAGCTAGAAATGGTCTCCCAAGGATCATTGGCATATACTCATCTTCCTCTATATCAAGAATGATAATGTCAGCAGGCAAGATGAATTTGCCCACTTTCACCAATACATCTTCAATTATTCCTCGGGGATGCACTATAGAGCGATCAGTTAGCTGCAAGTTGATTGTGGTTGGCTTTGCTTCCCTCAAACCAAGTCTTTTAAACACAGAGAAGGAAATCATGTTGATAGTTGCCCCCAAATCACACAAAGCTTGCTTGCATATCACCTTCCCTATAGTGCAAGGTAATGTGAAACTCTCTGGATCTTTTAACTTTGGAGGAAGTCTCTTCTGCAAAATAGCATTGCACTCCTCTGTCAGCACCACTGTCTCATAGTATGCCAATTTCCTCTTTTTAAAAAGAATATCCTTCATGAATTTGACATACGTTGTGTTACATCCCGTAGTTCCAGGACATGTATAAGAGAATAGACGCGAGAACACAAGACTTAAAAATTGGTACGAAAGAAAGAATTGTTTTTCCGAAGGAAAATCTCCCGAACATCGGAAAGGAAAAATGTTCATTGATGAGAATTAGATTCTCAAAATGCATTATTTGAGGAGTATAGAGTTTATTATCATTATGGAAATTTATTTTTACGAATTTGGTAACAAAGGGCCCACCCGAGGAATTTTATGTTTGTGGGGCCCACGAGGGTTACGAAATTTTATGGACGAATGGGAGGGAAACACGTGTCACCCCTCCCCCACATGGTCTTGGACGAAATTGGGAATGGGTTTAATGGTCATTGACCAATGAAGATGATCAAGTCTTGCAAAGCTCGAGATATTTGACTTAGTCAACTTTCCCACTAGGCTAGATATTAATTATTCTTCATCCAAGCCATCCAAGCCACACAAGTGTTGTAATCTAAGGCCTTCATTGTTTTATATATACTACTTAGAAAAAAATAGAGAACTTGTGCTAGCAAGAGTGAGCTCTCGGGTTCATGATATTTCCCACAAAATTTTTGCAATTTTGGTTCATTATTCACAAGACTTAACCCAAGGTCCCTAAGGTTATTGCAAGTATATCTCAATAGAAAGATCTCAAAAAAATGGCGTTTTCACGTTAGTCGCAAGGCGAAAACCTAAGTCGTTTTCATAGTTTTTGATTGGAAATGAAAGAGAAGTTTGTGAACTTCTAAAGGCTTCAAATAGCGGATTGGAGCGTAAAGGAAAGGAGCTAAGAATTCCTAGGGAGCGACTTTGAATCTTGGAATTTTATAAGGGCTTATCAAGGTAACAATCTTGTCGTTTTAGTAATTAAAGATTACTTATTGTTGTAGTTATGGATATTAGCAAGCATGAGATGTATATATTGAAGTTTGATAAGTGTTATGGCTATTGGAACCATTAATCCGAAACTAGCATGTTTAGCCTTAGAGATTACAATTCAATTTGGTTATTAGTTTAGTCGTCGCATGTTATATAAAGAAGGAATTGTAGTTGTTGAAGTTGTTTACGACTATATAACATGTTAGACCTAACAACTTGGATTGAAAAAGAATTGGAAAGGATTTTTGTTGTTGTACATGTTAGCCGAGAATGACTTTGATATTGAACTACTTAGTATGAATTGTGGGGTAACTGGGCATAAACTGCCCCAAAGTTGACTAAAACCCGTCCAAATCATTCTGTCCACCTATCTTTCTAAAATTTAAATCTTAATTCCTTTCGTACGTTCTCATAAGCATGACCTGAATTACGGGGTGTAACATTCTCTCCCACTTAGAAACATTCATCCCGAATGTTCCTTCTATGCTTACTCAAATCACAATATCAACATAGACCCTCTTAACTATTCTTTTTGCAAAAAGAACGCTCTACATGGCCACAACAACACTTAAGCATATATGTCAATTTAAAACTAACAATCAGGAAAGTGGGTTACCTAGAGGTGTAGGGAACAAGTGGGGATACCTCTTCATCATGTCCTCTTCTGCTTCTCATGTCATTTCTTCTCTGTTCTAGTTCCGCCATAAGACCTTAACGGAAGTCACATCCTTTGTCCGCAGTCGTCTAACCTGACGATCGAGTATCGCTATGGGACTCTCCTCATACGATAACCCCTCTGTCACCTGAACATCACAAATCGGGTGTACTCTAGATGGATCTCCGATACACCTTCGCAACATAGACACATGAAAAACTGGATGTACTGCCTCCAAATCGGACGGCAGATCCAACTCATAGGCAACCTTGCCTACCCTACGGACAATCTGGTAAGGCCCAATGTACCTTGGGCTAAGTTTCCCTTTCTTCTCAAACCTCGTCACACCCTTCATGGGTGATACCTTCAGGAAGACCCAATCGTCCATCTCAAACTCCAAGTGTCGACGCCGATTATCTGCATACGACTTCTGTCGACTCTAAGCTGACAATAACCGCTCCTGGATAAGCTTCACCTTATCCACCGCCTACTGAATCAAGTCTGGCCCGACTAACTGAACTTCGCCCACATCAAACCAGCCTATTGGTGACTGCACTTCTCCCTATAAGGCCTCATGGCGCCATGTGGATACTATAATGGTAGCTGTTGTTATACGCAAACTCCAAGAGGTAAATGATCCTCCAGTACCCACGAAATCAATAACACGGGCGCGGCATATCCTCAGTGTTGGATAATACGCTCGGCTTTGTCGTCGATCACGAGAATGAAACGCGATCGAGACTCACTGTGTCCCTAACCCTTACGGAAAGACCTCGGAAGTTAGCGAGTGGCTGGGCTCCTGCATGCGATATAATCGATATAGGAACTGCATGCGATCTCACAATCTCACCGATATACAATCTAGCATAATCCTCGTAGAAAAGTTGTCTGCACGGAAGAAAGTGGGTTGATTTAAATCGGCGACAATAACCGAGATGGAATCACGCTTCTTACGAGTGTGAGGTAACCACGTAATAAAGTCCATATTGATCACCTCTCACTTCCATGCCGGAATCTCTATCATGCAACAACCCACGGGCTTACGGTGCTCCACTGACCTGGCGACAATTGGACCGAGCAACAAACTCAAAGCGTCCTCTTGAGCCATCTCACCAATACACACATCTCAGGTCGTGGTACATCTTTGTCGACCCCGGATGAATAGAGTAACGAATGTGTGCTTCCTAGAACTCCGCCGAAGTCCTCGATATCAGTACACACATCTACCCTCGTAACTTAGCACCCCATCAGTTGCTACCTCAAATGGACCCTTCCCCTCTCGAAGAGTCGTATCTCGATACCGTGTCATAATCGGATCCTCATACTGTCGCCCTTTCACCTCCTCGAGGATGGAAGACTCGGCAACCTCTCGAACCCGAACTCCACTACTATCAGAACCAACCAAACGAACTCCAAGGTTCGCTAGCTGATGTAACTCGCGGACCATGCCCCTTCTCTCTGGCTGCACATCTGACAGACTACCCATCGATCTACGATTAAGGGCATCTGCAACTACATTAGCCTTCTCTGGGTTTGTTGCTCAGTGTCGATCTGACAGAGTTTGTTGCTCAGTGTCCGAATTGTCGTGGTCAGTGGAGCACGAGCACAGTGGGTTGTTGCAGATGATAGAGATTCCGACATGGAAGTGGGAGGTGATCAATATGGACTTTATTATAGGGTTACCTCACACTCAGAAGAAGAATGATTCCATCTGGGTTATTATCGACAGGCTGACGAAATCAACCCACTTTCTTTCAGTCAGGACAACTTTTTTGGCCGAGGATTATGCTAAATTGTATATCAGTGAGATTGTGAGACTGCACGGAGTTCCTATATCGATTATATCGCATGCGAGCCCATTCACGGCTAACTTCGGAGGTCTTTCGAGAAGGGTTAGGGACACAGGTGAGTCTCGATCGTGTTTCATCCTCGGGCAAGCGGACGCGGGCGTATTATCCAGACACTTGAGGATATGTTGCGGGCCTGTGTTATTGATTTCAGGGGTAGCTGGGAGGATCATTTACCTCTTGTGGAGTTTGCGTATAACAACAGCTACCATTATAGTATCCACATGGCGCCTTATGAGGCCTTATAAGGGAGGAAGTGCAGGTCACCAATAGGCTGGTTTGATGTGGGCGAAGTTCAGTTAGTCGGGCCAGACTTGATTCAGCAGGCGGTGGATAAGGTGAAGCTTATCCAGGAGCGAATATTGTCAGCTCAGAGTCGACAGAAGTCGTATGCAGATAATCGGCGTCGACACTTGGAGTTTGAGATGGACGATTGGGTCTTCCTGAAGGTATCACCCATGAAGGGTGTGATGAGGTTTGGGAGGAAAGGGAAACTTAGCCCAAGGTACATTGGGTCTTACCAGATTATCCGTAGGGTAGGCAAGGTTTCCTATGATTTGGATCTGCCATCCGATCCGGAGGCAGTACATCCAATTTTTCATGTGTCTATGTTGCGAAGGTGTATCGGAGATCCATCTAGAGTGCACCCGATTTGTGATGTTTAGGTGACAGAGGGGTTATCGTATGAGGAGAGTCTCATAGCGATACTCGATCGTCAGGTTAGGCGACTGCGGACAAAGGATGTGGCTTCCGTCAAGGTCTTATGGCGGAACGAGAACAGAGAAGAAATGACATGGGAAGAAGAAGAGGACATGATGAAGAGGTATCCCCACTTGTTCCCTACACCTCCAGGTAACCCACTTTCCTGATTGTTAGTTTTAAATTGACATATATGCTTAAGTGTTGTTGTGGTCATGTAGAGCGTTCTTTTTGCAAGAAGAATAGTTAAGAGGGTCTATGTCGATATTGTGATTTGAGTAAGCATAGAAGGAACATTCGGGACGAATGTTTCTAAGTGGGAGAGAATGTTACACCCCGTAATTCAGGTCATGCTTATGAGAACGTACGAAAGAAATTAAGATTTAAATTTTAAAAAGATAGGTGGACAGAATGATTTGGACGAGTTTTTGTCAACTTTGGGGCGATTTTTGCCCAGTTACCTTAGGAGTTCCTAGGTGTTTCAAAAGCCCAGTATGTAGTTCGTTGGGTCTAGTTCCCAACGCAACAAACCGCTCGTCGATAGGGCATCAGAATAGAAAGTTATGGGAGTTACAAGTTCGGTCTTGTGACAATAAGGAGAGTATTTTGATCACGAGGCCAGTGGCGGCCTTGGATATCTTGGAGTTCTCTGAAGTTGCGGCCGCCCGAATCTGAGGCAGCGTCGCCGAATGTACTGAAGTTCTCGGAGGTTTCAGCACCGTGGCGCCGGCTGTAGGGCCGTGGCGCCGAGGTCGAATTTTTGCGAAAACTGGAGGAAAAATCAGAAGATATTTTTTTGTAAAGGTCATGGGAGGGTGACAAGTGTCCCTCCCCATCTGATTGTGAGGAAGTTCTATTTATTGACAAAGTCTTGGAGACTTGGTCATTCCCTTCTCTCTAAAAATTCTTCTTCATTCTCTCTAAAAATTCCTCCCTTCTCACTAAAAATTCAAGAAAAAACCAAGGCTTAGAGAAATTTCGGAAAGGCGGCAAGAAGGAAATATGTTGACAAGCTTGTAAGAGGTTTGTGGAGGTGATTGTGAAAAGAGGGCAAGTGAGATTTGTAGGACTGTTTTGGGTGAACTCTAAGGTAACAATCTATTCTCTTTTTTAAGTAAATTGTGTTGCATGTTGAGGAAGAAAGGACTTGTAGTTGTCAATATTGCTTTTAGGTATATAACATGTAGGAATAACGGTTTGGATTTGAAAGGATTGGACAAGGATGATATGTGTGCATGTTATAACCGAAATACTACCCTAAACGTATTGGAGTATTTAATATGTATTGTGGGACAGAATTTTACACGTCCAAGTTAAGCGTGTAATCCCCTTGTATTGCTGAATTGTTGGGCCTTAAATATGGCGTTTAGTAGTTTGATATCGGACCTTGAAAAGATGAAAAAGTATGTAGAAACAAAGAAAGTGCTGTCCAATTTTTCGTAGAATAAGAAACTTTATACTTAGAATATGCTACAAAGAAGTCTAGACGCTGATAAACGTATTTGATTATTATAGGTTGATACTCTACGCGCGGTATATCCGACTTGGCAAGTAGATTTAGCCGAGGAGGTATGTGATTCTTTCTATCCTCTTGAGCATGATATTTGTAAATATATAGTACGGTGGACGTACGTGTATTAACTGAATTTGGTTTCACTTTGATGTCTTTTGACTTGAGTTCTAAATGTTAAGAATCTTGAAATATTTCAAAAAGAGTTATGAATCATTATTCGAAAGAAAATTAATACTTGGTTTTAAAAGAATAAGTTCTTTTGGCTTTCCAAACAAATGTAAATGTTTTGATTTATTACAAAGTTTAAGTGTTATACTAGCTTTATGAGAAGTTAGTTATAACGACTTAAGGAAGATAAAAAGAACGGTTTGCTTACTTGTTTATAAAAGCCTTGTAATGATTTCTGAAGGTGTGACAAGTTGGTTTGATAATTAAACATGTTATGATGCTACGGGTGTTAGTGTCTTGTGACTTTTGTGTTAAGGGGGTTTCTTGTTGTGCTTATGTTGATTTACGATAAGCCGGTTGTGCTGGTGTTATATCACTTACCCCTCCTGACTTGATACATATGTCGCGGGTTAGCTACCGTCGCGAGAATACCTCATGCGGGTCCATGTGACTACGCGGACTCTGATAGTCCAGGAATCACTCCGGGTGTGTTACACCGATGCGAGGAATACCTCATGCGGTCCAAGTGGCCATGCGGACTACGGTAGTCCAGGGAAATGTCGCGGGTTAGCTACCCCCGATGCGAGGATTAGGCTCGCATAATGATACTAAGGGCGAATGGCCCTGCTTCGATCATTAGCGGCCTAGAAAAGACCGGTTACGTTACACTTATTTGCTCTTGTTTATGATGTGGCACTATGTGCGGCTAATTGATTGTTCATACATATCTGTGGATTTGTTTTGGAAATGTTATGATTTCATTACAGTACTTTACCGTTTTACATACTTGGTACCTGTTGTACTGACCTCCTTCGGGTGGCTGCGTTCATGTCGCAGGTAGAGGTACATCGGTTGTTGATCCTCGCTCATAGGATCATCGTTCTGCTTTTGGGAAGCCCCGTTTCTCCGGAGGCTTATCTTTTGGTATGATTCCCTATCATTGTAGATTCATGTACATTCAGGGGTATGACGGGGCCCTGTCCCGTCGTAGTTGTTACAAACTCTTAGAGGTCTGTAGTCCTGTTGTAAATTGGGTTTTGTAAAGGATGTAACTGTTCAGTTTTTGTTATATATAATTACAGAAAGGTAACCATTTTGGTTAGTCTGTTTCTTATTTTATATTGTTTCATGTTTATGAGTTTACTTCCGCTGGTTTTTCTCTGATGTTGTATCACTAGGGTGCCCGGGGTAAGGCACCAGTCACGGGCCCGAGGTCGGGTCGTGACACCTTTGAGGTAAAGTAACTTCCGGGAAAACCTGAATTGAGCATTGCCATCGATAATTTGCTCCCAAACGTCCGTCACAATCCTACCAAAGTTCTCATGAGTAGCATACATATTGAAGAGCTTAAAAGGTTTATTATGCATCCTTGGACGATAAAAAATAGAGACAATGCACAGCGTATGGTCCGAAAAAGGTCCGGACCGACGGAAATGTGCATTGCCATACCAGCCCGCATGTAACCAATGGGCGTTAATGAGGGCCCTGCCAAGCTTTCTCAAAGTATTGCTACGACTGAAAGTGAACTCGCATCCCGTCGAAGATAAATCTGTGAGGCTTAGATCTCGGCAACAATCAACAATATCTTTCGTGTCATAGCTGGTGATGGGTGCCATGTTGAAACATTCATCCTCCTTCATAACCGTGTTGAAATCCTCAATAACAAGCCACGACATAGTAATGGGGGTCCAGTACTCTCTCAATTTCTCCCATAATCTCCGTCTGAAACATTCATCCTCCTTCATAACCGTGTTGAAATCCTCAATAACAAGCCACGACATAGTAATGGGGGTCTAGTACTCTCTCAATTTCTCCCATAATCTTCGTCTATCAATAATCGTGTGTAGCCCCGTAAACAAAAGTGACTTGAAGCCTCTTGGAGGAGATAGCACAAGTGACATCGCAATGAATGGCTTGCGGGTTGATGCCAAGCACTTGCAAGATGACTTTGGCCGGGTTGAATAAAATAAATATCCTTCCTACCGGATGATTTGTAAAGTTATCCAACACCTCCCAGTTACGAAATTTAGAAGTCCAGAAACATTCAAGAGTCGAGTTGTTGAGTTTAGATTTCAGGATACCAAAGATGCCAATGTTGGTCTCACGCACCACAGAGCAAATCTACTTTTGCTTGGAAGGGCGATATAGGCCTCTTATATTCCATGAGGCAAAGATCATTTCGATAATGGAGGGGGAATAGTCCCCTTCGTGCTATATTCATAAGTAATAATAGAGTTGATGCCACCATAAGTACCCTTCCTTTTAGTGGGAAGGGTTGTCATTCTGCTCAAGGGTATGGGAAAACTTTGTCCACCCTTATTAGTCTTAGCTTTTGCCTAGCCCTCGCGCCCACTTGCCCCTCCTCCTTCTTGGTCCCTTCCGAGTTCCGACCTTTCTCAATCTTAGCCGAATGGCCGAAAGGTTGAGCTTCCAAATCTGTCCGACCCTTGCTAACCCGATGCGTGTCCTCGCGGTGGCCACCAATAATCGCAACCGTTGAACTACCAGCGTTGTCGCGGGTTGTCTATACCGTCGATGTCGATGCGATCTGTGCGGCGCGGTTTGTATCCATGGTGGCCCCCTCGAGCGAAATCCCTCTGTCATTCCCCCTTCTATCCTAGGGCTAGTCCGACCTTTGCCAACCTCAGTTTGGGACCCCGAAGGCTGGCCACCATGAGTATGAGGGACGAGAGTCGGGGGATGCATGGGCCGATCATCTTGGATACATACGGGAGAGGTCAAATAGGTGTGCACCCATTGACCTTCATTAAACCGTTGATGGGCTCTCGTAAGCGGACCAGTACTAGGCACGATTTGTGACCACGTGCTAGTTTTCGCCTTCCCTCTTCTCTTAACTATCGTGAACCCATCCTCTATCACTGCCTGATTCCCCTTAGTCAGTCCTCCCTTGTGCTCATCCGAAGTAGTAGATATAACATGGTTTTGCTCAATGACTGCCTCAATTGCTGATCTAGCTTTGGCATCGATTGCATTTTGCACCAATATTTACCGTGCATATCCACAAGCTTCCTGAAAATTGCGGATTGTTTAACAACTGGGCTCATGCTGCCCGGGTCATTAACCTTGGTAAATTGTGTCGTTACGCCCTTCACACCCTTACCCTCGTCGGTTTGTGGTCCCGACGGTTGGTCATTCTCATCA
This sequence comes from Przewalskia tangutica, assembly GCA_029844215.1. NCBI lineage: Eukaryota > Viridiplantae > Streptophyta > Magnoliopsida > Solanales > Solanaceae > Przewalskia > Przewalskia tangutica. The sequence continues at coordinate 9,536,267 of CM056733.1, read as the reverse complement.
ATAGAAGTCCCCTTAGCGTTATTCGTGGAATGAGTCTCCACTGTTGGCTTGAAGGATACCGTGACTCATCCTTGCTTCCCTCTGACTCCGGGGGACCCCCATGGTCTCCCGTGGCTAAGTTCCGACCTTTGTCAACCCCGATTTGTGTCCCCGAAGGTTGACCACCCGAATCCGCTACCGCACCCATACTCCTACCCAATCCAACCTCGTTTTGAGACGCGTGTTGAGTCTCCATTATGCGTGTCTTGTTATCACTCACTATAGTACCCTTGTGGCCCCTAGTGTCTCCCGTAATAGAGTTCCGACCTTTGTCAACTCCGATTTGTGTCCCCGGAGGCTTACCACCCGAATCCGCAACCGCTCACAAACTCCTATCCAAGACAACATTGCTAAGGGTTGCGGGTTGCCTCTCCATAATGCGTGCCTCTAAGTCTCCCCTTAGTATCCGCGGTGCCCCTACGGTCTCCATGATAGAGTTAGACCTTTGCGGCCTTAGTTTGTGCCCAATAGGTGACCTCCTCACCGCCAAGTCCAGTTTTGACTATGCCAACCACGATTTGTGACCGATGGTTGGCCTCGCCGTTAATACCTCCTCCATGTTCCGACTGCGCCCGTACAGTGCGTGTCCCCAAGACCCCGCTCTTGCCTCCATCCTTACTCCCGCCTGAACCCGTAGGGGAAACCTCCCTCACGGGTGTGTCCAAGTAGGTATGAACCCCTTTTGCCTTGGCAATGAGGGTTTGTGTCTCGCCTTGCCTTTGCACCCGTCTATTAGTGTCGGCATGGTACTTTTCATAATTCATAATGTAGTGTCCAATCATATGGCATTGCTCACAATAGTCCGAAAGCTTTTCATAAACAAGCTTTTGGTCAATGATTGTGTAGTCCCAAAGCTTGAGTTAGTCCCAAAGCTTGAGTTCAATAGCATCAAGTGTACCTTTGGAGAGATCTATTTCAACTAGAGCCCGTGCATAAGAGAGAAGGTTGTTTTCACTAGTGAGCTTGTCGATACCAATAGGCTTGCCAATACGGGACAAGATACGACTAAAAGCGTTAACGTTCCAAAGTTCTAATGGGAGAGACGGGAGCCTTACCCATATTGGAATGGTACATATCTCATGCTTGTCAAAGGTGAAGCAATGAGGTATATCTTTCAGCAGTAGAGGAGTGATATAAACAAAGTGTGGCCCATTGTCCATGACCTTCTCTTTGTCAATATCAGTATTAAATTTGAATATGATCCAACCCAAAACGTGGACATTAAAGTGGTATGCAACTCCCCATGAGCGATATAGCTTCCTTAATGCCAAGCTCCCCGGGTAAGACCCCGCAAAATAACCAATCAAAAGGTGCCCCACAGTCTCCGTAAGATCATCCAAACCCCCCCTAGGTAAGTCAAGAGGCCCAATATTTCGGGAATCAGCAACAAAATGCAAACGTTTACCATTTGAAACATCACAGTTTCCTTTGACTATTGATGCATAAGCCTTCTTGTTGTTCAGGCTCACGTGATCCGTAGTCTTGTTCTTTCCATCCGTGAAGTTCCCTGCGACTGGTTCACAATTGTTGCCACTCGAAGTCGAAGCAGTGTCTTGTGAGCCGAGAGTGCAAGAGGAGGGAATGAAGTCCGAAGTTCCCTCATTGGTAGATAACTCATCATTTCCCGTGTAAGCGTCCCCCACTTGAAGACCATTGCTCACAAGCCCGGATGTGGTGGGTTCGTGAGCAATCGGGGGGAACTCGACGCTGTTTGTGATTTCACTAGAAGCTTGCCTCATCCGGATGGGCAGTGGCTTGAAGTTCTTATGAGTTCGCTTCTCTTTCGTCATCCTCAAAGTAACCAAATACGATTACAAGCAAGAGATGAATAAATTGAGAAATGCGTTAATTAAAATCCGGACAGGCCCGATTTATGAATTACAACGCTTCTATTAATTATACAAACACTTGCCTATTTCAATACATAAACTAGAAAATACCGTAAATGAATGTAGTCTGGACATGTCCGGAGTTTAAAATACAAGGCTTTCTAATTTATACAAGGTTTATCTAATGCGTTAGTAAACATTCATTCATACATTCATTCATACAATATGTCGTAATTCTAATATTTTCCTATCGATACTCTTAGGTTTGCCTAGTGAATATAGATAGTAAAATACTAAATTAAGGAATGAAATGTAATCAACCAAGGATTTAGGAATACCTCGTTGTCGCGTGCCTCGTTGGTTCGAACGATTTTACCCGTGAACAGATAAAGACGTTGAGCTACTACGTGAGTGTAGCTATCCTTTTTCCCTTGCATCACACTTAGGCAAATAACATGCAAGATAACTTAGAACCCGTCTTACCCCTCCAATAATCTCTAGTCGTGTGCCTCGTTGGTTCGAACGGCGAATCCGTGAACACTCTAGGATGATGATCTACTGCGTGGTGTAGCAGTCCTTTTGTTGACCCGCTTCGACCCTAACAACTCTATCAAGAGATAGAAATATAGAGGCGACACAAACCGCATGTGCGCTAAAATATACGATCAATAACTGCATGCTGGATTACAAAGTTACAATCGCCTAATGAAGCAAAAGATTAAAGAAAAGCAAGGGCACTTCAAAATCCTAGAACCGAATAGTTGTCCACTCCATGAACCTACAAGATCAGAAAAGGGTACGGCAGACCCAGGCGTATAGGACAATAAATTATATATATATAAATATATAAATATATATATGTAAAAGGAATATTATATAATATATATGAGTAAACTAATACAAATATATAAATATAAATTCGAGAAATATATATAAAATATATATATATAAAGGAACTTAATATATAGGTATATATATATATATTGTTATATAAAAAGCGGGGCCAAAAGGAAATAACAGAAAAGGAGGGGAAAAGGCTTTGAACGTAAAAGTCGTAGCACGGTGGCCAAGACCAAGAAGGTCAAATCACAGCAGAAAAGTAGTACCAGCTGTCCCTGCGAAAACAGACCTCGGACAGACGAAGCGTGTACGATACGAAGGCAAAATTCAAACGCAAACGGAAAGAAACAAAAAGTAAGAGAGAGAGGGGAACCAAACAGATCGAACAACAAGTTAAAAGACAACAACGAAGAACATAATGAAGATCAGTAAGAACACGAAGAACATGTATGAACAAAAACAGTATGCATGCTTAACATTTAGAGAAAAAGTAAAATATCAGTCCTATCCCTAATAGCCGAAAAAGAAGACCAGTTATGACCCTCAGACAGCAAACAACGGTCAGTGATAAACACGATCGAGAACAAAGGCTAGCTATGCGTAGACACTTAAGGAGCTTGCAATTTAAACAAAAAAGAGGACAACTGCAATTCTAAACAGAAGGGACAGGCATGCATGCATTCACAAACAAAAGAGAGGACAGCAGCAAGTCTAAACACAGGGGATAGGGATGCATAGACACATTAATAGCATTTGCACCGAACAGAAACAACTAACCGAGTTTAACACTGGACAGTTAGCAAGGACTAGCAACAATACCCCTAAATCATGAACTAGCAATGGCAACCTAAGAGAGACAACAACAAGTTAAAACAAAGGGGATAGGCATGAATGTATTAACAGCTATAGCAAATAAAAAAAGCTTCAAGACTAAACAATACAAACAGAGAGTATCGGGACAGAGATGAATCTAGTCCAGAGTAAAAACAGACAGAAAAACACGCCAAAAATAAGAAAAGCTAAGGAGTAGAAAACACCTGGTGAACAAGGAGCTTGAAAACCCGTCGCCGTAGCTTGAAGACCTTCCAGAGGAGTATTGAAACAAAGTCTGAGTTCGCGGTTTGAATAAAAATGCCAGAAAGGGGTCTCATAAGCTTCGCCTTAGAGAGATGAAGTAAAAGGCACAAGAATCAAACAGTAGAGGTCACCGGTAATGGAGTTACCGGGCCCCAAGGGAGGGGAAAACCCTAGTTGCCGACTCACAGGAGAGAGAAAAATACTTTGAATATGAAATAGGGAAAAGAATAGAAGTGAAGTGTGAGAGATGAAATATATAACTCTCTTCTTTCGCGGATTGACACGTCCGGCGTCAATAAATGATGCTAAGAGAACACGAGGCTCACCAATACACCATAAATGTAAAACTAATCAAGAACATTGAATTCACTCACAAGAGTAATTAATGTGAAGTGAAAACATATGTCAATCACGCCGTATAAGGCAAAAGAATGAACAGCAAGTGCGAATTCAAAAATCAAATAAAATGCATTCTCATCAGTGAAATCCAATGTAAAATATGTGTCTCCTCCCTTTAATATAAGAACAAAAACAAAGCACTTAGAATGATTCCAAGTCAAAAGATTCACTCTTGTAACTTTGTCATGTTCTCAGTTTAACAAATTTTCCTGTGGTAGGGTAAACTTTTTAAAGTGACTGCTTCCATCGCATTATGGTCTCATACCCCAGAAAATCTCACCTCAATTCTGGCCCTACGACTTAGTATACACCGCTTGGCTTGCATGCGAATAGTGGAGGATGTTTTTTGGGGGAACACAGTTCCACCCTCGCTGGTCAAGGGAATCGAACACGAGACCCCAGGCAGCAATACCCTAATGAAATGACCACTGGGCCAAACACTTTGGATGAGTTCAACCGGGCTCTTTGCTCTATCCCTGAGTGATAATGGGAAGAGTCTCAACCGAATGACATCATCAGTAACACCATTGTACTTAAAAGTTGCACACAGCTCCAGGAAGTTTGCTAGATGCATATGGGGATCTTCAGACGGTAATCCTCAAACTGAACTGAGCCTTGAACCATGTGAAAATTTGCTGGTTTGATTTCAACATTATTAGCTTCCACAGCTGGAAGCATGATGCAAGTCTGCACCCTTGTAATTGTCGGTATCACATAGTCCCCTAAGCTCATCTCTGCAGGATGCGAGACTTGTCTCATCACAGCCGGTAACTCATCATTCCCCACGTTGTTGTTTTACTGATTTTCCATTGCCAAAGAATCAGCATTTCTCTTGTCTTTCCTGTTCTGTCTGCACAATATTTCAATTTCAGGGTTCAAAGGGATAGGAATGTTTGCTCCTCTCCTACTTCGCATAAATGAATTTTCTGAAATTGATAAAAAAACAACAAACAGATTACGGCAAAACGTTCTAAAATAAAAATAATAAAAAGACAAAAAATAAAACCAAATTAGAAATAAGAATAGATAATTCGATATTGATAGTACGCCAGTCCCCGGAAATGGCGCCAAAAACTTGTTGCGATATTTTTTAGATGCTTACGCAAGTGTACATATCGTTCAAGTAATAAATATCTGTAAGACCGGGTTATCGTTCATAGAGACTGGTTTATCAAGTACCGAATATCTAGTCTATGGTATCTATTTAGTTGACGTTCTTTTGGTTGGTGATTATAACTAATATTAAACAAAGTAATTTGCAGAAAATAAACTAAAGATGATAGTACTTTGGGTTTTAAACAGTTATGAAGGAAATAAGGCTTTCAATCTCTTCAACTATCCACTCTTTCACGTGTTAATGCAATAGTAATGATTTTTCTTCTTATTAAGATAGCAGGTTAACTAATATGTTATATATTCGGGTTAATACATATAGAAACTCAACCTTGTGCAGAAACCTTCTATATTTCTATGATAGATTTTACCACACAGGAGGATTAAGAACAATAACCTTAAACACTACACAAGTATCGGGATACTTTCGTCCACGATTTTAACCTATGTCTAAACGACTACAGCATATTCAAATCTCACATTTCAGATTTTAATTCGAAATCATATAAGTTATGTCAATTAATGGTCAGTCAATTATCAAGCAATCAATACAATATTGAATAGATCTTAATATAACTGAAGAAGAAATCATTAACTATGCATTAACTGTATGAAAGAGTTTCCAGCTGATTCGACGGAAAATCCTAACAAAGAAATTAGCTCCTAGACATTGTCATGCTAAGAGCTAATACAAAATCCAACATAAACTGAAATTAAAATAAAGTAAAGGAAAAGAACTTGAACAATTGATATCTCCAATTGTAGCTTGTAGCCTCCTTTTGTCTCTCCAAAGTATCCTCTCAATAATGAAAGGGTTTTATATTTGAGAAAAACTGCGTTTCGGACCCTTTTACCCTTCTGAAATTCGGCCCAGAATTATAAAATCTCGCGTCGGCGCCGTGGCCCTGCATTTTGGCGCCATAGCACCGAAACTCCTGCAACTCTCTGTACTTCCAGCGCCGTGGCCCTGCATTTTGGTGCCACGACGCTTTATGCATGTAGACCCCGTGCGGTTGATAGTGTATTTTGTCTGGATTTCATCTGATTTCTTCTATGCTTCCCGGAACTTCTTAGGCTTCATTTCTTGGCCTTTTATTATGCAATTTCATCCTCAAAAGCAATACTTTCTCCTTTATGACCGTTGTAACACAAAAGAAAGAAAAACACACCTAACACTATACTAAACACAAAAGAAAAGAGTAGAATACTAACTAAAAATGACTCAAAAGTGTGTCTAAATTACAGTAAACAAATATACATGTACATTATATGTATATTATGTATACATTGAAGCCCAAAAATGGAGTAACCCGTCCGGTTGGCTCATCTCGGCTAAAGAAGAATATTTGGGCAGATTTGGTAAATATTGTATATTAGTATTGTACCTTAATTACTCTTGTACATTTTACCATAATTATATTATTAGTCTCCAAATAGAATAGAGATTTAGAAGTAGAATAGGAATAGAATTCTCTTATTTATAAAGTGTATATATTGTCTTTCAATCAATAAAAATAATCAAGGAATTATTTCTTTCATGGTATCAAAAGTCTAGGTATTTTTTCATTGCTTGCTTCCGTAACTTCCCTCGGTTTCCGTGACAAAAAATGAGACTCTTCTCATATTTTTTTCTTCCCTCCTCAAAAATCTGAAACCTCCCTCACAAAATCCCTTCTCCAAATCTTCTAGTTCTATTCACTATGACTGATAAGAATACGTTATATCCTGCCCTAACAGTTTCTAACATCAAGAGCGTTCTTCCTATTGTTCTTGATCTAGAAAACGTTCAATATGGGACATGGGCAGAGTTATTCAAGATTCATGCAATGGCATATCAAGTCCTCCACCACATAATCCCTCCGGCTACTAATACGGAGGGTAATACAGAGGAGGTTGTGCCCACCAAAGAGGACGATCCAAAATTATGGGTCACCCTTGATGCAAAAGTTCTCCAGTGAATTTATGTCATTATCTTCTTTGACCTCTTACAGACGATTATGGAACCCAACTCCACAACTATGGCGGCTTGGAATCGATTGCGTGATACCTTCCAGGATAACAGTCATTCACGCATTGTCACCCTTGAACATGAATTTTCTCAAGTTGTTATGGAGAATTTTCCTAACGTTTCATCTTATTGTAAACGACTCACGGACTTGGCGGATCAACTTCACAACGTGGGGGCTCTTGTGAGAAATAGTCATCTCGTTCTACAGATGCTTATAGGCCTATCTGAGGCCTGTAACGATGTTTCTTCGACCCTTCATCAAAGTAACCCTCTTCAGGAATTCTATCAAGCCCGCTACATGCTCACATTGGAAGAAGCGAGTTTGGCTAAAAAAACAGCTACAGGGGCTAGTCCCGTCGTTATGATGATTGAGTCCAATTTTTCTTATTCTGATTCCACCAACTCGAGCCAAAATTGCAACAACGGTGGTGGTAAAAAGGGTAAAAATAGGAAAAATAATGGCAAGAATCGCGGCGACAACCGGAATAGTGACGGTGGTGCTCCTCGGGGCAGTCAGCAACAACAACAGTTGTGGGCCCCTATGAAGCGGCAGTGGGCCCCGATTTCTGCTGCCCATCGGCCTAGTTTATTACCCGGGAAACTGGGCCCCGATTTCTGCCCAGCCCAGGCTCAGTTTCTCGGGTCCTGTATCAGGTTTCGGACTAGTTTATGGGTCGGGCCAGCAGTCTGGAATACTTGGGTCTCGGTCCCCTCAAACCCATCACGCAACAGGACCCACACAAACCGACATTGAAGCCACAATGCACACACTTTGTTTGAATCAACCTGACCTAAATTGGTACATGGACACCGGTGAAACTACCACATGACATCCAATCAAGGTACTCTCTCGTCTTATTCCAATTTGAGCAGTAATCATGGTATAATTATTGGTGATGGTAATTCAATTCCAATTAAGGGTTATGATCATAAAACTTTTTCTCTTCCTCATCCACCACTTCTCTTGAAATGTATCATTCATGCCTCAAAATTGATTAAAAATTTGGTATATGTCCGTAAATTTACAACTGATAATTGGGAATCTATTAATTTTGATTATTTTGGGTTTTCTGTGAAGGATCTCATGGGGTGTGATAGTAGGAGAGATCTTTATCCAATCACACCAAGTCTCAATTTCTCGCGTCAAGGCATGGCTTCAACTTTTGCAGAACTTACTTCTTCCTTGTGGCATGCTCGTCTAGGTCATCTGAGGTCGTCTTTTTGTATGTCTTAGATAAAAATAATCTTATTTCTTGTAAGGGTACGCGTAGTACTCCGAATTATCAATCTTGCTCTTTAGGAAAAATTGTTAAGTTGCCATTTGTAGACTCTAATTCTCATACTTTAATGTCATTTGATATTATTGTTCGCGATATTTCGGTGCTTACATAAGTGTACATATCGCTTAAGTAATAAAGTCTGTAAGACAGAGTTATCGTCCTCAGAGATTGATTTATCAATTATCGTTTATCTAAGCTTTGGTTTCTATTTGGTTAACGTTCATGTTTTTGGGTTTATTAACTATGAATTAAAACTAAACAAAGTGCAGGAAATAACTAATGATGATACTTTGGGTTTTTGACGGTTATGAAGGGAATTAGGGTTTCCAATCTCCTCACATATCCATTCTTTCACTTGTTAATGCAAGACTAATGATTCTTCTTCTTCTTAAGATAGCAGGTTAACGTAGATGTTCTATATTCCGATTAGAATATATAGAAACTCAACATAATGCAGAAATCTTCTATATTTCTATGATAGATTTTACAACACAAGAGGATTAAGAATAATAACCTTAAAAACTACACTAGTATCGGGGTACTTTCGTCCGCGATTTTAACCTATGTCTAATCAACTATAGCATATTCAAATCTCCCTTTTCAGATCTCGACTCGAAATCATATAAGTTATGACAATTAGTGATCAGTTAATTATCATACAATCATAACAAATTGAATTGATCTTAAATAGATGAAAAAGAAATCACTAGCAATGCATTAACTTATGAAAAGAGTTACAAGTTGATTCGATGGAAAACCCTAATAAAGAAATTAGCTCCTAGACATTGTCATGCTAAGAACCAATTTACAAATATCCAACATAAACTGAAAATAAAGTAAAGGAAAGAAAAAGAACTTGAATAAATGTCTCTGATCTTGTTCTTTTGGACCTTTTTTCCCTTTTTAAAATTCGAGATTTGTCGCAACTGACGTCATCGGCATCGCGACCCTTCAGCCAGGTGCCGCGACGCTAATTTGCAAATAATCACTAGGCTCACTGGATATTAGGCATCGCGGTGCTTGATTTTGGCATCGCGGACATTGCCTTCTTGAGTCGCGGTTCTTTCATTTTTTTTTAAGATTGCTTATATGCTTTCCGGAGCTTCTTTGGTTGACTGCTTGGGCTTTGATGGTGTGTTTTTATCCTCCAAATCAGTCATTTCATCTTGTTTTCTGTTTTCAGGTCATAAGCAACTCGGATGGAATATGACGAATTGAAGATGAAATGACTGATTTGGAGGATAAAAACACACCATCAAAGCCCAAGCATTTCATGAAAGACTTCTAAAATAGACTGTAAAACAGTCATAAATGGACTTAACAAATACCTCCAAACTTAAAATTTACTCGTCCTCGAGTAAAGAACTCTAGACACTCTAAAAATAAAAAGACATAAAGACTCTAAACATGAATCAATTCAATTACAATATATCTACCTCGAAGATCATGAACATATGCAATATCATTCTTAGAAACGTCTAGCCACTAATTTTCTATCTAGAATTCCATGTCGGGCAATCATTAGGCTTGTTTAAGGTTATTAAGGCATATAATCACTCAAACATGACTACTGACTCAAACATGCATTCATATTAGTTTGTGCATCAATGAATTCTCTCCAACAGTCCATCAGGTAAATTTTTTATAGCTTGCTAACTTGTTACTCTCCACTAATGTAGACATACATGCTTAAAAATCATTAGGACTTTCGTGGGTTGTATCGTTAGGCTTAGGGAAAAGGCAGATAAAATGATATTTAGGCTCAGAATTACCATAAGCATATGACCAACCAAACCACACTTCATTCTTAATTCCAATTCACCACAATCCCCCATTTTCTTCTAGTTTTTGGATTGATAAATTCCACATTTTTTTTTTCTTTGAGCTACCACACCCCCAAACTTTTTTTCATTGTATGTACAAGAGGTGTGTAGTTTATTCATCATTTTTTTTGTTCAATGCAATTCAATGTTTTTCTCAATCTCTTACACTTATTATTGAAAAACCCAAATCTTCAATATCATTTACTAGAATTCAACCCCCCAAACTTGTAAGCTTCTATACTTATAGTAATTCAAGCGAATGGAATAATAATAAAGTGTTTCAAGTAAGCTCATAGATAGGTGTTTATCAATAAAGAAGGGTTTCATTAAGGCTCAAACGGGGTGACTAGGGATTAATGTAATCAAGGGTGGCTTGAAAAGCTCAAACGGTCCAAAGATAGCCTAAATAATTTTCCGAAGCATGCATTATCTGAATTTCGTCTCAAGTAACAAGCAAGCATGATCTAGAATTTTCCACCATCTATCCTCAAACCAAAATTCACTCATGCACAACCGAATAATTAAGTACAAGAAAGTCAATGGTCATGAATAAGTTTTCAGTATTGTCAATAATCAAAGGCAAACTCAAAGACCATCCAACTCAGGCACACAGATTAATGCATTTCATGACTATCAATTTCATCTAATTTTATTACAAGTATTCATTCAATCTCATTGGCTAATGTTTTTAACTTGATTCACTTGGCACAAGACACAAAAAATATACAAACAACTAAGAATAAATAATTTAAAATCTACTAACTCAACACAACAACAAAAACTGACACAACAATAATAAAATTCCCCCTTCCCCCAAACTTACTCAACACATTGTCCCCAATATGTAAAGTAGAGCAAGAGAAGGAAGACTTACAGACACACAAATCGACTCAAAATGGTGGTGGAGACGGCTCTTTTTAACCCAAATATAGGTTCATGCACTCTGTCAATCAAGCGTCGCGGCCCTTCACCGTAAAATAAACATTTATTCAACTTTAAGCATTTCAGTCATTTTTTCCTCGGAGTTGGCATCATTTCACCTGGCATAAAACATAAACCAAGAACACAAGACCATGAGACTGTTCAAAACTAAAATAAAATAAAATAAAATAACATAATTAAAATATTGTGTTACCTCGCAGTAACGTTGTCTTTAACGTCTTTTAGCCGGACGCAACTAATTTTTTCTAGTTCCCCATAGACATTTCACCGAGCAGATTGCAATTCGAACAATTATTGTTGTAGGCCAAACTTTACTCACAACATTTTTACAAGACAAGGGCCTCAGATTTAAGTTTGTCCCCAACTCGCCCAATACATGTTTGTGTTCAAAATTCTCTATAGTGCAGGGAATAGTGAAGCTTCATGGATCTCTAAACTTCTGGGGGTTCCCTTGAGGGTATGGACTTTCTGTTTGGGGATCAACAATGACAGCAGGTAGTATCTCTTCTGCAATGGGTTGGTCCTCAGCAACCTTTTTTCTCTTCACCAACAATCTCTCCCAATTTCTCATTGTTCTCAGCAGTTTATTGTGGTTCATGTTCCTCAATCTGCTCACTACTTCCCAAAACTGTGTCACTAGGTAGATTTTCTTGAGGTGTATTGATTACCTTATCCATCAACTGCCCTATTTGTGTTTCCAAATTTTTTAGGGACAACCTTGTTTCAACCATAAACTGAGTTTGGGACTTGGTGAGCATGAGTATGGCTGCCTGCAACTCATTTAGATATTCTTGTGGAACCTGTGGGTTAGGCTGTTGTTGATGATTCTGCTGCCCCTGATAGTAGTAGTGCATGCATTTTTTTTCATATACTAACTTTACCTACAAAATAAGAAAAACAACAAAAACTGATAAAACGATGCTTACAGAACCAGCTAGAAACGTGTTCATGGAAACCAAATTAGAAATAAGATTAGTTAGTTCGATATTGATAATACGTCAGTCCCCAGCAACGGCGCCAAAAACTTGTTCACGATATTTCTGTGCTTATGCAAGTGTACGTATCGCTTAAGTAATAAAATATGTAAGACCGAATTATCGTCCTCAGAGACTAGTTTATCAATTACCATTTATCTAAGAATTGTTTTCTATTTGGTTAATGTTCATGTGTTTGGGTTTATTAACTACGAATTAAAACAAAACAAAGTGTAGGAAATAACTAATTATGATACTTTGGGTTTTTGACAGTTATGAAGGGAATTAGGGTTTCCAATCTCCTCAACTATCCACTCTTTCACTTGTTAATGCAAGACTAATGATTCTTCTTCTTCTTAAGATCTCGATTCGAAATCATATAAGTTATGACTATTAGCGATCAGTTAATTATCATACAATCATAACAAATTGAATAAATATTAAATATATGAAGAAGAAATCACTAGCAATGCATTAACTTATGAAAAGAAATTCAAGTTGATTCGATGGAAAACCATAATAAAGAAATTAGATCCTAGACATTGTCATGCTAAGAACCAATTTACAAATATCAAACATAAACTGAAAATAAAGTAAAGAAAAGAAAAAGAACTTGAATAAATGTCTCTAATCTTGTTCTCTATCTCCGTTCCTCGCCTCCAAAGTATCCTTCCCTATAGAATAAGAATCCCTAGGGATTATATTTTGAGAAAATACCCTCTTGGACCTTTTTACCCTCAGCCAGGCACCGCGACACTAATTCAGCAAATAATCACGCGACGCTTGATTTTGGCGCCGCAGACCTTGCCTTCTAAAGCCGCGGCTCTTCCATTTTTGTTTTTTTGAAGATTGCTTATATGCTTTCCGGAACTTCTTTGGTTGACTGCTTGGGCTTTGATGGTGCATTTTTATCCTCCAAATCAGTTATTTCATCTTCAATTCATCATATTCTATCTGAGTCGCTTATGACCTGAAAACATAAAATAAGACGCATAATATTGTACAAAACACTAAAGAGACACGTAAAAGACTTTTAAAACAGACTCTACAACAGTCCTAAAATGGACTTAACAATTATTCATAGTGATTTATGGACATCTCATGTTCTTAGTTCTCTAGATCACTGGTATTATGTTCTATTTTTGGATGATTATTCTAAATTTTTATGGACTTTTTCGATAGCGAAAAAATCTCAAGTTTTTTCCATCTTCTTAAAACTTAGAGCATTCATGATAACTCAATTCGAACGGAAAATAAAAATATTCAATGTGATAATGTCAAAGAATATGACAATGGGGTGTTTCAGAAATTTTTTGCTAAAAATGGGATCAATTTTTATTTTTATTGTCCATACGTCTTCACAAAGTGGGAAAGTCGAACGCAAAATTCGTACCATAAATAACATTATCCGATCTTTATTGATTCATGCTTCCGTACCCCCGTCGTTTTGGCATTATGCTCTACAAATGGCTACATATATACTTAACATTCTTCCTTCCAAATTTTTGACATATTCATCCCCTCTTCAGATTTTATATAATAAGACTCCTTCGTATTCACATCTTAGAGTCTTCGGGTGTTTGTGTTATCCAATCTTTCCGTCTGCCACAATTAACAAACTTCAGGCCCGTTCTACTTCTTGTGTGTTTTTGGGTTATCCGTGTAATCATTGTGGTTACAAATATTTTGATTTATCATCTAATAAAATCATCATTAGTCGCCTTGTAATATTTGATGAATCCCAATTTTCATTTTCTAAGGGTAATAAACATGTGTCTAGTTCGTATAAATTTTTGGATGATGGTATATCCCCGTATTTAATTCACCATTTTCAGAAATATCACGCTTCCCGAATCCACCAGCGGGCCCAATTCCCGCTGGTCCTAACGTCCCTGTTTTAAATCCCGATCTGGGTCCAGCAACTGGGCCACCTCTCAAGCCCAGTTCTGGCCCAGTTTCCATCCTACATCTCGGGTCTAATATTGACCCAATACCGGCTCCCAGTCTCGGACACCGTTGTCAACTTGGGTCAGCAGGCCCACTGTATGTTGGCCAGTCCAATATCAATCTAAAAAATTCACAAAATTCACTCAATTCTCCCCCGAGTCATAGGCCAGTTACTCGTAGTCAACGGGGCATTTTTAAACAAAAAAAATATTTTAATTTAAATTATAATACTCTTATTGATAATAAGATGTGAGAGTTGGTGCCCCGTCCATATGGTGTTAATATTATTCATTCTATGTGGAGTTTTGCTCACTGGGTATGTTGTTGTTGTTGTAAGGATAATTCCGACGGATCTTTTGCAAAACATAAGACTCGTCTTGTATGTGATGGTAAGACTCAGCAGGTGGATGTTGATTGTGGGGAGACTTTTTATCCCGGTGGTCAAGCTGACTAATATTCGTAATATGCTCAGCTTGACTCTTTCGAAAGCATGACTCATTCATCAGCTTGACGTGAAAAATGTTTTCTTACATGATGATCTCAATGAGACAGTATATATTCATCAACCCTTGGGGTTTAGGGATACCCAATATTCTCATCATGTCTGTTTATTGAAGAAGTTTTTGTATGGGCTTAACCAGTCTCCACGGGCTTGGTATAAGAGGTTTACTGACTATGTTTCGACTATTGATTTCTCTCACATCATGTCTGATAATTCATTATTCATATATTATCGGGCTTCTTCGATGGCTTATATATTATTATATGTGGATGATATTATCTTGACTGCCTCTTCTGATGCATTTTCTATTATGACAATGCTCAGTTCTGAGTTTGCCATGAAAGACTTGGGGTCATTGAGTTATTTTTTGGGGATTGTTGTCACTTGTCATGCAGGTGGATTGTTCTTATCATAGAGGAAGTATAAAGCTGAGATCATTGAGAGGGCTGAGATGTCATCCTGTAAGTCCACTTCCACTCCAGTTAATACTAAACCCAAGTTGGGTGCTACAATTGCCTCCCCCTATGAGGATCCGACCCGCTATCGTAGTCTTGTAGGGGGCCTTCAGTATCTTACGATCACGCGACCTGATATTACATATGTCATACAACATGTATGTTTGTTTATGCATGGCCCCAGAATTGAACACATGAATGCTCTCAAATGCATTCTTAGGTACGACCAATGGATACTTGATTATGGTTTGTATTTGTATCCTTCGTCGACGTCTACACTTGTCTCATATACAGATGATGATTGGGGTGGTTGTCCGGATACCAGACATTCTACGTATGGCTATTGTATGTTTCTTGGTAATAACTTGGTCTCATGGTCTGCCAAACGTCAATCCACGCTATCACGATCGAGTGCAGAGGCCGAGTATCGAGGGGTAGCCAATGTGGTCTCTGAGTCATGTTGGTTATTTAATCTTCTTTTAAAGCTCTATTGTCCTATTCAGAAAGCTACCTTGGTGTATTGTAATAATATTAGTGTCATCTACCTATCTGGTAATCCAGTTAAGCACCACCGCACTAAACATATAGAGATGGACATTCACTTTGTTTGAGAAAAGGTAGCTCGAGGACAAGGATGCGTCTGCCATGTCCCTTATCAAATTGGAGACATCTTTACAAAGGGTCTTTCCACGATCCTTTTTGAAGATTTTAGGGACAATCTGAGCGTTCGAAGACCGCCCGCTATGACTGTGGGGTGTGTTAAATATACATAGAATATACGCATAATATACATGTATATTTTATGTATATTATGTATACATCGAAACCCAAAAAGGAGCAGCCTGTCCGGTTGGCCCATCTCGGCTAAAGAAGAATATTTGGGCAGATTTGGTAATATTATATATTAGTATTGTACCTTAATTAGTCTTGTACACTTTACCATAATTGTATTATTAGTCTCCAAATAGAATAGTGATTTATGAGTAAAATATGAATAGGATTCTCCTATTTGTAAAGTGTATATATTGTCTTTCAATCAATGAAAATAATCAAGAGATTATTTTTTTCGATAGACTTAATATTAGAGGGTGTATCCATTACATTATCTTCACAAGTAGTATTAGAGATGTTAATGGTGTTTTGAGTGAGGCCTCTAGAATTATTTTTGGAATTAACTTTAATCTTTGATGAAGAAATAGGTGCCACTAGAAGTGTACGTGTTAGCAGGAGTATGTTTTTCCTTCATGCAGGAAATAGTATTAACTTTCTATTTTTTTAAATTTTCCAAGTAATAATTATGGTTTATCAAAATTGGGGGCGGATTTTTCAGTTCTCTTTCCGCCTGTTCTCTAGAGTTCAAGAAAGATTCACTAAAGTGGTTATTTGAAATAATTTCTGGGCAACAAGGATTTGGATGATTAGACTTTTCACCCATAGCACCACAGGTTAAGACATAGTGGAAGAATTTTTGCTTTGATAAATAGGCTACCTGTATTTGCTGCAAAGATTTTGATGGTAATGTCCTTCATTTTGGGATGGAAACCGTTTGCCACCCTTTTTCTGTTTGAGTGTCGTCCTTACTTTTCTGATCTCCAGACTGATCTGTGGAAGGATGTTGGTGCAAGATGTGGATGAGTGTGCTAATCGTCCACATGATTTGCAAAAAAGAAATTGCCTCCTTCATATAGGATCTTTTGTTTATAAGACCACTATTGAAGTATACGAATCCATTAAGTCATCTCACTTCATTCAAGCTGCATATCCACCCTCGGGCTCATTAAAGTTGGATTGTAATTGAGAAGCCACATCGAATAGATAACATGAGATGTTGCTCCAATTGTTGAAGATTTTATTTTCTCAGATGTCCAGGGAGATGAAATATTTGTCTTTGTCAATTCCACTAGACCTAAGCATGCTATGTGTTATCGGGCTAGTGCCATCACCTTCAACAGACAAAATAGCATAGATATTGTTGCATGAGGTGTTGTTGCTCTTCCTTGAGGCCATAACAGTAGTCGGCTGTAGAGTTTGCAAATATAATTTGTAAGAGAATGAGATGAAGGGCAAAGTTGGTCCAACTGGGTGTGCAAAAAAATTGTTCTTGACAAATTTGGAATATAGAAATAAATAACTGCAATCACAAAACAAATATGAGAAAAAAATGTTTTATTGAGAAATGTTTGGGTATAACTCCAAGTACCCCCTGTGTTTTCTCTCCAAGTTGTTTGTCTTGATTTGAGGGCTGAAGCAGTGTGTTTATCAAACGAAGGATAATGTGAACCTCCTCGTGATGTATTGTATCTCCAAGAAATTAAGGCAACACTTCCCTTGCTATAGAACTTTGAGAAAGATGATGTAGTCGATGTCTCGATCTCATTGTGAATCTTCCAAAATGTTATGGAATTTTCGAAATGCCTTTAAATAGAGTATGTATCCCCTTTATATAGGCATGAGTTAGAGTTTTAGGGTAGCCTCCTAGTAATTCTAATGGAACCTTTGAAATATATGGGTGGGCCATTTTGTAAAGGCCTAACCTAGACGAATGTAGTTGGATTAGACTTAGTCATGAAATCTTTAAAGCAACAATTAATCCAACTTTATTAACCCAAAATGTTGACTTGGATCAATATGTCTTTATTATAGAACATGGTCCAAAATTTGTATGTACTTAATCCCATAAATTTTTGCATGTCTACACTTATCAAAATAGGTATGCTAGTCGTATACCTCGCTTAGCATAAAGTTTAGTTGTCTCACTCCATTAAATTTGGTGCAAGAAAGGGTCCGAACTCATCTTCTCAGTGCAAGTTGTTAAACGAAGGACTGAAGGTGTCAAAGGTTGGCCATCAATCCATGGTTAAGGGCTGAAAATGGCATGGACTTTGGGGCGGATTAGGCACAATTACTTAATTATCTTAGGAGACAACCTTTTATTGGGCCTTTGTGTTGGCCTTGATCGAGACCATGCATTTATTTTATTTTCTTTAAATTCTAGACAAATTACTAGTTGTCTTAGGACATATTAAAACTATGTAACAAACCTTAGCTTCCCTTAGGATACAACCAATGCCTTGTCAGGGAATATGTAAGACGAGACAGGTGACTTGGTCGAAAGTACACAATGAAAAGGACAAGTAATGACTGTTGACACCCAATTTTGACACACTTTCTCATTAATAATCAATAAATTAAATTAATTTTTAAACACCGCAAAATAATTTTAATAATAATAAAACACGCATATATAAGCGTAAACATATATAAATAAGCAATTTAATAATAACATCATACTTATATAAAGCATTAAGCAATCTTTAAATATAAAATCCGCATTTATTAAGAGTCAAAGCAATTTTATAAATATTATTCATAATTTAAACCCCTACTTATTTCCCACTAATAAAATACATAAAATAAAACTCTACCCAACTAACGAATTAAAACTAGCCCAAAATTCCCAATATATAGCCCAACCTAAATTTGGACCATCTCTTATTATACTCATTTAATCCCTTAAACTTAACTCTCCAGCCCAAGGCAAGACCAACGAAACCCAACAAATCGCAGCCCAAAATCACTTTTTCAGCCCTTCATCCACCTTCCTCATTAACAGAACAAAAGAAATCCTCCATTTGAACCCTAAAACCCTCAGGCCGCCTCCATCACCTACACGCCCAAACTCTTTCCAAATCAATCCCTAATATCACACCTAAATCCCACCATATCACCATCAAACCATTCCACAACCATAACAAATATTACCCCGAAATAACCAGAAACGGTAACAAATCATACCAAAATTACACCAAAGGCTTGTCAAAATCTTTACCAAAATTCGCCCAAATCGGTACCAAATATTGTCCAAAATCAGTCTTAAAAACTTACCCTAAAATGGAGTCCAAATTGGGACTATAAATGAACCAATTTTACACATGCAAAGGGGAGATTTTCGAGAGAGGAAAACATCAGTAAAAAATAATCGAAAAAAGGCATCCAAAGGAGAACAGTCCCGCAATAAGCGAAATTCCAAATCTTTTCTCTCAATATCAGTTGAAAACCAGCAACCATTCTCAAAGCAAAGCTCCGCCTTCTTCATTCGCGTAACAAAACAATCCGAGTGGATCGACGACTTGATACGCTGTCTCGGTTCGTTGTACGGAGAATGTAAACCCAAATTCTTCTCCCTTTCATTTATTATATTGCAGGCTTGTTTAAACTGGTCTATATCCATTTGCTGTGAATTTATTTTATCTAAAATGTTGTTGTAGTCTCTGCATATTTGTATGTTGATGACATTTTGTTAATAAGTGACTGTTTAATTCGGTTAACAGTATATTTGCATTCTTATCCGATCAAAGATGCATGATCCTGGCTGACAATAGATTATTACGCGAGTTTTAAATGAATCTGGATATAAAGTTGTCCTTAATATGGGATTTATATTGTGGTAATAGGTGCATCAGTGTCATAATTCATGTGTAATTCTTGAGCCGTTACTCAGCCTTGGTTTATTCTACATGGTTTTAAAGTTTATAAAAATTGAAAATCAGGACTTATCTGCTGGTGTAGTGTAGGTCATTTCTGGTCTCTCAATCATTCTTAAGTTTTTTTCTTTAATTAAATGTAATATTATTTTACTGTTGTTTTGGGGTTTGCTTATTGCCGAAATGAAGTGATCATAGGTGTTTAATTTTATATCAATGTTTATTTATTTGTTTAGTAAAATTTAAGGCATATACTAATCCTTTTCTTTTCTTTCATTTTCATGAAATACATCAGGAGCAATGAAGAGTCTCGTCATGAGACTCATCATGACTCTTGTTAGCACAAGATCCGCATCCGCTTCCACACTCCTGCCTCAGAACTCCTAAATGAAAACAAAATGGGATGACATCGTCACTCGTTCTAAGCTTCACCTTGACTCCTTAACCCCACGTGTCTTCTATATATTTGTTTATTTATTTGTTGAAATTTAATTACGTAACCTTGTAATAAATAGGATATTTAAAACAATTAGTCTTCTAATAGATGAGCTAGGAGGGTAGTCTTAAAACTTGAAATACACTTCTAATTTATTTATTTTGGGCTTGCCATACATGTCTAAATTTTTGCCAAATAACAATCATCTTTTGCATTATGCCATATATATATTAAAAAAATCAATTTTGCAAGTAAATGCATACCTTTAATCAATAAATCAACTTTGAATATAAATGCATACTTTTCACTTCATATGTATTTTACAATGCTTTACAAATGCATGCCTTCATCCAAAAGACTAACTTTACAGGTATACAATAAGTCTTATAAATCATTTTTATGTTATCATAACGCACCATTTTTAAAACACTTGCAACATCTTTTACTTAAATATTTTCAAAACATGCATTGCATTCTTAGCACAATAATCAACCTAGGTTTGAACGGATAACCGCAAGTTAGCGGATCTTAGAGGATGCCTAACCCTTTCCATCTAGATTAATAAAGAATCCTTACCCAGAATCTCACATAGTTTTGCAGACCATTTAAATGGAGTTAATATTGACTTAACTTAGTTAACATTTAGGTGTCATAATTCACCCAAACTAATTAGGTGACGACTCCGTGAACCCTTTAGCATCCTAGCACCTTTTAGCATATTTTTTGCATTTTTATTTCTAACCTTTTAAAGCAGGAATGTCGCGGTCAAAAAAGGGCTTGACAGAAATGGCGACTCCGCTGGGGATAATCAGGTTCTTAACCATAGCAAACCTAGGTTTATTATTGCTTGACTTCATTTGCATTTATTTGTTTTAAATGCCTTAAATTGCTTGCTTTAATTTTGTATACTTAACTGCTTTAAGTGCTACTTGTTTTTACTGCTTTCCTTAAACTGACATTTCGCTCATATTTCCTCCCTTACGGAAAATTCACACTATCACACTACACGCGAGGTGTGTTTTGCGCACCTGCAAATTTCTTTCAAATACCCAAATTTAAGAGTTGGCGTTTTGCGCGGAGCGTCCGGACCATCCGGTGACCGCGTAGCCTTCTTACTCGACTTGTCCGCTCGGAAACATTGCGTCTAGTAAGCCAAATCTTAGAAACTTAAGATAGAGCTATACCACCTTTTTCATATTAAGGCATGCATGCATTTACCTTAGGTGGGTCGATCTTTGGTATCGTCTCCACAGATAGAAAAACACCAAACTGATCAATGGGTCCCACGACCCAAACGACCAAATTAACATATTATGTGTTGCATGATCATGACAAATGGATCCGAGCCAAAAGTGACATGCCAAAGTTGGGAAACGTAAATTCATTTTCGCATTTGTATCATGACTATTGTAACATGACTATAAGCACAATTTAGTCTTAGGCTTATTTTGTTATTATAAACTTTAGCTTTATTTCCCAACCCAAAGCATCTCAATCCAAGGGCTAGGACTTATTTATCATAATTTTGCATATGTGGTATTTAGGCTTACCTCTGGCATAAAGAGGCTCCATACATGTTAGGACTCGCTTTTTATTTGATGTTTTGTGCAAAATGATTGCTATGTGCTACTTACATTCTCGCAATAATTACTTGTCTTACACTAACATGGTTTGATGCATTTTAAAGGTTTTATTATTTTTCCCCAAAAGGTTGATTCACGTTGACTGATAGAACAACTCTACTTCACAAAAGCAAAAGCACAATCATCAAAAAAATGACTAATTCAGGGGCATCAGAACAAATCGGTTTGGGACTCATACCCATTCTTATAGATGAAACAGAGGTCTCAGATAGGAGAAACACCACTGATCCATACCTCGCCAAATTATTGCAGCAAATGAAAACCATGCAGGCCGAAATGGAGAGGCTCCGAAATCTTGCAAACCTGTCCATTAGCTTAAATGCACCACTCCCAGAACAAAAGATAGATGCAACCGTACCACATGCCTTTCAACCTCCTGAACCTCCACTTCACCAAAACTCTCCACAAAGGCCGCAATATACTAGCCCACACCAGATCAACCCTCACACAATCAATCAACAAGACAACCTCCAAAATGATCCATTCACTACATACATATCCCAGCCTCCACCGACTTATATCACCCCGCTCAGTCCAAATCGCCAAATCACCCAACACAAGCCCATTACCAACCTTAGCAAGTAGTATAGGCCATTGGCACATACGGTCGAAACCCAACCATTTAATATGCACGTGTTTTCTCAAATGACAGACCAATACGAGGAAATGGAGAGGCAGACCCGATCTAGAGCTGATGAAAATGTGGCAAAAGAAATCTGTAGCCTGAAAGAGGCATTCAGATAAACAAGGGGCATGGAGGGTTAGAATATGAAGATTTGTGCATGCACCACGACGTTGAATTGCCTATGGGGTACAAGATGCCCAAATTTGACATGTTCGATGGAACAGGAAATCCCCGCGCCCACCTAAGGTCATATTGTGACAAATTGATTAGAGTTGGAAAAGACCAAGCAATCATCATGAAACTATTAATCAGGAGTCTAACCAGTGAAGCACTAGATTGGTATACAAGCCAAGACCTCCAAAAATGGTACAGTTGGAGCGCAATGGCGCAAGATTTCGTGGATAGGTTTAAATTCAACACTGACACTGTCCCAGATAGATTTTATCTGATGAAGTTGGAGAAGAAATCCATAGAAACTTTCAGGGAATACGCTATGAGGTGGAGGTCAGAAGCGACAAAGGTCCAACCTCCAATAACAGAGAGTGAAATTACTACCTTGTTCGTGCAGTCCTTAAAAGACGCGACATATTATGAGAGGATGATCAGTGTAATCGGGCGAAGTTTTGCAGAAGTCGTAAGAATGGGCGACTTTGTGGAAGAAGGCATCAAAACGGGCAGGATTACAAACCTGGTAGCACTACAAGCAACTAACAGAGCAATGCAGTCAGATTCAGTCGGAGGTACCTCCCAAAGAAAGAGAGATGCAACATCCCCTGTCATGGTCATTCAGGAGCATAGGCCATACCAGTCCCTGGTGTATCAAAGCCCACCACCTTCTTACTATAATTAAAACACCCAAAACCCACGATCGTATTATCAGCACTGCACTACCCCATATCCTGTTTACCATACCCAACCGATATATCCAAATCCCTCATACTCACCGCAGTCACGAACCCGTACACCAAACGCACCCAAACCTCGCATAAATGCTGAAAGAAAGCCAACCAAAACCTATACACCTTTGGCCGAACCTGTAGCCCAGGTATATGTGAAGCTGAAAATCGCCAGAATACTCCAACCAATCCTAGAAATACCCCCAGACCTACTTCCAGACGGCATGATGAAACTAAACGTTGTGCATATCACTCCGGAGCTATTGGACATGGCACTGGAAATGGCTATACACTCAAAGACAAAATTGAGGATTTGATCAAAGAAGAAGTCATACAACTAAAAGAAGCTTCTTCATATGTGAACAATAATCATTTTCCCGATCATGACAACGTCTATGTGAACATGATTAATGAAGATGAAGATGAAAGGGACTATTACGCCAGCTCGAAAAAGGAGGAAGGTTGAATCATCGACCAATCGCCAAAGGGAAAGAAGTACCCCGTGTCGAAGATTGTTCGACCTCTAAATCAATCATTTTGCCAAAACATTAGCTGCATAGGGATGATCCCGCTGAAGACCCAGCCATCGAAGACACAGAACAAGAAAACATTTTGAACAAGTGGACTTGTGCCCCTGCCTTGGTCCTTCGAGAATCTAAAAGAATATATGTAGTTAGTTTAATATATTTTGCCTCTTTCTATAAATTGGAACTACGTTATGACCTGATTCCCCTGGCGGGATACGTAGGCGGCCACATCAGCTTTGGTCCCACTCTCAGAAAAAAATATCATTCCCTTTTATAAACTTGAACTACATTATGACTTGATTCCCTTGGTGGGATACGTAGGCGGCCTACATCGGCTTCGGTCCCATCTTAGAAAATATTACAACCCCTTCACTTATAACGAACTACGTCATGACCTGATTCCCTCGTTGGGATACGTAGGAGGCCTAAATCGGCTTCGGTCACATCATTAGAGATTTTCTCCACTTGTTTTAATAAAATACACACTTTGTCACAAACGATAAATATCTTCATTAACAGCTAGCCAAGGCAGGAAACCAAGCAGAGGTTACAGGTCCAAACAAGCCAGGCGAACAAAGCATCAAGAAATCAAAACTGCAAAGTCAACGTGAATCGACCACCCCCCAAAACTCACAAGTTTTCTTTGAGCGCATTTTCTTCATATTAGCAGAAGCAGAAAATACAACAGCAAATTCAGAAAACACAACAAGAAGGTTCTTCATATTAGCAGAAACAGCATAAGTAGAAAAGACAACGACAATAAAAGTTTAAATTCCACAGCAAAAACAGAAGAGACGACATTCATAGTAGTAGCAGAAGTGGAAAAGACAGCAACAATCAAAGTTCAAATTCTGTAGTTCTTTAGAAGAAGCAGAAGCAGAAAAGACATCAACGATCAAAGAGCAGCAGAAGAAGAAAAGAATAGCAACAATCAAAGTTACGCAACAAAGACCAGCGCATCAGCTCGGCCACAGAGTCACATTGCAACTCATGCGGTTCACAAACACACAACACCTAGATCAAGGGTATCATGACAATCCATGCGGTTCACAAACGTATTACGTCAGTGAAAGAACATTATCTCAGCATTTGCAACATTTAGCATGTCCGTGCAAGGACAACATCTCAACATTCGCAGCAGTCTACACATCATACAAGGACGACATCTCTACTCGCAAAATTATATTTTTCATATATTCATCATTTTGTTTCAACAGTTATGCACTAATATTCTTAGACTTAGCTTGCAGGGGGATTAATTATAGGAGCAAGAGCATCAACACAATGACGCCTTCATCAGCATTGTCAACACAATGATGTCTTTATCAATATTACATCTACGCAACGACGCCATCATCAGTACGTCTACCCAACGATGCCATCATCAGTACATCTACGAAATAACTCCATCACCATCACGTCAACCCAAAGACGCCATCAGCATTGTCAACACCGCAATGACATTAACATCAACGTCATCAACATTGGCAACTACGACGCCTCCAACATATTACGTCTGCACCGAGATGACATTTTGACTCACATGATCACATTTCTCATATATTTATGCTTTATTATTTTTGTCTTAAACATTTATGCACTAATTATCCTTAAGCTTAGCTTGCAGGTGCATTAATTCACAGGAGCAGGAGCATCAACACAATGACGCCTTCATCAGCATTGTCAATGACATTTTCATCAACGCCATGTCCGAAAACGATGCCAGGTCTGAAAACGATGTCACGTCCGAAAATGACGTCAGGTGCGAAAACGACACCAGGTCCAAAAATGACGCCAGGTCCGAAAACGAAGCGAAGTCCGAAAACGACGCCATGTCCGAAAACGACACCATATCCGAAAACGACGCCATGTTCGAAAACGACGCCAAATTCGAAAATGACGCTATGTCCGAAAACGACACCATGTCCGAAAATGACGCCAAGTCCGAAAACGACACCAAGTCCAAAAATGACGTCACGTCCGAAAACGACACCACATCCAAAAACGACGCCAATTCCAAATACGATGTCATGACCGAAAGTGATTCCACGTCCAAATACGACGTCATCAACATATCACATCTGCGCAGGGATGATATCTCTACTCTAAGAATTGTATTTCTTATATATTCATGCTTTATTATTTTGTCTTAGCAGTTACGCACTAACTTTTTCTTGAGCTTTAGTCTATAGGGCCCTCAATTTAAAGGAGCAGTTGCAGCACGTTTGTGCAAGGACAACATTCCAGTGTCAGTATCGGCGACATCACATTAACACAAGGACACCATCAATAGCATCGCCAACACGCTACCCAAGATAACATCTCTACTATCAGAATAACATCGTTTATATATCCATGCTTTATCATTTTTTGCCTTAACAGTTATGCACTAACTTTTCTTAAGCTTTAGAATGCAGGAGCAAGAGCGCAACGTGAATTTTTCTCTTACAGCAAACCGGGGCAATTTGTTGGGGGGCCAGTCTTCCCAACAAAGGGCAAAAACGGCCTCGAGCGTTGATCCACTCTCCAATAACCCAGTGTCATCATAATTCGACACTGGGACAAGTTTTAAATCTGCGTCAGCCCCACCTTTAGTTTCAGACCCCAACAATTCAGTGTCAGTTTCTATCACCACGATCCAGTGTCATCATAATTCGACATTGGGATAAATTTTTGAATCTGCATTTGCCCTTGCATTTCTTAATACTTGTTCTAATTCAGACGATTGAGACAAAATTGGATATAAGTCAACGTCTTTGTCCGAAGACTCTTCCATCATCTTCAGTCAAAGAGGGACAAGTTGTTGACACTCAATTTTGAACCTCTCTCCCATTAATAATCAATAAATTAAACTAATTTTTAAACACCGCAAAAAATAATTTTAATAATAATAAAACTTTCATATATAAGCATAAACATACATAAATAAACAATTTAATAATAACACCGCACTTATATAAAACATTAAGAAATCTTTATATATAAAATCCGCATTTATTAATAGTCAAAACAATTTTATAAATATTATTCATAATTTAAACCCCCACTTATTTTCCACTAATAAAATACATAAAATAAAACTCTACCCAACTAACGAATTAAAACTAGCCCAAAATTCCCAATATATATGTTACACCTCGTGGTTTTAAGATGATGATTAGAGAACGTGGTTAAAGAATAAGATTCGAATCTTGGATATAGAGTATATTCATATATGTTAATCCAAAAATTAGTATACAAAAGGATGTGATTCCGGAGAAGTGTTGGTTACAATGTGTGAGACGTTGGAAGTTAGTAATAATAAGTTGCATATTTCCCGTTACGGATTTATGTCGTATTATAAGAATTATGACATTAAGAATACGAGGTCTTACGAAATTTTTGGGATTTAAAAGAAGTGGGGTTTAAGATTTATTTTTATTAATTGAGGGATTGGTTTAATTATACAATTAGCGATCAAAGTGTAATAAGTAATTTTCAGATTATTTTCCCTTAACCTTATTAACTTTTCATCTCCCCACATTGTTTTATTTTTCAAACCCACTCATCATCCCTCTCTCTCTTATGGCCGAATTCCCTCCCCCATTTTCCATAACAAATTGAAGAATTCAATCAACTTTTCTCCAAGATAAATCCATCTATTGAATTTCGAAGCAAAGGTGAATCCCCAAGCAGTGGAGTTTCGGTACCCACTGGACCGAAAATAATCTCCAATTTTTTTGATTTTTAGATGATTTTTTTTGAAGAAAAACATGTAAGAAGAGTGTATTAAACTTATAGAACACATGCATGTCACTTTGAGTTGAAGAAAGGATGAAAAAATGGTGCAAAATGGATGGTGCAGGGACCGAAATCTGGGACTATTTTGGCAAGCAAATTAAGGTAAGAATTCTTCTTTTATGGAGTATTTGGAAGATTAAGTGATGTTGTAGTTAAGAGTTAAACTCATGTTAAAGAAGAATTAGAAATAAGAGATTGCATGTGATTGTTGGGTGATATGACCGAATTAGGGACTGTTTTGTATACATTGAATTTGAGTATTATTGTTGTTATCATTGTCACAGATTGCATGTTGAAAATTGAAGAAAAACCATGATGTTTGAGTTATAATTGGTTATATGAAAGTATTGAAATATGAAATTAGATTTTAAGAAATTGTAAGGAGAGTGGTGATATTATGTTGATTTGGACCGAATCTGTACAGAAATCGTGAGCCCCGTTATGGTGTTTTAGGGGTTGTTTTGTTATGATTATAATGATGGAAATTAAGTTATGAACATGTATATATATTGTGGTAATTACTAATACATATCTTAAAGAAATTAAGGTGTAGGAATATGTTATTTTATATTCTTGTTATTGTTGGTATATGGATTGTTTTAGGGGCTGATTTGATATGGACTAAGAGGATGGATTAACATGAGAAATGAGTGGATAAATCCCCTTGGTTGTTGTAGTTGTTGTCTTCCATGAATGAAAAGAAAAAAAAGAATGTATAATGGTAGCATAATGAAGTATATGGGGTTGTTTTGGTACATTCCTTAAGTTGTGCTTGGTTATTGGTATTGTTGAAATTATTTATGAGTTGTGGATATGTATATAAATAGGGAAAGTGCTGCCCAAATTTCTATAGAAAAAGAGTCATCATTCGATACATATTAAGTATGCTAGAAGACATGGAATTGACGAACGAAATACTATTGTTATAGGTTGAAGTGCTAGACGAGACGTACTTTAATTAGTGAGTTGGTTAGTTCGACAGTAAGGTATGTGAAACTCTTCCTTCTTTCTTTTGGCATGATTTTCATAAATGAACGTATGACGGACGTACACGATTTCTACACAACTTAATTCCTAGTAATATGAGTTATGAGAAGTGTCTTTGATTTTCTAGTAAAAAGTTCATTTTAATGATTTAATTAAGAGTCAAAGTGATGATTTAATTGTATAGTTACTCATGATACTCTATTCGTGTTGGATATGATTATATGAATTCACCGAGTTCCATGATGGGCCGGGACACGTTATATTGATTATTCCATGGACATGTATCCATGATGCGGGTATAGATACCCATGATAGTATATGTATGATTATTCCATGGACATGCATCCATGATGCGGGTATAGATACACATGATGGTATATGTATGATTATTCCATGGACATGCATCCATGATGCTGGTATAGATACCCATGATAGTATATGTATGATTATTTCATGAACATGTATCCATGATGCGGGTATAGATACCCATGATAGTATATGTACGATTATTCCATAGAAATATATCCATGATACCCATGATAGTATATGTATGATGATTCCATGGACAGACATGCATGATGTAGGTATAGATACACAAGATAATATATTTATATATATATATATATATATATATATATATATATATATATATATATATATATATATATATATATATATATATGATTATATGATTATATGGACAGACATTCACGATTTTATATGACTCATTTTTATAAGGCACAGTCGACTCTCATATTTTCATGTATGGCACAATTGGATTTGGTATTTGATTTTCATACTTGTCTCATGTACGTTTTGGCTAGTTATCATTATCTACTTGTACTTTATATTTCATGTACTCGGTACATTCTTTCGTACTGACTCTCTGTCCTCGGGGGGCTGCGTTCATGCCCGCAGGTACATGTTCTCAGTTTGGTGATCCTCAGGCTTAGGACTACTACTCAGCTGGTTGGAAAGCTCCATTGTTTCAGAGCTTAGTCATTTTGGTACAGAACCTCACTTTGGACTTATGTATATTTAGGGGCACGACGGGGCCCTGTACCGTCATATTTCATTATCGTATTTTTAGAGGTTTGTAGACAGTTGTGGGTTGTACGTATGTAGAGTCGTAAACCTGTTTTGGTATATGTGTTGCAGTATTTCATTTTGGGTTGTTCCCGTATATAGTGGCAACCTTGTCGGCTTGCGTCCCTCGTTATAATTGACTTTGATGTGACTCCTCTGGAGACAGGTTTTTTCATGTGTAAAGGCAGCCTTGACGGCTTGCTTATTCAGACATATGTTATGTTTGCAGCGTTATGCTGCCGGATTTCATATTGACCTTAGTGTTAGTCTGATTACGTGATAGGTTAGTATAATGACGTCCAATTAGGGCGCTTAGTCGCGGCCCGTCGGGTCGGGTCGTGACAAAAGTGGTATCAGAGCAGTTAGTCCTCGAAATGTCTACAGACCGTGTCTAAGTCTTGTGTATGGGTATGTTGTGCACCATACTTATACGCAGGAGGCTGCCAGATATTTAGGGTTGGTTTCTATTCTTCTTACTCTAAGATCGTGCGATAGAGCTATGTTATTAGGATAATCCACCTTAAACGAATTATTGTGTTATAGCTATGCCTCCAAAGGAAGTGACAGCGGCCCAATAAGAAATATATGGACTTCGTATATCGGTTGGTAAGATTGTTGTATAGTTGGTGTGATGATGATGTGCATCTATATGAACATATTTATTAAGACCATATGTGTGTTTCCTGAAGTGATTATGGGGTATCATGAGTTGTTTAAGCTTTAGTAATTGTTTGGAAGATTTAGCGATTTATACCCCGACTATTGATATGCCAGAAGGGCAAAAAGATTTTGAGATTATGAGAAGCTACATCATTTGTATAAGGGGAAAAGATAATGTAAGCTTGGGAAATAGAATATTTGAGAATATTAGAACGCTAGATAACCGTTGAGATCGTAGATAAGGCCTTCTTGAATATGATATTTGACGCTTGAGCTTGGTTAAAGTATGCGGTGGATGGGATTGTTCAGGGATGTACATTTCTAGACTTAAGTGATGTTTTTGCCTGTGTTAAAGTGAATGAATGAATTTGTAGATTAGTGTGGTTGGTTGACACTTATTACTATTAGGGTATATTTCAGTTTGTTTAGGTCTGAAATAGTTCACCAAGAGAATGTGCCTGTTTTTAGATAACTGATAAATGTTTCAAGCTGATTTAGATTAGTCTGTCATGTTAATTTCAGATTTGTTTAGTTGTGTATAGGCTACTTAGTTGATTTAATGCTTAATATTGCTAATTTAAAGATCTTAATTATATATGAAATGTCTAGATTTGATTTAATGGATTGACATATTAGATTGAAGTTGCGTGTATGGGTTATTTGCTTAAATGTGATGACCAATGTACTGTTTTGAAAACTGGTTTAGATATCTGTAAGCTGTGTAGTCATATTATCTACCTAAAACAGGTGCCACTAATTAAGAACAAGATTAGTTGTCCTAATTAACATAACTTGTCTTATACAGTCTGATATGATGTTATTTATGATGGGAATTGAGAAAAGATAGCATGTGTGATGATTGTGAGTTATGGACATTATCTAAATGCTTCTTCCTAAAACTATTCTGAGCCTGCTTTACTAATTCATGGTATGTCGAAAGGGAGAAGGTCACAAGACTTCCATATTCAACTGGCTAGACAGCCTACATGATATTTGCGAGAACAGGCAGCTGATTAGGATTAGTTTTCATGACTGCCCTAGAAACACGAGGGGCTTCGAGTGAGAACTTCAAGAGCAAACAATGAGGTTTAGAAGGGTCCCTATTGACGCTAGGCGCAGGACTGGAGGTCAAGTACGGATACCACCCAACTGGCAGCCGAGCATGCCTCGAATAGATAAAGAACCACTCTCTAAAACCAAACAGAGGGTGATCAAGTTTAATGTAAATGAGGATGTCTCATCCTTACGTATCATAGCAAGAAATTAGGATCAGACGAGACCTCGAAGAATGGTTAAACCAGCCACCAACACTGAGGAAGGGAAGTGGTCCATCAATCATACTCCCCGAAAGAAAGAGGCACCACCGAGAGTCGTATCCAAAACCCAAAAAAGAAGGATGCAATGTGCCAAGACCTTGTGTAAGATGCAACGAACATTGCATCTAATTTCTAAAACAAAGGCAGCTGAAAATAAGGAGATTCCTGAGTCTGCCATAGTCGAGGCTATCGAGCTGACATTCGGCTAAGTTATTTCAGTGACAATCACACATAAAGTAGAGATGTCCGGTCAACCAAAATTGGATGAACAGAATTCCTACAACCCGACTGAAGAACCCCGTAAAGATAATGAGATTTAGGATAGACTTCTAACCGAGGCAATCCCACAAATAATGCAGAGGACTCAGTCAGAGGATCTCCAACCGATCTCCATGTGTCTCCGGGAGATAGAAGGTATCGATTTCTCTTCAACCAAATTTAATGAGGTAAGAGATTCCATTCTTGATTTATTTAGCCAAAACTTGGTGGAAGAGATGTGGGCAGACATTGAAATGGTCAGCCTAATCCCATGTGAGTTCTGGGGCAGCCGCTTCGCGTTAGATAGCATGGAAGGTGATTTTTGCGTGAAAGACGTAAGATGGGAAACAATAGCCGATACCCTAGCTAGGGATACTTTAAGTGTCGTATTTGGCACACCTATAGAAGATATGGTTAAACACATCAAGTCCCTCTATGTGAAGGCTTACATCAATGGAAAAACTGTCACGACCCGACCCGACGGGCCGCGACTGAGTGCCCTACTTGGACACCCCTATACGAATATGTTACATATAATCAAACTAATACCAAGGATAATGCGGAAAAATTATAAACCATCTCAAAATAGGCAAGCCGACAAGGCCGCCATTATACACGGGAATATTCAAAATGAATTACAACTGTAGCTGACCAAAACACGTCTATAACCACACATGTCCAACCCACACATCTCCACATACCTCTAAGAGTATAACAGTGAATTATGACGGGACAGGGCCCCCCGTACCTTTGAATAGCACGAATATGCATAATTCTATATCAAAAGATCTGTACCAAAATGACTAGGCTCCGAAACAATGGAGCTCTCCAAATAGCTGAGCAGGAATCCTAGACTGGAGGACCACCAAACTGGGTATCTGTACCTGCGGGCATGAAACGCAGCCCCCCGGAGAAAGGTGGTCAATACGAAATAATGTACTGAATATGTAAAGCATGAAATACTGTAAACAATATCATAACTTGCCAAAAAATAATATGAGACAAGTATAATAATCAAGATAACAATGCACTTGTGCCTTATGAAATGAGAGTAAACATGTCCATATAAAATACTGTACCCGACCCATTCTGGGACTCGGTGAATGAAATCATGTACATTTATATATACCGTACCCGACCCTCTAGTGAGGGACTCGGTGAATGAAGTCATATCCGTGGATGTCTGTCCACATATATCATATCATCAATCCGTGGATGACTGTCCACATATATCATACCATCAATCCATGGATGCCTGTCCACATATATCATCATATATATACATACCCGACCCTCTAGTGAGGGACTCGGTGAATAATGCAAGGAACTGCACAAGAACATTCCCGGCCCGGGACTCGGTGAAATTGATATAAACACATCAAGCACGAGTAGATTATCATGAGCAACCATATGCAAAGTAAATCATCATTTGACTCTCAATATAATAAATAGAATGAACTATCACTGTAAAATCAAAGGCAACTATCATATCAACTATCACTAGGAATTAGGATTCAATGGAATTACGTAAGTCCGTCATACACTTCTTTTATGTAGATCATGCCAAAAAGAAAGAAATGATAGTTTCACGTACTGCTTGTCGTCTATGCCAACTCAATAATTATAATTCGTCTCAATTAGCACTTCAACCTATAACAATAATAACATGTCCGTCAACTTTATGATTACTAACATACGTTATAATTATCGAATAATGACTCTCTTTTTATAAAACAAATTGGGCAGCACTTCCCCTATTTATACACACATCCGCAACTCACCAAAATGGTCAACAATCACTCATAACAAGACACAACTTCAAGGATATAACCAAAACAGTCTCATATACTCCATATACGCCATCATTATACATTCTTTCTTTTACATCCATGGAATACAACAACCACAACAACCAAGGTGATTACTACACTTATTTCTCATGTTAATCCAGCCCCTTAAACCATATTAAAACAGTCCATTAAAACAGTCCATACTCCCGCAACAACAAGAATACAATGTACACTTTCTACACCTTTATTTCCTTTAGGCCATATATTAGCAACTACCACAATGAATGTGCATGCATCTTTATAACTAAATTTCCAACATTCTAACTCAACAAAACAACCCCTAAATACAACACAACAATATCCAACAATTTCATACATGTCTCGGCTTTACCAACATAATACCTTAACTCTTCTCATAATTCCTTAAAATTCAATTCATGTTTCAACACTTTCATATTAACAATTACAACTTTAAATAGCAATATTTCCTTCAATTTTTAACATGCAATTAGTGACGATAATAACAACAACAATCAAACCCAATGTATACAAAACAGTCCCAAATCGGTAATGACACTCCAATCGGCTCAACTACAACACCAAACAATCACATGCAAATTATTATTTCCAATTCCTATTTAACATGAGTTCATCTCTTAACTACAACATCGTTTAGCTTCCAAATACTCTATAAGAAGAAGAAATCTTACATTGCTTAGCCAAAACAGTCCCTATGGCCACTGCTCAAAATTTTCATCAATTTCACCATTTCTTGAAGTTACAATGACATGCATGCTTCCTTTACAAGTTTAAATTCATCTTACTTGCATGTTTTTCTTTCAAATAGCTTGTCTCCAAGACTTAAAGTTTCTGGACAGAATTTCGGCCCAGTCACTGTCGTACCCCACTGTTTTGGGCAGTTTACTATGCCTTGGAACTTAGTAGAATAACTTAATCTTGAAAGGGGAGTTGGTTTAGTCTCTAACTTAGCTAAGGAGATGAGGGAAAGTCTATTTTGGAGGAGGAGAGATGTGGAGGATGAGGGAGGGAGTGTTTTCGAAAACAAGGGAAGAAACATGGGAATATGTGGGCTGAAAATGGATATAAGCCTATACATGTTGGTGCCTTTGCCACTTGGAGGGAGGGCACAAGGTGCCACTTGTCTTGCCCACTAGTCCCCACTTTTCATCCTCTACTAAAATTAATCTCACACTTCGTTAAAAATCCTGAAATTTCGATGGCCCTTTTATTCTCAATGTCAACATTTTTTTATAACACAACACTAATCTATAACACCATTGGGAAAATTCAACCACTAGTATTAATTCCCGTCTTCATATTTGTTGTATCCAAAATTATTCCATATTAGCATATGTAAATATACTTTTCTTCCAACACTCGAATCTTATTTTCTTAATTATGTTCTCAATTTATTGCCTTGAAATTGCGAGGTGTAACATCCTTCCCCCTTAGAAATATTCGTCCTCGAATGTTCATAATAGGTCTCATGCTATAAATTTTTTGGCATAGTCTCTTCTATAACTATACCTACCAACCTATATTCAGCAAACCCAAAGATACCTCACAGGGCCACAATATATCACATGTATTATTCACCAATCAAAATAGTCAAGTAAGGAATTGAATTACCTGCAGGCATAGAGAACAAGTGAGGTTACTTCTTATTCATTTCGTTTTCTGCTTCCTAAGTCACCTCTTCCCTATTATTGTTTCGCCACAATACCTTGACGGAAGACACATCCTTAGTACGTAACCTTCTGACCTGGCGATCAAGTATAGCTATGGGGCTCTCCTCATAAGACAACTCATCTGTCATCTGGACATCATCAACTGGGAATACTCTAGAAGGATCACCAATACACTTACGCATCATCGATACATGAAAACTGGATGTACCGCTTTCAAATCAGATGGTAAGTCCAACTCATAGGAAACCTTGCCTACCCTGCGAATAATCTGGTAAGGCCCAATGTATCTTGGGCTAAGCTTCCCCTTCTTACCGAATCTCATCACACCCTTCATGGGTGACACCTTCAGGAATACCCTATCACCAATCTGAAACTCTAAGTGTTGACGTCGATTATCTGCATATGACTTATGTCGACTCTGGGCCGCCAATAATATCTCCTGAATAAGCTTCACTTTATCAACAGCTTTCTGAAATCATATCAGGGCTGATTAACTTAGTCTCACCTACGTCGAACCAACCGATAAGTGACATGCACTTTCTCCTATATAAGGCCTCGTATGGTGTCATCTGGATACTAAAATGGTAGTTATTATTGTAAGCAACTCAATAAGTGGTAAATGATCATCCCAGCTACCTATGAAATCAATAATACATACTCGCAACATATCTTTTAGCGTCTGAATAGTGAACTCAGCCTGCCCATCAGTCTGAGGATGAAATGTCGTGCTAAGACTCACCTGTGTCCCCAATCCCTTCTGGAACGATCTACAAAAGTTAGCTGTAAATTGAGCTCCTCTGTCCGATATAATAGTTGTGGGAACCCCATGAAGTCTCACTATCTCCCTGATGTATAATCTCGCATAGTCTTCAGCTGAATAAGTAGTCCTGACTGGAAGAAAATGGGCTAATTTTGTTAGCCTATCCACAATAACCAATATGGAGTCATACTTCCATTGAGTGCGAGGTAAGCCTGTAATGAAGTCCATATTAATCACTTTCCATTTCCAAGTTGGGATCTCTATCTCCTGCAATAATCCACCAGGCTTCTGATGCTCAACCTTAATCTGTTGACAATTCGGGTAATGAGCAACAAACTCCGCTATGTCTCTTTTCATGTCATCCTACCAATACAAGCATATGAGGTCATGGTACATCTTTGTTGACCCTGGATGAACAGAATAATGGGCATGGTGTGCCTCTCCAATAACCTGCCATTGTAGCCCTGCAACATCAGTGTCACGACTCGACCCGACGGGCCGCGATTAACGTCCTAATTGGACGTCATTACTGACCTGTCACTCTTAATCCATTTAATACAGATGTCTACATAAATTTCGGCAACACAACGCTGCTTTTACAACATATCCCTAAAAACGGGCAAGACGACAAGGCTGCCAAAACAACAAAACAACAGTCATAATAGGCTAGCCGACTAGGCTGCCACCAACCACATCACGCACACAAAGGCATAATCAAAACACGCAAGCCGGCAAGGCTGCTACTAGATAACGACATCAAACCCAAAATAAAGTACAAACATCCAACCTGTTGTCTGGACCTAAGAGAGTATCTTGACATATGACGGGACAGACACCGTCGTGCCCAAAATATGCATAAGTCTGAAAAATAAAGGTCAGTACCAAAAATAGCTGGCTCCGGAACAAAGGAGCTCTCCAATCTTTGTCTGAAATCCTAGGCGGAGGTCACCTATCCGAACTCCCGAACTGCGGGCATGACGCAGCCCAGGAAAGGGGGTCGATGCGAATAATGTCTTGAGTATGTAAAACATAAAATCTTGTAAGCCGAATAACAAGCGTACCAAGTAAAGCAGAGAGTCATCAAACTTTCATAAAGCGAGAATCATGCGAAAATCATATCATGTATCTTGAATCATAAAACATCGTGCTCGTATGCGTATATAAAGCGTATAACATGTCTCGGCCCTCTATGGAGGGACTCGATGGAATATGTATCTGCGCGCGTAACATGTCTCGGCCCTCTAAGGAGGGACTCGATGTAATCTATATATATATAATGTGTCTCGGCCCTCTAGTGAGGAACTTGATGAATGATGCATGGCTGTGCACGAACATGATCTGGCCCGGGACTCAGTGGAATGAAATAGTAACACTTAGCACGAGTAGATATCATGAGCAACTGTATGCAGCTAAAATTATTATGTGACTCTCAATAAAATTACTACCATAAACTCTGTTACTGAATCATAATCATTAGTAAATAATCATTTTAAAACTGAACTGGTAGGAGTTAAGTACGTCCGCCGTACTTTCCTAAAAATCATGCCAAAAGAAAGAAGGAAAAGTCTCACATACCTCTTAGGCGAACTAATCAACTTGGTATTAAGGTATTCCTCGTCTAGTACTTCAACCTATGATAAAGAACAACATGCTCGTCAATTCTATGATTCCTAATGTATGTTATATGATTAAAGGCTCCCTTATTTCTACAAAAAATTGGGCAGCATTCCCTTTGTTTATGTGCGTATCCACAATTTTCCAATAATCCAAATCAACCAACAATTCAACTCCAACTACAATCCAATCAAACCAACAATCCAATTCAAACCAACAATCCAATTCAAACCAACAATTCCCCTTTATTTCAGAATATAAAATTAACACTTTTCTACACTTAATCCTTTCGAGGCATGTATAGGTAACTTATTTCAATACATATGCATGTTTGTAGCTTATTTGCATACTAATTCATCCCGTAATACATTACCAAAATGTTCAATAATTTCTATCAATTTCCCGGCCGTATCAACATGTTATAAATTCCAAACTTTTCCTTTTAAATTCTTAAATATTTCAATTCATCTTGTAATTCCTTCATACAAATAATTATCTCTTAATCATCAAGGCTACATCTCAATTCTCAACATGCAAATGGTAAGCAAAATACAATTCAACCATTGAAGCCAATATCTAACTATTTTAGTTCGAAATTTGCCAACCAATTCTAACAACAACTACATGCTATTCTTATTCACGTTCCATCATAATTTAGGCTTGTTCTTTTAACCCAAATTCATCTCCTTAATTCTGAAAATAAGCATTCCATTTATATATAAAAAAAAAAAAAATTTTTACCTCAAAGAAATGCTCAAAAAAACTGCTCAGTTTTTCGATTTCAAGCCCAAGTTTCTCATCAATTTCATGTCCAATCCTTCACTTCTTCATCTCCAATCCAACATGCAACCATTCTACCATGTTAATCCCTCATTCTTACACCTTTTCCTTCAAGAAAAGTTGTCCAAAATTTAGGAATTCCCAGCCCTAAAAATCGGCCAGCTTTGCCGAGAACCCCACTGTTTTGGGGTGATAATTTCGCCTCAAAATGGTGGGACAATTTAACCCAAGAAGATGGAGTAACAAACTAAATTTTTCTTGCAAAGAAAGTGTGGATTTTCGATCAACTAGGGGGGAGAAAGGAGAGGAATAGTTTTGCTCTTGGTTATGGAAGGAAATGGAGAACTTAGAGTAGTTTATTTAGAATTTTCAGATTTTTCTTTAATTCACTTAGCCCCCTTAAATGCCACACTTGCCCCCTCTAAGTATTTATTTAACTAAATCAACCTCACTTCTTTTAATCTAATTTCCCATTGCCTTAATTTCTTATCATCGTACCTCATATACCCTACTAACTCATAACGGAAAAATATATATTTATTTATACCACCATTTCTAAAGAGATTTCCGGCGTCACATTCGTCATTGCCAAAAATTAATCTGTATTAGAACGTAAAATATATGAAATTTCGAATATTAGAAATCCCAATCCTTAATGACGTTCTAAATCTTGTCTTAACTTACGAGGTGTAACATTCTTCCCCCCTTAGAAAAATTCGTCCTCGAATGTTCATAACAAGTCTCAAGTTCTAGAAATTTCGGCAAAGCCTCCTTTATAATAGTGACTATCCATCTATATCCAGTAACCCAGCAGATGCCACACAGGGCCATAAAAAAACGCACATAATAGTTCATCAATACCATAATCAATTAAGGGAGTTAGATTGAATTACCTGGGGGTATAGGGAATAAGTGAGGATACTTCCTCTTCATCTCGTCCTCAGCCTCCCAAGTCATTTCCTCTCTATTATTGTTCCGCCATAACACCTTGACGGATGCAACATCCTTAGTCCGCAGCCTCCTGACTTGGCGATCCAATATGGCCACGGGACTCTCCTCATAGGACAACCCCTCAGTCACCTGGACATCGTCCACTGGGAAGACTCTGGAAGGATCACCAATACACTTCCGTAGCATAGACACATGAAAAACTGGATGTACTGCTTCCAAGTCTGAGGGTAACTCCAACTCATAGGCGACCTGGCCTACCCTGAGAATGATCCGATAAGGACCAATATACATCGGGCTAAGTTTTCCCCTCTTTCCAAATCTCATCACACCCTTCATGGGTGATACCTTCAAGAATACCCAGTCGTCGATCTGAAACTCTAGGTGTCGTCGCCGATTATCAGCATATGACTTCTGTCGACTCTGAGCTGCTAGTAATCTTTCTTGTATAAGTTTCACCTTGTCGACAGCCTGCTGAACTATATCTGGACCAATCAACTGAGCCTCACCTACGTCAAACCAACCAATGGGCGACCTGCACTTCCTCCCATACAAAGCCTCATACGGGGCCATCTGAATACTAGAGTGGTAGCTGTTATTGTAGGCAAACTCAATAAGCGACAAGTGGTCATCCCAGCTACCTCTGAAATCAATAATACAAGCCCTCAACATATCCTCCGATTATGCGTATGTAGTGCGCTCGCTGCCATCCGTCGAGGATGAAATCTCATCTTTGAGACTCACCTACGTTCCCAATCCTTTCTGAAAAGGTCTCCAGAAGTTAGCCGTGAACTGGGCTCCTCGGTCAGATATGATAGATATAGGAACCCCATGCATCATCACTATCTCCCTGATGTATAATCTAGCATAGTCCTCAGCTGAATAAGTAGTCCGGACTGGAAGAAAATGGGCTGATTTTGTCAGCCTATCTCTGATAACCGGATGGAATCACACTTCCGTGATACGAGGCAATCCTGTAATAAAATCCATATTAATTACCTCCCACTTCCAAGTCGGGATCTCTATCGCCTGTAGTAGCCCACCAGGCTTCTGATGCTCGACCTTAACCTGTTGATAATTCGGGCACTGAGTAACAAACTCTGCCATATCTCTCTTCATGCCATCCCACCAATACAAGCTCCTAAGGTCATGATACATTTTCGTCGACCCTGGATGAATAGAATAACGGGCATTGTGTGCCTCACCCATAACCTGCTGACGCAGTCTTGCAATGTCGGGTACACATAACCTACCATCATACCGTAGCACACCCTCAGAGGTCACCTCAAATAAAGCCTTCTGTTACACTCCGTATTTTCAGGACATGTGTTAAGAACGTACGTAAGAATTCCAAATGTTAAGATTTGAGACTAGTAAAAATTTATCGGAATTATGGAATTGTCGGAAAACGTAATATTGTGACGAATGGGAGGGCGACACGCGTCACCCCTTATGTTGCCTTGGAAGAAATGTAGCATAGACACAAGGGTCATTTGACCCTTGTTAGGAAGACAAGTCTTGCAACTTGTAGAGCTTGAGAAAATTGACTTGGTCAATGGGTCCACAAGGCTTGATATTTAAGAGAACCTCATCCTAGCCACCCATTTGTACACATCTTGACCCTCCATGTTACTATATAACACTACTAGTAGCAAGACTAAGTTAAACACTTAGAAAAAATTTCAAGAATTTCAAGAACACTCTTTAGGGGCTCTCGGGTTTGCTAGCTTCCCACAACAAAAAATTTTGTTTGTTATCCATTTAGCTCCACACTTTAAACCAAGGTTCATGAGTGTATTGTAAGTGTATCTCAATAGAAAAATCCCGGAAAAAGATAGTTTTCGTATTAGTCGCAAGGTGAAAACCTAGTTGCTTTTCTAGGTT
Source organism: Przewalskia tangutica (assembly GCA_029844215.1). Lineage (NCBI taxonomy): Eukaryota > Viridiplantae > Streptophyta > Magnoliopsida > Solanales > Solanaceae > Przewalskia > Przewalskia tangutica. The sequence continues at coordinate 9,494,856 of CM056733.1, read as the reverse complement.
TTGTTTGGAAGTTTGAAGGAAAGTTGTTGGTATTATTCTAAGGGTCTCAAGTAGCGGATTGAAGTGTCTTGAAGGGCTCTAAGTTGCTAGGGAGCGACTTCGGATTTGGAGTTGGATTAAGATTCGTTGAGGTAATAATCTTGTCTCTTAAAAGTGTTACAAGATTATATATATTGTTGTTAGCTTTACATGTTGCTAGCATGAAGTTTATGTGTTGAAGTTTTATAAGTATTATGGATTGATTGTAGCCTTAAAACCGAAATGTCATTTAAGCCATGTGAAGTTGTATTACAATTTGGTCGTTTATTAGAATCGTCGCATGTTACTTACTTGAAGATTATAGTAGTTATAATCGATTGCGACTTGATATCATGTTATGCTAATAACTTGGATTGAAATGGAAATTGGATAAGAATTGGTGTTATTGTACTCAATGTGGCCGAATTGGACTAGTAGTTTGTATTAGTTTGATATCTTTTGTGGGGCGGAATTTTACATGTCTAGTAGGCGTGTAATCCCCTATTGTTGATTGCATTGATTGGGCCTTAAATGTGGCGTGTTTGGTTATTGAATTCGGCCTTGAAAAAGGTGGCAAAGTATGTAGAAACAAAAGAGGTGCTGTCCGATTTTCCGTAGAATTTAGTGACTTAGCACTTAGAATATTCTACGTTTGAAGTAAGAGGTTAATGGACGTATTGTGACCATTATAGGTTGAAGTACTTAGTATAGCGTATTCTACTTGGAGGATGGAATAGCTATCAAGGTTGAAGTACTTTGGAGCATTTTGCTACTTGTCGATAATCGTCGCGAGGTATGTGAACCTCTTCCTTCCTTTGGCATGATTCTATGTATGGAATATACATATGGTATTATTTCATGTTTCCTTCTACTCTTAGAAGTTAAGAGGTATGTGTGTGATTTACTCTATGTAAAGGTTATGTCAAAGTTATCCTAAGTCCTTACCGAGTCTTATGGGAGATGTTGGTAAGAGTCGTTAGGAGGTACTTTGGAGCCAAGTTGACTTGGCTAATTTATGGCACGAATGAGAATAAGTATCGAACAAGCCATTGCAGCGTTAATAAAAGAAAATGTAATGACAATTGATAATATTTAAATGAGTAGAATTCTCCATCTGCATAGAAGCTAAGATAAGACAAAACTGTATTACATTTTCTAGATCATGGCTGCTTAAATAAGATCGTTATAAACAAGTATAACCTACTCACACACATAAGGCATATGCGTTTTGTCACGACCCGAACCCGGGCCCGTGACTGGTGCCTTACCCCGGGCACCCTAGTGATACAACATCAGAGAAAATCAGCGGAAGTAAAAACATGAACATGAATTAAGAGACATGATAAATAAACAGGCCAACCAAAACAGTTGCCTTCAGTATATATTCATAAATACGACGATTATCCTTTTCTGGACTACGCCACGGATTACTACGGACCTCTAAGAAGTGACAACAACTATGGACGGGGGCCGCCATACCACGAATGTACAAGAACCTACGGACTCGGGGTAACATACCAAAGATAAGCCTCAGAAGAGCGGAGCTTCCAACACGGCGAATGTGATCCTATAAGCGGGGATCGGCGGTCGATGTACCTTTACTGCGGCATGAGCGGCCCCGAAGGAGGTCGATACAGTACCAAGTATGTGGCGCTGCAATCACGTAAATGAAATCATAATAGTCTATATAAAGCGGGAGACATGTATGATAACCAAACTACGATTCACAACCTAAGCGATCATGTCAAGTCGAGGACTCACGCCTCAAAGTCATCCCTCATGCCCGTGGAACTCCTTCCTCACTGCCGGCAGTCTAGGTACAAATCATGTGATACGTATAACAGGTCTCGGCCCATCTTATGGACCCAATATAGAAACGTGTGGAATACATTCCCGGATGAACCGGTAGTCGGTGAAATACATTCCCGGATGAACCGGTAGTCAAGTGAAATACATTCCCGGATGAACCGGTAATCAAGTGAGATACATTCCCGGATGAACCGGTAATCAAGTGAGATACATTCCCGGATGAACCGGTAATCAAGTGAGATACATTCCCGGATGAACCAGTAGTCGAGTGAACACAGTACTTGCACAACAAGGCTATCACACGTAACATGGTCAAGTTTCATAACAACAAGCATAAGCAAGTTACACACAACTCAAGGTATTTTCATTTATGTCAAAGTCCGGATTTTAACCCTAAAGTACTACGTACGTTAAACCTTTAAAAGATCTGTTTCTTTCACATAAGTCACACAATACCCGTAGTATAAAATAGAGTGACTTTCCTTTTAAGTAAACCAAAATACTTACCTTTGTAAAATCAAGTAACAACATTATTTTCCAAACGTCCAAGTTTGCCTAATTTCAAATGTTCGCGTTTCTTATTTTAGAAAGGTTTCGTAGTTCATAGTCTTATTCATTTAAGAATGTAATTCTCTTTTAAACCATCTAAGAACATAAGCCTTATATGTGAGTAGGATATTCTTGTTTATAACCATCTTATTACAGCAGCCATGATCTAGGAAATATCATTTTGTCTCATCTTAGCTTCTATGCAGATGGAAGTTTCTACTGGTTTTAATAATACTTAATTATTCAATACATTTTCCTTTATTAACGCTGCAGTGGTTTGTCGATACACATTTCTGATTTCCGAAATCAGTAAAACATTCTTAAGCCGTTATACCTAACTTCCCATAAAGCTAGTATAACTCTTAAGTTTTCAAAAACCAAGTATTACTTTTCTTTCAAAAAGGTCTTTTTGAAACACTTCAAGTTCTTTATTACTACACATCAAATCCGTTATAAGTCAAATCAGTTACCCTTTGAAACCACAAAGCATTCTCTTACCTACATAAAGCTGTTATAACCAACTTCCCATAAAGCCGTTATAACACTTTATGTTTCAAACCAATCAAATACATTTAGCACATGTACGTCTACCGTACTACATAGTTCACACATATCATGCTAGAAGAGATAGGAAGAGGTTCACATACCTCGCGACGATTATCGACTAATAGCAAAACGCTCCAAGTACCTCAAACCGTCGGCTACTCCTTAAGCCAAGTAGATCACTCCACACGTAGTACTACAACCTATAGAGGCCACAAAGCGCCTATTAATATCTTTAGATCCCGACGTAGAATATTCTACAGAAAATTCGGCGACTCTCCCGCAACAGCGTAAATCTCCTCCTCTATCGAGGCCGGCTACCAAGCCAACCAGGGGGGGGGTTAACACGTCTAACCGGACGTGTACAATTCTACCCACAGCAATACTACGCAAGTCTACTGTAATACAGTCCTATGTAATTACAGTTCAGTTCACTTCTTAAAATTCAGGCTTAAGTCGCAAGACATTGCCGTAAGTATTATTCAGGCTTAAGTCAAAAGACATTGCCGCACAACTATGTTCAGTTCTATATATAGTATACTTAACTATATACCTACAACATGTAATTTCCAATTACAATAGAAGGTCAAGAGTGTTTACCTCGATAAGCCCAAAATTATCCGAGTTTATATGTCGATCCTGAGCAAGGTTTAGCTCCTACTCCGTGCGCTCCGACCCGCTCTCCAACCAACCCGAAGTTCTAACCAACCTACTTATAACTTCAACTACGGGTGAAGATTTACTTAGGGTTTCGTTTGTGTGAGGAAGTATAATAGTATTTTACGGGCTTGTAAAGGGTACTTGGGAAAGTAATCCACGGTTTTTGGCTAAAGTATTTTGGGCATTATAAAAATACTAGGAGCGTATTTCTATACCGCAACACGGGTTATTATACCAAAACAACTAGGCTAGGGGTACCCATGCTAACCACTACAAAAGGGGGTAGGTTTCGGCCAGGGCCTTCAAGAGGGGAGGGGTGTGGTGGGCAAAGCTCGAGGAGAGGGAGTATTTTGAGACTTAGTTAGATTGCTCAAGTTTTGGATGAAGAAAGTCTTCAACTAGAGGGTATTTATAGGTCAAGTGAAGGCCAACCAATGGCCAAGATGAAGACAAGTGCATAGCAAGTGTAAGGCCAAGATTTAGCCACGTGCTACCTTATCCATCTACACAAAATATCCTACCTAACCCTTGACCAAAAATGCAACACCAAAAACGTGCAAAAGGCTAGCTTTGCGTCCACTCCTTCCAATTAGAGGGTGACAAGTGTCGCCTCTCGTTAATCCAAAATGTTTCATCTCTCGGAAAAATCCGTAAAAATTAAAAATGCCATAGCGGAATTTTCCTACGAAAGCGTGGAAGCGTTTAGGTCGAAAAACGACTCTAATCGGGTGTTGTGTACAAATTTCGAAACTAGCCAACTTTAAGGCTCAAATTATAATACGTACGCCCTCACGTACATACTCTGGAAATACGGGGTATAACATTCTCCCCTCCTTAGAAACATTCGTCCCGAATGTTCCTTCTCAAGGCGGATAACGAAGAATTTCTTCTAACAAGTTGCCAACGCCACACCTGGCCACGAAATATCACACGTTCTCTTCCTTCCTTACTCGTCGTGCCCTTCTCGGACACTTGAACTCCTCTAGTATACGTACCACACTTCAGTCATCACTTTAGTTCCAAAACTTTGGAGTCACTACCTCCAACTTGGTTATCTTACTAGCCTTAATCTTCCTTAAGGCCATTCCCGGCCTTCACGATCTGCTTCTGGTCGAACACACCCACGAACTTATACGATGGTCAACTAAACTTGGGCCTAGCACCCTCGTGACCCTACCACCTGGCGGGACCACCCGGTGACCCCGCCGAAGCAGTGCGGGTTGGCCCGCATAGCCCCAACCCGACCCTGTCGCGCCAACTCTTGCTCGCCGACACGGAACAATCTTGCTAAATCACATCATGAAAGATACCACTTTCATTTACCCAACCAGGACTTATCACACAATACTTTCTAGGCATAAAATGCACTCTGACAAGGATCACTCGCAAAATCTTGTACTCAAGACGGCCTTACATCTAAGGTCTCAACTGTAATATTCTAAGGTTCATCATTTCCTCACCCCCAGGCTTACCCTTTTTCCCCAACCAGGTTCCCAAATCACATTTTAGCACAAAGCTATCCGAACATAACACTTAACACATTAACATAACATCAAAACATACAAGCCTCTAGAGGGTTAAGGATATACACAGCTACCGCTCCACTCTAATCATAAGTCGCCTGCGTAGCATGTAGAAGGCGATGAACACCGCCATCGATCCGTGAGGCTGCGCCGCTGCATACCTCTCCTATAAGCACGCTCTCGTCACATGGCGGACGCGGTGAAACAAGCACCCGATAAAGACGACATTCCGGGATGATGTTTGCCACATCGCGTGGCGAGAGGACACGAATCCGGCTGGCTAACACTCACGTATACCTGTGAACCAGAAGCCCTGGAGCTCTGACCAGCTCCCGAATACCCTGAACGTCCCGAAGACTGAGGAGGACCACTCCGTAATGGCGGAGGTACATAACTAGACTGCTGCTGAGGCGGTCCGCCTCGAGATTACCAAAGGACCTGCTGTTCGGCCTCTTCTGCTGATCTCGGTCATTCCGTCGACCTCTCGTGCCTCACATCCTAGTGCATGAGCTTGCATGCGGGCAATGTCCATGCGGTGAAGAGCTATACCGTACAAGCCTCTGCCAGTAATCGTCGGCCGGTGGCGTGGCGGTGTACTCTGTCCTCCATATCCGCTACTCTGGCGAACATACTGAGCTAATGAGTCGAACTCCACATTGTACTCTCTAACCGCCCGTCCTGCCTCAGCGTCAAAAATCTGTCGGCCCGAGCCCTCCTCATGCGTGGAGGCAAGAAATGTGCAAGAAATGCCTCGAGAACTTCGTCCCAAACTGCTGGAAGTGCATGCTCTTCCGGGGCGGCTCAGTGAATCAAACGATCAGCTGCGGTATCACGCGGTGATGCGAACCAATACCACCGACTACGCCTGCGAGGCTCGATCACTCTCATGATCCGTCAGCTGTCGGATAAACTCACGAGGTCATCCTCGGCTCTCGATCCATAGAACAACGGCGGGCTCTGACTCGAGAAAGTCACGTAGCCTCAGTATGCGCTCGGGGGTGAACTACGGGTGCTCTTGAAGTGGGCTGCTGCATCCGGCCTATCCTCATATCGCCACGACGGCGGCGATGGCGAACCATCTCCTTGTACCCAATCTCATCGGCTCCGGTGTGGGGTGGAGGCTCAGTCTTGTAGTCTCGGCGACCTGCTGCGGCTCTAAACTCTTTGGTCTTTGTGGCGTCGCGAAACCCGCCGTCGGAGCCTTGTCTCAGTCTTGGCCGGGCTGCGCCTCGTACTCCTCTGTATCTCACTATGGCTCCTCATCGCCTTGCCCATGGGCTGGGTTGCCTGCGGAGGCATAGCGGTAAAAGAAAGGGATACGTCGGAGGGCCCAACTTATCACATGCGGCTACAGGGCACGATCTCGGAATGAGAAGAATGAAACCAATCCTAAATGTCCTATAGCCTCACGATTATAGATGTGGTGCACAACACATCGATAATCAAGACTCTACTGAACCGCGATGTAGACACTTTTCGAGGACTAAGCGCTCACGATACCACTTTTGTCACGACCGAACCGGGCGTGGTAGTGCCTACCGGGCACCCTAGTGATTCAACATCGAGAGAAAATCAGCGGAAGTAAAAACATGAACATGAATGAAGAGACATGATAAATAAGCGAGCCAACCAAAAGCGATTGCCTTGGTATATATTCATAAATACGACGGTTATCCTTTACGGACTACGCCACAGCGATTTCTGGACCTAAGAAGTGACAACAACTATGACGGACGGGGCCGCCATACCACTGAATGTACAAGAACCTATGGACTCGGGGGTAACATACCAAAGATAAGCCTCGAAGGAAGCGGAGCTTCCAACACGCCGAATGTGATCCTATAAGCGGGGATCGGCGATCGATGTACCTTTACTGCGGCATGAACGCGGCCCGAGGAGGTCGATAACAGTACCAAGTATGTGAAAGCAATCAGTAAATGAAATCATAATAGTCTATATAAAGCGGGAGACATGTATGATAACCAAACTACGATTCACAACCTAAGCGATCATGTCAAGTCGGGGACTCACGCTCAAAGTCATCCCTCGTACGTGGAACTCCTTCACCTTGGCGATCTAGGTACAAATCATGTGATACGTATAACGGTCTCGGCCCATCTTATGGACCCGATATAGAAAGCGTGTGGAATACATTCCGGATGAACGGTAGTCGGTGAAATACATTCCGGATGAGCCGGTAGTCAAGTGAAATACATTCGGATGAGCCGTGTAATCAAGTGAGATACATTCGGATGAGCCGTAATCAAGTGAGATACATTCGGATGAGCCGGTAATCAAGTGAGATACATTCGGATGAGCCGTGGTCGAGTGAACACGACTTGCACAACAAGGCTATCACGTAACATGGTCAAGTTTCATAACAACAAGCATAAGCAAGTTACACACAACTCAAGGTACTTTCATTTATGTCAAAGTCCGGATTTTAACCCTAAAGTACTACGTACGTTAAACCTTTAAAAGATCTGTTTCTTTCACATAAGTCACACAATACCCGTAGTATAAAATAGAGTGACTGTCCTTTTAAGTAAACCAAAACACTTACCTTTGTAAAATCAAGTAACAACATTATTTTCCAAACGTCCAAGTTTGCCTAATTTCAAATGTTCGCGTTTCTTATTTTAGAAAGGTTTAAAGTTCATAGTCTTATTCATTTAAGAATGTAATTCTCTTTTAAACCATCTAAGAACATAAGCCTTATATGTGAGTAGGATATTCTTGTTTATAACCATCTTATTACAGCAGCCATGATCTAGAAAATATCATTTTGTCTCATCTTAGCTTCATGCGGATGGAAGTTTCTCTGGTTTTAATAATACTTAATTATTCAATACATTTTCCTTTATTAACTTTGCAGTGGTTTGTCGATACACATTTACGATTTAGAAATCGTTAAAACATTCTTAAGCGTTATACCTAACTTCCCATAAAGCTAGTATAACTCTTAAGTTTTCAAAAACCAAGTATTACTTTTCTTTCAAAAGGTCTTTTGAAACACTTCAAGTTCTTTATTACTACACATCAAATCCGTTATAAGTCAAATCGATTTACCCTTTGAAACCACAAAGCATTCTCTTACCTACATAAAGCTGTTATAACCAACTTCCCATAAAGCCGTTATAACACTTTATGTTTCAAACCAATCAAATACATTTAGCACATGTACGTCTACCGTACTACATAGTTCACACATATCATGCTAGAAGAGATAGGAAGAGGTTCACATACCTCGCGACGATTATCGACTAATAGCAAAACGCTCCAAGTACCTCAAACCGTCGGCTACTCCTTAAGCCAAGTAGATCACTCCACACGTAGTACTACAACCTATAGAGGCCACAAAGCGCCTATTAATATCTTTAGATCCCGACGTAGAATATTCTACAGGAAAATTCCCGACTCATGACGCGCGTAAATCTCCTCTCTATCGAGGCTACCAAGCCAACCGAGGGGTTAACACGTCTAACGGGCGTGTACAATTCTACCCACGGCAATACTACGCAAGTCTCATGTCTGATCCTATGTAATTCTGATTCAGTTCACTTCTTAAAATTGGGCTTAAGTCGCAAGACATTCGTAAGTATTATTCAGCTTAAGTCAAAAGACATTGCACAACTATGTTGATTCTATATATAGTATACTTAACTATATACCTACAACATGTAATTTCCAATTACAATAGAAGGTCAAGAGTGTTTACCTCGATAAGCCCAAAATTATCCGAGTTTATATGTCGATCCTGAGCAAGGTTTAGCTCCTACTCCGTGCGCTCCGACCCGCTCCAACCAACCCTTAGAAGTTCTAACCAACTTCTACTTATAACTTCAACTACGGGTGAAGATTTACTTAGGGTTTCGTTTGTGACTGAGGGAAGTATAATAGTATTTTCTGGGCTTGTAAAAGGGTACTTTGGAAAGTACTACAAGGTATTTGGCTAAAGTATTTTGGGCATTATAACAATACTAGGAGAGTATTTCTATACCACAACAAGGGGTATTATACGAAAACAACTAGGCTAGGGGGGGGGTACCCCACGGCTAACCACTACAAAAAGGGGGGGTAGGTTTCGGCCAAGGGGCCTTCAAGAGGGGGAGGGGGGTGTGGTGGACGAAAGCTCAAGGGAGAGGGAGTATTTTGAGACTTAGTTAGATTGCTCAAGTTTTTGGATGAAGAAAGTCTTCAACTAGAGGGGTATTTATAGGTCAAGTGAAGGCCAACCAATGGCCAAGATGAAGACAAGTGCATAGCAAGTGTAAGGCCAAGATTTAGCCATGTGCTACCTTATCCATCTACACAAAATATCCTACCTAACCCTTGACCAAAAATGCAACACCAAAAACGTGCAAAGGGCTAGCTTTTGCCGTCCACTCCTTCCAATTAGAGGGTGACAAGTGTCGCCCTCTCGTTGGTCCAAAATGTTTCGTCTCTCGGAAAAATCCGTAAAAATTAAAAATGCCATAGCCGGAATTTTCCCTACGAAAGCTGTGGAAACGTTTCGTCGAAAAACGACTCTAATCGGGTGTTGTGTACAAATTTCGAAACTAGCCAACTTTAAGGCTCAAATTATAATACGTACGCCCTCACGTACATACTCTGGAAATACGGGGTATAACACGTTTAACTTAAAGAATTCACGTTATGAATTTTTAAGACTGTGAACCTTAGACTCATAAAAGGGTTGAGAGACTTATTTTCAGGTAATGAAACTTGATTTCTTAAAGGGAGAATTGACATGATTTAAGGGAAGTAACTTGTTTTAAAAGGTGTGAGTTACTTGAGTTTTAAAAGTTAAGAAACTGGATTTCTAAAAGTTAAGAGACTGAAAGTATTTTGAAAGTTAAGATAATTGATTTGAAAGTATATAATACTTGGTTTTAAAAGTATAAGTCTCTTGGTTATAAAAGGAATGTGTTGCCTAAAACCATAAAGGGTTATAACGACTTTATGGGAAGTTGGTTATAACGGCTTCATGGAAGGTTAAGAGAATGGTTTTCTCTAATAAGGTAAACAAAGAAATAACTTGAAATAAGGAAGGGTAATTCGATTTTAAGGTATCACTTGCTTAAAGCTTTAAAGTAAGGGTCACTTGATTTAGAAGCCGAGAAATGTATTTCTAAAAGTAATAGTGACTTATGTGACATGTACACAAGCCTTGATACTACGGGTGTTAGTATCTTGAGGTTTTATATGAAAAGAAATCTTTTGAAAAGAATGGAAGTACGTAGTACTTGGGGTTAAATTCCCAGATTTTTATGTGAAACGAAAAGTGCCTTGAGTATGTAAAAAGTGAAAGTCTAAAGAATTAATGAACTTGCCTATGTTGCTTATGATAGCCTTGATTGCAAGTATTATATGTTTACATTGTCGTGACTCTCAGTTGGAGGGCCGACTGTCTTGTTGTAAGTTTACTTGGACGTACCGACAGTGATGTGGGATTCCACGGGTATGCTTCCATTATGATTGATCCTTGGACATGCTTATACGATGTGAGATTCCGGGGCATGTGACCAGGAGGCGGGTTAGATTCCCGGATTTGTTTTATTACCCATGGCCATGCTTATACGATGAGGGATTCCGGGGCATGCGACCATGCTATGTACGACTATTACTCCATGGGCTAGCTCCCCATGAAGACCTGCACCTACGATGAGGGATGCCGAGGGCACGTTATGGCCATGCTTATACAATGAGGATTAGGGCATGCGACGCGTTATATATATATATATATATATATATATATATATATATATATATATATATATATATATATATATATGTGTATGTGTACAAGCGGTGAGGTAGGATGCCACGGGCGCGTCACATGGTTATATGTTACCCGACTGTCGGCAGTGATGGGGGATTCCACGGGCAGGGGGTATAGATATATATGTGTTATATGTGTATGCAAGCGGTGAGGTAGGATGCCACGGGCGCGTCACATGGTTATGTTATTCACTTATAGCTGCCGACAGTGATGGGGGATTCCACGGGCACGCTAAGACATTTGAGGGCTTGTGTCGGTAGCCCTGTGTGACTATTGTTCATGTGTTGAAATAGTCTTTAAAAGGTAAAACTGACTTTCATTACTTTCATTTTGGTAAGGCACAGTGTACTGTTATTTTGGTTATCATACATGTCTCCAGCTTTTTATAGACTGCTATGATTTCATTACAGTATTTTCAGTTTCACATACTTGGTACATATTTCGTACTGACCTCCTTCGGGGGGCTGCGTTCATGCCGCAGGTTGAGGTACATAACTTGTTGATCCACGCTCTTGGGTCACTGTTCAGTTCTTGGAAAGCTCCATTTCTCCGGAGGCTTTATCTTTTGGTACGGTTCCCCTGAGGTTGTAGATTCATGTTTATTCAGGGGTATGGCGGGGCCCTGTCCCGCCACAGTTGTTATGTTAAAACTCTTAGAGGTCTGTAGTCACATATTGTGGGTCAGTTTGTAAAAGGAAAGGAGGCAACTGCTTCGTGTATGTATTTACTTATCTAAAGAGGTAGCCTTATCGGCTAACCTGTTGATTTTATCCTTGTTGATTTTTTTTTTTTTAAGTTTCATGTATGTTCCGCTGATTATCTCTGATGTATACCTTCTGTAAGGGTGCCCAGGTAGGGCACCAGTCGCGGACCCGGGGTCGGGTCGTGACACCTTCACCTTTCGGAGAGCTGCATCTCTATACTGTGCCAGAAGAGGATCATCAAACTGGCATCTCTTTACCTCTTCTATGATAGAGGACTCAACAACTCCTCGAACAAGAATACCACTATCTCCAGAATCCGCCAACCGGACTCCAAGGCTGGCTAGCCTGTGAATCTCTTTCCTGTCCGACTGCACATCCGACAAACTACCCATAGATCTACGACTGAGAGCATCTGCCACAACGTTGGCCTTCCCTGGGTGGTACAGAATATCAACATCATAATCCTTTAGCAACTCAAGCCACCGCCTTTGTCTCAGATTCAGTTCCTTCTGTTTAAAGATGTATTGAAGACTCTTATGATCTGTGTAAATATCAACATGAACACCATACAAGTAATGTCTCCATATCTTCAAAGCATGAATCACCGCTGCTAGCTCTAAATCATGAGTGGGATAATTCTTTTCATGTTTTCTGAGCTGTCGGGAGGCATAAGCTATAACTTTGCCATGCTGCATCAACACACACCCTAACCCGATACCTGAAGCATCACAATAAATCACATACCCGTCTAACCCCTCCGGGAGAGTCAAAACTGGGGCCGAAGTCAACTTATCCTTCAACAACTGAAAACTGTGCTCACAAGCATCGGTCCACTGGAACTTAGCTACCTTCTGGGTTAGCCTAGTCAAGGGTGCTGAGATCGAGGCAAAAATTTCCACAAACCTCCTATAATACCCTGCTAGACCCAGAAAACTGCGTACCTCAGTAGGTGTAGTGGGACTGGGCCATGTCTTCACCGCCTCAATCTTCTGAGTATCCACCCGAATACCATATGCCCTGATAATATGCCCCAAGAATGCCACTGAGGCCAACCAGAACTCACATTTCGAAAATTTAGCATACAATTGCCTTGGGAGGACTCAATCTTGTCCTCAAGTGATCCGTGTGCTCCTGCTCTGAGCGAGAATATACCAGGATGTCATCAATGAATACTATAACAAATGTATCCAAGAATGGTTTGAACACCCGGTTCATTAGGTCCATGAACACTGCTGGAGCATCAGTCAACCCAAACGACATTACCCTGAACTCATAATGTCCGTACCGGGTCCTGAACGCAGTCTTCGGGATATCTGCCTCTCTAACCCGTACCTGATGATAACCGGATCGCAGGTCTATCTTCGAGAAATACTTAGCGCCCTGCAACTGATCGAACAAGTCATCAATCCTGGGAAGGGGATACCTATTCTTGATGGTCACCTTATTCAGCTGCCTATAGTCAATGCACATCCGCAGCGAACCATCCTTCCTCTTCACAAATAATACCGGCGCACCCCATGGAGATGCACTAGGCCTAATGAAGCTCTTCTCTAATAGGTCTTTCAACTGTTCCTTTAATTCCTTCAACTCTGCAGGTGCCATTCTATAAGGAGGAATGGATATAGGTTGGGTACCTGACAATATATCTATACTGAAATCTATCTCCCGCTCTGGAGGAAGACCTGGGAGATCATCTGGGAAAACATCCGGAAACTCACTGACTATCGGAACTGACTGAAGGGCCGGTACCTCGGCCTCCGTATCATGTACCCGAACTAAGTGATAAATACACCCCTTTCGAACCATCTTCCTTGCCTTGAGGTATGAAATAAACTTACCCCTCGGCGATGCGGTATTCCCTTTCCATTCAATAACCAGTTCGTCTGGAAACCAGAATCGAACCAACTTCTCTCGACAATCAACGTTGGCAAAACAAGAGGCCAACCAATCCATACCCATAATAACGTCGAAGTCGATCATATCCAACTCTATCAAATCTGCTGAGGTACGACGACTATATATCGCCACCGAGCAATTCTTATACACACGCCTAGCTATAACCGAATCTCCCACCGGTGTAGCTACATCGAATGGTTCTATAGGCTCAGGTTCTATCCCTATCCTACTAGCAACAAGAGGGGATATATAGGACAAGGTGGAACCTGGATCAATCAAAGCATACACATCATAGAAAAAGACCGATAATGTACCTGTGACAACATCTGGTGACGCCTCCTGGTCGCGTCTACTGGCCATGGCATAAATGCGGTTCGAAGGACCGCCAGAACTGGAACCCCTGCCACGGCCTCTGCCACGGCCAGCTGATGTCTGAGTACCCTGCCCGATGGGGCGCATAACTGTAGTCGACGATGAACCGGCAATAGAACCCGTAGGCTGAGCCATAGCACCTGTGCCATCTCTATACGGACACTCCCTCATCAAATGGCCTGGACGGCCGCAAGAAAAACAAGTACCAGTATCAATGCGACACTCCCCCGGATGACGCCTGCCACACTGTGGACACTGAGGGAGAGATGGTCTCCACTGCCCAGAACCCCTGTGCGTCTGTGACTGCCGCCGGGAGCCACGACCGCCTCTGAATGCCCCGAGCGATCAAATCGTCTACCCGAAGTGCGAGAGGTGTACTGCGTGCCGTCAGAGGAATACCGATAGATCGCCTACCGGACGCCACCGAAAACCTCGCCGCCCCGCCTCTTGGGCTGATCTCTATCCTGACCCCTTTCCGGCCGTCTCCCTCTATGTCGCTCCTCAATCCCCTGCGCAAAAGCCTGCATCCGGGCAATATCCATGGTCGGCTGAAGTGCGGCTGTCAAGCACCCATCAATAAGATAATGGTCCAACCCCATCACATAACGGTGCACCCTATCCGCCATGTCTGCTACCATAGTGGGTGCGTACCGGGCCAAGGAGTCGAACTCCAAGCTATACTCTCTGACCGTCCTCCCATTCTGCCGCAACTGTAGAAACCTGTCGACTCTTGCCCGTCTCATCTCCGGAGGCATAAAGTGGCCAAGATTCTGAAAACTCATCCCATACTGCAGGAGGAGCACCCTCACCACTAGACAACTCCCAGGACTCAAACCAGTTGACTGCTACATCGCGCAACCGGTATGACGCCAATACAACTGACTCAGTCTCTGAAGCCCGGATCACCCTCAATGTCCTCTGCGTCTGGCGGATGAACTCATGTGGATCATCCTCAGGCCTGGACCCGTAAAACTCCGGATCGCAACTCAGAAATCTCTAACCTCAAACTGCTCGCCACAGGTTAAGCCGGCTCACTCGCCATGAACTTGTCCCGCCACTATCCTTGCCAATAACTGGACTGTCTCTCTCAAATCTCCGCCCCGTGCCCATGCCGGAATCAAGGCTCAGTATCGTGGTCTCCGTCACGGGTGATGTTGCCCACGAGAGGAGCCTCTAGATTTGGTGACGAGTAACCCGTCGTCGGGGCACACTCGTGAGTAGACCGCGTGCAAGACACGTAGCTCTCCGCATCCGACTAGTGTCCCCTCATCAGATTTGCCCTTCCGGGCCACGGGCGCCTTCCTCGGAGGCATAGCTGTAAACATAGTAAACTTATCAGAAGACGGATCATCCTAATAACACAGCTCTATAGGACGATCTAAGAGGTGGAAAAATAGAAACAATCCTAAATGTCCGGCAGCCTCCTGTGTATAAGTACGGTGCACAACATACCCATACACAAGACTCTACTAAACACGGTCTGTAGACATTCCAAGGACTAACTGCTCTGATACCACTTTTGTCACGACCCGATCCGAAGGGCCGCGATTAACGTGCTAATTGGACGTCATTATTGACCTGTCACTCTTAATCCATTTAATACAGATGTCTACATAAATTTCGGCAGCACAACGCTGCTTTTACAACATATCCCTAAAAACGGGCGAGCCGACAAGGCTGCCAAAACAACAAAACAACAGTCATAATAGGCTAGCCGACTAGGCTGCCACCAACCACATCACGCGCATAAAGGCATAAATCAAAACACGCAAGCCGGCAATACTGCTACTAGATAACGACATCAAACCCAAAATAAAGTACAAACATCCAACCCACAACTGTCTACAGACCTCTAAGAGAGTAATACTGACATATGACGGGACAGGACCCCGTCGTGCCCAAAATATGCATAAGTCTGAAAAATAAAGGTCTGTACCAAAAATAGCTGGCTCCGGAACAAAGGAGCTCTCCAACTGCTGTACAGAAATCCTAGACTGGAGGGTCACCTATCTGAACTCCTGAACCTGCGGGCATGAACGCACCGAGAAAGAAATTCGATGCGAATAATGTCTTGAGTATGTAAAACATAAAATACTGTAAAAATAAATAACAAAAGTAACAAGTAAAACAGATAGTCATCAAAATGTCATAAAGCGAGAATCGTATGCGAAAATCATATCATGTATCTTGAATCATAAAACATCGTGCTCGTATGCGTATATAAAATCAGATAACATGTCTCGGCCCTCTATGGAGGGACTCGATGGAATATGTATCTGCGCGTGTAACATGTTTCGGCCCTATAAGGAGGGACTCGATGTAATCTATATATATATAACGTGTCTCGGCCCTCTAGTGAGGGAATCGATGAATGATGCATGGCTGTGCACGAACATGATCTGGCCCGGGACTCAGTGGAATGAAATAGTAACACTTAGCACGAGTAGATATCATGAGCAACTGTATGCAGCTAAAATCATTATGTGACTCTCAATAAAATTACTACCATAAACTCTGTTACTGAATCATAATCATTAGTAAATAATCATTTTAAAACTGAACTGGTAGGAGTTAAGTACGTCCGCCGTACTTTCCTAAAAATCATGCCAAAAGAAAGAAGGAAAAGTCTCACATACCTCTTAGGCGAACTAATCAACTTGGTATTAAGGTATTCCTCGTTTAGTACTTCAACCTATGATAAGGAACAACATGCTCGTCAATTCTATGATTCCTAATGTAAGTTATATGATTAAAGGCTCCCTTATTTCTACAAAAATTTGGGCAGCATTTCCTTTGTTTATGTGCGTATCCACAATTTTCCAATAATCCAAATCAACCAACAATTCAACTCCAACTACAATCCAATCAAACCAACAATCCAATTCAAACCAACAATCCAATTCAAACCAACAATTCCCCTTTATTTCAGAATATAAAATTAACACTTTTCTACACTTAATCCTTTCGAGGCATATATAAGTAACTTATTTCAATACATATGCATGTTTGTAGCTTATTTACATACTAATTCAGCCTGTAATACATTACCAAAATGTTCAATAATTTCTATCAATTTCCCAGCCGTATCAACATGTTATAAATTCCAAACTTTTCCTTTTAAATTCTTAAATATTTCAATTCATCTTGTAATTCCTTCATACAAATAATTATCTCTTAATCATCAAGGCTACAACTCAATTCTCAACATGCAAATGGTAAGCAAAATACAATTCAACCATTGAAGTCAATATCTAACTATTTTAGTTCGAAATTTGCCAACCAATTCTAACAACAACTACATGCGATTCTTATTCACGTTCCATCATAATTTAGGCTTGTTCTTTTAACCCAAATTCATCTCCTTAATTCTGAAAATAAGCATTCCATTTATATCAACAAAAAAAAAGAATTTTTACCTCAAAGAAATGCTCAAAAAAACTGCTCAGTTTTTCGATTTCAAGCCCAAGTTTCTCATCAATTTCATGTCCAATCCTTCACTTCTTCATCTCCAATCCAACATGCAACCATTATACCATGTTAATCCCTCATTCTTACACCTTTTCCTTCAAGAAAAGTTGTCCAAAATTTAGGAATTCCCAGCCCTAAAAATCGGCCAGCTTTGCCGAGAACCCCACTGTTTTGGGGTGATAATTTCGCCTCAAAATGGTGGGACAATTTAACCCAAGAAGATGGAGTAACAAACTAAATTTTTCTTGCAAAGAAAGTGTGGATTTTCGATCAACTAGCGGGGAGAAAGGAGAGGAATAGTTTTGCTCTTGGTTATGGAAGGAAATGGAGAACTTAGAGTAGTTTATTTAGAATTTTCAGATTTTTCTTTAATTCACTTAGCCCCCTTAAATGCCACACTTGCCCCCTCTAAGTATTTATTTAACTAAATCAACCCCACTTCTTTTAATCTAATTTCCCATTGCCTTAATTTCTTATCATCGTACCTCATATACCCTACTAACTCATAACGGAAAAATATATATTTATTTATACAACCATTTCTAAAGAGATTTCCGGCGTCACATTCGTCATTGCCAAAAATTAATCCGTATTAGCACGTATAATATATGAAATTTCGAAAATTGGAAATCCCAATCTTTAATGACGTTCTAAATCTTGTCTTAACTTACGAGGTGTAACAATCAGGTACACACAATTTTCCGCCATATCGTAGCACCCCGTCAGGTGCAACCTTGAATAGGGTCTTCTCTTTCCAAATGGTTGTATCTCTATACTGTGCCAGAACAGGGTCCTCATGCTGACGTCTCTTTACCTCTTCTATGATATAGGACTCAGCAACTCCTCGAACAAAACTCCACTATCTCCAGAATTAGCCAAACGGACTCCAAGGCTAGCTAGCTGGTATATCTCACGAACCATCTCCTTTCTTTCTGGCTGCACATCCGTCAAGCTACCCATAGATTTACGGCTCAGATCATCTGCTATAACATTTGCTTTCCATGGATACTATAGAATATCAACATCATAATCCTTTAGTAACTCTAGCCACCGTCTCTATCGTAAATTCAGCTCATTCTGCTTAAAGATATATTGGAGACTCTTGTGATCCGTATAAATATCAACATGAACAACATATAAATAATGTCTCCATATCTTCAAAACGTGAATCACTGCCACTAACTCCAAATCATGAGTAGGATAATTCTTCTCATTCTTCCTGAGCTGTCGAGAGGCATAAGCTATAACCCTTCCACGCTGCATCAACACACAACCAAGTCCAAAACCCGAAGCGTCACAATAAATAACATAACCATCTGGTCCCTCAGGAAGAGTCAGAACTGGAGCCGTAGTCAACTTGTCTTTCAACAACTGGAAGTTTCGCTCACAAGCATCAGTCCATTGGAACTTAGCCGCCTTCTGAGTTAGCCTTGTTAAAGGCGCTGAAATCGAGACAAACTTCTCCATGAATCTCCTATAATATCCTGCTAGCCCCAGAAAACTACGTACTTCAGTAGGTGTCGTAGGTCTAGGCCAAGTCTTTACTGCCTCAATCTTCTGCATATCCACCCGAATACCGTCCGCTCCGATAATATTCCCCAAGAATGCCACTGAAGTCAACCAAAAATCGTATTTAGAAAATTTGGCGTACAAATTCTGGTACTGGAGTACCCTAAGTACCATCCTCAAATAGTCTGCATGCTCTTCTTCTGAACGTGAATAACTAGAATATCATCAATGAATACAATCACGAACATATCTAGGAATGACTTGAACACTCGGTTCATCAAATTCATGAATACTGCTGGAGCATTGGTCAGCCCAAAAGACATCACTCTAAAATCATAATGCCCATACCGGGTCCTGAATTTTGTCTTCGGAATATCCGTCTCCTTTACCCGCACCTGATGATAACCTGACCGCAAGTCTATCTTCAAAAAACACTTAGCACCCTGCAACTGATCAAATAAATCATCAATCATGGGGAGAGGATACCTGTTCTTTATTGTTACCTTATTCAGCTGCCTATAATCAATACACATCCGCAGCGACACATCTTTCTTCCTCACAAATAGTACCGGTGCTCCCCAAGATGATGTACTAGGCCTGATGAAGCTTTTTTCCAACAAGTCTCTCAGTTTCTCCTTTAACTCCTTCAGCTCTGCAGGTGCCATTCTATAAGGAGGAATAAATATGGGTCGGGTATCTGGTAGTACATCTATGGGGAACTCTATCTCCCGTTCTGGAGGAAGACCTGGAAGGTCATCTGGGAATACACCTGGGAATTCATTAACTACCGGAACTGACCGAAGAGCCGGTACCTCTACTTCTACATCATGCACTCAAACCAAATGATAAATATAACCTTTTCTGACCATCTTCCTTGCCTTGAGGTAATAAACATACCCATCAGTGATGTTGTATTCCCTTTCCACTCTATAATTGGTTTGCCTGGAAATTGAAATCGAACTAGCTTTTATCTACAATCGACATTAGCATAACAAGAAGCCAACCAGTCCATCCCCATAATAACATCAAATTCAGTCATGTCTAACTATCTAATCTTCTATGGTATGACGACTATATATAACCATCGAACAATTTCTATATACCCGTTTAGCTATGACAAAATCTCCTACCGGTGTAGCTACCTCAAATGGTTCTATCAACTCAGGTTCTATTCCGATTTTACTAGCAACAAAGGGAGATATATATGATAAGGTGAAACCTGGATCTATCAATGCATATACATCCTGGAAAAAAATCGATAATATACCTGTAACCACATTTGGTGATGCCTCCTGTGTCACGACCCGACCCCGGGGCCACAACTGGTGCCCTACCGGGGCACCCCGTCAGGTGTACATCAGAGAATAGCAGCGGAACATACATAACACATAAACCTGTATATAGCAAACATCACTGGCTAGCCGACAAGGCCGCCTTCCATAGAATATACTTAACCAAAAGTAGAACAGTACAACTTTGTTCTTACAGCCCAAACCACAAACGTGACTACGCACTTAGGAATAACAATCGGAGGGACAGGGCCCGCCATACCCCGAATGTACATAATACCTATAGCATCGTGGAAAAACCGCACTAACAAAACAAGCCTCCGAGGAATGGAGCTTCGACACTGCACCGGTGATCCTAAGAATGAGGATCCACCACCTGCTTACCCCTACATGCGGCATGAACGCAGCCCCCGAGGAAGGGGGTCAGTACACAATATGTACCAAGTATGCGAAACTGGAAAATACTGAAAATACCTCATAAGTCTAAAATAACTGGAGACATGTATGATAATCAGTTTACAGAACACTGTGCCTTACTAATAATGAGAATATCAAGCATATACAATACTGCATGAAAATAGGACGCTCATGATCAAAGCAAGGTCACCCGCCCGCAGTATCATTAACCAATCCTACTCCTGGGACTATTTCACCCGCATGGGTCATGTGGACCCGCATGAGGTATTCCTCGCATAGGCTTTACTCACCCGCATGGGACTATTTCACCCGCATAAGCCCTACGGACTCGCATGAGGTATTCCTCGCATCGTGGGTAGCAAATCCACGGAATATGCAAATGCCACAACCCGGGGGATGACCCCGTAATAAATAATAATATATCACTAGCACAAACCGGCTATCATACATAATATAAGCAAGTTAAGAAATCACATAACTTCTTATTAGTCTTGTTCACATATATTCTTATTTTAGTTTACTTAAGGCACTAGCATGTATTTATGAAATCCGGGAATTTAACCCAAAGTACTATGTACTTCTACTCTTTTAAAACCTTAGGCAATTAATGCCTTAAAAATCAATTTGCCTTTCACAACTTCAAATCATTTATCCGTACTCATTTTACTTAGAGTAAATCTTCCTTTGTAAACCTTCCATAAAGCTAATATAACCAACTTCCCATAAAGTCATTATATTAACATTATACATTAGTCAAATACATTTCCCTAAACCCAAGGGACTTACACTTTTTTTTTTTAAAAAGAAACAAGAATCATATACTTTAAACACATCAAGTCCCTTAACTTTGAAAACTCAAGGCATCCTTAATACTTTTAAAGAAATGAGTTAATCCCCTCTTACTTACCAAACTTGGCCATCCTTAAAACAAGTAAGGGATATCAAAACCTTGTACGTCTACCGTACTACATAAGTGCAACTAGTCATGCTCAAGAGATAGGAAAGTTCCACATACCTCTTCGGGCCAATCCACTTGCTAAGTCCAATATACCGCACGTAGTACGTCAACCTAAAATGACCATAATACGTTTATTAACCTCTAGCTTCAACGTAGAATATTCTAAGTGTAATGTCACTAAATTCTACGGAAAATCGGACAGCATTTCCTTTGTTTCTACATACTTTGCCGACTTTTCAAGGTCCGAATTCAACATCCAACGCCACTTTTAAGGCCCAACAATCCAATCAATACAAAGGGGATTACACACCTAATCTTGGATGTGTAAAATTCTGCCCCACAATGCATATTTAACAAAATCAATAAGCTAAAGGTAATATCTAGGCTATAACATGCTTACATAACATTCTTGTCCAATCCTTTCATAACCAAACCATATTTCCTACATGCAATGTATCTAAGAGCAATATTTACCACTACAAGTTCTTTCTTCTTCACATGCAACACCAAAACTAGCAAAAAGAGAAAGAATTGTTACCTTAGAGCTTACCCAACATAATCTAACAAATTCACTAGCCTCCTTTCCACAATCACCACCACAAAAAGCTCCTACAAGCTTGCCAACAAGTTTCCTTCTTGTCACCCTTTTCAGATTTTTTTCAAGCCTTGATTTCCTCTTGATTTTCTAGAGAGAAGGGAGAGCTTTTAATTTTTAGAGAGAGAGAAGAGCTTGAAGAATGACCAAGTCTTCAAGACTTGGTCAATAAATAGGACATGCAAAATCAGATGGGGGGGACACTTGTCACCCTCCCATGGCCTTTTTTAAAACAAAACAGTTCAGATTTTTCCACCTACCGCAGAACCGCCTCGGCGCCTGCGGCCGGCGGCGCGCTGAAACCTCCGCAACCTCTCGAACTCCGGTGCCGCTTCGCTTCCCGGCCACGCAACTTCAGCGAACATTCAGAACATCCGCGCCGCGACCGCATCCGCGCCGCCTCGTGGTTCTCGACCAAATACTTTTCTGTCCGACTGCACACTGAACTTGTAGCTTCCATAACTTCCTACTCCGATGTCCTATCGACGAACAGTTGGTTGCGTTGGGAACTAGACTCAACGAACTACGTACTAGGACTTTGAAACACCTAGGAACTCATAAAGCAACTGGACATAAACCGCCTCAAAGTTGACTAACAACCCGTCCGACACAATCCGTCAACCTGTCCTTCTAAAATTTAAGTCTTAAACCCTTTCGTACGTTCTCATACGCATGACCAGAACTACGGGGTGTAACATTCTCCCCCCTTAGAAACATTCATCCCGAATGTTCCTTCTAGGCTTACTCAAATCACAATCTCGTCATAAAACCTCTTAACTATTTCTCTTGCAAATAAAGACGCTCCACAAGCCACAACAATACTTAAGCATAATTTCCAAATTAAAACTAACAAGCAGGATAGTGGGTTACCTGGAGGTGTAGGGAATAAGTGAGGATACTTCTTCATCATGTCCTCCTCTGCTTCCCATGTCATTTCTTCCCTGATCTCGTTCCGCCATAGGACTTTGACGAAAGCCACATCCTTTGTCCGCAGTCGTCTAACCTGGCGATCGAGTATCGCTATGGGGCTCTCCTCATATGATAACCCCTCTGTCACCTGGACATCACAAATCGGGTGTACTCTAGATGGATCTCCAATACATTTCCGCAACATAAACACATGAAAAACTAGATGTACTGTCTCCAGATCGGACGACAGATCCAACTCATAGGCAACGTTGCCTACCCTACGGACAATCTGATAAGGCCCAATGTACCTTGGGCTAAGTTTTCCTCTCTTCCCAAATCTCATCACGCCCTTCATGGGTGATATCTTCAGGAAGAATCAATCATCTACCTCAAACTCCAAGTGTCGACGCCGATGATCTGCATACGACTTCTGTCGACTCTGAGCTGACAATAATCGCTCCTGGATAAGCTTCACCTTATCCACTGCCTGCTGAATCAAGTCTGGCCCGACTAACTGAACTTCTCCCACCTCAAACCAGCCTATCGGTGACCTGCACTTCCTCCCGTATTAGGCCTCATAAGGCGCTATCTGGATACTAGAATGGTAGCTGTTGTTGTATGAAAACTCCACAAGAGGTAAATGATCCTCCCAGCTACCCCTGAAATCAATAACACAAGCCCGCAAAGATATCCTCGCGGTCCGGATAGTACGCTACCGCCTGCCGATCCGAGGATGAAACGCAGATCGAGACTCACATGTGTCCCTAATCCCTTCCGAAAGACCTCCGTAAGTTAGCCGAGAACTGGCTCTCGTCAAATGATCGATATAGCACTCGTGCGCCTCACAATCTCTCCGATATACAATCTAGCATAATCCTGCCGAAAAAGTCGCCCCGATCGATGTAAAGTGGCTGATTTCACTTTGTCGACAATAACCCAGATGGAATCATGCTTCCTCTGAGTGTGATGTAACCCCGTAATAAAGTCCATATTGATCACCTCCCACTTCCACATCGGAATATCAATAGCCTGTAATAGCCCACCGGGCTTCTGGTGCTCAATCTTGACCTGCTGATAATTTGGACACTGTGCAACAAAATCTGCCACGTCCCTCTTCAGGCTATCCCACCAATACACACATCTGAGGTCATGGTACATCTTAGTCGACCCCGAATGAATAGAATAACGAGCACTGTGTGCCTCTGCACCGCCGACGAAGTCCTGTCACATTGGGAACACACAACCGACCCTCAAATCTTAGCACCCCATCAGACGCTACCTCAAATAGACTCTTCTCTTCCTGAAGAGCTGCATCTCGATACCGTACCATAGTCGGATCCTCATACTGTCGCCTCTTCACCTCCTCGACGATGGAAGACTCGGCAACCTCTCGAACCCGAACTCTATTACTACCAGAACCAACCAAACGAACCCCAAGGCTCGCTAGCTGATGTAACTCGCGGACCATGTCCCTCTTTTCTGGCTGCACACCTGACAGGCTACCCATCGATCTGCGGCTAAGGGCATTTGCAACTACATTGGCCTTCCCTGGGTGGTATAAAATATCGACATCATAATCCTTAAGTAGCTCCAACCACCGTCTCTGCCGTAAGTTCAGCTCACTCTGGCTGAAAATATACTGGAGTCTCTTGTGGTCTGTGTAAATATCCACATGAACTCCATACAAATAATGTCTCCAGATCTTCAAGGCATGAATCACTGCTGCCAACTCTAAGTCATGTGTGGGATAGTTCTTCTCATGCTTCCTGAGCAGTCGAGATGCGTAAGCTATAACTTTGTCGTGCTGCATCAGCACGCATCCGAGCCCAACACCCGACGCATCATAATAAACCACATATCCATCTAAACCCTCTGGAAGAGTAAGGACTGGGGCGGTCGTTAATTTCTCCTTCAGTAACTGAAACTCTCCTCACAAGCATCCGTCCACCGAAACATAGCCGCTTTCTGAGTCAGCCTAGTCAAAGGTGCTGAGATGGAAGCAAACTTCTCCACAAATCTCCGATAATAACTCGCAAGGCCCAAAAAGTTGCGTACCTCCGTCGGTGTAGTGGGTCTAGGCCAAGTCTTGACTGCCTCAATCTTTGCTGTATCAACCTGAATGCCACCGGCCCCGATAACATGCCCTAAGAAAGCCATTGAAGCCAACCAAAACTCACATTTCGAGAACTTGGCATACAACTGCCGGTCCCGGAGGACTCCCAACACCGCCCTCAAATGATATGCATGGTCCTGTTTTGTGCGCGAATAAACCAGGATATCATCAATGAATACTATAACGAACATATCCAAGAATGTCTTGAACACCCGGTTCATCAAATCCATGAATACTGCTGGGCGTTGTCAACCCGGAAAGATATTACTCGAACTCATAGTGCCCATACCGGTCCCGAATGCGTCTTTGGGATATCTGTCTCTAACTCGCACTGATGATAACTGCATCGCAGTCTATCTTGGAAAACACTCACCCTCGCAATGGTCAAACAAATCATCAATCCTAGGGAGGGCATATCTGTTCTTGATAGTTACCTTATTCAGTTGCCTGTAATCAACACACATACGCAGGCCCCATCCTTCTTTTTACAAATAACACCGCGCTCCCGGGAGAAACACTTGGCACGATAAAGCCTTTTCCAAAGAAGTCCTTCACCGGTCTTTCAATTCCTCAACTCAAGGTGCCATCCTGTATGGCGGAATAGATATCGGCCGAGTATCCGGCGACATATCAATGCAAAACTCAATCTCCTCTCGGGAGGATACCCAAGCTCGTGCGGGAATACGCCCGAAACTCTCTAACGATCGAATCGATCAAGGTCCGTATCTCGACCTCGGTCGAATACCCAACCATATGGTAGATATACCCTTCCGCACCATCTTCCTAGCCTTGAGGTAAGAAATAAACCTACCCTACGACGCAGATTCCCTTCCACTCGATAACCGGCCACCGTAAAACCGGAACCGCACCAATCTCTCTCATACCACATTGGCATAGCAAGACGCTAGCCAATCCATACCCATAATCACATCAAAGTCTGTCATATCCAACTCTATCAAGTCGGCTAGAGTCTGACGACCGTATATAGTCACTGGGCAAGCCTTATATACCCATTCGGCTACCACCGAACTACCTACTGGTGTAGCCACCTCAAAAGGTTTTATGGACTCGGGCTCTATCCCTATTCTACCAGCAATATGAGGAGATATATAGGACAAGGTAGAACCTGGATCTATCAAAGCATATACATCATAGCATGAAACCAATAATGTACCTGTGACGACATCTGGTGACGCCTCCTGGTCCTGACGGCTGGACATAACATAAATGCGTTCGAGGATCGCTAGAATCGAACCCCACCACGACTTCGCCGCGCTCGCTGTCCGTGAACACCCCGCCTCCGGCGCATATAATCCAAAGACGAAGATCCAAAGAATCGACCGCTTACCGAACCATAACACTTCTCGCCACCTGCCTGGACAATCTCTCTTCAAATGGCCCTGCTGGCCACAAGAGTAACAAGCTCCTGGAGGAACACGACACTCGCCTGGGTGAGACCTACCACATCGAGCACACCGAGATGGGGGTGGTCTCGACGATGCGCCTCGCTTCCTCGAAACCTCAAGTCTCGAGCCACGACTGCTCCGAATGACCCGTGATCGACTCCCGCCGTAAAATCGAGAAGGAGCACTCTGGCCGGGTGAAATGTGGACATAGTTCGCCGCGAGGCCGCCCGCCAAAATCGCCTCGAGACCTCGCTGCCCCGCCTCTTGGGCTGGCCTTAGTCTAGCTGATCCTCCCTCTCTCTGTCCTCTATCCCCTGCGCATACGCCTACATCCTGGCAATATCCATACCTGGCTGAAGAGCCACCCCCAAGCATGCAGTAATCATATGACGGTCTAGCCCCATCACATAGCGATGGACCCTGTCTGCCATGTCAGCTACAATGGTGTGCGTATACCTGGCCAATGAGTCAAACTCGTGTGCATTTCGATAGTCCTCCCATTCCGCCTCAAGGTCAAGAATCTATCCACGCGGCTCTCTCATCTCGGGAGGCAAAAAGTGATCCAGAAGGCCTCGTGAACTCCTCCCAAACACCGGAAGAGCACCTCACCTCTAGACAACTCCCATGACTCAAACCAGTTCAACGCAATATCGCAGAACCGTAAGAGGCTAGCATGACGGACTCGGTCTCCGAGGCCCTAAGCACTGCATAGTCCGCTGCAGAATCGCCGAACAAACTCCTGCGATCCTCGCCGGATCTCGAACCATAGAACTTCGTGGATGACAACCAGAAATCCCGAATCCAGAACCGTCGGCTAGGGTTGGCCACTGCCTCGCTTGCCGCCGCCGCCACTATCTGTCAATAACCGGATATGCTCGTAATCTTCTATACTCACCGCCGTGGATCGAGGCTCGTGTACCGCGGTCTCGATGAGCCGCTTCTTGCCTCGAACTCCGCTGAGGCTGGCGACGTCGTGGAACTCGCCGCCCGAAATATCATCTCCGGTAAAGACTGGGCCTGTGCCCTCGTGACCCTCCGCGTCCTACTAGCAGCTCCCTCAGCTGCCTTGCCCTTCTGGGCCACGGTTGCCTTGCGTGGAGGCATAACTGATACATAAATGAAAATATCAGAGGGAGTTCAACCTATAACACAGCTCTATTGCACGATCTTAGAGTGAAATAATGGAAACCAATCCTAAATATCCTGCAGCCTCCTGATTATAGATGTGGTGCACAACACACCGATAATCAAGACTCTACTAGAAACGGTCTGTAGACACTTTCCGAGGACTAACTGATCTGATACCACTTTTGTCACGACCCGACCCCGGGGCCGCAACTGGTGCCCTACCGGGGCACCCCGTCAGGTGTACATCAGAGAATAACAGTGGAACAAACATAACACATAAACCTGTATATAGCAAACATCACTGGCTAGCCGACAATGCCGCCTTCCATAGAATATACTTAACCAAAAGTAGAACAGTACAACTTTGTTCTTACAGCCCAAACCACAAACGTGACTACAAACCTCTAGGAATAACAACTGTGGCGGGACAGGGCCCTGCCATACCCCTGAATGTACATAATACCTATAGCATCAGGGAAAAACCGTACCAATAAAACAAGCCTCCGGAGGAATGGAGCTTATGACACCAGACCAGTGATCCTAAGAATGAGGATCCACCACCTGCTTACCCCTACCTGCGGCATGAACGCAACCCCCGAGGAAGGGGGTCAGTACACAATATGTACCAAGTATGCGAAACTGGAAAATACTGAAAATACCTCATAAGTCTAAAATAACTGGAGACATGTATGATAATCAGTTTACAGAACACTGTGCCTTACTAATAATGAGAATATCAAGCATATAACATACTGCATGAAAATAGGACGCTCATGATCAAAGCAAGGTCACCCGCCCGCAGTATCATTAAGCAATCCTACTCCTGGGACTATTTCACCCGCATGGGTCATGTGGACCCGCATGAGGTATTCCTCGAATAGGCTGTACTCACCCGCATGGGACTATTTCACCCGCATAAGCCCTACGGACTCGCATGAGGTATTCCTCGCATCGTGGGTAGCAAATCCACGGAATATGCAAATGCCACAACCCGGGGGATGACCCCGTAATAAATAATAATATATCACTAGCACAAACCGACTATCATACATAATATAAGCAAGTTAAGAAATCCCTTAACTTCTTATTAGTCTTGTTCACATACATTCTTATTTTAGTTTACTTAAGGCACTAGCATGTCTTTATGAAATCCAGGAATTTAACCCAAAGTACTATGTACTTCTACTCTTTTAAAACCTTAGACAATTAATGCCTTAAAAATCAATTTGCCTTTCACAACTTCAAATCATTTATCCGTACTCATTTTACTTAGAGTAAATATTCCTTTGTAAACCATTCATAAAGCTAATATAACCAACTTCCCATAAAGTCATTATATTAACGTTATACATTAGTCAAATACATTTCTCTAAACCCAAGGGACTTACACTTTTTTTTAAAAAAAGAAACAAGAATCATATACTTAAAACACATCAAGTCCCTTAACTTTGAAAACTCAAGGCATCCTTAATACTTTTAAAGAAATGAGTTAATCCCCTCTTACTTACCAAACTTGGCCATCCTTAAAACAAGTAAGGGATATCAAAACCTTGTACGTCTACCGTACTACATAAGTGCAACTAGTCATGCTCAAGAGATAGGAAAGTTCCACATACCTCTTCGGGTCAATCCACTTGCTAAGTCCAATATACCGCACGTAGTACACACCTAATCTTGGATGTATAAAATTCTGCCCCACAATGCATATTTAACAAAATCAATAAGCTAAAGGTAATATCTAGGCTATAACATGCTTACATAACATTCTTTTCCAATCCTTTCATAACCAAACCATATTTCCTACATGCAATGTATCTAAGAGCAATATTTACCACTACAAGTTCTTTCTTCTTCACATGCAACACCAAAACTAGCAAAAAGAGAAAGAATTGTTACCTTAGAGCTTACCCAACATAATCCAACAAATTCACTAGCCTCCTTTCCACAATCACCACCACAAAAAGCTCCTACAAGCTTGCCAACTAGTTTCCTTCTTGTCACCTTTTTCAGATTTTTCTCAAGCCTTGATTTCCTCTTGATTTTCTAGAGAGAAGGGAGAACTTTTAATTTTTAGAGAGAGAGAGAAGAGCTTGAAGAATGACCAAGTCTTCAAGACTTGGTCAATAAATAGGACATGCAAAATCAGATGGGGGGGACACTTGTCACCCTCCCATGACCTTTTTTAAAACAAAACAGTTCAGATTTTTCCACCCACCGCCTCTGGCCGCGGCGCTGAAACCTCCGAACCTCTCGTAACTTCCAAAGACCGCTGCTTCCGGCGCTGCAACTTCAGCGAACATTCAGAACATCCGCGCCGCTGCCTCAGATCCGCGCCATGCTCGTGGCTCTCGACCAAATACTTTTTCGTCCGATCACAAGACCGAACTTGTAGCTTCCATAACTTCCTACTCCGATGTCCTATCGACGAACGGTTGGTTGCGTTGGGAACTAGACTCAACGAACTACGTACTAGAACTTTGAAACACCTAGGAACTCATAAAGCAACTGGACATAAACCGCCTCAAAGTTGACTAACAACCCGTCTGACACAATCCGTCAACCTGTCCTTCTAAAATCTAAGTCTTAAACCCTTTCGTACGTTCTCATACGCATGACCAGAACTACGGGGTGTAACATCCTGATCCTACCTACTAGCCAAAGCATAAATGCGGTTTGAGGGACCGCTAGAACCGAAAACTCTGCCACGACCTCTACCACGGCCTGCTGGCATATGAACACCCTGCCCTGCGGGGCCCATAGCTATGGAAGAAGATGAACCAGCAACTGACCTAGTAGGTCGAGCCATACCACCTGTACCACCTTTATAAGTGTTATACCCCGTATTTCCAGAGTATGTACGTAAGGACGTACGTAGAGAAATTCGAACTTCAAATTGGCTTGGCCGAATTCTTTTTGTGCACAACACCCGGTTAGAGTCGTTTTTCGACGAAACGTTTCCACAGCTTGCGTAGGGAAAATTCCGGCTATGTCCTTTTTGATTTTTGCGGATTTTTCCGAGAGACGAAATGTTTTGGACCAACGGGAGGGTGACACTTGTCACCCTCATTTGGGCGATGTGGGTTGGCCGGTTGGTCACGGGTTTGAGGCCTATTGGCCCCTTATTTCGTGCCTTGTTTTGGCCTTGTTTTGTGCCTTGTTTTGTGCCATGTTTTGTGGAGTAGGGGTTAGGGTGCACTTGGCTTGATCAAGGCCTTACACTTGCCTTGCACATGGCTTGATCTTGTCCATTGTCGCCCTCGCTTCCCTATAAATACCCTCCCTTGTCAAGACTTCATCATCCAAATGTGTTCTAAGTCTTGCAATCCTTCCCCTCTCCTCTTGTTGGCTCTCGTCCAACTCCCCCCCACCACCTTTGTGAGGCCTTGAGCCGAGAGTTCCCCCTCCCTTGTCAAGGCCCTTTGGAGCATTTTGCTTATTGTCGATACTCGTCGCGAGGTATGTGAACCTTTTTCCTAACTGTTCTAGCATGATATGTGTGAACTATGTAGTACGGTAGACGTACATGTGCTAAATGTATTTGATTGGTTTAAAACATAAAGTGTTATAACGGCTTTATGGGAAGTTGGTGTAGGTAAGAAAATACTTCGTGGTTTTAAAAGGTAACTGATGTGAATTATAACTGGCTTGTTATGTGATAATAAAGAACTTGATGTATTTCAAAAGATTTATAAATCGTTTTGAAGGAAGAGTAATACTTGGTTTTTGAAAACTTAAGAGTTATACTAGCTTTATGGGAAGTTAGGTATAACGGCTTAAGAATGTTTTACTGATTTCGGAAATCAGAATGTACCACAAACCATCGCAACGTTAATAAAGGAAAATGTCTTGACTAATGAGTTGTATTATTAAAACCAAGAGAAACCTCCATCTGCATAGAAACTAAGATGAGACAAAATGATATTACATTTTCTAGATCATGGCTGCTGTAGCAAGATTGTTATAAACAAGAATAACCTATTCACACATAAGACATATGTTACTCAAATATTTTAAAAGAGATTAAGACTATGAGTTATGAAACCTTTCTAAAATAAGTGACTTGAGCATTTGAATTTAGGCAAACTTGAACGTTTGGAAAATAATGTTGTTACTTGATTTTACAAAAGGGGAAGCATTTTGTTTACTTAAAAAGATAGTCACTATTTTTATACTACGGGTATTGTGTGACTTATGTGAAAGAAACGGATCTTTTAAAAGAATTAATGTATGTAACACTTTAGGGTTAAAACCTGGTTTCTTTGAGTTGTGTATAACTTGCCTATGCTTGTTGTTGTAAAACTTGCCTACGTTTTGCGTATGATAGACTTGTTGTGCAGGGAATGTATTTCACTTGATTCACGGTTCATCCGAATGTATTTCACTTGACACGGCTCATCCGGAATGTATTTCACTCGACTACCGGTTCATCCGGGAATGTGTTTCACTCGACTACCGGTTCATCCGGGAATGTATTTCACTTGAATACCGGGTCATCCGGGAATGTGTTTCACTCGACTACCGGTTCATCCGGGAATGTATTTCACTTGAATACCGGGTCATCCGGGAATGTATTTCACTGACTACCGGTTCATCCGGGAATGTATTCCACACATTTCTATATTGGGTCCATAAGATGGGCCGAGACCTGTTATACGTATCACATGATTTGTACCTAGATCGCAGCTGAGGAAGGAGTTCCACGTACGAGGGGATGACTAGAGGCGTGAGTCCTCGCTTGATCGCTCTTATGTTGTGAATCGTAGTTTGGTTATCATACATGTCTCGCTTTATCTAGACTATTATGATTTCATTTACTGATTTTTACGCTTTCACATACTTGGTACTGCCAGATCGACCTCGGCCGCGCTCATGCCGCAGTAGAGGTACATCGGCCGTGGATCCTCGCCTTAGGATCACAAGCCAACAGATTGGAAGCTCCGTTTCTCCGGAGGCTTATCTTTTGGTATGTGTTCCCTGAGTTGTAGGTTCTTGTACATTCAGGGGTATGGCGGGGCCCTGTCCCGTCATAGTCGTTGTAAATCTTAGAGGTCTGTAGTACTGATGTGGGCAGGGTTGTAAAAGGATTAAACTGTTCAGGTTTTATGTATATCAAGGCAAATCGCTTTGGTTGGCCTGCTTTTTATTATATCTCTTGTTTCATGACTCATGTTTTATTTTTCCGCTGGTTTTCTCCGATGTATGTATCACCAGGGTGCCCGGTAAGGCACTACCACGCCCGGATCGCGTGACAGAGTGGTATCGTGAGCGCTTAATCCTCGGAAAGTGTCTACGCACCGTGTCTAGTAGAGTCTTGATTATCGGTGTGTTGTGCACCACATCTATAATCGTGAGGCTATAGGACATTTAGGATTGGTTTCCATTCTTCTCATTCCGAGATCGTGCCTGTAGCCGTGTGATAAATCGACCCTCCGACGTATTCCTTTCCTTTACCGATTATGCCTCCGCGTGCAACCCAGCCCGGGGGCAAGGCAATGAGGAGTTAGCGAGATACGAGGAGTACGAGGCGCAGCCTGGCCAAGACTGAGATCTTGCCCGACGGCGGTTTCGCGACGCCGCCAAAGACCAAAGCAGAGCTTAGAGCCGCAGCAGTGGTCTGGCCGAGACTACAAGACTGAGCCTCCACCCCACACTGGAGCCGATGAGACGGGGTACAAGGAGATGGCCCGCCATCGCCGTGGTCGTGGCGATATGGCGATAGGCCGGACGCAGCAGCCTGCATTTCAAGAGCACCCGTAGTTCACCCCGAGCGCATTGAGGCTACGTGACTTCCCGAGTTGTAGCCCGCCGTTGTTCTATGGATCGAGCCGAGGACGACCTCGTGAGTTTATTCGACAGCCTACGGATCATGAGAGTGATCGAGTCTCGCAGGCGTAGTCGGTGGTATTGGTTCGCATCACCGCGTGATACCGCAGCTGATCGGGTTTGATTCGTGGAGTTATCCCGGAAGAGCATGCACTTCCACCATTTGGGACGAGTTCTCAAGGGCTTTTCTTGCACATTTCTTGCCCCACGTATGAGAAGGGCTCGCCGGCAGATTTTTGACGTTGAGGCGGGGCGGCGACGGTTAGAGAGTACAATGTGAGTTCGACTCATTAGCTCGGTATGTTCCCGCCGTGGTAGCCGATATGGAGGACAGAGTACACCGCCACGCCACCGGGCCGACGATTACCGCAGAGGCAGACGGTGTAGCTCTTCACCGCATGGACATTGCCCGCACGCAAGCTCACGACCAGGATGCGAGGCACGAGAGGTCGACGGAATGACCGAGATCGCAGAAGAGGCCGCAACAGCGAGGTCCTTTGGTAACTTTCGAGGCGACCGCCTCGCCATAGCCTAGTTATGTACCTCCGCGATCAGAGTGGTCCTCCTCGCCTTCGTGACGTTCAGGTATTCGAGCCGGTCGAGCTCCGTGGCTTCGTTCTGTGTATACGTGAGTTCTAGCCACCGATTCATGTCCCCTCGGTGTGACGATGTGACAAACATCATCCCGGGAATGTCGTTTTTATCGGTGCTTGTTTCACTGCGGCCGTCGTGGCCATGTGACAAGAGATCGTGCTTATAGAGAGGTACCGCAGCTTGGCGCACTTACCGGATCGATGCGGGAGTTCATCGCCTTCTACATGCATACCGCAGGCGTGCATTTACGATTAGAGTGAGCGGTAGCTTGTGTATATCCTTAACCCTCAGAGGCTTGTATGTTTTGATGTTATGTTAATGTGTTAAGTGTTATGTTCGGATAGCTTTGTGCTAAAATGTGATTTAGGAACCGTTGGGGAAAAGGGTAAGCACGGGGTGAGGAAATGATGAACCTTAGAATATTACAGTTGAGACCTTAAATGTGCGCCGCTTGAGTACAAGATTTTGCGAGTGATCCTTGTCGAGTGCATTTTATGCCTAGAAAGTATTGTGTGATAAGTCCTGGTTGGGTAAATGAAAGTGGTATAACTTTCATGATGTGATTTAGCAAGATTGTTCCGTCGGCGAGCAAGAGTTGGCGCGATGGTCGGGTTGGGGCCATGTGTTGCGCCAACCCGCACTGCTTCGGCGCTGGGTCAGCTCTGGGTGGTCCCGCCAGGTGGTAGGGTCACGAGGGTGCTAGGCCCAAGTTTAGTTGACCATCGTATAAGTTCGTGGGTGTGTTCGACCAGAAGCAGATCGTGAAGGCCGGGAATGGCCTTAAGGAAGATTGAGGCTAGTAAGATAACCAAGTTGGAGGTGGTGACTCCAAGGGTCGGAAAACGTAAACGCTGGCGGGTGTGGTACGGATACTAGAAAGAGTTCGAGTGTTCGAGAAGGGCACGACGAGTAAGGGAGGAAGAGAACGTGTGTTATTTCGTGGCCAAGCTGTGGCGTTGGCAATTTGTTGGAAGAACTTCATCGATATCCGTCTTGAGAAGGAACATTCGGGACGAATGTTTCTAAGGAGGGGAGAATGTTATACCCCGTATTTCCAGAGTATGTACGTAAGGACGTACGTAGAGAAATTCGAACTTCAAATTGGCTTGGCCGAATTCTTTGTGCACAACACGGTTAGAGTCGTTTCGACTAAACGCTTTCCATTACCATGAGGGAAAATTCCGCTATGTCCTTTTTGATTTTTGCGGATTTTTCCGAGAGACGAAATGTTTTGACCAACGGGAGGGTGACACTTGTCACCCTCATTCGGGCGATAATGGTTGGCCGGTTGGTCACGTTTGAGGCCTATTGGCCCCTTATTTCGTGCCTTGTTTTGGCCTTGTTTTCAGGCCTTGTTTTGTGCCATGTTTTGTGGAGTAGGGTTAGGGTGCACTTGGCTTGATCAAGGCCTTACACTTGCCTTGCACATGGCTTGATCTTGTCCATTGGTTGGCCCTGGCTTCCCTATAAATACCCTCCCCTTGTCAAGACTTCATCATCCAAATGTGTTCTAAGTCTTGCAATCCTTCCCTCTCCTCTTGTTGGCTCGCCCAACTCCCCACCACCTTTGTGAGGCCTTGAGCCGAGAGTTCCTCCCTTGTCAAGGCCCTTCGCCGAGAAACCCCCTTTGTGGTATTGAAATACTCTCAAGTATTGTTATAATGCCCAAAATACCTTAGCCTTATACCTTGTAGTATTCCAAAGTTACCTCTATACGTAGAGCCCGGAAATACTACTTTTTGTCCCTTAAGTCTCAAACCGAAACCCTAAGGAAATCTTCTTTGTTGGTTGAAGTATTTAAGTAGAAGTTGGTTAGAACTTCTAAGGTTGTTTGAGCGGATTGAGCGCCGGTTGTGAGCTAAACCTTGCTCAGGATCGACTTTAAACTTGGATAATTTTGGGCTTATCGAGGTAAATAATCTTGTCCTTTTGTAATTGGAAATTACATGTTGTTGTATTATATAGTTGAAGTATACTATATATAGAACTAAGCTTAGTACTGCGGCAATGTCTTTTGACTTAAGCCTGAATTTAAAGAAAAGAATCGAATCAGAACTACATAGGATCAGACATGAGACTTGTGTAGCTTGTTGTGTAGTAGAATTGTACACGTCCGTTAGACGTATAAAACCCCCGGTTGGCTTGTTAGCCTACTCGATAGAGGAGAGATTTACGCTGCCATGTCTTGTCGAATTTTCTGTAGAGAACTTGAACCTTGTGTTTTGAGGTTAATAGACGTTGTGGCCTATATAGGTGGAAGTGCTACGAGTAGCGAATTATACTTGAGGAGTGGAAAGGTCAGCAAGGTTGTAGTACTTGGAGCATTTTGCTTATTGTCGATACTGTCGCGAGGTATGTGAACCTTTTCCTAATCGTTTCTAGCATGATATGTGTGAACTATGTAGTACTGAGACGCATACGTGCTAAATGTATTTGATTGGTTTAAAACATAAAGTGTTATAACGGCTTTATGGGAAGTTGTTATAACACTTTATGTAGGTAAGAAAATACTTCGTGGTTTTAAAAGGTAATCACGATGTGAATTATAACTGGCTTGTTATGTGATAATAAAGAACTTGATGTATTTCAAAAGATTTATAAATCGTTTTGAAGGAAGAGTAATACTTGGTTTTTGAAAACTTAAGAGTTATACTAGCTTTATGGGAAGTTAGGTATAACGGCTTAAGAATGTTTTACTGATTTCGGAAATCAGACTATGTACCGACAAACCACTGCAGCGTTAATAAAGGAAAATGTCTTCGACTAATGAGTTGTATTATTAAAACCAGAAACCTCCATCCGCATAGAAACTAAGATGAGACAAAATGATATTACATTTTCTAGATCATGGCTGCTGTAGCAAGATTGTTATAAACAAGAATAACCTATTCACACATAAGACATATGTTACTCAAATGTTTTAAAAGAGATTAAGACTATGAGTTATGAAACCTTTCTAAAATAAGTGACTTGAGCATTTGAATTTAGGCAAACTTGAACGTTTGGAAAATAATGTTGTTACTTGATTTTACAAAAGGGGAAGCATTTTGTTTACTTAAAAAGATAGTCACTATTTTTATACTACGGGTATTGTGTGACTTATGTGAAAGAAACGGATCTTTTAAAAGAATTAATGTATGTAACACTTTAGGGTTAAAACCTGGTTTCTTTGAGTTGTGTATAACTTGCCTATGCTTGTTGTTGTAAAACTTGCCTACGTTTTGCGTATGATAGACTTGTTGTGCAGGGAATGTATTTCACTTGATTACCGGTTCATCCGGGAATGTATTTCACTTGATTACCGGTTCATCCGGGAATGTATTTCACTCGACTACCGGTTCATCCGGGAATGTGTTTCACTCGACTACCGGTTCATCCGGGAATGTATTTCACTTGAATACCGGGTCATCCGGGAATGTGTTTCACTCGACTACCGGTTCATCCGGGAATGTATTCCACACATTTCTATATTGGGTCCATAAGATGGGCCGAGACCTGTTATACGTATCACATGATTTGTACTCTGCATCGCGGTGAGGAAGGAGTTCCACGGGCATGAGGGATGACTAGAGGGCGTGAGTCCCTGGCTTGACTGCTCTTATGTTGTGAACTGTAGTTTGGTTATCATACATGTCTCCTGCTTTATCTAGACTATTATGATTTCATTTACAGTATTTTTTACGCCACATACTTGGTACTTGCAGATCGACTCTCCTTCGGGCGCTGCTCATACCGCAGGTAGAGGTACATCGGTCGTGGATCCTCACTCTTAGGATCACAGTTCAGCGTATTGGGAAGCTCCGTTTCTCCGGAGGCTTATCTTTTGGTATGTGTTCCCTGAGTTGTAGGTTCTTGTACATTCAGGGGTATGGCGGGGCCCTGTCCCGTCATAGTCGTTGTAAATCTTAGAGGTCTGTAGTACTGTTGTGGGCAGGGTTGTAAAAGGATTAAACTGTTCGGGTTTTATGTATATACTGAAGGCAACTGTTTTGGTTGGCCTGTTTTTTATTATATCTCTTGTTTCATGACTCATGTTTTATTTTTCCGCTGGTTTTCTCTGATGTATGTATCACTAGGGTGCCCGGGGTAAGGCACCAGTCACGGGCCCGGGATCGGGGTGTGACAATAAGGACACTCTCTCATTATATGGCCTTGATGACCGCAAGAAAAATAAGCACCTATAGTAAAATGACATTCCCCAACATGGGACCTACCAACCGAGACCACCGACGCGAAAATGGCCTCGACTGACTAGAACCCCTGTTCATTTGTGAACCTGAAGCCCTGGAGCTCTGACCAACTCCTGAATACCATGTGTGGTCAAATCTCCTACCCGTGGACTGTGGGGGTGTACTCTGTGCTGGCTGGGAAGAATACCTAACATGCTGATGAGGCTGCCCACCTCGAAACTCACAAGAATATCCAACCGACCTAGCCCTTTTATGCTAGCCTCTGTCATGATCTCTATCTGGTTGACGTCCTTTGTGTCGGTCCTCTACCCCCTGTGCATATACCTGTATCCGGGCAATATCCATACCTGACTGAAGAGCCACTGCCATACAACCATCAATCAAATAATGATCTTGTCCCATCACATAACGATGCACTTTATCCGCCATATCAGCTACAATAGTAGGCGCATATCTAGCCAACGAATCAAACTCAAGGATATACTCTCTAATGCTCCTGTCATTCTGCCTCAAGTGTAGGAATCTATCAACTCTAGCTCTCCTCATCTCTGGAGGCAGGAAGTGGCCAAGGAAGGCCTCTGCGAACTCATCTCATACTGTTGGAGGATCACCCTCGCCCCTAGATAACTTCCAATACTCATACCAATTAACCGCTATATCCCGTAATCGATACGCAGCCAACTCAATAGACTCAGCTCAGAAGCCTTGATGATCCTCAATGTACGCTGCATCTGCCAAATAAACTCCTACGGATCATCCTCGGGCTTCAACCCGAAAAACTCTGGAGGATTACAACTTAGGAAGTCACGAATCCTCAAACTATCAGCTCTATAGTCAGCTCCTAGTCCAAGCCTGTGAGTCTGCCCTGCCACTAATCTTGTCAGCATCTGAACTACATCTCACATGGCCCATATGATCCCCCTACCAAACTCAAAGACAAGAAGTACTACAAGTGGCATAATTCATATAGTCACTCTACTTCTAATTGTGTGGTCTTCAGGAAGGCGATCCAAAATGGCATCAGGGATGAGAGGTTCAAGCTAATCGACAAGGGTATGGCTGAAATGTTTATTGATACCGACCCCTTTCCAGAGGTACCAATATCTATGGTGTATTTTTCTAAACTCGATGATTATGCGGATACCAAAGGGAAACAACTGATGAAAAGGGTATGGGTCCCTAAGAAACCTGCCGAAAGGGAGAAGGTCACAAGGACTTCTGTATTCAACTGGCTAGGCAGCCTATATGATATTTGCGAGAACAGGCAGCCGATTAGGATTAGTTTTCATGACTGTCCTAGAAATGCGAGGGGCTTCGAGTGAGAACTTCAAGAGAAAACAATGAGGTTTAGAAGGGTCCCTATTGACGCTAGGCGCAGGCCTGGGGGTCAAGTACGGATGCCAACCAACTGGCAGCCGAGCATGCCTCGAATAGATAAAGAACAACTCTCTAAAACCAAACAGAGGGTGATCAAGTTTAATGTAAATTAGGATGTCTCATCCTTACGTATCATAGCAAGAAATTATGATCAGACGAGACCTCGAAGAATGGTTAAACTAGCCACCA
The DNA here is from genome assembly GCA_029844215.1 of Przewalskia tangutica. NCBI lineage: Eukaryota > Viridiplantae > Streptophyta > Magnoliopsida > Solanales > Solanaceae > Przewalskia > Przewalskia tangutica. Next base: position 9,455,035 of record CM056733.1, on the reverse strand, counting down.
ACACTGAGGAAGGGAAGTGGTCCATCAATCAGACTCCCCGAAAGAAAGAGGCACCACCGAGAGTCGTATCCAAAACCCAAAAAAGAAGTATGCAATGTGCCAAGACCTTGTGTAAGATGCAACAAACATTGCATCTAATTTCTAAAACCAAGGCAGCTGAAAATAAGAAGATTTCTGAGTCTTCCGTAGTCGAGGCTATCGAGCGGGCATTCGGCTCAGTTGCTTCAGTGACAATCACACATAAATGAGAGATGTCGGGTCAACAAAAATTGGATGAACAGTCTTCCTATAACCCGACGGAAGAACCCCGTAAAGATAATGAGACTTTGGATAGATATCTAACCGAGGCAATCCCACAAATCATGCAGAGGACTCAGTCATAGGATCCCCAACCGATCTCCATGTGTCTCCGGGAGATAGAAGGTATCGATTTCTCTTCAACCAAATTTAATGAGGTAAGAGATTCCATTCTTGATTTATTTAGCCAAAACCTGGTGGAAGAGATGTGGGCAGACATTGAAATGGTCAGCCTAATCCCATGTGAGTTCTGGGGCAGCCGCTTCGCGTTGGATAGTCTGGAAGGTAATTTTTGTGTGGAAAACGTAGGAGGGGAAACAATAGATGATACCCCAGCTAGGAATACTTTAAGTGTCATATTTGGCACACCTACAGAAGATATGGTTAAACACATCAAGTCCCTCTATGTGAAGGCTTACATCAATGGCAAAACTGTCATGACCCGACCCGACGGGCCGCGACTGCGTGCCCTACTTAGACACCACTATATAAACCTGTCATATATAATCAAACTAATACCAAAGATAATGCGGAAAAATTGTAAACCATCTCAAAATAGGCATGCAGACAAGGCTGCCACTATACATGGGAATATTCAAAATGAATTACAACTGTAGCTGATCAAAACACGTCTATAGCCACACATGTCCAACCCACACATCTCCACAGACCTCTAAGAGTATAACAGTGAATTATGACGGGACAGGGCCCCGCCGTACCCTTGACTAGCACGAATATGCATAAGTTTATATCAAAAAGACCTGTACCAAAATGACTAGGCTTCGGAACAATGGAGCTCTCCAAATAGATGAGCAGGAATCCTAGACTAGAGGATCACCAAACTGGGTATCTGTACCTGCGGGCATGAAACGCAGCCCCCCGGAGAAAGGGGGTCAGTACGAAATAATGTACTGTGTATGTAAAGCATGAAATATTGTAAACAAGATCATAACTGACCAAAAGATAACATGAGGCAAGTATAATAATCAAGATACCAATGCACCTGTGCCTTATGAAATGAGAGTCAACATGTCCATATAAAATACCGTACCTGGCCCATCCTGGGACTCGGTGAATGAAATCATGTACATATATATATACCTAACCCGACCCTCTAGTGAGGGACTCAATGAATGAATTCATATCTGTGGATGCCTGTCCACATATATCATATCATCAATCTGTGGTGCCTGTCCACATTTATCAAACCATCAATTCGTGGATGCCTGTCCACATATATCATCATATATATACATACACGACCCTCTAGTGAGGGACTCGGTGAACAATGCGAGGAACTGCGCACGAAAATTCCCAGCCCGGGACTCGATGAAATTGATATAAACACATCAAGCACAAGTAGATTATCATGAGCAACCATATGCAAAGTAAGTCATCATTTGACTCTCAATAGAATAAATAGAATGAACTATCACTGTAAAATCAAAGGCAGCTATCTTATCAAGTATCACTAGAAATTAGGATTCAATGTAATTATGTACGTCCGCCGTACGCTTCTTTTATGTAGATCATGCCAAAAAGAAAGAAATGATAGTTTCACGTACCGTTTGTCGTCTATTCCAACTCAATATTTATAATTCGTCTCAATTAGCACTTCAACCTATAACAATAATAACATGTCCGTCAACTCGATGATTACTAGCATACGTTATAATTATCGAATGGTGACTCTTTTTTTATAAAACAAATTGGGCAGCACTTCCCCTATTTATACACACATCCGCAACTCACCAAAATGGTCAACAATCACTCATAACAAGACACAACTTCAAGGATATAACCAAAACAGTCCCATATACTCCATATACGCCATCATTATACATTCTTTCTTTTTACATCCATGGAATACAACAACCACAACAACCAAGGTGATTACTACACTTATTTCTCATGTTAATCCAGCCCCTTAAACCATATTAAAACAGTCCATTAAAACAATCCATACTCCCGCAACAACAAGAATACAATGTACACTTTCTACACATTTATTTCCTTTAGGCCATATATGTTACACCCCGTAGTTCCAGGGTATGTATGTGAGGACGTACGTACGAGAATACGACAGTAATATTGGAAAGGAAGAAAGATGTGATTTTTCGACGGAAAAGTTTCCGGGTTTTGTGAAGGAAAAATGTTTGTTAATGGGAATTGGATTTCCAGATTTGGTATTTGGACTTCCTAGATTATATTTGAATTATGGAATTTTATTTCCGGAATTGGTCACGTGGGGCCCACAGGAGAAATTTAAGGTTTGTGGGGCCCACTTTATTTTCGGATTTTTGGCATTACGGATATTTTCGAAAGATGAAATATTTTGAACGAGTCGGAGGGCGACACATGGCACCCCATGTGGCCCTATGGCCGAAAGTAGGGGGGGCACTTGGACGTTTCTTTGGTGGACAAGTGGCAAGCCACTTGTCCCATTTTTGTGGTGGACATTTGGTTGGTAAAATCCACACACACTTGGACCCAATCTTCACCATACACTTGCTCACATCCCAGCCCTTGATTTCTCTATAAATACCCCCCTTGAGTGCAAGACTTATTCATCTATCACTTAGAAAGTTTCCAAGTCTTGAAAATCCCCTCCCTTTCTCTTGTGTGCTCTCGGCTTTGGCCATGATTCTTGAGCAAAAATTGTCCAAAAATTCTTAAAGTTTTAAGTGTTCTTCCTTAGGGTGTTAGAAAGATTGTGTACCAAGAGTTGGAAAAGATTTCACACCCCTAGCCTTAGATATACCCCTTGGCCGAACATTGCCAAATTGTAGCCTAAGTGTTCTTCACTTTTTGGAGTTGAATATTGAAGAGGAGTTGGTTAGGAACTTCTAAGGGTTGCTTGGAGCGGGTTGGAGCGTAAGGAATTGGAGCTAAACGTTGCTCAAGATCGACTTATAATCTTGGATAATTTTGGGCTTATCGAGGTAATGATCTATGTCCCTCTATTGTAATTGGATATTACATATTGTAGTAGTTTAGAATTGAGTAAAAGATATATTGGAAGGATGATTATAAAGAATTGAATCAGATTTACATTGACCGTATTTACAGAGACTTGTAGTATTATTGCGAGTAGAATTGTACACGTCCGGTTAGACGTGTAACCCCCTCGAGTTGTTGGCTTGCAGCGTGCCTTGATAGAGGAGGAGATTTATGTGGTCGCGCTGGGAGGTGCCGCGAATTTTCCGTAGAATAAGGAACCTTGTACTTAGAATTGTTCTACGAAGAGATCTAGAGGTTGATAGACGTTTGTGACCTTTATAGGTTGAAGTTCTACGAGTGGCGTATTCTACTTGGGGTGGAAAAGGCTAGCAGGTTACTGATCTTTGGAGCGCTTTGCTAATTGTCGATAATCGTCGCGAGGTATGTGAACCTCTTCCTATCTTTTCTAGCATGATTGTGTGAACTATGTAGTACGGTAGACGTACGTGTGCTAAACGAATTTGGTTGGTTTAAAACATAAAGTGTTATAACAGCTTTATGGGAAATTTGTTATAACAACTTTATGTAGGTAAAGAAATGGTTTGTGGTTTTTAAAAGATAAATGACTTTATGTGAAATATTAAGGACTTGAATTGTGTTAAAAGTTGTGAAACCGCATTTATGAGAAATGGGTAATTGGGTTTTAAAAGGAATAAGTTATGTTGATTTCGGAAATGAGAATAAGTTATGTTGATTTCGGAAATGAGAATAAGTATCGAACAAACCACTGCAGCGTTAATAAAGGAAAATGTATTGACAAATAATTAATTATATTAAAACCAGTAGAAACCTCCATCTGCATAGAAGCTAAGATAAGACAAAATTGTATTACATTTCCTAGATCATGGCTGCTTTAATAAAATCATTAATAACCAGTATTGATTTTTCTTAAATTCCACAGTAAGGAACTTGATTTCTAAAAGAAAAGAGACTTGAGAATTTGAAGTGTTTTGGTTTAATAGAAAGGCATGGTTTTGTCTTAAATTGGTTTAAAACATAAAGTGTTATAATAGCTTTATGGGAAGTTAGTTATAACGACTTTATGAAAACAAAAGGATGGTTTTATTATTGGATTTAAAATGGTAACTTGACTTTAAAGGGAGAAATGATTTGGTTTAAAAAGAATGTATGAAAATTGTTTTGGTTTACTTAAAAAGACGCATTTCTATTTTGATATCATGTATCGTGTGACTTTTTGTGAAAGAAATGGATCTTTTAAAGAGTTAAAATACATAGTACCTTGGGGTTAAAACCCGGATTTGTGTTCATAAAAAGAATGTCTAAAAGTATGTTGAACTTGCCTATGCTTGTGGTGATAGCCTTTGTTGTGCAAGTGTTGTATTTCTGTGCTACCGCGTCTCTCGTTGGAGGGCCGGCTATCTGGTTGATTAATGGACATACTGACACGATGGGTGGCCCACGGGTATGCTTCCACGATATCGATCCTTTTGGACATACTGACACGATGGGTGGCCCACGGGTATGCTTCCATTAAGAGTGTTATCTTGTTATTTGCTTTGGACATACTAACACGATGGGTGGCCCACGAGTATGCTTCCACTATGATTGTTATCTTGTTATTTCCTTTTGGACATACTGACACGATGGGTGGCCCACGGGTATGCTTCCATTAGGAGTGTTATCTTGTTATTTGCTTTGGACATACCGACACGGGTGGCCCACGAGTATGCTTCCACTATGATTGTTATCTTGTTATTTCCTTTTGGACATACCGACACGATGGGTGGCCCACGTATGCTTCCATTGTGAGTGTTATTCGTTATTTGCTTTGAACATACCGACACGTTGGGGCCCACGAGTATGCTTCCATTATGATTATTATCTTGTTATTTCCTTCGACATACCGACACGATGGGTGCCCACGTATGCTTCCATTGTGAGTGTTTGTGGCGAAGTCTCATGATTACGCTTTGGTATCCGTAGTTGGTTCACGTACTTGCCTGGCCATGATGACGCAGGTGGATCTGTAGAGGCCTTCGTGATTGCCCCGTCGCCTTCGCGAAGTCGGTGTTTGGACGGTTTCGTGATGCAGGTGGATCCGTAGTTAGCTTACGATTTGCCCCATCGACGTGATGCAGGTGGATCCGCAGAGGCTATCGTATTTGCCCTGGCCACCGTGATACGCTTATTTAGTATTGTTGGTACGGTATGTTCGGTAGTTGATTTCGTACTTGCCGGCCGATTGATGACGCAGGTGGATTCGTAGCTATGCCTTCGTGATTTGCCCCAGACGGTTCTTATGACACGCTGGGACACGTGTTCATGTGTACTCCTTGGTGTTATTACATCATATACTGCCGGCAGTGAGTAAGGTATTCCACGGGCATAATTGATGTTGTGTGCGAGAGACCCATAGTTATATTTGAGTGATGACTTTGAGCGCGAGTCCACGACTTGACACGATCGTTATATATTATGGATCAGAGTTTGGTTATCATACATGTCTCGCTTATAGATCGTTATGATTTCATTTACGATTTTCGCCACATACTTGGTACTGTTAGATCGACTCTTCGGGCCGTTCACGCCGCAGTGAGGTACACCGATTGTTGATCCTCGCCATAGGATCACGTCATGCGTTCGAAGCTCCGCTTTCTCCGAGGCTTATCTTCGTATAGTCCTCGTTGTAGGTACTTACATTCGTGGTATGGCGGGGCCCTATCCCGTCGTAGTTGTGGTTACATTCTTAGAGGTCTGTAGTACTGTTGTGGGCAGGGTTTGTAAAAGGATATAACTGTTCAGGTATATATATTTATGCAGAAAGGTAATCGTTTTGGTTAGCCTATTTTTATTATTATATATCTTGTTTCATGTTTAAATCTTTATTTCCGCTGATTTTCTCTGATGTTGTATCACTAGGGTGCAGGGTAAGCACGATCCACGGGCGAGGTCGGGTCGACAAAAAAATGGTATCGAGCGATTAATCCTCGGAAAGTGTCTACAGCATCAGTAGTAGAGTCTTGATTATCGGTGTGTTGTGCACCACATCTATAATCAGGAGGCTACAGGATATTTAGGATTGATTTCCATTCTTCTCACTCTGAGATCGTGCCTTAGAGCTGTGTTATAAGTTGGACTCCCTCTGGCGTATTCTTATGTACCCGTTATGCCTCTACGCAAGGTAACCAGGGCCCAGATGGGCAAGGCAGCAGAGGGAGCTGCGAGTAGAGCACAGAGGGTTACATGGGCACAGGCCTGGTCATTACCTAAGATAGTATTTCAGACGACGAGTTTTATGACGCCGCTAGCCCCAGCAGAGTTTAGAGCGGCAGCAGTTTCTACTACTGCCTTTCTCGTAGCTGCAAACAATCATAACTTGTTAGGGAGAGACGACCCTAACCATACAGCTCTATCGCACGATCTTAGAGTGAGAAGAATGGAAACCAATCCTAAATGTCCTGCAGCCTCCTGATTATAGATGTGGTGCACAACACACCGATAATCAAGACTCTACTAGACACGGTCTGTAGACACTTTCCGAGGACTAACTGCTCTGATACCACTTTGTCACGACCCGACCCCGGGCCCGCGACTGGTGCCCTACCTGGGCACCCTTGTCAGGTATACATCAGAGAATAGCAGCGGAACATACACAACATACAAAAAAACTTAGACAAGAACAACAACAAAGGCTAGCCGATAAGGCCACCTTCCGTAAAATATACTGAATCCGTAAATAGAACAAGACATTTTTCTTTTCTTTTCACCAATCCACAATGTGACTACTGCACTTAAGAATAACAACTCAAGTGACAGGCCCCGCCATACCACGAATGTACAACAACCGACAATACCGAGGATAAGCCTCCAAATGAAGAAGCTTCAACGGTGACGGTGATCCTAAGAGCGAGGATCAAGAACTGCACTTTCCATGCGGCATGAACGCAGCCTCAAGGAGGTCGCACAACATGTACCAAATATGTGAAATCGAAGCATCAGAATGAAATCATAAGTCTAAAATAAAATCGAGACATGTATGATTACTCAATTAACGACATTGTGCCTTACTAACAATGAGAGTAAATAGGAGTATACTTACAATATAAAGTAGAGGCTCACGATCAAAGCAGACCACCCGCCCGCAGATCATTAAGCAATCCTATTCACGGGACTATTTCACCCGCATAGATCGCGTGGACCCGCACGAGGTATTCCTCGCGATAGGTCAGACTACCGCACGGGACTATTTCACCCGCATAAGCCCATAAGGACTCGCGTGAGGTATTCCTCGCATCATGGGTAGCAAATCCACTAAACAGTGGTATAACGTCTTGGGAGTTTACCCTCATTTATACTCTTACCCCAAGCGGTGGTATAACGTCTTGGGGTTTACCCTCATTTATACTCTTACCCTAGCTCAACCGGCCATCATACATAACATAAGCCCTACCGGCTTATCATACAATAAATAAGCAAGTTAAGAAATCCCCCTAACTTCTTATTAGCCTTATTCATATACATTCTCATTTTAGTTTACTTAAGGCACTAACATGTCATTATAAAATCCGAATTTAACCCAAAGTACTACGACTTCTATTCTTTTAAAAATGACTCTTTTCATATATAACTTCCAAGATACTAATAACCGTAGTATCAAGTCATAACTACTTTTCAAGACAAGTCACGATACCTTTTAGAAATACATTTAGGCTTCTAAATCAAGTGACTTCTTTCCTTTAAAACCTTAGGCAATTGATGCCTTAAATAAAATTGCCTTTCAATAAATCAAGCCATTTATCTTTCCATAAAGCCAATATAACCAACTCCCCATAAAGTCGTTATATTCACTTTATGCATTAGTCAAGTACAATTGCCTATCCAAGGGACTTATACGTTTAAAACGAAACAAGTATCGCATATTTTAAAACTCTTCAAGTCCCTTAACATACTTAAATTACTTAGAGTAAACCACTCTTTAAACTTTCCATAAAAACAAGTATCAAAATACTTTCAACATACTTAAAGTCTCTTAACTTTGAAAACCAAGATATTCTTAACATTTAAACAAGTGAGTTAATTCCCTAACTCAATCAACTTGGACATTCCTAAAATAAGCCAAGGATGTCAAATGGACTAGATTGTCAAAATCTTGTACGTCTACCGTACTATATACGTGAAACTAGTCATGCTCAAAAGATAGGAAAAGTTCCACATACCTCTTCGGGTCAAACCACTTGTCAAGTACAAATTCCCGCCCGTAGTATGTCAACCTATAATATTCACAATACGTCCATTAAGGCCTTACTTCAAACGTAGAGTATTATAAGTGTTAAGTCTCTAAATTCTACGGAAAATCGGACAGCACCTCCTTTGTTTTTACTAACTTTGCCACCTTTTCCAAGGTCGAAATACAATAACCAAACAGCCCCAATTGGCTCACAACAATATAGAAGGTAATCCAATGCCAATGAATAACCAAACAGCCCCAATTGGCTCACAATAATATAGAAGGTAATCCAATGCAAATGAATAACCAAACAGCCCCAATTGGCTCACAATAATATAGAAGGTAATCCAATGCAAATGAATAACCAAACAGCCCCAATTGGCTCACAATAATATAACAATACCAATTCTTATTCAATTTCCATTTCAATCCAAATGGTTTAGTATAACATGATATCAAGCCGCAATCGACATAAACTACTACAATTCTCAAGTAGGTAAACATGCGACGATTCTAAATTAACGACCAAAATTGCATTTCAATTTCAAAAGGCTAATCATGTCATTTTCGGTTCTAGGCTTCTACAATCCATGTCACTTATCAAACTTCATAACACAAATCACATGATCACTTCTAACTTATAATAACGTGGAAACTTCAATTACAAAAGTAAAACGAAGATTATACCTCAATTAGCCCAATTATGATCCAAGATCACAAGTCGCTCCTTAGCAACTTTAGCTCCTCCTTTCGACGTTCCAATCCACTCCAAGCAACCCTTAGAAGCTTAAGAATAACTCATCTTCAAGTTCCAACTTCAAAGTTGAATAACCCTTTAGGTTTTCGCCTTGCGACTAATACGAAAACGCCTCTTTTCAAATCTTTCTTTGAGAAAACCTTACAATACTCTTAGGAACCTTGGTTTAAAGTGGGGGAATTATTGGACAAGAATTGAAAATTTTCCTCTTGGAAACTTGTCAAAACCGTGAGCTTCCATAGTGAGCAAGACAAGATTTCAATTTTTTTTTCTAAGTGTAGAGAATGACAAAGTCTTGCTACTAGTAAGCTTATATAACAAAATGGAAGGTCTAGATTAGTACATATGGATGGCTCGGATGTGTTTCACATGGATCTTGCCTGCCGCCCTTGACTTTTAGTCAACAATGTCAAGCTAAGTCATTTGCAAGACTTGTCTTCCTAACAATGGTCAAATGACCCTTTTGTCCTTGTTAAATTTCGTCCAAGACAACATAAGGGGGGTGACACGTGTCGCCCTCCCATTCGTCACAATATTTCGTTTTTCGACAAATCCAAAATTCCGATAAATTTTACTCGTCTCAAACCTTAACATTTGAGTTCTTACGTACGTTCTTAAAAACATATCCTGGAATTTCCGGGGTGTAACAGCCGTCTTAAGTGGATGATTTTACGGTTGGTCTTTGTCGAAGTACTTGGTATGCGTGAAATATATTGTGGGATAATTCCATGGGTAGTGTGAGATGGAAGTGATAGCTTTCATGATGTGAATTAGTAAGATTGTTCCGGATCGGGGAACGAGAGAGTTTGGCGCGACTGTGGGTCGGGTTGAGGCCATATTGCGGGTCAACCCGTAGCCCGGAATAAGGTGGGGTCAGTTCGAGGTGGTCCCGCCAGGTGGTAGGGTCACGAGGGTGCTAGGCCCAAGTCTAGGTAACCATCGTATGAGTTCGTGGATGTGTTCGACCAGAATCAGATCGTGAAGGCCAGGAATGGCCTCAAGGAATTGAGGCTAGTAAGATGACCAAGTTGAGGTAGTGACTCAAGGTTTTGGAAATCGGCGATGATCGAGTATGGTACGTGTACTAGAAAGAGTTCGTGTACGAGAAGCGGTACGACGAGTAAGGGAAGAAGTGAACGTGTGTTAACGTAATAAAAGTGATCATTTTGTTGTGAAGTGAAGATGCGCGGAGTATCCTTTAGACCTTGGGTGGAACTTTTGTGATGTTAGAGGTGATTCCTCGTTGGCTTGGATTTGAGTTTTTATGATGTTATATTATGGCCATTGGTGGCATAATTGGTTTCGTAAGTATAGTAGTGAAGGCTATACCGCCGCGCATGACGTTTGGAGACTTAGAAGGAACATTCGACGAATGTTTCTAAGGGAAGAATGTTACACCGTAGTTCCGTGGTATGTATGTGAGGACGCACGCACGAGAATAATGCATAATATTGGAAAGGAAGAAAGATGTGATTTTTTGACGGAAAAGTTTCCGGTTTTTGTGAAGGAAAAAGGTTCGTTAATGGGAATTGGATTCCCAGATTTGGTATTTGGACTTCCTAGATTATATTTGAATTATGGAATTTTATTTCCGGAATTGGTCACGTGGGGCCCACAGGAGAAATTTACGGTTTGTGGGGCCCACTATATTTTCGGATTTTTGGCATTACGGATATTTTCGAAAGATGAAATATTTTGGACGAGTCGGAGGGCGACACATGGCACCCCATGTGGCCCTATGGCCGAAAGTAGGGGGGCACTTGGACGTTTCTTTGGTGGACAAGTGGATTTTTGTGGTGGACATTTGGTTGGTAAAATCCACACACACTTGGACCCAATCTTCACCATACACTTGCTCACATCCTAGCCCTTGATTACTCTATAAATACCCCCCTTGAGTGCAAGACTTATTCATCCATCACTTAGAAAGTTTCCAAGTCTTGAAAATCCCCTCACTTTCTCTTGTGTGCTCTCGGCTTTGGCCATGATTCTTGAGCAAAAATTGTCCAAAAATTCTTAAAGTTTTAAGTGTTCTTTCTTAGGGTGTTAGGAAGATTGTGTACCAAGAGTTGGAAAAGATTTCACACCCCTAGCCTTAGATATACCCCTTGGCCGAACATTGCCAAATTGTAGCCTAAGTGTTCTTCACTTTTTGGAGTTGAATCTTGAAGAGGAGTTGGTTAGGAACTTCTAAGGGTTGCTTGGAGCGGGTTGGAGCGTAAGGAATTGGAGCTAAACGTTTCTCAGGATCGACTTATAATCTTGGATAATTTTGGGCTTATCGAGGTAATGATCTATGTCCCTCTATTGTAATTGGATATTACATATTGTAGTAGTTTAGAATTGAGTAAAAGATATATTGGAAGGATGATTATAAAGAATTGAACTGTATTTACATTGGACTGTATTTACAGTAAACTTGTAGTATTATTGTGGAGTAGAATTGTACACGTTCGGTTAGACGTGTAACCCCCCCCCTTGGAGTTGTTGGCTCGCAGCGTGCCCGATAGAGAGGAGATTTATGTGGTTGCGTGGGGGAGGTGCTGCCGAATTTTCCGTAGAATAAGGAACCTTGTACTTAGAATTGTTCTACGAAGAGATCTAGAGGTTGATAGACGTTTTGTGACCTTTATAGGTTGAAGTTCTACGAGTAGTGTATTCTACTTGAAGGGTGGAAAAGGCTAGCAGGGTTACAATACTTTGGAGCGTTTTGCTAATTGTCGATAATCGTCGCGAGGTATGTGAACCTCTTCCTATCTTTTCTAGCATGATTGTGTGAACTATGTAGTACGGTAGACGTACGTGTGCTAAACGAATTTGGTTGGTTTAAAACATAAAGTGTTATAACGACTTTATGGGGAGTTTGTTATAACAATTTTATGTAGGTAAAGAAATGGTTTGTGGTTTTTAAAAGATAAATGACTTGATGTGAAATATTAAGGACTTGAATTGTGTTAAAAGTTGTGAAACCGCATTTATGAGAAATGGGTAATTGGGTTTTAAAAGGAATAAGTTATGTTGATTTTCGAAAATGAGAATAAGTTATGTTGATTTCGGAAATGAGAATAAGTATCGAACAAACCACTGCAGCGTTAATAAAGGAAAATGTATTGACAAATAATTAATTATATTAAAACCAGTAGAAACCTCCATCTGCATAGAAGCTAAGATAAGACAAAATTGTATTACATTTCCTAGATCATGGCTGCTTTAATAAAATCATTAATAACCAGTATTGATTTTTCTTAAATTCCACAGTAAGGAACTTGATTTCTAAAAGAAAAGAGACTTGAGAATTTGAAGTGTTTTGGTTTAAAAGAAAGGCATGATTTTGTCTTAAATTGGTTTAAAACATAAAGTGTTATAATAGCTTTATGGGAAGTTAGTTATAACGACTTTATGAAAACAAAATGATGGTTTTATTATTGGATTTAAAATGGTAACTTGACTTTAAAGGGAGAAATGATTTGGTTTAAAAAGAATGTATGAAAATTGTTTTGGTTTACTTAAAAGATACATTTCATTTTGATACTACGGGTATCGTGTGACTTTTTGTGAAAGAAATGGATCTTTTAAAGAGTTAAAATACGTAGTACCTTGGGGTTAAAACCCGGATTTGTGTTCATAAAAAGAATGTCTAAAAGTATGTTGAACTTGCCTATGCTTGTGGTGATAGCCTTTGTTGTGCAAGTGTTGTATTTCTGTGCTACCGCGTCTCGCCGGAGGCCATTATCCGTTGATTGATGGACATACCGACACGATGGGTGGCCCACTGCATGCTTCCACGATATCGATCCTTTCGACATACCGACACGATGGGTGGCCCACGTATGCTCCATTAAGTGTTATCTTGTTATTTGCTTTGGACATACTAACACGATGGGTGGCCCACGAGTATGCTTCCACTATGATTGTTATCTTGTTATTTCATTTCGACATACCGACACGACGGGTGGCCCACGTACGCTTCCATTGTGAGTGTTATCTTGTTATTTGCTTTGGACATACCGACACGATGGGTGGCCCACGAGTATGCTTCCACTATGATTGTTATCTTGTTATTTCCTTTCGACATACCGACACGACGGGCGCCCACGTATGCTCCATTGTGAGTGTTATTCGTTATTTGCTTTGGACATACCGACACGTTGGCGCCCACGAGTATGCTTCCATTATGATTATTATCTTGTTATTTCCTTCGACATACCGACATCGATGGGTGGCCCACGTATGCTTCCATTAGAGTGTTTTGTGGCGAAGTCTCGTGATTACGCTTTGGTATCCGTAGTCGGTTCACGACTTGCCGGCCAGCGACGTGACGCAGGTGGATCTGCAGAGGCCTTCGCATTTGCCCCGTCGCCTTCGCGAGTCGTTGTTTGGACGGTTTCGTGACGCAGGTGGATCTCGTAGTTAGCTTACGACTTGCCCGGCCACGACGTTATGCAGGTGGATCTGCAGAGCTATCGTACTTGCCGGCCGCCTTCGTGATACGCTTATTTAGTATTGTGGTACGGTAGGTTCTCGTAGTTGGCTTTCGTGACGGCCGGCCAATTGATGATGCAGGTGGATCCGTAGCTATGCCTTCGCATTTGCCTCAGACGGCTTTATGACACAGTGGACTCGTGTTCATGTACTCTTGGTGTTATTACATCATAGATCGCCAGATGAGGAAGGTATTCCACGCATGATTGATGTTGTGGCGTGAGAACCATAGTTATATTTGAGTGATGACTTTGAGCGCGAGTCCTCGACTTGACATACGATCGCTTATATATTATGGATCGTAGTTTGTTATCATACATGTCTCCTCGCTTATATATCGTTATGATTTCATTTACGTGATTTTCGGGCCATACATACTGTACTGCCAGATCGACTTTCGGCCGCGCTCATGCCGCAGGTAGGTACACCAGCTTGTTGATCCTCGCCATAGGATCACAGCTCATTGTCGAAGCTCCGCTTCTCCGAGGCTTATCTTTCGTATAGTCCTCGTTGTTGTGTACTTACATTCGTGGTATGGCGGGCCCCGCCCGTCGTAGTTGTGGTTACATTCTGAGGTGCAGAGTAATCTTTGTGTGGTTTGTAAAAGGATATAACTGTTCAGGTATATATATATATGCAGAAAGGTAACCGTTTTGGTTAGCCTGTTTTTATTATTATATATCTTGTTTCATGTTTAAATCTTTCTATCACTAGGGTGCCCGGGGTAAGGCACCAGTCACGGGCCCGAGGTCGGGTCGTGACAATATATTAGCAACTACCACAATGAATGTGCATGCATCTTTATAACTAAATTTCCAACATTCTAACTCAACAAAACAGCCCCTAAATACAACACAACAATGTCCAACAATTTCATACATGTCTCGGCTTTACCAACATAATACCTTATCTCTTCTCATAATTCCTTAAAATTCAATTCATATTTCAACACTTTCATATTAACAATTACAACTTTAAATATCAAGATTTCCTTCAATTTTTAACATGCAATTAGTGACGATAATAACAAAAACAACAATCAAACCCAATGTATACAAAACAGTCCCAAATCGGTAATGACACTTCAATCGACTCAACTACAACACCAAACAATCACATGCATTCTCTTATTTCCAATTCCTCTTTAACATGAGTTCAACTCTTAACTACAATATCATTTAAATTCTAAATACTCTATAAGAAGAAGAAATCTTACCTTGCTTAGCCAAAACAGTCCCTACGGCCACTGCTCCAATTTTGCACCAATTTCACCATTACTTCAAGTTACAATGACATGCATGCTTCCTTTACAAGTTTAAATCCATCTTACTTGCATGTTTTTCTTCCAAATAGCTTGTCTCCAAGACAGTTTCTGGATAGAATTTCGGCCCAGACTGTCGTACCCCACTGTTTTGGGGAGTTTACTATGGCTTGGAACTTAGTAGAATAACTTAATCTTGAAAGGGGAGTTGGTTTAGTCTCTAACTTAGCTAAGGAGATGAGGGAAAGTTTGTTTTGGAGGAGGAGAGATGTGGAAGATGAGGGAGGGAGGGTTTTCGAAAACAAGGGAAGAAACATGGGAATATGTGGACAGAAAATAGATATAAGCCTATGCATGTTGGTGCCTTTGCCACTTGGAGGACACAAGGTGCCACTTGTCTTGCCCACTAGTCCCCACTTTTCATCCTCTACTAAAATTAAACCCACACTTAGTTTAAAATCCTGAAATTTCGATGGCCCTCCTATTCTCAATGTCAACATTTTTTTATAACACAACACTAATCTATAACCCCATTGGGAAAATTCAACCACCAGTATTAATTCCCGTCGTCACATTTGTTGTATCCAAAATTATTCCATATTAGCATATGTAAATATACTTTACTTCCAACACTCGAATCTTATTTTCTTAATTACGTTCTCAATTTATTGCCTTGAAATTACGAGGTGTAACAAAAACCATTAGCTGAGTGTTTGTCGACAATATGGTTGTGTTGAATGTGATGTCATTGCTTACATTGAACGATCTCAACAAAACATTCGAGGATCTCATCCAAACTAACATGAAAATGGCTAGCTTTATAGGAGAGGCCTCTGAAGCATTGGGGATTCTGGTAGCAGAAATCACTATGGGTCCCAAAACGGTCAGGTCTACCTTATTTATAATAGATGACAAGCTATCCTACACCATTCTACTTGGCATGGACTAGATTCATACCAACCGATGCCTTCCTTCTACCCTGCATCAGAAGCTCATCTTTTGGAAAGGAGATATGATTAAAATCATCCTAGCAAATGATGACCCATTCCAACCAGGGGTTCAGAATGTAGAGGCCATCCTCTATTCCCCCCGCATGGCTCATGATCGGTGTATTTTATATACACCTTTTGAGTCATTTTCAGTTAGTCTTTTGTCCATTTTTGTACAAATATGTGTCGTGTTAGGATATATTTTCTTTCTTTTGAGTCACAGTGGTTTAAAGTAGCACATTGGTGAAAAGGAGCGAAAAGAGGACAGAAACATAGGTTCTATAGCTCAAGAAACTGAAAAGTTGGCAACCCAGACGAGAACAGGGCAGCGTCGTGGCGCCAACCCATCAGCAGCAGCGGGGCCACGACGTCCAAGAAGCAGATTCGGCCGTAGAAGTTTCGGCGCCACGGCGCCGATTGCAGGGCCGTGGCGCCGATGCGGGAATTTAGTCAAATCCGAATAGGATTGGGCCAAGCCTAAGAAGGAAAAGGTTTTACACGTTTTGGGTGATATAAAAGGACCTTTTAGGTCAGATTTGAGGGGTTCCCACACCTTATCATTCATCATAGCATTACTTCAAGATTGGAGACTCAGTTTTGAGTAATTTTCTTGTTCTTTACTTTATTTCTTTCTAGTATATGTTGGATATTATTTTAGTTCTTAGCATGTCTATGGCTAGGAACTAACTTAATTTAGGGTTTTCCATGTCGAATCGCTTGAACCTCGTTCTTATGAATTAATGCATGTTTTGGTTTCTTTTTATTATTGTTGAGGTTTATTCAATAATTGCTTTGATTGCTTGATAATTAATTGTTCACTAGTTATCATCACTTATATGAGTTCTAATCGAAATCCGAAAGGGGAGATTGTGAATATGCTATAGTTGAATAAACATAGGTTTAAATCGTGGACGAAAGTACCCCGATACTTGTGTAGCTTAATAGGTTATTGCTCTTAATCCTCATTTGTAGTCAATCTTGTTATCGAAAGATAGAAGGGTTCTCCATTAGGGTTGAGTTTTTATATTACCTTAACATGAGTATAAAACGGCTTAGTTAACCTGATATCTCAACATAGAAGAAGAACCTTAATTGTTGCATTAACGATTAAAAGCGAGCGGATAGTTGAGGAGATTTGGAAGCCCTATTTCCACCATATCTGAAGTAAAGTAAAGTAATTTAGTTAGCGTCTATAAACATAGATATAAAAAAACCATCAACTCATCGATCACCAAATATATACCATAAAATAGCAGTTGGTAATTGAACACTAATCCCTGAGGACGATAACTCGGTCTTCTAGACTATATTACGTGTGACGATACGTGCACTTGCGTTTAGCGTGTGTATAAATCGCACATCAAGTTTTTGGCACCGTTGCCGGGGATTGGCGTAGTTCAATATCAATCTTTCTATTCTTAATTTCTAATTTGGTTTTTATTTTTCTTTTATTTTATTGTGGAATCGTGCGCCGTGATTTGTTTGTTGTTTGTGATTAGTCTCATGAACTTAGTTTATGCGAAGTAGGAGAGAAGCTGACATTCCTATCCCTCTGAATCCTGAGATTGAGAGATTGTGCAGACAGAACAGGAAAGAGAAAAGAGCAGCTCATTTCTTAGCAATGGGAGATCAGCGAAACAATAATTTGGGGGATGATGAGTTACCACCGGTTTTAAGACAAGTCCATGCAGAAAGGAGCTTAGGGGACTATGTGATGCCAACCATTACAGGGCTACAGACTTGCATAAGGCTTCCAGCTGTTGAATCCAACAATTTTGAAATCAAACCAGCCATATTGCACATGGTTCAAAGTTCAGTTCAGTTTGGGGGATTACCGTCTGAAGATCCTTACTTGCATCTAGCAAATTTTCTGAAGTTGTGTGCAACCTTCAAATACAATGGCGTTACTGATGATGCCATTCGGTTGAGACTCTTCCCATTCTCACTCAGGGATAGAGCAAAGTGTTGGCTGAACTCATTACAGGCGAACTACATCACTACATCACTACATGGCAAGACTTAGCCCAGAAGTTTCTTGCCAAGTTCTTTCCTCTAGCTAAGGCAGCAAAGCCCAGATGTGAGTTGAATAATTTCTATCAGTTGGAGAGAGAGCCATTATATGATGCATGGAAAATGTTCAAAGACTTACATAGAAAGTGCCTACATCATGGGATCGAGAAGTGGATGCTAGTCCACATATTTTATAATGGGCTGTGTGGTACAACTCGTACCATCATTGATGCTGCAGCATGAGGTACGTTCATGAAAAAGAGTGCCAATGAGGCATATGATTTGCTAGAGGATATGGCCACAAACAACCATCAGGGGGCAGATGAGAGAGCAGTGAACAGTATGAAGATGGTTGGGATTCATGAGCTAGACACTATCACTGCATTGACTGCGCAGGTAGCCACTTTGACAAAGCAGATGCAGCAGGGTACCATGGCAGTTAAAACAGTGCAGACACCAGTGGGTTGTGAGATCTGTGGGGGCCTTCACACTTATAGATGCACAGCAGGGGACCCGAATAATGTGCCCATGGAGCAGGTCCAAGCAGTGGGGAATTTTCAGAGGCCCTACAACAATGCATACTCCAATACTTATAATCAGGGGTGGGGAAATCACCCCAAATTTTCATGAAAAAATGATCAAGGGCAACAATCTCAGTTTCAGGGGAAGTATCAACAGAGCACTCCATAACAATCCTTGAATCCAACGTTTTCTTCCTAGCAGTTCAGCCCACCAGCTCCCCAAGAGAAGTCAGATGAAATAAGAGAAATAAGAGCAACACTGATGACATTGGCTAAACACCAGGCTCAATCCACTGAGTCACAGACACAACTGATCAATTCCCAGGCCTAATTTATGACTGAGACTAGGTCAGCCATTAGTAACTTGGAGTCCCCAGATTCATCTTTGGTGTCCTCGCTTTCACAAATGACCAACTTCCAGACTCAATTCATGGCGGAAACCAGGTCATCCATAGTCACTTGAATACTCAATTGGGGCAGTTGGCAGAGAAAATGACTGACAGACCTCAGGGGAATCTTCCCCCTAATAATGTGGTGAACCAAAGAGAACAGTGTCATGCAATTAGCTTGAGGAGGGAAGCAAGAAGCAGTGGCACCCAAACCAGTGGGTGAGAAAAGAATGAGTTGAGAAAACAAATGAAGTAGAAAGAGGGTTACCGAGACCACCTGTTGTATAAAAGCTCCACCGATACATGAGGAATATGTAGACATAATTTCTTACCTCAAAGATCGCAGGTTAAGTCCTCGACAAGGAGTTTTCCATGTTTTTAGAGGTCTTCAAAAAGCTTCATATCAATCTCCCGTTCATTGAAGCTTTGGAGCAAATGCCAGCTTATGTAAATTCATGAAAGACATCCTGTGTAAGAAGAGGAAGCTGGTAGACTATGAGACAATAGCACTGACAGAGGAGTGCAGTGCTATCTTGCAGAAGAAACTACCCCCTAAGTCGAAAGATCCAGGGAGTTTCACTTTACCTTGCACCATAGGGAAGATGACCTGCAAGCAAGCCTTGTGTGATTTGGGGTCAAGTGTCAACCTAATGCCCCTTTCGGTGTTTAAAAGGCTTGGTTTAGGGGAAGCAAGGCCAACAACAGTCCACCTGCAGCTAGCTGATCGCTCTATTGTGCATCCTAGAGGAATAATTGAAGATGTATTGGTAAAAGTGGGCAAATTCCTCTTACCGGCCGACTTCCTCATTCTTGATATGGAAGAAGATGAAAATATGCCCATGATCCTTGGGAGACCATTCCTAGCCACAGGGATATCCCTCAATGATGTTGAAAATAGGGAGTTAAAACTCAGAGTCCAAGGTGAGGAAATGATGCTCAAAGTTTTCAAGCAGCCCATTGAACCTCAAGTTGATGCTAGATGTTTTGCTATTGGAGTAGTTGAAAAGGATGAGCCTGAGAAAAGCCTCTCAAGTACTGATGCTCGTGGGGTACCATCAAAGAAGCATGAAAAACCTCATGGTAAGACTGCTGAACTAGCTCTTGATGAAAAAGAATTACACTCCTCTGAAATTGGACTTGGGAAAAAGAAGAAGAGGGGGAGAAACAGAATGGTGCTAAAATGGATATGCGGAGCGGATACTCTACCCCCTTGATTTAGTAAGTAACCTGCGTCCGGCTAAAAGACGTTAAAGACAGCGCTACTTGGGAGGCAACCCAAGTGTTTTTAAATTTATGCAATTTAGTTTTAGTTAGAACAATCTCACGGAAGGTATTGTTTACATGTTGTGATGACAGGTACATGGCTAAAAGTGGAGGACAAAAAATGCGAGAAAGGAAGGAAATCGGCTCGGCGCCACGGCACCCAGCAGAGGGCCATGGCGTCGAAATTCCAGAAAACCGCAGGAAGTTGGGCGCCACGGCGCCAAAACAGAGCGCCATGGCGCCGAAATTCCAGAAGGTCTCTGAAGTTTGGGCGCCACGGCGCCAAATCAGACCACCACGGCACTGGAAGCTCAGAAAGTTGTGGAAGTTTGGGCACCACGACGCCAATCTCAGAGCACCACGGCACCGGAAGTCCAGAGGGTCGCGGATGTTTGGGTGCCATGGCGCCGGTCTCAGGGCCGCGGCGCCGCGATGAAAAGTCTGAAAAATAAATAGCCCTAGAAACGATTTCCCTCTTCCATTCTGACGGGATTTCTGACGTTATCTGCCATGCATTATCCGCCGCCACCGCCACCATTTTAAACCACAAGTCTGTAAGTTGTCCCGTCTTTCTTTTATTTTTGAGTCTTGCACACATTAGGGACAATGTGTGATTTAAGTTTGGGGGGGAGTTCTTAGTTTATTTTTGATGTGTTTTTGAGTCTTTTTGTTGTTATTTCTATGTTTATTTGAGTCTAAGTTTTTTTTTATATGATCATGTATGCTGTATTTACTTGAAACGCCTAGTGAATTAAAGTGAAATAATGTAATGGAATTAGAATCAACCATATGAACACTTAGGTTAGATATGCCAATAATTCATGAAATCAAACTATTTGGGGTATCTTGCTTGATTTATGCATTGTTAATGATTAAACCTATGTGTCTGCTTGCTTGTTATTTTAGGCGAAATAGTAAGGGTATACATGTTAGGGAGATGACTCAGACATTTCTTTGTTAGCCCTTTCTTACCATTCTTTTCCTATCCCTGACATTAAAATTGTACCCCTAGTCAGCCCCGTTGAGCCTAAAAATAATATCTTTTCTTTGACACCCTGTAATTCCATACTTGTGTCATAAGTGGAAAAAATTGATATGCTTGAAATACAAAGTGTTGAAAAAAGAAACAAAAGAGAGTGAATAATTTTGATGCACCCCAATGAAATGTAATAATAAATAGGCAAAAGCCTAAGTTTGGGGGAGCTTACTATTCATCAGACACCTCATTCTCTCAAAACAAAAGAGGGGAAAGATAGGTATGAGGTTAAAAAGAAAATCAAAAGAAAAGGGAAGAATCGAAAGCAAAAGAGCTTATGGTACGTAAGATTGAGCCTAAAAGCCTATTTTTACCTACCCCTGCCTAAGCCTACATTACAACCCTGAAAAGCCCTGAAGATCTCTAATATGTGTATCCATGATTAGTGGAGAATGACAAGTGAACATACCATAGGATTTTGAAATTAACATGCATAGTAGGTATTCTTACTTCCATTGAGCATGATTAAATTGAATTTGCGAAATATCTGACTTGATGTGTTTAGAATGCTAAAAATTCATGATATATGTTCTTGCATATTATTCTACTAACCTTCATGTTGTTCTAAGTGACAATGTTGCAGCAGAGTGATCAGTGTCTTTGAGTCATTTTATTTTTTGTTCTTTCGTGTCTCTATTTTTATTTTTGATCTTTACTCGAGGGCGAGCAAATGTTAAGTTTGGGAGTGTTTGATCGGTGTATTTTATATACACCTTTTGAGTCATTTTTAGTTAGTCTTTTGCCCATTTTAGTACAAATATGTGTCGTGTTAGGATAGATTTTCTTTCTTTTGAGTCACAGTGGTTTAAAGTGGCACATTAGTGAAAAGGAGCGAAAAGAGGGCAGAAACAGAGGTTCCAGAGCTCAAAAAGCTAAAAAGTTGGCAATCCAGGCGAGAAACAGGGCGGCGTCGTGGCGCCAACCCATCAGCAGCAGCGGGGCCACGGTTCCCAAGAAGCAGATTCGACCGCAGAAGTTTCGGTGCCATGGCGCCGGTTGCAGGGCCGTGGCGCCGACGCGGGAATTTAGTCAAATCCGAATAGGATTGGGCCAAGCCCAAGAAGGAAAAGGTTTTGCACATTTTGGGTGATATAAAAGGACCTTTTAGGTCAGATTTGAGGGGTTCCCACACCTTATCATTCATCATAGCATTACTTCAAGATTGGAGACTCAGTTTTGAGTAATTTTCTTGTTCTTTACTTTATTTCTTTCTAGTATATGTTGGATATTATTTTAGTTCTTAGCATGTCTATGGCTAGGAATTAACTTAATTTAGGACTTTCCATGTCGAATCGCTTGAACCTCGTTCTTATGAATTAATGCATGTTTTGGTTTCTTCTTATTATTGTTGAGGTTTATTCAATAATTGCTTTGATTGTTTGATAATTAATTGATCACTAGTTATCATCACTTATATGAGTTCTAATCGAAATCCGAAAGGGGAGATTGTGAATATGCTATAGTTGAATAAACATAGGTTTAAATCGTGGACGAAAGTACCCCGATGCTTGTGTAGCTTAATAAGTTATTGCTCTTAATCCTCATTTGTAGTCAATCTTGTCATCGAAAGATAGAAGGGTTCTCCATTGGGGTTGAGTGTTTATATTACCTTAACAAGAGTATAAAATGTCACGACCCGAACCCGGGCCCGTGACTGGTGCCTTACCCCGGGCACCCTAGTGATACAACATCAGAGAAAAACCAGCGGAAATAAAAACTCATGAAAGAAAACAGTGAAATAAGAAAACAGGCTAACCCAAACGGTTACCCTTTTTTTTTTTATAAATGAAAACCGAACAGTTACATCCCTTACAAACTCCGCCCACAACAAGCATGCACTTCTAAGAATTTTGAAACCATAATGACGGACAGGCCCCGCCATGCTCCCGAATATACAAAAGTCTACTACTGTGGAACTGTATCACGTGACAAGCTTCCGAGATATGGAGCTTTCCGAGAACCGAACAGCGATCCAAAGAGTGCGGATCGCCAGTTATGTACCTCAACTCGCAGATGAACGCAGCCTCAAGCGAGGTCGCATAACAGTACCAAGTATGTGAAATCAAAAATATCAGAAATGAAATCATAGTAGTCTATATAAGCAGAGACATGTATGATAACCAAACTACAAGACACAACATATAAGCGATCATGTCAAGTTAGGGACTCGTGCCCGTGAAATCATCACTCAAATACAACCCGAATTTAACCCGCACAATGGTCGTGACGCCCAAGATCTCACCTCAGATAAGCATGGCCTCAGAATCGCCCTCTGGGCCCATACCGTGGACCATCCAACGTGTCGGTATGCCCAAAGGAAGTAACAAGATAACAATCCTCGGAAGCATACCCGCTGGCCACCCAACGTGTCGGTATGTCCAAACAACTAACAAGATAAAACTCATTGTGGAAGCATACCCGTGGGCTACCCAACGTGTCAGTATGTCCAAACAAATAACAAGAGAATACTCAATGTGGAAGCATACCCGTGGGCTACCCAACGTGTCAGTATGTCCAAACAAATAACAAGAGAATACTCACTGTGGAAGCATACCCGTGGGCTACCCAACGTGTCAGTATGTCCAAGAGGATCGATGTAGTGGAAACATACCCGTGGGCTACCCAACGTGTCAGTATGTCCATCAATCAACCAGATAGCCGGCCCTCCATCGAGAGGCTCGGTAGCACACAATCAAACACTCGCACAACAAAGGCTAACACAACAAGCATAGGCAAGTTACACACGGCTCAAGGTACTTTAAACACTTCTTAGCACACGTCAAGTATACCATTAAACCCCAAGTATCTAACCCCTTTAAGATCAAGGTACTCCTACCTTTTATAACCAAGCCACTTGTGTCTTTCCATCACAAAGAGTTCAATATTTGAAAACAAGTTACTTCTCTTTTCCCAAAAAATCAAGTTACCATTCTAAATCCAATAATGAATCCATTTCTTTATTTTCCATAAAGTCGTTATAACTAACTTCTCATAAAGCTATTATAACACTTTATGTTTTAAAACAATACAAGACAAAAACATGCCTTTCTTTTAACTCAAAACACTTCAAATTCTTAAATCTCTTTTCTTTTTAGAAATCGAATTCCTTACTTTGGAATTTTTAAGAAGATCAAAACTTGATTACAATAATTCTTATTAGAGCAGCCATGATCTAGGAAATGTAATACAATTTTATCTTATCTTAGCTTCTATACAGATGGAGGTTTCTACTGGTTTTAATATAATCAATTGTCATTACTTTTTCCTTTATTAACGCTGCATTGGCTTGTTCGATTCTTATTCCCAATTCCGAAATTTCTGTAACATTATTCTTTTAAAAACCAAGTACTCATTTCTCACGAATGAGGTTTCACACTTTTCAACACCATTTAGGTCAATTACAAGTCAAGTCTCTTATCTTTTGAAATCAACAACCCATTCTTTTACCTACATAAAGTGGTTATAACAAACTTCCCATAAAGCCGTTATAACACTTTATGTTTTAAACCAACCAATTACAACTATAAGCCCTTATGAGACCAAGAGGGCTTATTCTTTAACAACCAAGTACCCATTACTATCGAATAAGATTTTCCTACTTTTTCAAACAATCAAGACCTTTACACTTCAATCAAGTCAAGGCACAACAAGGGAAATCAAATTCCTTTAACACACGTGCATCTACTGCACTAAATATATTTCACAAATAATCATGCTGAAGAGGATAGGAAGAATCACATACCTCGCGACGATTATCGACGGTTAGCAAAATGCTCCACAGTACTATCCCCCTTAAGTAGAATATGCTACTCGTAGTACTTCAATCCTATAAGGGTCATAAAACGTCTATCAAACTCTAGTTTCGCACGTAGAATAACTAAGTGCAAGGTCCCTACATGCTACGGAAATTTGGACAGAACTTCCTTTGTTTCTACTAACTTTGCCACCTTTTTCAAGGTCGAATTTCAATAACCAACACCATATTTAAGGCACACAATTCAGCTAACCACAAAGGGGATTACACGCCTTTACAGGACGCGTAAAATTCCGCCCCACAATGATACAAAATAAACCAATAATTTTCATGCCATTCTTGGCCAACAATATAACCAATACTAACCCCTTTCAACTCTTTTCCAATCCAAGTTCTTAGGTCTAACATGATATCTAGCCCTAGACATCTTCAACAACTACAATCCCCCTTTACAACATGCGACGACCAAATTAGTAACCAAATTGAAGTTATCGTCTTAAGGCTAACATGCCCATTTCAGTTTTCAACAAGACAACAAGATCCAAATCTATTCAAATATAACTTTCTGTGCTCAATTCTAAACTACTAAAATATAATGACCTGTGCTCATTTCTAAACTACTAAAATATAACAAATTTCTGTGCTCATTTCTAAACTACTATAACAAGTATTAACTCATATCCAAGAGAAGGAAACTTTTACCTTTGGAGAAGCCCACAAAAGCCCCTTTCTTCTACTTCTTTCCACAAACTCGCCCACCGCTTCCCACAAGTTTACCCACACTTTTCCTTCTTGCATTGCTCCAACAATTTCTCTAAGGCAAGGTCTCTTCAAGAAAAACTAGAGAGAAGGAGAGGATTTCCATGGAAGGGTTTTGAAATGAAATGGCCAAGTCTTCCAAGACTTGCCCTAAAATAGACCCTTTCTTGGTCAAAAGATGGGAGGGACACTTGTCACCCTCCCATGGGCCCTTTTCAAAATATCCCCGATTTCACTCTTTATCGCGAAATCCCGCTGGCGCTGCCCTCGCCGGCCATGGCGCTCCACTTCCGAAAAGTTCCAAAGATTCCGCGCCGCCCAGATTCCGCGGCTGGCTGCAACCCCCGCGACTCCCAAGACAACCGCGCGCATGCCAGATTCCGGCCGCGCTGCACTTCGAACCGAAACCACAACTTTGCATGACTGCGCACCAAACTTGAAACTTCCATAACTTTTGACTCCGATGTCCAATCGACGAACGGTTTGTTGCGTTGGAAACTAGATTTAACGGACTACACACTAGGCTTTTTAAACACCTTACAATTCTTAACAACTGGGGTACAACACTCCAAGGTAGACTCAAAATCCGTCCAACACATGTTTGTCAATTTATCCTTCCACCTTCAAATCTTATATTTCTTGGTATGTTCTTATCTTAACTTCTTGAATTTACACGGTGTAACATTCTCCCCCCCTTAGAAACATTCGTCCCGAATGTTCCTTCTAAGTCTCCAAAACGCAGACGCCGGTATAGTCTTCACCACTGCACTTACAAAAATCAATCTTTGCCACTCATGGCCATAATATACTAACCACGCAAAACTCCAAATCCCATCCAATGAGGGATCACCTCTAACGTGCATAACATCACTATTTTCTCCACCCCCGGTCTAAAGGATACTCTCGCCATATCCTTACTAATCCTCGTCATGAAGGCTACCACTTCCATCTCACACTATCTATGGAATTATCCCACAATGTATTTCACGCATACCAAGCACTTCAACAAAGACCAACCGTAAATCTTTTACCCAAGACGGCCTTACATCTAGGTTTCAATTGTTATAATTTCTAAGGCTCACCATTTTCTCGTCCCCAGACTTACCTTTTCAACTACCCATGTCTTCTAATTCACAACTACCACAATGCTATCCGTACATAGCACTCAACATGTATCCACCATAACAACATAACCAAGTCTCTTAAGGGCTAAAGGTATCTCTCAGAATTCATCGCTTTACCTCCTCTTAGTCGCTCTAATCATAATCCTGCCCTGCAGGGCGCCTAGCTATATAAGGCGATGAACCAGCCACCGATCCCGAAGGCTGAGTCTTTACATCTGTGCTACCCTCGGCCTGGACATTCTCCAAATGGCCCCGTTGGGCCGCAAGCATACAAGCCGCCAAGAAGACGACACTCTCATAATGGAGTCTATTACAACGGCCTCAACGAGGTAGGGGTGACCTCATCTGATTAACACCCCCTTCTCCCGAACAATCGATCCCGCGAATCGACCTTGGCAGTCGAGTCATCCTCTTGTATCCTCCTATTTGGACATCCTCCCATCACACGCCCCGACGGCCGCAAGTATACAATCTCCCAAACTAGCACAACACCGAGGATCATCCTCGCCTCTGCATCCATAGAACTCGCGAATCGCAACTCGTAAAATCCCGTAGTCTCAAACTATCTGACCTCGGGTGAACCACTGGTACTACGGGAACCACCGGCTCCCGTCCGTCCTCATTCCCAGCCACCAACCTAGCTAGTAATCGCCATCTCTTGAACTCATATCTCGGCTCGCCGCAGCGAGGCTCGTATCGTAGCCTCGTGAGAAATCGCTGCCGCTCTAAACTCTCCGGGCTAGCGGCCATAAAACTCACCGTCTCAAGTACTATCTCGTGTAATGACCGCCCGCGCTCGCATTTCCTCTGTTTCCAATCGCAGCTCCTCTCGCTACCTTGCTCTTCGGGCCCCGTTGCCTTGTGTAGGCATAACGGGTACATAAGAATACGCTGCAGGAGTCCAACTTATAACATGACTTCTAAGGCACGATCTCAGAGTGAGAAGAATGGAAACCAATCCTAAATATCTCAGAGCCTCACGATTATAGATGTGGTGCACAACACATCGATAATCAAGACTCTACTAGACACGGTGCAGACACTTTCCGAGGATTAATCGCTCGATACCACTTTTGTCACGACCCGAACCCGGGCCCGTGACTGGTGCCTTACCCCGGGCACCCTAGTGATTCAACATCAGAGAAAAACCAGCAGAAATAAAAACTCATGAAAGAAAAAAGTGAAATAAGAAAACAGGCTAACTCAAACGGTTACCCTTTTTTTTTATAAATGAAAACCGAACAGCATATCCCTTACAAACTCGCCACAACAAAGCATGCACTTAAAAATTTTGAAACCATAATGACGGGACAGGGCCCCGCCATGCCCCTGAATAGACAAAAGTCTACTACTTCAGGGAACCGTACCACAGGACAAGCTTCCGGAGATATGGAGCTTTCTGAGAACCGAACAGCGATCCAAAGAGTGCGGATCAGCAAGCTATGTACCTCAACCTGCGGCATGAACGCACTCGGGCGAGGTCAAGACAACAGTACCAAGTATGTGAAACTGAAAAATACTGTAAATGAAATCATAGTAGTCTATATAAAGCAGGAGTCATGTATGATAACCAAACTACAGTACACAACATATAAGCAGTCATGTCAAGTTAGGGACTCATGCCCGTGAAATCATCACTCAAATACAACCCGGGAATTTAACCCCCACAATGGTCGCATGCCGATCTCACCTCGGTATAAGCATGGCCTCAGAATCGCCTAGTGGGCCCATACCCGTGGACCATCCAACGTGTCGGTATGCCCAAAGGAAGTAACAAGATAACAATCCCTGTGGAAGCATACCCGTGGGCCACCCAACGTGTCAGTATGTCCAAACAACTAACAAGATAAAACTCACTGTGGAAGCATACCCGTGGGCTACCCAACGTGTCAGTATGTCCAAACAAATAACAAGAGAATACTCACTGTGGAAGCATACCCGTGGGCTACCCAACGTGTCAGTATGTCCAAACAAATAACAAGAGAATACTCACTGTGGAAGCATACCCGTGGGCTACCCAACGTGTCAGTATGTCCAAGAGGATCGATGTAGTGGAAACATACCCGTGGGCTACCCAACGTGTCAGTATGTCCATCAATCAACCAGATAGCCGGCCCTCCATCGAGAGGCTCGGTAGCACACAATCAAACACTCGCACAACAAAGGCTAACACAACAAGCATAGGCAAGTTACACACGACTCAAGGTACTTTAAACACTTCTTAGCACACGTCAAGTATACCATTAAACCCCAAGTATCTAACCCCTTTAAGATCAAGGTACTCCTACCTTTTATAACCAAGCCACTTGTGTCTTTCCATCACAAAGAGTTCAATATTTGAAAACAAGTTACTTCTCTTTTCCCAAAAAATCAAGTTACCATTCTAAATCCAATAATGAATCCATTTCTTTATTTTCCATAAAGTCGTTATAACTAACTTCTCATAAAGCTATTATAACACTTTATGTTTTAAAACAATACAAGACAAAACCATGCCTTTCTTTTAACTCAAAACACTTCAAATTCTTAAATCTCTTTTCTTTTTAGAAATCGAATTCCTTACTTTGGAATTTTTAAGAAGATCAAAACTTGATTACAATAATTCTTATTAGAGCAGCCATGATCTAGGAAATGTAATACAATTTTGTCTTATCTTAGCTTCTATGCAGATGGAGGTTTCTACTGGTTTTAATATAGTCAATTGTCATTACTTTTTCCTTTATTAACGCTGCATTGGCTTGTTCGATTCTTATTCCCAATTCCGAAATTTCTGTAACATTATTCTTTTAAAAACCAAGTACTCATTTCTCACGAATGAGGTTTCACACTTTTCAACACCATTTAGGTCAATTACAAGTCAAGTCTCTTATCTTTTGAAATCAACAACCCATTCTTTTACCTACATAAAGTGGTTATAACAAACTTCCCATAAAGCCGTTATAACACTTTATGTTTTAAACCAACCAATTACAACTATAAGCCCTTATGAGACCAAGAGGGCTTATTCTTTAACAACCAAGTACTCATTACTATCGAATAAGATTTTCCTACTTTTTCAAACAATCAAGATCTTTACACTTCAATCAAGTCAAGGCACAACAAGGGAAATCAAATTCCTTTAACACACGTGCATCTACTGCACTAAATATATTTCACAAATAATCATGCTGAAGAGGATAGGAAGAATCACATACCTCGCGACGATTATCGACGGTTAGCAAAATGCTCCACAGTACTATCCCCCTTAAGTAGAATATGCTACTCGTAGTACTTCAATCCTATAAGGGTCATAAAACGTCTATCAAACTCTAGTTTCGCACGTAGAATAACTAAGTGCAAGGTCCCTACATGCTACGGAAATTTGGACAGAACTTCCTTTGTTTCTACTAACTTTGCCACCTTTTTCAAGGTCGAATTTCAATAACCAACGCCACATTTAAGGCACACAATTCAGCTAACCACAAAGGGGATTACACGCCTTTACAGACGCCAGAAAATTCCGCCCCACAATGATACAAAATAAACCAATAATTTCCATGCCATTCTTGGCCAACAATATAACAAATACTAACCCCTTTCAACTCTTTTCCAATCCAAGTTCTTAGTTCTAACATGATATCTAGCCCTAGACATCTTCAACAACTACAATCCCCCTTTACAACATGCGACGACCAAATTAGTAACCAAATTGAAGTTATCGTCTTAAGGCTAACATGCCCATTTCAGTTTTCAACAAGACAACAAGATCCAAATCTATTCAATTATAACCTGTGCTCAATTCTAAACTACTAAAATATAACAGCATCAGGCTCATTTCTAAACTACTAAAATATAACAGCCTCAGGCTCATTTCTAAACTACTATAACAAGTATTAACTCATATCCAAGAGAAGGGGAAACTTTTACCTTTGGAGAAGCCCACAAAAGCCCCTTTCTTCCACTTCTTTTCCGTCAAACTCGTCCACCAGCGCTTCCCACAAGTTTACCCACACTTTTCCTTCTTGCCGCCGCTCCAACAATTTCCTCTAAGGCAAGGTCTCTTCAAGAAAAACTAGAGAGAAAGGGAGAGGATTTCCATGGAAGGGTTTTGAAATGAAATGGCCAAGTCTTCCAAGACTTGGCCCTAAAATAGGACCCTTTTCTTGGTCAAAAAGATGGGAGGGACACTTGTCACCCTCCCATGGGCCCTTTTCGAAAATATCCCCTGATTTCAGCCCTTTATCGCGAAAAATCCCGCCTTGGCGCCGCGGCCGGCTGCCAGCGCTGCCGGCGCCGGCGTTCGCCATGGCCGCAAGGCGCCACTTCCGAGAAAAGTTCCAGATTCCGCGCCATGCGCCTCAGATTCGTGGCCACGGCGCTGCAACCTCGCAGCATCCCAAGATAACCGGCGCCATTCCAGATTCCTGGCCACTGCACTTCGAACCGAAACCACAGCTTTTCCTGACTGCGCACCAAACTTGAAACTTCCATAACTTTTGACTCCGATGTCCAATCGACGAACGGTTTGTTGCGTTGGAAACTTGATTTAACGGACTACACACTAGGCTTTTTAAACACCTTACAATTCTTAACAACTGGGGTACAACACTCCAAGGTAGACTCAAAATCCGTCCAACACATGTTTGTCAACTTATCCTTCCACCTTCAAATCTTATATTTCTTGGTATGTTCTTATCTTAACTTCTTGAATTTACGGGGTGTAACATAAAATGACTTAGTTAACCTGCTATATCAACATAGAATAAGAACCTTAATTGTTGCATTAACGATTAAAAGCGAGCGGATAATTGAGGAAATTTGGAAGCCCTATTTCCACCATATCTGAAGTAAAGTAAAGTAATTTAGTTAGCGTCTATAAACATAGATATAAACAAACCATCAACTCATCGATCACCAAATAGATACCATAGAATAGCAGTTGGTAATTGAGCACTAATCCCTGAGGACGATAACTCGGTCTTCTAGACTATATTACTTGTAACGATACGTGCACTTGCGTTTAGCGTGTGTATAAATCGCACATCAGCTCCCATATTTGTCACAGAATAATATGAGAAGGGTTTTGTGAATCCAGTAATCTTACCTCTCGATGGTTCGAAATAAAATAATTAACCGAACCACGACTTATCTTAGAGGATTTAAATGGTTGAGGAAACCTAAATCATACGTGACTTGTGGCATTGGTTTACCACATTAAGTTCTGAGGCAAGGATAGCCGAGGTGTCACACATGAGAGATCATAACGATGAACTATAGCCGATGAAGTCGAGCTGCTAATAGAATTTGAATCTCTCATAAGAAGGGTTATCCCTAGTTTCGAATCTCAGGATCCTTTGGAGGATATCAACCTGGGAATCAAAGAAATCCCTCGGCTAACACATATTAGTGGCTTGCTGAAGGAAGAAGACAAACAAGGCATGACGACCCTTCTACTACAGTATAAAGACTATTTTGCATGGGACTATCATGAGAAGTCCGGGCTGGCACGTACTTTGGTGGAGCATAAACTACAAATTAATGAGGGTTTCAAACCCCACAAGTAGTCGCCCAAAATTTATCACCCTCATTTGATGCCTTAAATCAAAGCTGAGATCAAGCATCTGCTGAAAGCCAGATTTATCAGAATGGCAAAATATGTGGAATGGTTGGAAAACATCGTACTGGTCAAGAAGAAGAATGGAAAGGTGAGGGTATGTATAGATTACAAGAACCTAAACTTAGACACTCCTAAAGATGAGCACATCATGCTAGTCGACTCAGTAGCCTCTAATGGTGTCTTGACCTTCATGGATGGATACTCTAGGTATAATAAAATATCGGTAGTCGAGGATGACATTCACAAAACCTCCTTCAGATGTCCAGGAGCGTTGGACATTTATAAGTAGGTAGTTATGCCATTTGGTCTAACGAATGCTGGTGCCACTTATCAGAGAGAAATCAACACCATCTTTTATGATCTGATCAGCAAGACTATGGAGGTTTACATCGATGATGTAGTAGTAAAGTCTAAGGACTTCAAGGATCATTTAAACGATCTTGAACAAGCATTAAAAGAATGAGTATTCATAATCTATAAATGAATCCATCCAAATGCATATTCGGAGTATCGGCTGGAAACTTCCTTGTCTTTTGGTACACAAGAAAGGCATCGAGATAGATAATAACAAATCCAAGGCAGTAATGGGATCCGCACCACCCAAGACAAAAAAGGAATTACAATGTTTATTGGGAAAGATCAATTTCTTAAGGAGATTCATATCTAGCTCAGTTGGCAAGATGAAGACTTCTCGCCTTTGCTTAGACTTAAAGAGTCAGAAGAGCTAGTATGGGGTTCAAAATAGCAAAAGGCCTTCGATCAAATTAAAAAGACCTTAGCTACTGCCCCCATACTGGTGCCTCCCATGCCGGGGAAGCCTTTGAAATTGTATGTTTCGACTGCAGAATTATCTATCAGCTGCTTGCTAGCACATGAGGTCGATGATGGAACTAAAAGAGATTTTATTATCTTAGTCGATTGCTCAACGATGCAGAAACCAGATATACTCCTTTGGAGAAGCTTTGCCTGTCTTTGTTCTATGCTTGCACAAAACATAAATACTACCTAATGCCTCATGTTGTATACGTTCTGTGCAAGATTGACATGATCCAGTACTTATTAAATAGACCTATCTTTCAAGGATGATTAATGAAATGGGCCATCAAGCTCACCGCGTTCTCTCTCAAGTATAAGCCACTCAGGGTCGTCAAAGGACAATCAATAGCTGATTTTTTGGTTGAACACCCTACTATGGATGTAGAGGATATATGATCCCCTCTTGCTGCATGTATATATGTTGTACCATGGGTATTAACTTTTAACGAATTTAGAACCTAGAAAGGGGTGGAATCTGGAGTTACGATAACCTATCCAAGAGATAAAACATGGAGGTTATCCTATTGGATATATCAAGAATTGACAAACAACCAAGCCGAATACGATGCCCTCATCATGGGACTCAAACTCCTAGTTTTCATGAAGGCAAGGTGCATCGAGATCCGAGGAGACTCTCAGTGATGATCAAACAACTGGCTTGGGAATATGTGTAAGGACCAGAATTTGTTGGCCTATTACGAAATGGCTAGCAGGTTATTTAGAGAGTTCACATCTATCATATTACATCATGTTCCTAGAGGCATGAATATTGAGGCTAACGACTTAGCACAAAAAGTTTTTGGCTTTAGGAAATATATACTCACTTTAGAGTATGACAAACTGCCAGCCAAAGTGTTAGTCGTTGATCAAATCTACTCATGGAGGAAGTTACTGATTGACCATTTAAAAGATCCCTCCAGTTTCAAGGATCCCAAGGCTAAAATAAGAGTCTTGAAATACGTGATCATTGATGATAACTTTTATAAAATGAGTGTGAATGGAGTACTACTCAAGTGCATTGACCAAGCAGGGGCCTTGAGGGTCATGAGAGAGGTCCATGAAGGGATATGTGGATCACACAGAGTGGGGCCAGTGATGAAGTGGTTGATTTATCGCCACGGATGTTATTTGCCTACTATTACAGCTGACTGCTTCCAATATGCACAAAGATGTGGACAATGTCAGAAACATAGACCAATCCAACGGGTACCAGCCGAGGTGCTGCACCCATTCATAAAACCTTGGCCCTTCAGAGGATAGACTATGGACCTCATCGACAAGATTCACCCGCAATCGACTAAAGGCCACAATTTCATTATCGTGGCTATTGATTCACTAAATGGGTGGAGGCTCAAACGATGAAGAAGGTTCATCAGACATATGTCATTCAGTTTATCCAACACCAAATCATATATTGATATGGTATCCCGAGATGATTACAACTGATTAAGGGACGATGTTCACTGGTTCTAAAGTGGCAGCCTTCGTTGAGAAATTTGGCATCAAAATGATCACATCTTCACCTTATTATGCATAGGCAAGTGGGCAAGGCGAGACAACTAATAAATTTATTGTGGACATAATCAGGAAAAATATAGATGATAAACCATGAATGTGGCCATCTCACTCTGGATGAAGTCGTTTGGGCGATCAGGAATTCTAAATCTACAGCTACCGGGGCGATACCTTATCGGCTAACCTACGACCAAGATGCAGTGTTGCCATTAGAAATGTCACGACCCGACCCCGAGCCCGCGACTGGTGCCCTACCTGGGCACCCTTACAGGTATACATCAGAGAAAATCAGCGGAACATACATGAAACTTATAAATAACACAACAGAAGTAAAACAACAGGTTAGCCGATAGGGCTACCTTCCTGAACATATATAAATACAACCGAAGCAGTTGCCTCATTTATTTTACAAACTGACCCACAACATGCGAATACTGCACTTCAGGAATAACAATCGAACAATCGTATGGACAAGGCCCCGCTGCACTGAATATACATAGCCATGACAACTCGAACATTAGAGCTATCTCAAAATGCCAACCAGATCCTAAGCTCATGGATCCATAATCGGTACCTAAACTGCGGACATTTAACGCAGCCCGGGGGTCAAGACATAAAATTTAATATGGAACGGAAATAAGGTACAACAATTAAAACATATACGTATAAAAGCATGACAGGGTAAGTGTAAAAGAAGTAAATACCGAGCCTATCATGTCATTACCCTCGTGAACTTAATCGTACCTTATTATCTTTTCCCATTTTTCAATAAACGTTATAGCCACTTTCTTACGCATATACTTAGGAAAAACATCAAGTTCATTACCATATAACCTTACTTATCTTTCATAACCTAATCCGCCTTTACGGAGGGATTTATACTACCCGCCCAAATCGACGCGATAAGGTCACATAGTGCCTCTCAAAGTATCTTGTCCGCCCATTCTGCGGGACGCGATAATGTCCTATACCGCCCATAAAGGTATACTACCCGCCCATCTTCGGTCGATAATGTCCTATAGTGCGCGTAAGGTATCTCGCCCGCCATCTCGGGTCGATAATGTCCTATAGTGCGCCTAAAGGTATATCGCCGCCCGTCTCGGTCGATAATGTCATATAGTGCGCCAGAAGGTATCTTGCCCGCCCATCTCGGTCGATAATGTCATATACCGCCTGCAGCGTATACCGCTCGACCCGTCTCGGTCGATAATGTCATATAGTGCGCGTGAAGGTATACTTCGCCCATCTCGGTCGATAATGTCATATAGTGCGCCTGCAGGTATACCGCCCGCCCATCTCGGGTCGATAATGTCATATAGTGCGCCTAAAGGTATCTCGCTCGCCCATCTCTCGGTCGATAATGTCATATAGTGCGCGTGAAGGTATCTCGCCGCCCATCTCTGGGTCGATAATGTCATATAGTCTGCCCGTAAAGGTATACTGCCCGGATACTAACAACTATAGTATCAAGTCCTATCCACCTTTCAAGACAAGTCACAATACCTTTTTAGAAATACAATTACCGGCTTCTAAAACAAGTGACTTCTTTCTTAAAAACCCTAAGCAACTGGTACCTTAAAAACAGTTTGCCCTTCTTTATTTCAAATCATCTCATTACTTACATTACTGAAGAAAACCATTCTTTTAACCTTCCATAAAGCCGTTATAACCAACTTCCCATAAAGCCGTTATAACCCTTTATGGTTTTAGACCAACTCATTCCTTTTATAACCAAGAGACTTCTACTTTTTGAAACCAAGTATTAAATACTTTCAAATCAATTCTCTTAACTTTCAAAAATACAATTAGTCTCTTAACCTTTAAGAAAACAAGTTTCAAAGTCTTAAAAACTTCATACGTAAACTCTTTTAAATTAAGTAACATATACCTTGGTGCGTTGTGATGAAGTTATACTTATTTAAAACGATCTTATTCAAGTAGCCATGATCTAGAAAATGTAATACAATTTTGTCTTATCTTAGCTTCTATGCAGATGGAAAATTCTACTTGTTTTAACATAATTAATTGTCATTACATTTTCCTTTATTAACGCTGCAATGGCTTGTTCGATACTTATTCTCATTCGTACAGAAATTAGCCAAGTCAACTCGACTCCAAATACTTCCTAACGACTCTTACCAACATCCCCCATAAGACTTGGTAAGGACTTAGGATTTCTTAGACATAACCTTTACGTAGAGTAAATCAACATACATACCTCTTAACTTCTAAGAGTAAAAGGAATCATGAAATAGTACTACACGTATATTCCATACATAGAATCATGTCAAAAGAAGGAAGAGGTTCACATACCTCGCGACGATTATCGACAAGTAGCAAAAAGCTCCAAAGTACTTCCACCTTGAGCTATTCCATTCTTCAAGTAGGATACGCTATACCTAGTACGTCAACCTATAATGGTCACCATACGTCCATTAACTTCTTACTTCATACGTAGAATATTTTAGGTGCTAAGTCGCTAAATTCTACGGAAAATCGGACAGCACCTCCTTTGTTTCTACTTACTTTGCCACCTTTTTCAAGGCCGAATACAATAACCAAACAGCCCCAATTGGCTCACAATTTCTATAAGGTACTCCAATACAAATGACTAACTAAACAGCCCCAATTGGCTCACAATTTAGAAAGTAGTCCAATGCAAATGAAAAACAAACTAAAAAGTCCGAATTCGGCCACCTTG
Source organism: Przewalskia tangutica (assembly GCA_029844215.1). Taxonomy (NCBI): domain Eukaryota; kingdom Viridiplantae; phylum Streptophyta; class Magnoliopsida; order Solanales; family Solanaceae; genus Przewalskia; species Przewalskia tangutica. Next base: position 9,417,577 of record CM056733.1, on the reverse strand, counting down.
AGTTCAACCTTACCAATTCTTATCAAATTTCCATTTCAATCCAAATTGGTAGCATAACATGATATCAAGTCGTATTTGATTATAACAATCCATAATCTCTAAGTAGGTAACATGCGACGATTTCTAATAACGACTAAATTGAAATCCAACTTAACAAGGCTTATATTACATTCCGGATTTCCAATGCTACAATCAATCCACAATCCTTATAAACTTCTACTAATCAACTTCATGCTAGCAACATTTAAAGCTAACAACAACAATTATAAACATAATCTTGTAACACTATAAAAGACAAGGTGATACCTCAATGAATCTTAATCCAAATCCAATCCGAGGTCGCTCCTTAGTAGTTTAAAGTCTCTCCAAGACACTTCAATCCGCTTGTTGAGACTCTTAGAACAACACCAACAATTATCCTTCAAATCTCCAACAAAACCTAGAAAGACAACTAGGTTTTCGTTTTGCGACTATCCCGTAACCTATCTTTTTCCAAGATTTTTCTATTGAGATATGCTTACCCTACCCTCGAGAACCTTGGTTTAAAGTGTTGGGCTTAAAGAACAAGAAACGAAAAATTTTCTCTTCTCCATGGACATGAACCCGAGAGCTCTTCTAAGGAGAACAAGAGTTCTTCAATTTTTCTAAGTGTAGAATAGCCTTGTCTTGCTACTAGTATGTACATAAAACACATTGGAGGGTCTAGATATCAACAATTGGGTGGCTTGGATGATCTCTTATGAAATATCAAGACTTGTGGGACCTTTGACTTTGGTCAAGAAACTCAAGCTCATTAATAGGAAGACTTTGTCATCTTAAGACTATGGTCGATGACCATATCGCCATGCCATTCGCCCAAGGCATGCTAAGGGGGTGACACGTGTCGCCTCCCATTCGCCACAACACTACGTTTCCGACAATTCCATAATTCGACAAATCTTTTTACAAGTCTCAAATTTCAACACTAGTGAGTTCTTACGCACGTTCTAAAACACGCCCGTAAATACTGGTGTAACATTCTTCCCCTTAGAAACATTCGCCCTCGAATGTTCTTTCTGAGTCAAACTTAATATTAGCGACATAGTTTCCTCTCACAACCCCGACATACCAACAACGCCACACATGGCCCTAATACCTCACACACGCATACTTGTCCATCAAACGCCCAAAAGAGATTATCTTTTCGTACTTCCAACTCCTTCTAACATACATACATAACTTCCATACCTTCCCGGTACCTAGTTAGTCTTTACCAATTCCTGGTGACCTAAAATCATTATAGGCAACATGCGTCTGACCCTCATACATAACTCCGTATAGATGTATGTCACAATACCAACTATACTATAATCCATACCAACCTGGATACGCAATCCACATAGTCCTTCCTGGGTCTCTGCTGCCTTTCTCGTAGCTGCAATCAACATAACTCGTTAGGGAGAGACGACCCTAACAACACAGCTCTATCGCACGATCTCAGAGTGAGAAGAATGGAAACCAATCCTAAATGCCCTATACTGCCCGGCCCATCTCTGGGTCGATAATGTCATATAGTCTGCCCGTAAAGGTATACTGCCCGGCCCATCTCTGGGTCGATAATGTCATATAGTCTGCCCGTAAAGGTATACTGCCCGAATACTAACAACTATAGTATCAAGTCCTATCCACCTTTCAAGACAAGTCACAATACCTTTTTAGAAATACAATTACCGGCTTCTAAAACAAGTGACTTCTTTCTTAAAAACCCTAAGCAACTGGTACCTTAAAAACAGTTTGCCCTTCTTTATTTCAAATCATCTCATTACTTACATTACTGAAGAAAACCATTCTTTTAACCTTCCATAAAGCCGTTATAACCAACTTCCCATAAAGCCGTTATAACCCTTTATGGTTTTAGACCAACTCATTCCTTTTATAACCAAGAGACTTCTACTTTTTGAAACCAAGTATTAAATACTTTCAAATCAATTCTCTTAACTTTCAAAAATACAATTAGTCTCTTAACCTTTAAGAAAACAAGTTTCAAAGTCTTAAAAACTTCATACGTAAACTCTTTTAAATTAAGTAACATATACCTTGGTGCGTTGTGATGAAGTTATACTTATTTAAAACGATCTTATTCAAGTAGCCATGATCTAGAAAATGTAATACAATTTTGTCTTATCTTAGCTTCTATGCAGATGGAAAATTCTACTTGTTTTAACATAATTAATTGTCATTACATTTTCCTTTATTAACGCTGCAATGGCTTGTTCGATACTTATTCTCATTCGTGCCGTAAATTAGCCAAGTCAACTCGACTCCAAATACTTCCTAACGACTCTTACCAACATCCCCCATAAGACTTGGTAAGGACTTAGGATTTCTTAGACATAACCTTTACGTAGAGTAAATCAACATACATACCTCTTAACTTCTAAGAGTAAAAGGAATCATGAAATAGTACTACACGTATATTCCATACATAGAATCATGTCAAAAGAAGGAAGAGGTTCACATACCTCGCGACGATTATCGACAAGTAGCAAAAAGCTCCAAAGTACTTCCACCTTGAGCTATTCCATTCTTCAAGTAGGATACGCTATACCTAGTACGTCAACCTATAATGGTCACCATACGTCCATTAACTTCTTACTTCATACGTAGAATATTTTAGGTGCTAAGTCGCTAAATTCTACGGAAAATCTGACAAAGACCTCCTTTGTTTCTACTTACTTTGCCACCTTTTTCAAGGCCGAATACAATAACCAAACAGCCCCAATTGGCTCACAATTTCTATAAGGTACTCCAATACAAATGACTAACTAAACAGCCCCAATTGGCTCACAATTTAGAAAGTAGTCCAATGCAAATGAAAAACAAACTAAAAAGCCCAAATTCGGCCACCTTGAGTTCAACCTTACCAATTCTTATCAAATTTCCATTTCAATCCAAATTGGTAGCATAACATGATATCAAGTCGTATTTGATTATAACAATCCATAATCTCTAAGTAGGTAACATGCGACGATTTCTAATAACGACTAAATTGAAATCCAACTTAACAAGGCTTATATTACATTCCGGATTTCCAATGCTACAATCAATCCACAATCCTTATAAACTTCTACTAATCAACTTCATGCTAGCAACATTTAAAGCTAACAACAACAATTATAAACATAATCTTGTAACACTATAAAAGACAAGGTGATACCTCAATGAATCTTAATCCAAATCCGAGGTCGCTCCTTAGTAGTTTAAAGTCTCTCCAAGACACTTCAATCCGCTTGTTGAGACTCTTAGAACAACACCAACAATTATCCTTCAAATCTCCAACAAAACCTAGAAAGACAACTAGGTTTTCGTTTTGCGACTATCCCGTAACCTATCTTTTTCCAAGATTTTTCTATTGAGATATGCTTACCCTACCCTCGAGAACCTTGGTTTAAAGTGTTGGGCTTAAAGAACAAGAAACGAAAAATTTTCTCTTCTCCATGGACATGAACCCGAGAGCTCTTCTAAGGAGAACAAGAGTTCTTCAATTTTTCTAAGTGTAGAATAGCCTTGTCTTGCTACTAGTATGTACATAAAACACATTGGAGGGTCTAGATATCAACAATTGGGTGGCTTGGATGATCTCTTATGAAATATCAAGACTTGTGGGACCTTTGACTTTGGTCAAGAAACTCAAGCTCATTAATAGGAAGACTTTGTCATCTTAAGACTATGGTCAATGACCATATTGGCCATGCCATTCGTCCAAGGCATGCTAAGGGGGGTGACACGTGTCGCCCTCCCATTCGTCACAACACTACGTTTTCCGACAATTCCATAATTCCGACAAATCTTTTTTTACAAGTCTCAAATTTCAACACTAGTGAGTTCTTACGTACGTTCTTAAAACACGTCCTGTAAATACGGGGTGTAACAAGAAATTAATGTCAAATCCTTACGGGTGGCCAAACATAACTCTAAATTTAGAGGAGTATCAATAGGTCATGCTAATGGAATTGGACCAGCTAGATGAAGATCGACTGATGGCCCTAGAGAAAATTGAAGCTGGTAAACAAAAAATGGGTAAGGCATACAAAAAACATGTTAATCCTAAAAGATTTTCCGAGGGAGACAGTTTAAAAAACCATTTTGCCGATTAAAATGAAAGATCATAAATTCGGCAAATGATCGCAAACTGGAAAAGACCTTTCGTAGTAAACCAGCGGATTGCCGACAACGTGTATCGACTGATAAATATGCATGACGAGAAAATGGACAGAAATGTAAATGGTAAGTATTTAAAAAAGTACTACCCTTCGATTTGGGATATGCATGAATAAACGAAAGCCACAGATCGGCTGCTTGGTCGCACAAAATAAGCTAATTCCCTCTGACGGAAGATATATGGCTAAATGACAGTCACAAACCGGATGTCTGGTCACAAAATATAGGGGAAACTATTTCTCTCACAAGATTGTGTCATAAGGTTGATCGCACGGATCAGGCAAAGAAACGTCATCCCAAGTGGTCAGAAATAATGACCCATCACACCTGCGAGGTTTGTTTCAAATTTGCTCATGGTTTATTGAGTTTAGGAACTGAAACAAGAGAAAATAACCTTGTTTCGGTCTATACAGAGTCAGGACCAGCGGTTCATCAATAAAAACTAAGGCAGGGGTTAGAGCACTATCGGCTAGAATAATTGTTCCTGATCTTCGAGATAAAAAGGATGAAACCATGGTTTCCGACTAAGAAGAGGGCCAAAATTTAGGTGATAGACTTATGGGAAACCTTTCCTTAAAGTTCATGCTAAGAAACAATTTAATATCCAACATAAGCTGAATAAATAAAAGAGAAAAGAAAGAACTTGAACAAAAGTAGTCTCTAATCTTTCTCTGTAGCCTCTGTCTCCTGTCTCCAAAGTATGATATGAAATATGAAAGGGTTTCAGGGTTTTATATCTGACCAAAACTGCGTTACGGACCCTTTGACCCTTATTAAATTCTGCCCAGTTTCAACAAAAATTACGCGTCGGCGTCGCGGCCCTGCAGGTTGGCGCTGCGGCGCTAAAACAACTGGAAAGATGAGAATATGCCCATTATCCTTGCTCATTCTCGATATGGAGAAATATGAGAATATGTCTATTATCCTTGGGAGACCATTCCAAGCTACTGGGAGAGCCCTCATTGATATTGAAAAAGGAGAGTTAAAGCTTCGAGTCCAGGGCAGGGAAATGATCTTTACTGTTTTCAGGCCCCCCACTGAACCACAAGATAATGATAGATGTTTTGCTGTTGGGATAGTTGACAAGGTTATGTCTCAGGAAAGCTCCAAGGGTACTGATGCTCGTGGGGTAACATTAAAGCAGACTGAAGAACCTGAGAGTAAGGTGAATGAAAATGTGAATGATGTCCAAGGGGTGAAATCCTCTGAACTTAACCCTGTGAAGAAGAAGAAGAAGAAAAAGATAAATAGGAATAGAACAATCATGAAGTGGATTTGTTGTGAGGGTAATCTACCCCCTTGATTGAATAAGAGAACTGCATCCGACTAAATAACGTTAACGACAACGCTATTTGGGAGGCAACCCAATGTTTTTAATTATGTTATTTCAATTTTTGTTTTAGTTATTTATTTTTGTCTTGAACAGTCTCATGGTCTTGTGTTTGGTGTGTTTTTATGACAGGTGAAGCGGGGACTAACCCCGAGGGGAAAAGGGTGAAAATGCTGAAAACTAAGAGCAATCGAATATTTCAGTGGATTAGCGTCGCAGCGCCTGGAGAAAGGGCCGCGGCGCCTCAGAGGCGGTGGCTACAGGGATTATTTCAGGGAATTAGCACTGTAGCTCCTGAATCGAGCGTCGCGGCGCCGAAAATCCAGAGAGCAAATAAAAAAAAATTGCGATTTAGCACCGCGGTGCTGAGACGTGATTCCAGAGATAAAAGCCCTATTCTCTTCCCATTTTCCCTAATCTCACACAAACCCTCTTCATACAAATTCCCAAGTATGATCTTCCCACTCCAAAAATTGCGAGAAAATCTTCCATATTACAAATCTAAACCCCATACTCCATAACACTACACCTCTTAACACCAAGTGGGCTAGTACACATCTACAAGTAAAAAGTGGGTAATAGGGCGTGGTAGTAGAAAATTATTGTTGGGTTGAGTTTGTTTGGTTTGCTTGGATTGGGTGTTGTTGTTACTGTTGGTGGGCGAAATTATTGGCCTATTTTTCTGGTTATTGCTGGGCTGTTTTGCGAAATTTCCGAGCTATTTTGGTGGGCGAAATTGTTTGTGTTGCTGTTGTTGTTGGTTTAATTTGGCTAGGTAACATCAAGAATTCAGGGGAAGTGCTGCCAAAATTTTGCTAGAATAGTTCTAAAGTTGTATCTACAAAGTAAAATGAGGCCAAGAAGAAGCATTTCCAGAGGGGCCTCTTCAAGAACAACCGTACCTGATTATGATGTGACAAGATTTGCTAACAAAGAGGAACAAGATAGGTACAAGAGGATAAGTGATAGGGTGGTGATACCTGAAAGGGGCATGAAATTCAGGGAATTCCCGTATGATGACGAGGTGTATGAGCCTATAAGGGCTATGATTGTTGCGAATAGCTGGGGTTTATTTGTCAATCATCTGGATATTCTCAAACATAATGCCAGACTAGTTAGAGAGTTCTATGCGAACTATCCAGAACAAGGCGACGGTAGATGCTATGGCAGAGGGCACTATGTGACTGTAATTGCTGAAGAGATCAATACAATATTTGGGACTGCAGATATTGGGGAGGTTGGGTATCACCCAAATAACTTTAGGAGTTCGAGCGCAGATGTCAGCCATATAGACTGGGACAGAGTTGCTGAGACCTTATGCTATCCTGGCGCACAATTTCACCTATCTATCAACCAGTTAAGAAGACTAGACAGATGTCAGTTCAACAGAGTAGCCAGAGCTTGGATATATTTTGTAAGTGTCCGCTTGATTCCGTCCACTCATTTTTCGCACATACCCACAGACAGGATCAAGCTGGTGTACGGGTATAATGACTGGTAAAGAAATTGATATTGGGTTGGAGATAGCAAATATCATGACATGGATTAGCATGTTGACAACCATCGATGGATTGGGACATGGCTCCCTCATCAATGATCTATGCTCTAAACATGGAGTCCCCACATTCGCCACAGACACTCTTGAGAAGGTTCAGCCATATCTGACTCGCAGCCTAGTACAGTCCTACCCGGAGCTAGTAGCAGCCCCTGAGAAGAGGAGAAGAGATCAAGGTAGAGGTGGAGAAAAAGAAACTGCTCAGCCAGCAACCGATGATATCCCAGGCCCAAGCCATCAGACACCACCATTGGAGATACATCCCCCAGATGCATCAACTCATGACACTCAATATGTGATCCTCCAAAGTCACTACATCATCAAGAACCAGCAGTTTATGATGCAAAGGCAGCGGAACAGGGACAATTTTTTTTATGAATATGTGCTGCAGAGGGATGACATAGCAAATGTCAATATCGAGCAAATCAACCACTCCATGCATCGCTGGCACATGGATGATGCCTCTTCTGAGCCAACACTGAACTTCCTCCCTGTATATCAGCCACCGGAGGAAGAATCTCCTCCCAGACCACCGATTTGAGTCATTTATGTAACTGTAAGTCTTCCTTCTCTCGCTTTACTTTTCACATTAGGGACAATGTGTGAAACAAGTTTGGGGGAAATTTTATTGTTTTGTGTCAGTTTGTGTTTTTGTGTTTAGTTGTAGTCTTTTAAATTGTTTATGTTTAGTTGTTTGTTTATTGTTTGTGTCTTTGTTTTCGGTGTCTTGTGTCAATGAATCAAGTTAAAAATTATAGCCAATGAGATTGAGTGGATACTTGTAGTAACATTAGATAAAATCTATAGTCATGAAATGCATAAATCTGTGTGCCTGAGTTAAGATAGCCTTTGAGTTTGCTTTTGATTATTGATAATAATGAAGAACTTAGTCATGACTATCCGACTCTCTTGTGTTCAATTTATTGGTTTATGCATAAATGAATTTGTATTTGAGGAAAGAAGGTGGTAGATTCTAGAACTTGCTTGCTTGCTACTTGAGATGAAATCCTAGATAATACATGCTTAGGAAAATGATTTAGGCCATCTTTGGACCGTTTGAGCCTTTCATACCCTTGATCATATTAATCCCTAGTCACCCCTTTTGAGCCTAATGAAACCTTTCTTTGTTGATAACACCAATCCATGAGCCTATTTGAAACATTTTACTATTATTTCACTCCCTTAAATTACCATAAGTATAGAAACTTACAAGTTGGGGGAATTGAATTCTAGTAAAAAGGATTGAAGATTGGGTTTTTGTCAAAAAGAATTGTAAAAGATTGAGAAGTGAATGAAAAGAAAAAAAATAGATATATATATCAACTACACATCCCTTGTACATACAATGAAAAACAAGTTTGGGGGTGTTGTAGTTCAAAAAAATGAAATGAAAACTTCTCAATCTAGAAAAGAAGAAGGGGATTTTAATGCATTATAATGAAAATCAAGTTGTGTTTAGTTGGTTCTATGCTTATGGTAATTTTGATCCTAAATGTCGTGTTATCTGCCCAATGCCTAAGCCTGACGATATAACCCATGAAAGTCCTATTGATTTTTAAGCATGTGTTGTCTACATTAGTGGAGAGTTAGTAAGTGAGCAAGCTATAGAATTTTGGTTTGCTGGACTGTTGGAAAGAATTCACTTGTGCATATACTGATATTGAATGCTTGGTTGAGTCAATAGTCATGTTTGGGTAATCATATGCTTTGATAATCTTGAGCAAGTTTAATGATTATCTGACTTAGAATTTTAGATAGAAAACTAGTGGCTAGAAGGTTTCTGAGAATGATATTACATGTATTTATGATCTTCGAGGCAAAAATATTGTGATTGACTTGATTCATGTTTAGAGTCTTTGTGTCTATTTATTTTTAGAGAGTCTAGGGTTCTTTACTCGAGGGCGAGTAAAGTTTAAGTTTGAGGGTATTTGTTAAGTCCATTTTAGGACTGTTTTAGAGTCTAGTTTAGGGAGTCTTTTATGTGTATTTTCATTGTTTTGTACAGTATTATGCTTTGTTTGCTGTGTTTTTATACGATTAGTGACTTTGGTAGGAATAGCGAATTAATGATGAAATGGTTGATATTGAGGATTGAAATGCACAACACGAGCCCAAGCAATCAACCAAGAAAGTCCTTGAGATGAATGGAAGAATATCTGACGAAATCCGGAAAATTGAGCACAACGTCGCGAATCCAAAATGCAGGGCCACGACTCTGAAAGTCCAGAGAGCCCCGGTTGTTTTAGTGCCGCGGCGCCAACCTGCAGGACCGAGGCGCCGACGCATAATTTTTGTTGAAACTGGGCCGAATTTAATAAGGGTAAAAGGGTACGAAACACAGTTTTGTTCAGATATAAAACCCTGAAACCCATTCATATTTCATATCATACTTTGGAGGCAGGAGACGGAGGCTACAAAGCAAGATTAGAGATTACTTTTGTTCAAGTTCTTTCTTTTCTCTTTTATTTATTTCAGTTTATGTTGGATATTAAATTGGTTCTTAGCATGACAATGTCTAGGAACTAATTTCTTTATTAGAGTTTTCCGTCAATTCAACTTGAAACTCTTTTCATAAGTTAATGCATTGTTAGTGTTTTCTTCTTCATCTATTTAAGATCTATTCAATTTGTATTGATTGTTTGATAATTAACTGGTCATTAATTGTCATAACTTATATGATTTCGAATCGAAATCCGAAAGGTGAGATTTGAATATGCTATAGTTGATTAGACATAGGTTAAAATCGTGGATGAAAGTACCCCGATACTTGTGTAGTGTTTAAGGTTATTGTTCTTAATCCTCATGTGTGGTAAATCTATCATAGAAATATAGAAGGTTTCTGCATAAGGTTGAGTTTTTATATGTCCTAATCAGAATATAAGACAGATTAGTTAACCTGTTATCTTAACATGAAAAAGAATCATTAGCATTGCATTAACACGTGAAAGAGTGAATAGTTGAGGAGATTGTAAGCCTTATTTCTTTCATAACTGTTTTAAATCCAAAGTACTATCATATTTAGTTTATTTTCTGCACTTTGTTTAGTTTTAATTCTTAGTTATAATTCTCAAACAAAAAGAACGTTAGACAAATAGATACCATAGATTAGTTATTCGGTACTTGACAAACTAGTCGTTGTGGACGATAACTCGGTCTTACAGACTTTATTACTTTAGCGATACGTACACTTGCGTTAACATATACAAATATCGCGAACAGAAACACCCTCCAAAAAAGTAGTCATCATTGCATACACTAGAGATAAGACGATTGAAGTGACATGCACGGCTACGACTATTCTCGAATACATTAGCTCAACAACCACACTTGAGTTAATGTAGTGGGGCAATTGTTAACACTAAAAAATAATTCACGTATTTAGTCGAATTTACTCCTAGCCCTCGACTACAAGAACTTCATTGGCTACTAAGACATCTTAGTCGAAGTCGTTAGTTAGAAGTATGACTGGGACACACCTAGAAGCAGACGCCTCAACGACCAAGTCAAAAGGGTTTCTAGAACCCCTAAAAATGGTAACGGCCAACAACAGCTGAAAGCAAGGGCCATTATCTGAGAAAGATGAGTAGAGGGCAAGAAAATCGGCACCACGTCCCCCGTGGTCGGTCGTTGGACTTAGTGGGTTTCTTAACGAATGACATGGGGGGGCACGTTTGTACAATTTTTTCTTCTTTTTTGTACTATAAATACTCATTCTTTGTATATATTACAGACACACTCAATCAAAAAAACCAAAATTTATATGGTTTTATCTTTTATTCTTACTTCATCCATTTATCTTTACTGTACTCAATTGTTTTCATGCTTTCTTACCTCTTAGTTCACTAGTACCTCTGTTCTAATGCTTTTTGGAGTAGTTGGGGAACTGATTTCTCCAAAAATTAAAGTTCCATTTCCAGTCAGAATCGCTTGAGTTAAGGAATCAATTTGTCTCCCTATTCGATCAGTTGATACAACGGCAGAAAGTAGAATTCGGGGCGAGAACAAATACTGATGAGGCAATGATATACGTTACAACATTGGTATCAAACTGTACTCCACTCTTCTATTCTTACACCAAAAAAAAATCTATGCCTTTAATATTTCTTTAGGAAAAAAAGTAAAAGAAATTACTACCAATACCACGAGGTTGAGGTAATGTTTGTGTATACTCGACTTTTCAGGACTCTACTTGTGGAAATATACATAGCAGAGAGGCATAATTTAATATTTTCATATATCAACTTTTCTAAGACAATATTATTCAAATACTAGTCTTTGGACATATGTATTGCACGTGTACTCCTTATTAATGAATATAATTTTTTTAACAATCAAATTAATATCATCTATAAATATATTTCACTTATATAAAGTTTATGAAAATAATATATTGATTCTATTTACAGTAAATTAAATTAAATTAAATATAGGTCAATAAATCATATAAAACCTTTACAGAATAATATTGTTTTACTTTAAAAGGGTGATTCAAATTTTATGTGATTTTCGGACAAGATAGAACTTTTGTGAAAAGAGCATTCAATTTTTTGTGTCACATCTATAAATATATACTCAATTGTTAAACAAGGTCATTTCTTCATTGAATGTTAATTATGTTTCACTCTCTCGAGTATTTTAGTTATAAATGAACTAATGTTGGTTGTGATATACCTATATTGATAAAAATCATCGTTTGTCAACAACATCTATGCTTTTAATATTTCTTTAGGAAAAAAAGTAAAAGAACATTAAAGAAATTACTACCATTACCACAAGGTTGAGGTAATATCTGTGTATACTCTACTTTTCCTGTACTATACTTGTGAGAATATAAAGGGTATGTTATTGTTGTACTAACCAAAGCAAAGGGGCTTTCTTTAATATTTCGAGACATCAAATTTTTTACAATAATGTTATTCAAATACTAGTATTTGGACATATGTATTTCATGTGTACTCCTTATTAGTAAATATACAAATTTTAATAATCAAATCATTATTATCAATAAATATATTTCACTTATATAAAGTTCATGGAAATATATATTTATTCGATTTAAAGTAAGTGAAACTAAATATATGTCAATAACTTCATACAAGACCTTAATATGGGAAGATTTGTTGATTTTAATTAGGGTGATTCAAATTATATGTATTTTTCGAACAAGATTGAATTCTTTGTGAAAAATACATATATTGAATTTTTGTGACACATTTAAATAAAATATACTCAATCGTTATAAAAGAACATTTTTTTCATTGAATTTTAGTTATGTTTCACTCCCTATAGGTTTATTAGTTATAAATAAACGAAGCTTGGTGGCGATATATAGGGGCGTATGTATCATTCAGTATTAGGGTTCATTTGAATTCCTAACTTTTGGCGCGGAGCATAAATTTATGTGTTAAAATTTATCAAAGTTGCATTAAATAGTTGACATGAATTCATAACTTTTAAAATACAATGGGTTAAACTAAGAATCCAGAAAAGATTAAATCCATAAAGTTTAAATCATTGATCTGCCTCTGGAGATATACCTATCTTGTTCACATCACCGTTTGTCAGAATGAATGTATTTATCAGTCAAATGTATATTCCATATATAATAGGTCACTCATATGTTCTCCTGAAAAAGAAATTATCTCCGTGAGGCAATGACTTACATTACAACACTGATTTCAAGTTGTACTCCACTTTTTTATTTTTACACAGAGAAAAACAAAACTGTCTTTAATATTTCTTTAAAAAAAATAAACTAAAAGAAAATTGATGAAATTATTATCCTTACCATGAGGTAGGAGTAAGGTCTGTATAACCTACTTTTTTCGGACTATACTTGTGGGAATATTACTAAGTATGTACTCTTTGTACTAACCCAAGCCGAGGGGCTTTCTTTAATATTCAGTCACCAAATTTTCTAAGACATTCTTATCCGAAAACTAGTCTTTGGATACATGTGATGCACGTGCACTCCTTATTATTGAATATAATTTATTTAATAATCAAATAAATATTATCAATAAATATATTTCACTTATATAAAGTTTATGGAAATAATATATTGATTCTATTTACAGTAAATTAAATTAAATTAAGTATATATCAATATCTCATACAAGACCTTAATAGGAGAATATTTGTTGATTTTAATAAGGGTGATTCAAATTTTATGTGATTTTCGGACAAGATAGAACACTTTGTGAAAAATGTTTTCACTTTTTTGTGACACATCTAAAACATATATTCAATTATTATAAAAAAAAAATCTTCATTGAATGTTAGTTATGTTTCATTCTCTAGAGGGTTTTAGTTATAAATGAACTAAGCTTGGTGGCGAGATATCTATATTGTCCTCATCACTGTTCGTGTTCAAAAAATTTACAAGTGTTTCCAACACGAGTTGGATTGAAGTCTTTATAAGTCGGATGTACATAGTACCTTATCCATATATAATATGCCACTCATATGTTTGCGAGAATTTTTTTTTTACCGATGAGGCAATGACTTACTTTACAACACTGATATCAAACTATACTCCACTCTTCTATTCTTAAATATGAAAAAAAAGTAGTCCCTTTAATATTTATATAGGTAAAAAATCTAAAAGAAAATTGAAGAAATTTCATGACTCAAATCACGGGTGTCGTGATGGCACCTACACAATCCCTTCGGTAGGCGAACCATTCCAAAACATTTATACAACGTAATATCTTAAGATTTTGGAAATAAAGAAGTATATATTATAATAAATATCGTGGATAACATTAAAATATGATTTAACCCTTACAACACATTCTCCCAAAACCTGGTATGACATGTACCAAAACACTAAGATACTATGTAAGGAAAGAATGAACAACAACACATGGATGAATGAGGGCGGTTTATCTAGATGAAGACCAATGCTACGAAGAATGAGTGGTCTGCCTTAATCTTCATGTGCTCCAAACTACAACTTGAATCGATCGATAACTTGCATCCACATAAAAGATGCAGCACACGCATCATGAGTATACAATGTACTCCTGTAGGCATCATAGGCCGTCAACGATGGAAGTTAAGTAACAGAAATAAACATCTAGTTGACTCTCAAGTAGGTCCTATTCTAGGCAGCTCAAATCATCACATAAGTCACCTTATTCACGTAAAAGTCCAATCACAGTCAAATACAATTCAATTCATATTGCACATATGGATCTTATAATCACGTATTAGTAATATCTGTCTAAGTCATGTTCATATTGCCTCCACTTACCCAACTTAACAAATCCAATAGATAAGTTGACACTTAGTACAAACATCATTTAAGAATGTTTTCCAAGAATATTACAATTAGTCTAACTATAACGATATTAGCTCCTTTATTATCTCTAACACTTAGACTTAATTACGATTTCATACACTTAAGGGAATAACACATAATGGTTCATCTAGCATCCTCAGTATACTTTAAATAGAAGTCTACACCGTACATCTTTTGATTGACGAGGGGATCTACACATACATAGCATACAAGTCAACAGCTACAACAACAACAATTCCCTTACTAGACATTTTATGAATAACGCTATCAATCACCAAGCAATATTCAGACATACACAGTTCTCTTGATCTACATGAAAGTTCTGACAAATAGACATCAGCGACCACAATAACAGTTTTTCATCGAGATCTTAGAGTCATAAGGTGTAAACCACATAACCAATTTCACAAAGAATAAGCCAAATCACGACAACCAATCCAGTCAATATAATCAATCCAATCACCCAGATCCATTTAATCATGAAATCACCCAAGTTCCAATAACTAATTCATATCACGTTACCAAACAACAAGTAATCAATGCATGAATGAATGTATGATATGAATGCAAATGAAATGTCATGTACCTTTCCACAATTGGTGTACATGCATTCAAATTCTATGAACTGCAACCCATGCAGATTCGCGCCGCCCATATACACATCTAGAATTTCTCAACAGATTCCAACTCTGTGGCTTTAGTATCATCATCAATCATAATTATCAAACTAAAACCCCTTTAGAGTCATATCAATCATCTCAATGTTTTCAACCATCTTATGATATATCATTGCCTTCCTTTTCCCGATCTCATTGGACCAAAGCATTTCCATAACACTCCACTTTCCATATCACAATAATAATGAGTATATGATTGCAATGACAATAATGAAGCAAGTAATCAGGATGTATGAGATTCATTCAAGTATAAGATATGAATATCACATACTTTCAGAAACTCAATAATCACATAAATCTACATAAATTAGTGTATTATATAGAAATCAATGTGATGAATAAATATAACAATTATCAACAATGGCGACAAGCCCAAATAATATCAATCAGAATCAGTGTCACGACCCGACCCCGGTCCCGCGACTGGTGCCCTACCTGGGCACTTTTACAGGTATACATCAGAGAAAATCAGCGGAACATACATGAAACTTATAAAATAAATCAACAAGAAGTAAACAACAAGTTAGACAATAAGGCTACCTCCCTGGACATATATATAGCCAAAAGCAGTTACATTATTTTTCTTTACAAACCGACCCACAAGATATGGCTACAGACCTCTAAGAATTTTTGACATAACCACTGTGACGGGACAGGGCCCCGCCATACCCCTGAATATACACAAATATACAACAACAGGGACCCATACCAAAATAAAAGCCTCCGGAGTAAATGGAGTTTCTTCCCAAAGACTGGACAGAGATCCTAAGAGCAAGGATCACCAACCTGTGTACCTAACACCTGCGCAAGATTTAACGCGGCCCGAAGAAGTCGATCAACAGTGCAAGTATGGAACGGAAATAAGGTACATTAACCAAATCATAACTGTATAAAAGAATGACAGGGCAAGTATAAAATGAAATACCAGATCCTACCGTGCCATTTTAACTCATGAAATAAATCGTACATTAACCGTTCTTTTCCTTCTTTCAATAAGAATTAACATCATATTCTTACATACATACTTAAGAGTTCGATCAAGTTTTTCCACATAACATAATCCGGCTCTTTATGGATGGACTTCTTATTTAGGAGCTTACTTTGATTATCCATACGTGATAATGTAATTCGACCCATTTGCGGGACACAGTGTACTGATGAATCATGTGGCATAATCCGGCCCGCCTGTGGGCTCGGTGTACTGTGGAATCATGTAGTATAATCCGGCCCGCCTGTGGGTCTCGGTGTACTGTGGAATCATGTAGCATAATCCGGCCCGCCTGTGGGGCTCGGTGTACTGTGGAATCATGTAGCATAATCCGACCAGCCTGTGGGGCTCGGTGTACTGTGGAATTATGTAGCATAATCTGGCCCGCCTGTGGGGCTCGGTGTGATTTTCCTTACATAACATTTTAAACCACCCTTTTACTTCTTCTTAAGTCGTTATAACAACTTCTCATAAAGCTATTATAACAACCTTTCATTTTAGAGAACTTTAGGCACTTTTATTTCTTATCACATTGGGGAAACTAAACCCAAAAGTACTACGTACATACATACTTAAAAAAATCATAAAACTCCTTTCTTTTTAAAACTCACGTCACATACTCTTTTGAAATCAATCTTCTTAACTTTTGAAATAAATTAAGAAGTCATACTTTTTAAATCAAGTCATTTCCACTTATAAAATCAAGGTTTATAGTCTTAAAATCTCGTATCATATACTCTTTAAAATCATGTCACTTATACATGTAAAATCATGTCATCTATACTTTAGAAATCAAGTCCCATAACTTGAAACAATAAAGTTTCATATGCTTCCAAAACAAAGTAACTTATCCTTTTTAAACTCAAATAACTTTCACTTATAAAAACAAGTCCCTTTTCAATTATAAATTCAAGTCATTTTCAAATATAAAATCAACTTACTTACTTTAAATAAATCAAGGCACATAGCTTTAAATCAAACCTCATAACTTCCTAACTATTCTTACCAACATCTCCCATAAGACTTGTTAAGGACTTAGGATAATTTAGACATACCTTTAACTTAGAATCAACAACGTGGATACTTCTTAACTTCTAAGAGTAGAAGGAATCATGAAATAATATCACATGGCTATTTCATACGTAGGATCATGCCAAAAGAAGGAAGAGGTTCACATACCTCGCGACGACTATCGACAAGTTGCAAAATGCTCCAAAGTACTTTAACCTTGATAGATATTCCACCCTTCAAGTATAATATGCTATACGTAGCACTTCAACCTATAATAATCATAACATGTCCATCAACTCCTAGCTTATCAACGTGGAATATTACTAAGTGCTAGGTCTCTAATTCTACAGAAAATTGGGCAGCACTTCCTTTGTTTCTACGTACTTTTCCACCTTTTTCAAGGCCCGAATTTAACAACCAAACATGCCACATTTAAGGCTCAACAATTCAGCTATCCAAATGGGATTACACGCCTTACAAGACGTGTAAAATTCTGCCCCACAATTTATACAAAACAATCCAATATTAACTTATCATTCTCGGCTACAAAGTACAACCACATATAATCCTTTCCAATTCCTTTCAATCCAATTTGTTAAGTCTAACATGTTATATAGTCGTAAACAACTTTAACAACTATAATTCCTTCTTTATATAACATGCGACGACTAAACTAATAACCAAATTGAATTTCACTCTCAAAGGCTAAACATGCTAGTTTCGGATTAGTGGTTCCAATATCCATAACACTTATCAAACTTCATAATATATAACTCGTGCTTGTTTATATACATAACTACAACAATAAGAAATTTTCAATCACTAAAATGACAAGATTGTTACCTTGATAAACCCAAAAATATTCCAAGATTTAAAGTCGCTCCTTAGCAACTTAGCTCCTTTCCTTCAGGCTCCAATCCGCTATTTGAAGCCCTTAGAAGTTCATAAACAACTTCCCTTCCATTTCCAACTTCAAAGTTGAAGAACACCTTAGGTTTTCGCCTTGCGACTAACGTAAAAACGTCGTTTTTTCGGGATCTTTCTATTGAGATATACTTACAATACCCCTAGGAACCTTGGGTTAAATTATTGTGAATTATGAACCACAAATGAAAATTTTTTGTGTGGGAAAGAGCATGAACCCGAGAGCACTTTCTCAAGAACAAGAATGTGTGAAATTTTTCTAAGTGTTGTGAGCTAAGTCTTGCTACTAGTGTAGTATATATAAAACAATGGAGGGTCAAGATTATAACACTTGTGTGGCTTGGATGAAGGAGATTAAATATCTAGTCAAGTGGGCAAGTTGACTTAGTCAAATATATCAAGCTAGGCTTCAAGACTTTATCATCCACATTACTACTTAACCTTGGTCACAAGACCACTTAACCATGTTCCAATTCGAGCAAGCCCATGTGGGGGGTGACATGTGTCGCCCTCCCATTCGTCCATAAAATTTTGTAACCCTCGTGGGCTCCACAAAACGTAAAATTTCTCGGGTGGGCCCTACATGTCCAAATACGAAAAATAAATTTCCATAATGTTAATAAATTCCATACTCCTCAAATAATGCATTTTGAGAATCTAATTCTCATCAACGAATATTTTTCCTTTCCGAAGTTCGGAAGATTTTCCTTCGAAAAAACAATTCTTTCTTTCGTACAAATTTTAGAGTCCTGATTCCTTCGTACAATCTCTTAAACATGTCCTTGAATTATGGGGTGTAACATTCTTCCCCCCTTAGAAATATTCGTCCCCGAATGTTCTTTCGGAGCTCGATCTAACATTCCTCGGCATAGTCTCATAAAACTGCTCTTAATGAAACCTAATTATGCCACATATGGTCCTAATACACCACACATGCACATCCATCCATCATAAGCCAAACGAGGAAACAAATCCAAAATGTGCACCATCACTATTTACTCCCATTCATGGCCTAAAAGGATTATCTTTTCGTACTTCCAAACTTATTCTAGCATACTTACATAACCTCAATATTATCCGTTCATGACACTTTAAACATACAACAACCTTATCATGCATACAAGTCTCTAAAGGGTCAAAGATATACCTGAAATCATATAGGCGGTTCAAAGGACCGCTAAAACTGGGAACTTTCACCTCGACCTCTGCCACGGCCTACCGGTGCATGAACATCCTACCTAGCTATTGAAGGCGAAGAACCCGCAACTGATCCAGTAGATTGTGCTATCCCACCTGTAAGCCTCCTACTAGGACAATCCCTCATCATATGGCCCTGACGGCCACATGTAAAACAGGCACCAGTAGCACGACGGCATTCCCCATGGTGATGCCGGCCACACTGTCAACACTGAGGGAAGAGTGGTCCCGACTGCCTAGAACCCATATGCATACGCGAATCTGAAACTCTGGAGCTCTGATCAGCTCCTGAATAATCCGGCTGATCAAACTTCCTGCCAGAAAATTGGGAAGGAGCACTATGTGCCGGCTGAAATGTAGACCTAGCCTGATGCTGAGGCTGTCCGCCTCGAAAGTTACCCTGAAACTACGTCCCCGCCTCTTGGGTGGCCTTGGTCTGGTGGTCCTCTCTCTGTCTTGATACCACGTGTGTATGCTGCATCTGGCGATATCCATACCGGTGAAGGGCCACTCTGTGCATCGATAACCATGTAGCGGTCTAACCCCATCACATAACGATGAACTCTATCAGCCATGTCAGCCATAATAGTGTGCGCATACCTGACCAATGAGTCAAACTCCAGGTTGTACTCTCTGATGGTCCTCCTATTCTGCCTCAATGACAAGAACATATCAACACGGGCTCTCCTCATCTCAGGAGGCAAAAAGTGATCAAGGAAGGCCTCTGTGAACTCATCCCAAACAGCTGGAGGAGCACCCACACCCCTAGACAGTTGCCATGACTCAAACCAGTTCAACGCAATATCGCGTAACCGGTAAGAAACTAGCACCACTGACTCGGTCTCCGAGGCCCTAAGCACCTGCATAGTCCGTTGTATCTGCCAAATGAACTCCTGAGGATCATTCTCAGATCTCGAACCATAGAACTCGGGTGGACTACAACCCAGAAAATCCTGAATCCTCAAACTGTCGGCTCTAGGGTTAGCTATCTGCTCCTGTCGGCGCTGCCCTGCCACTATGCTAGTCAATAACCTGATCTGCTCTCTATAATCCCTATACTTCGCCCCTGGCTGAGGGACTGGAGGCTCAGGTATCGGAACCTCTGGAGTGCGGTGCCTCGACTCTAATCTCGCCCAGAATCAACTTCGCCGCTGGGCCTACAACCTCAGGCATAATCTGGGCCTGAGTCCTGGTAACCCTTTGTGTACCACTAGCGACTCGCCGCTTTGCCTTGCCTTCGGGCCACGGTCGCCTTCCGTGGAGGCATAGCGATTCATATACATAAGAATACGCCGAGACGGATCAACCTAATAACACAGCTCTCTTGCGATCTCGAGTGAGAAGAATGGAAACTAATCCTAAATGTCCTGCAGACCTCACGGTTATAGATGTGGTGCACAACACACCGATAACCAAGACTCTACTAGACACGTGCAGTAGACACTTTCCGAGGACTAATCGCTCGATACCACTTTTGTCACGACCCGACCGGGCGATGGTGCCCTACAGGCACCGCTACGGTATACATCAGAGAAAATCAGCGGAATATATATGAAACTTATAAAATAAATCAACAAGAAGTAAACAACAGGTTAACCGATAAGGCTACCTCCCTGGATATATATATATATATATATATATATATGCCAAAAGCAGTTACATCCTTTTTCTTTACAAACCGACCCACAAGATATGACTACAGACCTCTAAGAATTTTTGACATAACCACTGTGACGGGACAGGGCCCCGCCAAACCCCTGAATGTACATAAATCTACAACAACAGGGACCCATACCAAAAGACAAACCTCCGGAGTAAATGGAGCTTCTTCCCAAAGACTGAACAGAGATCCTAAGAGCAAGGATCACCAACCTGTGTACCTAACACCTGCGAGCATGAACGCAGCCTCAGAAGAAGTCGATAACAGTGCAGTATGGAACGGAAATAAGTCTGAGAACCAAATCATAACTGTATAAAAGAATGACATGGGCAAGTATAAAATGAAATACCAGATCCTACCGTGCCATTTTAACTCATGAAATCAATCGTACATTAACCGTTCTTTTCATTCTTTCAATAAGAATTAACATCATATTCTTACATACATACTTAAGAGTTCGATCAAGTTTTTCCACATACCTTACATATCTTACATAACATAATCCGGCCCTTTATGGAGGGACTTCTTATTTGGGAGCTTACTTTGATTATCCATATGTGATAACGTAACCCGACCCATTTGCGGGACACGGTGTACTGATGAATCATGTGGCATAATCCGGCCCGCCTGTGGGGCTCGGTGTACTGTGGAATCATGTAGCATAATTCGGCCCGCCTGTGGGGCTCGGTGTACTGTGGAATCATGTAGCATAATCCGGCCCGCCAGTGGGGCTCGGTGTACTGTGGAATGATGTAGCATAATCCGGCCCGCATGTGGGGCTCGGTGTGATTTTCCTTACATAACATTTTAAACCACCCTTTTACTTCTTCTTAAGTCGTTATAACAACTTCCCATAAAGCTATTATAACAACCTTTCATTATAGAGAACTTTAGGCACTTTTATTTCTTATCACATTGGGGAAACTAAACCCAAAAGTACTACGTACATACATACATAAAAAGAATCATAAAACTCCTTTATTTTTAAAACTCACGTCACATACTCTTTTGAAATCAATCTTCATAACTTTTGAAATAAATTAAGAAGCCATACTTTTTAAATCAAGTCATTTCCACTTATAAAATCAAGGCTTATAGTCTTAAAATCTCGTATCATATACTCTTTAAAATCATGTCACTTATACATGTAAAATCATGTCATCTATACTTTAGAAATCAAGTCCCATAACTTGAAAAAATAAAGTTTCATATGCTTCAAAACCAAGTAACTTATCCTCTTTAAACTCATATAACTTTCACTTATAAAAACAAGTCTATTTTCAATTATAAATTCAAGTCATTTTCAAATATAAAATCAACTTACTTACTTTAAATAAATCAAGGCACATAGCTTTAAATCAAACATCATAACTTCCTAACTATTCTTACCAACATCTCCCATAAGACTTGGTAAGGACTTAGGATAATTTAGACATACCTTTAACTTAGAATCAACAACGTAGATGCTTCTTAACTTCTAAGACTCGAAGGAATCATGAAATAATATCACATGGCTATTTCATACGTACGATCATGCCAAAAGAAGGAAGAGGTTCACATACCTCGCGACGACTATCGACAAGTTGCAAAATGCTCCAACGTACTTTAACCTTGATAGTTATTCCACCCTTCAAGTAGAATACGCTATACATAGCACTTCAACCTATAATAATAATAACATATCCATCAACTCCTAGCTTATCAACGTGGAATATTACTAAGTGCTAGGTCTCTAATTCTACAGAAAATTGGGCAGCACTTCCTTTGTTTCTACGTACTTTTCCACCTTTTTCAAAGCCCGAATTTAACAACCAAACATGCCACATTTAAGGCTCAACAATTCAGCTATCCAAAGGGGATTACACGTCTTACAAGACGTGTAAAATTCTGCCCTACAATTTATACAAAACAATCCAATATTAACTTATCATTCTCGGCTACAAAGTACAACCACATATAATCCTTTCCAATTCCTTTCAATCCAAGTTGTTAAGTCTAACATTTTATATAGTCGTAAACAACTTTAACAACTATAATTCCTTCTTTATATAACATGTGACGACTAAACTAATAACCAAATTGAATTTCAATCTCAAAGGCTAAACATGCTAGTTTTGAATTAGTGGTTCCAATATTCATAACACTTATCAAACTTCATAATATATAACTCGTGCTTTTTTATATCCATAACTACAACAATAAGAAATCTTCAATCACTAAAACGACAAAATTGTTACCTTGATAAGCCCAAAAATATTTCAAGATTTAAAGTCGCTCCTTAGCAACTTAGCTCCTTTCCTTCACGCTCCAATCCGCTATTTGAAGCCCTTAGAAGTTCATAAACAACTTCCCTTCCATTTCCAACTTCAAAGTTGAAGAACACCTTAGGTTTTCGCCTTGCGACTAACGTAAAAACGTCATTTTCCGGGATCTTTCTATTGAGATATCTTTACAATACCCATAGGAACCTTGAGTTAAAGTATGTGAATTATGAACCACAAATGAAATTTTTTTGTGTGGGAAAGAGCATGAACCCGAGAGCACTTTCTCAAGAACAAGAATGTGTGAAATTTTTCTAAGTGTTGTGAGCTAATTCTTGCTACTAGTGTAGTATATATAAAACAATGGAGGGTCAAGATTATAACACTTGTGTGGCTTGGATGAAGGAGATTAAATATCTAGTCAAGTGGGCAAGTTGACTTAGTCAAATATATCAAGCTAGGCTTCAAGACTTTATCATCCACATTACTACTTAACCTTGGTCACAAGACCACTTAACCATGGGCCAATTCGAGCAAGCCCATGTGGGGGTGACACGTGTCTTCCTCCCATTCGTCCATAAAATTTTGTAACCCTCGTGGGCCCCACAAAACGTAAAATTTCTCGGGTGGGCCCTACGTGTCCAAATCTGAAAAATAAATTTCCACAATGTTAATAAATTCCATACTCCTCAAATAATGCATTTTGAGAATCTAATTCTCATTAACGAACATTTTTCCTTTCCGAAGTTCGGAAGATTTTACTTCGGAAAAACAATTCTTTCTTTCGTACCAATTTTAGAGTCCTGATTCCTTCGTACAATCTCTTAAACATGTCCTTGAATTACGGGGTGTAACAATCATCTTATGACTGATTCCCCTAATCACCCGTCAACACAGTTCAACATCGATATCCACCCAAGCATTCATCACAACTGCTAAGGTGGGACCCCCAAACACACAACATTTATAACTACTAAGTACTTCTATCAAAGTCTGATGCGCGAAAAGATGCACACACTTTAACGCAAGTGCACGTTATCGTGACAAGTAATATAGTCTTGGTAAGACCGAATATCGTCCACAAGGATTAGTGTTCAAGTACCAATTATCTACCTTTTGATATCTATTTGGTAACCGATATTTGATTTTGTTGTTTATAACTAACAATTATAAATACTAATTTAACTAATGTGTTTACTTCAGTAGTGATGGGAATAGGGCTTCCAAGTCTCCTCAACTATCCGCTTATGTTACTTATTAATGCAATGAATTATGGTTCTTCTTCTTTTGGAGCTAGCAGGTTTACTAAATCGTTTTATACTCCCGTTAAGGCTATATAAACACTCAACCCCAGTATCGCTCCTTTCTACCTTTCGGTGATAAGGATGACTCTATAGGAGGATTAAGACCAAAAACCTAGTTAACCGTCACGCGCCATGCGTAAAATTAAGTGTTTAGACCTCTCGTTAATGCTACATAAGTAATTGAGGTATTTTCATCCCCAATCCAAAATATGTCTACCCAACTTACAGCATATTCACAACCTCCTCCTTTCGAAGTTTGATTAGAAATCATATAAATAATGATAATTAGTGATCAATTAATTACCAAGCATTCAAAGCAATTATTGGATAAATCTCAACAAGAAGAAGAATAACCATAACCATGCATCAATTCATAACATAAGTTTCTAGTGATTTAACATGGAAAACCCTATAATGGAATTAGTTCCTAGCCATTGACATGACAAGAACTAATTCAATGTTCATCATAAAAACTGAAATAAAAGAAAAGAAAAGAAAAGAAAGTTACTAAATTATGGTCTCCAATCTTCAATCCAAGAATCATTGTGTTGTGCAAGAAAGGGAACCCTTGAAAACTGTCTAGGGTTCTCCTTTTATAGGCTCAAAACCGTCTCTAACTTTTTCCTTCAGGCCTGGCCCAGAAAATCGTCATTAAACCTGATTTTCCCGCGTAGGCGCCGCGGCGCCGGAAGTTCTGCGATACTTCGGATGATTTGGCGCCGCGGCCCTGCTCTCTGCTGTCTGGGGGCGCTGCAACTTCTGCGGCCTTCTGGATATTGGGCGCCGCGGCCCTGCCTCTGTTGGCATGAGGCGCCGCGGCGCTGGCCCGTGTCTCTGCCTCGTTCGCCACTTTCTCGTCTTTTAAGCTCTGGAACCTCTACTTTTGCCCTCTTTTAGCTTCTTTTCCGCCATTGGACCATTTTAACCACTTTGACTCAAAAGAAAGAAAATCTATCGTAATACGACACGTATTTGTACAAAAAGGGACAAAAGACTAACTAGAAATGACTCGAAAAGTGTATATAAAATACACTGATCAAATACCCCCAAACTTAACCTTTGCTCGCCCTCGAGCAAAGATAAAAAGAAAGAAATAAAGACTCAAGGAAACGAAAATAAAAGACTCACTGACATTGATCACTTTGCTGCATTGGTATTACTTAGAAAAGCATGAAGGTTAGCAGAATAATATGCAAGAACATATAGCCTGAAATTTCAGCATTCTAAATACATTAAGCTAGATATTTCGCAAACTCATTTTTATCATGCTTAATGGAAGTCAAATACTGAATCATGCATGTTAATTTCAAAATTCCTATGGCATGTTTACTTGCTATTCTCCACTAATCATGGTTATGCATCTAAGAGATCTTCAGGACTTTTAAGGGTTGTAATGTAGGCTTAGGCATGGGTAGGTAAAAATAGGCATTTAGGCTCATTTTTGTGTACCATAAGCCCTTTAGCTTTTCAGTGTCTCCCTTTTCTTTTGATTCTTTTCTTCACTTCAAATCTATCTTTCCCCTCTTTTGTTTTGGAAGAGTGAAGTGTATTATAATAACAAGAACCCCCAAACTTAGGCTTTTGCCTATTTTTCATTACTTTTTATTGGGGTGCATCACTTTTGTTCATTCTTTTTGTCTCTTTTTTAACACAATTTATTTCAACTATTTCATATGTTTACTTATGGCACAAGTATGGAATATAGGGTGTCAAAGAAAAAGTTCAATTTTTAGGCTCAATGGGGCTGACTAGGGATTTAATGTCAGAGATAGAAAAGAGTGGTAAGAATTGACTAACAAAGAAACGCCTGAGTCATCTCCCTAACATGCATATCCTAACAATTTCGCCTCAAATAGCAAGCAATCATAACACATAGGTTTAAATCATTTAGCATGCACAATTCAAGCAAGAAACTCCAAATAGACAGATTTTGTGGGTTTTTGACATATCTAACCTAAGTGTTTAGATAGTTGCTTTTAATTCCGTTACATTATTCCACCTTACTTCACTAGGTGTTTCTAGTAACTACAGCATACATGATCTTTTGACAGACAATTATGACTCAAAAGAAAAAAAAATTATGACTCAAAAATACAAAAAAAACAACAACAAAAAGACTTAAACATACTTATAACAATAAGACACAAATAAACCCCCCCAAACTTAAATCACACATTGTCCCCAATGTGTGTAAGACTCAAAGACAATAAAAGAAAACAAGAAACTTACAGACTTGGTTAAAATGGTGGTGGTGGCGGTGGCATTGGATAGTGCATTGACCACTGGTTGAACAAGGAACTCATCTCGTTAATTTGCTGCCTCGTTTCTTGTTGTCCTTGTATCACCGTGTCCAAACTCTGCATCATCCTCATCTGATTCTGGAGTAACTGCTCCATCATGGGCACTGAAGGTTCTGATTCTGTGGTTGGCTGGTGGCTGCTCCCTGCCGCATATTGAGCCTCTATTTCAGGCTCATCTTCGTTCATTGCGGCCTCTGCTGCTGCTGCTGGTGGTGCTGGTGCTCTTCTTCTTGCTGCTGGGGGGCTTGGGTCTGGGAAGGAGTGCACTATCCCATAAGACACAGGCAGTTGGTTTCTCTCATTAGTGTCAGTGGGTAGGACTGGGACCCCATTCATGTGGCATAAATTAGTGATAAGTGAGCCATGTCCCAATCCACCTGTTGTTACCAACCTGCTGATTTCTTCAATGCTCTGCACTATCTCTTTCCCCACATCAATCGTCTTCCCCGTCATGATTCCATATATCAATTTAATCCTATCTTCTGGCACTCTGGTGAAGTGCGTTGATGGGATCAGACGCATCGACGAAATCTGACCAACCTTGGTCGCTTTGTTGAATCGACACTGCCGATCCTCTTGCCCCATTTCTGGCAATATCAAATGCAGCCCCAGGGTAGCTCACTGTGTCTGCGACGACATTTCAGTCGATATTGGAGGTGCTTCTAGACCATGTTCTAAAGTAACTCCAATCACCATCTCCTCCTTCAACATCTGTTGTTTTTAGAGACATATTTATCGC
Organism: Przewalskia tangutica; assembly: GCA_029844215.1. Lineage (NCBI taxonomy): Eukaryota > Viridiplantae > Streptophyta > Magnoliopsida > Solanales > Solanaceae > Przewalskia > Przewalskia tangutica. The sequence continues at coordinate 9,390,128 of CM056733.1, read as the reverse complement.
TTCTGCCGTCACAGGCATATATCTTCCCCTCACAAAGCATTTGTTGTCCATCCTCTCCGGAAAGTTAGCATAGAATTCACGCACCATCGCTGTGTTAATTGGTGCTATCTTGTTCGGGTTTACAAATCTCTTCCACCCCATCATCTCAATCATTGCCCGAATGGGCTCATAGACATCCTCCTCCCCAAACGAATCCCTCTGGTAGTCCATTCCCCTTTCAGGGATTAAAGGCCTAGTACTAAGCTTTTTGTATCTTGTATAAGCTTGGTGGCTAACGAACCTAGTATCATCGTATTGCGGGGCTGAGGTGGATGTGGAGGCTCTTCTCTTTCTGGCAGACATGGTTAAATTACTTTTTGCAGCTTACAAATATTCCCCAACACAATCAACAATTAACAGCTACAACACTAACACCCCCAAACTCCAATTCCTGTACTGCACAATACTAACACCCTCCTTGTATACTCCTTCTCTAAACTTCACAACCAATTTTTCATCACCCCAACTACTTCAACAATGCAAAACTTCTCCAAACTACTACCTCCTTTGACTACTGAAAGCTTTCAAGAAAAGATGAAGATTACCTTTTTGACGGTGTTCTTCAAGGTTTTCTTGCTTCTAATGGTGATTTGAGGCACTTTGATGAGGTTTTGTTGGTTGAAATGGTTAAGGGTTTAGGGACTTTAGGAGTTTTTGGTTGTGGTTGGGTTTGATTTTATGGAAGATTTGTGGGTGAGGGTTGAATTTTCGTGGGTTTTGTGGAGAAGAAAGGTTAGGTTTTGGTTTGAATTTGGGGAAAATCGGATTTTTGGGCGTTTTATTACTTTCTGGATTTCCGCTTCGGCGCCGCGGCCCTGCATTTGGCGCCGCGGCGCCCAATGTTCTGCACTACTTCGGGAATTTCTGCGCCGCGGCCCTGCTACGCGGCGCCTGGACTTGACAATTTTTCTGGGTTTTTGGCGCCGCGGCGCTTAATCTTCAGCACCTTTCTGCTCTTTTGGCGCCGCGGCCCTGCTCCTGGGCGCCGCGGCGCTTACCCGTTTTTCTGGAAATCCCTGCTGTTCTTCAGTTTTTTTCGCCCTTCAATTTATTGGCCTATACCTGTCAATCACAACACAAACACTACCTCCGTGAGACTGTTCTTAATAAAAACTACTATATTAACGTAAAATAAATCAAAATACCTTGGGTTGCCTCCCAAGTAGCGCTGTCTTTAACGTCTTTTAGCCGGACGCAAGTTCCTTAACTCAATAAGTGTGGGGTGGATTAACCCCACAACCAATCCATTTTCTCCACATTTTTCGTTTTCGGTTTCTTCTTCTTCTTCTCTTCTTAGAATTATCTTCAAGGGAAGGTTCAGGAACACATACCTGCTTTTGTGGAGGTTCGACGTCACATACCTGCTTTTATAGGCTCATCTCCCTTGGTTTGACTTGTGTTGGCTCACAGGGGGGTTTGATGGTGCTGATTGCAAAGCACCTGCTCATGGTTGGTGGCTCAATGATGTGTTTAAATACTTTAAACACCATTTCTTCCTTCTCCACCCTCAATGTCAGCTCTCATCTTTCTACATCGATCAATGCTCTCCCTGTCGCCAGGAATGGTCTCCCCAATATGATAGGGATTTCTGCATCCTCTTCCATGTCAAGTGTCACGACCCGTTCCGGGGCCCGTGACTGGTGCCTTACCCGGGCACCCAAGTAGTCATACATCAGAGTAATCAGCGGAATATAAAAACAAGACATGAAACAGTTGTAAAAAGAGACACAGTTTTATGTGAGAAAATGTCGCCTTTCGGCATATATATATAAACATAGTTTTGCAGTTACATCCCAACTGTACAATAGGACTACAGACCTCTAAGGAAGTAAACAACTATGGCGGGACAGGGCCCCGCCATACCCTGACTGTACAAAACTATCTACAATACAGGGAGATCATACCCAAAAGTAGAGCCTCCGGAGAAGATGGAGCTCCTGACACCAACACAAAGATCCTAAGGATGTGGATCTAGCACCTGCTTGCCCTTACCTGCGGCATGAACGCAGCCCCCCGAAGGAGGTCAGTACAACAGGTACTAAGTATGCGAAACTGTAAAGTACTTAAATGAAAACATATCATTTTAAAATCAGTTTACATATATGTATGAAACAACCAAGGTAGCCGCACATAGTGCCACATCATAAACAAGAGCAACAATAGGTAAACTGTAACAGGTCTTTCTAGGCTGCGAATGATCGAAGCAGGGCCAATTGTCCATAGTATCATTAAGCAAGCCTAATCCTGGACTCCCGTAGTCCGCATAGGCCACTCTCATAGGCCTGCATAGGGCATAACCCCGCATCGAGGGTAGCTACTCCTCGGCATCGTTCTGGACTCGTAGTCCGTATGGCCACATAGACCGCATGAGGTATAACCCCGCACACTAACCTGGAACTCTCGTAGCTCCGCATAGGTCACACAGACCCGCATGAGGTGTCCTCGCATCATAGTCACACAGACTTCCTGAGGTATACCCCGCATCGGAGGGCAGCTTAACCCCCGGTATTTATGTCCAGAGGTGAGTGATATAATACTAACATAACAGCTTATCGTTAAACAACATAAGCACAACAAGACTACCCTCTTATACAAACGTTACAAGACACTAACACACATAACATCATATCATGTCTACTTATCAAACCATTTTATTATTCTTTCCATAGATCAATGTAAGTTTGTTATAAACACATAAGTAAACTGTTCCTTTTATCATTCTTAAGTTGTTATACCTAACTTCCCATAAAGCTAGTATAACTCTTAAGCTTTCTGTTTAAAAACCAATTAGTTCTCTTCTGTTAAAAATGATTCAGTATTCATTTGAAATGCATCAAGATTCTTATTATTCAGGCTTAAGTCAAAAGACATTGCCGTAAGTATTATTCAGGCTTAAGTCAAAAGACATTGCCGTAATTATTATTCAGTTAACACATGTACGTCTACCGTACTATATATATATTTTAAAATATCATGCTTAGGAAGAATCACATACCTTCTCGGCGAAAACCACCTGCCAAGTTGAATATGTCGCGTGCAGAGAATCAACCTATAATAGTCAGACACGTCTATCAACGTCTAGACTACTCTGTAAACAGTTCTAAGCAGATGGTCCTTTATTCTACGGAAAATCGGGCAGCACTTCCCTACCCGGTGAGCTACTCAAGTCTACTGTGAAAATAGTCCTAAGTATAGTTCAATTATTCTTCTTTTAAACCTTTCTACTGTGATAACAGTTCAATTCTATTCTGTAATATTCTTCTAAGTATTAATACTTATTCTTATACTTCTACAGTATGTATCTTTTAATACAAAAGAGGGTTAGGATTATTTACCTCGGTAAGCCCAATAATATCCTAGATATAAGTCGATCCGGAGCAAGGCTTAGCTCCTAAGTTGTACGCTCCGATAGCTCCAAGAAACCTTAGAAGTTCTTCACAACTTCTACTAAGGACTAAGGGATTTGGGCTAGGGTATTTTGGGCATTATAACAATACTAGAAGGCAACTTTTCTACCAAGGGAGGGGGGGTAGATTTCGGCTAGGCTAGGGGACCCTCGCCAAACTTTACTCGAGGGGAAGATGGCTTGGACGAAAATGCTCGAGGAGAGGGAAGGATTTTTCAAGACTTGGAAAGATTTTGTGGATGAAGAACTCTTCATCTTAAGGGGTATTTATAGGTCAAGCCATGTGACGAGGGCAAGATGATGCCAAGTGCAAGGCAAGTGTAGGGTGAGGATTTGCCCATGTGTCCTTATCCATCCACTACACAAAATATCCTACCAACTACTTGACAAAATAGGCTACTCCAATCGGCCTCAATGACGCCTCAAGTCCATCAATTGGAGGGTGACAAGTGTCGCCCTCCCGTTGGTCCAAAATGTTTCGTCTCTCGGAAAAATACGCAAAAATTAGAAATGGCATAGCCGGAATTTATCCTACGCGAGTCTTGTAAAACGTTTCGTCGGAAAACGATTCCTTGAGTGAGTTGTGCCAAAAAAAAAAACGTCCCATTGCCTACTTTAAGGCTAAACTTTCGTACGTACGCCCTCACGTACATACTCTGGAAATACGGGGTATAACATTCTCCCCTCCTTAGAAACATTCGTCCCGAATGTTCCTTCCCAAACGATTAACGATAAGATTCTTCATAACTTAAACAGTTGCAAAAGCCACACACGGCCACAGAACAACACTTAGGCATAAACGATAACGAAAATTTACAAGTAGGAAAGTGAATTACCTGGAGGTGTGGGGAATAGGTGAGGATATTTCTGCCTCATGTCCTCCTCAGCTTCCCACGTCATCTCTTCCCTGAGCTCGTTCCGCCACAGAACTTTGACGGAAGCCACGTCCTTGGTCCGCAGACGCCTAACCTGACGATCGATTATCGCTATGGGAATCTCCTCATACGATAACCCCTCGGTCACCTGGACATCGTCAATCGGATGCACTCTAGATGGATCCCCGATACATCTCTTCAACATAGAAACATGAAACACCGGATGCACTGCCTCCAGATCGGACGGTAGATCCAACTCATAGACAACCTTGTCTACCCTGCGGACAATCTGAAACGGCCCAATGTACCTCGGGTTGAGTTTCCCTTTCTTCCCGAATCTCATCACACCCTTCATGGGTGACACCTTCAGGAAAACCCAATCATCAACCTCGAACTCGGATGACGCGGCGATGATGCGTATGACTTCGCCGACTACGAGTGTCAAGAACCTCTCTGGATAAGATTCACCTTATCCATCGCTCTTGCGCAAATCTGGTCCCACTAACTGCACCTCGCCCACATCGAACTAGCCTATAGGCGATCTGCACTTCCTCTCATACAAGGCCTCATAAGGCGTCATCTGAATACTGGAGTGGTAGCTATTATTGTATGCAAACTCAACTAGAGGCAAATGATCCTCCCAGCTACCCCTGAAGTCAATAACACAGGCTCGCAGATATCCTCGAGTGCGGATAGTGCGCTCTGCTGTCCGATGCCTGCGTAGATGGAATGCGATGCTCGTGCTCACTGCGTCCTAAACCCTTCGGAAAGACCTCCGGAAGTTAGCGTAAACCGGGCTCCTGCATGCGATATGATCGAAATAGGGACTCCATGCAGTCTGACGATCTCTCGGATGTAAAGTCTGGCATAATCCTCAGCCGAAAAAGTCGTCCTGACGGGAAGAAAGTGGGCTGATTTCGTCAGCATGTCGACGATAACCCATATAGAATCATGTCTCCTCTGAGTGCGAGGTAATCCTGTGATGAAGTCCATGTTGATCACCTCCCACTTCCAGGTCGGGATCTCTATCGTCTGTAACAAACCACCAGGCCTCTGGTGCTCTACCTTCCGCTGCGGACAACACGCACCGAGCTACGAACTCGCAACGTCCTCTTCAAGCCATCCCACCAATACAAAGCTCTAAGGTCGTGGTACATCTTGGTCGACACCGGATGGATAGAGTAACTTGTGTGTGCTTCCCCAAGAACTCGCCAAGTCTCAAACATCCGGAACACACAACTCGCCCTCAAACCTTAGCACCCCATCGGTGCTACCTCAGGACCCTTCCTCACGAAGAGCGTATCACGATAACGTGCCAAATCGGATCCTCGAATGTTGCCTCTTCACTCGCCGACGATGGAAGACTCGGCAACCTCACGAACTCGAACCCCACTGCTATCAGAATCAATCAAACGGACACCAAGGCTCGCTAACTGATGCAAATCACGAACCATGTCCCTCCTCTCTAGCTGCACATCTGATAGGCTCCCCATCGACCTACGACTAAGAGCATCTGCCACGACATTGGCCTTCCCCGGGTGGTATAGGATATCAACATCGTAATCCTTAAGCAACTCTAACCACCGTCTCTGTCGTAAGTTCAGCTCCCTTTGGCTGAAGATATACTGGAGGCTCTTGTGGTCTGTATAAATATCCACGTGAACCCCATACAAATAGTGCCTCCAGATCTTCAAGGCGTGAATCACCGCTGCCAACTCCAAATCATGGGTGGGGTAGTTCCTCTCGTGTTTCTTCAGCTGTCGGGATGCATACGCTATAACCTTGCCCTGCTGCATCAACACACATCCCAACCCGATGCCTGACGCATCACAATATACGACATAACCGTCTGGACCCTCTGGAAGAGTAAGAACGGGGGCGGTCGTCAGTCTCTCCTTCAGCAACTGGAAACCCTGCTCACAAGCATCAGTCCACTGAAACTTAGCTGCCTTCTGAGTCAGCCTAGTCAATGGTGCAGAGATAGAAGCAAACTTCTCTACGAACCGCCGATAATAACCTGCAAGGCCCAGGAAACTGCGAACCTCGCCGGAGTAGTAGGTCTAGGCAAGTCTCGCGCCTCGATCTTGGCGTATCCACTCGAATGCCATCACCGACAATATGCCTAAGAAAAGCCACGAAGTTAACCAAAACTCACATTTGGAAAACTTGGCGTATAATCGCTGGTCTCCGAGAATCGTCGGCCAGCCTCAAATGCTCGCATGCTCCGCTCTGGCGAGAATAAACCAAGATATCATCAATGAACACTATCACAAACGTGTCCAAAATGGTTTGAACACTCGGTTCATCAAATCCATGAATATCGCGGAGCATTGGTCAACCCAAAGACATGACCACGAACTCATAATGCGTCACGGTCCGGAATGCAGTCCTAGGGACATCCACCTCTCTGACTCGCACCTGATGATAGCCCGAACGCAGATCAATCTTGGAGAAACATCTCGCGCCCTGCAACTGGTCGAACAAATCATCAATCCTGGGAAGGGGGTATCTGTTCTTAATGGTCACCTTGTTCAGCTGTAATCAACACACATGCGCAGCGTCCGCCCTTCTTCTTCACGAACAATACCGGCGCTCCCCAGGGGGAAACACTAGGCCTGATGAAGCCCTTCTCCAGCAAATCTCTCAGCTGGTCCTTCAACTCTCTCAACTCGGCAGGTGCCATTCTGTATGGCGGAATGGAAATAGGCCGAGTGTCTGGCAGCACATCAATACAAAACTCTATCTCCCTCTCTGGAGGAATACCCGGGAGGTCGTCTGGAAACACGTCTGGGAACTCTCTGACTCATCGAATCGATCGAAATCGCGCTGCAGCCTCGTATCAAACACGAACGAGATGGTAGATGTACCTTCGCACCATCTTCCTAGCCTTGAGGTAGGAAATAAACCTACCACCGGCGTCTGATGTTCCTCCCACTCAACAACCGGCTCGCCGAGAACTGGAACCGAACTACTCTCTCCCGGCAGTCTACATTGGCGTAGCAAGAGGCTAGCCAATCCATACCCATGATCACGCCGAAATCAATCATATCCAACTCTATCAAGTCGGCTAGGTCCGACGATCAGAATGGTCATCGACAAGCCCTATATACCCGCCGAGCTACCACCGAATCACCATCGGCGTAGCTACCTCGAAAGGTCTATGGACTCGTGCTCTATCCCTATCCTACTAGCAACAAGGGGAGATATATAGGACAGAGTAGAACCCGGATCTATCAAGGCATACACATCATAATCGGAGACTGATAAGGTACCTGTGACGACATCAGGTGAGGCCTCCTGATCCTGCCGGCTGGACAAGGCATAAATGCGATTCTGAGGACCGCTAGGCTGGGACGAGCCACGACCTCTGCCGCGACTGCTGGTCCATGAGTACCACGCCTCGGGGCGATGGCGAAGGAGATGATGAACCGGGCAGACCACGTAGGTGAGCCCTACCACTCGCTGCCCCGTCGGACAAGCCCTCGCAATATGACCCGTCCGCCGCAATCGTAACAAACCCTCGGAGAGTACCACAATTCCGAAATGGGATCTACCGCGTCGGCCACACGGAGGGGTGGTCCGACCGGCCCTCTGCCACCCGAAAGTTCAAGTCCGGGCCCCGACACGCCGAATACTCGGGCGTCTTGAGGATGGTGCAGAGTGCTCAGGTGGCGTGGTGCGAATCTAGACCGCCGAGGCCGTCCACCTCGATAACTACCAAGGACCTGCCGTCCCGGTCCTCTTCTTCTTTGTCACAACGGCCGTCGGCCTCGGCTCGCCGCGTCGGTCATGAGCCTGCATACGGGTAATGTCCATGCCTGGCTGAAGGGACACACCCGCACAAGACTCGGCCATGTAATCATCTAGCCCGGTGACGTAGCGATGCACCCTGTCCTCCATATCCGCTACCAATGCAGGGACATATCGAGCCAAGGAATCGAACTCGACATTGTACTCCCTAACCGTGCGCCCTCTCTGCCTCAGTAATAAAAATCTGTCAGCCCGCGCCCTCCTCATCTGTGGAGGCAAGAAGTGAGTGAGGAAAGCCTCTGAGAACTCATCCCAAGTAGCTGGGGACGCGTGCTCTCCCCGGGATAACTCCCATGAATCAAACCAATCGGCTGCGGTATCACGCGCGACCTATGTGAATCAAGATCACGGACTCGGTCTCCGACGCCCTGATCACTCTCATAATCCTCTGTAGCTGACGGATGAACTCCTGCGGATCATCCTCCGGCCTCGACCCGTAAAACTCTGGCGGGCTACAACTCAGGAAATCTCGTAGCCTCAAACTCTCGGCCCTCGGGTGAACCACGGGTACGACTGGGGAACTGAGCTAACTGCATCGGCTGTCCTCGTGTCCGCCACGATCTGGCCAATAGTCCCATCTCCTTGTACCCTAACTCCTCCGCCCCAGGCTGTGGGACAGGAGGTGTGGGTACTGTGGTCTCTGCTGGGGCCGGCGGCGTCATGGAACTCGCCGTCTGAGGTATAGACTGGGCCTGAGCCCTCGTAACTCTCGGTGTCCTACTAGCAGCTCCCTCGGCTGCCTTGCCCTTCTGGGCCCGGGTTGCCTTACGTGGAGGCATAACTGTTACAGAAAAGGAATACGTTAGAGGGGTCCAACTTAAACACAGCTCTAAAGCACGATCTCAGAGTGAGAAGAATGGAAACCAATCCTAAATATCCTATAGCCTCCTGATTATTGGTGTGGTGCACAACACACCGATAATCAAGACTCTATTAGATACGTGCGTAGACACTTTCCGAGGATTAACTGCTCTGATACCACTTTTGTCACGACCCGTTCCGGGGCCCGTGACTGGTGCCTTACCCGGGCACCCAAGTAGTCATACATCAGAGTAATCAGCGGAATATAAAAACAAGACATGAAACATTTGTAAAATGAGACACAGTTTTATGTGAGAAAATGTCGCCTTTCGGCATATATATATAAACATAGTTTTGCGATTACATCCCAACTGCATAATAGGACTACTGAGACCTCTAGGAAGTAAACAACTATGGCGGGACGGGGCCCGCCATACCTGAATGTACAAAACTATCTACAATACAGGGAGATCATACCCAAAGTAGAGCCTCGGAGAAGATGGAGCTCACGACACCAACGCAAAGATCCTAAGGATGTGGATCTAGCACACCTTGCCCTTACTGCGGTATGAACGCAGCCTCAAGGAGGTCGATCTAACAGTACTAAGTATGCGGCGTAAAGTACTTAAATGAAAACATATCATTTTAAAATCAGTTTACATATATGTATGAAACAACCAAGGTAGCCGCACATAGTGCCACATCATAAACAAGAGCAACAATAGGTAAATTGTAACAGGTCTTTTCTAGGCTGCGAATGATCGAAGCAGGGCCAATTACCCATAGTATCATTAAGCAAGCCTAATCCTGGACTCCCGTAGTCCGCATAGGCCACTCTCATAGGCCTGCATAGGGCATAACCCCGCATCGAGGGTAGCTACTCCTCGGCATCGTCCTGGACTCGTAGTCCGCATGGCCACATAGACCGCATAAGGTATAACCCCACACACTAACCTGGAACTCTCGTAGCTCCGCATAGGTCACACAGACCCGCATGAGGTGTCCTCGCATCATAGTCACCGCATCGCTCGAGGTATACCCGCGTGGAGGCGCCTTAACCCCCGGTATTTATGTCCAGAGGTGAGTGATATAATACTAACATAACAGCTTATCGTTAAACAACATAAGCACAACAAGACTACCCTCTTATACAAACGTTACAAGACACTAACACACATAACATCATATCATGTCTACTTATCAAACCATTTTATTATTCTTTCCATAGATCAATGTAAGTTTGTTATAAACACATAAGTAAACTGTTCCTTTTATCATTCTTAAGTTGTTATACCTAACTTCCCATAAAGCTAGTATAACTCTTAAGCTTTCTGTTTAAAAACCAATTAGTTCTCTTCTGTTAAAAATGATTCAGTATTCATTTGAAATGCATCAAGATTCTTATTATTCAGGCTTAAGTCAAAAGACATTGCCGTAAGTATTATTCAGGCTTAAGTCAAAAGACATTGTCGTAATTATTATTCAGTTAGCACATGTACGTCTACCGTACTATATATATATTTTAAAATATCATGCTTAGGAAGAATCACATACCTTCTCGGCTAAAACCACCTGCCAAGTTGAATATGTCGCGTGCAGAGAATCAACCTATAATAGTCAGACACGTCTATCAACGTCTAGACTACTCATGCGATTCTAAGCAGAGGGTCCTTTATTCTACGGAAAATCAGGCAGCACTTCCCTACCCGGTGAGCTACTCAAGTCTACTGTGAAAACAGTCCTAAGTATAGTTCAATTATTCTTCTTTTAAACCTTTCTACTGTGATAACAGTTCAATTCTATTCTGTAATATTCTTCTAAGTATTAATACTTATTCTTATACTTCTACAGTATGTATCTTTTAATACAAAAGAGGGTTAGGATTATTTACCTCGGTAAGCCTAATAATATCCTAGATATAAGTCGATCCGGAGCAAGACTTAGCTCCTAAGTTGTACGCTCCGATAGCTCCAAGGAAACCTTAGAAGTTCTTCACAACTTCTACTAAGTACTAAGGGATTTGGGCTAGGGTATTTTGGGCATTATAACAATACTAGAAGGCAACTTTTCTACCAAGGGAGGGGGGGTAGATTTCGGCTAGGCTAGGGGGGGCCCTCGGCCAAACTTTACTCAAAGGGGGGGGGGGGGGGGGGAGATGGCTTGGACGAAAATGCTCAAGGGAGAGGGAAGGATTTTTCAAGACTTGGAAAGATTTTGTGGATGAAGAACTCTTCATCTTAAGGGGGTATTTATAGGTCAAGCCATGGCCAACCAAGGGCCAAGATGATGCCAAGTGCAAGGCAAGTGTAGGGTGAGGATTTGCCCATGTGTCCTTATCCATCCACTACACAAAATATCCTACCAACTACTTGACAAAATAGGCTACTCCAATCGGCCTCAATGACGCCTCAAGTCCATCAATTGGAGGGTGACAAGTGTCGCCCTCCCGTTGGTCCAAAATGTTTCGTCTCTCGGAAAAATACGTAAAAATTAGAAATGGCATAGCCGAAATTTATCCTACGCGAGTCTTGTAAAACGTTTCGTCGGAAAACGATTCCTTGAGTGAGTTGTGCCAAAAAAAAAACGTCCCATTGCCTACTTTAAGGCTAAACTTTCGTACGTACGCCCTCACGTACATACTCTGGAAATACGGGGTATAACATCAAGAATGAGGAAGTCCGCAGGAAAAAAGAATTTTCCTACTTTAACAATCACGTCCTCAATCTTCCCTCTTGGATGAACCATTGTCCTATCGGCCAGCTGCAGGCTCACCGTGGTTGGTTTGGCCTCACCCAACTCCAACCGTTTAAATACCGATAAAGGCATCAGATTTATACTTGCCCCTAAATCGCACAGCGCCCTGTTGCATGTCACCCTGCCAACTGTGCAAGGTAGTGTAAAGCTCTCTGGGTCTTTTAGTTTCGGGGGAAAATTCTTCTGCAAGATAGCACTACACTCCTCCGTTAGTGCTACCATCTCATACTCCGCCAGTTTCTTCTTCTTCCCCAAGATCTCCTTCATGAATTTGAAATAGGAGGGCATCTGCTCTAACGCCTCTATAAAAGGTATGTTGATATGCAGCTTTCTGAATGTCTCCAAAAATTTGGAGAATTGTTTATCAACTGCCTTCCGCTGCAATCTCTGTGGGAATGGGATCTTCTCTGTATACTCCTTCTCTGGAGTTTTCTCTACTCTTGGGCGAAGCTTGACCACCTTCTCTTTCTCCATCTGCCCGTTGTTCAACCATCGGTGAGGTGATCGCGCTCATGCTTACCACTTCTCAACCGTATCGCTGGCATTGTTCTTTCGGATTCATCTCTGTGTTGCTTGACAGTGTACCATGTTGCCTGCTGTTTGATTTCTTTGCTAGCTGACCCACTTGTGTTTCCAAGTTCCTGAATGAGGATCTAGCTTCTATCACGAACTGGGTCTGGGCGTTGGTGAGTGCCAACAAAGCTGCTCTCAGCTCGTCTGGCTTTTCTGGCTGGACAGGTGTATTAAATTGTTGAGAAGGTGAGGCCTGAGTAAAGGGCTGCTGATTTTGGTTCTGCTGGTTTTGGTACTGGCCCCTATATTGATTCTGCTGCCCCTGGTCTCCTCTCCATGAGAAATTTGGGTGATTCCTCCACCCTGGATTATATGTGTTGGAGTATGGGTTGTTCTGTGGCCTCTGATAATTACCCACGGCCTGACACTCTGCCTGCTCGATTGGCACATTATTAGGATCAGCTGAAGGACACCTATCGAATGTATGTGGGCCACCACATATTTCACAGCTCTTAGGCATCTGCACTGCATTTACTGATACTGTGTGTTGCTGCAGCTGTTTCGTCAACAGGGCCACTTGGGCATTCAAGGCAGCAATGGCATCTATTTCGTGGACTCCCACTGTTCTCCTCCCACTCATTGGTCTATCTTCTGTGACATGGTTGTTGGTGGCCATATCTTCTAATAATTCGTGAGCTTCGTGGGCTGTTTTCCTCATGAATGTCCCACCTGCTGCTGCATCTATAATGGTTCTGGTTGTTCCGCTCAGCCCGTTATAGAAGATGTGGACCAAGTTCCACAACTCAATGCAATGGTGTGGGCACTTTCTCTGCAAATCTTTGAACCTTTCCCACGCTTCGTACAATGACTCTCCATCTTCTTGGTAGAAGTTATTCAGCTCCCCTCTCAATTTTGTTGCTTTGCACGGGGGAAAGAATTTGGCCAAAAATATCTGTGCCAGCTTTTGCCATGTAAAAATCGAATCAGCTGGCAGAGAATTCAACCATACTTTTGCTCTATCCCTGAGTGAGAAGGGAAAGAGCCTCAATCTGACGGCATCATCAGTAACGCCGTTATATCTGAAAGTTGCACATAGCTCCAAGAAATTAGCTATGTGCATATGTGGATCCTCTGATGGCAGTCCTCCAAATTGCACTGTGTTCTGCACCATGCTCAGAATCGCCGGTTTGATCTCAAAGTTATTTGCTCCTATTGCAGGGAGCCTAATACATGTCTGTGCTCCGTTCACCCTTGGCAGCACGTAGTCTCCCAAGCTTCTTCTGCCTGGGCTTGAACTCTTTCCTCGACATCCACAGGTACTCGCCGAGGCATTCCTGGGTTAGGTTGATTTTCACCTAACCCTTCTCTCATCATATTGTTGTTCTGGACACCGTCCATCTCAACTAAGGCTGCAATCCGCTGGTTCTTTCTGTTCAGTTTACAGGTTTTCTCAATCTCTGGATTGAAGGGAACAAGAGTGTCTGCCCCTCTTCTCCTTCGCATAAACTGATTTCCTGAAACAGATCAAAAACAGACAAACAGATCACGGCACCCTGATTTTTTTACCAAAAAAATTTAAAAAAAATGTAAAAATAAAATAAAAATTAAAAACCAAATTAAAAATTAAAAATAGATAAAATTGATATTGAACTATGCCTAATCCCCGGCAACGGCGCCAAAAACTTGATGCGCGAAAAGATGCACACACTTTAACGCAAGTGCACGTTATCGTGACAAGTAATATAGTCTTGGTAAGACCGAATATCGTCCACAAGGATTAGTGTTCAAGTACCAATTATCTACCTTTTGGTATCTATTTGGTAACCGATATTTGATTTTGTTGTTTATAACTAACAATTATAAATACTAATTTAACTAATGTGTTTACTTCAGTAGTGATGGGAATAGGGCTTCCAAGTCTCCTCAACTATCCGCTTATGTTACTTATTAATGCAATGAATTATGGTTCTTCTTCTTTTGGAGCTAGCAGGTTTACTAAATCGGTTTATACTCCTGTTAAGGCTATATAAACACTCAACCCCAGTATCGCTCCTTTCTACCTTTCGGTGATAAGGATGACTCTATAGGAGGATTAAGACAAAAAACCTAGTTAACCGTCACGCGCCATGCGTAAAATTAGGTGTTTAGACCTCTCGTTAACGCTACATAAGTAATTGAGGTATTTTTATCCCCAATCCAAAATATGTCTACCCAACTTACAGCATATTCACAACCTCATCCTTTCGAAGTTTGATTAGAAATCATATAAATAATGATAATTAGTGATCAATTAATTACCAAGCATTCAAAACAATTATTGGATAAATCTCAACAAGAAGAAGAATAACCATAACCATGCATCAATTCATAACATAAGTTTCTAGTGATTTAACATGGAAAGCCCTATAATGGAATTAGTTCCTAGCCATTGACATGACAAGAACTAATTCAATGTTCATCATAAAAACTGAAATAAAGAAAAGAAAAGAAAGTTACTAAATTATGGTCTCCAATCTTCAATCCAAGAAGACTTGTGTTGTGCAAGAAAGGGAACCCTTGAAAACTGCCTAGGGTACTCCTTTTATAGGCTCAAAACCGCCTCTAACTTTTCCCTTCAGTTGGCCCGTAAAATCGCCATTAAACTCGATTTTCCGCGTCGTATGCCGTGACCGCATTTGGCTCGCGGCGGAAGTTCGCGATACCGGATGATTTGGCGCCGCGCCCGCTCTCTGCATGCAGGGCGCCGCGGCGCTGCAACTTCTGCGGCCTTCTGGATATTGGGCGCCGCGGCCCTGCCTCTGTTGGCATGAGGCGCCGCGGCGCTGGCCCGTGTCTCTGCCTCGTTCGCCACTTTCTCGTCTTTTAAGCTCTGGAACCTCTACTTTTGCCCTCTTTTAGCTCCTTTTCCGCCATTGGACCATTTTAACCACTTTGACTCAAAAGAAAGAAAATCTATCCTAATACGACACGTATTTGTACAAAAAGGGACAAAAGACTAACTAAAAATGACTCGAAAAGTGTATATAAAATACACTGATCAGAGTCTAAAAGAGTTAAACCATAGACTACCTCATAGTCGATCGGGTGCCACAAACTATTCGACTTGCATCATTATTTTTCATATCTTCTCCATATGAGCAACATCTAACAATTATCAATTCTACGTTCACACATTGTTCTAATGATATTAAACATGTCTTGTAAGGAATTTGGGGTCAAAAGTAAATATAAAACCTCATCGCAAACCTCGAGTGTCAAAATAATAATTTTTATTGAGAAATCAAGTCAATATATCAGAATAGTATTATACGGGTTCACAGGAGTCTAACAACACCCATATTGCTATATTTTAGTTTGAAACCCAAAAAGTGACCCCGAGCCCACAAGGGCAAAATCAAAAATTTATGTTAGAAAAACGTTACCCATAATCTAAATAGTCATAATCATAGGTTTCATGAAATTCTAACCTCAATGAGTCTCCAATTTCATGACTTTGTCCAAACTCACTTTGTGTCAAAATCCATAAATCGAATATTTGAAAATCCGGATTGAAATCAAAATTTATGTTAGAAATAGTTTACCCGTGATTTAAACAAGCCAAAAATCTAGAATTTACTTAACTCCAACATCAAATAATTATAACGGTACATTGAAGCGTTGAAGGCGAGCGACTTATGTCAACGACTCAAACACCTAAACTTGACCAAACGAAGTCTAAATCAAATTCTGAAAGTTCCTATAAGTTATAAATGATTATAATAAGCTGCTCAAACTCTCATACCCAATCGAAACTATCTTGACCCGATGTTGACCATGGTCAACTTCAAATAACCTCAAAAGCTAGTTTCTGAACCAACCACCTTAATCACATCTAAACCTCTAGGCAACCGAACCAATGACTCTACAAAGTCATATATCATGTTCTGAAGTTAATGGAATCGACAAAACATCGAAAAAGAAGCATTTTCCCCCGATGTTGACTTTGGTCAAACTTATTTATTTTTTAACTGAAGGATTTCCAAAATAACCTTTCCTTATTCAAAACTTCTCCGAAAGCCTCAGGAATCGCTCCACCCATCCCCAGAAGTCAAGTACACTCTGACGGTGCTAGGGGAAGGGTCAATAGGGGTAAAATGGTAAAATGACTAAATGACCAAATGGGTCATTACATCAGATACCAATTAAATAAATGTTTATCCTCGAATGATAAAAGGAAAGTATGAAAGCCAATGAGTAACCAAGTAATCTCCATTATAACCTCATGAAAGCCTCCAAAGGGAATAATACGCTAATAGTATCGCTTTTTCACTTTATCAGTCAAACTACCTTTAACTTAGCTCAACAACCCAAATTTCCATTTCTTCATACCCGAAATTTCCTTCATAAATGATCCTCGAATGTAAAAACTGACTCCGCTTGACTTATTTAGTTTTATTATAACCATACCACTATACACATTTGATTGAATCCACAATTATCACCTTAATCATCACCATCCTTTAGTTGTAGCCACGAACCACTGTAGAACCTGTAATGATAAAATATTCTAATTTTACCAATCCTTATCTCACACCTTCCTAGGCCGTCCTCCGCACCAAGATTCCATAGAAACACATAGACACACACCCCAAGACTAAATCATGACTTTCATTCGCCAGAAACGAATCCTTGCTTTATCTGAGAAGATTCTAAGTAATTCCATCTAAAAACTAATCTTATCCAAGACCGATTATGCTAATTTTAGTCTCGTTAGTTTGTATTCCAAAGTCGAAATCACCTAGTAAAAACTCATTGCAAAATTCTTCTCGGATCTCCAAATCACCATACTAATAAGCATATTTATTGATTACCTTGTCGTGCCAAATCCGTAGAAAATAAACTGATCACTCTAAAGACTCCTCATAACCATTTGTACCTCCTCAATACATCGACAAGTACTCCTGTAAACCATTAGAACTATTCAAATCATTGTCATCCAAAAATATCATTAATCCTACTTGCAAACTTTAATGAGAACCGGTAACACTGTCATACATTCATTCCGAAATAAAATCCATCGAACCCTTGTCAGTGGTTTACTAGAATACCATAATTCCTCTAGGAAATATAAACATGGGCCACCCGTCCATAATTAAACAATTCTAACCTAAAAATAAGTGCTCAAATTTCTAAATCATCGATAGTAACCCGAACTGATTCAAAAATAACTAGTGCTTTCCATAAGCCTGTGGTGACCTCTTCAATATCTTTGCTCATGAATAATCAATCACGTTCCATCACCATGACTCCAAAATATGGATTCTATCAGAGTCATCAACTTAATATCGAAGAACTTTACCTTATGATTGTAATTTTTATGTTTCTCAACTTCTACCTGATACACGTGTCTGATAGAACCCCATGAACATTAAATACATCAAATCATATTTGTACTTTCTCTTAACTTTCCAACAACTCTAAACATTTTGATGTAAAGCCTACAACCTCATTCACTACACCTCCACCCATCGAGTCTCTAACGAGCTCAAAACACGATATAATTTTCTTACGTGCTTCGCTAGTCAAAATAGTATTATTTAAGATTGTCTCCCCTGGATTGGTGTAATTAATAATTCAACATTGTCTTGCTCAGTATTGTTCAAGGAATCTAATCTTTAGAGTTTTGTTGTGTAAACAACGAGTAACAATTTTTACTATTAAATGTAGAATAATGATAACCTAGTATTTAATCAAGGATTCATATCAATAAGAGAAATAAAGGCAATGATGAGACTATTTCAAGAAAAATACGTTGGATTAATAATCGCTCACAATTCTTTTTTTAGGTTTTGTTGACTCTCTCAATTTCAACGAATTATTAGCCTACCTGTGAAACTTAATTATTCTTTTGAATGAACTAACTATCATCAAGAATAGACTAAATTAAACTCAAGAACATATGAAAAAACTATCTAATAGATTTAATAGATAGAAAACTTCTTTTGATTATCTTCCTATATTTAGTCAAACACAATTTAAGAAAGCTCTTATAATTACTAAAAAGAATTGCAATTCAACCACAACAAGCTCACATAAATATTCAATAAATTAGTTCCTCTTTCGATTAAACTAAATTAAGGAATTCATATGCTTAAAGTTCAAAACTCCATATGACAATTCAAGCAAGGAACGGAGTTAATCCATAGATAAGTCTCAAGATACCATGTCTATAAAAAATCCTAAGATAATCTACTCTATAATAGTAGCAATAAGAAATAGTGAAGAAGAAAGCAAACTAGAATTCATTACCACCACTTTCGATCCAATCATCCGTATTGAATCAATGGGAGGAAGTGTGATAGACAATACTACAAGCTTTCCAATCGTTTCTCCGGTAAAAAATCTAAGATACCCTAATTTCGATGAGTTAACACGTTATTTAGCTCCAAGGGTTCGTCCGTAAAATGTCAAAAATAACCCCGACTAAAATTTGTCGAAATCGCACTATATAATTACACACTCTTAATGGCAGAAAGTGCACCGATCGTGCAACCACCACATATTCAATGCCTCTTGTGCGCTATCTTGAGTCCAGGCCCGCAATCATGCACCCATCCTTCATCATTTTCTTGTTCATTTCTCCTTTCTCACCTCTAGTTTGTTCTCAACAAGGGTACATCTCCACCTATATGCAAGACAAGATGAATTAGAAATATCTTCATAAAATCACTATCTTAACATGAAAAATCACGCCAAAAAAGCCCTTAAAACTATAGGAAATAATTGCTATCAAATACCCCCACACATAAGTTTTTGCTCATCCCGAGCAATATAAAAGAAAACAAAATCTCACAAGACATAAGAGACAAGAATCGACTCAACAACACCATTTCGATGCATGCAACACTCATCCTTGGCCTTTCCACCCTATTAGCAACCGAAGTTAAATCAAATACCAGTCGAGAAAGTTAAATCAAATACCAATCCTCAACATGTCTCACCAAATATAGAAATGCCTCTATGACTAAAACTAGATTTGCAACACTCAACATGTCATTATATTTAAGATCACTCACACTCACAGAGAAGTAAATCATACTCTTCAAGAATACCATAAGCTTGGCAATCGAGTGACTCTCCACTAATGTAGGAACTCTCAAGTTGGGATCTTGTAGGACTTGCATTTGGTTGTAATGTAGGCTAAGGGATAGGTAGGATTATATGGATAAAAATGATGCAATCCCCTCATGGCACTTCACTTCTTGAGTCTTTAGCAAAATACCCCCATTTTTTCCAACTCTAACCAACCATGAATAGTATCTTTTTTTTTTATAAAACTACCAACCAGCACTTGCAAATTATATTTTCTCTCTTTTTTTCTTCGCAAATCCCTTTGATACCTTTCTTATTAGCTTTCCTCCTTCCGATTAATAACATAATTAAGATCATATTTTCCTAAAACAAGAATACACATTTTCCTCATCATCGGAAAACTTCATCATCTTCTTCAAATTTAATACCACTATCTCTTCCCCCACTAAGCATGAGTTTCCTTCATAAATATCAAGAATTGCTCTGCAAATTGCTAAGAATGGTCTTCCAAGGATCAGTGGAACCTCCTTGTATTCCACCATGTCAACCACAATAAAATTCATGGGGAATACAAACTTCTCTACCCGAACTAGAACAACTTCTAGTATACCTTCAGAGATAATGGTAGTTTGGTCTGCCAATTGCAATGATACTGCTATGGATATTATTATCCCGAGTTTTCCTTTCATTTTTCTGAATATAGACAAAGGCATGAGATTTATCAAAGCACTCAAATCACATAAAGCCTAATCAAACTTGGTTCTTCCCAAGGAACATGAGATGGTGAAAATTCCAGGGTCCTCACATTTTCTGAGGGAAGGTAGTACTGCCATATGTTTACTAGCTTCTGGTTCTGACATTTCCTTCTTTTTAACTGGCTCACTTGGGACTTTATGCTCATCACGTGTCTCCTCTTGATTATTTGCCTCTTCGGTGCTTGAATTTTTACAAGAATCTTTCAATGTCTTTCCACATTGCAAAGTAACTACTTTCACTTTCTTAGGATTCTTCTCTGTATCGCTAGAAAGTGTCCCTTGTGTTCTCTCAGACAAAATAGTAGCTATTTTTCCCATCCGTTTCTCCAAATTTAGAAAGGCTGAATATGGAATTTCAAACCTCTCGTCTGTCTTAGATACAAACTTTCATTAAATCTTCCTGGCTGGACTAATTCGACTGTTGAGGCTGATATTGCTACCTCTGGTTTATATCCTGATTGTAATTGTCCTTGACCTCTAGGATTATTTTATAGCAATGGATTAGCACTACCACTGGGCAAACTCCAAGAAACATCGAGATGCTTCTATCCCATTGCGTTGAAATTATTCCTCCCTTGATATTTTCCTCTATTAAAATTCCTGATAGCATTAACTTGTTTTTCTGACACTGGCCCTTGTTGACACTCATAAGTTGGGTGTCCTATTCCACAAAAATCACACATAATAAGTGGTCTAGGTTGCGCCTGAGCTATGGTTAGTTGCTTAACGTCTTTGGCAATAGAATTAATCTGAACCTATAATGTAGTGTATGCATCCACCTGATGTACCCAGTTGTATTCTTTCTGTCGGTCCCATATGTAAACCATTGATTAGCATCTTCTGATATTTCATTCAATATTTCAATGGCCTCATCATGCATTTTCTTCATTAGTGGACCTCCCACTACATTGTTAAGAATTTTCTAAGAGGTAGGTGTCAAGCCTTCCCAAAAGTTTGTTAATTGCATCCAAGGCTCTATTTCGTTGTGAGGGAATCTTCTTAGCAACTCCTTGAACCTTTCCCAAGCTTCAAACATAGTTATGGACGCCGGCTATCCAAAGTTGCTAATTTCCTTCCTCATTCTCCATGTTCTCGCCGATGAGAAATATTTTTTAAGGAATTTAGTTGGCATCTCCTCCCATGTCGGTAAACTTCTCAACCAAAATTTTTAATCGTTTTTTTAGAGAAAAAGGGAATGTCTTTAAGTATCTTGCATCGTTAGATGCCCCATTATAGTGAAAAATGTTCATAATTTCATCAAAATCCATCAGGTGACTGTTTGGATCTTCATTTACCTTTCCTCTAAACACACATTTGTTTTGGATTGCTTGAAGAACAATGTGCTTAATTTCGAAGTTGTTGGCCACAAAAGGTGGACATCTTACATCGGATTGTATCCCATTGTAATTCGTCCTAGCATAATCTCCAAGAAATCTCCCCACTCTTCCATATTTTTTATCAACTTGTTCAACTGGAGGATGGAGATTCCTATGGTTCCGAACCCCTTCAGCGACACCACCCCCATAGAGGGTGGTGCTTCGTTGACACAATTGAGGTTTAGTGGGTCCTCTATACTAGTATTTCTCAAATTATCATCCACGATGACTCGATTCGATAACTGCCTAGGTACCATTTCTGAAAGTTCTTTCCTTAGTAGGCGCAAAGATTTCTTTAAATCTGGATTATACAAAATGATTTCCTGTGACGAGGATCGTCTCATACACCAAGAGTAAAAAAATAGTACTTGTTACCTTCAATTGGAGAAAAATCAACAAGTTAAGTGTTGCTAAAAAATTAAAATAAAAGCTTGAATTAATACACAAGATACTCTTTGAATATTAATTTTTGTCATTCCCCGGCAACTGCGCCAAAATTTGGTGAGCGCAAAACACGATATAATTTTTTTATAGTTTAAGATCTTCACCACAAGGATTGATGTAATATTAATAAGTCAACAAGGTCTTGCTTAGTATTATTCAGGGAATCCAACCTTTAGAGTTTTGTTGTGTAAACAACAAAACCTAGTATTTGATCAAGTATTTATATCAATAAGAGAAATAAGGGCAATGACGAGACTAGTGCAAGAGAAATACGTAAGATTAATAATCGCTCACATTTCTTTTTTTAGGTTTCGTTGACTCTTTCAATTTCATAAAATTATTAGCCTAAATGTGATACTTAATTCTTCTTTTGAATGATCTAGTTATCATCAAGAATGAACTAAGATAATCTACTCTATAATAGTAGTAATCAAAAATAGGGAAGAACAAAGTAAACTAGAGTTCATTACATCCACTTTCGATCCAAACATCTGTATTGAATCGGTGGGAGGAAGTGTAAAAGTAGCCAATACTCCAAGCTTCAATTCATTTCTCTGGTTAAAATCCAAGATACCCTAATTTAGATGAGTGAACACATTTTAGAGCTCCAAGGGTTCATCCGTAAAATGTCAAAAATAGCCCAGACTAAAATTTGTCGAAGTCACGTTGCGTGGTCGCGCATGCTTAATGTAAGAAGGTGCATCGATCGTACAACCACCATATATTCACTGCCTCTTGTACGCACTTGTGCGCTATATTGAGTCCAGGTGCACGATC
Source organism: Przewalskia tangutica (assembly GCA_029844215.1). NCBI lineage: Eukaryota > Viridiplantae > Streptophyta > Magnoliopsida > Solanales > Solanaceae > Przewalskia > Przewalskia tangutica. Next base: position 9,367,507 of record CM056733.1, on the reverse strand, counting down.
GTGCACCCCTCCTTTGTCATTCTCTTACTCGTTTTTATGTTGTCTCCTCTATTTTGTTCTCAACAAGGGTACATCTCCACCTACATTCAAACAACATGAATTATCAATATATTCATATAAAATTGCTATCTTAACATGAAAAATCATGTCAAAATAACTCTTAAAACTAGAGGAAATTATTGCTCATCAATATCCAATATTAATACCTCACTACCTTTTTTAATCCATAATGTATCAAATCTCGCGACCCTCACACCTTACCAAATCCTAACGTATCTACCTTACAATCCATGCACCTTACCTTGCACAATTACTTCCAAGTCTTTACTACCTGAAATACTCACCCATGCTATTAGTCAACAACGCTTCAACATAGTCTACCATCAGTGGCCAATCACAAACCTTGGGAACATTCGTCATAACACTTAGTCAATTACCGTGAACTTACTCATTCAAGCGTACTAAAAAATTTCATCCCATCTGAAAAATAACACAACCATAATCTACACGCAGCTCAAGTTATCATGCTTCTTCGTATCCAAATCTTTTCCTTTGTCTGAAGATGTACCTTACTTATCTGATTCTCATTCAACTATATATTTATCCTAATTCTCCAATTTCTCTATTCCATTCAAATCACATTCAACACTATCGACGGATCGTCACTCAAACCTACTCAAATTATACCCAATATCATAAGTCCTGCAAATATAGTTGAGTGAATCCTGGAGATAGTAGTGCACCGTAATTATTTATATTGGCCAACATCTCCCTTGAGGATTTTTATATGATGCTTGTCTGTGCTGAATCAACCCTTACCTTATTTTTCCAAACCAGAATACATCCAACCAACCTGCGATTATCCATGTCTTTCGGTCAACTCCAAAAATGATTATACCAGTAATTGTAGAACTTCTCAAGTCTTAACCTTTACAAACTAGGACCGCAAGCCTTATTTGAAGATGCAACACTCGGTAATTCCTTGAAATAGAACTCTGCAATTGTCCAGTGCTAGAGTCATTCTTATTAATCAATCACTGGCCCCCATTAGTCTATGATGTAGTCAAACATGTTGACTCATTCATGATTCCTTATATCTACTCTACATTAAAAAACTACAAAATAACTCACAAATTAACAAACTTTTGGTTTCAATGAACCCCTTTTATCACTAACCTTGAAACATCATGCGGCAACACACCCTTTATTGATGAATCAGAGATGTCTATTTTCTTAAGTTTCACTTGTCACCAGTACCCTTCACACATGACCTAGAATAGATAGTCATTTCCTGAAGGAATCCACAAACCACTAGTTCTTACTCCACTACTTCAATTATGTCAGGTCGAAGCCCAATATATCTTTTCATAACCCTATACGACATTCACCCTCATACATCTTGCAACCTTATCCTGACTAACACGTAAGATACTAATTTTTCCCTTCATATAACGGAGATTGATCCATTTAAATTATTTTCCATGCACCTCCGTATTATCATTCCCAACTTCCAAGGATATCACCGAACTAAGGAGTCTCAATCACAACACAACTCAACTGAACCTTCAAATCATATGTGAAAACTAAACTTGGTCATGCGTCTGTATCACAGTGACACATCTTGCCACGCGACATCATATCAAACCGCTCACCTATAAATTTAAGAGCGTGTTCCCACCATCGGTGATAGAAATAGGATGGAGAAGATTTAGATACCAATTTGAATGAAGTAGCATGAAAGAATGAATTAATGGGAGATTTCCTAAATGTCCTATAGCCTCTTGAGGATGGATACAGACGTCTACGTACCTATCATCAAGACTCTACAAACATTGTCCTTGTACTCGTGAGATTAGTGAACCTAGGGCTCTGATACCAACTTTATCACGAACCAAATCATGAGTGTTGTGGTGGCACCTACACTATCCCTCAGTAGGAGAACCATTCCAAAATATTTTACAACATAACTTTTTAACATTGCAGAATTAAAGAAGAAGTATATAATATAATAAATCTCTTGGATAATATTAAAATATCATTTAACCCTTATAACATGTTCTCCACAACTTGATCTAACTTGTACAGGGACACTAAGATACAATGTAAGGAAATAATGAACAACACGGACCTAAATGAATTAGGGTGGTTTATCTAGATGAATACCAATTCTACCAAGAATGAGTGATTATCTTAACCTTCTCGTGCTCCATCCTGCAACTTGAATTTACCGATAACCTACATCCATGTAAAAGATGCATCAAGTGTAGCATGAGTACACAATGTACCCCCATATGCATCATTGACCGACAAAGATGGAAGTTACGTAACAAAAATAAACATCAACATGATTCTCAAGTAGGTCCTATTCTAGGTAGTTCAAATAGTCACATAAGTCACCTTATTCATGTTATAGTCTAATCATAGTGAAGTACAATTCAATTCATATTGCACACAGGGATCTTACAATTAATACCCACTAATTAGTAATCTCTGTCTATGTTTGTGTTCATAATTTCTCCACATACCCAACTTTAAAATACAATAGACAAGTGGACACTTAGTACACAACATCATTTAAGAATGATTCCAGGAGTATTACAATTATTCTAACCATAACGATATTAGCTCTTTTATTATCGATAAACCTTAGACTAAATTATGATTGCATACCCTTAAGGGCATGACACATAATGGTTCATCTAGCGTCCTCATTATACTTTAAGTAGAAGTCTATGAGTACATCCTTCGATTTAGGATGGGATCTATTCATACATAGCATACAAGTCAAGAACTACAACAAAAACACCTCAATAAGTCCCTTACTAGACATTTTACGAAGAACACTATCAATCACCAAGTAATACACAGACATACATAGTTATCTTGATCTACATGATAGTTCTGACAAATAGACATCACCTACCACAATAACATTTTTTTATCTAGCACATAGACTCATTAGGTGTAAACCACAAAATTAATTTCACAGAGAACAAGCCAAATCACGGCAACCAATTCAGTTCAATATAATCAATCCAATCACGAAGATCTATTTAATCATCAAATAACCCAAGTACCAATAATCAATCCATATCACGTTACCAAACAACAAGTAATCTGAATGAATGTATGATATGAATGCAAATGCAATGAGAGGTACCTTTCCACAACCGATATACATGCATTTAAATTATATGAACTATAACCCATGGGGGACCCACGTCATCCTTACACCCATTCGGAATTTCTCATAGGATCCCAGTGTTGTGTCTATAGTATCATCATCAATCATTTCCAACCAAGGCCCCTTTAGAGTCATATCAATTATTTCTATCATCTCAATATTTTCAACCATCTCATAATATCTCATTGCCTTTCTTTTTTTGATCTCATTGGATCCACATCATTGTCATACCACTCCACTTTCCATATCACAATAATAATGAGTGTATAAATGCAATGACAATAATAAGGCAAGCAATTAGGATGTATCAGATGCAATCAAGTAAAAGAGATGAATATCACATGCTTTCATAAACTCAATAATCACGTAAATCCATGTAAATCAGTCTATCATATCAAAATCAATGTGATGAATAAACACAACAATTATTAATAATGGGTACAAGCCCACATAATGGCGACAAACCCAAATAACATCTGTCAGAATTAATATACGACTGATTCCCCAAATCACCCGTCAACACAGTTCAACACCAGTATCCACCAAAGCATTCATCACAACCGCTAAGGTGGGACCCTCAAATATGCCTAATACCTCTATAACATTTATAACTACTATGTACGTATATTGGATTCTAAAAGAGTTAAATCATAACCTACCTCATAGTCGAACGGGTGCCATGAACTATCCAACTTGCGTCATTCCTTTTCATATATTCTTCGAATGATAAACATCTAACAATTATCATTCTACGTTAACACAATGTTCTAATGATACCAAACATGTCTTGTAAGGAATTTAGGGTCAAAAGTAAATCTAAAATCTCATTCCAGACTCCAAGGGTCTAAATGGTAATTTTATTGAGAAACAAGATCAATATTATCATAATAATGTTCTACGGGTTCACGCGAGTTTAACAATACCCATATTGCTATACTTTAATTTGAAATTCAAAAAGTGACTCCAGGCCCACAAGGGCGAAATCGGAAATTTAAGTTTGAAACAAGTTATTCATAATCTAAATAGTCATAATCCTAGTGTTTATGAAATTCTAACCTAAATAAAATCTTCAATTTTATGACTTTGTCCAAACCCACTATGGGTCAAAACCCACAAATCGAATGTTTGAAAAATCCATATTGAAATCGAAATTTATATTAGAAATAGTTTACCCAAGGTTTAAATACTTCAAAAAAATTATAATTTACTCAAATCCAACTATAGTTAATTGAAGAAAATTCAAATTTCAATGTAGGGATTAAAAACCCCCAATTTTCCCAACCAAACGTGGATAAAATCGATAACCAACGAAACTAAACTTGAAAAAATATCAAAATAAAGGTTAGATACTTACACACATGTTAAGATGAGAACAATGCAGCAAAATCACCTCAAACGGAACTCTATAACTCAAGTTATTTTCAAAATACTAAATGGACGAAGTCAGATTTTTGATACACAACGATTCTCAACCAATCACCTTAATCACATCTGAACCACTCGCAAACCAACGACTTTACGAAATCATAAATCATGTTCTGGAGCTAATAGAATTGACAAAACTTTGAAAAAGACGCACTTTTCCCTATTTGTTGATTTTGGTCAAACTTCTTCATTTCTTAACTTAAGGATTTCCAATATTCTTTCCCTTATTCAAAACTCCTCTGAAAATCTCGAGAATTGCTCCACTCATCCCGCAAGTCGAAAGCAATGCCTTTAATATTTGTTTAGACAATGTTATTCTATTTTTTAGTCTTTGGTCACATTCATGGCACGTGTACTCCTTATTAGTGAAGATAATTAAATATATAGTATCAATAAATATATTTCTCCTAAATTATATAAAGTTCATGGAAATAATATATTTATTCAATTTAAAATAAGTTAAATTAAATATACGTCAATAACTCATACAAGACCTTAGTAGGGGAACATTTGTTGATTTTAACTAGGGGAACATTTGTTGATTTTAACTAGGGTGATTCAAACTTTATGTATTTTTCAGACAAGATAGAACACTTTGTGAAAAATACATTTAATTTTTTGTGACACATCTAAAAAATATATATTCGATTATTATAAAAGGATATTTCTTCATTGAATGTTTGTTATGTTTCACTATATAGAGGTTTTTAGTTATAAATGAACTAAGCTTGGTGGCGAGATACTTATATTGTTCACATAAATGTTTGTGTTCAATAAATTCACAAGTGTTTCCAACACCAGTTGGATTGAATGTCAATATCAGTCAGATTTGTATAATATGTCGCTCATGTGTTTTCCTAAAAAGAAATAATCCCGATGAGGCAATGACTTACATTAAAATATTAATATCAAGTAGCACTCCACTCTTCTATTCTTACACAGAAAAAATAGCACTTCCTTTAATATTTCTTTTGGAAAATAAACTAAAAGAAAATTAAATAAATTACTACCCTACCATGAGGTAGGCTAAGGTCTGTGTATGATCTACTTTCTTCGGAACCTACTTGTGGAAATATACTGAGTATACCATTGTTGTACTAAAAACGTAGAGGGGCTTTCTTTAATATTGTAAGTCACCAATTTTTTTAAGACACTATTATTCAAAACATGATCTGTGGACGTGTGTGTTTCACGTGTACTCCTTATTAGTGAATATAAATTTTTTAATAATCAAATAAATATTATCAATTATATATTTCACTTACATAAAGTTCATGGAAATAATATATTGATTCTATTTATAGTAAATTTAATATAGGTCAATAACTCATAGAAGACCTTAATAGGGGAACATTTGTTGATTTTAATTAAACGAATAAGAGATTTTGTGGAAAATACATTTAATTTTTTGACACATTTGTAAAAATATACTCAATTGTTATAAAAGGACATTTGTTCATTAAATGTTAGTTATGTTTGACTCTCTAGAGATTTAGTTACAAATGAATTAAGCTTGGTGACAATATATGTATATTGTTCACATTCAATTTGTTAGCAACAAATTCATAAGTGTATCCAACACGAGTTGTATTAAGTCTCTATAAGTCAAATATATATAGTACCTTTTCCATATATAATACGCCACTCATATGTTTGCGAGAAAAAAAATATACCGATAAGGCAATGACTTACGTTACAATAATGATACCAAACTGTACTCCACTCTTCTATTCTTACACAGAAAAAAGAGAGCATTGCCTTTAATATTTCTTTGGGAAAACAAACTAAAAGAAAATTGAAGAAATTACTACACTTACCATGAGGTAGGGGTACGGTCTGTGTGTCACACCCCAACTTTGAAGGTGTGTCCGGCACCCGGTGCGTAACGGCCCGAGCGTACCACATCTCATCCGTACCTAGAAACATATGATTTTAAGACCAACAAGGCTTCAGAATAACTCTCAATAGGCAACAAAATGTGATAACATGTAGAAGCAGAAAAACCCAATAGGTACAATATGAAGAAAGCCGACAAGGCCACCGTACACATCAACTAACCAACAGAGAGACTGGCAAGGCCATAAAAGACTCTAACACATAAGACGACTGTCTACAAGCCTCTAAGAGTACATAACACCATCAGGTCGGAAAAGGGCCCCGCTATATCAATAACTATATATATAAAATCATACTGACTCTGAGTAACACCTCCAGAACAAATAGAGAGCTTTGACATCACTACTAAGCTGGTATCCTATTGGAAATGAGCGTCGCTCGTCTACCCCAACCTGCGGGCATGAAACGCACTGCCCTGGCAATGGACATCAGTACAAATAATATACCGAATATGTAAGGCAGGAACATATATATAGATACATTAATTTAAATGAGATAAGGAAGAAACAACATGTACTCTGAATGCACTATGGGCTGGGTGTTATCATACCCAACAATAAAAGGACTCGGTGTTATCGTAATCATGAACAATTGTAGCGACATAATATCGTTACCCTCCAACTATAATTATATAGCTACGTATGTCAGCTGTTGTAAAACCAATAAGGAGCATATAACATCACATAATGAAAGATAATACAATTGTGTAAAAGCACTCCCAGCAGGGACAAACAAGAGCTATGAAATCTTTCCAAAGGTATAAAACTAACTTCAATAGTTAAGAATAAAGTTCCCTTTTGCGGGAGTTTTGTCATATATCGTTATTCAAGGATCATGCCAAAATAAATAAAAGGTAAGAGTTACATGCCTCTAACATGAACTTCTGACGAAGATGGAGGAAACAACTTCCTTCACCAATTAAGTTATAACAAGGAAGACAATACAACTATCAACAAGAAGGATGATAACAACTAGTCGACGAACGACAATCCGCTCTACATATGATTTTACAACGTTTGTATTCATCCAACTCTCTTATAATCCTCAAACTATCAACCACCATATATACCTATGTTGGAAAATAATGGATGCACGGGAATAGTAACTAACTATTACAAGTGCTTCGAAAGGGTAAACAATAGGAATTACAATAGTAACAAGCTTGTAGCCAACAAGGACTATGGCCACAACACGCTCTTGAGTTCTTGAATCAGTCTTGTATATTCGCTCCAACTGCCGAAACCTCCTAGAATCTTGATAACCTGGAATCAAGAGACACTAAAATAGGAAGGGTTACAATTGTGTTGAGTTGAGTGATGTTCACTCTATCCTTAAGACAAGATTGACTCGTATATATCCTTTCACGTTAATGGGAAATAGTCTCCAAGATACAACAACATCTAACAAATGAGTAAAGGAAACTCAAGTATTTCTAAAGAAGAACCTTGAGTGTTTGAAAGTATGCTTAGAGAGAAAGAAGTTTAGAAAAATTTGAGTGTAGTATCAAGTGTGTGTAATCAACAATTGAGCCAAAGGCCTCAATATATAGTAGTGTAAGAGGGTCTCTTCAAGTGCCCATGTAATGGCCATTTAAATGACATGTAATGAGCATTCAATCCACCAAGTAATGCAGCCAAATAATGGTTGATTTATGGAGGAAAAATTGACATTTGAGTGCTCCAAAACGTCCTCATAATCAGCCAAACTTTTGGACTTCCATCACACAGACACTGCCTCGGAAGTGCCGTGATATTTCAGAATTAGCGTCGTGGCCCTTTTCCGACCCGTTTCAATCTTACACTTTACACACTTATTCCTTCATTTACCTATGTGAAACACTCTTCATTTAGCCAACAACTGTCCAACATTTTATGTCTCAAACATTTACTTACGTACCAATATCTCTTTCACTAATGAAATTTATGATACTTGACCCACTTGAAAGAGATTTTGGCGCACTCACTAGGTGTCTTTCTAGAAATCTTTTGGCGGACCGATGTTGCATCTAGATAGGTAGCCTTAGCTTTGAACCTTCCATAGTTGAATACCATCGGACTTACTTACTGCGCGGTGAACGTGATATCTTGAACCGTCAGTGTTTAGTGTAAATCAAGATAACATTACCAACACAACAACTTTCCTTACTCTGTTTTTCTTAATGTTTTGTCCGTTGTGGTCGTGGACACACTTAGATTCTTAAGTGCATTCATTTGAGGTGGCCTGTCCTCGTACTTAAATAGATGATCTCCTACAAGGTATCCTGCTATACCCCACTTCACAAGTGTTAGGCACCATTAAAAGTTTCCCTAAACATAACCTCTACAGTTAAGGATCATTAAAGGTTTTTGAAACTTAACCTTTACCCACCATGCAGGTAGTACTTTAATGTCTATCGCGGGAAAGGCTTTAAATTCATGTTTCTTTACAGAAATCATTATTCGAAGTGCTCTTGCTTCCAACGAAGCGCTTAACTGAACCTTTACGACTTAGTTTTCCATTGAACTTAATTGGATCTCTAGTTAGTAAGGTTGGGTATCCACCGTATCAGTTCTTATTATTTGGGTTATACGCCGATTCCCTAGACCGGCAGGACTCTTGATCTTCGGGTAGTCCTTTAGTTAAAAATTCTTCTATATCCTTTGATTAATAATCAAGGAGTTGACATCCATGACGATCAACTGCCATACGGTCTTATGTCTCTGACAGATATGTCCAGACCCCGTCATTCATACACTAAAGGTGTATAACTGATGAAGGCACGAGTTTCTCCCTATAAGGGGCATCCTTTAAGAGGTCTTGAAGTTACTCAACTTTTTTTCATGTTTTGTCCAAAGCGATAAACTTCGATTCCATCACGAATTGGCCGATCTAAGTTTCCTTAGAAGATTTTCAAAGACACACCACACACATCCACTTATGGATTTGGTATTCTTCAAGTTTGATGTCCAATTTGCATCGATATGTTCTCCTAGAACCATTAGACATCTAGAATACCATAATCAGTAGTTAAGTTAATATTTCAGATATCATCATATCCAATTTAACGTCTTATATCGATCATTCCAGAATCACGAGTGAACCTTAGTTCAACTGATCTACTTTGTAATATGATATTGGGTTATTTGCAGTTTGTAAAATACATTGTGTTACACCCCGTAATTTCATGGCATGTTAAAGAGAAGGTACGTAAGGAATCAGGACTTTAAAATTTGAACGAAAGGAATAATTATTTTTTCGAAGGAAAAATGTTCGTTGATGAGGATTAGATTCTCAAAAGATATTATTGGAGACATATGGAATTTATTAACATTGTAGAAATTTAATTACGGATTTGGTCACGTAGGGACCACTCAAGAAATTTTACGTTTTTGTGGGGCCCACAAGGTTTTCGATATTTTGACCAATTATGGAAATTTCAGAAAATGAAATAGAATGGACCAATGGGAGGGCGACACGTGTCACCCTCCACATGGGAAATGTTGGACGAAAATGGACCCAAATATATGGTCAAGTAGTGCAAGTTGAAGCTTGACATAATTGACTACATTTGACTAAGATCCTAGCCTTCCATTTGGATTAATCCTAGCCCTTGGATGGTATTATATATTACTACTACTACTAGTGAAATACTAGCACTCCACACTTGGAAAAAAAAGGGCAATCTTGTGTGCTCTTATAGAGCTCTCGGCAATGGCCCCCTTAGCACACAAAATATTTGCAATCTTGCTTCATAAATTTCAATATTCAAACCCAAGGTCCCCAAATATATTCTAAGGATATCTCAACACAAAAATTCCGGAAAAACTACGTTTTTACGTTAGTCGCAACATGAAAACCTAAGGGGGTTTTCATAGTTGGAGTTGAAACTTGAAGAGGAGTTCTTCACAAGCTTCTAAGGGTTGCAAATAGCGGATTGGAACGTCGAAAAGAGGAGCTAAAGTTGCTAGGATGGACTTTAAATCTTGGATTGAATTTGGGCTTATTGAGGTAATAATCTTGGTCTTGTTAAATGTAATTAGCGATTACATGTTATGATAGTTGTAAGTGATCATGAGAATTATGGAATGAAGGTTTATAATTGTTATGGAATTTGAAAGCCTTAAATCCGAGACCTAGCATGCTTAGCCATTGAAATTGTAATCAATTTAGTTATTAGTTACGATCGTCGCATGTTGTATAAAGAAGGGATTTTAGTTGTTATAATTGATTGCGACTATATAACATGTTAGACTAACAACTTGGATTGGAAAAAGAATTGGAAGAGACTATTTGTTGTTATACATTGTAGCCGAAAATGGCCTTGAATATTAGACAGTTTTATATTAATTATGGGGCAGAATTTTACACGTCCGGTTAGGCGTGTAATCCCCTTTGGTTAGCTGAATTGATGAGCCTTAAATGTGGCGTATTGGTTGTTGATTTCGGGCCTTGAAAAAGGTGGAAAAGTATGTAGAAACAAAGGAAGTGCTGCCCAAATTTCCGTAGAATAAGAGACTATACGCTTAGTATTATTCAACGCTAAATAGCTAGGAGTTGATAGACGTGTTATGATTATTATAGGTTGAAGTACTACGTGTAGCGTATTCTACATGAAGGGTGGAAAAGCTAACAAGGTTGAAGTACTTTGGAGCATAGTGCTACGTATCGTTTGTCGTCGCTAGGTATGTGAACCTCTTCCTTCTTTTGGCATGTTCTACGTATGAAATATACATGTGGTGTTATTTCATGATTCATTCTACTCTTAGAAGTTAAGAGGTACGTATGTTGATTTACTCTATGTAAAAGGTATGTCTAAGTTATCCTAAGTTTTTACCAAGTCTTATGGGTGATGTTGGTAAGAGTCGTTAGGAAGTATTTGAAGTCGAGTTGACTTTGCTAATTTACTGCACTAATGAGAATAGGTATCGAACAAGCCATTGCAGGGTTAATAAAAATGTATCGACAATCAATTATATTGAAATAAGTAGAATTCTCCATCTGCATAGAAACTAAGATAAGACAAAATTGTATTATATTTTCCAGATCATGGCTGCTTTAATAAGATCGTTATAAACGAGTATAACTTATTCACAACTCATAAAAGTATATGTTACTTAATTTAAAGAGTTTATGTTATGAAGTTTTAAGACTATGAACCTTGATTTCTTAAAAGGTTATGAGACTTTATTTTTCAAGTTATGAGACTTGATTCTTAAAGGAAGGAATGACTTGATTTAAAAAGTATGGTTTCCATGATTTATTTCAAAAGTTAAGAGGCTTGATTTCAAAAGAGAATGTAACTTGAGTTTTAAAAAGAAGAAGTTTATTGATTTAAAAGAGAAGGTGTGTCATGATTCTTTTATAAGTATGCATGTACGTAGTACTTTTGGGTTTAGTTTTCTTTAATGTTGTAAGAAATGAAAGTGCCTTAAGTTCTCCAAAATGAAAGGTTGTTATAATAGCTTTATGGAAAGTTGTTATAACGACTTAAGAAGAAGTAAGAAAAGATGGTTTAAAATGTTATGTGATACACCGCGTCCCAGAATGGGCCGGGCAGTATACCTTTATGGGCAGACTTATGTGACTTTACCGCGTCCCAGAATGGGCCGGGCTGTATACCTTTATGGGCAGACTTATGTGACTTTACCGGTCCCAGAATGGGCCCGGCAGTATACCTTTATGGGCAGACTTATGTGACTTTACTGCGTTCCAGAATGGGTCGGGCAGTATACCTTTATGGGCAAACTTATGTGACTTTACCGCGTCCCAGAATGGGCCGGGCAGTATACCTTTATGGGCAGACTAAAGTGACTTTACCGCGTCCCAGAATGGGTCGGTCGATGATACCTTATGGCGGACTTATGTGACTTTACCGCGTCCCAGAATGGGCCGGGCAGTATAACTTTATGGGCAGACTTATGTGACTTTACCGCGTCCCAGAATGGGCCGGGCAGTATAACTTTGTGGGCAGACTTATGTGGCTTTACTATGTCCCAGAATGGGCCGGGTTGTATACCTTTGTGGGCAGATTTAAATGGCTTTACCGCGTCCCAGAATGGGCCGGGCAGTATACCTTCGTGGGAAGACTTTTTATGACTTCACCGTGTCCCGTAAATGGGCCGGGTTACATTATCATGTATGAATAATCAGAGTGAACTCCAAAATGAGACGTCCCTCCATAAAGGGTCGAATTATGTTATGCAAGATACGTAAGTTATGTGCTTATGAACTTGATGATTTTTCCTAAGTATGTATGTAAGAATTTGATTATAACTCTTATTGAAAATGAGAAAAGATAATAATGTATGATTAAGTTCATGAGTTTTAATGGCATGGTAGGATCTGATATTTACTTTTTATATTTGCCCATGTCATTCTTTTGTACAGTTATGATTTGTTTACTGTACCTTATTTCCGTTTCATACTCGGTACCTGTTGTACTGACCCCCTTCGGGGGGCTGCGTTCATGCCCGCAGGTGTTAGGTACACAGGTTGGTGATCCTTGCTCTTAGGATCTTTGTTCAGTTTTTGGGAAAAAACTCTATTTACTCCGGAGGCTTATCTTTTGGTACGAATCCCTATTGTTATAGATTTATGTACATTCAAGGGTATGGCGGGACCCTGTCCCGTCCTAGTTGTTATGTCAAAACTCTTAGAGGTCTGTAGTCATATCTTGTGGGTCGGTTTGTAAAGAAAAAGGAGGTAATGCTTTTGGCTAGGTATATATATATATATATATATATATATATATATATATATATATATATATATATATATATATGTCGAGAGATAGCCTTATCATTTGCTTTGTTGTTTATTTCCTGTTAATGTACGTTATGAGTCATGTATGCTCCGCTAATTTTCTCTGATGTATACCTGTAAGGGTGCCCAGGTAGGGCACCAGTCGCGGGCCCGAGGTTGGGTCGTGATACATTGAACTACATGTGACCTGCGCATATCTCTCTTGGTATATATATGTGCACCATAATTCCAATCAATTCTCTTATTCATATGTATTGGTGACTTTATCGAAACTGTCAAACACCTCACAAATGAGTTTGGATTTAGATCAGTTCGTTATATGTCTTAGAAATCCCAATTCCTAAGATGTCATCTGCAATACCCATATCCTTCATATCGAAAACATCATTTCAACATACCCTTAGTCTCTACGATCAAACTAGGACTACTTACTTGTGATCAACATGTCATCTACGTAAAGGCATATCATGACGAACGAGTCATAATTACCTTTCATGTAGACATAATTGTCACACTCATTAACGGAGAAACCCTTCGATAGTAGAGTACTATCAATGTTTTTGTGCCAATGCTTCGGGGCCTGTTTCAGCCCGTATAGAGATTTGACAAGTCGACAAAATTTCTTCTCTTGCCCTGGAACCACATACCTCTCGGGTTGTTCCATATAGAATTCTTCTTTCACATTGAGACTGTTGGTTTTCTAACTGTTGGCTTTCTAACTTCAGAGCCAATGTTTCTGTCGTTAGATTCATTGTTATTGTTTTATCTTAAACTTCCAAGACCAAAATGTAAACATTTAAGGGACCAAAATGGAAGTTCAGGAAGAAGCCCAATAGTCTACAAAACCAACTCTCCGGTTAGGAAGGTTGTCTCAACATCCATGTCATGCAAGACTGTGGTGACACTAGATGTTAAGCTATTTACAAAGGAGCACATATCCAAGTAACCGAGGCCTTATACTCGTTAGTAGATCCATCTACTTTGTACTCAATTTGAATATCCACTTTTATAACCCAAAGGTTATTTTCCCGGAGGAAGATCAACTAACACACAAGTATGGTTTTATCTGATGGAGCTTATTTCTCTCGTTGTAGCTTCATTCAAAAGCAGCGCTTCTGGAGATGACAATTCTTTGTTAAGTGTCCATGGTTCATTTTCAACCATACAAGCTAGAATACCTGGAACAAGTCGTTGACCCTCTTTTCGTCTTGGTTGATATCTAGAATCCACAGATTGTAGATGCGGAACATTAAGTTACGGATAGTCGAACTTCGAGTCTGTAGATCCGGGCGTCTAGTTCCGGAAAGTCAGGCACTCACCGGTTCTTGTTAACCTCGAGCAATTACTACTTTTTCTTTCTCAAGAAAAGTTATTTTTAAAGAATTCAACATTCTTTGACACCAAGAGGTGATAAGCACTACTGTTATTTGCAGATCTATTGGATATGCAATCTACAGTCTTAGGTCCAACTTAACCTGTTTCAATATTCCAATCTCTACCAAGCCACCCCACATCACAATATTTGTAGGTGGGATCCGTTCCATATTTCACATAGAGGGTTATCCTTATTCTTATGCGGAGTTCTCGTTATGAATCGCATTAGCGATAGCCTTTCCCCACATATTTTAAGCCTTTGGCTTTGCGCTTGGCTAACACCATTAGACTGAGATGAGTAAGAAGTAGTCGTTTTATGAACGATGCTTCACATTCTCCCCCTCTATCACTACGAATTCCTCAATTTGTAGGCTTAGTTGATTTTCAACTTTCTACTTTATAGAGCTTATCTGCTTCAATAGCTTCATCTTTGCTATTCATCAAATAAAGGATGCAATACGTTGTACCATCGTCAATGAAGGTCACAAAGTACTCGTCTCCCCCCTCTATTTAGTACAAGCTTAAAATCACCCATGTAGGTGTGACTAAGTTCTAGAGGAGCGGTGCTTATTTCGCTATTCCTTTGATGAAATGTAAAGGTGAATTTTCCTATTCGCCCACCTCACATTCATTTTGAGGGTTTATGTCGACAGAAGGCAACAATCTCAACTTAGCTAGCTTTTGAATGACTTTCAATTTAACGTGTCTTAATCTATGGGGTGGCACAAATTACAAATATATCATTCATTTGGCTACAAACATACTATACCATTCTTAGTTATTACAGACCTGTTGGACTAGTCTCAAACAAGCTTGACCAACAACGTCCCTGAACCAAGTTTTGGACATGTATCACCTCTTTTTAGAGTGATCCCATTCCCTGAAGCCCTTTGAGGACAACCTCTCCAACCCCTTCTACCTTAGAGGTGGAGTTGTTTCATATGAACAACATTTTGCCCATGGTTAGGGCGTAACCAGATCATATGTGATCCGAATACTCTAGCCCACTCCATTTGCTTTGGCAGACTGAGTGTCCAATTTCTTTTCTGTCTTTCTTTTGGCCTTTAGATCGTTTAAGATCTGAAAACTCTGGTCCACTCCAGTCGCCCGTAGGCTTTGTATGACTGAGTGTCCAATACCATCTTGTCAAGTGAAGGATCTTCTATCGAAATCGGTGACAGGTTTGTCTTTAGTCCTCTTCCCATGTGATTAGTGCCAAGGTAAATCTGTGGCACTTACTTACGATTGTTCATAATTTCAATTTTATTACAACCTAAGACCATATCTTTTAAGTCGTTGTTTACAACAGTCCAATCTTTAAACGGGAAGGTAGGTGAGATTAAACTTTTGATTTTAAGGTGTAAGGAATATAATATTTCCTCGAAAATAATTTCATATTCATGGCCTTACTTTATTCATTTTAATCTCATTATTGACAAGGAAGAATAATTAACTTATACCTTTTAGATTCTGACCCACGTCAGTCACTTTTCTGGACTGCGTGTCCAAATCCTCCTTACAATAAGATATAGGCTTTCTTCTACAAGATAGACCATAATCTTCATCTTTCTCCTCTTGTCCCAGTTGACATCCTCAACCTCTCGTGGGCGCTTGTTTCCACCACTCTTGGTAGCGATGACCGCAACTCTTCCTTGATCCTTAGCCGTATGAGCATGACTATCAGTAGTATCTTGAAACGTATCATCAGAAACAGAGATCTCACCTTTGACAGAAACAGATTTGTAACTTTTCTCAAAGAGAGGGCCAAAACTAGGACCAGATTTGAAATCACAGTTGTTGACAGAGACAATGTTTGAATTGTTTACAAACTGGTTTCAACAAGAAAACCACAGTCAGATTTGGGACCATATCTGCTGACAAACATCTTTCGAGCACTAATACAAATTTTGTCTTAAGATTGTTGGAAAACAATGGATATACGGGAATAGTAACTAACTATTACAAGTGCTTCGAAATGGTAAATAATAGAAATTACAATAGTAACAAGCTTGTAGCCAACAAGGATTATGGCCACAACACGCTCTTGAGTTCTTGAATCAGTCTTGGATATTCGTTCCAACTGCCGAAACCTCCTAGAATCTTGATAACCTGGAATCAAGAGACACTAAAATAGGAAGGGTTACAATTGTGCTGAGTCGAGTGATGTTCACTCTATCCTTAAGACAAAATTGTCATGTATATATCATTTTACGTTAATAGACAATAGTACCCCAAGATAAAATAGCATCTAACAAATGAGCAAAGGAAACTCAAGTGTTTCTAAAGAAAAACCTTGAGTGTTTGAAAGTCTGCTTAGAGAGGAAGAAGTTAAAAAAATCTTAGTGTAGTATCAAGTGTGTGTAATCAACAATTGAGCCAAAAGCCTCAATATATAGTATTGTAAGAGGGTCTCTTCAAGTGCCCATGTAATGACCATTTAAATGTCATGTAATGACCATTCAATCCACCAATTAATGCAGCCAAATAATGGCTGATTTATAGAGGAAAAACTGACATTTGAATTCTCTAAAACGTCCTTATAATCAACCAAACTTTTAGACTTCCGTCACACAGACACTGCCTCGGAAGCGCCGCGGCTCAATGGGCGTCGCGGTCCTGGTGGTGGTGTCATCATGGCGGGCCGGCTCCGCGGTGACGTCGCGGCCCTTTTCCGACCCGTTTCAATCTTACACTTCGCACACTTCTTCCTTCATTTACCAACTTGGAACACTCGTCATTTAGCCAACAACAACTCATCGTTTTATGTCTCAAACATTTACTTACGTACTAATATCTCTTTCACTAATGACATTTACAATACTTGGCAGTACGAGTGCACGTGTGTGAAAACGACGTTTCCGACATGTGGGGCCCCAATTGTTCGAGTCATAAATAATGGGTTAAACTTAATTCCACATTAGTAAATTTCCAACCCCTATTCAGATTAACATTTTCAGTATCGTATTACTACAAGAATAACTTCTACCAGACAACACAACAACATCCAACACTAGCTACGAATTCGTATTTACATCTATCAAGTTCCTACTACAATAACACCTCCCCCAAGCTTGATTAACTCATAAACATAGAGAATAAGAACATTATTACTTTAATCAACGATATCCAGCTCCTATACACCTTACTTCAACACGAAGGAATCTTCGTCTTAATCACAATAGGAAAGAACTAAGCTTGCACGTGTAATCCCTTTTGGGACGGTGGAGTCCACCACTAGCATTGATATCTCTTTTAGGATCCATATTCTAAATTTGTCACCTCTACCTAGTAAATGGTTAGTCACTATCCTAAACTTTCCACCTCCGCCTAGTAAATTCTTAGTCACTTACTACTCATTTCCCACGGTTTCATGTGGCATCACAAAAATGATAATTATCCATATAATATTAATTAATTACCTTAATTTAATTAATTACCTTAATTAATCTTTTATTTTTTCACTTTATCTTAATATTTAATCATTTATTCATATAATTAATTTTTCGATTTTAATTCGCTTAAACATGAATCACTCTTAACACACTTTCTATATCTAATATCATAATCATATGATATAACACTAGTCCCTAGCCTATTTTATCACACACAAAAATATTATTTATAAACATCATCGTCCTACTTGTTAGTACTAAATTATATCGGGACTTTATCCTTTATAAATTGAGCTCTTGTTATGCGTAATTAAATATGACCGAAATTTCCCATAGCTCATATCTACTTACATACGTCGAGCGGTTAAAATCATAGCCTAAGCTATTACAATACACTTGAATCATTTAGTTGTCCCCTAAGCTATTACAATACACTTTATTTCGGCGAACTTTGTCTAAAATTAAAATCTTTGATTCGTTTATCCTTTAATCCTCTCATAACTCCTGAGACATTGTTATAACTCATAGATAATATTATAAATGACCTTAACACTTTCAGATTCACATTGACTTGCTACGACATATTCTAGCGAGAAAATACAAGGTGTAACACTGAGTATGCTTTATTTTCCACGGACCTTACTTTTAAAAGTATATTGGGTATGTTGTTGTTGTATTAACCAAAGCAGAGGGGCGTTCTTTAATATTTCCAGCCACCAATTTTTTTAAGACATTCTTATTCAAAAACTAGTCTTTGAACACGTGTGTTGCATGTGTACTCCTTATTAGTGATTATAAATTTTTTAATAATCAAATAAATATATCAATAAGTATGTTCACTTATATAAAGCTCATGGAAATAATATATTAATTATATTAACAGTAAATTAAATTAAATATAGGTCAATACTCATACAAGACCTAAAAAGGGGAACATTGTTGATTTTAATTAGGGTGATTCAAAATTTATGTATTTTCGGATAAGATAGAAGTCTTTGTTAAAAATGCATTCAATTTTTTGTGACACATGTAAAATAATGTACTCAATTGTTATAAAAGAATATTTCTTCATTAAATGTTATTTATGTTTCACTCTCTAGAGGTTTTTAATTATATTGTTCACAGCAGCATTTGTAAAAACCAAATTCAGAAGTGTTTCGAACACGAGTTGGATTGAAGTCATTATAAGTCAGATGTATATAGTACCCTGTCCATATATAATATATCACTCATTTATTTGTGAGAAAAATAAATTATACTGATGAGACAATGACATACGCTATTGCTGGCTTTCATTGTCGGGTTCGTACACGCAGCGGAATTTGAAAATTTATGTTTCAAACCCAACAACGGTCAAACTAAAGTATGATAATGTAAAATAAAACACAAAGCAAATGTAATACTTCGAACGAAGACTTACATTTTGAAGATTACAATCCAAGCTGTTGAATCTAGAAGCTTTGTGTAGTCCGGGGTACAGATGCAAATATCCCTTGATTTGCAAGCTCTAAGAACTTTGATGTAATTTCTAACTCTAGGAATGCTAGGAATTCCAGCAGAGTTTTAGAAGAGTTATACCCCTCTTAGGTTGTGTGTTGTAGAAATGAGAAAGGGACCCCTTTATTTATAGTTGAAAGGGGACCAGCCAGGGGCATAAAAGTCATTTCGGACTTTCTGGACGCGCCTCGGCGTCGCGGAGCTAAACCCATGGCGCCGCGACGCTGTCCCAATTTCTGCCCCGTTTTTATTTATTTCAATGTATCTATTATCAATCAAACATATACATAACCTCTTCTAATTACATCCTTCAATCAACGGACTATTTGACTAAGTGTTTACCCTTCAGGCCTCTACATATTGACACTAATATCATTAGGATCTTCACGGAACTCCTAGACTGCGCCGGAAGACAAACATCAATCTGTAAAGTTTAGCTACACAAAATATGTTAACCGAACCTCTATGTGGGAAGATAAAATTCTTTCATTCACGACACACTCAATCAAGCTTAGGATTTGTCAAGTGTCTATCCAAATGGCTTGATCATAATAACTCATTCATATTAGTTGACAACATGACCATATAAAAGACATGTCCACTGCGTTGACCAATGACTTAGTCAACCCAATATCTTATGAGAATCTGAGTGCTCTCTCGAATATTAGTATTCGAGGAATGAATCATAATCTTGGTCAAATCACCACCTTCAGTCCACTTCGCAACGTACCCAAAACAAGCCGCGTCTCAACCTATAAGGCATTTGAGCTTAGGACAGGATCAAAGTACGTTGCTCAGTAAACAAGGTGATATTGACATCAAGTCTAAGGACTACTATCTCCCACACACTGATAATACTCTAGACATATGTATATAACAAATAGCATATCAGTAGAGTATACCAATACTCCAACAAGTATCCATGTGTCTATCACGAGTTGTCATAACTCGTAGCAAGTGAGACATACTATATCCCCGAAGGATATGATGCAGACCACATGTCGACGTATAACATATCATCGATATATCAATCTCGATGATCATGAGTCGAGGCAATTTAAGAGCGTCACGCTATGCTATTAATTCTCACTCAATCAATAACCACGTAACCTCTAGGGATACATTTATAGAATATTATAAACAATCAATTAATAATTCAACAAATGCAAATGCCATAATATTAATCATCATTAATATATAAATACAAGAATGTGTATAAAGTAGTTGTGTCCTAATATTTATTGTCTCCAGGACATATATATACACTTTCAATCTCCCACTTGGCCTAGAGTCAATCACCAACATATCTAATACCCATGTTCTCAAAATGACCATTATGTTTCACCAAGCTTAATGGTTTAGTAAACAGTTCTGCTAGATTATTGTCTGTGGGAATATAGTCTATCTTGATATCTTCAGCTTTTACTATCTCTCTCAGGATGTGGTACTTTCTCGGTACATGATTGTTCCTATTCGTTGATCTTAGTTCTTTTGCTTGTGCAATCGCACCAGTGTTGTCACAATAAATGGTTATTTAACAACTAGCACTCGGAACTACTCCTAGCTCCTTCAGGAACTCAGAAATTGCGACAGCTTCCTTCACAGCTTCCGATCCAGCAATGTACCCCGCTTCAGTAGTCGAGTCTGCAGTAGTAGCCTATTTGGAACTCTCCCAGCTCACTGCTCCTCCATTGAAAACAAAAGAGTATCCAGACAGAGATTTGAAATCATCAACATCTGTCGGAAAACTAGCATCGGTGTACCTAGTGGCAACCAGCTCATTACTCCCACCATATACTAAGAAGTAATCTTTAGTACGTCTGAGGTACTTGAGAATACTCTTGACTACTTTCCAGTGTTCCTCACAAGGATTCTGCTGGAACTTGCAAGTCATACTAAGTGCAAAGACCATATCTAGCCTAGTACAGGTCATGGCATACATGATAGATCCTATATCTTAAGCATACGGGATCCTCTTCATGCGTTCAAGTTCTACAACACTAGAAGGGCAGCCATTCTTAGATAACTTGATGTCTTGACCCATTGGAAGACCGCCTTTCTTGGAATTCTCCATTGAAAAACGTCTAAGCACTTTGTCTATGTAGATTGACTGTGACAGCCCCAACAATCTATTAGGTCTATCTCTATAGATCCTAATTTCCAGAATGTAGCAGGCTTCACCTAAATACTTCATCATGAAGGTCTTGGACAACCATTCCTTAACTGACTGCATAAGGGCCCTATTGTCTCTCATTATCAATATGTCATCAACATATATAATAATGAAGACAATGCCCTCATCCTTGCGTTTGATATAAACACAAGGAACCTCTTTGCTTCTGACGAAATCAAATGACTTGATAGCCTTATCAAAGCAAATGTTCCAACTCCTAGAGGCTTGCTTAAGTCCATAAATGGACTTCTTGAGCCTGCACACAACATTTGGTCTGGACTCACATGAAAAACCCTCGGGTTGTTTTATATACACTTCCTCAACTAGATCACCATTGAGGAGTGCAGTCTTGACGTCCATCTGCCAAATGTCATAGTCATAATGTGCAGCTAATCGCAAGCAAAGTCCGAATAGACTTTATCTTAGCCATCGGTGAAAAAGTTTCATCATAATCAACACCGGAACGCTGAGTAAAACCTTTAGCCACTAACCTAGCTTTATAAGTCTGAATCTTGCCAGATGCATCAATCTTCTTCTTGAAGACCCATTTTCATCCTATGGGTTTGACCCCATTTGGCAAATCAACCAAGTTCCACACTTGATTGATATACATAGATTTCATTTCGGATTTCATTTCGGATTTCATGGCTTCTTGCCATCTCTTCGAATCAATGTCTAGCATTGCTTCGTTATAGGTTGTAGGCTCATTGTCGTTTGGAATATCTAACTCATTTTGTGTTTCCACAAGTAGATTTAGTCTTTTCGGAGCACGATGAGTTCTAGTAGACCTACGGAGTTGCATGTCTTGCAATCCAGTTTCAGGTATGTTCTGGTTGTGAGAAGGTTCTTGTGCGCTGATTGATCCACCAACATTAGAACTTTCAGGAATATCATTTTTATGTCTTTCATGAATGGGAGTAGGTGTAGTCCCTGCACTTGCTCCCAAGGTCTGTTGTCACGCCCCGACTTTTCCTAAGTCTTTACTTAGGGCGTGATGGCACCTGGACAATTACTTCCCACCAGGAGCACCATTAAATTCTCTTCATTTAGAAATTTGAACTTATAATTCAAATACGGAGCTATTAATAAAAATAATAATAAAAAATATGTTTATGACTTTATTAAAAACATAACGCGAGCTCATGCTCGTGCAAATATTGTCTCTACATAGACATACTGACAAAGATTACTCTAAGTTGGAAGGGAGACCATTCCACACGGGCATTTCCCGAGACAACTGGGCGACATTACGAACTTTGTGAGTACCAAGCGAAAGCAATGGACTTGGTATGACAAGAGGCTGCGGGACGATCGCTAGCCTTGGCGTGGAGTCTTTCCTTTATCACGCTTTCCTGAAACATGTTAAATAAAGAGTCAGCCCTACCATCCAAATTGAGTGAGAACCTTACCCTGCAATTCAAAGTAACACCACAATATTCCAAGTGCAATCACATTATAACGTAATAAGCATATTGCAAAAACATATCAGGTTACAACACTTTTAAATATGCAACATCTCCTCATTGGAAATTCTCGGTTTAACTAACACTTCATTTTATCTCGTATTATACGCTAAGACATTCTCCTGCATTTCCATATGTTTATTACATTTATATATTTGTGAACGCGTATTCACTTTTCATATTTGTATATAGGTGAATATGTATTCATCTTTCATATTTGTTGCGGCGTGCAACCCGATCCATTATATTTATGTATTTGTGAACACGTATTCACTTTACGTTTTGTTGCGGCGTGCAACCCGATCCATTATATTTACGTATTTGTGAACACGTATTCACTTTATGTTTTGTTGCGGCGTGCAACCCGATCCATTATATTTACGTATTTGTGAACACGTATTCACTTTACGTTTTGTTGCGGCGTGCAACCCGATCCATTATGTTTACGTATTTGTGAACGCGTATTCACTTTACGTTTTGTTGCGGCGTGCAACCCGATCCATTATGTTTACGTATTTGTGAACGCGTATTCACTTTACGTTTTGTTGCGGCGTGCAACCCGATCCATTATGTTTACGTATTTGTGAACGCGTATTCACTTTACGTTTTGTTGCGGCGTGCAACCCGATTCATTATATTTACGTATTTGTGAACACGTATTCACTTTACGTTTTGTTGCGGCGTGCAACCCGATCCATTATGTTTATATTTATATATTTATGTGAACACGTATTCACTTTTCATATTTTTCAGAAGATTGAATAAATAATATTCTCTTTCCCAACATTCTGTCATTCATACTTGTAACGATTATAACTTTTTAACCACAACTCCAACTAAGGTGTTTCTCGAGCGGAAACTAAGGTAAGACGGGGATCTTCCAATGTACCAAATTTCATTTAAAACTACTTTGGGTAACTAACACAAATTTATCCTCAAAACAGCCCCATAAAATTTGTTTCGGCAGAATTTTTATTAAACAACACCCAATCTTAGAATAGTCATAACTCCTAATCTGTAAACCCGTTCAAGCCCCATAATATCTCAAAACGACGAGAACAGAGAGATACACGTCTCCATGTGAACCATCCTTTCATATTCTGTACCATTTGGTACAGTTTTACACTTTTATTCGCTGCCCTTCCTGGATCTCGATAGATCCGAGGCAGAAACTTCAAACAGCGATAACTCTCAATACGTAAGTCGGATAGACCCCCGTAAGGTCTCAAAATGTCCAAAACAAAGAGATCTAGAACTTTCATTTAGAAACAATTTTCATATTCCCCACAGATTAGTACAGTTTTACGTTTCAACGTCCTGCCCTTCTGAATTCCGACGAATCCGAGGCAGCAACTTCAAACTACAATAACTCTCAACTCGTAAGTCCGTTATAATAAAACTTTATATATATCTGTCCAAAACAGAGAGATTTACAACTATATAAATTTTCATATAATTCTAATAAGTAAAACTCAATAAAAACAGTCCGTAATTATGCCTTTCCGAATTTCGGCCAAATCTAAGGTAGAAATTTTGAACTACGATAACTTTCAAACCGTATGTTCATTTTACCTCATTTTTGGTTCTATATGATCATATTAGAGAGGTGTACCACTCTTCCGAATTTCATCAAATTCTAACAATTATAATTCAGTGAGAACAGTTCGTAAAGTTCATGACGCAACTAGTTATCTTAAACAATCAAAAGTTTAATATTTCTTTTCAACACTCAATTCTTATTCTAACATGTATTGAACTAAAAATAAAGGATGTTACCAAGAATTTCTGAGTGAGAAAACTCACCTTGTAAGTGTGAAGATTATTGTTGTGTGGTTGCTAAAATTATCCTTACTCTCTAGTATTTTGCTTCTTGTTCTTCTTGCCCTCTTGGTATTTTTTTCCTCTTCTTTTCACTTGTTTTTTTCTGATTTTCTAATCTTTGTGGTAAGTACTTTGTTTGTGTATAAGTAAGGGTGTTTGTATAACATATGGAGGTGGAAAGACAAGAGTTGAGGAAGATGAAAATGTGGAGGGGAAATGTGCATGTATGGCTCTTAATGCCATTACTATCATTTTTCTAAAGGCAGATTGTGGCCCTTAATGCCATTATAATATAGCGAGAGAAGGATTGTCACACCTAGAATGTTCTTTTGTGCATATCCTTCACGTTAAGATGCCTCTCCTCAAGTACTTAATAAAAGGTTTTTTTTTTTGCTCTATACCTTATGTTTTCTCTAGGCTAATAAATATAGTGCGGAGATCTTTCTTCTTCTCGTTATAAAATTTTATGTCTTACACGATAACAATTTGGAAATGTCAATTAACTAACAGAGAGTACAATTGAAAAAGAAAAAAAATAGTAACCCAACAAATTTCCCTACTACTATTATTATTATTATTATTATTATTATTATTATTATTATTATTATTATTATTATTATTGTTATTGTAACAACAATTTGGGACTTCACATTCTCCCTTCCTTAAGCAACATTCGTCCTCGAATGTGAATAAGGTCGTAACATAATCACCTAGACACACAACAAATTTCGGAATTTTACATTCTTGTAACAATAATTTGGGACTTCACATTCTCCCTTCCTTAAGAAGCATTCGTCCTCGAATGTGAATAAGGTCGTAACATAATCACATAGACACACAACAAATTTCGGAACTTAATCACATAGACACACAACAAATTTCGGAACTTTACATTCTTGTAACAATAATTTGGGACTTCACATCTGTGCATGTGGATCTTGCATTTCTGCATCTCTCCTCGTAGCACTCCCACTAGACGAATGACATATCCGAAATACCCAATCTTCGCCAAAAGCTCCCACTGAATCTTTGCCTTTATCATCCGACAAAGAATCAACCTCTATGTTACTCTGTTCTTGAACTTCTTCAAGTTCTACCTCTGTGCAACTCTCTTCCTTGTAGACATATTCATATTCAAGAAAAGTTGCATTCCTGGAAACAATTATCTTATGTTCTCCAGGAAGATAGAAATAGTATCCCTTATTTTCCTTCGGGTACCCAACAAAGTAATATTTCTCACTCTTAGATTTCAACTTATCAGTGATCAACTTCTTGACATATGCAGGACACCCCCAGGGCCTCATGCTTTGCCACACCATAACTCATATGGTGTCTTTCAACTGATTTAGATAGAACTCTGTTTAGAACATATATCGAGGTTAAGATAGCGTATCCCCAAAGGTATATCAGAAGAGCAAGAAAACTCATCATGGATCAAACCATGTCAAGTAAGGTTCGATTTCTCCTCTCGGCAACACCATTCATCTGTGGTGTTCCACGAGGTGTCCATTCAAAATGAACTCCATGTAGCTTTAAGTATTCAAGAAATTATTTACTCAAGTATTCACCCGCACGGTCAGATCGGAGAGTCTTGATACTATTTGAGAGTTGTTTCTCAACTTCACACTTAAACTCCCTAAACTTCTCGAAAGCCTCGGATTTATGTCTCATAAGATACACATATTCATACCTCGTCAAGTAATCTGTGAAAGTAATGAAGTACGAGAAACCTTCTCTAGCTTGAGTCGAAAATGGTCCACATACGTCCGTATGTACCAACTCAAGCACCTCCTTGGCACGGATCCCCTTTCCAGAAAGAGGTTTAATGATTATCTTACCTTTCAAACAGGATTCACAATTACCATAAGATTGTAAGTCAAATGGTTCGAGGTAATTTAATTTCCTCAACCGTTCTATCCGCGTTTGATTGATATGACCAAGTCTGCAATGCCACAAGTAGGTAGAATTTCTTTCATTTAACTTTGCTATTTTATTTTGTACATTGAAAATTTCCCTGCGACAGTTTAATGTATACAATCCATTCACAAGAGGCGCAATTCCATACACAACATTATCAAAAGCTAAAATCATATTGCCATTACTAATGTTTGAGGAAAAACACTCAATGTCAAGTACAAGAATGAAAATAATGTTCCTTGTCAAAAAAGGAACATAATAACAATTATTTAACATCAAAAATCTGCCAAAAGGTAAATCTAGTTTATAAGTTTCCACGCGCTCAGCAACAATTCATGCTCCATTTCCAACGCGCAGGTCCACCTCTCGAGGCCCGACCTTCCTGCTATCAGCTAGCCCCTGCACATTTATACAAATGTGTGAGCCACAAGCGGTATCAAGTACCCATGAATGAAAATCATTTATAGATAGATTAATTTCAATTACAAACATACCTTGTCCAGCAGGAGCAGCAGCACCGGGTGCTCTACCTCCTCCTGGAGCCGTGCAATCCTTCCTTCAGTGTCCCTTCCTATTGCAGTTCATGCAAACATCCTGTGCCGGGAACTTCTTCTTCTTCTTTCCCCCTCCCTGGGGCTTCATTGATGCGGGCGCAGCGATAGCTTTGCCCTTCTTCTTCTTTGCCCTTTACCTTTCGGTTTGGGCTGAGAAGAAGACCCTACCATGAGAACAGCTTTGCCCCTAGAGGTCTGAGACTCAAAAGTCTTTAGCATGTTGTGAAGTTCTGGTAATGTCGCCTTAGTTCCATTCATGTTGTAGTTCACAATGAAACTCTCAAACGACCGTGGAAGGGAGTGTAGGATAAGGGTGGTAGAGACTATGTCGTGAAACTTTATATCAATATAGGCCAACCTCTCAATCAGCTCAATCATCCTCAACACATGAGGTAAAACCTGGCCCCCTTCATTTAGCCTATACTTGAAGAACTCTATTAGGAGGTCATACTCCATAGTCTGTGACTGTGAGTCATAAAGACTCCTCAAGTGGGCTAACATTTCGTTGGGCCCCATAGTTTCATGTTGTCTTTGTAGTTGTGGAGATATAGAAGACAACATCAGGCATTGAGCAGATGTAGCATCCCTATAATGTTTCTCATACGCGGCCTTGTCAAAAGTCGCATATTCTGCAGAATCCTCCGCCAGTGCAGTAGGGAATACCTGATCCAAGGTGTACTCAATATGTTCCTGTCTTAGAACAATTTTAACATTTCTAAGCCAGTCAATGAAGTTGGGTCCGGTGAGTCTGTTAGACTCCATGAGCATTTTCAACGAAAAGTTTGACATTTTTGAAGATTAAGCTATAATAGGAAAAATGCAATCAACAATTCATTCTTTCAATAATACACATTCATTATGGACTGATTAAACATGGTCTTTTATTTAATTAGCTCTCACTATTTTGCATACTTCTACGACCCCATGGTAGAATACGAACCTAAGTCAAATTAAGGTCATAGTGGGCCAAGATCCAAACATATGTTATATCCGTGTTAGCTTTGGCTGATAACTTCAATAGCATACTTTGGTAGGTCTTCAACCAATTACAAAACTAAATTTGCAACTCTTGATTTGATTAAATATCTTTCATTTTAATCATGCGTCTTTAGACTAGTCCGACACTTTGGCGTCAAGATTCATCTAAACAAGCCAAACTCATTACACAACTGCGTTTAAATGCCTAAGTAAATTTAGCCTTTGCAAGCAAACACTTTGGTGTAAATACCTACAAAAGTTTATCATCTACTTTCATTTTTAGCACATCTATGAAAGGACTTCGGTCCTCGTTGACTTTGAGCAAATGCTTTGACATAAATACTCGTATCGCCGAAAAAGATGTTAGCACCCTAACAATTATAATAGACGACGCGTTATAATTAGACTTGTATTTAATGTTTGGGGAACATTTTCAGATTTCAACCAAGATCAACAACCATATGACATACATCATATGACATTCTATCATGCAATTTCTAAGCACATATAGATGGGAACCATCAACCCAATAGACATGATATAAGATGGTTTAATCAAGTACTGGATGCCGCATATCCAGACATTTATCGCGGTCATTAAAATTAAACAATTACTGGGCGCCGCCTACCCAGACAATAATTGTGTACGCTATGCTAATAATTTAAATGCATCACATTTAAAACACTTAGCACATTTGTATATTATACAATAATATACTATTAATGATAATCATGGGTCTATTTGTCTAAACTCTATAATCTATGTCAATGTCAAACGGTCCCTTAAACATTTTCTGATTTAAAATTTTGTTTTTCGGGTATTCTGAAGATTTTTAGAATTTACATTTTAGTTCCTTAAGAATTTAAAAGTTCAATTATGAACCCCTATAAATTCAGAAAATATAATTCTAAACTTCAGAAAATATTTTCAAATTTCAGGGACCTGTTTGCAATTTTCACAACTTAAAATCCAATTTTCAAAAACTTTGTTTAATTGCAGATTTGCTCAAAAAGACCAAATCTGTTTACTTGAAACTTTACTTTCAGATTCTGTTATTTTTAAAACTTTAGAGTTAAAAACAGAATGTTAAAATTTAATTCAGATTCTGAAAATAAATATTTTTTTTAAACATTACCGTCTACAGCGCCGCGGCGCCAACATGCAGGGTCGCGACGCCGAAACTTCAGAGGGCATATTCTGGAATTTTCTCGTCAGCACCGCGGCCCTAACATGTGGCGCCGCGATGCCTCAGAGGCCGAAAGTTCAAAATTCATTTTTAAGCTTTCTGGATAAACAGCGCCGCGGCGCCTTTGGCTTCATCTAGGCAGCATCGCGGCGCTCATGAACTGAGCCGCAATACCGCCCCAAAATCCATGCAGTGCCACAATGCTCTAGAACAGAGTCGTGGCACCTCTCTCCAGAATCACAAGATTCAAAATTTCGAACCTCTAAAACTGGTTTAGGACCCAGATTTTCAGATTTATCACTTGTAACACCATCACCATTAAAAATTATGTTCATCGACCATCACTTCCAATTTTCTTCTCATTCTTCGTTTCAATGCACCATGCCACAAGGGGTTGAATAACGCATATCAACTTAGAGGAGTTATATATTCGAATGATTTTCACGATTACATTATTTTTTTTAATAGATTTGGGTATAAGGACCATGCATTCCAAAGACTTAAGGATTATAAAGCTTTCAACAACACAAAAAATAGTTCTAAACAAATCCTAATTCATATTATCATTAATATTCATTACAAAATCACACGAACAGCCCAGACTCTGATATCACTGTTGGCTTTCGTTGTCAGGTTCGTACACACAGCGAAATTTAAAAATTTATGTTTCAAACCCAACAACGGTCAAACTGAAGTATGATAATGTAATGTAAAATAAAACACAAAGCAATTGTAATACTTCGAACGAAGACTTACATTTTGAAGATTATAATCCAAGCTGTTGAATCTGGAAGCTTTGTGTAGTCCGGGGTGCACACGCAAATATCCCTTGATTTGCAAGCTTTAAGAACTTTGATGTAATTTCTAACTCTATGAATGCTAGGAATCCAGAAGAGTTTTAGAAGAGTTATACATCTTTTAGGTTGTGTGTTGTAGAAATGAGAAAGGGACCCCTTTATTTATAGTTGAAAGGGGAACCAGCCAGGGGCATAAAAGTCATTTCGGACTTTCTGGACGCACCTCAACGTCGCGGCGCTAAGCCCATGGCGCCGCGACTCTGTCCCAATTTCTGCCCCGTTTTCATTTCTTTCAATGTATCGATTATCAATCGAACATATACATAACCTCTTCTAATTACATCATTCAATCAACGGAATATTTGACTAAGTGTTTACCTTTCAGGCCTCTACATATTGACACTAATATCATTAGGATCTTCGTGGAGCTCCTAGACTGCGCCGAAAGACGAACATCAATATGTAAAGTTTAGCTACACAAAATATGTTAACCGAACCTCTATGTGGGAAGATAAAATTCTTTCATTCACGACACACTCAATCAAACTTAGGATTTGTCAAGTGTCTATCCAAATGGCTTGATCATAATAACTCATCCATATTAGTTGACAATAGGACCATATCAAAGACATGTCCACTGCGTTGACCAACGACTTAGTCAACCCAATATCTTATGAGAATCTGAGTGCTCTCTCGAATATTAGTATTCGAGGAATGAATCCTAATATTGGTCCAATCACCACCTTCAGTCCACTTCGCAACGTACCCAAAACAAGTCGCGTCTCAACCTATAAGGCATTTGAGCTTAGGACAAGATCAAAGTACGTTGCTCAATAAACAAGGTGATATTGACCTCAAGTCTAAGGACTACTATCTCCCACACACTGATAATACTCTAGACATATGTATATAACAAATAGCATATCAGTAGGGTATACCAATACTCAACAAGTATCCATGTGTCTATCACGAGCTTTCATAACTCGTAGCAAGTGAGACATACTACATCCCCGAAGGATATGATGCAAACCACATGTCGACGTATAACATATCATCGATATCTCAATCTCGATGATCATTAGTCGAGGCGATTTAAGAGTGTCACGCTATGCTATTAATTCTCACTCAATCAATAAACACGTAACATCTAGGGATGTATTTATAGAATATTATGAACAATCAATTAATAATTCAACAAATGCAAATGTCATAATATTAATCATCATTAATATATAAATACAAGAATGTGTATAAAGTACATGTGTCCTAATACTGATTGTCTCTAGGACATACATATACTTTCAGTTACAACACTGATATCAAGTTGTACTCCACTATTCTATTTTTACAGAGAAAAAAAGAAAGCAACACCTTTAATATTTCTTTAGGAAAAAACTAATTAAAGTTGAAAAAATTACTACCCTTACCATGAGGTAGGGGTAAGGTCTGCGTATACTTTACTTTTTTTAAATCTCACTTATGGGAATACATTGTGTATAGTATTATCGTACTAACAAAGCAGATGAGCTTTCTTTCGTATTTTCAGACACCAAATTTTCTAGAACATTCTTATTCAAAAGATAGTCTTTGGAAATGTGTGTCGCACGTGTACTCCTTATTAGTGATTATAATTTTTTAATAATCAAATAAATATTATCCATAAATATATTTCAATTATATAAAGTTCATAAAAATAATATATTGATTCTATTTACAATACATTAAATTAAATATAGGTCTAACTCATACAAGACCCTAATAGCTTATGAGAGTGTAACGATTCGTTCGGTCATTTTATACTTTTAGACTAGCTTCCACAAAATACTCTTCCCGTAGCTTTAAAATGATATTCTTGGCATGCAGGAGTGTGTATGGAGTTGTCAGGGCCGGCCCAAGACATAGGCAAACTAGGCCTTTGCATTGGGCCTCAAAAAAATTGGGCCTAAAAAAATTATAATAAAATCTGTAAATTTGGCCTAAAATGTGTTATTGGCCTTAAAAAATTAATCTGGGCCTAAAACAAATTATAATACAATAAGAAAATACTTTATCAAAGTATCAAACCTACTTTGCCTGTAAATTTTTTCCTTCAATGGTTCATTTCTTTCTCCAGCAGCTGCAAGCAAAAGTTCTCCTTCTCCATTCCAACTATCATTTGACTATTTGAGCAAGACTCCAAGATCATTTATTCATTTCTCTACTCCAACGATCATTTCTTTCTCCACGCCACGACCAAAAATAAAAACATGTTTTATTTATCTAACTCGAAAATTTGAATCAGGAGGGTCGAAACTAAAAAAAAAGAGTTGAAGCTTTAATTGAATCACGAAAAGGATCTTTAGATAAATTTATCAAAACAAACAAAAATAGTAAATTTGAAATTTAGGTGATTGTTCATCGAATGAACAAGTTAACAATGTAGAAACCAATAATATAGTCATATAGACGAAAATGAAAATCAAAATAGAGATTTATTAATAGAAAAAGTTAACATTGTAGATGACGTTAAAAATTTAGGGTTTGATAGTGTAGATACCACTAAATATATATATGATCCACATCAGTGGATAAATATTCGTGCAAGTTTGAGAGATTTATTAGTAGAAAAAGGTCCGATTAAATTTACCAATATAGATTTTCTTAAGGACGAATCCTCAAGACACTTTTCCTCCTTATTTTACACTCAAAAATTGTCAAACGGAGAAAAATGTGAAAGAAGATGGCTAATATATTCTCAATATTTGAATAAAGTATTTTGTTTTGTTGTAAATTGTTTAATACTCTTTCTAGTACAAGTAAATTAGCAAGTGATAGTATTAGGGATTGAAAAAATATGTGTAATACATTAAGGAGCGTGACATGAGTAACGAGCACATTATTAATATGGGTTCATGGATTGATCTAGAAATGAGATTGTTAAAAAATAAAACAATTGACATACATGTCCAGGAACAAATAAATAGAGATAGAGAACATTGGAGAAATGTATTGATTAGAATAGTTGTTGTTGTTAAAACTCTTGAAAAAAGGAACTTAGCCTTTCGCGGAACAAACGAAAATATTTACCAAGAACATAATGAAATCTTTTTAAGTCTAATTGAAATGATCGCTGAATTTCATCCTATAATGCAAGAACACATTCGCCGAATTAAAGATAATGAAATCCACAATCATTATCTTGGACATAGGATACAAAATGAATTAATAAGTTTGATAGCAAATGAAATTAAAACAAAATTATTAAAAAAATTATGAATGCAAAATATTTTCAATTATACTTGATTGTACTCCTCATATAAGTCATCAAGAGCAAATGACTTTTGTATTACGTTGTGTGGATATTTCTTCTACTCCAATACAAATATTTGAACATTTTTTAGATATACAACCTAAATTTTGTGAAAAACGTATTATTCGTAGAAAGAAACAATTTGATGACATTATTGACAATGAAGTTATAAAATCTCCCGAAGAATCATTTCAAACATATTACTTCTTATATATAATAGATCAAGCAACCACTTCTTTTCAAAGTAGGTTTGAACAATTTAAAATATATAATGATATTTTTGATTTTCTATTTAGTATTAAGATATAAAATCCATTGACATTGAAAATTTAAAAGAAAAATATTTTAACCTTGAATAATCATTGAAACATAATGACAAATCAGATATTGATTGGTCAAATTTATTTATGGAACTAAATTTTTTAAGAGAAATAATACAAGTGGAAAATGATACACCAATTGATATACTTAATTATATAAAAAGACTTGATTCTTTTCTAAATGCGTATATTGTTTATAGAATAATGTTAACAATTCCTATAACTGTTGCGTCTGCCGAAAGAAGTTTTTCAAAATTAAAGTTAATAAAATCTTATTTAAGATCAGCAATGTCTCAACAAAGATTAAATGGATTGACTTTATATCGATTGAAAAGAATTGTTAAACGAAATCGATTATAATAATTTAATTAATGATTTTGCATCTCATAAAGCTGGAAAAGTTAAATTTTAAATAAAAAATTACTTTCGCCAATTTTTTTATTAATAACTAAAAAGGTCTCATTTTGGAATTCGCCTAAGGCCTCAACATGTGTTGGACTTGGACCGGCCTTGGGCGCGGTTCCGCAGGCTATTAGGTGGGGATTTGAGAAGAATAGTAAAATTGAAAGTTCTTAAGTTATGGAATGGAAATATTTTTAGCTATTCGATTAACTACGGTTAATTAATTGTCGAGAAATTTAAAATACATTTATTTGTTTGGTGTGAATATTTTATTCGTAGGAATTTTATTTGCACTCATATAGGTGCAAGTTGGTGAATAAAGTATTTAAAGAGTAGATAAATTTTAAAGTATACAAATGGTTAAGTGAATAAGTAAATTGAGAAAACTATGGTAACGATTTATTGACTCAAGCTCACTTCTTAAAACCTATACAACATAATTGAAAGTATATGTATGTCCTAGAGATAATCTGTATTAGGATAAATTTACTTTTTATACACATTCATATTTATATTAATATAGATTAATATTATGGCATTTGCAGTTATTAAATTATTAGTTGATTGTTTATAATATTCTATAAATGCATTCCTAAGAGGTTACATGATTATTAATATTGTGAAAGATTAATATTATAACGTAAACCTTAAAATTGTCTCGACTAATGATCATCGAGAATGGATATCGATGATATGTGATACGTAGACATGTGGTATGCATCATATCCTTAGAGATGTAGTATGGCTCACCTGCTACGAGTTATGGCAACTCGTGATGCACACATGGATACTTGTTGAAGTATTGATATACCCTGCTGATATACTCTTTGTTAAATATGTCTAAAGTATCACCAACGTGTGGGAGATAGAAGTCCTTAGACTTGAGGTCGATACACGCCTTGTTTACAGAGTATCGACCTCAAGTCTAAGGAATTTTATCTCCCACACGTTGATGATACTTTAGACATATATATAACAAATATTACATCCCATTGTTGTTCTAGTATCCCATTGTTGTTCTGTTGATATCACATTGCTAACTTAATCATTGCTGACTTAATCATGAAAGTCCATCATGAGTTGTTCTGGTATCCCATTGTTGTTCTGTTGATCTTATATTACATCCCATTGTTGTTCTGGTATCCCATTGCTGACTTAATAATGAAAGTCCATCACGAGTTGCCATAACTTCCTTGGTACATGATTGTTTCTGTTTGTTGATCTTGGTTCATTTGCTTGTGCAATTGCATCAGTGTTGTCACAATAAATTGTTATTGGACAACTAGCACTCGGAACAACCCCTAACTCCTTCAGGAACTCAGAAATCACGACAACTTCTTTAGCAGCTTCCGATCCAGCAATGTACTCTGCTTCAGTAGTCGAATCAGCAGTTGTAGCTTGTTTGGAACTCTTCCAACTCACTGCTCCACCATTGAAAATGAACGTGTAACCAGATTGAGATTTGAAGTCATCAACATCTGTCTGGAAGCTAGCATCAGTGTAATCAATAACAACTAGCATCACCACCATAGACCAAGAAGTAATCTTTAGTACGTCTGAGATACTTAAGAATACGTTTAACTGCCTTCCATTGTTCATCGCCAGGATTCTGCAGGAACTTACAAGTCATACTAAGTGCAAATGCCACATCTGGCCTGGTACAATTCATGGCATACATGATTGATCCTATAGACGAAGAATACGGGGCCCTCTTCATGCGCTCAAATTAGAAGGGCAATCCTTCTTAGATAACTTGATGGCTTGACCCATTGAAAGACCGCCTTTCTTGGAATTCTCCATAGAAAAATGTCTAAGCACTTTGTCTATGTATACCGACTGTGACAGCCCCAAAAATCTATTAGGTCTATCTCTATAGATCCTAATTCTCATAATGTAGCAAGCTTCACCTAGGTCCTTCATCATGAAGGTATTGGACAACCATTCCTTAACTGACTGCATGAGAGTCTTATTGTCTCCCATTATCAATATGTCATCAACATAAATAATAATGAAGACAATACCCTCATCCTCCTTTGCTATAAACACAAGGATCTTCATTGCTTCTGACAAAATCAAATGACTTGATAGCCTTGTCAAAGAAAATATTACAACTCCTAGAGGTTTGTTTAAGTCCATAAATGGACTTCTGTAGCTTGCACACATCATTTGGTCTGGACTCGGATATAAAATTCTCGGGTTGTTTCATATACACTTCCCCAATTACATTACCACTGAGGAATGCAGTTTTGACATCCATCTGCCAAATGTCATAGTCATAATGTGCAGCTATAGCAAGCAAAATCCGAATAGACTTTATCTTAGCTACTAGTGAAAAGGTTTCATCATAATCCACACCAGGACGCTGATTATAACCTTTAGCCAATTGTCTAGCTTTATCAGTCTGAACCTTTCCAAATGCATCAATCTTCTTCTTGAAGACCTATTTGCATCTTATGGGTTTAACCCCATTTGGCAAATCAACCAAGTTCCACACTTGATTGACATTCCATTTTGGATTTCATGGCTTCTTACCATCTCTTCGAATCAATGTCTACCATTGCTTCGTTGTAGGTTGTAGGCTCATCGTCATATGGAATATCTATCTCACTATGTGTTTTCACAAGTAGATTTAGTATTTTCGGAGGACGATGAGTTCTAGTTGACCTACGGAGTTGATTGTCTTACATTTCAGTTCTAGGTATGTTCTGACTGTGAGAAGGTTCTTATGTGTTGGTTGATCCACCAACGTGAGAGATTTCAGGAATATCATTTTCATGTCTTTCCTGAATGGGAGGAGGTGCAACACTGCACTCTCTCCCAAGGTCTATGTAGGAGGGTCATGCATTTCTGCATCATTCCTTGCAACACTCCCACTGGCCGAAGGGTGTATCCTAAGTACCCAATCTTCGCCAAAAGCTCCCACTGAATTCTTGCCGTGATCATTCGGCAAGGATTCAACCTCTATGTTACTTTGTTCTTGAATTTCTTCAAGTTTTATCTTTGTGCAACTCTCCTCCTTGTAGACATATTCTTCTTCAAGGAAAGTTGCGTTCCTAGAAATAATGATCTTATGTTCGCTGGGAAGATAGAAATAGTATCCATTAGTTTCCTTTGGATACCTACAAAGTAACATTTCTCACTCTTGGATTCCAACTTATCAGTGAGCATCTTTTTGACATATGCAGGACACCCCCAGGGCCTCATGTGTCTAAAAGCTGACTTCTTACCACACCATATCTCATATGGTGTCTTTTCAACTGATTGGAAAGGAACCCTGTTCAGAACATATATTGAGGTTTATATAGCATATCCCCAAGGGTATGTTAGTAGAGCTGTAAAGCTCATCATGGAACAAACCATATCAAGTAAGGTTCGGTTTCTCCTCTCGGCAACACCATTCATCTGTGGTGTTCCAGGAGGTGTCCATTATGAATGAACTCCATGTAGCTTCAAGTAATTTAGAAATTATTTACTTAAGTATTCACCTCCTCGATCAGATCGAATAGTCTGATACTCTTTGAGAGTTGTTTCTCCACTTCACACTTGTACTCCCTAAACTTTTCGAAGGCCTCATACTTGTGTTTCATAAGATACTTATATCCATACCTTGTCAAGTCGTCTGTAAAAGTGATGAAGTAAGGGAAACCTCATCTAGCCTGAGTCGAAAATGGTCCACATACGTCAGTATGTACCAACTCAAGTACCTCCTTGACTCGTATCCCCTTTTCAGAAAGAGGCTTATTAGTCATCTTACCTTTCAAATAGGATTCACAGTTACCATAAGATTTTAAGTCAAATGGTTCAAGGTAGTTAAGTTTCCTCAACCGTTCTACCCTTATTTGATTGATATGACCAAGTCTACAATGCCACAGGTAGGTAGAATTTCTTTTACTTATTTTAGCTCGTTTATTTTTTATATTGAAAATTTCTCGACAATAGTTTAGTGTATACAATCCATTCACAGGAGGCAATTCCAAACACAACATCTTTAATAGACAAAATCATACTGCCATTAAATATGTTTGAGGAAAGACCTTCTTCGTCTAAAACAGGAATGGAAATGATGTTCCTCGTTAATGAGGGAAAATAAAAACAATTGCTCAACACTAAACATTTGCCCGATGGTAAATCTAATCTATAAGTTCCCACACTCTCACCATCAAATCGTGCTCCGTTTCTAAGGCGCAGGTCCACCTCTCGAGGTCCGACCTTTCTGTTGTCAGTTAGCCCCTGCACATTTGTACAAACGTGTGAACCACAAGCGGTATCTAGTACCCACGAATGAAAATTATTAATATATAGATTCATTTCAATTACAAACATACTTTGTCCACTAGAAGATGAAGCACCAGGTGCCTTCCCTCCTCCTAGAGCAGTGCAATATTTCTTCTAATGCCCCTTACTATTGCAGTTCATACACACAACCTTAGCCGGAATAACTTTCTTCTTCGTCCCTCCCTTGGGTTTCATTGCTGCGGGCGCAGCGTTAGCTTTGCCCTTCTTCCTCAGCGATTTCTTACCTTTCGGTTTGGGATGACTAGAAGAGCTTACCATGAGCACAGTTTTGCCCTTAGAGATCGAAGATTGAAAAGTTTTTAACATATTATGCAATTTCGGCACACTCGCTTTAGTTCCATTCATGTTGTAGTTAATGATGAAACTCTCAAACGATCGAGGAAGTGAATTTAGGATCAGCATGGAAGAAACCCTACTCTGCAGATCAATACCAATTGAGGCCAACCTTTCGATTAACCCTATCATCTTCAACTCATGTTGAGACACTTGGCCCCCTTCGATCAACTTACATTTGAAAAGCTCTATAAGCAGCTCATACTCCAATGTCTAAGACTGAGAGTCATATAGGCTCTTCAAATGTCCTAGCATCTCGTTAGGACCCATGTTCTCATGTTGCCTTTGCAGATCCATAGACAAGGAAGATAGCATAACGCATTGTGCTGATGTGGCATCATCAAAATGCTTTTGATAAG
This sequence comes from Przewalskia tangutica, assembly GCA_029844215.1. Taxonomy (NCBI): domain Eukaryota; kingdom Viridiplantae; phylum Streptophyta; class Magnoliopsida; order Solanales; family Solanaceae; genus Przewalskia; species Przewalskia tangutica. The sequence goes on along the minus strand of CM056733.1, from coordinate 9,328,110 downwards.
CAACCTTGTCAAAAACAGCATACTCAGCAGAGTCTTCAGCAGGCACAATGGGAAAAACCTTGTCTAATACATATTCAATTTTCTCTTGCCTTAGGACAATCCTAAGATTCCTAAGCCAATCAAGATAATTCGGTCCGGTGAGCTTGTTCATGTCCATTAGCATTTTAAGTGATATATTCGACATTCTGAAGATCTGAAGAATTAGACGGATAGGAAAATACAATCAAAATTTATTCTCCCTTTTATACACATTCATTTTAAACTAATTTAACATGGCCTTTAGTTCAATTAGCTCCCACTATTTTAGCATACTTCTACGACCCCAAGGTAGAATACGGACCTAAAATATTTTAAGGTCATAATGGGCCAAGATCCAAACCTATGCTATATCCGTGTTTGTTTTGACTTATAACTTCAATAGCACATTTTGGTAGGTATAAAACCAATTGCAAAGCTTATTTGCAACTCTTGGTTGATTAAATAATTCAATTTTAATCATGCGCCCTTAGATTAGTCTGACACTTTGGCGCCAAGATTTGTCTAACCCCATTACACGAATGCGTTTAAGTATCTAAGTAAAATTGGCCTTTTCGAGCAAACACTTTGTTGTAGATACCCACAAAAGTTTCTCATCTATTTTTACTTTTAACACATCTATGAAAGGGTCTAAATCCTCGTAGACTTAGAGAAAATGATTTGACATAAATAATCGTATCGCCGAAAAGGATTTTGCATCCTAACAATTATAATGGACGACACATTTTTAATTATAGACTTGTATTTAATGTTTGAGGAATATTTTCAGTTTTCGGGGATTTCAACCAAGATAAACAAACATGTCATATATCATACGACATCCTATCATGCAATTTCTAAAACACAGTTAGATGAGAAACCATCAACCCAATAGACATGATATAAGATGATTTTAATCAACTACTGGGCGCCTACCCAGACAGTTATTGCGGTCATTTATGTAAATCAATTACTGGGCGCCGCCTACCCAGACAATAATAGTAGACACTATGCTAATAATTAAATGCTCGCATTTAAAACACTTATCACGTTTGTATATTATACAATAATATACTATTAATGATAATCATGGGTCTATTCGTCTAAACTCTAAAATCTATGTCTATGTCAAACAGTCCCTAAACATTTTTCTGATTTTAAAATTTTGATTTTCAGAAAATTTTGTAACCTTTCAAAATTTATAGTTTAGTCCCTCAAGAATTTAAAAAAATCAATTTGAACCCTATTAAATTCAGAAAATCTAATTTTAATTTTAGAAAATATTTTCAGGTTTCAGGGACCTATTTGCAATTTCCATATTTTGAAAATTCAATTTTTTCAGAAACTTTATTTAATTACAGAATTGTCCGAAAGGACCAAATATGTCTAATTAAAAGGTTTTAATTTCAGATTCTGAATATTTTAAACTTTAGAATCAGAATATTTAAAACTTCAGTTTCTGATTCCAAAATTATTTTATTTAATTTTTTATAAAATCACCGTCAACGCCGCGGTGCCTGACGGACAATAGCTGGAAAAAATTAATTTTAAGCTTCAGCGCCACGGCGCTCCAGAACAGAGTCGCAGCACCGCAGCGCTCTAACGTGGAGTCGCGGTGCCGCCGTCAAACACTAGAAGGCGCCACGGCGCCTCGATCCCAGAAATACGAAATCTATATTTCTGAAGCCCTAAAACTAGTTCAGGGGTCAGATTTACAAATTCATCCTCGTTCCCCTTCATCATTAAACAACACGTTCATCGACCATTATCCAATACCTTCTCGTTTTTCGTCTCAGTGCACCATGTTCGAAATGAACCAGTTACACACGTTGACTTAGAAGAGTTAGATTGGAATAACCTCCTCGATTACATCATTGTTTAACAGATCCGGAGACAATGATTATGCGTTCTTAAGATTTTAAGGTTTTAAACCTTCTTAACGACAAAAAATAGATTTAGACGAATCCTAACCCATATAATCATTAATATTTATTATATAATCACACAAAATAGTCCAGACTCTGATACCACTGTAAGGTTTTATCGGGCTCAGTAGCGTGGGCTTTTACAGAATAATATACTTTGATCCTGTCCTAAGCTCAAATGCCTTATAGGTTGAGACGCGGCTTGTATTGGGTATATTGTGATGTAGATTAAAGGTGGTAGTTGAGCCATGATTAGGATTCATTCCTGGAATGTATCTTCGAGAGAACACTCAAATTCTCATATGCTATTAGGTTGACTAAGTCGTTGGCCAACGCAGTAGACATATCTATGATATGATCTTGTTGTCAACTAATATAGATGATATATAATGATCAAGCTATTTGGATAGACACTTGGCAGATACTAGGCTTGATCGAGTGTGTCGTGAATGAAAGGATTTTATCTACCCACATAGAGGTTCCGTTCACAGGTTTCATGTAACTATACTTCACATATTGAGTTCGTCTTCCGGCGCCATCTAGGAGTTCCGTGTAGACCCTAATGATATTAGTGTCGATATGTGAAGGCTTGTAGGGTAACACTAAGTCTATTGTTTCGTCGATTCAAGGATGTAATCAGAGAGAATATAAATGTTCGATTTATAATCGAGACAATAGAATAAATAATGATTATTTAATTAAATCGAGATGATGTTTCAGATTTAATTAAAATATAAACGAGCCAGAATTGGACCAGGGCCGCGACTCGTGGGACCCAGGGCCCCGGTGCCTCCCACTCAGCACCACGCCACCACATGTCCAGTGGGTCCAAACGACCCACTCTGTCTCAGTTTCTGGGCCTGGCCACTTGGAAATCCTAACTGATTTTTTCAGCTATAAATTCAATCATTAATTTAACACACCCAATTCAATAGAATTATTCTCTGCTGGATTTCCTATTTTTCCAAAAGAGTAAATTACATCGGAGTTTTCAGAACTTGCAATCGAGGAGCAGTTGCGTGCTCACCCTCGGCGTACACTTGAAGTTTGAAGATTCCAAATTTGCTAAACTGTAAGTGTTCTATCGACGCATTACAGTTTCTGTGTGTTTTACATTATATAATCATCCATCAGTTTGACCGCCCATCGGGTTTGAAACATATATTTTCAAATCTCGTTGTGTGTATGAACCCGACAAAACCCTACAATAATGGCCTAGGGGTTTCAATATAGTACATTTTATATTGGCATAGAAAAGAAAGGAAAGGAAAGGAGAATATCCCTTATCACAACTACTGATGGAAAACAACTGAAGAAAAGTTTTCGTGGAACAAATTACTAAGCCATCAATGCAAATTATTAGTAGGTCATGAGTTCAAGTCGTGGAAACAGTCTCTTGTAGAAATGCAAGATAAGGTTGCATACAATAGACTTTTGTGGTCCGGTCCTTTCCCTGACCCCGTACATAGCGGAAGCTTAGTACACTGGGCTGCCCTTTTGAAATTACTAAGGCATCAGGTAGTTCTTTTATATTTTTGGTGTTCACTTTTTATATGTTAATTCATTAGGTAATTATGGTAGAAGATGAGGGGAAATTATAAAGAGGGATAAAGAGGTTAATAATTAGTTAATGATGGGCTAATCATTGTGAAATGATAATGAGTGAATGGGTTAAGATTCTGCATTTTCTTTCGTAATGAAGTTGATGGTTTTTGCAAATTACGCTTCGGTTTCGGATTTTTCTTATACACATAACAATTCAATTTTTGATATACTCGTATATATAATTGAATATTAGGTGTATTTTATTATATTAACACATTCAAATTTATGGTATTTGAGTTATGGAAAGTGAGATTTTAATCCTAGGTAATGATTTAGGGGTAATTGAAGGTTTCGAGCCAGTTTTAAGAAATGAGAATTTATGATTGGCGAGACCATTTGTGGATGAAATTGACTAATTTTTTGGATATAGGTCCTTTATGTTATGAGTAAAATAATTTTACTAAAATTTTAGTTATGCCCTCGGGGTTCGGGTTTAATTATTTTGGGTCTATTTTGGGTTCCGGGGAATAGTATGGAAATATGGATATTCTTAGATTCATATTTTAACATAGAACTCATATTTGATAGACTCTAACTCATATTTGATAAACTCTGATATTTTTTGAAGCACACCGGAAAGCAACTTGCTTCTGCGAAAAACAGCCGCAGAAGCTGCCCAACTTAACGTATTGTAAGAATCCATAAGCAGAGAAACTCCATCGATGTGGATCGCCTCAACGCAACAAATGCCACAGAAGAGAACCTCCCAATTATACCCATGGCTCACATTTGCAGACCAACTTCCACAAAAGCGGCTCCGCAGGAACGACCACTAGTCCGCTAGTGCGGCACACCAAAAACTAGCAACTATAACAATTTGCAAACTTTCCACCAAACATCTGAACCACTCTTGAGACCTCCTGAATACAAACCAAACATGATATTCAAGTGTAAAGGACGCTACAAACTCACTCCGCACTCGGATTTCTCATACAACCACTCTAAGGCCCACTTTTCTATGAAACCACCCAAAATACTCAAATTCCATAATTTAGCAAATAGTGACACAAAACACATCGGAACGGCTCAGGAAGCAAACCAAAGACTAAACTAAGTCACAAATGACGTTCTGGACCTACCGAAAGAGACAAAACTAAAAAATGAACCCATATACTCAAAAGTCAACTTTGGGTCAACTAGTTCATTTCAAATCTATCAAACTTGGGGGTTTCTTCCGAAATCTATCTAAAAGCACCTCAGAATTGTGCTACCCATCCGTGTAAGTCACAAACCCCACATAGATTATACAAAAAGATTAATTTGGTCAATTAAAAACATTTAGCTAAAATCGATAGAACGGGTTGTTACATCAGATACTAATTAAATAAATATTTGTCCTCGAACAGAGAGAAATAAAAGGAGAAAAATGCCGGAATCAGGAAGCAGGTGAGGGTATCTACTCCCCATACCAGCCTCAATCTCCCAAGTAGCCTCCACTGGGCGGTGCTTCCATTGCACCTTCACAAAAGCAATCTCCTTTTATCTCAATTTTCTAACATATCTATATAGAATGGCCACATGCTCTTCCTCAAACTCCAAAATCTGATCTAATAACACAGAGTCCCATTGAATAATGTAGGACTCATCGGCATGGTACTTCTTCAACATGGAAATATAAAATACCAAACGAATACCTGAAAGTCCTGGTGGCAAAGCCAACTCGTACGCCACCTCTCCAACCCTCTAAAGAATCTCAAATGGCTCGATATACCTTGGACTCAGGTTCCTCATCTTGCCAAATCTCATCACACCTTTCATAGGCGAGACCTTTAATAAAACTATGTCACCAACCATGAACTTCATATTTCAAACCTTCCGATCCAAAAATGCCTTTTGTCTACACTGAGCTGCTAGGAGCTTGTCCTGGATCATCTTCAATTTCTCTAAGGAATCTCTCAACAAATCAGCACCACATGGCCTCACCTCAAATGCATAAAATCATCCAATGGGAGAACGACATATCCTACCATATAAAGCCTCAAATTGTGTCATATCAATGCTGGAGTGATAATTGTTGTTATAAGCAAACTCTATTAAAGGTAAGAATTGGTCCCAATGACCATTAAATCAATCACACAAGATCGTAACATATCCTTTAAAATTGGAATAGTCCGTTCGGACTGACCGTCTAACTTAAGGTGAAATGTTGTACTAAGATCCAGATGAGTACCCAACTCCTTTTGCAGTGTCCTCTAGAAATGAGAAGTAAAATGAGTACCCTGGTCTAAAATAATATAAATTGGCACCCCATGCAACCGAACAATCTCTGTAATATAAATCTTGTCCAATTTCTCAGAATTGTAGGTCGTTTGGACAAGAATAGAGTATGTAGACTTGGTCAATCTATCCACAATGATCAAAATGTCATCAAACTTGCCCAAAGTCTTTGGTAACCCAACAACAAAATCCATGACTATAATCTCCTACTTCCACTCGAGTATGGACATCCTTTGGATCGAACCACCCAATCTCTGGTGCTCATACTTAACCTACTAGCAATTCAGACACTAAGACACAAACTGAACAATGTCTCTCTTTATCTGTTACACCTCGTAATTTTGGGGCGATAAATTGAGAACGTAATTAAGAAAATAAGATTCGAGTGTTGGAAATTAGTATGCAAATAATGTAATTACGGAATAATCTTGAATACAACAAATGTGACGACGAGAATTAATACAAGTAGTTTAATTTTTCCAATGGGGTTATGGCTTAGTGGCGTCTTATTAAGACTAGCACATCGAATATTTTCAGGATTTAAGTGTGGGATTAATTTTAGTGGATAAGAGAATGATAAGTGGGGACTAGTGGACAACAAGTGGCACCTTGTTCCCTCCAAGTGGCGAAAAGCACCACATGCATAGGCTAAAATATGCTCACTTATACCTATGTTCCTCTCACTTCCCACACCTTATTTTGAAAATCACCCCTTCACTATCCTTCATATCTCTCCTCCTCCAAAACAGATTTTCCTCTATCTCCATAAAAAAGTGAAAGACTAAATCAACTCCCCTTCCAAGATTAATTTCCTCTACTAAGTTCTAAGCCATGGTAACTCCTCACCAACAGTGAATTCGGCAATGCTGGCCGAGAAACTGCTCCAAAAAGTTTAAGCTTTGGAGATGAACTATTTGGAAGAAAAATATGTAAGTAAGATGGTTTTGAACTTGTAATGGATGCATGCATGTCATTGTAACTTGAAGAAATGGTGCAAAAGTGGAGCAGTGGATACCGAATGCAACTAGGGACTGTTTTGGCAAAGTTAAGGTAAGAATTCTTCTTCTTATAAAGTAATTGGAATTAAATGATGTTGTAGTTAAGATATGAACTCGTGTTAAGAGAAATTAGAAGTAAGAAAATGCATATGATTGTATTGGTGTTGTAGTGAGCCGATTGAAGTTGTTTTTACCGATTTGGGGTTATTTTAATTACATTGGGTTTGATTGTTGTTGTTGTTATCGTTGTCACTGATTGCATGTTAAAATTGAAGGAAATCTTGATATTTAAAGTTGTAGTTGTTTATATGAAAATGTTGAAACATGGATTGGATTTTAAGGAGTTATGAGAAGAGTTATGGTATTATGTATATGGGTCGTGACTTTCACAAAATTGTTGGGCATAGTGTATTGTATTTAGGGGTTGTTCTTGTTGAATTAGAATGCTGGAATTTTAGTTATCAATATGCATGTACATTATGGTAGTTGCGGATATATTTCCTAAAGGAATTAAGGTGTAGAAAAGTGTTACATTCCACTCTTGTTGTTGCAGGAGTATGGACTATTTTAATGATTGTTTTATTATGGTTAGAGCAGCTGGATTAACATGAGAAATAGGTGTATTAATCACCTTGGTTGTTGTGCTTGTCGTATTCCATGTATGTAAAGAGAAAAAATGTATAACAATGGCGTATATAGGGTATTTGGGACTGATTTTGTTATATCCTTGAGTTGTGACTTGTTATCGATGTTATTGACCTTGTGTGTGAATTGCGAATGTGTGTATAAGCAGGGAAAGTGCTGCCCAATTTATTATATAAAAAAAAGAGTCATCATTCGATATATAATGTATGCTAGTGATCATTGAATTGATGGACATGTTATTATTGTTATAGGTTGAAGTGCTAATTGAGACGAATTCTAATTATAGGGTTGATACGGACGACAAGCGGTATGTGAAACTATTCCTTCTTTCTTTTTGGCATGATTTACATAATATGAGTGTACGACGGGCGTACATAATTCTAATGAATCCTAATTCCTAGTGATACTTGATATGATAGTTGCCTTTGATTTTTCAGTGATAGTTCATTCTATTTATTCCATTGAGAGTCAAATGATGATTTAAATTGCATATGGTTACTCATGATATTCTATTCGTGCTTGGTGTGATTATATCATTTCACCGAGTCTCGGGTCGGGTATGTTCGTGAGCAGTTCCTTGCATTATTCACCGAGTTCCTCACGAGAGGGTCGGGTACGGTATATATATGATTATTTCACCGAGTCCCGTGATGGGCCGGGTACGGTAAGTGCACATATGATAATTTCACCGAGACCCTCACTAGGGGGCCGGGTATGGTATGTATATGTATATTACTTCATTCATCGAGTCCCAGAATGGGTCGGGTACGGTACATGATATGGACATGTATGACTCTCATTTCATAAGGCACAATTGCATTGCTATCTTTGATTATTACACTTGTCTCATGTTATCTTTTGGCCAGTTATGATCTGCTTTATCATACTTCATGTTTTATATACTCTGTACATTTTTTCGTACTGACCCCCTTTCTTCGGGGGGCTGCATTTCATGCCCGCAGGTACATATACTCATTTTGGTGGTCCTCCAGCCTAGGATTCTGCTCAGCTATTTGGAAAGCTCCATTGTTCCGGAGCCTAGTCATTTTGGTACAGATCCTGTCCCGCCATATTTCACTATTATACTCTTAGAGATATGTAGTCATGTGTGGGTTAGTCATATGTGGGTTGGACATGTGTGGTTTGTAGACGTGTTTTGGTCAGCCAGACTGTTGTAGTTCATTTTGGATTATTCCCTTGTATAGTGGCAGCCTTGTCGGCTTGCTTATTTGGATATGTTTTATAAATTTTTACATTGTCCTTGGTATCAATCTGATTATATGTAACATGTTCATATACAGGTGTCCCATTAGGGCACTTAGTCGCGGTCCATCGGGTTGGGTCGTGACAAAGCGTGGTCTCAGAGCAGTTCGTCCTCGGAATGTATACAGACCGTGTCTAGTAGAGTCTTGCATATGGGTATGTTGTGCACCATACTTATACGCAGGAGACTGCCTTCTTACTCTAAGATCGTGCGATAGAGCTATGTTATTAGGATAATCCCTCTCTGACGAAGTATTGTGTTTTCAGCTATGCTTCCAAAGAAAGCGACAGCGGCCCAGAAGGGAAAATCAGTAGCAGGAGATACTAGTCAGATCCGGAGAGTTACTAGGGCCTGTGCCTAATCTACGTCTGAGATTGTACTCCAGTCGGCGAGCTCTGCTACATCGTCACCTTCAGAGAAGCTTAGAGCTGCAGCAACTCGATTCGTGGGGCAAGATCACCGCGATTCCTTAGGCCCCGGACACGAGCCTCAGCTCACCGGCGGGCGGAGGATAGGGCCATGAGAGATGCGCAGTCACCACGGCATTAATAGCAGGGCAGACTCGCAGGCATGGTCTAGAGGTTGACCATATATCTGATAGTTTGAGGGTTCGTGACTTCTTAAGTTGTAATCCTCTAGAGTTTTTCGGGTCAAAGCCCGAGGATGATCCGCAGAAGTTTATTCGGTAGATGCAGCGTACATTGAGGATAATCAAGGCTTTTGAGACTGAGTCTATTGAGTTGGCTTTGTATCGATTACGGGATGTAGCTGTTAATTGGTGTGTGTCTTGGGAGTTATATAGGGGAGATGGTGCTCCTCCAGCAGTATGGGATGAGTTTGCAGAGACCTTCCTTGACCACTTCTTGCCTCCAGAGATGAGGAGAGTTATAGTGGATAGATTCTTACATTTGAGGCAGAATGGTAGGAGCATTCGAGAGTATAGCCTTGAATTTGATTCGTTGGCTAGATATGTTCCTACTATTGTAGCTGATATAGCGGATAGAGTGCATCGTTATGTGATGGGACTGGATCGTTGTTTGATTGATGGTTGTATGGCAGTGGCTCTTCAGCCAGGTATGGATATTGCTCGGATACAGGCATATGCACAGGGGGTAGAGGACCTGTCACGACCCGACCTCGGGCCCGCGACTGGTGCCTTACCCCGGGCACCCTAGTGATACAACATCAGAGAAAATCAGCGGAAATAAAATCATAAACATGAAACAAGATATAAAATAAGAGACAGACTAACCAAAACGGTCACCTTTCTGCATATATATATATAAATATACCTGAACAGTTACATCCTTTACAAACCCTGCCCACAACAGTACTACAGACCTCTAAGAGTTTTTATAACACTATGACGGGACAGGGCCCCGCCATACCCCTGAATGTACAAGAACCTACAATCTCAGGGAATCATACCAAAGATAAGCCTCCGGAGAAACGGAGCTTCCCAAAACACTGGACTGTGATCCTAAGAGCGGGGATCAACAACTGGTGTACCTCTACCTACGGCATGAGCAACGCCAGAAGGAGGTCGATCTAACAGTACAGTATGTGAAATCAGCATCAGAATGAAATCATAACATTTTCAAACCAAATCCACAGATATGTATGAAAACTAATTAACTGCACATAGTGCCACAGCATAAACAAGAGAAAATAGGTGTAACGCAACGGGTCTTTTCTAGGCTGCTAATGATCGAAGCAGGGCCATTCGCCCATAGTATTATTGTGTGAGCCTAATCCTGGACTTCCGTAGTCCGCATAGGCCACCTGGGCCCGCATGAGGTACTCCTCGCATCGGGGGTAGCTAACCCGTGGCATTTACCTGGACTACCGTAGTCCGCATGGCCACTTGGACCGCATGAGGTATTCCTCGCATCAGAATAACACACCCGGAGTGATTCCTGGACTACCGTAGCCCGCATAGGTCACATGGACCCGCATGAGGTATTCCTCGCATCGGGGGTAGCTAACCCGCTGCACATGTATCAAGTCAGGGGGGTAAGTGATATAATACCAGCACAACCGGCTTATCGTAACAACATAAGCACAACAAGAAAACCCCTTTAACACAACAAGTCTCAAGATACTAACGCCCGTAGTATCATAACAATCTATATATAAGCAGTCATGTCAAGTCAGGGACTCACACCCTCAAAATCATTATGCCCGTGGAACTCCTTCCTCACTGTCGGCAGTCTATGATATGATATAACACCAAAAGGTACACATGAACACCAGGTCCCACCTGGGTCATAAAACAACCGTAATAATCGGCCCTCCATCGAGAGACACGGTAGCATAGAAGTAAAACACTTGCACAACAAAGGCTATCACAACTAGCATAGGCAAGTTTAACATACTCTTAGACTCTCATTTTATGCCAAAAATCCGGGTTTTAACCCCAACGCAATACATACTTCAACTCTCTTAAAAAGAACTATTTTTAAGTACAAAATCACGCGATACTAATACCCGTAGTATCAATCATAGAGTAACTATCATTTTAAGTAAATCAAAACAATATCATGCCTTCTTTTTAAACCAACACAAGACAATACCATGCCTTCCTTTAAAACCAAATCAAGACAATACCATGCCTTCTTTTTAAACAAAGACACTTCTCCTTTTTAAAGTCAAGTAGCAATATACTTTTTAAACCAAGTGGCTTACACTTTTTAAAACAACGTCAAATATACTTTTTAAAAACCCAAGTAACTCACTCTTTTCAAAACAAGTAACCTATACCCTTAAATCAAGTTACTTCTCCTTTCCGAAAATCAAGTTGTTTATAAGTCAAGTCTCTTTACTTTCAAAATTAAGTCTCATAATCTTTAAATCAAATCTCATATCTTTTAAGGAAACCAACCTCCTAACTTTTAAAATGTCAAGTTATCATTTTAAATTCAATATAAAACCATTCCTTCGTTTTCATAAAGTCGTTATAACTAACTTCCCATAAAGCTATTATAACACTTTATGTTTAAACCAACCAAGGACAACTACTCACATTTACGAAATCAAGATAACTTTATTCTTTTAAAGACCAAATACCCATTACTCACGAATGTGGTTTCACAACTTTTTAACACATTTCACATCAAGTCACTTAACTTTAGAATCAAGTCAAGGACACAAAAAGGAATCAAACTCTTTTAACACACGTGCGTCTACCGCACTACATATATCACAAATAATCATGCTCAAGAGAATAGGAAGAATCACATACCTCCTCGGCTAAATCCACTTGCCAAGTCGGATATGCCGCGCGTAGAGTATCAACCTTGGAGTTCGCCCAAAACAGTCCAACAAATCTCACTTGCCCTCTTTCCACAATTTCCTCTTCGTTAACATCACCTCTATAACCCTCCTACAAGCTCGTCAACATATTTCCTTCTTGCCGCCTTTCCGAAATTTCTCTAGGCCTTGGTTTTTCCTTGAATTTTTAGAGAGAAGGGAGAGAAATTTTTAGAGAGAAGGGAGAGGGATTTTTAGAGAGAAGGGAGTTCTTGAAGAATGACCAAGTCTTCAAGACTTGGTCAATAAATAGGACTTCCTCATAAAAAGATGGGAGGGACACTTGTCACCATCCCAGGGCCTTTACAAAAAAATATCTTATGATTTTTCCCCAAATTTTCGCAAAAATCCCGCCTCGGCGCCGCGACGCTGAAACCTCCGAAAACTTTCAGTACATACGGCGCCGCGGCCCTGCATTCCGGCGCCGCGGCGCTGCAACTTCAGAGAACTCCAGTATATCCGGCGCCGCGGCGCTGTGGCATCAGACTGAAAATACTCTCCTTCTTGTCTGTGCACTGAACTTGTAACTCCCATAACTTTCTACTCCGATGCCCTATCGACGAGCGGTTTGTTGCGTTGGGAACTAGACTCAACGAACTACATACTAGGCGTTTGAAACACCTAGGAACTCTTAAGGTAACTGGGCATAAACCACCCCAAAGTTGACTAAAACACGTCCAAAACATTTTGTCAACCTATCTTTCTAAAATTTAAATCTTAATTCCTTTCGTACGTTCTCATAAGCATGACCTTAATTACGGGGTGTAACATTCTCTCCCCCTTAGAAACATTCATCCCGAATGTTCCTTCTACGCTTACTCAAATCAGAATATCGACATAGACTCTCTTAACTATTTTTCTTGCAAAAAGGAACGCTCTACATGGCCACAACAACACTTAAGCATATATGTCAATTTAAAATTAACAAGCAGGAAAGTGAGTGTAGGGAATAAGTGAGGATACTTCCTCAACATGTCCTCCTATGCTTCCCATGTCATTTCCTCTCTGTTCTCGTTTCGCCATAAGACCTTGATGGAAGCCACATCCTTTGTCCGCAGTCGCCTAACCTGACGATCGAGTATCGCTATGGGACTCTCCTCATACGATAATCCCTCTGTCACCTGGACATCACAAATCGGGTGCACTCTAGATGGATCTCCGATACACCTTTGCAACATAGACACATGAAAAACTGGATGTACTGCATCCAGATCGGATGGCAGATCCAACTCATAGGCAACCTTGCCTACCCTACGGACAATCTGATAAGGCCCAATGTACCTTGGGCTAAGTTCCCCCTTCTTCCCAAACCTCATCACACCCTTCATGGGTGATACCTTCAGGAAGACCCAATCATCCATCTCAAACTCCAAGTGTCGACGCCGATTATCTGCATACGACTTACGCCGACTACGGTGACAATAACCGCTCCTGGATAAGCTTCACCTTATCCACCGCCTGCTGAATCAAGTCCGGCCCGACTAACTGAACTTCGCCCACATCAAACCAGCCTATCGGTAACCTGCACTTCCTCCCGTATAAAGTTTCATAAGGCGCCCTCTGGATACTGGAATGGTAGCTGTTGTTATACGCAAACTCCACAAGAGGTAAATGATCCTCCCAGCTACCCCTGAAATCAATAACACAGGCCCGCAGCATATCCTCAAGTGTCTGGATAGTACGTTATGCCCATCCGTGGTCACGAGGATGAACGCGATCGAGACTCACCTGTGTCCCTAATCCCTTCTGGAAAAACCTCCAGAAGTTAGTCGTGAACTTGGCTCCTCTGTATGATATACTCGATATAGGAACTCCATGAAGTCTCACAATCTCTCTGCTATACAATCTAGCATAATCCTCAGCCGAATACGTAGTCCTGACTGGAAGAAAGTGGGCTAATTTGGTCAGCCTGCCGACAATAACCCAGATGGGATCATGCTTTCTCTGAGTGCGAGGTAACCCTGTAAAAGTCCATATTGATCACCTCCCACTCCCATTCTCTTAACACAGGTTCGCTCCTTTTCTTACTCGTCGTAACCTTCTCGTACATCTAAATTCTTTCTAGCATACGTACTAAATTTTAGTCATCGCTTCAGTTTCCAAAACCTTGGAGTTACTACCACCTACTTGGTCATTACTAGCTTCAATTTCCTTTAAGGCCATTCCCGGCCTTCATGATCCGATTCTGGTCGAACGTATCCACGAACTCGTATGATGGTTACCTAAACGTGGGCCTAGCACCCTCGTGACCCTACCACCTAGCGTGACCACCTCAAACTGACCCCACCTCATTCCGGGCTGCGGGTTGACCCGCGATATGGCCTCAACCAGACCCACTTCGTACCAAACTCTTGTTCCCGGTCCGAAACAATCTCACTATTCAAGTCATGAAAACCTAGTGGTCTCCTTAGCTCAATTTCCCACTTTCACTTTACGCCACTCATGGAATTATCACACTAATATACCCCATGTATACTATGTACCTCGACAAAGATCACCCGCAAAAATCTTTTACTCAAGACGGCCTCGCATCCAAGGTCTCCACGTGTAATATTCTAAGGCTCACAATTTCCCGGTCCCCAAACTTACCTTTTCAACTAACCATGTTCTCTAAATCACAATTTACATAATGCTATCCGAACATAACACTTAACGTAAAATCATCATATCACGCATACAAATCTCTAGAGGGTTAAGGATATACCTGTAACTATTTCTTCACTTTCCCATCATCACCCTAATCAAAGTCCTGCCCTGCAGGGCGCATAGCTAGAGAAGACGATGAACCTGCCACTGATCCTGAAGGCTGAGTCCCTACATCCGCGCTACCTCTGGTCGGACAATTTCTCACGAAATGGCCCTGCTGGCCGCAAGCATAACAAGCTGTCGAAGTAGTACGACACTCCCCAAGATGGGGTCTACCACAATGGCCACACCGAGGTAGGGGTGGTCTCATCTGACTAACACCCCTTCTCCTCCGAACAATCAACTCAAGAATCGACCGTGGTCGAGTCATCCCACCTGTATCCCTCCTACTAGGACATTCTCTCATCACATGGCCCTGACGGCCGCAGGTAAAACAAGCACCAGTAAAAAGACGACATTTCCCGGAATGACGCCTGCCACATCATGAACACTGAGGGAAAAATAAATCCGGCTGGCTAGAACCTATGTATATCTGTGAACTAAGCCACGAGCTCGACCAACTCCCGAATATCCCGAACGCCCCGAAGCTCGCGAGGACCACTGCATCTTGGCGGAGGCACATATCGATCAGCTGAGGCGGTTCGCCTCGAAAGTTACCAAAGGACCATTGCTCGCCTCTTCGCGATCTTCGTTATTCCGCCGATCCTACGTTCTCGATGCTCTACGCATAAGCCTGTACGCGGGCAATGTCCATTCCCGACTGAAGAGCTACTCTTGTACAACCCTTCACTAGATAATCATCTAGACCCGTGATATATTGGTGCACTCTATACTCTCTGTTTGCTATAATCCTAGCTAGTAACAGGGCCATCTCTTTGTAATCCATATTCTCTGCTCCCGGTCGTGGGCGAAGGCTCGAGATATCATGGCCGCATAGGAACTGCTGTGCTAAACTCTTTGAAATTGGCGGCGACGCAGAACTCCGTATGAAACACCACCTCGGTGATGATGGGCTCGTGCCTCGTAACCTCCGTGCTCTACTCGCAGCCTCCTGCGCCTTGCCGCCTTCGGGCCTGGTTGCCTTGTGTAGAGACATAACTGGCACATAAGAATACGTCAGAGGGAGTCCAACTTATAACACAACTCTAAGGCACGATCTCAGAGTGAGAAGAATGGAAACCAATCCTAGATATCCTGTAGCCTCCTTATTATAAGTGTGGTGCACAATACGCCGATAATCAAGACTCTACTAGACACGGTCTGTAGACACTTTCTGAGGACTAACTGCTCTGATACCACTTTTGTCACGACCCGACCTCGGGCCCGCGACTGGTGCCTTACCCCGGGCACCCTAGTGATACAACATCAGAGAAAATCAGCGGAAATAAAATCATAAACATGAAACAAGATATAAAATAAGAGACAGGCTAACCAAAACGGTCACCTTTCTGCATATATATATAAATATACCTGAACAGTTACATCCTTTACAAACCCTGCCCACAACAGTACTACAGACCTCTAAGAGTTTTTATAACACTATGAAGGGACAGGGCCCCGCCATACCCCTGAATGTACAAGAACCTACAATCTCAGGGAATCATACCAAAGATAAGCCTCCGGAGAAACGGAACTTCCCAAAACGCTGGACTGTGATCCTAAGAGCGGGGATCAACAACTGGTGTACCTCTACCTGCGGCATGAACGCAGCCTCGAAGGAGTCAAGATAACAGTACCAAGTATGTGGCCCGAAATCGTAATGAAATCATAACATTTTCAAACCAAATCCACAGATATGTATGAAAAACTAATTAACCGCACATAGTGCCACAGCATAAACAAGAGCAAATAGGTGTAACGCAACCGGTCTTTTCTAGGCTGCCAACGATCGAAGCAGGGCCATTCGCCGATAGTATTATTGTGTGAGCCTAATCCTGGACTTCTGTAGTCCGCATAGGCCACCTGGGCCCGCATGAGGTACTCCTCGCATCGGAGGTAGCTAACCCGCGGCATTTCCCTGGACTACCGTAGTCCGCATGGCCACTTGGACCGCATGAGGTATTCCTCGCATCGGAGTAACACACCCGGAGTGATTCCTGGACTACCGTAGCCCGCATAGGTCACATGGACCCGTATGAGGTATTCCTCGCATCGGGGGTAGCTAAGCCGCGACACATGTATCAAGTCAGGGGGGTAAGTGATATAATACCAGCACAATCGGCTTATCGTAACAACATAAGCACAACAAGAAAACCCCCTTAACACAACAAGTCTCAAGATACTAACACCTGTAGTATCATAACAGTTTATATATAAGCAGTCATGTCAAGTCAGGGACTCACACCCTCAAAATCATCATGCCCGTGGAACTCCTTCCTCACTGTCGGCAGTCTATGATATGATATAACACCAAAAGGTACACATGAACACCAGGTCCCACCTGAGTCATAAAACAACCGTAATAATCGACCCTCCATCGAGAGACACGGTAGCATAGAAGTAAAACTCTTGCACAACAAAGGCTATCACAACTAGCATAGACAAGTTTAACATACTCTTAGACTCTCATTTTATGCCAAAAATCCGGGTTTTAACCCCAACGTAATACATACTTCAACTCTCTTAAAAAGAACCATTTTTAAGTACAAAATCACGCGATACTAATACCCGTAGTATCAATCATAGAGTAACTATCATTTTAAGTAAATCAAAACAATATCATGCCTTCTTTTTAAACCAACACAAGACAATACCATGCCTTCCTTTAAAACCAAATCAAGACAATACCATGCCTTCTTTTTAAACAAAGACACTTCTCCTTTTTAAAGTCAAGTAACAATATACTTTTTAAACCAAGTGGCTTACACTTTTTAAAACAACGTCAAGTATACTTTTTAAAAACCCAAGTAACTCACTCTTTTCAAAACAAGTAACCTATACCCTTAAATCAAGTTACTTCTCCTTTCCCAAAATCAAGTTGTTTATAAGTCAAGTCTCTTTACTTTCAAAATTAAGTCTCATAATCTTTAAATCAAATCTCATATCTTTTAAGGAAACCAACCTCCTAACTTTTAAAATGTCAAGTTATCATTTTAAATCCAATAATAAAACCATTCCTTCATTTTCATAAAATCGTTATAACTAATTTCCCATAAAGCTATTATAACACTTTATGTTTAAACCAACCAAGGACAACTACTCACATTTCCGAAATCAAGATAACTTTATTCTTTTAAAGACCAATTACCCATTACTCACGAATGAGGTTTCACAACTTTTTAACACAATTCAAATCCTTAACATTTCACATCAAGTCACTTAACTTTAGAATCAAGTCAAGGACACAAAAAGGAATCAAACTATTTTAACACACGTGCGTCTACCGCACTACATATATCACAAATAATCATGCTCAAGAGAATAGGAAGAATCACATACCTCCTCGGCTAAATCCACTTGCCAAGTCGGATATGCCGCGCGTAGAGTATCAACCTTGGAGTTCGCCCAAAACAGTCCAACAAATCTCACTTGCCCCCTTTCCACAATTTCCTCTTCGTTAACATCACCTCTACAACCCTCCTACAAGCTCGTCAACATATTTCCTTCTTGCCGCCTTTCCGAAATTTCTCTAGGCCTTGGTTTTTCCTTGAATTTTTAGAGAGAAGGGAGAGGAATTTTTAGAGAGAAGAGAGAGGGATTTTTAGAGAGAAGGGAGTTCTTGAAGAATGACCAAGTCTTCAAGACGGTCAATAAATAGGACTTCCTCATAAAAAGATGGGAGGAACACTTGTCACCCTCCCAGGGCCTTTACAAAAAAATATCTTCTGATTTTCCCCAAATTTTCGCAAAAATCCCGCCTCGGCGCCGCGACGCTGAAACCTCCGAAAACTTTCAGTACATACGGCGCCGCGGCCCTGCATTCCGGCGCCGCGGCGCTGCAACTTCAGAGAACTCCAGTATATCCGGCGCCGCGGCGCTGTGGCATCAGACTGAAAATACTCTCTTTCATATCTGTGCACTGAACTTGTAACTCCCATATCTTTCTACTCCGATGCCCTATCGACGAGCGGTTTGTTGCGTTGGGAACTAGACTCAACGAACTACATACTAGGATTTTGAAACACGTAGAAACTCCTAAGGTAACTGAGCATAAACCGCCCCAAAGTTTACTAAAACCCGTCCAAAACATTCTGTCAACCTATCTTTCTAAAATTTAAATCTTAATTCCTTTCGTACGTTCTCATAAGCATGACCTGAATTACGGGGTGTAACTGGACCGACATAGAGGATGTCAGCCAGATAGGGATCACAACAGAGGCCAGCATAAGAGGGTTAGGTCGGCTGGATATTCTGGTGAGTTTCTGTCACGACCCGTTCCGGGGCCCATGACTGGTGCCTTACCCGGGCACCCAAGTAGTCATACATCAGAGTAATCAGCGGAATATAAAAACAAGACATGAAACAGTTGTAAAATGAGACACAGTTTTATCTGAGAAAATGTCGCCTTTCGACATATATATATAAACAAAGCCCGGCAGTTACATCCCAACTGTACAATAGGACTACATACCTCTAAGAATATAAATAACTATGGCGGGACAGGGCCCCGCCATACCCTGAATGTACAAAACTATCTATAACAACAGGGAGATCATACCCAAAAGTCGAGCCTCCGGAGAAGATGGAGCTCCTGACACCAAAGTAAGGATCCTAAGGATGTGGATCTAGCACCTGCTTTCCCTTACCTGCGACATGAACGCAGCCCCCCCGAAGGAGGTCAGTACAACAGGTACCAAGTATGTGAAACTGTAAAGTACTTAAATGAAATCATATCATTTTAAAACCAATTTTACAAATATGTACGAAACAACCAATGTTACCGCACATAGTGCCACATCACAAACAAGAGTAATAATAGGTAAACTGTAACAGGTCTTTTATAGGCTGCGAATAATCGAAGCAAGGCCAATCGCCAATAGTATCATTATAAATGCCTAATCCTGGACTCCCGTAGTCCGCATAGGCCACCTAGGCCCGCATGAGGTATTCCCCGCATCGAGGGTAGCTACTCCTCGGCATCGTCCTGGACTCGTTGTCCGCATGGCCACATAGACCGCATGGCCACATGGACCGTACACTAACTCGAACTCGTAGCTCGCATAGGTCCTCGACCCGCATGAGGTATTCTCGAATCATAGTCCTGCATCGCTCGAGGTATACCCGCATCGGAGGCGCTTTAACCCCAGTATATCATGTCAAGAGGTGAGTGATGTAATACTAGCATAACGGATTATCGTTAAACAACATAAGCACAAATAAGAATAACCTCTTTACACAAACGTTTACAAGATACTAACACACATAGCATCACAATATGTCTACTCAACAAACCATCTCACCAGTACTTTCTAAATCAATACAAGTCTTTTATAAACACATAAGTAAACCGTTCCTTTTATCTTTCTTAAGTCGTTATACCTAACTTCCCATAAAGCTAGTATAACTCTTAAGTTTTGTTTAAAACCAAGTATTACTCTTCTTTCAAAAATGATTCATAATTCTTTTGAAATACTTCAAGATTCTTGTTATTTAGACTCAAGTCAAAAGACGTCAAGTAAAACCATGTTCGCTTAACACACGACGTCTACCGTACTATATATATACTTTAAAATATCATGCTCAAGAGGATAGGAAGAATCACATACCTTCTCGTGAAATCCACCGCCATGTCGAATATGTCGCGCGCAGTATCAACCTATAATAGTCAAATACGCCTATCAACGCCTAGACTACTCAGAGGATAATCTAGCGAGAGGGTTCTCTATTCTACGGAAAATCGGGCAAGACTTCCCTACCCAGTAAACTATACAAGTCATCAGAAATACGTCTATGTAAGTACAATTCAATCTTCTTTAATATACTTGATGTAATTACAGTTCAATTCTCTTACGTAATACCCTTCTATGTATTTTATACTTATTTCTATACTTCTACAGATGTATTCTCCAATTATAATAGAAGGATAAGATTATTATTTACCTCGATAAGCCCAAAATTATCCAAGATATAAGTCGATCTGAGCAAGGTTTAGCTCTGTCTCAACGCTCAATCCGCTCCAAGAAACCCTTAGAAGTTTCTACACAACTTCTACTTTCTACTTCAACCAACTATGAAGTTTCTCTTTAGGGTTTCGTTTAGTGACTAAAGGAATATAAGGTAGTATTTCCGGACTCTACGTATAGAGGTAACTTTGGAAATACTATAAGGGATTGACTAAGGTATTTTTTTGGGGATAGTAACAATACTTGGAGAGTATTTTCTACCAAGGGGGGAGGGCTTTTGCCGAGACTACTAGGAAGGGGGGGGGGGGATGTGAGGCTTGGACGAAAGCTCTCTAGAGGGGGAAGGGAGTTTTAAGACTTGAAAGATGATTTGTGGATGAAGAAGTCTTCAACTCAAAGGGGCTATTTATAGGGCTTTCAAGGGCCAAGATGAAGGCAAGTGGAGGGCAAGTGGAGGGTGTGGATTTGCACAAGTGCACCCTATCCCTACTCCACAAATCACTCACAAACATTGACCCATGGTTTAGGCCACAAATTCATGCCAACCGTGCCCTTTTTGCCGTCCACTTGAGGGTGACAAGTGTCACCCTCTCGTTGGTCCAAAATATTTCAACTCTCGGAAAAATCCGCAAAAAATATAAATGACATAGCCGTAATTTTCCCTACGCAAGTTTTGGAAAACGTTTCGTCGGAAAACAATTCGTTTCGTGGGTTGTGCACAAATTTTCGTCCCTATGCCTACTTTAAGGCTTAAGCTTTTGTACGTACGCCCCTACGTACATACTCTGGAAATACGGGGTATAACATTCTCTCCTCCTTAGAAACATTCGTCCCGAATGTTCCTTCCCAAGACAGATAACGATAAGGTTCCTCATAACTTAAACAGTTGCAAATGCCACACATGGCCACAATACAACACTTAAGCAAATATGACAATGAAAATTTACAAGTAGGAAAGTGAGTTACCTGGAGGTGTGGGGAATAGGTGAGGATACTTCTGCCTCATGTCCTCCTCAGCTTCCCACGTCATCTCCTCCCTGAGCTCGTTCCGCCACAATACTTTGATGGAAGCTACGTCCTTGGTCCGCAGATGCCTAACCTGACGATCGATTATCGCTATGGGAATCTCCTCATACGATAACCCCTCGGTCACCTGGACATCGTCAATCGGGTGCACCCTAGATGGATCCCCGATACATCTCCTCAGCATAGAAACATGAAAAACCGGATGCACTGCCTCAAGATCGGACTACAGATCCAACTCATAGGCAACCTTGCCTACCCTGCGGACAATCTGATACGACCCAATGTACCTTGGGCTGAGTTTCCCTTTCTTCCCGAATCTCATCACACCCTTCATGGGTGACACCTTCAGGAAAACCCAATCATCAACCTCAAACTCTAGATGCCGACGACGATGATCTGCATATGACTTCGCGACTCACGGTATCGATCGCTCTGGATAAGCTTCACCTTATCCACTGCATGCTGCACCAAATCTGGTCCCACTAACTGCACATCGCCCACATCAAACCAACCTATCGGCGATCTACACTTTCTCCCATACAAGGCCTCATAAGGCGCCATCTGAATACTGGAGTGGTAGCTATTATTATACGCAAACTCAACTAGAGGCAAATGATCCTCCCAGCTACCCCTGAAGTCAATAACACAGGCTCGCAGCATATCCTCAAGAGTCTGGATAGTGCGCTCTGCCTGTCCGTCTGTCTGAGGATGGAATGCAGTACTCAGGCTCACCTGCATCCCTAGACCCTTCTGGAAAGACCTCAAGAAGTTAGCGAACCGGGCTCCTCACGGATATGATAGAAATAGGGACCCCATGCGATCGACGATCTCTGGATGTAAAGTCCGCATAATCCTCGGTAGAAAAAGTCGCCCCGGGAAGAAAGTGGGCTGATTTAAACCGTCGACGATAACCCAGATAGAATCATGCTTCCTCTGAGTGCGAGGTAATCCTGTGATAAAGTCCATGTTGATCACCTCCCACTTCCAGGTCGGGATCTCTATCGTCTGCAATAATCCACCAGGCCTCTGGTGCTCTATCTTCACCTGCTGACAACACGGGCACTGAGCCACAAACTCTGCAACGTCCCTCTTCAAGCCATCCCACCAATACACAGATCTGAGGTCGTGGTACATCTTTGTCGACCCCGGATGGATAGAGTAACATGCGCTGTGTGCTTCCCCTAGAACCTGCTGCCGAAGTCCTGCAATATCTGGAACACACAACCTGCCCTCAAACCTTAGCAGGCCATCAGGTGCTACCTCAAAAGGACCCTTCCTCTCACGAAGCGCTGTATCACGATACCGAGTCAAAACCGGATCCTCAAACTTGTTACACCCCGTAATTACAGGACATGTCTTAAGAATATAGGTAAGAACTCACAAGTGTTAAGAATTGAGGCTTGTAAAAATTTATCGGAAATTGTGGAATTGTCGGAAAAACGTATTATTATGACGAATGGGAGGGCGACACGTGTCACCCCCTTGCTATGCCTTGGACGATTTTTGGCAAAGGCATAAGGGTCATTTGACCTTTGTTGCAAGACAAGTCTTGCAACTTGAGGCTTGATATTATTGACTAAGGTCAAAGGTCCCACAAGGGTCTTGATTTTTAATGTAAGACTTCATCTAAGCCATCCATGTGTTTATATCATAACCCTCCTAGGTGCTTTATATATTACTACTAGTAGAGGGAGAGTTTTACACTTAGAAAATTTCACAAATTGAAGAACTCATTGGTGAGGGTCTCGGGTTCACTAGCAACAAGAGAGAAAAAAATTCGTTTCTTGTCCATTCGATTCCACACTTTAAACCAAGGGTCTTAGGTGTATTGTAAACACATCTCTATAGAAAAATCTTGGAAAAAGATTGTTTTCGGGTTAGTCGCAAACGAAAACCTAAGGGTCTTTCTAGGTTTTGCTTGGAGTTTTGAAGGATATTTGTTGGTATTGTTCTAAGGGTCTCAACAAGCGGATTGAGGTGTCTTGGAGAGGCTCTAAACTACTAAGGAGCGACTTCGGATTGGAGTTGGATTAAGAATCGTTGAGGTATAATCTTGTTCTTTGAAAGTATTACAAGATTATTCATTTTGTTGATTGTTAGCTTGGTATGTTGCAAGCATGAAATTGTTGTTTTGAAGTTATAAAGATTATGGATTGATTATAGCCTTGGAAATCCGAAATGTAATGTAATCCATTACTAAGTTGAATTACAATTTAATCGTTGTTAGAACCGTCGCATGTCATTGACTTAAGTGTTATACCCCGTAGTTCTGACCCTACGTACGAGAGCGTACGAAAGTATGTAAGACTTAAATTTTTTAAGGATAGGTTGACGGATTGTTCCGGGCGGGTTTTAGTCAACTTTGAGGCGGGTTATGACCCGGTATATTGAGAGTTCCTAAGTGTTTCAAAGGCCTAGGGCGTAGTTCGTTGAGTCTGGATTCCAACGCAACCAACCGTTCGTCGATAGGGCGTCGGAGTAGGAAGTTATGAGAATTACAAGTTCAGTGCGCAGTCGGACAGAAACGTGTTTCGGACTAAGGCGACAGGGCCGCGGCTCCGGGTGCAGGGCGGCGGCGCCTAAAGTACCGCAGGGTCGCAGCGATTCTGAGCCGCGGCGCTGAGCGCAGCGCGGCGCGCGAAAGATCGAGGGATGCGGAGGTTTCACGCCACATGGTAGTGGCGCGCCGAGGCGGGGAATTTGGGCGGAAAAACTTAGAAAATCTGATTTTTGTTTTAAAAGAGGCCATGGGAAGGTGACAAGTGTCCCCCCCCATCTGATTTTCTGTTGCATGCAATATATTGACCAAGGCTTGGTCATTTTCTATCTTTCATCTTCACTCTCTCTCTCTCAAATTGCTCCCCCTTCTCTCTAAACTTCCAGCCCTCTCTCTAGAACCCCAAGAGAAATTCTAAGCCTAAGAAAAATCTGAAAGATAAGAGCAAGAAAAGGAAGCTTGTGGCTAGCTTGTTGGCATTGTTGTGGTGGTGTTCTTGGCAAGGAAGCTAGCAATATTTGGAATAAGTTTGGCTAAAACTTTAAGGTAACATTTCTTCCTTTAGAATTAGTTCTAGTGTTGCATGTTTAGAAGAAGGAACTTGTGATAGTAGATAATGCTCTTAGAATCATTGCATGCTAGAAATGTGGTTTGGATATGAAGAATGGGTTAAGAAGAGATTATGAGCATGTTGTAGCCTAAAAACTACCTTAGAATTGTTAAGTAAATTGTTGTAGACTTATGGGACAGAATTTTGGGTATGTAATCCCCTTTGAATTGTTGGTTTGATTGAGCCTTAAATGTGGCGTTTGGATGATAAATTCGACCTTGAGAAAGGTGGCAAAGTGAGTAGAAACAAAGGAAATGCTGCCCAATTTTCCATAGAATTTAGTGACTTAGAACTTGGATTGTTCTACTTTGAGATTAGAGGTTAACAATCATATCATGATTATTATAGGTTGAGATATTACTCATGTAGTTGAGCTTGGCAAGTGGATTGACCAAAGAGGTATGTGAAGCTTTCCTATCTCTTGAGCATGAATAGATGAAACTATGTAGTACGGTAGACGTACAAGATTTGGTGTTCTTACTTGTTTTGATTATAAAATGACTTGTTCATTTTAAAAATGTATAAGTCCCTTGATTAAGGGAAAAGTATGATTTTACTAAAGTATAGAGTTAATATAACAACTTTATGGGAAGTTGGTTTATTAGCTTCATAAAAGGTTAATGAGAAGAGATTTTACTCTAAGTAAGATAAGTATATGAAGAGGCAAATTGATTTAAAGGCATCAATTGCCCAAAGGCTTTTATGTATAAAGAAGAGTCACTTTTAAAAGAGTTGAAGCATGTAGTACTTGGGTTAAATTCCCGGTTTTGCTTTTTATTAAAGATATGGTTAAGTGCCTTAAGTAAACTAAAATGAGAGGGTATATGAGCAAGATTAGTAAGAAGTTATAAGTTTTATTAACTTATTTTTATTATGATATGATGTGATTTGAGATAGGGTAAGAGTATGTCCGAGGCAAGCCCAAGATCGCCATACCACCTCCTTCGATGTAGAGTATGCGAGGGCCAGCCCAAGATCGCCATACCATCCGCCGGTGTAAGAGTATATCTGAGGGGTAGATCCAAGATCGTTATACCATCTGCACCAGTATAAGAGTATATCTGAGGGGCAAGCCCCAAGATCGTTATACCATCTGCTCCAGTGTAAGAGTATATCTGAGGTACAGCCCCAAGATCGTTATACCATCTGTTTCAGGGTAAGAGTATATCTGAGGGGAAAGTCCCCAAGATCGTTATACCACCTGTTCCGTGGATTTGCTACCCATGATGCGAGGAATACCTCATGCGAGTCCTTATGGGCTTATGCGGGTGAAATAGTCCCATGCCGGCAGGTACAGCCGATGCGAGGAGTACCTCATGCGGGTCCACAGGACCCATGCGGGTGAAATAGTCCCAGGAGTAGGATGGTTTCTTTTTGATACTACGGGCGAGGTACCCTGTTTTGATCATGAGCCTCCTATTTTATGCAGTATTATATATGTATATATACTTGTCACTCTCATTGTTAGTAAGGCACAGTAAAAAGGTATTTTAATTGTCTTCCATGACTCCAGCTTACTTTTAGACTTGATATCATTATTACAGTATTTTCCAGCTTTACATACTTGGTACATATTGTGTACTGACCCCCTTCCTCGGGGGCTGCGTTCATGCCGCAGGTAAGGGTAAGCAGATTGAGGATCCTCGTTCTTAGGATCACTATTCCGGTGTCAGAAGCTCCATTCCTCCGGACGCTTGTTGTTTTGGTACGGATTTTCCCTGATGCTATAGGTATTTTATACATTCAGGGGGTATGGCGGGGCCCGGTCACGATTGCTATCTTTAAGTGCGTGGTCACATATGTATTTTGGGCTATAAGAACCAGTTGTATTATAAATACTTTGTTTAAGTATGTTTATGGAAGGCAGCCTTATCGGCTGGCCAGATATGTTTTACCCTTTTTTTTATGAAGTTATGTGTTGTGCTATGTTCATTGCTATTTTCGACATATACCGACGGTACCGGTAAGTACGATCGCGACCCGGGTTGGGTCGTGACAAAAGTGGTATCAGAGCAGTTAGTCCTCGGAAAGTGTCCACAGACCGTGTCTAGTAGAGTCTTGATTATCGGTGTGTCGTGCACCACATCTATAATCAGGAGGCTGCAGGATATTTAGGATTGGTTTCCATTCTTTCACTCTAAGATCGTGCGATAGAGCTGTGTGGTTAGGGTCGTCTCTCCCTAACAGGTTATGGTGTTTGCATTCACGAAAGCGTGATGACCGGGGAAGATTATGCGGATTGCGTATCCAGGTTGGTAATACTTGTAGTATAGTTGGTATTGTGACATACAGCTATACAGATTTCTGTGTGAGGGTCACATATGTGTTGCCTAGAATGATTTTAGATTACCAGGATTTGGTAAGGACTAAATAGATACCGGGAAGGTGTGAACAGTTAAGGAACTCTCATCGAGGTTTTACGTGCTAGTTTGAGATAATTAGGAGATGATGAGTTGTCGGAAAAAGTAATGGAACCTTAAGAAGCTTAATTAAGGGGCCCGATGGGAGGCTATGTTTGTAAATTAAGCTACGTGGTATGCTTAAGAGGGTAGTACGGATGAGATCCGTGTGGAGTAAGTAATGGTTGTTGTGATCAAGACGACACGGTCATGGTATTATGAGAAGTTAGGGTACCCGTTTATGGGGTGGGATCAGTTGATAGTAGTCCCGCTACGTAACAGGGTCACGAGGGAACAAGCCCGAGTCTGGTTAATCGTTGTACAGGTTCGTGGACGCATTCCACCGGAACCAGGTTGTGAGAGCCGGAAATGGCCTTATATTGTTTGACTTAGTAACTCCAAGATTGGGGGCCAGCTTTATTATGGAAGTTATGTACGTAAGCTAGAATAAGTTTGGGAGTCTGAAAAAAGTCGACCGTAGGAAGTAAGCAACCAGTGTGAAAGAAATAGAGCGAATCCATGAGAACCTTTAGAGGTAACTACACCCGTGAGTGATGGGTGGTAGCCTGGCGGTGTATACTAATTGCGGAGGCGTCTGATCGTGGGACCCTAGCAAACCTAGCGTAATCTGTTATGACAGACGTTGAGGTCATTATGAGTACGGACTAGTTGGCCTCTGGTTATGCCAACGTGGACTACAGAAGAGAGATTGATTCGGTACCAGTTTCCCGGTAAGTCGGTTATTGAAGGGGAAAGGAAGTGAAGTAGTAGTAACCAGTGAATTATCCTTCCTTCTTTGGCATTTTGTTTTAATAAGTCTTTGTGACTTGTTCATTGAGGAAAATTGACGCAGAAAGTAAGTAATACTTGGATTTGAAGGAATTTATGTTAAGTGCCCTTGGAGGTACTTGGAGTTGGTTTGGTGTGGCGGTAAGGGCCACGACCTTCCGGATAATTTCAAGGAAATGTGCAAGGCAAGAATAAAATAAATGCAGTATTTGTAGCAGAAGTCGAGGCATCTTGGGTAGGTTTTGAAAATCTACACGATTTTAAGGCGGTGCGTAATGATTAGATAATTACAGGACCACGAGAGGACTTGGTGATTAGGGTTGTGACACCAAGGAAAGTTTAATGAAGGGAGATAGGTTCTCTCCCCTACATAAGAGAATAGCCTTACGTGTTATGGGGTTATGTGTACCCATGTAGTTAGACGAAGGATGGGAGGCGGGTAGGTCTTCAGTATCGTCATGCCATAAGTTACGGTTTTAGATATCCGTGGAAAAAGTATTGTGTTGGGGGTAATTAAGAACGACGTTACGAAATGGTCAGGGAAGTGTCGTAAGAAAAATGCAGGTAGTACGCATATTTGAAGCATGCGATTATGGATCAAATTAGAAACACTTTACTATTAATGAGCATAAGGTAGGTTATGACCAAAAGGATAAAAGAGAATACAACTATGGTTATGTAAGTTGCACAAGATACAGTTACCCCGGACTAGTGTAAGACCATTAGTAAGTAATGGGCAGTAGGAACACCTCGAGGAAAGGTAGTAGCATCTGTCTTGTGAGAAAGATAGTAAGAGAATACGGAGGGTAAGGGACCCGGGACAACTTGAAATAACTTATAAAGGAAAGACGAGTAGACACTCGAACGATAAGAAATCTTGACAAGTCATTGGATTATGTAATACCGTGAATTGAGGTTGAACAGGGCTATAAGCTCTGGTGAGAGAGGATAATAGGATTACTACTTGACAAGATCAAGGAAGTCTTCCCCCTAAATTGTGATTGGCAGGAAGTCTTAGCCATGCGGCAAGCAAATGAATCAGATCCAAGTATAGTAACCAAGTTTGGTTGCAACAGAGAAAGGGAAACAGGAACCATAACTGAGATTAAGGATGCTCGAATATTTTGCAAGTGCAAGAGAGGCTTCCAGTTATTGGAAGAGAAGTTGACCACGACTACAGTTCTAACCCCTCTTGAGAGACTAGAGGGTTAGGGTATTATTGTAACACGTTGGGTGTTGGGCTAGGTTGTGTGCTGACGCAACCCGATAAGGTTAGAGCTTATGTTTCCCGGCGGTTAGGGAAGCAAGAAAGGAATTACGTTACTCACGATTTAGAGTCGGCGGCAGTTAATCGTACCTTGAAGATTTGGAGGCAATTTCCTTATATAGATTTCATGTGGATATTTGCGTAGACCACAGGAAACTCCGGTATATCTTCAGACTGAGGCAGCTGAATTTGCGGCAGAGACGGTGGTTGGAGCTACTTAAGGATTGTGATATTGATATCCTATACCACCCAGGGAAGGCCAATGTAGTTGCAGATGTCCTTAGTCGCAGATTGATGGGTAGTCTGTCGGGGGTGCAGCCAGGGAAGAAGGACATGGTCCGAGAGTTACATCAGCTAGCAAGCCTTGGGGTTCGTTTGGTTGATTCTGTTAGTGACGGTATTCGGGTTATAGAGGTTGCCGAGTCTTTCATCGTCGAGGAGGAGAAGAGTCTATTTGCGGTAGCGCCTGATGGGGTGCTAAGGTTCGAGGGCCGATTGTGTGTTCCCGATGTGACAGGACTTCGTCAGAAGATTCTGGGGGAGGCACACAGTGCTCGTTATACTATTCATCCGGGGTCGACTAAGATGTACCATGACCTCAGATGCGTGTATTGGTGGGACGGCCTAAAGAGGGACGTTGCGGAGTTCGTGGCACAGTGCCCGAATTGTCAGCAGGTTAAGATTGAGCACCAGAAGCCCGGTGGGCTGTTGCAGGCCATTGATATTCCGACTTGGAAGTGGGAGGTGATAAATATGGATTTTATCACAGGACTACCCACCACTCGGAGGAAGCATGATTCCATTTGGGTGATTGTCGACAGATTGACGAAATCAGCCCATTTTCTTCCGGTCGAGCAGCGTTCTCAGCTGAGGACTATGCCAGATTATATATTAGAGAGGTTGTGAGACTGCACGGAGTCCCGGTGTCGATTATATCAGATAGAGGAGCCCAGTTCTCGGCTAACTTCTGGAGGTCTTTTCAGAAGGGATTAGGGACACAGGTGAGTCTCAGTACGACGTTTCATCCTCAGACAGACGGACAGGCCGAGCGCACTATCCAGACACTTGAGGATATGCTGCGGGCTTGTGTTATTGATTTCAGGGGTAGCTGGGAGGATCACTTGCCTCTTGTGGAGTTTGCTTATAACAACAGCTACCATTCCAGTATTCAGATGGCGCCTTATGAGGCCTTATACGGGAGGAAGTGCAGGTCACCGATAGGCTGGTTCGAGGTGGGAGAAGTTCAGTTAGTCGGGCCAGACTTAGTTCAGCAGGCAGTGGATAAGGTGAAGCTTATCCAGGAGCGGTTATTGGCAGCTCAGAGTCGGCAGAAGTCGTATGCAGATCATCGGCGTCGACACTTGGAATTTGAGATAGATGATTGGGTTTTTCTAAAGGTATCGCCCATGAAGGGCGTGATGAGATTTGGAAAGAAGGGGAAGCTTAGCCCAAGGTACATTGGGCCGTATCAGATTGTCCGTAAGGTAGGCAAGGTTGCCTATGAGTTAGATCTTCCGTCCGATTTGGAGGCGGTGCATCCAGTTTTTCATGTGTCTATGTTGCGGAAATGTATTGGAGATCCGTCTAGAGTGCACCCGATTCATGATGTCCAGGTGACAGAGGAGTTATCGTATGAGGAGAGTCCCATAGCGATACTCGATCGGCGTGTTAGGCGACTGGACGAAAGACGTGGCTTAGTCAAGGTCCCGTGGCGGAGCAAACAGGAGGAAATGGCGTGGGAAGCGAGAGGATGACGTGATGAAGAAGTATCCTCACTTATTCCCTATACCTCGGGTAACCTACTTTCCCGCTTGTTAGTTTTGATTTAGCATTTACGCTCAAGATGTTGTGGCTCGTGGAGTTTCTTTTGCAAAAGAATAGTTAAGAGGGTCTATGTCGACGTTGTGATTTGAGTAAGTCTAGAAGGAACATTCGGGACGAATGTTTCTAAGGGGAGAATGTTATACCCGTAGTTCGACCCTACGTGCGAGGCGTGCAGTATGTAAGACTTAAATTTTTAAGGATAGGTTGTGGATTGTTCGGCGGGTTTTAGTCAACTTTGAGGCGGGTTATGACCCGGTATATTGAGAGTTCCTAAGTGTTTCAAAGGCCTAGGCGTAGTTCGTTGAGTCTGGATTCCAACGCAACCAACCGCTCAATCGATAGGGCGTCGGAGTAGGAAGTTATGAGAATTACAAGTTCGGTCGTGATCGGACGAACGTGTTTGAGACTAAGCGGCAGGGCGCGGCTCGGTGCGGGCGCGGCGCCTAAAGTACCGCAGGTCGCAGCGATTCTGAGCCGCGGCGCTGAGCAGCGCGGCCGCGCGAAGATCGGAAGGGCTGCGGAGGTTTCAGCGGCCGGCCGTGTGGCGGCGGCCGGCGAAAGCGGTTTTAAGCGAAAAACTTAGGAAATCTGATTTTTGTTTTGAAAAGAGGCCATGGGAAGGTGACAAGTGTCCCCATCTGATTTTACGTTGCATGCAATATATTGACCAAGGCTTGGTCATTTTCTATCTTTCATCTTCACTCTCTCTCTCAAATTGCTCCCTTCTCTCTAAACTTCCAGCCTCTCTAGAACCCCAAGAGAAATTCTAAGCCTAAGAAAATCTGAAAGATAAGAGCAAGAAAAGGAAGCTTGTGGCTAGCTTGTTGGCATTGTTGTGGTGGTGTTCTTGGCAAGGAAGCTAGCAATATTTGGAATAAGTTTGGCTAAAACTTTAAGGTAACATTTCTTCCTTTAGAATTAGTTCTAGTGTTGCATGTTTAGAAGAAGGAACTTGTGATAGTAGATAATGCTCTTAGAATCATTGCATGCTAGAAATGTGGTTTGGATATGAAGAATGGGTTAAGAAGAGATTATGAGCATGTTGTAGCCTAAAAACTACCTTAGAATTGTTAAGTAAATTGTTGTAGACTTATGGGACAGAATTTTGGGTATGTAATCCCCTTTGAATTGTTGGTTTGATTGAGCCTTAAATGTGGCGTTTGGATGATAAATTCGACCTTGAGAAAGGTGGCAAAGTGAGTAGAAACAAAGGAAATGCTGCCCAATTTTCCATAGAATTTAGTGACTTAGAACTTGGATTGTTCTACTTTGAGATTAGAGGTTAACAAGCATATCATGATTATTATAGGTTGAGATATTACTTGCGGTAGTTGAGCTTAGCAAGTGGATTGACCAAAGAGGTATGTGAAGCTTTCCTATCTCTTGAGCATGAATAGATGAAACTATGTAGTACGGTAGACGTACAAGATTTGGTGTTCTTACTTGTTTTGATTATAAAATGACTTGTTCATTTTAAAAATGTATAAGTCCCTTGATTAAGGGAAAAGTATGATTTTACTAAAGTATAGAGTTAATATAACAACTTTATGGGAAGTTGGTTTATTAGCTTCATAAAAGGTTAATGAGAAGAGATTTTACTCTAAGTAAGATAAGTATATGAAGAGGCAAATTGATTTAAAGGCATCAATTGCCCAAAGGCTTTTATGTATAAAGAAGAGTCACTTTTAAAAGAGTTGAAGCATGTAGTACTTGGGTTAAATTCGGTTTGGCTTTTTATTAAAGATATGGTTAAGTGCCTTAAGTAAACTAAAATGAGAGGGTATATGAGCAAGATTAGTAAGAAGTTATAAGTTTTCTTAACTTATTTATTATTATGATATGATGTGATTTGAGATAGGGTAAAAGTATGTCCGAGGCAAGCCCAAGATCGCCATACCACCTCCTTCATGTAAGAGTATGTCGAGGGCCAGCCCAAGATCGCCATACCATCCGCCTGTGTAGAGTATATCGAGGCGGATCCAAGATCGTTATACCATCCGCACTGATATAAGAGTATATCCGAGGCAAGCCCCAAGATCGTTATACCATCTGCTCGGTGTAAGAGTATATCCGAGTCTGACCCAAGATCGTTATACCATCTGCTTAAGGGTAAGAGTATATCGAGGAAAGTCCCCAAGATCGTTATACCAATTGCCCGTGGATTTGCTACCCATGATGCGAGGAATACCTCACGCGAGTCCTTATGGGCTTATGCGGGTGAAATAGTCCCGCCGGCAGTACGTGATCACGAGGAGTACCTCATGCGGGTCCACGGGACCACGTGCGGGTGAAATAGTCCCAGGAGTAGGATGGTTTCTTTTTGATACTACGGGCGAGGTACCCTGTTTTGATCATGAGCCTCCTATTTTATGCAGTATTATATATGTATATATACTTGTCACTCTCATTGTTAGTAAGGCACAGTAAAAAGGTATTTTAATTGTCTTCCATGACTCCAGCTTACTTTTAGACTTGATATCATTATTACAGTATTTTCCAGCTTTACATACTTGGTACATATTGTGTACTGACCCCCTTCCTCGGGGGCTGCGTTCATGCCGCAGGTAAGGGTAAGCAGATTGAGGATCCTCGTTCTTAGGATCACTATTCCGGTGTCAGAAGCTCCATTCCTCCGGACGCTTGTTGTTTTGGTACGGATTTTCCCTGATGCTATAGGTATTTTATACATTCAGGGGGTATGGCGGGGCCCTGTCCCGCCACAGTTGCTATCTTTAGAGGTCTGTGGTCACATATGTATTTTGGGCTATAAGAACCAGTTGTATTATAAATACTTTGTTTAAGTATGTTTATGGAAGGCAGCCTTATCGGCTGGCCAGATATGTTTTACCCTTTTTATGAAGTTATGTGTTGTGCTATGTTCCGCTGCTATTCTCTGACATATACCTGACAGGGTACCCCGGTAGGGTACCAGTCGCGGCCCCGGGGTTGGGTCGTGACATTAAGGATTATGGTTATTATAATCAAATGCGACTTGATATCATGTTATGCTACAAATTTGGGTTGAAATATAAATTGTGAGCCAATTGGGGCTGTTTAGTTAGTCATTTGTATTGGACTACCTGCTATATTGATTGTGAGCCAATTGGGGCTGTTTAGTTAGTCATTTGTATTGGACTACCTGCTATATTGATTGTGAGCCAATTGGGGCTGTTTGGTTATTGTATTTCGACCTTGGAAAAGGTGGCAAAGTAAGTAAAAACAAAGGAGGTGCTGCCCGATTTTCCGTAGAATTTAGAGACTTAACACTTATAATATTCTACGTTTGAAGTAAGGCTTTAATAGACGTATTGTGAATATTATAGGTTGACATAGTACGGGCGGGACTTCGTACTTGGCAAAGTGGTTTGACCCGACAAGGTATGTAGAACTTTTTCCTATCTTTTGAGCATGACTAGTTAGCGTATGTAGTACGGTGGACGTACAAGCCTTTGACATTCTTTACTAGCCTTATAAAATGCCAAGTCGGGTGAGTTAGGAAGTTAACTCACTTCTTTGAAATACTAAGGATGTCTTAAGTTTTAGTAAAGTTAAGGGACTTGAAGAGATTTAAAGTATGTGATACTTGTGTCGTTTTAATCGTAAAAGTCCCTTGGATAGGAAAAACATGTACTTGACTAAGGTATAAAGTGAATATAACGACTTTATGGGGAGTTGGTTATATTGACTTTATGCAAAGGTAAATGGCTTGTGTTAACAAAAGGCAAATTGATTTTAAGGTATCAATTGCCCAAGGTTTAATAAGAAAAGGAGTCACTTGATTTAGAAACCTACTTTAATTCTAAAGGTATTGTGACTTGCCTTGAAATGTACTTTGGACTTGATACTATGGTTAATAGTGTCTTGGAAGCTTTCTACTAAAAAGAGTCATTTGTTTTTAAAAGAATAGAAGTATGTAGTACTTTGGGTTAAATTCCCGGATTCTTATAAAAGACATGAAAGTGCCTTAAGTAAACTAAAATGAGAATGTAGATGAATAAGACTAATAAGAAGTTAGGGGATTGCTAACTTGCTTAATTATTGTATGACGGCCAGTTTTGAGGTAGGGTAAGAGTATCAGTGAGGGCAAACCCCAAGACGCTATACCACCTTCTTCGGGATAAGAGTATAAATGAGGAAGCCCCAAGACGTTATACCACTGCGTTACTATCTTCTACGGGATAAGAGTATAAATGAGGGCAAACCCCAAGACGTTATACCACCGCCTGGGTAAGAGTATAAATGAGGGTAGACACCCCAAGACGTTATACCACCTGTTTTTATGGGTTCGCTACCCATGGTATGATCGGAGATCGCTATTGTGATGTTATACGTATTCTCTTGATGTACTCCCATTGTTAGCAAGGCATGTATCGTAATTTTGTTATCATACATGTCTCGGCTTTCTTATAAACTTATGTTGTAATTACGCACTTTCCAGCTTTACATACTTAGTACATATTGTGTCTTGACCCCTTCTCGGGCTGCGTTCATGCGCGAGGAAAGGGTAAGCGGTGGCGATCCACATTCTTAGGATCGCTTATCGACGTCGAGCTCCATTCTCGGAGGCTTGTCTTTCTTTAGTACGATCTTGTCCCCGATGTTGTAGATTTTGTACATTCAGGGTATGGCGGGCCCCTGTCACGATTGTTATTCCTGCAGGTGCTGTATTCACCTTTGTGGTTGGGTAAGAACCGAGTTGTAAAGTTGTACTTTTGACTTTGTTTATATTATGGAAAGCGGCCTTATCGGCAGCTTTGTGTTGTTATATTATTTACACATGTGTTTATGTTGTGTATGTTCATTGCTATTCTCGATGTATACACAGGCAGGGTGCCTGGGTAGGGCACGATCGCGGCCGGGTCGGGTCGTGACAAAAGTGGTATCGAGCGATTAGTCCTCGGAAAGTGTCTATGACCGTGTCTAGTAGAGTCTTGATTATCGGTGTGTTGTGCACCACATCTATAATCAGGAGGCTACAGGACATTTAGGATTGGTTTCCATTCTTCTCTCTCTGAGATCGTGCATTAGAGCTGTCTTATTAGGTTGAATCCTCTCTGACCTCTTCTTATGAAATAGCTATGCCTCCACGGAAAGCTACCAGAGCCCAGAAGGGCAAGGCAGCAGCAGGAGCTGCTAGCGGTACTCAGAGGGTCACACGGGCTCAGGAACAGACTATGCCTGAGGTAGTAGGCGGGTCGTTGAGTTCAGCCACGCCGACAGATTAGAGGCCGAGAGCGGCGAGCTCCAGAGGTTCCGATACTGACCCTCCAGTTCCCGGCCAACTGCGAGTATAGAGACTACGGAGGCGGTCGGTTATTGACCAAGATAGTAGCGGCGGCGCAAACAGAGCGGCCCACCCAGAGCCGATGGTTTGCGGATTAGGGATTTTCCGGATGTAATCCACCGAGTTTTATGGTTCGAGTGCGATGAGGATCCGCAGGAGTTCGTTCGACAGATCTGACGGACCATGCGAGTTCTTAGGGCTTGAGAGATAGAGTGCATTACACTAGCCTCTTCTGGGTTCTTGCGATATTGCGTTGAACCGGTTTGAGTCGTGGTTGCTTTCGAGAGGTGATGATGCTCTTCCGGCTATTTGGGAGGAGTTCTGAGGCCTTTATGGATCACTTTACCTCCCGAGATGAGAGAGCGGGTGACAGATTTTTGACCTTGCGAGCAGGAGAACCGTTAGTGAGTACACTGAGTTTGACTCGCGGCGTGCATGCTCACACTATTGTAGCTAGCATGGCGGATAGAGTTCATCGTTATGTGATGGGGCTAGACCGTCATATGATTACAGCATGCTTGGGGGTGGCTCTTCAGCCCGGTATGGACATCGCCCGGATGCAGGCCTATGCACAGGGGATAGAGGATAGAGAGAGGGAGGACCAGATTGACGCAGGCCAGCCCAAGAGGGCCAGGACATCAGGGTCTCAGGGCAGTTTTCGAGGCGGGCAGCCTCAGCAGCAGACTAGGTCACGTTCGGCCCGGCCAAGCGAGTACTCCGTCACGGTTTTACGGCAAGAGTCGACCAGCCCAGTCGATCGGGAGCGGTCGGGCTCGGGACTACGAGATTCAGGGAGGCAGGAACCGTCACCGATCGGGACCACCCACACCTCAGTGTGCTCGATGCGGTAGGTTCCACCAGGGCGAGTGTCGCAGAGCTTCGGGAGCTTGTTACTCTTGTGGCCAGCTGGGCCATTTGAAGAGAGATTGTCCGTCTAGAGGCAGTATGAGTGGTACAAAGACGG
Organism: Przewalskia tangutica; assembly: GCA_029844215.1. NCBI lineage: Eukaryota > Viridiplantae > Streptophyta > Magnoliopsida > Solanales > Solanaceae > Przewalskia > Przewalskia tangutica. Next base: position 9,290,764 of record CM056733.1, on the reverse strand, counting down.
CGACGGATCGATTCTGGGTCTTCTTCTCCTTACGTGGTTATGCACCGGGCGAGTACTCACGGACCGGCAGCGCGGTAAGTCGTGGTGGTGGTTCCATTCTAGCGGTCCCGAACGCATATATTCTCTAGCCAACCGCCAGATCGTGAGGCTTCCACAGCGTCGTCGCGGTATATTGCGATTTCAGTCGTGATGTTTATGCATTGATAGATCCAGGTTCTACATTGTCCTATGTGTCCCCTCTTATTGCGGGTAGAATCGGAGTAGAGCCGGTGTCGGTAGAGCCGTTTGAGTAGCTACGCCGATTGGTGATTCGGTGTTAGCCGGCGGGTTTATAGAGGTTGTCAGGTATTTATTCTGATCGTCGGACCGCTTGCAGACTTGATAAGTGGAGATGACAGATTTTGATGTCATTATGGGTATGGTGGTTGGCTTCTTGTTATGCCAACGTTGATCGTAAGGACAGTTGGTTCGGTTCCGTTTCTGGTGAGCCGATTATCGAGTGGAGAGGCAACACAAGGCGTCGTAGGGGTAGGTTTATTTCTTACCTCAAGGCTAGGAAGATGGTGCGAGAAGGGTACATCTATCATCCGGTTCGGGTATTCGTCTGAGGTGATGTGCGATTCTTCGATCGATGCCGATGGTTAGGGAGTTTCGGATGTGTTCCCGGATGATCTTGGGTATCCTCCCGAGAGGAGATCGAGTTTTGTATTGACACGTTGCGGACACTCGACCTATTTCCATTCCGCCATCTGGGATGACACCTTTGAGTTGAGGAGTCAAGGACCGGTGAAAGACTTGCTAGAGAAAGGCTTTATCAGGCCTAGTGTATCTCCCTGGGGAGCGCCGGTGTTGTTTGTAAAGAAGAAGGATGGGGCAGCTGCGTATGTGTGTTGACTACTGACGGTGAATAAGGTAACCATTAAGAATAGGTACCCCTCCCGTGATTGATGATTTGTTTGACGATTGCGGTGCGAGGTGTTTCTCAAAGATAGACTGCGATGCAGTTATCATCAGGTTCGAGTTCGAGAGACAGATATCCCAAAGACTGCATTCAGGACCCGGTATGGGCACTATGAGTTCAGGGTTATGTCTTTCGGTTTGACCAACGCTCCAGCGGTATTTATGGATTTGATGAACCGGGTGTTCAAGTCATTCTTGGATACATTTGTGATTGTATTCATTGATGACATCCTGGTTTATTCGCGGTCAGAGCAGGAGCATGCAGATCACTTGAGGACGGTACTTGGGATTCTCGGAGCAGCGATTGTCGCCAAGTTCTCAGTGTGAGTTTTGGTTGGCCTCGATGGCATTCTGGGGCATATTATTGGGGTGATGGTGTTGGGTAGATACGGCAAAGATGAGGCGATCAAGTCTTGGCCGAGACCTACTACTCCGACCGAGGTGCGCAATTTCTTAGGACTGGCAAGTTATTATCGTAGGTTTGTGGAGCAGTTTGCTTCGATTTCAGCACCGTTGACTAGGCTGACTCAGAAGGCAGCCAAGTTCCAGTGGACAGAGGCTTGCGAGAAGGGTTTCCAGTTGCTGAAGGAAAGGTTGACTACGACTCCAGTTCTTACTCTTCCTGAGGGGTTAGACGGGTACGTGATCTATTGTGATGCCTCGGGTATCGGGCTAGGGTGTGTTTTGATGCAGCACGGCAAGGTTATAGCCTATGCTTCCCGGCAGTTACGGAAGCATGAGAGGAATTACCCTACCCACGACTTAGAGTTGGCGCGATTATTCATGCCTTGAAGATTTGGAGACATTATTTGTACGGAGTTCATGTGGATATTTATACGAGACCACAAGAGCCTCCGTATATCTTGACGAGAGGAGCTGAACTTGAGACAGAGACGGTGGTTGGAGTTGTTGAAAGATTATGATGTTGATATTATATACCATCCGGGGAAGGCCAACGTAGTTGCTGATGCCTTGAGTCGTAGGTCGATGGAGAGCCTATCAGAGGTACAGCCAGAGAGGCAGGACATGGTCTGTCAGATCCACCAGTTAGCGAACCTTGGGGTTCGATTGATCGATACCGACGATAGTGGGGTACGGGTTCGTGAGGTTGCCGAGTCTTCCATCGTTGATGAGGTGAAGAGCGGCGATTCGAGGACCCGTGTTGTGCGATGCCGTGATGCAGCTCTTCGGGAGGAGAAGAGTCTATTCGCGGTAGCGCCGGATAAGTCTTGAGATTTGAGGGCGGTTGTGTGTTCCGATGTATCAGGACTTCGTCGGTGCAGGAAGGCACACGGCGCTCGATATTCTATTCATCCGGGTCGACCAAGATGTACCATGACCTCGGATGTTTGTATTGGTGGGATGGCACGAAGAGGACGTGGCGAGTTTTGTTGCCTGATGTCCTAATTGCCGCAGTCAGTCGAACACGAGGCCAGTGGTTTATTGCGATCTATCGAGATTCCGACTTGGAAGTGGGAGATGATCAACATGGACTTTGTTACAGGTTACCTCGCACTCGGAGAAGTACGACTCCATTTGGGTTATTGTTGTGGTGTGAAATCAGCCCATTTCCTTCGATCGGGGCGACGTTTTGGTGAGGACTATGCCGATTGTACATCCGAGAGATAATGAGGTCGCGGTGTTCGGTGTCGATTATATCGATAGGGAGCCTGGTTCTGACTAACTTCGAGGTCCTTCCGAAGGGTTTAGGGACACAGTGAGTCTCAAAGACAAAGATTTCACCTCGGTGTGACGAGACAGAGCGCACTATCCGAACACTGAGGATATCTGCGAGCTGCGTGATAGATTTGATGGTAGCCTGGGAGGATCATTTGCCTCTTGTGGAGTTTGCTTACAACAACGGCTACCATTCCGGCCTCTGAGATGGCGCCATACGAGGCTTTATATGGCGGAAATGCAGTCGCCGTCGGTTGGTTCAACGTGGGCGAGCGATTAGTTGGCGGACTTGGTACAGCGGTGTGGATAAGGTGAAGCTTATCCAGAGAAGCTGATAGCGGCTCGAGTCGGCGTAAGTCTTATGCGGATAATCGGCGTCGGCATTTGGAGTTTCGTGAGCGATTGGGTCTTCTTGAAGGTGTCACCCATGAAGGGTGTGATGAGATTCGGTAAGAAGGGGAAACTCAGCCCAAGGTACATTGGGCCCTACCAGATCGTCCGTAGAGTGGGACAGGTTGCTTATGAGTTGGATCTGCCATCAGAGTTAGAGGCGGTACATCCGGTCTTCCATGTTTCTATGTTGAGGAAGTGTATCGGTGATCCAGCGAGAGTTTTTCCTACTAGTGAGGTCCAAGTAACAGAGGGGTTATCGTATGAGGAGAGTCCCATAGCGATACTCGATCGCCAGGTCAGGCGACTGCGGACCAAGGATGTAGCTTCCGTCAAAGTCCTGTGGAGAAATGATAACCGGGAGGAGATGACTTGGGAAGCGGAGGAGGACATGTTGAGGAGGTATCCTCACTTATTTCCTATACCTTCAGGTATTCCATTTTGCCCTTACTTGTCAGGTTAATTGAAGTGTTCCTTTTGCTTAAATGCTTTTATGTGGCCATGAGTGGCATTTTTGGTATGTCGGGGCTGTGAAAGGAAACTATGTCGCAAATTGTAAGTGTGACTCCGAAAGAACATTCGGGGATGAATGTTTCTAAGGGGGGAAGAATGTTACACCCCGTAATTACAGGACATGTCTTAAGAATATAGGTAAGAACTCACAAGTGTTAAGAATTGAGGCTTGTAAAAATTTATCAGAAATTGTGGAATTGTCGGAAAAACGTATTATTATGACGAATGGGAGGGCGACACGTGTCACCCCCCTTGCTATGCCTTGGACGATTTTTGGCAAAGGCATAAGGGTCATTTGACCTTTGTTGCAAGACAAGTCTTGCAACTTGAGGCTTGATATTATTGACTAAGGTCAAAGGTCCCACAAGGGTCTTGATTTTTAATGTAAGACTTCATCTAAGCCATCCATGTGTTTATATCATAACCCTCCTAGGTGCTTTATATATTACTACTAGTAGAGGGAGAGTTTTACACTTAGAAAATTTCACAAATTGAAGAACTCATTGGTGAGGGTCTCGGGTTCACTAGCAACAAGAGAGAAAAAAATTCGTTTCTTGTCCATTCGATTCCACACTTTAAACCAAGGGTCTTAGGTGTATTGTAAACACATCTCTATAGAAAAATCTTGGAAAAAGATTGTTTTCGGGTTAGTCGCAAACGAAAACCTAAGGGTCTTTCTAGGTTTTGCTTGGAGTTTTGAAGGATATTTGTTGGTATTGTTCTAAGGGTCTCAACAAGCGGATTGAGGTGTCTTGGAGAGGCTCTAAACTACTAAGGAGCGACTTCGGATTGGAGTTGGATTAAGAATCGTTGAGGTATAATCTTGTTCTTTGAAAGTATTACAAGATTATTCATTTTGTTGATTGTTAGCTTGGTATGTTGCAAGCATGAAATTGTTGTTATGAAGTTATAAAGATTATGGATTGATTATAGCCTTGGAAATCCGAAATGTAATGTAATCCATTACTAAGTTGAATTACAATTTAATCGTTGTTAGAACCGTCGCATGTCATTGACTTAAGGATTATGGTTATTATAATCAAATGCGACTTGATATCATGTTATGCTACAAATTTGGGTTGAAATATAAATTGTGAGCCAATTGGGGCTGTTTAGTTAGTCATTTGTATTGGACTACCTGCTATATTGATTGTGAGCCAATTGGGGCTGTTTAGTTAGTCATTTGTATTGGACTACCTGCTATATTGATTGTGAGCCAATTGGGGCTGTTTGGTTATTGTATTTCGACCTTGGAAAAGGTGGCAAAGTAAGTAAAAACAAAGGAGGTGCTACCCGATTTTCCGTAGAATTTAGAGACTTAACACTTATAATATTCTACGTTTGAAGTAAGTCTTTATTAGACGTATTGTGAATATTATAGGTTGACATAGTACGGGCGGGACTTCGTACTTGGCAAAGTGGTTTGACCCGACAAGGTATGTAGAACTTTTTCCTATCTTTTGAGCATGACTAGTTAGCGTATGTAGTACGGTGGACGTACAAGCCTTTGACATTCTTTACTAGCCTTATAAAATGCCAAGTCGGGTGAGTTAGGAAGTTAACTCACTTCTTTGAAATACTAAGGATGTCTTAAGTCTTAGTAAAGTTAAGGGACTTGAAGAGATTTAAAGTATGTGATACTTGTGTCGTTTTAATCGTAAAAGTCCCTTGGATAGGAAAAAAATGTACTTGACTAAGGTATAAAGTGAATATAACGACTTTATGGGGAGTTGGTTATATTGACTTTATGCAAAGGTAAATGGCTTGTGTTAACAAAAGGCAAATTGATTTTAAGGTATCAATTGCCCAAGGTTTAATAAGAAATGAGTCATTTGATTTAGAAACCTACTTTAATTCTAAAGGTATTGTGACTTGCCTTGAAATGTACTTTGGACTTGATACTATGGTTAATAGTGTCTTGGAAGCTTTCTACTAAAAAGAGTCATTTGTTTTTAAAAGAATAGAAGTATGTAGTACTTTGGGTTAAATTCTGATTCTTATAAAAGACATGAAAGTGCCTTAAGTAAACTAAAATGAGAATGTAGATGAATAAGACTAATAAGAAGTTAGGGGATTGCTAACTTGCTTAATTATTGTATGACGGTTTGAGGTAGGGTAAGAGTATCGGTGAGGCAAACCCCAAGACGCTATACCACCTTCTTCAGATAAGAGTATAAATGAGGAAGCCCCAAGACGTTATACCACTGCGTTACTATCTTCTACAGGATAAGAGTATAAATGAGGCAAACCCCAAGACGTTATACCACCTTGTGGTAAGAGTATAAATGAGGGTAGACACCCCAAGACGTTATACCACCTGTTTTATGGGTTCGCTACCCATGGTATGATCGAGATCGCTATTGTGATGTTATACGTATTCTCTTGATGTACTCCCATTGTTAGCAAGGCGCAATCGTAATTTTGTTATCATACATGTCTCGCTTTCTTATAAACTTATGTTGTAATTACATACTTTCCGCTTTACATACTTAGTACATATTGTGTCGACCCGCTTCTCGGGCTGCGTTCATCCGCAGAAAGGGTAGCGGTGGCAGATCCACATTCTTAGGATCGCTTATCGACGCCGGAAGCTCCATTCTCGGAGGCTTGTCTTTCTTTAGTCGATCTTGTCCCTGATGTTGTAGATTTTGTACATTCAGGGTATGGCGGGGCCCTGTCCTGCCACAGTTGTTATTCCTAGAGGTCTGTATTCACCTTTGTGGTTGGGCTATAAGAACTGAGTTGTAAAGTTGTACTTTTGACTTTGTTTATATTATGGAAGGCGGCCTTATCGGCTAGCCTGTGTTGTTATATTATTTACACATGTGTTTATGTTGTGTATGTTCATTGCTATTCTCTCGATGTATACCAGGCAGGGTGCGGGTAGGGCACCAGTCGCGGCCCGGGGTCGGGTCGTGACAAAACTGTTGCCTCTTCACCTCCTCGACGATGGAAGACTCGGCAACCTCTCGAACTCGAACCCCACTGCTATCAGAACCAATCAATCGGACTCCAAGGCTCGCTAGCTGATGTAAATCGAGAACCATGCCCTTCCTTTCTGGCTGCACATCTGATAGGCTACCCATTGACCTACGACTAAGGTCATCTGCCACAACATTGGCCTTCCCCGGGTGGTACAGGATATCAACATCTTAATCCTTGAGTAACTTTAACCACCGTCTCTGTCGTAAGTTCAGCTCCCTCTGGCTGAAGATATACTGGAGGCTCTTGTGGTCTGTATAAATATCCACATGAACCCCATACAAATAGTGACTCCATATCTTCAAGGCGTGAATCACCGCTGCCAACTCCAAATCATGGGTGGGGTAGTTCCTCTCATGCTTCTTAAGCTGTCGGGATGCGTACGCTATAACCTTACCCAGCTGCATCAACACACATCCGAGCCCGACGCCTGACGCATCACAATACACTACATAACCGTCTGGACCCTCTGGAAGAGTAAGAACGGGGGCGGTCGTCAGTCTCTCCTTTAGTAACTGGAAACCCTGCTCACATCAGTCCCATCAAACTTAGCCGCTTCTGAGTCAGCCTAGTCAATGGTGCAGAGATAGAAGCAAACTTCTCCACGAACCGCCGATAGTAACCTGCAAGGCCCAGAAAGCTGCGCACCTCTGTCGGAGTAGTAGGTCTAGGCCAACTCCTGACTGCCTCGATCTTGGCCGTATCCACCCGAATACCATCGGCCCCGACAATATGCCCAAGAAAAGCCACCGAAGCCAACCAAAACTCACATTTGGAAAACTTGGCGTATAACTGCTGGTCCTGGAGAACTCTCAGCACAGTCCTCAAATGCTCCGCATGCTCCTGCTCTGAGCGGGAATAAACCAAGATGTCATCAATGAACACTATCACAAACATGTTCAAAAATGGCTTGAACACTCGGTTCATCAAATCCATGAATACCGCCAGAGCATTGGTCAACCCGAAAGACATGACCCTGAACTCATAATGCCCGTACCGGGTCCGGAATGCAGTCCTAGGGACATCCGCCTCTCTGACACGTACCTGATGATAGCCCGATCGCAGATCAATCTTGGAGAAACATCTCGCACCCTGCAGCTGGTCGAACAAATCATCAATCCTGGGAAGGGGGTATCTGTTCTTAATAGTCACCTTGTTCAGCTGCCTGTAATCAACACACATGCGCAGCGTCCCATCCTTCTTCTTCACGAACAATACCGGCGCTCCCCAGGGAGAAACACTAGGCCTGATGAAGCCCTTCTCAGCTGGTCCTTCAACTCTCTCAACTCGGCAGGTGCCATTCTGTATGGCGGAATGGAAATAGGACGAGTGTCTGGCAGCACATCGATACAAAACTCTATCTCCCTCTCAGGAGGATACAGGAGGTCGTCTAGAAACACGCCCGGGAACTCTCGACTCTGGGCCGATCAAAATCTGTACCTCGATTATCAAACACCCGAATGAGATGGTAGATATACCCCTTCTGCACCATCTTCCTAGCCTTGAGGTAAGAAATAAACCTACCCCTCGGCGATACAGTGTTCCCCTCCCACTCAACAACCGGTTCCTCCGGAAACTGGAATCGTACCACTCTCTCCCTGCAGTCTACATTGGCGTAGCAAGAAACTAGCCAATCTATACCCATGATCACATCGAAATCAGTCATATCCAACTCTATCAAGTTGGCTAGGGTCTGACGACTGCATATGGTCACTGGACAAGCCCTATATACTCGCCGAGCTACCACCGAATCACCCACTGGCGTAGCTACCTCGAAAGGGTCTATGGACTCAGGCTCTATCCCTATCCTACTAGCAACATGGGGAGATATATAGGACAGAGTAGAACCCGGACTATCAAGGCATACACGTCACAACATGAAACTGATAAAGTACCTGTGACGACATCAGGTGAGGCCTTCTGGTCCTGCCGGCTGGACAAGGCATAAATGCGGTTCTGAGGACCGCTAGAACCGGGACCCGCGCCACGACCTCTGCCGCGACCTGCTGGCCCATGAGTACCGCCTCGGGCGAGTAGCGTAGGAGATGAAAACCCGCAAAAGAACTCGTAGGTGACCCTACCCTCGCGCCGCCTCGCTCGGACAGGCTCTCGCAAAGTGACCCGGCTGGCCGCAACTGAAACAAACTCCCGGAGCAGTACCACAATTCCCGTAATGGGATCTACCGCATCGGCCACACTGAGGGGGGGGGTGGTCCCGATCGGTTAGCACCTCTGCTACCCTGGACGTCAGAAGTCCTGGGGCCCTGGTCTGCCCTCGAATACCCTGGCTGTCCTGAGGACGGTGTAGGAGTGCTCTGAGCTGGCTGTGGCACAAATCTAGACTGCTGCTGAGGCCGTCCACCCCGATAGCTACCAAAAGACCCTGCCGTCACGGCCTTCCCGCCGCTGTCAACCCGTCGACCTCTACGCTCCTCGCATCCAAGTGCATGAGCCTGCATACGGGTAATGTCCATGCCTGGATGAAGAGCTACACCCGCACAAGACTCAGCCATATAATCATCTAGCCCGGTGACATAGCGGTGTACCCTGTTCTCCATATCTGCTACCAACGCAGGGACATATCGAGCCAACGAATCGAACTCAATGTTGTACTCCCTAGCGTGCGCCTCTGTCTCAAAGAACAAAATCTATCGGCCCGTGCTCCTCATCTGCGGAGGCAAGAAGTGAGTGAGAAAAGCCTCGAGAACTCATCCCAAGTACTGGGACGCGTGATCTCCCGGATAACTCCCGAATCAAACCAATCGATCGCGGTATCACGCACTATGTGAACCGAAGATCACGGACTCGGTCTCAAGCCTTGATCACTCGCGTGATCCTCAGAATCGACGGATGAACTCCTGCAGATCATCCTCGTGCCTCGACCGTAGAACTCGGGCGCTACAACTCGTAAAATCTCGTAGCCTCAAACTATCCGATCTCGGGTGAACCATGTGCTTCGGGCCTGGAACTGCTGCATCCAACCTATCTCGTTCGCCACGATCCCGGCGATCGGGCCATCTCTCGTAACCCATCTCATCCGCTTCCGGTGTGGACCGGAGGTGCAGTCTTGGGGTCTCATCGACCTTCGGTGCCCTAAACCCTGTTGGGGCCGGCGGCGTCGTGGAACTCGCCGTCTAAGGTATAGACTGGGCCTGAGCCCTCGTGAATCTCGGTGTCCTACTAGCAGCTCCGCCTTGCGCCGCCTCGGGCGGGTTGCTTTACGTGGAGGCATAATCTGTTAAAGGAAATACGTTAGAGGGTCCGACTTATAACACGGCTCTAAGGCATGATCTCGAGTGAGAAGAATGGAAACCAATCCTAAATATTCTATAGCCTCACGATTATTGGTGTGGTGCACAACCGATAATCAAGACTTCCATGGATACGGTCTGTAGACACTTTCCGAGGATTAACTGCTCTGATACCACTTTTGTCACGACCCGTTTCGGGGCCCATGACTGGTGCCTTACCCGGGCACCCAAGTAGTCATACATCAGAGTAATCAGCGGAATATAAAAACAAGACATGAAACAGTTGTAAAATGAGACACAATTTTATCTGAGAAAATGTCGCCTTTAGATATATATATAAACAAAGCCCTAGTGATTACATCCCACCGTATGCAATAGGACTACGCACTTAAGAAGATAAACAACTATGGCGGGACGGCCCCGCCATACCTGAATGTACAAAACTATCTACAACAACAGGGAGATCATACCCAAAAGTCGAGCCTCCGGAGAAGATGGAGCTCCTGACACCAAAGTAAGGATCCTAAGGATGTGGATCTAGCACCTGCTTTCCCTTACCTGCGGCATGAACGCAGCCTTCAAGGAGGTCAAGATAACAGTACCAAGTATGTGAAACTGTAAAGTACTTAAATGAAATCATATCATTTTAAAACCAAATTTACAAATATGTACGAAACAACCAATGTAACCGCACATAGTGCCACATCACAAACAAGAGTAATAATAGGTAAACTGTAACAGGTCTTTTCTAGGCTGCGAATGATCGAAGCAAGGCCAATCGCCCATAATATCATTATGCATGCCTAATCTTGGACTCCCGTAGTCCGCATAGGCCACCTAGGCCCGCATGAGGTATTCCCCGCATCGAGGGTAGCTACTCCTCGGCATCGTCCTGGACTCGTAGTCCGCATGGCCACATAGACCGCATGGACACATGGACCGCACACTAACCTGGAACTCTCGTAGCTCCGCATAGGTCCCCTGGACCCGCATGAGGTATTCTCGAATCATAGTCCCAGACTGCCTGAGGTATACCACGCATCGGAGGGCAGCTTAACCCCCGGTATATCATGTCAAGAGGTGAGTGATGTAATACTAGCATAACGGCTTATCGTTAAACAACATAAACACAAATAAGAATAACCTCTTTACACAAACGTTTACAAGATACTAACACACATAGCATCACAATATTTCTACTCAACAAACCATCTCACTGTACTTTCCAGAAATCAATACAAGTCTTTTATAAACACATAAGTAAACTGTTATACCCCGTAGTTCCAGGGTATGTATGCGAGGACGTACGTACGAGAATACGACAGAAAGATTGGAAAGGAAGAAAGAGGCGATTTTTCCACGGAAAAGTTTCCGGTTTTTGTGAAGGAAAAAGGTTCGTTTATGGGAATTGGATTCCCAGATTTGGTATTCGGACTTCCTGGAATATTAGAGAATTATGGAATTTTATTTTCGAAAATGGTCACGGGGGGCCCCCGGGAGAAATTTACGGGTTTGTGGGGGCCCCGTTGCTTTTGCCCTTTTGGCCGTTTTGGCTATTTTCGGAAGACGAAATATTTTGGACGAATCGGGGCGACACGTGTCACCCCATGTGGCACCTTTGGGCGAAATATGTTTGTGCACAACACCCGGTGAGAGTCGTTTGTCGACGAAACGTTTTCACAGCTTTCGTAGGGGAATTTCCGGCTATGTCATTTAGTATTTTTGCGGATTTTTCCGAGAGACGGAACATTTTGGACCAACGAGAGGGCGGCACTTGGCACCCTCTCCTTGGTGGGCAAAGTGGGCGGCATGGACGATTTGGGGAAGGCAAGTGGGAGATATTTTTGGTAGATATTTTTGTGTGCAAGTTGGCTAGGACACTTGGGTGAATCTTGGCCCTACACTTGCTAGGCACTTGGCTAGATCTTGGCCATTGGTTGGCCTTGGCTTGTGCTATAAATACCCCTCTAAGGTTGATGAACTTCTTCATCCATTCCAAATATTTCCTAAGTGTTAAAGTCCTCCTCTCCCTCTTGTTTGACTCTCGTCCAAGAGCCCCCTCCTAGTTAGGCCTTTGTGGCGAGAGCCTCCCTCTCCCCTTTGTGGTGTGGCGTGGGTACCCCTAGCCTAGTGTTTTCGTATAAATACCCCCCCCCTCTTGGTAGAAATACTCTCAAAAGTATTGTTGTTATGCCCAAATTACCTTAGCCTTATACCTTGTTGTATTCTAAGGTTATACCTTTACGAAAAGCCCAGAAAATACTATTATACTTCCCGTCAGTCACAAAACCGTAACCCTAGGAAAATCTCCATAGTCCGTTGGAGTATTGTGTAGAAGTTGGTTAGAACTTCTAAGGGTGGTTTAGAGCGGGTTGGAGCGCTCGGAGTTGGAGCTAAACGATTGCCCAGGATCGACTTTATACTTGGATAATTATGGGCTTATCGAGGTAACTATCTTGTCCCCCTTTTGTAATTGGATATTACATGTTGTAGGAATATATAGTTAAAGTATACTATATATATATAACTGAACATAGCTTGTGGCAATGTCCTTGGACTTAAGCCTGAAGAACTGAACTGTAATTACATAGGGTGTATTAGATAGACTTGTGTAGTAGTACCATGGAGTAGAATTGTACAGTTAGGGTTAGATGTATAACCCCCGGTTGGCTTGGTAGCCAGGCCTCGATAGAGGAGGAGATTTCTGTTGCGGGGAGGTCGCCGAATTTTTGTAGGTTCTACGATAAGACCTAAATGTTAATAAGCGCCTGTGGCCTTATAGGTGGATGTACTACGTGTGGCGCGATCACGTGGCTTAAGGGGTAGCCGACGTTTGGAAGTACTTGAGCGTTTTGCTGTAGTCGATACTCGTCGCGAGGTATGTGAACCTCTTCCTATCTCTCTGGCATGATATGTGTGAACTATGTAGTACGGTAGACGCATACGTGCTAAATGTGTTTGAGTGGTTTAAAACATAAAGTGTTATAACGGCTTTACGGGAAGTTGGTTATAACGACTTTATGTTAGTAAGAAAATACATGTGGTTTTAAAAGGTAATCGATTTGAACTATAAGCGGCTTGTTATATGATAAGAAAGAACTTGAAGTATTTTCAAAGATTTTGAATCATTTTGAAAGGAAGTAATACTTGGTGTTTGAAAACTTAAGAGTTATACTAGCTTTATGGGAAGTTAGGTATAACGGCTTAAGAATGCTTTCTTGATTTGGAAATCGAATGTGTATCGACAAACCAACGCAGCGTTAATAAAAGGAAATGTTTTGAATAATTAAGTATTATGAAAACCAGAGAAACTTCCATCCGCATAGAAGCTAAGATGAGACAAAATGATATTTCCTAGATCATGGTCTTTGTAATAAGATTGTTATAAACAAGAATATCCTACTCACATAAGACTTATGTTTCTCAGTTGTTTAAAGGAGAATTATATTCTTAAATGAATAAGGCTATGAACTACGAAACCTTTCTAAAATGAGAAACTTGAACATTGGAAATTAGGCAAACTTGAACATTGGAAATTAGGCAAACTTGAACATTGAAAAAGAGTGTTGCTACTTGATTTTACAAAGAGAAGTAATTGATTTACTTTAAAAAGATAATCACTTTATTTTCATATACTACGGGTATTGTGTGACTTTCGTGAAAGTAACGTATCTTTTAAAGAGTTAATGTATGAAGTACTTTGGGGATAAAAACCCGATCTTGTTAATCGTATAGTAGAAAGTACCTTGTGTGAACAACTTGATTGTATTGGTTTGTGATAGCCTTGTAATACTTTCTTGTTGCTTTGATAAGTAAACGTGTTAGGATGCTACGTGTGTTAGTATCTTGTGATGTTTGTGTAAAGGGGTTTCCCTTGATTGTGCTTATTAACTATCAGTCGTTATGATAGTATTGTGGCATTCATCTCTTGAGATGATTCCGGGGGTTAAGCTGCCCTCCGATGCGGGGTAGACTCAGGCGGGTCGATGGACCTATGATTCGAGATACCTCATGCGGGTCCTGGGGGCCTATGCGGAGCTACGAGAGTTCCAGGTTAGTGTTCGTCCTTTATGGGCATGCGGTCCTTGTGGCCATGCGGACTCGAAAGTCCAGGACGATGCCGGGGAGTAGCTACCCTCGATGCGGGGAATGCCTCATGCGGGCCGATGAGATTGGCCTATGCGGAGCTGCGGGAAGTTCCAGGACTAGACGCGCACATCAGATACTGCGGGCAAGTGGCCAGCCTTGATCATGTGACGGTCTAGACAGATCTTATGATACAGTTCATGACCTTGTTGGTATTGTGGGTGTTAGTAGTCGGCTATGCCTTCGTACTTACCCTGTACGGTTTTATTTGGACACAGGTGGGACCTGGTGTTCATGTGTATTCCTTGGTGCTTTTTCTATCATAGACTGCCGGCAGTGAGGAAGGTATTCCACGGGCACGATTGATGTTGTGGGCGTGAGACCCATTGTTAAATTGAGTGATGACTTGAGGGCGTGAGTCCCTGACTTGACATGACTGCTTATTTATGGTGAACTGTAGTTTGGTTATCATACATGTCTCCTGCTTTGTATAGACTACTATGATTTCATTTACAGTATTTATTTTTAGTTTCACATACTCGGTACCTGTTGTACTGACCTCCTTCGGGGGGCTGCGTTCATGCCGCAGGTTGAGGTACATCAGTCGTTGATCCTAGCTCTCAGGGTCACAGTTCAGCGTTTGGGAAGCTCCGTTTCTCCGGAGGCTTATCAGTGGTATAGTCCCCTGTCGTAGTAAGTGTTTACATTCAGGGGTTTGGCGGGGCCCTGTCCCGCCATTGTGGTCGTATCATTCTTAGAGGTCTGTAGTACTGTTGTGGGCAGGGTTGGTAAAAAGGATTAAGCTGTTCATTTGTAAAAGAGTTGATGGTTATATATATGCCGAAAGGCAAGTTTTCACAGATTATTGTTTTATATATTTCTGTTATCTCATATTGTTGTGTTTGTTCCGCTGATTACTCTGATGTATGTCTACTTGGGTGCCCGGGGTAAGGCACGATCCACGCCCGGTTGGTCGTGACAAAAAGTGGTATCGAAGCGCTTAATCCTCGGAAAGTGTCTACGCACCGTATCGATGAAGTCTTGATTATCGGTGTGTTGTGCGCGCACCAATAATCGAGGCTATAGGATATTTAGGATTGGTTACTATTCTTCTCACTCGAGATCGTGCCTTAGAGTTGTGTTGTAAGTTGGACCCTCGACGAAATTCTTTCCTTATCGTTATGCCTCGCGTAGGGCAACCCGAGCCCGGGAGGCAAGCGGCCGAGAGGCTGCGAGTAGAGTTCGGAGGGTGGCGAGGCACAGCCCAATCATTACCTAGGGTAGTGCTTCATTCGGGAAGTTTTGCGACGCCACTAGCCCTCAGAGTTTAGCACGGCGGTGCCTCTACAATGACCATAATATTTGAACCTTCGGCCAGGAAGCAGAGAATATGGATTGCCAAGAGACAACCCCATTACTAGCTATAGATTTGGCTACGGAGAGTATACCGATGTACCGCAAGTCCGGAGGACTATCTAAAAGAGGTTGTGCAAGAGTAATTCTTGATTAGGCTTGAGCATGGCACGTATGCGGGCTTATGCGCAGCAGTAGAAACGTAGAGATCGACGGGTTAACGAAGGACAACAGAAGAGGGCCAGAGCAGCAAGGTCCTTTGGTAACTTTCAAGGTGAGTATACCTTAAGTGCTATGTTCTGATAGCAGTGTGTTAATTGTGATTAGAATCATGGTGGGTTAACCGAGTAAGACTTTGGGGGATAGAGAAGGTGTGAGCCTTAGAGTGTTATACGTGAAGACCTTAGAGGTAAGGCCATCTCGAGAAAGGTGTAGTGTTATGTTTGACCCTTATAGGAGTGCATAGTGCACGTGAGCTATGTTCGTGGGATAAGTCCCCGAGTAGCGTGATTTGAAAGAAGGTAGTCGAGCTAGGAAGACCGCTAGGTTTTCGTAATATGGTTTGTGAAATTATTCCTTCGGGGAGCTGGTGTTTTGCGCAATGCCGGGTCGGGTTGAGGCCATGTTGCGGGTCAACCCGCGGCAGGTATGGTGGTGGGGTCAGTTTGTGGTGGTCCCGCCTTGTGGTAGGGTCATGAGGGTGTTAGGCCCATGTTTAGTTAGCCAGCGTGCAAGTTCGTGGATGCGTTCGACCAGTGGTCGGGCCGATGAAGCGACCTATCGTGTTCTTGGTCGAGTCGTTCCTCGGCGATGTTGTTGTTATCTGAAAAGGTTGTGAGGTTGCACGGGGTGCCTACCTTCACCTTATGACGGCGATGGAGCCAGTGCGGCTGTTTCTCTTTCTGGGAGTTTGTACCAGGCAGGGCTAGGAACTCAGGTAAGTCTCAGAATCGCATTCGCCCTCGGGCCAGTGTTTTGATTTCAGGGGTAGCTGTGAGGATCGTTGTCTCCGGTTGGGGGAGTGTTTAAGCTACCATTTCAGTGTTCGGATGTCGTCTTGTGACGCCTTGTAGGGGCAGAAATGCAAGTTGCCGGTCGATTGGTTCGATGTTGGCAGGGTTCAGATAGTTGGTTCAGCTTGTTCCGGTGTGGATAGTCTGAAGCTTGTCTAGAAGAAGTTCTGGCACTCGGAGAAATCGTGCGAATGTCGGCGGCGGCTTAGAGTTGAGTTGTGGTCGGTCTTCTTGAAAGTACCACCGGTTAGGGTGTGACGAGTTTTGGAACAAAGGAACTTAGCGAGTTACTTTGGGCCTTTGTGAGTTCATGTGAAGAATAGGCGAGTTGCCTATATGTTAGCATTTGCCGTCCGACTTAGGAGGAAGGACGTCCGGTCTTCGTATTGTTATGTTGGAAAGTATCGAAGATCCATCCGAATGTTCCCGATTAATGATGACCACGTTAGAGATAGTAACCCGAGTTTTGGATACTAAAGCGATATCGTAAATGTGATAAGAATCGAGTGTACACGAACGGTGATCGCATGCGGCCGGTACCATTTGTTGGGTCGTCAGCAAGGCTCGCGACAAAGTGACAAAAGTAGTATTATTTGTGGTGATGTAGAGGTGTTTCCTCGTGGACTTAGATGTAAGTTTTGCGCAGTGTTTCCATGGCGGTGTGGCGGGATTGTTTCGTAAGTATAGTAGTGAAGACTATCTTGACGCGTGTTCGTTTTGAGACTTAGAAGGAACATTCGACGAATGTTTCTAAGGGAGAATGTTATACCCGTAGTTCCAGGTATGTATGCGGGGCGTGCGTGCGAGAATCTGACGAAAGATTGGAAAGGAAGAAAGAGCGATTTTTCCACGGAAAAGTTTCGGTTTTGTGAAGGAAAAAGGTTCGTTTATGGGAATTGGATTCCCATTTGGTATTCGGACTTCTGGAATATTAGAGAATTATGGAATTTTATTTTGAAAATGGTCACGTGGGGCCACGGGAGAAATTTACTATTTTGTGGGCCGCTTTGATTTTGAGATTTTGGCGTTTTGGATATTTTGGAAGGCGAAATATTTTGGGCGAATCGGGGCGACACGTGTCACCCCATGTGGCACCTTTGGGCCGAAATATGTTTGTGCACAACACGGTTAGAGTCGTTTTTCGGCGAAAGCGTTTTCCACGACTTTCGTAGGGAATTTCCGCTATGTCATTTAGTATTTTGCGGATTTTTCCGAGAGGCGGAACATTTTGGACCAACGAGAGGCGGCACGGCACCCTCGTTGGTGGGCAAAGTGGGCGGCATGGACGATTTGGGGAAGGCAAGTGGGAGATATTTTTGGTAGATATTTTTGTGTGCAAGTTGGCTGGGACACATGGGTGAATCTTGGCCTACACTTGCTAGGCACTTGGCTAGATCTTGGCCATTGGTTGGCCTTGGCTTGTGCTATAAATACCCTCTAGGTTGATGAACTTCTTCATCCATTCCAAATATTTCCTAAGTGTTAAAGTCCCTCCCTCTCCCCTCTTGTTTGACGCTCGTCCAAGAGCCCTCCCTAGTTAGGCCTTTGTGGCGAGAGAGCCTCCCCTCTCCCCTTTGTGGTGTGGCCGTGGGTACCCACTAGCCTAGTGTTTTCGTATAAATACCCCTCTTGGTAGAAATACTCTCAAAAGTATTGTTGTTATGCCCAAATTACCTTAGCCTTATACCTTGTTGTATTCTAAGGTTATACCTTACTGAAAAGCCGAAATACTATTATACTTCGTCGATCCACAAAACCGAAACCCTAGGAAAATCTCCATAGTCCGTTGGAGTATTGTGTAGAAGTTGGTTAGAACTTCTAAGGGTGGTTTAGAGCGGGTTGGAGCGCTCGGAGTTGGAGCTAAACGATTGCCCAGGATCGACTTTATACTTGGATAATTATGGGCTTATCGAGGTAACTATCTTGTCCCCCTTTTGTAATTGGATATTACATGTTGTAGGAATATATAGTTAAAGTATACTATATATATATAACTGAACATAGCTTGTGGCAATGTCCTTGGACTTAAGCCTGAAGAACTGAACTGTAATTACATAGGACTGTATTACAGTAGACTTGTGTAGTAGTACCGTGGAGTAGAATTGTACCCGTTAGGGTTAGATGTATAACCCCCCCCTGGTTGGCTTGGTAGCCGGCCTCGATAGAGGAGGAGATTTACGCTGTTGCGGGGGGGGGAGGTGCTGCCGAATTTTCTGTAGAAGTTCTACGATGAGACCTAAATGTTAATAAGCGCCTTGTGGCCTTATAGGTGGATGTACTACGTGTGGCGCGATCTACGTGGCTTAAGGGGTAGCCGACGTTTGGAAGTACTTGGAGCGTTTTGCTATGAGTCGATACTCGTCGCGAGGTATGTGAACCTCTTCCTATCTCTCTAGCATGATATGTGTGAACTATGTAGTACGGTAGACGTACATGTGCTAAATGTGTTTGAGTGGTTTAAAACATAAAGTGTTATAACGGCTTTACGGGAAGTTGGTTATAACAGCTTTATGTTAGTAAGAAAATACATGTGGTTTTTAAAAGGTAACTGATTTGAACTATAACTGGCTTGTTATATGATAAGAAAGAACTTGAAGTATTTTCAAAAGATTTTTGAATCATTTTGAAAGGAGAAGTAATACTTGGTGTTTGAAAACTTAAGAGTTATACTAGCTTTATGGGAAGTTAGGTATAACGGCTTAAGAATGCTTTCTTGATTTGGAAATCGAATGTGTATCGACAAACCATCGCGGCGTTAATAAAGGAAATGTTTTGAATAATTAAGTATTATGAAAACCGGTAGAAACTTCCATCTGCATAGAAGCTAAGATGAGACAAAATGATATTTCCTAGATCACGGTCATTGTAATAAGATTGTTATAAACAAGAATATCCTACTCACATAAGACTTATGTTTCTCAGTTGTTTAAAGGAGAATTATATTCTTAAATGAATAAGGCTATGAACTACGAAACCTTTCTAAAATGAGAAACTTGAACATTGGAAATTAGGCAAACTTGAACATTGGAAATTAGGCAAACTTGAACATTGGAAAAGAGTGTTGCCACTTGATTTTACAAAGAGAAGTAATTGATTTACTTTAAAAAGATAATCACTTTATTTTCATATACTACGGTATTGTGTGACTTTCGTGAAAGTAACGTATCTTTTAAAGAGTTAATGTATGAAGTACTTTGGGGATAAAAACCCGATCTTGTTAATCGTATAGTAGAAAGTACCTTGTGTGAACAACTTGATTGTATTGGTTTGTGATAGCCTTGTAATACTTTCTTGTTGCTTTGATAAGTAAACGTGTTAGGATGCTACGTGTGTTAGTATCTTGTGATGTTTGTGTAAAGGGGTTTCCCTTGATTGTGCTTATTAACTATCAGTCGTTATGATAGTATTGTGGCATTCATCTCTTGAGATGATTCCGGGGGTTAAGCTGCCCTCCGATGCGGGGTAGACTCAGGCGGGTCGATGGACCTATGATTCGAGATACCTCATGCGGGTCCTGGGGGCCTATGCGGAACTACGAGAGTTCCAGGTTAGTGTTCGTCCTTTATGGGCATGCGGTCCTTGTGGCCATGCGGACTCGAAAGTCGGGGCGATGCCGGGAGTAGCTACCCTCGACGCGGAATGCCTCATGCGGGCGATGAGATTGGCCTACGCGAGTGCGGGAAGTTCGAGGACTAGACGCGCGCATCGACATCTGCGGGCAAGTGGCGGCCTTGATCATGTGACGATGCAGACAGATCTTATAATCTGATTCGCGACCTTGTTGGTATTGTAGGTGTTAGTAGTCGGCTATGCCTTCGTGCCTGCATGCGGTTTTATTTGGACACAGGTGGGACCTGGTGTTCATGTGTATTCCTTGGTGCTTTTTCTATCATAGACTGCCGGCAGTGAGGAAGGTATTCCACGGGCACGATTGATGTTGTGGGCGTGAGACCCATTGTTAAATTGAGTGATGACTTGAGGGTGTGAGTCCCTGACTTGACATATTCGCTTATTTATGGTGAGCGTAGTTTGGTTATCATACATGTCTCTGCTTTGTATAGACTACTATGATTTCATTTACGATATTTATTTTTAGTTTCACATACTCATTTTTGTTATCGACCTCCTTGAGGCTGCGTTCATGCCGCAGGTTGAGGTACATCAGTCGTTGATCCTAGCTCTCAGGGTCACAGTTCAGCGTTTGGGAAGCTCCGTTTCTCCGGAGGCTTATCAGTGGTATAGTCCCCTGTCGTAGTAAGTGTTTACATTCAGGGGTTTGGCGGGGCCCTGTCCCGCCATTGTGGTCGTATCATTCTTAGAGTGCATGTAATGCTTGTTGTGGGGAGTTGGTAAAAGGATTAAGCTGTTCATTTGTAAAAGAGTTGATGGTTACATATATGCCGAAAGGCAAGTTTTCACAGATTATTGTTTTATATATTTCTGTTATCTCATATTGTTGTGTTTGTTCCGCTGATTACTCTGATGTATGTCTACTTGGGTGCCCGGGGTAAGGCACCAGTCACGGGCCCCGGTTCGGGTCGTGACATAAACCGTTCCTTTTATCTTTCTTAAGTCGTTATACCTAACTTCCCATAAAGCTAGTATAACTCTTAAGCTTTTGTTTAAAAACCAAGTATTACTCTTCTTTCAAAAATGATTCATAATTCTTTTGAAATACTTCAAGATTCTTGTTATTTAGACTCAAGTCAAAAGACGTCAAGTAAAACCATGTTCAGTTAACACACGTACGTCTAAAGAAATATATAAATACTTTAAAATATCATGCTCAAGAGTATAGGAAGAATCAAATACCTTCTAGGATAAATCCACATGCCATTTCGAATATGTCGCGCGCAGAGTATCAACCTATAATAGTCAAATACGTCTATCAACGTCTAGACTACTCTGTAGGATAATCTAAGCAGAGGGTTCTCTATTCTACGGAAAATCGGGCAGCACTTCCCTACCCGGTAAACTATACAAGTCTACTGTAAATACAGTCCTATGTAAGTACAGTTCAATCTTCTTTAATATACTTCCGATGTAATTACAGTTCAATTCTCTTCTGTAATACCCTTCTATGTATTTTATACTTATTTCTATACTTCTACAGTATGTATTCTCCAATTATAATAGAAGGATAAGATTATTATTTACCTCGATAAGCCCAAAATTATCCAAGATATAAGTCGATCCTGAGCAAGGTTTAGCTCCTAATCTGAACGCTCCAATCCGCTCTAAGAAACCCTTAGAAGTTTCTACACAACTTCTACTTTCTACTTCAACCAACTATGAAGTTTTGTTATACCCCGTATTTCCAGAGTATGTACGTAAGGGCGTACGTACAAAAGTTTGAGCCTTAAAGTTAGGCATAGGACGAAATTTGTGCACAACCCACTAAAAGAATCGTTTTCCGACGAAACGTTTTACAAAACTTGCGTAGGAAAAATTACGGCTATGTCATTTATAATTTTTGCGGATTTTTCCGAGAGACGAAATATTTTGGACCAACGGGAGGGTGACACTTGTCACCCTCATATGGACGGCAACTTGGGCAAGTTGGACGATTTTTGTGGCCTTGCATTAGTCAAGGTTAGGTAGGATATTTTTGTGTAGTAGATGGATAAGGACACTTGGGTGAATCCCCACTCCACTTGCCCTCCACTTGTCATCTTGGCCATTGGTTGGCCTATAAATACCCACAACTTGAAGGTTTTCTTCATCCACAAATCATTTCTCCAAGTCTTGAAAATCCTTCTCCCTCTCTTGTAGTGTTTCGTCCAACACTCCCCTCCTCATGTGAAGGCCCTTGGCGAAACATCCGCCCTCTATCCTAGTAGCTCTGGCGAAACCCCCCCCCCCTTGGTAGAAAGTTGTCTTCCAAGTATTGTTACTATTCCAAATACCCTAGCCCAAATCACTTATAGTATTAAGTAGAAGTTGTTTAGAAACTTCTAAGGGCTTCTTGGAGCTATCGGAGCGTGCAACTTAGGAGCTAAACCTTGTTCAGGATCGACATCTAACTTGGATAATTTTGGGCTTATCGAGGTAAATACTCTTGTCCTTCTATTGTAATTAGATATTACATATAAGAATAGTTAAGACTTGAGTATAAGATACTTAAAAGGATATTAAAGAATAGAATTGAACTGTAATTACACTGAAGGATATTACAGAAGAGAATTGAACTGAAATCACAGTAGAAGGGTATAACAGAAGAAGAATTAAACTGTACTTACATAGGACTGTATTTACAGTAGACTTGGGTAGCTTGACGGGTAGGGAAGTGCTGCCCAATTTTCCGTAGAATAGAGAACCCTCTGCTTAGAACTTTATACAGTATAGTCTAGACGTTGATAGACGTATTTGACTGTTATAGGTCGATACTCTGCGCGCGACATATTCGACTTGGCAGGTGGTTTTCGCCGAGAAGGTATGTGATTCTTCCTATCCTCTTGAGCATGATATTTTAAAGTATATATATAGTACGGTAGACGTACGTGTGTTAACTGAACATGGTTTTACTTGACTTGAGTCTAAATAATAAAAACCTGGAAGTATTTCAAAAGAATTATAATCATTTTTGAAAGAAGAGTAATACTTGATTTTTAAACAGAAAGCTTAAGAGTTATACTAGCTTTATGGGAAGTTTGGTATAACGACTTAAGGAAGATAAAAGGAACGGTTTTACTTATTTGTTTATGAAAATCCTGTATTGATTTCTGCAAAATGTAGTAAGATGGTTTGATAAGTAACATGTTAGGATGCTACGTGTGTTAGTGTCTTGTGATATTGTTATTCTTGTTGTGCTTACGTTGTTAAACGGTAAGTCCGTTATCTTGTTATTATATCACCTACCCTTGACTTGTTATACAGGGCTTGCCACCCGATGCGGGTCTATACGGCCTATGCGATCTGTGTGACTACGCGGGCTGCGGGAGTTCGAGATTGATCATTCGGGTGTTTTAGCCCGACGGGGATGCCCTATGCGATGCAATGTGACTATGCGGTCTATGAGACTATGCGGTGCGGGAGTCGAGGAGAATACGGGGTTAGCTACCCCGTCACGAGAATACCTCATGCGGGTCTGTGTGTGACCTATGCGGACTGCGGGAAGTCCAGGATTAGGTACGCATAATGATACTATGGGCGATTGGCCTTGCTTCGATCATTCGCGGCCTAGATAAGACCAGTTACATTATTTCTATTTTGCTCTTGTTTATGTTGCGACACTATGTGTAGTTGAACTGGTTGTATTTGCAAATGGTTTTAAATACTTTGATTTTACTTGATGCTTCTGATTTCACATACTTGGTACTGTTATCGACCTCCTTCGAAATTTGCGTTCATGCCGCAGTAAGAGCAGTGCTAGATCTGCATCCTTAGGATCTTTGCTTTGGTGTCAGGAGCTCCATCTTCTCCGGAGGCTCGACTTTTGGTATGGTTCTCCCTGATGTTGTCGATATAGGTACATTCAGGGTATGGCGCGGCCCTGTCCCGGCATAGTTGTTTACATTCCTAGAGGTCTGTAGTCATGTTGTAGAGTTGGGATGTAACTGTTCACTCTTTATATATATATGCCGAAAGGCGACTTTTCTCAGATAAATTGTGTCTCAATTTACATTTGTTTCATGTCTTGTTTTTATATTCCACTGATTACTCTGATGTATGTCTACTTGGGTGCCCCGGTAAGGCACGATCCACGAACCGGGCAGTCGTGACAAAAGTGGTATCAGTAGTTAATCCTCGGAAAGTGTCTCTGACCGTATCTAGTAAGTCTTGATTATCGGTGTGTTGTGCACCACACCAATAATCAGGAGGCTATAGGATATTTAGGATTGGTTTCCATTCTTCTCATTCTGAGATCGTTCCTTAGAGTTGTGTTATAAGTTGGACCCCTCTAACGTATTCCTTTTACATATGATTATGCCTCGCGTAAGGCAACCCGCCCGTAATTTCAAAGCGGCGGAGGCGCTAGTAGGACAAGAGTCACGAGGGCTCGAGCCCGATCTATACCGAGTGGCGAGTTCCATGACGCCGCGGCCCAGCGAGACCACGATGCCGCGCCTCTGTCCCACGGCACAGGCGAGAGAGTTAAGTACAAGGAGATGGCTTGATTATTGGCGAGATTGTGGCGAACATGAGATAGGATGGATCTGACGATTCCAGTTCAGCCTGGTGCTCGTGGTTCACCCGAGATCGCAGGTTTGAGGCTACGGGATTTTCGAGTTGTAGCCCGCGAGTTCTACGGTCGAGGCACGAGGATGATCCGCAGGAGTTCATCCGTCGATTCTGAAGGATCATCACGGGTGATCAAGGCTTCAGAGACTGAGTCTGTGATCTTCGGTTCGCATCGGCTGCGTGATACCGCAGTCGATTGGTTTGATTTGTGGGAACTTTCCCGGGGAGAGCATGCGCCTCTAGCAGTATGAGACGAGTTCTCGGAGGCTTTCCTCACTCACTTCTTGCCTCCGCAGATGAGGAGGGCACGGGCCGACAAGTTTTATTCTTTGAGGCAGAGAGGCGCCTGATTAGGGAGTACAACGTTGAGTTCGATTCGTTGGCTCGATATGTCCCTGCGTTGGTAGCAGATATGAAGGACAGGGTGCACCGCTACGTCACCGGGCTAGATAATTATATGGCCGAGTCTTGTGCGGGTGTTGCTCTTCAGCCGGGTATGGACATTACCCGCATGCAGGCTCATGCACTTGGATGCGAGGAGCGTAGAGACCGACGGGTCGACAGATATCAGCAGCAGAAGAAGGCCAAGACGACCGGATCTTTTGGTAGCTCTCGGGGTGGACGGCCTCATCAGACGTCTAGATTTGCACCACAGCCAGCTCAGAGCAATCCTACATCGTTTTGATGCATGCAGTATTGAGGCGGTCGGGGCCCGGGACTTTGGATTTCGAGGGTAGCAAGGTGCTAACCGATCGAGGTCCGCTTCGGTGTGTCGATGTGGTAGATTCCATTCGGGAGGTTGTGGTACTACGGGAGCTTGCTACACTTGTGGCAGCAGGTCATTATGCGAGTGCAATCAGGCGAGCGTGGCGATGGTAGGGTCACTGCGAGTGCATTGCGGTCTTCATCCTTGATTACTCGCCGGGCGAGGTACTCATGGACCAGCGGTCGCGGCGAGGTCGTGGCGTGGGTCGATTCTAGCGGTCCTCGTAGCGCGCATTTATGCCTTGTCGGCAGGCGGGACGAGGCGTCGCGGCGTCGTCCGCAGTACCTTATCGATTCTGGTTATGATGTGTATGCCTTGATAGATACGGGTTCTACTCTGTCCTATATATCTCACCTTATAGCTAGTAAGATAGGGATAGAGCACGTATCCATAGACCCACTTTGCGGTAGCTACGCGATGGCGGTCGGTGGTAGCTCGGCGGGTATATATGGCTTGCCCGGTGACTTTATGCGATCGTCGGACCTAGCCGACTTGATAGAGTTGGACATGGCGATTTCGATGTGATCACGGGCATGGATTGGTTAGCTTCTTGCTACGCCAATGTAGGCTGCGAGGAGAGAGTGGTGCAGTTCGGTTTCTGAGGCCGATTATTGAGTGGGAGGAACATTTGTATCGTAGGGTAGGTTTATTTCCTACCTCGAGGCTAGGAAGATGGTGCGAAGAATGCATCTACCATCGTTCGGGTGTTTGATCTCGAGGTGCAGTGCAGATTTTGATCGATTCGGTAGTCGAGAGTTCCCGGGCGTGTTTCAGCGACCTCCAGTATCCTCCCGAGAGGAGATAGAGTTTTGTATCGATGTCTTTGCGGACACGACCTATTTCCATTCCGCCATCTGAGAATGGCACTGCGAGTTGAAAGAGTTGAAGGACCGGTGAGAGATTTCTGGAGAAGGGCTTCATCGGGCTAGTGTTTCTCCTGAGGGCGCGGTATTGTTCGTGAAGAAGAAGGATGGGGCAGCTGCGCATGTGTGTTGATTACGAGCGGTGAACAAGGTGACTATTAAGAACGAATACCCCTTCCGGGATTGATGATTTGTTCGACCAGTGCGAGTGCGAGATGTATCTACAACATTGATCTGCGATCGGGCTATCATCAGTGCGTGTCGAGAGGCGGATGTCCACAGGGCGCATTCGGACGATGCGGGCATTATGAGTTCAGGGTCATGTCTTTCGGGTTGACCAATGCTCTGGCGGTATTCATGGATATGATGAACCGAGTGTTCAAGCCATTTTTGGACACGTTTGTGATAGTGTTCATTGATGATATCTTGGTTTATTCTCGCTCAGAGCAGGAGCATGCGGAGCATTTGAGGACTGTGTTGAGAGTTCTCCAGGACCAGCGGTTGTACGCCAAGTTTTCGAAGTGTGAGTTCTGGTTGACTTCGGTGGCTTTTCTTGGGCATATAGTCGGGGCCGATGGTATTCAGGTGGAATCGGCAAGATCGAAGCGATCGAGTTGGCCTGAACCTCTACTCCGGCAGAGGTTCGCGATTTTACGGGCCTTGCGAGTTATTATCGGCGGTTCGTAGAAGTTTGCTTCTATCTGCGCACCATTGACTAGGTGACTCGAAAGCGGCTAAGTTTGATGGTGATGCGTGTGGCGAGCTTTCGATTCTTGAAGGAGAGGCGGCAGCGCCCCGTTCTTACTCTTCCAGAGGGTCCAGACGGCTATGTCGTGTATTGTGATGCGTCAGGCATCGGGTTGGGATGTGTGTTGATGCAGCAGGGCAAGGTTATAGCGTACGCATCCCGACAGCTTAAGAAGCATGAGAGGAACTACCCCACCCATGATTTGGAGTTGGCAGCGGTGATTCACGCCTTGAAGATCTGGAGGCACTATTTGTATGGGGTTCATGTGGATATTTATACGCACCACAAGAGCCTCGTATATCTTCACCAGAGGAGCTGAACTTACGACAGAGACGGTGGTTAGAGTTGCTTAAGGATTATGATGTCGATATCCTGTACCACCCGGGGAAGGCCAATGTTGTGGCAAATGCCCTTAGTCGTAGGTCGATGGGTAGCCTATCAGATGTGCAGCGGAGAGGAGGGCATGGTTCGCGATTTGCATCGATTAGCGAGCCTTGGTGTCCGTTTGATTGATTACGATAGCGATGGGGTTCGAGTTCGAGAGGTTGCGAGTCTTCCATCGTCGAGAGGTGAAGAGGCAACGATTTGAGGATCCGGTTTTGACGCGGTATCGTGATCTGACTCTTCGTGAGGAAGGTCCTTTTGAGTAGCACCGATGGGGTGCTAAGGTTCGAGGCGAGTTGTGTGTTCGGATATTGCGGGACTTGGCGGAGTTCTAGGGAAGCACGCGTGACTATACTATCCATCCGGGTCGACCAAGATGTACCACGACCTCGGATCGTGTATTGGTGGGATGTCTTGAAGAGGACGTTGCGAGTTTGTGGCTCGGTGCGTGTTGTCGGCGGTGAAGGTAGAGCACGAGGCACGGTGGTTTGTTGCGACGATAGAGATCCCGACACGGAAGTGGGAGGTGATCAACATGGACTTTATCACGGGATTACCTCGCTTTCGGAGGAAGCATGATTCTATCTGGGTTATCGTCGACAGGCTGACGAAATCTGCCCACTTTCTTCCCGTCAGGATGACTTTTTCGGCTGAGGATTATGCCAGACTTTATATCCGAGAGATCGTCAGACTGTATGGAGTCCCTATTTCTATCATATCTCACCGGAGAGCCGGTTCTGACTAACTTCCGGAGATCTTTCGAGAAGGGTTTAGGGGCCTTGAGTGAGCACAGTCTGCATTCCATCCACGAGCAGACGGACGGTGAGCTCACTATCCGCACTCTTGAGGATATCTGCGAGCTGTGTTATTGACTTCAGTAGTGGGAGGATCATTTGCCTCTAGTTGAGTTTGCGTATAATAATAGCTACCACTCCAGTATTCAGATGGCGCCTTATGAGGCCTTGTATGGGAGGAAGTGCAGATCGCCGATAGGCTGGTTCGATGTGGGCGAGTGCGATTAGTGGGACCAGATTTGGTGCGTGAGCGATGGATAAGGTGAAGCTTATCCAGAGGCGATTCTTGGCGGCTCGAAGTCGGCGAAGTCATATGCAGATCATCGTCGTCGGCATCTAGAGTTTGAGGTTGATGATTGGGTTTTCCTGAAGGTGTCACCCATGAAGGGTGTAATGAGATTCAGGAAGAAGGGGAAACTCAGCCCAAGGTACATTGGGCCCTATCAGATTGTCCGCAGGGTAGGCAAGGTTACCTACGAGTTGGATCTGCCGTCCGATCTGGAGGCAGTGCATCCGGTTTTTCACGTTTCTAAGCTGAAGAGATGTATCGGGGATCCATCTAGGGTACACCCGATTGACGATGTCCAGGTGACCGAGGGGTTATCGTATGAGGAGATTCCCATAGCGATAATCGATCGTCAGGTTAGGCGTCTGCGGACGGGGCGTGGCTTCCGTCAAAGTCTTGTGGCGGAACGAGCTCGGGGAGGAGATGACATGGGAAGGCGAGGAGGACATGAGGCGAAGTATCTCACCTATTCCCCACCTCCGGTAACTCACTTTCCTACTTGTAAATTTTCATTGTCATATATGCCTAAGTGTTGTTTTGTGGCCATGTGAGGCATTTGCAAACTGTTTAAGTTATGAGGAACTTTATCATTATCTGTCTTGGGAAGGAACATTCGGGACGAATGTTTCTAAGAGGAGAATGTTATACCGTATTTCAGTATGTATGCGTAGGCGTGCGTCAAAGTTTGAGCCTTAAAGTTAGGCATAGGACAAAATTTGTGCACAACCCACTAAAAGAATCGTTTTCCGACGAAACGTTTTACAAAACTTGCGTAGGGAAAATTACGGCTATGTCATTTATAATTTTTGCGGATTTTTCCGAGAGACGAAATATTTTGGACCAACGGGAGGGTGACACTTGTCACCCTCATATGGAGCAACAACTTGGGCAAGTTGGACGATTTTTGTGGCCTTGCATTAGTCAAGGTTAGGTAGGATATTTTTGTGTAGTAGATGGATAAGGACACTTGGGTGAATCCCCTCCACTTGCCTCCACTTGCCATCATCTTGGCCATTGGTTGGCTATAAATACCCACAACTTGAAGGTTTTCTTCATCCACAAATCATTTCTCCAAGTCTTGAAAATCCTTCCCCCTCTCTTGTAGTGTTTCGTCCAACACTCCCCCTCCCCCTTGTGAAGGCCCTTGGCCGAAACATCTTCCCCCTCTAGCCTAGTAGCTCTAGCCGAAACCCCCCCCCCCCTTGGTAGAAAGTTGTCTTCCAAGTATTGTTACTATTCCAAATACCCTAGCCCAAATCACTTATAGTATTAAGTAGAAGTTGTTTAGAAACTTCTAAGGGCTTCTTGGAGCTATCGGAGCGTGCAACTTAGGAGCTAAACCTTGTTCAGGATCGACATCTAACTTGGATAATTTTGGACTTATCGAGGTAAATACTCTTGTCCTTCTATTGTAATTAGATATTACATATAAGAATAGTTAAGACTTGCGTATAAGATACTTAAAAGGATATTAAAGAATAGAATTGAACTGTAATTACACTGAAGGATATTCTGAAGAGAATTGAATGAAATCACGATGAAGGGTATATGAAGAAGAATTAAATCGTACTTACATGGAATTTGTATTCTGATGAGACTGGGGTAGCTTGAAGGGTAGGGAATGCTGCCCAATTTTCCGTAGAATAGAGAACCCTCGCTAGAACTTTATACAATATAGTCTAGGCGTTGATAGGCGTATTGGTATTATAGGTCGATACTCTGCGCGCGACATATTCGACTTGGCGGTGGTTTTCGTAGAAGGTTTGTGATTCTTCCTATCCTCTTGAGCATGATATTTTAAAGTATATATATAGTACGGTGAGCGTCGTGTGTTAATCGAACATGGTTTTACTTGACTTGAGTCTAAATAATAAAAACACGGAAGTATTTCAAAAGAATTATAATCATTTTTGAAAGAAGAGTAATACTTGATTTTTAAGCGAAAGCTTAAGAGTTATACTAGCTTTATGGGAAGTTAGGTATAACGACTTAAGGAAGATAAAAGGCGGTTTTACTTATTTGTTTATGAAAATCTGTATTGATTTACGCAAAGTGTAGTAAGATGGTTTGATAAGTAACATGTTAGGATGCTACGTGTGTTAGTGTCTTGTGATATTGTTATTCTTGTTGTGCTTACGTTGTTAAGCGGTAAGTCCGTTTCTTGTTATTATATCACCTACCCCTTGACTTGTTATACAGGGCTTGCCACCCGATGCGGGTATATCGGCCTATGCGATCTGTGTGACTATGCGAGTGCGGGAGTTCGAGGATTGATCATTCGGGTGTTTTAGCCCGACGGGGATACCTATGCGATGCGTGTGACTATGCGATTATGAGACTATGCGGTGCGGGAGTCGGGGAGAATGCAGGGGTTAGCTACCCCGTCGCGAGGAATACCTCATGCGGGTGCATGTGTGACTATGCGGACTGCGGGAAGTCCAGGATTAGGCACGCATAATGATACTATGGGCGATTGGCCTTACTTCGATCATTCGCGGCCTAGATAAGACCAGTTACATTATTTCTATTTTGCTCTTGTTTATGTTGTGGCACTATGTGCAGTTGAACTGGTTGTATTTGCAAATGGTTTTAAATACTTTGATTTTACTTCAGTACTTTACAGTTTCACATACTTGGTACCTGTTGTACTGACCTCCTTCGGGGGGTTGCGTTCATGCCGCAGGTAAGGGCAATCAGGTGCTAGATCCGCATCCTTAGGATCTTTGCTTTGGTGTCAGGAGCTCCATCTTCTCCGGAGGCTAGACTTTTGGTATGGTTCTCCCTGATGTTGTAGATATAGGTACATTCAGGGTATGGCGGGGCCCTGTCCCGCCATAGTTGTTTACATTCCTAGAGGTCTGTAGTCATGTTGTAAAGTTGGGATGTAACTGTTCACTCTTTATATATATATGCCGAAAGACGACTTTTCTCAGATAAATTGTGTCTCAATTTACATTTGTTTCATGTCTTGTTTTTATATTCCGCTGATTACTCTGATGTATGTATACTTGGGTGCCCCGGTAAGGCACCAGTCACGGGCACCGGAACGGGTCGTGACAAGTTTCTCTTTAGGGTTTCATTTAGTGACTAAAGGAATATAAGGTAGTATTTCCGGACTCTACGTATAGAGGTAACTTTGGAAATACTATAAGGGATTGGCTAAGGTATTTTTTTGGGGATAGTAACAATACTTGGAGAGTATTTTCTACCAAGGGGGGAGGGCTTTTGCCGAGACTACTAGGAAAGGGGGGGCGGGGAAGTGAGGCTTGGACGAAAGCTTTCTAGAGGGGGAAGGGAGTTTTAAGACTTGAAAGATGATTTGTGGATGAAGAAGTCTTCAACTCAAGGGGGGTATTTATAGGGCTTTCAAGGGCCAAGATGAAGGCAAGTGGAGGGCAAGTGGAGGGTGTGGATTTGCACAAGTGCACCCTATCCCTACTCCACAAATCACTCACAAACATTGACCCATGGTTTAGGCCACAAATTCATGCCAACCGTGCCCTCTTTGCCGTCCACTTGAGGGTGACAAGTGTCACCCTCTCGTTGGTCCAAAATATTTCAACTCTCGGAAAAATCCACAAAAAATATAAATGACATAGCCGTAATTTTCCCTACGCAAGTTTTGGAAAACGTTTCGTCGTAAAACAATTCGTTTCGTGGGTTGTGCACAAATTTTCGTCCCTATGCCTACTTTAAGGCTTAAACTTTTGTACGTACGCCCCTACGTATATACTCTGGAAATACGGGGTATAACAGTTTCGAGGCGGGCAGCCTCAACAGTATGTTAGATATTCTTCCCAGCCAGCACAGAGTGCACCCCCACAGTCCACATGTAGACTTACTGGGAAAGCAACCTAGAGTGACCAAGCTAAGACCTTAGACGAAGACCGCATAGGGTATTCAGGAGCTGGTCAGAGCTCCAGGGCTTCAGGTTCACAGATGAACAGGGGTTCGAGTCAGTCCAGACAACTTTTGCATCGGTATGGTAGGTCCCATTCTGGGGAATGCCGCCTTACTACAGGTGCTTGTTTTTCTTGCGGTCGTCAAGGACATATGATGAGAGAATGTCCTTATGGAAGTGGTACAGGTGGTACGGTTTGGCCTACTGGATCGATTGTTGGTTCATCTTCTTCTATAGCTATGCGCCCCATAGGGCAGGGTATTCATATGCCAGCAGGCCGTGGTAGAGGTCGTGGTGGAGTTTCCAGTTCTAGCGGTCCCTCAAACCGCATATATGCTTTGGCTAGTAGGCAGGATCAAGAGGCGTCTCCAAATGTGGTTACAAGTATATTATCGATCTTTTTCCGAGACATATATGCATTGATAGACCCAGGTTCCACCTTATCATATATATCTCCCTTTGTTGCTAGTAAAATCGGAATAGAACCTGAGTTGATAGAACCATTTGAGGTAGCTACACCGGTATGAGATTTTGTTATAGCTAAGCGGGTATATAGAAATTGTTCGGTGGTTATATATAGTCGTCATACCATAGCAGATTTGATAGAGTTAGACATGACTGAATTTGATGTTATTATGGGTATGGATTGGTTGGCTTATTTTTATGCTAGTGTCGATTGTAGAGAAAAGATAGTTCAATTTCAGTTTCCAGGTGAACCAATTATAGAGTGGAGAGGGAATACAGCATCGCCGAGGGGTAAGTTTATTTCATACATCAAGGCAAGGAAGATAGTTAGAAAAGGTTATATTTATCATTTGGTTCGAGTGCTTGATATGGAAGCAGAGGTACCGGTTCTTCGGTCAGTCCCAGTAGTTAGTGAATTCTCAAATGTATTCCCAGATGACCTTCCAGGTCTTCCTCCAGAACGGGATATATAGTTCATTATAGATGTACTGCCAGATATCCAACCTATATCTATTCCTCCTTATAAAATGGCACCTTCAGAGCTGAAAGACTTGTTAGAAAAAAGGCTTCATCAGGCCTAGTACATCACCTTGGGGAGCACCGGTACTATTTGTGAGGAAGAAAGATGGGTCGTTGCGGATGTGTATTGATTATAGGCAGCTGAATAAAGTAACCATAAAGAACAGGTATCCCCTCCCCAGGATTGATGATTTATTTGACCAGTTGCAGGGTGCTAAGTGTTTTTCGAAGATAGACTTGCGGTCAGGTTATCATCAGGTGCGGGTAAAGGAGACAAATATTCCGAAGACAACATTCAGGACCCGATACAGACATTATGAATTTAAAGTGATGTCTTTTGGGCTGACCAATACTCCAGCAATATTTATGGATTTGATTAACCGGGTGTTCAAGTCATTCCTGGATATGTTCGTTATTATATTCTGTCACGCCCCAAATCCCGGGCCTGTGACTGGTGCCCCTACCTGGGCACCCTTCTACCCATACAACATAAATAAACCGTGGAAGATAAATAACACTCATTTTTTTTAAAACAAAGGCAAAGCCGGAAAGGCTTCCGTATAAATATAAATCACCCGAAAGGGTCTACGTTGTACAACAATATAAATACAACTTACACCAGTCCAACCCACATATGAATACAGACCTCTAAGAAGGTGACAACAACTATGACGGGACAAGGCCCCGCCGTACCCATGAATATACCTAGCCATAATGACAAACTCCGGAACTTGGAGCCATCTCAAAATGCTGAACAAGGATCCTAAGCTCGCGGATCCACAACTGTGTACCTAGACCTGCAGACATGAGCGGCCCGCAAGAAATTCGATGCAACAAGTACTAAGTATGGAACGGAAATAAAGTACATTAAACAAGATCATAACTGTACAAAAGAATGACAGGGGCAAGTATAAAAATTAAAATAACAGATCCTACCGTGCCATTTTAACTCATGAAATCAATCGTACATTAATCATTCATTTCCTTCTTTCAATAAGCATTAACATCATATTCTTACATACATACTTAAGAATTCGATCAAGTTTTTCCACATAACTTACATATCTTACATAACATAATTCGGCCATTTATGGAGGGACTTCTTATTTAGGAGCTTACTTTGATTACCCATACGTGATAACGTAACCCGGCCCATTTGCGGGACACGGCGAAGTCATATAAAAGTCTTCCCACGAAAATATACTGCCCGACCCATTCTGGGACGCGATAAGGTCATATAGTCTGCCCATAAAGGTATACTGCCCGGCCCATTCGTGGGACGCGATACTGTCATATAGTCTGCCCATAAAGGTATACTGCCCGGCCCATTCATGGGACGCGATAATGTCATATAGTCTGCCCATAAAGGTATAATGCCCGGCCCATTCCTGGGACGCGATAATGTCATATAGTCTGCCCATAAAGGTATACTGCCCGACCCATTCCTGGGACGCGATAATGTCATATAGTCTACCCATAAATGTATACTGCCCGGCCCATTCCTGGGACGCGATAATGTCTCTTTACATAACATTTTAAATCATCCTTTCACTTCTTCTTTAGTCGTTATAACAACTCCCCATAAAGCTATTATAACAACCCTTCACTTTAGAGAACTTAAGGCACTTTTATTTCTTTTTACATTAGGAAAAATTAAACCCAAAAGTACTACGTACATACATACTTAAAAAGAATCATAAAACTCCTTCTCTTCTTAAATTCATAAACTTCTTCTTTTGAAAACTCAAGTTACATAGCTTTCAAAAAAATACTTCAAGTCTCTTAACTTTTAAGAAATCAAGTTTCTTAACTTTAGAAATCAAGTCTCTTATCTTTAGAGTATCAAGAAATCAATACTTTCCAAATCAAGTATTCTATACTTTTAAATCAAGTCATTCATTCCTTTAAGAATCAAGTCTCATAACTTGAAAAATAAAGTCTCTTAACCTTTTAAGAATTTAAGGTTCATAGTCTTAAAAATTCATAACGTAAACTCTTTAAATTAAGTAACATATACTTTTGTGCGTTGTGACTAGGTTATACTTGTTTTTAATGATCTTATTAAAGCAGCCATGATCTAGAAAATGTAACACAATTTTGTCTTATCTTAGCTTCTATGCAGATGAAGAATTATACTCATTTTAATTTAATTGATTGTCGATACATTTTCTTTTATTAACGCTGCAATGGCTTGTTCGATACTTATTCTTATTCGTGCAGTAACTTAGCAAAGTCAACTCGACTCCAAATACTTCCTAACGACTCTTACCAACATCCCCCATAAGACTTGGTAAGAACTTAGGATAACTTAGACGTAGCTTTTACATAAAGTAAATCAACTTACATACCTCTTAACTTCTAAGAGTAGAAGGGATCATGAAATAACACCACATGTATATTTCATACATAGAATCATGCCAAAAGAAGGAAGATGTTCACATACCTCGCGACGATTATCGACAAGTAGCAAAATGCTCCAAAGTACTTTAACTTTGATAGCTATTCCATCCTTTAAGTAGAATACGCTATACGTAGTACTTCAACCTAAAATGACAATAGCACTTCTATCAACTACAAGCTATCAAGTGTAGGACTTATACCAAATAATGGCCCTCTAATTCTACGGAAAATTGGGCAGCACTTCCTTTGTTTCTACGTACTTTTTCACATTTTCCAAGGCACGTATTCATCAACCAACAAGCCACATTTAAGGCACAACCAACAGTTAGCCAAAGGGGATTACACGCCTAACTGGACGTGTAAAATTCTGTCCCACAGTTATACAAAACAGTCCACAAATCAGCCCATAAAAGCGATGCGCAATCCAACCATAACGAGGGTAAAATGTGAGGCCTTTTAACGCCTTTCCACACCCATATTCCCTTAGGACTTTCATTAGCAACTACTACACTTAAACATGCATAACAACAACTAAATTTCCAGCATTTAATACCTCAAAACAGTCCACTAAACGACACAACGACGTCTAACAGTTTTGGGCAGTTTCTACACAACAACTACAACCCGATAACTCGTTCCTTAATCCATTTTATTCCAATTCGAGTTCCAAAACTTCTACATAAGTTATAACAACTTATTAACAACAATATTAATCCATTATAACATGCAATAGGTGAAGATAACAACGACAATAACCAACGAATTCCATTTGCACCAAATCTGTCCCAAATCGGTTTTAGCCCCAAAAATGGCTCAAACGCTTTTTATTCTTCATTCTTTTCTAACACAAGTTCATCCATACATAATAACAATAAGTAATATCCAATTACTTTAAAAGAAGAAGGACTTTTACCTCATTTTTTGCCCAAAAACGCCCCAAAACAGTCCGGTCTTTATTGGTGCGCAGTTTTCGTTTCGCTCCACTTCTTCAAGTTCCAATCACATATATGTACCCCCTACAACCTTAGGAGAAACTTCTATTTGAATCTCACTTCCAAAAAGTCGACGGAACCCCTAGGGTTTTGTCATCAACTTTCGGCCAAGACAAGTAAAAACGTGTAGAATATTAATCTAGGCTTAGCACTTGGTTTAAGGGCATAATCTTGGAGAAATAAATTGATCAACAATGGTTGTTCTTAGCCAAGGGGCTCTCGAAATTATGGAGCTAAAGGGGAGAAGATGAGAGCTTATTTTTTGGTCTAAGTGTAAAGTGATCCAAGTCTTGCAAGACTTGGATATGTATAGCCAAGTGGAGTGGGACCCATGTCCACTTGTCCCCTCTCAAAATATCTAATTTGTTGTCATCTTAGCAAGACAAGTGGAGGGGTGCCACGTGTCACCCTCCGATTGGTCCAAAATATTATAAATTTTCGAAGGTCCCCGCGAAATTGTGAAATTCTCGGCGGACCTCATATTATCAATTCCAACACCTTATAATCCAATACTAAGTCCATAAATCCAATTAGAAGTATTATACTCCAAGTTAATAATTTTTCCGTCGTCACATTTTTTTTCGAAATTTTCCTTAAGAAAGTGTAATTATTCTTTCCTTCCAAAATTCAAATCTTAAATCCTTAATCACGTTCTCAATTAGTAGCCCTGGTATTACGGGGTGTAACATATTCATTAATGATATTCTGGTTTATTCACGTTCAGAATTGGAGCATGCAGACCATTTGAGGGCGGTACTTAGGGTACTCCAGCACCAGAAGTTGTATGCCAAATGTTTTAAGTGCGAATTCGGGTTGACTTCAGTGGAGTTCTTGGGGCATATTATCGGAG
The DNA here is from genome assembly GCA_029844215.1 of Przewalskia tangutica. Taxonomy (NCBI): domain Eukaryota; kingdom Viridiplantae; phylum Streptophyta; class Magnoliopsida; order Solanales; family Solanaceae; genus Przewalskia; species Przewalskia tangutica. Next base: position 9,253,390 of record CM056733.1, on the reverse strand, counting down.
CGGACAATATTCGGGTAGATACGAAGAAGATAGAGGCAGTAAAGACTTGGCCCAGACCTACGACACCTACTGAGGTACGTAGTTTTCTGGGGCTAGCAGGATATTACAGAATTCGTGGAAAAGTTTGTTTCGATTTCAGCGCCTTTAACAAGCCTAACTCAGAAGGCGGCTAAGTTCCAATGGACTGGTGCTTGTGAGAGAAGCATTCAGTTGTTGAAAGACAAGTTGACTACGACTCCAGTTCTAACTCTTCTGGAGGGACCAGATAGTTATGTTATTTATTGTGACGATTCGGGTGTTGGACTAGGTTGTGTGTTGATGCAGCATGGTAGAGTTATAGCTTATGCCTCCCGACAGCTCAGGAAGTACGAGAAGAATTATCCTACTCATGATCTGGAGTTAGCGGCAGTGATTCACGCTTTGAAGATATGGAGACATTATTTATATGGTGTTCATGTTGATATTTATACGAATCATTAAAGTCTCCAATCTTTAAGCAGAAAGATCTGAATTTATGACAGAGACGGTGGCTAGAGTTACTAAAGTGTTATGATGTTGATATTCTATACCATCCAGGGAAAGCGAATGTTGTAGCAGATGCACTTAGTCGTAAATCTATGGGTAGCTTGACGGATGTTAAACCAGAAAGAAAGGAGATGGTTTGTGAGATATACCGGCTAGCTAGCCTTGGAGTCCGTTTGGCTAATTCTAGGTATAGTGGAGTTTTTGTTCGAGGAGTTGCCGAGTCCTCTATCATAGAAGAGGTAAAGAGACATCAATATGAGGACCTTGTTCTGTCATAGTATAGAGATGTAGCTCAGCGAAAGGAGAAGACCCTATTCGAGGTTGCACCTGACGGGGTGCTACGGTATGGCGGCAGATTGTGTGTACCTGATGTTGCAGGGCTACTACAACAGGTTATGGGAAAAGCACACTATGCCCGTTATTCTGTTCATCTAGGATCAACGAAGATGTATCATGACCTCAGATGCTTATATTGGTGGGATGACATGAAAAGGGACATAGCGGAGTTTGTTGCTCAGTGCCCGAATTGTCAACATGTTAAGGTTGAGCATCAGAAGCCTGGTGGATTACTGCAGGAGATAGAGATCCCAACTTGGAAATGAGAAGTGATTAATATGGACTTCATTACAGTCTTACCTCACACTCAACAGAAGTATGACTCCATATAGGTTATTGTGGATAGGCTGACAAAATCAACCCATTTTCTTCCAGTCAGGACTACTTATTCAGCTAAAGACTATGCGAGATTATACATCCGGGAGATAGTGAGACTGTATGGAATTCCCACATCTATTATATCAGACAAATGAGCTCCGTTTACAGCTAACTTTTGGAGATCATTCCAAAAGAGATTGGGGACACAGGTGAGTTTTAGCACAACATTTCATCCTCATACTAATGGGCAGGCTGAGCGTACTATTCAGACGCTAGAAGATATGTTGCGAGCCTTTATTACTGACTTCAGAGGTAGCTGGGATGATCATTTACCTCTTATTGAGTTTGCTTATAATAATAGCTACCATTCTAGTATCCATATGGCACCGTACGAGGCCTTATATGAGAGGAAGTGCAGGTCACCTATCTGTTGGTTCGATGTAGACGAGACTAAGTTAATCGACCCAAATATGATTCAACAAGTTGTTGATAAGGTGAAGCTTATTCAGGAGAGATTATTGGCAGCCCAGAGTCGACAGAAGTCATATGCAGATAATCGATGTCGATATTTAGAGTTTCAGATTGGTGATTGGGTGTTCCTAAAGTTGTCACCCATGAAGGGTGTGATGAGATTCTGTAAGAAGGGGAAGCTTAGCCCGAGATACATTGGACCTTATCAGTTTATTCGTAGGGTAGGCAAGGTTGCCTATGAGTTGGAGCTACCATCTGATTTGGAAGCGGTACATCCAGTATTTCATGCATCAATGCTGCATAAATGTATTGGTGATCCTTCTAGAGTATTCCCTGTAGATGATGTCCAGGTAACAGAGGAGTTGTCTTATGAAGAGAGCCCCATAGCTATACTTGATCGACATGTTAGAAGGTTATGTACTAAGGATGTGTCTTCCGTCAAATTATTATGGTGAAATAATAATAAGGAAGAGGTGACTTGGGAAGCAGAAAACGAAATGAAGAAGAAGTATCCTCACTTGTTCCCTATGCCTGCAGGTAATTCAATTCCTTACTTAACTATATTGATTGGTGAATAATACATGTGATATATTGTGGCCCTGTGTGACATCTTTGGGTTTGATGAATATAGATTGGTAGGTATAGTTATAGAGGAGACTATGCCGAAATTTTTATAGCATGAGACCTATTATGAACATTCGAGGACGAATATTTCTAAGGGGGGAATGATGTTACACCTCGTAATTTTGGGGCGAAAAATTGAGAACGTAATTAAGAAAATAAGATTTGAGTATTGGAAATTAGTATGCAAAGAATGTAATCCCGGAATAATCTTGAATACAACAAATGTGACGACGGGAATTAATACTAGTAGTTGATTTTTTCCACTGGGGTTATGGCTTAGTGGCGTGTTATTATGACTAGCACATCGAAAAATTTCAGGATTTAAGTAAGCGTGGGATTAATTTTAGTGAAGAGGAGAATGATAAGTGGGGACTAGTGGACAACAAGTGGCACCTTGTGCCCTCCAAGTGGCGAAAAACACCATATGAATAGGCTAAAATCTGCTCACTTATACCTATGTTCCTCTCACTTCCCTGCCCTTATTTCGAAAATTACCCCTTCACTATCCTTCATATCTCTTTTCCTCCAAAACAGATTTTCCTCTATCTCCATAACAAAGTTGAAGACTAAATCAACTCCCCTTCCAAGATTAACTTCCTCTACTAAGTTCTAAGCCATGGTAACTCCTCACCAACAGTGAATTCGGCAATGCTGGCCGAGAAACTGCTCCAAAAACTTTAAGTTTTGGAGATGAACTATTTGGAAGAAAAACATGTAAGTAAGATGGTTTTGAACTTGTAAAGGATGCATGCATGTCATTGTAACATGAATAAATGGTGCAAAAGTGGAACAGTGGATACCGAATGCAACTAGGGACTGTTTTGGCTAAGTTAAGGTAAGAATTCTTCTTCTTATAAAGTAATTGGAATTAAATGATGTTGTAGTTAAGAGATGAACTCATGTTAAGAGAAATTGGAAGTAAGAAAATATATGTGATTGTATTGGTGTTGTAGTGAGCCGATTGGAGTTGTTTTTACCGATTTGGGGGTGTTTTAATTACATTGGGTTTGATTATTGTTGTTGCTATCGTTGTCATTGATTGCATGTTAAAATTGAAGGAAATCTTGATATTTAAAGTTGTAGTTGTTTATATGAAAGTGTTGAAACATGGATTAGATTTTAAGGAGTTATGAGAAGAGTTATGGTATTATGTATATGGGTCGTGACTTTCACAAAATTGTTAGGCATGTTGTATTGTATTTAGGGGCTGTTCTTGTTAAGTTAGAATGTTGAAATTTTAGTTATGAATATGCATGTACATTTTGGTAGTTGAGGATATATGTCCTAAAGGAATTAAGGTGTAGAAAAGTGTTACATTGCATTCTTGTTATTGCGGGAGTATGGATTGTTTTAATAACTGTTTTATTATGGTTAGAGGGGCTGGATTAACATGAGAAATATGTGTATTAATCACCTTGGTTGTTGTGGTTATTGTATTCCATGGATATAAAGAGAAAGAATGTATAACAATGGCGTATATAGGGTATTTGAGACTGATTTTGTTATATCCTTGAGTTGTGACTTGTTATCGATGTTGTTGACCTTGTGTGTGAATTTCGGATGTGTGTATAAGCAGGGGAAGTGCTGCCCAATTTGTTGTATAAAAAAAGAGTCACCATTCGATATATAACGTATGCTAGTGATCATAGAGTTGATGTACATGTTATTATTGTTATAGGTTGAAGTGCTAATTGAGACGAATTCTAATTATTGGGTTGATACGGACGACAAGCGGTATGTGAAACTATCCCTTCTTTCTTTTTGGCATGATTTACATAAAATGAGTGTACGACGGGCGTACATAATTCCAATGAATCCAAATTCCTAGTGATATTTGATATGATAGTTGATTTTGATTTTTCAGTGATAGTTAATTCTATTTATTCCATTGAGAGTCAAATGATGATTTAAATTGCATATGGTTACTCATGATATTCTATTCGTGCTTGGTGTGATTATATCATTTCACCGAGTCTCGGGCCGGGTATGTTTGTGCGCAGTTCCTTGCATTGTTCACCGAGTCCCTCACTAGAGGGCCGGGTATGATATATATATGATTATTTCACCGAGTCCCATGATGGGCCGGGTACGGTAAGTGCACATATGATGATTTCACCGAGACCCTCACTAGGGGGCCGGGTATGGTATGTATATGTGTATTACTTCATTCACCGGGTCCCAGAATGGGCCGGGTACGGTATATGATATGGACATGTATGACTCTCATTTCATAAGACACAGTTGCATTGCTATCTTTGATTATTACACTTGTCTCATGTTATCTTTTGGCCAGTTATGATCTGTTTTATCATACTTCATATTTTATATACTCTGTACATTTTTTCGTACTGACCCCCTTTCTTCGGGGGGCTGCGTTTCAAGCCCGCATGTACAGATACTCAGTTTGGTGGTCCTCCAGCCTAGGATTCTGCTCAGCTATTTGGAAAGCTCCATTGTTCCGGAGCCTAGTCATTTTGGTACAGATCTTTTGATATAGACTTATGCATATTCAGGGGTACGGCGGGGCCCTGTCCCGCCATATTTCACTATTATACTCTTAGTGGTATGTAGTCATGTGTGGGTTATTCATATGTGGGTTGGACATGTGTGGTTTGTAAACGTGTTTTGGTCAGCCAGATTGTTGTAGTTCATTTTGGATTATTCCCGTGTATAGTGGCAGCCTTGTCGGCTTGCCTATTTTGATATAGTTTACAGATTTCTACATTGTCTTTAGTATCAGTCTGATTATATGTAACAAGTTCGTATACGAGTTTCCAATTAGGGCACTTAGTCGCGGCCCTTCGGGTTGGGTCGTGACATTATCCTTCCCCACTAATAGTGTTATTTCAAATCATGATACATCTTTGTTGCATCCATATGGATAAAATGTTTAATTGTGAGCCTCCTCCATGATGAAGCTCGTCAAATCTCCAACACAAGAACCACACACTCTCCCCCTGATCCTCAAGACTCTATCAGTATCAAGCATAGCCTCATTGGCTTCTCCTCGTATCACCTTGTCCCGGATCTTGCACAATTTTACATCATCAAACTACTGGGCCTTGATTTGATCCAACCTCATCTCAACACAAGACAAACTCCTACCTGAATTTGAAATATCGAGTCTCATAAAGTTGTTGGATAAGGACTGGACCTATAATTCCAAAGGACGTTCATCAATTATCAAATGTGCCAAGATCCCCGTACTCGCTGCCTTTCGGCTCAAGGCATCTATAACCACATTGGCCTTGTCTGGATGGTACAAAATAGTTATGTCATAATCCTTGAGTAGCTCCATCCACCGATGTTATCTAGAATTCAAATCTTGCTAACTTAACACATACTGAAGGCTACGGTGATTGGTGTACACCTCACAATGAACCACATATAGATAGTGCCTCCAAATTTTCAATGCAAAGACTACCGCTACTAACTCCCAGTCATGAGTAGGGTAGTTTTTCTCATGCACCTTTAACTGCCTCGATGCATATGTTATCAATCAGACCTCCAATCCTCGAAGCTGTCACGCCCCGAACCCCGGGCCCGTGACTGGTGCCCTACATGAGCACCCTTCTACCTGACTGACACAAGTAAATCGCGGAACTAAATAACACCTCGTTTTTTTTAAAACCAACGAACATGCAAGGGCAAAGCCGACAAGGCTGCCATAATATACATAATAAAAAGGTACTACACTGTACACAAGTCCAATCCAGCGTATGAATCTGGACCTCAAGAGTTTCTTGAACTATGACGGGACAAGGCCCCGCCGTACCCATAACTGTACAAAATCATGTACTGAAGGGTCTATACCAAAATGATAAACTCCTGAACAGATGGAGCTATCCAAGAACAGGGTCCTACACCTGCAGATCACCAAACTGCATACCTAAACCTGCGGCATGAACGCAACCCCCCGAAGGAGGTCAGTACGAAGAATGTACCAAGTATGTGGCCCGAAAATCGTAATGAAATCATAACAGTCTATACAAAACAGGAGACATGTATGATAGCCAAACTACAGTACACAATACATAAGCAGTTATGTCAAATCAGGGACGCATTCCCTCAAAGTCATTACTCAATTTAACCATGGGTCTCACGCCCATAATATCAATCATGCCCGTGAAATCCTTTCTCACTGCTGGCAGTCCATGATATAATATAAAATCACTAAGCACACTGAACCTTGCAAACATGAGAGTAATGCAATCATTTTTATCTTTTAAGTTATGTTTTTAACAATGAGACCAACTGTTCCACTTTAAGTCATAAACACACTGCACCCTTTCATTAATGAAATCACTACCGTTTCAAAACATGAAGGTCGTGCCAGTGCCAGGGTCAACCACCCTCTGTGTTATAATGCAACCTATCATGGGACTATTTCACCCGCAAGAGACTATTTCACCCGCTTAGGTCATGTGGACCATGATGAGTCATCGGTACCACGATACTCGCATCACGGATAGTTAATCCATGGCTTATATATATATATATATATATATATATATATATATATTATATCCCGAGAATTTAACCCGCCCGAGTCAAATACCGACCCGCCGTGAGTGTGTACCACTCACCACCATGGGGAGCTACTCCATGATATCCTTGAAACAAGTTGTCGGCCCTTTATGGAGGGACGCGGAGATGTGGAAATATGACACTTGCACGAATGCCTATATGAGCAACCCATATGCAAGCAAACCAAGACAATACCATGCCTTTACACACCAAGACAATACCATGCCTTTCCTTTTTACATAAACCAAGACAATACCATGCCTTTACAAACCAAGACAATTACCATGCCTTCTTTTTACATAAACCAAGACAATTACCATGCCTTCTTTTTACATAAACCAAGACAATTACCATGTCTTTTTTTTACATAAACCAAGAGATATCCTTATTTAAGCAAGCCAAAGTACTATCAAGGCATATATAGGATAATTTTCATTTAAACAAGCCAAAATACTACGTACGTCCATTCTTTTCAAAAGACTCCTTTTTATATAAAATCCCAAGATACTAACACCCGTAGTATCAAGGCATGTCTATTTTTTCAAAATAAGTTACTACACCTTTAGAAATTCATTTCAAGGCTTTGAAACTAAGTAACTTTTTAATTACACAACCTAGGCAACTCATACCTATCCATCAAAATAGACAACTCTCTTAACCTTCCATAAAGCCGTTATAACCAACTTCCCATAAAGCCGTTATAACCCTTTATGATTTTAAACAAATTCATTCCTTTTATAACCAAGAGACTTATACTTTTAAAACCAAGTATCATATACTTTCAAATCAATTTTCTTAACTTTCAAAATACTTCAAGTCTCTTAACTTTAGAAATCAAGTTTCTTAACTTTAGAAATCAAGTCTCTTAACTTTAAATCATGTCATTTCTTCCTTTAAGAATCAAGTCTCATAACTTGAAAATAAAGTCCCTTAACCTTTTAAGAATTTAAGGTTCATAGTCTTAAAACTTCATAACGTAATCTCTTTAAATTAAGTAACATATACTTTAGTGCGTTGTGAATAAGTTATACTTGTTTATAACGATCTTATTAAAGCAGCCATGATCTAGAAAATGTAATACAATTTTGTCTTATCTTAGTTTCTATGCAGATGGAGAATTTTACACATTTTAATATAATTGATTGTCGATACATTTTCTTTTATTAACGCTGCAATGGCTTGTTCGATACTTATTCTCATTCGTGCAGTAAATTAGCAAAGTCAACTCGACTCCAAATACTTCCTAACGACTCTTACCAACATCCCCCATAAGACTTGGTAAGGACTTAGGATAACTTAGACATAACTTTTACATAGAGTAAATCAACATGCATACCTCTTAGCTTCTAACAGTAGAAGGAATCATGAAATAACACCACATGTATATTTCATACATAGAATCATGCCCAAAAGAAGGAAGAGGTTCACATACCTCGCGACGATTATCGACAAGTAGCAAAATGCTCCAAAGTACTTCAACCTTGATAGCTATTCCATCCTTTAAGTAGAATACGCTACTCGTAGTACTTCAACCTATATAAATCATAACATGTCTATCAACTCCTTCCTTTTAAACGTAGAATCATACTAAGTATAAAGACTCTTATTCTACGAAAAATCGGGCAGCACCTCCTTTGTTTCTACGTACTTTTCCACCTTTTTCAAGGCCCGATAATCAATAACCAACACGCCACATTTAAGGCTCAATACATCAACCAATCAAAGGGGATTACACGCCTTACAATACGTGTAAAATTAATACCAACTAGTTCCATATTCAAAGCCATTCTCGGCTAACTTGTACAACAACAAAAGTCTTTTCCAATTCTTTTTTAATCCAAGTTCTTAGGTATAACATGTTATATAGTCAAAAACAACTTCAACAACTACAATTTCTTCTTTATATAACAAGCGACGACTAAACTAATAACCAAATTGAATTGTAATCTCAAGGGCTAAACATACTAGTTTTCGGATTAGGGTTCCAATAGTCAATACACTTATCAAACTTTATAATATATACCTCATGCTTGCTAATATCCATAACCACAACAATAGTAATCTTTAGCTACTAAAACGACAAGATTGTTACCTTGTTAAGCCCTTATAAAATCCAAGATTCAAAGTCGCTCCTTAGCAATTCTTAGCTCCTTTACTTTACGCTCCAATCCGCTATTTGAAGCCTTTAGAAGTTCACAACCAACTTCTCTTCCATTTCCAATCCAAACTTGTGAAAACGACTTAGGTTTTCGCCTTGCGACTAACGTGAAAACGTCATTTTTCCGAGATATTTCTATTGAGATATCCTTACAATATCCTTAGGGACCTTGGGTTAAAGTCTTGTGAATTAAGAACCACAAACTAAAATTTTTCTTGTGGATAAATGCTCAATGCCGAGAGCTTCAAGTCTCAAGCTCTAGTTTCTCTAAAAAAATTCTAAGTGTTGAAGACTAAGTCTTGCACTAGTGTGTATATATAATACAATGGAGGACTTAGATAATAACACATGTGTGGCTAGGATGAAGAAAATTAAATATCTATACATGTGGCAAGTTGACTTGGTCAATAATCTCAAGCTTTGCAAGGCTTGTTCATCTACATAGGTCAATGACCATTATATCATTGCCTCATTTCGTCCAAGACCAAGTGGGGGTGACACGTGTCGCCCTCCCATTCGTCTATAAAATTTCGTAACCCTCGTGGGCCTCGCAAAACGTAAAATTCCTCGGGTGGGCCCCACGTGACCAAATCCGTAAAATAACTTTCCACAATGATAATAAGTTCCATACTCTTCAAATAATGCATTTTAAGAATCCAATTCTTATCAACAAACATTTTTCCTTTCCGACGTTCGGAAGATTTTCCTTCGGAAAAACAATTCTTCCTTTCGTACCAATTTTCAAGTCTTATGTTCTCGCGTCCGTTTTCTTATACATGTCCTGGACTTACGGGGTGTAACAGAAGAATCACAAACACGATGAAGTCCTTCCCTTCCATAGGTAGGGCTAAAATCATTGCTAAGGTCAAAAGTGACTTGTGCTTTTGGAAGCTCACCTCACACTCATCGGACCAGTGAAAAGGCATATCTTTTTGAGTCCATCGAGTGAAATGAGAAGCAATAGAGGAAAACCCTTTGACGAACCAATGATAGTAACTCGAGAGACCCACGAAACTCTGAATCATCTACCCTTCGATACCACGTGCCCCAGAAATGTCACGAAATAGAGCCAAAACTCACATTTTGAAAACTTGGCATACAACGATTTTTCCTACAGTAAACCAAGAACTACTGTAACGCCCCATTTCAACCGGAGTCGAAAACGGGATTACTGCTACGCATGGTTGATTCCTGAAATGCTATTTAAGGAGTCGCCACCTAATTATTATAGTGAATTAGGACACTAAAAATGTAGCATGAAATACTACAAATGATCTCCATTTGAAGATGCAAAGCTATGTGAGATTCCAGGTAAGGGTTCTTTATTATCCTAAAGGGAAGGGGTTATGCACCCTAAAGGATCCGCTAACTTGCGGTTGTCCGTTCAAACTTAGGTTTTAAAATTATTGTGCTAACATGAAATACTTTTATAAATGTTAAATAAAAGGCGTTGCAAGTATTTAATAACAAAAGATGCATTTTTGACAACATAAAAGAATTGTAAGACTTGTTTATACAATACATATATAGGTAAAAATATTTATTTTTATTTGTAAAATACATATATAGGTAAAAATATTTATTTTTATTTGTAAAATACTTATGTTTTGGCAATTGACAGTAAAGAGAAAACAATTTTATTTATAATACCAAGAGACGATTTTTTGTAAAAAGTTTATTTTTTAGCAAATTAGGTAAAAGTAAAACCTTATTTTTTATGATTAATCATACAAATAAAAAGGTGACCAATTTGTTTTTGAAAGCTTAGACATGTATAACGAGCCTAAAATAATCTAGCGTTGGGTTTCCGATTTTAGGACTACCCCCTTTTAATCTATTAATTCTAATCTACCTATTCTAAGCAATTCAATAATTATACGAGTGCAATAAGTCAAATTTCAACACCATAAGATAAGCATAATTAAAGAATCAAAAGGTAGTGAATCCAGAACGGGTGACGATATCATCCCGCCCTATTTGTTTCGAAAATCCTGAGGCGAAAGAATGCAAGGAACACGGAAGCGGGTCTTCGTTTGACTAGAAACGTGATGAGTCTCATCGCGAGACTCTTGTTGCTCTCCAATGTATTCCATGTAAAATAAAAGAAAGAAAAGGAAAAGGATTAGAAGACATTCTAAACCTTATCAACAATAAACAAACAGTGATATAAAATTTAAACGCACATAAGTAACTTAATTTTTACTATTCACAGGACAAAAGGGCCCACATTAACACGGATATATATAAGGGTGACATACACACAATATTCAAATAGTTGCCAGCCATATATCACCCAGTAGCTTAATGAACAAGACATTATACAAAATGACTAAAAGATTTCACATGTTGACATTTAACACTTAGACAAGTAATTCAAGCATATTATGAGTTAAGTTAGTATGTAGACATAGGAATGGTCATGTGACTAGTCGGCAGTGGCATTTCAGAGATGCCAAACCACCTAGAGTACTTTACATGATAGTATGAAATTATTCATTTAAACAGGTAGGGTGAATGTGTAACCAGCTTAGTATACATATAGACAGGAAGATATTTAAACAAATAATCCAAGAGGTCATTTGGATACACATCAGATATATATTCAGATATATGTTCCCTGTATACCATTTCAGTCTTGGAGAAATTAAATAAGGGAAAGATAACTAATTGGGAACAAACTCACATATCATCAAGAACAAACAGAATAGGTAAAACATGAAATTAATTAACCACATCCTTCTCCAAATCTTTTAAGCAGTCTCAGTTATCCTAACCAACTCTACACATATTTGCAGAAGAGAAGCAAGATTACAGGTTGAGTTATGTGCAACAGATAACTGAATTTAACCTGCCATATGCATGGTTTCATCAGACAATATGCTAATGCAGATATTCTTAATCAACTCTGCCTATTCTTCATACTATAGAGGAGACTGACAGACATTGTAGGCCATCCTAGTGGCATTTTTAAGATAGGAACAGACTGGACAACATCAAAACAATTTAATAATCAAAGTATGACACGACATTATTCTAAAGGACTTAGCATGCTAGTATGGAGACATTTTGAGGCTTGAGCAGGTAACATGAATTAAGGTCAAAACAATTGGTAGAACATATGCAAATGAAGGACAAACATACATATATCAGAAGTATGAAAGCCTAGTAATGCCTAGACGATCACTTTTATACAGTCCCTTTACAATATGAAATCAAGCCAAATGAGTAACAGAGTTTCATTCATGCTTCCCAACTGAACACTGAGGGGCTATTTAGGAGATGAATTAAACAAATTCCCTAGCTCCATTTTTAACTTAAATTAGGCTTCGATCTTAAGTGTGATATGATTAAAACCCAAACAAGGTATATATCCTTCGAAATCCTTAGTATATCACATTGAACATACAGTTAACTTATAACTCAACGAACAAAATGAGCTTAAAACCTGTTAACATATATATGAGACGACAGAGACAATCCAATAACCATTTTCCCGATAGCATTTCAGATTAGCAGGATTGGTTAGGCTAAACTAAGCATACTCAAGCACATTCATATTGTTCATCGAATAGAAAGGCGCTTCAAACAGGATATAGTATTTGTCGAGCAGATCTTAAAATCGAATCATTCTCATAACATAGTTAATTTAAACTGAACACTTATCCGGATAATAAATTACTAAGTAAGCATTGAGATGGCATACACATTATGCAATTTCTAATATGTCATACAAAGGCATAAATAGACAAATAAACAAGTAACATTGCAATGTACAACTAAGCAACCTCACAACCTTCTGCCAATGTCGAAACTCAAACTACACTCTTAAACTCATCATATGAGTAAACTGAATTATACTAACCAAATTAAAACAGGCTACGGCAATCAAAGACAAACAGACATAGCACAGAAATAAAATGAAATACGAGAGGAATTTGAGTTTACCGACCTTCTCCGGGAAGCGAACCGAGGCGTGTTTCGACTCGTCGATTCCGCTCAAAGAATTGCTTTGTTTTTGCTTATGCGACGAAATGAAAGTTTAAAGATTTTTGTGGCTTTTCTAACCAAAACTGAGAGTAAACAACAAAGGGGATTTCTTGATTTATGTTTCTGAAAGAGGGGATTCCTGACTGATTTTTCGACAACTTTCCAAGTAGTAAAAACTGAATTTTTATTCTTGCCTTCTAAGACCAGATTTTTTCGATCCTTCTTTTTACTCACGAATCGAAACCCCCAACAAAAGATGATATGCAAAATTAAAGAGTAGAAAATCCGAGTCCCCCTAAAATGAAGAACAAATAGATGAAATGCAAGATAAATTCTCAAATTCCCGGGGTCCCCTCCAATGAAGAACGAAGGGGTCTTTTATAGGTGAAATATTGGGTTTGAATTCGAAATAAAGCTGTTGGAGGTCTGATTTTTGGACGATATACTGGTTCAAATCGCGGATTTTAGGGAGATGCAGGGTATGGGCGAGTGTCGTGTGACAGAGGGGAGTTGGTTGGGACAGAGGTATGGGTATGACAGCGGATTTGGAGGTGATGGGAGGGGGTAGGTCGCTGGTTTCTAGGTTTAGTTTAAGGGAGGGCTGTTGGTCGATGAAGATGGGAAAAGGCTGGGGGAAATGGGCTGGGTCGGGTAAGGTATAGGCGGTTATGGGCTGGGAGACGTGGGCTGGTTAGTTATTTAGGTGGGCTGATTAGTTTAAATTGGGTATTAGTTTTAGAAGTTAGTTTTAGGCAAAATTAATTAGTGGTAAATTAGAAATTCAAAATTGTGATTAAATTATTTAGGTGCTTTATTAATCTAAATTATTACAAGGATAAGGACGGGCGTGCTATTTGATTAGTGCTTAACGTTTTATAATGCGGCGCTATTATTAAAATGCTTATTTGTGCATGTATTAATATATTATTGATGCATTTTATTATAGAAAATTATTTTGCAAAAATAGTGTAATTTATAGTTAAGAACTGGACGGGAGGGTCAAAATTGGGTGTCAACAACTTGTCCCTCTTTGTATGGAGATGATGGAAGAGTCTTCAGACAAAGACGTTGACTTAAAGCCAATTTTGTCTCGATCCTTAGAATTAAAAATGTTGGGCGATTAAGACGAGGCTGACGCAAAATTCAAAATTTTGTCCCAGTGTCGAGTTATGACGACGCTGGGCTACCATGGTAAAACACCAAGGCGGGCTGATGCGGACTCAAAATTTGTCCCAGTGTCGAATTATGATGACACTGGGTTTTGTGACGCTAGAAAAACCAAAGCGGAAGCAGATTTAAAATTTGTCCCAGTGTCGAATTATGATGACACTGGGGTTATTGGCGTTGCAGGATGCTGGAGGAGAGCGGATCGACATTCGAGGTACAAATTGCTTCGGTTCGCCGTAAGAGGTAGTTCCACGTTGTGCTCCTGTTCCTGTATGCTAAGACTTAAACAAACGATTAGTGCATAACTGTTAAGGCAAAATGATAACGCATGAATTTATAAGCAATGTAACTGTGCGAGTAGAAATGTCACGACCCGAATCCGGGCCCGTGACTGGTGCCTTACCCCGGGCACCCTAGTGATACAATCATCAGAGAAAATCAGCGGAAAATAAAACATGAACATGAAATGAGAGATATTATAAATAAACAAAGCAACCAAAAAGCTTGCCTTTCAACATATATATATAAAGACATTTGAACAGTTACAATCCTTACAACCCTGCCCACAACAGTGCTACAGACCTCTAAGATTTATACAACAACTACGACGGGACAGGGCCCCGCCATACCCCTGAACGTACAAGAACTTACAGACTCAGGGTAACATACCAAAGATAAGCCTCCGACGGAACGGAGCTTCCCAAAACGCTGAAATGAGATCCTAAACGCGGGGATCGGCGGTAGATGTACTTACTGCGGCATGAACGCAGCCCGAGGAGGTCGACAACAGTACAGTATGTGAAGCGTAATCAGTAAATGAAATCATAATAGTCTATAAAAAGCAGGAGACATGTATGATGACCAAACTACAGTACATAACATATAACCAGTTACATCAAGTCAGGGACTCACGCCCTCCAAATTATCACTCGTGCCCGTGGAATTTCTTCCTCACTGCCGGCAGTTTATGATATAACAATACCAAGGAGTATACATGAACACCAGGTCCCACCTGTGTCATAGAAACCGTCTGAGACAAGTACAACTACCGGATCCGGCCGTACCAATAATACAATGCAACCACAAACACGGAAGGCGACACGGGGCAAGTCGCGAGCCGACTACCGATACCAAGGCGGTCCACGTGGTGGCCGGGGCAATCTGGTGTCGACCACGGTACCAAGGCGTATCACGAGACTTCGTCACTACACCGAGCGGGGCAAGTGCGAGGGCTAACTACTGGTACCAAGGCCGAATCATCCACGAGGCGGGGCAAATCTGGCCGACCACCGGGTACCAAGGCCGAACAGTAAGAAACCTCATGGAGAGCTAGTCCATGGAATAGCACTATCAACAGGAGCATACCCGTGGAATTTTCCGTCACTGCCGGTACGTCCAAGTAAGTCCTCAACAAGTCAACCGGCACTCCATTGAGAGACGCGGTTATATAGAACACCATTTGCACAACAAAGGCTATCACCACAAGCATAAGCAAGTTACACAACAACAAGCATAGGCAAGTTACACAACAACAAGCATAGGCAAGTTACACAACTCAAGCTACTTTCATTTTATGCCAAAGTCCGGGTTTTTAACCTTACAGTACTACGTACGTTAAATTCCTTTTTAAAGATCCATTCCCTTTTATAAAAGTCACCCGATACCCGTAGTATAAAAATAGAGTGACTTATATCTTTTAAGTAAACCAAAACACTTCTCTTTTTAAAGTCAAGTTACCATATTAAAACCAATGATAAAACCTTTTCTTTTGTTTTCATAAAGTCGTTATAACCAACTTCCCATAAAGCTGTTATAACACTTTATGTTTTAAACCATTTTAAGACAACCCAATGCCTTTCTTTTCCCTAACGTTCGGTTGCCTAATTTCAATTACACAAGTCTCTTTTTAGAAAAGTTTCATCGTTCAATGTCTTAATCTCTTTTTAAAACAATAGAGTAACACATGCCATAGGCGAGTAGGTTATTCTTGTTCATAATCAATTTTATTAAGCAGCCATGATCTAGAAAATGTAATATCATTTTGTCTCATCTTAGCTTCTATGCAGATGGAGGTTTCTCCGGTTTTAGTAATACTTAATTATTCAATACATTTTCCTTTATTAACGCTGCAGTGGTTTGTCGATACACATTCTGATTTCCGAAATCAGTAAAACATTATTCCTTTCAAAAACCAAGTACTCATTACTCACGAATGAGGCTTCACACAAAATTCATATTAATTCATTCAAGTCAAGTCTCTTATCTTTTAAGATCAATGAACCTTTTCATTTTACCTTCCTTAAGACGTTATACCTAACTTCCCATAAGGCTAGTATAACTCTTATGTTTTCAAAACCAAGTATTACTCTTCTTTAAAAAAAAGGTTTCTTAATCTTTTAGAATACTTCAAGGTTCTTTTACATCAAGTCGGTTATAAGTCAAATCAGTTATCTTTTAAAAACCACAAAGCATTTCTCATTTACATAGAGTTGTTATAACCAACTTCCCATAAAGCCGTTATAACACTTTATGTTTAAAGACAATCAAATACATTTAACACATGTACGTCTACCGTACTACATAGTTATACACATATCATGCTAGAACAGATAGGAAGAGGTTCACATACCTCGCGACGATTATCGACTAATAGCAAAACGCTCCAAGTACCTCAAACCGTCGGCTGCACCTTAAGCCGAGTAGATCGCGCCACACGTAGTATTTCAACCTATAGAGGCCACAAGGCGCCTATTAATATCTTTAGATCCCGACGTAGAATATTCTACAGAAAATTCGTGACACCTCCCACATGGCGTAAATCTCTCCTCTATCGAGGCCGCTACCAAGCCAACGACGGGGTTAACACGCCTAAGGACGTGTACAATTCTACTCACAACAATACTACACAAGTCTCATCATGTCTGATCTATGTAATTCTGATTCGATTCTCTTCTTTAAATTCAGCTTAAGTCGCAAGACATTGCTGTAGTATTATTCAGGCTTAAGTCAAAAGACATTGCCGCACAATTATAATGTTCAGTTCTTATATATAGTATACTTCAACTATATATTCCTACAACATGCAATTTCCAATTACAATAGAAGGTCAAGAGTGTTTACCTCGATAAGCCCAAAATTATCCGAGTTTATATGTCGATCCTGAGCAAGGTTTAGCTCCTACTCCGTGCGCTCCAACCCGCTCCAAACAACCCTTAGAAGTTCTAACCAACTTCTACTCCATTACTTCAACTATCAATGAAGATTTCCTTAGGGTTTCGTTTAGTGGCTAAAGGAAGTATAATAGTATTTTCCGGGCTCTACGTATAGAGGTAACTTTGGAAGTACTATAAGGTATATGGGCTAGAGTATTTTGGGCATTATAACAATACTAGGAGAGTATTTCTATACCACAAAGGGGGGGTATTTATACGAGACAACAAGGCTAGGGGGAGGGTACCCCACGGCTAGACACCACAAAGGGGGGAAAGGGGGAGGCTCTCGGCTAGCTCACAAAGGGGGAGGGGTTTCGGCCAAGGGTTGGACGAGAACCACAAGAACAAAGGGGGGGGGGGATTTCAAGACTTGGAACAATTTTGGATGAATAAGTTCATCAACTTAGAGGGGTATTTATAGGTCAAGTGAAAGCCAACCAATGGCCAAGATCTATCCAAGTGTAAGGCAAGTGTAAGGTCAAGATGAAGCCATGTGTTTGTGGGTCCCACTTGCTCATCAACTACACAAAAATATCCTACCTAACCCTTGACCACAAAATAGCACAAAAAACGTGCCAAAGAAAGCTCAACCAAACCGTCCACTTGGGTGACAAGTGTCACCCTCCCGTTGGTCCAAAATGTTTCGTCTCTCGGAAAAATCCGCAAAAATTATAAATGACATAGCCGGAATTTTCCCTACGAAAGCTGTGGAAACGTTTCGTCGAAAAACGACTCCTTTCGGTACTTGTGCACAAAATTTTCGAACTTAGCCTAACTTTAAGGCTCAAATTATAATACGTACGCGCTCACGTACATACTCTTGAAATACGGGGTATAACATTCTCCCCTCCTTAGAAACATTCGTCCCGAATGTTCCTTCTCAAGACGGATTATGATGAAGATCTTCTAACAAGTTGCCAACGCCACGCCTGGCCACGAACTAACACACGTTCTCTTCCTTCCTTACTCGTCGTGCCCTCCTCGAACACTTGAACCCTTCTAGTATACGCACCATACTTCAGTCATTGCTTCAGTTTTCAAAACCTTGGAGTCATCACTCCCAAACTTGGTCATCTTACTAGCCTCAATCTTCCTTAAGGCCATTCCCGCCTTCACGATCGCTACGGTCGAACATAACCACGAACTCATACGACGGTCATCTAAACTTGGGCCTAGCACCCTCGTGACCCTACCACCTGGCGGGACCACCTCGATCTGACCCTACCTCAAACCGGGCTACGGGTTGACACGCAACACGTCCTCAACCCGAGCCTCTGCCACGCCGACTCTCTCGCTTCTCGATCCGGAACAATCTTACCTATACAGGTCATGAAAGCTACCACTTCCATTTACACCATCCAAGGAAATTCTTCCACAAATACACCACGCATACTTACACATTGGACAAAGATCCCCCGCAAAAATCTTGTACTCAAGATGGCCTTACATCTAAGGTCTCAACTGTAATATTCTAAGGTTCATCACTTTCTCACCCCCAGGCTTACCCTTTTTCTTACTGACCAGGTTTCTAAATCACATTTTAGCACAAAGCTATCCGAACATAACACTAAACACATCATCAACATCAATACAATATAAGTCTCTAGAGGGTTAAGGATATACCTGACAATAGGCGGTTCAAAGGACCGCTAATCGGGAACTCCACCGCGACCTCTGGGCTGCGGTGTCACGAACATCTGCTGGCTATGGAAGGTGAAGAACCCGCAATCGCTCTCAGTAGTCCATGCTATCCTACCGGTGCTACCACAGTGGACGATCTCTTGCCGGATGGCCTGTTGGCGCAAAAATAACAATCTCCCGAGTCGATGCGACACTCTCCCTTATGAAGTTTTCCTGGCAGCCACCTGAGACAAGGGCAACCTCATCCGCGAGCACTCTGCTCCCTCGAAAATCTGAAACACAGGAGCCCCGACCGCTCTGAACATCTCAAAGGTCCCGAAGTGTGGAGGACCACTCAGTCTTGGTGGAGCGCATAGCGGCTTTCTTCGGCGGTCCGCCTCGAAAGTCACCAAAGGACCTGCATTGCTCGGCCTCTTCTGCGACCAGTGTCATTCCGTCGATTTATCCGTTCCTCACATCCAAGTGCATACGCCTGCATGCGGGCAATGTCCATGCCCGGCTGAAGAGCTACACCCGAACAACTCTCGGCTAGGTGATCATCGAGCCCTGTAACAAATCGGTGCACTCGATCTTCCATACTAGCTACCAACGCGGGGACGTACCGGGCCAATGAGTCGAACTCTACATTGTACTCCCGAACCGTACGACCGTTCTGCCGTAACACCAAAAATCTGTCTGCCCGGGCCCTCCTCATCTGTGGAGGCAAGAAATGTGCAAGAAAGGCCTCTGAGAACTCGTCCCATAAAGCTGGAAGTGCATGCTCTCCCCGGGACAACTCCCACGAATCAAACCAGTCGACTGCGGTATCACGCAGCCGATGCGAACCTAGGACCACCGACTCGGTCTCCGATGCCTTGATCACTCTCATGATCGGCGTAGCTCGGATGAACTCCTGCGGATCATCCTCGAGTCTCGACCCATAAAACTCGGCGGTTTTACAACTCGGAAAATCCGTAGCCTCGAACTATCGATCTAGGGTGAACGGCTGGTGCTCACAGGCTACTGCGTCGGCCATTTATCCTCAAGTTCGCCTGACCACGGCCATTAATCGGGCCAGCTCGCGTGACTCATCTCTCTGCTCCGGTGCGGGATGGAGGCTCAGTCTTGTGGTCTCTGCCATTGCTCTACTCGCGACTCCTCTGTTGCCTTGCCACGGGCGGGTTGCCTTACACGGAGGCATAGCGGTAAAGCGAAGTATGTCAGAGGGGTCCAATCTTATCACACAGCTCTAAGGCACGATCTCAGAATGAGAAGAATGGAAACCAACCCTAAATGTCCTGCAGCCTCCTGATTATAGATGTGGTGCACAACACACCGATAATCAAGACTCTACTAGACACGGTCTGTAGACACTTTCCGAGGACTAATCGCTTCGATACCACTTTGTCACGACCGAATCGGGCCGTGGTCGTGCACTACCGGGCACCCTAGTGATACAATCCTCAGAGCAAATCAGCGGAAAATAAAACATGAACCTGAAATGAGAGATATTATAAATAAACAGGCCAACCAAAACGGTTGCCTTTCACCCTTTATATATAAAGACATTTGAGCGATTCTAATCCTTATAACCACCGCGGCGATTACTCTGGACCTCTAAGATTTATACTGACAACTACGACGGGACGGGGCCCGCCATACCCCGAACGTACAAGAACTTACGGACTCGGGGTAACATACAAAGATAAGCCTCCGACGGGCGGAGCTTCCCAAAGCTGAAATGAGATCCTAAGCGGGGATCGGCGGTAGATGTACTTACTGCGGCATGAACGCGGCCCCGAAGGAGGTCGATGCAACAGTACCAAGTATGTGAAAGCGTAAATCACGTAAATGAAATAATAATAGTCTATAAAGCAGGAGACATGTATGATGACCAAACTACAGTACATAACATATAACCAGTTACATCAAGTCAGGGACTCACGCCCTCCAAATTATCACTCGTGCCCGTGGAATTTCTTCCTCACTGCCGGCAGTTTATGATATAACAATACCAAGGAGTATACATGAACACCAGGTCCCACCTGTGTCATAAAAACCGTCTGAGACAAGTATAACTACCGGATCCGACCGTACCAATAATACAATGCAACCACAAACACGGGCGACACGGGGCAAGTGCGAGCCGACTACCGATACCAAGGCGGTCACGTGGTGGCCGGGGCAATACAGGGCTGACCACCGGGTACCAAGGCGTATCACGAGACTTCGTCACTACACTGAGCAGGGCAAGTCACGAGGGCTAACTACTGTGTACCAGGCGAATCAGCCACGAGGCGGGGCAAGTCTGAAAGCCGACCACGGGTACCAAGGCGAACGGTAAGAAACCTCGTGGAGAGCTAGTCCATGGAATAGCACTATCAGCGAGGAGCATACCAGTGGAATTTTCCGTCACTGCAGGTACGTCCAAGTAAGTCCTCAACAAGTCAACGGCACTCCATTGAGAGGCGGTTATATAGAACACCATTTGCACAACAAAGGCTATCACCACAAGCATAAGCAAGTTACACAACAACAAGCATAGGAAAGTTACACAACAACAAGCATAGGCAAGTTACCTGACTCAAGCTACTTTCATTTTATGCCAAAGTCGGGTTTTAACCTTACGATTACGTACGTTAAATTCCTTTTTAAAGATCCATTCCCTTTTATAAAAGTCACCCGATACCCGTAGTATAAAAATAGAGTGACTTATATCTTTTAAGTAAACCAAAACACTTCTCTTTTTAAAGTCAAGTTACCATATTAAAACCAATGATAAAACCTTTTCTTTTGTTTTCATAAAGTCGTTATAACCAACTTCCCATAAAGCTGTTATAACACTTTATGTTTTAAACCATTTTAAGACAACCCAATGCCTTTCTTTTCCCTAACGTTCCAGTTTGCCTAATTTCAATTACACAAGTCTCTTTTTAGAAAAGTTTCATCGTTCAATGTCTTAATCTCTTTTTAAAACAATAGAGTAACACATGCCATAGGCGAGTAGGTTATTCTTGTTCATAATCAATTTTATTAGCGACCATGATCTAGAAAATGTAATATCATTTTGTCTCATCTTAGCTTCTATGCGGATGGAGGTTTCTTGGTTTTAGTAATACTTAATTATTCAATACATTTTCCTTTATTAACGCTGCGATGGTTTGTCGATACACATTCGATTTCGAAATCAAGAAACATTATTCCTTTCAAAACCAAGTACTCATTACTCACGAATGAGGCTTCACACAAAATTCATATTAATTCATTCAAGTCAAGTCTCTTATCTTTTAAGATCAATGAACCTTTTCATTTTACCTTCCTTAAGACGTTATACCTAACTTCCCATAAGGCTAGTATAATTCTTATGTTTTCAAAACCAAGTATTACTCTTCTTTAAAAAAAAGGTTTCTTAATCTTTTAGAATACTTCAAGGTTCTTTTACATCAAGTCGGTTATAAGTCAAATCAGTTATCTTTTAAAAACCACAAAGCATTTCTCATTTACATAGAGTTGTTATAACTTGACTTCCCATAAAGCCGTTATAACACTTTATGTTTAAAGACAATCAAATACATTTAACACATGTACGTCTACCGTACTACATAGTTATACACATATCATGCTAGAACAGATAGGAAGAGGTTCACATACCTCGCGACGATTATCGACTAATAGCAAAACGCTCCAAGTACCTCAAACCGTCGGCTGCACCTTAAGCCGAGTAGATCGCGCCACACGTAGTATATCAACCTATAGAGGCCACAAGGCGCCTATTAATATCTTTAGATCGGCGTAGAATATTCTACGAGAAAATTCGCAAAGACTCTCCCCTCCAACAGCGTAAATCTCCTCCTCTATCGAGGCCGGCTACCAAGCCAACCAGGGGGGGGGGGGGTTAACACGTCTAACTGGACGTGTACAATTCTACTCACAGCAATACTACACAAGTCTACTGTAATACAGTCCTATGTAATTACAGTTCAGTTCTCTTCTTTAAATTCAGGCTTAAGTCGCAAGACATTGCCGTAAGTATTATTCAGGCTTAAGTCAAAAGACATTGCCGCACAATTATAATGTTCAGTTCTTATATATAGTATACTTCAACTATATATTCCTACAACATGCAATTTCCAATTACAATAGAAGGTCAAGAGTGTTTACCTCGATAAGCCCAAAATTATCCGAGTTTATATGTCGATCCTGAGCAAGGTTTAGCTCCTACTCCGTGCGCTCAACCCGCTCCAAACAACCAGAAGTTCTAACCAACTTCTACTCCATTACTTCAACTATCAATGAAGATTTCCTTAGGGTTTCGTTTAGTGGCTAAAGGAAGTATAATAGTATTTTCCGGGCTCTACGTATAGAGGTAACTTTGGAAGTACTATAAGGTATATGGGCTAGAGTATTTTGGGCATTATAACAATACTAGGAGAGTATTTCTATACCACAAAGGGGGGGTATTTATACGAGACAACAAGGCTAGGGGGAGGGTACCCCACGGCTAGACACCACAAAGGGGGGAAAGGGGGAGGCTCTCGGCTAGCTCACAAAGGGGAGGTTTCGACGAGGTTGGACGAGAACCACAAGAACAAAGGGGGGGGGGGATTTCAAGACTTGGAACAATTTTGGATGAATAAGTTCATCAACTTAGAGGGGTATTTATAGGTCAAGTGAAAGCCAACCAATGGCCAAGATCTATCCAAGTGTAAGGCAAGTGTAAGGTCAAGATGAAGCCATGTGTTTGTGGGTCCCACTTGCTCATCAACTACACAAAAATATCCTACCTAACCCTTGACCACAAAATAGCACAAAAAACGTGCCAAAGAAAGCTCAACCAAACCGTCCACTTGGGTGACAAGTGTCACCCTCCCGTTGGTCCAAAATGTTTCGTCTCTCGGAAAAATCCGCAAAAATTATAAATGACATAGCCGGAATTTTCCCTACGAAAGCTGTGGAAACGTTTCGTCGAAAAACGACTCCTTTCGGTACTTGTGCACAAAATTTTCGAACTTAGCCTAACTTTAAGGCTCAAATTATAATACGTACGCGCTCACGTACATACTCTTGAAATACGGGGTATAACAAGAAAATGCTATCCTGCGAAAATGTGATGCCTGCTGCAAATGCTGTGATTTCGCCCTTGCACAGACACGCTGCGACTGTGAATGCGAATATGTTGTCCCTACTGCAACTGCCCCTGTAGACTAAAGCTCAAGAAAGAGTTAGTGCATAACTGCTAAGACAGAGTAATAAAGCATGAATAAGAAATGCAATTTTTGAGAGTAGATGAATTGTCCTTGCATAGATGTGATATGCTGATGACGTCGTCTTTGGGCGGGGCGTCAGTTTTGGACTTTGGCGTCGTTTTCGGACTCAGCGTCGTTTTCGGACTTGGAGACGTTTTCGGTCTTGGTGTCGTTGACGTCGTTTTCGGACTTGGAGTCGTTTTCGGACTCGGCGTCGTTTTCGGACTTGGCGTCGTTTTCGGACGTGGCGTCGTTTTCGGACTTGGCGTCGTTTTCGGACGTGGCGTCGTTTTCGGACGTGGCGTCGTTTTCGGACGTGGCGTCGTTTTCGGACTTGGCGTCGTTTTCGGACGTGGCGTCGTTTTCGGACGTGGCGTCGTTTTCGGACGTGGCGTCGTTTTCGGACTTGGCGTCGTTTTGGGCGTGGCGTCGTTTCGGGCGTGGCGTCGTTTTGACGTGGCGTCGTTTTGGGCGGGGCGTCGTTTTCGGACGTGGCGTCTTTTTCGGACGTGGCGTCGTTTTCGGACGTGGCGTCGTTTTCGGGCGTGGCGTCGTTTTCGGGCGTGGCGTCGTTTTCGGACTTGACATCGTTTTCGGACGTGGCGTCGTTTGGACTTGGCGTCGTTTTGGACTTGGCGTCGTTTTGGGCGTGGCGTCGTTTTGGGCGTGGCGTCGTTTTGGGCGTGGCGTCGTTTTGGACTTGGCGTCGTTTTGGACTTTGGCGTCGTTTTGACTTTGGCGTCGTTTGGACTGGCGTCGTTTGGACTGGCGTCGTTTGGACTGGCGTCGTTTCGGACTGGCGTCGTTTTGGACGTGGCGTCGTTTTGACGTGGCGTCGTTTTGGGCGTGGCGTCGTTTTGCGTGGCGTCGTTTTGACTTGGCGTCGTTTTCGGGCGTGGCGTCGTTTGACTTGGCGTCGTTTTGGGCGTGGCGTCGTTTTGGGCGTGGCGTCGTTTTGGGCGTGGCGTCGTTTTGGGCGTGGCGTCGTTTGACGCGTGGCGTCGTTTCGACTTGGCGTCGTTTTGGGCGTGGCGTCGTTTTCGGGCGTGGCGTCGTTTTGGACTGGCGTCGTTTTGGACTGGCGTCGTTTCGGGCGTGGCGTCGTTTTGGGCGTGGCGTCATTTTCGGGCGTGGCGTCGTTTTGGACTTAGCGTCGTTTTGGACTTGGCGTCGTTTTGGGCGTGGCGTCGTTTTGGGCGTGGCGTCGTTTTGGGCGTGGCGTCGTTTTGGACGTGGCGTCGTTTTCGGACTTGGCGTCGTTTTCGGACTTTGGCGTCGTTTTCGGACTTTGGCGTCGTTTTCGGACCTGGCGTCGTTTTCGGACTCTGCGTCGTTTTCGGACTTGGCGTCATTTTTGGACTTGTTGTGCTGATAACGTCGTTGCCTGGACGTATTGCTGCTGCTCCTGTAGAATAAATGCTCCTGCAAGCTAAGCTTGAGAAAAAGTTAGTGTATAACTGTTAAAACACGATGATAAATATATGAGAAATGCAATTATGTGAATAGGGATGTCATCCCTGTATGATATGTGGGGTGTTGTGAATGCTGAGATGTTGTCCTTGGGCGGACATGCTAGATCGCCAGCGAATTGCCATGATGCCTTTGTTGTGATGCATTTGTGAACCATATGGATTGCCATGATGTCTTTGTTGTGCGTTTGTGCCGCTGCGTAGGTTGCAATTTGACTCTAGGCACGGTGATCGCTAGACTTTGTTGCGGGATTTGAACTCACGATTGTTGATGTGCATGCCTACGCTGCTTCTTTCTGCTTCTGAAGAATGTTGTTGTATTTTCTGCTTCTGCTAGTATGAAGAACTTTGTTGTACCTTCTGCTGATATGAAGGACCTGCGCTCAAAGAAAAATTTGTGAGTTTGAAGGGGGGTCGAGGCCGGAGGATGATCCGCAGGAGTTCATCCGTCAGCTACAGAGGATTATGAGAGTGATCAGGGCGTCGGAGACCGAGTCCGTGATCTTCGGTCCGCATCGGCTGCGTGATACCGCAGTCGATTGGTTTGATTCGTGGGAGTTATCCCGGGGAGAGCACGCGTCCCCAACTACTTGGGATGAGTTCTCGGAGGCCTTTCTCACTCATTTCTTGCCTCTACAGATGAGGAGGGCACGGGCCGACATATTTTTGTTACTGAGACAGAGAGGACGCACAGTTAGGGAGTACAATGTCGAGTTCGATTCTTTGGCTCGATATGTCCCTGCATTGGTAGCAGATATGGAGGACAGGGTGCATCGCTATGTCACCGGGCTAGATGATTATATGGCCGAGTCTTGTGCGGGTGTGGCTCTTGACGAGCATGGATATTACCGCGTGCGAGCTCATGCTGCGGGATGCGAGGCGTAGAGCGGTGGTCGGCGGATATCGGCATCGAGAAGAAGGCGAAGACGGCCGGATTTTTGGTAGTTCTCGGGAGGGCGGCCTCGTGACGTCTGGGTTTGCACCACGGCCGGCTGAGCACTCCTACATCGTTTCGGTGCGGCCGGTGCATTGGGGCGGTCGGGGCCCGGGACTTGAACTTCGGGGTAGCAAGGTGCTAACCGATCGAGTGCTGCTCGGTGTGTCCGTTGTGGTAGATTCCAATCGGGAGCTGTACTACTTGAGAGCTTGCTATACTTGTGGCGGCGAGGTCATTTTGCGAACTGTCAGGCCAGAACAGCGGTGGTAGGACTCGGCCTACGAGTGCATTGCGGTTCTTGCGTCCCTACGATTTACGCCCGGGCGTGGTACTCGTGGACCAGCGGTCGTGGCGAGTCGTGGCGCGGTCGATTCTAGCGGTCCTCGATCGCGTTTATGCCTTGTCGGCCGGCGGGATCGGAGGCCTCACCGATGTCGTCACGAGTACCTTATTAGTCTCGATTATGATGTGTATGCCTTGATAGATCCGGGTTACTCTGTCATCTATATATCTCCCTTATTGCTAGTAGGATAGGGATAGAGCACGAGTCCATGACCACTTTCGAGTAGCTACGCGATGGGTGATTCGGTGGTAGCTCGGCGGGTATATAGGGCTTGTCGATGACCATATACTGATCGTCGGACCACTGGCGACTTGATAGAGTTGGATATGACGATTTCGATGTGATCATGGGTATGGATTGGCTAGCTTCTTGCTACGCCCATGTATCTGCGAGGAGAGAGTAAATGCGGTTCCGGTTTCTGAGGCGGTTGTCGAGTGGGAGGAACATCAGTATCGCCGAGGATAGGTTTATTTCCTACCTCGAGCTAGGAAGATGGTGCGAGAAGAATGCATCTACCATCTCGTTCGGGTGTTTGATCTGAAATTTGCGGTGCGATTTCGATCGATTCGGTAGTCGAGAGAGTTCCCGGGCGTGTTTCGGGCGACCTCGGGTATTCCTCGAGAGAGGAGATAGAGTTTTGTATCGATGTCTTGCGGACACTCGGCTATTTCCATTCCGCCATACTGAGAATAGCACTGCCGAGTTGAGAGAGTTGAAGGACCAGTGCGAGATTTCTTTGGAGAAGCGGCTTCATCCAGACCTAGTGTTTCTCCGCAGGCGCGGTATTGTTCGTGAAGAAGAAGGGCGGGGGCTGCGCATGTGTGTTGATCTGAGCGGTGAACAAGGTGACCATTAAACGAATACCCGCTTCCGGGATTGATGATTTGTTCGACCGGTGCAAGTGCGAGATATTTCTCGAATTGATCTGCGATCGGGCTATCATCAGTGCGAGTCGAGGCGGATGTCCACAGATCGCATTCGGACGATGCGGGCATTATGAGTTCGGTCATGTCTTTTGGGTTGACGATGCTCGTGGTATTCATGGATTTGATGAACCGAGTGTTCAAACCATTTTTGACACGTTTGTGATAGTGTTCATCGATGATATCTTGGTTTATTCGCTCAGGCGGGAGCATGCGAGCATTTGAGGCTATCTTGTGATTCTCGGGACCAGCAGTTATACGCCAAGTTTTCCAAATGTGAGTTTTGGTTAGCTTCGGTGGCTTTTCTTGGGCATATTGTCGGGGCTGATGGTATTCAGGTGGATACGGCCAAGAACGAGGAAGTCAGGAGTTGGCCTCGACCTACTACTCCGACAGAGGTTCGCAGTTTTCTGGGCCTTGCAGGTTATTATCGACGGTTCGTAGATGTCACGACCCGAACCCGGGCCCGTGACTGGTGCCTTACCCCGGGCACCCTAGTGATACAACATCAGAGAAAACCAACGGAAATAAAAACTTAAACATATAAAACAGTGAAATAAAGCGAGCTAACCCGGTTACCTTTTTGTACATAAATTAAAACTTGAGCGATTACATCCACTTACAAACACTCTGTGATCTTACTGGACCTCTAGAATTTTGAAACCATAATGACGGGACGGGGCCGCCATGCCCTGAATATACAAAGCCTACTACTTGAGGAACCGTACCACGAGGATAAGCTTAGGAGATATGGAGCTTTCGAGAACCGAACAGCGATCCTAAGAGAGTGGGTCGACCAAGCTATGTACCTCGACTGCGGCATGAGCGCGGCCCGAAGGAGTCGATCTGGCCAGTACCAAGTATGTGAAGCGTAAAATCTGTAAATGAAATCATAATAGTCTATATAAAGCGGAGACATGTATGATAACCAAACTACGATACATAACATATAAGCGATCATGTCAAGTCGGGGACTCGTACGTGAAATCATCACTCAAATACAACCGGGAATTTAACTCGCTGATAACGCGCATGCCGGCATCTCGGTATAAGCATGGCCATGGAACCATCCTAGTGGGCCCATACCCGTGGACCATCCAACGTGTCAGTATGCCCCAAAGGAAATAACAAGATGATACTCACTGTGGAAGCATACCCGTGGGCTACCCAACGTGTCAGTATGTCCAAACAACTAACCAGATAACACTCCTAATGGAAGCATACCCGTGGGCTACCCAACGTGTCAGCATGTCCAAGAGGATCGTCTGATGGAAGCATACACGTGGGCTACCCAACGCGTCGGTATGTCCATCAATCAACGGATAGACGGCCTCGTGAGAGACTCGGTAGCACACAACCAAACACTTGCACAACAAAGGCTACCACAACAAGCATAGGCTAGTACACACAACTCAAGGTACTATAAATACTTCTTAACACAACGTCAAGTATACCATTTAAAAACCCAAGTACTTAACCCCTTTAGGATCAAGGTACTCCTACCTTTTATAAACAAGTCACTTATGTTTTTCCATCACAAGGAGTTCAATATTTGAAAGCGAGTTACTTCCCTTTTTCCAAAATCAAGTTACCATTCTAAATCCAATAATGAGTCCATTTCTTTATTTTCCATAAAGTCGTTATAACTAACTTCCCATAAAGCTATTACAACACTTTATGATTAATAAAACAAGTCAAGACAAAATCATGCCTTTCTTTTAAACCAAAATACTTCAAATTCTTAAGTCTCTTTTCTTTTAGAAAACGAGTTCCTTACTTTGAAACTTTTAGGAAAATCAGAACTTGATTTCAATAATTCTCATTAAATGACCATGATCTAGGAAATGTAATGCCATTTTGTCTTATCTTAGCTTCTATGCAGATGGAGGTTTCTACTGGTTTTAATATGATTAATTGTCATTACTTCTTTCCTTTATCGACGCTGCATTGGCTTGTTCGATCCTTATTCCCATTTCCGAAATTTGTAACGTTATTCTTAAAAAAAAAATCAAGTATTCATTTCTCACGAATTAGGTTTTATACTTTTCAACACCATTTAGGTCACTTACAAGTCACGTCTCTTAGCTTTTGAAATCAACAAACCATTCTTTTAGCTACATAAAGTGATTATAACAAACTTTCCATAAAGCCGTTATAACACTTTATGTTTTAAACCAACCAATTACCACTATAAACATTTATGAGACCAATAGGGCTCATTCTTTAACCACCGAGTACTCGTTACTAGCGGATAAGACTTTACTACTATTTCCACACAATGAAGCCCTTAACACTTCATATCAAGTCAAGACACAAAAGGGAAATCAAATTCCTTTAACACACGTGCGTCTACCGCACTATATATTTTACAAATAGTCATGCTGAAGAGGATAGGAAGAATCACATACCTCGCGACGATTATCGACGGTTAGCAATATGCTCCACAGTACTATCGCCCTTAAGTAGAATATGCTACAGTAGTATTTCAATCCTATAAGGGTCATAAAACGTCTATCAAACTCTAGCTTCGAACGTAGAATAGCTAAGTGCAAGGTTCCTACATTCTACGGAAGAATTTGGACAGAACTTCCTTTGTTTCGACTAACCTGCCACCTTTTTCAAGGTCGAATTCGATAACCAAACGCCCCACAATAATACAAAATAGATCAATCCTAAACTCCTTTCAATTCTTTCCAATCCAAATTCTTAGGTCTAACATGATATCTAGCCCTAGACATCTTCAACACTACAATCTCCCTTAACAACATGCGACGACCCAATTAGAAATCCAATTGAAGTTACAATCTTAAGGCTAACATGCCCCTTTTCGGTTTCAACAAGACAACAAGACCCAAATCTATTCAAATAAAACAGCCTCAGGCTCAACTCTATACTATTACAATATAACAACCTTAGGCTCAATTCTAAACCACTAAAATATAACAGCCTCAGGCTCACATCTATACTACTAAAATATAACAGCCTCAGGCTCACATCTATACTACTAAAATATAACAGCCTCAGGCTCACATCTATACTACTAAACAAGTATAACTCACAACCAAGAGAGGAACTTTTACCTTAAGGAATAGCCCACAAAGCCCTTTTCTTCCACCTCTTCGTCAAAATCGCCTACAGTGCTTCCACAAGTTTTCCCACACTTTTCCTTCTTGCCGGCTCAACAGCTTTCCTCTTAAGCTAGGTTTTCTTCAAAAACTAGAGAGAAGGGAGAGGGTTTTCCATGGAAGGGTTTTGAAATGAAATGGCCAAGTCTTCCAAGACTTGGCCTAAAATAGGCCCTGTCTGGTAAAGGATGGGAGGACACTTGTCACCCTCCCATAGGTTTTTAACAAAATATCTCCTGATTTCAGCCTTTTATCGCGGAAAATCCCGCCTTGGCGCGCGCGCCTTCCAGAAAATGTTCCGGCGTTCCGCGCGCCCTGCGTCGGCGCGCGGCCATGCGATCGGCGCGCGCCACCGTCCGGCGCGCGCTGCAACCCCGCGGACCCCGATACAACGGCGCGCGGCCACGTCCGGCCGCGACGCTGTACCACGAAAGCGCTTTGCATTGCGCGCAAACTTGAAACTTCCATAACTTTTGACTCCGATGTCCTATCGACGAACGGTTTGTTGTGTTGGGATCTAGATTTAACGAACTACATATTAGGCTTTTAAACACCTCGAAACTCTTATCAACTGGGGTACAACACTCCGAGGTAGACTCAAAATCCGTCTAACACATGTTTGTCAACTTATCTTATCTTCTCGAATTTACGGGGTGTAACATTCTCCCCCCTTAGAAACATTCGTCCCGAATGTTCCTTCTAAGTCTCCAAAACGCAGGTGTCGGTATAGTCTTCACTACTCCACTCACACAAGAATCAGTTATGCCACTCATGGACTTATCACCCAAAAAAATACTCCCCACATACTATGTACTTCCGACAAGGATCACTGTAAAATCTTTTACTCTAGTCGGCCTTACCTCTAAGGTCTCGATTGTTATAACTTCTAAGGTTCAAAAATTTTCTCATCCCCAGACTTACCCTTTTTCACTAATCAGGCTTCTAAATCACATTTTTACACGAAGCTATCCAAATATAGCACTTAACACATTACCATAACAACAATGCATACTAGTCTCTAGAGGGTTAAGAATATACCTGTAACTATTACTTCACTGTCCCTTCATGCCGTTCTACTCATGTTCCTTCCCTGCACGGCGCACAAAAGGAGGAGATGAATCACCATCGATCCCGGTCGAGTCTCTACATCCGCGCTATCTCTGGTTGGACAATTCCTCGCAAAATGGCCCTGCTGGCCGCATACAAAACAAACCCCCATTCCAGCACGACACTCCCCACCATGGAGCCTACCACAACGGCCACAACGAGGTAGGGGTGGTCCCATCTGACTAACGTCCCTGCTCCCCCAAAAACCTGAAACACAGGAGCACGACCGCTCCCGAATTTCTGAGCGCCCGAAGGCGTGATGGAGCACTCTGTACTGGCTGAGGTAAATAACTAGCCTGCTGCTGAGGCTGCCTGCCTCGAAGGTCACCAGAGGACTCTACTGTCCTGGCCCTCTTCTGCTGATCTTGGTTATTCCGTCGACCTCTACGTTCCTCAGTCTGCTGCGCATAGGCCTGGATGCGGGCAATGTCCATGCTCGGCTGAAGAGCTACTGCTGTGCATCCCTCCGCTAAATAATCGTCAAGTCCGGTGACATAACGGTGCACTCTATCCTCCATATTGGCCACCACAGCGGGGACATACCGGGCCAATGAGTCAAACTCTACATTGTACTCCCGAACTGTGCGCCCTCTTTGTCTTAGCATCAAAAATCTGTCGGCCCGTGCCCTCCTCATCTGTGGAGGCAAGAAATGGCCAAGGAACGCCTCTGAGAACTCACCCCAACCAGCTGGAGGTGCATGTTCCCCCCGGGACAGCTCCCACGAATCAAACCAGTCGACTGCAGTATCACGCAGCCGATGTGAACCCAAAACCACTGACTCGGTCTCCGAAGCCTTGATCACTCTCATGATCCGTCAGAATCGGATGAACTCCTGCGGATCATCCTCAGGCCTCGACCCGTAGAACTCAGGTGGGCTACAACTCAGAAAATCTCGTAGCCTCAAACTATCTGACCTCGGGTGAACTATGGATACTCTGGGCCGAGGCTGCTGCATCCAGTCTATCCTCGTGCCTGGCCACGATCCTGGCCAATAACTGGGCCATCTCCTTGTAACCCATCTCCTCTGCCCCAGGCTGCGGAACTGGAGGCTCAGGTGCCGTAGTCGTAGGAGAGACCGTTGTTGTTCTACTCGCAGCTCCCTCTGCTGCCTTGCCCTTCTGGGCTCTGGTTGCCTTGCGTGGAGGCATCACTGGTATACAAAGAACACGTCAGAGGGAGTCCAACTTATAACACCGCTCTAAGGCACGATCTCAGAGTGAGAAGAATGGAAACCAATCCTAAATATCCTATAGCCTCCTGATTATAGATGTGGTGCACTGACACCGATAATCAAGATCGAATCTGATACGGTCAGACACTCTCAGAGGATTAAGCGCTCGATACCACTTTTGTCACGACCGAACCGGGCGTGATCGTGCCTACCGGGCACCCTAGTGATACAACATCAGAGAAAACCAGCGGAAATAAAAACTTAAACATATAAAACAGTGAAATAAGAAAGCAGGCTAACCCAACGGTTACCTTTTTGTACATAAATTAAAACTTGAACAGTTACATCCCTTACAAACCTGCCCACAACAGTGCTACAGACCTCTAAGAATTTTGAAACCATAATGACGGGACAGGGCCCCGCCATGCCCCTGAATATACAAAAGCCTACTACTTCAGGAAGTACCACGTGACAAGCTTAGGAGATATGGAGCTTTCCGAGAACGAACGATGATCCTAAGAGAGTGGGTCAGCAAGCTATGTACCTCAACCTGCGGCATGAACGCAGCCCACGAAGTCGGTCTAACAGTACCAAGTATGTGAAGCGTAAAAATCAGAAATGAAATCATAATAGTCTATATAAAGCAGGAGACATGTATGATAACCAAACTACAGTACACAACATATAAGCAGTCATGTCAAGTCAGGGACTCATGCCCGTGAAATCATCACTCAAATACAACCCGGGAATTTAACCCGCACAATGGCCGCATGCCCCGGCATCTCACCTCGGTATAAGCATGGCCATGGAACCATCCTAGTGGGCCCATACCCGTGGACCATCCAACGTGTCAGTATGCCCCAAAGGAAATAACAAGATGATACTCACTGTGGAAGCATACCCGTGGGCTACCCAACGTGTCAGTATGTCCAAACAACTAACCAGATAACACTCCTAATGGAAGCATACCCGTGGGCTACCCAACGTGTCAGCATGTCCAAGAGGATCGATACAGTGAAAGCATACCCGTGGGCTACCCAACGCGTCAGTATGTCCATCAATCAACCAGATAGCCGGCCCTCCATCGAGAGACTCGGTAGCACACAACCAAACACTTGCACAACAAAGGCTACCACAACAAGCATAGGCTAGTACACACAACTCAAGGTACTATAAATACTTCTTAACACAACGTCAAGTATACCATTTAAAAACCCAAGTACTTAACCCCTTTAGGATCAAGGTACTCCTACCTTTTATAAACAAGTCACTTATGTTTTTCCATCACAAGGAGTTCAATATTTGAAAGCAAGTTACTACCCTTTTTCCAAAATCAAGTTACCATTCTAAATCCAATAATGAGTCCATTTCTTTATTTTCCATAAAGTCGTTATAACTAACTTCCCATAAAGCTATTACAACACTTTATGATTAATAAAACAAGTCAAGACAAAATCATGCCTTTCTTTTAAACCAAAATACTTCAAATTCTTAAGTCTCTTTTCTTTTAGAAAACGAGTTCCTTACTTTGAAACCTTTAGGAAAATCAGAACTTGATTTCAATAATTCTCATTAGAGCAGCCATGATCTAGGAAATGTAATGCCATTTTGTCTTATCTTAGCTTCTATGCAGATGGAGGTTTCTACTGGTTTTAATATGATTAATTGTCATTACTACTTTCCTTTATCGACGCTGCATTGGCTTGTTCGATCCTTATTCCCATTTCCGAAATTTGTAACGTTATTCTTAAAAAAAAAAAAACAAGTATTCATTTCTCACGAATTAGGTTTTATACTTTTCAACACCATTTAGGTCACTTACAAGTCACGTCTCTTAGCTTTTGAAATCAACAAACCATTCTTTTAGCTACATAAAGTGATTATAACAAACTTCCCATAAAGCCGTTATAACACTTTATGTTTTAAACCAACCAATTACCACTATAAACATTTATGAGACCAATAGGGCTCATTCTTTAACCACCGAGTACCCGTTACTAGCGGATAAGACTTTACTACTATTTCCACACAATGAAGCCCTTAACACTTCATATCAAGTCAAGACACAAAAGGGAAATCAAATTCCTTTAACACACGTGCGTCTACAACACTATATATTTTACAAATAGTCATGCTGAAGAGGATAGGAAGAATCACATACCTCGCGACGATTATCGACGGTTAGCAATATGCTCCACAGTACTATCGCCCTTAAGTAGAATATGCTACCGTAGTACTTCAATCCTATAAGGGTCATAAAACGTCTATCAAACTCTAGCTTCGAACGTAGAATAACTAAGTGCAAGGTCCCTACATTCTACGGAAGAATTTGGACAGAACTTCCTTTGTTTCTACTAACCTGCCACCTTTTTCAAGGTCGAATTCGATAACCAAACGCCCCACAATAATACAAAATAGATCAATCCTAAACTCCTTTCAATTCTTTCCAATCCAAATTCTTAGGTCTAACATGATATCTAGCCCTAGACATCTTCAACACTACAATCTCCCTTAACAACATGCGACGACCCAATTAGAAATCCAATTGAAGTTACAATCTTAAGGCTAACATGCCCCTTTTCGGTTTCAACAAGACAACAAGACCCAAATCTATTCAAATAAAACAGCCTCAGGCTCAACTCTATACTATTACAATATAACAGCCTTAGGCTCAATTCTAAACCACTAAAATATAACAGCCTCAGGCTCACATCTATACTACTAAAATATAACAGCCTCAGGCTCACATCTATACTACTAAAATATAACAGCCTCAGGCTCACATCTATACTACTAAACAAGTATAACTCATAACCAAGAGAAGGGGAGCTTTTACCTTAAGGAATAGACCACAAAAGCCCCTTTTTCTTCCACCTCTTTCCGTCAAAATCGCCCACCAGTGCTTCCCACAAGTGTAGCCACACTATTCCTTCTTGCCGCCACTCCAACAGTGTCCTCTTAAGCTAGGTTTTCTTCAAAAAACTAGAGAGAAGGGAGAGGGTTTTCCATGGAAGGGTTTTGAAATGAAATGGCCAAGTCTTCCAAGACTTGGCCCTAAAATAGGCCCTAATCTGGTCAAAAAGGATGGGAGGGACACTTGTCACCCTCCCATAGGTTTTTAACAAAATATCTCCTGATTTCAGCCTTTTATCGCGAAAAATCCCGCCTTGGCGCGCGCCCGCCCGCCAGCCGCGCTCCACTTCCAGAAAATGTTCCAGATTCCGGCTGCCGCAACCCCGCGGACCCCCAGTACAACCGGCGCCGCGACTGCGTCCCGCGCCTGCGCACTGAACCGAAATCGCTTTGCGATCAAGCACCAAACTTGAAACTTCCATAACTTTTGACTCCGATGTCCTATCGACGAACGGTTTGTTGTGTTGGGATCTAGATTTAACGAAATACATATTAGGATTTTAAACACCTCGAAACTCTTAACAACTGAGGTACAACACTCCGATGTAGACTCAAAATCCGTCTAACACATGTTTGTCAACTTATCTTATCTTCTCGAATTTACGGGGTGTAACAGTAGAGAAGTTTGCTTCTATCTCTGCACCATTGACTAGGCTGACTCAGAAGGCAGCTAAGTTTCAGTGGAATGATGCGTGTGAGTAGGGTTTCCGATTCTTGAAGGAGAGGCGACTCGCCCGTTCTTACTCTTCCAGAGGGTCCAGACGGTTATGTCGTGTATTGTGGTACGTCAGGCATCGGGTTGGGATGTGTGTTGATGCAGCAGGGCAAGGTTATAGCGTATGCATCCCGACAGCTTAAGAAACACGAGAGGAACTACCCCACCCATGATTTGGAGTTGGCAGCGGTGATTCACGCCTTGAAGATCTGGAGGCACTATTTGTATGGGGTTCATGTGGATATTTATACAGACCACAAGAGCCTCCAGTATATATTCAGCCAGAGGGAGCTGAACTTACGACAGAGACGGTGGTTAGAGTTACTTAAGGATTACGATGTTGATATCCTGTACCACCCGGGGAAGGCCAATGTTGTGGCAGATGCTCTTAGTCGTAGGTCGATGGGGAGTCTATCAGATGTGCAGCCAGAGAGGAGGGGCATGGTTCGCGATTTGCATCAGTTAGCGAGCCTTGGTGTCCGTTTGATTGATTCTGATAGCAGTGGGGTTCGAGTTCGAGGGGTTGCCGAGTCTTCCATCGTCGAGGAGGTGAAGAGGCAACAGTTTGAGGATCCGGTTTTGATTCGGTATCGTGATGCGGCTCTTCGTGAGGGGAAGGGTCCTTGTTATACCCCGTATTTCCAGAGTATGTACGTGAGGGCGTACGTATGAAAGTTTAGGCTTAAAGTAGGCATTGGGACGTTTTTTTTGGGCACAACTCATTAAAAGAATCGTTTTCCGACGAAACGTTTTACACAACTCGCGTAGGATAAATTCCGGCTATGCCATTTCTAATTTTTGCGGATTTTTCCGAGAGACGAAACACTTTGGGCCAACGGGAGGGCGACACTTGTCACCCTCCAATTGGTGGACGTGAGGCGTCTATATGGCCGAATGGAGTGGCTTATTTTGTCAAGTAGTTGGTAGGATATTTTGTGTGCAAGTTGGCTAGGTACACTTGCCCTAATCTTGACCTTACACTTGCCTTGCACTTGGCATAATCTTGGCCATTGGTTGGCCATCCCTTGACCTATAAATACCCCTCTTGTGATGAAGAGTTCTTCATCCACAAACAAGCTTTCCAAGTCTTGAAATCCTCTCCTCTCCCTTGAGCCTTTTTCGTCCAAAACACCCCCCCTTTGAGTGAGCTTGGCCGAGGCAACCCCTCCCCCTAGCCTAGCCGAAATCTACCCCCCCTCCCTTGGTAGAAAAGTTGCCTTCTAGTATTGTTATAATGCCCAAAATACCCTAGCCCAAATCCCTTAGTACTTTGTAGAAGTTGTGAAGAACTTCTAAGGTTTCCTTGGAGCTATCGGAGCGTACAACTTAGGAGCTAAGCCTTGCTCCGGATCGACTTATATCTAGGATATTATTGGGCTTACCGAGGTAAATAATCCTAACCCTCTTTTGTATTAAAGAATACATACTGTAGAAGTATAGAATTAAGTATTAATTACTTAGAAGAATATTACAGAATAGAATTGAACTGTTATCACAATAGAAGGGTTTAAAAGAAGAATAATAGAACTGAACTCACCTAGGACTGTTTTTACAGTAGACTGTATAACTTACCGGGTAGGGAAGTGCTGCCCAAATTTCCATAGAATAGAGAACCCTCTGCTTAGAATCATTTCTGATGCAGTCTGAGCGTTGATAGACGTATTTGGTATTATAAATCGATTCTCTGCGTGCGACATATTCAACTTGGCAGGAGGTTTTCGCCGAGAAGGTATGTGATTCTTCCTAAGCATGATATTTTAACATATATATATAGTACGGTAGACGTACATGTCTTAACTGAATAATAACTACGGCAATGTCTTTTGACTTAAGCCTGAATAACAACTACGGCAATGTCTTTTGACTTAAGCCTGAATAATAAGAACCCTGATGCATTTCAAAAGAATACTGAATCATTTTTAACAGAAGAGAAATATCTGGTTTTTAAAACAAAAGCTTAAGAGTTATACTAGCTTTATGGGAAGTTAGGTATAACAACTTAAGAAAGATAAAAGGAACTGTTTACTTGTTTGTTTATAAAAGACTTGTATTGATTTCTGTTAAGTATAGTAAGATTGTTTGATAAGTAGACATATTATGATGCTACCTGTGTTAGTGTCTTGTATGCTGTGAAAGGGGGTCATTCTTGCTGTGCTTACGTTGCTAAACGGTAAGTCTGTTGTACTGTTATTATATCACCTACCCCCTTGACTTATTATACCGAGGGCTTGCCACCCTTGATGCGGGTCTATACGGCTATGCGATCTGTGTGACTATGCGAGTGCGGAGTTCGAGATTGATCATTCGGGTGTTTTAGCCCGATCACGGGGATGCCCTATGCGTCCGTGTGACTATGCGGTCTATTGAGACTATGCGGTGCGGGAGTCGGTAGTGCCGGGTTAGCTACCCCGTCGCGAGAATACCTCATGCAGTGCGTGTGTGACCTATGCGGATCGCGAGTCGTGATTAGGCATGCATAATGATACTATGGGCACTTGGCCTTGCTTCGATCATTCGCGGCCTAGAAAAGACCTGTTACAGTTTACCTATTGTTGCTCTTGTTTATGATGTGGCACTATGTGCGGTTACCTTGGTTGTTTCATACATATATGTAAACTGATTTAAAAAATGATATGTTTTCATATAAGTACTTTCTGATTTCGCATACTTAGTACTGTTATCGACCTCCTTGGCTGCGTTCATGCCGCGGTAAGGCGGCAGTGCTAGATCCACATCCTTAGGATCTCTACGTTGGTGTCGGGAGCTCCATCTTCTCCGGAGGCTCTACTTTTTGGTATGATCTCCCTGTTGTAGTTAGTTTTGTGCAGTCAGGGTATGGCGGGGCCCTGTCCCGCCATATTTGTTTACTTTCTTAGAGGTCTGTAGTCCTGTTGTACAGTTGGGATGTAACTGGAAAAACTATGTTTATGTATATATGCCGAAAGGCGACTTTTTCTCACATAAAACTGTGTCTCTTTTTACAACTGTTTCATGTCTTGTTTTTATATTCCGCTGATTACTCTGATGTATGACTACTTGGGTGCCCGGGTAAGGCACCAGTCACGGGCCACGGAACGGGTCGTGACAAAAGTGGTATCAGAGCAGTTAATCCTCGAAAAGTGTCTACAGACCGTATCTAGTAGAGTCTTGATTATCGGTGTGTTGTGCACCACACCAATAATCAGGAGTATTGTTATAATGCCCAAAATACCCTAGCCCAAATCCCTTAGTCCTTAGTAGAAGTTGTGAAGAACTTCTAAGGTTTTCTTGGAGCTATCGGAGCGTACAACTTAGGAGCTAAGCCTTGCTCCGGATCGACTTTTATCTAGGATATTATTGGGCTTACCGAGGTAAATAATCCTAACCCTCTTTTGTAATTAGAGAATACATACTGTAGAAGTATAGAAATAAGTATAAATACTTAGAAGGATATTAAAGAATAGAATTGAACTGTTATCACAGTAGAAGGGTTTAAAAGATGAATAATCAAACTGTACTTACTTAGGACTATTTTCACAGTAGACTTGAGTAGCTCACCGGGTAGGGAAGTGCTGCCCAATTTTCCGTAGGATAGAGAACCCTCTGCTTAGAACTGTTTTCAGAGTAGTCTGAACGTTGATAGACGTGTCTGACTATTATAGGTTGAATCTCTGCGCGCGACATATTCAACTTGGCAGGTGGTTTTCGCTGAGAAGGTATGTGATTCTTCCTAAAGCATGATATTTTAAAATATATATGTAGTACGGTAGACGTACATGTGTTAACTGAATAATAACTACGGCAATATCTTTTGACTTAAGCCTGAATAATACTTACGGCAATGTCTTGCGACTTAAGCCTGAATAATAAGGATCTGAAAGCATTTCAAAAGAATACTGAATCATTTTTAACAGAAGAGAACTAATTGGTTTTTAAAACAGAAGCTTAAGAGTTATACTAGCTTTATGGGAAGTTAGGTATAACCACTTAAGAATGATAAAAGGAACAGTTTACCTATGTGTTTATAACAGACTTATATTGATTTGTGAAAAGAATAATAAGATGGTTTGATAAGTAGACATGATATGATGCTATGTGTGTTAGTGTCTTGTAACGTTTGTATAAGAGTATTCTTGTTGTGCTTATGTTGTTTAACGATAAGCTGTTATGTTAGTGTAATATCACTCACCTCTTGACATATTACCGGGGGTTAAGCTGCCCTCCGATGCGGGGTAGACTCAGGCGGTCTGGGACCATGATTCGAGAATACCTCATGCGGGTCCAGGGGACCTATGCGGAGCTACGGGAGTTCCAGGTTAGTGTGCGGGGTTATACCTCATGCGGTCTATGTGGCCATGCGGACTACGAGTCCAGGACGATGCCGAGGAGTAGCTACCCTCGATGCGGGGTTATATACCCTATGCGGGCCCATGTGAGTGGCCTATGCGGACTACGGGAGTCCAGGATTAGGCTTGCATGGTGATACTACGGGCAATTGGCCTGCCGATCATTCGCAGCCTAGAAAAGACCTGTTACAGTTTACCTATTGTTGCTCTTGTTTATGATGTGGCACTATGTGCGGTTACCTTGGTTGTTTCATACATATATGTAAACTGATTTTAAAAATGATATGTTTTCATTTAAGTACTTTACAGTTTCGCATACTTAGTACCTGTTGTACTGACCTCCTTCGGGGGGCTGCGTTCATGCCGCAGGTAAGGGCAAGCAGGTGCTAGATCCACATCCTTAGGATCTTTGCGTTGGTGTCAGGAGCTCCATCTTCTCCGGAGGCTCTACTTTTGGGTATGATCTCCCTGTATTGTAGATAGTTTTGTACATTCAGGGTATGGCGGGGCCCTGTCCCGCCATAGTTGTTTACTTCCTTAGAGGTCTGTAGTCCTAGTGTACAGTTGGGATGTAACTGCAAAACTTGGGTTATTTATATATGCCGAAAGGCAAGCTTTTCATCAGATAAACTGTGTCCCATTTTTTCAACTGTTTCATGTCTTGTTTTATATTTCCGCTGATTACTCTGATGTATGACTACTTGGGTGCCCGGGTAAGGCACCAGTCACGGGCCCCGGAACGGGTCGTGACAAAAGTGGTATCAGAGCAGTTAATCCTCGAAAAGTGTCTACAGACCGTATCTAGTAGAGTCTTGATTATCGGTGTGTTGTGCACCACACCAATAATCAGGAGGCTATAAGATATTTAGGATTGGTTTCCATTCTTCTCATTCTGAGATCGTGCTTTAGAGCTGTGTTAAAGTTGGACCCCTCTAACGTATTCCTTTTCTGTAACAGTTATGCCTCCACGTAAGGCAACCCGGGCCCAGAAGGGCAAGGCAGCCGAGGGAGCTGCTAGTAGGACACCGAGAGTTACGAGGGCTCAGGCCCAGTCTATACCCCAGACGGCGAGTTCTATGACGCCACCGGCCCCAGCAGAGACCACAGTACCCACACCTCCTGTCCCACAGCCTGGGGCGGAGGAGTTAGGGTACAAGGAGATGGCTTGACTATTGGCGGGATCGTGGCGAACATGAGGACAGTGGATCACGGCCAGTTCGATTCGGCCCGATCGTACCGTGGTTCACCCGGCCGGAGTTTGAGGCTACGAGATTTCTGAGTTGTAGCCGCGAGTTTTCTGGTCGAGGCGGAGGATGATCCGCAGGAGTTCATCCGTCAGCTACAGAGGATTATGAGAGTGATCAGGGCGTCGGAGACCGAGTCCGTGATCTTTGGTTCGCATCGGCTGCGTGATACTGCAGTCGATTGGTTTGATTCATGGGAGTTATCCCGGGGAGAGCACGCATCCCCAGCTACTTGGGACGAGTTCTCGGAGGCCTTTCTTACTCACTTCTTGCCTCCACAGATGAGGAGGGCGCGGGCTGACAGATTTTTACTGCTGAGACAGCGAGGACGCACAGTTAGGGAGTACAATGTCGAGTTCGATTCTTTGGCTCGATACGTCCCAGCATTGGTAGCAGATATGGAGGATAGGGTGCACCGCTACGTCACTGGGCTAGATGATTATATGGCCGAGTCTTGTGCGGGTGTTTCTCTTCAGCCGGGTATGGACATTACCCGCATGCAGGCTCATGCACTTGGATGCGAGGAGCGCAGAGACCGACAAGTCGATAGATATCAGCATCAGAAGAAGGCCAGGACGGCCGGTTCTTTTGGTAGTTCTCGGGGTGGACGGCCTCAACAACAGTCTAGATTTGCACCCCAGCCAGCTCAGAGCACTCCCACATCATTGTCGATTCGGCAGAGTATTGGGGCGGTCGGGGCGGGACTTGATTTCGGTAGCAGAGGTGCTAACCGATCGAGGTCCGCTCAGTGTGTCGGCATGGCGAGTTCCATTCGGGGTTGCGATTACTCCGGAGCTTGCTACACTGTGGCAGCGAGGTCATTTGCGAGTCTGTCGAGCAGAGGCGGCTGATGGTAGGAGTCACCTGCGGGTCGATTGCGATTCTTCATCCTCGAAGCGATTTACTCGCCCGGAGAAGGTACTCGTAGGCGGCCAGCAGGTCGCGGCAGAGGTCGTGGCGCGGGTCCCAGTTCTAGCGGTCCTCAGAACCGCATTTATGCCTTGTCCAGCCGACAGGACCAGGAGGCCTCACCTGATGTCGTCACAGGTACCTTATCAGTCTCCGATATTGATGTGTATGCCTTGATAGATCCGGGTTCTACTCTGTCCTATATATCTCCCCGTTTTGCTAGTAGAATAGGGATAGAGCCTGAGTCCATAGACCCTTT
The DNA here is from genome assembly GCA_029844215.1 of Przewalskia tangutica. NCBI lineage: Eukaryota > Viridiplantae > Streptophyta > Magnoliopsida > Solanales > Solanaceae > Przewalskia > Przewalskia tangutica. The sequence continues at coordinate 9,209,758 of CM056733.1, read as the reverse complement.
CGAGGTAGCTACGCCAGTGGGTGATTCGGTGGTAGCTCGGCGGGTATATAGGGCTTGTCCAGTGACCATTTACAGTCGTCAGACCCTAGCCGACTTGATCGAGTTGGATATGATTGATTTCGACGTGATCATGGGTATGGATTGGCTAGCTTCTTGCTACGCCAATGTAGACTGCAGGGAGAGAGTAGTGCGGTTCCAGTTTCCAGAGGAGCCGGTTGTTGAGTGGGAGGGGAGCACTGTATCGCCGAGGGGTAGGTTTATTTCCTACCTCAAGGCTAGGAAGATGGTGCAGAAAGGGTATATCTACCATCTCGTTCAGGTGTTTGATCACGAGGTGCGGTACAGATTTTCGATCAGTTCGAGTCGAGAGAGTTCCCAGACGTGTTTCCAGACGACCTCCCGGGTATCCCTCCTGAGAGGGAGATTGAGTTGTGTATAAATGTGTTGCCAGACACTCGGCCTATTTCCATTCCGCCATATAGAATGGCACTGCGAGTTGAGAGAGTTGAAGGATCAGCTTAGAGACTTGCGGAGAAGGGCTTCATCGAACCTAGTGTTTCTCCCCGGGAGCGCGGTATTGTTCGTGAAGAAGAAGGGCGGGGCGCGCATGTGTGTTGATCTGATACGGTGAACAAGGTGACCATTAAGAACGAATACCCTTCCCGAGATTGATGATTTGTTCGACCCGATTGCAGTGCGAGATGTTTCTCCAAGATTGATCTGGTCGGGCTATCATCAGTAGTCGAGAGTCGGACATCCTTAGGACGCATTCGGACCAGTGCGGGCATTATGAGTTGTGGTCATGTCTTTTGGGTTGACCAATGCTCGGCGGTATTCATGGATTTGATAAACCGAGTGTTCAAACCATTTTGGACACGTTGTGATAGTGTTCATTGATGATATCTTGGTTTATTCTCGCCAGCGAGGAGCATGCGGAGCATTTGAGGTATCTTGTGCGCTTCTCAGACCAGCGATTATACGCGGAGTTTTCCAAATGTGAGTTTTGGTTAACTTCGGTGGCTTTTCTTGGGCACATTGTCGGGGCTGATGGCATTCGAGTGGATACGGCCAAGATCGAGGCAGTCAGGACTTGGCTTAGACCTACTACTCCTGTTATACCCCGTATTTCCAGAGTATGTACGTAAGGGAATACATACAAAAGTTTGGCCTTAAAGTTTAGGCCTTGGACGTTTTTTTTTTGGCACAACTCACAAAACGAATAGTTTTCCGACGAAACGTTTCCACAGCTTTCGTAGGGTAAATTCCGGCTATGTCATTTCTAATTTTTGCGGATTTTTCCGAGAGACGAAACATTTTGGACCAACGGGAGGGCGACACTTGTCACCCTCCAATTGATGGATGTGAGGCGTTCATAGGGCCGAATTGAAGGTCTTATTTTGTCTTGGAGTTGGTAGGATATTTTGTGTGCAAGTTGGCTAGGTACACTTGCCCAAATCTTGGCCTTACACTTGCCTTGCACTTGGCATAATCTTGGCCATTGGTTGGCCATCCCTTGACCTATAAATACCCCTCTTGTGATGAAGAGTTCTTCATCCACAAACAAGCCTTCCAAGTCTTGAAATCCTCTCCTCTCCCTTAAGCCTTTTTCGTCCAACACACCGCCCCCCCCCCCCATTGGTGAGCTTAGCCGAGGCTAAACCCCCCTAGCCTAGCCGAAATCTTCCCCCCTCCCTTGGGAGAAAAGTTGCCTTCTAGTATTGTTATAATGCCCAAAATCCCCTAGCCCAAATCCCTTAGTCCTTAGTAGAAGTTGTGTAGAACTTCTAAGGTTTTCTTAGCTATCGGAGCGCATAACTTAGGAGCTAAGCCTTGCTCGGATCGACTTTATCTAGGATATTATTGGGCTTACCGAGGTAAATAATCCTAACCCTCTTTGTAATTAGAGAATACATCTTGTAGAAGGATAGAAATACGTATAACTACTTAGAAGGATATTAAAGAATAGAATTGAACTGTTATCACAGTAGAAGGGTTTAAAAGAAGAATAATTAAACTGTACTTACTTAGGACTGTTTTCACAGTAGACTTGAGTAGCTCACCGGGTAGGAAGTGCTGCCCAATTTTCCGTAGGATAGAGAACCCTCTGCTTAGAACTGTTTTCAGAGTAGTCTGAACGTTGATAGACGTGTCTGACTATTATAGGTTGAATCTCTGTGCGCGACATATTCAACTTGGCGGTGGTTTTCATTTGAGAAGGTATGTGATTCTTCCTAAAGCATGATATTTTAAAATATATATGTAGTACGGTAGACGTACATGTGTTAACTGAATAATAACTACGGCAATGTCTTTTGACTTAAGCCTGAATAATACTTACGGCAATGTCTTGCGACTTAAGCCTGAATAATAAGGATCTGAAAGCATTTCAAAAGAATACTGAATCATTTTTAACAGAAGAGAACTAATTGGTTTTTAAAACAGAAGCTTAAGAGTTATACTAGCTTTATGGGAAGTTAGGTATAACCACTTAAGAATGATAAAAGGAACAGTTTACCTATGTGTTTATAACAGACTTATATTGATTTGTGAAAAGAATAATAAGATGGTTTGATAAGTAGACATGATATGATGCTATGTGTGTTAGTGTCTTGTAACGTTTGTATAAGAGAGTATTCTTGTTGTGCTTATGTTGTTTAACGATAAGCTGTTATGTTAGTGTAATATCACTCACCTCTTGACATATTACCGGGGGTTAAGCTGACCCTCCGATGCGGGGTAGACTCAGGCGGTCTGGGACCATGATTCGAGAATACCTCATGCGGGTCCAAGGGACCTATGCGGAGCTACGGGAGTTCCAGGTTAGTATGCGGGGTTATACCTTATGCGGTCTATGTGGCCATGCGGACTACGAGTCCAGGACGATGCCGAGGAGTAGCTACCCTCGATGCGGGGTTATATACCCTATGCGGACTACGGGAGTCCAGGATTAGGCTTGCATGGTGATACTACGGGCAATTGGCCCTGCTTCGATCATTCGCAGCCTAGAAAAGACCTGTTACAGTTTACCTATTGTTGCTCTTGTTTATGATGTGGCACTATGTGCGGTTACCTTGGTTGTTTCATACATATATGTAAACTGATTTTAAAAAATGATATGTTTTCATTTAAGTACTTTACAGTTTCGCATACTTAGTACCTGTTGTACTGACCTCCTTCGGGGGGCTGCGTTCATGCCGCAGGTAAAGGCAAGCAGGTGCTAGATCCACATCCTTAGGATCTTTGCGTTGGTGTCAGGAGCTCCATCTTCTCCGGAGGCTCTACTTTTGGGTATGATCTCCCTGTATTGTAGATAGTTTTGTACAGTCAGGGTATGGCGGGGCCCTGTCCCGCCATAGTTGTTACTTCCTTAGAGGTCTGTAGTACTATTGTACAGTTGGGATGTAACTGCAAAACTTGGGTTATTTATATATCTAGAAAAGGCTTTTCATCAGATAAACTGTGTCCCATTTTTTCAACTGTTTCATGTCTTGTTTTATATTTCCGCTGATTTTCTCTGATGTATGACTGCTTGGGTGCCCGGGTAAGGCACCAGTCACGGGCCCCGGAACGGGTCGTGACAAAAGTGGTATCAGAGCAGTTAATCCTCGGAAAGTGTCTGACCGTATCTAGTAGAGTCTTGATTATCGGTGTGTTGTGCACCACACCAATAATCGTGAGGCTATAGGATATTTAGGATTGGTTTCCATTCTTCTCATTACGAGATCGTGCCTTAGAGCCGTGTTATAAGTTGGACCCTCTAACGTATTCCTTTTACATGCTGATTATGCCTCGCGTAAAGGCAACCCGGCCCGAGAAGGCAAAGCGGCGAGGAGGCGCGATCGGACACCGAGTTACGAGGGCTCGTGCCCGATCTATACCTCGACGGCGAGTTCTATGACACCGCCGGCCCAGAGAGACCACAGTACCCACACCTCGTCCCACGGCTGGGCGGAGGAGTTAGGGCAAGAGATGGCCCAACTATTGGCGGGATCGTGGCAAGACATGAGGACAGGCTGGATGCGGCAGTTCGATCCAGCCCGATCGTACCGTGGTGGTTCACCCGAGGCGTAGAGTTTGAGGCTACGAGACTTCGAGTTGTAGCCCGCGAGTTTCTGGTCGAGGCCAAGGATGATCCGCAGGAGTTCATCCGTCGCCTCAGAGGATTTTGAGAGTGATCGGGCGTCGGAGACCGAGTCCGTGATCTTTGGTTCACATAGGTCGCGTGATACGCGATCGATTGGTTTGATTCGTGGGAGTTATCGGGAGAGCACGCGTCCCGGCTACTTGGGATGAGTTCTCGAGAGGCTTTCTCACTCACTTCTTGCCTCGCGGATGAGGAGGCGCGGGCTGATAGATTTTTACTGCTGAGGCAGAGAGGACGCACTGTCAGGGAGTACAATGTCGAGTTTGATTCATTGGCTCGATATGAACCAGCGTTGGTAGCAGATATGGAGGATAGGGTGCACCGCTACGTCACCGGGCTAGATGACTATATGGCCGAGTCTTGTGCGGGTGTTTCTCTTCAGCCGGGTATGGACATTACCCGCATGCAGGCTCATGCTCTTGGATGCGAGGAGCGTAGAGACCGACGGGTTGACAGGAAACAACAGAAGAAGACCAGGACAACAGGGTCTTTTGGTGGCTATCGTGGTGGGCGGCCTCAGCAGCAGTCTAGATTTGCACCACAGCCAGCTCAGAGCACTCCTGCACCTTCCGGCCAAGACACCAGATATTCGAGGCGCACTGTGGCCCTAGGACTTGACGTCCGAGGCAGCAGAAATCGGCGATCGGGACCACCCCGCCGGTGTGGCGTCACGGTAGATCCCACGGGAGTTGTGGTGCCGCTGAGAGCTTGTTTGATTGTAGCGGCCAGGTCACTATGCGGAACTGTCCGACCAAGCGGCGATCTTGATGGCGAGTCACCTACGAGTTCTTTCGTCGGTCTTCATCCCAGCGACTACCGCCCGGAGAAAGGTACTCATGGACCAGCAGGTCTCGGCAGAGGTCGTGGCGCGGGTCCCAGTTCTAGCGGTCCTCAGAACCGCATTTATGCTTTGTCCAGCCGACAGGATCAGGAGGCCTCACCTGATGTCGTCACAGGTACCTTATCAGTTTCTGGGTTTTAATGTGTATGCTTTGATAGATCCGGGTTCTACTCTGTCCTATATATCTCCCCTTGTTGCTAGTAGGATAGGGATAGAGCCTGAGTCCATAGACCCTTTCGAGGTAGCTACGCCAGTGGGTGATTCGGTGGTAGCTCGGCGGGTATATAGAGCTTGTCCTGTGACCATTTACAGTCGTCAGACCCTAGCCGACTTGATAGAGTTGGAGATGATTGACTTCGACGTGATCATGGGGATGGATTGGCTAGCTTCTTGCTACGCCAATATGGTATGCAGAGAGAGTAGTACGGTTCCAGTTTCCTGAGGAGCCGGTTTTTGAGTGGGAGGGGAGCACGGTATCGCCGAGGGGTAGGTTTATTTCCTACCTCAAGGCTAGGAAGATGGTGCAGAAGGGGTATATCTACCATCTCGTTCGGGTGTTTGATACTGAGGCTGCGGTACCAGATTTTCCGTCAGTTCCAGTGGTCAGAGAGTTCCCAGACGTGTTTCCAGACGACCTCCCGGGTATCCCTCCTGAGAGGGAGATTGAGTTTTGTATAGACATATTGCCAGACACTCGGCCTATTTCCATTCCGCCATACAGAATGGCACCTGCCGAGTTGAAGGATCAGCTTAGGGATTTGCTGGAGAAGGGCTTCATCAGGCCTAGTGTTTCTCCCTGGGGAGCGCCGGTATTGTTCGTGAAGAAGAAGGACGGGACGCTGCGCATGTGTGTTGATTACTGAGCAAGCGAACAAGGTGACCATTAAGAACGAATACCCCTTCCTGTGATTGATGATTTGTTCGACCAGTTGCAGGGCGCGAGATGTTTCTCCAAGATTGATCTACGGTCGGGCTATCATCAGGTGCGAGTCAGAGAGGTGGATGTCCCTAGATGCATTCGGACCGTGACGCATTATGAGTTGGTCATGTCTTTTGGGTTGACCAATGCTCGTGAGTATTCATGGATTTGATGAACCGAGTGTTCAAACCATTCTTGGACACGTTTGTGATAGTGTTCATCGATGATATCTTGGTTTATTCTCGCTCAGAGAAGGAGCATGCGGAGCATTTGAGGATCTTGTGATTCTCGAGACCAGATTGTGACGCCAAGTTTTCCAAATGCGAGTTTTGGTTAACTTCGGTGGCTTTTCTTGGGCATATTGTCGGGCCGATGGTATTCGTAGATACGCCAAGATCGAGACGATCGAGTTGGCCTAGACCTACTACTCCGCAGAGGTTCGCGATTTTGGGCCTTGCGAGTTATTATCGGCGGTTCGTAGAAGTTTGCTTCTATCTGCACCATTGACTAGGTGACTGAAGCAGCCAAGTTTGATGGGTGATGCTTGTGGCGTGGTTTCGATTCTTTGAAAGAGGCGACGACGCCCGTTCTTACTCTTCGGAGGTCAGACGGTTATGTCATGTATTGTGATCGTCGGGCATCGGGTTGGGATGTGTGTTGATGCGGCATGGCAAGGTTATAGCGTATGCATCCCGACGGTGAAGAAACACGAGAGAACTACCCCCATGATTTGGAGTTGGCGGTGATTCACGCCTTGAAGATCCGGAGGCACTATTTGTATGGGGTTCATGTGGATATTTATACGCACCACAAGAGCCTCGGTATATCTTCACCGAGGAGTGAACTTACGGCGAGAGATGGTGGTTAGAGTTGCTTAAGGATTACGATGTCGATATCTGTACCACCCGGGAAGGCCATGTTGTGGCGGATGCTCTTAGTCGTAGGTCGATGAGAGCCTATCAAATGTGCGACTAGAGAGGAGGACATGGTTCGTGATTTGCATCGATTAGCGAGCCTTGGTGTCCGCTTGATTGATTCCGATAGCGGTGGGGTTCGAGTTCGTGAGGTTGCGAGTCTTCCATCGTCGAGGAGGTGAAGAGGCAGCGATTCGAGGATCCGATTTTGACACGTTATCGTGATACGTGTCTTCGTGAGGCAAGGGTCCTTTTGGTAGCACGATGGGGTGCTAAGGTTTGAGGCAGGTTGTGTGTTCGGATGTTTCAGGACTTGACGCGAGTTTGTTATACCGTATTTCCAGTATATGCGTGGCGCGTCGTATTATAATTTGAGCCTTAAAGTTGGCTAGTTTCGAAATTTGTACACAACACCCGATTAGAGTCGTTTTTCGAAACGTTTCCACGACTTTCGTAGGGAAAATTCCGGCTATGTCATTTATAATTTTTGCGGATTTTTCCGAGAGACGAAACATTTTGGACCAACGAGAGGGCGACACTTGTCACCCTCTAATTGGAAGGAGTGGACGGACGAAAGTGGGAAGATTGACACGTTTTTTGTGCATTGTTTTTGGTCAAGGAGTAGGTAGGATATTTTGGGTAGATGGATAAGGTTGCACATGGCTTAATCTTGACCTTACACTTGCCTAACACTTGGATGGATCTTGGCCATTGGTTGGCCTTCACTTGACCTATAAATACCCTACAGTTGAAGACTTTCTTCATCAAAACTTGAGCAATCTAACTAAGTCTCAAAATACTCCCTCTCCTCGAGCTTTCGTCCACACCCCTCCCTTTGAGAGCCCTTGGCCGAGAGCCACCTCCCTCCCCTTTGTGGTGTTTTGCCGTGGGGTACCCCCCCCCCTAGCATAGTTGTCTCGTAAATACCCCCTTTTGTGGTATAGAAATACTCTCCAAGTATTGTTATAATGCCCAAAATACTTTAGCCAAATACCTTGTAGTACTTTCCAAAGTACCCTTTTTACAAAAGCCCAGAAAATACTATTATACTTCCTCGATCCACAAAAACGAAACCTAAGTAAATCTTCACCCGTTGTTGAAGTTATTAGTAGAAGTTGGTTAGAACTTCTAAGGGTTGGTTGAGCAGTCTGAGCGCGGAGTAGGAGCTAAACCTTGCTCAGGATCGACATATAAACTCGGATAATTTTGGGCTTATCGAGGTAAACATTCTTGACCTTCTGTTGTAATTGGAAATTACATGTTGTAGGATTATATAGTTAAGTATACTATATATAGAACTAAACATAGTTGTGCGGCAATGTCTTTTGACTTAAGCCTGAATAATACTTACGGCAATGTCTTGCGACTTAAGCCTGAATTTAAAGAAGAGAACTGAACTGTAATTACATAGGACTGTATTATAGTAGACTTGTGTAACATTACTATGTAGTAGAATTGTACACGTCCGGTTAGACGTGTAAACCCCTCCCCCCCCCCTGGTTGGCTTGGTAGCCGGCCTCGATAGAGGAGGAGATTTACGCTGTTGCGGGGGGGGGGGGGAGGTTCTGCCGAATTTTCTGTAGAATATTCTACGTCGGGATCTAAAGATATTAATAGGCGCTTTGTGGCCTCTATAGGTCGAAGTACTACGTATGGCTTGGTCTACTTAGCTTAAGGAGTAGCCGACGGTTTGAGGTACTTGGAGCTTTTTGCTATTAGTCGATAATCTTCGCGAGGTACGTGAACCTCTTCCTATCTCTTCTAGCATGATATGTGTGAACTATGTAGTACGGTATACATACATGTGCTAAATGTATTTGATTGGTTTAAAACATAAAGTGTTATAACGGCTTTATGGGAAGTCGGTTATAATAGCTTTATGTGGATAAGCAAATACTTTGTGGTTTCTAAAAGGTAACTGATTTGAATAATAACTGGCTTGATATGTGTTAATAAAGAACTTGAAGTATTTCAAAAGATTTATGAATCGTTTTGAAAGAATGAGTAGTACTTGGGTTTTTAAAGCTTAAGAGTTATACTAGCTTTATGGGAAGTTAGGTATAACAGCTTAAGAATGTTTCTTGATTTGGAAATCGTAATGTGTATCGACAAACCACTGCAGCGTTAATAAAAGGAAAATGCATTGACTAATGAAGTATTATTAAAACCAGTAGAAACCTCCATCTGCATAGAAGCTAAGATGAGACAAAATGATATTACATTTCCTAGATCATGGCTGCTTAATAAGATTGATTATAAACAAGAATAACCTACTCACATATAAGACATATGTTTCTCAAAACGTTTAAAGGAGAATTATGTTTTAAAGGACTAAAACTATGAACTACGAAACCTTTTTCTAAAATGAGAAACTTGAGCATTGAAATTAGGCAAACTTGAACGTTTGGAAAATAAGGTTGTTACTTGATTTTACAAAGGAAAGCATTTTGGTTTACTTAACAATGTTAGTCACTCCAATTTTATACTACGGGTATCGAGTGACCTTTGTAAAAGAAATGGATCAAAAAAGGAATTTAACGGACGTAGTACTTTAAGGTTAAAATCCGGACTTTGACATAAAATGAAAGTACCTTGAGTCGTGTGTAACGTGCTTATGCTTGTTGTTATGAAACTTGACCATGTTACGTGTGATAGCCTTGTTGTGCAGAAGCGTGTTCTACTCGACACGGGTCATCAGGAATGTATTTCACTTGATTCTGGGTCATCCGAATGTATTTCACTTGATTACGGGTTCAGGAATGTATTTCACTTGATTAGGTCATCCGGAATGTATTTCACTCGACTCCGGGTCATCCGGAATGTATTTCACTCGACTCTGGGTCATCCGAATGTATTTCACTCGACTACGGTCAGGAATGTATTTCACTCGACTCTAGGTTCATCCGAATGTATTTCACCGACTCTGGTTCATCCGGAATGTGTTCCACACGTTTCTATATTGGGTCCATAAGATGGCGAGACACATTATACGTATCACATGATTTGTACCTAGGCTGGCGGTGAGGAAGAAGTTCCACGGGGAGGATGACTTTGAGGCGTGAGTCACGACTTGACATATTTGGCTTCTATGTTGTGAGCGTAGTTTGGTTATCATACATGTCTCTGCTTTATATAGACTATTATGATTTCATTTCTGATATTTCTGATTTCACATACTTGGTACTGTTATGCTTGACCTCCTTGAGTGCGTTCACGCATGAGTAAAAGGTACATCGGTCGATCCCCTTTTAGGATCACCTTGGCGTATTGGGAAGCTCCGTTCCTTGGAGGCTTATCTTTTGGTATGTTACCACAGTCCGTAGATTCTTTTACATTCGTGGTATGGCGGTGCCTCGTCGTCATAAATGTTGTAAAATCTTAAGTCGGTAGCCTTTGTTGTAGGCGTGGTTTGTAAAAGGATAAGCGTCGGGTATTTATGTATATATAATGAAGGCAACTGTTTTAGTTGGCCTGTTTATTTATCTTTTCTCTTAAATCATGTTCATGTTTTTATTTCGCTGATTTTCTCGATGTTGTATCACTAGGGTGCCCGGGGTAAGGCACCAGTCACGGGCCCGGGTTCGGGTCGTGACAAAAGTGGTATCAGAGCAGTTAGTCCTCGGAAAGTGTCTACAGACCGTGTCTAGTAGAGTCTTGATTATCGGTGTGTTGTGCACCACATCTATAATCGTGAGTGCGAGACATTTAGGATTGGTTTCCATTCTTCTCATTCCGAGATCGTGCCTTAGATTGTGTGATAAATTGGACCCTCCGACGTATTCCTTTCCTTTACCGTTATGCCTCGCGTAAGGCAACCCAGCCCGGATGGGCAAGGCGATCGAGGAGCTGTTAGTGAGATACTGAGAGAATGCAGGCGCGAGCGGTCAAGACTGAGCGATGCCGGACGGCGGGTTTCGCGCAGCGCCGCCGGCCAGCGAGTTTAGAGCGCAGCGGTGGCTGCGAGACTCTGATACTGAGCCTCGTCCCCACACCGAGCCGATGAGATGGGTACAAGGAGATGGCGATCTTGGCGGTCATGGCGAATATGAGATAAATGGATCGCAGCGATTCCGGCCCAGCGGCACCGTAGTTCACCCCGAGCGCATTTGAGGCTACGGGACTTCCCGAGTCAGAGCCCTCCGGTGTTCTATGGATCGAGGCGAGGCGACCCTCGGGAGTTTATCAAACGGCTCTGACGGATCATGAGTGATCGAGCCTCGAGGCGAGTCGGTGGTATTGGGTTCGCATCACCGCGTGATCTGCGATTGGTAGTTTGATTCGTGGGAGGCTGTCGGGAAGAGCATGCACTTCCAGCGATTTGGGACGAGTTCTCGAGGCATTTCTTGCACATTTCTTGCCTCCACGGATGAGGAGGGCTCGGGCGACAGATTTTTGACGTTGAGCGGGGCGGGCGGGCGGTTAGAGAGTACAATGTGGAGTTCGACTCATTAGCTCGGTATGTTCCATTTGTAGTAGCGGATATGGAGGACAGTACACCGCCACGCCACGGGCTGGGCGATTACTTGGCGAGGTTTATGCGGGTGTAGCTCTTGGTAGGGCATGGACATTGCCCGCATGCAAGCTCATGCACTAGGATGTGAGGCACGGAGAGGTCGGCGGAATGACCGAGATCGCGAGAAGAGGGCTAGAAACAGCAGGTCCTTTGGTAACTTCGAGGCGGACCGCCTCGTGGCGATCTAGTTATGTACCTCCGCCCGATCTGCAGTGGTCCTCCACGATCTTGGTCGTTCGGTGTATTCGAGGCTGGTCGAGCTCAGGGCTTAGTTCGCGAGTTTACGTGAGTGCTAGCGGCCAGATTCATGTCCCTCCGGTGTGCGCGATGTGGCAAACATCATCCCGGAAATGTCGTCTTTTATCGGTGCTTGTTTCACTGCGGCCGTCGAGGGCCATGTGACGAAGGCGTGCTTATAGGAGAGGTACCGGCGGCTTAGCGCGGCCTGCGGATCGATGGCGAGTTCATCCGCGCCTGCGATTATGCCTGCGCAGGCGTACTTATGATTAGAGTGGGCGGTAGCCGTGTATATCCTTAACCATCTAGAGGCTTGTATGTTTTGATGTTATGTTAATGTGTTAAGTGTTATGTTCGGATAGCTTTGTGCTAAAATGTGATTTAGGAACTGGTTGGGGAAAAGGGTAAGCACGGGGTGAGAAAGTGATGAACCTTATAATATTACATTTGAGACCTTAGATGTAAGTCCGTCTTGAGTACAAGATTTTGCGAGTGATCCTTGTCAGAGTGCATTTTATGCATAGAATATATTGTGTGATAAGGATCTGGGGTGGGTAAATGAAAGTGGTATCTTTCAGGATGTGATTTAGCAAGGTTGTTCGGATCGAAACGAGAGAGTCGGCGTGTGAGGCTCGGGTTGAGGGCGTGTTGCGTGTCAACCGTGGCCGGAATGAGGTGGGGTCGGCTCTGGGTGGTTCCGCCCGGTAGAGTCACGAGGGTGCTAGGCCCAAGTTTAGATGACCATCGTATGAGTTCGTGGATATGTTCGGCACAGGCGGATCGTGAAGGCCGGAAGCGGCCTTAAGGAAGATTGAGGCTAGTAAGATAACCAAGTTGGAGGTGGTGACTCCAAGGTTTGGAGAACTGAAGCGATAACTGAAGTGTGGTACGTATACTGGAAGAGTTCAAGAGTTCGAGAAGAGTACGACGAGTAAGGGTAGAGGCGAGCATGTATTGCGAGCATAGATATGATCATTTCTTGTAAAGGGAGAAGGTGCGAAGGATGTATATTTTAGACCTCAGGAATCGCATGTAGTCCGGTACCATTTGTTGGGTCGCCGGAGTGACACTAGAACCTCACGGCAAAGTGACAAAAGTTTGTGATGTTAGAGGTGTTTCCTCGTGGACTTGGATATAAGTATTTGCGTGCAGGTGTTGTTTCGTGGCCAGTTGTGGCGTTGGCAACTTATTAGAAGAACTTTATCGTTATCCGTCTTGAGAAGGAACATTCGGGACGAATGTTTCTAAGGAGAGGATTATACCCCGTATTTCCAGAGTATGTACGTGAGCGCGTACGTATTATAATTTGAGCCTTAAAGTTGGCTAGTTTCGAAATTTGTACACAACACCCGATTAGAGTCGTTTTTGAAAGCGTTTCCGACTTTCGTAGGAAAATTCCGGCTATGTCATTTATAATTTTTGCGGATTTTTAGAGGCGAAACATTTTGGACCAACGAGGGCGACACTTGTCACCCTCTAATTGGAAGGAGTGGACGGACGAAAGTGGGAAGATTGACACGTTTTTTGTGCATTGTTTTTGGTCAAGGAGTAGGTAGGATATTTTGGGTAGATGGATAAGGTTGCACATGGCTTAATCTTGACCTTACACTTGCCTAACACTTGGATGGATCTTGGCCATTGGTTGGCCTTCACTTGACCTATAAATACCCCTCTAGTTGAAGACTTTCTTCATCCAAAAACTTGAGCAATCTAACTAAGTCTCAAAATACTCCCTCTCCTTGAGCTTTCGTCCACCACACCCTCCCCTTTGAGAGCCCTTGGCGAGAGCCACCTCCTCCCGCTGTGGTGTTTCTTGTGGGGTACCCACAGCATAGTTGTCTCGTAAATACCCCCTTTTGTGGTATAGAAATACTCTCCAAGTATTGTTATAATGCCCAAAATACTTTAGCCAAATACCTTGTAGTACTTTCCAAAGTACCCTTTTTACAAAAGCCCAAAAAATACTATTATACTTCCCTCAGTCACAAAAACGAAACCCTAAGTAAATCTTCACCCGTTGTTGAAGTTATTAGTAGAAGTTGGTTAGAACTTCTAAGGGTTGGTTGGAGCGGTCGGAGCGCGGAGTAGGAGCTAAACCTTGCTCGGGATCGACGTATAAACTCGGATAATTTTGGGCTTATCGAGGTAAACATTCTTGACCTTACATTGTAATTGGAAATTACATGTTGTAGGAGTATATAGTTAAGTATACTATATATAGAACTAAACATAGTTGTGCGGCAATGTCTTTTGACTTAAGCCTGAATAATACTTACGGCAATGTCTTGCGACTTAAGCCTGAATTTAAAGAAGAGAACTGAACTGTAATTACATAGGACTGTATTACAGTAGACTTGTGTAACATTACTATGTAGTAGAATTGTACACGTCCGGTTAGACGTGTTAACCCCACTGGTTGGCTTGGTAGCGGCCTCGATAGAGAGGAGGAGATTTCTGTTGTTGCGGGAAGTCTTTGCCGAATTTTACGTAGAATATTCTACGTCGGGATCTAAAGATATTAATAGGCGCTTTGTGGCCTCTATAGGTCGAAGTACTACGTATGGCTTGGTACTTAGCAGGAGTAGCGGTTTGAGGTACTTGGAGCTTTTGCTATTAGTCGATAATCTTCGCGAGGTACGTGAACCTCTTCCTATCTCTTCTAGCATGATATGTGTGAACTATGTAGTGCGGTGAGCGTCACATGTGCTAAATGTATTTGATTGGTTTAAAACATAAAGTGTTATAACGGCTTTATGGGAAGTCGGTTATAATAGCTTTATGTGGATAAGCAAATACTTTGTGGTTTCTAAAAGGTAACTGATTTGAATAATAACTGGCTTGATATGTGTTAATAAAGAACTTGAAGTATTTCAAAAGATTTATGAATCGTTTTGAAAGAATGAGTAGTACTTGGGTTTTTAAAGCTTAAGAGTTATACTAGCTTTATGGGAAGTTAGGTATAACGGCTTAAGAATGTTTTACTGATTTCGGAAATCAGAATGTGTATCGACAAACCACTGCAGCGTTAATAAAAGGAAAATGTATTGACTAATGAAGTATTATTAAAACCAGTAGAAACCTCCATCTGCATAGAAGCTAAGATGAGACAAAATGATATTACATTTCCTAGATCATGGCTGCTTAATAAGATTGATTATAAACAAGAATAACCTACTCACATATAAGACATATGTTTCTCAAAACGTTTAAAGGAGAATTATGTTTTAAAGGACTAAAACTATGAACTACGAAACCTTTTTCTAAAATGAGAAACTTGAGCATTCGAAATTAGGCAAACTTGAACGTTTGGAAAATAAGGTTGTTACTTGATTTTACAAAGGAAAGCATTTTGGTTTACTTAACAATGTTAGTCACTCCAATTTTATACTACGGGTATCGGGTGACCTTTGTAAAAGAAATGGATCAAAAAGGAATTTAGGACGTAGTACTTTAAGGTTAAAATCGGACTTTGACATAAAATGAAAGTACCTTGAGTCGTGTGTAACTTGCTTATGCTTGTTGTTATGAAACTTGACCATGTTACGTGTAATAGCCTTGTTGTGCAAAGCGTGTTCTACTCGATTCAAGGTCATCCGAATGTATTTCACTTGATTCTGGGTCATCCGGAATGTATTTCACTTGATTCAAGGTCATCCGGAATGTATTTCACTTGATTACCGGGTCATCCGAATGTATTTCACTTGATTAGGGTCATCCGAATGTATTTCACTTGATTCTGGGTCATCAGGAATGTATTTCACTCGACTCTGGGTCATCCGAGAATGTATTTCACTCGACTCTGGGTCATCAGGAATGTATTTCACTCGACTACCGGTTCATCCAGAATGTATATCACTTGACTCAGGTTCATCCGGAATGTATTTCATGACTACGGTTCATCAGGAATGTGTTCCACGTTTCTATATTGGGTCCATAAGATGGCGAGACACATTATCGTATCACATGATTTGTACCTAGGCTGGCGGTGAGGAAGAAGTTCCACAGGCGGGAGGATGACTTTGAGGCGTGAGTCACGACTTGACATGGCGCTTCTATGTTGTGAGCGTAGTTTGGTTATCATACATGTCTCTGCTTTATATAGACTATTATGATTTCATTTGATATTTCTGATTTCACATACTTGGTACTGTTATCTTGACCTCCTTGAAGTGCGTTCAATCTGCATGAGTAAAAGGTACATCGGTCGATCCCCTTTTAGGATCACCTTTCGGCGTATTGGGAAGCTCCGTTCCTTGAGGCTTATCTTTTGGTATGTTACCACAAGTGCAGTAGATTCTTTTACATTCGTGGGTATGGCGGGAATACTGTCCGTCATAGCTGTTGTAAAATCTTAGAGTCATTGCTTTGTTGTGGCGGGGTTTGTAAAAATGATAACTGTTCGGGTATGTATGTATTATGATGAAGGCAACTGGTTTGGTTGTACTGTTTATTTATATTTTCTCTTAAATCATGTTCATGTTTTTATTTATTGATTTTCTCGATGTTGTATCACTAGGGTGCGGGGTAGGCACGATCCACGGGCGGGTTGGTCGTGACAAGGTTCTTGGGAAGCACACGGTAGCGTTACTCTATCCATCCGTGGTCGACCAAGATGTACCACGACCTTAGATCCGTGTATTGGTGGGATGGCTTGAAGAGGGCGTTGCGAGTTCGTAGCTCGGTGCCGTGTTGTCGGCGGTGAAGGTAGAGCACGAGAGGCACGGTGGTTTGTTCTGAGCGATAGAGATCCCGACACGGAAGTGGGAGGTGATCAACATGGACTTCATCACGGGATTACCTCGCACTCGGAGGAGACATGATTCTATATGGGTTATCGTCGGCGGTGAAATCAGCCCACTTTTTCCGTCGGGGCGACTTTTCGGTGAGGATTATGCGGACTATATATCAGAGATCGTCGATCGCATGGAGTCCCTATATCGATCATATCGACAGAGGATCGATTTGACTAACTTACGGAGGTCTTTCGGAGGGTTTAGGGACGCAGTGAGCTCGAAATCGCATTCCATCCACGCACAGACGGCGAAGCGCATTATCCAGACTCTTGAGGATATGCTGCGAGCCTGTGTTATTGACTTCAGGGGTAGCTGAGAGGATCATTTGCCTCTAGTTGAGTTTGCGTACAATAATAGCTACCACTCCAGTATTCAGATGGCGCCTTATGAGGCCTTGTATCGGAGGAAGTGCAGATCGCCTATAGGTTGGTTCGATGTGGGCGAGGTGCAGTTAGTGGGACCAAATTTGGTGCGTGAGCGATGGATAAGGTGAAGCTTATCGGGAGAGGTTCTTGGCGGCTCGAGTCGGCGAAGTCATATGCACCATCGTCGTCGGCATCCGAGTTCGAGTTCATGATTGGGTTTTCCTAAAGTGTCACCCATGAAGGGTGTGATGAGATTCGGGAAGAAGGAAACTCAACCCAGTACATTGGGCGTTTGATTGTCGCGAGGTAGGCAAGGTTGCTATGAGTTGGATCTGCCGTCCGTCTGGA
Organism: Przewalskia tangutica; assembly: GCA_029844215.1. Lineage (NCBI taxonomy): Eukaryota > Viridiplantae > Streptophyta > Magnoliopsida > Solanales > Solanaceae > Przewalskia > Przewalskia tangutica. Next base: position 9,192,684 of record CM056733.1, on the reverse strand, counting down.
GGCGGTGCATCCGGTTTTCACGTATCTATCTTTGAGAGATGTATCGGGGATCCATCTAGGTACACCGATTGCGATGTCGGTGACCGAGGTTATCGTATGAGAGATTCCCATAGCGATAATCGATCGTCGAGTTAGGCGTCTGGACGAAGGGCGTGGCTTCCGTCAAAGTCTTGTGGCGGAACGAGCTCGAGGAGGAGATGACGTGGGAAGGCGAGGAGGACATGAGGCGAAGTATCTCACCTATTCCCCACACCTCCGGGTAATTCACTTTCCTACTTGTAAATTTTCATTATCGTTTATGCCTAAGTGTTGTTTTTGTGGCCGTGTGTGGCATTTGCAATATTTAAGTTATGAAGAACCTTATCGTTATCTGTCTTGGGAAGGAACATTCGACGAATTTTTCTAAGGAGGAGAATGTTATACCGTATTTCGGAGAATGTACGTGAGGAATACGTCTAAAAGTTTGGCCTTAAAGTTTAGGCCTTGGGCGTTTTTTGGCACAACTCACAAAGCGAATAGTTTTCCGGCAAAGCGTTTCCACGACTTTCGTAGGGTAAATTCGGCTATGTCATTTCTAATTTTTGCGGATTTTTAGAGAGGCGAAACATTTTGGACCAACGGGAGGGCGACACTTGTCACCCTCCAATTGATGGATGTGAGGCGTTCATAGGGCCGAATTGAAGGTCTTATTTTGTCTTGGAGTTGGTAGGATATTTTGTGTGCAAGTTGGCTAGGTACACTTGCCCAAATCTTGGCCTTACACTTGCCTTGCACTTGGCATAATCTTGGCCATTGGTTGGCCATCCCTTGACCTATAAATACCCCTCTTGTGATGAAGAGTTCTTCATCCACAAACAAGCCTTCCAAGTCTTGAAATCCTCTCCTCTCCCTTAAGCCTTTTTCGTCCAACACACCTCCCCCCCCCCCTAGCCTAGCCGAAATCTACCCCCCCTCCCTTGGTAGAAAAGTTGCCTTCTAGTATTGTTATAATGCCCAAAATACCCTAGCCCAAATCCCTTAGTCCTTAGTAGAAGTTGTGAAGAACTTCTAAGGTTTTCTTGGAGCTATCGGAGCGTACAACTTAGGAGCTAAGCCTTGCTCCGGATCGACTTTTATCTAGGATATTATTGGGCTTACCGAGGTAAATAATCCTAACCCTCTTTTGTAATTAGAGAATACATACTGTAGAAGTATAGAAATAAGTATAAATACTTAGAAGGATATTAAAGAATAGAATTGAACTGTTATCACAGTAGAAGGGTTTAAAAGATGAATAATCAAACTGTACTTACTTAGGACTATTTTCACAGTAGACTTGAGTAGCTCACCGGGTAGGGAAGTGCTGCCCAATTTTCCGTAGGATAGAGAACCCTCTGCTTAGAACTGTTTTGAGTAGTGCGAGCGTTGATAGGCGTGTCGACTATTATAGGTTGAATCTCTGCGCGACATATTCAACTTGGCGGTGGTTTTATTTGAGAAGGTATGTGATTCTTCCTAAAGCATGATATTTTAAAATATATATGTAGTACGGTAGACGTACATGTGTTAACTGAATAATAACTACGACAATGTCTTTTGACTTAAGCCTGAATAATACTTACGGCAATGTCTTGCGACTTAAGCCTGAATAATAAGGATCTGAAAGCATTTCAAAAGAATACTGAATCATTTTTAACAGAAGAGAACTAATTGGTTTTTAAAACAGAAGCTTAAGAGTTATACTAGCTTTATGGGAAGTTAGGTATAACCACTTAAGAATGATAAAAGGAGTTTACCTATGTGTTTATAACAGACTTATATTGATTTGTGAAAAGAATAATAAGATGGTTTGATAAGTAGACATGATATGATGCTATGTGTGTTAGTGTCTTGTAACGTTTGTATAAGAGAGTATTCTTGTTGTGCTTATGTTGTTTAACGATAGTATTATGTTAGTGTAATATCACTCACCTCTTGACATATGCAGGGGTTAAAGTGACCCTCCGATGCGGGGTAGACTCGGTGATGCAGGACCATGATTCGAGAATACCTCATGCGGGTCCAAGGGACCTATGCGAACTACGGGAGTTCGAGGTTAGTGTGCGGGGTTATACCTCATGCGATTACATGTGGCCGTGCGGACTACGAGTCGGGGCGATGCGAGGAGTAGCTACCTCGATGCGGGGTTATATACCTATGCGGGCCTATGTGAGTGGCCTATGCGGACTACGAGTCGTGATTAGGCTTGCATGGTGATACTACGGGCAATTGGCCTGCTCGATCATTCGCGACCTAGAAAAGACACATTACGATTTACCTATTGTTGCTCTTGTTTATGATGGCACTATGCGATGTTACCTTGGTTGTTTCATACATATATGTAAACCGATTTTAAAAAATGATATGTTGTCATTTAAGTACTTTCTGATTCGCATACTTAGTACTGTTATCTTGACCTCCTTGGGGCTGCGTTCATCTGCGAGTAAAGGCGGCAGTGCTAGATCCACATCCTTAGGATCTTTGCGTTGGTGTCGAGCTCCATCTTCTCGAGGCTCTACTTTTGGGTATGATCTCCTGTATTGTAGATAGTTTTGTACATTCGGGGTATGGCGGGGCCTGTCCCACCATAGTTGTTTACTTCCAGAAGTGCGTAGTCTGAGTATGCAGTTGGGATGTAGCAAAACTTGGGTTATTTATATATCTTGAAAGGCAAGCTTTTCATCAGATAAGCGTGTCCCATTTTTTCAAGCGTTCATGCTTGTTTTATATTTCCGCTGATTTTCTACGATGTATGGCGCAGGTGCGGGTAAGGCACGATCCACGAGCCGAGCAGTCGTGACAACTCAAGCGAAGGTTCGCGATTTTACGGGCCTTGCGAGTTATTATCGGTTCGTGGAGAAGTTTTCTTCTATCTACGCACTATTGACTAGGTGACTCGGAAAGCGGCTAAGTTTGATGGTGATGCTTGTGGCGGGGTTTCGATTCTTTGAAGGAGGCGGACGCCCCATTCTTACTCTTCCGGAGGTCGACGGTTATGTCGTGTATTGTGATCGTCGGGCATCGGGTTGGGATATGTGTTGATGCGGCATGGCAAGGTTATAGCGTATGCATCCCGACGGTGAAGAAACACGGAGAACTACCCGCGTGACTTAGGTTGGCGGTGGTGATTCACGCTTTGAAGATCTGGAGGCACTATTTGTATGGGGTTCGTGGATATTTATACGGACCACAGAGCCTCAGGTATATCTTCGGCCAGAGGAGGTGAACTTACGGCGAGACGGTGGTTAGAGTTGCTTAAGGATTACGATGTTGATATCTGTACCACTCGGGGAAGGCCAATGTTGTGGCGGATGCCTTAGTCGTAGGTCCATGGGTAGCTATCAGTGCGGCAGGAGAAGAGGGCATGGTTCGTGATTTGCATCGATTAGCGAGCCTTGGTGTCCGTTTGATTGATTACGATAGCGATGGGGTTCGAGTTCGTGAGGTTGCCGAGTCTTCCATCGTCGAGGAGGTGAAGAGGCGATTCGAGGATCGATTTTGACACGTTATCGTGATCTGACTCTTCGTGAGGAAGGGTCCTTTTGAGGTAGCACGATGGGGTGCTAAGGTTTGAGCGAGTTGTGTGTTCGGATGTTTGAGGACTTGGCGAGTTCTTGGGAAGCACACAACGCGTTACTCTATCCATCCGTGGTCGACCAAGATGTACCACGACCTTAGATCGTGTATTGGTGGGATGGCTTGAAGAGGGGCGTTGCGAGTTCGTAGCTCGATGCGTCTTTGTCGGCGAGTGAAGGTAGAGCACTAGAGGTGCGGTGGTTTATTCTGACGATAGAGATCCCGACACGGAAGTGGGAGGTAATCAACATGGACTTCATCGCGGGATTACCTCGCACTTAGAGACATGATTCTATATGGGTTATCGTCGGCGGTGTGAAATCAACCCACTTTCTTCCCGTTAGGGCGACTTTTGGTGAGGATTATGCGGACTTTACATCAGAGATCGTCGGTGCATGGAGTCCCTATTTCGATCATATCGCATGAGGAGCCCGGTTTGGCTAACTCGGAGGTCTTTCGAGAAGGGTTTAGGGGCGAGTGAGCACGAAATCGCATTCCATCCACGAGCAGGCGGACAGCGAGCGCACTATCCGGACTCTTGAGGATATCTTTGCGAGCTGTGTTATTGACCGAGGGTAGGCAGGAGGATCATTTGCCTCTAGTTGAGTTTGCATACAATAATAGCTACCTCGGTATTCGGATGGCGCCTTATGAGGCCTTGTATGGGAGGAAGTGCAGATCGCCTATAGGCTGGTTCGATGTGGGCGAGTGCGATTAGTGGGACCAGATTTGGTGCGTCACGATGGATAAGGTGAAGCTTATCCAGGAGAGGTTGCTGACAGCTCAGAGTCGACAGAAGTCATATGCAGATCATCGTCGTCGGCATCTGGAGTTCGAGGTTCATGATTGGGTTTTCCTAAAGGTGTCACCCATGAAGGGTGTGATGAGATTCGGGAAGAAGAAGCTTCGGCCCAGGTACATTGGGTCGTTTGATTGTCCGAGGTAGGCAAGGTTGCTATGAGTTGGATCTGCCGTCCGATCTGGAGGCAGTGCATCCGGGTGTTTCATGTTTCTATGCTGAGGAGGTGTATCGGGGATCCATCTAGGGTACACCCGATTGACGATGTCCAGGTGACCGAGGGGTTATCGTATGAGGAGATTCCCATAGCGATAGTCGATCGTCAGGTTAGACGTCTGCGGACCAAGGACGTGGCTTCCGTCAAAGTCTTGTGGCGGAACGAGCTCGAGAGGAGATGGCGTGGGAAGGCGAGGAGGACATGAAGTACCTCACCTATTCCCCACACCTCCAGGTAATTCACTTTCCTACTTGTAAATCTTCATTATCGTTTATGCCTAAGTGTTGTTCTGTGGCCGTGTGTGGCATTTGCAACTGTTTAAGTTATGAGGAATCTTATCGTTAACTGTCTTGGGAAGGAACATTCGGGACGAATGTTTCTAAGGAGGGGAGAATGTTATACCCCGTATTTCCAGAGTATGTACGTGAGGGCGTACGTATGAAAGTTTAGCCTTAAAGTAGGCATTGGGACGTTTTTTTGGGCACAACTCATTAAAAGAATCGTTTTCCAACGAAACGTTTTACACAACTCGCGTAGGATAAATTCCGGCTATGCCATTTCTAATTTTTGCGGATTTTTCCGAGAGACGAAACACTTTGGGCCAATGGGAGGGTGACACTTGTCACCCTCCAATTGGTGGACGTGAGGCGTCTATATGGCCGAATGTAGTGGCTTATTTTGTCAAGTAGTTGGTAGGATATTTTGTGTGCAAGTTGGCTAGGTACACTTGCCCTAATCTTGACCTTACACTTGCCTTGCACTTGGCATAATCTTGGCCATTGGTAGGCCATCCCTTGACCTATAAATACCCCTCTTGTGATGAAGAGTTCTTCATCCACAAACAAGCTTTCCAAGTCTTGAAATCCTCTCCTCTCCCTTGAGCCTTTTTCATCCAAAACACCCCCTTTGAGTGAGCTTGGCGAGGCAACCCTCCCTAGCCTGGCGAAATCTACCCCCTCCCTTGGTAGAAAAGTTGCCTTCTAGTATTGTTATAATGCCCAAAATGCCCTAGCCCAAATCCCTTAGTACTTTGTAGAAGTTGTGAAGAACTAAGGTTTCCTTGGAGCTATCGGAGCGTCAACTTAGGAGCTAAGCCTTGCTCGGATCGACTTATATCTAGGATATTATTGGGCTTACTGAGGTAAATAATCCTAACCCTCTTTTGTATTAAAGAATACATACTGTAGAAGTATAGAATTAAGTATTAATTACTTAGAAGAATATTACAGAATAGAATTGAACTGTTATCACAATAGAAGGGTTTAAAGAAGAATAATAGAATGAACTCACCTAGAATTTGTTTTTCTGATGAAGTGTATAACTTAGGGTAGGAAGTGCTGCCCAAATTTCCATAGAATAGAGAACCCTCTGCTTAGAATCATTTCTGATCTGATCACAGAGCGTTGATAGGCGTATTGGTATTATAGGTTGATTCTCTGCGTGCGACATATTCAACTTGGCAGGAGGTTTTCGCCGAGAAGGTATGTGATTCTTCCTAAGCATGATATTTTAACATATATATATAGTACGGTCGACGTACATGTCTTAACTGAATAATAACTCGGCAATGTCTTTTGACTTAAGCACGAATAACAACTACGGCAATGTCTTTTGACTTAAGCCTGAATAATAAGAACCCTGATGCATTTCAAAAGAATACTGAATCATTTTTAATAGAAGAGAAATATCTGGTTTTTAAAACAAAAGCTTAAGAGTTATACTATCTTTATGGGAAGTTAGGTATAACAACTTAAGAAAGATAAAAGGAACTGTTTACTTGTTTGTTTATAAAAGACTTGTATTGATTTACATTAAGTATAGTAAGATTGTTTGATAAGTAGACATATTATGATGCTACTGTGTTAGTGTCTTGTATCTTTGTGAAAGGGGTCATTCTTGCGTGCTTACGTTGCTAAGCGGTAAGTCTGTTGTCTTTGTTATTATATCACCTACCCCTTGACTTATTATCGAGGGCTTGCCACCTTGATGCGGTCTATCGGCCTATGCGATGCGTGTGACTACGCGAGTGCGGGAGTTCCGTGATTGATCATTCGGTGTTTTAGCGATGAGGGATGCCCTATGCGGTCTGTATGACTATGCGGTCTATTGAGACTATGCGGTGCGGGAGTCGGTAGTGCAGGGTTAGCTACCCCGTCGCGAGGAATACCTCATGCAGTGCATGTGTGACTATGCGGTCGCGGAGTCGAGATTAGGCATGCATAATGATACTATGGGCACTTGGCCTTGCCCGATCATTCGCGGCCTAGAAAAGACATTCTGATTTACCTATTGTTGCTCTTGTTTATGATGTGGCACTATGTGCGGTTACCTTGGTTGTTTCATACATATATGTAAACCGATTTAAAAATGATATGTTTTCATATAAGTACTTTCTGATTTCGCATACTTAGTACTGTTATCGACCTCCTTGAGGCTGCGTCATGCGCGGTAAGGGCGGCGAGTGCTAGATCCACATCCTTAGGATCTCTACGTTGGTGTCGGGAGCTCCATCTTCTCGGAGGCTCTACTTTTGGTATGATCTCCTGTTGTAGTTAGTTTTGTGCGATCGGGGTATGGCGGGCCTGTCCGCCATAGTTATTTACTTTCTTAAGTGCTGTAGTCTGTTATGCAGTTGGGATGTAGCTGCAAAAACTATGTTTATGTATATATGCCGAAAGGCGACTTTTTCTCACATAAAACTGTGTCTCTTTTTACAACTGTTTCATGTCTTGTTTTTATATTCCGCTGATTACTCTGATGTATGACTACTTGGGTGCGGGTAAGGCACGATTATGGGCCGGGCAGTCGTGTGATCCTTTTGAGGTAGCTTTGATGGGGTGCTAAGGTTTGAGGCGAGTTGTGTGCTCAGATGTTTGAGGACTTAGGCGAGTTCTTGGGAAGCACGCGGCGCGTTACTCTATCCATCGAAGTCGACCAAGATGTACCATGACCTTAGATCTATGTATTGGTGGGATGGCTTGAAGAGGGGCGTTGCGAGTTCGTAGCTCGATGCGTGTTGTCGGCGGTGAAGGTAGAGCACGGAGGCACGGTGGTTTGTTGTGACGATAGAGATCCCGACACGGAAGTGGGAGGTGATCAACATGGACTTTATCACGGGATTACCTCGCACTTAGAGAGACATGATTCTATATGGGTTATCGTCGGCGGTGTGAAATCAGCCACTTTCTTCCGTCGGGGCGACTTTTGGTACCGAGGATTATGCGGACTTTATATCAGAGATCGTCGGTGCATGGAGTCCCTATTTCGATCATATCGCAGCAGGAGCGGTTCACGGCTAACTTACGGAGGTCTTTCGAGAAGGTTTAGGGGCGCAGTGAGCACAGTCGCATTCCATCCACAGCAGACGGGACGGTGGCGCTATCGGACTTTTGAGGATATCTGCGAGCTGTGTATTTGACCGAGGTAGGGAGGATCATTTGCCTCTAGTTGAGTTTGCGTATAATAATAGCTACCACTCCGGTATTCAGTTGCGCCTTATGAGGCCTTGTATGGGAGGAAGTGCGGTCGCCGATAAATGGTTCGATAATGGCGAGTGCGATTAGTAGGACCAGATTTGGTGCGCAGCGATGGATAAGGTGAAGCTTATCGAGGCGATTCTTGGCGATTTCGAGTCGACATAAGTCATACGCAGATCATCGTCGTCGGCATCCGAGTTCGAGGTTGATGATTGGGTTTTCTGAAGGTGTTACCCATGAAGGGTGTGATGAGATTCGGAAAGAAAGGCTTCGGCCCAAGGTACATTGGGCGTGTCAGTTGTCGCGAGGTAGGCAAGGTTGCCTATGAGTTGGATCTGCCGTCCGTCCGGAGGCGGTGCATCCGGTGTTTCATGTTTCTATCTTTGAGGAGATGTATCGAGGATCCATCTAGAGTGCATCCGATTGGCGATGTCGGTGACCAGGGGTTATCGTATGAGAGATTCCCATAGCGATAATCGATCGTCGAGTTAGGCATCTGCGGACCAGGGCGTGGCTTAGTCAAAGTTACGTGGCGAACGAGTTCGAGGAGGAGATGACATGGGAAGGCGAGGACATGAGGCGAGGTATCTCACTTATTCCCACACCTCGGGTAACTTACTTTCCTATGTCTTTGGTTTTTAATTATCGTATTTGCTTAAGTGTTATATTGTGGCCATGTGTGGCACTTGCAAACTGTTAAGTTGTGAGGTATTTTATCGTTAACTGTCTTGGGAAGGAACATTCGGGACGAATGTTTCTAAGGAGGGGAGAATGTTATACCCCTTATTTCCATAGTATGTACGTGAGGACGTACGTACAAAAGTTTAGCCTTGGTTAGGCATTGGACGAAAAATGTTTGTACACAACTCACTTAAAGAATCGTTTTTCGACGAAACGTTTTACTAAACTCGCGTAGGGTAAATTCCGGCTATGTCATTTATAATTTTTGCGGATTTTTCCGAGAGATGAAATATTTTGGACCAACGGGAGGGTGACACTTGTCACCCTCATTGGACGGCAACTTGAGGCTTGGATTGGCACGTTTTTTGTGCCTTTGCACAAGTCAAGGAGTTGGTAGGATATTTGTGTAGTAGATGGATAAGGACACTTGGGTGAATCTCCACCCTACACTTGCCTTGCACTTGGCTTCATCTTGGCCATTGGTTGGCCATTTCTTGACCTATAAATACCCCCCTTAAGATGAAGAGTTCTTCATCCACAAATCAAACTTTCCAAGGCTAAAATACCTCCTCTCCTTGTGAGCTTCTCGTCCAAGAGATCTCCCACTCAAAGGAGCCTAGCGAAACACCCTCTCTCCCTCTCTAGCCACTGGCCGACACCCCCTTGGTATATAGTTGTCTTCCAAATACCCTAGCCCAATTCCCTTATAGTATTTTAGTAGAAGTTGTTGGGAACTTCTAAGGGTTCTTGGAGCTATCGGAGCGTACAAATTAGGAGCTAAACCTTGCTCAGGAGCGACTTTTAACTTGGATAATTTTGGGTTTATCGAGGTAAATACTCTTGTCCTTCTATTGTAATTGGATATTACATATAAGAATAGTTAAGACTTGAGTATAAGATATGAAAGATATTAATGAATAAAATTGAACTGTTATCACAGTAGAAGGGTATAAAAGAAGAATAATTGAACTGTACTTACATAGGACTGTTTTCACAATAGACTTGAGTAGCTTGACGGGTAGGGAAGTATTGCCCAATTTTCCGTAGAATAGAGGACCCTCTGCTTAGAACTATTTACAGAGTAGTCTAGACGTTGATAGACGTGTCTGACTATTATAGGTTGATTCTCTGCGCGCGACATATTCGACTTGGCAGGTGGTTTTCGCCGAGAAGGTATGTGATTTTTCCTATACTCTTGAGCATGATATTTTAAATATATATATAGTACGGTGAGCGTACGTGTTAAGCGAATAATAATTACGGCAATGTCTTTTGACTTAAGCTGAATAATAATTACGACAATGTTTTTGACTTAAGCTTTGAATAATAAAGATCTTGAAGCATTTCAAAAGAATCTTGAATCATTTTTAAGAGAAACATTTGGTTTTTAAACAAAAGCTTAAGAGTTATAGTAGCTTTAGGGGAAGTTAGGTATAACAACTTAAGAAAGATAAAAGAAGCGTTTACTTATTTGCTTATAAAAACTTGTATTGATTTACGTAAGGTGTAGTAAGATTGATTGATAAATAGACATATTATGATGCTACGTGTGTTAGTGTCTTGTGATGTTATGAAAAGTCATTCTTGTTGTGCTTACGTTGCTAAGCGGTAAGTCGATTATCTTGTTATTATATCACCTACCCTTGACTTGTTATACAGGGCTTGCCACCGCGATGCGGTCTATACGGCTATGCGGTCTGTGAGACTATGCGAGTGCGGGAGTTCGTGATTGATCATTAGGTGTTTTAGCCGTCACGGGGATGCCTATGCGATGCGTGTGACTATGCGGTCTATTGAGACTATGCGGTGCGGGAGTCGGGGAGAATGCAGGGGTTAGCTACCCCGTCGAGAATACCTCGTGCGAGTGCGTGTATGACTATGCGGTGCGGGAAGTCGAGGACTAGGCACGCATAATAATACTATGGGCGATCGGCCTTGCCCGATCATTCGCGGCCTAGGAAAGACCGATTACATTATATCTATTTTGCTCTTGTTTATGTTGTGGCACTATGTGCGATTAAACCGGTTGTATTTACAAATGGCTTTAAATACTTTGATTTTACTTGATGCTTCTGATTTCACATACTTAGTACTGTTATCGACCTCGCCCGAAGTGCGTTATCACCGCGGTAAGGGCAAGCAGGTGCTAGATCCACATCCTTATGATCTCTTTGCTTTGGTGTCAGGAGCTCCATCTTCTCCGGAGGCTCGACTTTTGGGTATGATCTCCCTGTTGTTGTATATAGTTTTGTACATTCAGGGTATGGCGGGGACCTGTCCCGCCATAGTTGTTTATCTTCTTAGAGGTCTGTAGTCCTATTGTACAGTTGGGATGTAACTACAAAACTTTGTTTTTATATATATGCCGAACGGCGACATTTTCTCACATAAAACTGTGTCTCATTTTACAACTGTTTCATGTCTTGTTTTTATATTTCCGCTGATTACTCTGATGTATGACTACTTGGGTGCCCGGGTAAGGCACCAGTCACGGGCCCCGGAACGGGTCGTGACAATAATGACTTTATGGAAAATAAAGAAATGGATTCATTATTGGATTTAGATTGGTAACTTGTTTTCAAATATTGAATTCTTTGTGATGGAAAAACATACGTGGCTTGGTTATAAGAGGTAGGAGTACCTTGATCCTAAAGGGGTTAGATAATTGGATTTTTAAATGGTATACTTGACGTTGTGCTAAAAAGTGTTTAAAGTGCTTGATTTAAACCTGAATGTGTTCGATACTACGGGTGTTAGTATCGTGTGGCTTTTACGTAGAAAGAGGTCTTTGTTTTGAAGGAATGAAAGTATGTTGTATTTTGGGGTTGAAACCCGGAATTGTTGACATGAAATGAAAGTACGTTGAACTGGCCTAGGCTTGTTATGATAGCTTTTGTTGTGCAAGTGTTGTATTTACGTACTCTGGCGTCTCGTTGGAGGCCGACTATACGGTTGATTGATGGACATACCGACACGTTGGGTAGCCAGCGGGTATGCTTCCTTATATTGATTCTTGATGGACATACTGACACGTTGGGAGGCCCACGGGTATGCTTCCATTAGGGGTGTTATTATTGTTATTTGATTGGACATACTGACACGTTGGGTAGCCCACGGGTATGCTTCCACGGTGAGTGTTCTCTTGTTATTTGTTTGGACATACTGACACGTTGGGTAGCCCACGGGTATGCTTCCACTATATCGATTCTTGATGGACATACTGACACGTTGGGAGGCCGGGTATGCTTCCATTGGGGTGTTATTATTGTTATTTGATTGGACATACCGACACGTTGGGTAGCCGCGGGTATGCTTCCACGGTGAGTGTTCTCTTGTTATTTGTTTGGACATCGACACGTTGGGTAGCCGGGTATGCTTCCATGATGAGTATTATCTTGTTAGTTGTTTGGACATACCGACCGTTGGGTGGCCAGCGGGTATCTTCCGAGGATTGTTATCTTGTTATCTCCTTTGGGCATACCGACACGTTGGATGGTCCACGGGTATGGGCCCACTAGGGCGGTTCCAGGCCATGCTTATACCGAGGTGAGATCTTGGGGCATGCGGCCGTTGTGCGGGTTAAATTCGGGTTGTATTTGAGTGATGATTTCACGGGCATGAGTCCTATCTTGACATGATCGCTTATATGTTGTGTACTGTAGTTTGGTTATCATACATGTCTCCTGCTTTATATAGACTATTATGATTTCATTTACAGTATTTTTTAGTTTCACATACTTGGTACATGTTGTACTGACCTCCTTCGGGGGGCTGTGTTCATGCCGCAGGTTGAGGTACATAGTTTGTTGATCCGCACTCTTAGGATCGCGGTTCAGTTCTCGGAAAGCTCCATATCTCCGGAAGCTTGTCTTGTGGTACGGTTCCCTGAAGTAGTAGACTTTTGTACATTCAGGGGCATGGCGGGGCCCTGTCCCGTCATTATGGTTTTAAAATTCTTAGAGTGCAGCCTTTGTTGTGGCGAGTTTGTAAGGGATATGCTCAAGTTTTCATTTATGTACAAAAAGGTAACCGTTTGGGTTAGCCTGTTTTCTTATTTAGCTGTTTTCTTTCATGAGTTTTTATTTCCGCTGGTTTTTCTCTGATGTTGTTTCACTAGGGTGCCCGGGGTAAGGCACCAGTCACGGGCCCGGGATCGGGTCGTGACAAAAATGGTATCAGAGCAGTTAATCCTCGAAAAGTGTCTACAGACCGTATCTAGTAGAGTCTTGATTATCGATGTGTTGTGCACCACATCTATAATCAGGAGGCTGCAGGATATTTAGGATTGGTTTCCATTCTTCTCACTCTGAGATCGTGCCTTAGAGCTGTGTTATAAGTTGGACTCCCTCTGGCGTATTCTTATGTACCCGTTATGCCTCTGCGAAAGGCAACCAGAGCCCAGATGGGCAAGACAGCAGAGGGAGCTACGAGTAGAACACAGAGGGTTACGAGGGCACAGGCCTGGTCATTACCTGAGATAGTACTTCAGACGACGAGTTTTATGACGCCGCTAGCCCCAGCAGAGTTTAGAGCGGCAGCAGTTTCTACTGAGGCCACGATACCTGAGCCTCCATTTTCACGACCAGGAGCCGAGGATATGAGTTACAAGGAAATGACCCATTTACTAGCTAGGCATGTGGCTAGGAATGAGGACAGACGAGGGCCGGTGGTTCCGGCAGTACCAGTGATTCACCCTAGATCTGATAATCTGAAACTTCGGGATTTCTTGAGTTGCAGTTCGCCAGAGTTCTATGGATAGAGAGCTGAGGATGATCCTCAGGGTGTCGTGCTAGCTTGGGAGATTGTTATACCTGTGGCCGTCAGGGCCATGGGATGGGAGGATGTCCAAGTAGGAGGGATACTGAGAGGATGACTCGACGCCGGGATCGGTGGTGGTTCATCGCCTTATTTAGCTAGGCACCTGCAGCGTGATTATGATTAGAGCGACAAAGGGAAAGTGAGGCAGTAGTTGCGGAGATATCTTTAGCCCTTAAGAGACTTGTTTATGTGGTTATGGTAGATACATGCGGAGTGCCATGTTCGGATAGCTTTGTGTAAAAAAAAGTGATTTAGAAGCATGGGTAGTTGAAAATGGGTAAGTCGGGAGACGAGACAAGTGTGAGCTTTAGAATTTATAACAATCGAGACCTTAGAGGTAAGGCCGGCTAGAGTAAAAGATTTTACAGTGATCCTTTTCAGAGTACATAGTATGCGGGGAGTATATTCGGGTGATAAGTCCATGAGTGGCATAACTGATTCTTTTGTAAGTGCAGTGGTGAAGACTATACCGGCGTCTGCGTTTTGGAGACTTAGAAGGAACATTCGGGACGAATGTTTCTAAGGGGGGAAGAATGTTACACCCCGTAAATTCAAGAAGATAAGATAAAAACATACCAAGGAAGATCAGATTTGAAAGTTGAAAGATAAGTTGACAAACATGTGTTGGACGGATTTTGAGTCTACCTTGTAGTGTTGTACCCCAGTTGTTGAGAATTTCGAGGTGTTTAAAAAGCCTAGTGTGTAGTCCGTTAAATCTAGTTCCCAACGCAACAAACCGTTCGTCGATAGGACATCAGAGTCAAAAGTTATGGAAGTTACAAGTTAGGTGCTTGATCGGGAAGCGATTTCGGTTCAAGTACAGCGGCTTGGCCGAATCTGAGGCGCGGCGCGGTTATCTTGGGAGTCCGCGGGGTTGCAGCGCTCTTGGCCGGAATGCGAGGCAGCGGAATCTTGGAACTTTCCGGAGAGTGGAAGCGCCGGCAGCCGTGTGAGGGCGCGGCGGCGGATTTTTCGCGGTAAAAAGACGAAATCGGGGATATTTTGTTAAAAGCCTATGGGAGGGTGACAAGTATCCCTCCCATCTTTTTGACCAGAATAGGGTCCTATTTTAGGGCCAAGTCTTGGAAGACTTGGCCATTTCATCTTGGAAACCCTCCTAAGAAACCCTCTCCCTTCTCTCTAGATTTTTGAAGAAAACCTAGCTTAGGAGAAATTGTTGGAGCGGCGGCAAGAAGGAAAAGTGTGGGTAAACTTGTGGGGAGCGCTGGTGGACGAGTTTGACGGAAAAGAAGTGGAAGAAAGGGGCTTTTGTGGGTTTCTCCAAAGGTAAAAGTTTCCCCTTCTCTTGGATATGAGTTATACTTGTTATAGTAGTTTAGAAATGAGCCTGAGGCTGTTATATTTTAGTAGTTTAGAAATGAGCCTGAGGCTGTTATATTTTAGTAGTTTAGAATTGAGCCTGAGGCTGTTATATTTGAATAGATTTGGATCTTGTTGTCTTGTTGAAACCGAAAATGGGCATGTTAGCCTTAATATTGTAACTTCAATTGGATTTCTAATTTGGTCGTCGCAAGTTGTAAAGGGGGAAATTGTAGTTGTTGAAGATGTCTAGGGCTAGATATCATGTTAGACCTAAGAACTTGGATTGGAAAAGAGTTGAAAGGGGTTAGTATTGGTTATATTGTTGGTCAAGAATGGCATGGAAATTATTGGGTTATTTTGTATCATTGTGGGGCGGAATTTTACGCGTCCTGTAAAGGCGTGTAATCCCCTTTGTGGTTAGCTGAATTGTGTGCCTTAAATGTGGCGTTGGTTATTAAAATTCGACCTTGAAAAAGGTGGCAAAGTTAGTAGAAACAAAGGAAGTTCTGTCCAAATTTCCGTAGAATGTAGGGACATTGCACTTAGTTATTCTACGTTCGAAACTAGAGTTTGATAGACGTTTTATGACCCTTATAGGATTGAAGTACTACGAGTAGCATATTCTACTTAAGGGGGATAGTACTGTGGAGCATTTTGCTAACCGTCGATAATCGTCGCGAGGTATGTGATTCTTCCTATCCTCTTCAGCATGATTACTTGTGAAATATATAGTGCAGTAGATGCACGTGTGTTAAAGGAATTTGATTTCCCTTGTTGTGCCTTGACTTGATATGAAGTGTGAAGGTCTTGATTGTTTGAAAAGTAGGAAAATCTTATTCGTTAGTAATAAGTACTCGGTGGTTAAAGAATAAGCCCTCTTGGTCTCATAAGGGCCTATAGTTGTAATTGGTTGGTTTAAAACATAAAGTGTTATAACGGCTTTATGGGACGTTTGTTATAACCATTTTATGAAGGTAAAAAAATGGTTTGTTGATTTCAAAAGATAAGAGACTTGACTTATAATTGACCTAAATGGTGTTGAAAAGTGTGAAACCTCATTCGTGAGAAATGAGTACTTGGTTTTTAAAAGAGTAATGTTACATAAATTTCGAAAATGGGAATAAGAATCGAACAAGCCAATGCAGCGTTAATAAAGGAAATAGTAATGACAATTAATTATATTAAAACCAGTAGAAACCTCCATCTGCATAGAAGCTAAGATAAGACAAAATTGTATTACATTTCCTAGATCATGACTGCTCTAATAAGAATTATTGAAATCAAGTTTCGATCTTCTTGAAAATTCCAAAGTAAGGAACTCGTTTTCTAAAAGAAAGAGATTTAAGAATTTGAAGTGTTTTGTTTTAAAAGAAAGACATGGTTTTGTCTTGTATTGTTTTAAAACATAAAGTGTTATAATAGCTTTATGGGAAGTTAGTTATAACGACTTTATGGAAAATAAAGAAATGGATTCATTATTGGATTTAGATTGGTAACTTGTTTTCAAATATTGAATTCTTTGTGATGGAAAAACATATGTGGCTTGGTTATAAGAGGTAGGAGTACCTTGATCCTAAAGGGGTTAGATAATTGGATTTTTAAATGGTATACTTGACGTTGTGCTAAAAAGTGTTTAAAGTGCTTGATTTAAACCTGAATGTGTTCGATACTACGGGTGTTAGTATCGTGTGGCTTTTACGTAGAAAGAGGTCTTTGTTTTGAAGGAATTAAAGTATGTAGTATTTTGGGGTTGAAGCCCGGAATTGTTGACATGAAATGAAAGTACGTTGAACTGGCCTAGGCTTGTTATGATAGCTTTTGTTGTGCAAGTGTTGTATTTCTGTGCTACCGCGTCTCTCGTTGGAGGGCCGACTATCTGGTTGATTGATGGACATACTGACACGTTGGGTAGCCCACGGGTATGCTTCCACTATATCGATTCTTGATGGACATACTGACACGTTGGGAGGCCCACGGGTATGCTTCCATTAGGGGTGTTATTATTGTTATTTGATTGGACATACTGACACGTTGGGTAGCCCACGGGTATGCTTCCACGGTGAGTGTTCTCTTGTTATTTGTTTGGACATACTGACATGTTGGGTAGCCCACAGGTATGCTTCCACTATATCGATTCTTGATGGACATACTGACACGTTGGGAGGCCCACGGGTATGCTTCCATTAGGGGTGTTATTATTGTTATTTGATTGGACATACTGACACGTTGGGTAGCCCACGGGTATGCTTCCACGGTGAGTGTTCTCTTGTTATTTGTTTGGACATACTGACACGTTGGGTAGCCCACGGGTATGCTTCCACAGTGAGTATTATCTTGTTAGTTGTTTGGACATACCGACACATTGGGTGGCCCACGGGTATGCTTCCACAGGGATTGTTATCTTGTTATCTCCTTTGGGCATACCGACATGTTGGATGATTCACGGGTATGGGCCCACTAGGACGGTTACAGGGCCATGCTTATACCGAGGTGAGATGCCGGGGCATGCGGCCATTGTGCGGGTTAAATTCCCGGGTTGTATTTGAGTGATGATTTCACGGGCATGAGTCCCTATCTTGACATGACAGCTTATATGTTGTGTACTGTAGTTTGGCTATCATACATGTCTCCTGCTTTATATAGACTATTATGATTTCATTACAGTATTTTTCAGTTTCACATATTTGGTACTTGTTGTACTGACCTCCTTCGGGGGGCTGCGTTCATGCCGCAGGTTGAGGTACGTAGCTTGCTGATCCGCACTTTTGGGATCGCTTCGGTTCTGAAAGCTCCATATCTCCGGAAGCTTGTCTTGTGGTACGGTTCCCTGAAGTAGTAGACTTTTGTACATTCAGGGGCATGGCGAGGCCCTGTCCCGTCATTATGGTTTTAAAATTCTTAGAGTGCATGCTTTGTTGTGGGCAGTTTGTAAGGGATGTAGCTCAAGTTTTCATTTATGTACAAAAGGTAACCGCAGGTTGCTTTGTTTTCTTATTTAGCTGTTTTCTTTCATGAGTTTTTATTTCCGCTGGTTTTTCTCTGATGTTGTATCACTAGGGTGCCCGGGGTAAGGCACCAGTCACGGGCCCGGGATCGGGTCGTGACAGAAACCTTTGCTTAATAGATCCTGTAACTGCTCCTTCAACTCTCTCAGCTCAACTGGTGTCATATGGTACGGTGGGATAGAAATGGGATGATGCAAAAATCAATATCTCTATCTGGTGGCATGCCCGACAAATCCATCAAAACGACCTCAGAAAACTCACACACTACATGAATAGACTCAAGTGGAGGAGTATCAGCACTCGTATCCCAAATATGTGATATACACCAAACAACATTATATACCAACTTCCTAGCATGAAGGAAAGAAATAATTTTCTTCAGTGCAGGGCTTGAAGTACCCTTCCATTCTAACCTTGGATACCCGACATCGCTAGAGTGGCTATATTGATGTGATAGTCCAAAATCTCATGATAATGTGATAACCAGTTCATACCTAAAATAATATCAACATCTACCTTATCCAATATAATTAGGTCAACCCAAGTATCATAGCCTATGAAAGTAACCACACAGGACTGATAGACTCAGTCTACTATCACAGAATTACTATGTAGTCACACAAATAGGGACATCAAGCATATCACACCATATATCAAGTTCAGTAGAGAAATATGTAGACACATAGGAGAACGTAGAACCCAAATCAACTAATACTGAGGTAGTCCGATGACAGACTAAGATGATACCTGTAATAACTGCACTAGATGCCTCAGCCTCTAGCCTACCAAGGAAAGCATAGAAGTGAGCATGGCATCCCTCGGATTGAAAACACTGAAACCATCATGGTCTAAACATGTTTCATTACTACCAGTCTGATATCCACCCCTATCGACCTGATGACCACCACGACCCGACTTAGAAAATTCTTTGCTAGATTGTACAGTACCTCTAGAAGGATGTGTTGGGGCCATGGATATCTAAGCTCTAACTAATCTAAGCTTAGGAAAATCTCTCCAGAAATGTCCAAGATCACCATAATTGAAACAAGCCTTGCCCACCATAGGTTGTTGAAATACTAACTAAAAAGGACTCAAAAGAGTGTATAAAATACACTCAACAAACACCCCCAAACTTACACTTTATTCGCCATCGAGTAAAACACTAAACAAAAACAAAATCAAAATAAAAGACTCAATGAAATGGATCAAGTAGCTATAGCAATGCTTCTTCAACATCATGGATAAAAGTTGGGATAATATGTTAGAAGATACATAGCATGAATACTCAGCAATCTAGAATTTCAAGTTAGATATTTCGCAAATTCAATTAGATCACAGTCATTGGAAATACAAGCACCTAACCTATGCATGTCAATTTCATTTCATCTTTCCCAAATCTCTATAGATCTGTTTACTTTCTATTCTCCACTAATCATAGATATACATATTAAAGGTCATCATGACTTTCAAAGGTTGTAATGTAGGCTTAGACATGGGTAGGTAAAAGTAGGCATTTAGGCTCAAATTACGTACCATAAACATTTTTCATTCAACTCTTTTTCCTTCTTTTTGACTTTCTTTTTAATGTCATACCTATTTTCTCCCTCTTTTCTTTTGAGAGAATGAGATACATTATAAATAACAAGTTGTCACGACCCAGGCCGCATGATAGTGCCCTACACAGGCACCACTACACATCGTCGAGAAAATCGTGAACATACATAAACTCGATAAGAAATAAATAACATGCTAGCCGATAAGGCTACCTCCCTGATATATATGTAAAGTCAAAAACAGTTACCTCCTTCTTCTTTTTTCTTACAAACTGACCCACAAGATATGACTACAGACCTCTAAGAGTTTTGACATAACAACTGTGACGGGACAGGGCCCCGCCATACCCCTGAATGTACAACAACCGACAATACCAGGGATCTGAACCAAAGATAAGCCTCCGGAGTAATGGAGCTTCTCAATAGCTGAACAGTGATCCTAAGAGTGAGGATCAGCAACCTGTATAACTCTACCTGCGGCATGAACGCAGCCCCCCGAAGGAGGTCAGTACAACAGGTACCAAGTATGTGAAACTGAAAGTACTGTAATGAAATCATATAGTCTAAAATAAAGCTGGAGACATGTATGATGACCAAAATAACAGTACACTGTGCCTTACTAATAATGAGAGTAAACAAGAGTATACTTTACTGCATAAAAATAGGAGGCTCATGATCAAATTAGGGCCACCCGCCCGTAGTATCATTAAGCAATCCTACTCCTGAGACTATTTCACCCGAATAGGTCCCGTGGACCCGCAATGAGGTTATCCGCCTCGCATGGGACTATTTCACCCGCTTAGGCCCGGTGGGCCCGCAATGAGTACAAACGCCGCACTCGCATCATGGGTAGCAAATCCATGGAATAAGTAGTAACCCGGGGGGTTACCCCGCAAGAATAACATAACACTAGCACAACCGACTATCATACATAACATAAGCACCACCAGATTATCATACATAACATAAGCACCACCGGCTTATCATAATTATCATAAGCAAGTTAAGAAATCACCTAACTTCTTATTAGCCTTAATTATCATACACTCTCATTTTATTTAACTTAAGGCACTAACATGTCATAAAAAAATCCGGGAATTTAACCCAAAGTACTACGTACTTCCGTTCCTTTAAAAAGAACCCTTTTTATATAAAAACCCCAAGATACTAACACCCGTAGTATCAAGGCATGTCTATTTTTCAAATCAAGTTACTACACCTTTAGAAATTCATTTCAAGGCTTTAAAACCAAGTAACTTCTACTTTCACAACCTAGGCAACTCGTGCCTATAAATCAAATAGACCACTTTCTTAACCTTCCATAAAGCCGTTATAACTAACTTCCCAAGTCGTTATAACTCTTTATGTTTTAGACAAATTCATTATTTTTATAACCAAGAGACTTATACTTTTAAAACCAAGTATCATATACTTTCAAATTAAGTTACATAACTTTTAGAATACTTCAAGTCTCTTAACTTTAGAAATCATGTTTCTTAACTTTAGAATAGTTCAAGTAATCAATACTTTCCAAATCAACTATTCTATAAATTTTTAAGTCAAGAAATCTTTGCTTACATTATTAGAATAACCCATTCTTTTAACTTCCCATAAAGTTGTTATAACCAACTTCCCATAAAGTCGTTATACTAACTTTATGCTTTAGAAATTAGGACATATTTAACCTTTTAAAAAAAGTGAGTTAATTCTCTAACTCAACCAACTTGGACATTCTTAAACAAGTAAAGGATACCAAATGAAATTAAATTCATTTAAATCTCGTACGTCTACCGTACTATACATTTATAGCTACTCATGCTCAAGAGATAAGAAAAGTTCCACATACCTCTTCGAATTAAACCACTTGCCTAGTTGAATACGCCGCACGTAGAATGTCAACCTATAATGGCCATAATACTTCCATCAACTACTATCTTCCAACGTAGAATATTTCTACGTATAAGGACTCTTAATTCTACGGAAAATCGGGCAGCACTTCCTTTGTTTCTACGTACTTTTCCACCTTTTTCAAGGCCCGAATTCAATAACCAAATGTCACATTTAAGGCTCAATAATTTAGCTAACCAAAGTGGATTACACGCCTTACAATACGTGTAAAATTCTGCCCCACAATTTATACAAAACAATCCAGTCAATGCCATTCTCGGCTAATATGAGCAACAATGCAAAGTCTATTCCAATTCTTTTTCAATCCATATTGTCGTTCTAACATGTTATATAGTCGCAACCAACTTTAACAACTATAATCTATTCTTTATATAACATGCGATGACTAAAACTAATAACTAAATTGAATTACAATCTTAAAGGCAAATCATGCTAGTTTCGGATTTTAGGCTTCCAAAATTCCATAACACCTATCAATATTCATAATACATATCACATGATCATTTCTAACTTATCATAACATGGAATCTTCAATTACAATAGTAAGATGAAGATTTATACCTCAAATAAGCCCAAATATTATCCAAGACTTCAAGTGGATCCTTAGCAACTTTAGTTCCTATTCTTGACGTTCCAATCCACTCCAAGCAACCCTTAGAAGCTTATGAAGAACTCCTCTTCAAGTTCCAACTCCAACTATGAAAACCCCCTTAGGTTTTCATGTTGTGACTAACGTAAAAACGTAGTTTTTCCGGGATCTTTCTATTGAGATATCCTTACAATACCTCTAGGAACCTTGGGTTTGAATATTGGGAATTATGGAGTAAGATTGCAAAATTTCTCTTCCTTTTTTTCCCCCTTAGCCGAGAGAAACATAGAACTAGCTCAAAGTTTTCTTGAATTTTTTCTAATTGTTGAATGATCTAGTCTTGCACTAGTAGTAGTAATATATAAGGAGACCAATGGCTAGGATTAAAACATATGGATGGCTAAGATGAGGTCAAATATATCAAGCTCAACTTTTCCCTTTGACTTAGTCCATTTTATCAAGCCAATTTGGCTAGTCTTTAATGAATATTTTCGTCCAAGAATGACCATGTGGAGGGTGACACGTGTCTCCCTCCCATTGGTCCATAACATGTCGTTTCTCGAAATTTCCATAATTGGTCAAAATATCGAAAACCTCGTGGGCCCCACAAAAACGTAAAATTTCTCGGGTGGGCCCCACGTATCCAACTCTGTAAATAAACTTCCATAATCCCGATAAATTCTAAGCGTCTCAAATAACAATTTTTGGAACCCAATTCTCATTAACGAACATTTTCCTTCCCGAGGTTCGGAAAACTTTTTCTTAAGAATAACAAATCTTTCCTTCGTTCAAATTTATAAGTCTTGTGCTCTCACGTCTATTCTCGTATACATGTCCTGGAACTACGGGGTGTAACTTTCTTCCCCCTTAGAAACATTCATCCCCGAATGTTCTTACGAAGCCCAATCTAATTAGATAGAGACATAGTCTCCTTTAACTACACCCTTCATACAAAATATGTCACCCATGGCCACATAACAATACTTATACTAAAACGTCAACCTGAACTCCAAGTGTCGACGTCGGTTATCTGCATAAAGCTTCTATCGACTCTGAGCTTGCTAATAATCTTTTCTGGATAAGCTTCGCCTTATCGACAGCCCGCTGAATCAAGTCTGGGCCAATTAACTGAACCTCGCCTATGTCGAACCAACCAATCGGCGATCTACACTTCCTTTTATACAAAGCCTCATACAGGGCCATATGAATACTGGAAGGGTATCTGTTATCGTACGTAACTCAACAAGAGGCAAATATTCCTCCCAGCTATCTCTGAAATCAATAACACAGACCCGCAACTTATCCTCAAGTTCCTGGATAGTACGCTCTGCCTGCCCGTCGGTCTGAGAGTGAAATGCAACACTGAGACTCACCTGTGTCCCTAATCCCTTCTGGAAAACCTTCAAAAGTTATCCGTAAACTGAGCTCATCCGTCTGACATCATAAATGTAGGAACCCCGTGCAGTCTCACAATCTCCCTGCTATATAATCTAGCACAATCCTCAGCCGAGTAAGTGGTCCTGACCGGAAGAACATGGGCTGATTTCGTCAGCGTGTTTACTTATGACCCTCAAGGAGTCGCACTTCCTCTGAGTACGATGCAACCCTGTAACAAAAATCCATATTAATCACCTCCCATTTCTAAGTCGGGATCTCAATCGCCTGTAATAGCCCACTGGCTTCTGGTGCTCAACCTTGACCTGCTACTAATTCGGACACTAAGCAACAAACTCTGCTACGTCCCTCTTCAGGCCCTCTTACTAATACATACTTCTGAGGTCATGATACATCTTAGTCGACCCCGAACAAATAGAGCAATAAGCACTGCGTGCCTCCCCTAAACCTGCTGACAAGTCCTGCAGCATCGGGCACACACAATCTATCCTCATATCAAAGCACCCTATCCGTTGCTACCCAAACAGGTTCTTCTCCTCTTGGAGGGTCGTATCTCAAATTCGCCCTAGAACTGGATCCTTATACTGTCGCCTCTTCACCTACTCAACGAGGGAAGACTCGGCAACCTCTCGAATCTGATCTCCACTATCATGCTCCCGTAGCTGCCGGGAAAAATATAGGTTGTTACCTTATCGTGTTGCATCCGCACACGACCCAGCCAAACACTCAAAGTGTTACCATAATAACCTAACCCTCTAGTCCCTCAGGCCTCAGGAGGGGTTAGAGCGTAGTAAATGAGTCACTTATCTTCCAATAACTGGAAGCCTGTCTCATACTTCCGAAATATTCGGGGATATAATCTCAATTATTATTCCTGTTTCCATTTCTCTGTTGCAACCAAACTTGGTCACTATACTTAGATTCGATTCCTTTGCTTGTCTCATGGCTAAGACTTCCTGTCAATCACACTTTAGGGGGAGATTTCCTTGATCTCGTCGAGTAGTAATCCTATTATTCTCTCCCAGCTCATAGAGCTTATAGTCAGGTGTTCAACCTTAATTCATGGTATTACATAATCCAATGGCTTGCCAAGATTTCTTATCGTTCGAGTGTCTACTCGTCTTACCTTTATTTTTCATTTCAAGTTATCCCGGGGTCCCTGACCCCCCGTATTTTCCTACTATCCTTCTCGTCAGTACAGATGTTGCCACCTTTTCTCGAGGTGTTCTTACTGCCCATCATTCACTAATGGTCTTTACACTAGTCTGGGGTAATCATATCTCGTGCAGCTTACATAACCATAGTTGCATTCTCTTTTATCATTCTGGTTATAACCCTTCCTTATGCTTATTATTAGCAAAAAAATATTTCTCTCTTGATTCATGATCATACAGTTTCATTCATGCGTACTACCTGCATTTATATCCTTACGACACTTTTTCAACCATTTCCTAGTGTTGTCCTCAATTACCCCAACCCAATACCTTTTTCCAAGGTTATTGTAACCTTTTGCATGATGACACTGAAGACCTTACCAGTCTCATATCCATCGCCTAACAATATGGGTACACATAACCCCATAATACGTAAACTATCATTTTACGTGGGGGAGAAAGCTTATCTCACTTTCAAAATATTAATCATCAAGCGCCACCTTATAATCGTATAGATTTTCAAAACCTACCAACGATGTCTTCTGTTTTCCCACAGGCAGTACTCGCACTTACCTTATTCCTTCCTCGCGCATTTTTCCTGAAACTATTCGGAATGTCGTGGCCCTGACTGCCACACTAAACCAACTCCAAGTATCTCCAAGGGCACTTAACATGAACTTTTTCAATGACCGCACACTTTCATTTCCATCTCTAACTTCTTCAAATTCAACTATTCCATACTTTCTACATCAATTTATCTTAATGAATAAGTCACCCAGACTTACCAAAGTCAAGTCACATAAAATTTTCAATTAATGATGTCAAATAATGAAGGATAATTGACTTGTTACAGCCACTTTCATTCCTTTACACTCGATAAACGGCCCGCTGGGAAACTGGAATCGAACCAATCCCTCTCTACAGTCAACCTTGGCATACAAGAAGCCAACTAGTCCATACCCATAATGACATCAAGGTCTATCGTATTCAACTCTACTAGGTCTGCTAGGGTCTGACGACTGTATCATCACCGGAAAAATCTTATATACCCGCTCAGCTACTACCCAATCACCCACTGGTATAGCTACCCCGAAAGGTCATTGTGGATTCAGGCTTTATTCCTCAACACTTGGTTGCTCTCTTTCTTACTGGTCGCACTCTTCCCAACTTATTCTAGCATACGTACATAACCTCCATACTGATTCTGGCCTCCAATCCTTGGAGTTACTATTCTAAACAATATAAGGCCATTTCCGGCTCTCACGACCCGGTTCCGGTAGAACGCGTCCACGAATCCGTAAAACAATTAACTAGACTTGGGCCTTGCACCCTCGTGACCCTGTCATGTAGCGGGACTACTACCAATTGATCCCACTCCATTTCAGGCTATGGGGCGACCCGTAATAGGTCCTCAGCCCGATCCACCATCATACTTAACTCTTAACATTAGTCTGAATTAAATCTTATTGCCCGAGAAGGACTTATATACCTAAGGTCTCGGCGGTTATCAAATATTCTTAGGCTCGCAATTTTCATGCTCCAAGCCTACCTTATCAGTCCCCCCGTAAACGGGTACAATAACTTCTCATAATAATATAATCATGTTGTCTTGAACACAACAACCATTACTCACTCCATACGGATCTCATCCGTACAATTCTCTTAAGCATACCACGTATCTCAATCTATTAATATAGTCTTTCATTAAGTCCCTTAACATGACTTCTTAAGGGTTCATTACCTTTTTAGACAACTCATCATCTCCTAATTATATCAAATTAGCACGTAAACCTTGATGAGAATTTATTAAGCGGTTTCATACCTTCCTGACATCTAATTAGTCCTTACCAATTCTTGGTAATCTAAAATCATTCTAGGCGACACGCGTCTGACCCCCATACATAAACCCGTATAGTTGTATGTCATAATACCAACTATACTACAATTATTACTAACCTGGATACGCAATCCACATAATCCTTCCTGGGTCACTGCTTCCTTTCTCGTAGCTGCAATCAACATAACTCGTTAGGGAGAGACGACCATAACAACACAGCTCTATCGCACGATCTCAGAGTGAGAAGAAGGGAAACTAATCCTAAATGTCCTGCAGCCTCCTGGTTATAGATGTGGTGCACAACACACCAATAACCAAGACTCTACTAGACACGGTCTGTAGACACTTTCCGAAGACTAACTGCTCTGATACCACTTTTGTCATGACCCGACCCCGAGCCCGCGACTGGTGCCCTACCTGGGCACCCTTACCGGTACACATCAGAGAAAATCAGCGGAACATACATAAACTCGATAAGAAATAAATAACATGCTAGCCGATAAGGCTACCTCCCTGGATATATATGTAAAGTCAAAAACAGTTACCTCCTTCTTATTTTTTCTTACAAACTGACCCACAAGATATGACTACAGACCTCTAATAGTTTGACATAACAACTGTGACGGGACAGGGCCCTGCCATACCCCTGAATGTACAACAACCGACAATACTAGGGATCTGAACCAAAGATAAGCCTCCGGAGTAATGGAGCTTCTCAACAACTGAACAATGATCCTAAGAGTGAGGATCAGCAACCTGTATAACTCTACCTGCGGCATGAACGCAGCCCCCCGAAGGAGGTCAGTACAATTTGTACCAAGTATATGAAACTGAAAGTACTGTAATGAAATTATATAGTCTAAAATAAAGATGGAGACATGTATGATGACCAAAATAACAATACACTGTGCCTTACTAATAATGAGAGTATACTTTACTGCATAAAAATAGGAGGCTCATGATCAAATTAGGGCCACCCACCCGTAGTATCATTAAGCAATCCTACTCCTGGGACTATTTCACCCGCATAGGTCCCGTGGACCCGCAATGAGGTCATCCGCCTCGCATGAGACTATTTCACCCGCACAAGACTATTTCACCCGCTTAGGCCCGGTGGGCCCGTAATGAGTACAAACGCCGCACTCGCATCATGGATAGCAAATCCATGGAATAAGTAGTAACCCGGGGGTTTACCCCGTAAGAATAACATAACACTAGCACAACCGGCTATCAGACATAACATAAGCACCACCGACTTATCATACATAACATAAGCACCACCAGCTTATCATAATTATCATAAGCAAGTTAAGAAATCACCTAACTTCTTATTAGCCTTAATTATCATGCACTCTCATTTTATTTAACTTAAGGCACTAACATGTCATAAAAAAATCCGGGAATTTAACCCAAAGTACTACGTACTTCCGTTCCTTTAAAAAGAACCCTTTTTATATAAAAACTCAAGATACTAACACCCATAATATCAAGGCATGTCTATTTTTCAAATCAAGTTACTACACCTTTAGAAATTCATTTCAAGGCTTTAAAACCAAGTAACTTCTACTTTCACAACCTAGGCAACTCGTGCCTATAAATCAAATAGACCACTTTCTTAACCTTCCATAAAGCCATTATAACTAACTTCCCATAAAGTCGTTATAACTCTTTATGTTTTAGACAAATTCATTCTTTTTATAACCAAGAGACTTATACTTTTAAAACCAAGTATCATATACTTTCAAATCAAGTTACATAACTTTCAGAATATTTCAAGTCTCTTAACTTTAGAAATCAAGTTTCTTAACTTTAGAATAATTCAAGTAATCAATACTTTCCAAATCAAGTATTCTATACATTTTTAAGTCAAGAAATCTTTGCTTACATTATTAGAATAACCCATTCTTTTAACTTCCCATAAAGTTGTTATAACCAACTTCTCATAAAGTCGTTATACTAACTTTATGCTTTAGAAATTAGGACATCTTTAACCTTTTAAAAAAAGTGAGTTAATTCTCTAACTCAACCAATTTGGACATTCTTAAACAAGTCAAGGATACCAAATGAAATGAAATTCATTTAAATCCCGTACGTCTACCGTACTATACATTTATAGCTACTCATGCTCAAGAGATAAGAAAAGTTCCACATACCTCTTTGACTTAAACCACTTGCCCAGTTGAATACGCCGCACGTAGAATGTCAACCTATAATGACCATAATACGTCCATCAACTACTATCTTCCAACATAGAATATTTCTAAGTATAAGGACTCTTAATTCTACGAAAAATCGGGCAGCACTTCCTTTGTTTCTACGTACTTTTCCACCTTTTTCAAGGCCCGAATTCAATAACCAAATGTCACATTTAAGGCTCAACAATTTAGCTAACCAAAGGGGATTACACGCCTTACAATACGTGTAAAATTCTGCCCCACAATTTATACAAAACAGTCCAATAGTCAATGCCATTCTCAGCTAATATGAGCAACAATGCAAAGTCTATTCCAATTCTTTTTCAATCCATATTGTCGTTCTAACATGTTATATAGTCGCAACTAACTTTAACAACTATAATCTCTTCTTTATATAACATGCGACGACTAAAACTAATAACTAAATTGAATTACAATCTTAAAGGCAAATCATGCTAGTTTCGGATTTTAGGCTTCCAAAATTCCATAACACCTATCAATCTTCATAATATATATCACATGATCATTTCTAACTTATCATAACATGGAATCTTCAATTACAATAGTAAGACGAAGATTTATACCTCAAATAAGCCCAAATAATATCCAAGACTTCAAGTGGATCCTTAGCAACTTTAGTTCCTATTCTTGACGTTCCAATCCACTCCAAGCAACCCTTAGAAGCTTATGAAGAACTCCTCTTCAAGTTCCAACTCCAACTATGAAAGCCCCCTTAGGTTTTCATGTTGCGACTAACGTAAAAACGTAGTTTTTCGGGATCTTTCTATTGAGATATCCTTACAATACCTCTAGGAACCTTGGGTTTGAATATTGGGAATTATGGAGTAAGATTGCAAAATTTCTCTTCCTTTTTTCCCCCTTAGCCGAGAGCAACATAGAACTAGCTCAAAGTTTTCTTGAATTTTTCCTAAGTGTTGAATGATCTAGTCTTGCACTAGTAGTAGTAATATATAAGGAGACCAATGGCTAGGATTAAAACATATGGATGGCTAAGATGAGGTCAAATATATCAAGCTCAACTTTTCCCTTTGACTTGGTCCATTTTATCAAGCCAATTTGGCTAGTCTTTAATGAATATTTTCGTCCAAGAATGACCATGTGGAGGGTGACACATGTCTCCCTCCCATTGGTTCATAATACGTCGTTTCTCGAAATTTCCATAATTGGTCAAAATATCGGAAACCTCGTGGGCCTCACAAAAACGTAAGATTTCTCGGGTGGGCCCCACGTATCCAACTCTGTAAATAAACTTCCATAATCCCGATAAATTCTAAGCGTCTCAAATAACAATTTTTGGAACTCAATTCTCATTAACGAACATTTTCCTTCCCGAGGTTCGGAAAACTTTTTCTTAAGAATAACAAATCTTTCCTTCGTTCAAATTTATAAGTCTTGTGCTCTCACGTCTATTCTCGTATACATGTCCTAGAACTACGGGGTGTAACATAAGAACCCCCAAACTTTGTTTTTTGCATATTTTTCATTGGGGTGCATCAAATTTGTATTATCTCTTTTATTTCTTTTTCAACACTTTTCATCCCAAGAGTTTTCAAACACTACTTATGGCACAATCAAATGAATCATAGAGTGTCAAACAAAGATATTATTTTAGGCTCAAAGGGGCTGACTAGTGATACAATTTATGTCAAGGTAGGTAATGAATGGTCAGAAGGGCTATCAAAGAAATGTCTGAATCATCTCCCTAAACATGTACATCTTAACTATTTCGCCTAAAATAACAAGCAAACAAATTTTCTAGACATTTTCAACCTTTCTTTCCATAACTGACACACATAGGCTAAACACAAATATCTCAAATAATTAGACGTTTATGAATTTTTAGCACCAATGTGTGAAGACTAAAAATAGGGATAACTTACTGACATGACACAATGGTCATAACGGAGGTCTGGGATGAGATTCTTGAGTTTGCACAAGCTTCTGGGCTTTCTGAAGTTGCAGCGCCGTGGCCCTGCATTTTGGCGCCATGGCGCTGTGCTCGATTTGTGCTCTTTTCTGGCCTTTTATTATCCTTTTCCACTCAGGGTCAGTCCCTAGTCCACATGTCATCAAAATATAAGACAAAATCCAAGACCGTGAGACTGTTCAAGACAAAATAAAACAACTAAAATAAGAATTGAAATAACATAATTAAAACCATTGGGTTGCCTCCCAAGTAGCGCTGTCTTTAAAGTCTTTTTGCCGGACGCATGTTACTTACTGAATCAAAAGGTAGAGTGCCCCTTCCGCATATCCATTTTAGCACCATTCTCTCCCTCCTTCTCCTCTTCTTTTTCACAGAGTTCATTTCAGGAGGGTTCATTGTCTTTTCAACATTCGTCGTTTCCTTGGCCTTACACTCAGGTTCCACACTTTTCTTTAATGGTACCCCACGAGCATCAGTACTAGTGAGGCTGTTCTGCAACCCGTCATTGTCAACCACCCCAATAGCATAACATCTATCAATGACTTGAGGTTCAGGGGGTGGCTTGAACACTTTGAAGGTCATCTCTTCATCTTGCACTCTGAGCTTCAAATCTTCCTTCTCAACATCAATAAGTGTCCTTGCTGTGGCTAGAAATGGTCTCCCAAGGATGAGGGACATATATTTATCTTCTTCCATGTCTAGGATGATGAAGTCAACAGAAAAGATGAATTTACCCATTTAACTAGCATATCTTCAATTATACCATGTGGATGTTTTACTGAATGATCTGCTAGCTGCAAGATTACTTTTGTAGGCTTAGCTTCACCTACTCCAAGACTTATAAACATAGAGAGGGGCATTAGGTTGACACTTGCCCCCAAATCACACAGGGCTTGTTTGCATGTCACATTCTCTATGGTGCAAGGTAGAGTGAAACATCCCGGATCTTTCAACTTAGGGGGAAGTCTCTTCTACAAGAAAGCACTGCACCCCTCTGTCAGCACTATTATCTCATAGTCTGTCAGCTTTCTCTTCTTAAACAGGATGTCTTTCATGAACTTCACATAAGCTGGCATCTGCTCCAAAGCTTCAATGAATGGGAGATTGGTATGAAGCTTTTTGAAGACCTCTAAGAATTTAGAAAATTTCTTGTCTAAGGACTTCTTCTACAGTCTTTGAGGGAATGAAATTTTGTCTACATATTGTCTCATAACTGCCGGTGGAGCTTTCTCTAAAATAGGGTGGTTCTCGGTAACCCCTTCTTTCTCTGTCTCAACTGCTTTCTACAACTCGATCTCTTTTTCAATCATTGGTTTGGGTGCCATCTACTCTAACTGCTTCCCACTCCTCAAGCTAATTTCCTGACACTGTTCTCTTGGGTTCGCCACATTGTTAGTAGGATGATTCCCCTTAGGTTTGTCATTCACTTTCTCTGCCAACTGCCCCAATTGAGTATCCAAGTGACTAATGGATGACCTGGTTTCTGCCATGAATTGAGTCTGGGAGTTGGTCAGGGCTGAAAGTGAGGATGCCAAAGATGAAAATGAGGACTCCAAGTTGCTAATGGATGACTTGGTCTCGGTCATGAATTGTGTGGTCTCCTTCATAAATTGTGTCTGGGAGTTGGTCAAGGATGAAAGTGATGATCCAGTCTCTTTCATGACTTGTGTCAGTACTGCTCTTATTTCTCTTATTTCATCTGACTTCTCTTGTGGGCCTGGTGGGTTGAACTGCTGTGAAGAAGATGCCTGAAATTGTGGTTGCTGCCCTTGGTCATTCTTCCATGAAAAATTTGTGTGATTTCTCCACCCCTGATTATATGAGTTGGAGAATGCATTATTGTAGGGCCTCTAAAAATTCCACACTGCCTGAACCTGCTCCATGAGTATATTATTTGGGTCCACTGCTATACACCTATTAAAAGTATGGGGACCCCCACAAATTTCACAACTCACTGGTGTCTGAACAGCTTTCACGGACATAGTATTATGCTGCATCTGCTTTATCAAAGTGGCAACCTACGCAGTCAATGCAGTGATAACATCCAACTCATGAGTTCCAGCCACTTTCTTGTTGTTCATTACTCTCTCATCGGCCCCCTGATGGTTGTTTTTCGCCATGTCTTCTAGCAAATCATGTGTCTCATTGACACTCTTTCTCATGAATGTTCTTTATGCTGCAGCATCAATAATGGTACGAGTTGTACCACACAACCAATTGTAGAATATGTGGACTAACATCCACTTCTCAATCCCATGAAGCGGACACTTTCTCTGAAAATATTTAAACAACTCCCATGTATCATATAGTGGTTCTCCTTCCAACTGATAAAAGTTATTGAGATCACATGTAAGTCTTGCTGCTTTTGCTGGAGGGAAAAATTTGGCAAGAAACTTTTGAGCCAAGTCTTGTCATGTGGTAATGGAGTTCACCTGTAATGAATTCAACCAGCTCTTTGATCTATCCCTGAGTGAGAATGGAAAGAGTCTCAACCGAATGACATCATCAGTAACACCATTGTACTTAAAAGTTGCACACATCTCTAGAAAATTTGCTAGATGCAAATGGGGATCTTCAGACGGTAACCCCCAAAATTGAACTGAGCCTTGAACTATGTGCAAGATTGCTGGTTTGATTTCAAAATTATTGGCTTCAATAGTTGGAAGCCTGATGCAAGTTTGCACTCCGGTAATTGTCGGTATCACATAGCTCCCTAAGCTCCTTTCTGCAGGATGCTTGACTTATCTTATCACAGTCGGTAACTCATCATTCACCATATTCTGATTCTGCTGATCTTCCATTGCTAACAAATCAGCAGTTCTTTTATCTTTTATGTTCTCTCTGCACAATCTTTCAATCTCAGGGTTCAGAGGGGTAGGAATGTCAGCTCATCTCGTACTTCTCATAAACTAAGTTCCTGAGACTAATAAAAAACAACAAGCAGATCACGGCAGAATGTTCTAAAAAAATAAAAAGACAGAAAATAAAAACTAAATTAGAAATAAGAATAGATAATTCGATATTAACTGTACGCTAGTCCCCGACAATGGTTCCAAAAACCTTTTGCGATATTTTTGTATGCTTACGCAAGTGTACGGATCGTTCAAGTAATAAAGATCTGTAAGACCGAGTTTATCGTCCACAGAGACTGGTTTGTCAAGTACCGATTATCTATCCTATGGTATCTATTTGGTTGGCGTTCTTTAGTTTGAGAATTATAACTATGAATTATGACTAAATGCAAAAAATAAACTAAAGATTATAATACTTCGGGTTTATAACAGTTATGAAGGAAATAGGGCTTCCAATCTCCTCAACTATCCACTTTTTCACGTGTTAATGCAATGCTAATGACTCTTCTTCTTAGTAAGATAGCAGGTTAACTAATTTGTCATTATATTCTGGTTAGGACATACAAGAGCTCAACCTTGTGCAGAAACCTTTTATATTTCTATGATAGATTTTAACACACATGAGTATTAAGAACAATAACCTTAAATACTACACAAGTATTGGGGTAATTTCGTCCACAATTTTAACCTATGTCTAGACAACTACAACATATTTAAGTCTCACCTTTCAGACTTTTGATTCGAAATCATATGAGTTATGACAATTAGTGATCATTTAATTATCAAGCAATCAAAATAATATTGAATAGATCTAAATATGCTGAAGAGGAAATCATTAACTATGCATTAACTATATGAAAGAGTTTCAAGAAGATTCGACGGAAAACCCTACTAAAGTAATTAACTCCTAAACATTGTCATGTCAAGAACTAATTTACAACCCAACATAAACTGAAATAAAGTAAAGGAAAGAAAATAACTTGAACAAGAAGATGTCTCTAATATTGCTTCTAGTCGTCGTTCTCCTCTCCAAAGTATGATAAAGAATCTGGTATAAGGTATCGCCTAATGAGCAGGGTTTTAGGGTTTTATACTTGAGAAAAATCACGTTTCAGACCCTTTTGCCCTTCGAAAAATCGGAAAAATCGAACTTTTCTCGCGAAGACCCGCCTCGGCGCCGCGACCCTGCCGGGTGGCAACGCAGCGCCTGAACTCCTGCAGCCGAATCAGAGCCCTCAGTTGTTTTACGTCCCTCTGCCGGATTTTCTAATTTTTTGTCATTTTCTCATCCGGACTTCATCTGATTTCTTCTATACTTTCCGGGACTTCTTAGAATTTATTTCTTGGCATTTTCTTGTGCAATTTCATCCTCAGAAGTAGTATCTTCTCCTTTATAACCGTTGTGACACAAAATTAAAGAAAAACACACCTACACTATACTAAACGCAAAATAAAATAGTAAAATACTAACTAAAAAGGACTCCAAAGAGTGTATAAAATACACTCAACAATAGACTCGGTCTACTATCACAAAATTACCATGTAGTCACACAAATAGGGACATCAAGCATATCACGCCATATATCAAGTTTAGTAGAGAAATATGTAGACACATAGGAGAACGTAGAACCCAAATCAACTAATTGAGGCAGACCGATGACAGACTGAGATGATACCTGTAATAACTGCACTAGATGCCTCAGCCTCTAGCCTACCAAGGAAAGCATAGAAGTGAGCATATCATCCCTCGGATTGAGAACCATGATAACCAGCATGGTCTAAACATGTTTCATTACTACCAGTCTGATATCCACCCCTATCGACCTGATGACCACAACGACCTAACTCAGAACATTCTTTGCTAGATTGTCCAGTACCTCTAGAAGGATGTGTTGGGGTCATGGGTATATGATTTTATACCCCGTATTTCCAGAGTATGTACGTAAGGACGTACGTAGAAAAGTTTGGGCTTTAAAGTGGCTTGGCCGAAAATTATTTGTTCACAACACCCGATTAGAGTCGTTTTTCGACGAAACGTTTTACATAACTTGCGAAGGGAAAATTCCGGCTATGTCATTTCTAATTTTTGCGGATTTTTCCGAGAGACGAAACGTGTTGGACCAACAAGAGGGCGCCAATTGGCACCCTTTCATTGGTGGAGTGTGGGCGGTAAAGGTGGCCGAAAGTGTGGCCATTTTTGTCAAGGGTTAGGTAGGATATTTGTGTGTTAGTTGGTTAAGGACACATGGGTGAATTTTGGCCCTACACTTGCTATGCACTTGGCATGATCTTGGCCATTAGTTGGCCTTTGCTTAGCCTATAAATACCCTCCCTGCTTTGAAGACTTCTTCATCCAAAAACTTTCCTAAGTCTAAAATCCTCCCCCCCTCTCCTTGTAGTGTTTCGTCCCTCCCCTCTCCCTTTGGTAAGGCCTTTGGCCGAGAGCACCCTTTTCCCCCCCTTGGTCGAGAGTTCCCCCCCCTCCTAGTAGGGTTGGCCAAGGGGTATACCCCCCCCCCCCTTGTGGTGTTGTCTCGTATAAATACCCCCCCCTCTTGGTAGAAATACTCTCAAAAGTATTGTTGTTATACCCAAATTACCTTAGCTGTATACCTTGCAGTATTCCAAAGATACCTCTATACGTAGAGCCCAGAAATACTACCTAAATGTCCCTTTTTGTCTCAAACCGAAACCCTAAGGAAAATCTCCATAGTTGGTTGGAGTTTAAGTAGAAGTTGGTTAGAACTTCTAAGGGTTGTTTGGAGCGGGTCGGAGCGCACGGAGTAGGAGCTAAACCTTGCTCAGGATCGACATTTAAACTCGGATAATTTTGGGCTTATCGAGGTAAACACTCTTGACCTTCTATTGTAATTGGATATTACATGTTGTAGGAATATATAGTTGAAGTATACTATATATAGAACTGAACATAGCTTGTGGCAATGTCTTTGGACTTAAGCCTGAATTTAAAGAAGAGAACTGAACTGTAATTACATAGGACTGTATTACAGTAGACTTGTGTAGCATTACTGTGTAGTAGAATCGTACACGTCCGGTTAGACGTGCAAACCCCCCCCCTGGTTGGCTTGGTAGCCGGCCTCGATAGAGGAGGAGATTTACGCTGTTGCGGGGGGGGGAGGTGCTGCCGAATTTTCTGTAGAATGTTCTACGATAAGATCTAGATGTTAATAAGCGCCTTGTGGCCTTATAGGTTGAAGTACTACGTGTGGCGCGATCTACTTGGCTTAAGGAGTAGCCGACGGTTGGAAGTACTTGGAGCGTTTCTTGTTAGTCGATACCGTCGCGAGGTATGTGAACCTCTTCCTATCTCTTCTAGCATGATATGTGTGTAACTATGTAAATGCGGTGAGCGTCGTGTGTTAAATGTATTTGATTGGTCTAAAACATAAAGTGTTATAACGGCTTTATGGGAAGTTGGTTATAAAAACTTTATGTATGTAAGAAAATACTTGTGGTTTTAAAAGGTAATGATTTGAACTATAATCGTTGGTTATGTGATAATAAAGAACTTGAAGTATTTCAAAAGATTTTGAATCATTTTGAAAGAAGAAGTAATATCTGGGTTTTGAAAACTTAAGAGTTATACTAGCTTTATGGGAAGTTAGGTATAACGGCTTAAGAATGTTTCTTGATTTGAAATCGAATGTGTATCGACAAACCACTGCAGCGTTAATAAAAGGAAATATTTTGACAGATTAAGTATTATTAAAACCAGTAGAAACTTCCATCTGCATAGAAGCTAAGATGAGACAAAATGATATTTCCTAGATCATGGCTGCTGTAAATAGATTGTTATAAACAAGAATATCCTACTCACATATAGGGCTTATGTTTTCTCAGATGGTTTAAAAGAGAATTATATTCTTAAATGAATAAGACTATGAACTACGAAACCTTTCTAAAAAAAAAAGGAACCGTGAACATTTGAAATTAGGCAAACTTGGACGTTTGGAAAATAATGTTGTTACTTGATTTTACAAAAGTAAGTGTTTTGATTTACTTCAAAAGATAATCACTCTATTTTCATATACTACGGGTATTATGTGACTTTTGTAAACGTAACGTATCTTTTAAAAGATAATGTATGAAGTACTTTGGGAATAGATACCCGATCTTGTTAATCATATATTAGAATGTACCTTGTGTGTATAACATGGTTGTGTTGGTTTGTGATAGCCTTGTAATACTTTCTTGTTGATTTGATAAGTAAACATGCTAGGATGCTACGTGTGTTAGTATCTTGTGATGTTTTGTGCAAAGGGGGTTTTCCCTCGACTGCGCTTAAAGTTGTTTGACTCTCAGCCGTTATGTTGGTATTGTACCACTCACCTTGACTTGTCTCCGGAGGTTAAGCTGCCCTCCGATGCGGGGTAGACTCAGGCGGTCTGGGACCATGATTCGAGAATACCTCATGCGGGTCCAGGGGATCCATGCGGAACTACGGGAGTTCCAGGTTAGTTTGCGGCCCTTGTGGTCATGCGGTCTTTGTGGCCATGCGATGCGAGTCGGGGCGATGCCGGGAGTAGCTACCCTCGATGCGAGAATACCTCATGCGGGCCTATGAGGTTGGCCTACGCGAGCTACGGAGTTCGGGGCTAGACGCGCATTTGATCTGCAGGCGAGTGACGGCTTGGATCATGTGACGGTATAAACGAGATATCATGATACGATTTATGACCACATTAAATCTGTAGGTGTTAGTAGTCGGTTATGCCTTCGTATTTACCTGTCTTGTTTTATTAGGACACAGTGGGACACGTGTTCATGTGTATTTCTTGGTGCTTTTATATCATAAAGCTGGCGGTGAGGAAGGTATTCCACGGGCATGATTGATGTTATGGGCGTGAGACCCATAGTTACATTTGAGTGATGACTTTGAGGCGTGAGTCACGACTTGACATATTCGCCTATTTATTGTGAGCGTAGTTTGGTTATCATACATGTCTCTGCTTTATAGACTATTATGATTTCATTTCTGATATTTTCGATTTCACATACTTGGTACTGTTGTCTTGACCTCGCCCGAAGTGCGTTCATGCCGCAGGTTGAGGTACACCAGTCGTTGATCCTCGCTCTTAGGGTCACAGTTCAGCGTTTGGGAAAGCTCCGTTTCTCCGGAGGCTTATCTTGGTATAGTCCCCTGTTGTTGTAGGTGCTTACATTCAGGGGTATGACGGGGCCCTGTCCCGTCGTTGTGGTCACATCATTCGTAGAGGTCTGTAGTACTGTTGTGGGCAGGGTTTGTAAAAGGGATTAAACTGTTCATTTTGAAAGAGTTGTTATTTATATATATATGCCGAGAGGCCACTTTCCTTCAGATAAACATGTGTCTTCTTTACATTGTATCATGTATTGTGTTTTATGTTCCGCTGATTACTCTGATGTTGTATCACTAGGGTGCCCGGGGTAAGGCACCAGTCACGGGCCCGGGTTCGGGTCGTGACAAAAGTGGTATCAGAGCAGTTAATCCTCGGAAAGTGTCTGAACCGTATCGATAGAGTCTTGATTATCGGTGTGTTGTGCACCACACCAATAATCAGGAGGCTATAGGATATTTAGGATTGGTTTCTATTTCTTCTCACTCTGAGATCGTGCCTTAGAGCTGTGTTGTAAGTTGGACCCTCTAACGTAATTCTTTCCCTTATCGTTATGTCTCCGCGTAGGGAAAACCCGGGCCCAGGAGGGCAAGGCAGCCGAGGGAGCTGCGAGTAGAGTATAGAGGGTTACGAGGGCACAGGCCCAACCATCACCTGAGTTAGGTGCTTCATTCGGGGAGTTATGCTACGTCCCCAGCCCCAGCAGAGTTTAGCACGGCGGCAGCAGTTCCTACTGCGGC
Organism: Przewalskia tangutica; assembly: GCA_029844215.1. NCBI lineage: Eukaryota > Viridiplantae > Streptophyta > Magnoliopsida > Solanales > Solanaceae > Przewalskia > Przewalskia tangutica. The sequence continues at coordinate 9,153,483 of CM056733.1, read as the reverse complement.
CATGACATTTGAACCTTCAGTTCCACGACCGGAAACAGATAATATAGATTGCGAAGAGACAACCCTGTTACTAGCTATGGATTTGGCTACCAGAGAGTATACCGATGTACCGCGAGTCTTGATGAATATCTTAGAAAGGGTTGTGCGAGAGTAATTCTTCAGTTAGGCTTGAGCATGGCCTGTGTACGGGCTTGTGCGCGGCAGGCCAAGAAACGTAGAGATCGACGGGTTAACGAAGCACAGCAGAAGAGGGCCAGGACAGAAAGGTCCTTTGGCAACTTTCGAGTCGAGTCACCTCACCAGCAGATTGGATTATGCACATCCACCAGTGCAGAAAGGTCCTCCACAGGGTTCAGGACGTTCGGGGTATGCAGGAGTTGGTCAGAACTCCAGAGTTTCCGGTTCACAGCTACACGTAGGTTCCAGCCAGCCGGATTCAGTTTTCCCCAGTGTTCACAGTGTGACAGACGTCATCCCGGGGAATGTCGTCTTTTTAGTTGGTACTTGTTGTACCTGCGGCCGTCAGGGCCATGTGTCGAAAGGATGTCCTAGTAGGAGGACTCAGCCTTCAGGATCGGTGGGTAGTTCGTCATCTTCCCTAACTATGCGCCCTACGGGGTAGATTTTGATTAGAACGACTAAGGGGAGTGAAGCAGTAAGTACAGATAGATCTTTAACCCTCTAGGGATTAGTATGTGTGATAGGGTGAGTATACCTTAAGTGTTATATTCTGATATCATTGTGTAAATTGTAATTAGAAATCTTGGTTAGTTAACCAAGTAAGATTTGGGGGATAGAGAAGGTGTGAGCCTTAGAGTTTTATACGTGGAGACCTTAGAGGTAAGGCCATCTCGAGTAAAAGACGTATGTTTATGTTTGACCCTTGTCGGAGTGCATAGTGCACGTGAGCTATGATTGTGGGATAAGTCCCTGAGTAGTGTGGAATGAAATAGGGTAGTTGAGCTAAGAAGACCGCTAGGTTTTCGTAACGTGATTAGTGAGATTGTTCCGGATCGGGGAGCTGGTGTTTTGCGCGTTGCCGGGACGGGTTGAGGCCATGTTGCGGGTCAACCCGCGACCTGTTTTATGGCAAGGTCAGTTTGTGGTGGTCCCGCCTTGTGGTAGGGTCACGAGGGTGTTAGGCCCAAGTTTAGTTAACCAGCGTACGAGTTCGTGGATGCGTTCGACCAGTAGTCGGGCCGATGGGGTCAGCCCATCGTGTTTTTCAGTCAGGACCGTTGCTTGGCAGTGATGATATATCAGAAAGGTGGTAAGCTTGCACGGGGTGCCTGCTTTCACCTTATGAACAGACAGTGGAGCCAGTTCTGGTGTTTCTTCTGGAAGTTTTACGAGCGGGGTTAGGAACTCGGGTGAGTCTCGTGTCGCGTTCGCCTCGGGCGATGTTTGGATTTTAGGGGTAGTTGTGAGGATTGTTATCTCCTGTTGGGGAAGTGTTTTATAGCTACCATTTCAGTGTTCGGATATCGCCTTGTGATGCCTTGTAGGGGCGGAAGTGTAAGTTGTCGGTCGATTGGTTCGACGTTGGCAAGGTTCAGATAGTTGGTTCATACGTGTTCAGCAGGATGTGGATAGGGTGAAGCTTATCCAGAAGAGGTTTTTGGCAGCTCAGAGGAATCGTGCGGATTATCGGCGGCACGCTAAGAGTTGAGTTGGTCGGTCTTCTTGAAAGTACCACCGGATAAGTGTAAGAGAAACTTAGCGAGTTACTTTGGGCCTTTGAGTTCATGTGAGGATAGGCGGGTTGCCTATATGTTAGCATTTGTCGTCCGACTTAGGAAGCGATCGTCGATCTTTCGTGTTATGTTCGAGAAGGAAATCGGAGATCCATCCAGAGTGTTTCCAGTTAATGATGACCACGTTAGAGATAGTAACCCCGAGTTTTGGAAACTGAAGCAGTATCAGAAATGTGGTAAGAGTTCGAGTGTACGGCGACCTCGAGGATCGCATGCGACTGGTATCATTTGTTGGGTCACGGGTGACACTAGAACCTCGCGGCAAAGTGTCAAAAGTGGTATCACGACGAGTAAAGGGAGAAGCGAGCATGTATGGCGAGCATAGAGGTGATCATTTCTTTTGTAAGGAGAAGGTGCGAAGGAAGTATATTTTAGACCCGGAGAGGTGTTTGTGGTGATGTTAGAGGTGATTCCTCGTGGACTTGGATGTAAGAATTTGCGCAGATGTTTACGTGGCGGTGTGTGAGATCGTTCTCGTAAGTATAGTAGTGAAGACTATCTTGGCGCGTTTGTTTCGAGACTTAGAAAGAACATTGGGACGAATGTTTCTAAGAGGAGAATGTTATACCGTACTTCGGTATATGCGTGGGGCGTGCGTAGAAAAGTTTGGGCTTTAAAGTGGCTTGGCGAAAATTATTTGTTCACAACACCCGATTAGAGTCGTTTTAAATGAAGCGTTTTACATAACTTGCGAAGGAAAATTCCGGCTATGTCATTTCTAATTTTTGCGGATTTTTAGAGAGACGAAACGTGGTGGAGCCACAAGAGGGCGCCACTTGGCACCCTGTCGTTGGTGGAGTGTGGGCGGTAAAGGTGGCGAAATTGTGGCCATTTTGTCAAGGGTTAGGTAGGATATTTGTGTGTTAGTTGGTTAAGGACACGTGGGTGAATCTTGGCCCTACACTGCTATGCACTTGGCATGATCTTGGCCATTGGTTGGCCTTTGCTTAGCCTATAAATACCCTCCTCCTTTGAAGACTTCTTCATCAAAACTTTCCTAAGTCTAAAATCCTCCCCTCTCCTTGTAGTGTTTAGTCCTCCCCTCTCCCTTTGGGAAGGCCTTTGGCCGAGAGCACCCTTTTCCCCATGGCGAGAGTTCCCCCTCCTAGTAGGGTTGGCCAGGGTATACCCCACTTGTGGTGTTGTCTCGTATAAATACCCCACTCTTGGTAGAAATACTCTCAAAAGTATTGTTGTTATACCCAAATTACCTTAGCCGTATACCTTGTAGTATTCCAAAGTTACCTCTATCGTAGAGCAGAAAATACTACCTAAATGTCCCTTTTGTCTCAAACCGAAACCACAGGAAAAACTCCATAGTTGGTTGGAGTTTAAGTAGAAGTTGGTTAGAACTTCTAAGGGTTGTTTGAGGCGGTCGGGCGCGCGGAGTAGGAGCTAAACCTTGCTCAGGATCGACATTTAAACTCGGATAATTTTGGGCTTATCGAGGTAAACACTCTTGACCTTCTATTGTAATTGGATATTACATGTTGTAGGAATATATAGTTGAAGTATACTATAGATAGAACTGAACATAGCTTGTGGCAATGTCTTTGGACTTAAGCCTGAATTTAAAGAAGAGAACTGAACTGTAATTACATAGGACTGCATTACAGTAGACTTGTGTAGCATTACTGTGTAGTAGAATCGTACACGTCCGGTTAGACGTGCAAACCCCACACGGTTGGCTTGGTAGCGGCCTCGATAGAGAGGAGATTTCTGTTGTTGCGGGAGAGTCTTCGAATTTTACGTAGAATGTTCTACGATTAGATCTAGATGTTAATAAGTGCCTTGTGGCCTTATAGGTTGAAATCTTGCGTGTGGCGCGATCTACTTGGCTTAAGGAGTAGCCGCGGTTGGAAGTACTTGGGCGTTTTCTTTGTTAGTCGATACTCGTCGCGAGGTATGTGAACCTCTTCCTATCTCTTCTAGCATGATATGTGTGTAACTATGTAGTGCGGTAGGCGTACGTGTGTTAAATGTATTTGATTGGTCTAAACCATAAAGTGTTATAACGGCTTTATGGGAAGTTGGTTATAACGACTTTATGTATGTAAGAAAATACTTGTGGTTTTAAAAGGTAAGCGATTTGAACTATAAGCTGGTGGTTATGTGATAATAAAGAACTTGAAGTATTTTAAAAGATTTTTGAATCATTTTGAAAGAAGAAGTATCTTGGGTTTTGAAAACTTAAGAGTTATACTAGCTTTATGGGAAGTTAGGTATAACGGCTTAAGAATGTTTCTTGATTTGAAATCAGAATGTGTATCGACAAACCAACTGCGGCGTTAATAAAAGGAAATATTTTGTGATTAAGTATTATTAAAACCGGAGAAACTTCCATGCATAGAAGCTAAGATGAGACAAAATGATATTTCCTAGATCATGGCTGCTGTAAATAGATTGTTATAAACAAGAATATCCTACTCACATATAGGGCTTATGTTTTCTCAGATGGTTTAAAAGAGAATTATATTCTTAAATGAATAAGACTATGAACTACGAAACCTTTCTAAAAAAAAAAGGAACCGTGAACATTTGAAATTAGGCAAACTTGGACGTTTGGAAAATAATGTTGTTACTTGATTTTACAAAAGTAAGTTTTTCGATTTACTTCAAAAGATAATCACTCTATTTTCATATACTACGGGTATTATGTGACTTTTGTAAACGTAACGTATCTTTTAAAAGATAATGTATGAAGTACTTTGGGAATAGATACCCGATCTTGTTAATCATATATTAGAATGTACCTTGTGTGTATAACATGGTTGTGTTGGTTTGTGATAGCCTTGTAATACCTTCTTGTTGATTTGATAAGTAAACATGCTAGGATGCTACGTGTGTTAGTATCTTGTGATGTTTTGTGCAAAGGGGGTTTTCCCTCGACTGCGCTTAAAGTTGTTTGACTCTCAGCCGTTATGTTGGTATTGTACCACTCACCTTGACTTGTCTCCGGAGGTTAAGCTGCCCTCCGTCTGGGGTAGACTTCGGTGATGCAGGACCATGATTCGAGAATACCTCATGCGGGTCCAGGGGATCCATGCGGAACTACGGGAGTTCCAGGTTAGTTTGCGGCCCTTGTGGCCATGCGGTCTTTGTGGCCATGCGGTCGCGAGTCGGGGCGATGCGGGAGTAGCTACCCTCGATGCGAGGAATACCTCATGCGGGCCTATGAGGTTGGCCTATGCGAGCTACGGAGAGTTCGGGGCTAAACGCGCACATTTGATCTCGGGCGAGTGACGGCTTGGATCATGTGACGGCTTAGATATCATGATCTGATTTATGACCACAGTAGAAATCGTGGGTGTTAGTAGTCGGTTATGCCTTCGTACTTACCTGTCTTGTTTTATTAGGACACAGTGGGACACGGTGTTCATGTGTATTTCTTGGTGCTTTTATATCATAAAGCTGGCGGTGAGGAAGGTATTCCACGGGCATGATTGATGTTATGGGCGTGAGACCCATAGTTACATTTGAGTGATGACTTTGAGGCGTGAGTCACGACTTGACATATTGCCTATTTATTGTGAATCGTAGTTTGGTTATCATACATGTCTCTGCTTTATAGACTATTATGATTTCATTCTGATATTTGATTTCACATACTTGGTACTGTTGTCTTGACCTCGCCGGGGCTGCGTTCATCTGCCGAGTTGAGGTACACCGATCGTTGATCCTCGCTCTTAGGGTCACGATTCGGCGTTTGGGAAAGCTCCGTTTCTCGGAGGCTTATCTTGGTATAGTCCTGTTGTTGTAGGTGCTTACATTCGGGGTATGGCGGCCTGTCCGTCGTTGTGGTCACATCATTCGTAGAGTGCATGTAATCTTGTTGTGGGCGGGGTTTGTAAAGGATTAAAGCATTCATTTTGAAAGAGTTGTTATTTATATATATATATGCCGAGAGGCCACTTTCCTTCAGATAAACATGTGTCTTCTTTACATTGTATCATGTATTGTGTTTTATGTTCCGCTGATTACTCTGATGTTGTATCACTAGGGTGCCCGGGGTAAGGCACCAGTCACGGGCCCGGGTTCGGGTCGTGACATATGAGCTCTAACTAATCTAAGCTTAGGAAAATCTCTCCAGAAATGTCCAAGATCACCATAATTGAAACAAGCCTTGTCCACCATATGTTGCTGAATGGAAATAGAAGAACCTAAGTGACCTCCGCAGTATGAGAATTAGGAATAAGAACCCTTAGAAGTCTTCCATGTTCAATAACCACTCTACCCCCATAGAACCACCATCTAAAACATGAAGTGCTGACTTTACTAGGTGACTAAAATGAGGTTGTTGGATCTATCATGTTGCCCATAACTTGGGGAAGATGACCTATTGTAGTAGTCATGCCTGCGAGCTCTCTTCTCAGACTCATTCTTATAAATCCCACCTCTCACCGACTTACCATCCTGACATGGTCTGACACAAGACTGAAATGAAGCCCCAAAGGCCACCAACTGTAATATTGCCAACATGAGTAGAACAAACTACCCTCTCATGAGACAGCTAATCTGCTCGATCTCTGCAGGGAGTAATGGCGATGCATATCATGACAAAGTATCACACCCCAACCTAGGTGAGGTGGACTAGCATCTAGTTCTTTATGTACATGAGCGACCCATCATATACAACTATTAAACTTACTACATTACACACCTACTAGAAATTTTGTTTAATATATATCATCTGCATCGGCCTATGACGCCTTAATATGGACATATATGTACCAACATACTTGTCACGCCCGGAACCCCGGGCCCGTGACTGGTGCCTTACCTGGGCACCTTTCTACCTTAACAACACAAGTAAACTGCGGAATTTAAATAACATCTCATTTTTTTTAAACCAACATACGTGCAAGGGCAAAGCCGACAAGGCTGCCATATAATAAACATAATAAAAAGACACTGCCCTGTACATTAGTCCAATCCCACATATGAATACAGACCTTTAAGAGTTATACTTAACTATGACGGGACAAGGCCCCGCCGTACCCATAACTGTACAAAAGCCTGTACTGAAGGATCTATACCAAAAAGATAAACTCCTGAACAGAGGGAGCTATCCAAAAACTCTGAGCAGGGTCCTACTGTTATACCCCGTATTTCCAGAGTATGTATGCGAGGACGTACGTACGGATATTCAAGCCCTAATTAGGTTAAGGATGAAATTGTGAACTTTCGACGGAAAAGATTCCGAACCTTGTGAAGGAAATTCTACGTTTTTAATATTTTAACCGATTACAGATTTTTCCGAGAGACGAAATATTTTGGACCAATAGGAGGGCGACATGTGTCACCCTTATTTGGCATGGGTTGGAAGAAAATGGGGGGCCTAGTGGACAAGTCAAATGGTCAAGTCTTGCAAGATATTTTTGGGTTAGTGGGGGTGTCACGACCCGTTCCGGGGCCCGTGACTGGTGCCTTACCCGGGCACCCCAGTAGTCATACATCAGAGAAAATCAGCGGAATATAAAACAAGACATGAAATAATTGTAAATGATACACAGTTTCTGAGAAAAGGGTTGCCTTTCGGCATATATACATAACCAAGGTTTGCAGTTACATCCCAACTGTACAACATGACTACAGACCTCTAAGGAAATAAACAACTATGGCGGGACAGGGCCCCGCCATACCCTGACTGTACAAAACTATCTACAACAGGGAGATCATACCCAAAAGTAGAGCCTCCGGAGAAGATGGAGCTCCTGACACCAACGAGAGATCACAGGATGTGGATCTAGCACTGCTTGCCCTTACCTGCGGCATGAGCGGCCCAGGAGAGTCGATAACAGTACTAAGTATATGAAACTGTAAATTACTTAAATGAAAACATATCATTTTAAAATCAGTTTTGCAAGTATGTATGAAACAACCACGGTAACCGCACATAGTGCCACATCATAAACAAGAGCAACAATAGGTAAGCGTATGTGTCTTTTCTAGGTGCGAATGATCGAAGCGGGGCCAATTGCGTAGTATCACCATGCAAGCCTAATCACGGACTCCGTAGTCGCGTAGGCCACTCATATAGGCCCGCATAGGGTATGTAACCCCGCATCGGCGGTAGCTACTCCTCGGCATAGTCACGGACTCGTAGTCCGCATGGCCACATAGACGCGTGAGGTATAACCCGCATCACTAACACGGAACTCTCGTAGCTCGCATAGGTCCCTTGGACCCGCATGAGGTATTCTCGAATCATGGTCCTGCATCACTGAGTCTACCAGCGTGAGGCGACTTAACCCCTGTAATATGTCAAGAGGTGAGTGATATAATACTAACACAACGGCTTATCGTTAAACAACATAAGCACAACAAGAATACTCTCTTACACAAACGTTACAAGACACTAACACACATAGCATCATATCATGTCTACTTATCAAACCATCTTATTATTCTTTTCACAAATCAATATAAGTCTGTTATAAACACATAGGAAAACTTCCTTTATTATTCTTAAGTGGTTATACCTAACTTCCCATAAAGCTAGTATAACTCTTAAGCACATTTTAAAACCAATTTGTTCTCTTCTGTTTAAAAGTGATTGATATTCTTTTGAAATGCTTTGAATCCTTATTATTCAGGCTTAAGTCGCAAGACATTGCGTAAGTATTATTCGAGCTTAAGTCAAAAGACATTGCGTAGTTATTATTCGGTTAACACGTACGCGTCACCGTACTACATATATATTTTAAAAGATCGTGCTTTAGGAAGAATCACATACCTTCTCAGCGAAAACCACCTACCAAGTTGAATATTTCGCGCGCAGAGAATCATCCTATTATAGTCAGACACGTCTATCAACGTTCGGACTACTGCAAGCGATTCTAAGCGAGAGGTTCTCTATTACGGAGAATTGGCAAGACTTCTGTCACGACCGATCACGGGCGTGGCGGTGCCTTACCCGGCACCCTAGTGATCCAACATCGAGAAAACCAGTGGAAATAAAAACTTAAACATGAACATGAGACAAGATAATGAAACAGGCCAACCAAGCGGTTACCTTCCATAAAATATATATAAACAACTCTTTTAAAGCGAGCAGTTTAATCCTTTTTACAAAACCACCTTGTGCGATTACTGGACCTCTAGAGTTTATCTGACAACTATGACGGGGCGGGGCCCGTACCACGAATGTACAAGAACCTACGGACTCGGGGTAACATACCAACAGATAAGCCTCGAAGGAACGGAGCTTCCCAAAGCTGAAATGAGATCCTAGCGGGGATCGGCGGTAGATGTACTCTACTGCGGCATGAACGGCCTCGAAGGAGGTCGATCTGGCAGTACCAAGTATGTGAAGCGTAAAATCAGAATGAAATCATAATAGTCTATAAACGCAGAGAGCGGTATGATAACCAAACTACGATACATCACATATGATTATATCAATTGGTCTCACGCCCAACATCAATCACGCGTGGAGTACCTTCCCGCCGCTGGCGATGCATGATATGATAACAACAAGACAGCAATCCAAATGGGAGCATACCGTGCGCTACGCGTCGTGTCGGTATGTCCAAAGGAACAAATAAGACAACATTCCAAATGGAAGCATACGATGCGCTACGCATCGTGTCGGCGTGTCCAAAGGGAAACAATAAGACATCATTCCAAATGGAAGCATGCGTGCGCTACGCATCGTGTCAGCATGTCCAAAGGGAACAAATAAGACAACATTCCAAATGGAAGCATACCCGTGCGCTACGCATCGTGTCAGCATGTCCAAAGGGAAACAATAAGACAACAAAGCGGAAATCAAAGTTGAAGCATACGTGCGCTACGCATCGTGTCAGTATGTCCAAAGCGATTAACAAAAGTAACATCAGCGAGAGCGTGCGGTGGAATTTATCCGTCGCCGGTCACGTCCAGTAAGTTCTCAACAAGTCAACGACCACTCCATCGAGACGCGGTAGTATAGAAACACAATTCTTGCACAACAAAGGCTATCACAACAAGCATAGGCAAGTTTCACAACAACAAGCATAGGCAAGTTTATACACAACTCGAAGTACTCCCATTTTATGCCCAAGTTCGGTTTTTAACCCTAAAGTACTACGTACGTTAAATTCCTTTTAAAGAGATTTATCCCTTTTATAAAAGTCACCCGATACCCGTAGTATAAAAATAGAGTGACTTATATCTTTTAAGTAAACCAAAACAATTTCCATACTTTCTTTTTTAAAGTCAAGTTACCACGTTAAAACCAATGATAAAACCTTTCTTTTGTTTTCATAAGGTCGTTATAACCAACTTCCCATAAAGCTGTTATAACACCTTATGCTTTAAACCATTTTAAGACAACACAATGCCTTTCTTTTCCCTAAGGTTCCAGTTTGCCTAATTTTAATTACGCAAGTCTCTTTTTGAAAAATTTCATAGTTCAATGTCTTAATCTCTTTTAAAACAATTGAGTAACATATGCCATAGGCGAGTAGGTTATTCTTGTTCATAATCAATCTTATTAAGCAGCCATGATCTAGAAAATGTAATATCATTTTGTCTCATCTTAGCTTCTATGCAGATGGAGGTTTCTACTGGTTTTAATAATACCTATTTATTCAATACATTTTCCTTTATTAACGTTGCAGTGGTTTGTCGATACACATTCTGATTTCCGAAATCAGCAAAACATTATTCCTTCCAAAAAACCAAGTACTCATTACTCATGAATGAGGTTTCACACAAACATCCATATTAAGTCAAGTCTCTTATCCTTTAAGAATAAGTCTCTTAACTTCTAAACCATTAAACCATTCTTTTTATCTCTCTTAAGGCGTTACACCTAACTTCTCATAAAGCTGGTATAACTCTTATGTTTTCAAACCAAGTACACACTTCTTTCAAAAAGGTTTCTTAATCTTTTAGAATACTCCAAGGTTCTTTTACATCCAGTCGGTTATAAGTCAAATCAGTTATCTTTTAAAAACCACAAAGCATTTCTCGTATACATATTGTTATAACTTGACTTCCCATAAAGCGTTATAACACTTTATGTTTAAAGACAATCAAATACATTTAACACGTATGCGTCTACGCACTACATAGTTATACACATATCATGCTAGAAACAGATAGGAAGAGGTTCACATACCTCGCGGCAGTATCGACTAATAGCAAAACGCTCAGTACCTCAAACCGCGCTACACTCTCGGTCAAGCGGATCACTCCACACGTAGTACTTGACCTATAAGGCCACAAGCGCGCTTTATTAACATCTAGATCTCATTGTTCCATATTCTACGAAAAATTCGGACCTCCCCACAGCAGCGTAAATCTCCTCTATCGAGGCGGCTACCAAGCCAGAGGGGTTAACACGCCTAGGGCGTGTACAATTCTACTACATAGTAATGCTACACAAGTCTCATGTCTGATCTATGTAATTACTGATTCGATCTCTTCTTTAAATTCAGGCTTAAGTCGCAAGACATTGCCGCACAATTATAATGTTCAGTACTATATATAGTATACTTCAACTATATATTCCTACAACATGTAATTCCCAATTACAATAGAAGGTCAAGAGTGTTTACCTCGATAAGCCCAAAATTATCCGAGTAAATATGTCGATCCTGAGCAAGGTTTAGCTCCTACTCCGGGTGCTCCAATCCGCTCCAAACAACCCTTAGAAGTTCTAACCAACTTCTACTTAAATACTTCAACCAACTATGAAGATTTCCTTAGGGTTTCGGTTTGAGACTAAAAAGGACAAAAGGTAGTATTTCCGGGCTCTACGTATAGAGGTAACTTTGGGAATACTACAAGGTATAAGGGCTAAAGTATTTTGGGCATAACAACAATACTAGGAGAGTATTTCTATACCACAAAGGGGGGGTATTTATACGAGACAACTAGGCTAGGGGTACCCTCGGCGAGGCTTCAGGGGGTGTGGTGGCTCTCGGCAAGCTCAACTAGGAGGGGAGAGGGACGAAAAGCTCAAGCTAAGAGGAGTAGTTTGAGACTTAGATAGATTGCTCAAGTTTAGGATGAAGAATGTCTTCACTAGAGGGGTATTTATAGGTCAGTGAAGGCAACCAATGGCCAAGATGAAGACAAGTGCATAGCAAGTGTAAGGCCAAGATTTAGCCATGTGCAACCTTATCCATCTACCACAAAATATCCTACCTAACCCTTGCCACGAGGAAAGGCACAAAAACGTGCTCACCATGCCATTTCGTCAGTCCACTCCTTCCATTAGAGGGTGACAAGTGTCGCCCTCTCGTTGGTCAAAAATGTTTCGTCTCTCGGAAAAATCCGCAAAAATTATAAATGACATAGCCGGAATTTTCCCTACGAAAGCTGTGGAAACGTTTCGTCGGAAAACGACTCTTTTTGGCACTTGTGCACAAAATTTCGAAACTAGCCAACTTTAAGGCTCAAATTGTATACGTACGCCCTCACGTACATACTCTGGAAATACGGGGTATAACATTCTCCCCTCCTTAGAAACATTCGTCCCGAATGTTCCTTCCGAACAGATAACGAAGTTCTTCTAACAAGTTGCCAACGCCACACCGCCACGAAATATCACACGTTCTCTTCGCCCTTTTTCGTGCCGCCACCGGACACTTGAACTCTTCTAGTATCGTACCACACTTGATCATCGCTTGGTTCCCAATACTTTGGAGTCACAACCTCCAAACTTGGTCATCTTACTAGCTTCACTGTCTTCACGATCCGCACGGTGAACATATCCACGAACTCATACGATGGTTATCTAATCATGGGCCAGAGCCCTCGTGACCTACCACTGGCGGGACCACAGAGTGACCCCACTTTGAAGCCGTGGCGGGTTGGCCTCAATATGGCCCCAACCCGACTTACGCATCACGCTCTTGTTCCGATCCGGAACAATCTTACCTATCTGGTCATGAAAGCTACCACTTCCATTACACACTACCTGTGGATTTTATCACACAAAACGTTCTAGGCATAAAATGCACTCAAACGAGGATCACTTGCAAAAACTTGTACTCAAGGCGGCCTTACATCTAAGGTCTCATTGTAATATTCTAGGGTTCATCATTTCCTCACCCTCAAGCTTACCCTTCTCACTAACCAGGTTCTACATCACATTTTAGCACAAAGCTATCCGAACATAACAGTAATCACAACATCAATACATACAAAACTCAGAGGTTAAGGATATACACGAAAGTAGGCGGTTGGAGGGCCAGCTGAGAACTTCCACCGCGACCTCTCGTGGCCGCCGGTGTATGAACATCTGCTGGCTATGGAAGGTGAAGAACCCTGGCCCGATCTCGTGATACGTGCTATCTACAGTGCTACCCACAGTGGACGGTTTCTCCCAAAATGGCCTGCTGTCATGTAAAACAAACTCCGGACTAGCACGACACTCACGTGGAGTCTACCACAGTCCTGGCAACGAGTAGGGGTGGCTTGGTGGCTAACACCCTGCTCTCTCGAAAATCTGAACCTGGAGCCACGACCGCTCACGAATACTCTGGTGCTCACGAAGATTGTGGGGACCACTGCAGTCGGGCGGAGGCGCATAACTAGTCTGCTGAGGCGGTCCGCCTCGAAAGTCACAAGGACCTGCTCGGCCCTCTTCTGCGACCTTGGTTATTTAGTCGATTTCTCCGCTCCGCCTCGAGTGCATAAACTGCATGCGGGCAATGTCCATGCGGTGAAGAGCTACACGAACAACTCTGCTAGGTAATCATCGAGCCTGTAACATATCGGTGCACTCGATCCTCCATACTAGCCACTAATGCGGGGGCGTCTGGGCGATGAGTCGAACTCCACATTGTACTCGACGAGCGCCTTACGCGCAACACCAAAAATCTGTCGGCCGAACCCTCCTCATCCGTGGAGGCGAAGTGTGCAAGAAATGCCTTTGAGAACTCGTCCCATAAAGCGGAAGTGCATTCTCTCCGGGGACAGCTCGCGAATCAAACCAATCGATTGCGGTATCACGCGGCCGATGCGAACCTAGGACGGCTCGGTCTCGATGCCTTGATCACTCTCGCGATCGTGAATCGCCGGATGAACTCCTGCGGATCATCCTCGGGCCTCGACCCATAAAACTACGGAGGTTACATCTCGAAAATCCGTAATCTCAAATGCGCTCGGGGTGAACTACGGGTGCTCTGGGGCCAGGCTGCTGCGTCCACTTATCTCAAGTCGGCCTGACCACGGCCATCGCGGGCCATCTCGCGTAACCCGTCATACGCGGCTGTAGGGTGGAGGCCTGTCTTGTGGTCTCTGTAGAGGCTGCCGCTCTACTCGTATCTTCCTGTGCGCTTGCCGCCACGGGCGGGTTGCCTGCGGAGGCATAGCGGTAAAGGAAGGAATACGTCGGAGGTTCAACTCATCACGACTAAGGCCGCGATCTCGGAATGAGAAGAATGAAACCAATCCTAAATGTCCTATAGCCTCACGATTATAGATGTGGTGCCTGACACCGATAATCAGACTTACTGAACGATGCGTAGACACTTTCAGAGACTAATCGCTCACGATACCACTTTTGTCACGACCGATCCGGGCGTGGTAGTGCCTACCGGGCACCTAGTGATCCAACATCGAGAAAACCAATGAAATAAAAACTTAAACATGAACATGAGACAAGATAATGAAACGAGCCAACCAAGCGGTTACCTTCCAATAAAATATATATAAACAACTCTTTTTAAAGCGAGCAGTTTAATCCTTTTTACAAAACCACCTTGCGATGCTACGGACCTCTAGAGTTTATCTGACAACTATGACGGGACAGGGCCCGCCATACCACAGATGTACAGAACCTACGGACTCGGGGTAACATACCAACAGATAAGCCTCAGAAGGCGGAGCTTCCCAAGCTGAAATGAGATCCTAGCGGGGATCGGCGGTAGATGTACTCTACTGCGGCATGAGCGGCCACGAAGAGGTCGATGCAACGGTACCAAGTATGTGAAGCGTAAAATCATGGCGAAATCATAATAGTCTATAAACGCGAGAGCGGTATGATAACCAAACTACGATGCACATATGATTATATCAATTCGGTCTCACGCCCAACATCAATCACGCGTGGAGTACGCCCGCCAGCTGCCGGCGATGCATGATATGATAACAACAAGACGGCAATCCAAATGGGAGCATACGTGCGCTACGCGTCGTGTCGGTATGTCCAAGGGAACAAATAAGACAACATTCCAAATGGAAGCATACGTGCGCTACGCGTCGTGTCGGCGTGTCGAAGGAAACAATAAGACGATTCCAAATGGAAGCATACGTGCGCTACGCATCGTGTCGATATGTCCAAAGGAACAAATAAGACAACATTCCAAATGGAAGCATACGTGCGCTACGATCGTGTCGGCGTGTCCAAAGGAAACAATAAGACATTCCAAATGGAAGCATACCCGTGCGCTACGCGTCGTGTCGATATGTCCAAGGGAACAAATAAGACAACATTCCAGCCGGAAGCATACGTGCGCTACGCATCGTGTCGGCGATGTCCAAGAAACAATAAGACAACAAGCGGTAATCAAAGTGGAAGCATACGATGCGCTACGATCGTGTCGGTATGTCCAAAGCGATTAACAAAGTAACATCAGCGAGGAGCGTGCGTGGAATTTATCCGTCACCGCCGGTCACGTCCAAGTAAGTTCTCAACAAGTCAACCGACCCTCCATCGAGAGACGCGGTAGTATAGAAACACAATTCTTGCACAACAAAGGCTATCACAACAAGCATAGGCAAGTTTCACAACAACAAGCATAGGCAAGTTTATACACAACTCGAAGTACTCCCATTTTATGCCCAAGTTCGGTTTTTAACCTTAAAGTACTACGTACGTTAAATTCCTTTTAAAGAGATTTATCCCTTTTATAAAAGTCACCCGATACCCGTAGTATAAAAATAGAGTGACTTATATCTTTTAAGTAAACCAAAACAATTTTCATACTTTCTTTTTTAAAGTCAAGTTACCACGTTAAAACCAATGATAAAACCTTTCTTTTGTTTTCATAAGGTCGTTATAACCAACTTCCCATAAAGCTGTTATAACACCTTATGCTTTAAACCATTTTAAGACAACAAAATGCCTTTCTTTTCCCTAAGGTTCGGTTTGCCTAATTTTAATTACATGAGTCTCTTTTTAAAAGTTTCATAGTTCAATGTCTTAATCTCTTTTAAAACAATTGAGTAACATATGCCATGGTAGTAGGTTATTCTTGTTCATAATCAATCTTATTAAGCGGCCATGATCTAGAAAATGTAATATCATTTTGTATCATCTTAGCTTATGCGGATGGAGGTTTCTCTTGGTTTTAATAATACCTATTTATTCAATACATTTTCCTTTATTAGCTGCGGTGGTTTGTCGATACATTCGATTTCGAAATCGGAAACATTATTCCTTCAAAAACCAAGTACTCATTACTCATGAATGAGGTTTCACACAAACATCCATATTAAGTCAAGTCTCTTATCCTTTAAGAATAAGTCTCTTAACTTCTAAACCATTAAACCATTCTTTTATCTCTCTTGGGCGTTACACCTAACTTCTCATAAAGTGGTATAACTCTTATGTTTTCAAACCAAGTACACACTTCTTTCAAAAAGGTTTCTTAATATTTTAGAATACTCCAGGTTCTTTTACATCCGATCGGTTATAAGTCAAATCGATTATCTTTTAAAAACCACAAAGCATTTCTCATGTACATAGAAATTGTTATAACGACTTCCCATAAAGCGTTATAACACTTTATGTTTAAAGACAATCAAATACATTTAACACGTATGCGTCTACCGTCTTACATAGTTATACGTATCATGCTAGAACAGGATAGGAAGAGGTTCACATACCTCGCGGCAGTATCGACTAATAGCAAAAGCGCTCAAGTACCTCAAATGCGCTACACTCTCGGTCAAGCGGATCACTCACATGTAGTACTTGACCTATAAGGCCACAAGGCGCTTATTAACATCTAGATCTCATTGTTCCATATTCTACGAGAAAATTCGAAGACCTTCCCACATGACAGCGTAAATCTCTCTCTATCGAGGCGGCTACCAAGCCAACGAGGGGTTAACACGTCTAACCGGGCGTGTACAATTCTACTACATAGTAATGCTACACAAGTCTCATGTCTGATCTATGTAATTCTGATTGATCTCTTCTTTAAATTGGGCTTAAGTCGCAAGACATTGCACAATTATAATGTTGACTATATATAGTATACTTCAACTATATATTCCTACAACATGTAATTCCCAATTACAATAGAAGGTCAAGAGTGTTTACCTCGATAAGCCCAAAATTATCCGAGTAAATATGTCGATCTGAGCAAGGTTTAGCTCTACTCGGGTGCTCCAATCGCTCCAAACAACCCTTAGAAGTTCTAACCAACTTCTACTTAAATACTTGACCAACTATGAAGATTTCCTTAGGGTTTCGGTTTGAGACTAAAAGGACAAAGGTAGTATTTTGGGCTCTACGTATAGAGGTAACTTTGGGAATACTACAAGGTATAAGGGCTAAAGTATTTTGGGCATAACAACAATACTAGGAGAGTATTTCTATACCACAAAGGGGGGGTATTTATACGAGACAACTAGGCTAGGGGGTACCGCAGGCGAGCTTCATGAGGAGGGTGTGGTGGCTCGGCCAAGCTCAACTAGGAGGGGAGAGGACGAAAAGCTCAAGCTAAGAGGGAGTAGTTTGAGACTTAGATAGATTGCTCAAGTTTAGGATGAAGAATGTCTTCAACTAGAGGGGTATTTATAGGTCAAGTGAAGGCCAACCAATGGCCAAGATGAAGACAAGTGCATAGCAAGTGTAAGGCCAAGATTTAGCCATGTGCAACCTTATCCATCTACCACAAAATATCCTACCTAACCCTTGACCAAGGGAAAGGCACAAAAAACGTGCTCACCATGCCATTTCGTCCGTCCACTCCTTCCAATTAGAGGGTGACAAGTGTCGCCCTCTCGTTGGTCCAAAATGTTTCGTCTCTCGGAAAAATCCGCAAAAATTATAAATGACATAGCCGGAATTTTCCCTACGAAAGCTGTGGAAACGTTTCGTCGGAAAACGACTCTTTTTGGCACTTGTGCACAAAATTTCGAAACTAGCCAACTTTAAGGCTCAAATTGTATACGTACGCCCTCACGTACATACTCTGGAAATACGGGGTATAACACTTCCCTACCCGGTGAGCTACTCAAGTCTACTGTGAAAACAGTCCTAAGTAAGTACAGTTTGACTATTCTTCTTTTAAACCCTTCTACTGTGATAACAGTTCAATTCTATTCTGTAATATTCTTCTAAGTATTTAATACTTATTCTTATACTTCTACAGTATGCATTCTCTAATACAAAAGAGGGTTAGGATTATTTACCTCGGTAAGCCCAATAATATACTAGATAAAAGTCGCGCCTGAGCAAGGTTTAGCTCGTAAGTTTATGCGCTCAGAAACCTTAGAAGTTCTTCACAACACTAAGGACTAAGGGATTTGGGCTAGGGTATTTTGGGCATTATAACAATACTAGAGGCAACTTTTCTACCAAGGGAGGTAGATTTCGGCTAGGCTAGGGGAGGGTTGCCTCGGCCAAGCTCACTCGAGGGAGGGGGTAGGAGGCTTTGGACGAAAAGCTTTAGAGAGAGGGAGGATTTTCAAGACTTGGAAAGGAATTTGTGGATGAAGAACTCTTCATCTTAAGGGGGTATTTATAGGTCAAGCCATGGCCAACCAAGGGTCAAGATGATGCCAAGTGCAAGGCAAATGTAGGGTGAAGATTTAGGCAAGTGTCCATTCTATCTACTACACACAAATATCCTACCAACTCCTTGACTTGTGCAAAGGCACAAAAGCGTGCCATCCAGTCCATTCGTCAATGGGCGATTCAAGTCCATCAATTGGAGGTGCCAAGTGTCGCCTCCGTTAGTCCAAAATGTTTCGTCTCTCGGAAAAATCCGCAAAAATTAGAAATGGCATAGCGGAATTTACCCTACGAAGGCGTGGAAACGTTTCGTCGGAAAGCGATTCTTTTAGCGAGTTGTGCACAATTTTCGAACT
Source organism: Przewalskia tangutica (assembly GCA_029844215.1). NCBI lineage: Eukaryota > Viridiplantae > Streptophyta > Magnoliopsida > Solanales > Solanaceae > Przewalskia > Przewalskia tangutica. The sequence continues at coordinate 9,134,686 of CM056733.1, read as the reverse complement.
TGGCCTAACTTTAAGGCTAAACTTTAAATGCGTCGCCTCACGTACATACTCGAAATACAAGGTATAACATTCTCCTCCTTAGAAACATTCGTCGAATGTTCCTTCCCAAACGATTATCGATAAAGCTTAAGCGGTTTGCAAGTGCCACACGTGTCCACAATATAACACTTAACAATTTACGAAAGTTAAACCAAAGGAAAGTAAGTTACCCGGAGGTGTGGGAATAAGTGAGGATACCTCCGCCATGTCTCCTCGGCTTCCCACATCATCTCCTCCTAAGCTCGTTCGCCACAAGACTTTGTGAAGCCACATCCTTGGTCAGACGCCTAACTCGACGATCGACTATCGCTATGGGAATCTCCTCATACGATAACCCCCGGTCACTGGGCGTCGTCAATCGGATGTACCGCCTGATGGATCCGATACATCTCCCGGCATAGAAACATGAAACACCGGATGCACTGCCTCTAGATCGGACGGCAGATCCAACTCGTAGGCAACCTTGCCTACCCTGCGGACGATCTGATAGGGCCCAATGTACCTTGGGATGAGTTTCCCTTTCTTCCCGAATCTCATCACACCCTTCATGGGTGACACCTTCAGGAAAACCCAATCATTAACTGCGAACTCCAGATGCCGACGACGATGATCTGCATATGACCATGCGACTACGGTACATCAGCAACCTCTCCTGGATAAGCTTCACCTTATCCACTGCCTGCTGCACCAAATCTGGTCCCACTAACTGTACCTCGCCCACATCGAACCAACCTATAGGCGATCTGCACTTCCTCCCATACAAGGCCTCATAAGGCGCCATCTGAATCGGAGTGGTAGCTATTATTATACGCAAACTCAACTAGAGGCAAATGATCCTCGGCTACCCACGAAGTCGATAACACGGGCTCGCGCATATCCTCGAGAGTGCGGATAGTGCGCTTCGGCTGTCGTCTGTGCGTGGATGGAATGCGATGCTCGAGCTCACTGCGTCCCTAAACCTCTCTGGAAAGACCTCCGAAGTTAGCGTGGCGGGCTCCTGCATGCGATATGATCGAAATAGGGACTCCATGCGATCGGCGATCTCTCGGATATATAGTCCGGCATAATCCTCGGTAGAAAAAGTCGTCCGACGGGAAGAAAGTGGGCTGATTTCGTCGACTGTCGACGATAACCCATATAGAATCATGTCTCCTCCGAGTGCGAGGTAATCACGTGATGAAGTCCATGTTGATCACCTCCCACTTCCGGTCGGGATCTCTATCGTCAGAATAAACCACCGGGCCTCGGTGCTCTACCTTCACTGCGACAACAGGCGCGAGCTACGAACTCGCAACGTCCTCTTCAAGCCATCCCACCAATACACGGATCTAAGGTCGCGTGGTACATCTTGGTCGACCACGGATGGATAGAGTAACGCGCATTGTGTGCTTCCCAAGAACCTCTGCCAAGTCACGAAACATCCGGAACACACACGCCCTCAAACCTTAGCACCCCATGGTGCTACCTCAAGGACCGCGCCCTCACGAAGAGCTGTATCACGATAACGTGTCAACCGGATCCTCGAGCTGTTGCCTCTTGCCTCGCCGACGATGGAAGACTCGGCAACCTCACGAACTCGAACCCATCGCTATCGTAATTAATCAAATGGACACCAAGGCTCGCTAATCGATGCAAATCACGAACCATGTCCCTCCTCTCTAGTTGCACATCCGATGGGCTCCCCATCGACCTACGACTAAGGCATACGCCACAACATTGGCCTTCCGGGTGGTGCGAATATCAACATCGTAATCCTTAAGCAACTCTAACCACCGTCTGCCGTAAGTTCGGCTCCTCTGGTGAAGATATCTGGAGGCTCTTGTGGTGCGTATAAATATCCACGTGAACCCATACAAATAGTGCCTCCAGATCTTCAAAAGAGTGAATCACGCCGCTAACTCCAATCATGGGTGGGGTAGTTCCTCGTGTTTCTTAAGTCGTCGGGATGTGCGCTATAACTCTACCTGCTGCATCAACACACATCCCGGCGATGCCCGACGCATCACGATTACCGACATAACCATCCGGACCTGCGGAAGTAAGAACGGGGCGGTCGTCGATCTCTTTCAAGAATCGAAACCACGCCACAAGCATCACCATCAAACTTAGCGCTACGAGTCGGCCTAGTCAATGGTGCGAGATAGAAGCAAACTTCTCCACGAACCGATAATATCTGCAAGGCCCGAGCTCGCGAACCTCTGCCGGAGTAGTAGTTCAGGCCAAGTCCCGATCGCCTCGATCTTGGCGTATCCACTCGAATGCCATCAGCCGGCAATATGCCCAAGAAACGCCACCAAGTCAACAAAACTCACATTTGGAAAACTTGGCGCATAACCGCTGGAGTCTGGAAGCGTCGACCTGCTTCTCAAATGCTCGCATGCTCGCCTCGGCGAGAATAAACGAATATCATCGATGAACACTATCACAAGCGTGTCCAAAATGGTTTGAACACTCGGTTCATCAAATCCATTAATCTGCCGGAGCATTGGTCAACCCAAAAGACATGACCACGAACTCATAATGCGTCAGGGTCCGAATGCGATCTAGGGACATCCACCTCTCGACTCGCACTGATGATAGCGACGCAGATCAATCTTGGAGAAACATCTCGCGCCTGCAATCTGGTCGAACAAATCATCAATCACAGGAAGGGTATCTGTTCTTAATGGTCACCTTGTTCAGCTGCCTGTAATCAACACACATGCGCAGCGTCCCGTCCTTCTTCTTCACGAATAATACCGGCGCTCCCCAGGGAGAAACACTAGGCCTGATGAAGCCCTTCTCCAGCAAGTCTCTAAGCTGATCCTTCAACTCTCTCAACTCGGCAGGTGCCATTCTGTATGGCGGAATGGAAATAGGCCGAGTGTCTGGCAACACATCTATACAAAACTCAATCTCCCTCTCAGGAGGGATACCCGGGAGGTCGTCTGGAAACACGTTTGGGAACTCTCGACCACCGGCCAGCGGAAAATCTAGTACCGCAGCTTCAGTATCAAACACCCGAACGAGATGGTAGATATACCCCTTCTGCACCATCTTCCTAGCCTTGAGGTAGGAAATAAACCTACCACTCGGCGATACCGTGCTCCCCTCCCACTCAACAACCGGCTCCAGAGCTGGAACCGTACTACTCTCTCTCTGCGGTCTACATTGGCGTAGCAAGCTAGCCAATTCATCCCATGATCACGTCGAAGTCAATCATCTCCAACTCTATCAAGTCGGCTGGTCGCGACGTAAATGGTCACAAGACAAGCCTATATACCCGCCGAGCTACCACCGAATCACCCATGGCGTAGCTACCTCGAAAAGTGCATGGACTCGTGCTCTATCCCATCCTACTAGCAACAAGGGAGATATATAGGACAAAGTAGAACCGGATCTATCAAGGCATAAACATCAAACCCGAGCGATAAGGTACTGGCGACATCGGTGAGGCCTCACGATCTGCCGGTGGACAAGGCATAAATGCGATTCGAGGACCGCTAGAATCTGGACCGCGCCACGACCTGCCGCGACCTGGCGGCTATGAGTACCTTGCCCTCGGGGCGAGTAATCGCTGTCGAGGATGAAGACGGCGAAAGAACTCAGAGGTGACTCCTACCACCGCGCCCCTAGTCGGGCGGTCTCGCATAAAATGACCTGCCGCCCTGGCAAACAAGCTCCCGTAGTACCACAACTCCGGTGGGATCTACCGTCGGCCACCGGAGGGTGGTCCCGTCGGCGATACCTCTGCTGCCTGGATGTGCGAAGTCACGGGGCCACAGTTCGCTCTCGAATGTCACGGCTATCTTGAGGACGGTGCGAGAGTACTCGATCGGCGGTGGTGCAAATCTAGGCTATCGCTGGGCCGTCCACCACGATAGCCACCAAAAGACCTGCCGTCTGGTCTTTTTCTCGCTGCATGTCAACCGTCGGCCCTGCGCTCGCCGCATCCCGGTCATGAGCTGCGCACGGGTAATATCCATGCCGGTGAAGAGCCACACGCGCAAGACTTCGGCCATATAGTCATCTAGCCCGATGGCGTGGCGGTGCACCCTATCCTCCATATCTGCTACCAATCTTTGGGACATATCGAGCCAAAGAATCAAACTCGACATTGTACTCCCGACGGTGCGTCCTCTGCCTCGGCGGTAAAAATCTATCGGCCGCGCCCTCATCCGCTGTGGAGGCAAGAAGTTAGTGAGAAAGCCTGCGAGAACTCATCCCAGTAGGCGGGGCGCGTGCTCTCCCGGGATAACTCCCATGAATCAAACCAATCGATTGCGGTATCACGCAGCCTATGTGAACCAAAGATCACGGACTCGGTCTCGGCGCCCGATCACTCTCAAAATCCTCTGTGGCGACGGATGAACTCCTGCGGATCATCCTCGGCCTCGACCAGTAAAACTCGGCGGGCTCTGACTCAGGAAGTCTCGTAGCCTCAAACTCTGCCTCGGGTGAACGCGAATGCGATGGGGCTGGGCTGAATCGCGTCGGCCTATCCTCGTGTCAGCCTGATCCTAGCCAATAGTGGGCCATCTCCTTGTACCCTATCTCCTCCGCGGTGTGGGGCGGGAGGTGCGAATGTAGTCTCTTTGGGGTGGCGGCGTCGTAGAACTCGCCGTCTCGTATATCGGGCCCGAGCCTCGTGACTCTAGGTGTCCCACTAGCAGCTCCTCGGTGCCTTGCCGCCTCGGGCGGGTTGCCTTACGTGGAGGCATATTTATTCTGAGAAAGGAATACGTTAGAGGTCCACTTTAACACACTCTAAAGCACGATCTCGAGTAAGAAGAGTGGAAACCAATCCTAAATATCCTATAGCCTCCTGATTATTGGTGGGGGGCCCAACACCGTGCTAATCACGACTCTACTAGATACGGTCTGTCAGACACTTTCAGAGGATTAATCGCTCGATACCACTTTTGTCACGACGTTCAGGGCGTGATCGTGCCTCCGGCACCCAAGTAGTCATACATCGAGAGAAAATCGGGAATATAAAACAAGACATGAAATAATTGTAAATGATACAGTTTACGAGAAAAGGGTTGCCTTTGGCATATATACATAACCAAGGTTTGCGATTTACATCCCAGCATACAACATGACTCTGAGACCTCTGAAATAAACAACTATGGCGGGACAGGGCCCCATACCTGATCAGACAAAACTATCTACAACAGGAGATCATACCCAAAGTAGAGCCTCGGAGAAGATGGAGCTCTCACCAACGCAAGAGATCCTAAAGATGTGGATCTAGCACTGCTTTGCCACTGCGGCATGAACGCAGCCCCGAAGGAGGTCGATCAACGGTACTAAGTATATGAAATCAGTAAAGTACTTAAATGAAAACATATCATTTTAAAATCAGTTTTGCAAGTATGTATGAAACAACCAAGGTAACGCATAGTGCCACATCATAAACAAGAGCAACAATAGGTAAACTGTATGAGTCTTTTCTAGGTGCGAATGATCGAAGCAGGCCAATTGCGTAGTATCACCATGCAAGCCTAATCACGGACTCCGTAGTCCGCATAGGCCACTCATATAGGCCCGTAGGGTATGTAACCGCGTCGGCGGTAGCTACTCCTCGGCATCATCACGGACTCGTAGTCGCATGGCCACATAGACCGCATGAGGTATAACCCGCATCACTAACACGGAACTCCGTAGCTCGCATAGGTCCCTTGGACCCGCGTAGGGTATTCTCGAATCATGGTCCTGCATCACTGAGTCTACCGCGTGGAGGCGGCTTAACCCCGTAATATGTCAAGAGGTGAGTGATATTATACTAACATAACACTTATCGTTAAACAACATAAGCACAACAAGAATACTCTCTTACACAAGCGTTACAAGACACTAAACACACATAGCATCATATCATGTCTACTTATCAAACCATCTTATTATTCTTTTCACAAATCAATATAAGTCATTATAAACACATAGGTAAAGCTCCTTTTATTATTCTTAAGTGGTTATACCTAACTTCCCATAAAGCTAGTATAACTCTTAAGCACATTTTAAAACCAATTTGTTCTCTTACATTTAAAAGTGATTACGTATTCTTTTGAAATGCTTTGAGATCCTTATTATTCAGCTTAAGTCGAGACATTCTTTGTAAGTATTATTCAGGCTTAAGTCAAAAGACATTGCCGTAGTTATTATTCAGTTAACACATGTACGTCTACCGTACTACATATATATTTTAAAATATCATGCTTTAGGAAGAATCACATACCTTCTCGGCGAAAACCACCTGCCAAGTTGAATATGTCGCGCGCAGAGAATCAACCTATAATAGTCAGACACGTCTATCAACGTTCAGACTACTGCAGCTTGATTCTAAGCAGAGGGTTCTCTATTCTACGGAGAATTGGGCAGCACTTCCCTACCCGGTGAGCTACTCAAGTCTACTGTGAAAACAGTCCTAAGTAAGTACAGTTTGACTATTCTTCTTTTAAACCCTTCTACTGTGATAACAGTTCAATTCTATTCTGTAATATTCTTCTAAGTATTTAATACTTATTCTTATACTTCTACAGTATGCATTCTCTAATACAAAAGAGGGTTAGGATTATTTACCTCGGTAAGCCCAATAATATCCTAGATAAAAGTCGCGCCTGAGCAAGGTTTAGCTCCTAAGTTGTACGCTCCAAGGAAACCTTAGAAGTTCTTCACAACTTCTACTAAGGACTAAGGGATTTGGGCTAGGGTATTTTGGGCATTATAACAATACTAGAAGGCAACTTTTCTACCAAGGGAGGGGGGGTAGATTTCGGCTAGGCTCGGGGGTGGGGTTGCCTCGGCCAAGCTCACTCAAGGGGAGGGTAGGAGGCTTTAGGCGAAAAGCTTTAGAGAGAGGAGGGATTGTCAAGACTTGGAAAGGAATTTGTGGATGAAGAACTCTTCATCTTAAGGGGGTATTTATAGGTCAAGCCATGGCCAACCAAGGGTCAAGATGATGCCAAGTGCAAGGCAAGTGTAGGGTGAAGATTTAGGCAAGTGTCCATTCTATCTACTACACACAAATATCCTACCAACTCCTTGACTTGTGCAAAGGCACAAAAAACGTGCCATCCAAGTCCAATTCGTCCAATGGACGATTCAAGTCCATCAATTGGAGGGTGACAAGTGTCGCCCTCCCGTTGGTCCAAAATGTTTCGTCTCTCGGAAAAATCCGCAAAAATTAGAAATGGCATAGCCGGAATTTACCCTACGAAAGCTGTGGAAACGTTTCGTCGTAAAACGATTCTTTTAGCGAGTTGTGCACAATTTTCGAACTTGGCCTAACTTTAAGGCTAAACTTTCGTACGTACGCCCTCACGTACATACTCCGGAAATACGGGGTATAACATGGGGTAGGTAATTGGGACGGTTTTTGTGCCTAGTGGAAGGCCACATAGCTCTTTGTTGTGGGGGACATATGTCCCAATGTCGTGGTAGACATATGTCTCAAGGTTATGGTGGACACTTGGGTGGAAGACCTCACTCTTCACATGGATCCAAATCTACACCATCCATTTGTTTTAATCTTGGCCCTTGGTGGTTCTATAAATACCCCCCTCTTGTGCAAGACTTCTTCATCCACTAAACATTTTCCAAGTCTCAAAATCCTTCCCTCTAGTAGTGTTCTTGTCCAAGTCCTCTCCTCCCCCCTTGCCTAGTGTTTCGTCCGAAACACCCCCCTTCCCCCCAGTCCTTGTAGTTTCGTCCCAACCCCCCCCCCCCCCCCTTGGTAGAAAATATTCTCCAAGTATTGTTACTATCCCAAAATACCTTAGCCAAATACCTTGTAGTATTTCAAAGTTACCTCTATACTAAAAGCCCGGAAATACCACCTTATATCCTTTAGTCACAAAACGAAACCCTAGGGGAAATCTTCATAGTTGGTTGAAGTATTAAGTAGAAGTTGTGTAGAAACTTCTAAGGGTTTCTTGGAGCTATCGGAGCGTGCAAATTAGGAGCTAAACGTTGTTCAGGATCGACATTTAAACTTGGATAATTTTGGGCTTACCGAGGTAAATATCTTGTCCTTCTATTGTAATTGGAGATTACATACTGTAGTAGTTTAGAATTAAGTATAAGATATATAGAAGGATGGTATAAAGAAGAGAATTGAACTGTACTTACACATGAAATTTGTATTTGATAGACTTGTGTAGTTTGTGGGTAGGAAGTCTTTGCCCAATTTTCCGTAAAATTAAGAACCTCCTGCTTAGAATATTCTACAGAGTAGTCTAGACGTTGATAGATATATATGGCCATTATAGGTTGAAGCTCTGCGAGTAGTGTGTTCTACTTGAAGGGTGGACAAGGCTAGCAGGGTTATAGTACGGTGGAGCGTTTTGCTATTTGTCGATAATCGTCGCGAGGTATGTGAACCTCTTCCTATCTTTTCTAGCATGATATGTTGTGAACTATGTAGTACGGTAGACGTACATGTGTTAAATGAATTTGGTTTATTTAAAACATAAAGTGTTATAACGGCTTTATGGGAAGTTTGTTATAACAACTTTATGTGGGCAAAGAAATGGTTTGTGGTTTTTAAAAGATAAAAGACTTGATGTGTAATAATAAGAATCTTGAAGTATTTCAAAAGAATTATGAATCGTTTTTGAAATAAGAGTAATACTTGGTTTTAAAAGCTTAAGAGTTATACTAGCTTTATGGGAAGTTAGGTATAACGACTTAAGAAAGATAAAAAGAACGGTTTACTTAATTGTTTATGGAAGCCTTGTATTGATTTCGGAAAGGGGAAAATAAGTATCGAACAAACCACTGCAGCGCTAATAAAGGAAAATGTATCGACTAAGTAAGTATTATTAAAACCAGTAGAAACCTCCATCTGCATAGAAGCTAAGATAAGACAAAATTGTATTACATTTTCTAGATCATGGCTGCTTTAATAAGATTGATATAAACAAGAATACCCTACTCACACATAAGGCATATGTTACTCAATTTGTTTTAAAAGAGAATTATGTTATCAAGTGATTAAGACTATGAACTACGAAACCTTTCGAAAATAAGAGACTTGAGTATTTGAAATTAGGCAAACTTGAACTTTTGGAAAAGAATGTTGTTACTTGTCTTTAAAAAGGGAAATTATTTTGGTTTACTTAAAATAATAGTTACTCTGTTTTGGATACTACGAGTGTTGGTATCAGGTGACTTCTTGTGAAAGTATGGATATTTGTAAGAGAATTGAAGTATGGTAATTTGCTTGTGCTTGCTTGTGATAGCCTTGTTGTGTAAAAGTTGTATTCCTATGCTCTGGCGTCTCTCGATGGAGGGCGTTATATTGTTATTATTGTTACATGGACATGCGCGCAGATGAAGAATTAGGGGCATGCGGCCCGTCTGGCGGGTTAATCACGGTATATTGTTATTGTTGTTACATGGACATATGCGCAGATGAAGAATTAGGGGCATGCGGCCCGTCTGGCGGGTTAATCACGGTATATTGTTATTGTTGTTACATGGACATGTCTTCACCGATTAAGAATTAGGGGCATGTGGCGTCTGGCGAGGTTGATTACGATATATTGTTATTGTTGTTACATGGACATGTCTGCAGATGAAGAATTCAGGGGCATGTGGCCGTCTGGCGGGGTTGATTACGATATATTGTTATTGTTGTTACATGGACATGTCTGCACCGATGAAGAATTAGGGGCATGTGGCGTGCGGCGAGGTTGATTACGGTATACTATTATTGCATCTGGACATATCTACACCGATGGAGAATTAGGGGCATGTGGCCATGATGCGGGCATGATTGATATTGTGGGCGTGAGACCGCGGTTATATTTGAGTGATGACTTTGAGGCGTGAGTCCTGCGTGTATATTGCTTTTATGTCGTGAGCGTAGTTTGGTTATCATACATGTCTCTGTTTTATTTAGTATTATGACCGTTCTGATATTTTGATTTCACATACTTGGTACTGTCGTCTTGACCTCCTTGGCTGCGTTCATGTCGCAGTAAAGGTACATCGGTTGTTGATCCTCACTCTTAGGATCACCGTTCGTGTTAGGAAGCTCCGTTTCTCAGGAGGCTTATCTTTTGGTAGGTTTCCCAGTTTGTAAGTTCTTGTACATTCGGGGTATGGCGGGGCCTGTCCGTCATAGTTGTTGTAAAATCTTAAGTGCATGCCTTTGTTGTGGGCAGGGTTGTAAAGGATGTAACTGTTCAAATTTCTGTATATATGCAAAAAGGCAACCGTTTTGGTTAGTCTGTTTTCTTTTATCTTGTTTCCTGTTTAAGTTTTAATTTCCGCTGATTATCTCTGATGTTGTATCACTAGGGTGCCCGGGGTAAGGCACCAGTCACGGGCCCGAAGTCGGGTCGTGACAAAAGTGGTATCAAAGCAGTTAAATCCTCGGAAGGTTTCTACAGACCGTATCTAGTAGAGTCTTGCTTATCGGTGTGTTGTGCACCACACCAATAATCAGGAGGCTATAGGATATTTAGGATTGGTTTCCATTCTTCTCACTCTAAGATCGTGTCTTAGAGCTGTGTTATAAGTTGGACCCCTCTGACGTATTTCGTTTTTACCAGTTATGCCTCCACGCAAGGCAATCAGGGCCCAGAAGGGCAAGCGAGAGAGGCTGCGAGTAGAAGCAAAGATGGCTCACGAGACCACGGTACACGAGCCTCGGTCCTACACGGAAGCGAGAGGAGATGGGTTACAAGGAGATGGCGATTATTGGCGGGATTGTGGCGACATGAGATAGGTGGGCCATGTGATTCGATAACACCGTGGTTGCCGAGATCGGATAGTTTGAGGCTACGGGACTTTCGAGTTGTATCCGTCGAGTTCTATGGATCGAGGCGAGGATGACCTCGGGAGTTTATCAAGCGATTCTGACGGATCATGAGTGATCGAGGCCTCGAGCGCAGTCGGTGGTATTGGGTTTGCATCGGTGCGTGATCCGCAATGATCGGTAGTTTTGATTCGTGGGAGCTGTCGGGAGAGCATGCACTTCAGCAGTATGGGGCGAGTTCTCGAGGCATTCTCACTCACTTCTTGCCTCCGCAGATGAGGAGAACGCGAACAGCAATTTATGATCTTTGAGCGGGGAGGGCGTCAGATTCGGGAGTACAACGTGGAGTTCGACTCATTGGCTCGATATGTCCCGGCGTTAGTGACAAATATGGAGGACAGAGTACACCGCTACGTCACCAGGCTCGATGACTTCTTGGCAAAGGCTTGTTCGGGTGTAGCTCTTCAGCCGGGCATGGACATTGCCCGCATGAAGGCTTATGCACTTGGATGTGAGGAGCGGAGAGGTCGACGGAATGACCGAGATCAGCAGAAGAGGCGAGCAGCGAGGTCCTTTGGTGACTTTCGAGGCGGACCGCCTCGGCCAGCGAGCTAGTTATGCACCTTCGCGAAGTCTGAGTGGTCCTCCGCGGTCTTGAGGCTTCGGGATATTCGGGAAGCGGTCGGGGCTCGAGGTTGAGTTTCGGGAGTTGGGGTCTTTGGCGGATGAAGCCACCGAGCCTCGGTGCGGTCAATGTGGTAGACCCCATTTTGGGAAGTGTCGTCGCGAGGAGCTCGTTATATTTGCGGCCGTCGAGGCCATTTGCGAAGCTGTCCAGGCGAGGTATACGGATGTTACGACTCGACGCCGAGATTAGTGGCTGGTTCATCACGCCGCTGTATGCGCCTGCAGTAGGGGTGTGATTAGAGTAAAGCGGTAGTTCTGGTATATCCTTAACCCTCAGAGATTAGTGTGCTTGATATGATGATCTTATTAGTGTGGGCTATGTTCGGATAGCGTTGTGTTATTGGTGAGTTAGAAAACACGGGTAGTTGAAAAGGTATGTATGGGGGTATGGAAGGTGTGAACCTTAGAATATTAAACGTCGAGACCTTAGATGTAAGGTCGTCTCGGTAGAAGATTTTGCGGGTGATCCTTGTCGAGAGAGCATTATATACATAGGGTGTACGGTGGGATAATTCCTTGGGTTGTGTAAGATGAAAGTGGTAGCTTTCAGGACTTGCATAGGTAAGATTGTTCCGGATCGGGGAACAAGAGTTTGGCGCGATTATGGGTCGGGTTGAGGACCATTCGCGGGTCGACCCATGACCGGTTTGGGGTGGGGTCAGTTCGAGGTGGTCGCCGGTGGTAGGGTCACGAGGGTGCTAAGCCCAGGTTTAGGTAACCATCGTAAGAGTTCGTGAATACGTTCGACCAGAATCGGACCATGAAGACCGGGAATGGCCTTAAGGGAATTTGAGGCTAGTAAGATGACCAAGTTTGGAGGTAGTGACTCGAGTTTTGAAGCGAAGTAATGGCGAAGTGGGGTAAGTATACTAGAAAGAGTTTGGAGTGCGAGAAAGTGACGAGAAAGGGATGAAGCGAGCATGTGTTAAGAGGATGGAAGTGATCTTTTTGTGAAGTGAAGGTGCGAAGAAAATAACCTTTATACTTTGGGTAGGAGATTTTGTGATGATAGAGGTGATTCCTCGTGGACTTGGATTTAAGTATTTGCGCGTGTGTTATTCTGTGGCCATGTGTGGCATTTGCAACTGGTTAAGCTATGAGGAACTTTATCGTTATCTGTCTTGAGAAGGAACATTCAGGACGAATGTTTCTAAGGAGGGGAGAATGTTATACCCCGTATTTCCAGAGTATGTATGCGAAGACGTACTGTCACACCCCGAACCCCGGGCCCGTGACTGGTGCCCTACCTGGGCATCCTTCTACCTTATCAACACAAGTAAACTGCGGAAATTTAATAGCACCCCTTTTTTTTTTCTTTAAAACCAATCGTACGTGCAAGGGCAAAGCCGACAAGGCTGCCATATACTATACATAACAAAAGACACTACACCGTACATGAGTCCAATCCCACATATGAATACAGACCTCTAAGAGTTAAACTGAAAAAAGACGGGACAAGGACCCGCCGTACCCATGCAGTACAAAAGCACATCTTGAAAGAACTATACCAAAAGATAAACTCACGAGCAGAGGAGCTATCCAAAACTACGAGCGGTCCTACACTAGATCACCAAACATCGTATTACCTAAACTGCGGCATGAACGGCCCCAAGGAGGTCGGACGAAGAATGTACCAAGTATGTGAGCGATGAAATGCGTAATGAAATCATAACATCTAAACAAAGCAGGAGACATGTATGATAGCCAACCTACGATTACCTGATACATAGCGGTCATATCAAGTCGTGACGCAGGCCTCAAAGTCACTATTCAAATATAACTATGGGTCTCGCCCGTAATATCAATCATGCGTGGAATCCTTCCTGCTGCGTGATCCATGGCGTAATAACACCAATAAGGATACATGAACACCAAGTCCCACCTGTGTCCTAAATACCACGTGGTCTCATGCCCCGGAATCCCACATCGTAAAAGCATGACCATAGGGTAACACAAACAATCCGGGGACATATATGATAATCAAAATACAACACATTGTGCCTTACTAACAATGAGAGTAAACAGTAGTATCCTTACAATATAAAATAGGAAGCTCATGATCAACACAGGACCATCCGCGCGGTATCATCTAGCCATCCTACTCGCGGGACTATTTCACCGCGATAGGCGCGTGGACCCGCGTGAGGTATTCCTCGCGTGGGACTATTTCACCGCGTAAGCCCTTACGGACTCGCGTGAGGTATTCCTCGCATAAATTTGGACACGCCGCGTGGGACTATTTCACCGCATAAGTCCTTACGGACGCGTGAGGTATTCCTCGCATCGTGGGTAGCAAATCCACGGAATATCCAAATGCCACAAACGGGAATGACCCCGAACGATGATATACCAATAGCACACAGGCTATTTCCGGCACATAGGCAATTCTCAACTAAACAAGCCAAAGTACTTATCAAGGCACACATAGAATAATTCTCATTTAGCAAGCCAAAGTACTTATCAAGGCACCCTTAGACTAATTCTCAATTAATCAAGCCAAAGTACTTATCAAGGCATCACATGGAATAATTCTCAATTAATCAAGCCAAAGTACTTATCAAGGCACACTTAGAATTATTCTCAATTAAACAAGCCAAAGTACTTATCAAGGTACACTTTAGACAAATTCTCAATTTATCAAGCCAAAGTACTTATCAAGGCATCACATGGAATAATTCTCAATTAATCAAGCCAAAGTACTTATCAAGGCACACTTAGAATTATTCTCAATTAAACAAGCCAAAGTACTTATCAAGGTACACTTTAGACAAATTCTCAATTTATCAAGCCAAAGTACTTATCAAGGCATCACATGGAATAATTTTCAATTAATCAAGCCAAAGTACTTATCAAGGCATCACATGGAATAATTCTCAATTAATCAAGCCAAAGTACTTATCAAGGCACACTTAGAATTATTCTCAATTAAACAAGCCAAAGTACTTATCAAGGTACACTTTAAACAAATTCTCAATTTATCAAGCCAAAGTACTTATCAAGGCATCACATGGAATAATTCTCAATTAATCAAGCCAAAGTACTTATCAAGGCACACTTAGAATTATTCTCAATTAAACAAGCCAAAGTACTTATCAAGGTACACTTAGACAAATTCTCAATTTATCAAGCCAAAGTACTACGTACGTACATTCTTTTATAAAAGACTTCCTTCTATGTAAAGCCCCACGATACTAACACGTAGTATCAAGGCGTGTCTATTTTTCAAAGTAAGTTACTACACTTTTAGAAAACTCATTTCAAAGCTTGAAATCAAGTAACTCCAAATTTTCACAATCTAGGCAACTTATGCCTAATTACTCAAAATAGACAACTTTTTAAACCTTCCATAAAGCCGTTATAACCAACTTCCCATAAAGCCGTTATAACCCTTTATGGTTTTAGACATGTCCATTCCTTTTATAACCAAGAGACTTATACTATTAAAAACCAAGTATCACATACTTACAAATCAAGTTCTTAACTTTCAAAACACTTCAAGTCTCTTAATATATAGAAAACAAGTTTCTTCTACTTTTAAACCTCAAGTAACTCACTCCTTTAAAACAAGTTACTTCTCTTTAAATCATGCCATTTCTCCTCTTTTAAAACAATTAAGTAAATCACTCCTTTGACTCCCCTAAAGTCATTATAATGACCTTTAGGATTTTGAGACTAAGGTACTAGTCCAAAAGATTTGGAAACCACTTCCTTTTCCAGACTCTATGTACTTTAAGTAAAATACTTTCACTTTTTTAAGAATCCAACTTCACTAAGGCAATGGATTATACAACTTACAATTTAAACATCAAAGTACAATCAAAGGAAGTACATAGAACAATTTCTACTTTAGGCAATCCAAAATACAACCAAGGAATGGATCATTTAAGAAGTAGGACGTACTTTCTTTATCTTAAGGAATCATGCTAGAAGAGGAGATAGTTCACATACCTTTTCGGCTAATATCCACAAGCTAAGCCGAATACGCCGTGCGTAGAAGTGTCAACCTATAATGGTCACAACAAGACTATCAACTTCTAGTCTCTAACGTAGAATAATACGAAGTATACGGTCTCTAATTCTACGGAAAATCGGGCAGCACTTCCTTTGTTTCTACTCACTTTGCCACCTTTTTCAAGGCCGAATACAATAACCAACAAGCCACATTTAAGGCTCAAAACAACAACCAAACAAAGGGGATTACACGCCTTACAATACGTGTAAAATTCCGCCCCACAATTTAATACCTACTAAGTCCATAATCAAGCCCTTCTCGGCCAACTTAAACAATAACACAAGTCCTTCCCAAATTCTTTCCAAATTCCAAGTTCTTAGGTCTACCATGTTATATAGTTATAAACCACTTCAACAACTACAATTTCCTTCTTACACAACACGCGACTTAAACGAATAGTCAACTTGAATTGTAGTTTTAAGGCTAACATGCTAGTTTTTTGGATTAGGGTTCCAATAGCCCATAAACATATCAAACTTCATACTATATAACACATGCTTGCTAAAATCCATAGCTACAACAATAAGTAAGTCTTAACTACTAAAACGACAAAATTTATACCTTTCCAAGCCCTTAAAATTTCCAAGATCCAAAGTCGCGCCTTAGCAAATTCTTAGCTCCTTTCCTTTCCGCTCCAATCTGCTATTTGAAGCCTTTAGAAGTTCACAACTAACTTCTCTTCCATTTCCAAATCAAAACCTAGAAAAGCCACTAGGTTTTCGCTTTGCGACCAACACGAAAACTCTCTCTTTCCGGGATTTTTCTATTGAGGTACACTTACAATACACTCATGAACCTTGGTTTAAAGTCTTGTGGCTAATGGATCACAAACTAAAAAATTTCTTGTGTGGGAAGCTCAAACCCGAGAGCTATGTTCTTGGCACAAAAGTTTTCTCTAATTTTTCTAAGTGTTAAATGCCAAGTCTTGCACTAGATATGTATATATAACACATTGGAGGGTTTAGATATCCACAAATGTGAGGTTAGGATGAGTTTCACTTGGATCAAGCCTAGGTGGACAAGTTGACTTGTCAACAATATCAAGCTTTGGAAGACTTATCTTCTACCATGGTCAATGACCATTTTGCCCTTACACAAATTCGACCAAGACCATGTGGTGGAGGTTCCACGTGTCGCCCTCTCATTCGTCCATAAAATTCTGTAACCCTCGTGGGCCCCACAAAACGTAAAATTCCTCGTGTGGGCCCCACGTGACCAAATCCGTAAAAATAAATTTCCATAATGTTAATAAGTTCCATACTTTACAAATATTGTCTTTTGAGAATCCAATTCTCAACAACGAACATTTTTCCTTTCCGACGTCCGGAAGATTTTCCTTCGGAAAAACAATTCTTCCTTTCGTACTAATTTCCAAGTCTCTATTCCTTTCGTACATTCTCTTATACATGTCCTGGACTTACGGGGTGTAACATTCTTCCCCCTTAGAAACATTCGTCCCCGAATGTTCTTAGTCGGTTGTCAAGCTATACAAACTCCGGCATAAACTCTATACTATGCCTATCAATCAAAACATGCGCAAGACCAACGATCCCACACATGGCCACCACAACATACGTGAACATAATAATGGACCTTCCGTCCGTGGTCCCTTCTCACAAAACTTGAAGGTTACAGTCTCTTCAAACACGGGGTCCCTAGAGGTTCCTTTCTTTCCCTACTTGTCATACTTTCTCGTACTTTCAAACCCATCTAGTACACGTACAAAATCTCAAATTTTGTTTCTCTTCTCCAATCCTTGGAGTTACTATCCAAACTTGGCCATTTACTACTTGAATTTCCTGCTAAGGCTCTTCTCGGTCCTTACGACCTAGTTCCAGTGGAATGCATCCACGAACTCGTACAACAATTAACTAAACTTGGGCCTTGCACCCTCGTGACCCTGTCACATAGCGGGACCATTTATAACTGACATCACCCCATTCCATACTACCGGCTAACCCGAAATGAGTCCATAACCCGACTCATCGTCACACTTAACTCCTCATTCCTAGTATGAAATAAATCTATCTCTTATCTCCAGGTACTTATCACCCTATCCTCCCATTCACTAGAGGTTCGTCACATAGGCTAAAGTATTTCTACTGCACAATCTTCCCTATTGGTCTTACACTGTTACGGGGTAATTACAACTTGTGAACTCTACACACTATAGTCTCAGTTCACTTATCATTCTTGTCAACATTCTTAACTTCTCACTTTACAAATCAATGTATCCTTACCTCTGGGGTACTATCACTTTACAACTCTAGCAATAAAGAGGAAACATATACGCTAGGGTAAAATCTGAATCTATCAATGCACGTATGGTTCAAAAGAATCAAAATATACCTGTAACCCCATGAGATGTTGCCTCCTGATTCTGTCCAGTAGTCACGTCATCTATGCGGTTCGAAGGACCGCCAGAACTATAAACTCCACCCTGACATTTACCATGGTGGCCGACATCTCAACACCTGTCACGGGGACGCACAATCGCGAGGAAAGGAACCAACTACCGGCCTCATAGACTGAGCCACCTCACCGGTGCTCCTTCTAAAAGTACATACCCTCAGAATATGGCCCGGACGACCACAATAAAAACAAAGACCCGTGCCATAACGGCATTTCCCCGAATGACGCTTACCGCATCTGAAACACTGAGGAATAGGTGGCCTTGACTGAGAAAATCCTCGGCTCATCTAAGAACCTCGACCCCTGGAGCTTGGACCGGCTCCTAAATACCTTGTGGGGTCCAATCTTCCACCTGTGAGCTGCGGGGGTATGTACTGGGTAGGCTGGGACGAATATCTCACTCGCTGCTGAGGCAGCTCGTCCAAAAACTCACCGAAATAACCAACCGGTCTGGCCCTCCACCCTCTGTACACCTGTCTGTACTGGCCGAATAACCTCCTGCTGATGAAACTGCAGCACCGCTATCTTAGTCAATAACATAATGGCTTCCTTCATGACCCTAAAGTCTCCCCTTAACTGAGAAACTGGAGGCTCTGGTGCTGGGGCCTCAAAACCTGGCGAAGAAGAACTCTCCGACTGCGGAACAACATCCGGTATAACCTGGGCATAAGCCCTATCAACTCTCTGAGTCTGACTAGTAGCTCTTGCTACTTCTTTGCCCTTCTGGGCGGCTGTTGCCCTCCTTGGAGGCATAACTGTAACACAACAATACGTCAGAGAGGAATTATCTTACTAACACAGCTCTATGGCACGATCTTAGAGTGAGAAGAATAGAAACCAACTCCTAAATATCCTGTAGCTTCCTGTTTATGGGTGTGGCGCGCAACACACCGACAATCAAGACTCTACTAGACACGGTCTGTAAACATTCCGAGGACTGACTGCTCTGATACCACTCTATCACACCCCGAACCCCGGGCCCGTGACTGGTGCCCTACCTGGGCACCCTTCTACCTTATCAACACAAGTAAACTGCGGAAATTTAATAGCACCCTTTTTTTTCTTTAAAACCAATCGTACGTGCAAGGGCAAAGCCGACAAGGCTGCCATATACTATACATAACAAAAGACACTACACCGTACATGAGTCCAATCCCACATATGAATACAGACCTCTAAGAGTTAAATCAAATATGACGACAAGGCCGCCTGCACCCATAACCGCATAAAAGCACAGATTGAAAGAACTATACCAAAAGATAAACTCACGAGCAGGAGCTATCCAAAAACTCGAAAGGCGGTCCTACACTGCCGATCACCAAACAACAGACCTAAACTGCGGATGAACGCACCGGGCGAGGTCAAGACGAAGAATGTACCAAGTATGTGAACAAGAAGTATTGTAATGAAATCATAATCTAAACAAAGCAGAGACATGTATGATAGCCAACCTACGACACAATACATAAGCGATCATATCAAGTCGTGACGCAGCCCTAAAAGTCACTATTCAAATATAACTATGGGTCTCACGCCCATAATATCAATCATGCGTGGAATCGCTCCTCACCGCCAGATCCATGACGTAATAACACCAATAAGGATACATGAACACCAAGTCCCACCTGTGTCCTAATACCACTTGGTATCATTCCCAGTAATACCACATCGTAAAAGCATGACCATATTGTAACACAAACAAATCAGGGGACATATATGATAATAAAATTACAACACATTATGCCTTACTAAAAATGAGAGTAAACAGAGTATCCTTACAATATAAAATAGGAAGCTCATGATCAACACAGACCATCCGCGCGCAGATCATCTAGCCATCCTACTCGGGACTATTTCACCGCGATAGGCCGCGTGGACCCGCGTGAGGTATTCCTCGCATGGGACTATTTCACCCGCATAAGCCCTTACGGACTCGCATGAGGTATTCCTCGCATAGGCTGGACCCGCCCGCATGGGACTATTTCACCCGCATAAGTCCTTACGGACCCGCATGAGGTATTCCTCGCATCGTGGGTAGCAAATCCACAGAATATCCAAATGCCACAAACCCGGGGAATGACCCCGAAACGATTGATATACCAATAGCACACAACCGGCTATTTCCAGCACACATAGGCAATTCTCAACTAAACAAGCCAAAGTACTTATCAAGGCACACATAGAATAATTCTCATTTAGCAAGCCAAAGTACTTATCAAGGCACCCTTAGACTAATTCTCAATTAATCAAGCCAAAGTACTTATCAAGGCATCACATGGAATAATTCTCAATTAATCAAGCCAAAGTACTTATCAAGGCACACTTAGAATTATTCTCAATTAAACAAGCCAAAGTACTTATCAAGGTACACTTAGACAAATTCTCAATTTATCAAGCCAAAGTACTTATCAAGGTATCACATGGAATAATTCTCAATTAATCAAGCCAAAGTACTTATCAAGGCATCACATGGAATAATTCTCAATTAATCAAGCCAAAGTACTTATCAAGGCACACTTAGAATTATTCTCAATTAAACAAGCCAAAGTACTTATCAAGGTACACTTTAGACAAATTCTCAATTTATCAAGCCAAAGTACTTATCAAGGCATCACATGGAATAATTCTCAATTAATCAAGCCAAAGTACTTATCAAGGCACACTTAGAATTATTCTCAATTAAACAAGCCAAAGTACTTATCAAGGTACACTTAGACAAATTCTCAATTTATCAAGCCAAAGTACTACGTACGTACATTCTTTTATAAAAGACTTCCTTCTATGTAAAGCCCCACGATACTAACACCCGTAGTATCAAGGCGTGTCTATTTTTCAAAGTAAGTTACTACACTTTTAGAAAACTCATTTCAAAGCTTGAAATCAAGTAACTCCAAATTTTCACAATCTAGGCAACTTATGCCTAATTACTCAAAATAGACAACTTTTTAAACCTTCCATAAAGCCGTTATAACCAACTTCCCATAAAGCCGTTATAACCCTTTATGGTTTTAGACATGTCCATTCCTTTTATAACCAAGAGACTTATACTATTAAAACCAAGTATCACATACTTACAAATCAAGTTCTTAACTTTCAAAACACTTCAAGTCTCTTAATATATAAAAAACAAGTTTCTTCTACTTTTAAACCTCAAGTAACTCACTCCTTTAAAACAAGTTACTTCTCTTTAAATCATGCCATTTCTCCTCTTTTAAAACAATTAAGTAAATCACTCCTTTGACTCCCCTAAAGTCATTATAATGACCTTTAGGATTTTGAGACTAAGGTACTAGCCCAAAAGATTTGGAAACCACTTCCTTTTCCAGACTCTATGTACTTTAAGTAAAATACTTTCACTTTTTTAAGAATCCAACTTCACTAAGGCAATGGATTATACAACTTACAATTTAAACATCAAAGTACAATCAAAGGAAGTACATAGAACAATTTCTACTTTAGGCAATCCAAAATACAACCAAGGAATGGATCATTTAAGGAGTAGGACGTACTTTCTTTATCTTAAGGAATCATGCTAGAAGAGGAGATAGTTCACATACCTTTTCGGCTAATATCCACAAGCTAAGACAAATACGCCGTGCGTAGAAGTGTCAACCTATAATGGTCACAACAAGACTATCAACTTCTAGTCTCTAACGTAGAATAATACTAAGTATACGGTCTCTAATTCTACGGAAAATCGGGCAGCACTTCCTTTGTTTCTACTCACTTTGCCACCTTTTTCAAGGCCGAATACAATAACCAACAAGCCACATTTAAGGCTCAAAACAACAACCAAACAAAGGGGATTACACGCCTTACAATACGTGTAAAATTCCGCCCCACAATTTAATACCTACTAAGTCCATAATCAAGCCCTTCTCGGCCAACTTAAACAATAACACAAGTCCTTCCCAAATTCTTTCCAAATTCCAAGTTCTTAGGTCTACCATGTTATATAGTTATAAACCACTTCAACAACTACAATTTCCTTCTTACACAACATGCGACGACTTAAACGAATAGTCAACTTGAATTGTAGTTTTAAGGCTAACATGCTAGTTTTTTGGATTAGGGTTCCAATAGCCCATAAACATATCAAACTTCATACTATATAACACATGCTTGCTAAAATCCATAGCTACAACAATAAGTAAGTCTTAACTACTAAAACGACAAAATTTATACCTTTCCAAGCCCTTAAAATTTCCAAGATCCAAAGTCGCGCCTTAGCAAATTCTTAGCTCCTTTCCTTTCCGCTCCAATCCGCTATTTGAAGCCTTTAGAAGTTCACAACTAACTTCTCTTCCATTTCCAAATCAAAACCTAGAAAAGCCACTAGGTTTTCGCCATGACCAACACGAAAACTCTCTCTTTCCGGGATTTTTCTATTGAGGTACACTTACAATACACTCATGAACCTTGGTTTAAAGTCTTGTGGCTAATGGATCACAAACTAAAAAAATTTATTGTGTGGGAAGCTCAAACCCGAGAGCTATGTTCTTGGCACAAAAGTTTTCTCTAATTTTTCTAAGTGTTAAATGCCAAGTCTTGCACTAGATAAGTATATATAACACATTGGAGGGTTTAGATATCCAAAAATGTGAGGTTAGGATGAGTTTCACTTGGATCAAGCCTAGGTGGACAAGTTGACTTGTCAACAATATCAAGCTTTGGAAGACTTATCTTCTACCATGGTCAATGACCATTTTGCCCTTACACAAATTCGACCAAGACCATGTGGTGGAGGTGCCACGTGTCGCCCTCTCATTCGTCCATAAAATTCCGTAACCCTCGTGGGCCCCACAAAACGTAAAATTCCTCGGGTGGGACCCACGTGACCAAATCCGTAAAAATAAATTTCCATAATGTTAATAAGTTCCATACTTTACAAATATTGTCTTTTGAGAATCCAATTCTCAACAACGAACATTTTTCCTTTCCGACGTCCGGAAGATTTTCCGTCGGAAAAACAATTCTTCCTTTCGTACTAATTTCCAAGTCTCTATTCCTTTCGTACATTCTCTTATACATGTCCTGGACATACGGGGTGTAACACGTACGTACGGATATTTAAGCCCTAATTAGGTTAAGGATGAAATTGTGAACTTTCGACGGAAAAGATTCCGAACCTTGTGAAGGAAATTCTACGTTTTTAATATTTTAACCGATTACGGATTTTTCCGAGAGACGAAATAGTTTGGACCAATAGGAGGGCGACATGTGTCACCCTTAGTTGGCATGGGTTGGACAAAAATGGGGGGACTAGTGGACAAGTCAAATGGTCAAGTCTTGCAAGATATTTTTGGGTTAGTGGGGGTAGGTAATTGGGACGGTTTTTGTGCCTAGTGGAAGGCCACATGGCTCTTTTTTGTGGGGGACATATGTCCCAATGTTGTGGTGGACATATGTCCCAAGGTTATGGTGGACACTTGGTTGGAAGACCTCATTCTTCACATGTATCCAAATCTACACCATCCATTTGTTTTAATCTTGGCCCTTGGTGGTTCTATAAATACCCCCCTCTTGTGCAAGACTTCTTCATCCACTAAACATTTTCCAAGTCTCAAAATCCTTCCCTCTAGTAGTGTTCTTGTCCACGTCCTCTCCTCCTTGCCTAGTGTTTCTGTCCAAACACCCCCTTCCCCTTCTCCAAGTATTGTTACTATCCCAAAATACCTTAGCCAAATACCTTGTAGTATTCCAAAGTTACCTCTATACTAAAAGCCCAGAAATACCACCTTATATCCTTTAGTCACAAAACGAAACTCTAGGGGAAATCTTCATAGTTGGTTGAAGTATTAAGTAGAAGTTGTGTAGAAACGTCTAAGGGTTTCTTGGAGCTATCGGAGCGTGCAAATTAGGAGCTAAACGTTGTTCAGGATCGACATTTAAACTTGGATAATTTTGGGATTACCGAGGTAAATATCTTGTCCTTCTATTGTAATTGGAGATTACATATTGTAGTAGTTTAGAATTAAGTATAAGATATATAGAAGGATGGTATAAAGAAGAGAATTGAAATGTACTTACATAAAATGTATTTGATGTAGACTTGTGTAGTTTGACGGGTAGGGAAGTGCTGCCCAATTTTCCGTAAAATTAAGAACCTCCTGCTTAGAATATTCTACAGAGTAGTCTAGACGTTGATAGACATATATGGCCATTATAGGTTGAAGTTCTGCGAGTAGCGTGTTCTACTTGAAGGGTGGACAAGGCTAGCAGGGTTATAGTACGGTGGAGCGTTTTGCTATTTGTCGATAATCGTCGCGAGGTATGTGAACCTCTTCCTATCTTTTCTAGCATGATATGTTGTGAACTATGTAGTACGGTAGACGTACATGTGTTAAATGAATTTGGTTGATTTAAAACATAAAGTGTTATAACGGCTTTATGGGAAGTTTGTTATAACAACTTTATATGGGAAAAGAAATGGTTTGTGGTTTTTAAAAGATAAAAGACTTGATGTGTAATAATAAGAATCTTGAAGTATTTCAAAAGAATTATGAATCGTTTTTGAAAGAAGAGTAATACTTGGTTTTAAAAGCTTAAGAGTTATACTAGCTTTATGGGAAGTTAGGTATAACGACTTAAGAAAGATAAAAAGAACGGTTTACTTAATTGTTTATGGAAGCCTTGTATTGATTTCGGAAAGGGGAAAATAAGTATCGAACAAACCACTGCAGCGCTAATAAAGGAAAATGTATCGACTAAGTAAGTATTATTAAAACCAGTAGAAACCTCCATCTGCATAAAAGCTAAGATTAGACAAAATTGTATTACATTTTCTAGATCATGGCTGCTTTAATAAGATTGATATAAACAAGAATACCCTACTCACACATAAGACATATGTTACTCAATTTGTTTTAAAAGAGAATTATGTTATTAAGTGATTAAGACTATGAACTACGAAACCTTTCGAAAATAAGAGACTTGAGTATTTGAAATTAGGCAAACTTGAACTTTTGGAAAAGAATGTTGTTACTTGTCTTTAAAAAGGGAAATTATTTTGGTTTACTTAAAATAATAGTTACTCTGTTTTGGATACTATGAGTGTTGGTATCAGGTGACTTCTTGTGAAAGTATGGATATTTGTAAGAGAATTGAAGTATGGTAATTTGCTTGTGCTTGCTTGTGATAGCCTTGTTGTGTAAAAGTTGTATTCCTATGCTACCGCGTCTCGATGGAGGTCGTTATATTGTTATTGTTGTTACATGGACATGTCGCACCGATGAAGAATTCCGGGGCATGCGGCTACGCGCGTTAATCACCCAGATATTATTATTGTTGTTACATGGACATGCTGCACCGATGAAGAATTCCGGCATGCGCCACGCGGCGTTAATCACCCAGATATTGTTATTGTTGTTACATGGACATGTCTCGCACCGATGAAAATTCGGCATGGCCATGCGGCAGGGTTGATTACCCGATATATTGTTATTGTTGTTACATGGACATGTCTCCACCGATGAAGAATTCAGGGGCATGTGGCCATGCGGCTGTGTTGATTACCCGTTATACTGTTATTGTTGTTACATGGACATGTCGCACCGGCGAAGAATTCCGGCATATGGTCATGCGGAAGCGGTTGATTACCAGATATCGTTATTGCATCTGGACATGTCTACACCGATGGAGAATTCCGGGCATGTGGCGATGCGCATGATTGATATTGTGGCGTGAGACCCTTGGTTATATTTGAGTGATGACTTTGAGGGCGTGAGTCCTCGCATCGACATGATCGCTTTATGTCGTGAATCGTAGTTTGGTTATCATACATGCCTCCGCTTTATTTAGACCGTTATGACTTCGTTTATAGTATTTTCGCCACATACTGTACCGCCGATCGACCTCCTTTGGGCTGCGTCATGCCGCAGTAAAGGTACATCGGTTGTTGATCTTCACTCTTGGATCACCGCTCAGATTGGGAAGCTCCGCTTTCTCCCGAGGCTTATCTTTGCAGTTTCCGAGTTTGTAAGTTCTTGTACATTCAGTGGTATGGCGGCCTGTCCCGCCATAGTTGTTGTAAAATCTAGAGGTCCGTAGCACCGCCGCGTGTGGCTGTAAAGGATGTAACTGCTCAAATTTCTCAGATATATGCAAAAAGGCAACCGTTTTGGTTAGCCTGTTTTCTTTTATCTTGTTTCCTGTTTAAGTTTTAATTTCCGCTGATTATCTCTGATGTTGTATCACTAGGGTGCCCGGGGTAAGGCACCAGTCACGGGCCCGAAGTCGCGTCGTGACAAAAGTGGTATCAAAGCAGTTAAATCCTCGGAAGGTGTCTACATACCGTATCTAGTAGAGTCTTGCTTATCGGTGTGTTGTGCACCACACCAATAATCAGGAGGCTATAGGATATTTAGGATTGGTTTCCATTCTTCTCACTCTAAGATCGTGCCTTAGAGTTGTGTTATAAGTTGGACCCCTCTGACGTATTTCATTTTTATCAGTTATGCCTCCACGCAAGGCAATCAGGGCCCAGAAGGGCAAGGCAGCAGAGGGAGCTGCGAGTAGAGCAGCAGTGGCTACTGAGACCACGGTACCTGAGCCTCCAGTCCCACAACCTGGAGCAGAGGAGATGGGTTACAAGGAGATGGCCCAGTTATTGGCCAGGATTGTGGCCAGACATGAGGATAGGCTGGACGCAGCAGTTCCAGTAGCACCCGTGGTTCACCCGAGATCGGATAGTTTGAGGCTACGGGACTTTCTGAGTTGTAGCCCGCCAGAGTTCTACGGATCGAGAGCTGAGGATGACCCTCAGGAGTTTATCCGACAGTTACAGCGGATCATGAGAGTGATCAAGGCCTCAGAGGCAGAGTCGGTGGTATTGGGTTCGCATCGGCTGCGTGATACTGCAGTCGACTGGTTTGATTCGTGGGAGCTGTCCCGGGGAGAGCATGCACTTCCAGCAGTATGGGACGAGTTCTCAGAGGCATTCCTCACTCACTTCTTGCCTCCGCAGATGAGGAGGGCACGAGCCGACAGATTTATGATGCTGAGACAGGGAGGACGTACAGTTCGGGAGTACAACGTGGAGTTCGACTCATTGGCTTGATAAGTCCCGGCGTTAGTGACAAATATGGAGGACAGAGTACACCGCTACGTCACCAGACTCGATGACTACTTGGCAAAGGCTTGTTCGGGTGTAGCTCTTCAGCCGGGCATGGACATTGCCCGCATGCAGGCTTATGCACTTGGATGTGAGGAGCGGAGAGGTTGACGGAATGACAAAGATCAGCAGAAGAGGGCCAGAACAGCAGGGTCCTTTGGTGACTTTCGAGGCGGACCGCCTCAAGAAGAAAGTTATGCACCTTCGCCAAGATGCAGTGGTCCTCCGCCTTCGTGGCTTCCAGGATATTCAGGAGCAGGTCAGGGCTCCAAGGGTCTGAGTTTTCGGGAGTCTGGCGCGATAAATCCACCCCGACCTGCGGCCAATGGTAGACCCCATTTTGGGAAGTGTCGTCGCCAAGGGAGCTCGTTATATTTGCGCCGCCGTGGCCATTTTGCAGGAATCGTCCGACTGGGTAGCACGGATGTTACGACTCAGCCTTCAGGATTAGTGGCTGGTTCATCACCTTCACTAGCTATGCGCCCTGCAGGGCAGGACTGTGATTAGAGTAAAGCGGTAGTTACAGGTATATCCTTAACCCTCTAGAGATTAGTGTGCTTGATATGATGATCTTATTATTGTGTGCTATGTACGGATAGCGTTGTGTTATTGGTGAGTTAGAAAACATGGGTAGTTGAAAAGGTAAGTATGGGGGTATGGAAGGTGTGAACCTTAGAATATTACACGTCGAGACCTTAGATGTGCGTCGTCTCGAGTAGAAGATTTTGCGGGTGATCCTTGTCAGAGAGCATTATATACATAGGGTGTACCAGTGGGATAATTCCTTGGGTTGTGTAAGATGAAAGTGGTAGCTTTCAGGACTTGCATAGGTAATATTGTTCCGGATCGGGGAACAAGAGTTTGGCGCGATTATGGGTCGGGTTGAGGACCATTCGCGGGTCGACCCGCAGCCCGGTTTGGGGGTGGGGTCAATTCGAGGTGGTCCCGCCAGGTGGTAGGGTCACGAGGGTGCTAAGCCCAGGTTTAGGTAACCATCGTAAGAGTTCGTGAATACGTTCGACCAGAATCGGACCATGAAGACCGGGAATGGCCTGGGGAATTTGAGGCTAGTAAGATGACCAAGTTCGAGGTAGTGACTCCAAGGTTTTGGAAATCAAGTAATGACTGTGGGGTAAGTATACTAGAAAGAGTTTGGGCAGAAGCGGTAAGACGAGAAAGGGATGAAGCGAGCATGTGTTAAGAGGATGGAAGTGATCTTTTGTGAAGTGAAGCGAAGAAAATAGCCTTTATACTTTGGGTGAGCTTTTGTGATGATAGAGGTGATTCCTCGTGGACTTGGATTTAAGTATTTGCGCGTGTGTTATTCTGTGGCCATGTGTGGCATTTGCAACTGGTTAAGCTATGAGGAACTTTATCGTTATCTGTCTTGAGAAGGAACATCCGGGACGAATGTTTCTAAGGAGGGGAGAATGTTATACCCCGTATTTCCAGAGTATGTATGCGAGGACGTACGTACGGATATTTAAGCCCTAATTAGGTTAAGGATGAAATTGTGAACTTTCGACGGAAAAGATTTCGAACCTTGTGAAGGAAATTCTACGTTTTTAATATTTTAACCGATTACAGATTTTTCCGAGAGACGAAATAGTTTGGACCAATAGGAGGGCGACATGTGTCACCCTTAGTTGGCATGGGTTGGACGAAAATGGGGGGACTAGTGGACAAGTCAAATGGTCAAGTCTTGCAAGATATTTTTGGGTTAGTGGGGGTAGGTAATTGGGACGGTTTTTGTGCCTAGTGGAAGGCCACATGGCTCTTTGTTGTGGGGGACATATGTCCCAATATTGTGGTGGACATATGTCCCAAGGTTATGGTGGACACTTGGTTGGAAGACCTCATTCTTCACATGGATCCAAATCTACACCATCCATTTGTTTTAATCTTGGCCCTTGGTGGTTCTATAAATACCCCCCTCTTGTGCAAGACTTCTTTATCCACTAAACATTTTCCAAGTCTCAAAATCCTTCCCTCTAGTAGTGTTCTTGTCCAAGTCCTCTCCTCCCCCCTTGCCTAGTGTTTCGTCCGAAACACCCCCCTTCCCCCCCTTCCTTGTAGTTTCGTCCCAACCCCTCCCCCCCCCCTTGGTAGAAAATATTCTCCAAGTATTGTTACTATCCCAAAATACCTTATCCAAATACCTTGTAGTATTCCAAAGTTACCTCTATACTAAAAGCCCGAAAATACCACTTTATATCCTTTAGTCACAAAACGAAACCCTAGGGGAAATCTTCATAGTTGGTTGAAGTATTAAGTAGAAGTTGTGTAGAAACTTCTAAGGGTTTCTTGGAGCTATCGGAGCGTGCAAATTAGGAGCTAAACGTTGTTCAGGATTGACATTTAAACTTGGATAATTTTGGGCTTACCGAGGTAAATATCTTGTCCTTCTATTGTAATTGGAGATTACATACTGTAGTAGTTTAGAATTAAGTATAATATATATAGAAGGATGGTATAAAGAAGAGAATTGAACTGTACTTACATAGGGCTGTATTTACAGTAGACTTGTGTAGTTTGACGGGTAGGGAAGTGCTGCCCAATTTTCCGTAAAATTAAGAACCTCTTGCTTAGAATATTCTACAGAGTAGTCTAGACGTTGATAGACATATATGGCCATTATAGGTTGAAAATCTGCGAGTAGCGTGTTCTACTTGAAGGGTGGACAAGGCTAGCAGGGTTATAGTACGGTGGAGCGTTTTGCTATTTGTCGATAATCGTCGCGAGGTATGTGAACATCTTCCTATCTTTTCTAGCATGATATGTTGTGAACTATGTAGTACGGTAGACGTACATGTGTTAAATGAATTTGGTTGATTTAAAACATAAAGTGTTATAACGGCTTTATGGAAAGTTTGTTATAACAACTTTATGTGGGCAAAGAAATGGTTTGTGGTTTTTAAAAGATAAAAGACTTGATGTGTAATAATAAGAATCTTGAAGTATTTCAAAAGAATTATGAATTGTTTTTGAAAGAAGAGTAATACTTGGTTTTAAAAGCTTAAGAGTTATACTAGCTTTATGGGAAGTTAGGTATAACGACTTAAGAAAGATAAAAAAAATGGTTTACTTAATTGTTTATGGAAGCCTTGTATTGATTTCGGAAAGGGGAAAATAAGTATCGAACAAACCATCGCATGGCTTAATAAAGGAAAATGTATCGACTAAGTAAGTATTATTAAAACCAAGAGAAACCTCCATCTCAGATAAGCTAAAGATAAGACAAAATTGTATTACATTTTCTAGATCTTGGCTGCTTTAATAAGATTGATATAAACAAGAATACCCTACTCACACATAAGACATATGTTACTCAATTTGTTTTAAAAGAGAATTATGTTATTAAGTGATTAAGACTATGAACTACGAAACCTTTCGAAAATAAGAGACTTGAGTATTTGAAATTAGGCAAACTTGAACTTTTGGAAAAGAATGTTGTTACTTGTCTTTAAAAAGGGAAATTATTTTGGTTTACTTAAAATAATAGTTACTCGCTTTGGATACTACGAGTGTTGGTATCGTGTGACTTCGTGAAAGTATGGATATTTGTAAGAGAATCAAGTATGGTAATTTGCTTGTGCTTGCTTGTGATAGCCTTGTTGTGTAAAAGTTGTATTCCTATGCTACCGCCTCTCGATGGAGGGCCGTTATATTGTTATTGTTGTTACATGGACATGTCCGCACCGGCGAAGAATTCCGGCATGCGCCCACGCGCGTTAATCACCGGTATATTGTTATTGTTGTTACATGGACATGTCCGCACCGGATGAAGAATTCCGGCATGCGCGCACGCGCGTTAATCACCCAAGATATTGTTATTGTTGTTACATGGACATGTCTCGCACTGGCGAAGAATTCGGGGAATGTGGCTACGCGCAGGTTGATTACCCGATATATTGTTATTGTTGTTACATGGACATGCTCGCACCGATGAAGTATTCCGGCATGTGGCTACGCGCAGGTTGATTACCCGATATATTGTTATTGTTGTTACATGGACATGTCCGCACCGATGAAGAATTCCGGCATGTGTCCACGCTGGTCGATTAACCGCAGATATCGTTATTGCATCCTCGACATGTCTACACCGATGGAGAATTTCGGCATGTGGCGCGATGCGGCATGATTGATATTGCGGGCGTGAGACCCTGGTTATATTTGAGTGATGACTTCAGGGTGCGAGTCCTTGCATCGACATGATCGCTTATGACGCGGAATCGTAGTTTGGTTTTCATACATGTCTCTCGCTTTATTTAGGATCATTATGACTTCGCTTATAGTATTTTCGCCACATACTGTACTGGCTGCATCGACCTCCTTTGGATGCGTTCATGCCGCATGTAAAGGTACATCGGTTGTTGATCCTCACTCTTAGGATCATCGTTCAGCGTATTGGGAAGCTCCGTTTCTCCGGAGGCTTATCTTTTGGTAGTTTCCGAGTTTGTAAGTTCTTGTACATCTGTGGTATGGCGGGCCCCGTCCGCCATAGTTGTTGTAAAATCTAGAGGTCCGTAGCAATGTTGCAAGTGTGGTTGTAAAGGATGTAACTGTTCAAATTTTTGTATATATGCAAAAAGGCAACCATTTTGGTTTGCCTGTTTTCTTTTATCTTGTTTCCTGTTTAAGTTTTAATTTCCGCTGATTATCTCTGATGTTGTATCACTAGGGTGCCCGGTAGGCACCACACGCCCGGCCCGGGTCGTGACAAAAGTGGTATCAAAGCAGTTAAATCCTCGGAAGGTGTCTACATACCGTATCTAGTAGAGTCTTGCTTATCGGTGTGTTGTGCACCACACCAATAATCAGGAGGCTATAGGATATTTAGGATTGATTTCCATTCTTCTCACTCTAAGATCGTGTCTTAGAGCTGTGTTATAAGTTGGACCCCTCTGACGTATTTCGTTTTTATCAGTTATGCCTCCACGCAAGGCAATCAGGGCCCGTGGCGGCAAGGCAGAGAGAGTCGCGAGCAGAGCAAAGAAGGCTACCGAGACCACGGCACTGAGCCTCCACCCCACAACCCGGAGCAGAAGATGGGTTACGCGAGATGTTCGCCATTGGCCGGATCAGGGCCGACACGAGGATAGCCGACGCAGCAGCCCAAAGAGCACCCGTGGTTCACCCGAGATCGGATAGTTTGAGGCGACGGGACTTTCTGAGTTGTAGCCCATCAGAGTTATATGGATCGAGAGCTGAGGATGACCTCGTGAGTTTATCCGGCGCCATAGCCAGATCATGAGAGTGATCGGCGACTCGCAGGCAGTCGGTGGTATTGGGTTCGTGATCGGCCGCGTGATACCGCAATGATCGTTTGATTCGTGGGAGCTGTCCCGGGGAGAGCATGCACTTCCAGCAGTATGGGACGAGTTCTCAGAGGCATTCCTCACTCACTTCTTGCCTCCGCAGATGAGGAGGGCACGAGCCGACAGATTTATGATGCTGAGACAGGGAGGACGTACAGTTCGGGAGTACAACGTGGAGTTCGACTCATTGGCTCGATATGTCCCGGCGTTAGTGACAAATATGGAGGACAGAGTACACCACTACGTCACCAGGCTCGATGACTACTTGGCAAAGGCTTGTTCGAGTGTAGCTCTTCAGCCGGGCATGGACATTGCCCGCATGCAGGCTTATGCACTTGGATGTGAGGAGCGGAGAGGTCGACGGAATGACCGAGATCAGCAGAAGAGGGCCAGAACAGCAGGGTCCTTTGGTGACTTTCGAGGCGGACCGCCAACAAAGAAAGTTAGTTATGCACCTTCGCCGCATGCAGTGGTCCTCCGCGCCTTCGTGGCTTCCAGATATTCGTGAGCAGTCGTGGCTCCGCGGTTCAGTTTTGGGGAGTCGGCCGCCGATGAAGCCACCCGACTCGCGCGGCCAACGCGTAGACCCCATTTTGGGAAGTGTCGTACGCGAGGAGCTCGTTATATTTGGCGGTCGTGGCCATTTTACGAGGAACCGCCCACTGTGGGTAGCACGGATGTTACGACTCAGCCTTCAGGATCAGTGGTTGGTTCATCACCTTCACTAGCTATGCGCCCTGCAGGGCAGGACTGTGATTAGAGTAAAGCGGTAGTTACAGGTATATCCTTAACCCTCTAGAGATTAGTGTGCTTGATATGATGATCTTATTATTGTGTGCTATGTACGGATAGCGTTGTGTTATTGGTGAGTTAGAAAACATGGGTAGTTGAAAAGGTAAGTACGGGGTATGGAAGGTGTGAACCTTAGAATATTACACGTCGAGACCTTAGATGTAGCGTCGCCTCGAGTAGAAGATTTCATGTGATCCTTGTCGAGAGCATTATATACATAGGTGTACCTGGGATAATTCCTTGGGTTGTGTAAGATGAAAGTGGTAGCTTTCAGGACTTGAATAGGTAAGATTGTTCCGGATCGGGGAACAAGAGTTTGGCGCGATTATGGGTCGGGTTGAGGACCATTCGCGGGTCGACCCGCAGCCCGGTTTGGGGTGGGGTCAGTTCGAGGTGGTCCCGCCAGGTGGTAGGGTCACGAGGGTGCTAAGCCCAGGTTTAGGTAACCATCGTAAGAGTTCGTGAATACGTTCGACCAGAATCGGACCATGAAGACCGGGAATGGCCTTAAGGGAATTTGAGGCTAGTAAGATGACCAAGTTTGGAGGTAGTGACTCCAAGGTTTTGGAAACTGAAGTAATGACTGAAGTGGGGTAAGTATACTAGAAAGAGTTTGGGTACGAGAAGGGTACGACGAGAAAGGGATGAAGCGAGCATGTGTTAAGAGGATGGAAGTGATCTTTTTGTGAAGTGAAGGTGCGAAGAAAATAGCCTTTATACTTTGGGTAGGAGCTTTTGTGATGATAGAGGTGATTCCTCGTGGACTTGGATTTAAGTATTTGCGCGTGTGTTATTCTGTGGCCATGTGTGGCATTTGCAACTGGTTAAGCTATGAGGAACTTTATCGTTATCTGTCTTGAGAAGGAACATTCGGGACGAATGTTTCTAAGGAGGGGAGAATGTTATACCCCGTATTTCCAGAGTATGTATGCGAGGACGTACGTACGGATATTTAAGCCCTAATTAGGTTAAGGATGAAATTGTGAACTTTCGACGGAAAAGATTCCGAACCTTGTGAAGGAAATTCTACGTTTTTAATATTTTAACCGATTACGGATTTTTCCGAGAGACGAAATAGTTTGGACCAATAGGAGGGCGACATGTGTCACCCTTAGTTGGCATGGGTTGGACGAAAATGGGGGGACTAGTGGACAAGTCAAATGGTCAAATCTTGCAAGATATTTTTGGGTTAGTGGGGGTAGGTAATTGGGACGATTTTTGTGCCTAGTGGAAGGCCACATGGCTCTTTGTTGTGGGGGACATATGTCCCAATGTTGTGGTAGACATATGTCCCAAGGTTATGGTGGACACTTGGTTGGAATACCTCATTCTTCACATGGATCCAAATCTACACCATCCATTTGTTTTAATCTTGGCCCTTGGTGGTTCTATAAATACTCCCCTCTTGTGCAAGACTTCTTCATCCACTAAACATTTTCCAAGTCTCAAAATCCTTCCCTCTAGTAGTGTTCTTGTCCAAGTCCTCTCCTCCCCCTTGCCTAGTGTTTCGTCCGAAACACCCCCTTCCCCCCCTTCCTTGTAGTTTCGTCCCAACCCCCCACCCCCTTGGTAGAAAATATTCTCCAAGTATTGTTACTATCCCAAAATACCTTAGCCAAATACCTTGTAGTATTCCAAAGTTACCTCTATACTAAAAGCCCGGAAATACCACCTTATATCCTTTAGTCACAAAACGAAACCCTAGGGGAAATCTTCATAGTTGGTTGAAGTATTAAGTAGAAGTTGTGTAGAAACTTCTAAGGGTTTCTTGGAGCTATCGGAGCGTGCAAATTAGGAGCTAAACGTTGTTCAGGTTCGACATTTAAACTTGGATAATTTTGGGCTTACCGAGGTAAATATCTTGTCCTTCTATTGTAATTGGAGATTACATACTGTAGTAGTTTAGAATTAAGTATAATATATATAGAAGGATGGTATAAAGAAGAGAATTGAACTGTACTTACATAGGGCTGTATTTACAGTAGACTTGTGTAGTTTGACGGGTAGGGAAGTGCTGCCCAATTTTCCGTAAAATTAAGAACCTCCTGCTTAGAATATTCTACAGAGTAGTCTAGACGTTGATAGACATATATTGCCATTATAGGTTGAAGTTCTGCGAGTAGCGTGTTCTACTTGAAGGGTGGACAAGGCTAGCAGGGTTATAGTACGGTGGAGCGTTTTGCTATTTGTCGATAATCGTCGCGAGGTATGTGAACCTCTTCCTATCTTTTCTAGCATGATATGTTGTGAACTATGTAGTACGGTAGACATACATGTGTTAAATGAATTTGGTTGATTTAAAACATAAAGTGTTATAACGGCTTTATGGGAAGTTTGTTATAACAACTTTATGTGGGCAAAGAAATGGTTTGTGGTTTTTAAAAGATAAAAGACTTGATGTGTAATAATAAGAATCTTGAAGTATTTCAAAAGAATTATGAATCGTTTTTGAAAGAAGAGTAATACTTGGTTTTAAAAGCTTAAGAGTTATACTAGCTTTATGGGAAGTTAGGTATAACGACTTAAGAAAGATAAAAAGAACGGTTTACTTAATTGTTTATGGAAGCCTTGTATTTAT
Organism: Przewalskia tangutica; assembly: GCA_029844215.1. NCBI lineage: Eukaryota > Viridiplantae > Streptophyta > Magnoliopsida > Solanales > Solanaceae > Przewalskia > Przewalskia tangutica. Next base: position 9,098,989 of record CM056733.1, on the reverse strand, counting down.
TTCGGAAAGGGGAAAATAAGTATCGAACAAACCACTGCAGCGCTAATAAAGGAAAATGTATAGACTAAGTAAGTATTATTAAAACTAGTAGAAACCTCCATCTGCATAGAAGCTAAGATAAGACAAAATTGTATTACATTTTCTAGATCATGGCTGCTTTAATAAGATTGATATAAACAAGAATACCCTACTCACACATAAGGCATATGTTACTCAATTTGTTTTAAAAGAGAATTATGTTATTAAGTGATTAAGACTATAAACTACGAAACCTTTCGAAAATAAGAGACTTGAGTATTTGAAATTAGGCAAACTTGAACTTTTGGAAAAGAATATTGTTACTTGTCTTTAAAAAGGGAAATTATTTTGGTTTACTTAAAATAATAGTTACTCTATTTTGGATACTACGAGTGTTGGTATCAGGTGACTTCTTGTGAAAGTATGGATATTTGTAAGAGAATTGAAGTATGGTAATTTGCTTGTGCTTGCTTGTGATAGCCTTGTTGTGTAAAAGTTGTATTCCTATGCTACCGCGTCTCTCGATGGAGGGCCGTTATATTGTTATTGTTGTTACATGGACATGTCTGCACCGATGAAGAATTCCGGCACGCGTTACGCCGCGTTAATCACCCAGATATTGTTATTGTTGTTACATGGACATGTCCGCACCGATGAAGAATTCGGGGCATGCGGTCACGCGCGTTAATCACCCAGATATTGTTATTGTTGTTACATGGACATGTCCGCACCGGCGAAGAATTCCGGCATGGCTACGCGCGTGGTTGATTACCCGATATATTGTTTTTGTTGTTTCATGGACATGTCTGCACCGTTGAAGAATTCCGGGGGCATGTGGGCATGCGGGAGGGTTGATTACCCGATATATTGTTATTGTTGTTACATGGACATGCTCGCACCGATGAAGAATTCCGGGGCATGTGGCCACGCGCAGGTTGATTACCCAGATATCGTTATCGTGATCCTCGACATGTTACACCGATGGAGAATTCCGGCATGTGGGCCATGATGCGCATGATTGATATTGTGGGCGTGAGATCCTTGGTTATATTTGAGTGATGACTTTGAGGGCGTGAGTCCCTGCATTGACATGACTGCTTTTATGTCGTGAACTGTAGTTTGGTTATCATACATGTCTCCTATTTTATTTAGACTGTTATGACTTCGCATGATTTTCGCCACATACTCGTACTTGTCGATCGACCTCCTTCGGGGCCGCGTCATGCCGCAGTAAAGGTACATCGGTTGTTGATCCTCACTCTTAGGATCACCGCTCAACAGATTGGGAAGCTCCGCTTTCTCCGAGGCTTATCTTTTGGTAGGTTTCCCCGAGTTTGTAAGTTCTTGTACATTCAGGGGTATGGCGGGGCCCTATCCCGTCATAGTTGTTGTAAAATCTAGAGGTCCAGAGTAATTGTTGCAAGTGTGGTTGTAAAGGATGTAATCGCTCAAATTTCTCAGATATATGCAAAAAGGCAACCGCTTTGGTTAGCCTGGTTTCTTTTATCTTGTTTCTGCTTAAGTTTTAATTTCACGATTATCTCTCGATGTTGTATCACTAGGGTGCCCGGTAAGGCACGACCACGCCCAAGTCGGGTCGTGACACCTACACTGCAAATCACCAAATCAAGACCTAAACTCGCAGATGAACGCACCCCGGGCGAGGTCAAGACGGGCATGTACCAAGTATGTGAAATAAGAAAATATCAGAATGAAATCATAACAGTCTAAACAAAATAGGAGACATGTATTATAGCCAACCTACAGTACACAATACATAAGCAGTCATATCAAGTCAGGGACGCATGCCCTCAAAGTCATTACTCAAATATAACCATAGGTCTCACGCACATAATATCAATCATGCCCGTGGAATCCTTCCTCATCGCATAATCCATGATATAATATAACATCGAAGAATACACCAACCTTACAATCATGAGAGTAATGCAATCCTTTTTTATCTTTTAAGTTATGACTTTAACAATGAGAATTTTTGTTCCACTTTAATTCATAACCACACTGCACCCTTTCATTAATAAAATCACTACCGTTTCAAAACACGGGCGCCGCGATGCTGTGGTCAACCACCCTCTGTGTTATAATGCAACCTATCATAGGACTATTTCACCCGCAAGGGACTATTTCACCCTCTTAGGTCGTGAGGACCCGCAATGAGTCATCGGTACACGATACTCGCATCACGGATAGCTAATCCATGGCTTATATATATCCGGGAATTTAACCCGCCCGAGTCAAATACCGACCCGCCGTGAGTGTGTACCACTCACCCTACGGGAGCTAACCCATGGTATCCTTGAAACAAGTTGCCGGCCCTTTATGGAGGGACGCGGAGATGTGGAGATATGACACTTGCACGAATGTCTATATGAGTAACCCATATGCAAGCAAACCAAGGCAAAACCGTGCCTTTAGACAAATCAAGACAATTACCATGTCTTTATTTTTGTCATAAACCAAGACAATACCATGTCTTTCCTTTTTACACAAACCAAGACAATACCATGCCTTTACACAAACCAAGACAATTACCATGCCTTTCTTTTTACATAAACCAAGATAATTACCATGTCTTCTTTTTACATAAACCAAGAGAAATACTTATTCAAGCAAGCCTAAATACTATCAAGGCACAAATAGAATAATTCTCATTTAACAAGCCAAAGTACTTATCAAGGCACAAATAGAATAATTCTCATTTAACAAGTCAAAGTACTTATCAAGGCACAAATAGAATAATTCTCATTTAACAAGCCAAAGTACTACGTACGTACATCCTTTTCAAAGGACTCCTTTTTATGTAAAACCCCAAGATACTAACACCCGTAGTATCAAGGCGTGTCTATTTTTCAAAGTAAGTTACTACACTTTTAGAAAACTCATTTCAAAGCTTGAAACCAAGTAACTTCAAATTTTCACAATCTAGGAAACTTATGCCCATTAATCAAAATAGACAACTTTCTTAACCTTCCATAAAGCCGTTATAACCAACTTCCCATAAAGCCGTTATAACACTTTATGGTTTTAGACCAATTCATTCCTTTTTATATCCAAGAGACTTACACTTTTAAAACCAAGTATCACATACTTACAAATCAAGTTTTCTTAACTTTCAAAATACTTCAAGTCTCTTAATCTTTAGAAATCAAGTTTCTCCTACTTTTAAATTCAAGTAACTCACACCTTTAAAACAAGTTACTTACCTTTAATCATGTAATTTCTCCTCTTTTAAATCACTTAAGTAAATCACTCCTTTGACTCCCCTAAAGTCATTATAACAACCTTTAGGTTTTGGAACTAAGGCACTAGCCAAAAGATTTGGAAACCACTTCCTTTTCAAGACTCTATGTACTTTAAGTAAAATACTTTCACTTTTGAGAATCCAAACTTCATTAAGGAAATGGATTATAACAACTTACAATTTAATCATCCAAAGTACAATCAAGGAAGTATATACAACAAATTCTACATTAGGCAATCCAAGTACAACCAAGGAATGGATCATTTAAGGAGTAGGACATACTTTCTTTATCTTAAGGAATCATGCTAGAAGAGGAGATAGTTCACATACCTTTTCGGCTTAATCCGCAAGCTAAGTCGAATACGCCGCACGTAGAATTGTCAACCTATAATGGTCACAACATGACTATCAATTTCTAGCTTCTAACGTAGAATAATACTAAGTATACGGTCTCTTATTCTACGAAAAATTGGGCAGCACCTCCTTTGTTTCTACATACTTTGCCACCTTTTTCAAGGCCGAATTCAATAACCAAACATGCCACATTTAAGGCTCAATACAACAACCAACCAAAGGGGATTACACGCCTTACAATACGTGTAAAATTCCGCCCCACCATTCATACGAAGTAGTTTAATATCCAAAGCCATTCTCGGCTAACTTATTCAACAACACAAAGTTCTTTCCAATTTCTTTTTCAATCCAAGTTCTTAGTTCTAACATGTTATATAGTCATAAACAACTTCAACAACTACAATTCCTTCTTTATATAACATGTGACAACTTAAACTAATAATCAACTTGAATTGTAATCTTAAGGCTAAACATGCTAGTTTTCGGATTAGGGTTCCAATAGTCAATACACTTATCAAACTTCATACTATATATCTCATGCTTGCTAATATCCATAGCTACAACAATAAGTAATCTTTAATTGCTAAAACGACAAGATTTATACCTTTACAAGCCCTTAAAATTTCCAAGATTCAAAGTAGCTCCTTAGCAATTCTTAGCTCATTTACTTTATGCTCCAATCCGCTATTTGAAGCCCTTAGAAGTTCACAACCAACTTCTCTTCCATTTCCAATCCAAACTTGTGAAAATGACTTAGGTTTTCGCCTTGCGACTAACGTGAAAACGCCGTTTTTTCGAGATCTTTCTATTGAGATATACTTACAATACCCTTAGGGACCTTGGGTTAAAGTCTTGTGAATAATGGATCAAAACTACAAATTTTTTGTGTGGGAAAGGTGTCAAAGCCGAGAGCACACTTGCAAGAACAAAATGTTGTGAAATAATTCTAAGTGTTGGAGAGCTAGTCTTGCACTAGTGTGGTATATATAACACAAGGAAGGGTCAAGATTATAACAAATGTGTGGCTTGGATGAAGTACACTTGGATAATAGCCAAGTGGACAAGTTGACAAGTCAACAATCTCAAGCTTGAAGACTTATCATCCACAATGGTCAAATGACCATTCTAACCTTGAAAATTTCGTCCAAGACCATGTGGGTGATGTTCCATGTGTCGCCCTCTCATTCGTCCATAAAATTCCGTAACCCTCGTGGGCCCCGCAAAACGTAAAATTTCCTCAAGTGGGTCCCACGTGACCAAATCCGTAAAAATAAATCTTCATAATGTTAAAAAGTTCCATACTCTTCAAATAATGCATTTTGAGAATCCAATTCTCAACAACGAACATTTTTCCTTTCCGACGTTCGGAAGATTTTCCGTCGGAAAAACAATTCTTCCTTTTGTACCAATTTCAAGTCTTGTGTTCCTTACGTACATTCTCTTAAACATGTCCTGGACTTACGGGGTGTAACATTCTTCCCCTCTTAGAAACATTCGTCCCCGAATGTTCTTAGTCCGTTGCTTATATACAAACTCCGCACGCTCTATACTATGCCTACCAATCAATACATCACAAGACCAACGATGCCACACATGGACACCATATAACATACGTAAACATATCAATGGACCTTCCGTCCGTGGTCCCTTCTCACAATACTCGAAGGTTACAGTCTTCTCAAACACGGGATCCTTAGAGGTTCCTTTATTTTCTTACTTGTCATACTTTCTCGTACTCCAAACTTACTTAGTATATGTATAAAATTTCAACTATTGGTTCTGTTCTCCGATCCTTGGAGTTACTATCCAAACTTGGCCATTATGCTACTTGAATTTCCGTTAAGGCCTTTCTCGGTCCTTACGACCTGGTTCCGGTGGAACGCGTCCACAAACTCGTACAACGATTAACCCAACTTGGGCCTGGCATCCTCGTGACCCTATCACATAGCGGGACCATATCCAACTGACATCACCCCATTCCATACTATCGGCTGACCCGAAATGAGTCCATAACCCGACCCATCGTCATACTTAACTTCTCATTTTCAGTCTGAAATAAATCTCTCTCTTATCTCTAGGTACTTCTCACCCTATCCCCCTATTCACTAGAGGTTTGTCACATAGGTCGAAGTATTTCTACCGTACATCCTTCCCTATTGGTCTTACACTTATTATGGGGTAACTACAACTTGTGAACTCTACACAACTATAGTCTCAGTTCACTTTATCATTCTTGTCAACATTCTTAACTTTTCACTTTACTAATCAAAGTATTCCTACCTCTGGGGGTACTATCACTTACAACTGCTAGCAACAAAGGGAAAACATATACGCTAGGGAAAAATCTGAATCTAACAATGCATGCATGATTCAAAAGAATCGACATATACCTGTAACCCCATGCGATATTGTCTCCTGATCCTGTCCAGTAGTCACGTCATCTAAGCGGTTCGAAGGACCGCCAGAACTATAAACACCCTGACCTCTACCACGACTGGCTAACATCTGAACACTCTGCCTTGGGGGACGCACAACTGTGGAGGAAAGGGAATCAACCATCGGCCTCATAGGCTGAGCCACCTCACCGGTGCTCTTTTTAAAAGGACACACCTTCAGTATATGGCCCGAACGGCCACAATAAAAATCAAACACCTGTGCCATAACAGCATTTCCACATATGGCTCTTACTACAATGGAAACACTGAGGAATAAGTGGCCTCGACTGAGAAAATCCTGTGCTCCTCTGAGAACCTCGACCCCTGGAGCTTGGACCGGCTCCTAAATACCTTGTGGGGTCAAATCTCCCACCTGTGAGCTGCGGGGGTATGTACTGGGTAGGCTGGGACGAATATCTCACTCGCTGCTGAGGCTGCTCGTCCAAAAACTCACCGGGATAACCAACCGGTCTAGCCATCTTACGCTGATCTTCGCGTTGGCCCTCTACCCTATGTACACCTGTCTGTACTGGCCGAATAACTTCCTGCTGGTGAAACTATAGCACCGCTATCTTGGTAAATAACATAACTGCTTCCCTTATGACCCTATAGTCTTCTCCTAACTGAGAAACTGGAGGCTCTGGGGCTGGGGCCTCAAAACCTGGCGCAGAAGAACTCGCCGACTGTGGCACAATATCCGGTATACCCTGGGCATAAGCCCTATCAACTCTCTGAGTCTGACTGGTAGCTCCTGCTACTCCTTTTCCCTTCTGAGCGACTGTTGCCTCCTCGAGGCATACCAGAACACAAAAATACGTCAGAGATGAATTATCTTACTAACACAGCTCTATGGCATGATCTTAGAGTGAGAAGAATAGAAACCAACTCCTAAATGTCCTGTAGCCTCCTGTTTATGGATGTGGCGCACAACACACCGATAATCAAGACTCTACTAGACACGGTCTGTAGACATTCCGAGGATCGATCGCTCGATACCACTGTCATGCCCGAACCCCGAGCTGCGGATCGTGCCCTACCTGGGCACCCTTCTACCTGACTGACACAAGTAAACTGCGGAATTTAAATAACACCTCATTTTATAAAAAAAACCAACATACGTGCAAGGGCAAAGCCGACAAGGCTGCCATATAATAAACATAATAAAAAGACACTACCCTATACATGAGTCCAATCCCACATATGAATACAAACCTCTAAGAGTTATACTTAACTATGACGGGACAAGGCCCCGCCGTACCCATAATCAGCATAAAAGTGCAGATCAAGGATCTATACCAAAAAGATAAACTCCTGAACAAAGGGAGCTATCCAAAAACTCTGAGCAGGGTTGTCATGACCCGACCACGGACCCGTGACTGGTGCCTTACCCCGGGCACCCTTGTGATACAACATCAGAGAAAACCAGCGGAAAATAAACTCACAACAAGAACCCATATATAAAATAAGCAGGCTAACCCAAAATGGCTACCTCTAATATAACAAGACTGAACAGTTACATCCTTAACCACCCCAGCTATAACAGGACTACAGACCTCTAAGAAAGAGTAAACACTATGACGGGACAGGGCCCCGTTATGCCCCTGAATGTACAAATATCTACAACACCGGGGAGAACCGTACCAAAAGTCGAGCCTCCGGAGAAATGGAGCTCCTGACACCTGAGTAAGGATCCTAAGAATGAGGATCCACCACCTGTTTTCCCTTACTCGCAGATGAACGCAGCCTCGGGAAGGGTCGACACACATGTACCAAGTATGTAAATCGAAAGTACTATAATAATATCATAAGTTTAAAATAAACTGAGTCATGGAAGAGAGTCAAAAATACCGCATAATCGTGCCTTACTAACAATGAGTAATAAGTATAAAATTTATCGCATAAAATAGGAGGCTCATGATCAAACAGATCTCCCGCCCAGTATCATTAAGCAATCCTACTCGGACTGTTTACCCGCACGGGTCCCGTGGACCCGCAAAGGTCAACACCTCGCATGGGACTATTTCACTGCATGAGGTCATCCGCCTCGCATGAGACTATTTCACCCGCATGGACCCTGTGGGCCCGCATGAGTACAAACGCCGCACTCGCATCATGGGTAGCAAATCCATGGCATAAATAGTAATAATAATAATAGTAATAATACATAAATCAGCGCAACCGACTATCATACATAACATAAGCGCTACCGGCTTATCAAAACGTAAATGTAAGCAAGTTAAGAATATCTCCTAACTCCTTAATAACATTTCTAGTACATCCTCTCATTTTAGTTACTTAAGGCACTACATGTCATTTTAAAAGAAAATCCGGGAATTTAACCCAAGTACCACGTTCCTTAAACCTTTTAAGAAAATGACTCATTTTTGTGTAAAACTCCCAAGATACTAATAACCGTAGTATCAAGTCCCGACAACTTTTCAAAACAAGTCATGTTTACCTTTAAAAATAAAATAGGCTTCTAAAATCAAGTGACTTCATTTCCGTTAAAACCTTAGGCAATTAATGCCTTAAAAACAGTTTGCCTTCCACAAATTCAAATCCTTTACCCGTACTTATTTTACTTGGAGTAAACCTTTTCTTGTCAACCTTTCATAAAGCCAATACAACCAACTTCCCATAAAGTTGTTATATTATCATTATACACTAGTCAAACACATCTCCCTTTAACCAAGGGACTTATACTTTAAAACGAAACAAGTATCATATACTTAAAACAAGTGAAGAATGTCAATTCTTTGTACGCTCACCGCATACATACAGGTACAACTACTCATGCTCAAGAGATAAGAAAGCTCCACATACCTCTTCGGTCAATCCACTTGCTAAGCCCAAAATACCGCACGTAATATGTCAACCTATAATGACCATAATACGTTTATTAACCTCTAATTTTAATGTAGACATTTCCAAGTTCAAAGTTACTAATTCCTAGGAAAATTGGGCAGATTTCCTTTGTTTCTACATACTTGCCACCTTTTTCAAGGCCGAATTCAACATCCAAACGCCACATTTAAGGCCCAACAATCCAAACATTTCAAAGGGGATTACACACCTAAACTTGGGTGTGTAAAATTCTGCCCCAAAGGTACAATAATTAACTTAACAAGTCTAAGGTAGTTTTTAGGCTACAACATGCTCACATAATCTTCTTAACCAATTCTTTCACATCCAAACCATATTTCTTACATGCAATGAATCTAAGAACATTATTTACTACTACAAGTTCCTTCTTCTTCACATGCAACATCAATAACTAGCTATAAGAGAAGAATTGTTACCTTAGAGCTTTAGCCAAAATTAGTCCAACAATTTTGCTAGCCTCTTTTCCAAGAACACCACCACAACAACCCTTACAAGCTAGCCACAAGCTTCCTTCTCGTCCTAACTTTTCAGATTTTCCTTAAGCTTTGAATTCCTCTTGGAATTCTAGAGAGAAGGGGGAGCTTTAGCTTTAGAGAAAGGTGAGAGTTTGAAGAATGACCAAGTCTTCAAGACTTGGTCAATAAGTAGTGCATGCAAAATCAAATGAGGGAGGACACTTGTCACCCATCCATGACCTCTTTTAAAACAAAACAGTGTAGAATTTCCCACTCAACTTCGCAGAACCCGCCTGCCGCGTCGCAGTGCGCCCGGCACAAGATCGCAACTCCCGCCGACTCCCAGATATCCGCGCCGCGACCGCTTCCGGCGCGCGATCGCAATTTCAGCGAGCCCTCCGATCTTTCTGGCACCGCGGCCCTGTGGCTCCTTCCCGAAACACCTTTCTGTCCGTCTGCGCACTGAACTTGTAACTCCCATAACTTCCTACTCCGATGCCCTATCGACGAACGGTTGGTTACGTTGGAAACTAGACTCAACGAACTACGCACTAGGCCTTTGAAACACCTAGGAAATCTCAATGTACCGGGTCATAACCCGCCCCAAAGTTGACTAAAACCCGTCCGAAACAATCCGTCAACTTATCTTTCGAAAATTTTAAATATTACTCCTTTCGTACGCTCTCATACGCATGGCCAGAACTACGGGGTATAACATTCTCCCCCCCTTAGAAACATTCGTCCTGAATGTTCCTTCTAGGCTTACTCAAACAACACTCCCAACATAGACCCTCTTAACTATTCTTTTTGCAATTAAAGACGCTCCACAAACCACAACAATACTCAAGTAAAATTTCCAAATTAAAACTAACAAGCAAGAAAGTGGGTTACCTGGAGGTATAGGAAATAAGTGAGGATACTTCTTCATCATGTCATCCTCTTCTTCCCACGTCATCTCCTCCCTGTTCTCGTTCCGCCATAAGACTTTGACGGAAGCCACGTCCTTCGTCCGAAGTCGCCTAACCTGACGATCGAGCATCGCTATGGGGCTCTCCTCATACGATAACCCCTCTGTCACCTGAACATCATGAATCGGGTGCACTCTAGACGGATCCCCAATACATTTCCGCAACATAGACACATGGAAAACTGGATGTACCGCCTCCAAATCGGACGGCAGATCTAACTCATAGGCAACCTTGCCTACCCTACGGACAATCTGATAAGGCCCAATGTACCTTGGGCTAAGTTTCCCTTTCTTCCCAAATCTCATCACGCCCTTCATGGGTGATACCTTCAGGAAGACCCAATCATCTACCTCAAACTCCAAATGTCGACGCCGATGATCCGCATACGACTTCTGTCGACTCTGAGCTGACAACAACCGCTCCTGGATAAGCTTCACCTTATCCATCGCTCACGAACCAAGTCTGGCCCGACTAACTGCACTTCTCCCACCTCGAACCAGCCTATCGGTGATCTGAACTTCCTCCCATATAAGGCCTCATAAGGCGCCATCTGAATACTAGAATGGTAGTTGTTATTATAAGCAAACTCCATAAGAGGTAAATGATCCTCCCAGCTACCCCTGAAATCAATAACACAAGCCCGCAATATATCCTCGGGTGCGATAGTGCGCTACCGCCCGCTTGGCCCGAGGATGAAACGCCGCATCGAGACCCACCGTGTCCCTAATCCTTCGAAAGACTCTAGAAGTTAGCCGTGAACTGGCTCCTCATCAAATAATCGATATAGGAACTCCGCGCCTCACAATCTCTCCGATATACCCAGCATTATCTCGTGAAAAAGTCATCCTGACTGGAAGAAAATGGGCTGATTTCGTCAGCCTGTCGACAATCACCCAAATGGAATCATGCTTCCTCTGAGTGGTAGGTAACCCTGTAATAAAGTCCATGTTGATCACCTCCCACTTCCACATTGGAATATCAATAGCCTGTAATAGCCCACCGGGCTTCTGGTGCTCAACCTTCACCTGTTGACAATTAGGACACTGTGCAACAAAACCGGCCACGTCCCTCTTCAGGTCATCCCACCAATATATACACATGAGGTCATGGTACATCTTAGTTGACCCCGGGTGAATAGAATAACGAGCACTGTGCCTCCCGAAATCGCCGACGAAGTCCACCATATCGGGAACACACAACCGCCTCAATCTTAGCACCCCATCGTGCTACCAAATAGACTCTTTCTCCTCCCGGAGACGATCTCGATACCGTACCATAATCGGATCCTCATACTGTCGCCTCTTCACCTCCTCGACGATGGAAGACTCGGCAACCTCTCGAACCCGAACTCCATCACTAACAGAATCAACCAAACGAACCCCAAGGCTCGCTAGCTGATGTAACTCTCGACCATATCCCTCTTCTCCGTCAGACATCGCATGCACTACCCATCGATCTGCGACTAAGGGCATCTGCAACTACATTGGCCTTCCCTGGGTGATATAGAATGTCGACATCATAATCCTTAAGCAGCTCCAACCACCGTCTCTGCCGTAAGTTCAGCTCCCTATGGATGAAGATATACTGGAGACTCTTGTGGTCTGTGTAAATATCCACATGAACTCCATACAAATAATGTCTCCAGATCTTCAAGGTATGAATCACCGCTGCCAACTCTAAGTCATGTGTGGGATAGTTCTTCTCATGCTTCCTAAGCTGTCGAGATGCGTAAGCTATAACTCTGCCGTTCTGCATCAGCACGCACCCAAGCCCGACACCTGAAGAGTCACAATAAACCACATATCCATCTAAACCCTCTGGAAGAGTAAGAACTGGGGCGGTCGTCAACTTCTCCTTTAGCAACTGAAAACTTTCCTCACAAGTATCCGTCCACCGGAACATAGTTGCCTTCTGTGTCAGCTTAGTCAATGGTGCTGAGATGGAATCAAACCTCTCCACAAACCTCCGATAATAACCTGCAAGGCCCAAAAAGCTGCGCACCTCCGTCGGTGTAGTGGGTCTGGGACAAGTCTTGACTGCCTCAATCTTCGTTGTATCAACCCGAATACCATCGGCCCCGATAACATGCCCTAAGAAAGTCACTGAAGCCAACCAAAACTCGCATTTCGAGAACTTGGCATACAACTGCCGGTCTCGGAGGACTCCCAATACCGTCCTCAAATGATATGTATGCCCCTGCTCTGTGCGCGAATAAACCAAGATATCATCAATGAAAACTATCACGAACATATCCAAGAATGGCTTGAACACCCGGTTCATCAAATCCATGAATACCGCCGGGGCGTTGGTCAACCCGAAAGACATCACCCTGAACTCATAGTGCCCATACCGGGTCCTGAATGCAGTCTTCGGGATATCTGCCTCTCTAACTCGCACCTGATGATAACTAGATCGCAGGTCTATCTTGGAAAAACATCTCGCACTCGCAAATCGGTCAAACAAATCATCAATCCCGGGAGGATATCTGCTTCGATAGTTACCTTGTTCACCGTAATCAATACACATACGCAGCTGGCCCCATCCTTCTTCTTTACAAATAACATCGTGCTCCTGCGGAGAAACACTTGGCCTGATAAAGCCTTTCTCCAGCAAGTCCTTCAGCTGGTCCTTCAATTCCTTCAACTCGGCAGGTCCCATCCTGTATGGCGGAATAGATATCGGTCGCGTGTCTGGCGCCAAATCAATGCAAACTCAATTTCCCTCTCAGGAGGGATACCCTAAGCTCTTCCGAAATACGCCCGAAACTCTCTAACGACCGAATCGATCAAGGTTCGTATCTCAAATTTCAAGATTTAATACTCGAACCATATGGTAGATATACCCTTCCGCATCTTTCTAGCCTTGAGGTAAGAAATAAACTTACCTCTACGACGCAAAGATTCCCTTCCACTCGATAACCGGCTCACCGGGAAACTGGAACCGAACTACCCTCTCTCTACAATCCACATTGGCATAGCAAGATGCTAGTCAATCCATACCCATAATTACATCAAAGTCCGTCATATCCAACTCTATCAAGTCGGCTAGAGTCTGACGACTGTCTATAGTCACTGGGCAAGCCTTATATACCCGCTCAGCTACCACCGAATCACCTACTGGCGTAGCCACCTCAAAAGGTCTTATGGTCTCGGGCTCTATCCTTATTCTACCAGCAATATGAGGAGATATATAGGACAAGGTAGAACCTGGATCTATCAAAGCATATACATCACAACATGCAATGAATAATGTACTGCGTGATTTATCCGTGACACCTCCCGTCCCGACGGCCGACATAGCATAAATGCGGTCGAGGACCTGAATCGAACCCTACCACGACCGCCGCGCCTGCTGGTCCGTGAAGACCCTCGCCCGGTGCATCGCCATCGAAGACGAAGATCCACATCGACTTCGCTTACCGAGCCATAACATTCCCGCCGCCTGACGGACAATCTTCTCTCAAATGGCCCCGCCGCCACACAATAACAAGCTCCTGGAGTACCACGACACCCTCCATAATGGCAATCGCCGCATCGACCACACCGTGGTATAGGTGGCGTCATCTCGACCGAACCCCGTCCTCTGGGAACCCAAGCCCTAGAACCCCGCCCCGCACTCAATGCCTGTGACGTCCGGAAGATGGTGGAGCGCTCAACCGCCGAGGTGCAATCCGGTCATTGTTGAGGTTGTCTACTCGAAACTACCAGAGGACCTCGCTGCCCGCCTCTTCTCGCCGATACCGCAATCTGCTCGCCGCTCTCACACCTGTGCATATGCTCGCATGCGGCAATGTCCATGCCGGCCAAGAGCCATTCCTGCAACCTCGGCCAAGTAATCATCGAGCCTCGTGACATGGTGCACTCGCCCTCCAGGTCTGCTACCAAAGCGGGTACATATCGAGCCAAAGAGTCAAACCCTACATTGTACTCCCGGACTGTCCGCCCACTCTGCCTCAGTGTCAAAAATTTGTCGGCCCGAGCCCTCCTCATCTGCGGAGGCAAGAAATGGCCAAGGAACGCCTCTGAGAACTCGTCCCAAATAGCTGGAAGCGCATGCTCCCGGATAGTTCCTATGAATCATACCACCAACCGCAGATCCCGCACCGATGGGAGCCCAATCATACCGACTTATCTTCAAGCCCCGATCACTCTACGATCCGTCAGAATCGCTTGATAAACTCCCGAGGTCATCCTCGTGTCTTGACCAGAACTCGTGGATCGCAACTCAAAAGTCCCGCAGCCTCAAGTCGCTACCAGAGGGGCTACGGTACAACCGAATCGCCGCCTCCCGCCTATCCTCCCGCCAGCCATGATCTCGCTAATAATCGCCATCTCTCAGAGCCCATATCCTCCGCCTGTGCTTTGAATCGAGGCTCGTATCGCGGTCTCGATGGCCGGCCGCCGCCAAACTCGCTGAGTTGGCGACGTCGTGGAACTCGCCGTCCGAAACACCTCTTCTGGTAAAGACTGGGTTTGTGCCCTGGTAACCCTCGGTGTCCTACAAGTAGTTCCCTCTGCTGTCTTGCCCTTCTGGGCCGCGGTTGCCTTGCGTGGAGGCATAACTGGTACAGGAAAATATGTCAGAGGGAGTTCAACCTATAACACAGCTCTATTGCACGATCGTAAAGTGAAAGAATGGAAACCAATCCTAAATATCCTGCAACCTCCTGATTATAGATGTGGTGCACAACACACCGATAATCAATACTCTACTAGATACGCTCAGAGACTCTTTCCGAGGATTAATCGCTTCGATACCACTTTTGTCACGACCGACCACGGACTGGATCGGTGCCTTACCCCGAGCACCCTTGTGATACAACATCAGAGAAAACCAGCGGAAAATAAACTCACAACAAGAACCCATATATACAATAAGCAGGCTAACCCAAAATGGCTACCTCTAATATAACAAGACTGAACAGTTACATCCTTAACCACCCGGCTATAACAGACTACGCACTTCTAAGAAAGAGTAAACACTATGACGGATGGCCCCGCTATGCCCCGAATGTACAAATATCTACAACACCGGGAGAACTGCATCAAAAGTCGAGCCTCCGAGAGAAATGGAGCTCACGACACCGAGTAAGGATCCTAAGAATGAGGATCCACCACCGCTTCCCTTACTCGCAGATGAACGCAGCCTATGGCGGGTCAGTACACAATATGTACCAAGTATGTAAAACTGGAAAGTACTATAATAATATCATAAGTTTAAAATAAACTGGAGTCATGGAAGAGAGTCAAAAATACCGTACACTGTGCCTTACTAACAATGAGAGTAATAAGTATAAACTTTACTGCATAAAATAGGAGGCTCATGATCAAAACAGGATCTCCCGCCCGTAGTATCATTAAGCAATCCTACTCCTGGGACTGTTTCACCCGCATGGGTCCTGTGGACCCGCAAAAGGTCAACACCTCGCATGGGACTATTTCACCTGCATGAGGTCATCCGCCTCGCATGAGACTATTTCACCCGCATGGACCCTGTGGGCCCGCATGAGTACAAACGCCGCACTCGCATCATGGGTAGCAAATCCATGGCATAAATAGTAATAATAATAATAGTAATAATACATAAATCAGCGCAACCGACTATCATACATAACATAAGCGCTACCGGCTTATCAAAACGTAAACGTAAGCAAGTTAAGAATATCTCCTAACTCCTTAATAACATTTCTAGTACATCCTCTCATTTTAGTTACTTAAGGCACTACATGTCATTTTAAAAGAAAATCCGGGAATTTAACCCAAGTACCACGTTCCTTAAACCTTTTAAGAAAATGACTCATTTTTGTGTAAAACTCCCAAGATACTAATAACCGTAGTATCAAGTCCCGACAACTTTTCTAAACAAGTCACGTTTACCTTTAAAAATACAATAGGCTTCTAAAATCAAGTGACTTCATCTCCGTTAAAACCTTAGGCAATTAATGCCTTAAAAACAGTTTGCCTTCCACAAATGCAAATCCTTTACCCGTACTTATTTTACTTGGAGTAAACCTTTTCTTGTCAACCTTTCATAAAGCCAATACAACCAACTTCCCATAAAGTTGTTATATTATCATTATACACTAGTCAAACACATCTCCCTTTAACCAAGGGACTTATACTTTAAAACAAAACAAGTATCATATACTTAAAACAAGTGAAGAATATCAAATCTTTGTAAGTCTACCGTACTACATAGGTACAACTACTCATGCTCAAGAGATAAGAAAGCTCCATATACCTCTTCGGTCAATCCACTTGCTAAGCCCAAAATACCGCACGTAATATGTCAACCTATAATGACCATAATACGTTTATTAACCTCTAATTTTAATGTAGACATTTCCAAGTTCAAAGTTACTAATTCCTAGGGAAAATTGGGCAGCATTTCCTTTGTTTCTACATACTTGCCACCTTTTCAAGGCCGAATTCAACATCCAAACGCCACATTTAAGGCCCAACAATCCAAACATTTCAAAGGGGATTACACACCTAAACTTGGGTGTGTAAAATTCTGCCCCAAAGGTACAATAATTAACTTAACAAGTCTAAGGTAGTTTTTAGGCTACAACATGCTCACATAATCTTCTTAACCAATTCTTTCACATCCAAACCATATTTCTTACATGCAATGAATCTAAGAGCATTATTTACTACTACAAGTTCCTTCTTCTTCACATGCAACATCAATAACTAGCTATAAGAGAAGAATTGTTACCTTAGAGCTTTAGCCAAAATTAGTCCAACAATTTTGCTAGCCTCTTTTCCAAGAACACCACCACAACAACCCTTACAAGCTAGCCACAGGTTTCCTTCTTGTCCTAAATTTTCAGATTTTCCTTAAGCTTTGAATTCCTCTTGGAATTCTAGAGAGAAGGGGGAGCTTTAGCTTTAGAGAGAGGTGAGAGTTTGAAGAATGACCAAGTCTTCAAGACTTGGTCAATAAGTAGTGCATGCAAAATCAGATGGGGGAGGACACTTGTCACCCACCCATGACCTCTTTTAAAACAAAACAGTGCAGAATTTCCCACTCAACTTCGCAGAACCCGCCTGCCGCTGCTCGCCTGCGGCCATGGCGCTGCAACTCCCGCCGACTCCAGACATTCCGGCCGCGACCGCTTCCTGCCGCGACGCTGCAACTTCGGGCCGAGCCCTCGATCTTTCCGGCCGCGCCCCGTGGCTCCCGCTCAAACACCTTTATGTCCGTCACAGACCGAACTTGTAACTCCCATAACTTCCTACTCCGATTCCCTATCGACGAACGGTTGGTTGCGTTGGAAACTAGACTCAACGAACTACGCACTAGGCCTTTGAAACACCTAGGAACGCTCAATGTACCGGGTCATAACTCGCCCCAAAGTTGACTAAAACCCATCCGAAACAATCCGTCAACTTATCTTTCGAAAATTTTAAATCTTACTCCTTTCGTACGCTCTCATACGCATGGCCAGAACTACGGGGTATAACAAGGGTCCTACACCTGCAGATCACCAAATCACAGACCTAAACTCGCAGATGAACGCAGCCTCCAAGGAGGTCAAGACAAGAATGTACCAAGTATGTGAAACAGTAAAATACTGTAATGAAATCATAACAGTCTAAACAAAACAGGAGACATGTATGATAGCCAACCTACAATACACAATACATAAGCAGTCATATCAAGTCAGGGACGCATGCCCTCAAAGTCATTACTCAAATATAACCATGGGTCTCACGCCCATAATATCAATCATTCCCGTGGAATCCTTCCTCACTGCCGGCAGTCCATGATATAATATAACATCAGTAAGCACACTGAACCTTACAATCATGAGAGTAATGCAATCCATTTTTATCTTTTAAGTTATGACTTTAACAATGAGAATTTCTGTTCCACTTTAATTCATAACCACACTGCACCCTTTCATTAGTAAAACTCTGGCGGGCTACAACTCAAGAAATCTCGTAGCCTCAAACTATTCGCCTCTGCACTACGGTGCGATCGAGTCGAGCCGAACTGCCGTGATCCACCTCTCTCTCGACGGGCCACAACTTTAGCCAATAGTCGGCATCTCCTTGTACTTAACCTCCGCCCAGCCGTGGGGATGCGAGGTGTGGTACTGTGGTCTCGCTGGGCCAAGGCGCCATAGAACTCGCTGCCTCGTATAGATCGGCCTCGAGCCCTCGTAACTCGGGTGTCTCGCTAGCGCTCCTGGCCGCTTGCCTTCTTCGGGCCCGGGTTGCCTTA
Organism: Przewalskia tangutica; assembly: GCA_029844215.1. Classification (NCBI taxonomy): domain Eukaryota; kingdom Viridiplantae; phylum Streptophyta; class Magnoliopsida; order Solanales; family Solanaceae; genus Przewalskia; species Przewalskia tangutica. The sequence continues at coordinate 9,080,385 of CM056733.1, read as the reverse complement.
CGTGGAGGCATAATCAGCATAGAAAGGAATACGTTAGAGGGGTCCAACCTATAACACGCCTCTAAAGCACGATCTCGTAATGAGAAGAATGGAAACCAATCCTAAATATCCTATAGCCTCGACATTGGTGTGGTGCACAACACACCGATAATCAAGACTTACTAGATACGGTTCAGACACTTTCCGAGGATTAATCGCTCGATACCACTTTTGTCACGACTGCCCGGCCCGTGATCGGTGCCTTACCGGCACCCAAGTAGTCATACATCGAGTAACCAATGGAATATAAAACAAGACAGAAACAATTTATAAAATAAGACATACGCTTTATCTCGATGAAAAGCTTGCCTTTCGCATAATATACATAACTCAAGTTTTGCGCTACATCCCAACTGCATAATAGTACTACTGCACTTCTAAGGAAGTAACAACTATATGGACAGGTTCCGCCATACCTCGATCAGCATAAAACTATCTACAATACAGGAGATCATACCCAAAAGTAGAGCCTCCGAGAAGATGAGCTCCCGACACCAACGCAAAGATCCTAAGGATGTGGATCTAGCACTGCCGCCCTTACCGCGGCATTTAACGCACTCCGGGCGAGGTCAAGATAACAGTACCAAGTATGTGAAACTATAAAGTCCTTAAAATGAACTCAATGTATTTAAAACCTGTTCTCAAATACAATCCGTTCAATTGCACATATTGCCACATCACAAACAACAACAAGAATAGGAAAATCAGAATGTGTCTATTCTAGGCCGCGAATGATCAAGCAAGGCCAATCGCCCATAGTATCATTCTGCGTGCCTAGTCCTCGACTTCCGCACTCGCATAGTCCCACATGCACTGCATGAGATATTTCTCGCATCGGGGCAGCTAACCCCAGATCCGCCTAGGCTCCCGCACTCGCATAGCCTCAAAAGACCGCATAGTCTCAACAGATCGGACAGTGAGTCCCCGTGATCAGCAAACGCCTGAATGATCAACTCGAGCATACCGCTGCCCGCATAGTCTCACAGACCGCATAAAGCCGATAGACCCGCATCAAGGGCAAGCCCTCGTATAACAAATGGCGGGTAGGTGATACAATAATAAAGATACAATGGACTTACCTGCTAGCAACGTAAGCACAGCAAGAATGACCCTTTACACAAAGATTACAAGACACTAACACAGTAGCATCATAACATGTCTACTTATCAAACAATCTTACTACACTTAACAGTAAATCAATACAAGGCTTTTATAAACAAAACAAGTAAACAGCCTTTTATCTTCTTAAGTTGTTATACCTAACTTCCCATAAAGCCAAGATAACTCTTACGCTTTTGTTTTAAAACCAAATATTTATCTTCCGTTAAAAATGATTCAAGATTCTTTGAAATGTTTTCGCTTCTTTGTTATTCAAAGCTAGTGAGGCATCGTAAGTATTATTCAGCTTAAGCCAGGCATCGCCATAAGTATTATTCAGCTTAAGTCAAAGACATTGCCGTAGTTATTATTCGCTTAACACACGTACGCCTACCGCATACTATATATTGTAAAATATCATGCTTTAGGAAGAATCACATACCTTCTCAAATAAAACCACCGCCAAGTCAATATGTCGCACAGCAGAGTCACCATAATAGTCACAGATATCTATCAAAGACTACTCCGAGGGTCATTCTAAACAGGGGTTCATAATTCTACTGAAAGTCGGGCAAAGACAACCCTACCCGGTGAGCTATGTAAGTTCATCGTGAAAACAATCCCATGTGAGTACAGCTCAATTATTCTTCTTTAAACCCTTCTACCGTGATAATACTCAATTCTATTCTGTGATATTCTTTAAGTATCTAATACTTATTCTAATACTACAACAAAGAAGTATTCTCTAATTCAAAAGAGGGTTAGGATTAGTTACCTCGGTAAGCCCAATAATATCCTAGATAAAGTCGCACTGAGCAAGGTTTAGCTCCTAAGTTGTACGCTCCAGAGTCTAAGAAACCTTAGAAGTTCTTCACAACTTCTACTAAGGACTAAGGGATTTGGGCTAGGTATTTTGGGCATTATAACGATACTAGAAGACAACTTTTCTACCAAGGGAGGGGGTAGATTTCGGCTAGGCTAGGGGTAGGCTCTCGGCCACACTACACAAGGAGGGAAGAGGTGTTGACGAAAAGCTTAAGGGAGAGGAGAGGATTTTAGACTTGAAGATAACTTTGTGGATGAATAACTCTTCATCTCTAAGGGGGTATTTATAGCTCAAGCCTTGGCCAACCAATGGCCAAGATGAAGACAAGTGCAAGGCAAGTGTAGGGTGAGGATTAACTAAACACAAATATCCTACCAACCTTGATTTGTGCACAAGGCACAAAAACGTGCCTTGGCTCTCCAATTTCGGCCCATGGACGATCAAGTCCACCAATGGAGGGTGCCAAGTGTTGCCCTCCCGCTGGTCCAAAATGTTTCGCCTCTCAAAAATCCGCAAAATTAGTAATGGCATAGCCGAATTTTCCCACAAAGTTGTGGAAACGCTTCGCCTGAAAACGATTCTTTGCGTAGTCAGGTACAAAAACGCCCAAGGCTAACTTTAAAGCCAACTTTAGACGTATTCCCTTACGCATATACTGAAATACGGTATAACATTCTCCTCCTTATAAACATTCGTCCCGAATGTTCCTTCTCAAGACGCTTATCAAGAAGCTTAAACAGCTTAGCAAATGCCACACACGCCACAAAACAACACTTAGGCATAAATGATAATGGAAATTTACAAGTAGGAAAGTGAATTACCCGAGGTGTGGGAATAGGTGAGGATACTTCTGTCTCATGTCCTCCTCGGCTTCCCACGCCATTTCCTCTCGAGCTCGCTCGCCACAAGACTTTGACGGCCACGCCCTTCGTCCGCAGACGCCTAACTCGACGATCGACTATCGCTATGGGAATCTCTCATACGATAACCCGCGTCACCGACATCGCCAATCGGGTGTACCCTAGATGGATCCCCGATACATCTCTCAAAGATAGATACGTGAAACACGGATGCACCGCTCCAGATCGGACGGCAGATTCAACTCAGAGGCAACCTTGCTTACCTCGCGACAATAAACGCCCAACGTACCTTGGGCCGAGTTTCCTTCTTCCCGAATCTCATCACACCCTTCATGGGTGACACCTTTAGAAAACCCAATCATCTATCGCGAACCTGCATGCCGACGACGATGATCTCGCATACGACTTCGCCGACTCGAGCCGCCAATAGTCGCCTCGGATAAGCTTCACCTTATCCATCGCTCGCCGCACCAACCGTCCCACTAGCCGCACTCTCGCCACATCGAACCAACCTATAGGCGACCGCACTTCCTCCCATACAAGGCCTCATAAGGCGCCATCCGAATACCGGAGTGGTAGCTATTATTATACGCAAACTCAACTAGAGGCAAATGATCCTCCCAACTACCATCGGTCAATAACACAAGCTCGCAGATATCCTCAAGAGTTCGGATAAGGCGCTCGCCTCGCCCGTCTCGTGGATGAAATGCAAGATTGTGCTCACCAAGGCCCCTAAACCTCTCGAAGGACTCTGGTTAGCCAGAACCGGGCTCTCCGTCTGATATGATCGAGGTAGGGACTCACGCACCGACGATCTCTGATGTAAAGTCCGCATAATCTCACCAAAAGTCGCCCCGACGGAAGAAAGTGGGCTGATTTCACACGCCGACGATAACCCATATAGAATCATGTCTCTCCGAAAGCGAGGTAATCCCGTGATGGTCCATGTTGATTACCTCCCACTTCCGTGTCGATCTCAATCGTCAGAATAAACCACCGTGCCTCCGTGCTCTACCTTCACCGACAACACGCATCGAGCTACGAACTCGCAACGCCCTCTTCAAGCCATCCCACCAATACACGATCTAAGGTCGTGGTACATCTTGGTCGACTGACGGATAGAGTAACGCGCTACCGTACTTCCCAAGAACTCCGCCAAGTCTCAAACATCCGAACACATACCGCTTCAAACCTTAGCACCCCATCGTGCTACTCAAAAGCGACCCTTGCCTCACGTAAGAGTCAGACACGATATCGAATCAAAGCGGATCTCGAATCAAGGCTCTTCACCTCCTCAACGATGGAAGACTCGCAACCTCACGAACTCTAACCCCACCGCTATCGTAATCAATCAAACGGACACCAAGGCTCGCTAATCGATGCAAATCACGAACCATGTCCTCCTCTCTAGCCGCACATCCGATAGGCTCCCATCGACCTACGACTAAGAGCATCCGCCACAACATCGCCTTCCCCGTGGTACAGATATCAACATCGTAATCCTTAAGCAACTCTAACCACCGCCTCGCCGCAAGTTCAGCTCCTCCGGTCAAGATATACCGAGGCTCTTGTGGTCTCAGATAAATATCCACGTGAACCCCATACAAATAGTGCCTCCATCTTCAAAGCGTGAATCACTACCGCTAACTCCAAATCACGCGGGTAGTTCCTCCGTGTTTCTTCACCGCCGATGCATATGCTATAACCCCGCCATGTCAGATCAACACACATCCCAACCCGATGCCCGACGATCACAATACACGACATAACCATCCGACCTCCGAAGAGTAAGAACGGGGCGCTGCCGCCTCTTTCAACAATCGAAACCTCGCCACAAGCATCACCCATCAAACTGGCCGCTTTCCGAGTCACCCTAGTCAACGGTGCGTAGATAAGCAAACTTCTCCACGAACCGCCGATAATATCCTCGCAAGGCCCGTAAAATCGCGAACCTCTGCGGAGTAAGAGGTTCAGGCCAAGTCCCGATCGCCGATCTTCGCCGATTCACTGAATGCCATCACCCATAATATGCCCAAGAAACGCCATCAAGTCAACCAAAACTCACATTTGGAAAACTTGGCGCATAATCACAAGGTCTCCGAGAATCACAAGACAAATTTCAAATGCTCCGCATGCTCCTCGCCTCCGAGCGAATAAACCAAGATATCATCAATGAACACTATCACAAACGTGTCCAAAATGGTTTGAACACTCGCTCATCAAATCCATGAATACCACGAGCATCGTCAACCCAAAAGACATGACCAACTCATAATGCCCGCATCGTCCCGAATGCGCTCCTAGTGGACATCCACCTCTCGACTCGCACTGATGATAGCCCGATCGCAGATCAATCTCGAGAAACATCTCGCACTCGCAACCGGGTCGAACAAATCATCAATCCCGGGAAGGGGGTATTCGTTTAATGGTCACCTTGTTCACCGTCAGAATCAACACACATGCGCAGCTGGCCCCGCCCTTCTTCTTCACGAACAATACCGCGCTTCCTGTGAGAAACACTAGGCCCGGATGAAGCCCTTTCTCCAAAGAAATCTCTAAGCCGATCCTTCAACTCTCTCAACTCGGCAGTGCCATTCTCAGATGGCGAATGGAAATAGGCCGAGTGTCCGCAATATGTCAATACAAACTCAATCTCCTCTCGTGAGGGATACCCGAGGTCATCCGAAACACGCCCGGGAACTCGTGACCATCGAATCGATCAAAATCTGTACCGCAGCCTTCAGATCAAACACCCGAACGAGATGGTAGATATACCCTTCTCGCACTATCTTCCTAGCCTTGAGGTAGGAAATAAACCTACCTCTACGATACCGCGTTCTCCCACTCAACAACCGGCCTCAGAAATCGAACTGCATTACTCTCTCTCAGCCTACATTGGCGTAGCAAGAAGCTAGCCAATCCATCCCCATAATCACGCCGGTCAATCATCTCCAACTCTATCAAGTCGGCCAGTGGTCCGACGATCAGAATGGTCACAGACAAGCTCTATATACCCGCCGAGCTACCACCGAATCACCCATCGCGTAGCTACCTCGAAAGTGGTCTATGGACTCGTGCTCTATCCCTATCCTACTAGCAACAAGGGAGATATATAGACAGAGTAACCCGATCTATCAAAGCATACACATCAAACCTGAACCGATAAGGTACCGTGATTTACATCGTGAGGCCTCCCGATCCCGCTTACCGGACAAAGCATATACGCGCTCGAGGACCGCTAGAATCGGGACTCGCGCACGACCGCCGCGACCCGCTGATCCACGTGTACCTTGCCCTCCGGGCGAGTAATCGCTTGGGATGAAGAAGCGCAATGCACTCGTAGCCGAGCCCTACCACCGCGCCGGCCTGACAACTCGCAAAGTGACCTCGCCGCCACAAGTATAGCAAGCTCCCGAGTACGCCCTAATGGTATTCGCCACAACGCACACCGAGCAGACTTCAACGGTTAGCACCTCGCTACTCGAAATCAAGTCCCGGGCCCCGACCGCCTCCGATCGCCTGGGCCAAAATGAGGTAGAGCGCTCATACCGGCCGTGGTGCACCGACTTCGCCGACGCCACCCCGAGGACCACCAAAAGAACCGCCGCTCGCCTTCTTCTCGCTGCCGATATCGCTTACCCGCGTCTCTACGCCTCACAACCCAAAGTGCACGAGCTCGCATACGGTTATGTCCATGCTCGGGAAGGGACACACCCGCACAAGACTCGCCATGTAATCATCTAGCCCAGTGACATAGCGATGCACTCGCCCTCCATCTCGCTACAAAGGCAGTGGACATATCGAGCCAAAGAATCAAACTCGACATTGTACTCCTCACCAAGGCCCTCCCCGCCTCAAAGAATAAGAATCTATCACCGTGCCTCCTCATCCGCGGAGGCAAGAAGTGTGTGAGAAAAGCCTCAAAACTCATCCCATACCGCTGAGGTGCATGCTCTCCCGAAAGCTCCTATGAATCAAACCAATCGATCATGTATCACGCACTGATGCGAACCGAATGTCACAAATTTCGCCTTCAAGCCCCGATCACCCGTGATAATCCTTCGCAATGATTTGATGAACTCCTCGCGATCATCCTCCGCCGACCAGAAACTCGCGGGCTACAACTCAAGAAATCTCGAGCCTCAAACTATTCGCCTCGGTGCACTACGGTGCGACCGAGCCGAGCCGAACTGCCGTGATCCAGCCTTCTCTCAGATCGGGCCACAACTTTAGCCAATAGTCGGCCATCTCTCAGACTTCCTAACCTCCGCCCCAGCCGCGGGATGCGAGGCGTGGTACTGTGGTCTCGCTGGGCCAAGGCCATAGAACTCGCTGCCTCGTATAGATCGGGCCTCGAGCCTCAGAACTCGTGTCTCGCTAGCGCCTCCTACGCTTTGCCTTCTGGGCCCGGTTGCCTTACGTGAGGCATAATCACATAGAAAGGAATACGTTAGAGGGTCCAACCTATAACACACTCTAAAGCACGATCTCGTAATGAGAAGAATGGAAACCAATCCTAAATATCCTATAGCCTCCTCGACATTAGTGTGGTGCACAACACACCGATAATCAAGACTTACTAGATACGGCCTCAGACACTTTCCGAGGATTAATCGCTCGATACCACTTTTGTCACGACTGCCCGGTTCGTGGATCGTGCCTTACCGGCACCCAAGTAGTCATACATCGAGTAACCAATGGAATATAAAACAAGACAGAAACAATTTATAAAATAAGACATACGCTTTATCTCGATGAAAAGCTTGCCTTTCAAGATAATATAAATAACTCAAGTTTTGCGCTACATCCCAACTGCATAATAGTACTACTGCACTTAAGGAAGTAACAACTATGGCGACAGTGGCCCGCCATACCCCGATCGCATAAAACTATCTACAATACAGTGAGATCATACCCAAAAGCAGAGCCTCCTAGAAGATGAGCTCCCGACACCAACGCAAAGATCCTAAGGATGTGGATCTAGCACCGCTGCCTCTTACCGCAGATGAACGCAGCCTCAAGGAGGTCAAGATAACAGTACCAAGTATGTGAAACTATAAAGTACTTAAAATGAAATCAAAGTATTTAAAACCTTTTCACAAATACAATCGCTCAATTGCACATAGTGCCACATCACAAACAACAACAAGAATAGGAAAATCAGAATGTGTCTATTCTAGGCCGCGAATGATCAAGCAAGGCCAATCGCCCATAGTATCATTCTCGCGTGCCTAGTCCTCGACTTCCGCACTCGCATAGTCCCACACTGCACCGCATGAGATATTTCGATCGGGGCAGCTAACCCCAGATCCGCCTAGGCTCCCGCACCCGCATAGCCTCAAAAAGACCGCATAGTCTCAACATCGCATAGTGAGTCCTCGATCAAAGCAAACGCCCGAATGATCAACTCGAGCATACCGCCGCTCCGCATAGTCTCACAGATCGCATAGCCGATAGACTCGCATCAAGCGGGCAAGCCTCGTATAATAAATAAGGGGTAGGTGATACAATAACAAAGACAATGGACTTACCGGTTAGCAACGTAAGCACAAAGCAAGAATGACCCTCTTACACAAAGATTACAAGACACTAACACAGTAGCATCATAACATGTCTACTTATCAAACAATCTTACTACACTTAATGTAAATCAATACAAGGCTTTTATAAACAAAACAAGTAAATAGCCTTTTTATCTTCTTAAGTCATATACCTAACTTCCCATAAAGCCAAGATAACTCTTACGCTTTTGTTTTAAAACCAAATATTTATCTTCGTTAAAAATGATTCAGATTCTTTTGAAATGTTTTCGCTTCTTTGTTATTCAGATTAAGCCAGAGGCATTGCCGTAAGTATTATTCAGCTTAAGCCACAGGCATTGCCATAAGTATTATTCAGCTTAAGTCAAAGACATTGCCGTAGTTATTATTCGCTTAACACACGTACGCCTACCGCACTATATATTGTAAAATATCATGCTTTAGGAAGAATCACATACCTTCTCAAAAACCACCGCCAAGTCAATATGTCGCAAGCAGAGTCACCATAATAGTCACAGATATCTATCAAAGACTACTCGAGGGTCATTCTAAACAGGGGTTCATAATTCTACTGAAAGTCGGGCAAAGACAACCCTACCCTGAGCTATGTAAGTTCATCGTGGAAAACAAATTCTATGTGAGTACAGCTCAATTATTCTTCTTTAAACCCTTCTATCGTGATAACAGCTCAATTCTATTCTGTGATATTCTTTTAAGTATCTAATACTTATTCTAATACTACAACAAAGAAGTATTCTCTAATTCAAAAGAGGTTAGGATTAGTTACCCGGTAAGCCCAATAATATCCTAGATAAAGTCGCACTGAGCAAGGTTTAGCTCCTAAGTTGTACGCTCCCAGAGTCTAAGAAACCTTAGAAGTTCTTCACAACTTCTACTAAGGACTAAGGGATTTGGGCTGTGGTATTTTGGGCATTATAACGATACTAGAAGACAACTTTTCTACCAAGGGAGGGGTAGATTTCGGCTAGGCTGTGGGGGTAGGCTCTCGCCACACTACACAGGAGGGAAGAGGTGTTGACGAAAGGCTTAAGGGAGAGGAGAGGATTTTTAGACTTGGAAGATAACTTTGTGGATGAATAACTCTTCATCTCTAAGGGGGTATTTATAGCTCAAGCCTTGGCCAACCAATGGCCAAGATGAAGACAAGTGCAAGGCAAGTGTAGGTGAGGATTAACTAAACACAAATATCCTACCAACCTCGATTGTGCACAAGGCACAAAAACGCGTGCCTTGGCTCTCCAATTTCGCCCATGGGCGATTCAAGTCCACCAATGGGAGGTGCCAGTGTTGCCCTCCGTTGGTCCAAAATGTTTCGCCTCTAAAAATCCGCAAAAATTAGTAATGGCATAGCCGGAATTTTCCCTACGAAAGCCGTGGGAAACGCTTTCGGAAACGATTCTTTAAGCGAGTTGTGTACAAAAAAAACGTCCAAGGCTAACTTTAAAGCCAAACTTTTTGTACGTATTCCCTTACGTACATACTCTGGAAATACGGGGTATAACAACAGGTATATCTCGATTCTTTTGAATCTCACGTGCATTGTTAGATTCAGATTTTGCCCTAGCATATATGTTTTCCCTGTATGGCTAGCAGTTATAAGTGATAGTGCCCCAGAGGTAGGAATACTTTGATTAGTAATGTGAAAAGTAAGAATATTGACAAGAATGATAAGTGAACTGAGACTATAGTTGTGTAGAGTTCACAAGTTGTAATTGCCTCATGACAGTGTAAGACCAATAGGGAAGATTGTTCAGTAGAAATACTTTGGCTTATGTGACGAACCTCTAGTGAATAGGGGATAGGGTAAGTACCTTGAGATAAGAGAGATTTATTTCGCACTAAGAACGAGAAGTTAAGTGTGACGAAGTCGGGTTATGGACTCATTTCGAGTCACCGATAGTATGGAATGGGGTGATGTCGCTTAGAAATGGTCCCGCATGTGATAGGGTCACGGCGATGCCAGTGCCCAAGTCTAGTTGATTGTTGTACGAGTTCGTGGACGTTGCTCCACCGGAACTAGGTCGTAAGGACCAAGAAGAGCCTTAACGGGAATGTAAGTAACTATATGGCCAAGTTTGGATAGTAACTCCAAGGATTGGAGAATAGAAACAATATTTGAGATTTTGTACGTGTACTAGATGAGTTTGAAAGTACGAGAAAGTATGACTAGTAAGGAAAGAAAGGAACCTCTATGGATCCTGTTTGGCGAGATCAGAACCTTCGAGTTTTGTGAGAAGGGACCACGGACGGAAGGTCCATTGTTATGTTTACGTATGTTATGTGGTGGCCATGTGTGGCATCGTTGGTCTTGTGCATTTGATTGATAGGCATAGTATAGAGATTGTGCCGGAGTGTGTATAGCGTGACAACCGACTAAGAACATTCGGGGACGAATGTTTCTAAGGGGGGAATAATGTTACACCCCGTAAGTCCAGGACATGTATAAGAGAATGTACGTAAGGAAACAAGACTTGGAAATTAGTACGAAAGGAAGAATGGTTTTTCCGACGGAAAATCTTTCGGACGTCGGAAAGGAAAAATGTTCGTTGTTGAGAATTGGATTCTCAAAATGTATTATTTGAAGAGTATGGAACTTATTAATATTATGGAAATTTATTTTTACGGATTTGGTCACGTGGGGCCCACCCGAGGAATTTTACGTTTGTGGGGCCCACGAGGGTTACGGAATTTTATGGACGAATGAGAGGGCGACACGTGGCACCCCCACATGGCTTGGTCGAAATTTATGCAAGGGTTTAATGGTCATTGACCATCTTGGAAGATAAGTCTTGCAAGCTTGATATTATTGACAAGTCAACTTGTCCACCTAGGCTTCGATCCAAGTGAAACTCATCCTAACCTCACATTTGTTTAAGTCTAAGCCTCCATCAGTGTTATAAGTATACTACTAGTAGCAAGACTTGGCATTTTACACTTAGAAAAATTTGAGAACCTTGTGCTAGCTTGAAGAAGTTTCCTGCTCACAATAGTCCCACACAAAAATTTGTAGTTTTGATCCATTAGCCACAAGACTTTAACCCAATGTCCCTTAGGGTATTGTAAGGATATCTCAATAGAAAAATTTCGAAAACGCATTTTTACGTTAGTCGCAAGGCGAAACTAAGGGAGTTCTTCAACTTTGAAGTTGGAACTTGAAGATGGGTTCTTCATAGGCCTCTGAGTGCTTGAGCGATTGGAACCTAAGGAAAGGAGCTAAGAATTTGCTAAGCGCGACTTTGAAATCTTGGAAATTTTAAGGGCTTGGAAAGGTATAAATTTTGTCGCTTTAGCAATTAAGTTTACTTATTGATTGTAGCTTTGGATATTGCAAGCATGAGTTAATTATTATGTAGTTGGATATGTTTATCGGCTATTGAACCCTAATCCGGAAACTAGCATGTTTAGCCTTAAGTTTGGAAATTCAAGTTGATTATTCGCTTAAGTCGCCGCATGTTGTAGGAAGGAAATTGTAGTTGTTGAAGTTGTGTATGACTATATAACATGTTAGACCCTAGAACTTGGAATTTGAAGAGGATTGGAAAAGACTTTGAATTGTTAGTATGTAGTCGTCGAGAATGGCTTGAGTTTTAAGCTATTTTGTATGAATTGTGCGGAATTTTACACGTATTGTTAGCGTGTAATCCCTTTGTTTGGTTGTTGTTTGGAGCCTTAAATGTGGCTTGTTGGTTATTGTATTCGGCCTTGAAAAAGGTGGCAAAGTGAGTAGAAACAAAGGAAGTGCTGCCCGATTTTCCGTAGAATTAGAGACCAAATACTTAGTATTATTCTACGTTGAGACTAGAAGTTGATAGTCTTGTTGTGACCATTATAGGTTGACACTTCTACGTACGGCGTATTCGGCTTAGCTTGTGGATTTTAGCCGAAAAGGTATGTGAACTATCTCCTCTTCTAGCATGATTCCGTAAGATAAAGAAAGTAGGTTCTACTCCTAAAATGATCCATTCCTCGTTGTATTTGGATTGCCTAAAATAGAATTTGTTCTATGTATTTCCTTGAGTGTACTTTGATGTTTGGATTGTAAGTTGTAGAATCCATTTTCTTGATGAAGTTTGGATTCTTAAAAGTGAAGGTATTTTTACTTAAAGTACATTTAGTCTTAAAAGGAAGTGATTTCCAAATCTTTTGGCTAGTGCCTTAGTTCTAAAACCTAAAGGTCATTATAGTGACTTTAGGGGAGTCAAAGGAGTGATTTACTTATTTGATTTAAAAGAGGAGAAATGACATGATTTAAGAGAAGTAACTTGTGTTAAGGGTGAAGTTACTTGAGGTTTAAAAAGTAGAAGAAAACTTGTTTTCTAACTATTAAGAGACTTGGAGTATTTTGAAAGTTAAGAACTTTATTTGTAAGTATGTGATACTTGGTTTTAATAGTATAAGTCTCTTGGTCATCAAGGAATGGATATGTCTAAAATCATAAAGGGTTATAACGGCTTTATGGGAAGTTGGTTATAACGGCTTTATGAAAGATTTAGAAAGTTGTCTATTTTGATAAAAGGGCATAAGTTGCCAAGATTGTGAAAATTTGGAGTTACTTGATTTCAAGACTTGAAATGAGTTTTCTAAAAGTGTAGTAACTTACTTTGAAAAATAGACACGCTGATACTACGGTGTTAGTATCTTGGGGCTTTACATAGAAAGGAGTCTTTTATAAAAGAATGTACGTACGTAGTACTTTGGCTTGATAAATTGAGAATTTGTCTAAGTGTGCCTTGATAAGTACTTTGACTTGTTAAAAGAGAATTATTCTATGTATGCCTTGATTAGTACTTTGGCTTGATAAATTGAGAATTTATTCTAATTGTGCCCTGATAAGTACTTTGGCTTGTTAAATGAGAATTTATCCTATGTGTGCCTTGATAAGTACTTTGGCTTGTTAATTGAGAACTTGCCTATATGTGCCGGTAATAGCCTTTGAGTGCAAGTATTATGTTTTATTAAGTTGCCGCGACTCTCGGTTGAAGCGGTCTACCGTCTTGTTGTAAGTTACCGACGCATCGGTGATGTGGGATTCCACGCATGCTTCCGTTACTTGTAGTACTGGGTTAAATTCTGATTTTTTTATGTACATGGTAGTGCTTATGTCTTGTTGATGGTCGGTCGAGATAGGTAAGAGTATGAGCAGGGGTAAACCCCAAGACGCTGCACCACCTTCTCCAGGTAAGAGTATAAGTGAGGGTAAACCCCAAGACGCTGCATCACCGCTTTATGTGTTGTTTGACGGCCGTTGAGATAGGTAAGAGTATAAATGAGGGCAAGCCCCAAGACGTTATACCACCTTCTCTGGTAAGAGTATAAATGGCGGCAAGCCCCAAGACGTTATACCCCGCTTACCACCTCCTTCGTGGTCGAGTATAAATGAGGTAAACCCCAAGACGTTATACCACTTGTTCGCTTGCCTACTGCCCGTGACAGCTTTTAGAACACAGTGGGACTTGGTGTTCATGTATGCCTATTGGTGCTATGTTATATCATGGATCGCCGGCGGTGAGGAAGGATTCCACCGCATGATTGATATTATGGCGTGAGACCCATAGTTATATTTGAGTAGTGACTTTGAGGGCTGCGCCCCCGACTTGATATGACCGCTATGTATCAGGTAATCGTAGGTTGGCTATCATACATGTCTCCTGCTTTGTTTAGATCGTTATGATTTTATTACGCATTTCATCGCTCACATACTTGGTACATTCTTCGCATCGACTCCTTCGGGGCCGCTCATGCCGCAGTTTAGGTACGCTGCTTGGTGATCGGCAGTGTGTAGATCCTCGCCGTGGTTTTGGATAGCTCTCCGCCCTGTGAGTTTATCTTTTGGTATATATCCTTCAAGCATGTGCTTTGTACGCTTTTGGGTACGGGCCTTGTCCCGTCATATTTCGCTTTAACTCCTGCAGGTCCGTATTCATATGTGGGATTGGACTCGTGTGCGGTGTAATGTCTTTTGTTTATGTATATGATATGGCAGCCTAGTCGGCTTTGCCTTGTACGACGCTGGTTTTAAAAGAAAAAATATGAGCTGTTATTAATTTCGCAATATACTTAGTTGTTAAGGTATCGGGTGCCTGTAGGGCACCGCCACGCCCGGTTCGGGGTGTGACAAGGTTCTCCATACCCTCGAATGTAAGTACTACAACGACAGGACTATACCCAAGATAAGCCTCCGAGAAATGGAGCTTCCCAAAACGTCGAATCGTGATCCTCGTGAGCCAAGATCGACGATCGCGTATTTCTACCGCGGCATGAACGCAGCTCGGGCGAGGTCGATAACAGTACCAAGTATGTGAAATCAAAATATCAGAAATGAAATCATAACATCTATATAAAATGTAAGACATATATGATAACCAATTTACGATTTATACACAATATGTAAGCAAATATGTCAAGTCGTGACTCACGCCCTTAAAGTCATTACTCAAATATAACCATGGGTCTCATGCCCACAATATCAATCATGCCCGTGGAATTCCTTCCTCACTGCCGGCAGTCCATGATATAAAATCACCAAGGAATACATATGAACACCAGGTCCCACCTGTGTCATAATAAAACCGTACGGGGTAAGTACGAAGGCATAGCCGACTACTAAAACCCACAATACCAATAATGCTATAAAACTGTATCATGAGGTCTTTCTAGACCGCACCACATGATCGAAGCTGGCCACTCGCCCTCAGTATCAATGTGCGCGTCTAATCCTGGAACTTACCGCAGCTCCGCATAGGTCACACACAGACCCGCATGAGGTATTCCTCGCATCGGGGGTAGCTAACCCGCGGTACCCTCCTGGACTCCCGCTGTCCGCATAGTCACATAGACCGCATAGTCACACAGACCGCATAAGGCATCCCTCGCATCGGGATAATACACCCGGAATGATCAATCCTGGAACTCCCGCAGCTCCGCATAGTCACACACACCGCATAGGCCGTATAGACCTGCATCGAGGGTGGCAAGTCCTCGGTATCATAACAAGTCAGGGGGGTATGTGATATAATAACAGTACAACGGGCTTATCGTTTAACAACGCAAGCACAACAAGAATAACCCCCTCACACAAACATCACAAGACACTAACACACGTAGCATCGTAACATGTTTACTTATCAAACCATCTTACTACACTTTCCAGAAATCAATACAAGATTTTCATAAACAAATAAGTAAACAGTTCCTTCTATCTTCCTTAAGTCGTTATACCTAACTTTCCATAAAGCTAGTATAACACTTAAGCTTTTAAACCCAAGTATTTCTTTTCTTTCAAAAATGGTTAATAACTCTTTTGAAATACTTCCAGATTCTTATTATTTAAAACTCAAGTCAAAAGACATCAAAGTAAAACCAAAACAATTTCCATACCTTCTTTTAAAACAAAGGCACTTTTCCTTTAAAAGTCAAGTAGCAATATACTTTTTAAACCAAGTGTCTTACTCTTTTAAAAACAAGTAACCTATACCTGTAAATCAAGTTACTTCTCCTTTCCCAAAATCAAGTTGTTTATAAGTCAAGTTATCATTTTAAATCCAATGATAAAACCATTCTTATTTTCGAAATCAAGATAACTTTATTCTTTAAAAGACCACACACCCATTACTCATGAGTGAGGTTTTACAACTTCTTAACCTAATTCAAGTCCTTAATATTTCATAACAAGTCACTTAACTTTGAAATCAAGTCAAGGATACAAAAGGAAAGTCAAATTCATTTAAACACATGTGCGTCTATCGCACTAAATATATTTCACAAATATCATGCTAGAAAGGATAGGAAGAGGTTCACATACCTCGCGACGATTATCAACAATTAGCAAAACGCTCCAAAGTACTCTAACCTTGCTCGCCTTTTCCACCCTTCAAGTAGAATACGCTACCCGTAGTACTTCAACCTATAAAGGCCACAAAACGTCTATCAACCTCTAGATCTCTTTCGTAGAATAATTCTAGATACAAGATTC
This sequence comes from Przewalskia tangutica, assembly GCA_029844215.1. Taxonomy (NCBI): domain Eukaryota; kingdom Viridiplantae; phylum Streptophyta; class Magnoliopsida; order Solanales; family Solanaceae; genus Przewalskia; species Przewalskia tangutica. The sequence continues at coordinate 9,064,029 of CM056733.1, read as the reverse complement.
CTTATTCTACGGAAAATTCGCAAAGACCTCCCGCAACCACATAAATCTCCTCCTCTAACGAGGCCTGCTACCAAACCAACAATCCCAGGGGGGGTTACATGTCTAATCGGACGTGTACAATTCTACTCCACAATAATACTACAAGTTCATCAGAAATACAAATTCTATGTAAATACAGTTCAATTCTTATCCATATTCATTCTACATGTAGTATACTCAATTATACATTACAACAACATGTAATTTCCAATTACAATAGGGGGTAAAGATCATTACCTCGATAAACCCAAAATTATCCAAGTTTTATAAGTCGATCCTGAGCAACATTTAGCTCCACTTCCTTACGCTCCAACCCGCTCCAAGCAACCCTTAGAAGTTTCTAAACAACTTTTCTTAACACTTCAACTCCAAAAAGTGAAGAACACTTAGGCTTGTTCTTGACATGCTCTCGCCCAAGGGGGTAATTTAGGGGCTAGGGTGTGAAATCTTTTCTAACTTTTGGTTACTAATCTTCCTAATACACTAAGGAAGAACACTTAAAACTTTTAGAATTTTTGGACAACAATTTGGTCAAGAACTTAGCTAAAAACCGAGAGCACTCACTAAAGGGGAGGGAGTATTTTCAAGCTTGGAAATCTCTAATTGTGGATGAAGTCTTGCAAGCTAAAAGGGTCTATTTATAGAACAATCAATGACCAAGATGAAAGCAAGTGTATGGTGAGGATTAGGGACAAGTGTGTGTGAGTTCTTCCAACCAAATGTCCACCACAACTTTGCGACAAGTGTCCACCACAACAATGAGACATGTGTCTCAAAAATGTCCAAGGCCACACTATTTTCGGCCATAGGGCCACATGGGGTGCCATGTGTCGCCCTCCTACTCGTCCAAAATATTTCATCTTTCGAAAATATCCGTAATGCCACAAATTTCGAAAATAAAGTGGGCCCTACAACCGTAAATTCCTCCCGCGGGCCCCACGTGACCAATTCCGGAAATAAAATTCCATAATTCTCAAATATCCCAAAAAGTCTGAATACCAAATCTGGGAATCCAATTCCCATTAACGAACCTTTTTCCTTCACAAAATTCGGAAACTTTTCCGTCGAAAAATCACATCTTTCTTCCTTTCAAATTTTAATGTCGTATTCTCGTACGTACGTCCTCGTATACATACTCTGGAACTACGGGGTGTAACAAAAACGACAAGATTTATACCTTTACAAGCCCTTAAAATTTCCAAGATTCAAAGTAGCTCCTTAGCAATTCTTAGCTCTTTTCCTTTACGCTTCAATCCTCTATTTGAAGCCCTTAAAAGTTCACAACCAACTTCTCTTCCATTTCCAATCCAAACTTGTGAAAATGACTTAGGTTTTCGCCTTGCGACTAACGTGAAAACGCCGTTTTTCGAAATCTTTCTATTGAGATATCCTTACAATACCCTTAGGGACCTTGGTTTAAAGTCTTGTGAATAATGGATCAAAACTACAAATTTTTTGTGTGGGAAAGGTGTCAAAGCCGAGAGCACACTTGCAAGAACAAAGTGTTGTGAAATAATTCTAAGTGTTGAAGAGCTAGTCTTGGACTAGTGTGGTATATATAACACAAGGAAGGGTCAAGATTATAACAAATGTGTGGCTTGGATGAAGTACACTTGGATAATAGCCAAGTGGACAAGTTGACAAGTCAACAATATCAAGCTTGAAGACTTATCATCCACAATGGTCAAATGACCATTCTAACCTTGCAAATTTCGTCCAAGACCATGTGGGGGAGGTGCCACGTGTCGCCCTCTAATTCGTCCATAAAATTCCGTAACACTCGTGGGCCCCGCAAAACGTAAAATTTCCTCGGGTGGGCCCCACGTGACCAAATCCGTAAAAATAAATCTTCATAATGTTAAAAAGTTCCATACTCTTCAAATAATGCATTTTGAGAATCCAATTCTCAACAACGAACATTTTTCCTTTCCGACGTTCGGAAGATTTTCCGTCGGATTCCTTTCGTACCAATTTCAAGTCTTGTGTTCCTTACGTACATTCTCTTAAACATGTCCTGGACTTACGGGGTGTAACAATACTGAACCTGATCACATGCATACATGCGTCTACAAAAGCCTCTAAGAATATTTGTCTGACATAATATAGTTAGGACAGTACCCTAGAATTCCTGTAACATGTACATATCATCATACTTACTCAAAAGCAGTAACTCCAAAACAAAAGTAGTGCACCAACTATAGCTGAGCTAAGAACCTACTGGTGAGGTCTTCAATCTGTCTATCTAAACCTACGAGCATGAAATCCAGCATCCTTTAACAAAAGGGACATTAGTACGAAAAATGTACAGAATATGTAAGGCAATAAAAACATAAGTAAGACATCAATGTAAAAGAGTCAAGAAGGATCAACATGTAACTCATACTTGCCACTGAGGGCCATGATATGCATAATGACTATACTTATATGTAATGCCACTTTACGGAGTTATATCATTTCATATCAAGCCACTCTTCAGGGAAATATTGATATTGTTAACTTTAACTACCAGACTGAACAATGGCAATTGCCCGACCAACCGTAGCTTGGTGGTAACTACATTACTACCCAACCGACTGAAGTCTGATGGTCGATACATATCTGCCCAATTGGCTATCTCACGGTTGTAAGCAATGGTACATAATATGCTCAACTAGCTATCGCTCGATGGTAAATGCATAACTACCCAGTCGGCTATCGATCGGCACTGAATACATGTCTGCTAAACTGGCCATCATACGGTGGCAAGTAGCGATACACAATCTTCCCAACTAGCCATAGCTTAGTGGTAATACCTATCTGTCTAACTGGTCATAGCTCAGCGGTAAGCCATACATCATATCGATGCCTCTATAGGTACTATATATATACATACATACATAAATAGTCATAAGAAACTTCTACGAACTTATCATAATGATGTAAGATCGTTAAAATTCTGATTAGCATTAGGGGATTATCATCACCACACTCAATATATCTTAAAGCTAAGTAAACTTTTTTTTTATGAATATATACATCACAAGAGGCCATACATAAGAGCTCCTAATTCACTAAGCATAGATTCTTTACACTTTTGACTGTTATTATGAAGATAACATATCATTTAACCCTTTCATATGAATCAACAAGATGAGCCATACTATTTCTAGCTTTCATGAAACCAACAAGGTAAGATACATCATTTCTAACTTTCATGAAAACCAACAAGGGCTATAAGATGTCAATAAATAAAAGATGTTATAAGGTGTAGAATGTAATCCTTACAAGGAACAAATAAGAATAATGTACTCAATGGAATAGAAGATATAGACATCTGAAACTCAAAAATAATAGAGTCATTTTAAAAGATGTTTCGTTTCATTTTCGTTATTTGACAAAATCATGCAAAAAGAAGGAATAAGACTTAACATACCTTATACAAAATCCTCATGTATCCACCCGGGCTTAGCCACCCTGAATCTGCAGTCAACAATAAGGACACTAATGTCACTATAATGAGCTTAATAACATTTATACAGCGGAAAACTTGCTCTTATATGAAATCGGACAACACCTCCCCTACTTTCTTTACTTCCTCAAAGTCACATCAATACGAACAACATAAGAACAAAATCATATACAAGCTATTTCATCCATCTCTACCCATAACACATCATAACCATGACTTCAAAATAGTCTCGTACCACATGACATCGACAAGCTCGTTCTACGACAATTTGGATAGCATTTTCCTCATTTCTTTTACATATACACAAGTTCATAATATCACAACTACACAAAACACATCATCAACAACATGCAATCACACGTTCAGCCCTTTAATAACATAAGAACAGTCCCAACAACCCACTACAACAACTTTCAACACTAGTTTACAACTTTTAGTTGCTATTCCACATTTTTCCATGGAGATAACACAACTATAACTAGCACCAGCTCATATACATCAAGGGGGATGTATTTATTACCTTCAATACAACCAAAACAACTCAGATTATAGCTTGTTTCAACCTGGAACAACTTCAAAAATAGTCCAATACAACACAACAATTTAAACATGGTTTTCAACCTTTATCTCATAAGTTCTTAAGAAAACAAGACTTCAAAGGCTTCAATAAGATCTTATACATATAGAAGAAGAGAAACCCTACTTATATATTAAGGTCAGTCAAATCTTGGACCTTACTTCATCGTGAAGCAACTTTAAATCCAACAACATCGAGAAAAAAAAGGAGTAATCTAGCACCATGATTTATTGGAATGGAAATTCATGTTGTAATCTTGGAAATCCTTACATTAACGGTAGGAGAACTCTTAGATGAGCTTTGGGAGTATTTTTGGATCCTTTGGGTCGAGATATTACTTAACATATTTGCACCACTTAAATAAGGAATTGGAAAGTTCCACTGCCTATATAGGTCCCAAAGGGAGTGGCTTTCACGGTCTCGCAAAAACGTGAATATCGCTCTACTTCAACGTAGTACCGATGAATGGTTTAATGTATGGGAAACTAGAATCGTGTCTCTTAAATTTCATGGGTGGATAACCCCGTAAATCATTGAAGATTGAGATAAAAGCTCTGCTACATCTTACCCAAATTTCAGTGAACCTATGAACGGAACTTGTGATGACTTTTGTCGACTTCCGCTTTACAACTCTCTTAACTACAAAACGGTTACACCTCGTAGTTCCAGAACATGTGTTTACGAGAATAGACGTGAGAACACAAGACTTATAAATTTGAACGAAGGAAAAATTTGTTATTCTTAAGGAAAAGTTTTCCGAACCTCGGGAAGGAAAAGGTTCGTTAATGAGAATTTAGTTCCCGAATTTGATATTTGAGACTTATAGAATTTATCAGAATTTTGGGAGATGAAATATTTTAGACCAACCGGAGGGCGACACGTGTCACCCTCCATGGGCCCATGTGGGGCGGAAAAATGGACAAGTCAAGAAGCCATTTGGCCTGACTTTGTTGACCACATCTCATCCACCCAAGTGTTTTAATCTAGGCCCTTGGTTGTAGTATATCTCCATTACTAGTGCAAGACAATTCTACACTTAGAAATTAAATCAAGAACTTGTTGTTCTTATGAGAAGCTCTCGGCAATAGGAGGAAAAAGGGAGATTGTTTTTGCAATCTTGCTCCATAATTCCCAATATTCAAACCCAAGGTTCCTAAAGGTATTCTAAGGTTATCTCAATAGAAAGATCCCGGAAAAACTACGTTTTCACGTTAGTCGCAAGATGAGAACCTAAGGTGTTTTTCAACTTGAAGTTGGAAATTGAAGAGAAGTTGGTCATGAGCTTCTAAGGAGTGCTTGGAGCGGATTGGAACGTAAGAAGATGAGCTAAAAGTTGCTAAGGATCGACTTTTACGCTTGGACATTATTAGGGCCTTTTGAGGTAAAATCTTCATCTTCTTAATGTGATTAAAGATTACATGTTATAGTAGTTGACAAGTGAGCATATGGTATATATATTGAAGTTTGAAAAGATTTGGATCATGTCGGCATGTTGAAAACCGAAATTGGGCATGTTAGCCATTTATGTTATAATCAATTTGGTCGATAGTTACAATCGTCGCATGTTAAGAAAGAAAGGTTTTATAGTTGTTGTAATTGTTATTATGTATATAACTTGTTGGAATAACAACTTGGATTAAAAAAGAATTGAACAGAAATTGACATTGTTATTGATATTGATAGTTGCCGAAAATGTGACTTAAAGATGTGGACAGTTTTATATTGATTGTGGGGCAGAATTTTACACGTCCGGCTAGGCGTGTAATCCCCTTGAAATTTCTGAATTGTTGAGCCTTAAATGTGGCATTTTGTTATTGATTTTCGGGCCTTGAAAAAGGTGGAAAAGTACGTAGAAACAAAGGAAGTGCTGCCCGATTTTCCGTAAAATAAGAGTCCTTATACTTAGAAACACTCTACGTTGAAAGCTAGAAGTTGATAGGCGTATTGTGGTTATTATAGGTTGACATTCTACATGCGGCATTGTTACACCCCGTAATTCCAGGACATGTGTCTACGAGAATAGACGCGAGAGCACAAGACTTATAAATTTGAACGAAGGAAAGATTTAAATTTTCTTAAGGAATATGATTTCGAGCCTCGGGAAGGAAAATTGTTCGTTAATGAGAATTGAGTTCCAGAATTTGATATTTGAGACTTATAGAATTTATCAGAATTTCGGGAGATGAAATATTTTAGAGCAACCGGAGGGCGACACGTGTCACCCTCCATGGGCCCATGTGGGGCAGAATTGAGCAAGACAAGAAGGCCATTTGGCTTGACATTGTTGACCGCATCTTAGCCATCCAAGTGTTTTAATCTAGGCCCTTGGTTGTAGTATATATCCTATACTAGTGCAAGACTTCTTTCATACTTAGAAAAATTAGAGAAACTTGAGGTTTGGAGAAGTGAGCTCTCGGCTAGGCTCTTATGGAGGAAGGAAAATATTTTCGTTTGTGGTTCATTAGTCACAAGACTTTAACCCCAGGGTCCTAGGGGTATTGTAAGGATATCTCAATAGAAAGATCCCGGAAAAACGACGTTTTCACGTTAGTCGCAAGGCGAAAACCTAAGGTGTTCTTCAACTTTGAAGATGGAACTTGAAGAGGAGTTCTTCATGAGCTTCTAAGGAGTTCTTGGAGCGGATTGGAACATAAGAAGAGGAACTAAAAGTTGCTAAGGATCGACTTTTACGCTTGGACAGTATTAGGGCTTATTGAGGTAAAATATTCATATTCTTAATGTAATTGAAGATTACATGTTATAGTAGTTAATAAATGAGCATGTGGTATATATATTGAGGTTTGAAAAGATTTGGATCATGTCGACATGTTAAAAACCGAAAATGGACAAGTTAGCCAATTTTGTTGTAATCAATTTGGTCGATAGTTACAATCGTCGCATGTTAAGGAAGAAAGGATTTATAGTTGTTGTAATTGTTATTATGTATATTACATGTTAGAATAAAAACTTGGATTAAAAAGGAATTGAAGGAAATTGACATTGTTAAGGATGTTGTTATTGCCGAGAATGTGCATTAAGGAATGAGCAGTTTTATATTGATTGTGGGGCATAATTTTACACGTATTGTAAGGCGTGTAATCCCCTTAGTATTGCTGAATTGTTGGGCCTTAAATGTGGCATTTGGTTATTGATTTTCGGGCCTTGAAAAAGGTGGAAAAGTACGTAGAAACAAAGGAAGTGCTGCCCGATTTTCCGTAGAATAAGAATCCTTATACTTAGAAATATTCTACGATGAAAGCTAGGAGTTGATAGACATTTTATGGTTATTATAGGTTGAAGTACTACGTATAGCGTATTCTACTTAAAGGATGGAATAGCTATCAAGGTTGAAGTACTTTGGAGCATTTTGCTACTTGTCGATAATCGTCGCGAGGTATGTGAACCTTTTCCTCTTTTTGGCATGATTCTATGTATGAAATATACATGTGGTGTTATTTCATGATTCCTTCTACTCTTAGAAGTTAAGAGGTATGTATGTTGATTTACTCTATGTAAAAGTTATGTCTAAGTTATCCTAAGTTCTTACCAAGTCTTATGGGAGATGTTGGTAAGAGTCGTTAGGAAGTATTTGGAGTCGAGTGGACTTTGCTAATTTACTGCACGAATGAGAATAAGTATCGAACAAGCCATTGCAGCGTTAATAAAAGAAAATGTATCGACAATCAATTATATTAAAATGAGTAAAATTCTCCATCTGCACAGAAGCTAAGATAAGACAAAATTGTATTACATTTTCTAGATCATGGCTGCTTTAATAAGATCGTTATAAACAAGTATAACCTATTCACAACGCATAAAAGTATATGTTACTTAATTTAAAGAGTTTACGTATGAAGTTTTAAGACTATGAACCTTGAATTCTAAAAAGGTTAAGAGACTTTATTTTTCAAGTTATGGGACTTGATTCTTAAAGGAAGGAATGACTTGATTTAAAAGTATAGAATGATTGATTTGGGAAGAGCATTGATAACTTGATATTCTAAGTTAAGAAACTTGATTTCTTAAAAGTTAAGAGACTTGAAGTATTTTGAAAACTATGTAACTTGATTTGAAAGTATAAGTCTCTTGGTTATAAAAGGAATGAATTTGTCTAAGACATAAAGAGTTATAACGACTTTATGGGAAGTTGGTTATAACAACTTTATGAAAGGTTAAAAGAATGGTTTTCTCTAGTAATGTAAACAAAGAAATGACTTTAAATAAAGAAGGGCAATTTTATTTAACGGTATCAATTGCTTAAAGTTCTAAAGTAAGGGTCACTTGATTTTAGAAGCCTAGAAATGTATTTCTAAAAAAATATAGTGACTTGGTTGAAATGTAGACATGCCTTGATACTACGGGTGTTAGTATCTTGGGGTTTTATATGAAAAGGAGTCTTTTGAAAAGAATGGAAGTACATAGTACCTTGGGTTAAATTCCCGGATTTTTAATGACATGTTAGTGCCTTAAGTTTGACTAAAAATGAGAATGCTTAATAATTAAGGCTAATAAGAAGTTAAGGGATTTCTTAACTTGCTATGATATTCATGATAAGCCGGTAGTGCTTATGTTATGTATGATAAGCCGGTGGTGCTTATGTTATGTATGATATGACGGTGGTGCTTATGTTATGTATGATAGCCGGTTGTGCTAGTGATATGTTGTTTTATTACGGGGTCATTCCCCGGGCTTGTTGCATTTGCATATTACGTGGATTTGCTCACCACGATGCGAGGAATACTTCATGCGAGTCCGTAGGGCTTATGCGGGTGAAATAGTCCTATGCGGGGCAGACCAGTCCTATGCGAGGAGATTACCTCATGCGGGTCTATACGACCTATGCGGGCGGATACAGTCTATGCGAGGAAATTACCTCATGCGGGTCCATACGGCCTATACGGGTGAAATAGTCCCAGGAGTAGGATTGTCAAATGATACTATGGGCAGGTGGCCCTAAGTTGATCATAAGCTTCCTATTTTTATGCAGTATACCTTTATGGGCAGACTTATGTGACTTTATCGCGTCCCAGAATGGGCCGGGCAGTATACCTTCATGGGAAGGCTTTTGTATGACTTCGCCGTGTCCCGCAAATGGGTCGGGTTACGTTATTACGTATAGATAATCAAAGTGAACTCCAAAATAAGGCGTCCTTCCATAAAGGGTCGGATTATGTTATGCAAGATAAGTAAGTTATATGGTAATGAAGTTGATGATTTTTCTTAAGTATGTACGTAAGACTTTGACTATAACTCTTATTGAAAAATGGGAAAAGATAAGAATGTGAGATTAAGTTCATGAGTTGTAATGGCATGGTAGGATCTGGTATTTACTTTTTATACTTGCCCCTGTCATTCTCTTGTACAGTTATGATCTGTTTACTGTACCTTATTTCTGTTCCATATTCAGTACCGACTTTCTTCTGGGGCCGCGTCATGTCCGCAGTTTAGGTACACGATTGGATCTCGCGGCTTAGGATACTGGTTCAGCATTTTGAGATGGCTCCAATGTTCCGGAGCTTGTCATAATGGCTATGTATATTCAGGGGTACGACGGGGTCTTGTCCCGTCATAGTATTGGTTCAAAATCTTAGTGGTCTGTATTCATATATGGGCTGGACTGGTTAGAGTTGTAATTACATTATTGAATAGTGTAGACCCTTTTGGGTGATTTATATTATGACAGCCTTATCGGCTTTGCCTTTGTTTTAAAAAAAATGTGTTACTTATCTTCCGCGGTTATTTTGTATTGTATGATTAGAAGGGTGCCCAGGTAGGGCACCAGTCGCGGGCCCGGGGTTGGGTCGTGACAGGCATATTCAAGTAGCAAGTGGATTAAGCCGAAAAGGTATGTGGAACTTTCCCTATCTTCTTGAGCATGAGTTTTATAAATGTATAGTACGGTGGACGTACATGGTTAAAAATGATTTTGGTTTCATTTTAGTATCCTTGCCTTGATTCTTGAAAGTGTAGTAACTTGAATTTTAAAAGGTATAGGTTACTTGATCTTATGTATAAAGACATCTTGACGTGTAAAGTATTGATTACTTGAACTATGTAAAATTTAAGAAACTTGATTTCTAAAAGTTAAGAAACTTGAATTCTAAGTTAAGCGACTTGAAGTTTTCTGAAAGTTATGTAACTTGATTTGGAAGTATATGATACTTGGTTTTTAAAAGTATAAGTCTCTTGGTTATAAAAAGGAAAGAATTTGTCTAAAACATAAAGAGTTATAACGGCTTTATGGGAAGTTAGTTATAACGGCTTTATGAAAGGTTAAAGATGTCTTAGATTCTAAAGCATAAAGTTAGTATAACGACTTTATGGGAAGTTGGTTATAATAACTTTATGGGAGGTTAAATGAATGGTTTTCTCAAGTAATGTAAACAAAGATAAATGACTTGATATAAAGAAGGGCAATTTGATTTAAAGGTATCAATTGCTTAAGGTTTTAAAGTAAGGGTCACTTGATTTAGAAGCCTAAAAATGTATTTCTAAAAGTATAGTGACTTGTTTGAAATGTGGACAAGCCTTGATACTATGGGTGTTAGTATCTTGGGGGATTTTTGTGACGCCCCGAAACCCGGGCCCGTCACTGGTGCCTTACCCCGGGCACCCTAGTGATACATACATCAGAGAAAATCAGCGGAACATAAAACATGAGTCATTAAACAAGAGATATAGTAAATAAACAAAGCAACCAAAACAAATTGCCTTCAAGATATACATAAAACACGAATGCTTTAATCCTTTTACAACCCCGCCCACAACAAGATTACATGCACTCTAAGATATACAACAACTATGACGGACAGGCTTCGCCATACCCCTGAATGTACAAGAACCTACAACTCAGTGGAAACATACCAAAGATAAGCCTCCAAGGAACGAGCTTTCCGACACGCCAAGTGAGATCCTAAGAAATGGATCCACGACCGATGTACTTCTACCGCTGCATGAACGCAGCCCCAAGGAGGTCAAGACAACAGTACCAAGTATGTGAAATCAGAATATGCAGCTTAAATCATAAATACTATATAAAGCAGAGACATGTATGATAACCAAAATACAAGACGCAACATAAAAGCAGCCAAGTCGTGGACTCACGCCTCAAAGTCACCACTAAATATAACTACGGGTCTCACGCCACCACATCCATCATGTTCGATCATGGCCACATGCCCCGGAATCGTGACGGTGTAGACATGTCCATGATGCAACATTAATAACAAGGCCAGATGGGCCACATGCCCCGAACATCAGACGGTAGACATGCCCATGTAACCTCAATAACAATATACCGTGGTCAACCCCGCCGCACGGCCACGCCCCGGAATCAGACGGTGTAGACACGCCCATGTTGCAAGAATAACCATATATCGGTAATCAACCCGCCGCATGGCCGCGATGCCCCTAATCAGACGGTGTAGACATGTCCATGTGACATCAACAACAAGACAGTAATCAAAATGGAAACATACCCGTGGAATTCTCCATCACTGCCAGCACGTCCAAGTAAGTTCTCAACAAGTCAACCGGCCCTCTACCGAGAGACGCGGTAACACAGAAATACCACACTTGCACAACCAAGGCTATCATCACAAGCATAGGCAAGTTTCACAACAACAAGCATAGGCAAGTTTCACAACAACAAGCATAGGCAAGTTTCACAACAACAAGCATAGGCAAGTTTCACAACAACAAGCATAGGCAAGTTTCACAACAACAAGCATAGGCAAGTCTCACACAACTCAAAGTACTTTCATTTTATGCCAAAGTCCGGGTTTGTAACCCCAAAGTACTACATACGTTAAGTTCTTTTAACAGAGATCCATTACTTTTATAAAAGTCACCCGATACCCGTAGCCTTAGAATGACCAACCCACATTCCTTTCCAAAATCAAGTAACAACATTCTTTTCCTAAGTTCCAGTTTGCCTAGTTTCAATTACTCAAGCTTCTCATTTTCAAATGGTTTCATAGTTCATAAACTTAATCACTTGATTTCTTTTTAGAACAATTGAGTAATATATGTCTCACGTGAGAGTAGGTTATTCTTGTTTACAACATTCTTATTACAACAGCCATGATCTAGAAAATGTAATATCATTTTGTCTCATCTTAGTTTCTATGCAGATGGAGGTTTCTACTGGTTTTAATACGATACATCATTATTCAATACATTTTCCTTTATTAACGCCGCAGTTGGTCCTGTCGACACACATTCCGATTTCCAAATCAAGAAACATTATCCCTTTAAATAAAACCAAGTACTCATTACTCACGAATGAGGTTTCACACAAACATTCACTTTAAAACAAATAAGTTAAGTCTCTTATCTTATAAGATCAAGTCTCTTAACTTCTAACATCAGTAAACCATTCTTAAGCCGTTATACCTAACTTCCCATAAAGCTAGTATAACTCTTAAGTTTTCAAAACACAATACTACACTTCGGTCAAAACGATTCATAAATCTTTTGAAATACTTCAAGTTTTATTATAACGCCTGCCGCTTATAAATCAAATCGATTATCTTTTAAAACCACAACCCATTTTCTTACCTACATAAAGTCGTTATAACCAACTTCCCATAAAGCCGTTATAACACTTTATGTTTTACGACAATCAAATATAATTAACACATGTACGTCTACCGTACTACATAGTTCACACATATCATGCTAGAAGAGATAGGAAGAGGTTCACATACCTCGCGACGGTTGTCGACTAATAGCAAAACGCTCCAAGTACCTCACCCCGTCGGCTACTCCTTAGTCCAGAAGATTACGTCACACGTAGCACTTCAACCTATAAGGCCACAAGGCGCTTATTAACATTTAGATCTCATCGTAGAACATTCTACCGAAAATTCGGCAGCACCTCCCCCCCCCCGCAACAGCGTAAATCTCCTCCTCTATCGAGGCCGGCTACCAAGCCAACCAGGGGGGGTTATACATCTAACCCTAACGGGTACAATTCTACTCCACGGTACTACTACACAAGTCTACTGTAATACAACCCTATGTAATTACAGTTCGATTCGATTCTTCAGCTTAAGTCGCAAGACATCACGTAAGTATTATTCAGCTTAAGTCGCAAGACATCCGATAACTACGTTCAGCACTATATATAGTATACAACAACTATATATTCAACACTTATGTAATTTCCAATTACAATAGAGGACAAGATAATTACCTCGATAAGCCCAAAATTATCCTAGTTTAAAGTCGCTCCGAGCAAGGTTTAGCTCCAACTCCAAGGCTCCAACCCGCTCCAAACTACCCTTAGAAGTTCTAACCAACTTCTACTTACAACTTCAACAACGGTGAAGATTTCCTTAGGGTTTCGTTTAGTGATCGAGGGAAAGTATAACGGTATTTTCTGGCTTGTATAAGTGTAACCTTGGGAATACTACAAGGTATTTGGGCCAAGGTATTTGGACATTATAACAATACTAGGAGTATTTCTATACCACAACAAGGGTATTTATACGAGACAACTAGCAGTGGGGTACCTCTACCAAAGCTTCACAAAAGTGTGCTCTCGGCCACAAGGCCTCACGAAAGTGGGAGGAGGGGAAGCTCTCGCTAGCACAACAAGAAGGAGGAGAGGGTTTCAAGACTTGGAAGTTTTGGAATGGATGAAGTCTTCACACTTGGGGTATTTATAGCAAAACCAAAAGCCAACCAACGGCCAAGATCAAGCCACGCAAGGCAAGTGTAAGGCCAAGATCAAGCCAAGTGCACCCTAACCCTACTCCACAAAACACTCCACAAAACACTCCACAAAACAAGGCCAAAACAAGGCACAATTCAAGGGACCAATCGCCAAGGCCAACCGATCCTCTTGACGCCCAATCGCCCAAGTCCTCCACTTGCTACTAATGTGGGTGACACACGTCACCCTCCCGTTGGTCCAAAATGTTTCGCCTCTCTAAAAATCCGCAAAAATTATAAATGACATAGCCGAATTTTCTCTACGAAAGTCGTGGGAAACGCTTCGCCGTAAAACGACTTAATCGCACTTGTGCCCAAAATTTCAAACATGCCTAACTTAAGGCTCAAAATTCGTGACGCACGCCCACACGCACATACTCGGAAATACGGTATAACATTCTTCCTTAGAAACATTCGTCCGAATGTTCCTTCAAGGTCTCAAAACAAACAGCGCCAAGATAGTCTTCACCGCTATACGCACGAAAACAATCATGCCACACCGCCACAAAACACACGCTCACTTCTCCCTTCTCGTAGTACTCGCCACGAACACTCGAACTCGTTCTAGTATCCGTACCACACTTCACAACGCCTGCTTTCCAACCCTCGAGTCACTACCTCCAAACTTGGTCATCTCACTATCCTCGATTTCCTCCAAGGTCGTTCTCGCCTCCACGACCCGCTCGGTCGAACATATCCACCAACTCATACGATGGTCATACAAACTGGGCCTAGCATCCTCGTGACCCTACCACCGGAGGACCACCTAACCGACTTACCTTAATTCGGCCACGGGTTGACCCAGATCACGCCCTCAACCCGACCCACAATCGCGTCAAGCCCTTGTTCCCGACACGGAACAATCCTACCTATACAGTCATGAAAGCTACCACTTCCATTTCACACTACCTGTGACTTACCCTTTTCACTAACCAGTTTCTAAATCATATTTTAGCACAAAGCTATCCAAACATAACACTTAACACATCATTAACATCAATACATGCAAGTATCTACGTGGTTAAGGATATACTCAAACTAGGCGGTTCAAGGACCGCTTAAAATCGGGAACTCCCACCGCGACCTCTACCGGCTCGCCGGCACGAACATTCTGCCTCGCTATGGCGTGAAGAACCCGCAATCGCTTCCAAAGAGTACAGGCTATCCTACCGGCGCTACCCTCGGCCTCTCGCCATATGGCCCCGCTGGCCGCAAGAATAACAAGCTCCTCGTACTACGACACTTCGAAATGCGTCTACTACATCGACCACACCGAGCAGGGGTGATCGCATCCGCCAACACCCTACTCCCGAACATTCAAGCTCGAGCCACGACCGCCTCGAATATCCTGGTGGTCCCGGCGTCGCGGGGACCACTCAGAATGGCGAGGTACATAACTAGTCTGGCCGAGGCGGTCCGCTCGAAGTCGCCAAAATATCCGACCGTCTTGGCCTTCTTCTCCGGAAAGCGTCCACCTGCCGACCGCGCCTCGCACCTGCGTGAGCTCGCATGCGGCAATGTCCATGCCCTACCAAGAGAAACACCGAACAACTCTCGCTAGGTAATCATCGAGCCTCAGAACATATCGGTGCACTCGATCCTCCATACTAGCTACTAATGCGGAACATACCGCCAATGAGTCGAACTCACATTGTACTCCCGAATCAGACGCCTGCTCGCCTCAACATCAAAAAACTGTTTACCGAGCCCTCTCATTTGTGGAGGCAAGAAATGTGCCGAAGGCCCTCAAAACTCGCCCCAAACGGCCGGAAGTGAATGCTCCCGAAAGCTCCCACGAAGTCAAACCAATCGATCGCGTATCACGCACCGACGCGAACTAGACCACCGACTCGGTCTCCAAGCTCGATCACTCACGATCCGTCAGAATCGCTTGATGAACTCCCGCGGATCATCCTCGTGCCTCGACCGTAACTCGCGCTACATCTCGTAAAGTCTCGTAGCCTCAAATCGCTCGCCGGGTGAACTACGGGTGCATCGGGCCGGAATCGCTGATTCAAATTAACCTCATATTCGCCACGACTCGCCGAATCGGGCCATCTCTTGTAACTCCAACTCCCCGCCTGCATCGTGGACCGAGGCTCGTGTATCAGAGTCTCGCAGCCACCGCCGCGCTTCTAAATCGCTGAAGCCTTTGGCGGCGCCGCAAAACTCGCCGTCAAGCACTACTCAGTATCGACGGCTCGCGCTCGCATTCTCTCAATCCCACTAGCGCCTCCTACGCTTTGCCCTTCTGGGCCCCGGTTGCCTTTCGCAGGCATAATCGTAAAACGAAACACGCCGAGGGTCCAACTTACAACACAACTCTAAGGCACGATCTCGAATGAGAAGAATGGAAACCAATCCTAAATGTCCTATAGCCTCACGATTATAGATGTGGTGCACAACACACCGATAATCAAGACTCTACTAGACACGGCCTCAGACACTTTCCGAGGACTAATCGCTTCGATACCACTTGACGCCCAAACTCGGCTCACATCGTGCCTTACCGGGCACCCTAGTGATACATACATCAGAGAAAATCAGTGGAACATAAAACATGAGTCATTAAACAAGAGATATAGTAAATAAACAGGCCAACCAAAACAATTTGCCTTGGTATATACATAAAACTCGAGCAGTTTAATCCTTTTACAACCCGCCACAACAAGACTCTGACCTCTAAGATATACAACAACTATGACGGGCGGGCCGCCATACCCCTGAATGTACAAGAACCTACAACTCAGGGAAACATACCAAAGATAAGCCTCCAAAGGAACGGAGCTTTCCGACACGCTGAAGTGAGATCCTAAGAGCGGGGATCCACGACCGATGTACCTCTACCTGCGGCATGAACGGAGCCCCCCGAAGGAGGTCGATAACAGTACCAAGTATGTGAAATCAGAATCTGCGATTAAATCATAACGATCTATATAAAGCGGAGACATGTATGATAACCAAAATACAAGACGCAACATAAGCGATCAAGTCGTGGACTCACGCCTCAAAGTCACCACTCAAATATAACTATGGGTCTCACGCCCACATCCATCATGTTCGCATCATGGCCACATGCCCCGGAATCGCGACGGTGTAGACATGTCCATGATGCAACATTAATAACAAGCCAGATGGCCACGTACCGAATCGCGACGGTGTAGACATGCCCATGTAACCTCAATAACAATATATGGTGGTCAACCCCGCGCGTGGCACATGCCGGAATCTGCGACGGTGTAGACACGCCCATGTTGCGATAATAACCATATATCGGTAATCAACTACCGCGTGGCGCGTGCCGAATCTTTGCATCGGTGTAGACATGTCCATGTGACATCAACAACAAGACGAGAATCAAAATGGAAACATACGTGGAATTCTCCATCACCGCCAAAGACGCCCAAGTAAGTTCTCAACAAGTCAACCCGCCTACCGAGACGCGGTAAAACATAAATACCACACTTGCACAACCAAGGCAAACATCAAAATAATAGGAAATTTTCACAACAACAATCATAGGCAAGTTTCACAACAACAAGCATAGGCAAGTTTCACAACAACAAGCATAGGCAAGTTTCACAACAACAAGCATAAGTACACAACTCAAAGTACTTTCATTTTATGCCAAAGTCCGGTTTGTAACCCCAAAGTACTACATACGTTAAGTTCTTTTAACAGAGATCCATTACTTTTATAAAAGTCACCCGATACGTAGCCTTAGAATGACCAACCCACATTCCTTTCCAAAATCAAGTAACAACATTCTTTTCCTAAGTTCGGTTTGCCTAGTTTCATTACTCAAGCTTCTCATTTTCAAATGGTTTCATAGTTCATAAACTTAATCACTTGATTTCTTTTAGAACAATTGAGTAATATATGTCTCACGTGAGAGTAGGTTATTCTTGTTTACAACATTCTTATTACAAAGACCATGATCTAGAAAATGTAATATCATTTTGTCTCATCTTAGTTTCTATGCAGATGGAGGTTTCTACCGGTTTTAATACGATACATCATTATTCAATACATTTTCCTTTATTAACGCTGCAGTGGTGCTGTCGACACACATTCGATTTCGAAATCAAGAAAACATTATCCCTTTAAATAAAACCAAGTACTCATTACTCACGAATGAGGTTTCACACAAACATTCACTTTAAAACAAATAAGTTAAGTCTCTTATCTTATAAGATCAAGTCTCTTAACTTCTAACATCAAGAAACCATTCTTAAGCCGTTATACCTAACTTCCCATAAAGCTAGTATAACTCTTAAGTTTTCAAAACACAATACTACACTTCGCTCAAAACGATTCATAAATCTTTGAAATACTTCAAGTTTTATTATAACGCCCAAGCCGCTTATAAATCAAATCGATTATCTTTTAAAAACCACAACCCATTTTCTTACCTACATAAAGTCGTTATAACCAACTTCCCATAAAGCCGTTATAACACTTTATGTTTTACGATAATCAAATATAATTAACACGTACGCGTCACCGTCTTACATAGTTCACACATATCATGCTAGAAGAGATAGGAAGAGGTTCACATACCTCGCGACGGTTGTCGACTAATAGCAAAACGCTCAGTACCCCGCTTCGGCTACTCCTTAGTCCGTAAGATTACGTCACACGTAGCACTTCAACCTATAAGGCCACAAGGCGCTTATTAACATTTAGATCTCATCGTAGAACATTCTAGAAAATTCGGCACCTCCCCGCATGGCAGCGTAAATCTCTCTCTATCGAGTAGGCTACCAAGCCAACCGGGGTTATACATCTAACCTACTTGGTACAATTCTACTCCACGGTACTACTACATAAGTCTACTGTAATACAACCTATGTAATTACAGTTCGATTCGATTCGATTCTTGGGCTTAAGTCGCAAGACATTGCTGTAAGTATTATCGAGCTTAAGTCGCAAGACATTGCCGATAACTACGTTCGATTACTATATATAGTATACAACAACTATATATTCAACACTTATGTAATTTCCAATTACAATAGAGGACAAGATAATTACCTCGATAAGCCCAAAATTATCCTAGTTTAAAGTCGCTCACGAGCAAGTTTTAGCTCCATCTCCGTGAGCTCCAATCAGCTCCAAACTACCCTTAGAATTTCTAACCAACTTCTACTTACAACTTCAACAACGGGTGAAGATTTCCTTAGGGTTTCGTTTAGTGACTGAGGGAAAGTATAACGGTATTTTCTGGGCTTGTATAAGTGTAACCTTGGGAATACTACAAGGTATTTGGGCCAAGGTATTTGGACATTATAACAATACTAGGGGAGTATTTCTATACCACAACAAGGGGTATTTATACGAGACAACTAGGCTAGGGGGGGGGGGGGTACCCCTCGGCCAAAGCTTCACAAAAGGGGGGGAGGGGTGTGCTCTCGGCCACAAGGCCTCACGAAAAGGGGGAGGGAGGGGAAGCTCTCGGCTAGCACAACAAGAAGGGAGGAGAGGGTTTCAAGACTTGGAAGTTTTTGGAATGGATGAAGTCTTCACACTTAGGGGGGTATTTATAGCAAAACCAAAAGCCAACCAATGGCCAAGATCAAGCCATGTGCAAGGCAAGTGTAAGGCCAAGATCAAGCCAAGTGCACCCTAACCCTACTCCACAAAACACTCCACAAAACACTCCACAAAACAAGGCCAAAACAAGGCACAATTCAAGGGACCAATCGGCCAAGGCCAACCGATCCCTCTTGGACGCCCAATCGTCCAAGTCCCCTCCACTTGCTACCAATGTGGGGGTGACACATGTCACCCTCCCGTTGGTCCAAAATGTTTCGTCTCTCGGAAAAATCCGCAAAAATTATAAATGACATAGCCGGAATTTTCTCTACGAAAGCTGTGGAAACGTTTCGTCAGAAAACGACTCTAATCGGCACTTGTGCCCAAAATTTCGAAACATGCCTAACTTAAGGCTCAAAAATTCGTACGTACGTCCACACGTACATACTCTGGAAATACGGGGTATAACAATTTTATACGAGAAAGGGTCATTTTTAAAAAGGATAAAGGTACGTAGTACTTTGGGTTAAATTCCTGGATTTTTATGTGACACGAAAGTGTCTTGAGTTTTTAAAATGAAATTCATTTTTGTATGATAATGAAAGTCTAAAGATTTTATAAACTTATCTATTCTTGCTTGTGATAGCCTTTGAGTGCAAGTATTATATTTTTACGCTGCCGTGACTCTCAGTTGGAGGGTCGGCTGTCTTGTTGTAAATTTTTTTGGACGTACCGACAGTGATGGAGGATTCCACGGGTATGCTTTCATTGTGATTGATCCATGGACATGCTTATACGATGAAGGATTCTAGGGCATGCTACCATGATGCGGGTTAAATTCCCGATGCTATTATTACTCCATGGCCATGCTTATACGATGAAGGATTCTGGGGCATGCGACCATGTTATATACTATTACTCCATGGACTAGCTCCCCATGAAGACATGTACCCGAGATGAGGTATTCCACTGGCATGTTATATACGATTATTACCCCATGGATTAGCTCTCCATGAAGTCATGTACCCGAGATGAGGGATTTCACTGGCATGAGATATATATATATTGTATATGTGCACGCCAACAGTGATGGAGGATGCCACGGGCGCGTTACATGGATATATTTTACACTTACGGCTGTCGGCAGTGATGGAGGATTCCACGGGCACGCTTTGATGTTTTGCGGGCTTGAGACCCTTACTGGAATATGTGATGATTTTGAGGGCTTGTGTCCCTAGCCATGGTGTGACTATTGTTCATGTGTTCAAATAGTCTTTTAAAAGGTAAAAACTGACTTTCATTACTTTCATTTTGGCAAGGCACGGTTGTACTGTTAATTTGATTATCATACTTGTCTCCAGCTTTTTATGTCTAGACTTTATGATTTAAATTATAGTACTTTCAATTTTACATACTTGGTACATATTTTGTACTGACCTCCTTCGGGGGGCTGCGTTCATGCCGCAGGTTGAGGTACATAGCTTGCTGATCCTCATTCTTAGGATCACTGTTCAGTTCTTGGAAAGCTCCCTTTCTCCGGAGGCTTTGTCGTTTGGTACAGTTCCCTGAGGTTGTAGATTTATGTACATTCAGGGGTATGGCGGGGCCCTGTCCCGCCACAGTTGTTATGTAAAAATTCTTAAAGGTCTGTAGTCATATCTTGTGGATTGGGTTGTAAAGAAAAAGAGGTAACTACTTTTTTGGGTTATGTGTATACTTTTTGAAGGTGGCCTTATCGGCTAACCTGTTATTTATTTCTTTTTGAGTTGTATGTATGTTCCGCTACTATTCTCTGATGTATACCTGTAAGGGGTGCCCAGGTAGGCCACCAGTCGCGGGCCTGGGGTCGGGTCGTGACAAAAGTGGTATCAGAGCAGTTAGTCCTCGGAAAGTGTCTACAGACCGTGTCTAGTAGAGTCTTGGTTATCGGTGTGTTGTGCACCACATCTCTAACCAGGAGGCTGCAGGACATTTAGGATTGGTTTCCATTATTCTCACTCTGAGATCGTGCGATAGAGATGTGTTGTTAGGGTCGTCTCTCCCTAACGAGTTATGTTGATTGCAGCTATGAGAAAGGCGACAGTGACCCAGGGAGAATTATATGGATTGCGTATCCAGGTTGGTAAGAATTGTTGTATAATGGGTATTATGATGTGCAGCTATACGGATTTATGTATGAGGGTCATATATGTGTTGCTTGGGATGATTATAGATTACCAAGAGTTGGTAACGACTAAATAGATACCGAAAAGGTATGTAACAGCTTAATGAATTCTCATCAAGGTTTTACGTGCTAATTTGAAATAATTAGGAGAGGATGAGCTGTCTGAAAGGGTAATGAATCCTTAAGAAGTCATGTTAAGGGACTTAATGGAAGACTATGTTAATAGATTAAACTACGTGGTATGCTTAAGAGAATTGTACGAATGAGATCCACATGGAGTAAGTATGGTTGTTGTGATCAAGACAACACGATTATGGTATTATGAGAAGTTATTTTACCCGTTTACGGGGGGGACTGATAAGGTAGGCTTGGAGCATGGAAATTGCGAGACTAAGAATACTGATAACCGTCGAGACCTTAGGTATATAAGACCTTCTCGGGAAATAAGATTTAATTCAGACTAATGGTAAGAGTTAAGTACGACGGTGGGTCGGGTTGAGGACCTATTAAGGGTCTCCCCATAGCCTAAAATGGAGTGAGATCAGTTGGTAGTAGTCCCGCTACGTGACAGTGTCACGAGGGTTCAAGGCCCAAGTCTAGTTAATCGTTTTACGGGTTCGTGGACGCGTTCCACCGGAACCAGGTCGTGAAAGTCAGAAATGGCCTTATATTGTTCGATTTAGTAGCTCCAAATATTGGAGGCCAGAATCAGTATGGAGGTTATGTACGTATTCTAGTATAAGTTTGGAAGTACGGAAAGAGTATGACTAGTAAGAAAGAGAGCAACGAAGTGTAGAGGAATAGAGCCTGAATCCATAAGGACCTTTCGAGGTAGCTACACCAGTGGCTGTTTTGGTGGTAGCTGAGCGGGTATATAAGTTTTTCCCGGTGTTGATACAGTCGTCAGACCCTTACAGACCTAGTAGAGCTGGAGAAGAAAGATTTTGAGGTCATTATGGGTATAGACTAGTTGCCTTCTTGTATGCCAGGGTTGACTGTAGAGAGAAGTTGGTTCGATTCCAGTTTCCCGGTGAGTCGGTTATCGATGGGGAAGGAATGGAAGTGTTAGTAATATGTAAGTTATTCTTTCCTTCTTTGGCATGATAAGTTGTGGAGTCTATGTGACTTGTTTGATTGAAATGATTGATTTGAATTTGAACGTTAAGAGACGGAGATAAGAACATACGCTTATTGAAGAATTTTATGATTAAGTGCCCTTGGAGGTACTTGGAATTGGTTTAGTGTGGCGGTCAGGGCCACGACTTTCCGAATAATCTCTAGAGAATGCGCAAAGCAAGAATAAGATAAGTACGAGTGCTGCCTGCGGAAAACATAAGACATCGTTGGTAGGTTTTGAAAAATATGTACGATCATAAGGTGGCTCTTGATGATCAAGATTAGGAAAGGGAAATAAGCTCTCCCCCCCCCCCCCCCATGTAAAAGGATAGTTTTACGTACTATGGGGTTATGTGTACCCAGGTTATTAGGCGATGGATGTGAGACAGGTAAGATCTTCAGTGTCGTCATGCCATAGGTTACAATTTTAGATAATCGTGGGAAAAGTATTGTGTTGAGGCAATTGAGGATTATGCGAGGTTATATATCAGGAAGATTATGAGACTGCACGGGGTTCCTACATTTATTTATGACAGACAGATGAGCCCAGTTTACGGCTAGCTTCTGGAGGTTTTTCCAGAAGGGATTGGGGACACAGGTGAGTCTCGGTGTTACATTTCACCCTCAGACCGACGGACAGGCAGGGCATGTTATCCAAACACTTGAGGATAGGTTGCGGGCCTATGTTATTGATTTCAGGGGTAGCTGGGAGGATCTTTTGCCTCTCATTGAGTTGCGTATAATACCCGTTACCATTCAAGTATTCAGATGGCCCTGTATGAGGCCTTGTATGAAAGAGAGTGTAGAATTGTCGATTGGTTGGTTCACCGTAGGCGAGGTTCAGATAATTTGTCACGACCCAACCCCGGGCCCGCGACTGGTTCCCTACCTGGGCACCCCTTACTTAGACAGTAAATATCAACAGGCTAGCCGATAAGGCCACCTTCCGTGAAATATACATAACCAAAAAAAATAGCAGTTACATCTTTGTTCTTACAACCCAATCTACAAGATATGACTACAGACCTCTAAGAATAACAACTGTGACGGGACAGGGCCCCGCCATACCCCTGAATGTACATAAATCTACAACATCAGGGAAATAGTACCAAAAGACAAGCCTCCGGAGAAATGGAGCTTCTGACAACTGATCAGTGATCCTAAGAATGAGGATCCACCACCTGCTTACCCCTACCTGCGGCATGAACACAGCCCCCGAGGAAAGGGGGTCAGTACACAATATGTACCAAGTATATAAAACTGGAAGATACTACAATTTACATCATAAGTCTAAAATAAAGCTGGAGACATGTATGATAATCAAATTAACAGTATACTGTGCCTTACTAACAATGAGAGACAAAATATACATTTCCGATTTTTAAAAATAGGAAGCCTGTAATTAACCTAGGACATCCGCCCGTAGTATTATCACGCAATCCTACTCTTAGGACTATTTCACCCGCATAGGCCGTATGGACCCGCATGACGTAATTTCCTCGCATAGGACTGGTCCGCCCCGCATAGGACTATTTCATCCGCATGAGCCCTACGGACTCGCATGAGGTATTCCTCGCATCGTGGTTAGCAAATCCACGGAATATGCAAATGCCACAAGCCCGGGGAATGACCCCGTAATGAACAATATATCACAAGCACAACCGGCTACTATAAATAACATAAACAAGTTAAGAAACCCCTTAACTTCTCATTGACTTAATTAGCATACACTCTTATTTCTTTTAACTTAAGGCACTATCGTATCATGAAAGATCCGGAAATTTAACCCAAAGTACTACGTACTTCTATTCTTTAAAAATGTCTCTTTTTCATATAAAACTCCAAGATACTAATAACCGTAGTATCAAGTCATATCTATTTTTCAATACAAGTCACAATACCTTTTAGAAATACATTTATAGGCTTCTAAACCAAGTGACTTTTTTACTTTAAAACTTTAAGCAATTGATGCCTTCAAATCAATTTGTCTTTCTTCCTTTCAAGTCAATTTTATCTTTATTTACATCCCTAGAGTAAATCATTCCTTTAACTTTCCATAAAGTTATTATAACCAACTTCCCATAAAGCCGTTATAATGCTTTAGAAACTAAGATATCTTTAACCTTTAAAACAAGTGAGTTAATTCCCTAACTCAACCAACTTGGACATTCTTAAAACAAGTCAAGGATGTCAAATGAAACTAAATTCATTTAAATCTCATACGTCTACCGTACTATACATTTACAACTACTCATGCTCAAGAGATAAGAAAGTTCCACGTACCTCTTCGGTTCAATCCACTTGCTAAGTCCAATATGCCGTACGTAGTATGTCAACCTATAATGACCATAATACGTCTATTAACCTCTAGCTTCAAACGTAGAATATTCTAAGTGTAAAGTCACCAAATTCCACGAAAAATCGGACAACACTTTCTTTGTTTCTACGTACTTTTCCACTTTTTTCAAGGCCCGAATTCAATAACCAAACATGCCACATTTAAGGCTAAAAAATATATCTAACAAAAAGGGATTACACGCCTTACAGGACGTGTAAAATTCTGCCCCACAATTGATATTAGACTAGTCCAAAAGACAATGTCATTCTCGGCAATTGAGGTACAATCAACACAAGGTCTTTTCCAATTCTTTTTCAATCCAAGTTGTTTAGTCTAACATGTTATATAGCCGCAATCGATTATAACTACTACAATCTTCAATTAGATAACATGCGACGATTCTAACTATCGACCAAATTGTATTTCAATTTCAAATGGCCAACAAGGTCATTTCGGATTTAGGCTTCCAATATCCATAATACTTATAATTTCAAATACATATACCTCATGCTTGTTAAAATGAATAACTACAATTGTTATACCCCGTATTTCCAGAGTATGTACGTAAGGGAATACGTACAAAAAGTTTAGCCTTAAAGTTTAGGCTTGGACGATTTTTTTGGGCACAACTCACTAAACGAATAGTTTTCCGACGAAACGTTTCCACAGCTTTCGTAGGGTAAATTCCGGCTATGCCATTTCTAATTTTTGCGGATTTTTCCGAGAGACGAAATATTTTGGACCAACGGGAGGGCGACACTTGTCACCCTCCAATTGATGGACTTGAAATCGTCCATTTGGACGATTTGGACATAGTGAGCACGTTTTTTGTGCCTTGTGCACAAGTCAAGGAGTTGGTAGGATATTTGTGTATAGTTAATCCTCACCCTACACTTGCCTTGCACTTGTCTTAATCTTGGCCATTGGTTGGCCACTTCTTGACCTATAAATACCCCCTTAGAGATGAAGAGTTCTTCATCCACAAATCTTTCCAAGTCTTGAAAATCCTCTCCTCTCCCTTTGTAGCTCTTCTCGTCCAACACTCCTCCCCCTCCCCTCCTGAAGGCCCTTGGCCGAATACCCCCTCTAGCCTAGTAGTTTGCCGAGGCCCCTCAGCCTAGCCAAAATCTACCCCTCTTGGTAGAAAAGTTGTCTTCTAGTATTGTTATAATGCCCAAAATACCTAGCCCAAATACCTTAGTACTTAGTAGAAGTTGTGAAGAACTTCTAAGGTTTCCTGGAGCATACAACTTAGGAGCAAAACCTTGCTCAGTAGCGACTTGTTCTAGGATATTATTGGGCTTACCGAGGTAACTAATCCTAACCCTCTTTTGAATTAGAGAATACTTACTGTAGTAGTATTAGAATAAGTATTAAATACTTAGAAGAATATCACAGAATAGAATTGAACTGTTACCACAGTAGAAGGGTTTAAAAGAAGAATAATCAAACTGTACTTACATAGAATTTGTTTTCCTGATGAACTTATATAACTCACCGGGTAGGAAGTCGCCCGACTTTCCGTAGAATTGTGAACCCTCTGTTTAGAATGACCTTCAGAGTAGTCTTTGATAGATATCTGTGACTATTATAGGCTGACTCTCTGCGCGCGACATATTCAACTCGGCAGGTGGTTTTCGCTGAGAAGGTATGTGATTCTTCCTAAAGCATGATATTTTTACAATATATATAGTACGGTAGACGTACATGTGTTAACTAAAATATAACTACGGCAATGTCTTTGACTTAAGCCTGAATAATACTTACGGCAATGCCTCACGGCTTAAGCCTGAATAACACTTACGGCAATGCCTCACGGCTTAAGCCTGAATAATAAAGATCTGAAAGCATTTCAAAAGAATACTGAATCATTTTTAACAGAAGAGAACTAATTGGTTTTTAAACAGAAGCTTAAGAGTTATACTAGCCTTATGGGAAGTTAAGTATAACCACTTAAGATTGATAAAAGAAACAGTTTGCCTATGTGTTTATAATGACTTATATTGAATTGTGAAAAGAATAATAAGATGGTTTGATAGTAGACATGATATGATGCTATGTGTGTTAGTGTCTTGTAACGTTTGTGAAAAAGAGTATTCTTGTTGTGCTTATGTTGTTTAAAGATAAGCTGTTATGTTAGTGTACCATCACTCACCTCTTGAGATGATACCGGGGGTTAAGCGCCTCCGACGGGGTAGACTCGGTGATGCAGGACCATGATTCGAGAATACCTCATGCGGGTCCAGGGCCTATGCGAGCTACGAGAGTTCGTGTTAGTATGCGGGGTTATGCCTCATGCGGTCTATGTGGCCATGCGGACAATGAGTCGGGGCGATGCAGGAGTAGCTACCCTCGATGCGGGGTTATACCTCATGCGGGCCCGTGTGAGTGGCCTATGCGGACTCGGGAGTCGTGATTAGGCTTGCAGAGTGATATCTGAGCGAGTGGCCTGCTTGAATCATTCGCAGCCTAGAAAAGACCTATTACAGTTTACCTATTGTTGCTCTTGTTTGTGATGTGGCACTATATGCGGGTTCCTGGTTGTTTCATACATACTGCAAAGCATCTTTAAAATGATATGTCTCATTTAAGTATTTCTGATTTCATATACTTAGTACTGTTGTCTTGACCTCTCCCGGGGCTACGTTCATCCGCCAGTAAGAGGCAGCAGTGCTAGATCCACATTCTTAGGATCTCTACGTTGGTGTCGGGAGCTCCATCTTTTCGGAGGCTCTACTTTTGGGTATGATCTCCTGTTGTAGATAGTTTTGTCAGATCCAGGGTATGGCGGGGCCACTGTCCGCCATAGTTGTATATTTCCTTAGAGGTGCGTAGTCATGTTATGCGATGTCGGATGTAGCGCTAAACCATGTATATATATGTATCTTAGAAAGCGATGTTCTCTCACATAAGCGTGTCTTATTTTATAAATCGTTTCATGTCTTGCTTTATATTTCCGTGATTACTCGATGTATGACTACTTGGGTGCCGGTAAGGCACATCACGGGCCGGGCAGTCGTGACAAAAGTGGTATCGAAGCGATTAATCCTCGGAAAGTGTCTGCACCGTATCTAGTAAGTCTTGATTATCGGTATGTTGTGCACCACCAATAATCAGGAGGCTATAGGATATTTAGGATTGGTTTCCATTCTTCTCATTATGAGATCGTGCTTTAGAGTCGTGTTATAGGTTGGACCCTCTAACGTATTCCTTTCTATGTGATTATGCCTCCACGTAAGGCAACCCGGCCTGAAGGGCAAAGCGTGAGGCGCTAGCGAGACACCCAGTCACGAGGGCTCGGGCCCGATCTATACGAGGCGGCGAGTTCTATGGCGCCGCCCGGCCCAGCGAGACCACGGTACCACACTCTCGCATCCCGCGGCTGGGGCGGAGGTTAGGAGTACAAGAGATGGCCCGGCTTTTGGCTAAAGTTGTGGCCCAAGCGAGAGAAGGCTGGATCGGCGGTTCGATTCAGCTCAGGCGGTCGCACCGTGGTACACCCGAGGCGAATAGTTTGAGTGCGAGATTTCTTGAGTTGTAGCGCGAGTTTTGGTCGGCGGAGGATGATCCGCAGGAGTTCATCCGTCGGCTTGAAGGATCATGAGGTGATCAAGGCCTCGAGGCAGTCTGTGACGCCGGTTCGCGTCGGTGCGTGATACCGCGATCGATTGGTTTGATTCATGGGAGTTATCCGGGAGAGCAGCGTCCCCGCTACTGGGATGAGTTCTCGAGGCTTTCCTCACTCACTTCTTGCCTCCACAGATGAGGAGGCGGGGTGATAGATTTTTACTCGAGGCGAGAGGGCCGTGTCGAAGTACAATGTCGAGTTTGATTCATTGGCTCGATATGTCCCGGCATTGGTAGCGAATATGGAGGATAGGGTACACCGTTATGTCACCGGGCTGACGACTATATGGCGAGTCATGTGCGGGGTTTCTCTCGGCCGGGTATGGATATTACCGCATGCGAGCTCACGCCCTTGGATGCGAGGCGCGAAGGTCGGCGAGTGGGCGAGCGGCGAGAAGAAGGCGGGGCGGGAGGTCTTACGGTGGTTATCGTGGTGGCGGCCTCAGCAGCGATCTAGATCGCACCACGGCCGGCTCGAGCACTCATGCACGTCCTCAGCCTGACGAGTTTTCGAGGCGGCCGGGGCCGGGGCTTGAGGCGTCGAGTAGCGGAGTGATCGGCGATCGGGACCACCCCCCCAGTGTGGCTGATGCGGTAGATCCCATTACGGGAAGTGTGGTACTGTTTTTGGAGCTTGTTACAGTTGTGGCCAGCGGGGTCACTTTGCGAGGGACTGTCGGCCGGGCGTGGCGGTGGTAGGGCTCACGCCGAGTTACATTGCGCTTCATCATCTCCTACGATTACTCGCCGGAGGCGTGGTGCTCATGGGTCGCCAGTCGCGGCAGAGGTCGTGGCTCGGGTCCCAGTTCTAGCGGTCCTCAGAACCGCATTTATGCTTTGTCCAGCCAACAGGATCAGGAGGCCTCACCTGATGTCGTCACAGGTACCTTATCGGTTAGGTTTGATTTTTATGCCTTGATATATCCGGGTTCTACTCATTCCTATATATCTCCCTTGTTGCTAGTAGGATAGGGATAGAGCACGAATCCATAGACCCTTCGAGGTAGCTACGCGATGGGTGATTCGGTGGTAGCTCGGCGGGTATATAGAGCTTGTCTGTGACCATTTACGATCGTCGGACCTAGCCGACTTGATAGAGTTGGAGATGATTGACTTGGCGTGATTATGGGGATGGATTGGCTAGCTTCTTGCTACGCCAATGTAGGCTGAGAGAGTAAATGCAGTTCCGATTTCGGAAGGCCGGTTGTTGAGTGGGAGCACGCGGTATCGCCAGGGGTAGGTTTATTTCCTACCTCGAGGCTAGGAAGATGGTGCGAGAAGGGTATATCTACCATCTCGTTGGGTGTTTGATCTTGAAGGCTGCGGTACCAGATTTTGATCGATTCGATGGTCGTGAGTTCCCAGGCGTGTTTCGGATGACCTCGGGTATCCTCACGAGAGGAGATTGAGTTTTGTATTGACATATTGCGGACACTCGGCCTATTTCCATTCCGCCATACGAATGGCACCGCCGAGTTGAGAGAGTTGAAGGATCAGCTTAGAGATTTCTTTGGAGAAGGGCTTCATCAGGCCTAGTGTTTCTCCCGAGGAAGCGCGGTATTGTTCGTGAAGAAGAAGGGCGGGGCCAGCTGCGCATGTGTTGATTCTGACGGTGAACAAGGTGACCATTAAACGAATACCCCTTCCCGGGATTGATGATTTGTTCGACCGGTTGCGAAGTGCGAGATGTTTCTCAAGATTGATCTGCGATCGGGCTATCATCAGTGCGAGTCGAGAGGTGGATGTCCCTAGGATCGCATTCGGACGATGCGGGCATTATGAGTTCGTCATGTCTTTTGGGTTGACGATGCTCGGTATTCATGGATTTGATGAACCGAGTGTTCAAACCATTTTTGGACACGTTTGTGATAGTGTTCATTGATGATATCTTGGTTTATTCTCGCTCAGGGCAGGAGCATGCGGAGCATTTGAGGCTGTCTTGTGCTTCTCCAGACCAGTGATTTACGCCAAGTTTTCCAAATGTGAGTTTTGGTTGACTTCAGTGGCGTTTCTTGGGCATATTGTCGGGGCGGAGGGCATTCGAGTTGATACGGCCAAGATCGAAGCGATCGAGACTTGGCCTGAACTACTACTCCGAGAGGTTCGCGATTTTACGGGCCTTGCAGGTTATTATCGGCGGTTCGTAGAAGTTTGCTTCTATCTCTGCACCATTGACTAGGATGACTCAGAAGGCAGCTAAGTTTCAGTGGAATGATGCTTGTGAGCAGGGTTTCGATTCTTTGAAAGAAGGCGGCGCCCCGTTCTTACTCTTCGGAGGTCGGATGGTTATGTCGTGTATTGTGATGCGTCGGCGCATCGGGTTGGGATGTGTGTTGATGCAGCATGGCGGGGTTATAGCATATGCATCCCGACGGTGAAGAAACACGAGAGGAACTACCCCCATGATTTGGAGTTAGCGTAGTGATTCACGCTTTGAAGATCTGGAGGCACTATTTGTATGGGGTTCACGTGGATATTTATACAGACCACAAGAGCCTCGGTATATCTTCACCGGAGGAGCTGAACTTACGGCGAGGCGGTGGTTAGAGTTGCTTAAGGATTACGATGTTGATATCTGTACCACGGGGAAGGCGATGTTGTGGCGGATGCTCTTAGTCGTAGGTCGATGGGAGCCTATCGGATGTGCGGTAGAGAGGAGGACATGGTTCGTGATTTGCATCGATTAGAGAGCCTTGGTGTCCGTTTGATTGATTACGATAGCGGTGGGGTTAGAGTTCGTGAGGTTGCCGAGTCTTCCATCGTCGAGAGGTGAAGAGGCAACGATTCGAGATCGGCTTTGATTCGATATCGTGATCTGACTCTTCGTGAGGGCAAGGGTCCTTTTGGTAGCACCTGATGGGGTGCTAAGGTTTGAGGCGTGTGTGTTCGGATGTTTGAGGACTTGGCGGAGTTCTTGGGGAAGCACTGCGGTAGCGTTACTCTATCCATCCGGGTCGACCAAGATGTACCACGACCTTAGATCGTGTATTGGTGGGATGGCTTGAAGAGGGGCGTTGCGAGTTCGTAGCTCGGTGCGTGTTGTCGGCGGTGAAGGTAGAGCACGAGAGGCACGGTGGTTTGTTCTGAACGATTGAGATCCCGACACGGAAGTGGGAGGTAATCAACATGGACTTCATCACGGGATTACCTCGCTTTCGGAGGAGACATGATTCTATATGGGTTATCGTCGACGGTGTCGAAGTCAGCCCACTTTCTTCCGTCGGGGCGACTTTTGGTGAGGATTATGCGGACTTTATATCAGAGGTCGTCAGTGCTGCATGGAGTCCCTACTGATCATATCGCGAGGAGCCCGGTTCGGCTAACTCGGAGGTCCTTCCGAGAGGGTTTAGGGGACGGTGAGCACGAGTCGCATTTCATCCTGAGCAGAGCGGACAGCGAGCGCACTATCCGGACTCTTGAGGATATCTTTGCGAGCTGTGTTATTGACTTCGATGGTAGTTGGGAGGATCATTTGCCTCTAGTTGAGTTCGCGTATAATAATAGCTACCACTCCGGTATTCGGATGGCGCCTTATGAGGCCTTGTATGGGAGGAAGTGCAGTCGCCTATAGGTTGGTTCGATGTGGGCGAGTGCGGCTAGTGGGACCAGATTTGGTACAGAGCGATGGATAAGGTGAAGCTTATCAGAGCGGCTATTTGACGGCTCGAGTCGGCAATCGTATCACGCAGATCATCGTCGTCGGCATCTTGAGTTCGAGGTTCATGATTGGGTTTTCCTAAAGGTGTCACCCATGAAGGGTGTGATGAGATTCGGGAAGAAGGGAACTCAGCCACAGGTACATTGGGCGTTTGATTGTCGCGAGGTAGGCAAGGTTGCTATGAGTTGGATCTGCGTCCGTCTGGAGGCGGTGCATCCGGTTTTCACGTATCTATCTTTGAGAGATGTATCGGGGATCCATCTAGGTACACCCGATTGGCGATGTCGGTGACCAGGGGTTATCGTATGAGAGATTCCCATAGCGATAATCGATCGTCGAGTTAGGCGTCTGCGGACGAGGGCGTGGCAGTCAAAGTCTTGTGGCGGAACGAGCTCAGGGAGGAGATGACGTGGGAAGCCGAGGAGGATATGAGGCAGAAGTATCCTCACCTATTCCCCACACCTCCAGGTAATTCACTTTCCTACTTGTAAATTTTCATTATCGTTTATGCCTAAGTGTTGTTTTGTGGCCGCGTGTGGCATTTGCAAACTGTTTAAGTTATGAAGAATCTTATCGTTAACTGTCTTGGGAAGGAACATTCGGGACGAATGTTTCTAAGGAGGGGAGAATGTTATACCCCGTATTTCCAGAGTATGTACGTAAGGGAATACGTACAAAAGTTTAGCCTTAAAGTTTAGGCTTGGACGATTTTTTTTTGGGAACAACTCACAAAACGAATAGTTTTCCGACGAAACGTTTCCACAGCTTTCGTAGGGTAAATTCCGGCTATGCCATTTCTAATTTTTGCGGATTTTTCCGAGAGACGTAACATTTTGGACCAACGGGAGGGCGACACTTGTCACCCTCCAATTGATGGACTTGAAATCGTCCATTTGGACGATTTGGACATAGAGAGCACGTTTTTTGTGCCTTGTGCACAAGTCAAGGAGTTGGTAGGATATTTGTGTATAGTTAATCCTCACCCTACACTTGCCTTGCACTTGTCTTAATCTTGGCCATTGGTTGGCCACTTCTTGACCTATAAATACCCCCTTAGAGATGAAGAGTTCTTCATCCACAAATCTTTCCAAGTCTTGAAAATCCTCTCCTCTCCCTTTGTAGCTCTTCTCGTCCAACACTCCTCCCCCTCCCCTTGTGAAGGCCCTTGGCCGAATACCCTCCCCCCTCTAGCCTAGTAGTTTGGCCGAGGCCCCCCCCCTAGCCTAGCCAAAAATCTACCCCCCTCCCTTGGTAGAAAAGTTGTCTTCTAGTATTGTTATAATGCCCAAAATACCCTAGCCCAAATACCTTAGTACTTAGTAGAAGTTGTGAAGAACTTCTAAGGTTTCCTTGGAGCATACAACTTAGGAGCAAAACCTTGCTCAGCGACTTTTCTAGGATATTATTGGGCTTACAGGTAACTAATCCTAACCCTCTTTTGAATTAGAGAATACTTCTGTAGTAGTATTAGAATAAGTATGAAATACTTAGAAGAATATCAGAATAGAATTGAACTATTACCACGAGAAGGGTTTAAAGAAGAATAATCAAAGTACTTACATAGAATTTGTTTTCTGATGAACTTATATAACTCATGGGTAGGAAGTTTTGCCCGACTTTCCGTAGAATTGTGAACCCTCTGTTTAGAATGACCTTCAGAGTAGTCTTTGATAGATATCTGTGACTATTATAGGCTGACTCTCTGCGCGCGACATATTCAACTCGGCAGGTGGTTTTCGCTGAGAAGGTATGTGATTCTTCCTAAAGCATGATATTTTACAATATATATAGTACGGTGAGCGTACATGTGTTAACTAAAATATAACTACGGCAATGTCTTTGACTTAAGCTGAATAATACTTACGGCAATGCCTCACGGCTTAAGCCTGAATAACACTTACGGCAATGCCTCACGGCTTAAGCCTGAATAATAAAGATCTGAAAGCATTTCAAAAGAATACTGAATCATTTTTAACAGAAGAGAACTAATTGGTTTTTAAACAGAAGCTTAAGAGTTATACTAGCCTTATGGGAAGTTAAGTATAACCACTTAATATTGATAAAAGAAACAGTTTGCCTATGTGTTTATAACAGACTTATATTGAATTGTGAAAAGAATAATAAGATGGTTTGATAGTAGACATGATATGATGCTATGTGTGTTAGTGTCTTGTAACGTTTGTGAAAAAGAGTATTCTTGTTGTGCTTATGTTGTTTAAAGATAAGCTGTTATGTTAGTGTACCATCACTCACCTCTTGAGATGATACCGGGGGTTAAGCTGCCCTCCGATGCGGGGTAGACTCAGGCGGTCTGGGACCATGATTCGAGAATACCTCATGCGGGTCCAGGGGGCCTATGCGGAGCTACGAGTTCGTGTTAGTATGCGGGGTTATGCCTCATGCGTTCTATGTGGCCATGCGGACAACGAGTCGGGGCGATGCCGAGTAGCTACCCTCGATGCGGGGTTATACCTCATGCGGGCCCGTGTGAGTGGCCTATGCGGACTCGGAGTCCAGGATTAGGCTGCAGAGTGATATCTACGCGAGTGGCCTGCTTGAATCATTCGCATCCTAGTAAAGACCTATTACTGTTTACCTATTGGTTCTCTTTTTTGTGATGTGGCTTATATGCGGGTTCCTCGTTGTTTCATACATACTTGCAAATCGTCTTTAAAATGATATGTCTCATTTAAGTATTTTCTGATTTCATATACTTAGTACTGTTATCGACCTCCTTGGGGCTGCGTTCATGCCGCAGTGAGTAAAAGCAGTGCTAGATCCACATTCTTAGGATCTCTACGTTGGTGTCGGGAGCTCCATCTTTTAGGAGGCTCTACTTTTGGGTATGATCTCCTGTTGTAGATAGTTTTGTGCGATCGGTATGGCGGGGCCTGTCCGCCATAGTTGTATATTTCCTTAGAGTGCTGTAGTCATGTTATGCGATTGTCGGATGTAACTGCTAAACCATGTATATATATGTATGCCGAAAGGCGATGTTCTCTCACATAAACTGTGTCTTATTTTATAAACTGTTTCATGTCTTGCTTTATATTTCCGCTGATTACTCTGATGTATGACTACTTGGGTGCCCCGGTAAGGCACCAGTCACGGGCCCCGGAACGGGTCGTGACAACAATAATATGTAATCTTATAACACTAAGAGAACAAGATTGTTAGTGTTTTATTGTTTTGAATGTTTTTTATTTGTTTTCTGTGTTTTTGAGTATTTTTTAGTCATAATTTTTTTAAAGATCATGCATGCTATAGTTACTGGAAACGCCTAGTGAAGTAAGGTTGAATAATGTAATGGAATTAGAAGCAACCATCTGAACACTTAGGTTAGATATGTCAATAATTCATGAAATCGAACTATTTGGGGGTATTTTACTTGATTTATGCATTGTTAAGTGATTAAAACCTATGTGTCTGCTTGTTTGCTATTTGAGGCGAAATAATTAGGATATACATGTTAGAGAGATGACTCAGGCATTTCTTTGTTAGCCATTTCTTACCATTTTTACCTATCCCTGACATTACAATTGTATACCTAGTCAGCCCTTTTGAGCCTAAAAATAAGATATTTCTTTGACACCCTATAATTCCATATTTGTGCCATAAGTGAAAAATTGAGATGATTGGAATATAAAGTGTTGAAAATGAGACAAAAGAAGTGAACAATTTTGATGCACCCCAATGAAAAAGTAATAATAAATAGGCAAAAGTCTAAGTTTGGGGTGCCTACTATTCATAATACACTTCATTCTCTCAAAACAAAAGAGGGGAAAGATAGGTATGAAGTGAAAAAGAAAATCAAAAGAAAAGGGAAGAGTTGAAAGAAAAAGAGTTTATGGTACGTAAGTTGAGCCTAAAAGCCTATTTTTACCTACCACTACCTAAGCCTACATTACAACCCTGAAAAGCCCTGAAGATCTCTTATATGTGTATCCATGATTAGTGGAGAATAGCAAGTAAACATGCCATAAAATTTTAAAATTAACATGCATAGTTAGGTATTCTCACTTCCATTGAGCATGATTAAAGTGAATTTGCGAAATATCTAACTTGATGTGTTTAGAATGCTAAAAATCCATGCTATATGTTCCTGCATATTATTCTGCTAACCTTCATGCTTTTCTAAGTAACAATGATGCAGCAAAGTGATCAATGTCTTTGAATCATTCTATTTTCTTTTCCTTCGTGGCTTTATTTCTTTCTTTTGATCTTTGCTCGAAGGCGAGCAAATGTTAAGTTTGGGGGTATTTGATCGGTGTATTTTATATACACTTTTTGAGTCATTTTTAGTTAGTCTTTTGCACATTTTTGTACAAATACGTGTCGCCTTAGGATAAATTTTCTTTATTTTGAGTCACAATGGTTTAAAGTGGCACATTGGCGAAAATGAGCGAAAATAGGGCAGAAACAGAGGTTCCAGAGCTCAAAAAGCTAAAAATTGGCAACCCGGGCGAGAAACAGGGCGGCGCCACCAACCAACAGTATCAAAGCGCCACGACGCCCAAAGAACAGAGAGCCGCAGAAGTTTCGGCGCCGAGGCGCCGAGGCGGAAAATCAGCCAAATCCGAATGGGAATGGGCCAAGTCCAAGAAGGAAAAGTTGTTGGACGTTTTTGAAGCTATAAAAAGGACCTTTTTAGGTCAGATTTAGATGATCCCACTTTGTAGAATTCATCACAACTTGGAGATCAAGATTAGAGACTTTATTTTAAGTAATTTCTTGTTTTTATTTTATTTCTTTTTAGTTTATGTTGGATATTAGCTTAGTGCTTGACATGTCTATGGCTAGGAACTAACTTAATTTAGGGCTTTCCATGTCGAATCGCTTGAAACTCGTTCTTACGAATTAATGCATGTTTTGGTTTCTTCTTATTATTGTTGAGATTTATTCAATATTTGTTTTGATTGCTTGGTAATTAATTGATCACTAATTATCATAATTTATATGATTTCTAATCGAAATCCGAAAGGGGAGATTGTGAATATGCTGTAGTTGAATAAACATAGGTTAAATCGTGGACGAAAGTACCCCGATACTTGTGTAGCTTAATAGGTTATTGTTATTAATCCTCCTTTATAGTCAATCTTGTCATCGAAAGATAGAAGAGTTCTATATTGGGGTTGAGTGTTTATATTACCTTAACAGGAGTATAAAACAGCTTAGTTAACCTGCTATCTCAAAATAGAAGAAGAACCATAAGTATTTGCATTAACAAGTAAGACGAGCGGATAGTTGAGGAGATTTGAAAGCCCTATTTCCACCATATCTGAAGTAAAATAAAGTAATTTAGTTAGCATCTATAATCATAGTTATAAACAATTCATCAAATTATCGGTTACCAAATAGATACCATAGAATATAGGTTGATAATTGGACACTAATCCCTGAGGACGATAACTCGGTCTTCTAGACTATATTACTTGTCACGACACGTGCACTTGCGTTTAGCGTATGCATAAATCGCGCATCATAAAGCAACTCTACAACTCTTGGTTTGATTAAATATCTTTCATTTTAATCTTACGTCTTTAGACTAGTCCGACACTTTGGCGCCAAGATTCATCTAAACAAGCCAACCCCTTTACACGACTGTGTTTAAATGTCTAAGTAAATTTAGCCTTTGTAAGAAAACACTTTGGTGTAAATACCTACAAAAGTTT
Source organism: Przewalskia tangutica (assembly GCA_029844215.1). Classification (NCBI taxonomy): domain Eukaryota; kingdom Viridiplantae; phylum Streptophyta; class Magnoliopsida; order Solanales; family Solanaceae; genus Przewalskia; species Przewalskia tangutica. The sequence continues at coordinate 9,026,138 of CM056733.1, read as the reverse complement.
ATTATCTACTTTCATTTTAACACATCTATGAAAGGGCTTCGGTCCTCTTAGACTTAGAGCAAATGCTTTGACATAAATATCTTTATCGCCGAAAAAGAATTAGCACCCTAACAATTATAATGGACGACGCGTTATAATTAGACTTGTATTTAATGTTTGGGGAACATTTTTAGTTTTCGGGGATTCATTCAAGATAAACAATCAAGTCATACATCATATGACATCCTATCATGCAATATCTAAACACAATTAGATGGGAAACCATCAAACCCAATATGCAAGATATAAGATGGTTTTAATCACATACTGGGCGCCGTCTACCCAGACAGTTATAGCGGTCATTTGAAATTAAACAATTACTGGGCGCCGTCTACCCAGACAGTTATAGCGGTCATTTGAAATTAAACAATTACTGGACGCCGTCTACCCAGACAATAATTGCGGACGTTATGCTAATAATTTAAATGCATCACATTCAATCACTAAACACATTTGTATATTATAGAATAATATACCATTAATGGCAATCATGAGTTTATTTGTCTAAAATTTAAAACTATGTCTATGCCAAACAGTCCCTAAATATTTTCTGATTTTAAAATTCTGATTTTCAGGATTTCTGCAACTTTTAAAATTTACAGTTTAATCCCTTAAGAATTTATAAGTTCAATTCGAACCCTAATAAATTCAGAAAATGCAATTTTAAATCTCGGAAAATATTTTCAGATTTCAGGGACCTGTTTGCAATTTCCTGAACTCAAAATCGAATTTTCAGAAAGTTTCTTTAATTATAGATTTGCCCGAATGGACCAAATCTGTTCAATTCAAAATTTTATTTTCAGATTCTGAAATTCTAAAAATTTCAGAATCAGATTCTGAAACTTTTAAAACTTCAGTTTCTGATTTCGTATTTTTTTTTTGAAAACCCATTGACGGCGCCGTGGCCCTGCAGGGAGGCGTCGCAACTTCAGAGACGGAAATGTTTTCAGATTTTCTCAAAAAAATTATTTTAAGCTTCTGGATGAACAACACCATGGTCCTATTGATCAGAGCCACGGTGCCTCCGCAAAACCCTAATCAGCGCCACAGCGCTCCATGATGGAGTCGTGGCGCCTCAACCCCAGAAACACAATCTCTGCAATTTCGAAACCCTAAAACTGGTTTAGGCTCAGATTTGCAAATTCATTTCGTACCCCTTTCACTATTTTACAGCACGTTCATCGACCATCATCAAATTCTTCTCGTTCTTCGTTTCAATGCACCATGTTCGAATCGAACCGGTCACGCATATCAACTTAGATGAGTTAGATTTTGTCACAACCCGAACCCGGGCCCGTGACTGGTGCCTTACCCCGGGCACCCTAGTGATACAACATCAGAGAAAATCAGCGGAAATAAAACATAAACATGAAATAAAAGATTTGATTAAATAAACAGGCTAACCAAAACTGTTGCCTTCTGTATATATACATAAAAACCCGAACAGTTATCCTTTTACAGACGCTTCCCACAACAGTACTACAGACCTCTAAGAAAGTGACAACAACTATGACGGGACAGGGCCATACGTACCACGAATGTACAAGAATCTGCTGACTCGGTAACATACCAAAAGATAAGCCTCAAGAAATGGGCTTCCGACACGCTGAATCGTGATCCTATGGCGAGGATCCACAATCGATGTACTTACCTGCGGCATGAACGCAGCCGAAGGAGGTCGATCTAACAGTACCAAGTATGTGAAAGCGTAAAGGCGTAAATGAAATCATAATAGTCTATATAAAGCGGGAGACATGTCGATAACCAAACTACGATTCACAACATAAGCGATCATGTCAAGTCGTGGACTCACGCCTCAAGTCATCCGCCATGCGTGGAACTCCTTCCTCACCGCCGGCGATCTAGGTATAAATCGTGTGGAATCGTGTCGGCCCATCCGTGGGACTCGGTAAATAATCATGTGGAATCGTGTCGGCCCATCCCATGGGACTCGGTAGAGAATCAGATGGAATACGTGTCCCGGCCCATCTCGTGGGACTCGGTGAATAATTAGATGGAATACGTGTCCCGGCCCATCTCATGGGACTCGGTGAATAATCAGATAGAATACGTGTCCCGGCCCATCCCATGGGACTCGGTGAAGAATCGTTCATAACAAATCAGCCGGCCCTCCATCGAGAGACGCGGTGGTATAGAAATACAGTATTTGCACAACAAGGCTATCAAACACAAACATAGGCAAGTTACACACAACTCAAGTTTATTTTAGGCCAAAGTCCAGGTTCTGACCCCAAAGTATTACATACGTTCAATTCTTTTTAAAAGATCCATTTCTTTTATAAAGGTCACCCGATACCCGTAGTATAAAAATAGGGTGACTCACATTTTTAGGTAAACCCAAACACTTTCCTTTTCAACATCAAGTAACAACATTCTTTTCCCTAAGTTCAAGTTTGCCTAATTTCAAGTACTTAAGTCTCTTATTTTAGAAAGGTTTCATAGTTCATAGTCTTAATCACTTAAGAATATGATTCTCTTTTAAACAATTTTACGAATACATATGCCTTATATGTGAGTAGGTTATTCTGGTTCATAATCAATCTTATTAAAGCAGCCATGATCTAGAAAATGTAATATCATTTTATCTCATCTTAGCTTCTATGCAGATGGAGGTTTCTACTGGTTTTAATAATACTTAATTAGTCAAAACATTTCCTTTTATTAACGCTGCAGTGGTTTGTCGATACTCATTCTGATTTCCAAAATCAGTAAAACATTATTCCTTTTAAAAACCAAGTACTCATTACTCACGAATGAGGTTTCACACAAAGTTCATATTAATTCATTCAAGTCAAGTCTCTTATCTTTTAAGATCAAGTCTCTTAACTTCTAAAAATCAGTAAACCATTCTCTTTATCTCCCTTAAGACGTTATACCTAACTTCCCATAAAGCTAGTATAACTCTTATGTTTTCAAAACCAAGTATTAATCTTCTTTCAAAAAGGTTTCTTATTTCTTTTGAAATACTTCAAGATTCTTCTTATTCAGGCTTAAGTCAAAAGACATTTCCGTACAACTACGTTTAGTTAGTACACGTACGTCTACCGTACTATATATATATATTTTATTCAGGCTTAAGTCAAAAGACATTGCCGTACAACTACGTTCAGTCAACACACGTACGTCTACCGTACTATATATATATATATATCTTTAAAAATATCATGCTCAAGAGTATAGGAAGAATCACATACCTCGCGACGATTATCGACTATAAGCAAAACGCTCCACGGCTATAACCCGGCTAGCCTTGTCCACCTTCCAAGTAGCACATGCTACTCGCAGAACATTCAACCAATAAAGGTTATCAGTCTACTGTAAATACAGTCCTATGTAAGTACAGATTAATCTTCTACTTAATATTCTTCTGATGTGATTTCAGTTCAATTCTTTTCTGTAATATCCTTCTATTACAGTTCAATTCTCTTCTATGAATCTTATATTCATTTTTATACAACTACAGTATGTAATTTCCAATTACAATAGAAGGATAGGATTATTTACCTCGGTAAGCCCAAAATTATCCAAGTTTAATGTCGATCCTGAGCAACGTTTAGCTCCTACTCCGGGTGCTCCAACCCGCTCCAAACAACCCCTTAGAAGTTCTACGCAACTTCTTCTTAACACTTCAACCGGTTATGAAGGTTTTCCTTAGGGTTTCGTTTTTGTGACTAAAGGGAATATATTAGTGTTTCAGGGCTCTACATCTCGAGGTCACTTTGGAAAGAACTACAAGGTATTTGGGCTAGAGTATTTTGGCATTACAACAATACTTGAGAAGTATTTCTCAACCAAGGGAAGGGTATTTATACGAGACAACTAGGCAAGGGGGTAGGCTCGGCTAGAACACTACAAAGAGGAGGGTGCTCTCGGCAAGGCCTCACAAAGGGGGAGGGGTGTTGTGGACGAGAAACTATCAAAGGGGAAGAAGGGTTTCAAGACTTGGAAAATGTCTAAGTGTGGATGAAATAACTCATCAACTAAAGGGGTATTTATAGGTCAAGCAATGGCCAACCAATGGCCAAGATGAAGCCAAGTGGTAGGCAAGTGTAGGGCTAGGATTTACCCATGTGTACCTTATCCATCTACCACCAAAATATCACAAATATCCTACCAACCCCTTGACCCTTAAATCGTCCAACTTGCCGCCCATTTCAACGCCCAATATGAGGGTGACACATGTCACCCTCCCGTTGGTCCAAAATGTTTCATCTCTCGGAAAAATCCGCAAAAATAATAAATGGCATAGCCGTATTTTTCCCTTCGCGAGTCTTGTAAAACGTTTCGTCGAAAAACGATTCCTTTCGGTACTTGTGAACAAATATTTCGGCCCTAGCCTACTTTAAAGCTCAAACTTTTCTACGTACGTCCTTACGTACATACTCTGGAAAATACGGGGTATAACATTCTCCCCTCCTTAGAAACATTCGTCCCGAATGTTCCTTCTCAAGACGAATAACGATGAAGTCCTTCTTAACATAAACAAGCTGCCAATGCCACACATGGCCACAAAAATAACGCATGTTTGTTCCTTCCCTTGCTCGTCGTACCCTCCTCGTATACTCAAGTTCTTCCTAATAAACTTACCACATTTCTGTCATTGCTTTAGTTTCCAAAATCTCATCACGCCGCCGGGTGATACCTTGAAGACCACGTCGGCACGAACTCCAAGTGTCGACGCCAATTATCCGCACGACTTCGTTTACGAGCTGCAATAACCCCTCTGGATAAGCTTCAACTTATCCACATCCTGTGGATCAAATGCGGACCAACTATCCGAACTTTGCCAACCTCGAACCAACCGATCGGCAGCTACACTTCCGCCCTACAAGGCGTCATAAGGCGATATCGAATCGATATGGTAGCTATTATAATACACACTCAACCAAGAGGCGAATACTCCTTACGCCTACCTCAAATCCAAACAACGGCCCGAGGCGAATGCGATACTAAGACTCATCCGAGTTACTAACCTGCTGGTAAAACCTCCGAGAAAAGAAATAGCCATAACACGGGCTTCATGCGTCTTAAGGTGAAAGTAGGCACCTCGTGCGACTTTACCACCTTCCGATGTAACATCTCGCATAACCTCGCCGAGTAAACGATCCCCGAAGGACAAGATGGTGACCTCATCGGCCCGACTTCGGTCGGCAACGCTACGAACTCGTACGATGGCTACCCAAACCTGGGCCTAGCACTCTTGTGACCCTACCACCTGGCGGGACCACCTCGAGCTGACCCCACCTCAATCCGGGTTACGGGTTGACCCGCGAATGGTCCTCGACCCGACCCCAAATCGCGCCAAACTTCTTGTTCCCTGATGCGGAACAATCTTACTAATTCACGTCATGAAAGCTACCACTTCCATCTCACACTACCCATGGACTTATCCCACAACACATTTATACGCAAACCAAGTATTTCAACAAAGACTAACCGTAAAATCTTTTATTCAAGATGACCTTACATCTAAGGTCTCAACATGAAATATTCTAAGGTCACACTTTCCATGCCCCATACATATCCTTTCAACTAACTATGCTTTCTAACTCATAATCAACATAACGCTATCCGTACATAGCACACAATAATAAGGTCATCGTATCATGCATACAAATCTCTAGAGGGTTAAGGATATACCTGAATCTACCGCTCCACTCTAATCATAGGCCTGCCCTGCAGGGCGCATAGCTGTAGAAGGTGATGAACCCGCCACTGACCCGGTAGGCTGAGTCATTCTGTCTGCATCCTTCCTATTAGGACAGTTTCTCGTCATATGGCCCTGACGCGGCAGAAAAACAAGCACCGTAAAAGACGACATTCCGGGATGGCGTGCGCCATCGTACACCGAGAAAACTGAACCCGGCTAGAACCCATGTATATATGTGAACGAAGCCACGGAGCCACGACCGGCTCCCGAATACCTAACGCCCAAGGCGCGGAGGACCACTCTGCAATGGCGGAGGTACATAACTAGTCTGCTGCTGAGGCGGCCCGCCTCGAAAGTTACCAAAGGACCCTGCTGTTCTGGCCCTCTTCTGCTGATCCTGGTCATTCCGTCGACCTCTCCGTGCCTCACATCCTAGTGCATGGGCTTGCATGCGGGCAATGTCCATGCCCGGCTGAAGAGCTACACCCGTACAAGCCTCTGCCAAGTAATCATCTAGCCCGGTGACGTAGCGGTGTACTCTGTCCTCCATATCAGCTACTACAGCGGGAACATACCGAGCTAATGAGTCGAACTCCACATTGTACTCTCTAACCGTCCGCCCGTCCTGCCTCAACGTCAAAAATCTGTCGGCCCGAGCCCTCCTCATCTGTGGGGGCAAGAAATGTGCAAGAAAAGCCCTTGAGAACTCGTCCCAAACGGCTGGAAGTGCATGCTCTCCCCGGGACAGCTCCCACGAATCAAACCAGTCGACTGCAGTATCACGCAGCTGATGCGAACCCAATACCACCGACTCTGCCTCTGAGACTCTGATCACTCTCATGATCCGCTGTAGCTGTCGGATAAACTCCTGAGGGTCATCCTCAGCTCTCGATCCATAGAACATTGGGCTCTGACTCGTAAAGTCCCGTAGTCTCAAATGCGCTCGGGGTGAACTACGGGTGCTCGGGGCTGAATCTGCGATCCACCTCTCGCTCATATCGGCCACGACCACGGCGATGGCGGCCATCTCCTTGTACCCCATCTCATCTGCTCCAGGCTGTGGGACTGGAGGCTCAGGTACTGTAGTCTCAGCAGCCACTGCTGCGGCTCTAAACTCTGCCGGCGCTGGCGGCGTCGCAAAACTCGCCGTCGGAAGCACTATCTCAGGTAACGACTGGGCCTGCCTCGTAACCTCCGTGCTCTACTACGCCTCCGCCGGCTGCCTTGCCCACGGGCGGGTTGCCTTACGCGGAGGCATAACTGGTAAAGGAAAGGAATACGTCAGAGGGGTCCAACTTATCACACGGCTCTAAGGCACGATCTCAGAATGAGAAGAATGGAAACCAATCCTAAATGTCCTATAGCCTCCTGATTATAGATGTGGTGCACAACACACCGATAATCAAGACTCTACTAGACACGGTCTGTAGACACTTTCCGAGGATTAACTGCTCTGATACCACTTTTGTCACGACCCGAACCCGGGCCCGTGACTGGTGCCTTACCCCGGGCACCCTAGTGATACAACATCAGAGAAAATCAGCGGAAATAAAACATAAACATGAAATAAGAGATTTGATTAAATAAACAGGCTAACCAAAACTGTTGCCTTCTGTATATATACATAAAAACCCGAACAGTTATCCTTTTACAGACGCTGCCCACAACAGTACTACAGACCTCTAAGAAAGTGACAACAACTATGACGGGACAGGGCCCCGCCATACCCCTGAATGTACAAGAATCTACAGACTCAGGGTAACATACCAAAAGATAAGCCTCCGAAGAAATGGGGCTTCCCGACACGCTGAACTGTGATCCTATGAGCGAGGATCCACAACCGATGTACTTCTACCTGCGGCATGAACGCAGCCCCCCGAAGGAGGTCAACAGTACTGGCAAGTATGTGAAATCAGAAAAGATCAGAATGAAATCATAATAGTCTATATAAAGCAGAGACATGTCGATAACCAAACTACGATTCACAACATAAAAGCGGTCATGTCAAGTCGTGGACTCACGCCTCAAGTCATCCTCATGCGTGGAACTCCTTCCTCACCGCGGTGATCTAGGTATAAATCGTGTGGAATACGTGTCGGCCCGTCAGTCCCGGGACTCGGTAAAGAATCACGTGGAATACGTGTCGGCCCATCTCGTGGGACTCGGTAGAGAATCAGATGAAATACGTGTCCCGGCCCATCTCGTGGGACTCGGTGAATAATCAGATGGAATACGTGTCCCGGCCCATCTCGTGGGACTCGGTGAATAATCAGATGGAATACGTGTCCCGGCCCATCTCGTGGGACTCGGTGAATAATCAGATGGAATACGTGTCCCGGCCCATCCCATGGGACTCGGTGAAGAATCGTTCATAACAAATCAGCCGGCCCTCCATCGAGAGACGCGGTGGTATAGAAATACAGTATTTGCACAACAAGGCTATCAAACACAAACATAGGCAAGTTACACACAACTCAAGTTTATTTTAGGCCAAAGTCCAGGTTCTGACCCCAAAGTATTACATACGTTAAATTCTTTTTAAAAGATCCATTTCTTTTATAAAGGTCACCCGATACCCGTAGTATAAAAATAGGGTGACTCACATTTTTAGGTAAACCCAAACACTTTCCTTTTCAACATCAAGTAACAACATTCTTTTCCTAAGTTCAAGTTTGCCTAATTTCAAGTACTTAAGTCTCTTATTTTAGAAAGGTTTCATAGTTCATAGTCTTAATCACTTAAGAATATGATTCTCTTTTAAACAATTTTGCGAAAACATATGCCTTATATGTGAGTAGGTTATTCTGGTTCATAATCAATCTTATTAAAGCAGCCATGATCTAGGAAATGTAATATCATTTTGTCTCATCTTAGCTTCTATGCAGATGGAGGTTTCTACTGGTTTTAATAATACTTAATTAGTCAAAACATTTCCTTTTATTAACGCTGCAGTGGTTTGTCGATACTCATTCTGATTTCCAAAATCAGTAAAACATTATTCCTTTTAAAAACCAAGTACTCATTACTCACGAATGAGGTTTCACACAAAGTTCATATTAATTCATTCAAGTCAAGTCTCTTATCTTTTAAGATCAAGTCTCTTAACTTCTAAAAATCAGTAAACCATTCTCTTTATCTCCCTTAAGACGTTATACCTAACTTCCCATAAAGCTAGTATAACTCTTACGTTTTCAAAACCAAGTATTACTCTTCTTTCAAAAAGGTTTCTTATTTCTTTTGAAATACTTCAAGATTCTTCTTATTCAGGCTTAAGTCAAAAGACATTGCCGTACAACTACGTTCAGTTAGCACACGTACGTCTACCGTACTATATATATATATTTTATTCAGGCTTAAGTCAAAAGACATTGTCGTACAACTACGTTCAGTCAACACACGTACGTCTACCGTACTATATATATATATCTTTAAAAATATCATGCTCAAGAGTATAGGAAGAATCACATACCTCGCGACGATTATCGACTATAAGCAAAACGCTCCACGGCTATAACCCGGCTAGCCTTGTCCACCTTCCAAGTAGCACATGCTACTCGCAGAACATTCAACCAATAAAGGTTATCAGTCTACTGTAAATACAGTCCTATGTAAGTACAGATTAATCTTCTACTTAATATTCTTCTGATGTGATTTCAGTTCAATTCTTTTCTGTAATATCCTTCTATTACAGTTCAATTCTCTTCTATGAATCTTATATTCATTTTTATACAACTACAGTATGTAATTTCCAATTACAATAGAAGGATAGGATTATTTACCTCGGTAAGCCCAAAATTATCCAAGTTTAATGTCGATCCGGAGCAACGTTTAGCTCATACTCCGGTGCTCCAACCCGCTCCAAACAACTCCTTAGAAGTTCTACGACTTCTTCTTAACACTTCAACCGGTTATGAAGGTTTTCCTTAGGGTTTCGTTTTTGTGACTAAAGGGAATATAGTAGTATTTCCTGCTCTACGTCTGAGGTAACTTTGGAAAGTACTACAAGGTATTTGGGCTAGAGTATTTTGGCATTACAACAATACTTGGAGAAGTATTTCTCAACCAAGGGAAGGGTATTTATACGAGACAACTAGGCAAAGGGGGGGGGGGTAGTCTCGGATAGAACACTACAAAGGGGGAGGGGTGCTCTCGGCCAAGGCCTCACAAAGGGGTGTTGTGGACGAAACTATCAAAGGGAAGAAGGGTTTCAAGACTTGGAAAATGTCTAAGTGTGGATGAAATAACTCATCAACTAAAGGGGTATTTATAGGTCAAGCAATGACCAACCAATGGCCAAGATGAAGCCAAGTGGTAGGCAAGTGTAGGGCTAGGATTTACCCATGTGTACCTTATCCATCTACCACCAAAATATCACAAATATCCTACCAACCCCTTGACCCTTAAATCGTCCAACTTGCCGCCCATTTCAACGCCCAATATGAGGGTGACACATGTCACCCTCCCGTTGGTCCAAAATGTTTCATCTCTCGGAAAAATCCGCAAAAATAATAAATGGCATAGCCGTATTTTTCCCTTCGCGAGTCTTGTAAAACGTTTCGTCGAAAAACGATTCCTTTCGGTACTTGTGAACAAAAATTTCGGCCCTAGCCTACTTTAAAGCTCAAACTTTTCTACGTACGTCCTTACGTACATACTCTGGAAAATACGGGGTATAACAGATTTGAATGACTTCCTCGATTACATCATTGTTCAACAGATCTGGAGACAAAGCCATGTGTTCTTGAGTTTTAAGGGTTTAAAGCTTTTAAACGACATAAATTAAATTTAAACAAATCCTAACCCATATTATCATTAATATACATTTTATAATCACACAAAATAGTCAAGACTCTGATACCACTGTAGGGGTTTTATCGGGTTCGTACACGCAGCGGAATTTGAAAATTTATGTTTCAAACACGACGACGGTCAAACTGTAGGATGATTATATAATGTAAATATAAAGTACAAAGCAAATGTAAAACTTCGACAGAAGACTTACATTCGAAGCAATCAGCCAAACAGTTGAAATCTTCAAGCCTTGTGTTGTGTAGTCCGAGGGTGAGCACGCAATCACTCATCGATTCGCAAGTCAAGGACTATGATATAATTACTCCTTTGGAAAGCTAGGAATTCCAACAGAGTTTCAGTAGAGTAAATTTTATGAAAAGATGACATATAAATTATGAGGCTAAACCCTGTATATATAACTGAATAAATCAGCTAGGGTTTCCCTCGTGGGCCAGGCCCAGAAATTGAAGCAGAGTGGGTCATTCGGACCCACTGGTCGCGTGTCGGCGCCGCGGCACTGAGTAAGTGGCACCACGGCGCTGTGGCGCCGTGGCCCTAACTCTAGCGCCGTGGCCCTGCTCCAATTCTGCTTCGTTTATATTTTATTCTAATGTCTGGATTATCAACCGAATATTTATATACTCTCTGATTATATCCTTTGAATCGACGAAACAATTGACTTAGTGCTATCCTTCAGGCCTTTACATATTGACACTAATAACATTAGGGTCTACTCGGAACTCCTCGACTGCGCCGAAAGATGAACTCAACATGTAAAGTTTAGCTACACAAAATATGTGAACTGAACCTATATGTGGAAAGATAAAACCCCTTCATTCATGACACACTCAATCAAGCTTAGAATCTATCAAGTGTCTATCCAAATGGATTGATTATTATAACTCATCTATATTAGTTGACAACATGACCATGTCACAGACATGTCCATTGCATTGGCCAATGATTTAGTCAACCTAATACCAAATGAGTATCTGAGTGTTCACTCGAATATGTATTCAAGGAATTAATCCTAATTCTGGCTCACATACCACCTTTAATCTACTTCGTAATGCACCCAAAACAAGACGTGTCTCAACCTATAAGACATTTGAGCTTAGGACAAGATCAAAGTACATTATTCCATAAATAAGATGATATTGACCTCAAGTCTAAGGACTTTTATCTCCCACACGCCAATGACATTATAGACATATAACAAAACAATACATCAGCAGGGCATATCAATACTTCAACAAGTATCCATGTGTCCATCACGAGTTGCCATAAGTCGTAGCAAGTGAGACATACTACATCCCCTAAGGATATGATGCAGACCACATGTCGACATATCGCATATCATCGATATCCCAATTTCGATGATCATTAGTCGAGGTAATTTAAGAGTTACGTTATAACATTAATTCTCACATCATTAATAAACACGTAACCTCTAGGGATGCATTTATAGAATATTATAAACAATCAATTAATAATTCAACAAATGCAAATTGCCATAATATTAATCATCATTAATATAAGTACGAATGTGTATAAAGTACATTGTGTCTTAATACAGATTGTCTCTAGGACATACATATATTTTCAACTTCATCTCATACTTTATGATTACTTGCTTTTTACCATTGCATTCATACACTCATATTATCCTAATATTGGAATGAAGTTGGTTATGGAATTTTATTGGTCCGATGAGATTTGGAAACGAAGGTAAAAGAGATTGTTATGAGATTATTTGGATACTAAGGTGATATGAATTGACAAATGAGTCCATGATTGATGCTTTAGCCAGTCTGATGGATCATTTCGGTTGGTTGTGAGTGCTATGTGAACTCGTAGAGTCCCCCATGGGTCATGACTACGAGGTGACATACTGTGGCATGTGTATACCAGGTTATTGAGAGGTACCATTGGATTCATACATATCATTCATTAACATTCATAATATTCATGAGAATTGTGTTTTATTGGAACTTCCATGTTTAGGTAATTATGTTTTGGAAAGTAACTTCTATGTTCTGAGATAACTCAAGTGTTGAACGATTATTGTTATGTGAAGGTGACTTATGTGCTTAAAAAGACTGTAGTTTAGAGATACTTGTGTGTTGACTCTATTTTTATATCTATTACATTTAATCCATCGTAGTCGTCCTATGATGCTTATGGGGTAAGATGTATATTCATACTACACTTGCTGCATTCGTTTAGGATGCAGATACAAGGCAGTCTACTAGTGTCGGACCTCATGGATGACGTCCGCGGTTGTGGACCAGAGATTTTGGGGTGAGACTGCCTTTCCTCAGCAGCCTAGACGCTTCATTCCTTACTTCTATCTTTATTTTCTACTATTGAGATAATTCGAGTCGATTCATGGTAGTTTGTTGAACAGAAAAGTCACGCCTACTCTGGACGTATTGTTATACCCCGTATTTTCAGAGTATGTACGTAAGGACGTACGTAGAAAATTTGAAACTTGTACTAAGGCTTGGCCGAATTAATTTTGTTCACAACACCCGTTTAGAGTCGTGTTTAAACGCTTTCACGACTTTCGTAGGGGAATTTCCGGCTATGTCATTTTTAATTTTTGCGGATTTTTCCGAGAGACGAAACGTGTTGGGCCAACAAGAGGGCGCCACTTGGCACCCTCCCATTGGCGGACGTAAGGGCTCGGATTGGACGAAATGGAGAGGTGTAGTTGGTAGGATATTTTGTGTGTTAGTTGGTCAAGGACACATGGGTGAATCTTGGCCCTACACTTGCCTTGCACTTGGCAAGATCTTGGCCATTGGTTGGCCTTCACTTGACCTATAAATACCCCTTCCCTTTGAAGACTTCTTCATCCAAAAAAAAAATCTCTAAGTCTTGAGAGCTCCCCCTCCCCATTTCGTGAGGCCCCCTTGGCCGAGAGTAGCGCCCCCCCTCCTAGTAGTGTGGCCGTGGGGTACCCCCCCCCCCCTAGCCTAGTTGCTTTCGTATAATACCCCCCTTTGTGGTGTAGAAATACTCTCAAAAGTATTGTTATAATGCCCAAATTACCTTAGCCGTATACCTTGTTGTATTCTAAGGTTATACCTATACGAAAATGCCTAGAAATACTATTATACTTCCGTCAGTCACAAAACCAAAACCCTAGGAAAATCTCCATAGTCCGTTGGAGTATTGTGTAGAATTTGGTTAGAACTTCTAAGGGTGGTTTAGAGCGGGTTGGAGCGCTCGGAGTTGGAGCTAAACGATTGCCCAGGATCGACTTTAACTAGGATAATTATGGGCTTATCGAGGTAATTATCTTGTCCCTCTATTGTAAGTGGAAATTACATATTGTTAGAATATATAGTTGAAGTATACTATATATAGAACTGAACGTAGTTATCGGCAATGTCTTTTGACTTAAGCCTGAATAATACTTACGGCAATGTCTTGCGACTTAAGCCTGAATTTAAAGAAGAATCAGAATTACATAGGGTGTATTACGGTAGACTTGTGTAGTAGTGCAGTGGAGTAGAATTGTACTGTTAGGGTTAGACGTATAACCCCCCCCTGGTTGGCTTGGTAGCCGGCCTCGATAGAGGAGGAGATTTACGCTGTTGCGGGGGGGGGGAGGTGCTGCCGAATTTTCTGTAGAATATTCTACGATTAGACCTAAATGTTAATAAGCGCCTTGTGGCCTTATAGGTTGAAGTACTACGTGTGGCGCGATCTACTTGGCTTAGGAGTAGCCGACGTTTGGAAGTACTTCGAGCGTTTTGCTATTAGTCGATACTGTCGCGAGGTATGTGAACCTCTTCCTATCTCTTCTAGCATGATATGTGTGAACTATGTAGTACGGTGAGCATACGTATGCTAAACGTATTTGATTGATTTAAAACATAAAGTGTTATAACGGTTTTATGGGAAGTTGGTTATAATGACTTTATGTTGGTAAGAAAATACTTGTGGTCTTTAAAAGGTAAATCGATTTGAACTATAACCGGCTTGTTATGTGTTAATAAAGAACTTGAAGTATTTCAAAAGATTTTGAATCATTTTGAAAGAAGAAGTAATACTTGGTTTTGAAAAACTTAAGAGTTATACTAGCTTTATGGGAAGTTAGGTATAACGGCTTAAGAATGTTTCTTGATTTCGAAATCGAATGTGTATCGACAAACCACTGCAGCGTTAATAAAAGGAAATGTTTTGACTAATTAAGTATTATTAAAACCAAGAGAAACTTCCATCCGCATAAGCTAAGATGAGACAAAATGATATTTCCTAGATCACTACTTTGTAATAAGATTGTTATAAACAAGAATATCCTACTCACATATAAGACTTATGTTTCTCATTGTTTAAAGAGAATTATATTCTTAAATGAATAAGACTATGAACTACGAAACCTTTCTAAAATAAGAAACGTGAACATTTGAAATTAGGCAAACTTGACGCTTGGAAAATAATGTTGTTACTTGATTTTACAAAGGTAAGTGTTTTGGTTTATTTAAAAAGATACCACTCTATTTTATACTACTGTATTGTGTGACTTATGTGAAAGCAACGGATCTTTTAAAAGATTTAATGTATGAAGTACTTTGGGGTAGATACCCGAACTTGTTAGCTTAAAGTACCTTGTGTGAATAACTTGATTGTCTGGTTTGAGATAGCCTTGTAAATACTTTCTTGTTGATGTGATAAATGAAAATGTTAGGAGGCTACGTGTTAGTATCTTGTGTGATCGTGATGTAAGGGGTCATTCTTGTTGTGCTTACGTTGTTAAACGTTAAGCCCGCTGTACTATTATTGTATCACATACCCTTTGACTTATTATACAGGGCTTGCCACCCGACGCGGTCTTTCTACCTATGCGGTCCTCGTGACTACGCGAGTCGCGGTAGCTCCAGATTGATCATTCGGTGTTTAGCCCGACGCGGGGATTCCTATGCGATGCTGAGACTATGCGGTCTTTTGAGACTACGCGGGTTGCGGGAGCCTGGCGGATACCGAGGTTAGCCGCCTTCGATGCGGTATACCATGCGATGCGGGACCATGATTCGAGAATACCTCACGCGGTCCGTGTGTGACCTATGCGGAGCTGCGAGAGTTCCAGGGATAGACGCGCACATTGATATTGCGGGCGAGTGGCCAGCCTCGATCATGTGGTGCGGTCTAGAAAGACCTCGGGATACAGTTTGTGGTATTTTTGGTACTGTGGGTCTTAGTAGTCGGCTATGCCTTCGTACTTGCCGTGCGGTTTTATTGTGATAACTTTGAGGGCGTGAGTCCCTGACTTGACATGACTGCTTATTTGTTGTGAACTGTAGTTTGCTTATCATACATGTCTCCTGCTTTATAGACTATTATGATTCCATTTACAGTATTTTCAGTTTCACATACTCTGCACTGTTATCGACCTCGCCGGGGGCCGCGTTCACGCAGTAAAGGTACACCGATCGTTGATCCTCGCTCTTAGGGTCCGATTCGTAGCTTGGGAAAGCTCCGTTTCTCGGAGGCTTGTCTTGGTATAGTCCCCTGTTGTTGTAGGTGCTTACATTCGTGGTATGACGGCCCCGTCGTCGTTGTTGTCATATCATTAATGCAGTCTGTAATCTTGTTGTGGCGTGGTTTGTAAAAAGGATTAAACTTCATGTTGAAAAAATTGTTATTTACATATATGCCGAAAGGCAAGTTTTTTCTCAGTTATTGTTTCATATTTCATAATATGTCTTGTATCGTTTATGTTCCCGATTACTCGATGTTGTATCACTAGGGTGCCCGGTAAGGCACGATACCACGGGCCGGAATCGGTCGTGACAAAAGTGGTATCGAGCGCTTAATCCTCGGAAAGTGTCTACACGTATCAGATAGAGTCTTGATTATCGGTGTGTTGTGCGCACCAATAATCGTGAGGCTATAGGATATTTTAGGATTGGTTTCTATTCTTCTCACTCGAGATCGTGCCTTAGAGCCGTGTTGTAAGTTGGACCTCTAACGTATTTCTTTCCACCGCTATGCCTCGCGTAGGCAACCCGGCCCAGGAGGGCAAGGCGGCGAGGAGCTGCGAGTAAATCTGAGAGGTTACGTGGGCACAGTGCCCAATCATCACTGAGGTGGTGCTTCATTCGGGAGTTTTGCGACGTCACTAGCCCAGCAGAGTTTAGTACGCGGCGATTCCTCTGCGGCCATGACATTTGAACCTTCGATTCCACGGCCAGAGCAGAATTTAGATTGCAAAGCGACCACATTACTAGCTATAGATTTGGCTACGAGAGTATACCGATGTACCGCGAGTCTTGAGGACTATCTAAAAGAGGTTGTGCAAGAGTAATTCTTGATTGGGCTTGAGCAGCATGGCTCGTATGCGGGCTTATGCGCAGCAGGCCGAGAAGCGTAGAGATCGACGGGTTAACGAAGGACAGCAGAGGAGGGCCAGAGCAGCAAGGTCCTTTGGTAACTTTCGAGGCAAGTTGCCTCACCAGCAGATTTGATATGCACCTCCGCCAGTGCAGAGTGGTCTTCCACGGATATCGGGGCGTTCGAGTACGCAGAGTTGGTCGAACTCCGTGGTTTCCGATTCACAGATGTGCACGTCATCCCGGGGAATGTCGTCTTTTAGTTGGTACTTGTTGTACCTGCGGCCGTCAGGGCCATGTGTCGAGAGAGTGTCCTTGTAGGAGGACTTAGCCTTCAGGATTGGTGGGTAGTTCGTCATCTTCCTTAGCTATGCGCCTGCAGGCAGTTTGATTTGAGCGACTAAGGGGAGTGAAGCAGTAGATATAGATATATCTTTAACCCTCTAGAGATCAGTATGTGTGATAAGGTGAGTATACCTTAAGTGTTATGTTTTGATAACAGTGTGTTAGTCGTGATTAGATCATGGTTGTTTAACCGAGTAAGATTTTGGGGGATAGAGAAGGTGTGAGCCTTAGAGCTTTTTACGTAGAGACCTTAGAGGTGAGGCCATATCGAGAAAAGGTGTAGTGTTATGTTTGACCCTTATCGGAGTGAATCGTGACCGTGAGTTATGGTTGGGTTAGGTCCCTAGTAGTGTGGAATGAAAGGGGTAGTTGAGCTAAGAAGACCGCCAGGTTTTCAAACGTGATTTGTGAGGCTCATTCGAATCGGGAGCTAGTATTGTGCGCGTTAGGGTCGGGTTGAGGCCACGTTGCGGGTCAACCCGCGGTAGGTTTGGTGGTGGGGTCAGGTTGTGGTGGTCCCGCCTTGTGTTAGGGTTGTGAGGGTGTTAGGCCCAAGTTTAGTTAACCAGCGTACGAGTTCGTGGATGCGTTCGACCAGTGGTCGGTCGATGGGGCAGCCATCGTGTTCTTGATCGGGGCCGTTTACCGGTATGTGTTGAGTTATCTGAAAGGTTGTAAGGCTGCACGGGGTGCCTACCTTTACCTTATGACAGCCAGTGGAGCCCAGGGTAGGGCTGTTGTTGTTTCTGGAAGTTTTGCCAAGCGTGTGTTAAGAACTCAGGTGAATCTCAGAATCGCATTCGCCCTCGGGCCAGTGTTTGGATTTCAGGGATAGTTGTGGGGATTGTTGTCTCCTGTGGAGGTAGTGTTTAAGCTACCATTTCAGTGTTCGGATGTCGCCTTTTGAAGCCTTGTAGGGGCGGAAGTGTAAGTTCTTGGCCGATTGGTTCGATGTTGGCAAGGTTCGATAGTTGGTTGAGCTTGTTCCGGCATGTGGTTAGGTGTGAGTTTTGGTATGACAGAGGAACTTAACCCGTGTTACTTTGGGCCCTTTTGAGTTCATGTGAAGGATAGGCCAGGTTGCCTATATGATAGCTTTTGACGTCCGACTTAGGAGGCAGTACGTCCGGTCTTTCGTATTGTTATGATCGGGAAAGTATCGGAGAATCCATCCAGAGTGTTCCCAGTTAATGATGACCACGTTAGAGATAGTAACCCCGAGTCTTGGAAACTGAAGCCGTATCAGAATGTGGTAAGAGTTCGAGTGTACGACAGCCTCAGGGGTCGCAAGCAGTGGTACCATTTGTTGGGTCGCCTGAGAAGGTTAATGCCTCAGGCAAAGTGACAAAGTGGTATCTACGACGAGTAAAGAGAGAAGCGAGCATGTATGGCGGGCATAGATGTGATCATTTCTTTTGTAAAGAGAAGGTGCGAAGGAAGTATATTTTAGACCCCGGTGAGGAGTGTTTTGTGGTGATGATTAGAGGTGTTTCCTCGTGGACTTTGATGTAAGTATTTACGCAGTGCTTACGTGGCGGTGTGGCGAGATTGTTCTCGTAAGTATAGTAGTGAAGACTATCTTGGCGCCGCTTGTTTTGAGACTTAGAAGGAACATTCGGACGAATGTTTCTAAGGAAGGAGAATGTTATACCCGTATTTTTGAGTATATGCGTGGGGCGTGCGTAGAAAATTTGAAACTTGTACTAAGGCTTGGCGAATTAATTTTGTTCACAACACCCGTTTAGAGTCGTTTTTTAAACGTTTTCCACGACTTTCGTAGGGGAATTTCCGGCTCTGTCATTTTTAATTTTTGCGGATTTTTCCGAGATACGAAACGTGTTGGTCCAACAAGAGGGCGCCAATAGGCACCCTCGCATTGGCGGACTTAAGGGCTAGGTTTGGACGAAATGGAGAGGTGTAGTTGGTAGGATATTTTGTGTGTTAGTTGGTCAAGGACACATGGGTGAATCTTGGCCCTACACTTGCCTTGCACTTGGCAAGATCTTGGCCATTGGTTGGCCTTCACTTGACCTATAAATACCCCTTCCCTTTGAAGACTTCTTCATCCAAAAAAAATCTCTAAGTCTTGAGAGCTCCCCCTCCCCATTTCGTGAGGCCCCCTTGGCCGAGAGTAGCGCCCCCCCTCCTAGTAGTGTGGCCGTGGGGTACCCCCCCCTAGCCTAGTTGCTTTCGTATAATACCCCCCTTTGTGGTGTAGAAATACTCTCAAAAGTATTGTTATAATGCCCAAATTACCTTAGCCGTATACCTTGTTGTATTCTAAGGTTATACCTATACGAAAATGCCCCGAAATACTATTATACTTCCGTCAGTCACAAAACCGAAACCCTAGGAAAATCTCCATAGTCCGTTGGAGTATTGTGTAGAAGTTGGTTAGAACTTCTAAGGGTGGTTTAGAGCGGGTTGGAGCGCTCGGAGTTGGAGCTAAACGATTGCCCAGGATCGACTTTAACTAGGATAATTATGGGCTTATCGAGGTAATTATCTTGTCTGTCACGACCCGATTCCGGGCCCGTGACTGGTGCCTTACCCCGGGCACCCTAGTGATACAACATCAGAGTAATCAGCGGAACATAAAACAATACAAGACATATTATGAAATATGAAACAATAATCTGAGAAAAACTTGCCTTTCGGCATATATATAAATAACAACTTTTTCCAACATGAACAATTTAATCCTTTTTACAAACCCTGCCCACAACAGTACTACAGACCTCTAAGAAATGATACGACAACAATGGCGGGACAGGGCCCCGCCATACCCCTGAATGTAAATACCTACAACAACAGGGGACTATACCACTGATAAGCCTCCGGAGAAACGGAGCTTTCCACGCCAATGTGACCTAAGAGCGAGGATCAATGATGGTGTACCTTTACTGCATTTAACGCAGCCCCGAAGGAGGTCGATAACAGTACCAAGTATGTGAAACTGAAAATACTGTAAATGAAATCATAATAGTCTATAAAGCAGGAGACATGTATGATAACCAAACTACAGTTCACAATAAGTAAGCAGTCATGTCAAGTCAGGGACTCACGCCCTCAAAGTCATCACTCAAATGTAACTATGGGTCTCACGCCCACAACATCAATCGTGCCCGTGGAATACCTTCCTCACTGCCGGCAGTTTATGATATAAAAGCACCAAGGAACACACATGAGCACCAGGTCCCACCTGTGCCATAATAACACCGTACGGGGTAAGTACGAAGGCATAGCCGACTACTAACACCCACAGTACCAACAAGGTCATGAACTGTATCATAAGATCTGTCTAGACCGTCACATGATCAAAGCTGGCCACTTGCCCGCAGTATCTAATGTGCGCGTCTAGTCCTGGAACTTCCCGCAGCTCCGCATAGGCCAATCTCATCGGCCCGCATGAGGCATTCCCCGCATCGAGGGTAGCTACTCCCCGGCATCGTCCTGGACTTCGCAGTCCGCATGGCCACATGGACCGCATGCCCATAAAGGACGCACACTAACCTGGAACTCTCGTAGCTCCGCAGGCCCCCGGGACTGCGTGAGGTATTCTCGAATCATAGGTCCATCGACCGCTGAGTCTACCCCGCATCGGAGGCAATTTAACCCGGAATCATCTCGAGATGAGTGATGTAAAATACTAACACAAACTTATCGTTAAGCAACATAAGCACAACAAAGGAAAACCCCTTTACACAACATCACAAGATACTAACACACGTAGCATCCTAGCATGTTTACTTATCAATCAACAAGAAAGTATTACAAGGCTATCACAAACCAACACAATCAAGTTATACACACAAGGTACTTTAAGCTAACAAGTTCGGGTATCTACCCCTAAAGTACTTCATACATTAAATCTTTAAAAAGATCCGTTGCTTTCACATAAGTCACACAATACCCGTAGTATAAAATAGAGTGACTGTCCTTTTAAGAAAACCAAAACTCTTACCTTTGTAAAATCAAGTAACAACATTATTTTCCAAACGTCCAAGTTTGCCTAATTTCAAATGTTCACGTTTCTTATTTTAGAAAGGTTTCGTGGTTCATAGCCTTATTCATTTAAGAATATAATTTCTTTTAAACAATCTGAGAAACATAAGTCTTATATGTGAGTAGGATATTCTTGTTTATAACAATCTTATTACAGCAGCCATGATCTAGGAAATATCATTTTGTCTCATCTTAGCTTCTATGCAGATGGAAGTTTCTACTGGTTTTAATAATACTTAATCTGTCAAAACATTTCCTTTTATTAACGCTGCAGTGGTTTGTCGATACATTCGATTTCAAATCAAGAAAACATTCTTAAGCCGTTATACCTAACTTCCCATAAAGCTAGTATAACTCTTAAGTTTTCAAAAACCAAGTATTACTTCTTCTTTCAAAATGATTCAAAATCTTTTGAAATACTTCAAGTTCTTTATTAACACATAACAAGCCGTTATAGTTCAAATCGATTTACCTTTTTAAAGACCACAAGTATTTTCTTACCAACATAAAGTCATATAACCAACTTCCCATAAAGCCGTTATAACACTTTATGTTTTAAACCAATCAAATACGTTTAGCACGTACGCGTCCGTACTACATAGTTCACACATATCATGCTAGAAGAGATAGGAAGAGGTTCACATACCTCGCGACGAGTATCGACTAATAGCAAAACGCTCAAGTACTTCCAACCGTCGGCTACTCCTTAAGCCAGTAGATCGCGCCACACGTAGTACTTCAACCTATAAGGCCACGCGCTTATTAACATTTAGATCCTCGTAGAACATTCTACGAGAAAATTCGGCACCTCCCCGCATGACGTAAATCTCCTCTCTATCGGTAGGCTACCAAGCCAACCAGGGGTTATACGCCTAACCCTAACGGGTACCATTCTACTCCACTGCATAACAACTACAAGTCTCTTATGTCTGACATGTAATTACTGATTCAAGATTCTACTTTAAATTCAGCTTAAGTCAAAAGACATTGCGATAACTACGTTCGATTCTATATATAGTATACTTCACTATATATTCTAACAATATGTAATTTCCAATTACAATAGAGGGACAAGATAATTACCTCGATAAGCCCATAATTATCCTAGTTAAAGTCGATCCTGGGCAATCGTTTAGCTCCAACCCGCTCTAAACCACCCTTAGAAGTTCTAACCAACTTCTACATACTACTCCAACAAACCATGGAGATTTTCCTAGGGTTTCGGTTTGGTATTGTGGAAGTATAATAGTATATCCGGGCTTTTAGATAGGTATAACCTTAGAATACTACAAGGTATAAGGCTAAGGTAATTTGGGCATTATAACAATACTTTTGAGAGTATTTCTACCAAGAGAGGGGGGTATTATACGAAAGCAACTAGGCTAGGGGGGGGGTACCCCACGGCCAAGGCACCACAAAGGGGAGGGGGAGGCTCTCGGCCACAAGGCCACTCAAAGGGGGAGGGGGGGTGTTGGACGAACACAACACAAGAGGAGGGAGGGATTTTAGGCTTGGAAGGTTTCATTTGTGGATGAAGAGTTCATCAACATAAGGGGGGTATTTATAGCAAAACCAAAGGCCAACCAATGGCCAAGATCTAGCCAAGTGCAAGGCAAGTGTAAGGCCAAGATCAAGCCAAGTGCACCCTAACCCCTACTCCACAAAACATGGCACAAAACAAGCCACAAAACAAGGCCAAAACAAGGCACAAAACCATGAACCAATCGGCCAAGGCCAAGCCTCCTCTTTACCGTCCAATGAGGGTGACAAGTGTCACCCTCCCGTTGGTCCAAAAATGTTTCGTCTCTCGGAAAAATCCGCAAAAATTAAAAATGACATAGCCGGAAATTCCCCTACGAAAGCTGTGAAAACGTTTCGCCGAAAAACGACTCTAATCGGGTGTTGTGTACAAAAATAATTCGGCCAAGCCTATTCACAAGTTCGAAATTTCCTACGTGCGCCTTACGCATACTTTGAAAATACGGGTATAACATTCTCCTCCTTAGAAACATTCGTCGAATGTTCCTTCTAAGTCTCAAAACAAACGCGCCAAAGATAGTCTTCACTACCATACTTACGAAACAATCACGCCACGGTGGCCCACGAAACAAGCTGCAAAATACTTACATCCAAGTCCACGAGGAATCACCTCTAACATCACCACAAACACCTCTCTCCGGGGTCTAAAATATACTTCTTCCACACTTTTCCAAACAAAAGAAATGGTCACATCAATTCTCGCCATACATGCTCGCTTCTTCCCGATACCACTTTTGTCACATTGCCGCGAGGTTCTAGTGTCACTCCGGCGACCCAACAAATGGTACCGGACTACATCACGATCCCCGAGGTCTGTCAATCGAACTCTTACCACATTTACGATCGCTTGATTTCCAAAACTCGGGTTACTATCTCTAACGTGGTCATCATTAGCGGGAACACTGGATGGATCTCCGATACTTTCCCGATCATAACAATACGAAAGACCGGTCATACTGCCTCCTAAGTCGGACGGCAAAAGCTAACATATAGGCAACCTGGCCTATTCTTCACATGAACTTAAAAAGGCCCAAAGTAACCCGGGCTAAGTTCCCTCTGTTTTCCAAAACTCGTCACACCCAAACCGGGGTGGTACTTTCAAGAAGACCGACCGTCAACCTGAACTCTAAGCGTCGTTGCCGATTATCCGCACGATTCCTCTGAGCTGCCAGAACTTCTTCTAGACAAGCTTCTCACTATCCATAGTCTGCTGGAACAAGCTCTGATACCACTTTTGTCACGACCCGATTCCGGGCCCGTGACTGGTGCCTTACCCCGGGCACCCTAGTGATACAACATCAGAGTAATCAGCGGAACATAAAACAATACAAGACATATTATGAAATATGAAACAATAATCTGAGAAAAACTTGTCTTTCGGCATATATATAAATAACAACTTTTTCCAACATGAACAGTTTAATCCTTTTTACAAAACACGCCCACAGCGATTACTGCAGACCTCTAAGAAATGATACGACAACAATGGCGGGACGGGGCCGCCATACCCCGAATGTAAACACCTACAACAACAGGGACTATACCATGATAAGCCTCGAGAAACGGAGCTTTCCCACGCCGTTGTGACCCTAAGAGCGAGGATCAATGATCGGTGTACCTTTACTGCGGCATGAACGCGGCCGAAGGAGTCGATCTGGCAGTACCAAGTATGTGGCCCGAAAATCGTAAATGAAATCATAATAGTCTATAAAGCGAGAGACATGTATGATAACCAAACTACGATTCACAATAAGTAGCGATCATGTCAAGTCGTGGACTCACGCCCTCAAAGTCATCACTCAAATGTAACTATGGGTCTCACGCCCACAACATCAATCGTGCCCGTGGAATACCTTCCTCACTGCCGGCAGTTTATGATATAAAAGCACCAAGGAACACACATGAGCACCAGGCCCCACCTGTGCCATAATAACACCGTACGGGGTAAATGCGAAGGCATAGCGACTACTAACACCAGCGGTACCAACAAGGTCATGAATCGTATCATAAGATCTGTCTGCATCATTACATGATCAAAGCGGCCACTTGCCCGCGATATCTAATGTCGCGCGTCTAGTCCCGGAACTTCCGCGACTCCGCATAGGCCAATCTCATCGGCCCGCATGAGGCATTCCCGCATCGAGGGTAGCTACTCCCCGACATCGTCCTGGACTTCGCAGTCCGCATGGCCACATGGACCGCATGCCCATAAGGGCGACACTAACTGGAACTCTCGTAGCTCGCGATAGGCCCACGGGACTGCGTGAGGTATTCTCGAATCATAGGTCCATCGACCGCTGAGTCTACCCGCATCGGAGGCTTAACCGGAATCATCTCGAGATGAGTGATGTAAAATACTAACACAACGACTTATCGTTAAGCAACATAAGCACAACAAAGGAAAACCCCTTTACACAACATCACAAGATACTAACACACGTAGCATCCTAGCATGTTTACTTATCAATCAACAAGAAAGTATTACAAGGCTATCACAAACCAACACAATCAAGTTATACACACAACGTACTTTAATCTAACAAGTTCTGGTATCTACCCCTAAAGTACTTCATACATTAAATCTTTAAAAAAGATCCGTTGCTTTCACATAAGTCACACTGATACGTAGTATAAAATAGAGTATCGCCCTTTTAATAAAACCAAAACTCTTACCTTTTTAAAATCAAGTAACAACATTATTTTCCAAACGTCCTAGTTTGCCTAATTTCAAATGTTCACGTTTCTTATTTTAGAAAGGTTTCGTGGTTCATAGCCTTATTCATTTAAGAATATAATTTCTTTTAAACAATCGAAACATAAGTCTTATATGTGAGTAGGATATTCTTGTTTATAACAATCTTATTACTGACCATGATCTAGGAAATATCATTTTGTCTCATCTTAGCTTCATGCGGATGGAAGTTTCTCGGTTTTAATAATACTTAATCTGTCAAAACATTTCCTTTTATTAACGCCGGTGGTTTGTCGATACACATTCTGATTTCCGAAATCAGTAAAACATTCTTAAGCCGTTATACCTAACTTCCCATAAAGCTAGTATAACTCTTAAGTTTTCAAAACCCAAGTATTACTTCTTCTTTCAAAATGATTCAAAAATCTTTTGAAATACTTCAAGTTCTTTATTAACACATAACAAGCCAGTTATAGTTCAAATCAGTTACCTTTTTAAAGACCACAAGTATTTTCTTACCAACATAAAGTCATTATAACCAACTTCCCATAAAGCCGTTATAACACTTTATGTTTTAAACAATCAAATACGTTTAGCACGTATGCGTCTACCGTACTACATAGTTCACACATATCATGCTAGAAGAGATAGGAAGAGGTTCACATACCTCGCGGCAGTATCGACTAATAGCAAAACGCTCCAAGTACTTCCAACCGTCGGCTACTCCTTAAGCCAAGTAGATCGCGCCACACGTAGTACTTCAACCTATAAGGCCACAAGGTGCTTATTAACATTTAGATCCCCTCGTAGAACATTCTACAGAAAATTGGCACCTCCCCCGCAGCGTAAATCTCCTCCTCTATCGGTAGGCTACCAAGCCAACCGGGGGTTATACGTCTAACCTAACGGTACCATTCTACTCACGGTACAACTACACAAGTCTCTTTGTAATACAGCCCTATGTAATTACGATTCAATGATTCTACTTTAAATTCGGGCTTAAGTCAAAAGACATTGCGATAACTACGTTCGATTCTATATATAGTATACTTCAACTATATATTCTAACAATATGTAATTTCCAATTACACGAGAGGGAGAAGATAATGACCTCGTTAAGCCCATAATTATCCTAGTTAAAGTCGATCTGGGCAATCGTTTAGCTCGACCGCTCTAAACCACCCTTAGAAGTTCTAACCAACTTCTACATACTACTCCAACAAACCATGGAGATTTTCCTAGGGTTTCGGTTTGGTATTGACGGAGGTATAAAAGTATATCTCGGCTTGTCGTATATGTATAACCGTAGACTCCTACAAGTTATAAGACTAAGGAAATTTCGGCATTCTAACAATAATTTTGAGAGAATTTATACCAAGTGAGGGGGGTAGTATACGAAGCAACTAGGCTAGGGGGTACCCACGGCCAAGGCACCACAAAGGGAGGGAGGCTCTGGCCACAAGGCCACTCAAAGGGGAGGGGTGTTGGGCGAACACAACACAAGAGGAGGGAGGATTTTAGGCTTGGAAGGTTTCATTTGTGGATGAAGAGTTCATCAACATAAGGGGGGTATTTATAGCAAAACCAAAGGCCAACCAATGGCCAAGATCTAGCCAAGTGCAAGGCAAGTGTAAGGCCAAGATCAAGCCAAGTGCACCCTAACCCCTACTCCACAAAACATGGCACAAAACAAGCCACAAAACAAGGCCAAAACAAGGCACAAAACCATGAACCAATCGGCCAAGGCCAAGCCTCCTCTTTTAGTCAATGAGGGTGACAAGTGTCGCCCTCTCGTTGGTCCAAAATATTTCATCTCTCGGAAAAATCCGCAAAAATTAAAAATGACATAGCCGGAAATTCCCCTACGAAAGCTGTGAAAACGTTTCGCCTAAAAACGACTCTAATCGGGTGTTGTGTACAAAAATAATTCGGCCAAGCCTATTCTCAAGTTCGAAATTTCCTACGTACGTCCTTACGTACATACTTTGAAAATACGGGGTATAACATTGTCCCTCTATTGTAAGTGGAAATTACATATTGTTAGAATATATAGTTGAAGTATACTATATATAGAACTGAACGTAGTTATCGGCAATGTCTTTTGACTTAAGCCTGAATAATACTTACGGCAATGTCTTGCGACTTAAGCTGAATTTAAAGAAGAATCTTGATTGTAATTACATAGGCTGTATTACGGTAGACTTGTGTAGTAGTGCAGTGGAGTAGAATTGTACGTTAGGGTTAGGCGTATAACCCCCGGTTGGCTTGGTGGCGGCCTCGATAGAGGAGGAGATTTCTGTTGTTGCGGGAGGTCTTTGCGAATTTTACGTAGAATATTCTACGATTAGACCTAAATGTGAATAAGCGCCTTGTGGCCTTATAGGTTGAAGTACTACGTGTGGCGCTATCTACTTGGCTTCAGGAGTAGCCGACGTTTGGAAGTACTTGGAGCGTTTTGCTATTAGTCGATACTCGTCGCGAGGTATGTGAACCTCTTCCTATCTCTTCTAGCATGATATGTGTGAACTATGTAGTACGGTAGACGTACATGTTCTAAACGTATTTGATTGATTTAAAACATAAAGTGTTATAACGGCTTTATGGGAAGTTGGTTATAACAGCTTTATGTTGGTAAGAAAATGCTTGTGGTCTTTAAAAGGTAACTGATTTGAACTATAACTGGCTTGTTATGTGTTAATAAAGAACTTGAAGTATTTCAAAAGATTTTTGAATCATTTTGAAAGAAGAAGTAATACTTGGTTTTGAAAAACTTAAGAGTTATACTAGCTTTATGGGAAGTTAGGTATAACGGCTTAAGAATGTTTCTTGATTTGAAATCGAGAATGTGTATCGACAAACCACTGCGGCGTTAATAAGGAAATGTTTTGACTAATTAAGTATTATTAAAACCGAGAAACTTCCATCCGCATAGAAGCTAAGATGAGACAAAATGATATTTCTAGATCACTACGTAATAAGATTGTTATAAACAAGAATATCCTACTCACATATAAGACTTATGTTTCTCAGATTGTTTAAAAGAGAATTATATTCTTAAATGAATAAGACTATGAACTACGAAACCTTTCTAAAATAAGAAACGTGAACATTTGAAATTAGGCAAACTTGGACGTTTGGAAAAATAATGTTGTTACTTGATTTTACAAAGGTAAGTGTTTTGGTTTATTTAAAAAGACAGTCACTCTATTTTATACTACGGGTATTGTGTGACTTATGTGAAAGCAACGGATCTTTTAAAAGATTTAATGTATGAAGTACTTTAGGGGTAGATACGAACTTGTTAGCTTAAAGTACCTTGTGTGAATAACTTGATTGTCTTTGGTTTGAGATAGCCTTAAATACTTTCTTGTTGATGTGATAAGTGAAAATGTTAGGAGGCTACGTGTGTTAGTATCTTGTGTGATCGTGATGTAAGGGGTCATTCTTGTTGTGCTTACGTTGTTAAGCGTTAAGCGTTGTACAATTATTGTATCACATACCCTTTGACTTATTATACAGGGCTTGCCACCCTTGACGCGGGTCTTTACGGCTATGCGGTCCTCGTGACTATGCGAGTGCGGTAGCTCGGGATTGATCATTCGGTGTTTAGCACGATGCGGGGATTCCTATGCGGTCCGCTGAGACTATGCGGTCTTTTGAGACTATGCGGGTTGCGGGAGCCTAGGCGGATACCGAGGGTTAGCCGCCCGATGCGGGGTATACCTCGGCGATGCAGGACCATAATTCGAGAATACCTCATGCGGGTCCGTGTGTGACCTATGCGGAGTCTGCGAGAGTTCGAGGATAGAGCGCGCATTGATATTGCGGGCGAGTGGCCAGCCTCGATCATGTAGTGCGGTCTAGAAAGACCTCGGGATACGGTTGTGGTATTTTTGGTGCGTGGGTCTTAGTAGTCGGCTATGCCTTCGTACTTGCCCGTCACGGTTTTATTGTGATAACTTTGAGGCGTGAGTCACGACTTGACATATCGCTATTTGTTGTGAACTGTAGTTTGCTTATCATACATGTCTCCTGCTTTATAGACTATTATGATTCCATTTACAGTATTTTCAGTTTCACATACTCGGTACTGTTATCGACCTCGCCGGGCTGCGTTCATGCCGCAGGTAAAGGTACACCAGTCGTTGATCCTCGCTCTTAGGGTCACAGTTCAGCGCTTGGGAAAGCTCCGTTTCTCCGGAGGCTTGTCTTGGTATAGTCCCCTGTTGTTGTAGGTGCTTACATTCAGGGGTATGACGGGGCCCTGTCCCGTCGTTGTTGTCATATCATTCGTAAGTGCATGTAATCTTGTTGTGGGCAGGGTTTGTAAAAAGGATTAAACTGTTCATGTTGAAAAAGTTGTTATTTACATATATGCCGAAAGGCAAGTTTTTTTCTCAGATTATTGTTTCATATTTCATAATATGTCTTGTATCGTTTTATGTTCCGCTGATTACTCTGATGTTGTATCACTAGGGTGCCCGGGGTAAGGCACCAGTCACGGGCCCGGAATCGGGTCGTGACACATATGTTGGCAGCCATCTTGTGTGAAGAGATCAAGCTTGGAACTCAGGCTGCCTTGGAGTCCATGCTATTACCTGTTGTTGTATTACTTGTAGAAAATTAGAAGTTGTTGCTTCGACAGGAAATACTAAGGAAAATGTCCAGTGCTATGAAGTCCACGACTTTGGTCACATAGCAACCAATTGATCCAAGAAGAAAAATTATTGTGCTTACTGCAAGATTGTTGACCATCATATTCCATATGGTCGTCGTCATCCAAACTTTTTGTGACTTACTCACCAAGCATATCAGACAGACATCACCACACCATCTGGTTCCTTCCATGTTGGTCGGGATCTCGAAAGACTAACATGAGATTCTATAGCCGTTGAACTTCCCGGTGCCATCTCAAGTGCACTCTCATCATCTTCTTTAGGTACAATTAATTTTATTAAATAAACTTGGCATCTACATTTAGTTGCTTCCAATCATGTAACAAAAGATTTGTCTTAATTTTCTTCGTTATCTGATGACGCTTCTAAACATGTTATTCATACAACAAATGTGCACACATTGCCCGCGATCGGTATTAGTTCTGTTGGAAATATGTATAACATTCTTTATGTATCGAATTCGAAGGCTAATTTGGTTTCAGTTGGTCAACTAGTTGATCAAAATTGTGTTGTGAAATTCTCACCTAACAGTTGTTGTTCATAATCTAAAAACTGGGATGATCATGGCAATGGGGCGTAGAGTTGGTAGAATGTTTCTACTAGAGGTCGGTTCATCGTCACTTGCATCATTGTTTTCTTTCAGCTTATGTAGCGGATGTTAATCACTCGAATAAGTTGTTCACTCTTTTTCATAATAGGATGGGTTATCCTCATTCCTTTTGGTTTCAACATATGCTTAAATCATGTCTTCTAGCAGCACATGACATCCATTCCAGTCTCCCTATGTCATGCTATAGTTGTGTCGGTTTGAAAAGTCACAAGCTCTATTTTCAATCCAGTTCATCTGCTTATGAAGATCTGTTTGATGTGGTGCATAGTGAAGTTTGTGTTACCTCTTCTATTTTGTCAAGGATGGATATAAATACTTTGTTTTATTTATTGACCATATATCTAGATACACATGGGTGTTTTATTAATTTTGTTGAGTATGTTCATCCACAATCTCATAAAACTATAAAAATATTTTGTTTTGATTCTGGGAGAGAGTACATTAAGACTAATCTTATTGAGTTTGTGAAAAGCAAAGGAATTATAACCCAACACACTTGTCCTCATACTCCAGAACAAAATGGCATTATAGAAAGAAACAGTCGACATGTTTTGGAAACTAATTTGGCTCTTTTGGGTACGTATAATATGCCAAAGGGTTTCTAGCCTGACTTCTGTATATTTTATCAATAGACAAACTTCCCCAATCGTTGGCAATGAGACTCTGTACTACAAATTATTTAACAGGACGCCTAATTATTCTCACTTGCGAGTTCTTGGTTGTGTTTGCTTTATCATCTTCTAGCATATGAATGACATAAGCTTTTAGAAAAGGAAATACAATGAATTTTTATTAGCTACAATGACACGCAAAAGGGGTATCTCTATTATGATGCAGTTCGTCATCAACTCCGAGTATCCAAAACATGCTATTTTCTTTGAGGATCAGTTTTATTACAAAAAATGATTCTAAAAAGCATGCTTCAGAATCTGTTTCTTTTCCCTACAAGTTTGATGATGATGTGGTTGCTACTGATCCTCTGTTTGACCCTCCAAAATAGTCCATGAACTATGATAACAATGATCTCTAACTCTCATCTCCTTCCAGTATTGACTCTTGATCATCATCCTCAACTTCAAAAGAGGGTTCATCCCATTCGATTACTCCTTCATGCCAGTCTGGAAAGACAAATCGTCATGCTCCTGAATGACTCAGTTACTCTTTGATGAAATTTGTTAAGTTCCATGCCATGCATACCACATTACATTATGTTGATGTACCTACATCTTACTCACAGGGTTCTACACAAACTTGTTGGAAAGAGGCAATGTCAAATGAGCTTCGTTTACTAAATGAGAATTCTACTTGGGACTTCGTTGATAAACCAACAAATGGAGTTCTCATTGGAAGTAAGTGGGTGTATTCTATTAAACTTAAGACATATGGTACACTTGATCGTTACAAAGCTCGATTGATTGCTCAAGGGTACAAACAATATTATGGGATGAATGATGAGGAGACTTTTGTACCTGTTACTAAGATGACAATGGTATGTACATTATTGGGTGTGGCTTCAATAAAATGTTGGACCTTACACCAGATGGATGTAAAAACTATGTTTCTCCACGACGACCTACAAGAAGTGGTGTTTATGAAATAAGCCCATGGATGTGTTCTGTCGAGACAAAATATAGTTTGTCATCTTCAAAAATATATCTGCGGCTTAAAATAGGCTCCCCGAGCCTGGTTTGATAAATTATAGCCCATGATTCAAATTGGGGGCTTCTCTTAGAGTTCTTCAGATCAATCCTTGTTTCTTCGTACTTCTCCTACAAGTATCACAATCCTTCTCATTTATGTTGATGATATCATTATCAGAGGAAATCATCTAGAGAATATTACTAAGTTGAAATAATTCTTGCATACCTCATTTAAGATAAAGGACTTGGGACGACCGACATATTTTCTTGGGTTTAAGGTTTTATCATTGCCTTTTGGGATCAAGCTTACTCAACAAAAGTATGCTAGTGATCTTGTTTCAACGGCTGGTCTTAGTGATGAAAATGTCGTATACACCCCGATAGAGTTATGCTGATGCAGATTGGCCTGGTTGTCCTGATTTTAGTCACCCCTTTACTGGTTGGTGCATGTTTCTTGGCACATCCTTGATATCCTGTAAATTTAAGAAACAATTTCGTACATGTAAATCATCTACAGACGCTAAGTATTGGGATATATGGGCAGCAAGTGCTGAAATTATTTTGCTAGAATGCCTATTATCTAAGCTCGGAGTTGCTTTTACCACTCCTACGGTGTTGATAACGCTAGTGCGATTAAAATAGCCACAAATCGGGTGAAACATGAAAACACAAAGCATATATAGGTTGACTGCCATTACATTCAGAAATTGGTTATCGATCGCCTCATCACTCTACAACCCATTTATTCTCATGATCAACTTGTTAATTTGTTTATAAAGGTGATGACACATGGCCAACATCGCTATCTTATGTCCAAATTCCTACTGTGATATCACCAATATCAATTTGAGGGGATGTTAGGCAATGCTATAATTGTATAGTTATCACAAAATACATTCTTTCCTAGAATATGACTTAATTATATTCTTTCCTAGAATAGGACATAATTACTGATTGTGTAGTTATTACAATATATACTCCTTAGAATAGGACTTTAATCCTACACTTGTATAACTATAAATATTCCTGTTGTATTATTGAATAAAGGTAGAAAACCATTATGAAAATCTCTTGTTTTTCTATGAAGTTGCAATACGCTAAAGTGGTGTAGTGGGCTGATTAATTATCCTTGGTCATCATGAATGCTTCTCATAACTCCTTAACTGCATCTTTGGACAATTATTTATCACTATTGAAATGTTTCATTCTCTTATTCCTAGATAAAGGCTGATTCTATATCCTTTACGGCCAGGTTAAAATCAATTGTTTACTAGTATGGTGAGGAGCCAAATAATATGTATCTCTATAAATAAGGAAACTTTCATTTGATAAAGATGATATTTGGTGCACATGATACTTGATGAATTGCGATGCGAGGTGAATGGTTGGGTGGCAATACATCACTTCTTTCAAGGTTTTGTGGGGTTTTTAGGGGGGATGCTAACTGCATTTGAGTTTAGTCTGGCTGGAAACAAGGAGTAGAGTTCTTCTAGGTCTACACAAATCGCTATAACCATGTGTAGAATTATGATCCAAAGTCATATGCTCAATGTGCTATAGTGGCTCTTTCCTAAATAGTGAAATTATTTACTACAAGGAGAGTTGGAAAAATGAAGAACGAAGAAGCATTGAAGACTCAAATTACCTCCTGATAAAGCAAAGAGCTTCTTATGGGATCACCCAAGAAGAGATGAGCCAAACCATTGAACCGCATAAACCCAAAGGTAAGATAATGCTACTAACAGTTCATCCATATGACCATGTCAAGAAATTCAGCTATCAGTTGTGCAGTTTAAAACTATAGGTGACTACTAATATAATATATTCAGAATCAAGTGAACCTCTCAAACAATTTATGCTCCTCATTAGATATCACTGGCCCGACAACCAAAGAGCAAAATCAGCCAATGGAATCACATCAATGTAGGGAGCCATAGTGGAAGTCGACTATTTCCCCAAAGTATGAAATCCTGGAGCAACCATAACATCGGGAGTTTGAGCTCCCACCCTAGTCTGAGATCCTTTGAGAGTAACCAAAATTATGCCCGCCTGGGATAGACTATTAAAGAATCCCAAAACTCAAAACACAACTTCATGAAGGTTAGGAGTAGCAATGAACATGTATGTGCTGAAAGTATGTATGTCCTAGAAACAATCATTTTAGGATCAGATGTACTTGAACACATTCATATTATTAATAAGATTAATATATATTTGACATTTGCAATTATTGAATTATTATTTGATTGTTTATATTATTCATTAATGTGCATCCCTTGAACTTACATTGTCATTAATAGTGTGAGATATTAATGATAGAGTGTAGTTCTTAAAATAGCCTAGACTAATGATCATTGAGAATGGGATATCAATGATATGTTATAAGTCGACATGTGGTCTGCATCACATTCTTAGAGAATGTAGTATACCTCACTTACTGCTAGCAATAGTTGCTAGTGATGGACACATGAATACTCTTAGAGGAGTATTGGCATACCCTGCTGATAAACTATTTGTTATACATGTCTAGAGTATTATCAGCATGTGGGAGATAGAGGTCCTTAGACTTGAGGTCAATATCGCCTTGTTTACGGAGCAATGCACTTTGATCCTGTCCTAAGCTCAAATGCCTTATAGGTTGAGACGCGGCTTGTATTGGGTGCATTACGAAGTAGATTGAAGGTGGTAGTTGAGCCAAGAATATGATTCATTCCTCGATTGGAATTTCGAGAGAACACTCAGCTTCTCAGAGATGTTAGGTCGACCAAGTCATTGGCCAATGCAAGAGACATATCTAGGATATGGTCTAGTTGTCGACTAATATAGATGAGATAAAGTGATCAAGTCATTTGGATAGACACTTGGAAAATCTTAAGCTTGATCGAGTGTGTCGCGAATGAAAGGAATTTATCATCTCACATAGAGGTCTGTTTACTTGAGTCTTGTAAACGTACTTCACATATTGGGTCCGTCACCGGCGCCGTCTAGGAGTTCCGTGTGAACCTTGATTTGATCAAGTGTCGATGTGTGAAGGCCTAAAGGGTCACACTAAGTCGATTATTTTTCGGTCTAAGGGTATATTGAGAGAATGTAAAATATCGGATTTTGAATCAAGATATTTTATTTTATAATAAATTATGGGATAATTTTCATTTGATGAAAATTAATTAATTAAGTTAAAATTAAATCTTGGATTTAATTAGAACTAAAACGTGCAGAAAATAAATAGAGGAGCCGCATAACAGTGGGCCCAGTTCGACTGGCCCACTGCAATTTGGATTTGGGTCAGGTCTTGGCTTTGATCCAAATCTGATTTGGTTTAGGGTTTCCTCCACTATATATTTGACACTTAACCCATAATTTCATAATAACTCACTTTCCACTTTCTGAACTCAGAGTTCAGGAAATAAAATTCTCTCAAACATCTGCCAAGATTTCCTAGCTTTCTTGGGTAAAGGAATATACCGAAGCAAGGCTTGCACCCGGATTGAAAATCGCGTGCGCACCTTTTAGTAGAGACTGCATTAAAAGCATAAATTGTAAGTTTTTCTTTCATGTCTTTGCAGATTTGAATTATCGCATAATCATACCAGAAACGTTTGTTGGAGCAAGTAAGTTTACTCAAAATTTTAAACTTCCGTTGTGCCTTACTTGTATGTTTTACATACAACAAAACCCTACAGTGGTATCAGAGCCCAGACTGGTTTAATGATTATACGATAATCTTTAATAACGATATGTGGGATAATTAATTATTTTGATTTAAAACTGATTTTCGGAATTTATAAAAAAAAAAAAATTGCGATGAGCGATCGTCATCGTTAAGCGTGAGCGATGTCGCGATCGCTCGGCGTGAACATTGGCGGTTCCGGTGAAATTTTCGGCGATTCGACGTGTACTAACACCGTCTCCATTATTATCGAGAAATCCACTTCTTAAGATGGTCGATAAAGGTGTTGAGAGGTGGCGGAACACGATGAAGACGCCGGAAATCGCCGACGGCGGGACTGTTTTCGGTCACCACGGGCGACGAAATCATAAAGTAATAATATCATCGTGTTCGTCTCGACGAGAGGAATCTAATGGTGGTAGTGTTACACGACAACGATGACCGGAAAAGGAGCACCACCGACGATTTTAGAACCCGTCGACGGCGTCTCGGTCCGACCCGCAGTGGGCCCAATCGGTGGTGAAAACCACCAGTGAGTTCGTCCCGATGTGTGTCATCGTTTGGTGGGTTTTAATTCCGTCAATTTCGCCCCGAAATCCGAATCCCAAATTTGATTTGGAATTGGAATTGGTTTTGAAAATTTGAAATAGTATAAGGACCTTTTTGCAATTAAAATTAGGGTTTTTAAATTGAAGATTGGTCCTTTAACAAATCTGAAAATGTTTTAAGTTCTGAAAATTACAAATTAGTCCCTGAGATATTTTCTGAAATTTTAAAAGTTTTTAAAATCGTGATTGATCCTAGGTCAATCTGTAAATTTCAGAAAAGCAGATTTGGTCCCTGGATAAATCTGTAAATATTTTAAGGTTCTGAAAATTGCAGAAATACCCCTGAAAATTAAATTTTAATTTCTGAATTATTAAGGGACTGTTTGGATGAGCAGAAAATTCCGAAAATTAAAAATTGAGTTTATATTTTGAATTTAAATATTTCCTAAATTGAAACAAATTAATTAACCCACAATTATTGTTATTTAGCATATTATTTGATAATGTGTGCACAAATTAATTGTTTCTCCTAATTGTTTAATTGATTGTCATTTAAATAATTAGAATAGAGTCCGCAAATATATGTCTGGGTAGGCGGCGCCCAATATTTGTTAGTCCGCAATTATTGTCTGGGTAAGCGGCGCCCAGTAATTGTTTACTTTCAATGACCGCTATAATTTTCTGGGTAGACGGCGCCCAGTATGTGATTAAAACCATCTTATATCATGCCTATTGGGTTTGATGGTTTCCCATCTAAATGTGTTTAGAAATTGCATGATAAGATGTCATATGATGTATGATATAATAGTTGATCTTGGTCATAACCCTGAATTAAAATGTTCCCCAAATTTAATACAAGTCTCATTTAAAATGAACGTGTCGTCCGTTATAATTGATTGTAGTGCAAAATCCTTTTCGGCGAGATGAGTATTTATGCCCCAACATTTTCTCTAAGTCTACGAGGACTCAGACTCTTTCATAGATGCATATAAATGTTGTAGTAGGTGATAAACCTTCGTGAGTATTTACACCCCAGTGTTTGCTTGATGAAGGCTAAGCCCACTTAGATACATAATTGCAGTCGCATAACGGGGTTGACTTGCTAGGCTGTCTTGGCGCCCCAGTTTCGGACAGTCGAGGGACGCAGATCGAATTGTTTAGAATATTCGGTAAACCAAGAGTTGCAAATTGTTTTCAATTGTTTTAGAGACCTACCAGATCGTGTTGTTGAAGTTATCAGCCTCAGCAAACGCGAAGACAACATGAGTTTGGATCTTGGCCCATTATGACCGTATTTGATATAAGTCCGTATTCTTTATGGGGTAAAAGAGTATGTTAAAATGGTGGGAGCTAATTAAACTAAAGACCATGTTAGTTAGTTAGTTAATGAATGTGTTCAATGGAAATTATATTAAAGTATTAATTTCAAGTCTATCTTTCTTGATTCTGATGTCGAATCTGTCACTTAAAATGTTGGTTGAAACGAACAAGTTGAATGAAGCCAATTTTCCTGACTGGTTAAGAAATCTGCGTTTGGTACTGCGATTAGAAAAGATTGAGTATGTATTGGATACATCACTCACTACAGTCCCTGCTGAAGATTCTGAAGAGTATGCTCTGTTTGACAAAGCAGCCTATCAGAAATATATTGATGATGCTGTTGCGGCACAATGTGTTATGCTATCTTCTATGACTCCAGAGTTACAAAGACAGCATGAAAATATGGGCCCCAACGAGATGCTAGAACACTTGAAGAGTCTCTATGACTCACAGTCTCAGACAATGGAGTATGAACTGTTGAGAGATCTCTTTAAGTGTAAGCTGAACGAAGGGGGTCAGGTGTCACAACATGTTTTGAAGATGATTGGATTAATTGAGAGGTTGACTTCGATTGGAACGAAGCTGCCTGCAAATGTTTCTGTTAATCTAATCTTGAACTCGCTTCCTGGTTTCTTTGAGAACTTCATTGTGAATTACAACATGAATGGAACGAAAGCAAGTCTCCCAGAACTTCATAATATGTTGAAGACCTTCGAGTCGTCCACCTCTAAAGGTAAATTTGTGCTCATGGTGGGCTCATCTAGCAAGTTCAAACCTAAGGGTAAGAATATGCAGAAGAAGAAGGGTAAGGCGGTTGCCGCCAAACCCACAGCTATGAAACCTAAAGGAGTTGTTTGAAAGAAGGCCAAGATAGCTGCTGATGTTTGCCTCAATTGTAAGAGAAATGGACATTGGAAGAAGGACTGTACAGCCCCAGGGGGAGACAAGGCACAGGGTGCTGGCCCTGCTGGACAAGGTATGTTTGTTATTGAAATAAATATGTCTATAACTAATTCTCACTGTTGGGTATTGGATACCGGTTGTGGCTCACACATTTGTAATAATGTGCATGGGCTAATTGACAGCAGAAAGGTTGGACCTTGGGAAGTAGATCTACGCGTTGGCAATGGAGCTAGAGTTGATGCGGAACGTGTGGGGACTTATAGACTAGATTTACCTTCAGGCTTTTGTTTAGAACATAATAATTGTTATTTTGTTTCGTCTTTGACGAGAAATATTATTTTTATCCCTATGTTAGACATTGAGGGGTTTTCCTCACATATTACCAATGGAAACTGTCACGACCCGACCTCAGGCCCGCGACTAGTGTCTTACCCCGGGCACCCTAGTGATACAACATCAGAGAAAATCAGCGGAAATAAAAACATACAGATATGAAACAAGATAAAAGAAAACAGGCTAACCAAAACGGTTGCCTTTTTGCATATATCTGAGAAATTTGAGCGATTACATCCTTTACAACCACACTTGTGATGCTATAGACCTCAAGAGTGTAACAACAACTATGGCGGGACGGGGCCGCCATACCACAGATGTACAAGAACCTACAACTCAGGAAACATACCAAAAGATAAGCCTCGGAGAAGCGGAGCTTCCCAATCTGTTGGCGTGATCCTATGGCGAGGATCAACAACGATGTACCTCTACTGCGGCATGAGCGCGGCCCCGAAGGAGGTCGATAACAGTACCAAGTATGTGGCCGGAAATCGTAAATGAAATCATAGTTTTCTATATAAAACATGAGACATATATGATAACCAAACTACAATACATAATATGTAGCGATCCACGTCAAGTCGAGGACTCGCGCCTCAAAGTCATCACTCAAATATAACTATGGGTCTCATGCCCGCAATATCAATCATGCGTGGAATACCTTCCTCACTGGCGATCTACGATAACCACACCAAGGAGTACACATGAACACGGGTCCCACGTGTCATAAAAACCGTCTGGGCAAGTCGAAGGCTAACTACCGATACCAAAGTCGCATCATCAGCGGCCGGCAAGTCACGAAAGCCAACTACGATACCAAAGCCGTACCAACAAATCTATATAACCATACCACGGTGACCCGGGCAATCGAAGCCAACTACGGATACCACTGCGCGCGTAGGCGGCGGGGCAAATCTGAAGAATAACTACGGATACGGCGGAATCACGAGACCGTCACAAAATTGAGCGGCAAGTCTGAAGGCTAACTACGGATACCAAGCGAATCAGCCACGACCTCGGGCAATCGAGCGACTACGGATACCAAGCGAATCGGTAAAACCTCATGGAGAGCTAGTCCATGGAATAATAATCACAGAAGCGTACCCGT
Source organism: Przewalskia tangutica (assembly GCA_029844215.1). Lineage (NCBI taxonomy): Eukaryota > Viridiplantae > Streptophyta > Magnoliopsida > Solanales > Solanaceae > Przewalskia > Przewalskia tangutica. The sequence goes on along the minus strand of CM056733.1, from coordinate 8,985,907 downwards.
GGAATGCTCCGTCACTGCCGGTACGTCCAAGTAAGATCATAAAAAATCAGTCGGCCCTCCATCGAGAGATGCGGTGGTATAGAAATACAATACTAGCACGACAAGGCTATCACACGCAAACATAGGCTAGTTACACACAACTCAAGGTACTTTCATTTTATGCCAAAGTCCGGTTTTAACCCCAAGTACTACGTGCGTTAAATTCTTTTAAAAGATCCATTTCTTTTACAAAGGTCGCCCGATGCCCATATTATAAAAATAGAGTGACTAACATTTTAAGTAAACCAAAACAACTTCCATACTTTCTTTTTAAACCAAATCAAGACAATACCATGCCTTCTTTTTAAACCAAATCACTTCTCCTTTTAAAGTCAAAGTTACCATTTTAAAACCAATGATAAAACCATTCTTTTGTTTTCATAAAGTCGTATAACTAACTTCCCATAAAGTCATTATACCCTTTATGTTTTAAACCAAATTAGGACAAAACCATGTCTTTCTTTTAAACCAAAACACTTCAATTCCTCAAGTCTCTTTTCTTTTTGAAATCAAGTTCCTTACTTTGGAAAATTTAAGAAAATTTATACTTGTTTATAATGATTCTTATTAAAGCAGACATGATCTAGAAAATGTAATAAAATTTTGTCTTATCTTAGCTTCATGCAGATGGAGGTTTCTCTTGGTTTTAATAATAATTAATTAGTCAATACATTTTCCTTTATTAACTGCGATGGTTTGTTCGATACTTATTCCCATTCAGAAATCAATATAACGTTATTATTTTAAAACCAAGTACTCATTACTCACGAATGAGGTTTCACAACTTTCTACACAATTCAAGTTCTTCACATATCATATCAAGTCAAATATAAGTCAAGTCCTTTATCTTTTAAAATCAATAAACCCTTCTTTTACCTACATAAAGTCGTTATAACAAACTTCCCATAAAGCCGTTATAACACTTTATGTTATAAACCAACCAAATTCACTTAGCACATGTACGTCTACCGTACTACATAGTTCACAACAATCATGCTAGAAAAGATAGGAAGAGGTTCACATACCTCGCGACGATTATCGACAAAAAGCAAAAAGCTTCAAAGTACTGTAACCCCGCTAGCCTTTTCCACCCTTCAAGCAGAATACGCTATTCGTAGAACTTCAACCTATAAAGGTCACAAAAACGTCTATCAACCTCTAGATATCTTCGTAGAATATTTCTAAGTACAAGGCCCCTTATTCTACGGAAAATTCGGCAGCACCTCCCCCCCCCCGCAACCACATAAATCTCCTCCTCTAACAAGGCCCGCTACGAGCCAACATACAAGTGGGGTTACACGCCACTTGGACGTGTTCAATTCTACTCCACAATAATACTACACAAGTCTACTGTAAATACAGTCTAATGTAAATACAGTTCAATCCTTTATAATATTCATTCTACGTATAGTATACTCAACTATACATTACTACAACATGTAATATCCAATTACAATAGGGGGGGGGTAAAGATCATTACCTCGATAAGCCCAAAATTATCCAAGTTTTTAAGTCGATCCTGAGCAACGTTTAGCTCCAATTCCTTACGCTCCAACCCGCTCCAAGCAACCCTTAGAAGTTTCTAGACAACTTCTCTTAACACTTCAACTCCAACAAGTGAAGAACACTTAGGCTTTAAATGTGGCAACTCTCGGCCAAGGGGTAATTTAGGGGCTAGAGGTGTGAAATTTTTTCTAACTCTTGGTTACTAATCTTCCTAACACCCTAAGGAAGAACACTTAAAACTTTAAGAATTTTTGGACAACTTTTGCTCAAGAATCTAGGCAAAGCCGAGAGCAAGCTAGGGAAGGGGAGGGAGTATTTCAATCTTGGAAATCTCTAAGTGTGGATGAAAAAGTCTTGCAACTAAGGGGGTATTTATAGGCCAATCAATGACCAAGATCAAAGCAAGTGTGTGGTCTAGATTGAGCCATGTGTGTGTGGGTCCCACTTATCTATCTACTACACAAAATATCTTCAAGACTTTGACCAAATGTTTTATCCATTTTACATGCCAAAAACGTGAACATCATGGCCACCAATTCGTCCAACCATGTGTCACCTAGGGGTGACACATGTCGCCCTCCTATTGGTCCAAAATATTTCATCTTCCGAAAATATCCGTAATGCCAAAAATCTCGAAAAAAATAAAGTGGGCCCTACAACCGTAATTTCCTCCCGCGGGCCCCACGTGACCAATTCCGGAAAAAAATAAAATTCCAAATTCTCAAATATTCCAAAAAGTCCGAACCAAATCTGGGAATCCAATTCCCATTAACGAACCTTTTTCCTTCACAAAATCCGGAAACTTTTCCGTCGAAAAATCACATCTTTCTTTCTTTCCAAAATTACTGTCGTATTCTCGTACGTACGTCTTCACATACATACCCTGGAACTACGGGGTGTAACATTCTTCCCCCCTTAGAAACATTCGTCCCGAATGTTCCTTCTAAGTCTCCAACACGCTTGCGCCGGTATAGTCTTCACTACCACATTTACAAAACCAATCATGCCACCAATGGCCATAATATAACACATGCGCAAAACTCGAATCCAAGCCAACGAGGAATCATCTCTAACGTCACAAAAGCTTCCACCCATGGTCTAAAGGATACTTTCTTCACCTCGTTACTTCACAAAATGATCACTTCCCTTCTCTTACTCGTCGTACCTTCTCGTACACCCGAACTCTTTCTAGTACACGTACCATACTCCAGTCATCGCTTCAGTTTCCAAAACCTTGGAGTCACTACCTCTAACTTGGTCATCTCACTAGCTTCACTTTCCTCTAAGGCCATTCCCGGCCTTCACGATCCGATTCTGGTCGAACATATCCAAGAACTCATATGATGGTTACCTAAATCTGAGCCTAGCACCCTCGTGACCCTACCTCCTGGCGGGACCACCTCGAGCTGACCCCACCTCATTCCGGGCTGCGGGTTGACCCGCGATCTGGCCTGAACCCGACCCGCTATCGCGCCAAACTCTTGTTCCCCAATCCGGAACAATCTTACTAATTCATGTCATGGAAGCTACCACTCCCATCTTAAACTACCCATGGAATTATCACACAAAACTCCACGTACTATGCACTCCGACAAGGATTAACCGTAAAATCTTTTACTCAAGACGGCCTTACATCTAAGGTCTCAAAATTCTCTCATCCCCAGACTTACCCTTTTCACTAACCAGGCTTCTAAATCACATTTTTAACACAAAGCTATCCGATCATAACACTTAACACATCAACATAACATCAATACAAACTAGTCTCTAGAGGGTTAAGGATATACCTGAAAATCAAATAGGCGGTTCAAAGGACCGCTAGAACTGGGAACTTCCACCACGACCCCTGCCCTGGCCTGCCGGGGTATGAACATCCTGCCTCGCTATTGAAGGTGAAGAACCCGCAACTGATCCCGTAGTCTGTGCTATCCCACTAGTGCCACCCCCGGTCGGACAGTTTCTCGCAAAATGGCCCTGCTGGCCGCATGTAAAGCAAACTCCCATACTAGCACGACACTCCCCCTTATGGATTTTACCGCAATGGCCACACTGAGGTAAGGGTGGCCTCATCTGGCCAACACCACTACTCCCCCGAAACACGAACTCACGGTGCCCCGACTGCTCACGAATACTCCCGACGTCACGAAGGCGCGGAGGACCACTGCATCTTGGCGGAGGTGCATAACTAACTTCTTCTTTGGCGGTCCGCCTCGAAAGTTACCAAAGGACCCTGCTGTTCTGGCCCTCTTCTGCTGATCTCGGTCATTCCGTCGACCCCTCCGCTCCTCACATCCAAGTGCATAAGCCTGCATGCGGGCAATGTCCATGCCCGGCTGAAGAGCTACACCCGAGCAACTCTCTGCTAGATAATCGTCAAGTCCTGTGACATATCGGTGCACTCTATCATCCATGTCTGCCACTAACGCAGGGACATATCGGGCCAACGAGTCGAACTCCACGTTGTACTCCCGAACCTTACGCCCGTCCTGCCTCAACATAAAAAATCTGTCGGCCTGAGCCCTCCTCATCTGTGGAGGCAAGAAATGTGCAAGAAATTCCCCTGAGAACTCGTCCCATACAGCTGGAAGCGCATGCTCCCGGGGCGGTTCCGTAGATCAAACGGTCATTGCGGTATCACGCGGCCGATCACGAACAATATCACCGACTACGCCTGCGAGGCCTTGATCACTCTCATGATCCATCAGAATCGTCGGATAAACTCACGAGGGTCATCCTCGGCTCTCGATCCATAGAACAACGGTGGATCAACTTAAGAAGTCCCGAAGTCTCCAACTATCGGCCACGGGTACCTTCTGCGGTACCACCGGCTCCCGTCTGTCCTCAAGTCTCGCCATAAACCTAACTAGTAACTGGGCCATCTCCTTGCAACCCATATCCTCTGGCCGTGGGACTGGAGGCTCAGATATCGTGGTCTCAGTAGCTACTGCTGCTGCTCTAAACTCTGCTGGGGCTGGCGGCATCGTAGAATCCGTCGTCTGTAGCACCACCTCGGGTAAAAACTGGGCCTCTGCCCTGGTAACCCTCCGTGCTCTACTCGCAGCTCCCTCTGCTGCCTTGCCCTTCTGGGCTCTGGTTGCCTTGTGTGGAGGCATAACTGATATAAAAGAATACGTCAGAGGGAGTCCAACTTACAACACAGCTCTAAGGCACGATCTCAGAGTGAGAAGAATGGAAACCAATCCTAAATGTCCTGCAGCCTCCTGATTATAGATGTGGTGCACAACACACCGATAATCAAGACTCTACTAGACACGGTCTGTAGACACTTTCCGAGGACTAACTGCTCTGATACCACTTTTGTCACGACCCGACCTCGGGCCCGCGACTGGTGTCTTACCCCGGGCACCCTAGTGATACAACATCAGAGAAAATCAGCGGAAATAAATGTCACGACCCGATCCCGGGCCCGTGACTGGTGCCTTACCCCGAGCACCCTAGTGATACAACATCAGAGAAAATCAGCGGAAATAAAAACTTAAACATGAACAAGAGATATCATAATAAGACAGGCCAACCAAACGGTTACCTTCCAATAATATATATACAAATCTTTCAAACCGAACAGTTTAATCCTTTTTACAAACCACACTTGCAAGATTACAGGACCTCTAAGAGTTTTTATACAACATGACGGGACAGGGCCCCGCCATACCCCTGAATGTACAAGTACCTACAGTGACAGGGGACTATACCAAAAGATAAGCCTCCGGAGAAACGGAGCTTCCCGATATGCTGAACTGTGATCCTATGAGCGAGGATCAACGACTGGTGTACCTCTACCTGCGGCATGAACGCAGCCCCCCGAAGGAGGTCAGTACAACAGGTACCAAGTATGTGAAACTGAAAATACTGTAAATGAAATCATAGCAGTCTATATAAAGCAGGAGACATGTATGATAACCAAACTACAGTCCACAATAAATAAGCAGTCATGTAAGTCAGGGACTCACGCCCTCAAGTCATCAGTCGAATATAACTATGGGTCTCACGCCCTCAACATCAATCATGCCCGTGGAATACCTTCCTCACTGCCGGCAGTCTATGATATAATAACACCAATGAGTACATATGAACACCAAGTCCTACCTGAGTCATAAAACCGTACGGGGCAAGTACGAAGGCTAACTACCAGATACCAAAGCCGCATCATCAACTGACCGGGGCAAGTACGAAAGTCGACTACCAGATACCAAGGCCGTGTCACGTAGCTGACCGGGGCAAGTACGAGGGCTAACTACCAGATACCAAGGCCATATCAAGAGACTCCGCCACGAAGGCGTCACGGCAATGCGAAGTCGACTACGGATACCAAGGTCGTGTCACGCGTGGCGGCCGGCAATCTGAGGGCTAACTACCGATACCAAGGCCGTATCACGAGACTTCGCCACTAAACTGAGCGGGCAAGTGCGAGGGCTAACTACAGGTACGAGGCGAATCAGCCACGAGGCGGGGCAAATCTGGCCGACCACGGATACCAAGGCGAATCGGTAAGAAACCTCGTGGAGAGCTAGTCCGTGGAATAACACTATCAGCGAGGCGTGCAGTGTAATTCTCCGTCACCGTAGATGCGTCAAGTAATATCATAACAAATCAGCCGGCCCTACATTGAGAGACGCGGCGGTATAGAAATACAATACTAGCACGACAAGGCTATCACACGCAAACATACACAACTTAAGGTACTTTTATTTTATGCCAAAGTCCAGGTTTTAACCCCAAAGTTCTACGTACGTTAAATTCTTTTTAAAAGATCCATTTCTTTTACAAAGGTCACCCGATGCCCGTATTATAAAAATAGAGTGACTAACATTTTTTTTTTAGTAAACCAGAACAACTTCCATACTTTTCTTTTTAAACCAAAACACTTCTCCTTTTAAAATCAAGTTACAACATTCTTTTCCAAAGTTCAAGTTTGCCTAACTTCAAATGTTCACGTCTCTTATTTTCGAAAGATTTCATAGTTCATAGTCTTAATCATTTAATAACGTAATTCTCTTTTTAAAACATTTTGAGATCAAGTCTCTCAACTTTTAAAATCAATAAACCATTTTATTACTCTTAAGTCGTTATACCCAACTTCCCATAAAGCTAGTATAACTCTTAACTTTCAAAACCAAGTGTTACTCTTCTTTCAAAACGGTTTCTTAATTCTTTTGAAATACTTCAAGATTCTTATTATTCAGGCTTAAGTCAAAAGACATTGCCGTAAAGCTACGTTCAGTTAACGCACGTACGTCTACCGTACTATATATATATATATATATACTTTTAAAATATCATGCTCAAGAGTATAGGAAGAATCACATACCTCGCGACGATTATCGACTATTAGCAAAACGCTCCAATCTTGTAGTCTGTTAGCCTTTTCCACCGCCGAGTAGAATATGCTGCTCGCGATATTTCAACCTATATCGGTCATAAGAGTCTATCAACGTCTAGACTATTACGTAAAATACTTCTAGATACTGATTCCTTTATTCTACGGAAAATTGGGCAAGACTTCCCTGCAGTTAAGCTACTGAGTCTCTGTAAATACGATCTATGTAAGTCTGATTCGATCTTCTCCTTTAATATTCTTCTGATGTGATTTCAATTCAATTCTCTTCTTTTATACCATCCTTATAACGTCTTATACACATTTCTATACTACTACAGTATGTAATTTCCAATTACAATAGAAGGACAGTAGTATTTACCTCGATAAGCCCAAAATTATCCAAGAATATATGTCGATCCTGAGCAACGTTTAGCTCCTACTCTGGGCGCTCCAACCCGCTCCAAACAACCCTTAGAAGTTCTAAAAAACTTCTTCTTAAAACTTCAACCGGTTATGAAGATTTTCTTAGGGTTTCGTTTAGTGGCTAAAGGAAGTATAATAGTATTTCTGGGCTTTTAGTATAAGGGTAACCTTGGAATACTACAAGGTATTTGGGCCAAGGTATTTTGGAATAGTAACAATACTTGGAGAGTATTTTTCTACCAAGGGGGGGTGTATTTACGAAAACAACTAGGCAAGGGGGGGTAGACTCTCGGCGAGGGCATACCGAGGGAGGACTTGGGCGAGACTACTAAGGGGAGGAATTTTTGCCTTGAAATTTCAAGTGAGGATGAAGAAATAGTCTTGCACTAGAGGGGTATTTATAGGACATTCAATGGCCAAGATCAAGCCAAGTGGGGGGCAAGTGGAGGGTCAAGATTTGGACATGTGTTTGTGGGTCCCACTTGCTCATCAACTACACAAAATATCCTACCAACTACTTGACAAAAAATCCAAGGAAAAACGCCCAAGTTCGTCCCCCACTCTACCGTCCACTTGAGGGTGACACTTGTCACCCTCTCGTTGGTCCAAAATATTTCGTCTCTCGGAAAAATCCGCAAAAATAGTAATGACATAGCCGTATTTTTCCCTTCGCAAAGTCTGGAAAATGTTTCATCGGAAAACGATTCTTTTTGCTAGCTGTGCACAAATTTCGCCACTTTGCCTACTTAAGGCTTAAACTTTTTGTACGTACGCCCTTACGTACATACTCTGGAAATACGGGGTATAACAATAAAAACATACAGATATGAAACAAGATAAAAGAAAACAGGCTAACCAAAACGGTTGCCTTTTTGCATATATACAGAAATTTGAACAGTTACATCCTTTACAACCCTGCCCACAACAAGATTACGGACCTTAAGAGTGTAACAACTATGACGGGACAGGGCCCCGCCATACCCCTGAATGTACAAGAACCTACAACTCAGGGAAACATACCAAAAGATAAGCCTCCGGAGAAACGGAGCTTCCCAATACGCTGAACTGTGATCCTATGAGCGAGGATCAACAACGATGTACCTCTACCTGCGGCATGAACGCAGCCCGAGAGTCGGTACAAAAGGTACCAAGTATGTGGCTGAAATCGTAAATGAAATCATAGTAGTCTATATAAAGCAGAGACATATATGATAACCAAACTACGATACATAATATATGCGATCCACGTCAAGTCGTGGACTCACGCCTCAAAGTCATCACTCAAATATAACTATGGGTCTCATGCCCGCAACCTCAATCATGCGTGGAATACCTTCCTCTGCCGTGATCTACGATAACCACACCAAGGAGTACACATGAACACGGGTCCCACGTGTCATAAAACCGTGACGGCAAGTACGAAGGCTAACTACCAGATACCAAAGCCGCATCATCAACTGACCGGGGCAAGTACGAAAGCCAACTACCAGATACCAAAGCTGTACCAACAAATCTATATAACCATACCACGAAGCTGATCCAGGGCAAGTACGAAAGCCAACTACCAGATACCACCTGCGCCACGTAGCTGGCCGGAAAATCTGAACTAACTACCGGATACTGGCGGAATCACGAGACTTCGTCCACAAACCGAGCAGGGCAAGTACGAAGGCTAAGTACCAGATACCAAGCCGAATCAGCCACGACCTCGAGGCAAGTACGAGAGCCAACTACCAGATACCAAGCCGAATCAGTAAAACCTCATAGAGAGCTAGTCCATGGAATAATAATCACGAGCGTGCAGGGTGGAATGCTCGTCACCGCCGATGCGTCCAAGTAAGATCATAACAAATCAGCCCCTCCATCGAGAGCGGTGGTATAGAAATACAATACTAGCACGACAAGGCTATCACACACAAACATAGGCAAGTTACACACAACTCAAGGTACTTTCATTTTATGCCAAAGTCCAGGTTTTAACCCCAAAGTATTACGTACGTTAAATTCTTTTTAAAAGATCCATTTCTTTTACAAAGGTCGCCCGATGCCCATATTATAAAAATAGAGTGACTAACATTTTAAGTAAACCAAAACAACTTCCATACTTTCTTTTTAAACCAAATCAAGACAATACCATGCCTTCTTTTTAAACCAAATCACTTCTCCTTTTAAAGTCAAAGTTACCATTTTAAAACCAATGATAAAACCATTCTTTTGTTTTCATAAAGTCGTATAACTAACTTCGCATAAAGTTGTTATACCCCTTTATGTTTTAAACCAAATTAGGACAAAACCATGTCTTTCTTTTAAACCAAAACTCTTCAATTCCTCAAGTCTCTTTTCTTTTTGAAATCAAGTTCCTTACTTTGGAAAATTTAAGAAAATGTATACTTGTTTATAATGATTCTTATTAAAGCAGTCATGATCTAGAAAATGTAATAAAATTTTGTCTTATCTTAGCTTCTATGTAGATGGAGGTTTCTACTGGTTTTAATAATAATTAATTAGTCAATACATTTTCCTTTATTAACGTTGCAGTGGTTTGTTCGATACTTATTCCCATTCCTGAAATCAATATAATGTTATTATTTTAAAACCAAGTACTCATTACTCACGAATGAGGTTTCACAACTTTCTACACAATTCAAGTTCTTCACATATCATATCAAGTCAAATATAAGTCAAGTCCTTTATCTTTTAAAATCAATAAACCCTTCTTTTACCTACATAAAGTCGTTATAACAAACTTCCCATAAAGTCGTTATAACACTTTATGTTTTAAACCAACCAAATTCACTTAGCACGTATCGTCTCACTGCACTACATAGTTCACAACAATCATGCTAGAAAAGATAGGAAGAGGTTCACATACCTCGCGATTATCGACAAAAAGCAAAAAGCTCCAAAATCAGTAACCCGCTAGCCTTTTCCACCCTTCAAGCGAGAATACGCTAGTCGTAGAACTTCAACCTATAAAGGTCACAAAACGTCTATCAACCTCTAGATCTCTTCGTAGAATATTTCTAAGTACAAGGCCCTTATTCTCGGAAAATTCGGCAGCACCTCCCCGCAACCACATAAATCTCCTCCTCTAACAAGGCCCGCTGCGAGCCAACAACTACAAGGGGAGGTTACACGTCTAACCTGGACGTGTTCAATTCTACTCACAATAATACTACACAAGTCTCAGTAAATCTGTCAATGTAAATACTGATTCAATCCTTTATAATATTCATTCTACGTATAGTATACTCAACTATACATTACTACAACATGTAATATCCAATTACTGATAGGGGTAAAGATCATTACCTCGATAAGCCCAAAATTATCCAAGTTTTTAAGTCGATCCTGAGCAACGTTTAGCTCCAATTCCTTACGCTCCAACCCGCTCCAAGCAACCCTTAGAAGTTTCTAGACAACTTCTCTTAACACTTCAACTCCAACAAGTGAAGAACACTTAGGCTTTAAATGTGGCAACTCTCGGCCAAGGGGTAATTTAGGGGCTAGAGGTGTGAAATTTTTTCTAACTCTTGGTTACTAATCTTCCTAACACCCTAAGGAAGAACACTTAAAACTTTAAGAATTTTTGGACAACTTTTGCTCAAGAATCTAGGCAAAGCCGAGAGCAAGCTAGGGAAGGGGAGGGAGTATTTCAAGCTTGGAAATCTCTAAGTGTGGATGAAAAAGTCTTGCAACTAAGGGGGTATTTATAGGCCAATCAATGGCCAAGATCAAAGCAAGTGTGTGGTCTAGATTGAGCCATGTGTGTGTGGGTCCCACTTATCTATCTACTACACAAAATATCTTCAAGACTTTGACCAAATGTTTTATCCATTTTACATGCCAAAAACGTGAACATCATGGCCACCAATTCGTCCAACCATGTGTCACCTAGGGGTGACACATGTCGCCCTCCTATTGGTCCAAATTATTTCATCTTCCGAAAATATCCGTAATGCCAAAAATCTCGAAAAAAATACAGTGGGCCCTACAACCGTAATTTCCTCCCGCGGGCCCCACGTGACCAATTCCGGAAAAAAATAAAATTCCAAATTCTCAAATATTCCAAAAAGTCCGAATACCAAATCTGGGAATCCAATTCCCATTAACGAACCTTTTTCCTTCACAACATCCGGAAACTTTTCCGTTGAAAAATCACATCTTTCTTTCTTTCCAAAATTACTGTCGTATTCTCGTACGTACGTCTTCACATACATACCCTGGAACTACGGGGTGTAACAGAAACTATGTTTTATCTTATGAAGGTTTTATTTGTGGAAATGCTCCGCTTGTGGATGGATTGTATGTTCTAAACTGTAGCCATGAAATTTTCAATATACAAAATAAAAGAGCTAAAATAAGTAATAAAAGAAATCTCACCTACTTATGGCATTGCAGATTTGGTCACATCAATGAATCAAGGATAGAAAGATTGAGGAAATTTGATTACTTAGAACCATTTGACTTAGAGTCATATGGTGATTGCTTATCTTGCTTAAGAGGAAAGATGACAACCAAATCACTTTCTGGGAAAGGAGTACGTGCCAAAGAGGTGCTTGAGTTAGTCCATACCGATGTATGTGGGCCTTTTCCAACTCAAGCTAAGGGAGACTTTCTTTATTTCATCACTTTTACAGACGATTTCTCAAGGTTTGGGCATGTGTATCTTATGAAACATAAGTCTGAAGCTTTTGAGAAATTCATGGAGTACAAGTCGAGTAGAAGCAACTTGAAACAAGTATTAAAACTCTTCGATCAGATCGAGGAGGTGAGTACTTAAGTAAAGAATTTCTAGATTACTTGAAGCTTCATGGAGTCCATTCAGAATGGACACCTCCCGAAACGCCACAAATGAATGGTGTTGCTGAGAGGAGAAATCGTACCTTATTAGATATGGTTAGATCCATGATGAGCTTCTCAGCTCTACCAACATATCTATGGGGATATGCATTGCAAAGCTCAATCTACATTTTGAATAGAGTTCCATCAAAGTCAGTTGAGAAAACTCCATATGAGATATGGAATGGCAAGAAGCCAGCACTTAGACACATGCGACCACAGGGTGCCTGCATATGTAAAGAAGTTGCTCAACGACAAATTGGAATCTAAAAGTGAAAAGTATTATTTTGTAGGGTATCCTAAGGAAACAAGAGGTACTACTTCTATCTTCCCGAGGAACATAAAGTAATTGTTTCAGAAATGCAACTTTCCTTGAAGAAGACTATGTCTACAAGGAACGAGTTTAACAAGATAGAACTTGAAGAAATTCAAGAAGTACAAAATAATGTAGAGAATGACCCACTTGTCAAATAACCTAGACAAGGATTCGGTGGGAGTATTTGATGATGATTGGGTACTTAGAGTACGCCTTCACGATGGGAGTGTTGTGAGAAGTGCTGCAGACATGCAAGACCCTCATGCACAAACAATGGTAGATGACACAATAGTTGTGCATCATCCTATTCAAAATGATATTCCTGAAAGTTCTCAAGGTGGTGGATTGTCCAACACACAAACATCTTCTCAAAATCAAAATACAGCAAACACTGAAACGCGGAATGTTCAACTCCGTAGGACCACTAGGACTTATCGTGCACCTGAAAGACTTAATCTCCTTGTTGAAACACATAATGAGATAGATATTCCTGATGATGATGAGTCTACTACCTACAACGAAGCAATGTTAGACATTGATTCACAGAGATGGCAAGAAGCCATGAAATCCGAAATGGAGTCTATGTACATACACCAAGTATGGAACTTGGTTGACTTGCCAACAGGGGTTAGACCCATAGGATGAAAATGGGTCTTCAAGAAGAAGATTGATGCATATGGCAAAATACAGACTTATAAAGCAAGATTGGTGGCTAAAGGTTATAATCAACGGCCTGGGGTCGATTATGATGAAACCTTTTCGCCTGTTGCAAAGATTAAGTCCATTCGGATTTTACTTGCAATAGCTGCATACTATGATTATGATATTTGGCAAATTGATGTTAAAACTGCCTTCCTCAATGGTAATCTAATTGAGGAGGTGTATATGATACAACCAGAGGGTTTTACATCTAAGACTCAACCCAAAGCAGTATGCAAACTACAAAAGTCCATTTATGGACTTAAGCAAGCCTCAAGGAGTTGGAACATTTGTTTTGACAAAGCAGTCAAATCGTTTGACTTTGTTAGAAGCAAGGAAGATCCGTGCGTTTATAGTAAACGCACAAATGAGAGCATTGTCTTCATTGTTATATATGTAGATGACATATTGATAATGGGAGACAATAAGGCTCTCATGCAATCAGTCAAAGAATGGTTATCCAGAACCTTCATGATGAAGGACTTAGGTGAAGCCTGCTACATTCTTGGAATTAGAATCTACAGAGATAGATCTAATAGATTGTTGGGCATCACGATCAGTATACATAGACAAAGTGCTAAAACGTTTCTCTATGGAAAATTCCAAGAAAGGGAATCTTCCTATGGGTCAAGGCATCAAGTTGTCAAGGAAGGATTGTCCTTCCACAGTTGCAGAACTTGAACGCATGAAGAGAATCCCATATGCTTCAGCTATAGGATCAATCATGTATGCCATGACCTGTACAAGGCCAGATGTGGCCTATGCACTTAGCATGACTTGCAAATTCCAGCAGAATCCTGGGGAGGAACACTGGAAAGCAGTCAAGAGTATTCTTAAGTATCTTAGACGAACTAAAGAATACTTCTTAGTCTATGGCGGACAAGAAGAGCTAGTAGCTACTGGGTACACTGATGCTAGCTTCCAGACAGATCTTGATGACTTCAAATCTCAGTCTGGTTATGCCTTCATTTTAAATGGTGGAGTAGTTAGTTGGAAGAGTTCCAAGCAAGCTACAACTGTCGATTCGACAACAGAAGCCGAGTACATTGCTGGATCGGAAGCTGGTAAAGAAGCTGTCGCGATATCCGAGTTCTTAAAGGAATTAGGGGTTGTTCCAAGTACCAGTTGTCCAATAACGATTTATTGTGACAACACTGGTGCGATTGCTCAAGCTAAGGAACCAAGATCAACGAATAGAAACAAGCGATGTAACAAGGAAATACCACATACTCAGGGAGATGGTGGAGACAGAAGAAATAAAGATAGACTACATTCCCACCGAAAATAATCTAGCAGACCCATTTACTAAACCATTAAGCTTAGTCAAGCATAATGGTCATTTCGAAAACATGGGCATTAGATACATTGGTGATTGGCTCTAGGCCAAGTGGGAGATTGAAAGTATGTATGTCCTAGAAACAATCATTTTAGGATCAGATGTACTTGAACACATTCATATTATTAATAAGATTAATATATATTTGACATTTGCAATTATTGAATTATTATTTGATTGTTTATATTATTCATTAATGTGCATCCCTTGAACTTACATTGTCATTAATAGTGTGAGATATTAATGATAGAGTGTAGTTCTTAAAATAGCCTAGACTAATGATCATTGAGAATGGGATATCAATGATATGTTATAAGTCGACATGTGGTCTGCATCACATTCTTAGAGAATGTAGTATACCTCACTTACTGCTAGCAATAGTTGCTAGTGATGGACACATGGATACTCTTAGAGGAGTATTGGCATACCCTGCTGATAAACTATTTGTTATACATGTCTAGAGTATTATCAGCATGTGGGAGATAGAAGTCCTTAGACTTGAGGTCAATATCGCCTTGTTTACGGAGCAATGCACTTTGATCCTGTCCTAAGCTCAAATGCCTTATAGGTTGAGACGCAACTTGTATTGGGTGCATTACGAAGTAGATTGAAGGTGGTAGTTGAGCCAAGAATAGGATTCATTCCTCGATTGGAATTTCGAGAGAACACTCAGCTTCTCAGAGATGTTAGGTCGACCAAGTCATTGGCCAATGCAAGAGACATATCTAGGATATGGTCTAGTTGTCGACTAATATAGATGAGATAAAGTGATCAAGCCATTTGGATAGACACTTGACAAATCTTAAGCTTGATCGAGTGTGTCACGAATGAAAGGAATTTATCATCTCACATAGAGGTCTGTTTACTTGAGTCTTGTAAACGTACTTCACATATTGGGTCCGTCACCGGCGCCGTCTAGGAACTCCGCGTGAACCTTGATTTGATCAAGTGCCGATGTGTGAAGGCCTAAAGGATCACACTAAGTCGATTGTTTTTTCGGTCTAAGGGTATATTGAGAGAATGTAAAATATCGGATTTTGAATCAAGATATTTTATTTTATAATAAATTATGGGATAATTTTCATTTAATGAAAATTAATTAATTAAGTTAAAATTAAATCTTGGATTTAATTAGAACTAAAACGTGCAGAAAATAAATGGAGGAGTCATGTGATGGGCGGTTCGATCGCCTTGCAATTTGGATTTGGGTCGGTCTTGGCTTTGATCCAAATCTGATTTGGTTTAGGGTTTCCTCCACTATATATTTGACACTTAACCCATAATTTCATAATAACTCACTTTCCACTTTCTGAACTCAGAGTTCAGGAAATAAAATTCTCTCAAACCTCTGCCAAGATTTCCTAGCTTTCTTGGGCAAAGGAATATACCGAAGCAAGGCTTGCACCCGAATTGAAAATCGCGTGCGCACCTTTTAGTAGAGACTGCATTAAAAGCATAAACTGTAAGTTTTTCTTTCATGTCTTTGCAGATTTGAATTATCGCATAATCATACCAAAAACGTTTGTTGGAGCAAGTAAGTTTACTCAAAATTTTAAACTTCAACTGTGCCTTACTTGTATGTTTTACACCCAACAAAACCCTACATGTGCTTGTGCGAGTCCAACATCCTCAATCGACATCGATAGTTCATCCAAAATGTCCTTTAGATCAGGAGTAACATCTTTGATGGGGTTCTGAGTAGGTGATGGTTCTCAGCTCCTAGATTGGTATAACTACACGCCCTCTGCCTCTGCCACACCCTCTGCCACATCCCCTACATGTCCATAAGCAGCTGCCCTAGTAGCGGATATAGGTGCAGGTGCAGGATAATGGCCTCCGATAAAAGTCGATCGAATCTTCACCATCTGTGAGATAATAGAAGAACGAGGATAAGATATCAATTTCATCAAACTAGTATAAAATGAATGAACTAGAAACCAATCAAAATGAACTAGCATGAAAAGAGAGAAATAAGTGATATTTTCCTAAATGTCCCATAACTTCTCGAGGATGGGTACATATGTCTACGTATCAATCCACAAGACTCTACTAGACATTGCTATTATACTCATTAGATCGATGAACCTAAGAGTTCTGGTACAAACTTCTCATGACCCAATTCACGAGTCAGGATGGAACCTACACTTAACCCACCGTAAGCAAAACATCCCTCATTTCTATAAGCACAATTATAAAATAAGTGGAAATAGTAATCAAACAATTTATCTTAATTCTCAAAATACCATAACTACTAGAAAGTCATCCAAGACATATCTAAAAATTCAATCTAAATCGTACAAGATCTTTAATAAAACAAATCTGAAATATATGCCTCTTAAGAAATAATATAAAAGCTGACAGACCACACATAAATAATATAAAAGTTGTCAGACTATGAAAAGTGAATGAAAATTATTTACATCATAATTTATTCATGTTCGAGTTCATAATGATTCAATGCTTAGGTCTTCCTTCATAAGTCCACTCTTAACTCCATCTGACTATAATTAACTTTAAAACCCAAGTCTTTATAAATTTCAAATATATATATTTGTAACGACCCATCCTATAATTTTTAGCTAAAACCCATCCTATAATTCTTAGCTAAAACCCAAGTGTTTCAGATGTTTGATGGAAACTTTGTAAATTGTTATAGTTGCTGGTTTGTGGTGTGCCACACCAGCGAACCAGTGACCGCTTTTACGAAAGTTTTACACAGATGCGAGCCTTGGGAATAATTGGGAGGTCTGCTTCTACAGCATTTGTTGCGTAGAGGCAATCCAGCTCGGTGGAGTTTGTTCGCTTCTGCATTCTTTTGATACGTTAAGTTGGGCCACTTATGCGATAGTTTTTCCGCAGAAGTGAGCCTCTTCGGTGAGGTCAATTTCGCCGAAGCGGGATCGCTGTTCCAGACCTAAAATTAAAAGCCCTATTTTGAAATAATTTCTCTTATTTCATACAATGAGGACTAATCTTGGTAGAGAGGATATTTGTGGTAGTTTTCATCGTTATTCACCTATGGGTAAGATTATAACTTATTTCCATTACTTTATCATATTTATGTCTTAGAATCTAGGTTTTATTTCTTGTTTTGTGTAGAATGAACCTAGGGTTCATGTTTGAGAATAAGAGACCTAGAATCATGAAATTGGAGGCTAAGATTGAATTTTTATGCTATGATATTATAGATATGAGTTGGGCAATAATAGTATAATTTATTACAATGTTCATTTTATTGATTTGATTCCATGTGGGGGAAATTCTAGGGTTAGCCTAATTTAAGGATTTTTAGTAATTAAGTAATTAGAAGCCTAAAAATGTTCAGATTTTTAGTAACTTAAGGATATGATTGTTTGGGTATTATGATTCTAGAACGCTAAAGTTATGATTTTCACTCTTATGGGCCCGGGGTCGATTTGGGGGTCGAGTATTCAATTTCTTTGAAAGGATATGCCTTTGTACGTGTATTAGAATGCTTTATTAAGATAAAATCAATGTGGCGATCCTCAACAAGGCCTTGGATGAAGATTAGAGGTTCGTGGAACATGTTTATCTCCAAGGTAGGCTACAGTTTAATATTATTAGACTTTTATAGAAGCATGTAGTTGATATGAATATTGAGAGGCATTAGGCGTATTGGAGGTCCCATCTTAGTGGTTGTGACGAGCACTTGGGTGGGTACCAGTGTTGAACTAATTTGATGAGTGTTTTGAGAAATCATCCTTAAGGTTGATTTCAACTGCTATTATGTAGGCTTGTCACCATTACTTGATTTTGTATTCATTCATTGATACTTGTTGTGTTTACTAATCACACATGCTTATGATATGAAAGGTCGATTATGTAGAAATATGTGTTATTGATAATTCTGAAGCATGCGTTATTCATCTCTTGAACTTGATTACATCTCATACATCATGACTACTCGTCTTATTACTGTTGCATTCATACAATCATGATTATTCGGATATGTAAATAGAGTGGTATGGGTCCAATGAGACCGGAAATGAAAGGTAATGATACTATTATGAGATGACTTAGTAACACTGAGATGATGATTTGATATGGCTCAATAAATGAGTTAAGGCTCCTATCTGACCGAGGTATTTCTAGATGGCTGTGAGCAGTATATGGATGACGCGAGTCCCCCATGGGTCACTTATATATGGCAAAGACATGTAGAGTGTGTATACCAGTTGATGAAAATGTACCTTGCATTGCAGTCATTTCATTCATCCATACATATAATATTCATGAGGATTGTACTTGATTTGGAATTGTTATCTTGATAAGATGAGTTCGTATTGGTTGTACTTCTATGTTGCTGAGATGTTAAATGTTGAACCACCTATATGATTGAACGTGACTTATGTGGTATATCAAATTGTATAGTTTAGGATTATTTGTGTGTCAACATGGTATTTATGTATGTTATGTGTATTCCATCATTGACATCCTATGATGTTTACGGGAGTACTTTGTGTACTCAAACTACTCTTGCTGCATTCTTTTTTGATGCAGATACAACGTCGTCGACTAGTACCAGGCCATGTGTTTGAGTCCTTACTTGGTAGATTCGAGTGTCGGGTTGAGACTGCATATCCTCATCATGTCCGGGATGCTTCTTCTTTATTTCCTATCTTTTCTTGTGTTTATAAGACAATTTTAGACTTATTCAGACATTTGTTTTATTTCGCTTTAGTGGCTCTTGTACCGACATACTAGATCTTTAGGAAGAATGTAATAATTAGATATTCAGGTTAATTACTTTATTTATATTATGGCAAGACAACCTTATTAACTATCTCTTCTATTTCTGCTTTATTTATCTTTTATGTTAATCTTTTGGGAAGTGGTTCGCCTACCGGTGGGAAAAGTGTAGGTGCCACCACGATGTTCGAAAGGGGTCGTGACAAAGTTGGTATCCGAGCCAGGTTAAATAGTCTCAAGTACAGGAGAAATATCTAGTAGAGTCCTGCAGATTGGTGCAGAGACATTCGTCCTTATCTTTTAGAGGCTATGAGACATTTAGGAAACATCACTTCTTTCATTCCTTTCTTGCTAACTTTGATCAAGTATCTAACCTTGTTTCTTATTCACTCACAAATGGTGAGGACTCATGCTCATGTATATACAGATGAGGAACCGTCGCTAGCCCCTGTGGTATGCGGTTATGATATAGGTCAAAGATGGGGCCGAGGATGACCTCGAGCGGCTGAATCAGTGAGGGGTGGAACATAGGGAGCCGGTCAAGTTTGTGCTAGATTTGGATTCCCTAAGGCGGATGTAGAGCATCAGGACGACCGGTATGAGGAGGAGATAGGGCCAGCCCATGCTCAGATAGATGTTATAGACACACCGGTTATACTTGGATACTATGGTTCATATTTTGAGTTTTCTTGATGGTTTCTCCCAGGAGGACGGACTCCCGAGTTTCGTACACCAAGGGTACAACTAGCCGATGCTTTGGCACCCCGTATTGATGAGATCGTAGCACCAGAGTTTGGTTCTCGGTAAGTGTCTGGAGCTATTATGACCCACGGGGAGCGGATGATTTGAGTATTTATCCAACATGAAGCCTCCTACTTTCCATGGTCAGCCCAAGGAGAATGCTTATGAGTTCATAGTGAGAAGCCACAAGAGGCTCCATACTTTGGGTATTGTTGAGTCATATTGAGTCAATTTTGTTGCTCTTTAATTGGTGGGTGATGTGAAACAGTGGTGGAGGTCATTTATTGAGTGTCGTCCCGCAGGATCACCTTATTT
Organism: Przewalskia tangutica; assembly: GCA_029844215.1. NCBI lineage: Eukaryota > Viridiplantae > Streptophyta > Magnoliopsida > Solanales > Solanaceae > Przewalskia > Przewalskia tangutica. Next base: position 8,965,642 of record CM056733.1, on the reverse strand, counting down.
ATCTTGGACTAGGTTCTACCGGCCTTTCTTGAGAAATATGTTCCCCTTAGCATGCGAGTGATCAAGAGGGATGAGTTCTCAAGTTTGAGGAAGAGATGGATATCCTTTGCTGACTATGGGGCTTATTTCCATGCTTTGAGTGACATCCTACATTTTCATATGTCAAGTACGTTGTAAGTCAATTGGCGTAAGATCGAAAATAAGATCATCCTTGAAATTATACAAAGTAAGTTAATCATGTTACCTTAGAGATTACAAAGGTTTAAGATCATGATCAACAAGTACCTAATGGTTGAAAGGTTTGGAAGTTAAATGAATAGAAGAAAATAAGTTTCGTCGAAAGTCGGCAAGATTAGGTGTCACGACCCGAACCCCGGGCCCGTGACTGGTGCCCTACCTGGGCACCCTTCTACCTAAATGACACAATTAAACCGCGGAACTAAATAACACCTCGTTTGTTTTCTTCTTTAAAACCAACGAACATGCAAAGGCAAAACCGACAAGGCTGCTATATATATATATAATCAAAAAGCACTACACTGTATACGAGTCCAATCCCACATATGAATACAGACCTCTAAGAGTTTTACTGAACTATGACGGGACAAGGCCCCGCCGTACCCATAACTGTACAAAAGCCTGTAATGAAGGATCTATACCAAAATGATAAGCTCCTGAACAAATGGAGCTATCCAAAACTCTGAGCAAGGGTCCTACACTTGCAGATCACCGAACTGCGTACCTAAACCTGCGGCATGAACGCAGCCCCCTGGAGAAAGGGGGTCAGTACGAAGAATGTACCAAGTATATGAAACAATAAGTACTGTAAAGGAGATCACACAGTCCACATATAACAGGAAGCAAGTATGATAACTCAAAACAACAACACACTGAACCTTGCAAACATGAGAGTAATGCAATCATCTTTACCTTTTAAGTTATGTTTTTAACAATAAGATTAACTGTTCCACTTTAAGTCATAAACACACTGCACCCTTTCATTAATGAAATCTCTACCGTTTCAAAACATGAAGGTCGTGCCAGTGCCAGGGTCAACCACTCTCTGAATTATAATGCAACCTATCATAGGACTATTTCACCCGCAAGGGACTATTTCACCCGCATAGTTCATGTGGACCCGCAATAAGTCATCGGTACACGATACTCGAATCACAGATAGCTAATCCATGGCTTATATCCCAGGAATTTAACCCGCCCGAGTCTATCCGACCCGCCGTGAGTGTGTACCACTCACACCATTGGGAGCTACTCCATGATATCTCTTGAACCATGTTGTCGGCCCTTTATGGAGGGATGCTGAGATGTGGAAATACGACACTTGCACAAATGTCTATATGAGCAACCCATATGCAAGCAAACCATTCTTGACCTTTATTTATAGAATGAATAAACCATCACTTTAGCAAACCAAGACAATACCATGTCTTTCCTTTTTACACTAACCAAGACAATACCATGCCATTCCTTTTTACACAAACCAAGACAATACCATGCCTTTCCTTTTTACACAAACCAAGACAATACCATGCCTTTCCTTTTTACACTAACCAAGACAATACCATGCCTTTCCTTTTTACACAAACCAAGACAATATCATGCCTTCTTTTTTAACAAACCAAGACGGTTACCATTTAAGCAAGCCAAAGTACTATTCAATGCACAAATAAAATAATTCTCATTTAAGCAAACCAAAGTACTATCAAGGCACAAATAGAATAATTCTCATTTAAGCAAGCCAAAGTACTATCAAGGCACAAATAGAATAATTCTCATTTAAGCAAGCCAAAGTACTATCAATGCACAAATAGAATAATTCTAATTTAAGCAAGACAAAGTACTACGTGCGTCCGCCGCACGTTCTTTACCTTTTTCATAAAATCCCAAGGCCCTAGACTTGCAACATCAAGTTACATATTCTTCAAATTAAGTGGTTTACACTCTTTATACACTAGTCACTTCTTTTATGTACTACAATGAAGCCAAATTCATTTATGACCCCTAATACACTAACACTCGTACTATCAAGCCACTTCTATTTTTCAAATCAAACTACACTTTTAAAACTTCAATTCAAGGTTTTGAAATCAAGTAGCTTCTACTTTTAAATCTCAAGTAACTCACACCTTTAAAACAAGTTACTTCTCTTTAAATCATGTCATTTCTCATCTTTTAAATCAATTAAGTAAATCACTCCTTTGACTCCCCTAAAGCCATTATAACTAACTTCCCATAAAGTTATTATAACAACCTTTAGGTTTTGGAACTAAGACACTATCCAAGAGATTAGGAACCACTTCCTTTTTAAGACTCTAAGTACTTCAAGTAAAACAACTTTCACTTTTGAAAATCCAAATATTATCAAGGGAATGTATTATAACAACTTCTCATTTAAACATCCAAAGTACAATCAAGGAAGTATATAAAACAACTTCTATATTAGGCAATCCAAGTACAATCACGGGATAGATCATTTAAGGAGTAGGATTTACTCACTTTACAATAAGGAATCATTCTAGAAGAAGAAGAGATGGTTCACATACCTTTTCGGCTTAATCCACAAGCTAAGTCGAATATGCCGCACGTAGAATTGTCAACCTATAATGGCCACAACACGACTATCAACTTCTAGTTTCTAACGTAGAATGATACTAAGTATAAGGTCTCTTATTCTACGGAAAATTGGGCAACACTTCCTTTGTTTCTACGTACTTTTCCACCTTTTTCAAGGCCCGAAATCAATAACCAATATGCCACATTTAAGGCTCAACACATCAACCAATCAAAGGGGATTACACTCCTTACAGGACGTGTAAAATTCTGCCCCACAATTCATATAAAACAGTCCAACATTTATAAGGGAATTCGGCCACCATAATAACAAATCCTAAGTCCTTCTCCTTAATTCCTTTTCAATCCAAGTTGTTAAGTATAACATGTTATATCGTCGTAAATAACTTTAACAACTACAATTCCTTCTTTATATAACATGCGACGACTAAACTAATAACCAAATTGAATTTCAATCTCAAAGGCTAAACATGCTAGTTTCGGATTAGTGGTTCCAATATCCATAACACTTATCAATCTTCATAATATATATCTCATGCTTGTTTATATCCATAACTACAACAATAAGTAATCTTTAATCACTAAGACGACAAGATTGTTACCTTGATAAGCCCTTATATAACTCCAAGATTTAAAGTCACTCCTTAGCAACTTAGCTCCTTTCCTTCACGCTCCAATCCGCTTTTTGAAGCCCTTAGAAGTTCATAAAAAACTTCCCTTCCATTTCCAATCAAAACTATGAAAACAACTTAGGTTTTCATCTTGCGACTAACGTGAAAATGTCGTTTTTTCGGGATCTTACTATTGAGATATCCTTAAAATACCTCTAGGAACCTTGGGTTTAAGTATTGTGAATTATGAACCACAAACAAAAAAAAATTGTGTGAGGGAGAGGCTAAACGCCGAGAGCTCCTCAAGTCTTGCTCAAAGTTTCTCAATTTTTTTCTAAGTGTGGAGACTTGTCTTGCTACTAGGATGAATATATAACACAATGGAGGGTCAAGATTAAAACACTTGTGGGGTTCGGATGAAGAGGATTAAATATCTAGTCAAGTGGGCTCATTGACTTAGTCAATTATATCAAGCTTTGGCTTTGTCAACACTTGATCATCTTTCCTTGGTCATTCGACCATTTTACCCTTGGCCCAATTTCAAACAAGCCCACGTGGGGGGTGACACGTGTCACCCTCCCATTCGTTATAACATTTCGTTTCCCGAAATTTCCATAATTGGTCAAAATAATCGGAAACCTCGTGGGCCCCACAAAAACGTAAAATTTCTCGGGTGGGCTCCATATATCCAACTCTGTAAATGAAATTCCATAGTTTCGATATATTCCAACAGTCTCAAATAACAATTCCGAGAACCCAATTCTCATTAACGAACAATTTTCCTTCCCGAGGTTCGGAAGATTTTTCCCTTAGAAATAACAACTCTTTCTTTCGTTCAAACTTTTAAGTCATGATTCCTTACGTACGTTCTTATATACATGTCCTGAAATTTCGGGGTGTAACATTCTTCCCCCCTTAGAAATATTCGTCCCCGAATGTTCTTGGTCGGTTTTCAAGCTATACAAACTCCAGCATAGTCTCTTTACTATGCCTATCAATCAATACTCCACAAGACCAACGATGCCACACACGGCCACCATATGACATATGTATACATATCAATGGACCTTCCATCCGCGGTCCCTTCTCACAAAACTCGAAGGTTACAGTCTTTTCAAAACGGGATCTTTAGAGGTTCCATTCTTTTTCCCGTATAGGGATGGCCCTGTCGTATTCTAAGTCATGGGACTAACACTATCTGAACCCTTCAGTCGGACTCCCACTCAGCTAACTGATGTTTTCCCCTCGTGCTACTTCCCTTCTCTATCTCACTTAGTCAAATTACTAGTTGGGCATGATCCTATAATCTGCCTAGCTTAGTTTACCAACCGGTGTAAACTCTAATACTAGTAGCATCTCAATCACGAGCACCTATGGACAGTGTTACTGAACCTACGACGTGTGTATCATCACAATTAACCTCCACTCATGGCCTAAAAAGGATTCTCTCTACGCACCTTCATTACTCATAACTATAACCACTTTAGTTCTTTTAACCCTTGTTCCTTCCTTTTCTTACTCGTCGTACTTTTCTCGTACCTACAAACTTATTTGAGCACACGTATAAAATTTCAAATATTGTTTTTGTTCTCCAATCCTTGGAGTTACTATCCAAACTTGGCCATCGTGCTATTTGAATTTCCGTTAAGGCTCTTCTCGGCCCCCTTACGACCTGGTTCTGGTGGAACGCTTCCACGAACTCGTACAACAATTAACTAGAGTTGGGCCTCGCGTCCCCGTGACCCTATCACATAGCGGGACCATTTCCAACTGGCACCACTTAATTCCATGCTACCGATTGACCCGAATTTGGTCCACAACCCAACCCATCGTCACACTTAACTCTTATTCTTAGTCTGAAATAAATCTCTCTCTTATCTCAAGGTACTTCTCACCCTATCCTCTCATTCACTAGAGGTTCGTCACCTAGGCCGAAGTATTTCTACTGTACATCCTCCACTATCGGTCTTTACAATATTATGGGGTAATTAAAACTTGTGGACCCTACACAACTATAGCCTCAGTTCACTTTATCATTCTTGTCAACATTCTTCACTCTTCACCTTACTAATCAAAGTATCTCTACCTCTTGTGGTGCTATAAATTTGCAACTACTAGCAACAAAGGGAAATATATACGCTAGGGAGGAATATGAATCTATCAATGCAAGTATGATTCAAAAGAATCGAAATATACATGTAACCCCATGCGATGTTGCCTCTTGATCCTGCCCAGTAGCCACGTCATCTATGCGGTTCGAAGGACCGCCAGAACTATAAACTCCACCCTGACCTCTACCACGACTGGCTGACATTTGAATACCCTGCCCTGGGGGGCGCACAGCTGTAGAAGAAAAGGAACCAACCACCGTCCTCATAGGCTGAGCCACCTCACCAGTGCTCTTTCTAAAAGGACATTCCCTCAGCATATGGCCCGGACAGCCACAATAAAAACAAACACCTGTGCCATAACGACATTTCCCAATATGATGCTTACTACATCGAAAACACTGAGGAATAAGTGGTCTCGACTGAGAAAATCCTCTGCTCCTCTGAAAACCTCGAATCGTGGAGCTCGGACCGACTCCTAAATACCTTGTGGGGTCCAATCTCCCACCTGTGAGCTGCGGGGGTATGTCCTGGGTAGGCTGGGACAAATATCTCACTCCCTGCTAAGGCTGCTCGTCCAAAACCTCACCTGGATAACCAACCGGTCTAGCCCTCTTATGCTGATTTCCGCGTTGGCCCTCTACCTTCTGTACACCTTTCTGTACTGGCCGAATAACCTCTTGCTGATGAAACTGCATCTTCGCTATCTTGGTCAATAACATAACTGCTTCGCTTATGACCCTATAGTCTTCCCCTAACTGAGAAATTGGAGGCTCTGGTGCTGGGGCCTCAAAACCTGGCGCAGAAGAACTAGCCGACTGCGGCACAATATCCGGTATATCCTGGGCATGAGCCTTATCAACTCTCTTAGTTTGACTGGTAGCTCCTGCTACTGTTTTGCCCTTCTGGGCAACTGTTGCCCTCCTTGGAGGCATAGCTGTAACACAATAATACGTCAGAGAGGGATTATCTTAATAACATAGCTCTATGGCACGATCTCAGAGTGAGAAGAATAAAAACCAACTCCTAAATGTCATGTAGCCTCTTGTTTATGGGTGTGGCGCGCAACACACCGATAATCAAGACTCTACTAGACACGGTCTGTAGACATTCCGAGATCGCTCACGATACCACTCTGTCACGACCCGAACCCCGGGCACGTGACTGGTGCCCTACCTGGGAACCCTTCTACCTAAATGACACAATTAAACTGCGGAACTAAATAACACCTCGTTTTTTGTCTTCTTTAAAACCAACGAACATGCAAAGGCAAAGTCGACAAGGCTGCCATATATATATATATAATAAAAAAGCACTACATTATACACGAGTCCAATCCCGCATATGAATACAGACCTCTAAGAATTTTACTGAACTATGACGGGACAAGGTCCCCCCGTACCCATAACTGTACGAAAGCCTGTAATGAAGGATCTATACCAAAATGATAAGCTCCTGAACAAATGGAACTATCCAAAAACTCCGAGCAAGGGTCCTACACTTGCAGATCACCGAACTGCGTACCTAAACCTGCGGCATGAACGCAGCCCCCCGGAGAAAGGGGGTCAGTACGAAGAATGTACCAAGTATATGAAACAATAAGTACTGTAAAGGAGATCACACAGTCCACATATAACAGGAAGCAAGTATGATAACTCAAAACAACAACACACTGAACCTTGCAAACATGAGAGTAATGCAATCATCTTTACCTTTTAAGTTATGTTTTTAATAATGAGATTAACTGTTCCACTTTAAGTCATAAACACACTGCACCCTTTCATTAATGAAATCTCTACCGTTTCAAAACAAAGGCCGTTCCAGTGCCAGGGTCAACCACCCTCTGAATTATAATTCAACATATCATAGGACTATTTCACCCGCATAGGTCATGTGGACCCGCAATGAGTCATCGGTACACGATACTCGCATCACGGATAGCTAATCCATGGCTTATATCCCGGAAATTTAACCCGCCTGAGTCTATCCGACCCGCCGTGAGTGTGTACCACTCACACCATGGGGAGCTACTCCATGATATCTCTTGAACCATGTTGCCGGCCCTTTATGGAGGGACGTGGAGATGTGGAAATACGACACTTGCACGAATGTCTATATGAGCAACCCATATGCAAGCAAACCATTCTTGACATTTATTTATAAAATGAATAAACCATCACTATAGCAAACCAAGACAATACCATGCATTTCCTTTTTACACAAACCAAGACAATACCATGCCTTTCCTTTTTACACAAACCAAGACAATACCATGCCTTTCCTTTTTACACAAACCAAGACAATATCATGCCTTCCTTTTTAACAAACCAAGACGATTACCATTTAAGCAAGACGAAGTACTATTCAAGGCACAAATAGAATAATTCTCATTTAAGCAAGCCAAAGTACTATCAAGACACAAACAGAATAATTCTCATTTAAGCAAGCCAAAGTACTATCAAGGCACAAATAGAATAATTCTCATTTAAGCAAGCCAAAGTACTATCAAGACACAAACAGAATAATTCTCATTTAAGCAAGCCAAAGTACTATCAAGGCACAAATAGAATAATTCTCATTTAAGCAAGCCAAAGTACTACGTGTGTCCGCCGCACGTTCTTTACCTTTTTCATAAAATCCCAAGGCCTTAGCCTTGCAACATCAAGTTACATATTCTTCAAATTAAGTGGCTTACACTCTTTATACACTAGTCACTTCTTTTATGTACTACAATGAAGCCAAATTCATTTATGACCCCTAATACACTAACACTCGTAGTATCAAGCCACTTCTATTTTTCAAATCAAACTACACTTTTAAAACTTCAATTCAAGGTTTTGAAATCAAGTAGCTTATACTTTTAAATCTCAAGTAACTCACACCTTTAAAACAAGTTACTTATCTTTAAATCACGTCATTTCTCCTCTTTTAAATCAATTAAGTAAATCACTCCTTTGACTCCCCTAAAGCCGTTATAACTAACTTCCCATAAAGCTATTATAACAATCTTTAGGTTTTGGAACTAAAAACCATCACGACCGAACCGGGCGTGGATAGTGCCTACCAGCACCAGTAGACATACATCAGAGTAATCAGCGGAATATAAAACAAGACATAAAATAATATGAATGAGAAACAGTTTATCTGAGAAAAGTTGCCTTTAAACTTATATATAACGAACGACAGTTACATCCCTTTTACAAACTCTACCCACAGCGATACTACGGACCTAAGAAAGATATAACAACAATGGCGGGACAGGGCCCCGCCATACCCCTGAATGTAAGTACCTACAACGACAGGGGACTATACCCAAGATAAGCCTCCGGAGAAACGGAACTTCCCAAACGCTGAAATGTGACCCTATGAGCGAGGATCAACACTGGTGTACCTCTACCTGCGGCATGAACGCAGCCCTCCGAAGGAGGTCAGTACAACAGGTACCAAGTATGTGGCGAAAATCGTAAATGAAATCATAATAGTCTATATAAAGCGGAAGACATATATGATAACCAATTTACGATACACGATATGTGATCGTATGTCAAGTCGGGGACTCACGCCTAAAGTTAACACTCAAATATAACCATGGGTCTCATGCCCACAATATCAATCATGCGTGGAATTCGCCTCACCGCTTCGGCAATCCATGATATAAAAATCCAAGGAATACACATGAACACCAGGTCCCACCTGTGTCATAATAAAACCGTACGGGGTAAGTACGAAGGCATAGCCGACTACTAAAACCCATAGTACCAACAATGCCATAAAACTGTATCACAAGGTCTTGCTAGACCGCCACATGATCGGCGGCCGCCACTCGCGCGTATCAAATGTCGCGCGTCTAATCTTGGAACTTCCGCGACTCGCGCATAGGCCACACACATAGGCCCGCATGATGTATTCCCCGCATCGAGGGTAGCTACTCCCCGGCATCGTCCTGGACTCGCAGTCCGCATGGCCACATAGACCGCATGGCCACATAGACCGCACACTAACTTGGAACTCTCGTAGCTCCGCATAGGTCCCCTGGAACCGCATGAGGTATTCTCGAATCATAGTCCTGCATCGCTCGAGGTATACCTGCATCGGAGGCGGCAACCCCGGTATAACATGTCAAGGGGTGAGTGGTGCAATACTAACATGACGGCTTACCGTTAAACAACATAAGCACAACAAAGGAAACCCCTTTACACAAACATCACAAGATACTAACACACATAGCATCCTAACATGTTTACTTACCAAACCAACAAGAAAGCATTACAAGGCTATCACAAACCAACATAGTCAGGTTATTCACAAAAGGTACTTTCCATTTTATGTGTTATACCCCGTATTTTCCAGAGTATATATGTGAGGGCGTACGTATAAAAGTTTAGGCCTTAAGTTAGGCTAGGAACGAAATATTTGTGCACAACTACCAAAAAGAATCGTTTTCCGACGAAACGTCTTCCAAAGCTTGCGTAGGGAAAATTACGTCTATGTCATTTATTATTTTTGCGGATTTTTCCGAGAGATGAAATATTTTGGACCAACGAGAGGGCGACACTTGTCACCCTCAAATTGGCGGATTCTTGGGCGTCAATTGGACGAATTGAAGCTTGGAGTTGGTAGGATATTTTGTGTGGTAGATGGATAAGGTGGGACCCACACACACTTGTCCAAATCCACACCCTACACTTGCCTACCACTTGTCTTGATCTTGGACATTGGTTGGCCTATAAATACCCCCCCTTAGTTGAAGATCTTCTTCATCCACAAATTGTTTCTAAGTCTTGAAATCTCCCTCCCCTCTTAGCAAGGCTCTCGTCCAAGCCCTTGGTGAGGCTTTGGCCGAAACCCCCCCTCCTAGAGGGCTAGCCGAAACATACACCCCCCCTCTTGAGTTGTTCTCGTGAAATACCCCCCTTTTGGTAGAAAAAGTATTCTCCAAGTATAGTTACTATTCCAAAATACCTTGGCCCAAATACCTTGTAGTATTCCAAGGTTACACTTATACTAAAAGCCCAGAAATACTACTATACTTCCCTTCAGTCACAAAACGAAACCCTAAGGAAAATCTTCACAGTTGGTTGAAGTATTAAGAAGAAGTTGCGTAGAACTTCTAAGGGTTGTTTGGAGCGGGTTGGAGCACCCGGAGTAGGAGCTAAACGTTGCTCAGGATCGACATAACTTGGATAATTTTGGGCTTATCGAGGTAAATACTCTTGTCATTATATTGTAATTGGAAATTACATACTGTTGTATTATAGAAATGAATATAAGATTCATAAAAGAGAATTGAACTGTAATAGAAGGATATTACAGAAAAGACTTGAACTAAAATCACATCAGAAGAATATTAAAGAAGAAGTTTGAACTGTACTTACATAGGATTTGTATTCTGATGAACTTGTGTAGTTTAACGGGTAGGGAAGTGCTGCCCGATTTTCCGTAGAATAGAGAAGCTTCTGCTTAGAATGTTCTACAGAGTAGTCTAGACATTGATAGACTTATATAACTGTTATAGGTTGAAGTACTGCGAGTAGCGTGATCTACTTGGAAGATGGGCAAGACTATCCGAGTTATAGCGGTGGAGCGTTTTGCTAATAGTCGATAATCGTCGCGAGGTATGTGATTCTTCCTATCCTCTTGAGCATGATATTTTAAAAGGAATATATTTAGTACGGTGAGGCGTCGTGTGTTAATCGAGCGTAGTTTTACTGTGATGTCTTTTGACTTAAGCCTGAATAATAAGAATCTTGAAGTATTTCAAAAGAATTAAGAAACCTTTTTGAAAGAAGAGTAATACTTGGTTTTAAAAGCTTAAGAGTTATACTAGCTTTATGGGAAGTTAGGTATAACGGCTTAAGAAAGATAAAAGAATGGTTTACTGATTTTAGAAGTTAAGAGACTTGATCTTAAAAGATAAGATACTTGACTTAATTAATTTAATATGAATTTTGTTAAAAAGTGTGAAACCTCATTCGTGAGTAATGAGTACTTTGTTTTAAAGGGAATAATGTTTTACTGATTTCGGAAATCAGAATAAGTATCGAACAAACCACTGCAGCGCTAATAAAGGGAAATGTATTGACTAATCAAGTATTATTAAAACCAGTAGAAACCTCCATCTGCATAGAAGCTAAGATGAGACAAAATGATATTACATTTCCTAGATCATGGCTGCTTTAATCAGATTGTTATAAACAAGAATAACCTACTCACACATAAGGCATATGTTTCTCAAATTGTTTTAAAGGAGAATTATATCATTAAGTGATTAAAACTATGAACTACGAAACCTTTTGAAAATGAGAAACTTGAGCATTTGAAATTAGGCAAACTTGAACGTTTGGAAAATAATGTTGTTACTTGATTTTACAAAGGGAAGTGTTTTGGTTTACTTAAAAAGATAGTCACTCTATTTTTTATATACGGGTATTGTGTGACTTTTTGTGAAAGAAGCGGATCTTTTAAAGAGTTAATGTATGAAGTACTTTGGGGATAAAAACCCGAACTTGTTAACATAAAGTACAAAGTACCTTGTGTGAATAACTTGATTGTGTTGGTTTGTGATAGCCTTGTAATACTTTCTTGTTGATTTGATAAGTAAACATGTTAGGATGCTACGGGTGTTAGTATCTTGTGATGTTTGTGTAAAGGGGTTTCCCTTGTTGTGCTTATGTTGTTAAATGGTAAGCCCGTTGTACTGTTATTATATCACCTACCCCCTTGACTTGTTATACCGAGGGCTTGCCACCCTTGATGCGGATCTATACGGCCTATGCAGTCTGTGCGACTATGCGGAGCTGCGGGAGTTCCAGGATTGATCATTCCGGGTGTTTTATCCCGATGCGGGGGATGCCCTATGCGGTCTGTGTTAATATGCGGTCTATGAGACTATGCGGACTGCGGGAGTCCAGGATGGTACCGGGGGTTAGCTAACCCGTCACGAGAATACCTCATGCGGGTGCATGTGTGACTATGCGGACTGCGGGAAGTCCAGTATTAGGCACGCATAATGATACTATGGGCGATTGGCCTTGCTTCGATCATTCGCGGCCTAGAAAAGACCAGTTACATTATATCTATTTTGCTCTTGTTTATGTTGTGGCACTATGTGCAGTTGAACTGGTTGTATTTGCAAATGGTTTTAAATACTTTGATTTTACTTGATACTTTCGATTTCACATACTTGGTACTGTTGTCGACCTCGCCCGGGGCTGCGTTCATGCCGCGGTAAGTACACGATTGTTGATCCTCGCTCATAGGGTCACAGTTCAGCGTTTGAGAAGCTTCGTTTCTCCGGAGGCTTATCAGTGGTATAGTCCCCTGTCGTTGTAGGTACTTACATTCAGGGGTATGGCGGGGCCCTGTCCCGCCATTGTTGTCATATCATTCTTAAGTGCATGCCTTTGTTGTGGCGAGTTGTAAAAAGGGATGTAACTGTTCTAGTTGTTATATATATATGCCGAAAGGCAAGTTTTCTCAGATGAACTGTTTCATATTTCATATTATGTCATGTCTGGTTTTATATTCCGCTAATTACTCTGATGTATGTCTACTTGGGTGCCCGGATAAGGCACCAGTCACGGGCCCGGGTTCGGGTCGTGACAAAAGTGGTATCATAGCAGTTAATCCTCGGAAAGTGTCTACAGACCGTATCTAGTAGAGTCTTGATTATCGGTGTGTTGTGCACCACACCAATAATCGAGGCTATAGGATATTTAGGATTGGTTTCCATTCTTCTCACTCGAGATCGTGCCTTAGAAGTGTGTTATAAGTTGGACCCTCTAACGTATTTCTTTCCCTTACCGTATGCCTCCGCGTAAAGCGGCCGAACCCAGAAGGGCAAGCGGTAGGAGGCTGAGTAGAGTTGAGGGTTACGAGGGCACAGGCCCAATCATCACCAGGTGGTGCTTCGTTCGGGGAGTTCTGCGGCGTCACGGCCCAGAGTTTAGCACGGCGGCGATTCCTCTGCGACCATGAGACTTGAACGCCGGTTCCACGACCGATGCGAAAGAATAGATTGCAAAGAGGCAACCTGTTACTAGCTAGGGAGTTAGCAACCAGAGAGTATTTTAGGTATCGATTTATCACGGATCTTGATGACTATTTAAGAGAGGGTTGTGCAAGAGTAGCTCTTCAGTCAGGCTTGAGCATGGCCTGTGTACGGGCTTATGCGCGTGGCGAGAAACGTAAGATCGACGGGTTAACAAGATCGTGAGAAGAGGGCGGGGCAAGGTCCTTTGGTAACTTCGAGGCGAATCACCTCACGTGAGACTAGATATGCGCCTCCGCCAGTGCAGAGTGGTCCTCCACAAGCTTCAGGACGTTCGAGGTATGCGGTTGGTGAGCTCAGGGCTTCCGGTTCACAACTATACGTAGGATCTAGCCCGGTAGTTGATTTTCCCTCAGTGTTCACAGTATGACAGGCGTCATCCCGGGGAATGTCATCTTTTGTTGATGCTTGTTTTACCTACGACCGTCAGGGCCATGTGTCGAAAGGATGTCCTAGTAGGAGGGATGCAAGTAGGAGGACTCAGCCTACCAGATCAGTTGCGGATTCAGTAGTTCGGAGAGGAAGGGGTGTTAGCCAGAGGAGGCCACCCCCACCTCGGTGTGGCCGTTGTGGTAAGTGTCATTGTGGGGAGTGTCGTACTTCTTCGACAGCTTGTTATGCTTGCGCCCAGCAGGGCAGGATTGATTGGAACGACAGAGGGTAGTGAAGCAGTAGATACAGGTGTATCCTTAACCCTCTAGAGATTGTATGTGTGATAAGATAAGTATATCTTAAGTGTTACGTTCAGTTAACATTGTGTAAATTGTGATTAGAAATCATGGTTAGTTAGCCGGGTAAGATTTGGGGGATAGAGAAAGTGTGAGCCTTAGAGTTTTATGCGTAGAGACCTTAGAGGTAAGGCCATCTCGAGTAAAAGATGTATTTTTATGTTTGACCCTTATCGGAGTGCATAGTACACGTGAGATATGTTTGTGTGATAAAACCCTGAGTGGTATGAAATGAAAGAGGGTAGTTGAACTAAGAAGACCACTAGGTTTTCGTGACTTGATTAGTGAGATTGTTCCGGATCGGGGAACAAGAGTTTTTGCGCGATAGCGGGTCGGGTTGAGGACCAATCGCGGGTCAACCCGCGACCTGTATTGTGGTGGGGTCAGTTTGTGGTGGTCCCGATTTGTGATAGGATCACGGGGGTGTTAGGCCCAAGTTTAGTAAACCAGCGTACGAGTTCGTGGATGCGTTCGACCAGTAGTCGGGCCGATGAAGTCAGCCCATCTTGTCTTTCAGTCAGGACCGTTTACTCGGCAGAGGGTTATGCGAGAGGTTTTATCAGGAAAGTTGTAAGGCTGCACGAGGTGCCTACTTTCACCTTAAGACAGACAGTGAAGCCCAGGTTATGGCTATTTCTTTTTCTGGAGGTTTTACCAGGCAGGGTTAAGAACTCAGGTGAGTCTCAGTATCGCATTCGCCCTCAGGCCAGTGTTTGGATTTCAGGGGTAGCTGTAAGGATTATTCACCTCTTGGTTGAGTGTGTATTATAATAGCTACCATATCAGTATTCGGATATCGCCTTATGACGCCTTGTAGGGGCGGAAGTATAGGTTGTCGGTCGATCGGTTCGATGTTGGCAAGGTTCAGATAGTTGGTTCATAATTGTTTCAGCAGGATGCGGATAGGGTGAAGCTTATCCAGAAGAGGTTATTGGCAGCTCAGAGTCAGCGAAGTCGTGCGGATAATCGGCGGCGATGCTTGGAGTTCGAGTTGACGGTGGAGTCTTGAAGGTACCACCCCGGAAAGGGTGTGACGAGTTTTGGAAAACAGAGGGAACTTAGCCCGAGTTACTTTGGGCCTTTTCAGATCATGTGAAGAATAGGCCAGGTTGCCTATATGTTAGCTTTGTCATCCGACGTAGGAGGCAGTATGTCCGGTCTTTCATGTTGTTATGTTCGGAAAAGTATCGGAGATCCATCCAGAGTGTTCCCAGTTAATGATGATCAAGTTGGAGGTAGTAACCCAGAGATTTTGGAAACAGAAGCAGTAACAGAAATGTGATAAATTATGAGAAAGATTTCGAGTGTACGAGAAGGGTACGACGAGTAAGGGAAGAAGCGAGCATGTGTTAAGAACATAGATGTGATCATTTCTTTTGTAAAGTGAAGGTGCGAAGGGAGTATCTTTTAGCCCTTGGGTGGGAGTTTTTGTGATATTAGAAGTGATTCCTCGTGGACTTGAATTAAGTATTTGCGCGTGTGTTATTTTATGGCCAGGTGTGGCATGATTGTTTTTCGGAAGCATAGTAGTGAAGACTATACTGGCGCATGTATGTTTTGAGACTTAGAAGGAACATTCAGGACGAATGTTTCTAAGGAGGGGAGAATGTTATACCCCGTATTTTCCAGAGTATATACGTGAGGGCGTACGTATAAAAGTTTAGGCCTTAAGTTAGGCTAGGAACGAAATATTTGTGCACAACTACCAAAAGAATCGTTTTCCGACGAAACGTCTTCCAAAGCTTGCGTAGGGAAAATTACGGCTATGTCATTTATTATTTTTGCGGATTTTTCCGAGAGATGAAATATTTTGGACCAACGAGAGGGCGACACTTGTCACCCTCAAATTGGCGGATTTTTGGGCGTCAATTGGACGAATTGAAGCTTGGAGTTGGTAGGATATTTTGTGTGGTAGATGGATAAGGTGGGACCCACACACACTTGTCCAAATCCACACCCTACACTTGCCTACCACTTGTCTTGATCTTGGCCATTGGTTGGCCTATAAATACCCCCCTTAGTTGAAGATCTTCTTCATCCACAAATTGTTTCTAAGTCTTGAAATCTCCCTCCCCTCTTAGCAAGGCTCTCGTCCAAGCCCTTGGTGAGGCTTTGGCCGAACCCCTCCTCAGAGGGCTAGCCGAAACATACAACCCCCTCTTGAGTTGTTCTCGTGAAATACCCCCCTTTTGGTAGAAAAGTATTCTCCAAGTATAGTTACTATTCCAAAATACCTTGGCCCAAATACCTTGTAGTATTCCAAGGTTACACTTATACTAAAAGCCCAGAAATACTACTATACTTCCCTTCAGTCACAAAACGAAACCCTAAGAAAAATCTTCACAGTTGGTTGAAGTATTAAGAAGAAGTTGCGTAGAACTTCTAAGGGTTGTGTGGAGCGGTTGAGCACCGGAGTAGAGCTAAACGTTGCTCGGGATCGACATAACTTGGATAATTTTGGGCTTATCGAGGTAAATACTCTTGTCCTTATATTGTAATTGGAAATTACATACTGTTGTATTATAGAAATGAATATAAGATTCATAAAAGAGAATTGAACTGTAATAGAAGGATATTACAGAAAAGACTTGAACTAAAATCACATCAGAAGAATATTAAAGAAGAAGTTTGAACTGTACTTACATAGATGTATTTACTGATGACTTGTGTAGTTTAACGCAGGGAAGTCTTTGCCCGATTTTCCGTAGAATAGAGAAGCCTCTGCTTAGAATGTTCTACAGAGTAGTCTAGACATTGATAGACTTATATAACCGTTATAGGTTGAAGTACTGCGAGTAGCGTGATCTACTTGGAAGATGGGCAAGACTAGCCGAGTTATAGCGGTGGAGCGTTTTGCTAATAGTCGATAATCGTCGCGAGGTATGTGATTCTTCCTATCCTCTTGAGCATGATATTTTAAAAGGAATATATTTAGTACGGTAGACGTACGTGTGTTAACTGAACGTAGTTTTACGGCAATGTCTTTTGACTTAAGCCTGAATAATAAGAATCTTGAAGTATTTCAAAAGAATTAAGAAACCTTTTTGAAAGAAGAGTAATACTTGGTTTTAAAAGCTTAAGAGTTATACTAGCTTTATGGGAAGTTAGGTATAACGGCTTAAGAAAGATAAAAGAATGGTTTACTGATTTTAGAAGTTAAGAGACTTGATCTTAAAAGATAAGAGACTTGACTTAATTAATTTAATATGAATTTTGTTAAAAGTGTGAAACCTCATTTGTGAGTAATGAGTACTTGGTTTTAAAGGAATAATGTTTCTTGATTTGAAATCGAATAAGTATCGAACAAACCATCATAGCGCTAATAAAGGAAAATGTATTGACTAATCAAGTATTATTAAAACCAGTAGAAACCTCCATCTGCATAGAAGCTAAGATGAGACAAAATGATATTACATTTCCTAGATCATGGTTGCTTTAATCAGATTGTTATAAACAAGAATAACCTACGCACACATAAGGCATATGTTTCTCAAATTGTTTTAAAGGAGAATTATATCATTAAGTGATTAAAACTATGAACTACGAAACCTTTTGAAAATGAGAAACTTGAGCATTTGAAATTAGGCAAACTTGAACGTTTGGAAAATAATGTTGTTACTTGATTTTACAAAGGGAAGTGTTTTGGTTTACTTAAAAAGATAGTCACTCTTTTTTTTATATACGGGTATTGTGTGAATTTTTGTGAAAGAAGCGGATCTTTTAAAGAGTTAATGTATGAAGTACTTTGGGGATAAAAACCCGAACTTGTTAACATAAAGTAGAAAGTACCTTGTGTGAATAACTTGATTGTGTTGGTTTGTGATAGCCTTGTAATACTTTCTTGTTGATTTGATAAGTAAACATGTTAGGATGCTACGGGTGTTAGTATCTTGTGATGTTTGTGTAAAGGGGTTTCCACTTTGTGCTTATGTTGTTAAGCGGTAAGCCCGTTATCGTTATTATATCACCTACCCTCGACTTGTTATACAGGGCTTGCCACCTTTGATGCGGGTCTATACGGCCTATGCGATGCTGCGACTATGCGAGCTGCGGAGTTCGGATTGATCATTCGGGTGTTTTATCCGTCGCGGGATTCCTATGCGATGCGTGTGACTACGCGGTCTATGAGACTATGCGGATCGCGGAGTCGAGGAGGTACCGGGTTAGCTACCCCGTCGCGAGGAATACCTCACGCGGGTGCATGTGACCTATGCGGTGCGGAAGTCGAGATTAGCACGCATAATGATACTATGGGCGATTGGCCTTGCTTCGATCATTCGCGGCCTAGAAAAGACCAGTTACATTATATCTATTTTGCTCTTGTTTATGTTGTGGCACTATGTGCAGTTGAACTGGTTGTATTTGCAAATGGTTTTAAATACTTTGATTTTACTTCGCATTTTTCGCCACATACTTGGTACTGTTATCGACCTCTTCGGGCTGCGTTCATGCCGCAGTAGAGGTACACCGATTGTTGATCCTCGCCATAGTCGCGATTCAGCGTTTGGGAAGCTCCGTTTCTCCGGAGGCTTATCAGTGGTATAGTCCCCTGTCGTTGTAGGTACTTACATTCAGGGGTATGGTGGGGCCCTGTCCCGCCATTGTTGTCATATCATTATTAGAGGTCTGTAGCACTGTTGTGGGCAGAGTTGTAAATAGGGATGTAACTGTTCTAGTTGTTATATATATATGCCGAAAGGCATGTTTTCTCAGATGAACTGTTTCATATTTCATATTATGTCATGTCTTGTTTTATATTCCGCTAATTACTCTGATGTATGTCTACTTGGGTGCCCGGGTAAGGCACCAGTCAGGGGCCCGGGTTCGGGTCGTGACATTATGCCAACAAGTTCGGGTTTTTATCCTCAAAGTACTTCATACATTATCTCTTTAAAAAGATCCTGTTTCTTTCACAGGAGTCACACGATACCCGTAATATTAAAATAGAGTGACTATCTTTTTAAGTAAACCAAAACAATTTCCCTTTTTAAAGACAAGTGACAACCTTCTTTTACAAAAGTTCAAGTTTGCCTAAGTTCAACTACTTAAGTCTCTTATTTTCGAAAGGTTTCGTAGTTCATAGTCTTAATCATTTAATAATATAATTCTCTTTTAAAACAATCTGAGAAACATATGCCTTATATGTGAGTAGGTTATTCTTGTTCATAACAATCTTATTAAAGCAGTCATGATCTAGGAAATGTAATATCATTTTGTCTCATCTTAGCTTCTATGCAGATGGAGGTTTCTACTGGTTTTAATAATACGTTATTAGTCAATACATTTCCCTTTATTAGCGCTGCTGTGGTTTGTTCGATACTTATTCTCATTTCCGAAATCAATATAAGGCTTTTCTAAACAATTAAGTAAACCGTTCCTTTTATCTCTCTTAAGTCGTTATACCTAACTTTCCATAAAGCTAGTATAACTCTTAAACTTTTAAAACCAAGTATTACTCTTCTTTCAAAAACGATTCTTAATTCTTTTGAATTACTTCAAGATTCTTATTATTTAGACTCAAGTCAAAAGACATCAGAGTAAAACCACGTTCAGTTAACACACGTACGTCTACCGTACTATATATATATTCTTTTAAAATATCATGCTCAAGAGGATAGGAAGAATCACATACCTCGCGACGATTATCGACTAATAGCAAAATGCTCCACCGCTATAACCCGGCTAGCCTTGTCCACCTTTCAAGTATAACATGCTACTCGCAGAACTTTCAACCTATAAAGGCCATATACGTCTATCAACGTCTAGACTACTCTGTAGAATATTCTAAGTAGGGGGTTCTCTATTCTACGGAAAATCAAAGACTTCCTACCAGTTAAACTACACAAGTCTCATCAGAAATACACCCTATGTAAGTACTGATTCAATCTTCTTCTTTAATATTCTTCTGTTGTGATTTCAGTTCAATTCTCTTCTCTTATACCATCCTTCTATATATCTTATACTCATTTCTATATAACTACAGTATGTAATTCCCAATTACAATATAAGGACAAGAGTATTTACCTCGATAAGCCCAAAATTATCCAAGTTTAAATGTCGATCCAGAGCAACGTTTAGCTCTACTCAGGCGCCCAACCGCTCCAAACAACCCTTATAAGTTCTACGCAACTTCTTCTTAATACTTCAACCAACTGTGAAGATTTTCCTTAGGGTTTCGTTTTGTGACTGAAGGGAAGTATAGTAGTATTTCTGGGCTTTTAGTATAGGGGTAACCTTGGAATACTACAAGGTATTTGGGCCAAGGTATTTTGGAATAGTAACAATACTTGGAGAATACTTTTCTACCAAGGGAGGGGGTGTATTTCACGAGAACAACTCAAGGTAGGGGGGGGATATCTCGGCCAAGGGCCTCTCAAATGGGGAGGACTTGGACGAGAATTTCACTACAAGGGAGGGAGGGATTTTTAGGACTTAGAAGTCATTTGAGGGATGAAGAAATCCTTCAACTAAGGGGGGTATTTATAGGGCCTTCAATGGCCAAGATCAAGACAAGTGGTGGGCAAGTGGAGGGTGAAGATTTGGACAAGTGTTGAGTGGGTCCCACTTGCTCATCTACTACACAAAATATCTAGCAAACATTGACCAAATGTTTTAGGCCACAAAAACATTAAAAACGTGCCAACAACTCCCTTAGATTGCCGTCCACTTGAGGGCCAAGTGTCGCCCTCTCGTTGGTCCAAAATATTTCATCTCTCGGAAAAATCCGCAAAAATAATAAATGTCGCAACTGTTATACCCCGTATTTCCAGAGTATGTACGTGAGGGCGTACGTACAAAAGTTTAAGCCTTAAAGTAGGCAAAGTGGCGAAATTTGTGCACAACTAGCGAAAAGAGTCGTTTTCCGACGAAACGTTTTCCGGACTTTGCGAAGGGAAAAATACGGCTATGTCATTTATTATTTTTGCGGATTTTTCCGAGAGACGAAACATTTTGGACCAACGAGAGGGTGACAAGTGTCACCCTCAAGTGGCGAGAAAGGTGGGACGAAACTTGGGCGGTTTGCCTTTGTTTTTTTGTCAAGTAGTTGGTAGGATATTTTGTGTAGTTGATGAGCAAGTGGGACCCACAAACACATGTCCAAATCTTGACCCTCCACTTGCCCCCCACTTGGCTTGATCTTGGCCATTGAATGTCCTATAAATACCCCCCTAAGTTGAAGGATTTCTTCATCCAAAAATCATTTCTCCAAGTCTTGAAATCCCTTCCCCTTTTGTTGAAGTGTTCGTCCAAGCTTCTCCCCTCGAGAAGCCTTGCCGAGTATACCCCCTTTGCCTAGTTGTTTTCGAAAAATACACCCCCATTGGTAGAAAAGTATTCTCCAAGTATTGTTACTATTCCAAAATACCTTGGCCCTAATACCTTGTAGTATTCCAAGGTTACACCTATACTAAAAGCCCAGAAATACTATTATACTTCCTTTAGTCACAAAAACGAAACCCTAAGGAAATCTTCATAGATGGTTGAAGTATTTGAGTAGAAGTTGGTTAGAACTTCTAAGGGTTGTTTGGAGCGGGTTGGAGCGCACGGAATAGGAGCTAAACGTTGCTCAGGATCGACATATAAACTTGGATAATTTTGGGGCTTATCGAGGTAAATACTCTTGACCTTCTATTGTAATTGGAAACTACATACTGTAGTAGTATAGAAATGAATATAAGATTCATAGAAGAGATTTGAACTGTAATAGAAGGATATTACAGAAAAGAATTTAACTGAAATCACATCAGAAGAATATTAAAGAAGAAGACCGAATCAGATTTCTTACATAGGACTGTATTTACAGTAGACTTGTGTAGTTTGACGGGTAGGGAAGTGCTGCCCAATTTTCAGTAGAATAAGGAATCTGTATCTAGAATTGTTCTACAGAGAAGTCTAGACGTTGATAGACTTATATGACCGTTATAGGCTGAAGTACTGCAAGTAGCGTATTCTACTCGAACGATGGAAAAGACTAGCAGGATTACAGTACTGTGGAGCTATTTGCTAATAGTCGATAAATCGTCACGAGGTATGTGATTCTTCCTATACTCTTAAGCATGATATTTTAAAAGTATATATATATATAGTACGGTAGACGTACGTGCGTTAACTGAACGTAGTTTTACGGCAATGTCATTTGACTTAAGCCTGAATAATAAGAATCTTGAAGTATTTCAAAGAGAATTAAGAAACCGTTTTGAAAGAAGAATAACACTTGGTTTTGAAAGTTAAGAGTTATACTAGCTTTATGGGAAGTTGGGTATAACGACTTAAGAGTAATAAAATGAATGGTTTATTGATTTTAAAAGTTAAGAGACTTGATCTCAAAAGATAAGAGACTTGACTTAATTGATTTAATATGAATTTTGTTAAAAAGCGTGAAACCTCATTCGTGAGTAATGAGTACTTGGTTTGTAAAAGGAATAATGTTTCTTGGTTTGGAAATGAGAATAAGTATCGAACAAACCACGGCGTTAATAAAGGGAAATGTAATGACTAATAAAGTATTATTAAAACCGAGAAAACTCCATCCGCATGTAAGCTAAGATGAGACAAAATGATATTACATTTCCTAGATCATGGCTGCTTTAATAAGATTGTTATGAACAAGAATAACCTACTCACACATAAGGCATATATTACTCAACTGTTTTTAAAAGAGAATTATGTTATTAAATGATTAAGACTATGAACTATGAAATCTTTCGAAAATAAGAAACGTGAATATTTGAAATTAGGCAAACTTGAACCTTTGGAAAAGAATGTTGTTACTTGACTTTAAGAGGGAAAGTGCTTTGGTTTAAAAAGAAGGGCATAATATTGTCTTAATTGTTTTAAAAGGAAAACATGGTAATATCTTAATCTGTCTTAAATAAGCGTTTAAATGTTAGGGCCACTCGACTACCACGTTCATGGGATGAACCGGGAATGTATTTCACTCGACTACCGCGTCACGGGATGAACCGGAATGTATTTCACTCGACTACCGCGTCACGGATGAACCGAATGTATTCTGTCACGACCGAACCGCCCGGATCGTGCCTTACCGGCACCCTAGTGATACAATATCGAGAAAACCGTGAAATAAAAACTTAAACATACAATTAGATATGGATCAAGATAAAGAAAATAGGCCAACCAAAGCGGTTGCTTTCTCGCAATTATATATATATCGACATTTGAGCGATTATAATCCTTACAACCCCGCTTACAACAAAGGCTGCACTCTAAGATTTTTACAACAACTATGACGGACAGTGGCCCCGCCATACCCCGAATGTACAAGAACCTGCTGGACTGGGGTAACATACCAAAAGATAAGCCTCCAAGGAACGGAGCTTCCCAATACGCTGAAATGTGATCCTATAAGAGGGAATCGGCGGTGATGTACCTCTACTGCAGATGAACGTAGCCCCGAAGGAGGTCAAGACAACAGTACCAAGTATGTGAATCGAAAATATCAGAAATGAAATCATAATAGTCTATATAAAGCAGGAGACATGTATGATAACCAAACTACAGTACATACATATAACAGTTATATCAAGTCAGGGACTCACGCCCTCCAAGTCAATACTCAAATATAATTATGGGTCTCACGCCCACAACATCAATCATGCCCGTGGAATACCTTCCTCACTGCCGGCAGTCTATGATATGATAACCCCAAGAAGTACACCTGAACACCAAGTCCTACCTGATGCCAAAGCCGTACTAACAATACTATACAACCAAACCACGAAGCTGACACGGGGCAAGTACGAAAGCCGACTACCAGATACCAAGGCCGGTCACGTCCCGGGGCAAGTACGAGGGCTAACTACCAGGTACCAAGGCCGTATCACGAGACTTCGTCACTACACTGAACGGGGCAAGTGCGAGGGCTAACTACCAGGTACCAAGGCCGAATCAGCCACGAGACGGGGCAAGTACGAAAGCCGACCACCAGATACCAAGGCCGAACAGTAAAACCTCATGGAGAGCTAGTCCATGGAATAACACTATCAGCGAGGCGTGCGGAATTCTCCACATCGCCAAGACGTCCAAGTAAGTTCTCAACAAGTCAACCGGCCCTCCATCGAGAGACGCGGTAGTATAGAAACACAATTCTTGCACAACAAAGGCTATCACAATAAGCATAGGCAAGTTATACACAACTCAAGGTACTTTCATTTTATGTCAAAGTCCGGGTTTTAACCCTAAGGTACTACGTACGTTAAATTCCTTTTAAAGATCCATTTCTTTTACAAAGGTCACCCGATACCCGTAGTATAAAAAAATAGAGTGACTAACATTGTTAAGTAAACCAAAACACTTCCCTTTGTAAAATCAAGTAACAACATTATTTTCCAAACGTTCAAGTTTGCCTAATTTCAAATGCTCAAGTTTCTCATTTTCGAAAAGGTTTCGTAGTTCATAGTTTTAATCCTTTAAAACAATTTGAGAAATATATGCCTTATGTGTGAGTAGGTTATTCTTGTTCATAACAATCTTATTAAAGCAACCATGATCTAGGAAATGTAATATCATTTTGTCTCATCTTAGCTTCTACGCAGATGGAGGTTTCTACTTGTTTTAATAATTCTTTATTAGTCAATACATTTCCCTTTATTAGCGCTGCTGTGGTTTGTTCGATACTTATTCTGATTTCCGAAATCAGTAAAACATTATTCCTTTTAAAAACCAAGTACTCATTACTCACGAATGAGGTTTCACACAAAATTTATATTAATTCATTTAAGTCAAGTCTCTTATCTTTTAAGATCAAGTCTCTTAACTTCTAAAATTAATAAACCATTCTTTTTATCTCTCATAAGTCGTTATACCTAACTTCCCATAAAGCTAGTATAACTCTTAAGCTTTTAAAACCAAACATTACTCTTCTTTCAAAAAGGTTTCTTAATTCTTTTGAAATACTTCAAGATTCTTATTATTCAGGCTTAAGTCAAAAGACATTGCCGTACAACTATATTCAGTTAACACACGTACGTCTACCGTACTATATATATATATTCTTGTAAAATACTTCCAGATTCTTATTATTCAGGCTTAAGTCAAAAGACATTGCCACACGTACGTCTACCGTACTATATATATATTCTTGTAAAATACTTCCAGATTCTTATTATTCAGGCTTAAGTCAAAAGACATTGCCACACGTACGTCTACCGTACTATATATATATTCTTGTAAAATACTTCCAGATTCTTATTATTCAGGCTTAAGTCAAAAGACATTGCCACACGTACGTCTACCGTACTATATATATATTCTTGTAAAATACTTCGATTCTTATTATTGGCTTAAGTCAAAAGACATTGTCACACGTACGTCTACCGTACTATATATATATTCTTGTAAAATATCATGCTCAAGAGTATAGGAAGAATCACATACCTCGCGACGATTGTCGACTATTAGCAAAACGCTCCACGGCTAAAACCCGGCTAGCCTTGTCCACCTTCCAAGTAGTACATGCTACTCGCAGAACATTCAACCAAGAAAGGTTATAAGTTCATCAGAATACGGTCTTATGTAAGTACAGATTTAATCTTCTACTTATATTCTTACGATGTGATTTGATTCAAGTCTTTTACGTAATATCCTTTATTACAGTTCAACTCTCTTCTATGAATCTTATATTCATTTCTATACAACTACTGATGTAATTTCCAATTTCAATAGAAGGATAGGATTATTTACCCTGAAGCCCAAAATTATCCAAGTATATATCGATCCCGAGCGACGTTTAGCTCCTACTGGGCGCCCAACCCACTCCAAACAACCCTTAGAAGTTCTACGCAACTTCTTCTTAATACTTCAACCGCTATGAAGATTTTCCTTAGGGTTTCGTTTTTGTGAGTGAGGAAGTATAATAGTATTTCTGGCTTTTCAGATAGAGGTAACCTTGGGAATACTACAAGGTATATGGGCTAGAGTATTTTGGCATTATAACAATACTGAGAGTATTTCTACCAAGAGGGGGTGTATTTATACGAAACAATTAGGCAAATGTGGGTACTTTCGGCCACACCACTAGGAGTGGGAGTACCCTCTCGCCAAGGCTTCTCCGGGGAGAGGAAGGCTCTTGGACGAGAACCACAAGGAGGGGGGGATTTCAAGACTTTGGAAAATGTCTAAGTGTGGATGAAGAAGTTCATCAACTAAGGGGGGTATTTATAGGCCAACCAATGGCCAAGATCAAGACAAGTGTTAGGCAAGTGTAGGGTGGGGATTTGGACATGTGTAAGTGGGTCCCACTTGTTCATCAACTACACAGAATATCTCACAAATATCCTACCTAACCTTGACTACAAACAAGGCACAAAAAACGTGCCAATGCTAGCCCTTGCCGTCCACTTTTGAGGGTGACACATGTCACCCTCCCGTTGGTCCAAAATGTTTCATCTCTCGGAAAAATCCGCAAAAATTATAAATGACATAGCCGTATTTTTCCCTTCGCAAGTCTTGTAAAACGTTTCGTCGAAAAACGATTCTTTTCGGTACTTGTGTACAAATTTCGAACCTTGCCAACCTTAAGGCTTAAATTTTTATACATACGCCCTCACGTACATACTCTGGAAATACGGGGTATAACATTCTCCCCTCCTTAGAAACATTCGTCCCGAATGTTCCTTCTCAAGACGTATAACGATAAAGTTCCTCTAACAAGTTGCCAACGCCACACCTGGCCACGAAATAACACACGTACTCTTCCTTCCTTACTCGTCGTGCCCTTCTCGAACACTTGAACTCTTCTAGTATACGTACCACACTTCAGTCATCGCTTCAGTTCCCAAAACATTGGAGTCACCACCTCCAAACTTGGTCATCTTACTAGCCTCAATCCCCCTTAAGGCTATTCCCGGCCTTCACGATCCGCTTCTGGTCGAACATATCCACGAACTCATACGATGGTCATCTAAACTTGGGCCTAGCACCCTCGTGACCCTACCACCTGGCGGGACCACCTCGAACTGACCCAATCCCAAACCGGGCTACGGGTTGACCCGCAACATGGCCCCAACCCGACCCACTTAACACATCAAGCTCTTGTTTCCCGATCCGGAACAATCTTACCTATACAGGTCATGAAAGCTACCACTTCCATTTTACACAACTCACGGAATTATCCCACAATACATTTATACGCAAACCAAGTATTTCGACAAAGACTAACCGTAAAATCTTTTATTCAAGTCGGCCTTATATCTAAGGTCTCAACGTGTAATATTCTAAGGTTCATACCTTCCCTGACCCCACACTTATTCTTTCAACTATCCATGTCTCTAAACCACAATACACACAAAGCTATCTGTACATAGCACTCAACATACAATCATTGTATCACGCATGCAAAACTCTAGAGGGTTAAGGATATACCTGAAAAGATAGGCGGTTCAAAGGACCGCTAAAACTGGGAACTTCCACCGCGACCTCTGCCGTGGCCTGCCGGTGTATGAACATCCTGCCTAGCTATGGAAGGTGAAGAACCCGCAACTGATCTCGTAGTATGTGCTATCCTACCAGTGCTACCCCTGGTCGGACAGTCTCTCGCCAGATGGCCCTGTTGGCCGCAAGAATAACAATCCCCCAAGTTAGTACGACACTCTCCCTTATGAAGTTTTCCACAACGGCCACACTGAGACAAGGGCGACCTCATCCGGCGAGCACTCCTACTCCCCTGAAAATCTGAAACCTGGGAGCCCTGACCTGCTCCTGAATATCCCGAAGGTCCCGAAGGCTGTGGAGGACCACTCTGTACTGGCGGAGGTACATAACTAGTCTGCTGCTGAGGCGGTCCGCCTCGAAAGTTATCAAAGGACCCTGCTCGCCCTCTTCGCCGATCTTGGTCATTCAGCCGACCTCTCCGCCTCACATCCAAGTGCATAAGCTGCATGCGGCAATGTCCATGCGGTGAAGAGCTACACCCGAACAAGCCTCGCCAAGTAGTCATCGATCCGGTGGCGTGGCGGCACTCGTCCTCCATATCGCTACTAACGCGGGACATACCGAGCCAATGAGTCGAACTCCACATTGTACTCCGAATCGACGCCGCTCGCCTCAACACCAAAAATCTGTCGGCCGAGCCCTCTCGCTTTGTGGAGGCAAGAAATGTGCAAGAAATGCCTCGAGAACTCGTTCCATACGGTGGAAGTGCATGCTCTCCCGGGACAGCTCGCACGAATCAAACGATCATGCGGTATCATGCGGCCGATGTGAACCTAGGACCACCGACTCGGTCTCCGATGCCTTGATCACTCTCATGATCCGCTGTAACTGTCGGATGAACTCCTGCGGATCATCCTCAGGCCTCGACCCATAAAACTCGGGCGGCCTACAACTCAGAAAATCCCGTAGTCTCAAACTGTCTGCTCTAGGTGAACCATGGTGCTCATCGAACTGCTGCGGCCGGCTATCCTCAAGTCTGCCACAACGGCCAATAGCCGGGCAACTCCTTGTAACCCATCTCCTCCGCTCGGTGTGGGGTGGAGGCTCGTGTATTGTGGTCTCAGAGACAGCCGCTTCTACTCGCGACTCCTCGCCGCTTTGCCTTCCGGGCCCGGGTTGCCTTTACGCGGAGGCATAGCGGTAAAGGAAAGGAATACGTCGGAGGGTCCAACTTATCACACGCTCTAAGGCACGATCTCGGAATGAGAATAATGGAAACCAATCTAAATGTCCTATAGCCTCACGATTATAGATGTGGTGCACAACACACCGATAATCAAGACTTACTAGACACGATGCGTAGACACTTTTCGAGGATTAATCGCTCGATACCACTTTTGTCACGACCCAACCTCGCCCGTGGATCGTGTCTACCGGGCACCTAGTGATACAACATCGAGAAAACCAGCGGAAATAAAAATTTAAACATACAATTAGATATGGATCAAGATAAAGAAAATAGGCCAACCAAAGCGGTTGCCTTTACGCAATTATATATATATCGACATTTGAGCGAGCATAATCCTTACAACCCCGCCTACAACAAAGCATGCACTTAAGATTTTTACAACAACTATGACGGACAGGGCCCCGCCATACCTCGAATGTACAAGAACCTGCACTCGTGGTAACATACCAAAAGATAAGCCTCCAAGGAACGAGCTTCAATACGCTGAAATGTGATCCTATAAGCGGAATCGACGGTAGATGTACCTACTGCTGCAGATGAACGCACTTCAAGGAGGTCGATAACAGTACCAAGTATGTGGCGAAAATATCGTAAATGAAATCATAATAGTCTATATAAAGCGGAGACATGTATGATAACCAAACTACGATATACATATATGATTATATCAAGTCAGGGACTCACGCCCTCCAAGTCATTACTCAAATATAATTATGGGTCTCACGCCCACAACATCAATCATGCCCGTGGAATACCTTCCTCACCGCTGCCTATGATATGATAACCCCAAGAAGTACACCAACACCAAGTCCTCCCTGATGCCAAAGCCGTACTAACAATACTATACAACCAAACTACGAAGCTGACACGGGGCAAGTACGAAAGCCGACTACCAGATACCAAGGCCGGTCACGTAGCTGACCGGGGCAAGTACGAGGGCTAACTACCAGGTACCAAGGCCGTATCACGAGACTTCGTCACTACAATCGAGCGGGCAAGTGAGGGCTAACTACCGGTACCAAGGCCGAATCACCACGAGGCGGCAAGTACGAAAGCCGACCACGGATACCAAGGCGAACAAGAAACCTCGGAGAGCTAGTCCATGGAATAACACTATCAACGCGAGCGCACTGCGGAATTCTCCACACGCCGCAAGACGCCCAAGTAAGTTCTCAACAAGTCAACCGGCCCTCCATCGAGAGACGCGGTAGTATAGAAACACAATTCTTGCACAACAAAGGCTATCACAATAAGCATAGGCAAGTTATACACAACTCAAGGTACTTTCATTTTATGTCAAAGTCCGGGTTTTAACCCTAAGGTACTACGTACGTTAAATTCATTATAAAGATCCATTTCTTTTACAAAGGTCACCCGATACCCGTAGTATAAAAAAATAGAGTGACTAACATTGTTAAGTAAACCAAAACACTTCCCTTTGTAAAATCAAGTAACAACATTATTTTCCAAACGTTCAAGTTTGCCTAATTTCAAATGCTCAAGTTTCTCATTTTCGAAAAGGTTTCGTAGTTCATAGTTTTAATCCTTTAAAACAATTTGAGAAACATATGCCTTATGTGTGAGTAGGTTATTCTTGTTCATAACAATCTTATTAAAGCAGCCATGATCTAGGAAATGTAATATCATTTTGTCTCATCTTAGCTTCTATGCAGATGGAGGTTTCTACTGGTTTTAATAATACTTTATTAGTCAATACATTTCCCTTTATTAGCGCTGCTGTGGTTTGTTCGATACTTATTACGATTTCAAATCAAGAAACATTATTCCTTTTAAAAACCAAGTACTCATTACTCACGAATGAGGTTTCACACAAAGTTCATATTAATTCATTCAAGTCAAGTCTCTTATCTTTTAAGATCAAGTCTCTTAACTTCTAAAATTAATAAACCATTCTTTTTATCTCTCATAAGTCGTTATACCTAACTTCCCATAAAGCTAGTATAACTCTTAAGCTTTTAAAACCAAGCATTACTCTTCTTTCAAAAAGGTTTCTTAATTCTTTTGAAATACTTCAAGATTCTTATTATTCAGGCTTAAGTCAAAAGACATTGCCGTACAACTATATTTAGTTAACACACGTACGTCTACCGTACTATATATATATATTCTTGTAAAATACTTCCAGATTCTTATTATTCAGGCTTAAGTCAAAAGACATTGCCACACGTACGTCTACCGTACTATATATATATTCTTGTAAAATACTTCCAGATTCTTATTATTCAGGCTTAAGTCAAAAGACATTGCCACACGTACGTCTACCGTACTATATATATATTCTTGTAAAATACTTCCAGATTCTTATTATTCAGGCTTAAGTCAAAAGACATTGCCACACGTACGTCTACCGTACTATATATATATTCTTGTAAAATACTTCCAGATTCTTATTATTCAGGCTTAAGTCAAAAGACATTGTCACACGTACGTCTACCGTACTATATATATATTCTTGTAAAATATCATGCTCAAGAGTATAGGAAGAATCACATACCTCGCGACGATTGTCGACTATTAGCAAAACGCTCCACGGCTAAAACCCGGCTATCCTTGTCCACCTTCCAAGTAGTACATGCTACTCGCAGAACATTCAACCAAGAAAGGTTATAAGTCTACTGTAAATACGGTCTTATGTAAGTACAGTTTAATCTTCTACTTATATTCTTCTGATGTGATTTCAGTTCAAGTCTTTTCTGTAATATCCTTTATTACAGTTCAACTCTCTTCTATGAATCTTATATTCATTTCTATACAACTACAGTATGTAATTTCCAATTTCAATAGAAGGATAGGATTATTTACCTCGGTAAGCCCAAAATTATCCAAGTATATATGTCGATCCTGAGCGACGTTTAGCTCCTACTCTGGGCGCTCCAACCCACTCCAAACAACCCTTAGAAGTTCTACGCAACTTCTTCTTAATACTTCAACCGGCTATGAAGATTTTCCTTAGGGTTTCGTTTTTGTGACTGAGGGGAAGTATAATAGTATTTCTGGGCTTTTCGTATAGAGGTAACCTTGGGAATACTACAAGGTATATAGGCTAGAGTATTTTGGCATTATAACAATACTTGGAGAGTATTTCTACCAAGAGGGGGGGTGTATTTATACGAAAACAATTAGGCAAATGGGGTACTTTCGCCACACCACTAGAGTGGAGTACCCTCTCGCCAAGGCTTCTCAAGGGGGGATGGGGAAGGCTCTTGGACGAGAACCACAAGAAGGGGGGGATTTCAAGACTTTGGAAAATGTCTAAGTGTGGATGAAGAAGTTCATCAACTAAGGGGGGTATTTATAGGCCAACCAATGGCCAAGATCAAGACAAGTGTTAGGCAAGTGTAGGGTGGGGATTTGGACATGTGTAAGTGGGTCCCACTTGTTCATCAACTACACAGAATATCTCACAAATATCCTACCTAACCCTGACTACAAACAAGGCACAAAAAACGTGCCAATGCTAGCCCTTGCCGTCCACTTTTGAGGGTGACACATGTCACCCTCCCGTTGGTCCAAAATGTTTCATCTCTCGGAAAAATCCGCAAAAATTATAAATGACATAGCCGTATTTTTCCCTTCGCAAGTCTTGTAAAACGTTTCGTCGAAAAACGATTCTTTTCGGTACTTGTGTACAAATTTCGAACCTTGCCAACCTTAAGGCTTAAATTTTTATACATACGCCCTCACGTACATACTCTGAAAATACGGGGTATAACAATTTCACTCGACTACCGCATTCTTGGGATGAACCGGGAATATATTTCACTCGACTACCGCGTTCATGGGATGAACCGGGAATGTATTTCACTCGACTACCGCGTTCATGAGATGAACCGGGAATGTATTTCACTCGACTACCGCGTTCATGAGATGAACCGGGAATGTATTTCACTCGACTACCGCGTTCATGAGATGAACCGGGAATGTATTTCACTCGACTACCGCGTTCATGGGATGAACCGGGAATGTATTTCACCACGACACCGCGTTCATGGGATGAACCGGGAATGTATTTCACCACGATACCGAGTCCATGAGATGGACCGGGAATGTATTTCATGCGACACCGCGTTCATGGGATGAACCGGGAATGTATACCACCTGATTTGATACCGAGTCCATGAGATGGACCGGGAATGTATTCCATACGATTTCACCTCGAGTCCATGAGATGGGCCGAGACATGTTACACGTATCACATAACTAATACCTAGACTGCCGGCAGTGAGGAAGGAGTTCCACGGGCATGAGGGATGACTTTGAGGGCGTGAGTCCCTGACTTGACATGACTGCTTTTATGTTATGAACTGTAGTTTGGTTATCATACATGTCTCCTGTTTTATATAGACTGTTATGATTTCATTTACAGTATTTTTCAGTTTCACATACTTGGTACCTGTTGTACTGACCTCCTTCGGGGGGTTGCGTTCATGCCGCAGGTAGAGGTACATCGGTTGTGGATCCTCGCTCATAGGATCACAGTTCAGCGTGTTGGGAAGCCCCGTTTCTCCGGAGGCTTATCTTTGGTATGTTACCCTGAGTCTGTAGGTTCTTGTACATTCAGGGGTATGGCGGGGCCCTGTCCCGTCATAGTTGTTGTTATAAAACTCTTAGAGGTCTGTAGTACTGTTGTGGGCAGAGTTTGTAAAAAGGATAACTGTTCGGGTTTTGAGTAATATATATGCAAGAAGGTAACCGTTTTGGTTGGCCTGTTTTATTATCTTATCTCTTGTTTCATATCTTTATGTTTTATATTCCGCTGATTTCTCTGATGTATGACTACTTGGGTGCGGTAAGCACTACCACGCCCCGAACGGTCGTGACAAAAGTGGTATCGAGCGATTAATCTCGAAAAGTGTCTACGCACCGTGTCTAGTAGAGTCTTGATTATCGTGTGTTGTGCACCACATCTATAATCGAGGTCGCAGGACATTTAGGATTGGTTTCATTCTTCTCATTCGAGATCGTGCCTTAGAGCCGTGTTATAAGTTGGACCCTCTCGACGCATTTCGCTTTTTACCGATTATGCCTCTCGCAAGAGCAACCCGCCCAGAGGGCAAGACAGCGAGGAGCCGCT
Organism: Przewalskia tangutica; assembly: GCA_029844215.1. Lineage (NCBI taxonomy): Eukaryota > Viridiplantae > Streptophyta > Magnoliopsida > Solanales > Solanaceae > Przewalskia > Przewalskia tangutica. Next base: position 8,931,820 of record CM056733.1, on the reverse strand, counting down.
AGTATGATCTGAGGAGTACGGGGCACAGCCCGCCATTACCGAGATAGTGCTTCAGACGGCGAGTTTTGGACGCCGCCACCCAAAGCAGAGTTTAGGGCCGCAACATGGTGGGCCGAGACCACAAGACTGAGCCTCCACCCCACACTGGAGCAGAAGAGATGGGTTACAAAGAGATGACCCGCCATCGCCGTGATCGTGGCGGACATGAGGATAGGTCGACGCAGCAGCCCAAAGAGCACCCGTGGTTCACCCGAGGTCGGATAGTTTGAGGCTACGGGACTTTCTGAGTTGTAGCCCGCCAGAGTTCTACGGGTCGAGGCCTGAGAATGATCCGCAGGAGTTCATTCGACAGTTACAGCGGATCATGAGAGTGATCAAGGCTTCGGAGACCGAGTCGGTGGTCTTAGGTTCGCATCGGCTGCGTGATACTGCAATGATCGTTTGATTCGCGAGCTGTCCCGGGGAGAGTATGCACTTCCAGCCGTATGGAGCGAGTTCTCAGGGGCATTTCTTGCACATTTCTTGCCTCCACAAATGAGAAAGGCTCGGGCCGACAGATTTTTGACGTTGAGACAGACCGGGCGTACGGTTCGGGAGTACAATGTGGAGTTTGACTCATTAGCTCGGTACGTCCCCGCATTGGTAGCCGACATGGAGGACAGAGTGCACCGCTACGTCACCGGGCTTGATGACTACTTGGCAGAGGCCTGTTCGGGTGTAGCTCTTCAGCCGGGCATGGACATTGCCCGCATACAGGCTTATGCACTGGGATGTGAGGAGCGAAGAGGTTAACGGAATGACCGAGATCAGCAGAAGAGGGCCAGGACAGCAGGGTCCTTTGGTAACTTTCGAGGCGGACCGCCTCAGCAGCAGGCTAGTTATATACCTCCGCTAGTACAGAGTGGTCCTCCACAGTCTTCAGGACGTTTGGAGTATTCGGGAGCTGGTCAGAGCTCCAGGGCTTCTGGTTTACAGATATACACGGGTTGTAGCCAGCAGGATTCATGTCCCCCTCAGTGTGCACGATGTGGCAGGCGTCATCCCGGGGAATGTCGTCTTCTTACTGGTGCTTGTTTCACCTGCAGCCGTCAGGGCCATGTGACGAGTGTTACACCCCACAGTTCTAGAGTATGTATATGAGGATGTACGTACGTAAATACGACATTAAAATTGGAAAGGAAGAAAGATGCGATTTTTCGACGGAAAAGTTTCCGAATTTTGAGAAGGAAAAATGTTCGTTAATGGGAATTGGATTCCCAGATTTGGTATTCGGACTTTTTGGAATATTTGAGAATTATGAAATTTTATTTCCGAAATTGGTCACGTGGGGACCACGGGAGAATTTACGGTTTTGTGGGGCCCACTTTATTTTCGGATTTTTGACATTACGGATATTTTCGGAAGATGAAATATTTGGGACGAGTAGGAGGGCGACACATGGCACCCCATGTGGCCCTATGGCCGAAAGATAGGGGGCCATGGACGTTTTTTTGTTGTGGGACAAGTGGCCCATTTTTGTGGTGGCCACTTGTCCCATTGTTGTGGTAGACACTTGGTTGGAGGACTCCACTCCCACATGTACCCCATCCTCACCATACACTTGCTTTCATCTTGGCCATTGATTGTTCTATAAATAGACCCTTTGAGCTTGCAAGACTTCATCCACAATTAGAGATTTCCAAGCTTGAAAAATACTCCCTCCCCTTTAGTGAGTGCTCTCGGTTTTTGGCTAAGTTCTTGACCAAATTGTTGTCCAAAAATTCTAAAAGTTTTAAGTGTTCTTCCTTAGTGTATTAGGAAGATTAGTAACCAAAAGTTAGAAAAGATTTCACACCCTAGCCCCTAAATTACCCCCTTGGGCGAGAGCATGGCAAGAACAAGCCTAATTGTTCTTCACTTTTTGGAGTTGAAGTGTTAAGAGAAGTTGCTTAGAAACTTCTAAGGGTTGCTTGGAGCGGGTTGGAGCGTAAGGAAGTGGAGCTAAACGTTGCTCAGGATCGACTTATAAAACTTGGATAATTTTGGGCTTATCGAGGTAATGATATTTATCCCCCTATTGTAATTGGAAATTACATGTTGTAGTAATGTATAGTTTAGTATACTATATGTAGAATGAATATGGATAAGTATTGAATCAGATTTTGCATAGAACTGTATTTACAGTAGACTTGTAGTATTATTGTGGAGTAGAATTGTACACGTCCGGTTAGACGTGTGACCCCCCCTGGGATTGTTGGTTTGGTAGCAGGCCTCATTTTAGGAGGAGATTTTTGTGGTTGCGGGGGGGGGGGTGCCGAATTTTTCCGTAGAATAAGGAACCTGGTACTTAGAAATATTCTACGAAGGGATCTAGAAGTTAATAGACGTTTTATGACCATTATAGGTTGAAGTACTACGAGTAGTGTATTCTACTTGAAGGGTGGAAAAAGGCGAGCAAGGTTAGAGTACTTTGGAGCGTTTTGCTAATTGTCGATAATCGTCGCGAGGTATGTGAACCTCTTCCTATCCTTTCTAGCATGATATTTGTGAAATATATTTAGTGCGGTAGACGCACGTGTGTTTAAAGGAATTTGACTTTCCTTTTGTGTCCTTGACTTGATTTCAAAGTTAAGTGACTTGTTATGAAATATTAAGGACTTGAATTAGGTTAAAAAGTTGTAAAACCTCACTCATGAGTAATGGGTGTGTGGTCTTTAAAGAATAAAGTTATCTTGATTTCAAAATAAGAATCGGAAGTATTTCAAAAGAGTTATTAACCATTTTGAAAGAAAAGAAATACTTGGTTTTAAAGCTTAAGTGTTATACTAGCTTTATGGGAAGTTAGGTATAACGACTTAAGGAAGATAGAACGTGTCACGACCGAACCTGCCCGTGGATCGTGCCTTACCCTGCACCCTAGTGATACAACATCGAGAAAATCAATGAAATAAAAACATGAACATGAATTAAGAGACAAGATAAATAAACAGCCAACCAAAACAGTTGTCTTCATCATATATACATAAATACCGAACAGTTATCCTTTTTACAAACCCCGCCACAACAAAGGCATGCACTTCTAAGATTTATACAACAACTATGACGGACAGGCCCCGCCATACCCCGAACGCATAAGAATTTACGCACTGTGGTAACATACCAAAGATAAGCCTCCGACGAAACGGAGCTTCCCAAAACGCTGAAATGAGATCCTAAACGCGGATCGACAACCGATGATTTCTACTGCGGATGAACGCACTTCAAGGCGAGGTCAAGATAACAGTACCAAGTATGTGAAATCAGAAATATCAGAAATGAAATCATAATAGTCTATAAAAGCGGGAGACATGTATGATAACCAAACTACGACACACACATAATGATTATATCAATTCGTGGTCTCACGCCCACAACATCAATCCCGCGTGGAGTACCTTCATCGCCGCTTTCATGATATGATATCAACAAGACAAAGAATCCAAATGGAGCATACCCGCAGCTACGCATCGTGTCGAGATGTCCAAAGGGAACAAATAAGACAACGTTCCAAATGGAAGCATACCTGCGCGCTACGATCGTGTCGTGATGTCCAAAGGGAAACAATAAGACGCCTTCCAAATGGAAGCATACTGCGCTACGATCGTGTCAAGATGTCCAAAGGGAAACAATAGGACAACAAGGCGGTAATCAAAGTGGAAGCATACCCGTGCGCTACGATCGTCGGTCGATGTCCAAAGCGATTAACAAAAGTAACACTATCGGCAGAACGCACTGCGGAATTTATCCGTCACCGCGGCCACGCCCAAGTAAGTTCTCAACAAGTCAACCGACTCCATCGAGACGCCAGAGTATAGAAACACAATTCTTGCACAACAAAGGCTATCACAACAAGCATAGGCAAGTTTCACAACAACAAGCATAGGCAAGTTTCACAACAACAAGCATAGGCAAGTTTCACAACAACAAGCATAGGCAAGTTTATACACAACTCGAAGTACTTTCATTTTATACCCAAGTCCGGGTTTTAACCCTAAAGTACTACGTACGTTAAATTCCTTTTAAAGAGATCTATTCCTTCTATAAAAGTCACCCGATACCCGTAGTATAAAAATAGAGTGACTTATATCTTTTAAGTAAACCAAAACAACTTCCATACTTTCTTTTTTTAAAAAACCAAATTAAGGCAACACCATGCCTTCTTTTTTGACCAAAACACTTCTTTCTTTTTTTTTAAAGTCAAGTTACCACATTAAAACCAATGATAAAACCTTTCTTTTGTTTTCATAAGGTCGTTATAACCAACTTCCCATAAAGCTGTTATAACACCTTATGCTTTAAACCATTTTAAGACAACACAATGCTTTTCTTTTCCCTAAAGTTCCAGTTTGCCTAATTTTAATTACGCAAGTGTCTTTTTTGAAAAATTTCATAGTTCAATGTCTTAATCTCTTTTAAAACAATTGAGTAACATATGCCATAGGCGAGTAGGTTATTCTTGTTCATAATCAATCTTATTAAGCAGCCATGATCTAGAAAATGTAATATCATTTTGTCTCATCTTAGCTTCTATGCAGATGGAGGTTTCTACTGGTTTTAATAATACTTAATTATTCAATACATTTTCCTTTATTAACGCTGCAGTGGTTTGTCGATACACATTCGATTTCAAATCAAGAAACATTATTCCCTTCAAAAACCAAGTACTCATTACTCACGAATGAGGTTTCACACAAACATCCATATTAAGTCAAGTCTCTTATCTTTTAAGAATAAGTCTCTTAACTTCTAAACCATTAAACCATTCTTTTTATCTCTCTTAAGACGTTACACCTAACTTCTCATAAAGCTGGTATAACTCTTATGTTTTCAAATCAAGTATACACTTCTTTCAAAAGGGTTTCTTAATCTTTTAGAATACTTCAAGGTTCTTTATTATCACACATCAAGTTGGTTATAAGTCAAATCAGTTATCTTTTAAAAGAACCACAAAGCATTTCTCATTTACATAGAGCTGTTATAACCAACTTCCCATAAAGCCGTTATAACACTTTATGTTTAAAAACAATCAAATACATCTAACACATGTACGTCTACCGTACTACATAGTTATACACCTATCATGCTAGAACAGATAAGAAGAGGTTCACATACCTCGCGACGATTATCGACTAATAGCAAAACGCTCCAAGTACCTCAAACCGTCGGCTACACTCGCCAAGCGATCACTCCACACGTAGTACTACAACCTATAGAGGCCACAAAGCGCCTATTAAAATCTTTAGATCCCGACGTAGAATATTCTACAGAAAATTCGGCAAGACCTCCCCGCAACAGAAATCCTCCTCTATCGAGGCCGCTACCAAGCCAACTGGGGTTAACACGCCTAACCTGGACGTGTACAATTCTACTACACAAGAATGCTACACAAGTCTCATGTCTGAATACACCCCTATGTAATTACGCTCAGCTTCTCTTCTTTAAATTCAGCTTAAGTCGCAAGACATTGCCGTAAGTATTATTCAGCTTAAGTCAAAAGACATTGCCGCACAACTATGTTCAGTTCTATATATAGTATACTTAACTATATACTCCTACAACATGTAATTTCCAATTACAACAGAAGGTTAAGAATGTTTACCTCGATAAGCCCAAAATTATCCGAGTTTATATGTCGATCCCGAGCAAGGTTTAGCTCTCGCCCGCGCGCCCGACCCGCTCCAACCAACCCTTAGAAGTTCTAACCAACTTCTACTTATAACTTCAACTACGGTGAAGATTTACTTAGGCTTTCGTTTTTATGACTCGGGGAAGTATCATAGTATTTTCTGGCTTTTGTATGTGTAACTGGGAAAACTACAAGGTATTTGGGCTAAGGTATTTGGGCATTAAAACAATACTGGAGAGTATTTCTATACCACAAAAAGGGGGTATTTATACGAGACAACTAGGCTAGGGGTACCCACGGGCTAAACACCACAGGGGAGGAGGCTCGCCAAGGGCTCTCAAAGGGGGAGGGGGGTGTGGTGGACGAAAACAACAAGAGGGAGAGGGAGGGATTTTTCAAGACTTAGACAATTTTTGGATGAATAAGTTCATCAACTTATAGGGGTATTTATAGGTCAAGAAATGGCCAACCAATGGCCAAGATCTATCCAAGTGTAAGGCAAGTGGAAGGTCAAGATGAAGCCATGTGTTTGGGTCCCACTTGCTCATCAACTACACAAAATATCCTACCTAACCCTTGACCACAATTTGCACAAAAACGTGCCAACCTTCCCTTTGTCCGCCCACTTCTTCCAATGAGGGTGACACACGCCACCCTCCCGCTGGTCCAAAATGTTTCGCCTCACGGAAAAATCCGCAAAAATTATTAATGACATAGCCGGAATTTTCCTACGAAAGTCAGGAAACGCTTTAAAAACGACTCTTTTTGGCACTTGTGTACAAATTTCAAACTATGCTTACTTTAAGGCTCAAATTATAATACGACGCCTCACGCATACTCGTGAAATACGGGTATAACATTCTCCTCCTTAGAAACATTCGTCCCGAATGTTCCTTCTAAGCCTCAAAACAAACATGCGCCAAGATAGTCTTCACTACTATACTTACGAGAACAATCCCGCCACACCGCCACGTAAACACCCGCAAATACTTACATCCAAGTCCACGAGGAAACACCTCTAACATCACAAACTTTTGTCACTTTGCCGCGAGGTTCTAGTGTCACTCCGCGACCCAACAAATGGTACCGATCGCACGCGATCCCCGAGGTCTAAAATATACATCCTTCGTGACCTTCTCCCTTCACAAGAAATGATCATATCGATGCTCGCAATACATGCTCGCTTCTACCCTTACTCGTCGTACTCTTCTCGAACACTTGAACTCTTCTAGTATACGCACCACACTTCGCCCTCGCTTGCTTCTCCAAACCTCGAGTCACCAACTCCAACTTGGTTATCTTACTAGCCTCAATCTTCCTTAAGGCCATTCCCGCCTTCACGATCCGCTTATGGTCGAACATATCCACGAACTCATACGATGGTCATCTAAACTCGCCTAACACCCTCGTGACCCTACCACCGCGGACCACCCAGAGCCGACCCTACCTCGAACAGCCGCGGGTTGGCCTCATCATGGCCCAACCCGACCCACTTAACGCATCACACTTGTTCCCGATCCTAACAATCTTACCTCTACAGTCATGAAAGCTACCACTTTCATTGCACACTACCTGTGGACTTCATCACACAAAACGTTCTAGGCATAAAAATGCGCTCCGACAAGGATCACTTGCAAAATCGGTACTCAAGACGGCCTTACATCTAAGGTCTCAATCGTAATATTCTAAGGTTCATCATTTTCTCACCCCAAGCTTACCCTTCTCACTAACCAGTTCTACATCACGCTTTAGCACAAAGCTATCCGAACATAACACTAAACACATCATCACAACATCAATAAATACAAAACTCTGTAGGTTAAGTATATACTGAAAATAGGCGATTCAGAGGACCGCTAAAATCGGGAACTTCCACCGCGACCTTACCGTGGCCCGCCGTGTATGAACATCCCGCTCGCATGGAAGGTGAAGGACCCGCAAATCGATCCGTAGTCTGTGCTATCCTACCAGCTACACCCTGGCCTGGACAGTTTCTCCCAAAATGGCCTGCCGCCGCATGTAAAACAAACTCCCGACTAGCACGACACTCCCACGCGTGAGTCTACCACGGTCACAACGAGGTAGGGTGGCTTCACCGTTAACACCGCTTCTCCCGAAAATCTGAACCTCGAGCCCCGACCGCCTCCCAAAACTCGACGCTCAAGATTGTAGAGGACCACTCAGATCGGGCGAGGCGCATAACTAGTCTGGCCGAGGCGGTTCGCCGAAAATCACCAAAGGACCTCGCAGCTCGCCTCTTCTCGCGACTTTGGTCATTCCGTCGATTTCTCCGCCTCACCTCAAGTGCATAAGCTCGCACGCGGCAATGTCCATGCCCACCAAGAGCTACACCAACAACTCTACGCTAGGTAATCATCGAGCCTCAGAACATATCGGTGGACTCGATCCTCCATACTAGCTACTAATGCGGACGTCGCCAATGAGTCGAACTCCACATTGTACTCCAGACCGCACGCCATTCTCGCCGCAACACCAAAAATCTTTACCGAGCCCTCTCATCCGCGCGGCAAGAAGTGTGCAAGAAATGCCTTTGAGAACTCGTCCCACAAAGCCTGTGCATTCTCTCCCGGGACAGCTCCCACGATCAAACCAATCGATCGCGGTATCACGCACCGACGCGAACTCAGACCACCGACTCGGTCTCCGAGGCCTTGATCACTCTACGATCCGTCAGAATCGCCGGATGAACTCGCGATCATCCTCGTGCCTCACCCATAAAACTCGCGTTACACTCGTAAAATCCCGTAGTCTCAAATCGCTCGCCGGTTGAATTACGGTGCTACTGGATCGAACCGCTGGCCCACTTTATCCTCAAGTTCGCCACAACTCGCCATTAATCGGGCCATCTCTTGTAACCCATCTCTTCCGCCTCACTGTAGGATCGCAGCTCGTGCTGTGGGTCTCAGAGACCGCCACGCTTACTCAGATCTCTCTCACGCTTTGCCCTTCTCGCCCGGTTGCTGGCGCGAGGCATAATCGTAAAAACGAGATACGTCGGAGGGTTCAACTTACAACACAACTCTAAGGCACGATCTCGTAATGAGAATGGAAACCAATCCTAAATGTCCTATAGCCTCCGATTATAGATATGGTGCACAACACACCGATAATCAAGACTCTACTAGACACGGTGCAGTAGACACTTTCCGAGGATTAATCGCTCGATACCACTTTTGTCACGACCAACTCGGCCCGTGGATCGGTGCCTTACCCCGGCACCCTAGTGATACAACATCGAGAAAATCAGCGGAAATAAAAACATGAACATGAATTAAGAGACAAGATAAATAAACAAAGCCAACCAAAACAGTTGCCTTCATCATATATACATAAATACCGAACAATTATCCTTTTTACAAACCCCGCCACAACAAAGGCATGCACTCTAAGATTTATACAACAACTATGACGACAGTATTCGCCATACCTCGAACGCATAAGAATTTATGCACTGTGGTAACATACCAAAGATAAGCCTCCGACGAAACGGAGCTTCCCAAAACGAAATGAGATCCTAAACGCGGATCGATAACCGATGTACTTTCTACTGCAGATGAACGCACTTCGGGCGAGGTCAAGACAATGTACCAAGTATGTGAAATCAGAAATATCAGAAATGAAATCATAATAGTCTATAAAAGCAGGAGATGGTATGATAACCAAACTACGATACACACATAATGCTTATATCAATTCGTGGTCTCACGCCACAACATCAATCCCGCCGCGAGTACCTTTCCTCATCACGGCAGCCTATGATATGATAACAACAAGACAAAGAATCCAAATGGGAGCATACCCGCGCGCTACGATCGCGGTCAAGATGTCCAAAGGGAACAAATAAGACAACGTTCCAAATGGAAGCATACCCGTGCGCTACGCATCGTGTCAGTATGTCCAAAGGGAAACAATAAGACATCCTTCCAAATGGAAGCATACCCGTGCGCTACGCATCGTGTCAGTATGTCCAAAGGGAAACAATAGGACAACAAGGCGGTAATCAAAGTGGAAGCATACCCGTGCGCTACGCATCGTGTCAGTATGTCCAAAGCGATTAACAAAAGTAACACTATCGACAGGAACGTACCCGTGGAATTTATCCGTCACTGCCGGTCACGTCCAAGTAAGTTCTCAACAAGTCAACCGACTCCATCGAGACGCCAGAGTATAGAAACACAATTCTTGCACAACAAAGGCTATCACAACAAGCATAGGCAAGTTTCACAACAACAAGCATAGGCAAGTTTCACAACAACAAGCATAGGCAAGTTATACACAACTCGAAGTACTTTCATTTTATACCCAAGTCCGGGTTTTAACCCTAAAGTACTACGTACGTTAAATTCCTTTTAAAGAGATCTATTCCTTCTATAAAAGTCACCCGATACCTGTAGTATAAAAATAGAGTGACTTATATCTTTTAAGTAAACCAAAACAACTTCCATACTTTCTTTTTTTAAAAAACCAAATTAAGGCAACACCATGCCTTCTTTTTTGACCAAAACACTTTTTTTTTTTTAAAGTCAAGTTACCACATTAAAACCAATGATAAAACCTTTCTTTTGTTTTCATAAGGTCGTTATAACCAACTTCCCATAAAGCTGTTATAACACCTTATGCTTTAAACCATTTTAAGACAACACAATGCTTTTCTTTTCCCTAAAGTTCCAGTTTGCCTAATTTTAATTACGCAAGTCTCTTTTTTGAAAAGTTTCATAGTTCAATGTCTTAATCTCTTTTAAAACAATTGAGTAACATATGCCATAAAGTAGCAGTTATTCTTGTTCATAATCAATCTTATTAAGCACCATGATCTAGAAAATGTAATATCATTTTGTCTCATCTTAGCTTCTATGCAGATGAGGTTTCACCGGGTTTTAATAATACTTAATTATTCAATACATTTTCCTTTATTAACGCCGCAGTTGGTTTGTCGATACACATTCGATTTCCAAATCAAGAAACATTATTCCTTCAAAACCAAGTACTCATTACTCACGAATGAGGTTTCACACAAACATCCATATTAAGTCAAGTCTCTTATCTTTTAAGAATAAGTCTCTTAACTTCTAAACCATTAAACCATTCTTTTTATCTCTCTTAAGACGTTACACCTAACTTCTCATAAAGCTGGTATAACTCTTATGTTTTCAAATCAAGTATACACTTCTTTCAAAAGGGTTTCTTAATCTTTTAGAATACTTCAAGGTTCTTTATTATCACACATCAAGTTGGTTATAAGTCAAATCAGTTATCTTTTAAAAGAACCACAAAACATTTCTCATTTACATAGAGCTGTTATAACCAACTTCCCATAAAACCGTTATAACACTTTATGTTTAAAAACAATCAAATACATCTAACACATGTACGTCTACCGTACTACATAGTTATACACCTATCATGCTAGAACAGATAAGAAGAGGTTCACATACCTCGCGACGATTATCGACTAATAGCAAAACGCTCCAAGTACCTCAAACCGTCGGCTACACTCTCAGTCAAGCAGATCACTCCACACGTAGTACTACAACCTATAGAGGCCACAAAGCGCCTATTAAAATCTTTAGATCCCGACGTAGAATATTCTACGTAAAATTCGGCAAAGACTCTCTCCCGCAACAAACAGAAATCCTCTCTCTATCGAGGCCGCTACCAAGCCAACCAGTGGGGTTAACACGCCTAACCTGGACGTGTACAATTCTACTACACAAGAATGCTACACAAGTCTTTGTAATACACCCCATGTAATTACGTCGCTTCTTCTTTAAATTCAGGCTTAAGTCGCAAGACATTGCTGTAAGTATTATTCAGGCTTAAGTCAAAAGACATTGGCACAACTATGATCAGTTCTATATATAGTATACTTAACTATATACTCCTACAACATGTAATTTCCAATTACAAATGTATGTTAAGAATGTTTACCTCGATAAGCCCAAAATTATCCGAGTTTATATGTCGATCCCGAGCAAGGTTTAGCTCCTACTCCGCAAGGCCCGACCCGCCTCCAACCAACCCTTAGAAGTTCTAACCAACTTCTACTTATAACTTCAACTACGGTGAAGATTTACTTAGGTTTCGTTTTTGTGGATCGAGGAAGTATAATAGTATTTTCTGGCTTTTGTATAAGTGTAACCTGGGAAAACTACAAGGTATTTGGGCCAAGGTATTTGGGCATTAAAATAATACTTGGAGAGTATTTCTATACCACAAAAAGGGGGGTATTTATACGAGACAACTAGGTCAGTGGGTACCCACTGCTAAACACCACAAAGTGGAGGGGAGGCTCTCGGCCAAGGGCTCTCAAAGGGGGGAGGGGGTGTGGTGGACGAAAACAACAAGAGGGAGAGGGAGGGATTTTTCAAGACTTAGACAATTTTTGGATGAATAAGTTCATCAACTTAGAGGGGTATTTATAGGTCAAGAAATGGCCAACCAATGGCCAAGATCTATCCAAGTGTAAGGCAAGTGTAAGGTCAAGATGAAGCCATGTGTTTGTGGGTCCCACTTACTCATCAACTACACAAAATATCCTACCTAACCCTTGACCACAATTTGCACAAAAAACGTGCCAACCTTCCCCTTTGGCCGTCCACTTCCTTCCAATGTGAGGGTGACACATGTCACCCTCCCGTTGGTCCAAAATGTTTCGTCTCACGGAAAAATCCGCAAAAATTATTAATGACATAGCCGTAATTTTCCCTACGAAAGCTGTGGAAACGTTTCGTCGAAAAACGACTCTTTTTGGCACTTGTGTACAAATTTCGAAAATATGCTTACTTTAAGGCTCAAATTATAATACGTACGCCCTCACGTACATACTCAGGAAATACGGGGTATAACAGAACGGTTTACTTATTTGTTTATGAAAGTCTTGTATTGATTTCTGGAAAGTGTAGTAAGATGGTTTGATAAGTAGACATATTATGATGCTACGTGTGTTAGTGTCTTGTAACGTTTGTGTAAAGGGGGTTCCCTAGTTGTGCTTATGTTGTTTAACGATAAGGCCAGGTCGATATTATATCACTTACACTCGACTTGAAATTTCGAGGTTAGCCGCCCGACGCGAGGAATACCTCGCGATCTGTAACTACGCGAGTCATGGAGTTCCGTGATTGATCATTCCGTGTATTATCCCGACGTGAGAATGCCTCACGCGGTATGTGTGACTACGCGGTCTATGTGATTATGCGGATCGCGGAGTCCAGAGGATGCCGCGTTAGCTACCCCGACGCGAGGAATACCTCACGCGGCCTATGTGTGCCTACGCGAGTGCGGTAAGTTCCAGGATTAGACGCGCACATTGATACCGAGGCGAGTGGCCGCCTTCGATCATGGTGCGGTCTAGAAAGACCTCGTGATACGCTTTTATAGCATTGTTGGTACCGTGGGTTTTAGTAGTCGGCTATGCCTTCGCATTTACCCCGCACGGTTTTATTATGACACAGTGGACCCGTGTTCATGTGTATTCTCGTGCTTTTATATCATGGACGGCCGATGAGGAAGGAATTCCACGCATGATTGATATTGGCATGATACCCATGGTTATATTTGAGCGATGACTTTGGCGGCGTGAGTCCTCGACTTGACATGACCGCTACATATCAGGTATCGTAAATTGGTTATCATATATCTCTTACGCTTTATATAGATCGTTATGATTTCATTTACGTGATTTTCAGCCACATACTTGGTACTGTTAGATCGACCTCCTTCGGCCGCGTTCATGCCGCGGTAGAGGTACACGCCGCCGATCCTCGCTCTTAGGATCACAGCGTTTGGGAAGCTCCGCTTCTCGGATGCTTATCTGGGTATAGTCCTCGTCGTTGTAGTACTTACATTCGTGGTATGGCGGCCCCGCCTCGTCGTTGTTGTTATAACATTCTTAGGTCTATAGTATCGTTTGGGCAGAGTTTGTAAAAGGGATGTAATCGTCGGGTTCAAGTTTTATTTATATATTCGTAAAGGTAACCGCTTTGGTCACTGCTTTTTCTTATTTCATTATTGTATATCTTGTTTCATGTGTATGTTTTTATTTCCGCTGATTTTCTCCGATGTCAGATCACCAGGTGCCCGGTAAGGCACTACCATGCCCGGTTCGGTCGTGACAAAAGTGGTATCGTGAGTTAATCCTCGGAAAGTGTCTACATGCACCGTATCTAGTAGAGTCTTGATTATCGGTGTTGTGCACCACACCTATAATCGTGAGGTCGCAGGATATTTAGGATTGGTTTCATTCTTCTCACTCGAGATCGTGCCTTAGAGCCGTGTTATAAGTTGGACTCCTCCGACGTATTCTTTTCATCCGTTATGCCTCTACGCAAGGCAACCAGAGCCCGTGCGGCAAGGCAGCAGGAGCCGCGAGTAGAGCACGAGGGTTACTGTGGCACGCCCGGGCCATTATCTGAGACAGCGCTTCATTCGGGGAGTTCTGCGACGCCGCTAGCCCCAGGAGAGTTTAGAGCAGTAGCAGTAGCTACTGAGACCACGATACCTGAGCCTCTAGTCCCACGGCCAGGAACAGAGGATATGAGTTACAAGGAGATGGCCCAATTACTAGTCCGTGGCCGGAATGAGGACGACGGAGCCGTGGTTCCAGCACTCAATAGTTCACCCTAGATCCGATAGTTGAGACTTCGGGACTTCTTGAGTTGCAGTCCACCCGAGTCCTATGGATTGAGGACTGAGGAAGATCATCAGGAGTTTATTCGACAGTTGCAGCGGATCATGAAAGTGATCAAGACCTCAGAGGCATTTCTTACACACTTCTTGCCCTCGCAGATGAGGAGAGCTCGGGCAGAACGGGCGGACGGTTCGGGAATACAGTATAGAGTTTGACTTATTGGCTCGTTATGTCCCCGTTAGTGGCGCATATGGAGGATAGAGTGCACCGATATGTCACAGACGTGACGACGATTATCTAGCGTAGAGTTGTACAAGAAAGAGCTCTTGCCGAGACACGACATTGCTCGCGTGACAGCTTACGCTGTAAGACCGGCGGATACAGTGGGATGACTTAGCCTACCAAGTCGGGCGGATTCAGTGGCCTGAGAGGAAGGGTGTTAGCCAGAGGCCACCCCCACCTCGGTATGGCCGTTGTGGTAGGTGTTCTTTTTGGGAGTGTCGTACTACTTTGATAGCTTGTTAGGATTGCGGCCAGCAGGGCCATTTTGCGAGAAATTGTCCGACCAGAGGTGACGCGGATGTTACGACTCAGCCTTCGGGATCAGTGGCTGGTTCATCACCTTCTATAGTTATGCGCCCAGCAGAGCAGGATTTGATTAGAGCGACAAAGGGAAAGTGAGGCAGTAGTTACAGAGATATCTTCAGCCTTAAGAGACTTGTTTAGGTCGTGATGGTAGATACATGTGGAGTGTTATGTTCGGTTAGCATTGTGTAAGTTGTGATTAGAAAATATGGGTAGTTGAAAAGGGTAAGTGTGGGGACGAGAAAATGGGGAGCCTTAGAATTTATAACAGTTGGGACCTTGGATGCAAGGCCGTCCTGAGTGGATCATTTTACGGTTGGTCTTTGTCGAAGTACTCGGTATACGTGGTGTATTTGTGTGATAATTCCATGGTAGTGTGAGATGGAAATGGTAGCTTTCATGACGTGAACTGGTAAGATTGTTCCGGATCGGGGAACGAGAGTTTGGCGCGATTATGGGTCGGGTTGAGGACCATTCGCGGGTCGACCCGCAGCCCGGTTTGGGGTGGTTCGCCGAGTGGTCCCGCCAGTGGTAGGGTCACGAGGTGCTAAGCCTGTGTTTAGGTAACCATCGTAAAGAGTTCGTGAATACGTTCGACCAAAGAGTCGGCCGATGAGGTCACCCATCTTGTCTTTCGCCAGGATCGCTTACTCGCGAGGTTATGCGAGATGTTAGCAGAAGGTTGTAAGGCCGCACGGGTTCCTACTTTTATTTTATGGCAGTGGAGCCCAGTTTATGGCTATTTCTTTTTCGGGAGGTTTTACCAGGCGGGGTTAGGAACTTAGGTGAGTCTCAGTATTGCATTTACCCTCGGGCCGATGGACAACCAGCGCGTTTGATCCAGACATTTGAGGATAGGTTACGGGCCGGTGTTTTGATTTCAGGGGTAGCTGTAAGGATTATTCTCCTCTTGTTGAGTGAGTATTATACTAGCTACCATTTCAGTATTCGGATGGTGCCTTATGAAGCCTTGTATGCGGAAGTGTAGGTCACGGCCGATTGGTTCGATGTTGGCAAGGTAGTTGGTCCCTACTTGATTCAGCAGGATGTGGGTAAGGTGAAGCTTATCCAGAAGAGGTTTTTAGCAGCTCAGAGTCAACAGGAGTCGTGCGGGTAATCGGCGTCGACACTTGGAGTTCAGCCGACTAGGTCTTCGAAGGTACCACCGGCGGTGTGACGAGATTTGGAAAGCAGGGGAAACTAAGCCTGAGGTACTTTGGGCATTTTCAGATCGTTGTAGAATAGGCCAGGTTTCCTATAAGTTAGAACTGCCGTCCGACTTAGGAGACAGTACGTCCGGTCTCCCATGTTGCTATGTTTCGGAAGAGTATCGGAGATCCATCCAGAGTGTTCCCAGTTAATGATGATCAGGTTTGGAGGTAGTGACTCCAAAGTTTTGGAAACTGAAGCGATTACTGGAGTATGGTACGTGCACTAGAGAGAGTTCGGGTGTTCGAGAAGGGTACGACGAGTAAGAAAAGAAGTGAACATGTGCTAAGAAGATGGAAGTGTCCTTTTTATAAGTGAAGATGGGAAGAAAGTATCCTTTGGACCATGGGTGGAAGTTTTTGTGTTGTTATACACGTTAGAGGTGATTCCTCGTTGGCTTGGATTGAGTTTGGCGCGTATGTTATACTATGGCCATTGGTGGCATGATTGGTTTGGTAAGTATAGTAGTGAAGACTATACCGACAGGTATGTTTGGAGGCTTAGAAGGAACATTCGGGACGAATGTTTCTAAGGGGGGAAGAATGTTACACCCCGTAGTTCTAGAGTATGTATATGAGGACGTACGTACGTAAATACGACATTAAAATTGGAAAGGAAGAAAGATGTGATTTTTCGACGGAAAAGTTTCCGAATTTTGAGAAGGAAAAATGTTCGTTAATGGGAATTGGATTCCCAAATTTGGTATTCGGAGTTTTTGGAATATTTGAGAATTATGAAATTTTATTTCCGAAATTGGTCACGTGGGGACCACGGGAGAATTTACGGTTTTGTGGGGCCCACTTTATTTTCGGATTTTTGACATTACGGATATTTTCGGAAGATTAAATATTTGGGACGAGTAGGAGGGCGACACATGGCACCCCATGTGGCCCTATGGCCGAAAGATAGGGGGCCATGGACGTTTTTTTGTTGTGGGACAAGTGGCCCATTTTTGTGGTGGCCACTTGTCCCATTGTTGTGGTAGACACTTGGTTGGAGGACTCCACTCCCACATGTACCCCATCCTCACCATACACTTGCTTTCATCTTGGCCATTGATTGTTCTATAAATAGACCCTTTGAGCTTGCAAGACTTCATCCACAATTAGAGATTTCCAAGCTTGAAAAATACTCCTCCTTTAGTGAGTGCTCTCGCTTTTGGCTAAGTTCTTGACCAAATTGTTGTCCAAAAATTCTAAAAGTTTTAAGTGTTCTTCCTTAGTGTATTAGGAAGATTAGTAACCAAAAGTTAGAAAAGATTTCACACCCTAGCCCCTAAATTACCCCTTTGGGCGAGAGCATGGCAAGAACAAGCCTAAGTGTTCTTCACTTTTTGGAGTTGAAGTGTTAAGAGAAGTTGCTTAGAAACTTCTAAGGGTTTCTTGGAGCGGGTTGGAGCGTAAGGAAGTGGAGCTAAACGTTGCTCAGGATCGACTTATAAAACTTGGATAATTTTGGGCTTATCGAGGTAATGATCTTTATCCCCCTATTGTAATTGGAAATTACATGTCAGAGTAATGTATAGTTGAGTATACTATATGTAGAATGAATATGGATAAGTATTGAATCAGATTTGCATAGAATCAGATTTACTGAGACTTGTAGTATTATTGTGGAGTAGAATTGTACACGCCAGGTTAGACGTGTGACTTCCGGAATTGTTGGTTTGCAGCAGCCTCATTTGGCGAGGAGATTTTTGTGGTCATGTGTGGGTGTCGAATTTTTCTCAGAATAAGGAACCGGGTACTTAGAAATATTCTACAAAGGGATCTAGAAGTTAATAGACGTTTTATGACCATTATAGGTTTAAGTACTACGAGTAGCGTATTCTACTTGAAGGTGGAAAAGCGAGCAAGGTTAGAGTACTTTGGAGCGTTTTGCTAATTGTCGATAATCGTCGCGAGGTATGTGAACCTCTTCCTATCCTTTCTAGCATGATATTTGTGAAATATATTTAGTGCGGTAGACGCACGTGTGTTTAAAGGAATTTGACTTTCCTTTTGTGTCCTTGACTTGATTTCAAAGTTAAGTGACTTGTTATGAAATATTAAGGACTTGAATTAGGTTAAAAAGTTGTAAAACCTCACTCATGAGTAATGGGTGTGTGGTCTTTTAAAGAATAAAGTTATCTTGATTTCGAAAATAAGAATCTGGAAGTATTTCAAAAGAGTTATTAACCATTTTTGAAAGAAAAGAAATACTTGGTTTTAAAAGCTTAAGTGTTATACTAGCTTTATGGGAAGTTAGGTATAACGACTTAAGGAAGATAGAAAGAACGGTTTACTTATTTGTTTATGAAAGTCTTGTATTGATTTCTGGAAAGTGTAGTAAGATTGTTTGATAAGTAGACATATTATGATGCTACGTGTGTTAGTGTCTTGTAACGTTTGTGTAAAGGGGGTTCCCTAGTTGTGCTTATGTTGTTTAATAATAAGCAGTTGTGCTGATATTATATCACTTACACCCCTGACTTGAAATTCTGAGGGTTAGCCGCCCCCGATGCGAGGAATACCTCATGCGGTCTGTGTGACTATGCGGAGCTGCGGGAGTTCCAGGATTGATCATTCCGGGTGTATTATCCCGATGTGAGGAATGCCTCATGCGGTCTGTGTGACTATGCGGTCTATGTGACTATGCGGACTGCGGGAGTCCAGGAGGATGCCGCGGGTTAGCTACCCCGACGCGAGGAATACCTCACGCGCCTATGTGGCCTATGCGGAGCTGCGGTAAGTTCCAGGATTAGACGCACACATTGATACTGAGGGCGAGTGGCCAGCTTCGATCATGTGGCGCGGTCTAGAAAGACCTCGTGATACAGTTTTATAGCATTGTTGGTACTGTGGGTTTTAGTAGTCGGCTATGCCTTCGTACTTACCCCGTACGGTTTTATTATGACACGCGTGGGACCCGTGTTCATGTGTATTCCTTGGTGCTTTTATATCATGGATCAGGCGGTGAGGAAGGAATTCCACCGCATGATTGATATTGTGGGCATGAGACCCATGGTTATATTTGAGCGATGACTTTGGCGGCGTGAGTCCTCGACTGATCGCTATATATGTGTATCGTAAATTGGTTATCATATATGTCTTCTGCTTTATATAGATCGTTATGATTTCATTTACGATTTTCGCCACATACTTGGTACTGTCAGATCGACCTTCCTTCGGGCCGCGTTCATGCCGCAGTAGAGGTACACCGCCGTCGATCCTCGCTCTTAGGATCACGAAGCGTTGGGAAGCTCCGCTTCTCGAGGCTTATCTTGGGTATAGTCCGCCGTTGTAGGTACTTACATTCGTGGTATGGCGCGACCTCGTCGTTGTTGTTATAACATTCTTAGAGGTCCGTAGTACCGCTGTGGCGAGTTTGTAAAAGGGATGAATCGTCGTTCAAGTTTTATTTATATATTCGTAAAGGTAACCGCTTTGGTTGCTTTTTTTCTTATTTCATTATTGTATATCTTTTTTAATGTGTATGTTTTTATTTCACGATTTTCTCGATGTTGTATCACTAGGTGCCCGGTAAGGCACGATCGCGGGCCGGTTCGGTCGTGACAACGAGACTGTGGCTTATAGGAAGTGGCGCCGCAGATCGACGCAGCCACCGGTCGATGTTGAGTTCATCGCCTTTCATACTATGCAGGCGTGCCTATGATTAGAGTAGAGCAGATGGTACAGGTATATTCTTACCCCTCTAGAGACTAGTATGCGTAGATGATATGATGAAGTGCTAAGTATTATGTTCAGATAGCATTATGTTAAAATTATGTTTAGAAAACATGTTTTAGGGTAAGTTTGGGGACAGGGAAAGTGTGAACCTTAGAATATTACACGAAGAGACCTTAGATGCGAGGCCATCTTGAGTAAAAGATTTATGTTTGTGTTGACCTTTATCGGAGTGCATAGTATATGTGGGATAATTCCATGGGTTGTGTAAGATGGAAGTGGTAGCCTTCAGGACTTGAATAGGTAAGATTGTTCCGGATCAGGAGAACAAGTGTTTGACGCGATAACGGGTGCCGAGGACGACGCGGGTCAACCCGTAGCCCCGCTAAGGTGGGGTCTGCAGGTGGTCCCGCCAGGTGGTAGGGTCACGAGGGTGCTAGGCCCAAGTTTAGATGACCATTGTATGAGTTCGTGGATATGTTCGACCAGAAGCGGATCGTGAAGGCCGGGAATGGCCTTAAGGGAGATTGAGGCTAGTAAGATGACCAAGTTTGGAGGTAGCGACTCCAGAGATTTTGGAACCGAAGCGATGATTGAAGTATGGTACGTATACTAGAAGAGGTCAAATGTTCGAGAAAAGTACGACGAGTAAGGACAGAAGTGAACGTGTGTTATTTTGTGGCCAGGTGTGGCGTTGGCAACTTGTTACAGGAACTTTATCATTATCCGTCTTGAGAAGGAACATTCGGGACGAATGTTTCTAAGGAGGGGAGAATGTTATACCCCGTATTTCCAGAGTATGTACGTGAGGACGTACGTACAAAAGTTTAAGCCTTAAAGTAGGCAAAGTGGCGAAATTTGTGCACAACTAGCGAAAAGAGTCGTTTTCCGACGAAACGTTTTCCGGACTTTGCGAAGGGAAAAATACGGCTATGTCATTTATTATTTTTGCGGATTTTTCCGAGAGACGAAACATTTTGGACCAACGAGAGGGTGACAAGTGTCACCCTCAAGTGGCGAGAAAGGTGGGACGAAACTTGGGCGGTTTGCCTTTGTTTTTTTGTCAAGTAGTTGGTAGGATATTTTGTGTAGTTGATGAGCAAGTGGGACCCACAAACACATGTCCAAATCTTCACCCTCCACTTGCCCCCCACTTGGCTTGATCTTGGCCATTGAATGTCCTATAAATACCCCCCTAAGTTGAAGGATTTCTTCATCCAAAAATCATTTCTCCAAGTCTTGAAATCCCTTCCCCTTTTGTTGAAGTGTTCGTCCAAGCTTCTCCCCCCCCCCCCATTGAGAAGCCTTGGCCGAGAGTATACCCCCCCCCTTTGCCTAGTTGTTTTCGAAAAATACACCCCCCCTTGGTAGAAAAGTATTCTCCAAGTATTGTTACTATTCCAAAATACCTTGGCCCTAATACCTTGTAGTATTCCAAGGTTACACCTATACTAAAAACCCAGAAATACTATTATACTTCCTTTAGTCACAAAAACGAAACCCTAAGGAAATCTTCATAGATGGTTGAAGTATTTGAGTAGAAGTTGGTTAGAACTTCTAAGGGTTGTTTGGAGCGGTTGAGCGCACTTTAATAAGAGCTAAATGTTGCTCAGGGTCGACATATAAACTTGGATAATTTTGGGGCTTATCGAGGTAAATACTCTTGACCTTCTATTGTAATTGGAAACTACATACTGTAGTAGTATAGAAATGAATATAAGATTCATAGAAGAGATTTGAACTGTAATAGAAGGATATTACAGAAAAGAATTTAACTGAAATCACATCAGAAGAATATTAAAGAAGAAGACTGAACTGTACTTACATAAGACTGTATTTACAGTAGACTTGTGTAGTTTGACGGGTAGGGAAGTGCTGCCCAATTTTGAGTAGAATAAGGAATCTGTATCTAGAATTGTTCTACAGAGAAGTCTAGACGTTGATAGACTTATATGACCGTTATAGGCTGAAGTACTGCAAGTAGCGTATTCTACTCGAAGGGTGGAAAAGGCTAGCAGGATTACAGTACTATGGAGCTATTTGCTAATAGTCGATAAATCGTCACGAGGTATGTGATTCTTCCTATACTCTTAAGCATGATATTTTAAAAGTATATATATATATAGTACGGTAGACGTACGTGCGTTAACTGAACGTAGTTTTACGGCAATGTCTTTTGACTTAAGCCTGAATAATAAGAATCTTGAAGTATTTCAAAGAGAATTAAGAAACCGTTTTGAAAGAAGAATAACACTTGGTTTTGAAAGTTAAGAGTTATACTAGCTTTATGGGAAGTTGGGTATAACGACTTAAGAGTAATAAAATGAATGGTTTATTGATTTTAAAAGTTAAGAGACTTGATCTCAAAAGATAAGAGACTTGACTTAATTGATTTAATATGAATTTTGTTAAAAGCGTGAAACCTCATTCGTGAGTAATGAGTACTTGGTTTGTAAAAGGAATAATGTTTCTTGGTTTGTAAATGAGAATAAATATCGAACAAACCACAGCAGCGTTAATAAAGGGAAATGTAATGACTAATAAAGTATTATTAAAACCAGTAGAAAACTCCATCTGCATAGAAGCTAAGATGAGACAAAATGATATTACATTTCCTAGATCATGGCTGCTTTAATAAGATTGTTATGAACAAGAATAACCTACTCACACATAAGGCATATATTACTCAACTGTTTTTAAAAGAGAATTAGGTTATTAAATGATTAAGACTATGAACTATGAAATCTTTCGAAAATAAGAAACGTGAATATTTGAAATTAGGCAAACTTGAACCTTTGGAAAAGAATGTTGTTACTTTACTTTAAGAGGGAAAGTGCTTTGGTTTAAAAAGAAAGGCATAATATTGTCTTAATTGTTTTAAAAGGAAAACATGGTAATATCTTAATCTGTCTTAAATGAGCGTTTAAATGTTATGGCCACTCGACTACCGCGTTCATGGGATGAACCGGGAATGTATTTCACTGACCATCGCGTTCACGGGATGAACCGAATGTATTTCACTGACTACCGTTCATGGGATGAACCGAATGTATTTCACTCGACTACCGCGTTCATGGATGAACCGAATGTATTTCACTCGACTACCGCGTTCATGGATGAACCGAATGTATTTCACTGACTACCGCTCACGATGAACCGAATGTATTTCACTGACTACCGCGTCACGAGATGAACCGAATGTATTTCACTCGACTACCGCGTTCATGGATGAACCGAATGTATTTCACCACGACACCGCGTTTATGGGATGAACCGAATGTATTTCACCACGATACCGAGTCCATGACGGACCGAATGTATTTACGCGACACCGCTCATGAGATGAACCGAATGTATACCACCGATTTGATACCGAGTCCACGATGGCGGGAATGTATTCCATACGATTTCACCTCGAGTCCATGAGATGGGCCGAGACATGTTACACGTATCATATAACTAATACCTAGATCACGACATGGCGGAAGGAGTTCCACGTACGAGGATGACTTTGAGGCGTGAGTCACGACTTGACATGATCGCTTTTATATTATGAATCGTAGTTTTGTTATCATACATGTCTCCCGCTTTATATAGACTATTATGATTTCATTTACGTATTTTTCGCCACATACTTGGTACTTTATCGACTCCTTCGGGGCTGCGTTCACGCCGCAGTAGAGGTACATCGGTTGTGGATCCTCGCTCATAGGATCACGCCAACAGGTTGGGAAGCCCCGTTTCTCCGGAGGCTTATCTTTGGTATGTTACCCTGAGTCTGTAGGTTCTTGTACATTCAGGGGTATGGCGGGGCCCTGTCCCGTCATAGTTGTTGTTATAAAACTCTTAGAGGTCTGTAGTACTGTTGTGGGAAGAGTTTGTAAAAAGGATAACTGTTCGGGTTTTGAGTAATATATATGCAAGAAGGTAACCGTTTTGGTTGGCCTGTTTTATTATCTTATCTCTTGTTTCATATCTTTATGTTTTATATTCCGCTGATTTCTCTGATGTATGACTACTTGGGTGCCGGGGTAAGGCACCAGTCACGGGCCCCGGAACGGGTCGTGACAGCAACCGTAATTTTCCCTTCGCAAAGTTTGGAAAACGTTTCGTCGAAAAACAATTCTTTTCGTGGGTTGTGAACAAATTTTCGTCCATTTGCCTACTTAAGGCTTAAACTTTTATACGTACGCCCTTACGTACATACTCTGGAAATACGGGGTATAACATTCTCCCCTCCTTAGAAACATTCGTCCCGAATGTTCCTTCTAAGTCTCAAAACATACCTGCGCCAGTATAGTCTTCACTACTATACTTACGAAAACGATCACGCCACACCTGGCCATAAAATAACACACGCTCAAATATTTAATCCAAGTCCACGAGGAATCACCTCTAACATCACAAAAGCTCCCACCCAAAGTCTAAAATATACTTCCTTTGCACCTTCACTTTACAAAAGAAATGATCACATCTATGTTCTTAACACATGCTCGCTTCTTCCCTTACTCGTCGTACCCTTCTCGTACACTCGAACTTTTTCTCATAACTTACCACATTTCAGCTACTGCTTCAGTTTCCAAAAAATCTCGGGGTTACTATCTCCAACTTGGTCATCATTAACTGGGAACACTCTGGATGGATCTCTGATACTTTTCCGAACATAACAACATGAAAGACCGGACATACTGCCTCCTACGTCGGACGGCAAAGCTAACATATAGGCAACCTGGCCTATCCTCCAAAGGATCTGAAAACGCTCCAAGTACCTCAGGCTAAGTTTCCTCTGTTTTCCAAAACTCGTCACACCCTTTCCGGGGTGGTACCTTCAAGAAGACCCACCACAACTCAACTCCAAGCGCCGCCATTATCCGCACGACTTCGCTGACTCGAGCCGCCAATAACCTCTTCTGGATAAGCTTCATCCTATCCACATCCTGCCGAAACAAGTATGAACCAACTATCTGAACCTTGCCAACATCGAACAATCGACCGGCAACCTACACTAGCGCCCATACAAGGCTTCATAAGGCGACATCCGAATCCGAAATGGTAGCTATAAAACACTCCTCAACAGAGGCAACAATCCTCACACTACCCCGAAATCCAAACACCGCCCGAGGCGAACGCGAGCATCGAGACTCACCGAAGTTCCTAACCTGCTGGTAAAACCTCCGTAAAAGAAACACCAGAACCGGGCTCCACCTGTCATAAGGTGAAAGTAGGCACCTCGTGCAGCCTTACAACCTTCCTGATATAATATCTCGCATAACCTCTCACGAGTAAACGGCCTTGATCGAAAGACAAGAGGATCGACCCCATCGGCCCGACCATCGGTCGAACGCATCCACGAACTCAGACTGGTTAACTATACTGGGCCTAACACCCTCGTGACTCTACCACCGGGCGACCACCTCGAACTAACCCCACCACATTACGGTCGCTGGTTGACCCGCGACGGCCTCAATCCGACTCCGCTTATCGCAAGAAAACTCTTGTTCCCCGATCCGGAACAATCTCACCATCGAGTCACGAAAACCTAGTGGTCTTCTTAGCTCAACTACCCTCTTTCATTTCGTACCACTCAGGGACTTATCACACAAACATATCTCACGTGTACTATGCACTCCGATAAGGGTCAAACATAAAAATAAATCTTTTACTCGAGATGGCCTTACCTCTAAGGTCTCCACGTATAACATTCTAAGGCTCACACGTTCCCTTATCCCCAATCTTACCCTTTTAACTAACCATGATTTCTAATCACAATTAACACAATGCTATCTGAACATAACACTTAAGATATACTTATCTTATCACACGTACAAATCTCTAGAGGGTTAAGGATATACATGTATCTACTGCTTCACTCCTCCGCTGCTCCAATCCATCCTCGCCTACCGGGCGCATACCAGTAGGGAAGGTGGTGAACTAGCCACCGATCTCGGCGCCGAGTCTCTATATCCGTGCCACCGGTCGGACAATTTCTCGCAAATGGCCCCGCTGGCCGCAGCATAACAAGTCGCCGAAGTACGACACTCTACAATGACACTTACCACAACGCCACACCGAGCGGTGGCCTCCTCGCTAACACCCTTCCTCTCCGACCATCAATCCGCGAATCGACCGTAGGCCGAGTCCTCCTACTTACATCCTCCTACTAGGACATCCTTTCGACACACGGCTCGACGGCCGCAGTAAAACAAGCACCAACAAAGATGACATTCCCGACGACGCTGTCATCTTTGTGAACACTGGGAACAATCAATCCGGCCGGAACCTACGTGTATCTGGAACCGTAAGCCACGAGCTCGACCAACTCTCGCATACCCGAACGCCCCGAACTCCCGGAGGACCACTGCAGATCGGGCGGAGGTGCGATTCGATCACCGTTAGGCGATTCGCCTAAAGTTACCAGCGACCGCCGACCGCTCTTCTCGCCGATCTTGGTTAACCGTCGATCTCTATGTTTTCGGCTGCTGCGCATAAGCCCGCACGCAGCCATGCTCATGCTCGATTGAAGAGCTACTCTTGCACAACCTCTCTTAGATAGTCATCAAGACCCGTGATAAATCCAGACATACTATACTGCAGTTGCTAACTCCTAGCTAGTAATGTGGTCGCTTTCTTTGCAATCTATACTTTCGCATCGGGTCGCGAATCAAGGTCCAGATATGATGGCCGCAGAGGAATCGCTCATTGTGCTAAACTCTGGGCCGTGACGAGCGTAACTCCTCGAATGAAGCACCACCCTAGGTGATGATTGGGCTGTGCCCTCGTAACCTCTCGGTTTCACTTGCGCCTCCTACCGCTTGCCCTTCTCGCCCGGCCGCTTTACGCGAGGCATAATCGGTAAAGGAAAGGAATACGTTAGAGGGGTCCGACTTGTAACACGCCTCTAAGGCACGATCTCGGAGTGAGAAGAATGGAAACCAATCCTAAATATCCTATAGCCTCGATTATTGGTGTGCACAACACACCGATAATCAAGACTCTACTAGATACGGTCTGTAGACACTTTCCGAGGATTAACTGCTCTGATACCACTTTTGTCACGACCCGAACCCGGGCCCGTGACTGGTGCCTTACCCGGGCACCCAAGTAGACATACATCAGAGTAATCAGCGGAATATAAAACAAGACATAAAATAATATGAATGAGAAACAGTTTATCTGAGAAAAGTTGCCTTTCGGCTTATATATAACTTGAACCCGAACAGTTACATCCCTTTTACAAACTCTGCCCACAACAGTACTACAGACCTCTAAGAAAGATATAACGACAATGGCGGGACAGGGCCCCGCCATACCCCTGAATGTAAGTACCTACAACGACAGGGGACTATACCCAAGATAAGCCTCCGGAGAAACGGAGCTTCCCAAACGCTGTGACCACTATGAGGATCAACACCGGTGTACCTCTACTTGCGGCATGAACGCAGCCCGAAGAAGGCGAGTCGATAACAGTACCAAGTATGTGGCGAAAATCGTAAATGAAATCATAATAGTCTATATAAAACAGAAGACATATATGATAACCAATTTACGATACACAATATGTAAGCAGTCATGTCAAGTCAGGGACTCACGCCCTTAAAGTTAACACTCAAATATAACCATGGGTCTCATGCCCACAATATCAATCATGCCCGTGGAATTCCTTCCTCACTGCCGGCAGTCCATGATATAAAAACATCCAAGGAATACACATGAACACCAGGTCCCACCTGTGTCATAATAAAACCGTACGGGGTAAGTACGAAGGCATAACCGACTACTAAAACCCACAGTACCAACAATGCCATAAACTGTATCACGAGGTCTTTCTAGACCGCCACATGATCGAAGCTGGCCACTCGCCCGCAGTATCAAATGTGCGCGTCTAGTCCTGGAACTTCCGCGACTCCGCATAGGCCACACACATAGGCCCGCATGAGGTATTCCCGCGTCGGTAGCTACTCCCGACATCGCCCGACTCGCGATCCGCGTGGCCACATAGACCGCATGGCCACATAGACCGCACACTAACACGGAACTCGTAGCTCCGCATAGGTCCCCTGGACCCGCATGAGGTATTCTCGAATCATAGTCCCAGACTGCCTGAGGTATACCCCGCATCGGAGGGCAGCTTAACCCCCGGTATAACATGTCAAGAGGTGAGTGGTGCAATACTAACATGACGGCTTACCGTTAAACAACATAAGCACAACAAGGGAAACCCCTTTACACAAACATCACAAGATACTAACACACGTAGCATCCTAACATGTTTACTTACCAAACCAACAAGAAAGCATTACAAGGCTATCACAAACCAACATAGTCAGGTTATTCACACAAGGTACTTTCCATTTTATGCCAACAAGTTCGGGTTTTTATCCCCAAAGTACTTCATACATTATCTCTTTAAAAAGATCCTGTTTCTTTCACAGGAGTCACACGATACCCGTAATATTAAAATAGAGTGACTATCTTTTTAAGTAAACCAAAACAATTTCCCTTTTTAAAGACAAGTGACAACCTTCCTTTACAAAAGTTCAAGTTTGCCTAAGTTCAACTACTTAAGTCTCTTATTTTCGAAAGGTTTCGTAGTTCATAGTCTTAATCATTTAATAATATAATTCTCTTTTAAAACAATCTGAGAAACATATGCCTTATATGTGAGTAGGTTATTCTTGTTCATAACAATCTTATTAAAGCAGCCATAATCTAGGAAATGTAATATCATTTTGTCTCATCTTAGCTTCTATGCAGATGGAGGTTTCTACTGGTTTTAATAATACTTTATTAGTCAATATATTTCCCTTTATTAGCGCTGTTGTGGTTTGTTCGATACTTATTCTCATTTCCGAAATCAATATAAGGCTTTTCTAAACAATTAAGTAAATCGTTCCTTTTATCTCTCTTAAGTCGTTATACCTAACTTCCCATAAAGCTAGTATAACGCTTAAGCTTTTAAAACCAAGTATTACTCTTCTTTCAAAAACGATTCTTAATTCTTTTGAATTACTTCAAGATTCTTATTATTTAGACTCAAGTCAAAATACATCGGAGTAAAACCACGTTCAGTTAACACACGTACGTCTACCGTACTATATATATATTCTTTTAAAATATCATGCTCAAGAGGATAGGAAGAATCACATACCTCGCGACGATTATCGACTAATAGCAAAATGCTCCACCGCTATAACCCGGCTAGCCTTGTCCACCTTTCAAGTATAACATGCTACTCGCAGAACTTTCAACCTATAAAGGCCATATACGTCTATCAACGTCTAGACTACTCTGTAGAATATTCTAAGCAGGGGATTCTCTATTCTACGGAAAATCGGGCAGCACTTCCCTACCCGTTAAACTACACAAGTCTACTGTAAATACAGTCCTATGTAAGTACAGTTTAATCTTCTTCTTTAATATTCTTCTGATGTGATTTCAGTTCAATTCTCTTCTCTTATACCATCCTTCTATATATCTTATACTCATTTCTATATAACTACAGTATGTAATTCCCAATTACAATATAAGGACAAGAGTATTTACCTCGATAAGCCCAAAATTATCCAAGTTTAAATGTCGATCCTGAGCAACGTTTAGCTCCTACTCTGGGCGCTCTAACCCGCTCCAAACAACCCTTAGAAGTTCTACGCAACTTCTTCTTAATACTTCAACCAACTGTGAAGATTTTCCTTAGGGTTTCGTTTTGTGACTGAAGGGAAGTATAGTAGTATTTCTGGGCTTTTAGTATAGGGGTAACCTTGGAATACTACAAGGTATTTGGGCCAAGGTATTTTGGAATAGTAACAATACTTGGAGAATACTTTTCTACCAAGGGGGGGGGGGTGTACTTCATGAGAACAACTCAAGGTAGGGGGGGGGGGATATCTCGGCCAAGGGCCTCAGGGGAGGACTTGGACGAGAATTTCACTGAGGAGGGAGGATTTTAGGACTTAGAAGTCATTTGAGGGATGAAGAAATCCTTTAACTAAGGGGGGTATTTATAGGGCCTTCAATGGCCAAGATCAAGACAAGTGGTGGGCAAGTGGAGGGTGTAGATTTGGACAAGTGTTGAGTGGGTCCCACTTGCTCATCTACTACACAAAATATCTAGCAAACATTGACCAAATGTTTTAGGCCACAAAAACATTAAAAACGTGCCAACAACTCCCTTAGATTGCCGTCCACTTGAGGGCCAAGTGTCGCCCTCTCGTTGGTCCAAAATATTTCATCTCTCGGAAAAATCCGCAAAAATAATAAATGTCGCAACCGTAATTTTCCCTTCGCAAAGTTTGGAAAACGTTTCGTCGGAAAACAATTCTTTTCGTGTGTTGTGAACAAATTTTCGTCCCTTTGCCTACTTAAGGCTTAAACTTTTATACGTACGCCCTTACGTACATACTCTGGAAATACGGGGTATAACAGGCACTATCCAAGAGATTAAGAACCACTTCCTTTTTAAGACTCTAAGTACTTCAAGTAAAACAACTTTCACTTTTGAAAATCCAAATATTATCAAGGGAATGGATTATAACAACTTCTCATTTAAACATCCAAAGTACAATCAAGGAAGTATATAGAACAACTTCTATATTAGGCAATCCAAGTACAATCACGGGATAGATCATTTAAGGAGTATGATTTACTTACTTTACAATAAGGAATCATGATAGAAGAAGAGGAGATGTTTCACATACCTTTTCGGCTTAATCCACAAGCTAAGTCGAATACGCCGCACGTAGAATTGTCAACCTATAATGGACACAACACGACTATCAACTTCTAGTTTCTAACGTATAATGATACTAAGTATAAGGTCTCTTATTCTACGGAAAATTGGGCAGCACTTCCTTTGTTTCTACGTACTTTTCCACATTTTTTAAGGCCCGAAATCAATAACCAATATGCCACATTTAAGGCTCAACACATCAACCAATCAAAGGGTATTACACGCCTTACAGGACGTGTAAAATTCTGCCCCACAATTCATATAAAACAGTCCAACATTTATAAGGGCATTCGACCACCATAATAACAAATTCTAAGTCCTTCTCCTTAATTCCTTTTCAATCGAAGTTGTTAAGTCTAACATGTTATATCATCGTAAACAACTTTAACAACTACAATTCCTTCTTTATATAACATGCGACGACTAAACTAATAACCAAATTGAATTTCAATCTCAAAGGCTAAACATGCTAGTTTCAGATTAGTGGTTCCAATATCCATAACACTTATCAATCTTCATAATATATATCTCATGCTTGTTTATATCCATAACTACAACAATAAGTAATCTTTAACCACTAAGACGATAAGATTGTTACCTTGATAAGCCCTTATATAACTTCAAGATTTAAAGTCGCTCCTTAGCAACTTAGCTCTTTTCCTTCACGCTCCAATCCGCTATTTGAAGCCCTTAGAAGTTCATAAACAAATTCCCTTCCATTTCCATTCAAAACTATGAAAACAACTTAGGTTTTCATCTTGCGACTATCGTGAAAACGTCGTTTTTTCGGGATCTTTCTATTGAGATATCCTTACAATACCTCTAGGAACCTTGAGTTTAAGTATTGTGAATTATGAACCACAAAAGAAATTTTTTTGTGTGAGGGAGAGGCTAAACCCGAGAGCTCCTCAAGTCTTGCTCAAAGTTTCTCAATTTTTTTCTAAGTGTGGAGACTTGTCTTACTACTAGGATGAATATATAACACAATGGAGGGTCAAGATTAAAACACTTGTGGGGTTTGGATGAAGAGGATTAAATATCTAGTCAAGTGGGCTCATTGACTTAGTCAATTATATCAAGCTTTGGCTTTGTCAAGACTTGATCATCTTTCCTTGGTCATTTGACCATTTTACCCTTGGCCCAATTTAGAATATAGGGGGGGGGTGATACGTGTCGCCCTCCAATTCGTTATAACATTTCGTTTCCCGAAATTTCCATAATTGGTCAAAATATCGAAAACCTTGTGGGCCCTACAAAAACGTAAAATTTCTCGGGTGGGCCCCACATATCCAACTCTGTAAATGAAATTCCATAGTTCCAATAAATTCCAACAGTCTCAAATAACAATTTCGAGAATCCAATTTTCATTAACGAACAATTTTCCTTCCCGAGGTTCGGAAGATTTTTCCCTTAGAAATAACAACTCTTTCTTTCGTTCAAACTTTTAAGTCCTGATTCCTTACGTACGTTTTTATATACATGTCCTGAAATTTCGGGGTGTAACATTAGGAATGTTATAACCTATCTTTTAGGGTAAGACTAGGAATGCTTAACATTCTAAGAAGGTTGTGTTATGCGGTATTTGAAGCATATAATAGTCGTATGTTAAGTTTTTAAGTCAAGCGAGTTGTAAAACGGAAGTCGACAAAATTCATCGCAAGTTTCATTCATAAGTTCACTGAAATTTGGGTAAGATGTAGCAGAGCTTTTCTCTCAATCTTCATGATTTATGGGGTTATCACACATGAAATTGAAGGTCTTCGAGTCTAGTTTCCAATTCACTAAACTGTTCATCGATATGATGTCAGAGTAGAGATATATTTGCATTTTTGCGAGACCGCGCAAACAACTCCCTTTGGAAACCACATAGGTGGTGGAATTTTCCAATTCCTTATTTAAGCGGTGCAGACCTTATGTTAAGTCATATCTCGGCCTAACTGATCCAAAAAAACTCCCAAAGCTCATTTAGGATCTCTCCTACCATTCAAGTAAGGATTTCCATGATTACAATATGAATTTCCCTTCGAATAAGTCATGGTGCTAGATTACTCCTTTTCTTTCTTGTTGTGGCTGGATTTGAAGTTGCTTCATAACGAAGTAGGATCCAAGAATTGATTGCCCTTGATATATAAAGTAGGCTTTCTCTTCTTTTATGTGTATAAGAGCTTATTGAATCCTTTTAAGTGTTTTTTGGTTAAGAACTTATGAGATAAAGGTTGAAAACCATGCTTAAATTGTTATGTTGTAATAGACTAAATTATTATGTTGTATTGGTTGCGTTGAAGGTAATAAATCCCTTCCTATTGATGTATATGAGTTGTTCTAGTTATATTTATGTTATTTCAATGGAAAACAATGTAGAATAGCAACTAAAAGTTGTAAACTAGTGTTGAAAGTTATTGTAGTGGGTTGCTTGGCTATTATCAATGAAGGTAATAGAATATATTTTCGAAGAATTGATTGAGTTATTAACATGGAACCTCTTATTATTTTGAACGTGTGATTGCATATTGTTGATGATGTGTTTTATGTAGTTGTGATTTTATGAACTTGGGTATATGTAAAATAAATGAGGGAGATGCTGTCCAAATTGCCGTAGAATGAGCTTGTCGATGTCATGTGGTACAAAACTATTTTAAATTCATGGTTATGATGTGTTATGGGTGGAGATGGGTGGAGTAGCTTGTATATGATGTAGTTGATGTTGTTCTTGTGTTGTTGATATTGATGCGAGTTTGAGGAAGTAAAGAAAGTAGGGGAGGTGCTGTCCGATTTTATATAAGAACAAGCTTTCTGCTTGATAAATGTTATAAGCTCATTGTAGTGACATTAATATCCTTATTGTTGACTGCAAATTCAAAGTGAAAGATGCTAAGCTCGGGTGGATACGTAAGGATTTTGTATAAGGTATGTTAAGTCTTATTCTTTCTTTTGGTATGATTTTGTCAAAGAACAAAAATGAAACGTAACATATTTCAAAACGACTTCATTTTTTTTAGTTTCAGACGCCGATATCATCTATTCCATTGAGTACATTACTCTTGTTTGTTCCTACTTGGGATTAATTTCCGCACCTTATAGCATCTCTTATTTATTGACATCTTATGGCCCTTGTTGGTTTTCATGAAAGTTAGAAATAATGTATCTTATCTTGTTGGTTTCATGAAAGCTAAAAATAGTATGTCTCTTCTTGTTGATTCGTATGAAAGGGTTAAATGATATGTTATCTTTATAATGACATTCGGAAGGCTAACCACTCTATGTTTAGTGAATTAGGAGCTCTTACATATGGCATATTGTGATGTATATATTCATGGAAAAAGGGTTTACTTAGTTTTAAGATAAAGTGAGTGTGGTGATGATAGTCCCGTAATGCTAATCAAGAATTTAATGATCTTATGTCATTATGATAAGTTCATAGAAGTTTCTTATGACTCTTCATGTATGTATATATGTATGTATGTATGTAGTACCTATAGGGGCATGTATACGATATTATGGCTTACCACCGAAATACAACTGGTTGGGTAGACAGGTATTACCATCGAGCTATGGTCGGTTCGGCATATTGTGTATCACTACTTACCATCGTGCGATGTCAATTTGGGTAGACATTTATTCACCACCGAGAAATGGCCGGTTGGGGAGATTTTGTACCCTTGCATACCCCCATATGATGGATGGTTGGGCAGATATATATCCACCACCGGGGTATGGCCGGTTGGGATGTTATGCAATTATGCATTTACCACTAAGCTACGACCGGTCAGACAGTTAAATTTTATGATATTGATAGTAGTCTCAATTTGAAATGACATAGCTCTGTAAAGTGGCAATACATATAAGTATAGTCAATGTATGTCATAGCCCTTATTGGCAAGTACGAGTTACAGGTTGATCCTTCTTGACTCTTTGTTACACCCCGTAACTCCAGATCATGTTTAAGAGAATGTACGTAAGGAACTCAAGACTTGAAATTGGTACGAAAGGAAGAATTGTTTTTCCGACGGAAAATCTTCCGAACGTCGGAAAGGAAAAATGTTCGTTGAGGAGAATTTGGATTCTCAAAATGCATTATTGGAAGAGTATGGAACTTATTATCATTATGGAAATTTATTTTTTACGGATTTGGTCATGTGGGGCCCATCCGAGGAATTTTACGTTTTGTGGGGCCCACGAGGGTTACGGAATTTTTATGGACGAATGGGAGGGCGACACGTGGCACCCCCCCCCCCCCACATGGCTTGGTCGAAATTGATGCAAGGGTAAAATGGTCATTTGACCAATGTGTAGATGACAAAGTCTTGCTAATTAAGAGCTTGACATTGTTGACCAAGTCAAGAGCCACTTGGCTTGATCTCTTTCATCCAAAACCTAACAAGTGTTATTATCTAAGCCATTCATTGTGTTTTATATACACACTAGTGCAAGACCAAGTCTTCAAACACTTAGAATTATTTCAACATTTCTTGTTCTCTTAGTGAAGCTCACGGGTTCACCTATTTTTCCCACACAAAAATTTTAGTTTGTGATCCATTATTCACAAGACTTAAACCCAAGGTCCCTAAGGGTATTGTAAGGATATCTCAATAGAAAGATTTCGAAAAAACGGCGTTTTCACGTTAGTCGCAAGGCGGAAACTTAAGGGGTTCTTCAACTTTGAAGTTGGAACTTGAAGATGGGTTCTTCATAGGCTTCTAAGGAGTGCTTGGAGCGTATTGGAACATAAGGAGCTAAGAATTTCTAAGGAGCGACTTTGAATCTTGGAAAGATTAAGGGCTTGTAAAGGTATAATTCTTGTCGTTTTAGTAATTAAGATTACTTATTGTTGTAGCTATGGATATTAGCAAGCATGAGATGTTTATATTATGAAGTTTGATAAGTATATTGGCTATTGGAACCCTAATCCGAAACTAGTATGTTTAGCCTTAAGTTTACAATTCAAGTTGATTATAAGTATAAGTCGTCACATGTTATATATTGAAGGAAATTGTAGTTGTTGAAGTTGTTTATGACTATATAACATGCTATACCTAAGAACTTGGATTGTAAAGGAATTGGAAAGTTTGATAAGTTGTTGCACCTTTTGGCCGAAAATGGCATTGTATT
Source organism: Przewalskia tangutica (assembly GCA_029844215.1). Taxonomy (NCBI): domain Eukaryota; kingdom Viridiplantae; phylum Streptophyta; class Magnoliopsida; order Solanales; family Solanaceae; genus Przewalskia; species Przewalskia tangutica. The sequence goes on along the minus strand of CM056733.1, from coordinate 8,896,235 downwards.
GTGGACTAGTTTGATATCAATTGTGGGGCGGAATTTTACACGTCTTGTAGGCGTGTAATCCCCTATTGTTAACTACATTGTTGAGCCTTAAATGTGTCGTGTTTGGTTATTGTATTCGGCCTTGAAAAAGGTGGCAAAGTATGTAGAAACAAAGGAAGTGTTGTCCGATTTTCCGTAGAATTTAGTGACTTTGCACTTAGAATATTCTACGTTTGAAGCTAGAGGTTAATGGACGTATTATGGCCATTATAGGTGGAAGTACTAAGTATAGTGTGTTCTACTTGAAGGATGGAATAGCTATCAAGGTTGAGGTACTTTGGAGCATTTTGCTACTTGTCGATAATCGTCGCGAGGTATGTGAACCTCTTCCTTCTTTTGACATGATTCTATGTATGGAATATACATGTGGTATTATTTCATGATTCCTTCTACTCTTAGAAGTTAAGAGGTATGTATGTTTATTTACTCTACGTAAGGGTTATGTCTAAGTTATCTTAAGTTCTTACCAAGTCTTATGGAGGATGTTGGTAAGAGTCGTTAGGAGGTATTTTTGGAGCCAAGTTGACTTGGCTAAGTTACGGCACAAATGAGAATAAGTATCGAACAAGCCACTGCAGCGTTAATAAAGGAAAATGTAATGACAATCAATTATGTTAAAATGAGTAGAATTCTCCATCTGCATAGAAACTAAGATAAGACAAAATTGTATTACATTTTCTAGATCATGGCTACTTGAGTAAGATCGTTATAAATAAGTATAACTTATTCGCAACGCACCAATGTATATTTTACTTAACTTATAAGAATTTACGTATGAAGTTTTAAGACTTTGGATCTCAAATTCTTAAAAGATAAGGGACTTTATTTTTTTCAAGTTATGGGACTTGATTCTTAAAGGAAGAAATGAATTGATTTACAAGTATAGAATACTTGATTTGGAAAGACTTGATTTCTAAAGTTAAGAAACTTGTTTTCTTAAAAGTTAAGAGACTTGAAGTATTTTGAAAGCTATGTGATTTGATTTGAAAGTATAAGTCTCTTGGTTATAAAAAGGAATGAATTTGTCTAAGACATAAAGAGTTATAACGGCTTTATGGAAAGTTGGTTATAACAACTTTATGGAAGATTAAAAGAATGGTTTTTCTTCAGTAATGTAAGCAAAGAAATGACTTGAAATAAAGAAGGGCAAATTGTTTTAAAGGTACCAATTGCTTAAGGTTTTAAAGAAAGAAGTCACGTGATTTAGAAGCCTATAATTGTATTTCTAAAAAGGTATTGTGACTTGTCTTGAAAAGTAAGTATGACTTGATACTACGGTTATTAGTATCTTGGAAGTTTTATTTGAAAGAAAATCATTTTAAAGGAGTAGAGGCATGTAGTACTTTGGGTTAAATTCCCGGATTTTTATGTGTGAAACGAAAGTGCCATGAGTTTATAAAAATGGAAGTCTAAAGGTTTAATGAACTTGCCTATGTTTGCTTGTGATATCTTTGAGTGCAAGTATTATATGTTTACGTTGTCGTGACTCTCAGTTGGAGGGCCGGCTGTCTTGTTGTAAGTTTACTTGGACATACCGACAGTGATGTGGGATTCCACGGGTATGCTTCCATTATGATTGATCCTTGGACATGCTTATACTGTTATACCCCGTATTTCCAGAGTATGTACGTGTGGGCGTACGTAGAAAAGTTTGAGCCTTAAAGTTAGGCAAGATTCGAAATTTGTACACAACCCCCGAAACGAATTGTTTTTCGACGAAACGTTTTCTGAACTTTGCGTAGGGAAAATTCCGGCTATGTCAATTATAATTTTTGTGGATTTTTCCGAGAGATGAAATATTTTGGACCAACGAGAGGGCGACACTTGTCACCCTCAAGTGGACGGTTTGTGGTAGCCGATTGGTGCCCATTTCGTGGCATGTTTCATGGCCTAATACAAGGGTCAATGTTTGTGAGGGATTTGTGGAGTAGGGTTAGGGTGCACTTGGCTTGATCTTGACCCTCCACTTGCCCCCCACTTGGCTTGATCTTGGCCCTTGGTTGTCCTATAAATACCCCTCCCTTGTTGAAGAATTCTTCATCCACAAACACTTTCCAAGTCTTGAAAATTCCCCCCCCCCCTTCTTGATGCTCTCGTCCTTGAGCACCCCTCCCCCTTTGTGAGGCCCCTTGGTCGAGAGTCTCCCCCCCCTACCTAGTAAAGGCCCCTTGCCCGAGAGTATACCCCCCCTCTTAAGTATTGTTCTCGTAAAATACCCCCCTTTTTGGTAGAGAAATACTCTCCAAGTATTGTTACTATTCCAAAATACCTTAGCCTTATACCTTGTAGTATTCCAAAAGTTACCTCTATACGTAGAGCCCGAAAATACTACCTTTTGTCCTTTTAGTCTCAAACCAAAACCCTAAGGAAAATCTTCATAGCGAGTTGAAGTATTAAGTAGAAGTTGCGTAGAACTTCTAAGGGTTGTTTGGAGCGGGTTGGAGCGCCCAGAGTTGGAGCTAAACGTTGCTCAGGATCGACATTTAAACTTGGATAATTTTGGGCTTATCGAGGTAAATACGCTTGACCTTCTTTTGTAATTAGAGTTTACATACTGTTGAAGTATAAGAATTAAGTGTAAGTTATATACAAGGAAGGTATATAAGAAGATAATTGAACTGTACTTACATAGAATTTGTATCTCTGATGACTTGTGAAGTTTGTGGGTAGGGAAGTCGCCCAATTTTCCGTAGAATCTTGTATCTAGAATTATCCTACCGAGTAGTCTAGACATTGATAGACTTGTATAACCATTATAGGTTGAAGTACTGCGAGTAGCGTATTCTACTCGAAGGGTGGAAAAGGCTAGCAGGATTACAGTACTTTGGAGCTATTTGCTAATAGTCGATAATCGTCGCGAGGTATGTGATTCTTCCTATCCTCTTGAGCATGATATTTTAAAAAGAATATATATATAGTACGATAGACGTACGTGTGTTAACTGAATGTAGTGTTACGGCAATGTCTTTTGACTTAAGCCTGAATAATAAGAATCTTGAAGTGTTTTTAAAGAATATATATATATAGTACGGTAGACGTACGTGTGTTAACTGAATGTAGTGTTACGGCAATGTCCTTTGACTTAAGCCTGAATAATAAGAATCTTGAAGTATTTCAAAAGATTTAAGAACCGTTTTTTAAAGAAGAATAATACTTGGTTTTGAAAGTTTAAAGGTTATACTAGCTTTATGGGAAGTTAGGTATAACAACTTAAGAAGGATAAAAGAATGGTTATTGATTTTAGAAGTTAAGAGACTTAATCTTAAAAGATAAGAGGCTTGACTTAATTGAATTGATGTGAAAGTTGTTAAGAAGTATGAAACCTCATTCGTGAGTAATGAGTATTTGGTTTGTAAAGAATAATGTTTTACTGATTTCGGAAATGAGAATAAGTAAGGAACTTGATTTCTAAAAGAGACTTGAGGAAATTAAAGAGTTTTTGGTTTAAAAGAAAGGCATTGTTTTGTCTTAAAATTGGTTTAAAACATAAAGTGTTATAACAGCTTTATGGGAAGTTAGTTATAACGACTTTATGAAAACGAAAGAATGGTTTTATCATTGGTTTTAAAGTGGTAACTTGACTTTAAAAGGAGAAGTGTTTTGGTCTAAAAAGAAGGCATGGTATTGCCTTAATTTGGTTTTAAAAGGAAAGTATGGAAGTTGTTTTGGTTTACTTAAAAATGTTAGTCACTCTATTTTGATACTACGGGTATCGGGTGACTTTTGTAAAAGAAATGGATCTTCTAAAAGAATTTAACGTACGTAGTACTTTGGGGATAAAAACCTGGACTTTGTCATAAAATGAAAGTACCTTGAGTTGTGTGTAAAGTGCCTATGTTTGCGTGTGATAGCCTTGTTGTGCAAATGTTGTATTCTTATGTTACCGCGTCTCTCGGTGGAGGGCCGGTCGTGTTACTCTTTATCATTTTGGACATCCTGCCCCGAGGGGTGGCGCCCAGGTATGCTTCCACTATGATAGTCCGTGGCATACCGACTCGATGGATGGTCGCGGGTATCGCGATCATGATGAGGTTCGTTTCCTGTTGATAGTGTTATTCCATGGACTAGCTCTCCATGAGGTTATCTTGATTCGGCCTTGGTATCGGTGGTGGCTTTCGTACTTGCCCGCCTCGTGGCTGATTCGGCCTTAGTGCACAGTAGTTAGCCCTCGCACTTGCCCCGTTCAGTTTAGTGGCGAAGTCTCGTGATACGGCCTTGGTACCGGTAGTTAGCCCTCGTACTTGCCCCGGTCAGCTACGTGACACGGCCTTGGTATCTGGTAGTCGGCTTTCGTACTTGCCCGATGTCGCCCGTGGTTTGGTTGTATAGTATTGTTAATGCGGTTGTTATGACAGGTGGGACCTAGTGTTCATGTGTACTTCTTGGTGTGATTATATCATGGCAGCCGGTGAGGAAAGGTATTCCACGGGCATGATTGATGTTGTGGGTGTGAGACCCATTGTTATACTTGAGTAATGACTTGGAGGGCGTGAGTCCCTGACTTGACATGACTGTTTATATATATTGGACTGTAGTTGGTTATCATACATGTCTCCTGCTTTATATAGACTATTATGATTTCATTTCTGATATTTCTGATTTCACATACTTGGTACTGTTATCGACCTCCTTGGGCCGCGTTCATCTGCAGTAGAGGTACATCGGTTGCTGATCCTCGCTCTTAGGATCACAGTTCAGCGTTGGGAAGCTCCGTTTCTCCGGAGGCTTATCTTTGGTATGTTACCCTGAGTTTTAAGTTCTTGTACATTCAGGGGTATGGCGGGGCCCTGTCCCGTCATGTTGTATAAAAACTCTTAGAGGCCTGTAGTACTGTTGTGGGCAGGGTTTGTAAAAAGGATTAAACTGTTCGGTTTGAAAGATTTGTATACATATACTTTATTGGAAGGTAACCGTTTGGTTGGCCTGTTTTATGATCTTATCTCTTGTTTCATGTTTAAGTTTTATTTCCGCTGATTTTCTCTGATGTTGTATCACTAGGGTGCCCGGGGTAAGGCACCAGTCACGGGCCCGGGATCGGGTCGTGACATATACGATGTGGGATTCTGGGGCATGTGACCAGGAGGCGGGTTAGATTCCCAGATTTGTTTTATTACCCATGGTCATGCTTATACGATGAGGGATTTCGAGGCATGCGACCATGCTATGTACGACTATTACTCCATGGGCTAGCTCCCCATGAAGACATGTACCCACGATGAGGGATTCCGGGGGCATGTTATATTATTACTCCATGGGCTAGCTCCCCATGAAGACCTGCACCTACGATGAGGGATGCCGAGGGCATGTTATGGCCATGCTTATACGATGATGGATTCCGGGGCATGCGGCCGCGTTATATATATATATATATATGTGTGTGTGTGTTGTGTATGTGTACGCCGACAGTGAGGTGGGATGCCACGGGCGCGTCACATGGTTATATGTTATACCTACGGCTGTCGGCAGTGATGTGGGATTCCACGGGAAGGAGATATATATATGTATTGTGTATGTGTACGCCGACAGTGAGGTGGGATTCCACGGGCGCGTCACATGGTTATATTTTACACTTATAGCTGTCGGCAGTGATGGGGGATTCCACGGGCACGCTTTGATATTTGTGTGACTTGATCGTGTCCCAGATTGGGCCGGGTAGTATATGCGTCCATCCATAAAGGGCCGGATTATGTTATGAAAGATAAGTAAGTTAGATGGTAATGAACTTAATGACTTCTCCTAAGTATGTACGTAAGATATATCTATAACTCTTAATGGAATGGAAAAGATAATGATGTGCAATTAAGTTCATAAGTGGTAATGACACGGCAGGATCTGGTATGTACTTTTTATACTTGCCCCTGTCATTATTTTGTACAATTATGATCTGTTTACTGTACTTTATTTCTGTTCCATATTAAATTTTTGTTGTCGACCCGCCGGAAGTGCGTTAATGTCCGAGTTTAGGTACGATTGTGGATCCGCGAGCTTAGGATCCTGGTTCAGCATCTTGAGATGGCTCCAATGTTCCAGAGTTGTCATGGCTATGTATATTCAGGGGTACGGCGGGGCCTTGTTTCGTCATAGTATTAGTCCAAATCTTAGAGGTCTGTATTCACATGTGGGCTGGACTGGTTAGAGTTGTAATTACATTTTTGGATAGTGTAAGCCCTTTTTGGGTGATTTATATTATGGCAGCCTTATCGGCTTTGCCTTGGTTTTAAAAGAAAAAAAAATGTGTGTTACTTATTTTCCGCAGTTTATTATGTTGTATGATTAGAAGGGTGCCCATGTAGGGCACCAGTCGCGGCCCGGGGTCGGGTCGTGACACTCTTTTACGTTGATGTCTTACTTATGCTTTTATTGCCTTACATATTCTGTACATCTTTCGTACTAATGTCCCTTTTGTTGAGGGATGCTTAATTTCATGCCCGTAGGTTTAGATAGACAGATTGACAACCTTGCCAGTAGGTTCTCAGCTCAACTATGCCTGGTGCACTCTTTTTGTTGTGGAGTTGCTGCTTTTGAGTTGGTATAATGATATGTCCATGTAACTGGGAGTTTGGGGTCCTGTCTTGACTATGTTATGTTAGTCAGATGTTTTAGAGGCTTTTGTAGATGCATGTATGCCTGTGGTCAGGTTTAATATATTGGTACAATGTTTGTCCATCTCGGAGCTTCATAGGCCCACGGATGATATATATATATATATATATATATATATATATATATATATATATATATATATATATATATATTGTTGGAATTTTCTGCTTGCAGGTGCGTAAATGCAATATGTTTAATGGTTTTATATGATAAGTCACTCACATACACGAGGTACTAGATGCCTGTCTACCTCACCTAGGTTGGGGTGTGACAGTGGTATCAGAGAAAGTTGTGTCCTAGGGTGTCTATGAAGCCGTGCCTAGTAGAGTCTTGTTTATGGATTTGTTATACACCACATTTATAAATATGAGGCTACAGGGCATTTAGGATTGGTTACCCTTCTTTCAGACTTTAATTATGCTATAGAGTTGGGTCATAGGAAGTCAAATGTCACTCGTGTTTGGTTATGTTATATAGATATGCTTGTGACAAGAAAAGCTACATCTAGCCAGAAGGCTAAGACAACTGAAAGGGGAAGTATGAGTAGACTGCTGGTGATTGATGTAGATTAGTTCGGGAATAGGGTTGATTCACCTTCTAGAGTATCCCCTACTCAACTAGTACATGTGGAGCCTTATAGACCCCTAACATATAAAGTTCCTTCCTTAGTTTCTGTTGCGATATTTATGTGCGCTAACGCAAGTGTACATATCGCTTAAGTAATAAAATCTGTAAGAACGAGTTATCGTCCACAGAGACTGATTTGTCAAGTACCGAATAACTAATCTTTGGTTTTTATTTGGTGATCATAATTTTGTTTGGATTTTTAACTAAGAACTACAATTAAAGTAAAGTGCAGAAAATAAACTAATGATGATAATACTTTGATTTTAAAACATTTATGAAGGGAATTAGGGTTTTCAATCTCCTCAACTATCCACTCTTTCACTTGTTAATGCAAGACTAATGATTCTTCTTCTTATTAAGATAGAAGGTTAACGAACATGTTCTATATTCCGGTTAGGACATATAAAAACTCAATCTTATGCAGAAACCTTCTATATTTCTATGATAGATTTTACCACACAAGAGGATTAAGAACAATAACCTTAAACACTAACAAGTATCGGGGTACTTTCGTCCGCGATTTTAACCTATGTCTAAACAACTATAGCATATTCAAATCTCCCTTTTCAGATCTCGATTCAAAATCATATAAGTTATGACAATTAATTATCAAATAATCAATACAAATTGAATAGATCTCAATATAGCTGAAGAAGAAATCATCAACAATGCATTAACTTATGAAAAAAGTTTCAAGTTGATTCGATGAAAACCCCTAATAAAGAAATTAGCTCATATACATTGTCATGCTAAGAACTAATTTACAAATATCCAACATAAACTGCAATTAAATAAAGGGAAGAAAAAGAACTTGAACAAAAGTCTCCAATTGTGTAGCTTTGCCTCCTTTCTAACCTCAAAAGTATGATATTCTCCTTTAGAATAATCCCTAGGTCTTATATATGTAAAAATTACGTTTTCGGACCCTTTTGTCCTTGGAAAAATTGAATTTTCTCGCTTGAGAACCAGCGTCGCGCGCCCTACTTGGCGAAAATTTCAGAGTCGCAGGAATTTCGCGTAGCGGCTGACGTGAAATTTCCGGCGCTGGTCTCTTGAGCCGCGACACTGCTTCATTCTTTTGTCCAGATTTTTTCAGATTTCTTTCGTGCTTTCCGGTACTTCTTAGGTTTAATGTTCTTTCGGAGTCAAACTTATAATTAGCGACATAGTTTCCTTTCACAACCCCGACATACCAACAATGCCACACATGGCCCTAATACCTCGCACGCGCATATCTGTCCATCATAAGCCCAAAAGAGATTATCTTTTCGTACTTCCAACTCCTTCTAACTTATACACAGCCTCAATATAATCTGTTCATGAAACTTAAACATACCACAACTTTATCATGCATACAAGTTTCTAAAGGGCCAAAGACATACCTGAAATCACATGGGCGGTTCAAAGGACCGCTAAAACTGGGAACTACCACCACGGCCTCTGTCACGGCCTGCCGGTGCATAAACATCCTGCCTAGCTATGGAAGGCGAAGAACCCGCAACTGATCCAGTAGACTGCGCTATCCCACCAGTGCCACCTCTGGTCGGACAGTCTCTCACGAAATGACCCTGCTGGCCGCAAGCATAACAAGCTGTCGAAGTAGTACGACACTCCCCAAAATGGAATCTACTACAGTGACCACACCGGGGCAAAGGTGGTTTCCCCTGGCTACTATTCTTGGACATCTGTGAACTCAGAGCCACGAGCCCGACACTGCTCCCGAATATCCCCGACCAAACCTCGGCGGAGAAGACCGGGAAGGAGCACTCTGTGCCGGCTGAGATGTAGACCTAGTCTGCTGTTGAGGTTGTCCGCCTCGAAAGTTACCCTGGAACCCTGCCGTCCTGGCCCTCTTGGGCTGGCCTGAGTCTAGCTGACCCTCTCTCTCTCTGTCCTCTATCCCCTGCGCATAAGCTTGCATCCTGGCAATATCCATATCGGGCTGAAGGGCCACTCCCAGGCATGCAGTAATCATATAATGGTCTAGCCCCATCACATAACGGTGAACTCTGTCCGCCATATCAGCCACAATAGTGTGCGCATACCTGGCCAACGAGTCAAACTCCAGGTTGTATTCCCTGATGGTCCTCCCATTCTGCCTTAATAACAAGAACCTATCAACACGGGCTCTCCTCATTTCAGGAGGCAAAAAGTCATCAAGAAAGGCCTCCGTGAACTCATCCCAAACTGCCGGACGAGCACCCACACCTCTCGACAGCTCCCAAGACTCTAAACAGTTCAACGCAATATCGCGTAACCGGTAAGAAGCTAACACAACTGACTCTGTCTCCGAGGCCCTAAGCACCTGCATAGTCCGCTGTAGCTGCCGAACGAACTCTTGAGGATCATCCTCAGATCTCGAACCATAAAACTCGGGTGGACTACAACCCAGAAAATCCCGAATCCTCAAACTGTCGGCTCTAGGGTTAGCTACACGCTTGCCGTGCCCTACTACTATGCTAGTCAATAGCCCGACCGTTCTCCATAATTCTAAACTCGCTCGGGCTGGATCGAGGCTCGGTGCAGGAACCTCTGGAGCTACCGCTCTCGGCTCCTCTAATACCGCGGCGTGGTGAGTTCGCCGATCCGCCTACTACCTCGTGCATAGTCGTGCTCGAGTCTCGTAACCTCTGCGTACCACTAGCAGCCTCGCCGCTGCCTTTCCTTCGGGCCCTGGCGCTTCCGTGAGGCATAATCGTACATAAGAAGGGTCGGAGAGGATTCAACCTACTAGGGCAGCTCTACCGCGATCTCAAAGAGAAGAATGGAAACCAATCCTAAATATCTGCAGCCTCACGATTATAGATGTGGTGCATAACACACCGATAATCAAGACTCTACTAGACACGATGCGTAGACACTTTCCGAGGACTAATCGCTCGATACCACTTTTGTCACGACCCGACCCGGGCGCGCGGTGCCCTACAGGCACCACTACGGTATACATCGAGAGATAATCAGAACATACATGAAACTTATAAATAAATCATCAAAGATAAAATCAACAGTTAGCCGATAAGGCTACCTCCCAGATAGTAAATACATACGAAGCGGTTGCCTCATTTCCTTTACAACCGACCCACATATGTGACTACTGGACCTCTAAGAGTTTTAACATAACAATCGTGGCGGGACAGGGCCCGCCATACCACGAATACACGTGAATCTACAACCTCGGAAACCGTACCAAGAGATAAGCCTCGGAGCAAATGGAGCTTTTTCCCAAAATTGAACCGAGATCCTAAGAGCAAGGATCACCAACCTGGTACCTAAAACTGCGGGCATTTAACGCAGCCCGGAAGTCGATCTAACAGTGCAGAATATGGAACAGAAATAACATACAGTAAACAGGTCATAACTGTACAAAAGAATGACAGGGACAAATATACAGAGTACATACCAGATCCTTCCGTGTCATTACCACTTATGAACTTAATCGTACCTTATTATCTTTACCCATTTTCAATAAAAGTTATAGCCATATCTTACGTACATACTTAGGAGAAGTCATTAAGTTCATTACCATATAACTTACTTATCTTTCATAACATAATCCGGCCCCTTATGGAGGGACGCATATACTACCCGGCCCAATCTGGGACGCGATCAAGTCACACAAATATCAAAGTGTGCCCGTGGAATCCCCCCATCACTGCCGACAGCTATAAGTGTAAAATATAACCATGTGCCGCGCCCGTGGCATCCCACCTCACTGTCGGCGTGCACATACACAACACATATATATATATATCTCCTGCCCGTGGAATCCCACATCACTGCCGGTAGCCGTAGGTGTAACATATAACCATGTGACGCGCCCGTGGCATCCCACCTCACTGTCGGCGTACACATACACAACATATATATATATATATATATATATATATATATAATGCGACGCATGCCTGAATCCACATCGTATAAGCATGGCCATAACGCGTGCCTCGGCATCCCTCATCGTAGGTGCAGGTCTTCATGGGGAGCTAGCCCATGGAGTAATAATATAACATGGTCGCATGCCCCGGAATCCCACATCGTATAAGCATGGCCATGGAGTAATAAAACACGCGGGCATCTAACCCGCATCCTGGCTGCATGCCCCGGCATCCCTCATCGTATAAGCATGGCCAAGATCAATCACAATGGAAGCATACCTGGAATCCCGCCACCGCCGTGCGTCCAATAAAAATGTCCGGGCATCTAACCCGCATCCTGGTCACATGCCCCGGAATCCCACATCGTATAAGCATGTCCAAGGATCAATCATAATGGAAGCATACCCGTGGAATCCCACATCACTGTCGGTACGTCCAAGTAAACTTATAACAAGACCGCCGACCCTCCAACTGAGAGTCACGACAACGTAACATATAATACTTGCACTTAAAGCTATCACAAGCAAACACAGGCAAGTTCATTAAACTTTTAGACTTCCATTTTTTTTTATAAACTCATGGCACTTCCATTTCTCACATAAAAATCCGGGAATTTAACCCCAAGTACTACGCACCTCTACTCCTTTAGAAAAACTCTTTTTCAAATAAACTTCCAAGATACTAACTACCGTAGTATCAAGTCATATCTACCTTCAAGACAAGTCACCATACCCTTTTAGAAATATATTTACCGGCTTCTAAATCAAGTGACTTCTTTCTTAAAAACATTAAGCAATTGGTACCTTAAAAACAGTTTGCCCTTCTTTATTTCAAATCATTTCTTTGCTTACATTACTGAAGAAAATCATTCTCTTAACCTTCCATAAAGCCGTTATAACCAACTTCCCATAAAGCCGTTATAACTCTTTATGACTTTAGACAACCCCATTCCTTTTATAACCAAGAGACTTATATCTTTTTAAAAAAATACTTCAAGTCCCTTAACTTTTAAGAAAACAAGTTTCTTAACTTTGAAATCAAGTCTTTCCAAATCGAGTATTCTATACTTGTAATCAATTCATTTCTTCCTTTAAGAATCAAGTCTCCTAACTTGAAAAATAAAATCTCTTAACCTTAAGAAATCAAGTGACTCCTTTTATTATAAAACCTTAGGCAATTGATGCCTTAAAATCAAGTTGCCTTTTCACTAAAATCAAGTCATTTATCTTTCCATAAAGCAAATATAACCAACTTCCCATAGAGTCGTTATATTCACTTTATACCTTAGCCAAACTATAATTTCCTATCCAAGGGACTTATACGTTTAAAACGGAACAAGTATCACATACTTTAAACTCTTCAAGTCCCTTAACTTTAATAAAACATTAGACATCCTTAATACTTTCAAAGAAGTGAGTTAATCTCCTAACTCACCCGACTTGGCTATTTATAAAACTAGTAAAGGACATCAAGGTGTGGTACGTCTACCGTACTACATACGTGCAACTAGTCATGCTCAAAAGATAGGAAAAGTTCTTCATAGAGTAAATCACACAACTACCTCTTAACTTCTAAGAGTAGAAGGAAACATGAAATGAAACCACCGGTATATTCCATACATAGAATCATGCCAAAGGAAGGAAAAGGTTCACATACCTCGCGACGATTATCGACAAGTAGCAAAATGCTCCAAAGTACTTCAACCTTGATAGCTATTCCATCCTTCAAGTAGGATACGCTATACTTAGTACTTCAACATATAATGGTGACAATACGTCCGTTAACCTCTTACTTCAAACGTAGAATATTCCAAGTGCTAAGTCACTAAATTCTACGGAAAATCGGACAGCACCTCCTTTGTTTCTACTTACCAAAAGATAAGCCTCCGGAGAAATGAAGCTTCCCAATACGCTGAACTGTGATCCTATGAGCGAGGATCAACAACCGATGTACCTCTACCTGCGGCATGAACGCAGCCCCCCGAAGGAGGTCAGTACAACAGGTACCAAGTATGTGAAACTCAAAATACTGTAAATGAAATCATAGTAGTCTATATAAAACAGGAGACATATATGATAACCAAACTACAATACATAATATGTAAGCAGTCACGTCAAGTCAGGGACTCACGCCCTCAAAGTCATCACTCAAATATAACTATGGGTCTCATGCCCGCAACATCAATCATGCCCGTGGAACACCTTCCTCACCGGCAAAGATATCGATAACCACACCGCGAGTACACATGAACACGTGTCCCACTGTGTCATAAAACCGTCTGCGGGGCAAGTACGAAGGCTAACTACCAGATACCAAAGCCGCATCATCAACTGACCGGGGCAAGTACGAAAGCCAACTACCAGATACCAAAGCCGTACCAACAAATCTATATAACCATACGACGAAGATGACCCAGGGCAAGTACGAAAGCCAACTACCAGATACCACCTGCACCACGTAGCTTGCCGGGGCAAGTACGAAGACTAACTACCAGATACTGGCGGAATCACGAGACCGTCACAAACCGAACGGGCAAGTACGAAGGATAACTACCGGATACTGGCCGAATCAGCGACCTCGGGGCAAGTACGAGCCAACTACCAGATACCAAGCCGAATCAGTAAAACCTCATGGAGAGCTAGTCCATGGAATAATAATCACAGAAGCGTACCCGTGGAATGCTCCGTCACTGCCGGTACGTCCAAGTAAGATCATAACAAATCAGCCGGCCCTCCATCGAGAGACGCGGTGGTATAGAAATACAATACTAGCACGACAAGGCTATCACACGCAAACATAGGCAAGTTACACACAACTCAATGTACTTTCATTTTATGCCAAAGTCCAGGTCTTAACCCCAAAGTACTACATACGTTAAGTTCTTTTAAAAGATCCATTTCTTTTACAAAGGTCACCCGCCGTATTATCAAAATAGAGGATCGACATTTTAAGTAAACCAAAACAACTTCCATACTTTCCTTTTTAAACCAAATTAAGACAATACCATGCCCTTTTTAAACCAAAACACTTTCCCTTTTAAAATCAAGTAACAACATTCTTTTCCAAAAGTTCAAGTTGCCTAATTTCAAATACTCAAGTCTCTTATTTTGAAAGATTTCATAGCTCATAGTCTTAATCACTTAACAACGTAATCTCTTTTAAAACAATTTGAGTAACATAAGTCTATGTGTGAGTAGGTTATACTTGTTTATGACAATCTTATTAAAGCAGCCATGATCTAGGAAATGTAATACAATTTTGTCTTATCTTAGCTTCTATTCGGATGGAGGTTTCTCTTGGTTTTGATAATAATTAATTAGTCAATACATTTTCCTTTATTAACGCTGCGGTGGTTTGTTCGATACTTATTCTCATTTCAAATCAATATAACTTATTCCTTTTAAAACCCAATTACCCATTTCTCATAAATGCGTTTCACAACTTTTAACACAAACCAAGTCCGTAGCATTTCACATCAAGTCATTAATAAGTCAAGTCTCTTATCTTTTAAAACCACTAACTATTTCTTTACCTACATAAAGTTGTTATAACAAACTTCCCATAAAGCCGCCATAACACTTTATGTTTTAAACCAACCTACTTGCTTAGCACACGACGCTCACCGTACTACATAGTTCACAATCATGCTAGAAAAGATAGGAAGAGGTTCACATACCTCGCGACGATTATCGACAAATAGCAAAAGCTCCAAAATCAGTAATCCGCTAGCCTTTTCCACCCTTCAAGTAGAATACTCCACTCGCAGTACTTCAACCTATAATGGCCATAAAACGTCTATCAACTTCTGGATCTCTTCGTAGAACAATTCTAGGTAAACATTTCCTTATTCTACGGAAAATTCGGCAAAGACCTCTCCCCGCAACCACATAAATCTCCTCCTCTAACAAGGCTCGCTGCAAACCAACAACTCGAGGGGTTTACACGCCTAACCTGGACGTATACAACACCGCCCCACAAAAATACTACAAGTCATCAGAATACAGTCCGATGTAAATATAGTTCAATTCTATTCAATCATCCTTCCAATATATATATACTCAATTCTAAGTTACTACAACATGTAATATCCAATTACAATAGGGGGATAAAGATCATTACCTCGATAAGCCCAAAATTATCCAAGTTTATAAGTCGATCCTGAGCAACGTTTAGCTCCTATTCCTTACGCTCCAATCCGCTCCAAGCGACCCTTAGAAGTTTCTAAACAACTTCTCTTAACACTTTAACTCCAGAAAGTGAAGAACACTTAGGTTTTAAATGTGGCAACTCTCGGCCAAGGGGAGGTTCTTAGGCTAGGGGTGTGAAATCTTTTCTAACTTTTGGTTACTAATCTTCCTAATACACTAAGAAAGAACACTTAAAACTTTAAGAATTTTTGGACAATTTTTGCTCAAGAAACAAGGCTAAAGCCGAGAACTACAAAGGAAAGGGAGGGAGTATTTTTGCCTTGGAATTTCTCAAGTGTGGATGAAGAATAGTCTTCAACTAAGGGGGGTATTTATAGGACACTCAAGGGCTAGGATTGAAGCAAGTGTGTGGTCTAGATTGAGCCATGTGTGTGTGGGTCCCACTTATCCAACTACTACACAAATATCTTGCAAGACTTTTGACCAAATGTTTTAAGCCTTTAACATGTAAAAAAACTTGCCAAGCTTGTCCAAAATCTCGTCCAACCTTGCCACCTAGGGGTGACACATGTCGCCCTCCTATTGGTCCAAAATATTTCATCTTCCGAAAATATCCGTAATGCCAAAAATTCAAAAATAAAGTGGGCCCCACAAAACCGTAAATTCTCCCGTGGGCCCCACGTGACCAATTCCGGAAATAAAATTCCAAAATTCTTAAATATTCCAAAAAGTCCGAATACCAAATCTGGGAATCCAATTCGCATTAACGAACCTTTTTCCTTCACAAAATCCGGAAACTTTTCCGTCGAAAAATCACATCTTTCTTTCTTTCCAAAATTACTGTCGTATTCTCGTACGTACGTCTTCACATACATACCCTGGAACTACGGGGTGTAACATTCTTCCCCCTTAAGAAACATTCGTCCCGAATGTTCCTTCTAAGTCTCCAAGCACACCTGTGCCGGTATAGTCTTCCCTATTATGCTTACGAAACCAATTGTGCCACCAATGGCCATAATATAACACACGCGAAAAACCCAAATCCAAGCCAATGAGGATTCACCTCTAAGATGAAAAACAACACTAAATCTCACTCCTGGTCCAAAGGATACTCTCTTCGCACCTTCACTTCACAAAAAAGATCACTTCCGACCTCTTAACACACATTCACTTCCTTTCTTACTCGTCGTACCCTTCTCGTACACCCGAAATTCTTTCTAGTACACTTACCACACTCCCTTCATCACTACTCCCCCGAAAACCTGAACCCCTGGAGCCCTGACCTGCTCCTGAATACTCCCGACGTCCTGAAGACTGTGGAGGACCACTCTGAACTGGATGAGGTATATATTCAGTCTGCTGCGGAGGCTGCCTGCCTCGAAAGTTACTAAAGGACCTGCTGTCTTGGCCCTCTTATGCTGATCCTGGTCCCTACGTCGGTCTCTACGTTCCTCCATCCCCTATGCATAATCCTGTATACGGGCAATGTCCATGCCCGGCTGAAGAGCTACTCCTATGCAACCCTCCGCTAAATAATCGTCAAGTCCTGTGACATATCGGTGCACCCTATCCTCCATGTCTGCCACTAATGCGGGGACATACCGAGCTAAAGAGTGAAACTCTACACTGTACTCAACCGACGCCGCTTACGCCTCAACGTCAAAAATCTGTCGGCCCGAGCCCTCCTCATCTGTGGAGGCAATAAATGTGCAAGAAATGCCCCTGAGAACTCGTCCCACACAGCTGGAGGTGCATGCTCCCCCCGGGACAGCTCCCACGAATCAAACCAGTCAACTGCAGTATCACGCAGTCGATGCGAACCTAAGACCACCGACTCGGTCTCCGAAGCCTTGATCACTCTCTGATCCGTCAGAATCGCTTCGGATGAACTCCTGCGGATCTTCCTCGTGCCTCGACCGTAGAACTCGGTGGCGCAACTCGTAAAATCTCGTAGTCTCGCTATCCGTCAGGATGAACCACGGTGCTCTCGGGCTGCTGCGTCCACCTATCTCACGTTCGCCATGATCTCGGCTAGTAATCGGGCCATCTCTTCAGAACCCATCTCTCTGCTTGCCCGGGATCGAGGCGCAGATATCGTGGCCTCTATAGCTACTGCTGCTGCTCTAAACTCTGCTGGGGCTGGCGGCATCGTAGAATCCGCCGTCTGTAGCACCACCTCGTAAAGATCGGGCCTCGCCCGGTAACCTCTCGTGCTCTACTCGCAGCCTCCTCTCGCCTTGCCCTTCGGGCTCTGGTTGCCTTGCGTAGGCATAATGGTACAAAAGAATACATCGGAGGAGTCCAACTTACGACCACTCTAAGGCACGATATCGTGAGAAGAATAGAAACCAATCCTAAATGTCCGCACCTCCGATTATAGATGTGGTGCACAACACACCGATAATCAAGACTCTACTAGACACGGTCTGTAGACACTTTCCGAGGACTAACTACTCTGATACCACTTTTGTCAAGACCCGACCCCGGGCCCGCGACTGGTGCCTTACCCCGGGCACCCTAGTGATACAACATCAGAGAAAAACCAGCGGAAATAAAACATACAGATATGAAACAAGATAAAAGAAAACAGGCTAACCAAAACGGTTGCCTTTTGCATATATATATCGAAATTTGAACAGATTACATCCTTTACAACCCCGCCACAACAAGATACTGCACTCTAAGAGTGTAACAACAACTATGACGGACAGGGCCCGCCATACCCCGAATGTACAAGAACCTACAACTCGTGAAACATACCAAAAGATAAGCCTCGGAGAAACGGAGCTTCCTAATCTGTTCGTGATCCTATGAGCGAGGATCAACAACCGATGTACCTCTACCTGCGGCATGAACGCAGCCCCCCGAAGGAGGTCAGTACAACAGGTACCAAGTATGTGAAACTGAAAATACTGTAAATGAAATCATAGTAGTCTATATAAAACAGGAGACATATATGATAACCAAACTACAAGATAATATGTAAGCAAATACGCTAAGTCGAGAGTCACACCCTCAAAGTCATCACTCAAATATAACTATGGGTCTCATGCCCGCAACATCAATCATGCCCGTGGAACACCTTCCTCACTGCCGGCAGTCTACGATAACCACACCAAGGAGTACACATGAACACCAGTCCCACTGTCATAAACCGTCTGGGGCAAGTACGGCTAACTACTGGATACCAAAGCCGCATCATCAATCGAGGCAAGTACGAAAGCCAACTACCGGATACCAAAGCCGTACCAACAAATCTATATAACCATACCACGGTGACCAGGCAAGTACGAAAGCCAACTACGGATACCACCGCGCACGTATGGCGGGGCAAGTACGAAGACTAACTACCAGATACCAAGCCGGAATCACGAGACTTCGTCACAAAACTGAACGGGGAAAGTACGAAGGCTAACTACCAGATACCAAGCCGAATCAGCCACGACCTCGGGGCAAGTACGAGAGCCAACTACCAGATACCAAGCCGAATCAGTAGAACCTCATGGAGAGCTAGTCCATGGAATAATAATCACGTAAGCGTGCACTGTGGAATGCTGCACCGCCGTGACGCCCAAGTAAGATCATAACAAATCAGCCGACCTCCATCGAGACGCGGTGGTATAGAAATACAATACTAGCACGACAAGGCTATCACACGCAAACATAGGCAAGTTACACACAACTCAAGGTACTTTCATTTTATGCCAAAGTCCAGGTCTTAACCCCAAAGTACTACGTACGTTAAATTCTTATTAAAAGATCTATTTCTTTTACAAAGGTCACCCGCCCGTATTATCAAAATAGAGTGACTGACATTTTAAGTAAACCAAAACAACTTCCATACTTTCCTTTTTAAACCAAATTAAGACAATAACATACCCTTTTTAAACCAAAACACTTTCCCTTTTAAAATCAAGTAACAACATTCTTTTCCAAAAGTTCAAGTTGCCTAATTTCAAATACTCAAGTCTCTTATTTTCGAAAGATTTCATAGATCATAGTCTTAATCACTTAACAACGTAATCTCTTTTAAAACAATTTGAGTAACATAAGTCTATGTGTGAGTAGGTTATACTTGTTTATGACAATCTTATTAAAGCAGCCATGATCTAGGAAATGTAATACAATTTTGTCTTATCTTAGCTTCTATGCAGATGGAGGTTTCTACTGGTTTTGATAATAATTAATTAGTCAATACATTTTCCTTTATTAACGCTGCAGTGGTTTGTTCGATACTTATTCTCATTTCCGAAATCAATATAACTTATTCCTTTTTAAAACCCAATTACCCATTTCTCATAAATGCGGTTTCACAACTTTTAACACAAACCAAGTCCGTAGCATTTCACATCAAGTCATTAATAAGTCAAGTCTCTTATCTTTTAAAAACCACAAACTATTTCTTTACCTACATAAAGTTGTTATAACTAACTTCCCATAAAGCCATCATAACACTTTATGTTTTAAACCAACCTACTTCGTTTAGCACACGTACGTCTACCGTACTACATAGTTCACACAATCATGCTAGAAAAGATAGGAAGAGGTTCACATACCTCGCGACGATTATCGACAAATAGCAAAAAGCTCCAAAGTACTGTAATCCTGCTAGCCTTTTCCACCCTTCAAGTAGAATACGCTACTCGCAGTACCTCAACCTATAATGGCCATAAAATGTCTATCAACTTCTGGATCTCTTCGTAGAACAATTCTAGGTAAACAGTTCCTTATTGTACGGAAAATTCAGCAGAACCTCCCCCCCCCCCCCCCTGCAACCACATAAATCTCCTCCTCTAACAAGGCCTGCTACCAAGCCAACAACTCCAAGGGGGGGGGGGGTTTACACGTCTAACCGGACGTATACAACACTGCCCCACAAAAATACTACAAACTACTGTAAATACAGTCCGATGTAAATACAGTTCAATTCTATTCAATCATCCTTCCAATATATATATACTCAATTCTAAGTTACTACAACATGTAATATCCAATTACAATAGGGGGATAAAGATCATTACCTCGATAAGCCCAAAATTATCCAAGTTTATAAGTCGATCCTGAGCAACGTTTAGCTCCTATTCCTTACGCTCCAATCCGCTCCAAGCGACCCTTAGAAGTTTCTAAACAACTTCTCTTAACACTTTAACTCCAGAAAGTGAAGAACACTTAGGCTTTAAATGTGGCAACTCTCGGCCAAGGGGAGGTTCTTAGGCTAGGGGTGTGAAATCTTTTCTAACTTTTGGCTACTAATCTTCCTAATACACTAAGGAAGAACACTTAAAACTTTAAGAATTTTTGGACAATTTTTGCTCAAGAAACAAGGCTAAAGCCGAGAACTACAAAGGAAAGGGAGGGAGTATTTTTGCCTTGGAATTTCTCAAGTGTGGATGAAGAATAGTCTTCAACTAAGGGGCGTATTTATAGGACACTCAAGGTCTAGGATTGAAGCAAGTGTGTGGTCTAGATTGAGCCATGTGTGTGTGGGTCCCACTTATCCAACTACTACACAAATATCTTGCAAGACTTTTGACCAAATGTTTTAAGCCTTTAACATGTAAAAAAACGTGCCAAGCTTGTCCAAAATCTCGTCCAACCTTGCCACCTAGGGGTGACACATGTCGCCCTCCTATTGGTCCAAAATATTTCATCTTCTGAAAATATCCGTAATGCCAAAAATCCGAAAATAAAGTGGGCTCCACAAAACCGTAAATTCTCCCGTGGGCCCCACGTGACCAATTCCGGAAATAAAATTCCAAAATTCTTAAATATTCCAAAAAGTCCGAATACCAAATCTGGGAATCCAATTCGCATTAACGAACCTTTTTCCTTCACAAAATCCGGAAACTTTTCCGTCGAAAAATCACATCTTTCTTTCTTTCCAAAAGTACTGTCGTATTCTCGTACGTACGTCTTCACATACATACCCTGGAACTACGGGGTGTAACATTCTTCCCCCTTTAGAAACATTAGTCCTGAATGTTCCTTCTAAGTCTCCAAGCACACCTGTGCCGGTATAGTCTTCCCTATTATGCTTACGAAACCAATTGTGCCACCAATGGCCATAATATAACACACGCGAAAAACCCAAATCCAAGCCAACGATGATTCACCTCTAAGATGAAAAACAACACTAACTTTCACTCCTGGTCCAAAGGATACTCTCTTCGCACCTTCACTTCACAAAAAAGATCACTTCCGACCTCTTAACACACATTCACTTCCTTTCTTACTCGTCGTACCCTTCTCGTACACCCGAAATTCTTTCTAGTACACTTACCACACTCCCTTCATCACTACTCCCCCGAAAACCTGAACCCCTGGAGCCCTGACCTGCTCCTGAATACTCCCGACGTCCTGAAGACTGTGGAGGACCACTCTGAACTGGATGAGGTATATATTCAGTCTGCTGCGGAGGCTGCCTGCCTCGAAAGTTACTAAAGGACCCTGCTGTCTTGGCCCTCTTATGCTGATCCTGGTCCCTACGTCGGTCTCTACGTTCCTCCATCCCCTGTGCATAAGCCTGTATACGGGCAATGTCCATGCCCGGCTGAAGAGCTACTCCTGTGCAACCCTCCGCTAAATAATCGTCAAGTCCTGTGACATATCGGTGCACCCTATCCTCCATGTCTGCCACTAATGCGGGGACATACCGAGCTAAAGAGTGAAACTCTACACTGTACTCCCGAACCGTACGCCCGTTCTGCCTCAACGTCAAAAATCTGTCGGCCCGAGCCCTCCTCATCTGTGGAGGCAAGAAATGCCCCTGAGAACTCGTCCCACACAGCTGGAGGCGCATGCTCCCCCCGGGACAGCTCCCACGAATCAAACCCGATCATTGCAGATCACACGGCCGATGCGAACCTAAGACCACCGACTCGGTCTCCGAAGCCTTGATCACTCTATGATCCAGAATCGCTTCGGATGAACTCCTGCGGATCATCCTCCGGCCTCGACCGTAGAACTCGCGGGCGCAACTCGAAAATCTCGTAGTCTCAAGCTATCCGATCTAGGATGAACCACGGTGCTCTTTGGGCTATTGCGCCCAACCTATCCTCGTATGCGCCACGATCCTGGCTAGTAACTGGGCCATCTCTCTGTAACTCATCTCCTCTGCTCCAGGCTGTGGGACTGGAGGCGCAGATATCGTGGCCTCGGTAGCTCTGCACGCTCTAAACTCTGGAAGTGGCGGCATCGTAGAATCCGCCGTCTGTAGCACCACCTCGGGTAAAGACTGGGCCTCTGTCCTGGTAACCCTCCATGCTATACTCGCAGCTCCCTCTGCTGCCTTGCCCTTCTGGGCTCTGGTTGCCTTGCGTAGAGGCATAACTGGTACAAAAGAATACATCAGAGGGAGTCCAACTTACGACACAGCTCTAAGGCACGATCTCAGAGTGAGAAGAATAGAAACCAATCCTAAATGTCCTGCAGCCTCCTGATTATAGATGTGGTGCACAACACACCGATAATCAAGACTCTACTAGACACGGTATGTAGACACTTTCCGAGGACTAACTGCTCTGATACCACTTTTGTCACGACCCGACCCCGGGCCCGCGACTGGTACCTTACCCCGGGCACCCTTGTCACGACCTGACCCCAGGCCCGCGACTGGTGCCCTACCTGGGCACCCTTACAGGTATACATCAGAGATAATCAGCGGAACATACATGAAACTTATAAATAAATCATCAAAGATAAAATCAACAGGTTAGCCGATAAGGCTACCTCCCTGGATAGTAAATACATAAACGAAGCAGTTGCCTCCTTTCCTTTACAAACTGACCCACAATATGTGACTACAGACCTCTAAGAGTTTTAACATAACAACTGTGGCGGGACAGGGCCCCGCCATACCCCTGAATACACATGAATCTACAACCTCAGGGGAAACCGTACCAAGAGATAAGCCTCCGGAGCAAATGGAGCTTTTTCCCAAAAACTGAACCGAGATCCTAAGAGCAAGGATCACCAACCTGGGTACCTAAAACCTGCGGGCATGAACGCAGCCCCCCGAAGGGTCGATAACAACAGTTAATATGGAACAGAAATAACGTACAGTAAACAGATCATAACTGTACAAAAGAATGACAGGGACAAATATACAGAGTACATACCAGATCCTGCCGTGTCATTACCACTTATGAACTTAATCGTACCTTATTATCTTTTCCCATTTTCAATAAAAGTTATAGCCATATCTTACGTACATACTTAGGAGAAGTCATTAAGTTCATTACCATATAACTTACTTATCTCTCATAACATAATCCGGCCCCTTATGGAGGGACGCATATACTACCCGGCCCAATCAGGGACGCGATCAAGTCTCACAAATATCAAAGCGTGCCCGTGGAATCCCCCCATCACTGCCGACAGCTATAAGTGTAAAATATAACCATGTGCCGCGCCCGTGGCATCCCACCTCACTGTCGGCGTGCACATACACAACACATATATATATATATCTCCTGCCCGTGGAATCCCACATCACTGCCGGCAGCCGTAGGTGTAACATATAACCATGTGACGCGCCCGTGGCATCCCACCTCACTATCGGCGTACACATACACAACATATATATATATATATATATATATATATATATATAACGCGGCTGCATGCCCCGGAATCCCACATCGTATAAGCATGGCCATACCGTGCCCTCGGCATCCCTCCTCGTAGGTGCGCAGTCTTCGCGGGAGCTAGCCCATGGAGTAATAATATAACGGTCGCATGCCGGAATCCCACATCGTATAAGCACGCCATGGAGTAATAAAACACGCGCATCTAACCCGCATCTCCGCCGCACGCCCGGCATCCTCATCGATAAGCATGGCCAAGATCAATAACAATGGAAGCATACCGTGGAATCCCCACACGCCTTGACGTCCAATAAAATGTCCGCATCTAACCCGCATCTCGGTCACATGCCCTAATCCCACATCGTATAAGCATGTCCAAGGATCAATCATAATGGAAGCATACCCGTGGAATCCCACATCACTGTCGGTACGTCCAAGTAAACTTATAACAAGACCGCCGGCCCTCCAACTGAGAGTCACGACAACGTAACATATAATACTTGCACTTAAAGCTATCACAAGCAAACACATGCAAGTTCATTAAACTTTTAGACTTCCATTTTTTTTTTATAAACTCATGGCACTTCCGTTTCTCACATAAAAATCCGGGAATTTAACCCCAAGTACTACGCACCTCTACTCCTTTAGAAAAACTCTTTTTCAAATAAACTTCCAAGATACTAACTACCGTAGTATCAAGTCATATCTACCTTCAAGACAAGTCACCATACCCTTTTAGAAATACATTTACCGGCTTCTAAATCAAGTGACTTCTTTCTTAAAAACATTAAGCAATTGGTACCTTAAAAATAGTTTGCCCTTCTTTATTTCAAATCATTTCTTTGCTTACATTACTGAAGAAAATCATTCTCTTAACCTTCCATAAAGCCGTTATAACCAACTTCCCATAAAGTCGTTATAACTCTTTATGGCTTTAGACAACCCCATTCCTTTTATAACCAAGAGACTTATATTTTTTTTTAAAAATACTTCAAGTCCCTTCACTTTTAAGAAAACAAGTTTCTTAACTTTTGAAATCAAGTCTTTCCAAATCGAGTATTCTATACTTGTAATCAATTCATTTCTTCCTTTAAGAATCAAGTCTCCTAACTTGAAAAATAAAGTCTCTTAACCTTAAGAAATCAAGTGACTCCTTTTATTATAAAACCTTAGGCAATTGATGCCTTAAAATCAAGTTGCCTTTTCACTAAAATCAAGTCATTTATCTTTCCATAAAGCAAATATAACCAACTTCCCATAGAGTCGTTATATTCACTTTATACCTTAGCCAAAATATAATTTCCTATCCAAGGGACTTATACGTTTAAACCGGAACAAGTATCACATACTTTAAACTCTTCAAGTCCCTTAACTTTAATAAAACATTAGACATCCTTAATACTTTCAAAGAAGTGAGTTAATCTCCTAACTCACCCGACTTGGCTATTTATAAAACTAGTAAAGGACATCAAGGTGTGGTACGTCTACCGTACTACATACGTGCAACTAGTCATGCTCAAAAGATAGGAAAAGTTCTTCATAGAGTAAATCACACAACTACCTCTTAACTTCTAAGAGTAGAAGGAAACATGAAATGATACCACCGGTATATTCCATACATAGAATCATGCCAAAGGAAGGAAAAGGTTCACATATCTCGCGACGATTATCGACAAGTAGCAAAATGCTCCAAAGTACTTCAACCTTGATAGCTATTCCATCCTTCAAGTAGGATACGCTATACTTAGTACTTCAACTTATAATGGTCACAATACGTCCGTTAACCTCTTACTTCAAACGTAGAATATTCCAAGTGCTAAGTCACTAAATTCTACGGAAAATCGGACAGCACCTCCTTTGTTTCTACTTACTTTGCCACTTTTTTCAAGGCCGAATACAATAACCAAACACGCCACATTTAAGGCCCAATCAATGCAATCAACAATAGGGGATTACACGCCTACTAGACGTGTAAAATTCCGCCCCACAAAAGATATCAAACTAATACAACTACTAGTCCAATTTCGGCTATATTGAGTACAACAATACCAATTCTTATCCAATTTCCTTTTCAATCCAAATTGTTAGCATAACATGATATCAAGTCGCAATCGATTATACTACTATAATCTCCAACTAAGTAACATGCGACGATTCTAGTAAACGACCAAATTGTAATCCAACTTCACATGGCTTACATTACATTTCGGATTTAAGGCTACAAGCAATCCATAATACTTATAAACTTCAACATATCAACTTCATGCTAGCAACATGTAAAGCCAACAACAACAATATATATATAATCTTGTAACACTATTAAGAGACAAGATTATACCTCAACGAATCTCAATCCAACTCCAAATCCGAATTTGCTCCCTAGCAACTTAGAGCCTCTTCAAGACACTTCAATCCGCTACTTGAGACCCTTAGAACCATACCAACAACTTTCCTTCAAACTTCCAATCCAAAACCTAGAAAAGCAATTAGGTTTTCGCTTTGCGACTAACCCGAAAACTATCTTTTTCCGAGATTTTTCTATTGAGATATGCTTACAATACACCCAAGAACCTTGGCTTAAAGTGGGGAGCTTAATGAACAAGAAACAAAAATTCTTCTTCTTCTTTGTGAGAGAACCCGAGAGCTAGTGCTCTTGTTCTTCAAATTTTTTGTGAAATTTTACTAAGTGTTAAGCTTGTCATACTACTACTAGTATTATATAGTGTAATGGAGGGTCAAGATGCAACCAAATGGGTGGTTTGGATGATCTCTTATTTAAATATCAAGACTTTGTGGGTCCTTTGACTTAGTCAAGAATCTCAAGCTACTACTTGCAAGACTTGTCTTGCTAACAAAGGTCCAATGAACCTCTTGCCCTTGCAAATTTCGTCCAAGGCATCATTAAGGGGGGTGACACGTGTCTCCCTCCCATTCGTCACAATAGTACGTTTTCCGACAATTTCATAATTCCGTTAAATTTTTACAAGTCTCAAATCTTAACACTGTGAGTTCTTACGTACGTTCTTAAAACATGTCCTGTAAATACGGGGTGTAACATTCTTCCCCCCTTAGAAACATTCATCCCCGAATGTTCTTTCGGAGTCAAACTTATAATTAGCGACATAGTTTCCTTTCACAACCCCGACATACCAACAATGCCACACATGGCCCTAATACCTCGCACGCGCATATCTGTCCATCATAAGCCCAAAAGAGATTATCTTTCCGTACTTCCAACTCCTTCTAACTTATACACAGCCTCAATATAATCTGTTCATGAAACTTAAACATACCACAACTTTATCATGCATACAAGTTTCTAAAGGGCCAAAGACATACCGAATCATACAGGCGGTTCAAAGGACCGCTAAAACTGGGAACTACCACCACGGCCTCTGTCACGGCCTGCCGATGCATAAACATCCTGCCTAGCTATGGAAGGCGAAGAACCCGCAACTGATACAGTAGACTGCGCTATCCCACCAGTGCCACCTCTGGTCGGACAGTCTCTCACGAAATGACCTGCCGCCGCAAGCATAACAAGCTGTCAAAGTAGTACGACACTCCGCAAAATGGAATCTACTACAGTGACCACACCGGGGAAAAGGTGGTTTCCCCTGGCTACTATTCTTGGACATCTGTGAACTCAGAGCCTCGAGCCCGACCGCTCCCGAATATCCCCGCGACCAAACCTCCGCCGAAGATCGGGAAGGAGCACTCGCGCCGAGATGTAGACCTAGTCTGTTGTTGAGGTTGTCCGCCTCGAAAGTTACCCTGGAACTTTGTCGTCCTGGCCCTCTTGGGCTGGCCTGAGTCTAGCTGACCCTCTCTCTCTCTGTCCTCTATCCCCTGCGCACAAGCTTTCATCCTGGCAATATCCATATCGGGCTGAAGGGCCACTCCCAGGCATGCAGTAATCATATAATGGTCTAGCCCCATCACATAACGGTGAACTCTGTCTGCCATATCAGCCACAATAGTGTGCGCATACCTGGCCAACGAGTCAAACTCCAGGTTGTATTCCCTGATGGTCCTCCCATTCTGCCTCAATGACAAGAACCTATCAACACGGGCTCTCCTCATTTCAGGAGGCAAAAAGTGATCAAGAAAGGCCTCCGTGAACTCATCCCAAACTGCCGGACGAGCACCCACACCTCTCGACAGCTCCCAAGACTCTAACCAGTTCAAGGCAATATCGCGTAACCGGTAAGAAGCTAACACAACTGACTCTGTCTCCGAGGCCCTAAGCACCTGCATAGTCCGTTGTAGCTGCCGAACGAACTCTTGAGGATCATCCTCAGATCTCGAACCATAAAACTCGGGTGGACTACAACCCAAAAAATCCCGAATCCTCAAACTGTCGGCTCTAGGGTTAGCTACCTGCTCCTGTCGGCGCTGCCCTACCACTATGTTCTCCATAATCTCTAAACTCTGCCCCTGGCTGCGGGATCGAGGCTCGCACGGAACCTCTCGAGCTCCGCGCCTCGGCTCTAATCTCGCCGGCGTGGTGAGTTCGCCAATCCGCCTACTACCTCAGGCATAGTCTGTGCCCAAGTCCTGGTAACCTCTGCGTACCACTAGCGCCTCCTCGCTTTGCCCTTCTGGGCTCGCCGCTCCGCGAGGCATAATCGTTACATAAGAAGGGTCGAGAGGATTCAACCTACTAGACAGCTCTCATGCACGATCTCAAAGAGAGAAGAATGGAAACCAATCCTAAATATCCTGCGACCTCACGATTATAGATGTGGTGCACAACACACCGATAATCAAGACTCTACTAGACACGATGTAGACACTTTCCAGAGACTAATCGCTCGATACCACTTTTGTCACGACCCAAGCCGGGCATCGGTGCCCTACACAGGGCACCTACAGTATACATCGAGAGATAATCAATGAACATACATGAAACTTATAAATAAATCATCAAAGATAAAATCAACAGATTAGCCGATAAGGCTACCTCCCTGGATAGTAAATACATAAACGAAGCAGTTGCCTCATTTCCTTTACAAACTGACCCACAATATATGACTACAGACCTCTAAGAGTTTTAACATAACAACTGTGGCGGGACAGGGCCCCGCCATACCCCTGAATACACATGAATCTACAACCTCAGGGGAAACCGTACCAAGAGATAAGCCTCAAGAGCAAAGGGAGTTTTTCCCAAAATCAACCGAGATCCTAAGAGCAAGGATCACCAACAGGTACCTAAAACTGCGGGCATGAACGCAGCCCGAAGAAGTCGATAACAACAGTTAATATGGAACAGAAATAACATACTGATGTGTCATAATCGTACAAAAGAATGACAGGGACAAATATACAGAGTACATACCAGATCCTGCAGTGTCATTACCACTTATGAACTTAATCGAACCTTATTATCTTTTCCCATTTTCAATAAAAGTTATAGCCATATCTTACGTACATACTTAGGAGAAGTCATTAAGTTCATTACCATATAACTTACTTATCTTTCATAACATAATCCGGCCCCTTATGGAGGACGATATACTACCGCCCAACGGGGACGCGATCAAGTCACACAAATATCAAAGTGTGCCCGTGGAATCCCCCCATCACTGCCGACAACTATAAGTGTAAAATATAACCATGTGTCGCGCCCGTGGCATCCCACCTCACTGTCGGCGTGCACATACACAACACATATATATATATCTCCTGCCCGTGGAATCCATCATCGCCGGCATGTAGGTGTAACATATAACCATGTGATGCGCGTGGCATCCCACCTCACCGCTGTGCATACATACATATATATATATATATATATATATATATAACGCGCCGCATGCCGAATCCCACATCGTATAAGCATGGCCATAACGCGCCTCGGCATCCATCATCGTAGTGCAGTCTTCACGGGGAGCTAGCCCACGGAGTAATAATATAACATGGTCGCATGCCGGAATCCCACATCGTATAAGCATGGCCATGGAGTAATAAACACGCGCATCTAACCGCGTCCCGTGCGCCCCGACATCCTCATCGTATAAGCATGGCCAAGATCAATCACAATGGAAGCGGACGTGGAATCCCCCACCGCCGATGCGTCGATAAAAATGTCCGGGCATCTAACCCGCATCCTGGTCACATGCCCCGGAATCCCACATCGTATAAGCATGTCCAAGGATCAATCATAATGGAAGCATACCCGTGGAATCCCACATCACTGTCGGTACGTCCAAGTAAACTTATAACAAGACCGCCAGCCCTCAAACTGAGAGTCACGACAACGTAACATATAATACTTGCACTTAAAGCTATCACAAGCAAACACAGGCAAGTTCATTAAACTTTTAGACTTCCATTTTTTTTTTTATTAAATCATGGCACTTCCGTTTCTCACATAAAAATCCGGGAATTTAACCCCAAGTACTACGCACCTCTACTCCTTTAGAAAAACTCTTTTTCAAATAAACTTCCAAGATACTAACTACCGTAGTATCAAGTCATATCTACCTTCAAGACAAGTCACCATACCCTTTTAGAAATACATTTACCGGCTTCTAAATCAAGTGACTTCTTTCTTAAAAACATTAAGCAATTGGTACCTTAAAAACAGTTTGCCCTTCTTTATTTCAAATCATTTCTTTGCTTACATTACTGAAGAAAATCATTCTCTTAACCTTCCATAAAGCCGTTATAACCAACTTCCCATAAAGTCGTTATAACTCTTTATGGCTTTAGACAACCCCATTCCTTTTATAACCAAGAGACTTATATTTTTTTTTAAAAATACTTCAAGTCCCTTAACTTTTAAGAAAACAAGTTTCTTAACTTTTGAAATCAAGTCTTTCCAAATCGAGTATTCTATACTTGTAATCAATTCATTTCTTCCTTTAAGAATCAAGTCTCCTAACTTGAAAAATAAAGTCTCTTAACCTTAAGAAATCAAGTGACTCCTTTTATTATAAAACCTTAGGCAATTGATGCCTTAAAATCAAGTTGCCTTTTCACTAAAATCAAGTCATTTATCTTTCCATAAAGCAAATATAACCAACTTCCCATAAAGTCGTTATATTCACTTTATACCTTAGCCAAAATATAATTTCCTATCCAAGGGACTTATACGTTTAAAACGGAACAAGTATCACATACTTTAAACTCTTCAAGTCCCTTAACTTTAATAAAACATTAGACATCCTTAATACTTTCAAAGAAGTGAGTTAATCTCCTAACTCACCCGACTTGGCTATTTATAAAACTAGTAAAGGACATCAGGTGTGAGTACGTCTACCGTACTACATACGCAACTAGTCATGCTCAAAAGATAGGAAAAGTTCTTCATAGAGTAAATCACACAACTACCTCTTAACTTCTAAGAGTAGAAGGAAACATGAAATGATACCACCGGTATATTCCATACATAGAATCATGCCAAAGGAAGGAAAAGGTTCACATACCTCGCGACGATTATCGACAAGTAGCAAAATGCTCCAAAGTACTTCAACCTTGATAGCTATTCCATCCTTCAAGTAGGATACGCTATACTTAGTACTTCAACCTATAATGGTCACAATACGTCCGTTAACCTCTTACTTCAAACGTAGAATATTCCAAGTGCTAAGTCACTAAATTCTACGGAAAATCGGACAGCACCTCCTTTGTTTCTACTTACTTTGCCACCTTTTTCAAGGCCGAATACAATAACCAAACACGCCACATTTAAGTCCCAATCAATGCAATCAACAATAGGGGATTACACGCCTACTAGACGTGTAAAATTCCGCCCCACAAAAGATATCAAACTAATACAACTAATAGTCCAATTTCGGCCATATTGAGTACAACAATACCAATTCTTATCCAATTTCCTTTTCAATCCAAATTGTTAGTATAACATGATATCAAGTCGCAATCGATTATACTACTATAATCTCCAACTAAGTAACATGCGACGATTCTAGTAAACGACCAAATTGTAATCCAACTTCACATGGCTTACATTACATTTCGGATTTAAGGCTACAAGCAATCCATAATACTTATAAACTTCAACATATCAACTTCATGCTAGCAACATGTAAAGCCAACAACAACAATATATATATAATCTTATAACACTATTAAGAGACAAGATTATACCTCAACGAATCTCAATCCAACTCCAAATCCGAATTTGCTCCCTAGAAACTTATAGCCTCTTCAAGACACTTCAATCCGCTACTTGAGACCCTTAGAACCATACCAACAACTTTCCTTCAAACTTCCAATCCAAAACCTAGAAAAGCAACTAGGTTTTCGCTTTGCGACTAACCCGAAAACTATCTTTTTCCGAGATTTTTCTATTGAGATATGCTTACAATACACCCAAGAACCTTGGTTTAAAGTGGGGAGCTTAATGAACAAGAAACAAAAATTCTTCTTCTTCTTTGTGAGAGAACCCGAGAGCTAGTGCTCTTGTTCTTCAAATTTTTTGTGAAAGTTTACTAATTGTTAAGCTTGGCATACTACTACTAGTATTATATAGTGTAATGGAGGGTCAAGATGCAACCAAATGGGTGGTTTGGATGAGCTCTTATTTAAATATCAAGACTTTGTGGGTCCTTTGACTTAGTCAAGAATCTCAAGCTACTACTTGCAAGACTTGTCTTGCTAACAAAGGTCCAATGACCCTCTTGCCCTTGCAAATTTCGTCCAAGGCATCATTAAGGGGGGTGACATGTGTCGCCCTCCCATTCGTCACAATAGTACGTTTTCCGACAATTTCATAATTCCGTTAAATTTTTACAAGTCTCAAATCTTAACACTGTGAGTTCTTACGTACGTTCTTAAAACATGTCCTGTAAATACGGGGTGTAACACCCTAGTGATACAACATCAGAGAAAAAACAGCGGAAATAAAACATACAGATATGAAACAAGATAAAAGAAAACAGGCTAACCAAAACGGTTGCCTTTTTGCATATATATACAGAAATTTGAACAGTTACATCCTTTACAACCCTGCCCACAACAGTACTACAGACCTCTAAGAGTGTAACAACAACTATGACGGGACAGGGCCCCGCCATACCCCTGAATGTACAAGAACCTACAACTCAGGGAAACATACCAAAAGATAAGCCTCCGGAGAAACGGAGCTTCCCAATACGCTGAACTGTGATCCTATGAGCGAGGATCAACAACCGATGTACCTCTACCTGCGGCATGACGCGGCCCGAAGGAGGTCGATAACAGTACCAAGTATGTGGCGAAAATACTGTAAATGAAATCATAGTAGTTTATATAAAACAGGAGACATATATGATAACCAAACTACAGTACATAATATGTAAGCAGTCACGTCAAGTCAGGGACTTACGCCCTCAAAGTCATCACTCAAATATAACTATGGGTCTCATGCCCGCAACATCAATCATGCCCGTGGAACACCTTCCTCACTGCCGGCAGTCTACGATAACCACACCAAGGAGTACACATGAACACGTGTCCCACCTGTGTCATAAAACCGTACGGGGCAAGTACGAAGGCTAACTACCAGATACCAAAGCCGCATCATCAACTGACCGGGGCAAGTACGAAAGCCAACTATCAGATACCAAAGCCAAACCAACAAATCTATATAACCATACCACGAAGCTGACCCGTGCAAGTCTGGCGAACTACGGATACCACCGCTCCACGTAGGTGGTGAGGCAATCGAAGACTAACTACCGATACTGCCGGAATCACGAGACTTCGTCACAAAACTAAACGGCAAGTCTGAAGGCTAACTACCAGATACCAAGACGAATCATCCACGACCTCGGGGTAAGTACGAGAGCCAACTACCAGATACCAAGCCGAATCAGTAAAACCTCATGGAGAGCTAGTCCATGGAATAATAATCACAGAAGCGTACCCGTGGAATGCTCCGTCACTGCCGGTACGTCCAAGTAAGATCATAACAAATCAGCCGGCCCTCCATCGAGAGACGCGGTGGTATAGAAATACAATACTAGCACGACAAGGCTATCACACGCAAACATAGGCAAGTTACACACAACTCAATGTACTTTCATTTTATGCCAAAGTCCAGGTCTTAACCCCAAAGTACTACGTACGTTAAATTCTTTTTAAAAGATCCATTTCTTT
Source organism: Przewalskia tangutica (assembly GCA_029844215.1). Lineage (NCBI taxonomy): Eukaryota > Viridiplantae > Streptophyta > Magnoliopsida > Solanales > Solanaceae > Przewalskia > Przewalskia tangutica. The sequence goes on along the minus strand of CM056733.1, from coordinate 8,862,251 downwards.
TACAAAGGTCACCCGCCCGTATTATCAAAATAGAGTGACTGACATTTTAAGTAAACCAAAACAACTTCCATACTTTCCTTTTTAAACCAAATTAAGACAATACCATGCCCTTTTAAACCAAAACACTTTCCCTTTAAAATCAAGTAACAACATTCTTTTCCAAAAGTTCAAGTTGCCTAATTTCAAATACTCAAGTCTCTTATTTTCGAAAGATTTCATAGCTCATAGTCTTAATCACTTAACAACGTAATCTCTTTTAAAACAATTTGAGTAACATAAGTCTATGTGTGAGTAGGTTATACTTGTTTATGACAATCTTATTAAAGCAGCCATGATCTAGGAAATGTAATACAATTTTGTCTTATCTTAGCTTCATGCGGATGGAGGTTTCTTGGTTTTGATAATAATTAATTAGTCAATACATTTTCCTTTATTAACGCTGCAGTGGTTTGTTCGATACTTATTCTCATTTCCGAAATCAATATAACTTATTCCTTTTTAAAACCCAATTACCCATTTCTCATAAATGCGGTTTCACAACTTTTAACACAAACCAAGTCCATAGCATTTCACATCAAGTCATTAATAAGTCAAGTCTCTTATCGTTTAAAAACCACAAACTATTTCTTTACCTACGTAAAGTTGTTATAACAAACTTCCCATAAAGCCGTCATAACACTTTATGTTTTAAACCAACCTACTTCGTTTTGCACACGTACGTCTACCGTACTACATAGTTCACACAATCATGCTAGAAAAGATAGGAAGAGGTTCACATACCTCGCGACGATTATCGACAAATAGCAAAAAGCTCCAAAATCGTAATCTCGCTAGCCTTTTCCACCCTTCAAGTAGAATACGCTACTCGCAGTACTTCAACCTATAATGGACATAAAACGTCTATCAACTTCTGGATCTCTTCGTAGAACAATTCTAGGTAAACAGTTCCTTATTCTCTGGAAAATTTGGCGGCACTCCCGCATGACCACATAAATCTCCTCTCCTCAACAAGGCACGCTGCAAACCAACAACTCCAAGGGGGGGTTTACACGTCTAACCGGACGTATACAACACTGCCCCACAAAAATACTACAAGTCTACTGTAAATACAGTTCAATTCTATTCAATCATCCTTCCAATATATATACTCAATTCTAAGTTACTACAACATGTAATATCCAATTATAATAGGGGGATAAAGATCATTACCTCGATAAGCCCAAAATTATCCAAGTTTATAAGTCGATCCTGAGCAACGTTTAGCTCCTATTCCTTACGCTCCAATCCGCTCCAAGCTACCCTTAGAAGTTTCTAAACAACTTCTCTTAACACTTTAACTCCAGAAAGTGAAGAACACTTAGGCTTTAAATGTGGCAACTCTCGGCCAAGGGGAGGTTCTTAGGCTAGGGGTGTGAAATCTTTTCTAACTTTTGGTTACTAATCTTCCTAATACACTAAGGAAGAACACTTAAAACTTTACGAATTTTTGGACAATTTTTGCTCAAGAAACAAGGCTAAAGCCGAGAACTACAAAGGAAAGGGAGGGAGTATTTTTGCCTTGGAATTTCTCAAGTGTGGATGAAGAATAGTATTCAACTAAGAGGGGTATTTATAGGACACTCAAGGGCTAGGATTGAAGCAAGTGTGTGGTCTAGATTGAGCCATGTGTGTGTGGGTCCCACTTATCCAACTACTACACAAATATCTTGCAAGACTTTTGACCAAATGTTTTAAGCCTTTAACATGTAAAAAAAACGTGCCAAGCTTGTCCAAAATCTCGTCCAACCTTGCCACCTAGGGGTGACACATGTCGCCCTCCTATTGGTCCAAAATATTTCATCTTCCGAAAATATCCGTAATGCCAAAAATCCGAAAATAAAGTGGGCCCCACAAAACCGTAAATTCTCCCGTGGGCCCCACGTGACCAATTCCGAAAATAAAATTCCAAAATTCTTAAATATTCCAAAAAGTCCGAATACCAAATCTGGGAATCCAATTCGCATTAACGAACCTTTTTCCTTCACAAAATCCGGAAACTTTTCCGTCGAAAAATCACATCTTTCTTTCTTTCCAAAATTACTGTCGTATTCTCGTACGTACGTCTTCACATACATACCCTGGAACTACGGGGTGTAACAAATAGTCACACCATGGCTAGGGACACAAGCCCTCAAAACCATCACACAGTCTAGTAAGGGTCTCAAGCCCGCAAAACATCAAAGCATGCCCGTGGAATCCTCCATCACTGCCGACAACCGTAAGTGTAAAATATATCCATGTAACGCGCTTGTGGCATCCTCCATCATTGTCGGCGTGCACATATACAATATATATATATATCTCATGCCCGTGGAATCCCTCATCTCGGGTACATGACTTCATGGAGAGCTAATTCATGGGGTAATAATCGTATATAACATGCCCGTGGAATCCCTCATCTCGGGTACATTTCTTCATGGGGAGCTAGTCCATGGAGTAATAGTATATAACATGGTCGCATGCCCCGGAATCCTTCATCGTATAAGCATGGCCATAGAGTAATAATAGCATCCGGGAATTTAACCCACATCATGGTAGCATGCCCCAGAATCCTTCATCGTATAAGCATGTCCATGGATCAATCACAATGGAAGCATACCCGTGGAATCCTCTATCACTGTCGGACGTTCAAATAAATTTACAACAAGACAGCCGGCCCTCCAATTGAGAGTCACGGCAGCGTAAAAATATAATACTTGCACTCAAAGGCTATCACAAGCAAGCATAGGCAAGTTCATAAAATCTTTAGACTTTCATTATCATACAAAAATGAATTTCATTTTATAAACTCAAGGCACTTTCGTGTCACATAAAAATCCGGGAATTTAACCCAAAGTACTACGTACCTTTATCCTTTTTAAAAATGACCCTTTCTCGTATAAAATCCCCCAAGATACTAACACCCGTAGTATTAAGGCTTGTCCACATTTCAAACAAGTCACTACACTTTTAGAAATACATTTTTAGGCTTCTAAATCAAGTGACCCTTACTTTAAAACCTTAAGCAATTGATACCTTTAAATCAAATTGCCCTTCTTTATATCAAGTCATTTATCTTTGTTTACATTACTTGAGAAAACCATTCCTTTAACCTCCCATAAAGTTATTATAACCAACTTCCCATAAAGCCATTATACTAACTTTATGCTTTAGAATCTAAGACATCTTTAACCTTTCATAAAGCCGTTATAACTAACTTCTCATAAAGCCGTTATAACTCTTTATGTTTTAGACAAATTCTTTCTTTTTTATAACCAAGAGACTTATACTTTTAAAAACCAAGTATCATATACTTCCAAATCAAGTTACATAACTTTCAGAAAACTTCAAGTCTCTTAACTTAGAAATCAAGTTTCTTAACTTTTAGAAATCAAGTTTCTTAACTTTTACATAGTTCAAGTAATCAATACTTTACACGCCAAGATGTCTTTATACATAAGATCAAGTAACCTATACCTTTTAAAATTCAAGTTACTACACTTTCAAGAATCAAGGCAAGGATACTAAAATGAAACCAAATTCATTTTTAACCATGTACGTCCACCGTACTATACATTTATAAAACTCATGCTCAAGAAGATAGGGAAAGATCCACATACCTCTTCGGCTTAATCCACTTGCTAACTTGAATATGCCGCACGTAGAATGTCAACCTATAATAACCACAATACGCCTATCAACTTCTAGCTTTCAACGTAGAGTATTTCTAAGTATAAGGACTCTTATTCTACGGAAAATCGGGCAGCACTTCCTTTGTTTCTACGTAATTTTCCACCCTTTTCAAGGCCCGAAAATCAATAACCAAATGCCATATTTAAGGCTCAACAATTCAAAAATTCCAAGGGGATTACACGCCTAGCCGGACGTGTAAAATTCTGCCCCACAATCAATATAAAACTGTCCACATCTTTAAGGCACATTCTCGACAACTATCAATATCAACAATGTTACACCTCGTAATTTCAGGACATGTATATAGGAACGTACGTAAGATAAAACGGGACTTTAAGATTCGAGACTTGTAGAATTTATCGGAATTTTGGAAATGTCGGGAAACGAAATATTGTGGCGAATGGGAGGGAGACACGTGTCACCCCCCTACATAGGCTTGGTCAAATATTGACCAAGATTAAGTGGTCTTGTGACCAAGGTTAAGTAGTCTAATATGGATGAACAACAATTGAGAAAATTGACCAAGTCAACTAGTCAAGTTGACCGCTTGATATTTTAATTTCTTCATCCAAGACCACACAAGTGTTTTAATCTAGACCTTTCATTTTATTATATATATACCCACATAGCAATACAAGTCTCCACACTTAGAAAAAATTAGAGAAACTTTGAGCAAGACTAGATGAGCTCTCGACTTTGTCATCTCCCTCACACAAAAAAATTTCGTTTGTTGTTCTTAATTCACAATACTTAAACCCAAGGTTTCTAGGAGTATTACAAGGATATCTCAATAGAAAGATCCCAGAAAAACTACGTTTTTACGTTAGTCGCAAGGTGAAAACCTAAGATGTTCTTCAACTTTGAAGTTGGAAATAGAAGAGGAGTTCTTCACAAGCGTCTAAGGGTTGGAAAGAGCGGATTGGAACGTCAAGAAGAGGAGTTAAAGTTGCTAAGGATCGACTTTAGGTTTTGGATTGTATTGGGCTTAAAGAGGTAATAATCTCCGTCTTGCTATTGTAATTCAAGATTTCATGTTGTAGTAGTTGATAGATGAGCATGTGAAATATATTATGAAGATTGATAAGTGCTATGGAATATTTGGAAGAAATCCAAAAGTTGCATGATTAGCCTTAAGATTGTAATTCAATTTAGTTATTAGTTTTAGTAGTCGCATGTTGTATAAGAAAGGGATTATAGTTGTTAAAGTTGTTTACGACTATATAACATGTTAGAATGACAATATGGATTGAAAGGAAGTGGAAAGGATTATATGTGGTTGTACTTTGTAGCCGAGAAGGATATTTAATATTGGACTGTTTTATATAAATTGTGGGGCAGAATTTTACACATCTTGTAAGGCGTGTAATCCCCTTTGGATAGCTGAATTGTTGAGCCTTAAATGTGGCATGTTTGGTTGTTAAATTTGGGCCTTGAAAAAGGTGGAAAAGTACGTAGAAACAAAGGAAGTGCTGCCCAAATTTCTGTAGAATAAGAGACTTAGCACTTAGTATTATTTCACGTTAATAAGCTAGGAGTTGATAGACATGTTATGGTTATTATAGGTTGAAGTACTACATATAACGTATTCTACTTGAAGGATGGAATAGCTATCAAGGTTGAAGTACTTTGGAACATTTTGCTACTTGTCGACAGTCATCGCGAGGTATGTGAACCTCTTCCTTCTTTTGGTATGTTCTATGTATGAAATATACATGTGGTGTTATTTCATGATTCCTTCTACTCTTAGAGGTCTGTAGTCATATCTTGTGGGTCAGTTTGTAAAAGAAAAGAGGTTACTGCTTTCGGTTATGTATTTATATATCCAGGGAGGTAGCCTTATCGGCTAACCTGTTGGTTATTCCTTATTGATTTTTTTATTATTTATTAAGAGTTGTATGTATGTTCCGCTAATTTTCTCTGATGTATACCGATAAGGGTTCCCAGGTAGGGCACCAGTCGCGGGCCCGGGTCGGGTCGTGACAAAAGTGGTATCAGAGTAGTTAGTCCTCGAAAAGTGTCTACAGACCGTATCTAGTAGAGTCTTGGTTATCGGTGTGTTGTGCACTACATCTATAACCAGGAGGCTGCAGGACATTAGAGGAGCCGAGGGCAGCCGCAACTCTAGAGGTTCCGACACCTGAGCCTCCAGTTCCGCAGCCAGGGGCAGAGTATAGAGATTATGGAGAGCAGATCAGGTTATTGACTAGCATAGTGGTAGGGCAGCGCCGACAGGAGCAGGTAGCTAACCCTAGAGCCGACAGTTTGAGGATTCGGGATTTTCTAGGTTGTAGTCCACCCGAGTTCTATGGTTCGAGATCCGAGGAAGATCCCCAGGAGTTCATTCGGCAGATACAATAGACTATGCAGGTACTTAGGACCTCATAGACCGAGTCAGTGGTGCTAGCTTCTTACCAGTTACACGATATTGTGTTGAACTGGTTTGAGTTATCGGTAATGTCGAGGGGTGTGGGTGCTCTTCCAGCTGTTTGGGATGAGTTCACAGAGGCCTTTCTTGATCACTTTTTGCCTCCTGAGATGAGGAGAGCCCGTGTTGATAGGTTCTTAACGTTGCGACATAATGGAAGGTCCATCAGAGAGTATAACCTGGAGTTTGACTCATTGGAAATGTATGCTCTCACTATTGTGGCTGACATGACTGATAGAGTTCATCGCTATGTGATGGGGCTAGACCGTTACATGGTTACTGCATGCCTGGGAGTGGCCCTTCAGCCAGGTATGGATATTTCCAGGATGCAGGCATATGCACAGGGGATTGAGGACAGGGAGAGAGAGGACCAGCCAGACCAAGGCCATCCCAAGAGGGCCAGGACGGTAGGGTTTCAGGGTAATTTTTTAGGCGGACAGCCTCAGAAGCAGGCTAGGCCTACATTTCAACCAGCACCGAGTGCTCCTCCACAATTTTCCGACGGGGGGGTTTTACAACCCCGGGAATACAGGGGCCGGTCAGAGCTCTAGTGCTTCATGCTCTGTTATACCCCGTATTTCCAGAGTATGTACGTGAGGGCGTACGTATAAAAATTTAAGCCTTAAGGTTGGCAAGGTTCGAAATTTGTACACAAGTACCGAAAAGAATCATTTTTCGACGAAACGTTTTACTAAACTTGCGAAGGGAAAAATACGGCTATGTCATTTATTATTTTTGTGGATTTTTCCGAGAGATGAAATATTTTGGACCAACGGGAGGGTGACACTTGTCACCCTCAATGGACGGCAAAGAGGGATTTCTTTGGCACGTTTTTTGTGCCCTTTCTTGGTCAAGGGTTAGGTAGGATATTTTGTGTAGTAGATGGATAAGGACACATGGGTAAATCCTAGCCCTACACTTGCACCACACTTGTCTTCATCTTGGCCATTGGTTGGCCATTGCTTGACCTATAAATACCCCCCTTAGTTGATGAACTTCTTCATCCAAAAATCATTCTCCAAGTCTAAAAACCCTCTCCCCCTTAAGTGTTGTGTTCGTCCAAGGTCCCCCCCCCCCCCTTTGGGAAGCCTTGGCCGAGAATCTACCCCCCCTTGCCTAGTTGTCTTCGTATAATACACCCCCCCTCTTGGTAGAAATACTCTCCAAGTATTGTTGTAATGCCAAAATACTTTAGCCCAAATACCTTGTAGTACTTTCCAAGGTTACCTCTATACGTAGAGCCCGGAAATACTATTATACTTTCCTTTAGCCACTAAACGAAACCCTAAGGAAAACCTTCATAGTCGGTTGAAGTGTTAAGTAGAAGTTGCGTAGAACTTCTAAGGGTTGTTTGGAGCGGATTGGAGCACTCGGAGTAGGAGCTAAACGTTGCTCAGGATCGACTTTAAACTTGGATAATTTTGGGCTTACCGAGGTAAATAATCCTATCCTTCTAGTGTAATTGGAAATTACATACTGTAGTTGTTTAGAAATGAATATAAGATTCATAGAAGAGAATTGAACTGTAATAGAAGGATATTACAGAAAAAGACTTGAACTGAAATCACTTCAGAAGAATATTAAGTAGAAGATTAATCTGTACTTACATAGGACTGTATTTACAGTAGACTGATAACCTTTATTGGTTGAATGTTCTGCGAGTAGCATGTGCTACTTGGAAGGTGGACAAGGCTAGCCGGGTTATAGCCGTGGAGCGTTTTGCTTATAGTCGATAATCGTCACGAGGTATGCGATTCTTCCTATACTCTTGAGCATGATATTTTAAAGGAATATATATAGTACGGTAGACGTACGTGTGGCAATGTCTTTTGACTTAAGCCTGAATAATAAGAACCTTGAAGTATTTTAAAAGAATATATAGTACGGTAGACGTACGTGTGGCAATGTCTTTTGACTTAAGCCTGAATAATAAGAATCTTGAAGTATTTTAAAAGAATATATATATAGTACGGTAGGCGTACGTGTGCTAACTTAACGTAGTTGTACGGCAATGTCTTTTGACTTAAGCCTGAATAATAAGAATCTTGAAGTATTTCAAAATAATTAAGAAACCTTTTTGAAAGAAGAGTAATACTTGGTTTTGAAAACATAAGAGTTATACTAGCTTTATGGGAAGTTAGGTATAACGTCTTAAGAGAGATAAAGAGAATGGTTTACTGATTTTTAGAAGTTAAGAGACTTAATCTTAAAAGATAAGAGACTTGACTTAATATAGATGATAGTGTGAAACCTCATTCACGAGTAATGAGTACTTGGTTTTAAAATGAATAATGTTTTACTGATTTCAAAAATCAGAATAAGTATCGAACAAACCACTGCAGCGCTAATAAAGGAAAATGTATTGAATAAATGAAGTATTATTAAAACCAGTAGAAACCTCCATCCTCATAGAAGCTAAGATGAGACAAAATGATATTACATTTTCTAGATCATGGCTGCTTTAATAAATGGTTATAAACAAGTATAAACTGCTCACACCTATGGTGTCACGACCCGACCCCGGGCCGCGACTGGTGCCCTACCGGGGCACCCCGTTCAGGTATACATCAGAGAATAGCAGCGGAACATACACAACATAAACACATATGTAAATAATATAACAACACAGGCTAGCCGATAAGGCCGCCTTCCATAATATAAACAGAGTCAAAAGTACAACTTTACAACCCAGTTCTTATAGCCCAACCACATAGGTGAATACAGACCTCTAGGAATAACAACTGTGGCGGGACAGGGCCCCGCCATACCCTGAATGTACATAATCTACAACATCAGGGACAAGACTGTACCAAAAGAAAGACAAGCCTCCGGAGAATGGAGCTTCCGACGTCTGATAAGTGATCCTAAGAGTGTGGATCCGCAACCTGCTTACCCTTTCCTGCGGCATGAACGCAGCCCCCGAGGAAGGGGGTCAGTACACAATATGTACTAAGTATGTAAAACTGGAAAGTACTGTAATTACAACATAAGTTTAAAAGAAAGCCGGAGACATGTATGATAACAAAATTACAGTACACAGTGCCTTACTAATAATGAGAGTATAAATAGGTGTATACTTACAACGAAAAATAGGATTGGAATCCTACTCCTGGGACTATTTCACCCGCATAGGTCCAGTGGACCTGCGTGAGGTATTCCTCGCATGGGACTATTTCACCCGCATAAGCCCTTACGGACTCGCATGAGGTATTCCTCGCATAGGCTGGACCCGCCCGCATGGGACTATTTCACCCGCATAAGCCCTTACGGACTCACATGAGGTATTCCTCGCATCGTGGTTAGCAAATCCACGGAAATATACAATGCCACAATCCCGGGGAATGACCCCGCGAATAATATATCATTAGCCCAACCGCTATCACACATAACATAAGCTCTATCGGCTTATCATGCAATATATAATCAAGTTAAGAAATCCCCTAACTTCTTACTATTCTTGTTCATATACACTCTCATTTTAGTTTACCTAAGGCACTATCATGTCTTTTATAAAAATCCGGGAATTTAACCCAAAGTACTACGTACTTCTATGCTTTTAAAAAGACTCATTTCATTATAAAACTTCCAAGATACTAATAGCCGTAGTATCAAGTGACAATTTCTTTTCAAGACAAGTCACAATACTTTTAGAAATAAAATATGGCTTCTAAATCAAGTGACTCGTGTCTTATAAAACCTTAGGCAATTGATGCCTTAAAATCAAGTCATTTATCTTTCCATAAAGTCAATATAACCAACTCCCCATAAAGTCGTTATATTCACTTTATACCTTAGTCATGTACAGTTTCCTATCCAAGGGACTTATACGTTTTTAAAACGACACAAGTATTACATACTTTAAAATTCTTCCAGTCCCTTATCTTTGACAAGACTTAAGACATCTTTAATATTCTCTAAGAAGTGAGTTAAATCTCCTAACTCACCCGACTTGGCCTTTCGTAAAACAAGTAGAGTATGTCAAAGTCTTGTACGTCTACCGTACTATATACGTGAAACTAGTCATGCTCAAAGATAGGAAAAGTTCTACATACCTTGTCGGGTCAAACCACTTGCCAAGTACAAAGTCCCGCCCGTAGTATAACAACCTATAATATTCACAATACGTCTATTAAAGCCTTACTTCAAACGTAGAATATTATAAGTGTTAAGTCTCTAAATTCTACGGAAAATCGGACAGCACCTCCTTTGTTTTTACTTACTTTGCCACCTTTTCCAAGGTCGAAATACAATAACCAAACAGCCCCAATTGGCTCACAATCAATATAGCAGGTAGTCCAATACAAATGACTAACTAAACAGCCCCAATTGGCTCACAATCAATATAGCAGGTAGTCCAATACAAATGACTAACTAAACGACCCCAATTGGCTCACAATTATATTTCAACCCAAATTTGTAGCATAACATGATAACAAGTCGCATTTGATTATAATAACCATAATCCTTAAGTCAATGACATGCGACGGTTCTAACAACGATTAAATTGTAATTCAACTTAGTCATGGCTTACATTACATTTCGGATTTCCAAGGCTATAATCAATCCATAATCTTTATAACTTCAATATAACAATTTCATGCTTGCAACATACAAAGCTAACAACAACAAAAAGAATACTCATGTAATACTTTCAAAGAACAAGATTATACCTCAATGATTCTTAAACCAACTCCAATCCGAAGTCGCTCCTTAGTAGTTTATAGCCTCTCCAAGACACTTCAATCCGCTTGTTGAGACCCTTAGAACAACACCAACAATTATCCTTCAAGTCTTCAAATAAAACCTAGAAAGACCCTTAGGTTTTCGTTTGCGACTAACCCGTAAACAATCTTTTTCCAAGATTTTTCTATTGAGATGTGTTTACAATACACCTAGGAACCTTGGTTTAAAGTGGGGAACTAAAAGAACAAGGAACAAATTTTTTTCTTCTTTTTGCTAAGTGAACCCGAGAGCTTAAGGCCTATGTTCTTCAATTTGTGTAAAATTTTCTAAGTGTTGAGCTCCCTCTCTACTAGTAGTAATATAAGTAGCACCTTGGAGGGTTAGGATACAAACAAATGGTTGGTTGGGATCTAGTCTTGCTAAATATCAAGACTTATTGACCAAGACTTAGTCAACCTTCTCAAGCTACACAAGTTGCAAGACTAGTCTTGCAACAAAGGTCCAATGACCTTCATGCCCTTGCACAATTTCGACCAAGGCATCTCAAAAGGGGGGGTGACACGTGTCGCCCTCCCATTCGTTACAATAATACATTATCCGACAATTCCATAATTTCCGATAAGTTTTTACAAGTCTCCAATCCTTAACATTTGTGAGTTCTTACTTACGTTCTTAAGGCATGTCCTGTAATTACGGGGTGTAACATATGGCATATGTTACTCAATTGTTCAAAAGGGATTAAGACATTGAACTATGAAACTTTTCTAAAATAAAGAGACTTGAGTAATTGAAATTAGGCAAACTGGAACTTTAGGGAAAAGAAAGGCATTGTTTTGTCTTAAATTGGTTTAAAACATAAAGTGTTATAACAGCTTTATAGGAAGTTAGTTATAACGACTTTATGAAAACAAAAGAAGGGTTTTATCATTGGTTTTAATGTGGTAACTTGACTTTAAAAAGAGAAGTGTTTTGGTCCAAAAAGAAGGCATGGTATTGCCTTAATTTGGTTTTAAAAAGGAAAGTATGGAAGTTGTTTTGGTTTACTTAAAAAGATGTAAGTCACTCTATTTTTTTTTATACTAAGGGTATCGGGTGACTTTTATAAAAGGAATGGATCTCTAAAAAGGAATTTAACGTACGTAGTACTTTAGGGTTAAAACCCGGACTTTGACATAAAATGAAAGTACCTTGAGTTGTGTATAACTTGCCTATGCTTGTTGTTGTGAAACTTGCCTATGCTTGTTGTGATAGCCTTTGTTGTGCAAGAATTGTGTTTCTATACTACCGCGTCTCTCGATGGAGGGCCGGTTGACTTGTTGAGAACTTACTTGGGCGATCTGCAGCGGTGACGGAGAATTCCGCATGCGCTCCTGTTGATAGTGTTATTCCATGGACTAGCTCTCCATGATGTTTCTTACTGTTCAGCCTTGGTACCTGGTGGTCGGCTTTCGTACTTGCCCCGTCTCGTGGCTGATTCGGCCTTGGTACCTGGTAGTTAGCCCTCGCACTTGCTCCGTTCAGTGTAGTGACGAAGTCTCGTGATACGGCCTTGGTACCGGTAGTTAGCCTCGCACTTGCCGATCGGCTATGTGGCGGCCTTGGTATCCGGTAGTCGGCTTTCGTACTTGCCGTGTCGCCGTGGTTTGGTTGTATTGTATTGTTAATACGGCTTTGGCATCAGGTAGGACTTGGTGTTCAGGTGTACTTCTTGGTGTTATCATATCATAGACTGCCGGCAGTGAGGAAGGTATTCCACGGGCATGATTGATGTTGTGGGCATGAGACCCAATATTTATATTTGAGTAATGACTTGGAGGGCGTGAGTCCCTGACTTGATATAACTGTTATATGTGTGTACTGTAGTTTGGTTATCATACATGTCTCCTGCTTTATATAGACTATTATGATTTCATTTCTGATATTCTGCTTTCACATACTTGGTACTGTTATCGACCTCGCCCGGGGCTGCGTTCATGCCGCAGGTAGAGGTACATCGGCTGTCGATCCCCGCGTTTAGGATCACATTTCAGCGTATTGGGAAGCTCCGTTCCTTCGGAGGCTTATCTTTTGGTATGTTACCCTGAGTCTGTAGGTTCTTGTACATTCAGGGGTATGGCGGGGCCCTGTCCCGTCATAGTTGTTGTATAAATCTTAAAGGTCTGTAGCACTGTTGTGGGCAGGGTTGTGAGGATTAAACTGTTCAACTTTGTAATTATATATATATGCCGTAAGGCGATTTTCTCTCAGGTAAAATGTGTCTCGTTTCACATTTTGTTTCATGTATTGTTTTTATGTTCCGCTGATTACTCTGATGTATGACTACTTGGGTGCCCGGGTAAGGCACGATCCACGGCCGGGCAGTCGTGACAAAAGTGGTATCGAGCGATTAATCCTCGGAAGGTGTCTACTGCATCGTGTCTAGTAGAGTCTTGATTATCGGTGTGTTGTGCACCACATCTATAATCAGGAGGCTGCAGGACATTTAGGATTGGTTTCCATTCTTCTCATTCTGAGATCGTGCCTTAGAGCTGTGTGATAAGTTGGACCCTCCGACGTGCCGTTTTTACGCTTATGCCTCCGCAAGGCAACCCGGCCTGAGAAGGGCAAGGCGGCAGAGGAGTCGCGAGTAGAAACGATGGCGATCTCTACAGAGACCACAAGACTGAGCCTCCAGTCCCGATGCGGGAGCGAGAGGAGATGGGTTACAAGGAGTGGGCCCGATTAATGGTCGTGGTTGTGGCTGACTTGAGGATAGGGACGCAGCGCAGTTCAAAGAGCACCGATGGTTCACCCTAGATCAGATAGTTTGAGGCTACGGGGTTTTCTGAGTTGTAACCCGCCAGAGTTTTATGGGTCGAAGTCTGAGGATGACCCGCAGGAGTTCATCCGGCAGTTACAACGGATCATGAGAGTGATCAAGGCATCGGAGACCGAGTCGGTGGTCCTAGGTTCGCATCGGCTGCGTGATACCGCAGTCGACTGGTTTGATTCGTGGAAGCTGTCCCGGGGAGAGAATGCACTTCCAGCTATATGGGACGAGTTCTCAGAGGCATTTCTTGCACATTTCTTTCCTCCACAGATGAGGAGGTCTCGGGCCGACAGATTTTTGGTGTTGCGGCAGAACGTGCGTACGATTCGGGAGTACAATGTGGAGTTCGACTCATTGGCTCGATACGTCCCCGCGTTAGTAGCTAGTATGGAGGATCGAGTGCATCAATATGTTACAGGGCTCGATGACTACTTGGCAGAGGCTTGTTCGGGCGTAGCTCTTCAGCCGGGCATGGACATTGCCCGCATGCAGGCTTATGCACTTGGATGTGAGGAGCGGAGAGGTCGACGGAATAACCAAGATCAGCAGAAGAGGGCCAGAACAGCAGGGTCCTTTGATAACTTTCGAGGCGGACCGCCTCAGCAGCAGACTAGTTATGTACCTCCTCCAGTACAGAGTGGTCCTCCACAGCCGGGACGCCGGGATATTCGAGAGCGGTCGGTGCTCCTGTGTTTGATTTTCGGGAGTAGGAGTGCTCGCGGATGAGGTCGCCTTGTCTCGGTGTGGCCGTTGTGGAAAACTTCATAAGGGAGAGTGTCGTACTAACTTGGGAGATTGTTATTCTTGCGCCAACAGGGCCTATCTGGCGAGGCTGTCCACCAGTGGTAGCGGTAGGATAGCACAGACTACTAGAGCGATGCAGGTTCTTCACCTTCCATAGTTAGGCGGGATGTTCATACACCGGCAGCTACAGAGGTCGCGGTGAAGTTCCCAGTTTTAGCGGTCCTTTGAACCGCCTATTTTCAGGTATATCCTTAACCCTCTAGAGACTTGTATGTATTGATGTTTTGATGATGTGTTATGTTCGGATAGCTTTGTGCTAAAATGCGATTTAGAAGCCTGGTTAGTGAAAGAGGGTAAGCCTGGGGGTGATAAAATGATAAACCTTAGAATATTACAGTTGAGACCTTAGATGTAAGGCCGTCTTGAGTACAAGATTTTGCGGGTGATCTTTGTCAGAATGTATAAGTATACGTGGTGTAATGGTGGGAAAATTCCTTGGGTGGTGTAAAATGGAAGTGGTAGCTTTCATGACCTGTTTAGGTAAGATTATTCCGGATCGGGAACAAGAGCTTGATGCGTTAAGTGGGTCGGGTTGGGGCCATGTTGCGGGTCAACCCGTAGCCCGGTTTGGGGTTGGGTCAGTTCGAGGTGGTCCCGCCATGTGGTAGGATCACGAGGGTGCTAGGCCCAAGTTTAGATGACCATCGTATGAGTTCGTGGATATGTTCGACCAGAAGCAGATCGTGAAGGCCGGGAATGGCCTTAAGGAAGATTGAGGTTAGTAAGATGACCAAGTTTGGAGGTGGTGACTCCAAAGTTTTGGAAACGTGCGATGACTGAAGTGTGGTACGTATACTAGAAGAGTTCAAGTGTTCGAGAAGGGCACGACGAGTAAGGAAGGAAGAGAACGTGTGTTATTTCGTGGCCGGGTGTGGCGTTGGCAACTTGTTAGAAGAACTTTATCGTTATCCATCTTGAGAAGGAACATTCGGGACGAATGTTTCTAAGGAGGGGAGAATGTTATACCCCGTATTTCCAGAGTATGTACGTGAGGGCGTACGTATAAAAATTTAAGCCTTAAGGTTGGCAAGGTTCGAAATTTGTACACAAGTACCGAAAAGAATCGTTTTTCGACGAAACGTTTTACTAAACTTGCGAAGGGAAAAATACGGCTATGTCATTTATTATTTTTGCGGATTTTTCCGAGAGATGAAATATTTTGGACCAACGGGAGGGTGACACTTGTCACCCTCAATGGACGGCAAAGAGGGCTTTCTTTGGCACGTTTTTTGTGCCCTTTCTTGGTCAAGGGTTAGGTAGGATATTTTGTGTAGTAGATGGATAAGGACACATGGGTAAATCCTAGCCCTACACTTGCACCACACTTGTCTTCATCTTGGCCATTGGTTGGCCATTGCTTGACCTATAAATACCCCCCTTAGTTGATGAACTTCTTCATCCAAAAATCATTCTCCAAGTCTAAAAACCCTCTCCCCCTTAAGTGTTGTGTTCGTCCAAGGTCCCCCCCCCCCCTTTGGGAAGCCTTGGCCGAGAATCTACCCCCCCCCCCCCCTTGCCTAGTTGTTTTCGTATAATAACCCCCCCTCTTGGTAGAAATACTCTCCAAGTATTGTTGTAATGCCAAAATACTTTAGCCCAAATACCTTGTAGTACTTTCCAAGGTTACCTCTATACGTAGAGCCCAGAAATACTATTATACTTTCCTTTAGCCACTAAACGAAACCCTAAGGAAAACCTTCATAGTCGGTTGAAGTGTTAAGTAGAAGTTGCGTAGAACTTCTAAGGGTTGTTTGGAGCGGATTGGAGCACTCGGAGTAGGAGCTAAACGTTGCTCAGGATCGACTTTAAACTTGGATAATTTTGGGCTTACCGAGGTAAATAATCCTATCCTTCTAGTGTAATTGGAAATTACATACTGTAGTTGTTTAGAAATGAATATAAGATTCATAGAAGAGAATTGAACTGTAATAGTAGGATATTACAGAAAAAGACTTGAACTGAAATCACTTCAGAAGAATATTAAGTAGAAGATTAATCTGTACTTACATAGGACTGTATTCTGATGATCGATAACCTTTATTGGTTGAATGTTCTGCGAGTAGCATGTGCTACTTGGAAGGTGGACAAGGCTAGCTGGGTTATAGCCGTGGAGCGTTTTGCTTATAGTCGATAATCGTCACGAGGTATGCGATTCTTCCTATACTCTTGAGCATGATATTTTAAAGGAATATATATAGTACGGTAGACGTACGTGTGGCAATGTCTTTTGACTTAAGCCTGAATAATAAGAACCTTGAAGTATTTTAAAAGAATATATAGTACGGTAGACGTACGTGTGGCAATGTCTTTTGACTTAAGCCTGAATAATAAGAATCTTGAAGTATTTTAAAAGAATATATATATAGTACGGTAGGCGTACGTGTGCTAACTGAACGTAGTTGTACGGCAATGTCTTTTGACTTAAGCCTGAATAATAAGAATCTTGATGTATTTCAAAAGAATTAAGAAACCTTTTTGAAAGAAGAGTAATACTTGGTTTTGAAAACATAAGAGTTATACTAGCTTTATGGAAAGTTAGGTATAACGTCTTAAGAGAGATAAAGAGAATGGTTTACTGATTTTTAGAAGTTAAGAGACTTAATCTTAAAAGATAAGAGACTTGACTTAATATGGATGATAGTGTGAAACCTCATTCGCGAGTAATGAGTACTTGGTTTTAAAAGGAATAATGTTTTACTGATTTCAAAAATCAGAATAAGTATCGAACAAACCACTGCAGCGCTAATAAAGGAAAATGTATTGAATAAATGAAATATTATTAAAACCAGTAGAAACCTCTATCCGCATAGAAGCTAAGATGAGACAAAATGATATTACATTTTCTAGATCATGGCTGCTTTAATAAATGGTTATAAACAAGTATAAACTGCTCACACCTATGGCATATGTTACTCAATTGTTCAAAAGGGATTAAGACATTGAACTATGAAACTTTTCTAAAATAAAGAGACTTGAGTAATTGAAATTAGGCAAACTGGAACTTTAGGGAAAAGAAAGGCATTGTTTTGTCTTAAATTGGTTTAAAACATAAAGTGTTATAACAGCTTTATGGGAAGTTAGTTATAACGACTTTATGAAAACAAAAGAAGGGTTTTATCATTGGTTTTAATGTGGTAACTTGACTTTAAAAAGAGAAGTGTTTTGGTCCAAAAAGAAGGCATGGTATTGCCTTAATTTGGTTTTAAAAAGGAAAGTATGGAAGTTGTTTTGGTTTACTTAAAAAGATGTAAGTCACTCTATTTTTTTATACTAAGGGTATCGGGTGACTTTTATAAAAGGAATGGATCTCTTAAAAGGAATTTAACGTACGTAGTACTTTAGGGTTAAAACCCGGACTTTGACATAAAATGAAAGTACCTTGAGTTATGTATAACTTGTCTATGCTTGTTGTTGTGAAACTTGCCTATGCTTGTTGTGATAGCCTTTGTTGTGCAAGAATTGTGTTTCTATACTACCGCGTCTCTCGATGGAGGGCCGGTTGACTTGTTGAGAACTTACTTGGACGTACCGGCAGTGACGGAGAATTCCACGGGTACGCTCCTGTTGATAGTGTTATTGTCACGACCCGTTCCGGGGCCCGTGACTGGTGCCTTACCCGGGCACCCAAGTAGTCATACATCAGAGTAATCAGCGGAATATAAAAACAAGACATGAAATAGCTGTAAAATGAGACACAGTTTATCTGAAGAAAAAGCTTGCCTTTCGGCATATATATATAACCCAAGTTCTGCGATTACATCCCAACTGCATAATAGGACTACTGCACCTCAGGAAGTAAACAACTATGGCGGGACAGGGCCCCGCCATACCCTGAAGGTACAAAAACTATCTACAATACAGGGAGATCATACCCAAAAAGTAGAGCCTCCGGAGAAGATGGAGCTCCTGACACCAAAGCAAAGAGATCCTAAGGATGTGGATCTAGCACCTGCTTGCCCTTACTTGTGGCATGAACGCAGCCCCCCGAAGGAGGTCAGTACAACAGGTACCAAGTATGTGAAATAAAAGTACTTAAATGAAATCAAGGTATTTAAAGCCATTGCAAATACAATCGATTCAATTGCACATAGGGCCTGACATAAGCAAGAGCAACATAGATATCAGAATGGTCTTTCTAGGCGCGAATGATCGAAGCAAGGCCAATCGCCCATAGTATCATTATGTGTGCCTAGTCCTCGACTTCCGCGATCGCATAGGTCACACATGCACCCGCGTGAGGTATTCCTCGCGTCGGGTAGCTAACCCGGTACCCTCCCGGACTCCCGCATCCGCATAGTCTCAATAGACCGCATAGTCACACGCATCGCATGGCATCCCCGTGACGGCTAAAACACCGGAATGATCAATCTCGGAACTCCCGACTCCGCATAGTCTCACAGACCGCATAGCCGTAGTATAGACGCATCAAGGGTGGCAAGCCCTCGGTATAATAAGTCAAGGGTAGGTGATATAATATGATACAAGCCCGACTTACCGCTCAAAGCGTAAGCACAACAAGAATGACCCCCCTTTCACAACATCACAAGACACTAACACACGTAGCATCATAAAATGTCTATTTATCAATCAATCTTACTACACCTTACAGAAATCAATACAAGGTTTTCATAAGCAAGTAAGTGCAGATCTTTTATCATTCTTAAGTTATTATACCTAACTTCCCATAAAGCTAGTATAACTCTTAAGATTTTGTTTAAAAACCAACTGTTTCTCTTCTGTTAAAAATGATTCAGTATTCTTTTGAAATGCTTCACGATCTTTTATTATTCAGGCTTAAGTCAAAAGACATTGCCGTAGTTATTATTCAGGCTTAAGTCAAAAGACATTGCCGTAATTATTATTCAGTTAACACTCGTACGTCTACCGTACTATATATATATTTAAAATATCATGCTCAAGAGTATAGGAAGAATCACATACCTTCTCGGCGAAAACCACCTGCCAAGTTGAATATGTCGCGCGCAGAGAATCAACCTATAATAGTCAGACACGTCTATCAACGTCTAGACTACTCAGAAATGATTCTAGCAGAGGGTCCTTTATTCTACGGAAAATCGGGCAGCACTTCCCTACCCGGTGAGCTACTCAAGTCTACTGTGAAAACAGTCCTAAGTAAGTATAGTTTGATTAATCTTCTTTTAAACCCTTCTACTGTGATAACAGTTCAATTCTATTCTTTAATATCCTTCTAAGTATTTATACTTATTCCTATACTTCTACAATATGTATTCTCTAGTTACAAAAGAAGGATAAGATTATTTACCTCGGTAAGCCCAATAATATCCTAGATAAAAGTCGCTCCTGAGTAAGGTTTAGCTCCTAATTTGTACGCTCCGATAGCTCCAAGAACCCTTAGAAGTTATTCATAACTTCTACTAAGTACTAAGGGATTTGGGCTAGGGTATTTGGAAGACAACTTTTCTACCAAGGGAGGGGGGTAGTGTTTCGGCTAGGGCTTCTTTTAGAGGGTATTCGGCCAGGGCCTTCATGAGGGAGTGGAGGCTTGGACGAAAATCTTTAAGAGAGGGGGAGGGATTTTTCAAGACTTGGAGAAATGATTTGTGGATGAAGAACTCTTCATCTTAAGGGGGGTATTTATAGGTCAAGCAAAGGCCAACCAATGGCCAAGATGATGCCAAGTGCAAGGCAAGTGTAGGGTGAGGATTTAGGCAAGTGTCCTTATCCATCTACTACACAAAATATCCTACCAACTCCTTGACTAAGGAAATGGCACAAAAAACGTGCCAACAATTGCCCATTCTTGCCGTCCAATGAGAAAATGTTTCGTCTCTCGGAAAAATCCGCAAAAATTATAAATGACATAGCCGGAATTTACCTACGCGAGTTTAGTAAAATGTTTCGTCGAAAAACGATTCTTTTAGCGAGTTGTGCACAAACTTTTTCGTCCAAGGTCTTTTACTTAGGCTAACTTTTGTACGTATACCCTCACGTACATACTCTGGAAATACGGGGTATAACATTCTCCCCTCCTTAGAAACATTCGTCCCGAATGTTCCTTCCCAAGACAGTTAACGATAAAGCTTAACAGTTTGCAAGTGCCACACATGGCCACAAAACAACACTTAGGCATATATGGCAATGAAAATTTACAAGTAGGAAAGTGAATTACCTGGAGGTGTGGGGAATAGGTGAGGATACTTCTGCCTCATGTCCTCCTCGGCTTCCCATGTCATCTCCTCCCTGAGCTCGTTCCGCCACAAGACTTTGACGGAAGCCACGTCCTTGGTCCGCAGACGCCTAACCTGACGATCGATTATCGCTATGGGCACCTCCTCATATGATAACCCCTCGGTCACCTGGACATCGTCAATCGGATGCACTCTAGATGGATCCCCGATACATCTCCTCAGCATAGAAACATGAAACACCGGATGCACTGCCTCCAGATCGGACGGCAGATCCAACTCATAGGCAACCTTGCCTACCCTGCGGACAATCTGAAAGGGCCCAATGTACCTTGGGCTGAGTTTCCCTTTCTTCCCGAATCTCATCACACCCTTCATGGGTGACACCTTCAGGAAAACCCAATCACCAACCTCGAACTCCAGATGCCGACGACGATGATCTGCATATGACTTCTGTCGACTCTGAGCTGTCAGCAACCTCTCCTGGATAAGTTTCACCTTATCCATCGCACTCTTGCAAATCTGGTCCCACTAACTGCACCTCGCCTACATCAAACCAACCTATCGGCGATCTGCACTTCCTCCCATACAAGGCCTCATAAGGCGCCATCTGAATACTGGAGTGGTAGCTATTATTATACGCAAACTCAACTAGAGGCAAATGATCCTCCCAGCTACCCCTGAAGTCGATAACGCAGGCTCGCAACATATCCTCAAGAGTCTGGATAGTGCGCTCAGCCTGTCCGTCTGTCTGTGGATGGAATGCAGTACTCAGGCTCACCTGCGTCCCTAAGCCCTTCTGGAAAGACCTCCAGAAGTTAGCCGTAAACTGGGCTCCTCTGTCTGATATGATCGAAATAGGGACTCCATGCAGTCTGACGATCTCTCGGATATAAAGTCTGGCATAATCCTCAGCCGAAAAAGTCGTCCTGACGGGAAGAAAGTGGGCTGATTTCGTCAGCCTGTCGACGATAACCCAAATAGAATCATGTCTCCTCTGAGTGCGAGGTAATCCTGTGATAAAGTCCATGTTGATCACCTCCCACTTCCAGGTCGGGATCTCTATCGTCTGCAATGCACCACCGTGCCTCCGGTGCTCTACCTTCACCGCGACAACACGGCATCGAGCTACGAACTCGCAACGTCCTCTTCAAGCCATCCCACCAATACGGATCTAAGGTCGTGGTACATCTTGGTCGACCACGGATGGATGAGTAACGCTTGGCCGTGTGCTTCCCAAGAACTCGCGAAGTCCTCAAACATCCGGAACACACAACCCGCCAAACCTTAGCACCCCATCGGTGCTACCTCAAGGACCCTTGCCTCACGAAGAGTTGTATCACGATAACGTGTCAAAATCGGATCCTCGAATCGTTGCCTCTTCACCTCGCCGACGATGGAAGACTCGGCAACCTCACGAACTTGAACCCCACCGCTATCGTAATCAATCAAACGGACACCAAGGCTCGCTAATCGATGCAAATCACGAACCATGTCCTCCTCTCTAGCCGCACATCCGATAGGCTCCCATCGACCTACGACTGAGCATACGCCACAACATTGGCCTTCCGGGTGGTACAGGATATCAACATCGTAATCCTTAAGTAACTCTAACCACCGTCTGCCGTAAGTTCGGCTCCTCTGGTGAAGATATACTGGAGGCTCTTGTGGTCAGTATAAATATCCACATGAACCCCATACAAATAGTGCCTCCAGATCTTCAAGGCGTGAATCACCGCTGCCAACTCCAAATCATGGGTGGGGTAGTTCCTCTCGTGTTTCTTCAGCTGTCGGGATGCATACACTATAACATTTCCCTGCTGCATCAACACACATCCCAACCCGATGCCTGACGCATCACAATACACGACATAACCGTCTGGACCCTCTGGAAGAGTAAGAACGGGGGCGGTCGTCGATCTCTCAAAGAATCGGAAACCCCGCCACACGCATCATCCATCGAAACTTAGCCGCCACGAGTCAGCCTATTCAATGGTGCGAGATAGAAGCAAACTTCTCTGAACGCCGATAATAACTCGCAAGGCCCGAAATGCGAACCTCTGTCGGAGTAGTAGGTCTAGGCCAAGTCCTGACTGCCTCGATCTTGGCCGTATCCACTCGAATGCCATCAGCCCCGACAATATGCCCAAGAAAAGCCACCGAAGTTAACCAAAACTCACATTTGGAAAACTTGGCGTATAACTGCTGGTCCTGGAGAATCGGCAAGATCGCCAAATGCTCGCATGCTCCTGCTCTGAGCGAGAATAAACCAAGATATCATCAATGAACACTATCACAAACGTGTCCAAAAATGGTTTGAACACTCGGTTCATCAAATCCATGAATACCGCCGGAGCATTGGTCAACCCAAAAGACATGACCCTGAACTCATAATGCCCGTACCGGGTCCGGAATGCAGTCCTAGGGACATCCGCCTCTCTGACTCGTACCTGATGATAGCCCGATCGCAGATCAATCTTGGAGAAACATCTCGCACGCTGTAGCTGGTCGAACAAATCATCAATCCTGGGAAAGGGTATTCGTTCTTAATGGTCACCTTGTTCACCATGTAATCAACACACATGCGCAGTGTCCCGTCCTTCTTCTTCACGAACAATACCGGCGCTCCCCAGGGAGAAACACTAGGCCTAATGAAGCCCTTCTCCAAAAAATCTCTAAGCTGATCCTTCAACTCTCTCAACTCGGCTGGTTCCATTCTGTATGGCGGAATGGAAATAGGCCGAGTGTCTGGCAGCACATCGATACAAAACTCTATCTCCTCGGGAGGATACCCGAGGTCGTGCTGAAACACGCCCGGGAACTCTCGACTCTGGGCCGATGAAAATCTGCACCGCACCTCGAGATCAAACACCCGAACGAGATGGTAGATATACCCTTCGCACTATCTTCCTAGCCTTGAGGTAGGAAATAAACCTACCCTCCGGCGTCTGGTGCTCCTCCCACTCAACAACCGACTCTCGTGAAGCTGGAACCGTACTACTCTCTCTGCGGTCTACATTGGCGTAGCGAAGCTAGCCAATCCATACCGTGATCACGTCGAAATCGGTCATATCCAACTCTATCAAGTCGGCCAGGTCCGACGTAAAGAATGGTCACTGGACAAGCCCTATATACCCGCCGAGCTACCACCGAATCACCCACTGGCGTAGCTACCTCGAAAGGGTCTATGGACTCAGGCTCTATCCCTATCCTACTAGCAATAAGGGGAGATATATAGGACAGAGTAGAACCCGGATCTATCAAGGCATACACATCAATATCGGAGACTGATAAGGTACCTGTGACGACATCAGGTGAGGCCTCCTGATCCTGCCGGCTGGACAAGGCATAAATGCGGTTCTGAGGACCGCTAGAACTGGGACCCGCGCCACGACCTCTGCCGCGACCTGCTGGTCCATGAGTACCCTGCCCTCCGGGGCGAGTAACTGTAGGAGATGATGAACCGGCAACAGACCCTGTAGGCTGAGCCCTACTACCAGCGCCGCCCCCGGTCGGACAAACTCTCGCATAATGACCCTGCTGGCCACAAGTATAGCAAGCTCCTGGAGTAGTACTACAGCTCCCTGAATGGAATCTACCACAACGGGCACACTGAGCAGACCTCGATCGGTTAGCACCCTTGCTACTCGAAATCAAGTCCCGGGGCCGACCGCCCGAATACTCTGGTATCTTGTGATGATGTGGGAGTGCTCGAGTGGGTGGGGTGCAAATCTAGATTGTTCTTGAGGCCGCCCACCGAGAACTACCAAAAGAACCGCCGCCCCGGCCTTCTTACGATCTCGATATCTATCGACTTGTCGGTCTCGCGCTCCTCGCATCAGTGCATGAGCTGCATACGGGTAATGTCCATGCTCGGTGAAGAGACACACCGCACAAGACTTCGGCCATATAATCATCTAGCCCGATGGCGTAGCGATGCACCACATCCTCCATATCCGCTACCAATGCGGGGACATATCGAGCCAAAGAATCGAACTCGACATTGTACTCCTAACCGCAAGTCGTCCTCTGTCTCGATAATAAAAATCGGTCGGCCGCGCCTCCTCATCCGTGGAGGCAAGAAGTGAGTGAGAAAGCCTCGAGAACTCATCCCAAGTAGGCGGGGACGCGTGCTCTCCGGGATAACTCCCACGAATCAAACCAATCGATCGCGGTATCACGCGGCGATGCGAACCGAGATCACGGACTCGGTCTCCGACGCCACGATCACTCTCATAATCCTCTGTAGGCGGCGGATGAACTCCTGCGGATCATCCTCCGGCCTCGACCCGTAAAACTCTGGCGGGCTACAACTCAGGAAGTCCCGTAGCCTCAAACTATCTGCCCTCGGGTGAACCACAGCGCCATGGGCTGGGCCCAGGCTTCTGCATCGGCTGTCCTCGTGTCGCCACAATCCTAGCCAATAGCTGGGCCATCTCCTTGTACCCTAACTCCTCCGCCCCAGGCTGTGGGACAGGAGGTGTGGGTACTGTGGTCTCTGCTGGGGCCGGCGGCGTCATGGAACTCGCCGTCTGAGGTATCGCCTCGGGTAAGAACTGGGCCTGTGCCCTCGTAACTCTCGGTGTCCTACTAGCAGCTCCCTCGGCTGCCTTGCCCTTCTGGGCCCGGGTTGCCTTACGTGGAGGCATAACTGTTACAGAAAAGGAATACGTTAGAGGGGTCCAACTTATAACACAGCGCTAAGGCACGATCTCAGAGTGAGAAGAATGGAAACCAATCCTAAATATCCTATAGCCTCCTGATTATTGGTGTGGTGCACAACACACCGATAATCAAGACTCTACTAGATACGGTCTGTAGACACTTTCCGAGGATTAACTGCTCTGATACCACTTTTGTCACGACCCGTTCCGGGGCCCGTGACTGGTGCCTTACCCGGGCACCCAAGTAGTCATACATCAGAGTAATCAGCGGAATATAAAAACAAGACATGAAATAGCTGTAAAATGAGACACAGTTTATCTGAAGAAAAGTTTGCCTTTCGGCATATATATAACCCAAGTTCTGCAGTTACATCCCAACTGTACAATAGGACTACAGACCTCTAAGGAAGTAAACAACTATGGCGGGACAGGGCCCCGCCATACCCTGAAGGTACAAAAACTATCTACAATACAGGGAGATCATACCCAAAAAGTAGAGCCTCCGGAGAAGATGGAGCTCCTGACACCAAAGCAAAGAGATCCTAAGGATGTGGATCTAGCACCTGCTTGCCCTTACCTGCGGCATGAACGGCCTCCGAAGGAGGTCGATAACAGGTACCAAGTATGTGAAACTGTAAAGTACTTAAATGAAATCAAGGTATTTAAAGCCATTGCAAATACAATCAGTTCAATTGCACATAGGGCCACAACATAAGCAAGAGCAACATAGATATACTGTAACTGGTCTTTCCTAGGCTGCGAATGATCGAAGCAAGGCCAATCGCCCATAGTATCATTATGTGTGCCTAGTCCTGGACTTCCGCGATCGCATAGGTCACACACGAGACCGCATGAGGTATTCTCGCGTCGGGGTAGCTAACCCCCGGTACCCTCCTGGACTCCCGCAGTCCGCATAGTCTCAATAGACCGCATAGTCACACAGACCGCATAGGGCATCCCCCGCATCGGGCTAAAACACCCGGAATGATCAATCCTGGAACTCCGCGACTCGCATAGTCTCACTGCGCGTAGGCCGTATAGACCGCATCAAGGGTGGCAAGCCCTCGGTATAATAAGTCAAGGGTAGGTGATATAATAACGATACAACCGACTTACCGCTCAAAGAACGTAAGCACAACAAGAATAACCCCTTTCACAACATCACAAGACACTAACACACGTAGCATCATAAAATGTCTATTTATCAATCAATCTTACTACACCTTACAGAAATCAATACAAGGTTTTCATAAGCAAGTAAGTAAACAGTTCTTTTTATCATTCTTAAGTTGTTATACCTAACTTCCCATAAAGCTAGTATAACTCTTAAGCTTTTGTTTAAAACCAACTGCTTTCTCTTACGTTAAAAATGATTCATATTCTTTTGAAATGCTTCACGATCTTTTATTATTCAGGGCTTAAGTCAAAAGACATTGCGTAGTTATTCGTGCTTAAGTCAAAAGACATTGCCGTAATTATTATTCGATTAACACTCGTGACGTCTACCGTACTATATATATATTTAAAATATCATGCTCAAGAGTATAGGAAGAATCACATACCTTCTCGAAAACCACCGCCAAGTTGAATATGTCGCGCAGAGAATCAACCTATAATAGTCGACACGCCTATCAACGCCTAGACTACTCATGTGATTCTAAGCGAGAGGGTCCTTTATTCTACTACGGAAAATCGGGCAGCACTTCCCTACCCGGTGAGCTACTCAAGTCTACTGTGAAAACAGTCCTAAGTAAGTATAGTTTGATTAATCTTCTTTTAAACCCTTCTACTGTGATAACAGTTCAATTCTATTCTTTAATATCCTTCTAAGTATTTATACTTATTCCTATACTTCTACAATATGTATTCTCTAGTTACAAAAGAAGGATAAGATTATTTACCTCGGTAAGCCCAATAATATCCTAGATAAAAGTCGCTCCTGAGCAAGGTTTAGCTCCTAATTTGTACGCTCCGATAGCTCCAAGAACCCTTAGAAGTTATTCACAACTTCTACTAAGTACTAAGGGATTTGGGCTAGGGTATTTGGAAGACAACTTTTCTACCAAGGGAGGGGGGTAGTGTTTCGGCTAGGGCTTCTTTTAGAGGGGGGGTATTCGGCCAAGGGCCTTCACAAGGGGGGGGGAGTGGAGGCTTGGACGAAGCTTTAAGAGAGGGGGAGGGATTTTTCAAGACTTGGAGAAATGATTTGTGGATGAAGAACTCTTCATCTTAAGGGGGGTATTTATAGGTCAAGCAAAGGTCAACCAATGGCCAAGATGATGCCAAGTGCAAGGCAAGTGTAGGGTGAGGATTTAGGCAAGTGTCCTTATCCATCTACTACACAAAATATCCTACCAACTCCTTGACTAAGGAAATGGCACAAAAAATGTGCCAACAATTGCCCATTCTTGCCGTCCATTGAGGGTGACAAGTGTCACCCTCCCGTTGGTCCAAAATGTTTCGTCTCTCGGAAAAATCCGCAAAAATTATAAATGACATAGCCGGAATTTACCCTACACGAGTTTAGTAAAACGTTTCGTCGAAAAACGATTCTTTTAGCGAGTTGTGCACAAACTTTTTCGTCCAAGGTCTTTTACTTAGGCTAACTTTTGTACGTATACCCTCACGTACATACTCTGGAAATACGGGGTATAACAGTTATTCCATGGACTAGCTCTCCATGAGGTTTCTTACTGTTCGGCCTTGGTGCCTGGTGGTCGGCTTTCGTACTTGCCCCGTCTCGTGGCTGATTCGGCCTTGGTACCTGATAGTTAGCCCTCGCACTTGCCCCGTTCAGTGTAGTGACGAAGTCTCGTGATACGGCCTTGGTACACGTAGTTAGCCCTCGTACTTGCCGGTCGCCACGTGGCGGCCTTGGTATCCGTAGTCGGCTTTCGTACTTGCCGTGTCGCCTTTGTGGTTTGGTTGTATTGTATTAATACGGCTTTGGCATCGGTAGGACTTGGTGTTGGTATACTTCTTGGTGTTATCATATCATAGACTGCCGGCAGTGAGGAAGGTATTCCACGGGCATGATTGATGTTGTGGGCGTGAGACCCAATATTTATATTTGAGTAATGACTTGGAGGGCGTGAGTCCCTGACTTGATATAATCGTTATATGTGTATCGTAGTTTGGTTATCATACATGTCTCCGCTTTATATAGACTATTATGATTTCATTTCTGATATTCTGATTTCACATACTGTACTGTTATGCTGACCTCCTTGAAGTGCGTTCATGCCGCAGTAGGTACATCTACCGCCGATCCCCGCGTTTAGGATCACATTTCAGCATATTGGGAAGCTCCGTTCCTTCGGAGGCTTATCTTTTGGTATGTTACCCTGAGTCTGTAGGTTCTTGTACATTCAGGGGTATGGCGGGGCCCTGTCCCGTCGTAGTTGTTGTATAAATCTTAGAGGTCTGTAGCACTGTTATGGGCAGGGTTGTGAGGATTAAACTGTTCAACTTTGTAATTATATATATATGCCGTAAGGCGATTTTCTCTCAGGTAAAATTTGTCTCATTTCACATTTTGTTTCATGTATTGTTTTTATGTTCCGCTGATTACTCTGATGTATGACTACTTGGGTGCCCGGGTAAGACACCAGTCACGGGCCCCGGAATGGGTCGTGACATTCTCTCAGGGAGATGGGGGTCCCAGTCAGTAGAGGCCATCTTTGCCTCAATGCACCCAGTGTGGTAGGTTCCATTCTGGGGTGTGTCGCTCTGGTACGGGAGTTTGTTTTTCTTGTGGTCGTCCAGGCCATAGGATAAGAGAGTGTCCTCATTGAGGTGGCACTGGTGGGATAGCACAATCTACTGGATCAGTTGCAGGTTCTTTGCCTCCAATAGCTAGGCAGGATGTTCATGCACCGGTAGGCCGTGGTAGAGGTCGTGGTGGACTTGTATGCATGATAATGTTGTTGTATGTTTAAGTGGCATGAACGGATAATATTGAGATTATGTATGTATGCTAGAATAAGTTTGGAAGTACGAAAAAATAATCCTTTTAGGCCATGAATGGGAGTAAGTAGTAATGGTGCACACTTTGGATTTGTTTCCTCGTTTGGCATATGATGGATGTATATGCATGTGCGATGTATTAGGGCCATATGTGGTATAATTAGATTTCATTAAGTGTAGTTTTATGAGACTATGCCAAGAAATGTTAGATTGAGCTCCGAAAGAACATTCGGGGACGAATGTTTCTAAGGGGGAAAGAATGTTACACCCCGTAATTTCAGGACATGTATATAGGAACGTACGTAAGAGAAAATGGGACTTTAAGATTCGAGACTTGTAGAATTTATCGGAATTTTGGAAATGTCGGGAAACAAAATATTGTGACGAATGGGAGGGCGACACGTGTCACCCCTACATAGTCTTGGTCAAATATTGACCAAGATTAAGTGGTCTTGTGACCAAGGTTAAGTAGTCTAATATGGATGAACAACGCTTGAGAAAATTGACCAAGTCAACTAGTTAAGTTGACCCCTTGATATTTTAATTTCTTCATCCAAGACCACACAAGTGTTTTAATCTAGACCCTTCATTTTATTATATATACACCCACATAGCCAGACAAGTCTCCACACTTAGAATAAATTAGAGAAACTTTGAGCAAGACTAGAGGAGCTCTCGGCTTTGTCATCTCCCTCACACAAATTTTTTTCGTTTGTTGTTCTTAATTCACAATACTTAAACCCAAGGTTTCTAGGAGTATTACAAGGATATCTCAATAGAAAGATCCCGGAAAAACTACGTTTTTACGTTAGTCGCAAGGTGAAAACCTAAGGTGTTCTTCAACTTTGAAGTTGGATAGAAGAGGAATTCTTCACAAGCTTCTAAGGGTTGTAAATAACGGATTGGAACATCAAGAAGAGGAGTTAAAGTTGCTAAGGATCAACTTTAGGTTTTGGATTGTATTGGGCTTAAAGAGGTAATAATCTTCGTCTTGCTATTGTAATTCAAGATTTCATGTTGTAGTAGTTGATAGATGAGCATGTGAAATATATTATAAAGATTGATAAGTGTTATGGAAAATTTGGAAGAAATCCAAAAGTTGCATGATTAGCCTTAAGATTGTAATTCAATTTAGTTATTAGTTTTAGTCGTCGCATATTGTATAAGAAAGGGATTATAGTTGTTAAAGTTGTTTGCGACTATATAACATGTTAGAACGACAATATGGATTTAAAGGAAGTGGAAAGGATTATATGTGGTTGTACTTTGTAGCCGAGAAGGATATTTAATATTGGACTGTTTTATATAAATTGTGGGGCAGAATTTTACACATCTTGTAAGGCATGTAATCCCCTTTGGATAGCTGAATTGTTGAGCCTTAAATGTGGCATGTTTGGTTGTTAAATTCGGGCCTTGAAAAAGTACGTAGAAACAAAGGAAGTGCTGCCCAAATTTCTGTAGAAAAAGAGACTTAGCACTTAGTATTATTCCACGTTAATAAGCTAGGAGTTGATAGACATGTTATGATTATTATAGGTTGAAGTACTATGTATAGCGTATTCTACTTGAATGATGGAATAACTGTTACACCCCGTAAGTCCAGGACATGTATAAGAGAATGTACGTAAGGAAACAAGACTTGGAAATTAGTACGAAAGGAAGAATTGTTTTTCCGACGGAAAATCTTCCGAACGTCGGAAAGGAAAAATGTTCGTTGTTGAGAATTGGATTCTCCAAATGCATTTTTTTGAAGAGTATGGAACTTTTAACCTTATGGAAATTTATTTTTACGGATTTGGTCACGTGGGGCCCACCCGAGAAATTTTACATTTTTGTGGGGCCCACGAGGGTTACGGAATTTTATGGACGAATGAGAGGGCGACACGTGGCACTCCTTCCACATGGCTTGGTCGAAATTGTGTAAGGGCAAAATGGTCATTGACCATGGTAGAAGATAAGTCTTCCAAAGCTTGATATTGTTGACAAGTCAACTTGTCCACCTAGGCTTGATCCAAGTGAAACCCATCCTAACCTCACATTTGTGGACATCTAAACCCTCCATTGTGTTATAAGTATACTACTAGTGCAAGACTAGCTCATTTAACACTTAGAGAAAAATCACAATCTTTCTTGCTCAAGAAAGAGCTCTCGGCTTTGAGGAACCTTTCACACAAAATTTTTGCAAATGTTGTCCATTAGCCACAATACTTAAACCCAAGGTTCCTAAGAGTGTTGTAAGGTTATCTCAATAGAAAGATTTCGGAAAAACGGAGTTTTCACGTTAGTCGCAAGGCGGAAACTAATGGAGTTCTTCAACTTTGAAGTTGGAACTTGAAGATGGGTTCTTCATGGGCCTCTAAGGAGAGCTTGGAGCGGATTGGAACTTAAAGAAAGGAGCTAAGAATTTCTAAGGCGCGACTTTGGATCTTGGAAATTTTAAGGGCTTGGAAAGGTATAAATTTTGTCGTTTTAGTAGTTAAGACTTACTTATTATTGTAGCTATGGATTTTAGCAAGCATGTGTTATATAGTATGAAGTTTGATATGTTTATGGGCTATTGGAACCCTAATCCGAAAACTAGCATGTTTAGCTTTAAGATTGGAATTCAAGTTGATTATTAGTTTAAGTCGCATGTTGAATAAAGAAGGAAATTGTAGTTGTTGAAGTTGTTTATGACTAAATAACATGTTGACCTAAGAACTTGAAATTGGAAAAGGATTGGAAAAGACGTAGTGTTATTGGTTATATGTTGGCCGAAAATGGCTAGTGAAGTATTATACTATTTGGTATGAATTGTGGGGCAGAATTTTACACGTATTGTAAGGCGTGTAATCCCCTTTGTTTGGTTGTTGTTTGGAGCCTTAAATGTGGCGTGTTGGTTATTGTATTCGACCTTGAAAAAGGTGGCAAAGTGAGTAGAAATAAAGGAAGTGCTGCCCGATTTTCCGTAGAATTAGAGACCGTACACTTAGTTTTATTCTACGTTAGAGACTAGAAGTTGATAGTCTTGTTGTGACCATTATAGGTTGACACTTCTACGTACGGCGTATTCGGCTTAGCTTGTGGATTTTAGCCGAAAAGGTATGTGAACTATCTCCTCTTCTAGCATGATTCCTTAAGAGAAAGAAACTACGTCATACTCCTTAAATGATCCATTCCTTGGTTGTATTTGGATTGCCTAAAGTAGAAATTGTTCTATGTACTTCCTTTGTTTGTACTTTGATGTTTAAATTGTAAGTTGTATAATCCATTTTCCTTAGTGAAGTTTGGATTCTTAAAAGTGAAAGTATTTTACTTAAAGTACATGGAGTCTTAAAAAGGAAGTGGTTTCCAAACCTTTTGGCTAGTGCCTTAGTTCCAAAACCTAAAGGTCATTATAATGACTTTAGGGGAGTCAAAGGAGTGATTTACTTAATTGTTTTAAAAGAGGAGAAATGACATGATTTAAGAGAAGTAACTTGTTTTAAAGGAGTGAGTTACTTGAGGTTTAAAAGTAGAAGAAACTTGTTTTCTATATATTAAGAGACTTGAAGTGTTTTGAAAGTTAAGAACTTGATTTGTAAGTATGTGATACTTGGTTTTAATAGTATAAGTCTATTGGTTATAAAAGGAACGGATATGGCTAAAACCATAAAGGGTTATAACGGCTTTATGGGAAGTTGGTTATAACGGCTTTATGGAAGGTTTAGAAAGTTTTCTATTTTGATTAATCGGCATAAGTTGCCTATTTTGAGAAAATTTGAAGTTACTTGTTTTCAAGCTTCGAAATGAGTTTCAAAAAGTATAGTAACTCACTTTGAAGAATAGACACGCCTTGATACTACGGGTGTTAGTATCTTGGGATTTTACATAAAAAGGAGTCTTTTGAAAAGAATGTACGTACGTAGTACTTAGGCCTATTTAATTGAGAATAATTCTATGTGATGCCTTGATTAGTACTTTGGCTTGCTAAATTGAGAATTTGTCTAAGTGTGCCTTGATTAGTACTTTGGCTTGATAAATTGAGAATTTGTCTAAGTGTGCCTTGATTAGTACTTTGGCTTGATAAATTGAGAATTTGTCTAAGAGTGCCTTGATAAGTACTTTGGCTTGTTAAATGAGACTTATTCTATTTGTGCCCTGATAAGTACTTTTGCTTGTTAAATGAGAATTATTCTATTGTGCCCTGATAAGTACTTTGGCTTGTTAAATGAGAATTATTCTATTTGTGCCCTGATAAGTTCTTTGGCTTGTCAAATGAGAATTATTCTATGTGTGCCTTGATAAGTACTTTGGCTTGGTTAATTGAGAATTATTTTCATGTGTGCCTTGATAAGTACTTGGCCTGATTAGTTGAGAATTGCCTATGTGTGCTGGAAATAGCCGGTTGTGTGCTATTGGTATATCAGTCGTTTCGGGGTCATTCCCCGGGTTTGAGGCATTTGGATATTCCGTGGATTTGCTACCCACGATGCGAGGAATACCTCATGCGGGTCCGTAAGGACTTATGTGGGTGAAATAGTCCCATGCGGGCGGGTCCAGCCTATGCGAGGAATACCTCATGCGAGTCCGTAAGGGCTTATGCGGGTGAAATAGTCTCATGCGAGGAATACCTCACGCGGGTCCACGCGGCCTATGCGGGTGAAATAGTCCCAGGAGTAGGATGGCTAAATGATACTGCGGGCGGATGGTCCTGTTTTGATCATGAACTTCCTATTTTATATTGTAAGGATACTACTGTTTACTCTCATTGTTGGTAAGGCACAATGTGTTGTAATTTGATTATCATATATGTCCCCGGATTTGTTTGTGTTACCCTAAGGTCATGCTTTTACGATGTGGGATTCCGGGGCATGGGACCACGTGGTATTTAGGACACAGGTGGGACTTGGTGTTCATGTATCCTTATTGGTGTTAGTACATTATGGACTGCCAGCAGTGAGGAAGGATTCCACGGGCATGATTGATATTATGGGCCTGAGACCCATAGTTATATTTGAGTAGTGACTTGGAGGGCCTGCGTCCCTGACTTGATATGACTGCTTATGTATTGTGTCCTGTAGGTTGGCTATCATACATGTCTCCTGCTTTGTTTAGATCAATTATGATTTCATTCTGATACTTCTGCTCACATACTTGGTGCATTCTTCGTCGACCTCCTCGGCCGCGTTCATGCCGCAGTTTAGGTACGATTTGGTGATCGGCAGTGTAGGACCGCGAGTTTTGGATAGCTCCTCTGCTCGGAGTTTATCATTTTGGTATAGTTCCTTGATGCAGCTTTTGTACGATTATGATACGGCGGGGCCTTGTCCCGTCATATTTCAGTAAAACTCTTAGAGGTCTGTATTCATATGTGGGATTGGACTCATGTGCAGTGTAGTGTCTTTTATTATGTATATTATATGGCAGCCTTGTCGGCTTTGCCTTGCACGTACGTTGATTTTAAAAAAAAATGAATGAGGTGTTATATAATTTCCGCAGTTTACTTAGTTGTTAAGGTAGAAGGGTGCCTGTGTAGGGCACGATCCACGAGCTTGGGTTCGGGGTGTGACAGAGTGGTATCAGAGAAGTCAGTCCTCGGAATGTTTACAAACCGTGTCTAGTAGAGTCTTGATTATCGGTGTGTTGCGCGCCACACCCATAAACAGGAGGCTACAGGACATTTAGGAGTTGGTTTCTATTCTTCTCACTCTAAGATCGTACATAGCCGTGTTAGTAAGATAATTCCTCTCTAACGTATTGTTGTGTTCTGATTATGCCTCTAAGGAGAGGCAATGGCCCGAGAAGGGCAAAGGAGTAGCAGAGCTACTAGTCGACTGAGGAGTTGATAGGGCTTATGCCTGTGTTATCTGGGATGTTGTTCGCAATCATGAGTTCTTCTTCGCGAGTTTTGAGGCCCAGCAGCGAGCCTCCGCTTTCTCAGTTAAGGGAAGACTTTAGGGTCATGAAGGAAGCCATTATGTTATTGACCAAGATAGCAGTGCTACAGTTTCATCAGCAGGAGGTTATTCGGCGATGCAGACAGATGTACGAGGTAGAGGCAACGGAGATCGGCGTAAGAGGCTAGACCGGTTGGTTATCCGGTGAGTTTTGGACGAGCGCCTCCAGGCGAGTGAGATATTCGTCCCAGCCTACCCAGTACATACCCCCACAGCTCACAGGTGGGAGATTGGACCCCACAAGGTATTTAGGAGCCGGTCCAAGCTCCAGGGGTCGAGGTCCTCAGAGGAGCAGAGGGCTTCCTCAGTCGAGGCCACCTATTCCTCAGTGATTCAGATGTGGTAAGCGTCATTTGGGGAAATGTCGTTATTGTTATGGCACGGGTGTTTGTTTTTATTGTGGCCGTCCGGGCCATATTCAGGGGGTATGTCCTTTTAGAAGGAGCACCGGTAAGGTGGCTCAGCCTATGAGGCCGATGGTTGATTCCCTTTCCTCGCGGTGTCGTCCCAGGCGGTGTTGGATGTCAGCCAGTCGTGGTAGAGGTCAGGGTGGAGTTTATAGTTCTGGCGGTCCTTCGAACCGCATAGATGACGTGACTACTGGACAGGATCAGGAGGCAACATCTCATGGGGTTACATGTATATTTCGATTCTTTTGAATCATACGTACATTGTTATATTCATATCTTGCCCTAGCATATATGTTTTCCCTGTGTTGCTAGCAGTTATAAGTGATAGTACCCCAGAGGTGGGGATACCTTGATTTGTAAAGTGAAAAGTTAAGAATGTTGACAAGAATGATAAGTGAACTGAGACTATAGTTGTGTAGAGTTCACAAGTTGTAATTACCCCGTAACAGTGTAAGACCAATAGGGAAGATTGTGCAGTAGAAATACTTTGGCCTATGTGACGAACCTCTAGTGAATGGGAGGATAGGGTGAGAAGTACCTGGAGATAAGAGAGAGATTTATTTCAGACTAGGAATGAGGAGTTAAGTGTGACGATGAGTCGGGTTATGGACTCATTTCGGGTTAGCCGGTAGTATGGAATGGGGTGATGTCAGTTAGAAATGGTCCCGTTATGTGATAGGGTCCCGAGGATGCAAGGCCCAAGTTTAGTTAATCGTTGTACGAGTTTGTGGACGCGTTCCACCGGAACTAGGTCGTAAGGACCGAGAAGAGCCTTAACGGGAATGTAAGTAACAATATGGCCAAGTTTGGATAGTAACTCCAAGGATTGGAGAACAGAAACAAAATTTGAGATTTTGTACGTGTACTAGATGAGTTTGAAAGTACGAGAAAGTATGACAAGTAAGGAAAGAAAGGAACCTCTAAGGATCCCGTATTTTAGAAGACTGTAACCTTCGAGTTTGTGAGAAGGGGTAGCGGACGGAAGGTCCATTGTTATGTTTACGTATGTTAGGTGATGGCCAGGTGTAGCGTCGTTAGTCTTGTGGAGTATTGATTAATAGGCATAGTATAGAGTTTATGCCGGAGTTTGTATAGCTTGGCAACCGACTAAGAACATTCGGGGACGAATGTTTCTAAGGGGGGAAGAATGTTACACCCCGTAAGTCCAGGACATGTATAAGAGAATGTACGTAAGGAAACAAGACTTGGAAATTAGTACGAAAGGAAGAATTGTTTTTCCGACGGAAAATCTTCCGAACGTCGGAAAGGAAAAATGTTCGTTGTTGAGAATTGGATTCTCCAAATGCATTTTTTTGAAGAGTATGGAACTTTTAACCTTATGGAAATTTATTTTTACGGATTTGGTCACGTGGGGCCCAACCGAGGAATTTTACATTTTTGTGGGGCCCACGAGGGTTACGGAATTTTATGGACGAATGAGAGGACGACACGTGGCACTCCTTCCACATGGCTTGGTCGAAATTGTGTAAGGGCAAAATGGTCATTGACCATGGTAGAAGATAAGTCTTCCAAAGCTTGATATTGTTGACAAGTCAACTTGTCCACCTAGGCTTGATCCAAGTGAAACCCATCCTAACCTCACATTTGTGGACATCTAAACCCTCCATTGTGTTATAAGTATACTACTAGTGCAAGACTAGCTCATTTAACACTTAGAGAAAAATCACAATCTTTCTTGCTCAAGAAAGAGCTCTCGGCTTTGAGGAACCTTTCACACAAAAATTTTGCAAATTTTGTCCATTAGCCACAATACTTAAACCCAATGTTCCTAAGAGTGTTGTAAGGTTATCTCAATAGAAAGATTTCGGAAAAACGGAATTTTCACGTTAGTCGCAAGGCGGAAACTAATGGAGTTCTTCAACTTTGAAGTTGGAACTTGAAGATGGGTTCTTCATGGGCCTCTAAGGAGTGCTTGGAGCGGATTGGAACTTAAAGAAAGGAGCTAAGAATTTCTAAGGCGCGACTTTGGATCTTGGAAATTTTAAGGGCTTGGAAAGGTATAAATTTTGTCGTTTTAGTAGTTAAGACTTACTTATTGTTGTAGCTATGGATTTTAGCAAGCATGTGTTATATAGTATGAAGTTTGATATGTTTATGGGCTATTGGAACCCTAATCCGAAAACTAGCATGTTTAGCTTTAAGATTGGAATTCAAGTTGATTATTAGTTTAAGTCGTCGCATGTTGAATAAAGAAGGAAATTGTAGTTGTTGAAGTTGTTTATGACTAAATAACATGTTGACCTAAGAACTTGAAATTGGAAAAGGATTGGAAAAGACGTAGTGTTATTGGTTATATGTTGGCCGAAAATGGCTAGTGAAGTATTATACTATTTGGTATGAATTGTGGGGCGGAATTTTACACGCATTGTAAGGCGTGTAATCCCCTTTGTTTGGTTGTTGTTTGGAGCCTTAAATGTGGCGTATTGGTTATTGTATTCGACCTTGAAAAAGGTGGCAAAGTGAGTAGAAACAAAGGAAGTGCTGCCCGATTTTCCGTAGAATTAGAGACCGTACACTTAGTTTTATTCTACGTTAGAGACTAGAAGTTGATAGTCTTGTTGTGACCATTATAGGTTGACACTTCTACGTACGGCGTATTCGGCTTAGCTTGTGGATTTTAGCCGAAAAGGTATGTGAACTATCTCCTCTTCTAGCATGATTCCTTAAGAGAAAGAAACTACGTCCTACTCCTTAAATGATCCATTCCTTGGTTGTATTTGGATTGCCTAAAGTAGAAATTGTTCTATGTACTTCCTTTGATTGTACTTTGATGTTTAAATTGTAAGTTGTATAATCCATTTTCCTTAGTGAAGTTTGGATTCTTAAAAGTGAAAGTATTTCACTTAAAGTACATGGAGTTTTAAAAAGGAAGTGGTTTCCAAACCTTTTGGCTAGTGCCTTAGTTCCAAAACCTAAAGGTCATTATAATGACTTTAGGGGAGTCAAATGAGTGATTTACTTAATTGTTTTAAAAGAGGAGAAATGACATGATTTAAGAGAAGTAACTTGTTTTAAAGGAGTGAGTTACTTGAGGTTTAAAAGTAGAAGAAACTTGTTTTCTATATATTAAAAGACTTGAAGTGTTTTGAAAGTTAAGAACTTGATTTGTAAGTATGTGATACTTGGTTTTAATAGTATAAGTCTCTTGGTTATAAAAGGAACGGATATGGCTAAAACCATAAAGGGTTATAACGGCTTTATGGGAATTTGGTTATAACGGCTTTATGGAAGGTTTAGAAAGTTGTCTATTTTGATTAATCGGCATAAGTTGCCTATTTTGTGAAAATTTGAAGTTACTTGTTTTCAAGCTTCGAAATGAGTTTCAAAAAGTATAGTAACTCACTTTGAAGAATAGACACGCCTTGATACTACGGGTGTTAGTATCCTGGGATTTTACATAAAAAGGAGTCTTTTGAAAAGAATGTACGTACGTAGTACTTAGGCCTATTTAATTGAGAATAATTCTATGTGATGCCTTGATTAGTACTTTGGCTTGATAAATTGAGAATTTGTCTAAGTGTGCCATGATTAGTACTTTGGCTTGATAAATTGAGAATTTGTCTAAGTGTGCCTTGATTAGTACTTTGGCTTGATAAATTGAGAATTTGTCTAAGAGTGCCTTGATAAGTACTTTGACTTGTTAAATGAGAATTATTCTATTTGTGCCCTGATAAGTACTTTGGCTTGTTAAATGAGAATTATTCTATTTGTGCCCTGATAAGTACTTTGGCTTGTTAAATGAGAATTATTCTATTTGTGCCCTGATAAGTACTTTGGCTTGTTAAATGAGAATTATTCTATTTGTGCCCTGATAAGTACTTTGGCTTGTCAAATGAGAATTATTCTATGTGTGCCTTGATAAGTACTTTGGCTTGGTTAATTGAGAATTATTTCCATGTGTGCCTTGATAAGTACTTGGCCTGATTAGTTGAGAATTTCCTATGTGTGCTGGAAATAGCCGGTTGTGTGCTATTGGTATATCAGTCGTTTCGGGGTCATTCCCCGGGTTTGAGGCATTTGGATGTTCCGTGGATTTGCTACCCACGATGCGAGGAATACCTCATGCGGGTTCGTAAGGACTTATGCAGGTGAAATAGTCCCATGCGGGCGGGTCCAGCCTATGCGAGGAATACCTCATGCGAGTCCGTAAGGGCTTATGCGGGTGAAATAGTCTCATGCGAGGAATACCTCACGCGGGTCCACGCGGCCTATGCGGGTGAAATAGTCCCAGGAGTAGGATGGCTAAATGATACTGCGGGCGGATGGTCCTGTTTTGATCATGAACTTCCTATTTTATATTGTAAGGATACTCATTT
This sequence comes from Przewalskia tangutica, assembly GCA_029844215.1. Classification (NCBI taxonomy): domain Eukaryota; kingdom Viridiplantae; phylum Streptophyta; class Magnoliopsida; order Solanales; family Solanaceae; genus Przewalskia; species Przewalskia tangutica. The sequence goes on along the minus strand of CM056733.1, from coordinate 8,822,357 downwards.
TACTCATTGTTGGTAAGGCACAATGTGTTGTAATTTGATTATCATATATGTCCCCGGATTTGTTTGTGTTACCCTATGGTCATGCTTTTACGATGTGGGATTCCGGGGCATGGGACCACGTGGTATTTAGGACACAGGTGGGACTTGGTGTTCATGTATCCTTATTGGTGTTAGTACATTATGGACTGCCAGCAGTGAGGAAGGATTCCACGGGCATGATTGATATTATGGGCCTGAGACCCATAGTTATATTTGAGTAGTGACTTGGAGGCTGCGTCCACGACTTGATATGACCGCTTATGTATTGTATCGTAGGTTGGCTATCATACATGTCTCTGCTTTGTTTAGCTGTTATGATTTCATTCTGATGCTTATTGTTCACATACTTGGTACATTCTTCGTCTCGACCTCCTTCGGGCTGCGTTCAATCCGCAGTTTAGGTAATGATTTGGTGATCGGCAGTGTAGGACCTGCCAAAGTTTTGGATAGCTCCTGCTCGTGAGTTTATCATTTTGGTACGATTCCTTGATGTGCTTTTATGCGATTATGGGTGCTGGGGCCTTGTCCCGTCATATTTCAGTAAAACTCTTTGAGGTATGTATTCATATGTGGGATTGGACTCATGTGCAGTGTAGTGTCTTTTATTATGTATATTATATGGCAACCTTGTCGGCTTTGCCTTGCACGTACGTTGGTTTTAAAAAAAAATGAATGAGGTGTTATATAATTTCCGCAGTTTACTTAGTTGTTAAGGTAGAAGGGTGCCCAGGTAGGGCACCAGTCACGGGCCCGGGGTTCGGGGCGTGACAATAACTATCAAGGTTGAAGTACTTTGGAGCTTTTTGCTACTTGTCGATAGTCGTCGCGAGGTATGTGAACCTCTTCCTTCTTTTGGCATGTTCTACGTATGAAATATACATGTGGTGTTATTTCATATTACTTCTACTCTTAGAGGTCTGTAGTCATATCTTGTGGGTCAGTTTGTAAAAGAAATGAGGTAACTGCTTTCGGTTATGTATATATATATCAAGGGAGGTAGCCTTATCGGCTATGTTACACCCCGTGTGTACAGGACGTGTTTTAAGAACGTACGTAAGAACTCGCAAGTGTTGAAAATTGAGACTTGTAAAAATTTATCGGAATTATGAAATTGTCGGAAAACATATTATTATGACGAATGGAAGGGTGACACGTGTCACCCCCCTTAGATGATGCCTTGGACGATTTTTGCAAGGGCTAAAGGGTCATTGGACCTTTGTTAGCAAGACAAGTCTTGCAACTTGAAAGCTTGACATGTTTGACTTAGTCAAGGGGACAATTAGTCTTGATATTTGTTAAGACCTCATCCTAGCCAACCATTTGTGCACACCTTGACCCTCCATGTCCCTATATAATACTAGTAGCAAGACAAGAGTTCCACACTTAGCTAAAATTCACAAAAATTGTAGAACAAGAGAGGGAGGCTCACGGGTTGGGCATCCATAAGAGGGAAAAAAAATTGTTTGTTGTCGATAATCTCCCACTTTAAACCAAGGTTCCTAAGTGTATTGTGAGTATATCTCAATAGAAAAATCCGGAAAAGAGAGTTTTCGTATTAGTCGCAAGGTGAAAACCTAATGGCTTTTCTAGGTTTTGGTTGGAAGTTTGAAGGAAAATTGTTGGTATGGTTCTAAGGGTCTCAGTAGCGGATTGAAGTATCTTGGAGAGTCTCTAAGTTGCTAAGGAGCGACTTGGTTGAAGATTGGATTGAGATTCGTTGAGGTATAATCTTGTTCTTTGAAAGTGTTACAAGATTATTTATATTGTTGTTAGCCTTACTTGTTGCTAGCATGAAGTATATGTATTGATGTTTATAAGGATTATGGATTGATTGTAGCCTTGAAAATCCGAAAAGTAATGTAAGCCATGTTAAGTTGGATTACAATTTGGTGTTGATTAGAATCGCCGCATGTTATTAACTTGAAGATTGTAGTAGTTATAATTGGTTGCGACTTGATATCATGTTATACTAACATTTGGATTGAAATGGAAATTGGATAAGAATTGATGTTGTAGTACTTCAAAGTTAGCCGAATTGGCCTAGTAAGTTGTATTAACTTGATATCGTTTGTGGTGAGCCAATTGGGGCTGTTTGGTTATTTCATTTGTATTGGACTACCTTATAGATTGTGGTGAGCCAATTGGGGCTGTTTGGTTATTGTATTCGGCCTTGAAAAGGTGACAAAGTGAGTAGAAACAAAGGAAGTGCTGTCCGATTTTCCGTAGAATTTAGTGACGTAGCACTTAGAATATTCTACGTGTGAAGTAAGAAGGTTAATGGACGTATTGTAACCATTATAGGTTGAAGTACTAAGTATAGCGTATCCTACTTGGAAAGTGGAATAGCTATCAAGGTTGAAGTACTTTGGAGCATTTTGCTACTTGTCGACAATCGTCGCGAGGTATGTGAACCTCTTCCTTCCTTTGGCATGATTCTATGTATGAAATATACTTGTGGTATCATTTCATGTTTCCTTCTACTCTTAGAAGTTAAGAGGTAGTTGTGTGATTTACTCTATGGAGAACTTTTCCTATCTTTTGAGCATGACTAGTTGCGTATGTGATACGGTAGACGTCTGAGACTATGACATTCTTTACTTGTTTTATGTAATGCCAAGTCGGGTGAGTTAGGAGATTAACTCAACTTTGAAAGTATAAAGGATGTCTTAAGTTTTATTAAGGTTAAGGGACTTAAAGAGTTTTAAAGTATGTGATACTTGTTCCGTTTAAATGTATAAGTCCCTTGGATAGGAAATTGTATATGGCTAAGGTATAAAGTGAATATAACGGCTTTATGGGAAGTTAGTTATATTTGCTTTATGGAAAGATAAATGACTTGACTTTAGTAAAAAGGCAACTTGATTTTTACGGCATCAATTGCCTAGGGTTTTATAATAAAAGGAGTCACTTGTTTTCAAATGGTTAAGAGACTAATTGTATTTTTGAAAGTTATGAGAATTGATTTGAAAGTATATAATACTTGGTTTCAAAAAGTAGAGGTCTCTTGGTTATAAAAGGAACGTGTTAGTCTAAACCATAAAGGGTTATAACGGCTTTATGGGAAGTTGGTTATAACGGCTTTATGGAAGATTAAGAGAATGGTTTTCTCTAGTAAAGTAATCAAAGGAATAACTTGTATTAGGTAAGGGCAAATTGGTTTAAAGGTACCAATTGCTTAAGGTTTTTAATAAAGAAGTCACTTGTTTTAGAAGCCGGTAATTGTATTTCTAAAAAGGTATTGTGACTTGTCTTGAAAGGTGGATAGGACTTGATACTACGGTTGTTAGTATCGGGGAAGTTTTATTGGGAAAGGAGTCTTTTGAAAAGAATGTACGTACGTAGTACTTTGGCTTGATTAATTGAGAATTATTCTATGTGTGTCTTGATAAGTACTTTGGCTTGGTTAATTGAGAATTTGCCTATATGTGCTGGTGATAGCCTTTGAGTGCAAGTATTATGTTTTATTACGTTGCCGCGACTCTCGGTTGGAGGGTCGGCTGTCTTGTTGTAAGTTACTGGGACGTACCGACAGTGATGTGGAATTCCACGGGTATGTTTCCGTTATTTGTGATACTTGGGTTAAATTCTCGGATTTTATAATGACATGATTAGTGCCTTAAGTAAACAAAAATGAGAGTGTATATGAACAAGCTAATAAGAAGTTAGGGGATTTCTTAACTTGCTTATGTTATGTATGGTAAGCCGGTGGTGCTTATGTTATGTATGATAAGCCGGTAGGGCTTATGTTATGTATGATGGCCGGTTGAGTTAGGGTAAGAGTATAAATGAGGGGTAAACCCCCAAGACGTTATACCACCTTCTTCAGGGTAAGAGTATAAATGAGGGTAAACCCCAAGACGTTATACCACCTGTTAGTGGATTTGCTACCCATGATGCGAGGAATACCTCACGCGAGTCCTTATGGGCTTATGCGGGTGAAATAGTCCCGTGCGGTAGTCTGACCTATGCGAGGAATACCTCGTGCGGGTCCACAGGATCTACGCGGGTGAAATAGTCGTGAGTAGGGCTCAATGATCTGCGGGCGGGTGGCCCGCTTGATCATGAGCTTCTATGTTTATGCGATATACGCCGTGGGCGGACTTATGTGATTTTATCGCGTCCCAGTTGGTAAACGGTATAGGCGTTCCGCGAAGGGGCGGATTAGGTTATCTGAATCGTAAGTTATATGTTTATGAACTTGATGAGTTTTCTTAAGTATATGCGTAAGAATTTGACTATACTTTTATGGAAAAAAGGAAAAGATGATAAGGTACGATTAAGTTCTCGAGATGGAAATGACACGGTAGGATCTCGTATTTACCCTTTTTACTTGCCTGTCTTTCTTTTGTACCGATATGTTTTGTTTCATGTACCTTATTTTCCGTTCCATATTAAATTTTGTTATCGACCCGCCGAAGCTGCGTCATGCCCGCAGTTTAGGTACGATTGTGGATCCGCGACTTAGGATCCCGCTCGAAAAGTTGAGATGGCTCCAGTGTTCGGAGTTGTCACGTTTATGTATATTCAGTGCAGCGGGGCCTTGTCCCACTTGTTGTAATGTTAAAACTCTTAGAGGTGCAGTAGTCACATATTGTGGGTCGGTTTGTAAAAGAAATGAGGCAACCGCTTGGTTGTATTTATATATGTTCGGGAAGGTAGCCTGTCGGCTAACTTTGTTGTTCTACTTTCCTTGTTTTATTTATAAGTTTCATGTATGTTCGCTGATTTTCTCGATGTTTACGTAAGGGTGCCTGTAGGGCACGATCGCGATCGGTCGGGTCGTGACAAAAGTGGTATCGAGCGATTAGTCTCGGAAAGTGTCTACGCCGTGTCTAGTAGAGTTTTGATTATCGGTGTGTTGTGCACCACATCTATAATCGTGAGGCTGCAGGACATTTAGGATTGGTTTCATTCTTCTCACTCGAGATCGTGCGATAGAAATGTGTTGTTAGGTCGTCCCTCCCTAACATGTTATGTTGTTTCTACTGAGAAAGCGTGATGACCGGGAAAGATGATGTGGATTGCATATCCGTGTTAGTAATGATTATAGTATAGTTGGTATTGTGACATACATCTATACGGAGTTATGTATGCAGGTCGACGCAGCGTGTTGCCTAGAATGATTTTAGATTTCGAGAATTGGTAAAGACCAACTAGATACCGGGAAGGTATGGAATAGTTAATGAATTTTCGCGAGGTTTTGTGTTTTATTTTGAGATAATCGGGAAAGGATGAGGCATGCGATAGGGTAGTGAACCCCAGAAGCCATGTTAAGGAACTTAACGGAATGCAGTTAATAGATTAAGCTGCATAGTAGGCTTAAGAGAATTGTACGGATGAGGTCCGTATAAAGTAAGTAATGGTTATTGAAATCGAGACGACTTGGTTATGGTATTATGAGAAGTTATTGTACCCGTTTACTGGGGGACTGGTAAGGTAGGCTTGGAGCATGGAAATTGCGAGCCTAAGAATATTGATAACTGCCGAGACCTTAGATATATAAGGCTTTCTCTGGCAATAAGATTTCAAGTCAGACCAAGGATAAGAGTTAAGTGCGTTTGAGTCGGGTTGAGGACTATTCGGGTCTCCCCATGGCCTGAAATAGAGTGGGATCAGTTGGTAGTAGTTCCGCTACGTGACGGGGTCACGAGGGCGCAAGGCTCAAGTTTAGTTAATGGTTTTACGGGTTCGTGGACGCGTTCCACCGGAACCAGGTCGTGAAAGCCGGAAATGACCTTATATTGTTTTATAGAGTGACTCCAAAGATTAGAGGCCAGAATCGGTATGGAAGTTATATATGTATACTAGTATGAGTTGGAAGTACGGAAGAAATACGACCAGTAAGAAAGATAGCAACCAAGTGTAAAGGAATAGATCCTGAATCCATAAGAACCTTTCGAGGTAACTACACCCGTGAGTGTTTGGGGTGGTAGCTGAGCGGGAATATGAGATTTTCCCGGTGATGATACAGTCGTCAGACCCTTAGTAGACCGAGTAGAGAGGATTATGACAGGCTTTAAGGTCATTATGAGTATGGACTAGTTGGCTTCATAAGTGCCAAGGTTGACATCTTAGCATAAGTATTGTTATGTGGCCATGTGTGGCATTGTTGGTATGTCGGGGTTGTGAAAAGAAGCTATGTCGCTAATTATAAAGATTGACTCCGAAAGAACATTCGGGGACGAATGTTTCTAAGGGGGGACGAATGTTACACCGTGTATGCAGGGCGTGTTTTAAGAACGCACGTAAGAACTTCAAGTGTTGAAAATTGAGACTTGTAAAAATTTATCGGAATTATGAAATTGTCGGAAAACATATTATTATGACGAATGGGAGGGTGACACGTGTCACCCCCCTTAGATGATGCCTTGGACGATTTTTGCAAGGGCTAAAGGGTCATTGGACCTTTGTTAGCAAGACAAGTCTTGCAACTTGAAAGCTTGACATGTTTGACTTAGTCAAGGGGACAATTAGTCTTGATATTTGTTAAGACCTCATCCTAGCCAACCATTTGTGCACACCTTGACCCTCCATGTCCCTATATAATACTAGTAGCAAGACAAGAGTTCCACACTTAGCTAAAATTCACAAAAAAATTGTAGAACAAGAGAGGGAGGCTCACGGGTTGGGCATCCATAAGAGGGAAAAAAAATTGTTTGTTGTCCAATAATCTCCCCACTTTAAACCAAGGTTCCTAAGTGTATTGTGAGTATATCTCAATAGAAAAATCCCGGAAAAAGAGAGTTTTCGTATTAGTCGCAAGGTGAAAACCTAATGGCTTTTCTAGGTTTTGGTTGGAAGTTTGAAGGAAAATTGTTGGTATGGTTCTAAGGGTCTCAAGTAGCGGATTGAAGTATCTTGGAGAGTCTCTAAGTTGCTAAGGAACGACTTCGGATTTGAAGATTGGATTGAGATTCGTTGAGGTATAATCTTGTTCTTTGAAAGTGTTACAAGATTATTTATATTGTTGTTAGCCTTACTTGTTGCTAGCATGAAGTATATGTATTGAAGTTTATAAGGATTATGGATTGATTGTAGCCTTGAAAATCCGAAAAGTAATGTAAGCCATGTTAAGTTGGATTACAATTTGGTCGTTGATTAGAATCGTCGCATGTTATTAACTTGAAGATTGTAGTAGTTATAATTGGTTGCGACTTGATATCATGTTATACTAACATTTGGATTGAAATGGAAATTGGATAAGAATTGATGTTGTAGTACTTCAAAGTTAGCCGAATTGGCCTAGTAAGTTGTATTATATTGATATCGTTTGTGGTGAGCCAATTGGGGTTGTTTGGTTATTTCATTTGTATTGGACTACCTTATAGATTGTGGTGAGCCAATTGGGGCTGTTTGGTTATTGTATTCGGCCTTGAAAAAGGTGGCAAAGTAAGTAAAAACAAAGGAAGTGCTGTCCGATTTTCCGTAGAATTTAGTGACGTAGCACTTAGAATATTCTACGTGTGAAGTAAGAAGGTTAATGGACGTATTGTAACCATTATAGGTTGAAGTACTAAGTATAGCGTATCCTACTTGGAAAGTGGAATAGCTATCAAGGTTGAAGTACTTTGGAGCATTTTGCTACTTGTCGACAATCGTCGCGAGGTATGTGAACCTCTTCCTTCCTTTGGCATGATTCTATGTATGAAATATACTTGTGGTATCATTTCATGTTTCCTTCTACTCTTAGAAGTTAAGAGGTAGTTGTGTGATTTACTCTATGGAGAACTTTTCCTATCTTTTGAGCATGACTAGTTGCATTATGTAGTGCGGTGAGCGTCTGAGACTATGACATTCTTTACTTGTTTTATGTAATGCCAAGTCGGGTGAGTTAGGAGATTAACTCGCTTCTTTGAAAGTATAAAGGATGTCTTAAGTTTTATTAAGGTTAAGGGACTTAAAGAGTTTTAAAGTATGTGATACTTGTTCCGTTTAAATGTATAAGTCCCTTGGATAGGAAATTGTATATGGCTAAGGTATAAAGTGAATATAACGGCTTTATGGGAAGTTAGTTATATTTGCTTTATGGAAAGATAAATGACTTGACTTTAGTAAAAAGGCAACTTGATTTTTACGGCATCAATTGCCTAGGGTTTTATAATAAAAGGAGTCACTTGTTTTCAAATGGTTAAGAGACTAATTGTATTTTTGAAAGTTATGTGAATTGATTTGAAAGTATATAATACTTGGTTTCAAAAAGTAGAGTCTCTTGGTTATAAAAGGAACGTTTTTGTATAAACCATAATGGGTTATAAGGGATTTTTGGTATGTTGGTTATAACGGATTTTTGGAAGATTAAGAGAATGGTTTTCTTTAGTAAAGTAATCAAAGGAATAACTTGTATTAGGTAAGGGCAAATTGGTTTAAAGGTACCAATTGCTTAAGGTTTTTAATAAAGAAGTCACTTGTTTTAGAAGCCGGTAATTGTATTTCTAAAAAGGTATTGTGACTTGTCTTGAAAGGTGGATAGGACTTGATACTACAATTTGTTAGTATCGGGAAGTTTTATTGGGAAAGGAGTCTTTGAAAAGAATGTCGCACGTAGTACTTTGGCTTGATTAATTGAGAATTATTCTATGTGTGCCTTGATAAGTACTTTGGCTTGGTTAATTGAGAATTTGCCTATATGTGCTGGTGATAGCCTTTGAGTGCAAGTATTATGTTTTATTACGTTGCCGCGACTCTCGGTTGGAGGGCCGGCTGTCTTGTTGTAAGTTACTGGGACGTACCGACAGTGATGTGGAATTCCACGGGTATGTTTCCGTTATTTGTGATACTTGGGTTAAATTCCCGGATTTTATAATGACATGATTAGTGCCTTAAGTAAACAAAAATGAGAGTGTATATGAACAAGCTAATAAGAAGTTAGGGGATTTCTTAACTTGCTTATGTTATGTATGGTAAGCCGGTGGTGCTTATGTTATGTATGATAAGCCGGTAGGGCTTATGTTATGTATGATGGCCGGTTGAGTTAGGGTAAGAGTATAAATGAGGGTAAACCCCAAGACGTTATACCACCTTCTTCAGGTAAGAGTATAAATGAGGGTAAACCCAAGACGTTATACCACATTAGTGGATTTTCTACCCATGACGCGAGGAATACCTCATGCGAGTCCTTATGGGCTTACGCGGGTGAAATAGTCCCACGCGGGCGGTACGACCTATGCGAGGAATACCTCATGCGGGTCGCGGGATCTATGCGGGTGAAATAGTCCCGAGTAGGCGCTTAACGATCTGCGGGCGGGTGGCCCCGCTGATCATGAGCTTCACATGTTTACGAGATACCTTCGTGGCAGACTTATGTGATTTTATCGCGTCCCAGTTGGCCGACAGTATAGGCGTTCCCCCACAAAGGGACGGATTAGGTTATGCAAGATACGTAAGTTATATGTTTATGAACTTGATGAGTTTTCTTAAGTATGTACGTAAGAATTTGACTATACTTTTATGGAAAAAAGGGGAAAAGATGATAAGGTACGATTAAGTTCTCGAGATGGAAATGACACGGTAGGATCTGGTATTTACCCTTTTTTACTTGCCCCCTGTCTTTCTTTTGTACCGATATGTTTTGTTTACTGTACCTTATTTTCCGTTCCATATTCGGTACCTGTTGTACTGACCCCCTTCGGGGGGCTGCGTTCATGCCCGCAGGTTTAGGTACACAGTTGTGGATCCGCGAGCTTAGGATCCCGGTTCAGAAAGTTGAGATGGCTCCAGTGTTCCGGAGTTGTCACGTTTATGTATATTCAGGGGTACGGCGGGGCCTTGTCCCGCCACTGTTGTAATGTTAAAACTCTTAGAGGTCTGTAGTCACATATTGTGGGTCAGTTTGTAAAAGAAATGAGGCAACTGCTTCGGTTGTATTTATATATGTTCAGGAAGGTAGCCCTATCGGCTAACCTGTTGTTCTACTTTCCTTGTTTTATTTATAAGTTTCATGTATGTTCCGCTGATTTTCTCTGATGTTTACCTGTAAGGGTGCCCAGGTAGGGCACCAGTCGCGGTGCCGGGGTCGGGTCGTGACAGGCTAACCTGTTGGTTATTCCTAATTGATTTTTTTTATTATTTATTAAGAGTTGTATGTATGTTCCGCTGATTTACTCTGATGTATACATGTAAGGGTGCCCAGGTAGGGCACCAGTCGCGGGCCCGGGGTCGGGTCGTGACAAAAGTGGTATCAAAGCAGTTAGTCCTCGGAAAGTGTCTACAGATCGTGTCTAGTAGAGTCTTGGTTATCGGTGTGTTGTGCACCACATCTATAACCAGGAGGCTGCAGGACATTTAGGATTGGTTTCCATTTTTCTCTTTCTGAGATCGTGCAGTAGAGCTGTCATATTAGGTTGAATCCTCTCTGACCTATTCTTATGTATCAGTTATGCCTCCACGGAAGGCGACCAGGGCCCAGTAGGGCAAAGCGGCGGCGAGGCGCTAGTGGTACCTGAGAGGGTTACCAGGACTCAGCGCAGATTATGGCCGAGGTTGTGGGCGTCGGCCGAATTCCACGCGGCAGATAGAGGCGAGGCGGCCGCAGCTCAGAGGTTCCGACACTGAGCCTCATGTTCGCGGCCATGGCGAGTTTAGAGATTATTAAGAGCAGATCAGGTTATTAACAAGCATAGTGGTAGGGGCGGTAGCGAGAGCGGTAGCTAACCCAGAGCCATGTGATTGAGGATTCGGGATTTTCTAGGTTGTAGTCCACCCGAGTTCTATGGTTCGAGATTCGAGAAAGATCCCCAGGAGTTCATTCGGCAGATACAGCGGACTATGCAGGTACTTAGGACCTCGGAGACCGAGTCAGTGGTGCTAGCTTCTTACCGGTTATGCGATATTGCGTTGAACTGGTTTGAGTCATGGGAACTGTCGAGGGGTGTGGGTGCTCTTCTAGCTGTTTGGGATGAGTTCACATAGGCCTTTCTTGAACAGTTTTTGCCTCCTGAGATGAGGAGAGCCCGTGTTGATAGGTTCTTGACGTTGAGACAGAATGGAAGGTCCATCAGAGAGTATAACCTGGAGTTTGACTCATTGACAAGGTATGCTCTCACTATTGTGGCTGACATGGCTGATAGAGTTCATCACTATATGATGGGGCTAGATCGTTACATGGTTACTGCATGCCTGGGAGTGGCCCTTCAGCCAGGTATGGATATTGCCAGGATGCAGGCATATGCACAGGGGATTGAGGACAGGGAGAGAGAGGACCAGCCAGACCAAGGCCAACCCAAGAGGGCCAGGACGGCAGTGTTTCAGGGTAATTTTCGAGGTGGACAACCTCAGCAGCAGGCTAGGCCTACATTTCAACCAGCACCGAGTGCTCCTCCACAATTTTCCGGTAGGGCGTTTTACAACCCCGGGAATACAAGGGTCAGTCAGAGCTCTAGAGCTTCAATGTCTCAGGGAGATGGGGGTCCCAGTCAGTCGAGGCCACCTTTGCCTCAATGAACCCAGCGTGGTAGGTTCCATTCTGGGGTGTGTCGCTCCGGTACGAGTGTTTGTTTTTCTTGTGGTCGTCCATGCCATAGGATAAGAGAGTGTCCTCATTTAGGTGGCTCTGGTGGGATAGCACAGTCTACTGGATCAGTTGCAGGTTCTTTTTCTTCAATAGCTAGGCAGGATGTTTATGCACGGTCAGGCCGTGGCAGAGGTCGTGGTGGAAGTTCCCAGTTTTAGCGGTCCTTTGAACCGCCTATATGATTTCAGGTATATCTTTGACCCTTTAGAGACTTGTATGCATGATAAGGTTGTTGTATATTTAAGTGGCATGAACGGATAATTTAGAGATTATGTACGTATTCTAGAATAAGTTTGGAAGTACGAAAAAAATAATCTTTTTAGGCCATGAATGGGAGTAAGTAGTGATGGTGCACACTTTGGATTTGTTTCCTCATTTGGCATATGATGGATGGATATGCATGTGCGATGTACATATGTGGCATAATTAGATTTCATTAAGTGTAGTTTTATGAGACTATGCCCAGAAATATTAGATTGAGCTCCGAAAGAACATTCGGGGGCGTATCTTTCTAAGGAGGGAAGAATGTTACACCCCGTAATTTCAGGACAAGTATATAGGAACGTACGTAATAGAAAACGGGACTTTAAGATTCGAGACTTGTAGAATTTATCGGAATTTTGGAAATGTCGGGAAACGAAATATTGTGACGAATGGGAGGGCGAAACGTGTCACCCCCTACATAGGCTTGGTCGAATATTGACCAAGATTAAGTGGTCTTGTGACCAAGGTTAAGTAGTCTAATATGGATTAACAACGCTTGAGAAAATTGACCAAGTTAACTAGTCAGGTTGACCCCTTGATATTTTAATTTCTTCATCCAAGACCACACAAGTGTTTTAATCTAGACCCTTCATTTTATTATATATACACCCACATAGCAAGACAAGTCTCCACACTTAGAAAAAATTAGAGAAACTTTGAGCAAGACTAGAGGAGCTCTCGGCTTTGTCATCTACCTCACACAATTTTTTTTCGTTTGTTGTTATTAATTCACAATACTTAAACCCAAGGTTTCTAGGAGTATTACAAGGATATCTCAATAGAAAGATCCCGGAAAAACTACGTTTTTACGTTAGTCGCAAAGTGAAAACCTAAGGTGTTCTTCAACTTTGAAGTTGGAAATAGAAGAGGAGTTCTTCACAAGCTTCTAAGGGTTGAAAATAGCGGATTGGAACGTCAAGAAGAGGAGTTAAAGTTGCTAAGGATCGACTTTAGGTTTTGGATTGTATTGGGCTTAAAGAGGTAATAATCTCCGTCTTGCTATTGTAATTCAAGATTTCATGTTGTAGTAGTTGATAGATGAGCATGCGAAATATATTATGAAGATTGATAAGTGTTATGGAATATTTGGAAGAAATCTGAAAGTTGCATGATTAGCCTTAAGATTGTAATTCAATTTAGTTATTAGTTTTAGTCGTCGCATGTTGTATAAGAAAGGGATTATAGTTGTTAAAGTTCTTTGCGACTATATAACATGTTAGAACGACAATATGGATTGAAAAGAAGTGGAAAGGATTATATGTGGTTGTACTTTGTAGCCGAGAAGGATATTTAATATTGGACTATTTTATATAAATTGTGGGACAGAATTTTACACATCTTATAAGGCGTGTAATCCCCTTTGGATAGATGAATTGTTGAGCCTTAAATGTGGCATGTTTGGTTGTTAAATCCGGGCCTTGAAAAAGGTGGAAAAGTACGTAGAAACAAAGTAAGTGTTGCCCAATTTTTTGTAGAATATGATACTTAGCACTTAGCATTATTTCACGTTAATAAGATAGGAGTTGATAGACATGTTATGGTTATTATAGGTTGAAGTACTACGTATAGCGTATTCTACTTGAAGGATGAAATAGCTATCAAGGTTGAAGTACTTTGGAGAATTTTGCTACTTGTCGATAGTCGTCACGAGGTAGGTGAACCTCTTCCTTCTTTTGGCATGTTCTACGTATGAAATATACATGTGGTGTTATTTCAAGATTCCTTCTACTCTTAGAGGTCTGTAGTCATATCTTGTGGGTCTGTTTGTAAAAGAAAGGAGGTAACTGCTTTCGGTTATGTATTTATATATCAGGGAGGTAGCCTTATCGGCTAACATGTTGGTTATTCCTTATTGATTTTTTTATTATTTATTAAGAGTTGTATGTATGTTCCGTTGATTTTCTCTGATGTATAACTTTAAGGGTGCCAGGTAGGGCATTAGTCGCGGGCCCGGGGTCGGGTCGTGACAAAAGTGGTATCAGAGCAGTTAGTCCTCGGAAAGTGTCTACAAACCGTGTCTATTAGAGTCTTGGTTATCGGTGTGTTGTGCACCACATCTATAACCAGGAGGCTGCAGGACATTTAGGATTGGTTTCCATTTTTCTCTTTCTGAGATCGTGCAGTAGAGCTGTCATATTAGGTTGAATCCTCTCTGACTTATTCTTATGTATCAGTTATGCCTCCATGGAAGGCGACCAGGGCCCAGAAGGGCAAGGCAGCAGCAGGAGCTGCTAGTGGTACACAGAGGGTTACCAGGACTCAGGCGCAGATTATGGCTGAGGTTGTGGGCCGGTCGGCGAATTCAGCCACGCCGGCAGTATTAGAGGAGCCGAGGGCAGCCGCAGCTCCAGAGGTTCCGACACCTGAGCCTCCAGTTCCGCAGCCAGGGGCAGAGTTTATAGATTATTGAGAGCAGATCAGGTTATTTACTAGCGTAGTGGTAGGACAGCGCCAAGCGAGGAAGCGGGTAGCTAACCCAGTGAGCCGGTTTGAGGATTCAGGATTTTCTGGGTTGTAGTCCACCCGAGTTCTATGGTTCGAGATCCGAGGAAGATCCCCAGGAGTTCATTCGGTAGATACAGCGGGCTATGCAGGTACTTAGGACCTCGGAGACCGAGTCGGTGGTGCTAGATTCTTACCGGTTACGCGATATTGCGTTGAACTGGTTTGAGTCATGGGTACTGTCGAGGGGTGAGGGTGCTCTTCCAGCTGTTTGGGATGAGTTCACAGAGTCCTTTCTTAATCACTTTTTGCCTCCTGAGATGAGGAGAGCCCGTGTTGATAGGTTTTTGACGTTGCGACATAATGGAAGGTCCATCAGAGAGTATAACCTGGAGTTTGACTCATTGGCAAGGTATGCTCTCACTATTGTGGCTGACATGGCTGATAGAGTTCATCGCTATGTGATGGGGCTAGACCGTTACATTGTTACTGCATGCCTGGGAATGACCCTTCATCCAGGTATGGATATTGTCAGGATGCAGGCATATGCACAGGGGATTGAGGACAGGGAGAGAGAGGACCAGCCAAACCAAGGCTAGCCCAAGAGGGCCAGGACGACAGGGTTTCAGGATAATTTTCGAGGCGGACATCCTCAGCAGCAGGCTAGGCCTACATTTCAACCAGCACCGAGTGCTCCTCCACAATTTTCCGGCGGGGGTTTTTTCAACCCCGGGAATAGAGGGGCCGGTCAGAGCTTTAGAGCTTCAGTGTTTCAGAGAGATGGGTGTCCCAGTCAGTCGAGGCCACATTTGCCTCAATGCGCCTAGTGTGGTAGGTTCCATTCTGGGGTGTGTCGCTCCTGTACGGGTGTTTGTTTTTCTTGTGGTCGTCCAGGCCATAGGATAAGAGAGTGTCCTCATTGAGGTGGCACTGGTGGGATAGCACAGTCTACTGGATCAGTTGCAGGTTCTTTTCCTTCAATAGCTAGACAGGATGTTCATGCACCGGCAGGCCGTGGCAGAGGTTGTGGTGGAAGTTCCCAGTTTTAGTGGTCCTTTGAACCGCCTATATGATTTCAGGTATATCTTTGACCCTTTAGAGACTTGTATGTATGATAAGGTTGTTGTATGTTTAAGTGGCATGAACGGATAATATTGAGATTATGTACGTATGCTAGAATAAGTTTGAAAGTAAGAAAAAAAAAATCCTTTTAGGCCATGAATGGGAGTAAGTAGTGATGGTGCACACTTTGGATTTGTTTCCTCGTTTGGAATATGATGGATGGATATGCATGTGGATGTATTAGGGCCATATGTGGCATAATTAGATTTCATTAAGTGTAGTTTTATGGGACTATGCCGAGAAATGTTAGATTGAGCTCCGAAAGAACATTCGGGGACAAATGTTTCTAAGGGGGAAGAATGTTACACCCCGTAATTTCTGGACATGTATATAGGAACGTACGTAAGAAAAAATGGGACTTTATGATTCGAGACTTGTAGAATTTATCGGAATTTTGGAAATGTCGGGAAATGAAATATTGTGACGAATGGGAGGGCTACACGTGTCGAGAAACTTTGAGCAAGACTCGAGGAGCTCTCGGCTTTGTCTCCCTCACACAAATTTTTTTCGTTTGTTGTTCTTAATTCACAATACTTAAACCCAAGGTTTCTAGGAGTATTACAAGGATATCTCAATAGAAATATTCCGGAAAAACTACGTTTTTACGTTAGTCGCAAGGTGAAAACCTAAGGTGTTCTTCAACTTTGAAGTTGGAAATAGAAGTGGAGTTTTTCACAAGCTTCTAAGGGTTGCAAATAACGGATTGGAACGTCAAGAAGAGGAGTTAAAGTTGCTAAGGATCGACTTTAGGTTTTGGATTGTATTGGGCTTAAAGAGGTAATAATCTCTGTCTTGCTATTGTAATTCAAGATTTCATGTTGTAGTAGTTGATAGATGAGCATGTGAAATATATTATCAAGATTGATAAGTGTTATGGAATATTTGGAAGAATTCCGAAAGTTGCATGATTAGCCTTAAGATTGTAATTCAATTTAGTTATTAGTTTTAGTCGTCGCATGTTGTATAAGAAAGGGATTATAGTTGTTAAAGTTGTTTGCGACTATATAACATGTTAGAACGACAATATGGATTGAAAGGAAGTTGGAAAGGATTATATGTGGTTGTACTTTGTAGCCGAGAAGGATATTTAATATTAGACTGTTTTATATAAATTGTGGGGTAGAATTTTATACATCTTGTAAGGCGTGTAATCCCCTTTGGATAGCTGAATTGTTGAGCCTTAAATATGGCATGTTTGGTTGTTAAATTTGGGCCTTGAAAAAGGTGGAAAAGTACGTAGAAACAAAGGAAGTGCCGCCCAAATTTCTGTAGAATAAGAGACTTAGCACTTAGTATTATTCCACGTTAATAAGCTAGGAGTTGATAGACATGTTATGGTTATTATAGGTTGAAGTACTACGTATAGCGTATTCTACTTGAAGGATGGAATAGCTATCAAGGTTGAAGTACTTTCGAGCATTTTGCTACTTGTCGATAGTCATCGCGAGGTATGTGAACCTCTTCCTTCTTTTGGCATGTTCTCCGTATGAAATATACATGTGGTGTTATTTCATGATTCCTTCTACTCTTAGAGGTCTGTAGTCATATCTTGTGGGTCAGTTTGTAAAATAAATGAGGTAACTGCTTTCGGTTATGTATTTATATATCCAGGGAGGTAGCCTTATCGGCTAACCTGTTGGTTATTTCTTATTGATTTTTTTAATTATTTATTAAGAGTTGTATATAAGTTCCGCTGATTTTCTCTGATGTATACCTGTAAGGGTGCCCAGGTAGGGCACCAGTCGCGGGGTCGGATGGTGACAAAAACAATGTCAATTTTCATTCAATTTCTTTTTAATCCAAGTTGTTATTCCAACATGTTATATACATAATAACAATTACAACAACTATAAAACCTTTCTTTCTTAACATGCGACGATTGTAACTATCGACCAAATTGATTACAACATAAATGGCTAACATGCCCAATTTCGGTTTTCAACATGCCGACATGATCCAAATCTTTTCAAACTTCAATATATATACCATATGATCACTTGTCAACTACTATAACATGTAATCTTTTATCACATTAAGAATATGAAGATTTTACCTCAAAAAGCCCTAATAATGTCCAAGCGTAAAAGTCGATCCTTAGCAACTTTTAGCTCCTCTTCTTACATTCCAATCCGCTCCAAGCATTCCTTAGAAGATCATGACCAACTTCTCTTTAATTTCCAACTTCAAAGTTGAAGAACACCTTAGGTTCTCATCTTGCGACTAACATGAAAACGTAGTTTTTCCGGTATCTTTCTATTGAGATACCCTTAGAATACCTTTAGGAACCTTGGATTTGAATATTGGGAATTATGGAGCAAGATTGCAAAAAAATTCTCCCTTTTTCCTCCTATTGCCGAGAGCTTCTCATAAGAACAACAAGTTCTTGATTTAATTTCTAAGTGTAGAATTGTCTTGCACTAGTAATGGATATATACTACAACCAAGGTCCTAGATTAAAACACTTGGGTGGATGAGATGTGGTCAACAAAGTCAAGCCAAATGGCTTCTTGACTTGTCCATTTTTCCACCCCACATGGGCCCATGGAGGGTGACACGTGTCGCCCTCCGGTTGGTCTAAAATATTTCATCTCCCAAAATTCTGATAAATTCTATAATTCTCAAATATGAAATTCGGGAACTAAATTCTCATTAACGAACCTTTTCCTTCCCGAGGTTCGGAAAACTTTTCCTTAAGAATAACAAATCTTTCCTTCGTTCAAATTTATAAGTCTTGTGCTCTCACGTCTATTCTCGTAAACACATGTCCTGGAACTAAGGGGTGTAACATTCTTGCCCCCTTAGAAACATTCGTCCCCGAATGTTCTTTCGGAGTCCAATCTAATTAGAAAGCGACATAGTCTCCTTTTACTACACCCTTCATACAAAATATGTCACCCATGGCCACATAACAATACTTATACTAAAATGTCAACCTGAACTCCAAGTGTCGACGTCGGTTATCTACATAAAACTTCTGCTGACTCTGAGCTTACTAATAATCTTTCTTGGATAAGCTTCGCCTTATCCACAGCCCGCTGAATCAAGTATGGGCTAATTATGTTACGCCCCGTAATTCCAGGACATATTTATAAGAACGTACGTAAGAACTCAAAAACGTTAAGATTTGAGACTAGTAAAAATTTATAGGAATTATGGAAATGTCGGAAAACGAAATATTGCGACGAATGGGAGGGTGACACGTTTCACCCCCCTTGGTTGGTATTGGTCGAATTAGACCATGGATAGAAAGGTCATTTGACCAAAGTAAATATGACCAAGTCTTGCAAGCTAAAAACTTGAGTTTATTGACTAAGTCAAAGAGCCCACTTGACTTGATATTTAAATCCCATGCATCCAAGCCACCCAATTGTTCTAATCTTGACCCTCCATATTGTTATATAACCACACTAGTAGCAAGACAAGCTTCTCACACTTAAAAAAATTTAGAGAAAATTCTTGTCCATGTCTAAGAGCTTTCGGGTTTGATATCCCTCCAACAAGAATTTTTTTTGTTTGTGGTTCAATAATCCCAATACTTTAAACCAAGGTTCCTAAGGGTATTGTAAGAGTATCTCAATAGAAAGATCCCGGAAAAGTGTCGTTTTTGCATTAGTCGCAAGGTGAAAACCTAAGTCGTTTTCATAGGTTTGGATTGGAAATTGAAGGAAAGTTGTTTGTGAACTTCTAAGGGCTTCAAGTATAGGATTAGAGTGTCAAGGAAAGGCGCTAAGTTGCTAAGGAACGACTTCGGATCTTGGAGTTTGATTAAGGCTCGTCAAGGTAACAATCTTGTTCTCTTAGTGTTATAAGATTACATATTGTTGTAGTTATTCATTTTAACAAGAATGAGGTATATGTATTGGAAATTATAAGTATTATGGATATTGGAAGCCTAAATCTGAAATGACCTTGTTGGCCATTTGAAATTGAAATACAATTTGGTCGATAGTTAGAATCGTCGCATGTTATCTAATTGAAGATTGTAGTAGTTATAATCGATTGCGGCTATATAACATGTTAGACTAAACAACTTGGATTGAAAAAGAATTGGAAAAGACCTTGTGTTGATTGTACCTCAATTGCCGAGAATGACATTGTCTTTTGGACTAGTTTAATATCAATTGTGGGGCAGAATTTTACACGTCCTGTAAGTCGTGTAATCCCCTTTTGTTAGCTACATTGTTGAGCCTTAAATGTGGCATGTTTGGTTATTGAATTCGGGCCTTGAAAAAAGTGGAAAAGTATGTAGAAACAAAGGAAGTGTTGTCCGATTTTCCATAGAATTTGGTGACTTTACACTTAGAATATTCTACGTTTGAAGCTAGAGGTTAATAGACATATTATGGTCATTATAGGTTGACATACTATGTATGGCATTGTTATACCCCGTATTTCCAGAGTATGTACGTGAGGACGTATGTAGAAAAGTTTGAGCCTTAAAGTAGGCAAAGTGGCGAATTTGGGCACAAGTACCGAAAAGAATCATTTTTCGACGAAACGTTTTACTAGACCTGCGAAGGGAAAATTCCGGCTATGACATTTATAATTTTTGCGGATTTTTCCGAGAGATGAAACATTTTGGACCAACGGGAGGGTGACATGTGTCACCCTCACATTGGAAGGAAGTGGGGCGGCAATGGACGAAATGGGTGACTTTAGTTGGTAGGATTTTTTTGTGCAAGTTGGTGTGGTAGATGGATAAGGTGCACATGGCTTAATCATAACCCTACACTTGCATGACACTTGGATGGATCTTGGCCATTGGTTGGCCATTGCTTGACCTATAAATACCCCCCCCTTAGTGATGAACTTCTTCATCCAAAAATTGTTCCAAGTCTTGAAATCCTCTCCCCCCCTTCTTGTGGTTCTCGTCCCACCCTTGGCCGAAACCCCCCCCCCCCCCCCCCCTCTTTTGAGAAGCCTTGGCCGAGAGCACCACCCCCCCCTAGCCTAGTTGTTTTCGTATAATACCCCCCTTTGTGGTATAAAAATACTCTCCAAGTATTGTTATAATGCCCAAATACCTTAGCCCATATACCTTGTAGTACTTTCCAAAGTTACCTCTATACGTAGAGCCCGGAAATACTATTATACTTTCCTTTAGCCACTAAACGAAACCCTAAGGAAAACCTTCATAGTCGGTTGAAGTGTTATGTAGAAGTTGCGTAGAACTTCTAAGTGTTGTTTGGAGCGAATTGGAGCACTCGGAGTAGGTGCTAAACGTTGCTCAGGATCGACATTAACCTTGGATAATTTTTGGGCTCATCGAGGTAAATACTACTGTCCTTCTATTGTAATTGGGAATTACATACTGTAGTTGTATAGAAATGAATATAAGATTCATAGAAGAGAATTGAACTGTAATAGAAGGATATTACAGAATAGACTTGAACTGAAATCACGTCAGAAGAATATTAAAGAAGTAGATTAAACTGTACTTACATAGGACTGTATTTACAGTAGACTGATAACCTTTATTGGTTGAATGTTCTGCGAGTAGCATGTGCTACTTGGAAGGTGGTCAAGGCTAGCCGGGTTATAGCCGTGAGCGTTTTGCTTATAGTCGATAATCGTCGCGGTATGTGATTCTTCCTATACTCTTGAGCATGACGTATTTAAAAGTATATATATATAGTACGGTAGACGTCGTGTGGCAATGTCTTTTGACTTAAGCTGAATAATAAAGAATGGAAGTATTTTACAAGAATATATATATAATGCGGTAGGCGTGCGGGTGTTAACAGAACGTAGTTGTACGGCAATGTCTTTTGACTTAAGCCTGAATAATAAGAATCTTGAAGTATTTCAAAGGATTAAGAAACCTTTCTGAAAGAAGAGTAATACTTGGTTTTGAGAACATAAGAGTTATACTAGCTTTATGGGAAGTTAGGTATAACGTCTTAAGAGTGATAAAGAGAATGGTTTACTGATTTTTTTTAGAAGTTAAGAGACTTAATCTTAAAAGATAAGAGACTTGACTTAATATGGATGTTTGTGTGAAACCTCATTCGTGAGTAATGAGTACTTGGTTTTAAAAAGGGAATAACGTTTTACTGATTTCGGAAATCAGAATGAGTATCGACAAACCACTGCAGCGTTAATAAAGGAAAATGTATTGAATAATAAAGTATTATTAAAACCAGTAGAAACCTCCATCTGCATAGAAGCTAAGATGAGACAAAATGATATTACATTTCCTAGATCATGGCTGCTTAATAAGATTGATTATGAACAAGAATAACCTACACTCATATAAGGCATATGTTTCTCAGATTGTTTAAAAGAGAATTATATTCTTAAATGATTAAGACTATGAACTATGAAACTTTTCTAAAATAAAGAGACCTGAGTAATTGAAATTAGGCAAACTGGAACTTTAGGGGAAAGAATGTTGTTGAAAAGGGAAAGTGTTTTGGTTTACCTAAAAATGTGAGTCACTCTATTTTTATACTACGGGTATCGGGTGACCTTTATAAAAGGAATGGATCTCTTTAAAAGGAATTTAACGTACGTAGTACTTTAGGGTTAAAACTAGGACTGTGATATAAAATGGAAGTACCTTGAGTTCTGTATAACTTGCCTATGCTTGTTGCTGTGTAACTCGCCTATGATTGTTGTGATAGCATTTGTAGTGCAAGAATTGTGTTTCTATACTACGCGTCTCGATGGAGGGCGGTTGACTTGTTGAGAGCTTACTTGGGCGTCTGGCGGTGTGGAAGATTCCACGGGTATGCTTCCATTATTATTGTTACATGGGCATGTATGCACCGATGCAGAATTCCGGGGGCATGTGGCCATGCGGCAGGGTTGATTACCCGATATATTGTTGTTGATGTTACATGGACATGTCTGCACGTCACCGAGTCAGGGGCATGTGGCGTCTGGCGAGGTTGATTACGATATATTGTTGTTGATGTTACATGGACATGTACGCACCGTCAGAATTCCGGGGCATGTGGCCATGCGGCGAGTTGACCACCCGATATATTGTTGTTGATGTTACATGGACATGCTGCGCGTCACGAAATTCGGGGCATGTGGCGTGCGGCATTGTTATTATGTGCATCATGGACATATACGCACCGTCTGCACTCCGGGGCATGCGGCCATGATCTGAACATGATTGATGTTGTGGGCGTGAGACCCATAGTTATATATCGAGTGATGACTTTGAGGCGTGAGTCACGACTTGGCTTTTATGTTGCGATGTATTTTGGTTATCATACATGTCTCACCTTTATATATTTGTTATGATTTAAGCGCAGTATTTTGATTTCACATACTTGGTACTGTTATCGACCTCCTTGGGCTGCGTTCATGTCGCGGTAGGAGTACACGGTAGTTGATCCTCGCCATAGGATCACGATTCAGCGTATTGGAAGCTCGTTTCTCGGAGGCTTATTCTTCGGTATGTGTTCCCGAGTTGTAGGTTCTTATACATTCGTGGTATGGCGGGGCCTGTCCGTCATGGTTGTTGTAAATCTTAAGTGCATGTAATCTTGTTGTGGGCAAGGTTGTAAAAGGATTAAACTATTCGGGTTTTATGTATTTATATCTGAGGCAAGCTTATTTTGGTTGCTTTATTTTTATATTATATCTCTTGCTTCATGTCTTGTTTTTATGTTCCGCTGATTTTCTCTGATGTATGACTACTTGGGTGCCCGGGTAAGGCACCAGTCACGGGCCCAGGTTCGGGTCGTGACAAAAGTGGTATCGAAGCGATTAATCCTCGGAAAGTGTCTGAATCGTGTCTAGTAAGTCTTGATTATCGGTGTGTTGTGCACCACATCTATAATCGAGAGGCTGCAGGACATTTAGGATTAGTTTCATTCTTCTCATTACGAGATCATGCCTTAGAGTCATGTTGTAAGTTGGACCCTCGACGTATTTCGTTTTCACCGATTATGCCTCCGCGCAAGGCAACCCGCCAGTGGGCAAAGCGGCGAGAGGCGCTAGTGAGATCTGAGAGAATGCGAGCGCGAGCGGTCATTACCCGAGGCAGTGCTTGACGACGAGTTTTGCGGCCGCCCGGCCCAACGAGTTTAGCGCAGCGGTGGCTAATGAGACCACGATACTGCACCGATCCCACGGCACAGGCGAGAGGTTGGGGTACAAAGATAGCCCGCCATTCTGCAAGGATCGTGGCGAACATGAGATAGGGCCGGCGATTCGGGAGCACCATGGTTCACCCAAGATCGGATAGTTTGAGGCTACGGGACTTTACGAGATGTAGCACTTGAGTTCTGGTCGAGGCACGAGGATGACCGCGAGAGTTCATCAAGCGATTCTGACGGATCATAGAGTGATCAAGGCTTGAGACCGAGTCGGTGGTCTAGGTTCGCGTCTGCGTGATACCGCAATGATCGGTGGTTTTGATTCGTGGAGGCGTCGGGAGAGAATGCACTTCCGGCCGTTTGGGGCGAGTTTTGGGGCATTTCTTGCACACTTCTTGCCTCGCGGATGAGGAGGGCTCGGGCAGATTTTTGATGTTGAGGCGAGCAGGCGTACCGCTCGGGAGTACAATGTGAGTTCGACTCATTGGCTCGGTATGCCCCGTAATGTAGCGATATGGAGGGCGAGTACACCGCTACGTTACGAGTTAGATGACTACTTGGCGAGGCTTGTTGGTGTAGCTCTTCACCGGACATGGACATGCCGCATGCGACTTATGCACAGAGGTGAGGCGGAGAAATCGACGGAATGACGAAACGGCGAAGAGGCGAGCAGCGAGTCCTTTGGTGACTTTCGAGGTGGATCGCCTCGGCGATATACTAGTTTTGTACCTCCGCCCGGTCTGAGTGGTCCTCCACAACCGAGGGTATCCAGGATTCAGGAGCGGTCGAGCTCGAGGGTTGATTTCGGGGAGTAGGGGTGTGGGCGGTCACGATCACCCTACCGGTGTGGTCGATGTGGTAGACCGCATTTCGGGAGTGTCGTGGTACGAGGAGCTTGTTATTTTTGCGGCCAAGCGGGCCATCTAGCGAGCTGTCAGGCCGTGGGTAGCTGGTAGGATAGCACATACTACGGATCGATTGCGGGTTCTTCACCTTCCATAGCTAGGCGGGATGTTCATACCGTGAGCCACGTCGAGGTCGCGGTGGAAGTTCCCAGTTTTAGCGGTCCTTTGAACCGCCTATTTTCAGGTATATCCTTAACCCTCTAGAGTTTTGTATGTATTGATGTTATGAGGATGTGTTTAGTGTTATAGCTTTGTGCTAAAATGTGATTTAGAAGCCTGGTTAGTGAAAAGGGTAAGCCTGGGGGTGAGAAAATGATGAACCTTAGAATATTACGGTGGAGACCTTAGATATAATGCCGTCTTGAGTACAAGACTTTGCGGGTGATCTTTGTCAAAATGTATATGTATACGTGGAGTAATTGTGGGAAAATTCCTTGGGTAGTGTAAAATGGAAGTGGTAGCTTTCATGACCTGTATAGGTAAGATTGTTCCGGGTCGGGAGACAAGAGCTTGATGCATTAAGTGGGTCGGGTTGGGGCCATGTTGCGGGCCAACCCGCGGCCTGTTTCGAGGTGGGGTCAGCTCTGGGTGGTCCCGCCAGGTGGTAGGGTCACGAGGGTGCTAGGCCCAAGTTTAGATGACCATCGTATGAGTTCGTGGATATGTTCGACCAGAAGCGGATCGTGAAGGCCGGGAATGGCCTTAAGGGAGATTGAGGTTAGTAAGATGACCTAGTTGGAGGTAGTGACTCCAAAGTTTTAAGGAACTGAAGCAATGACTAAAGTGTGGTACGTATACTAAAAGAGTTCAAGTGTTCGAGAAGGGCACGACGAGTAAGGAGGGAAGAGTATGTGTGTTATTTCGTGGCCAGGCGTGGCGTTGGCAGCTTGTTAGAAGAACTTCATCGTTATCCGTCTTGAGAAGGAACATTCGGGACGAATGTTTCTAAGGAGGGGAGAATGTTATACCCCGTATTTCCAGAGTATGTACGTGAGGACGTACGTAGAAAAGTTTGAGCCTTAAAGTAGGCAAAGTGGCGAATTTGGGCACAAGTACCGAAAAGAATCGTTTTTCGACGAAACGTTTTACTAGACTTGCGAAGGGAAAATTCCGGCTATGACATTTATAATTTTTGCGGATTTTTCCGAGAGACGAAACATTTTGGACCAACGGGAGGGTGACATGTGTCACCCTCACATTGGAAGGAAGTGGGGCGGCAATGGACGAAATGGGTGACTTTAGTTGGTAGGATTTTTTTGTGCAAGTTGGTGTGGTAGATGGATAAGGTGCACATGGCTTAATCCTAGCCCTACACTTGCATGACACTTGGATGGATCTTGGCCATTGGTTGGCCATTGCTTGACCTATAAATACCCCCCTTAGTGATGAACTTCTTCATCCAAAAATTGTTCCAAGTCTTGAAATCCTCTCCCCATCTGTGGTTCTCGTCCCACCTGGCGAAACCCCACTCTTTTGAGAAGCCTTGGCGAGAGCACCACCCACTAGCCTAGTTGTTTTCGTATAATACCCCCCTTTGTGGTATAAAAATACTCTCCAAGTATTGTTATAATGCCCAAATACCTTAGCCCATATACCTTGTAGTACTTTCCAAAGTTACCTCTATACGTAGAGCCCGGAAATACTATTATACTTTCTTTTAGCCACTAAACGAAACCCTAAGGAAAACCTTCATAGTCGGTTGAAGTGTTATGTAGAAGTTGCGTAGAACTTCTAAGGGTTGTTTGGAGCGGATTGGAGCACTCGGAGTAGGTGCTAAACGTTGCTCAGGATCGACATTAACCTTGGATAATATTTGGGCTCATCGAGGTAAATACTACTGTCCTTCTATTGTAATTGGGAATTACATACTGTAGTTGTATAGAAATGAATATAAGATTCATAGAAGAGAATTGAACTGTAATAGAAGGATATTACAGAATAGACTTGAACTGAAATCACGTCAGAAGAATATTAAAGAAGTAGATTAAACTGTACTTACATAGAATTTGTATTCTGATGGGTGATAACCTTTATTGGTTGAATGTTCGCGAGTAGCATGTGCTACTTGGAAGGTGGTCAAGGCTAGCGGGTTATAAGCGAGTGGGCGTTTTGCTTATAGTCGATAATCGTCGCGAGGTATGTGATTCTTCCTATACTCTTGAGCATGACGTATTTAAAAGTATATATATATATAGTACGGTAGACGTACGTGTGGCAATGTCTTTTGACTTAAGCCTGAATAATAAAGAATCTGGAAGTATTTTACAAGAATATATATATAGTACGGTAGACGTACGGGTGTTAACAGAACGTAGTTATACGGCAATGTCTTTTGACTTAAGCCTGAATAATAAGAATCTTGAAGTATTTCAAAGGATTAAGAAACCTTTCTGAAAGAAGAGTAATACTTGGTTTTGAAAACATAAGAGTTATACTAGCTTTATGGGAAGTTAGGTATAACGTCTTAAGAGAGATAAAGAGAATGGTTTACTGATTTTTTAGAAGTTAAGAGACTTAATCTTAAAAGATAAGAGACTTGACTTAATATGGATGTTTGTGTGAAACCTCATTCGTGAGTAATGAGTACTTGGTTTTTAAAAGGGAATAACGTTTTACTGATTTCGGAAATCAGAATGAGTATCGACAAACCACTGCAGCGTTAATAAAGGAAAATGTATTGAATAATAAAGTATTATTAAAACCAGTAGAAACCTCCATCTGCATAGAAGCTAAGATGAGACAAAATGATATTACATTTCCTAGATCATGGCTGCTTAATAAGATTGATTATGAACAAGAATAACCTACACTCATATAAGGCATATGTTTCTCAGATTGTTTAAAAGAGAATTTTATATGATTAAGACTATGAACTATGAAACTTTTCTAAAATAAAGAGACCTGAGTAATTGAAATTAGGCAAACTGGAACTTTAGGGGAAAGAATGTTGTTGAAAAGGGAAAGTGTTTTGGTTTACCTAAAAATGTGAGTCACTCTATTTTTATACTACGGGTATCGGGTGACCTTTATAAAAGGAATGGATCTCTTTAAAAGGAATTTAACGTACGTAGTACTTTAGGGTTAAAACTCGGACTTTGATATAAAATGGAAGTACCTTGAGTTGTGTATAACTTGCCTATGCTTGTTGCTGTGTAACTCGCCTATGCTTGTTGTGATAGCCTTTGTAGTGCAAGAATTGTGTTTCTATACTACCGCATCTCTCGATGGAGTAGGTTGACTTGTTGAGCTTACTTGGGCGTCTGCGGTGACGGAAGATTCCACGGGTATGCTTCCATTATTATTGTTACATGGGCATGTATGCACGTCACGAGTCGGGGCATGTGGCGTGCGGCGGGTTGATTACGATATATTGTTGTTGATGTTACATGGACATGTCTGCCGTCTGAGTCGGGGCATGTGGCGTGCGGCGAGGTTGATTACGATATATTGTTGTTGATGTTACATGGACATGCGCGCACGAGAATTTCGGGGCATATGGCGTGCGGCGGTTGACCACCCGTATATTGTTGTTGATGTTACATGGACATGTCTGCCGTCACGAAATTCGGGGCATGTGGCCATGCGGCATTGTTATTATTGTTGCATCATGGACATACGCCGTCTGCGAATTCGGGGCATGCGGCCATGATGCGAACATGATTGATGTTGTGGCGTGAGACCCATAGTTATATATTGAGTGATGACTTTGAGGCGTGAGTCACGACTTGGCTACTTTTATGTTGCGATGTATTTTGGTTATCATACATGTCTCCGCTTTATATAAGCTGTTATGATTTAAGCTGCGATATTTTGATTTCACATACTTGGTACTGTTCTTGACCTCGCCCGGGCTGCGTTCATCTGCGGTAGGAGTACACCGGTAGTTGATCCTCGCTCATAGGATCACGATTCGGCGTATTAGGAAGCTCCGTTTCTCGGAGGCTTATTCTTGTATGTGTTCCCCGAGTTGTAGGTTCTTGTACATTCGAGGTATGGCGGGGCCTGTCCGTCATGGTTGTTGTAAATCTTAAGTGCAGTAATCGTTGTGGCGGGGTTGTAAAAGGATTAAAGCATTGGGTTTTATGTATTTATATCTGAGAAGGCAAGCTTTTGGTTGGCCTGTTTTTATATTATATCTCTTGCTTCATGTCTTGTTTTTATGTTCCGCTGATTTTCTCTGATGTATGACTACTTGGGTGCCCGGGTAAGGCACCAGTCACGGGCCCAGGTTCGGGTCGTGACAGGCATATTGGACTTAGCAAGTGGATTGAACCGAAGAGGTATGTGGAACTTTCTTATCTCTTAAGCATGAGTAGTTGTAAATGTATAGTACGGTAGACGTACGAGATTTAAATGAATTTAGTTTCATTTGACATCCTTGACTTGTTTTAAGAATGTCCAAGTTGGTTGAGTTAGGGAATTAACTCACTTGTTTTAAAGGTTAAAGATATATTAGTTTCTAAAGCATAAGTTAGTATAACGACTTTATGGGAAGTTGATTATAATAACTTTATGGAAAGTTAAAGGAATGGTTTACTCTAGGGATGTAAATAAAGATAAAATTGACTTGAAAGGAAGAAAGGCAAATTGATTTGAAGGCATCAATTGCTTAAAGTTTTAAAGTAAAAAAATCACTTGGTTTAGAAGCCTATATATGTATTTCTAAAAGGTATTGTGACTTATCTTGAAAAATAAATATGACTTGATACTACGGTTATTAGTATCTTGGAGTTTTATATGAAAAAGAGTCATTTTAAAAGAATAGAAGTACGTAGTATTTTGGGTTAAATTCCTGGATCTTTCATGATACGATAGTGCCTTAAGTTAAAAGAAATGAGAGTGTATGCTAATTAAGTCAATGAGAAGTTAAGGGGTTTCTTAACTTGTTTATGTTATTTATAGTAGTCGCTTGTGCTTGTGATGTATTGTTCATTACGGGGTCATTCCCCGGGCTTGTGGCATTTGCATATTCCGTGGATTTGCTGACCACGATGCGAGGAATACCTCATGCGAGTTCGTAGGGCTCATGCGGGTGAAATAGTCCTATGCGGGGCGGACCAGTCCTATGCGAGGAAATTACCTCATGCGGGTCCATACGGCCTATGCGGGTCCATACGGCCTATGCGGGTGAAATAGTCCCAGGAGTATGATTGCGTGATAATACTACGGGCGGATGGTCCTAGGTTAATCACATGCTTCCTAATTTTAAAAACCGGAAATGTATATTTTGTTACTCTCATTGTTAGTAAGGAACAGTATACTGTTAATTTGATTATCAAACATGTCTCCAGCTTTATTTTAGACTTATGATGTAAATTGCAGTATCTTCCAGTTTTACATACTTGGTACATATCATTATCGACCCTTTCCTCGGGGGATGCGTTCATGCCGCAGGTAGGGGTAAGCAGGTGGTGGATCCTCATTCTTAGGATCACTGATCAGTTGTCAGAATCTCCATTTCTCCGGAGGCTTGTCTTTTGGTACGATTTCCCTGATGTTATAGATTTATGTACATTCAGGGGTATGGCGGGGCCCTGTCCCGTCACAATTGTTATTCTTAGAGGTCTGTAGTCATATCTTGTGGATTGGGGTTGTAAGAACAAAGATGTAACTGCTATTTTTTTTTATGTATATTTCACGGAAGGTGGCCTTATCGGCTAGCCTGTTGATATTTACTTTCTAAGTATTTTATGAGTTTTGTATGTTCCGCTGCTATTCTCTGATGTATACCTGTAAGGGGTGCCCAGGTAGGGCACCAGTCGCGGGCCCGGGGTTGGGTCATGACAAAAGTGGTATAAGAGCAGTTAGTCCTCGGAAAGTGTCTACAGACCGTGTCTAGTAGAGTCTTGATTATCGGTGTGTTGTGCACCACATCTATAATCAGGAGGCTGCAGGACATTTAGGATTGATATCCATTCTTATCTCTCTGAGATCGTGCAGTAGAGCTGTCTTATTAGGTTGAATCTTCTCTGACCTCTTCTTATGTATCAGTTATGCCTCCACGGAAGGAGACCAGGGCCCAGAAGGGCAAGGCAGCAGCAGGAGCTGCTAGTGGTACGCAGAGGGTTACTAGGACTCAGGCCCAAACTATGCTTGAAGTTATGGGCGGGTCGGCGAGTTCAGCCACGCCAGCAGTATTGGAGGAGCCGAGAGCGACCGTAGCTCCAGAGGTTCCAATACCTGAGCCTCGAGCCCGCAGCCTAAAGGCGAGTAGAGATTATGGAGAGCAGATCAGGTTATTGACTAGCATAGTGGTAGGGCAGCGCCGACAGGAGCAGGTAGCTAACCCTAGAGCCGACAGTTTGAGGATTCAGGATTTTTTGGGTTGTAATCCACCCGAGTTCTATGGTTCGAGATCTGAGGAGGATCCTCAGGAGTTCATTCGGCAGGTACAACGGACTATGCAGGTGCTTAGGGCCTCGGAGACAGAGTCAGTTGTGTTAGCTTCTTATCGGTTACGCGATATTGCGTTGAACTGGTTTGAGTCATGGGAGTTGTCTAGAGGTGTGGGTGCTCTTCCAGCTGTTTGGGATGAGTTCACAGAGGCCTTCCTTGATCACTTTTTGACTCCTGAGATGAGGATAGCCCGCGTGGATAAATTCTTGGCATTGAGATAGAATGTGAGGACTATCAGAGAGTACAACCTAGAGTTTGACTCGTTGGCCAGGTATGTGATCACTATTGTTGCAGACATGGCGGACAGAGTTCACCGCTATGTGATGGGGCTAGACCGTTATATGATTACTGCATGCCTGGGAGTGGCCCTTCAGCTAGGTATGAATATTGCTAGGATGCAGGCTTATGCACAGGGGATAGAGGACAGAGAGAGAGAGGATCAGCGGACCAGTGCCGGCCAAGAGGCCGGATAGCGAGGTTCCGTGGTAATTTTCGAGGCGACAGCCTCGATGTGTGCTAGGTCCACATTTTAGCCGGCAAAAAGTGCTCCTTCTCGGTTTTCTGGCAGGAGGTTTGATCAGCCGGGTTATTCAGGAGCAGGTCAGGGCTCCAGGACTTTGGGGTTTCAGGGAGGCAGAGATCGTAATCGATCGAGACCGCCCCTATCTCGGTGTGTTCGATGTGGTAGATCTCACCCGGGCAAGTGTCGTACTGCTTCGGGAGCTTGTTTCTCTTGTGGAAAGCAGGGCCATATGAAGAGGGATTGTCCGACCAGGGGCGGCGTAGGTGGTATGGTTCAGCCGACATGGTTAGTTGTTGGGTCTTCTTCTTCTGTGGTTATGCGCCCCGGAGGGCAGGGTGTTCACGGACCAGCAGGCCGCGACAGAGGTCGTGGTGGAGTTCCTAGTTCTAGCGATCCACAGAACCACATATATTCCTTAGCCAGCCGGCAAGATCAGGAGGCTTCCCCGGATGTCATCACATGTACATTATTGATTTCATGCTGTGACGTTTATGCTTTGATAGATCCATTTTCTACCTTGTCCTATGTGTCCCCTCTTATTGCTGGTAGAATAGGGATATATCCGGTGTCGATAGAGCCTTTTGAGGTAGCTACACCAGTGGGTGATTCAGTGTTAGCTGAGCGGGTGTACAAAGGTTCCTCGGTGTTTATATACAGTCGTCAGACCCTAGCAGACTTGATAGAGTTGGAGATGACAGATTTGACGTCATTATGGGTATGGACTGGTTGGCTTCTTGTTATGCCAACATTGACTGTAGAGACAAGTTGGTCCGATTCCAGTTTCCTGGTGAGCCAGTTATCAAGTGGAAGGGCAATACAGCGTCGCCGAGTGGTAGGTTTATTTCTTACCTCAAGGCTAGGAAGATGGTGCAGAAAGGGTACATTTATCATTTGGTTCGGGTATTCGATACAAAGGCTGAGGTGTCAGTTCTTCAGTCAGTTCCGGTGGTTAGAGAGTTTCCGAATGTATTACCAGATGATCTCCCAGGTATTCCTCCCGAGAGGGAGATAGAGTTCTGTATTGATACATTGCCAGACACTCGGCCTATATATATTCTGTCGTACAGAATGGCACCTGCTGAGTTGAGGGAGTTGAAGGACCAGCTGAAAGATTTGCTGGAAAAAGGCTTTATCAGGCCTAGTGTTTCTCCCTGGGGAGCGCCGGTTTTATTTGTAAAGAAGAAGGATGGGACGCTGCGTATGTGTGTTGACTACAGGCAGCTGAATAAGGTAACCATCAAGAATAGATACTCCCTCCCCAGGATTGATGATTTGTTTGACCAGTTGCAGAGTGCGAGGTGTTTCTCCAAGATAGACCTGCGGTCTGGTTATCATCAGGTGCGAGTTAGAGAGGCAGATATCCCGAAGACTGCATTCAGGACCCAGTATGGGCACTATGAGTTCAGGGTGATGTCTTTCGGTTTGACCAACGCTCCAGCGGTATTTATGGATTTGATGAACCGGGTGTTGAAGACATTCTTGGATACGGTTGTTATAGTATTCATTGATGACATCCTGGTTTATTCGAGCACAGAGCAGGAGCATGCAGATCACTTGAGGACGGTACTCGGGGTCCTCCGAAGCCGGCAGTTGTTCGCCAAGTTCTCCAAGTGTGAGTTTTGGTTGGCCTCAATGGCATTCTTAGGGCACATTATTGGGGTTGACGGTGTTCGGGTTGATAGGGCAAAGATTGAGGCGGTCAAGTCTTGGTCGAGACCTACTACTCCGACGGAGGTGCGCAGCTTCTTGGGGCTTGCAGGTTATTATCGTAGGTTTGTGGAGCAGTTCGCTTCGATATCAGCACCACTGACTCAGCCGACTCGAGCGGCTAAGTTCCGGACGAAGCTTGTGAGAAGGGCTTCCGCCATGAAGGAAAAGTTGACGACGGCTCCAGTTCTTACTCTTCCTGAGGGGTTAGAGGGCTACGTGATTTATTGTGATGCCTCGGGTATCGGGCTAGGGTGCGTGTTGATGCAGCACGGCAAGGTAATAGCCTATGCTTCCCGGCAGCTACGGAAGCATGAGAGGAATTACCCTACTCACGACTTAGAGTTGGCCGCAGTTATTCATGCCTTGAAGATTTTGAGACATTATTTATACGGGGTTCATGTGGATATTTATACAGACCACAAGAGCCTCCAGTACATCTTCAGGCAGAGGGAGCTGAACTTGCGACATAGACGGTGGTTAGAGTTGCTGAAGGATTATGATGTTGATATCCTATACCATTCGGGAAAAGCCAACGTGGTTGCAGATGCTTTGAGTCGTAGATCGATGGGGAGTCAGTCAGAAGTGCAGCCAGATAGACAGGACATGGTCCGTCATATCCATCAGCTAGCGAGCCTTGGGGTTCGGTTGGTCGATACCGATGATAGTGGGGTACGGGTTCGTGAGGTTGTCGAGTCTTCCATCGTTGAGGAGGTGAAGAGGCGACAGTATGAGGATCCAGTTATGATACGGTATCGAGATACGGCTCTTCGAGAGGAGAAGAGTTTATTTGAGGTAGCGCCTGATGGGGTGCTAAGATTCGAGGGCAGATTGTGTGTTCCCGATATTGCAGGACTTCGTCAGCAGATTCTGGGGGAGGCACACAGTGCTCGTTACTCTATTCATCCGGGGTCGACTAAGATGTACCATGACCTCAGATGTATGTATTGGTGGGATGGCCTGAAGAGGGACGTGGCAGGGTTTGTTAATCAGTATCCGAATTGTCAACAGGTCAAGGTTGAGCACCAGAAGCCCGGTGGGCTATTGCACGCGATTGATATTCCGACATGGAAGTCGGAGGTGATCAACATGGATTTTGTTACAGGGTTACCTCGTACTCTGAGGAAGTGTGATTCCATCTGGGTTATTGTAGACAGGCTGACGAAATCAGCCCACATTCTTCCAGTCAGGACTACGTATTCGGCTGAGGATTATGCTAGATTGTATATCAGGGAGATTGTGAGACTGCACGGAGTCCCTATATCTATTATATCAGATAGAGGAACCCAGTTTATGGCTAACTTCTGGAGGTCTTTCCAGAAGGGGTTAGGGACACAGGTGAGTCTCGATCTGCGTTCATCCTCGTGATCGACGACATGTGCGAGCGTCTTATCCGCATACACTTGAGGATATGTTGCGGGCCTGTGTTATTGATTTCAGGGGTAGCTGTGAGGATCATTTTCCTCTTGTGGAGTTTGCTTATAACAACAGCTACCATTCTAGCATTCAGATGGCGCCATATGAGGCTTTGTATGGGCGGAAGTGTAGGTCGCCGATTGGTTGGTTCGACGTGGGCGAGGTTCAGTTGGTTGACCCAGACTTGATTCAGCAGGTTGTGGATAAGGTGAAGTTTATCCAGAGATCGTAGCGACTCGAGTCGGCAGAAGTCTTATGCAGATAATCGACGTCGACATTTGGAGTTTCAGGTAGACGATTGGGTCTTCTTGAAGGTATCACCCATGAAGGGTGTGATGAGGTTTGGAAAGAAGGGAAAACTTAGCCCAAGGTACATTGGGCCTTACCAGATCATTCGAAGAGTAGGCAAAGTTGCCTATGAGTTGGATCTGCCATCGGATTTAGAGGCGGTACATCTGGTCTTCCATGTTTCTATGTTACGGAAGTGTATCGGAGATCCATCGAGAGTTTTCCCAGCTAGCGAGGTCCAGGTGACAGAGGGGTTATCGTATGAGGAGAGTCTCATAGCGATACTCGATCGCCAGGTCAGGCGACTGCGGACCAAGGATGTGGCTTCCGTCAAAGTCTTGTGGCGGAATGATAATAGGGAGGAGATGACTTGGAAAGCAGAGGAGGACATGTTGAGGAATTATCCTCACTTATTCTATACACCCTCAGGTAATTCATTTCCCTTACTTGTCAAGTTTTAATTGAAGTATTTTGCTTAAGTACTATTATATGGCCACGTGTGGCATTATGGGTATGTAGGGGTTGTAGAAGGAGATTGTGTCGCTATCTATAAGATTGACTCTGAAAGAACATTCGGGGACGAATGTTTCTAAGGGGGGAAGAATGTTACGCTCTGTAATTCCAGGACATGTTTATAAGAACGTACGTAAGAACTCAAAAACGTTAAGATTTGAGACTAGTAAAAATTTATCGGAATTATGGAAATGTCGGGAAATGAAATATTGCGACGAATGGGAGGGTGACACGTGTCACCCCCCTTGGTTGGTCTTGGTCAAATTAGACCATGGATAGAAAGGTCATTTGACCAAAGTAAAGATGACCAAGTCTTGCAAGCTAAAAGCTTGAGTTTATTGACTAAGTCAAAGAGCCCACTTGGCTTGATATTTAAATCCCATGCATCCAAGCCACCCAATTGTTCTAATCTTGACCCTCCATATTGTTATATAACCACACTAGTAGAAAGACAAGCTTCCCACATTTAGAAAAATTTAGAGAAAATTCTTGTCCATGTCTAAGAGCTCTCGGGTTTGATATCCCTCCAACAAGAATTTTTTTTGTTTGTGGTTCAATAATCCCAATACTTTAAACCAAGGTTCCTAAGGGTATTGTAAGGGTATCTAAATAGAAATATCACGGAAAAGTGTCATTTTTGCATTAGTCGCAAGGTGAAAACCTAAGTCTCTTTCATAGGTTTGGATTGGAAATTGAAGGAAAGCTGTTTGTGAACTTCTAAGGGCTTCAAGTAGCGGATTGGAGTGTCAAGGAAAGGCGCTAAGTTGCTAAGGAGCGACTGCGGATCTTGGAGTTGGATTAAGGCTCGTCAAGGTTTACAAATTTTGTTTAAAATGGTGGCGGTGGTGGCGCATAATGCATGGCAGATAACGTCAGAAATCCCGTCATAATGGAAGAGGGAAATCATTTCTAGGGCTCTTTTATTTTTCAGATTTTTCGTTGCGGCGTCGTGGCCCTGAGAACTTTCGGCGTCGTGGCGCTCTGATTTGGCGTCGTGGTGCTCTGATTTGGCGTCGTGGCGCCCAACTTCCTGCGCCCTTCTGCATTCTCGGCGCCATGGCCCTCTGCTGGGCGCTGTGGCGCCGAGCGATTTTTTTCTTCTCTTCACTTTTTCGTCCTCTAATTTTTGGCCCTGTACCTGTCATCACAACATGCAAACAATACCTCCCGTGAGACTATTCTAACTAAAACTAAATTGCATAAAATAAAATAACCTTGGGTTGCCTCCCAAGTAGCGCTGTATTTAACGTCTTTTAGTCGGACGCAAGTTCCTTATCAAGAGGCATGGGGTAAATTAACCCCACAACCTATCCATTTCATAATCATTTTTCGCTTCCGTCTTCTGTTTTTCTTTTTCTCCTTTTTCTCAAGA
The DNA here is from genome assembly GCA_029844215.1 of Przewalskia tangutica. Taxonomy (NCBI): domain Eukaryota; kingdom Viridiplantae; phylum Streptophyta; class Magnoliopsida; order Solanales; family Solanaceae; genus Przewalskia; species Przewalskia tangutica. Next base: position 8,785,807 of record CM056733.1, on the reverse strand, counting down.
GAAGGTTTAGCGTTGCTCACCTGTACTGGCGGACTGATTTCCCTTGCTTTGGCCTGTGCTGGCTCAACCGATGTGCTGACAGTGCTGACTGCAAAACACTTGCTTATGACTGGGGGTTCAACGACGTGTCTAAACACCTTGAACACCATCTCTTCATTCTCAACTCTGAGTGTCAGCTCGCCCTTCTCCACATCAATCAGGGCTCTCCCAGTTTCCAAGAATGGTCTTCCCAATATGATAGGGATCTCATCATCTTCCTCCATATCAAGGATGAGGAAGTCCGCAGGAAAGAAGAATTTTCCCACCTTAACCAATACATCTTCAATCATTCCCCTGGGATGCACCACTGTCCTATCCGCCAACTGCAAGCTCACAGTGGTTGGTTTGACTTCACCCAAACCCAACCTCTTGAAAACGGACAAGGTCATGAGATTTACGCTGGCCCCCAAATCACACAGGGCCCTGTTACATGTCACCCTGCCAATTGTGCAAGGCAATGTGAAGCTCCCTGGATCCTTAAGCTTGGGGGCAGTTTCTTCTGCAATATGGCACTGCATTCCTCTGTCAATGCCACTGTCTCATACTCAGCTAGCTTTTTCTTCTTCCCAAGAATTTCCTTCATAAATTTGAAATAAGTAGGCATTTGCTCCATCGCCTCAATAAACGGAATGTTAATGTGTAGCTTTCTGAATACCTCCAAGAACTTGAAGAATTGCTTATCAACTTCTTTCATTTGCAACCTCTGAGGGTAAGGAATCTTCTCTGTGTATTCCCTCACTGGGACTGTTGGAACCTTCTCTAACATAGGGCGGTCTTCAGTAACCCCCTCCTTCTCTGCATCTACTCTCTACTCAACTCTCTGTTCTACCACAGGCTGGGGTGTAGGTTGTTCTAGCTGCATTCCACTCCTCAGCTGCACCGCCTGGCACTATTCTCTGGGGTTCATCTCTGTATTACTAGGAAGTGTGCCCTGTGGCCTGTTATTCACCATCTTTGCTAGATGTCCCACCTGCGTCTCCAAATTCCTGATAGAGGATATTGTCTCTGCCATGAACTGGGTCTGTGAGTTGGTGAGTGTCAACAGGGCTTCTCTCAACTCATCTGGCTTTTCTTGTTGAGCAGGTGCACTGAATTGTTGTGAAGATGAGGCCTGAGTGAATGGTTGCTGATTTTGGTATTGGCCTCAAAACTGGTTTTGCTGCCCCTTGATCACCCCTCCATGAAAAGTTAGGGTGATTTCTCCACCCTGGATTGTATGTATTTGAATAGGGGTTGTTCTGGGGCCTTTAGTAATTCCCCACTGCCTGACATTCGGCTTGCTCAATATAGATGTTGTTGGGGTCTGCTGATGGGCACCTATCAAAAGTATGAGGACCCCCACACATCTCACAACTCAATGGCATCTGAACTGCATTCACTGACACTGTGTTCTGCTGCAGTTGCTTGGTCAAGAGAGCAACCTGTGCATTTAACGTTGTGATGGCATCGATCTCATGAACTCCTATCGCTCTCCTTCCACTTACCCCTCTGTCGTCGGTCACATGGTTATTGGTGGTCATGTCTTCTAGCAAATCATGGGCCTCATGTGCTGTCTTCCTCATGAAGGTTCCACCTGCAGCTGCGTCAATGATGGTTCTTGTGGTCCCGCTTAGCCCATTGTAGAAAATATGGACCAAATTCCACAACTCAATGCTATGATGTGGACACTTTCTCTGCAAATCTTTAAATCTCTCCCAAGCCTCATAGAGTGACTCTCCATCAGCCTAGTAAAAATTGTTCAACTCTCCTCTCAGCTTAGCTGCTTTGGACGGTGGAATGAACTTTGCTAAGAACTTCTGTGCCAACTCCTGCCATGTGAATATAGAATCTGTAGGCAGGGAATTCAACCAAACTTTTGCTCTATCCCTGAGTGAGAAGGGAAAGAGCCTCAATCGGATGGCGGCGTCAGTAACGCCATTATACTTGAAAGTTGCACACAACTCCAAGAAATTTTCTATGTGCATATGAGGATCTTCATATGGCAACCCTCCGAATTGAACTGTATTCTGCACCATACTCAGGATCGCAGGCTTGATTTCGAAATTATTTGCTCCTATTGCTGGGAGCCTGATGCAAGTTTGTGCTCCATTCACCCTTGGCAGCACATAATCTCCCAAGCTTCTCTCAGCTTGGACCTGGACCCTTTCTTCCACATCCATTGGTAACCTCCGGGGAATTCTTTGGTTAGCTTGATGATCACCTAACCCTTCGTTCATCTCATTGTTATTCTGTAAACCTCCCATTGCTATTAAGGTCAAGATTCGTTTGTTTCTCCAGTTCTGCTTGCAAGTCTTTTCAATCTCCGGGTTGAAGGGAACAAGTGTATCTGCTCCTCTTCTCCTTCGCATAAACTAGATGCCTGCAACAAATCAAAATCAACAAACGGATTACGGCGCACGGTTTCACCAAATAAAAACTTAATAAAAAGAAAAAAATAAAAACCAAATTAGAAATTAAGAATAGATAGAATGATATTGAACTACGCTAATCCCCGGCAACGGCGCCAAAAACTTGATGCGCGATTTATGCATACGCTAAACGCAAGTGCACGTGTCGTGACAAGTAATATAGTCTAGAAGACCGAGTTATCGTCCTCAGGGATTAGTGTCCAATTATCAACCTCTATTCTATGGTATCTATTTGGTAACTGATAATTTGATGAATTGTTTATAACTATGATTATAGATGCTAACTAAATTACTTTATTTTACTTCAGATATGGTGGAAATAGGGCTTCCAAATCTCCTCAACTATTCGCTCGTCTTACTTGTTAATGCAAATACTTATGGTTCTTCTTCTATTTTGAGATAGCAGGTTAACTAAGCCGTTTTATACTCCTGTTAAGGTAATATAAACACTCAACCCCAATATAGAACCCTTATATCTTTCGATGACAAGATTGACTATAAAGGAAGATTAAGAGCAATAACATATTAAGCTACACAAGTATCGGGGTACTTTCGTCCACGATTTAACCTATGTTTATTCAACTACAGCATATTCACAATCTCCCCTTTCGGATTTCGATTAGAAATCATATAAATTATGATAATTAGTGATCAATTAATTACCAAGCAATCAAAACAATAATAAGAAGAAACCAAAAAATGCATTAATTCGTAAGAACGAGTTTCAAGCGATTCGACATGGAAAGCCCTAAATTAAGTTAGTTCCTAGCCATAGACATGCCAAGCACTAAACTAATATCCAACATAAACTAAAAAGAAATAAAATAAAGAACAAGAATTACTTAAAAGAAAGTCTCTAATCTTGATCTCCAAGTTGTGATGAATTCTCCAAAGTGGGATCCTCTAAATCTGACCTAAAAAGGTCCTTTTTATAGCTTCAAAAACGTCCAACAACTTTTCCTTCTTGGCCTTGGCCCATTCCCATTCGGATTTGGCTGATTTCCCGCCTCGGCGCCGCGGCCCTGCAACTGGCGCCGCGGCGCCGAAACTTCTGCGGCTCTCTGTTCTTTGGGCGCCGTGGCGCTCTGATGCTGCTGGTTGGTGGCGCCGCCCTGTTTCTCGCCCGGGTTGCCAACTTTTTAGCTTTTTGAGCTCTGAAAACCTCTGTTTCTGTCCTCTTTTCGCTCCTTTTCACCAATGTGCCACTTTAAACCATTATGACTCAAAAGAAAGAAAATATATCCTAAGACGACACATATTTGTACAAAAATGGGCAAAAGACTAACTAAACATGACTCAAAAAGTGTATATAAAATACACCGATCACTTTACAATTGGTTGAGGACCTACCAAAGTGTGCTATTGAATTTATCAGTCAAAGCAGACGCAGATATAGCATATGTTTGGATCTTGGCCCATTATGACCTTTATATTGATTTAGGTCCATATTCTACCTTGGGGCCGTAGAAGTATGCAAAATAGTGGGAGCTAATTAAACAAAAGGTCATGTTAAATTAGTTTATGTGAATGTGTATAATTTAGGAGAATGATATTTTATTGCATTTTCCTGTTCTATCTATTATCTTTAGATCTTCAGAAATGTCAAATTTTTCGTTGAAAATGCTCATGAAGTCAAACAGACTCACCGGACCCAACTTCATTGACTGGCAAAGAAATGTTAGAATTGTTCTTAGACAAGAAGAAATTGATTATACATTGGACAAAGTGTTCCCCACAGCTCCGGCGGAGGACTCTGCAGAGTATGCAACTTTTGACCAGGTTGCCTACAAGAAACATTATAAAGATGCCACCGCAGCTCAATGTTTAATGTTGTCTTCTATGTCACCTACATTGCAAAGACAACATGAAACTATGGAGCCCAACGAAATGTTAGCCCATTTGAGGAGTCTTTATGATTCGCAGAGTCAGATAATGGAGTATGACCTGCTCATAGAACTTTTCAAGTGTAGGCTAAATGAAGGGGACCAAGTTTCACCTCATGTGTTGAGGATGATTGAGTTGATTGAGAGGTTAGCTTCTATAGAGATAAGGTTTCATGACAGAGTCGCCACCACCCTCATCATTGCCTCACTTCCTAAGTCGTTTAAGAGTTTCATTGTCAATTACAACATGAATGGGACTAAAGCGACATTTCCAGAGTTACATAATATGTTGAAAACTTTTGAATCTTCGACCTCAAAGACCAAGCCTATTCTGATGGTTGGATCCTCTAGTCACCCAAACTGAAAGGTAAGGGACAACAAAAGGGGAAGGGAAAAGTTGTTGCTCCGGCAGCAGCAATGAAGCCCAAGGGAGGAGCGAAGAAGAAGAAGAAGAAGAAGAAGAAGAAGAAGAAGAAGAAAATGCCGGCATCGGATGTTTGCATGAATTGCAACAGGAAGGGGCATTGGAGAAAGGATTGCACTGCTCCAGGAGGAGGAATGGCACCAGGTGCTAATGTGCAAGGTATGTTTGTAATTGAAATTAATCTATCTATAAATGATTCTCATTCTTGGGTACTTGATACCGCTTGTGGCTCACACATTTGTATAAATGTGCAGGGGCTAACTGATAGCAGGAAGGTCGGGCCTCGCGAGGTGGACCTGCGCGTCGGAAATGGAGCACGAGTTATTGTTGAGCGCGTGGGAACTTATAGGATAGATTTACCTTTTGGAAAAGTTTTAATGTTGAACAATTGTTTTTTATGTTCCTTCTTTGACAAGGAATATTATTTTCATTCATGTACTTGATTCAGAGGGGTTTTCCTCAAACACGTCTAATGGCAATATGGTTTTGACTTTAGATAATGGTGTGTATGTAATTTCGCCTCTTGTGAATGGATTGTATACATTAAACTGCCACAGGGAAATTTTCAATGTACAAAATAAAAGGGCTAAGTTAAATGAAAGAAATTCAACCTACTTATGGCATTGTAGACTTGGTCATATCAATCAAACAAGGATAGAACGGTTGAGGAAATTAAATTAACTCGAACCATTTGACTTACAATCTTATAGTAACTGTGAATCCTGCTTGAAGGAAAAGATGGTCATTAAACCTCTTTCTGGAAATGGAATATGTGCCAAGAAGGTGCTTGAGTTGGTACATACGGACGTATATGGACCATTTTCGACTCAAGATAGAGAGGGTTTCTCTTACTTCATCACTTTCACAGACGATTTATCAAGGTTTGGATATGTGTATCTTATGAGACATAAATCCGAGGCTTTTGAGAAGTTTTAGGAGTTTAAGTGTGAAGTTGAGAAACAGCTCTCAAAGAGTATCAAGACTCTCTGATCTGATCGTGAAGGTGAATACTTAAGCAAAGAATTTATTGACTACTTAAAGTTTCATGGAGTTCATTCCGAATGGACACCTCCTGGAACACCACAGATGTATGGTGTTGCCGAGAGGAGAAATCGAACCTTGCTTGACATGGTTCGTTCCATGATGAGCTTTTTAGCTCTTCCTACATACCTTTAGGGATACTCTATTTTAACCTCAATATATGTTCTAAATAGAGTTCCATCTAAGTCAGTCGAAAAGAAACCATATGAGGTATGGTGTGGCAAGAAGCCATCACTTAGACACATTGTCACGACCCGACCCCGGGCCCGCGACTGGTGCCCTACCTGGGCACCCCTTTTGGTAAACATCAGAGAATAGCAGCGGAACATACACAACAAAAAGAAAATACTTAAACATAGATTAGAAACAGGCTAGCCGATAAGGCCACCTTACGTAAAAATATACTCAATCCCGAAATAGAACAGTACACATTTTTTTCTTTACAACCCAATCCACAATGTGACTACAGACCTCTAAGAATAACAACTCTGGCGGGACAGGGCCCCGCCATACCCCTGAATGTACAACAACCGACAATACCAGGGATAAGCCTCCGGAGTAAAGGAGCTTCTCAACAGCTGAACAGTGATCCTAAGAGCGAGGATCAGCAACCTGTACTTTACCTGCGGCATGAACGCAGCCCCCCGAAGGAGGTCAGTACAACATGTACCAAATATGTGAAACTGAAAGTACTGTAATGAAATCATAAGTCTAAAATAAAACAGGAGACATGTATGATTACTCAATTAACAGTACACTGTGCCTTACTAACAATGAGAGTAAAATAGGAGTATACTTACAATATAAAGTAGGAGGCTCACGATCAAAGCAGGACCACCCGTCGCGGCGATCATTAAGCAATCCTATTCCTGGGACTATTTCACCCGCATAGATCGTGTGGACCCGCATGAGGTATTCCTCGCATAGGCTGTACCCGCCCGCATGGGACTATTTCACCCGCATAAGCCCATAAGGACTCGCATGAGGTATTCCTCGCATCATGGGTAGCAAATCCACGGAAACAGGTGGTATAACGTCTTGGGGGTTTACCCCTCATTTATACTCTTACCCTGAAGCAGGTGGTATAACGTCTTGGGGGTTTACCCCTCATTTATACTCTTACCCTAGCTCAACCGGCCATCATACATAACATAAGCCCTACCGGCTTATCATACAATAAATAAGCAAGTTAAGAAATCCCCCTAACTTCTTATTAGCCTTATTCATATACATTCTCATTTTAGTTTACTTAAGGCACTAACATGTCATTATAAAATCCGGGAATTTAACCCAAAGTACTACGTACTTCTATTCTTTTAAAAATGACTCTTTTTCATATATAACTTCCAAGATACTAATAACCGTAGTATCAAGTCATAACTACTTTTCAAGACAAGTCACGATACCTTTTAGAAATACATTTAGGCTTCTAAATCAAGTGACTTCTTTCCTTTAAAACCTTAGGCAATTGATGCCTTAAATCAAATTGCCTTTCAATAAATCAAGCCATTTATCTTTCCATAAAGCCAATATAACCAACTCCCCATAAAGTCGTTATATTCACTTTATGCATCAGTCAAGTACAATTTCCTATCCAAGGACTTATACGTTTAAAACGAAACAAGTATCGCATACTTTAAAACTCTTCAAGTCCCTTAACATACTTAAATTACTTAGAGTAAACCACTCTTTAAACTTTCCATAAAAACAAGTATCAAAATACTTTCAACATACTTAAAGTCTCTTAACTTTGAAAACCAAGATATTCTTAACATTTAAACAAGTGAGTTAATTCCCTAACTCAATCAACTTGGACATTCCTAAAATAAGCCAAGGATGTCAAATGGACTAGATTGTCAAAATCTTGTACGTCTACCGTACTATATACGTGAAACTAGTCATGCTCAAAAGATAGGAAAAGTTCCACATACCTCTTGGTCAAACCACTTGTCAAGTACAAATTCCCGCCCGTAGTATGTCAACCTATAATATTCACAATACGTCCATTAAGGCCTTACTTCAAACGTAGAGTATTATAAGTGTTAAGTCTCTAAATTCTACGGAAAATCGGACAGCACCTCCTTTGTTTTTACTAACTTTGCCACCTTTTCCAAGGTCGAAATACAATAACCAAACAGCCCCAATTGGCTCACAACAATATAGAAGGTAATCCAATACAAATGACTAACTAAACAGCCCCAATTGGCTCACAATAATATAGAAGGTAGTCCAATACAAATGACTAACTAAACAGCCCCAATTGGCTCACAATTATATAGAAGGTAGTCCAATACAAATTTATAACAAACTAATACGACTACAAGTCCACAATCGGCTACCTTGAGTTCATCAATACCAACTGTTGTCCAATTTCCATTTCAATCCAAATTTGTAGCATAACATGATATCAAGTCGCATTTGATTAAAACTACTACATTCTCCTAGTAGGTAACATGCGACAATTCAATTTATCGATCAAATTGGATTTCGATTTCAAATGGCTAAATATGACATTTTCGGATTTTGAGCTTCCAATTCCATAACACTTATCAAACTTCATAACACATATCACATGACCACTTATAACTTATCATAACATGAAGTCTTCAATTACAAAAGTAAAACGAAGATTATACCTTAATTAGCCCAAATATGATCCAAGAGTACAAGTCGACCTCTAGCACCTTTAGCTCCTCCTTTTGACATTCCAATCCACTCCAAGCCACCCTTAGAGGCTTATGAAAAACTCATCTTCAAGTTTCAACTTCAAAGTTGAATAACCCTTTAGGTTTTTGCCTTGCGACTAATACGAAAACACCATTTTTCCGGAATCTTTCTATTGAGAAACACTTACAATACCCTTAGGTACCTTGGTTTAAAGTATGGGAATTATTGGACAAAAATTGCAAAATTTCTCCTTCAAGCCCTAGCCTTGGCCGAGAGCCTCTTATGCTTTCATCAAGTTTTCTTGAAAAATTTGCTAAGTGTTAAGCCTTGTCTTGCACTTAGTAAGCTTATATAAATAATTGGTGGGTCTAGATTAGAACAAATGGGTGGTTCGGATGAGTTTCACATGGATCAAGCCAAGTGGCATTGACTTAGTCAACAATGTCAAGCTAATTCATTTGCAAGACTTGTCTTCCTAACAATGGTCAAATGACCCTTTTGTCCTTGTTAAATTTCGTCCAAGACAACATAAGGGGGGGTGACACGTGTCGCCCTCCCATTAAATCCTAATATTTCGTTTCGACAAATCCAAAATTCCGATAAATTTTACTCGTCTCAAACCTTAACATTTGAGTTCTTACGTACGTTCTTAAAAACATATCCTGGAATTTCCGGGGTGTAACATTCTTCCCCCCTTAGAAACATTCGTCCCCGAATGTTCTTTCGGGAGTCCAACTTAAAGATAGCGACATAGTCTCCTTACAACCCCTACATACCAATAATGCCACAGGTGGCCACATACTAAAATGCCAACCTGAACCCCATGTGTCAACGTCGGTTATTTGCATAAAGCTTCTGCTGACTCTAAGCTTACAAATAATCTTTCCCGGATAAGCTTCGCCTTATCCACAGCCCGCTGAATCAAGTCTGGACCAAATAACTGAACCTCGCCCATGCCGAACCCACCAACCGGCGATCTACACTTTCTTACATACAAGGCCTCATACAGGGTCATCCGAATACTGGAAGGGTATCTGTTATTGTACTCAACACAACAAAAGACAATTAACCCTCCCGGCTACCCCTGGAATCAATAACACAGGCCCGCTACCTATCCCCAAGTGCCTGGATAGTACGCTCTGCCTGTCCGTCGGTCTGAGGGTGTAATGCAACACTGAGACTCACCTGTGTCCCTAATCCCTCCTGAAAAACCTCCAGAAGTTATCCGTAACCGAGCTCATCTGTCGGTCATCATAAACGTAGGAACCCCGTGCAGTCTCACAATACCCCTGCTATACAAGCTAGCATAATCCTCAGCCGAATAAGTGGTCCCAATCCGAAAGAACACGGCTGGTTTCGCCAGCCTAATTACCATGACCCCCAGGGAGTCGCACTTCCTCCGAGTACGATGCTACCCTGTAATACGATCCATAATAATTTACCTCTCATATCTAGGTTGGGATTTCAATCGCCTGCAATAGCCCACTGGGCTTCTGGTACACAACCATGACCTGCTACTAACTCGGACACTAAGCAGTAAACTCCGCTATGTCCCTTTTCCGGTCATCTCACCCATACATACATCTGAGGTCACGACACGACTTAGTCGGCCCCAAACAATTAGAGCAATAAGCACTGCGTGCCTCCCCTAAAACCTGCTGACTAGTCTGCGGCAAAGACTGTACACGCAATCTATCCTCATCTCACAAAGACCCCATCCGTGCTACTCAAACAGCTCTTCTCTCCTGAGAGTCGTATCTATCAGAGTATCATAATCGGATCTCATCTGCATCGCCTCTTTACTCCCTCAACGATGGAAGACTCGGCAACCTCTCGGATCTGAACTTCGTTAACCTTGGAGCAAAAAATCGAACCCCTAGGCTTGGTAACTGAAGAATCTTACGGACTGCATCCTGTCTATATGGCTGTCCATCTGGCAGACTACCCTTAGGTCCACCACAAAGAGTATCTCAGAATCGCTTCTTGGCTTTCCCCGGATGGTATAGGATACCGATATCACAATCCTTGAGTAACTCTAACCACTATCGCTGTCGCAAATTCTACTGCCTCAGTCTGCAGACATACCGGAGGCTTTTGTGGTCTGCACAATTATCCACATGAAGTCTGTAAATACGTCATGCCCCCAAATCTTCCAGGCATGTTTTAACTGCCGCCAGCTCTATATCGTGAGTGGCGCAATTTCTTCTCCTGCTTCCCTAACTACCGGGAAAACATAGGCTCTATCCTTATCGGGTTGCGTCGACACAACCTAGCCTAACACCCAACATTTTATCATAATAACCTAACCTCTAGTCTCCATAGGGGTTAGAATCAGAGTCGTGGTCAACTTATCTTTCGATAACTGAAAGCCTTTCTCATTCCTGCGAAATATTCGGGTATCCTTAATCTCACTTATGGTTCCTGTTTCCCTTTCTCTGTTGCAACCCAACTTGGTCACTAAACTTAGATTTGATTCCTTTGCTTGCCTCACGGCTAAGACTTACTGTCAATCATAATTTAGGGGGGGAGGTTTCCTTGATCTCGTCAAGTAGTAACCCGGTTTTCCTTTCCCAGTTTGTAGAGCCTATAACTAGGTGTTACCACATTTTCTCGAAATGTTCTTACTTCCCATTATCTACTAATGGTCTTTACACTCGTCTGGGGTAAACATATCTCGTGCAATCTATCTTTAACCATAGTCGTATTCTCCTTCATTATTCTGGTCATAACCTGCGTCTAACAACATGGGTACCTGCAACCCCATAATGCGCAAACTGTCATTTTTCGTGGGGAAGAGAACTTATCTCCCTATCTTGAACTTTCCTTGCAGTCACAACCCTAATCACAGGGTCCTCTTGCGGTCCAGTAATTAGCTAATCATCACGCACCGCCTTTAAGTTCGTGTAGATTTTCCAACATACCAAAGATGCCCTCAGCTTTCCGCCGGCAGCACTCATACTTATTTTATTCTTGCCTTGGACATTTTCCTGAACTTATCCGGAAGGTCGTGGCTCTGACCGCCACACCAAACCAACTCCAAGTACCTGCTAGGGAACTTAACATAAATTCCTTCAAATTCAATTATGTCAAAGAAGGAAGAGTAATTCACTGGTTACCACCACTTCTCTTCCTTTCCACTCGATAACCGGCTTATCGGGAAACTGGTACCGAATCAATCTCTCTTATGTAGTCCACGTTGGCATAACAAGAGGCCAACTAGCCCGACCCCATAATGACCTCAATGTCTGTCATAACAGCTCTGCTGGGTCCAACGACTTTATCGTTACCGGAAATCATCTACCCGCTCAGCTACCACCCAACACTCACGGATGTAGTCACCTCGAAAGGTTCTCATAGATTCGGCTTTATTTCTTTACACTTGGTTGCTTTCTTTGTCACTGGTCGTACTTCTTCCCGTACTTCCAAACTTATACTAGCATACGTACACAAAATTCCATACTAATTCTGGCCTCAACTCTTGAAGTTACTAAATTAATCAATACAAGGCCCATTCCGGCTCTCACAACCTGGTTCCGGTGGAACACGTCCACGAACCCGTAAAATGACTAACTAAACTTGGGCCTTGCACCCTCGTGACCCTGTCACATAGCGGGACTACTACTAACTGATCCCATTTCCTTTCAAGTTATGGGGCGACCCTAAATAGATCCCCAACCCGACTCGGCGTCGTACTTAACTCTTTACTACCCGAGAAGACCTTATATACCTAAGGTCTCGGTGGTTATCAACATTTTTAGGCTCGCAATTTCCATGCTCCAAGCCTATCTTATCAGCCCCCCGTAACCGGGTACAAGAACTTCTCGTAATATCATAATCGTGTTGTCTTGACCACAACAACCATACTTTCTTCGTCCGGATCTCGCCCGTACAATTCCCTTAAGCATACCACGTAGCTTAAGTTGCTAACATAGTCTTCCACTTAGTCTCTTAATTAACTTCTTAAGGGTCCATTACCTTTTCCGATAACTCATCATTTCCTAATTATCTCAAATTAGCACGTAAAACCTTGATGAGAATTCATTAAACTGTTTCATACCTTCCCGGTATTTATTTAGTCCCTTCCAAATCCTGGTAATCTAAATCATTCTAGGCAACTCGCGTCTGACCCTCATACATAAATTCGCATAGTTGTATGTCACAATACCAACTACAACCATTACCAACCTGGATACGCAATCCACGTAATCCTTCCTGGGTCACTGCTGCCTTTCTCGTAGCTGCAAACAATCATAACTTGTTAGGGAGAGACGACCCTAACCATACAGCTCTATCGCACGATCTTAGAGTGAGAAGAATGGAAACCAATCCTAAATGTCCTGCAGCCTCCTGATTATAGATGTGGTGCACAACACACCGATAATCAAGACTCTACTAGACACGGTCTGTAGACACTTTCCGAGGACTAACTGCTCTGATACCACTTTTGTCACGACCCGACCCCGGGCCCGCGACTGGTGCCCTACCTGGGCACCCCTTTTGGTAAACATCAGAGAATAGCAGCGGAACATACACAACAAAAAGAAAATACTTAAACATAGATTAGAAACAGGCTAGCCGATAAGGCCACCTTACGTAAAAATATACTCAATCCCGAAATAGAACAGTACACATTTTTTTTTCTTTACAACCCAATCCACAATGTGACTACAGACCTCTAAGAATAACAACTCTGGCGGGACAGGGCCGCCATACCCCTGAATGTACAACAACCGACAATACCAGGGATAAGCCTCCGGAGTAAAGGAGCTTCTCAACAGCTGAACAGTGATCCTAAGAGCGAGGATCAGCAACCTGTACTTTACCTGCGGCATGAACGCAGCCCCCCGAAGGAGGTCAGTACAACATGTACCAAATATGTGAAACTGAAAGTACTGTAATGAAATCATAAGTCTAAAATAAAACAGGAGACATGTATGATTACTCAATTAACAGTACACTGTGCCTTACTAACAATGAGAGTAAAATAGGAGTATACTTACAATATAAAGTAGGAGGCTCACGATCAAAGCAGGACCACCCGTCCGCAGTATCATTAAGCAATCCTATTCCTGGGACTATTTCACCGCGTAGATCACGTGGACCGCATGAGGTATTCCTCGCATAGTGTACCGCCGCGTGGGACTATTTCATCCGCATAAGCCCATAAGGACTCGCATGAGGTATTCCTCGCATCATGGGTAGCATATCCATGGAAACAGGTGGTATAACGTCTTGGGGGTTTACCCCTCATTTATACTCTTACCACAGGCGGTGGTATAACGTCTTGGGGTTTACCCTCATTTATACTCTTACCCTAGCTCAACCGCCATCATACATAACATAAGCCCTAGTCATATCATACAATAAATAAGCAAGTTAAGAAATCCTAACTTCTTATTAGCCTTATTCATATACATTCTCATTTTAGTTTACTTAAGGCACTAACATGTCATTATAAAATCCGGGAATTTAACCCAAAGTGCTACGTACTTCTATTCTTTTAAAAATGACTCTTTTTCATATATAACTTCCAAGATACTAATAACCGTAGTATCAAGTCATAACTACTTTTCAAGACAAGTCACGATACCTTTTAGAAATACATTTAGGCTTCTAAATCAAGTGACTTCTTTCTTTAAAACCTTAGGCAATTGATGCCTTAAATCAAATTGCCTTTCAATAAATCAAGCCATTTATCTTTCCATAAAGCCAATATAACCAACTCCCCATAAAGTCGTTATATTCACTTTATGCATCAGTCAAGTACAATTTCCTATCCAAGGGACTTATACGTTTAAAACGAAACAAGTATCGCATACTTTAAAACTCTTCAAGTCCCTTAACATACTTAAATTACTTAGAGTAAACCACTCTTTAAACTTTCCATAAAAACAAGTATCAAAATACTTTCAACATACTTAAAGTCTCTTAACTTTGAAAACCAAGATATTCTTAACATTTAAACAAGTGAGTTAATTCCCTAACTCAATCAACTTGGACATTCCTAAAATAAGCCAAGGATGTCAAATGGACTAGATTGTCAAAATCTTGTACGTCTACCGTACTATATACGTGAAACTAGTCATGCTCAAAAGATAGGAAAAGTTCCACATACCTCTTCGGGTCAAACCACTTGTCAAGTACAAATTCCCGCCCGTAGTATGTCAACCTATAATATTCACAATACGTCCATTAAGGCCTTACTTCAAACGTAGAGTATTATAAGTGTTAAGTCTCTAAATTCTACGGAAAATCAGACAGCACCTCCTTTGTTTTTTACTAACTTTTCCACCTTTTCCAAGGTCGAAATACAATAACCAAACAGCCCCAATTGGCTCACAACAATATAGAAGGTAATCCAATACAAATGACTAACTAAACAGCCCCAATTGGCTCACAATAATATAGAAGGTAGTCCAATACAAATGACTAACTAAACAGCCCCAATTGGCTCACAATTATATAGAAGGTAGTCCAATACAAATTTATAACAAACTAATACGACTACAAGTCCACAATCGGCTACCTTGAGTTCATCAATACCAACTGTTGTCCAATTTCCATTTCAATCCAAATTTGTAGCATAACATGATATCAAGTCGCATTTGATTAAAACTACTACATTCTCCTAGTAGGTAACATGCGACAATTCAATTTATCGATCAAATTGGATTTCGATTTCAAATGGCTAAATATGACATTTTCGGATTTTTGAGCTTCCAATTCCATAACACTTATCAAACTTCATAACACATATCACATGACCACTTATAACTTATCATAACATGAAGTCTTCAATTACAAAAGTAAAACGAAGATTATACCTTAATTAGCCCAAATATGATCCAAGAGTACAAGTCGACCTCTAGCACCTTTAGCTCCTCCTTTTGACATTCCAATCCACTCCAAGCCACCCTTAGAGGCTTATGAAAAACTCATCTTCAAGTTTCAACTTCAAAGTTGAATAACCCTTTAGGTTTTTGCCTTGCGACTAATATGAAAACACCATTTTTCCGGGATCTTTCTATTGAGAAACACTTACAATACCCTTAGGTACCTTGGTTTAAAGTATGGGAATTATTGGACAAAAATTGCAAAATTTCTCCTTCAAGCCCTAGCCTTGGCCGAGAGCCTCTTATGCTTTCATCAAGTTTTCTTGAAAAATTTGCTAAGTGTTAAGCCTTGTCTTGCACTTAGTAAGCTTATATAAATAATTGGAGGGTCTAGATTAGAACAAATGGGTGGTTCGGATGAGTTTCACATGGATCAAGCCAAGTGGCATTGACTTAGTCAACAATGTCAAGCTAATTCATTTGCAAGACTTGTCTTCCTAACAATGGTCAAATGACCCTTTTGTCCTTGTTAAATTTCGTCCAAGACAACATAAGGGGGGGTGACACGTGTCGCCCTCCCATTCGTCACAATATTTCGTTTTCTGACAAATCCAAAATTCCGATAAATTTTACTCGTCTCAAACCTTAACATTTGAGTTCTTACGTACGTTCTTAAAAACATATCCTGGAATTTCCGGGGTGTAACACACATGAGGCCCTGGGGGTGTCTTGCATATGTCAAGAAGTTGATCACTGATAAGTTGGAATCTAAAAGTGAGAAATGTTACTTTGTTGGGTATCCAAAGAAAACTAAGGGATACTATTTCTATCTACCTGGAGAATATAAGATATTTATTTCTAGGAACGTAACTTTCCTTGAAGATGAATATCTCTATAAGGATGAGAGTCGCACGGAGATAGAACTTGAAGAAATTCAAGAACAAGGTAACAAAGGGGTGGAATCCTCGCCCGATGATGAAGGCAAGAATTCAGTGGGAGCTTCTGGCGAAGATTGGGTATTTAGGGTACCCCATTCGGCCAGTGGGAGTGCTACGAGGAGTAATGCAGAAATGCAAGATCTTCCGACACAGATCTTGGGAGCAAGTGCATCAGTTGTATTTCTTCCCATTCAGGAAAGACATGAAAATGATATTCCTGAAAGCTCTAATGTTGGTGGTTCGACCAGCGTACAAGAACCTACTCACAGTCAGAACATACTTGTAACTGAACTGCAAGACAATCAACTCTGTAGGTCAACTTGATCTCATCGTCCTCCAGAAAGACTAAATCTGCTTGTGGAAACACAAAATGAGCTAGATACTCCAGATGATGACGATCCTAGAACCTACAACGAAGCAATGCTAGACATTGATTCAAAAAGATGGCAAGAAGCCATGAAATCCGAAATGGAATCTATGTATATCAATCAAGTGTGAAACTTGGTTGATTTGCCAAATGGGGTTAAACCCATAGGATGCAAATGAGTCTTCAAGAAGAAGATTGATGCATCTGGCATGGTTCAGACTTATAAAGCTAGACTAGTGGTTAAAGGTTTTACTCAGCGTCCTGGCGTGGATTATGATGAGACATTTTCATCGGTGGCTAAGATAAAGTCTATTCGGATTTTGCTCGTGATAGTTGCACATTATGATTATGACATTTGGTAGATGGACGTCAAAACTGCATTCCTCAATGGTAATCTAATTGAGGAAGTGTATATGAAACAACCCGAGGGTGTTTCATCCGAGTCCAGACCAAATGTTATGTGCAGGCTACAGAAGTCCATTTATGGACTTAAGCAAGCCTCTAAGAGTTAGAACATTTACTTTGACAATGCTATCAAATCTTTTGATTTTGTCAGAAGCAAAGAGGATCCTTGTGTTTATTCCAAATGCAAGGATGATGGTATTGTATTCATTATAATATATGTTGATGACATATTGATAATGGGAGATAATAAGACCCTCATGCAGTCAGTTAAGGATTGGTTGTCCAAGACCTTCATGATGAAGGATTTAGGTGAAGCCTGCTACATTCTGGGAATTAGGATCTATAGAGATAGACCTAATAGATTGTTGGGGCTGTCACAGTCAGTCTACATAGACAAAGTTCTTAGACGCTTTTCAATGGATAATTCCAAGAAAGGCGGTCTTCCGATGGGTCAAGGCATCAAGTTATCAAAGAAAGGTTGCCCTTCTAATGTTATTGAACTTGAGCGCATGAAGAGGGTCTCATATGTTTTGGCTATAGGATCAATCATGTATGTCATGACTTGTACTAGGTCAGATGTGGCCTTTGCACTTAGTATGACTTGCAAGTTCCAGCAGAATCCTGGCGAGGAACACTGGAAAGCAGTCAAGAGTATTCTCAAGTACCTCAGGCGTACTAAAGATTACTTCTTAGTCTATGGTGGAGTTGATGAGTTGGTTTCCACTGGATATACTGATGCTAGTTTCCAGACAGATGTTGATGATTTCAAATCTCAGTCTGGTTACACGTTCATTTTCAACGGAGGAGCAGTGAGCTGGAAGAGTTCCAAACAGGCTACTACTGCAGACTCGACTACTGAAGCAGAGTACATTGCTGGATCGGAAGCTGCTAAAGAAGCTGTCGCGATTTCTGAGTTCCTGAAGGAACTAGGGGTTGTTCCGAGTGCTAGTTGTCCAATAACCATTTATTGTGACAACACTGGTGCCATTGCACAGGCAAAGGAACCAAGATCAACAAACAGAAACAAGCATGTACCAAGAAAGTACCACATCCTGAGAGAGATGGTGGAAGCTGAAGATATCAAGATAGATTATATTCCCACAGACAATAATCTAGCAGACCCGTTTACTAAACCATTAAGCTTGGTGAAGCATAATGGTCATTTTGAGAACATGGGTATTAGATATGTTGGTGATTGGCTCTAGGCCAAGTGGGAGATTGAAAGTATATGTATATCCTAGAGACAATCTGTATTATGACACAATGTACTTTATACACATCGTAATTATATTAATGATTATTAATATTATGGCAATTTACATTTGTTGAATTATTAATTAATTATTTATAATATTCTATAAATGCATTCCTAGAGGTTACGTGTTTATTAATGATGTGAGAATTAATGTTATAACGTAACTCTTAAATTACCTCGACTAATGATCATCAAAATTGGGATATCGATGATATGCGATACGTCGACATGTGGTATGCATCATATCCTTAGGGGATGTAGTATGTCTCACTTGTTACGAGTTATGGCAACTCGTGATGGACACATGGATACTTGTTGAAGTATTGGTATGTCCTGCTGATGTATTATTTTTTTATATGTCTATAATATCATCGACATGTGGGAGATAAAAGTCCTTAGACTTAAGGTCAATATCATCTTGTTTACAGAGTAATGTACTTTGATCTTATCCTAAACTCAAATGCCTTATAGGTTGAGACACGGCTTGTTTTGGGTGCATTACAAAGTAGATTAAATGTGGTATGTGAGCCAAGATTAGGATTCATTTCTTGAATACATATTCGAGTGAACACTCAGATACTCATTTGGTATTAGGTTTACTAAGTCATTGGCCAACGCAATGGACATGTCTATGACATGGTCCTGTTGTCAACTAATATAGATGAGTTATAATAATCAAGTCATTTGGATAGACACTTGACAGATCCTAAGCTTGATTGAGTGTGTCATGAATGAAGGGGTTTTATCTTTCCACATATAGGTTCAGTTCACATATTTTGTGCAGCTAAACTTTACATGTTGAGTTCGTCTTCCGGCGCAGTCTAGGAGTTCCGAGTAGACCCTAATGTTATTAGTGTTAATATGTAAAGGTCTGAAGGGTAACACTAAGTCAGTTGTTCCATCGATTCAAAGGATATGATCAGAGAGTATATAAATGTTCGGTTGATAATCGAGACATTAGAATAAAATAGAAACGAAGCAGAATTGGAGCGCCACGGCTCCAACACGCGTCCAGTGGGTCTGAATGACCCACTCTGCTTCTGTTTTTGGGCCTAGCCCACGAGGGAAAACCTAGATGATTTATTCAGCTTATATATACAGGGTTTAGCCTCATAATTTATATACCATCTTTTCATAAGATTTACTCTACTGCAACTCTGCTGGA
Organism: Przewalskia tangutica; assembly: GCA_029844215.1. Taxonomy (NCBI): domain Eukaryota; kingdom Viridiplantae; phylum Streptophyta; class Magnoliopsida; order Solanales; family Solanaceae; genus Przewalskia; species Przewalskia tangutica. The sequence goes on along the minus strand of CM056733.1, from coordinate 8,766,382 downwards.
ATTCCTAGCTTCCAAAGGAGTAATTATATCATAGCTCACCATCGGACTACACAATACAAGGCTTGAAGATTTCAACTGCTTGGCGGATTTCTTCGAATGTAAGTTTTCTGTTGAAGTTTTACATTTGTTTTGTGCTTTATATTTACATTGTATAACCATCCTACAGTTTGACCGTCGTCGGGTTTGAAACTTAAATTTTTAAATTCCCCTGCGTGTACGAACCTGACAAAACCCCTACATAAGGCATCTTCAAGAGATGAATAACACATGCCTCAATATCATCAATAACACATAATTCCACGTAATTAGTCTTTTCATAGCAGGAGGCATAGAGTTATGGGTTATTTAATCAAAAATCACAAATAAGATCAATCATGACGACAAACTCACATAACAGTAGTCGGGATCAACCTAAGTATGATCCCCTAAAGCACAATATATTGGTACCCACTCAAGCGCTCATCACTGTCACTAAGTGGGACCCATATCATACCCAACACCTCTTAATAGTTATATAAACTAAATGTATATATTCGAGTCTAATAGAGAAAATCATATGCTACCTCTCAGCCGAACAGGTGTCACGAACTAATCTCACGCCAAGACATTGCCCTTACATAGTGCCTCTGGACATTCATAGTCTATAATCATAGATGTTTTGTTAATATATAATTCTAAGTACATACAAAAAGATAAGACCTTTCAAAATAACCAAATTCTCAGCCCCAAAAATGACCCTGGGAAAAAGGGGTAAAATTGGAACTTTAATAGCACAACAACATATTCTCGGTCTAATTAGTCATATCCTTAAGTATGAGTGTCAAATCCCAATTAGGCCTTCAATTTCACTATGCATCTAAAATCCCCAAATTAGAAGAACCCTAATTTTTATTTAAAAATCATGGATTAAATTAAAATCAAGATTATCAATAGGCTTCCCAATCATTAACAATCTCGAATATGAAGTATCAAATCATTAAAGGGCAAAATTTGTCAACCGATTTCATTATTCTTACCCTCTTAACTTTAAGCATAAACCCTAGGTTTGTATCACCAAATCATGGTATAGGCCCTAGATTTAAACAAAGGAATCATAAATAGATTATGAAAATAAGATAAAAATTTACCCCAAGAGTGGAATGAATGAAAAGCATCGAATTTCTCCCCAAACCGAGCTTAGAGTTACAAAAAGGGAGAAGTGAGAAATGAATTCGAACTTGGGGTCTTTTATAGTTTTTTTATTCAGCGATCCCACTCCTGCGGAATTTCCCTCGCATGAGCGGTCTCACTTTTGTGGAAATAGGTTCATAGAATATTGGTTGGTTTGAGGTTTTGTTAGTTTTATACTAACAAGCAATCTTCGACGACCGAAGCGGCCCCAACTTAAGTGACCAAATAACGATGAAGAGGAAATAACACCACAGAAGCGGCTCACACCTGCGCATAGGGATCCACAGATATAGCCTTTTCCAATCTTAGTGAATCTCGCATCTGAGGATAAACTTCCGCAAATCAGCTCCGCAGGTGTGTCCATCAGCCCATTGGCGCTATTACACCAGCAACAACAGTAATAGCAAAACCACAAAACTTCCATACAACACCTAAAGCTCACCCGAGACCTCCCGGACTCAAACCAAATATGCTACCCAAGTGTAAATGACGCTACGAACTTGTTCGTGAACTCAAAATACTCATTCAACAATGCTAAGACACATTTTTCTACAACATTTTCTCAAACTTTAAAAATCAGCAAATAAGGATTCAAAACACAACGGAATTCCTCGATAAGCAACCAAGGACTTGACTAAGTCATAAACTACGTTTTGGACCTACCGAAAGTGATGAAACTCCAAAGTGAACTCGTATACTCAAAAGTCAACAGTGGGTCAACTTTTTACATTTTAAAACTTCAAACTTAGGTTTTTCTTCCAAACCCTATATAACTCACCTCGATAATCATGTCACCATCCCCGTGAGTCACAAACCCTAGAAAGATTCTATGAGAATGGTAATTTGGTCAAGTAAGAGTGTTAAGTCAAAATAATCAGATGGATTGTTACATCAGATACCAATTTTGATGTACCAATTAAATAAATGTTTATCCTCAAATGGAGAGAAACTAAAGGGAAAATATATCATAATCAGTAAAACATTGAGGGTATCTATTCTGCATATCCGTCTTCTCAATATGACGGTGCTTCTATTGCACCTTCACATAAGCAATCTCCTTTGATCTCAACTTTTTAATCTGCATGTCCAAAATGGCCACAAGTTCTTCTTCAAATTCCAAATTCTGATCAAATAATCCTGAGTCTCATTTAATGATTTAGGAACCATCAATATGGTACTTCTTCAATATGAAAACATGAAATACCGGGTGAACACTTGAAAGGCCTGGTGGCAAAGCTGCTCATATGCCACCTCACCAACTCTCTGAAAAATCGCAAATAGACTGATATAGCTCAAACTAAACTTAACCATCTTGCCAAACCTCATCTCGTATTTCATAGGTGATACATTCAATAGAACCTAATCACCAACCATGAACCTCATATCACGAACCTTTCGGTCTGTATATTTCTTTTATCTACTCTAAGCTGCTAGGAGCTTGTCCTGAATCATTAACACTTTCTCCAAGGATTCTCTTAATAGATCTATACCCCATGGTCTCACCTCAAATGTATTAAACCAATAAATCGGGGAACGACATCTCCTACCATATAAGGGCTCGAATGGTGTATCTCAATGATGAAGTGATAACTATTGTTATGAGAGAACTCTAATAAAGGTAAGAACTGGTCTCAATGACCACCAAAATCAATCACACGGGCTCATAACATATCCTCCAAAACTGAAATGGTCTACTCGGACTTACCGTTCATTTGTGGGTGAAATGTTGTGTTAATTCCAAACAAGTATCCAGCTCCTTTTGCAAAGTCCTCCAAAAATGAGAACTAAACTGAGTACCTGGTCTGAATTAATAGAAATGGGCACCCCATGTAGCCGAACAATCTCTCTAATATAAATCTTAACCAACTTCTCAAAATTGTAGGTCGTCAAAACCAAAATAAATTGCACGGACTTGGTCAACCTATCCATAATAACTCAAATGACATCAAACTTGTCCAAAGTCTTCAGTAGCCCAACTACGAAAGCCCATATCTATCCTTTTTTCCATTTCCACTCAGGTATGGGCATCTTATGAGTCATACCACCCAGTCTCTGATCTTCATACTTAACATGCTGGCCATTTAAATACTAAGACACAAAATCAATAATTTCCCTCTTCATGCTACCCCGCCAATAATGCTGCTTCAAATCACGATACATCTTCATTTCACAAAGATGTGTAGAATATCTTGAATTGTGAGCCTCATCCATGATCAATTTGGTCGACCCTCCAACACAAGGGACACAAACTCTCCCCTTAATCCTCAAGATTCTCTCGCTATCAAGCATAGCCTACTTAGCTTCCCCTCACAACACCTTATCCCTAATCTTACACAACTTCATATCATCAAACTGATGGGCCTTGATTTGCTCCAAAAGAAATGACCTCGCCTTAAAATAAGCCAAAATCCTACCCGAATTTGAAATATCAAGTCTCATAAAGTTATTGGCCAAGGATTGAACCTCTAATGCCAAGAGATGCTCATCAACAATCAATCGCGCCAAGCTCCCCGTACTTACTGCCTTTTAACTGAAGGTATCCACTACCACATTGGCCTTGCCCGGATGGTAAAGAATAGTCATGCCATAATCTTTGAGCAACTCCATCCATCAACGTTGCCTAGAATTCAAATACCTCTGACTGAAAAAAATGTTGTAGACTACAATGATCGGTGAATACCTCACAATGAACACCATACAAGTAGTATCTCCAAATATTCAAGGTAAAGACTATCGCTTCCAACTCCAAATCATGAGTGCGGTAGTTTTTATCATGCACTTTTAACTTCCTCTATGCACATTCTATAACTATTATGTCCTACCTCATCACACAACCCAATCCAATCGCAAAGATTCCTAATGCACAGTGAAATCTTTCCCTAGGTAAGACTAAATTCGAGGATGAGGTCAAAAATGACCTGATCTTTTGGAATCACTCCTCACACTCATCATATTACTGAAAAGGTACATTATTCTGAGTCAATAGGGTCAAATGGGAATCAATAGATAAGAAAACCTTCATGAACTGAGGGTAGTAACTCGCAAGACCCACGAAACTCCTAATCTCGATCACTGTAGTAGGCCTAGGCCAATATTGCCTCAATTTTCTTTAGATCTACCATGATACCCTCCTTCGACACTATATGCCTCAAAAATGCGACAGAGTTGAGATAAAAGTCATATTTCGAAAATGTAGCATACGACTTTTTTTCCTTCAAAAAACCAAGAACCACCCTCAAATTCTTCTCATGGTCTACCTTACTCTTACAATAAACTAAAATGTCATCTATGAATACTATGATGAAAGAGTCTAAGTAGGGCTTGAAAATCCAATTCATCAAATCCATAAAGGCTAGATTCAAGAACTCATAATGGTTGTAACGAATCCTGAAAGCCGTCTTTGGAATATCTTCCGCTCTTATCTTCAACCGATGGTACACAGACCTCAAATGAAGTTGATCAAACAAATCATCAATGTAGGGTATAGGGTACTTATTTCTGATAGTGACCTTGTTCAGTATGACATTACCAAGAACTCATAATGGTTGTAACGAGTCCTGAAAGCCATCTTTGGAATATCTTCCGCATTAATCTTCAACTGATTGTACACATACCTCAAATCAATCTTTCAAAATATTAAAGCACTTTGAAGCTGATCAAACAAATCTTCAATGTAGGGTATAGGGTACTTATTTCTGATAGTGACCTTGTTCAGTTCTAGATAATTGATATACATTTGCATGGCACCATTTTTATTCTTCACAAATAGAATAGGAGCACCCAAGAAGACACACTGAGTCGACTAAAACCATTGCTTAACAAATCTTGCAACTTCTCCTTCAACTTTCTTAACTCATCCGGAGCCATATGATACGGTGGAACAGAAACATGATAAGTACCCTGCTCCAAATCAATGCAGAAATCAATGTCTCGTTCCGGCAGCATACTAGGAAAATCCGTCGGAAAGACCTCTGAAAATATTTTCACCATCGTAACAGATGTATGTGAAGAAGTATCTACATTAGTATCTCTAATATGTGCCAAATATGTCAAACATCCCTTATCAACCAACTTCCTCACCTGAAGGAAAGATATAATCCTCTTTGGTGTAGGGTATGAAGTACCCTTCCATTCTAACCTCAGGATACCAAGCATAGCTAAGTTGATTGTCTTGGACTGATAGTCAAAGATCTAATGATATTGATTGAAACATTGTTGTCAAACGAGGAGCCCTAGATTTCGAATTCAATCTTCTTGAATATAGAAAGGGTATTATCTTCATCTGTTAGTTGATTTAGTATTATATTAGTGATTATAAACCATAAATTCTTGAGATAATCTATTGGGTTTGATGAAACAAATTGTATGAACTATTGTATGGGTTGAATTGTTGACATAGGTTTGTTGTAATTATATAGGTGATAAAGAATGATGTTACTTATATCTATATCATAGGATCATCTAGAAACAAGAGGATGGAAAATTGGGTATAGAAACATCATTAATAACTGCTATGAAACTTTATGCCCACCGAGTGTTTGATAAAATGCCTAGATGGCCAAAATATGAGAATTTTTGCTAATGTTGACTGCATTCACATGTATTGATATAGACTAAAGTCGAAATGAAGCGACGAACATTGTATTAGGCTCAAGAGCATGAAGTTAAGGTATGTGAGGCTTCCTCTATGTTTGAGAATGCTGATGATTCTCCCTATGCCACATTTTTTATTGATTATTACGAATTGCCTCAGAATACAATTATGACTTAGTTTCCTGAATAGCCGCAGAACTTTTATTCTCTAGTATAACAATTGTTCATGATTGGCATTTCGAACATTATGAACACTGAATTAAATCAATCTAGACTCGTGTTTGATATTCATGAGTCTCAGTCTAGAAACTCAACAGTTCAAAAACAGTTAAGGTTTTAGGTCTCACACTCAGTTCATGAATACATGTCTCAATTTAGTGATGTTTATCATTCCAAAAATCTTAATCCCTTAATAATAATTAATGAATAGTGAACATACGTGATTGCCCAAGAGCATAAGTCTCATACATATGTATACATGACCAAGGCCATAGACTGATGCACTTACTTGGCCAAGGCCATAGTCGAGCATTTATTATTGGGCCAAGGCCCCATATATGTACAGTTGGCCAAGGACATAGGCTGATGCACATACTTGACGTAGTTCATAGTTTGTGCATTCAATATTGGGCTTAGGCCCCACGCATTTAAAGACAGATAAATAGATGTTTCAGATGCAGAATAGGGAGTACTCATAACTTCACTTCTCTTATACATTTTTAGTTTTAGTATTTTTACCTGTTTATTTATTTGGGTTACCCTTTCCCGAGCATCCCGCTTATAGTTCTTTCTTTTTGTTTCTTTACATACAATTACAATCCAAATGTGTTGATGTCCCTTTTGCCCGAGGTCTGCATCGTACGATGTATGTAATGAGTTACAGGACAACACATCTACTCACTAAGATCTTTAGTATCAGCTGAGTTAGTGAGCCCCGATATTTTAGGGTTGTAGTCTTTATAGTTTATTATAGATAGTCAGGTATGTCGGGGGCTTTGTCCAGGAAAATAGTTAGCATATATATACTCTTTAAAGGCTTTATTGATTAAAGTAATGGTTAGACAGAGTTTATTAGATTTTCATGTCTGTCATGTTGGCACTTTTACTATATTCAGACTAATTCAGTATTTTCTGCACTTAATGATTATTCAGCTAGACTTTTAGTACACCAGTATGAGTTAGCTTATTTCCCTTTTCAGTATGTTTTGATATCACATGTTTCTTTAACCAACCAATTGGTTCTCTAGGTCACATGTAGCTAGGCACCGAGTGTTGTGCTACGTCAATGTCGTGGTTCGAGGCATGAAAAATCTCGGTATCATAGCACTAGGTTCAAGTGTCTTAGGGAGTCTATGAAGCCATGTCCAGAAGAGTTTCCATTAGATGTTTGTACCGACAACACATATAAATGGTTGACTACCAAGACATTTAGGATTGTCTCACTTCTTTCTACTCTAGATCATGCCATAAAGCTTAGCGCAGTGAGTAACATTCTCTTCCTATCGAATACTATACGTATTGAAGGCTCCAGCAACGAGTAAGGAATTCAAGGTCGAATAAGGATGATTACCCATTAGGTTATAATTATGAAGTTTCAAATAACAATGAATGAGACTTGGGGATATATTGAAAGTGGAATAAAGTTGATGCTGCCCGAGAAGGGGAACTTGTATTATGGATATGAAAATTGAATAATAACAACGTACTTAAGAAGGTTAATGTGAAGGTTTCATTGGAATAAGTTGGAAGAGATTTGAGGAAAGGAAGAGAGATAAGAAACAACAGAAAGACAGAGAAGTCAACAAAAGATCTAAGCCCCTACAAGAAATATTAATTAACCAGGACCTTAGGGAGTGAAGACAGACAGTGTTTCAATATGAGGTCATTAGGACCCACTCAATCTATAGTCAGTACACCAATCCTGAGGTCCATATATGATCATAAAGGTCAGTTAAGTCAGAAATAGAATTTCAGATCATCAGGCTCTCAATCGCAGACTAGTATGGGTCATGGGGGGTTTCAGAATCCTAGGTGCAATAAGCCTGGTCAGAGATACACAGATGCATGTTTTTTGGTGTGGCCAACAAGTCATTACCTAAGGGAATTCCCATCAGTGAGACAAAGTACCACAAATAATATGACTCAGTCTAAAAATTCAACAGATCCCCATAATTCACAAGCCCAAGTCGGGTATAATGCAGCTAACTTTGGTAATATAGACCTTCGTCAGAACCGCTTGTATGCTTTAGCAGGTTATCGAGATTTTAGAGGTATCCCTAAATATGGCCACACGTATGCAGATGATAAATGTAATGTAAGACCCCCACTGGGAAATATCTCACGATTTTAACCACAACGGGCATAAATTCATTATGTTGATTTTGAGCAGAAAGATGACTAAGAGAAATTACCTAAGATTCTTAAGTGTTATGATTTTTCAGAGGAAGCGTATTTTTTCGTATAATCCGTACACATGGATAAAAAGGAGATGGTGTACGACATGAAAACCATGAGCATATGATATTAAAATTCTGGGAATAGTTTTAGTTTGTTTAAGTTTATTTAGATCAAAACCAGAGAGTATGATGGTAGTATGTTACTACGAGGAGGAAATATTATTAAGATATAAGAAGGTGTGACAGTTCCCTCTTAAGTTATGTAATAAGTGTTTACATTGGATGTGTATAGCCTGATATGATGTTGAAGTGTATAGAAAGTTCGGGGATAGGTATTTTTGGTTTTTTAATAGAGATGTAATTTTTCTAAGTGTGATCCATATATTTAATTAAGAAGATATAGTATAGGACTGTAGAATAAGGTTGAATAATGACAAAACTAAGAAATAACCTTATGTTTCACTTTAGTTATTCAGGCAGAATAAGATAATATGATGCTAGCTAGTGGTTAGTAGAAGAATAGTAAGTTTTGAGTAAATAAAATGAATTAGCAATTTCATCAGATCTAGTAGAGGTACGATTTAATTTCCTTATTCAGATGAACACAAATGAGTGGGTAACAGTTTGAATACATTGAATGTGTGATAGAACCCAATGAAGTTTAAGGTAAACCCAAAGTACCTTGACATTGGAAGAAGAATATCATATAAGGCAGTAAGATAGCAAACTACAGGAGAATAGCCTTTAAGAGTTATCAGAAAGAGGTTTCCTTAAGACTGACAGTGTGAGAAAAGTTAAGTCGTTAAGACATAATACGTCAATTATTAATATGTTATCACCCTGGTCATATAAGTAATTTTGTTTTTCTCCGGTAAGAAAGATTTCTCAAAAGTGAGTCGAAAGATGAGTCGTTAGTGATGTAAAGTATGAAAATTGAAGAGGAGAAAGAAATTTAGTTGGGTCCCAATGAGAGAGAAGGATCTACAGGTATAATACCTTAACCTTTTTTTCAAATGGAGATATCTGTGTCAATAATTCCTATTGGAAATTAAAACCTGAAGGGTTAGCAGTAGATATAAAGAACCTCAGTTCAGTGATAAGGGAAAAAATGAGATAGTATCCATAAGGAATTTGCCTCATGTTTATAATAAACACGAAGTGAGTAGAACAATCATCGAGTTTAGTGCTGATTAAGAAATCACAGAAAAAAAATAAAGATCATGCTAAGTTGTGTGTTAAGAATAGGGATTCACGAGTATAAAATAATGGATTTGGAACAAGGGGGGATGATGGTACTTTAAGGTACCGAAATATATTATGGGTCCTAGATATAGATTGACTCAGAGAAACAATTATGACAGAAATGCACGATTCATGATATTATATCCATCCATATGCTACTAAAATTTACCATGACCTTAAGGAGAATTATTAGTAGAATGACATGAAAGAGAGAACGTTGCAGATTTTGTATATAAGTGTCCGAACTATCAGTAGGTGAAAGTTGAATACCATAGGCCTGCTGGATTGACTCAAAGCATAGATATTCCCATTCGAAAATGGGAGATGATAAATATGGTCTTCATAATAGTATTCCCTATATTATTTTGGAAACATGATTCGATTTGGGTGATTGTATACCGACTCACTAAGCCAGCACACTTTTGCCCGTGAAAACTACTGAAGACTATGCCAAGCCCTATATTTAGGAAATCGTCAAATTGCATGGGACCCCAATGTCCATCATTTCAGATCGTGGTTCCCAGTCACAACAAATTTTTTAAAGTCCTTTCAGAAGGGATTAGGCACAAGGATGAACATTAGTATAGCTTTTCACCCTTAGTCATATGGCCAGGCAAAGCGCTCTATTAAAACACTCAAGGATATATTGAGGGTGTGTGTCCTATATTATAAAGGTAAATGAAATGATCACTTACCTCTCATAGAATTTGTATATAATAATAGTTATCATATGGTGTAGGTATATATCGCTAATTAGATAGTTTGAAGTTGGTGAAGTAGAATTGTTATGACCAAATTTGGTCCACCGGAATATGGAGAAGTCAACTTAATTTAGGAGCATTTGAAAATGGCTCAAAGCCGCAGAAGTCCTATTCAAGCGTATGTCGTAGAGATTTGAATTTCAGGTCGATGATTGGGGGGTTCTTGAAAGTTTCGCCCATGAAAGGAGTTATGAGATTTGGGAAGAAGGGGATGCTCAGTTGATGCGCGATTTATGCACACACTAACGCAAGTGCACGTGTCGTGACAAGTAATATAGTCTAGAAGACCGAGTTATCGTCCTCAGGGATTAGTGTTCAATTCTCAAATTATATTCTATGGTATCTATTTGGTAACCGATGATTGATGAATTGTTTATAACTATAATTATGAATTCCAACTAAACTACTTTGTTTTACTTCAGATATGATGGAAATAGGGCTTTCAAATCTCCTTAACTATCTGTTCATCTTACTTGTTAATGCACTTAATGTCACGACCCGATCCCGGGCCCGTGACTGGTGCCTTACCCCAGGCACCCTAGTGATACAACATCAGAGAAAATCAGCGGAAATAAAAACTTAAAAATGAAACAAGATATATGATAAGAACAGGATAACCAAAACGGTCACCTTCCAATAATATATATACAAATCTTTCAAACCGAACAGTTTAATCCTTTTTACAAACCCTGCCCACAACAGTACTACAGACCTCTAAGAGTTTTTATACAACATGACGGGACAGGGCCCCGCCATACCCCTGAATGTACAAGTACCTACAGTGACAGGGGACTATACCAAAAGATAAGCCTCCGGAGAAACGGAGCTTCCCGATATGCTGAACTGTGATCCTATGAGCGAGGATCAACGACTGGTGTACCTCTACCTGCGGCATGAACGCAGCCCCCCGAAGGAGGTCAGTACAACAGGTACCAAGTATGTGAAACTGAAAATACTGTAAATGAAATCATAGTAGTCTATATAAAGCAGGAGACATGTATGATAACCAAACTACAGTCCACAATAAATAAGCAGTCATGTAAGTCAGGGACTCACGCCCTCCAAGTCATCACTCAATTATAACTATGGGTCTCACGCCCTCAACATCAATCATGCCCGTGGAATACCTTCCTCACTGCCGGCAGTCTATGATATAATAACACCAAGGAGTGAATATGAACACCAAGTCCTACCTGAGTCATAAAAACCGTACGGGGCAAGTACGAAGGCTAACTACCAGATACCAGAGCCATACTAACAATACTACAACCAAACCACGGAGCTGATACGGGGCAAGTACGAAAGCCGACTACCAGATACCAAGGCTGTGTCACGTAGCTGACCGGGGCAAGTACGAGGGCTAACTACCAGATACCAAGGCCGTATCACGAGACTCCGCCACGGCGTCACGGGCAAGCACGAAAGCCGACTACGGATACCAAGCGCCGTGGTCACGTGTCGACCGGCAAGTACGAGGGCTAACTACCGATACCAAGCGTCAGATCACGAGACTTCGCCACTAAACTGAACGGGGCAAGTGCGAGGGCTAACTACCAGGTACCAAGGCTGAATCAGCCACGAGACGGGGCAAGTACGAAAGCCGACCACCAGATACCAAGGCCGAATCAGTAAGAAACCTCATGGAGAACTAGTCCATGGAATAACACTATCAACAGGAGCGTACCCGTGGAATTCTCCGTCACTACCGGTACGTCCAAGTAATATCATAACAAATCAGCCGGCCCTCCATTGAGAGACGCGGCGGTATAGAAATACAATACTAGCACGACAAGGCTATCACACGCAAACATACACAACTCAAGGTACTTTCATTTTATGCCAAAATCCAGGTTTTAACCCCAAAGTACTACGTACGTTAAATTCTTTTTAAAAGATCCATTTCTTTTACAAAGGTCACCCGATGCCCGTATTATAAAAATAGAGTGACTAACTTTTTTTAAGTAAACCAAAACAACTTTCATACTTTCCTTTTTTAACCAAAACACTTCTCCTTTTAAAATCAGGTTACAACATTCTTTTCCAAAGTTCAAGTTTGCCTAATTTCAAATATTCACGTTTCTTATTTTCGAAAGATTTCATAGTTCAAGTCTTAATCATTTAATAACGTAATTCTCTTTTAAAACTCTTTGAGCAACATATGCCTTATGTGGGAGCATGTTATTCTTGTTTATAACAATCTTATTGAAGCAGCCATGCTCTAGGAAATGTAGTACAATTTTGTCTTATCTTAGCTTCTATGCAGATGGAGGTTTCTACTAGTTTTAATATAATTACTTATTTGCCAACACATTTTCCTTTATTAACGCTGCAGTGGTTCGTTCGATACTTTCTTATTTCCGAAATCAGTAAAACATTATTTTTTTAAAACCAAGTACTCATTCCTCACGAATGAGGTTTCACACTTCTTAACAACTTTCATATCAATTCATTTAAGTCAAGTCTCTTATCTTTTAAGATTAAGTCTCTTAACTTCTAAAATTAATAAACCATTCTTTTATCTTTCTTAAGTCGTTATACCTAACTTCCCATAAAGCTAGTATAACTCTTAAGCTTTTAAAACCAAGTATTACTCTTCTTTCAAAAACGATTCTTAATTCTTTTGAAATACTTCAAGATTCTTATTATTCAGGCTTAAGTCAAAAGACATTGCCGTAAAACTACGTTCAGTTAACACACGTACGTCTACCGTACTATATATATTCTTTTAAAATATCATGCTCAAGAGTATATGAAGAATCACATACCTCGCGACGATTTATCGACTATTAGCAAATAGCTCCAAAGTATTGTAATCCTGCTAGCCTTTTCCACCCTTCGAGTAGAATATGCTACTCGCGATTTCAACCTATATCGGTCATATAAGTCTATCAATGTCTAGACTATTCAGAAAATATTTCTAGATACGATTCCTTTATTCTACGGAAAATTGGGCAAGACTTCCTACCCGCCAACTACACAAGTCTCATCAGAATACAAATTCTATGTACGCATAGTTTAATCTTCTTCTTTAATATTCTTCCGATGTGATTTCATTCAATTCTTTTCTCAGAATATCCTTTTATGAATCTTATATTCATTTCTATACTACTACGATGTAATTTCCAATTACAATAGAAGGACAGGAGTATTTACCTCGGTAAGCCCAAAATTATCCAAGATTTAATGTCGATCCTGAGCAACGTTTAGCTCCTACTCTGGGTGCTTCAACCCGCTCCAAACAACCCTTAGAAGTTCTACACAACTTCTTCTTAATACTTCAACTCGCTATGAAGATTTCCTTAGGGTTTCGTTTAGTGGCTAAAGGAAGTATAATAGTATTTCTGGGCTTTTAGTATAAGGGTAACCTCGGAATACTACAAGGTATTTTGGAATAGCAACAATACTTGGAGAGTATTTTTCTACCAAGGGGGGGTGTATTTACGAAAAACAACTCAAAGGGGGGGGGGTTGGTTTCGGCCAAGGCTCACAAAGGGGGGAGGGGTGCTCTTGGACGAGAGCTTTACTAAGAGGGGAGGGATTTTTGCTTTGAAATTTCAAGTGAGGATGAAGAAATAGTCTTGCACTAGAGGGGTATTTATAGGACATTCAATAGCCAAGATCAAGCCAAGTGGGGGGCAAGTGGAGGGTCAAGATTTGGACATGTGTTTGTGGGTCCCACTTGCTCATCAACTACACAAAATATCCTACCAACTCCTTGACAAAAATCAAGGCCAAAAACTCCCCAATTCGTCCCACCTTATCCGTCCAATTGAGGGTGACAATTGTCACCCTCTCGTTGGTCCAAAATATTTCGTCTCTCGGAAAAAATCCGCAAAAATTATAAATGACATAGCCGTATTTTTCCTTTCGCAAAGTCCGGAAAACGTTTCGTCGGAAAACGACTCTTTTCGCTAGTTGTGCACAAATTTCGCCACTTTGCCTACTTAAGGCTTAAACTTTTGTACGTACGCCCTCACGTACATACTCTGGAAATACGGGGTATAACATTCTCCCCTCCTTAGAAACATTCGTCCCGAATGTTCCTTCTCAAGACAGATAACGATAAAGTTCCTCATAACAAGTTGCCAATGCCACACCTGGCCACCAAATAACACATACGCAAATACTTATCCCAAGTCAACGAGGAATCACCTCTAGCATTACAAAAAGCTTCCACCCCTGGCCTAAAAGATATCCCTTTGCACCTTTTCTTCACAAAAGTAATGATCATTTCTATTCTCTCAAAGACATGTTCACTTCTTTCCTTACTCATCGCATTTCTTTCTAACACTTGAACTCTTCTAGTATACGCATTCATACTTACCATCGCTCAGCTTTCCAAAACTTTGGAGTCACCACCTCCAAAATTGGTCATCTAAACTTGGGCCTGCACTCGTGACCTACCACTGGCGACCACCTCGAACCGACCCACCACATTTCGGGCCGCGGGTTGACCCGCGACGCAGATCAACCCGACCCGCTATCGCGCCAAACACTTGTTCTCCTGATCCGGAACAATCTTACCTATTCAAGTCCTGAAGGCTACCACTTTCATTTTACACAACCCATGGAATTATCCCACAATACATTTATACGCATACCAAGTATTTGACAAAGACTAACCGTAAAATCTTTTATTCAAGCCGGCCTTACATCTAAGGTCTCAACGTGTAATATTCTAAGGTTCATACCTTCCCGTCCCATACTTATTCTTTCAACTAACCATGTCTCTAAACCACAATATACACAATGCTATCTCGCATAGTACTCAACATATAATCATCGCATCACGCATGCTAAACTCTAGAGGGTTAAGGATATACCTGAAACGATAGGCGGTTCAAAGGACCGCTAAAACTGGGAACTTCTATCGCGACCTCTGCCGTGGCCTGCCGGTGTATGAGCATCCTGCCTAGCTATGGAAGGTGAAGAACCCGCAACTGATCTCGTAGCCTGTGCTATCCTACCAGTGCTACCCCTGGTCGGACAGTCTCTCGCCAAATGGCCCTGTTGGCCGCAAGCATAACAATCTCCCAAACTAGTACGACATTCTCCCTTATGAAGTTTTCCACAACGGCCACACTGAGACAAGGGCGACCTTATCCGCGGCGCCCTACTCTCAAAACTCAAACACGGGAGCCCGACCCGCCTCGAATATCTCGAATGTCCCAAGATCGCGGGGGACCACTCAGGCCGGGCGGAGGTACATAGCTAGCTCGCCGAGGCGGTCCGCCTTGAAAGTCGCCAAAAGACCCTGCTGTCCTGGCCCTCTTCTGTTGATCTTGGTCATTCTGTCGACCTCTCCGCTCCTCACACCCAAGTGCATAAGCCTGCATGCGGGCAATGTCCATGCCCGGCTGAAGAGCTACACCCGAACAAGCCTCTGCCAAGTAGTCATCTAGCCCGGTGACGTAGCGGTGCACTGGCCCTCCATATCGCTACTAATGCGGGGACGTACCGAGCTAACGAGTCAAACTCCACATTGTACTCCCGAACAGTACGCCCGCTCTCCCTCAACACCAAAAATCTGTAGTCCCGAGACCTCCTCATCTGTGGAGGCAAGAAATGAGCAAGAAATGCCTCCGAGAGAACTCGTTCCAAATAGCCGAGGCGCATGCTCCCCGACAGCTCCCACGAATCAAACCCGATCGCAGATCACGCAGCCGATGTGAACCTAAGACCACCGACTGCCTCTCAAGCCTTGATCACTCTCATGATCCGTCAGAATCGTCGATGAACTCCCGCGGATCATCCTCGTGCCTCGATCCATAAAACACCGGCGGGCTGCAACTCGTAAAGTCCCGCGATCTCAAACTATTCGCTTGGGTGAACTACGGTACTACAGATCGGACCGCCAGATCCAAATTTTATCCTCGTGCCTTGCCACTATCTTGGCCAATAATCGGGCCATCTTCTTGTAACCCATCTCTCCGCTTCCAGCCGTGGACTGGAGGCTCGTGTATCGTGGTCTCAGCAGACCGCCGCGCGCCCTAAACTCTATCGGGCCGCGGCGTCGCAAAACTCGCCGTCTCAAGCACTATCTCAAGTAATGATGGGCTCGCGCTTCGCATTCTTTTGTATCCTACCAGCGGTTCTCTTTGCCTTGTCTATCTGCCCGGTTGCCTTGCGCGGAGGCATAACTGGTAAAAACGAAATGCGTCAGAGGGGTCCAACTTATAACACAGCTCTAAGGCACGATCTCAGAATGAGAAGAATGAAAACCAATCCTAAATGTCCTGCAGCCTCCTGATTATAGATGTGGTGCACAACACACCGATAATCAAGACTCTACTAGACACGGTCTGTAGACACTTTCCGAGGATTAACTGCTCTGATACAACTTTTGTCACGACCCGATCCCGGGCCCGTGACTGGTGTCTTACCCCGGGCACCCTAGTCATACAACATCAGAGAAAATCAGCGAAAATAAAAACTTAAAAATGAAACAAGATATATGATAAGAACAGGATAACCAAAACGGTCACCTTCCAATAATATATATACAAATCTTTCAAACCGAACAGTTTAATCCTTTTTACAAACCCTGCCCACAACAAGATTTCTGCACTCTAAGAGTTTTTATACAACATGACGACAGTGGCCGCCATACCACGAATGTACAAGTACCTACAGTGATGGACTATACTAAAAGATAAGCCTCGGAGAAACGGAGCTTCCCGATATCTTTGAATCGTGATCCTATGAGAGGATCAACGATCGGTGTACCTCTACCGCAGATGAACGTAGCCCGAAGGAGGTCGATAACAGTACCAAGTATGTGAAATCAAAATATCAGAAATGAAATCATAGTAGTCTATATAAAGCAGGAGACATGTATGATAACCAAACTACAGTCCACAATAAATAAGCAGTCATGTAAGTCAGGGACTCACGCCCCCCAAGTCATCACTCAATTATAACTATGGGTCTCACGCCTAAACATCAATCATGCCTGGAATACCTTCCTCACCGCTAGCCTCATGATATAATAACACCAAGGAGTAAATATGAACACCAAGTCCTACCTGAGTCATAAAAACCGTACGGGGCAAGTACGAAGGCTAACTACCAGATACCAGAGCCATACTAACAATTCTGATACAACCAAACCACGGAGCGACACGGCGGCACGAAAGCCGACTACCGATACCAGGCCGTGTCACGTGTGACGAGTGGCAAGTACGAGGGCTAACTACCAGATACCAAGGCCGTATCACGAGACTCCGTCACGAAGCTGATACGGGGCAAGTACGAAAGCCGACAACCAGATACCAAGGCCGTGTCACGTGTCGACCGGCAAGTACGAGGGCTAACTACCGATACCAAGGTCAGATCACGAGACTTCGCCACTAAACCGAAGGGCAAGCGCGAGGGCTAACTACCGTGTACCAAGGCCGAATCAGCCACGAGACGGGCAAGTACGAAAGCCACCACCGATACCAAGGCCGAATCAGTAAGAAACCTCATGGAGAGCTAGTCCATGGAATAACACTATCAACAGGAGCGTACCCGTGGAATTCTCCGTCACTGCCGGTACGTCCAAGTAATATCATAACAAATCAGCCGGCCCTCCATTGAGAGACGCGGCAGTATAGAAATACAATACTAGCACGACAAGGCTATCACACGCAAACATACACAACTCAAGGTACTTTCATTTTATGCCAAAGTCCAGGTTTTAACCCCAAAGTACTAAGTACGTTAAATTCTTTTTAAAAGATCCATTTCTTTTACAAAGGTCACCCAATGCCCGTATTATAAAAATAGAGTGACTAACTTTTTTTAAGTAAACCAAAACAACTTTCATACTTTCCTTTTTTAACCAAAACACTTCTCCTTTTAAAATCAGGTTACAACATTCTTTTCCAAAGTTCAAGTTTGCCTAATTTCAAATATTCACGTTTCTTATTTTCGAAAGATTTCATAGTTCAAGTCTTAATCATTTAATAACGTAATTCTCTTTTAAAACTCTTTGAGCAACATATGCCTTATGTGGGAGCAGGTTATTCTTGTTTATAACAATCTTATTGAAGCAGCCATGCTCTAGGAAATGTAGTACAATTTTGTCTTATCTTAGCTTCTATGCAGATGGAGGTTTCTACTGGTTTTAATATAATTACTTATTTGCCAATACATTTTCCTTTATTAACGCTGCAGTGGTTCGCTCGATACTTTCTTATTTCCAAATCAAGAAACATTATTTTTTAAAAACCAAGTACTCATTCCTCACGAATGAGGTTTCACACTTCTTAACAACTTTCATATCAATTCATTTAAGTCAAGTCTCTTATCTTTTAAGATTAAGTCTCTTAACTTCTAAAATTAATAAACCATTCTTTTATCTTTCTTAAGTCGTTATACCTAACTTCCCATAAAGCTAATATAACTCTTAAGCTTTTAAAACCAAGTATTACTCTTCTTTCAAAAACGATTCTTAATTCTTTTGAAATACTTCAAGATTCTTATTATTCAGGCTTAAGTCAAAAGACATTGTCGTAAAACTACGTTCAGTTAACCCACGTACGTCTACCGTACTATATATATTCTTTTAAAATATCATGCTCAAGAGTATAGGAAGAATCACATACCTCGCGACGATTTATCGACTATTAGCAAATAGCTCCAAAGTATTGTAATCCTGCTAGCCTTTTCCACCCTTCGAGTAAAATATGCTACTCGCAGTACTTCAACCTATATCGGTCATATAAGTCTATCAATGTCTAGACTATTCTCAGAAATATTTCTAGATACGATTCCTTTATTCTACGGAAAATTGGGCAAAGACTTCCTACCCGCCAACTACACAAGTTCATCAGAATACAAATTCTATGTACGCATGCTTAATCTTCTTCTTTAATATTCTTCTGATGTGATTTCAGTTCAATTCTTTTCTGTAATATCCTTCTATGAATCTTATATTCATTTCTATACTACTACAGTATGTAATTTCCAATTACAATAGAAGGACAGGAGTATTTACCTCGGTAAGCCCAAAATTATCCAAGATTTAATGTCGATCCTGAGCAACGTTTAGCTCCTACTCTGGGTGCTTCAACCCGCTCCAAACAACCCTTAGAAGTTCTACACAACTTCTTCTTAATACTTCAACTCGCTATGAAGATTTCCTTAGGATTTCGTTTAGTGGCTAAAGGAAGTATAATAGTATTTCTGGGCTTTTAGTATAAGGGTAACCTCGGAATACTACAAGGTATTTTGGAATAGCAACAATACTTGGAGAGTATTTTTCTACCAAGAGGGGGGGGGAGGTGTATTTACGAAAAACAACTCAAATGGGGGGGGTTGGTTTCGGCCAAGGCTCACAAAGGGGGGAGGGGTGATCTTGTACGAGAGCTTTGCTAAGAGGGGAGGGATTTTTGCTTTGAAATTTCAAGTGAGGATGAAGAAATAGTCTTGCACTAGAGGGGTATTTATAGGACATTCAATGGCCAAGATCAAGCCAAGTGGGGGGCAAGTGGAGGGTCAAGATTTGGACATATGTTTGTGGGTCCCACTTGCTCATCTACTACACAAAATATCCTACCAACTCCTTGACAAAAATCAAGGCCAAAAACTCCCCAATTCGTCCCACCTTATCCGTCCACTTGAGGGTGACACTTGTCACCCTCTCGTTGGTCCAAAATATTTCGTCTCTCGGAAAAAATCCGCAAAAATTATAAATGACATAGCCGTATTTTTCCTTTCGCAAAGTCCGGAAAACGTTTCGTCGGAAAACGACTCTTTTCGCTAGTTGTGCACAAATTTCGCCACTTTGCCTACTTAAGGCTTAAACTTTTGTACGTACGCCCTCACGTACATACTCTGGAAATACGGGGTATAACATTCTCCCCTCCTTAGAAACATTCGTCCCGAATGTTCCTTCTCAAGACAGATAACGATAAAGTTCCTCATAACAAGTTGCCAATGCCACACCTGGCCACCAAATAACACATACGCAAATACTTATCCCAAGTCAACGAGGAATCACCTCTAGCATTACAAAAAGCTTCCACCCCCGGTCTAAAAGATATCCCCTTTGCACCTTTTCTTCACAAAAGTAATGATCATTTCTATTCTCTCAGCACATGTTCACTTCTTTCCTTACTCGTCGTACTTTTCTCGAACACTTGAACTCTTCTAGTATACGTACCATACTTGACCATCGCCGCTTTCCAAAACTTTGAGTCACCACCTCCAAACTTGGTCATCTAAACTTGGGCACGCACCTCGTGACCTACCACCGGGACCACCTCGAACTGACCCCACCACATTTCAGGCCGCGGGTTGACCCGCGATCGGTACTCAACCCGACCCGCTATCGCGCCAAACACTTGTTCTCCTGATCCGGAACAATCTTACCTATTCAAGTCCTGAAGGCTACCACTTTCATTTTACACAACCCATGGAATTATCCCACAATACATTTATACGCATACCAAGTATTTGACAAAGACTAACCGTAAAATCTTTTATTCAAGCCGGCCTTACATCTAAGGTCTCAACGTGTAATATTCTAAGGTTCATACCTTCCCTGTCCCCATACTTATTCTTTCAACTAACCATGTCTCTAAACCACAATATACACAATGCTATCTGTACATAGTACTCAACATATAATCATCGCATCACGCATGCTAAACTCTAGAGGGTTAAGGATATACCTGAAACGATAGGCGGTTCAAAGGACCGCTAAAATTGGGAACTTCTATCGCGACCTCTGCCGTGGCCTGCCAGTGTATGAGCATCCTGCCTAGCTATGGAAGGTGAAGAACCCGCAACTGATCTCGTAGCCTGTGCTATCCTACCAGTGCTACCGCCTGACGATCTCGCCAAATGGCCGCTGGGCCGCAAGCATAACAATCTCCCAAACTAGTACGACATTCTCCCTTATGAAGTTTTCCACAACGCCACACCGAGACAAGAGGCGACCTTATCCGGCGAGCACTCCTACTCTCAAAACACAAACACGGGAGCCCCGACCCGCTCCGAATATCCCGAATGTCCCAAGATCGTGGGGACCACTCAGGCCGGGCGGAGGTACATAGCTAGCTCGGCCGAGGCGGTCCGCCTTGAAAGTCGCCAAAAGACCACTGCCCCGCCCTCTTCGTTGATTCGTCATTCTCGCCGACCTCCGCCTCACACCCAAGTGCATAAGCTCGCACGCGGCAATGTCCATGCCCGGCCAAGAGCTACACCAACAAGCCTCGCCAAGTAGTCATCTAGCCCGTGACGTAGCGGTGCACTCGCCCTCCATATCGCTACTAACGCGGGACATACCGAGCCAATGAGTCGAACTCCACATTGTACTCCCGACCGTACGCCCGCTCGCCTCAACACCAAAAATTGCTGCCCGAGCCCTCTCGCTCGCGAGGCAAGAAATGTGCAAGAAATGCCTCCGAGAACTCGTTCCAAATACCGAGGCGCATGCCCTCCGACAGCTCCTACGAATCAAACCGATCGCAGATCACGCACGATGTGAACCTAAGACCACCGACTCGGTCTCCAAGCCTTGATCACTCATAATCCAGAATCGCTCGATGAACTCCTCGCGATCATCCTCGTGCCTCGATCCATAAACATCGCGTCGCAACTCGTAAAGTCCCGCAGCCTCAAACTATTCGCTCTTGGGTGAACTACGGGTACACGGCACGACCGCCAGATCCAAATTTTATCCTCGTGCCTTGCCACTATCTTGGCCAATAATCGCCATCTCCTTGTAACCCATCTCCTCTCGCTTCCAGCCGTGGATGGAGGCTCAGTATCGTGGTCTCAGCAGCCCACCGCCGCGGCCCTAAACTCTATCGGGCGGCGTCGCAAAACTCGGTTGTCAAGCACTATCTCAAGTAATGACGGGCTCGCGCCCGCATTTCTCCTCTGTATCCTACCAGCAGCTTCTACCGCTTTGTCTATCTCGCCCGGTTGCCTTGCACGGAGGCATAATCGTAAAACGAAATGCATCGAGAGGGTCCAACTTATAACATGACTCTAAGGCACGATCTCGAATGCGAAGAATGGAAACTAATCCTAAATGTCTCGCACTTTCCTCGATTATAGATGTGGTGCACAACACACCGATAATCAAGACTCTACTAGACACGGTTCAGACATTTTCCGAGGATTAATCGTTTCGATACCACTTTTGTCACGACCGATCCGGCCGTGGATCGTGCCTTACCCGCACCCTAGTGATAAAACATCGAGAAAATCAGGAAATAAAAACTTAAAATGAAACAAGATATATGATAAGAACAGATAACCAAAACGGTCACCTTCCAATAATATATATACAAATCTTTCAAACCGAACGCTTTAATCCTTTTACAAACCCCGCCACAACAAAGATTACTGCACTTCTAAGAGTTTTTATACAACATGACGACAGTGGCTCGCCATACCCCGAATGTACAAGTACAAAGTGATGTGGACTATACTAAAAGATAAGCCTCCGAGAAACGGAGCTTCCCGATATCTCGAATCGTGATCCATGAGCGAGATCAACGATCGGTGTACCTCTACCGCGGATGAACGCAGCTTCAAGGAGGTCGATAACAGTACCAAGTATGTGAAATCAAAATATCAGAAATGAAATCATAGTAGTCTATAAAAGCGTGAGACATGTATGATAACCAAACTACGATCCCACAATAAATAAGCAGTCATGTAAGTCAGGGACTCACGCCCTCCAAGTCATCACTCAATTATAACTATGGGTCTCACGCCCTAAACATCAATCATGCCCGTGGAATACCTTCCTCACTGCCGGCAGTCTATGATATAATAACACCAAGGAGTAAATATGAACACCAAGTCCTACCTGAGTCATAAAAACCGTATGGGGCAAGTACGAAGGCTAACTACCAGATACCAGAGCCATACTAACAATACTATACAACCAAACCATCGAAATGACACGGCAAGCACGAAGCCGACTACGGATACCGCGCCGTGGTCACGAGCCGATCGGCAAGTACGAGGGCTAACTACCGATACCAAGGTCAGATCACGAGACTCGCCACGGGCGACACGGCAAGTACGAAGCCGACTACCGATACCAAGGTCGTGGTCACGAGTCGACCGGGCAAGTACGAGGGCTAACTACCGATACCAAGCGTCAGATCACGAGACTTCGCCACTAAACCGAGCGGGCAAGTGCGAGGGCTAACTACTGTACCAAGGCCGAATCAGCCACGAGACGGGGCAAGTACGAAAGCCGACCACCAGATACCAAGGCCGAATCAGTAAGAAACCTCATGGAGAGCTAGTCCATGGAATAACACTATCAACAGGAGCGTACCCGTGGAATTCTCCGTCACTGCCGGTACGTCCAAGTAATATCATAACAAATCAGCCGGCCCTCCATTGAGAGACGCGGCTGTATAGAAATACAATACTAGCACGACAAGGCTATCACACGCAAACATACACAACTCAAGGTACTTTCATTTTATGCCAAAGTCCAGGTTTTAACCCCAAAGTACTACGTACGTTAAATTCTTTTTAAAAGATCCATTTCTTTTACAAAGGTCACCCGATGCCCGTATTATAAAAATAGAGTGACTAACTTTTTTTAAGTAAACCAAAACAACTTTCATACTTTCCTTTTTTAACCAAAACACTTCTCCTTTTAAAATCAGGTTACAACATTCTTTTCCAAAGTTCAAGTTTGCCTAATTTCAAATATTCACGTTTCTTATTTTCGAAAGATTTCATAGTTCAAGTCTTAATCATTTAATAACGTAATTCTCTTTTAAAACTCTTTGAGCAACATATGCCTTATGTGGGAGCAGTTTATTCTTGTTTATAACAATCTTATTGAAGCAGCCATGCTCTAGGAAATGTAGTACAATTTTGTCTTATCTTAGCTTCTATGCAGATGGAGGTTTCTACTGGTTTTAATATAATTACTTATTTGCCAATACATTTTCCTTTATTAACGTTGCAGTGGTTCGTTCGATACTTTCTTATTTCCGAAATCAGTAAAACATTATTTTTTAAAAACCAAGTACTCATTCCTCACGAATGAGGTTTCACACTTCTTAACAACTTTCATATCAATTCATTTAAGTCAAGTCTCTTATCTTTTAAGATTAAGTCTCTTAACTTCTAAAATTAATAAACCATTCTTTTATCTTTCTTAAGTCGTTATACCTAACTTCCCATAAAGCTAATATAACTCTTAAGCTTTTAAAACCAAGTATTACTCTTCTTTCAAAAACGATTCTTAATTCTTTTGAAATACTTCAAGATTCTTATTATTCAGGCTTAAGTCAAAAGACATTGCCGTAAAACTACGTTCAGTTAACCCACGTACGTCTACCGTACTATATATATTCTTTTAAAATATCATGCTCAAGAGTATAGGAAGAATCACATACCTCGCGACGATTTATCGACTATTAGCAAATAGCTCCAAAGTATTGTAATCCTGCTAGCCTTTTCCACCCTTCGAGTAAAATATGCTACTCGCAGATTTCAACCTATATCGGCCATATAAGTCTATCAATGTCTAGACTATTCTCAGAAAATATTTCTAGATACGATTCCTTTATTCTACGGAAAATTGGCAAGACTTCCTACCCGCCAACTACACAAGTATATCAGAAATACAAATCTATGTACGCATGCTTAATCTTCTTCTTTAATATTCTTCCGATGTGATTTCAGTTCAATTCTTTCTCAGAATATCCTTCTATGAATCTTATATTCATTTCTATACTACTACGATGTAATTTCCAATTACAATAGAAGGACAGAGTATTTACCTCTGTAAGCCCAAAATTATCCAAGATTTAATGTCGATCCCGAGCAACGTTTAGCTCCTACTGGTGCTTCAACCCGCTCCAAACAACCCTTAGAAGTTCTACACAACTTCTTCTTAATACTTCAACTCGCTATGAAGATTTCCTTAGGGTTTCGTTTAGTGGCTAAAGGAAGTATAATAGTATTTACGGCTTTTAGTATAAGGTAACCTCGGAATACTACAAGGTATTTTGGAATAGCAACAATACTTGGAGAGTATTTTTCTACCAAGGGGGGGGTGTATTTACGAAAAACAACTCAAAAGGGGGGTTAGTTTCGGCCAAAGCTCACAAAGGGGGGAGGGGTGCTCTTGGACGAGAGCTTTGCTAAGAGGGGAGGGATTTTTGCTTTGAAATTTCAAGTGAGGATGAAGAAATAGTCTTGCACTAGAGGGGTATTTATAGGACATTCAATGGCCAAGATCAAGCCAAGTGGGGGGCAAGTGGAGGGTCAAGATTTGGACATGTGTTTGTGGGTCCCACTTGCTCATCAACTACACAAAATATCCTACCAACTCCTTGACAAAAATCAAGGCCAAAAACTCCCCAATTCGTCCCAACTTATCCGTCCACTTGAGGGTGACACTTGTCACCCTCTCGTTGGTCCAAAATATTTCGTCTCTCGGAAAAAATCCGCAAAAATTATAAATGACATAGCCGTATTTTTCCCTTCGCAAAGTCCGGAAAACGTTTCGTCGGAAAACGACTCTTTTCGCTAGTTGTGCACAAATTTCGCCACTTTGCCTACTTAAGGCTTAAACTTTTGTACGTACGCCCTCACGTACATACTCTGGAAATACGGGGTATAACATTTAATTATGGTTCTTCTTCTATTTTGAGATAGCAGGTTAACTAAGTCGTTTTATACTCCTGTTAAGGTAATATAAACACTCAACCCCAATATAGAACCCTTCTACCTTTCGGTGATAAGATTGACTATAAAGGAGGATTAAGAGCAATAACCTATTAAACTACACAAGTATCGGGGTACTTTCGTCCACGATTTAACCTATGTTTATTCAACTATAGCATATTCACAATCTCTCTTTTCGGCTTTCAATTAGAAATCATATAGATTATGATAATTAGTGATCAATTAATTACCAAACATTCAAGACAATTATTGAATAAATCTCAACAATGATAAGAAGAAACCAAAACATGCATTAATTCATAAGAATAAGTTTCAAGTGATTTGATATGGAAATCCCTAGATTAAGTTAGTTCCTAGCCATAGACATGACAAGAACTAAACTAATATCCAACATAAACTATAAAGAAATAAAACAAAGAAATAAAGAAGTTACACAAAAAGTGGTCTCCAATCTTGATCTTCAAGGTTGTGTTGAATTGATAAGGGTTTGGAACCCTTATTCTGACCTAAAATCTCCTTTTTATAGCCTCCAACTCGTTTCCCAGGTTTCCTTCCAGACCTTGGCCCATTTCCATTCGAAATTGGCAGAAATCCCGCCTGCCGCGTCGCAGAATCAGCGCGGCGCCGAAACTCCTGCAGCTCTCTGTAATTTGGGCGCCGTGGCGCTCTGACACTGCTGGTTGGAGGCGCCGCGTCGCCACCATGTTTCTTGTCTGGTTCGCCAACTTTCTCGCCTTTTGAGCTCTGGGACCTCTGTTTCTTCCCTTTTTTGCTCCTTTTCGCCAATGAGCCACTTTAAACCATTATGACTCAAATGAAAGAAAATATATCCTAAGACGACACGTATTTGTACAAAAATGGGCAAAAGACTAACTAAAAATGACTCAAAAGGTGTATATAAAATACACCGATCAAACATCCCCAAACTTAACCTTTGCTCGCCCTCGAGCAAAGATCAAAAGAAAGAATTAAAGACAAGAGGAAAAAGCAAATAGACTGACTCAAAGACACTGATCACTTTGCTGCATCATTGTTACTTAGAAAAGCATGAAGGTTAGCAGAATAATATGCAGGAACATATAGCATGAATTTTTAGCATTCTAAACACATTAAGTTAGATATTTCGCAAATTCAATTTAATCATGCTCAATGGAAGTAAGAATACCTAACTATTCATGTCAATTTCAAAATCCTATGGCATGTTTACTTGCTATTCTCCACTAATCATAGATACACATGTAAGAGATTTTCAGGACTTTTCAGGGTTGTAATGTAGGCTTAGGCATGGGTAGGTAAAAATAGGCATTTAGGCTCATTTTATGTACCATAAGCTCTTTTGCGTTAAATTCTTCCCTTTTCTTTTGATTTTATTTCTTCACTTCATACCTATCTTTCCCCTCTTTTGTTTTGAGAGACTGAAGTGTATTATGAATAACAGGCACCCCCAAACTTAGGCTTTCGCCTATTTATTATTGCTTTTTCATTGGGGTGCATCAAAATTGT
Organism: Przewalskia tangutica; assembly: GCA_029844215.1. NCBI lineage: Eukaryota > Viridiplantae > Streptophyta > Magnoliopsida > Solanales > Solanaceae > Przewalskia > Przewalskia tangutica. Next base: position 8,739,048 of record CM056733.1, on the reverse strand, counting down.
TCACTCTTTTTGTCTCTTTTTAACACTTTTTATTCCAATCATCTCAAATTTTCACTTATGGCACAAGTGTGGAATTATAGGGTGTCAAAGAAAAAGTCTAATTTTTAGGCTCAAAGGGGCTGACTAGGGATATTTTGAATGTCAGGGATAGGCAAAAGTGGTAAGAAATGGCTAACAAAGAAATGTCTGAGTCATCTCCCTAACATGCATATCCTAACTATTTCGCCTCAAATAGCAAGCAAGCATACACATAGGTTTAATCATAAACAATGCACAAGTCAAGCAAGATACCCCAAATAATCTGATTTCATGAATTTTTGGCATATCTAACCTAAGTGTTTAGATGGTTGCTTCTAATTCCATTACATTATTCAACCTTACTTCACTAGGCGATTCCAGTAACTACAGCATGCATGATCTTAAAAAAATTATGACTCAAAAATACTTAAAACAAATCAAAAAGACTCAAAAACAATAAGACACCCCCCCAAACTTAAATCACACATTGTCCCCAATGTTTGCAAGACTCAAAAAAAAAAAAAAAAACAGGACAGCTTACAAACTTGGTTTAAAGTGGTGGCGGTGGCGGCGGATAATGCATGGACCACTGGTTGAACAAGGAATTCATCTCATCAAATCTCTGGTGCAACTGTTGTTGCTCCTGCCTTAATTCTTGCTGTCCTTGCCTCAGGTCCTGTTGACCTTGTATCATTATGTCAAAGTTCGGCATCATCCTCCTCTGGTTCATGAGTAACTGCTCCATTATAGGCACTGGAGGTTTAAATTCTGGGAGTTGCTGTTGGCTGCTTCCTGCTTCATGCTGAGCCTCTGTCTCAGGCTCATCTTCATCCATGGCAGCCTCTCGCTTCGCTCTTGGGCCGTCTCCTTCCTACTGCTGGAGGAGTGGTGCAGGAAGGAATGCACTATCCCATATGACACAGGAGGTTGGACTTTCTCATATGTATCAGTGGGTAGGGTTGGGACCCCATGTCTGGAGCATAAGCTGCTAATAAGTGAGCCATGTCTCAACCCACCTGTCGTTACCAACCTACTGGTTTCTCTAATGTTTTGCAATATTTCCTTCCCAACGTTAATCTTCTTCCCTGACATGATTCCATATATCATTTTTATTCTACCTGCTGGCACTCTGGTGAAGTGCATCGATGGAATTAAGCGGCATCGATTTAAATATAACCAACCCTTGGCTGTTTTGTTGAACTGACATCTGCTCAGTCCTCTTGATTCATTTCTTGCAATATCATACTCATTTCTGTGGTAGCTTCATCGTGCTTATGATTTACATCCCAGTTGATGTTGTTGGTGTCTCTAGACCAAGTTCTGAAATAGCTCTGATCGTCACATCTTTCTTCAACATCGGTTGTTTTTAATAGCACATTCACCACTTCTGCCGTCACAGGTACATACCGTCCCCTCACAAAGCATCCACCCTCTCTGGAAAGTTAGCATAAAATTCTCTCACCATTACTGTGTTCTGCGGTGCTATTCTTTCTGGGTTAACAAATCTCTTCCACCCCATGACCTCTATCATCGCCCGAATAGGCTTATAGGCATCTCCCTCCTCAAATGACTCCCTTTGGTACTCCATTCCTCTTTCAGGGATCAAGTGTCTAGTACTAAGTTTTTGATATCTATCTTCAGCTTTTTGACTGACAAACCTAGTAGTATCATATTGAGGGACGGAGGTGGATGTGGAAGCTCTCCTCTTTTTGGCAGACATTTTTAGATAAACTCGACAACGTTTCTTTTGTTTCAATGATATTACCCAACACTATCAATCAATAATCAGCAGCTACAACACTCTTCAACCCCCACGCTTCACTCAAAAGCTCCGGCACAACACCCCACGCTCACTTCGTATAATCTTCCACGAAATCTCACACCCACTTTAACACACCACACACCTTCCACCAATAAAGCACCTCCCCACCTATTACCTCCCCTGATTGTATTGAAGATTTCAAGAAAAGTGATAAAGGTTACCTTGGACGGTGTTCTTCAAGATTTTCTTGTTCCTAATGATATATTGAGGCAATGGAATGAGGGTTGTTGTTTAATATGGTTAAGGGTGTAAGGATTTTAAGTACTTTGGTTGTGATTGAGTTTAGTTTGTGGAAGATTTTGAGGAAAAAGGGTTAATTTCGTGGGTTTTGGAGAGAGGAAAGGTTTGGGTTTTGATTTGGAGAGAGGAAAATCGGATTTAAGGCTCCTTTAAAATTCAAAATTTCGCCGTAGCGCGCTGCTCAGAATCAGCCGCGCGCCAAACTTCGCGACCCTACGAACTTCCAGCTGTGGCGCTCGATTTACGCCGCGACGCCAAACTTCGCTCTTACGACTTTTTAGCGCGCGTACTGGTCGATTTTTTTTCTTTTCTTTTGACTTTTTTTCAGTTTTCGTCCTCCAAATTTTTGGCCATGCACCTGTCATCACAACATATAAACAATACCCTCCGTGAGACTGTTCTAAGTAAAAACTAAATTGCATTAAATTGAATAAAATAAAATAACTTTGGGTTGCCTCCCAAGTAGCGCTATCTTTAACGTCTTTTAGCCGGACGCAAGTTCTTTACTCAAAAGGCATGGGGTAGATTAACCCCACATCCCATCCATTTCATCAACATTTTTCGCTTCCTTCTTCTATTTTTTTTTTCTCTTTTTTTTCAAGAGGAGGTTTAACATTACTTACCTGTTTTGGGGGGCTTATTTCCCTTGCTTTTTTTTGTGTTGGGTCAACCGATGTGCTGACAGTGCTAACTGCAAAGCACTTGCTTATGACTGGGGGTTCAATGATGTGTTTGAACACTTTGAACATCATCTCTTCACTTTCCACTCTAAGTGTCAGCTCACCCTTCTCCACATCAATCAGGGCTCTCCCGGTTGCCAAGAATGGTCTTCCCAATATGATGGGGATCTCATCATCTTCCTCCATATCGAGGATGAGGAAGTCCGCAGGAAAGAAGAATTTTCCCACCTTAACTAAGACATCTTCAATCGTTCTCAGGATGCACCATCGCCTTATCCGCTAATCGCAAGCTCAGGTGGTTGGTTTGGCTTCACCTAACCCCAACCTCTTAAAAACAGACAAGGGCATAAGATTTATGCTAGCCCCCAAATCACAAAGGGCCCTATTACATGTCACTCTGCCAACTGTGCAAGGCAATGTGAAGCTCCCTGGATCCTTGAGTTTGGGGGGCAATTTCTTCTGCAAGATGGCACTGCATTCCTCTGTCAGTGCCACCGTCTCATACTCCGCCAACTTCTTCTTCTTCCCAAGAATTTCCTTCATGAATTTAAAATAAGTAGGCATTTGCTCCAATGCCTCAATGAATGGAATGTTAATGTGTAGCTTTCTGAATATCTCCAAGAACTTGGAGAATTGCTTATCAACCACTTTCTTTTACGACCTCTGCGGGTAAGGAATCCTCTCAGTATATTCCTTCACCGACGGTTGAGCTTTCTAACATCGGGCGGTCTTCAGTAACCCTCTCCCTCTCTGCATCTACTCTCTGTTCAACCACAGGCTGGGGTTTAAGCTGTTCTAAATGTTTTCCATTCCTCAGCTGCACTGCTTGACACTGTTCTCTGGGGTTCATCTCTGTATTGCTAGGCAAAGTGCCATGTGGACTGTTGTTTGCCATCTTCGCTAGTTGTTCCACCTGCGTCTCCAAATTCCTGATAGAGGATCTGGTCTCTGCCATGAACTGGTCTGTGAGTTGGTGAGTGTCAACAGGGATGCTCTCAACTCATCTGGCTTCTCTTGTTGAGCAGGTGCACTGAATTGTTGTGAAGATGAGGCCTGAGTGAATGGTTGCTGATTTTGGTACTGGCCTCAAAATTGGTTATGCTGCCCTTGATCACCCCTCCATGAAAAGTTAGGGTGATTCCTCCACCCTGGATTGTAGGTATTTGAATAGGGGTTGTTCTGAGGCCTTTGATAATTCCCTACTGATTGGCATTCAGCTTTCTCGATCGAGATGTTGTTAGGATCTGCTGATGGGCACCTATCAAAGGTATGTGGACCTCCACACATCTCGCAATTCAATGGCATTTGAACTGCATTCACTGACACTGTGTTTTGTTGCAGTTGCTTGGTCAAGAGAGCAACTTGTGCATTCAATGTTATGATGGCATCAATCTCATGAACTCCTATTGCTCTTCATCCACTCACCCCTCTGTCCTCTGTTACATGATTATTGGTGGTCATGTCTTCCAATAAATCATGGGCTTCGTATGTTGTGTTTCTCATGAAAGTTCCACCTGCAGCTGCGTCAATGATAGTTCTGGTGGTCCCGCTTAGCCCATTGTAAAAAATATGGACCAAATTCCACAACTCAATACTATGATGTGGACACTTCCTTTGCAAATCTTTAAATCTCTCCCAAGCCTCATAGAGTGACTCTCCATCAGCTTGATAAAAATTGTTCAACTCCCCTCTCAGCTTAGCGACTTTGGACGGTGGAAAGAACTTTGCTAAAACCTTTTGTGTCAGCTCTTGCCATGTGAATATCGAATATGTGGGCAAGGAATTCAACCAAACTTTCGCTCTATCCCTGAGTGAGAAGGGAAAGAGCCTCAATTGGATGGTGGCGTCAGTAACGCCATTGTACTTGAAAGTTGCACACAACTCCAAGAAGTTCGCTATGTGCATGTGAGGATCTTCCGATGACAACCCTCCAAACTGAACAGTATTCTGCACCATACTCAGGATCGCAGGCTTGATTTCAAAATTATTTGCTCCTATTGCTGGGAGCCTGATGCAAGTTTGTGCTCCATTCACCCTTGGCAGCACATAATCTCCCAAGCTTCTCTCACTGACACGACCTCTCTTCTACATCCATAGGCAATCTCCGGGGAATCCTTTGGTTAGGTTGATGATCACCTAACTCTTCGTTCATCTCATTGTTATTCTGCAAGCCCCTCATTGCTATTAATGCCAAACTTCGTTGGTTTCTCCTGTTCTGTTTGCAAGTCTTTTCAATCTCCGGGTTGAAGGGAACAAGTGTATCTGCTCCTCTTCTCCTTCGCATAAACTAGATGCCTGCAACATATCAAAATCAACAAACGGATCACGGCACACTGGTTTCACGAATAAAAGAGAAAAATATAGTAATAAAAAAAACAAATTAGAAATTAAGAATAGATAAAATGATATTGAACTACGCCAATCCCCGGCAACGGCGCTAAAAACTTGATGCGCGATTTATGCACACACTAACGCAAGTGCACGTGTCGTGACAAGTAATATAGTCTAGAAGACCGAGTTATCGTCCTCAGGGATTAGTGTTCAATTCTCAAATTCTATTCTATGGTATCTATTTGGTAACCGATGAATAATGAATTGTTTATAACTATAATTATGAATGCTAACTAAACTACTTTGTTTTACTTCAGATATGATGGAAATTGGGCTTCCAAATCTCCTCAACTATCCGCTCATCTTACTTGTTAATGCACTTAATTATGGTTCTTCTTCTATTTTGAGATAGCAGGTTAACTAAGCCGTTTTATACTCCTGTTAAGGTAATATAAACACTCAACCCCAATATAGAACCCTTCTACCTTTCGGTGATAAGATTGACTATAAAGGAGGATTAAGAGCAATAACATATTAAACTACACAAGTATCGGGGTACTTTCGTCCACGATTTAACCTATGTTTATTCAACTATAGCATATTCACAATCTCCCTTTTCGGCTTTCAATTAGAAATCATATAGATTATGATAATTAGTGATCAATTAATTACCAAACATTCAAGACAATTATTGAATAAATCTCAACAATGATAAGAAGAAACCAAAACATGCATTAATTCATAAGAATAAGTTTCAAGTGATTTGATATGGAAAGCCCTAGATTAAGTTAGTTCCTAGCCATAGACATGACAAGAACTAAACTAATATCCAACATAAACTATAAAGAAATAAAATAAAGAAATAAAGAAGTTACACAAAAAGTGGTCTCCAATCTTGATCTTCAAGGTTGTGTTGAATTGAAAAGGGTTTGGAACCCTTATTCTGACCTAAAATCTCCTTTTTATAGCCTCCAGCTCGTTTCCCAGGTTTCCTTCCAGGCCTTGGCCCATTCCCATTCGAAATTAGCAAATCCACTGGCGCCACGGCCAGAATCAGCTGCACAAACTCCCGCAACTCTCAGATTTGGATGCAAGGCCTCGACATCGCTAGCTGGAAACCGCGCCGCCGCTTCTTGCCTGGTTCGCCAACTTTCTCATTTTTTGAGCTCTGGGACCTCTGTTTCTGCCCTCTTTTTGCTCCTTTTCGCCAATGAGCCACTTTAAACCATTATGACTCAAAAAAAAAATCAATCCTAAAACGACACGTATTAATACAAAAATGGGCAAAATACTAACTAAAAATGACTCAAAAGGTGTATATAAAATACACCGATCATCAGTCCCCAATATATTAGGCCGTATAGGATCCTACGAAGGATTGGGCAGGTGGCTTAACAGTTAGAACTATCACAAGAGTTGGTTGTTGTGCACCAGCGTTACAGGTCTCTATATTGAAGAAGTTCATGGGGGACACGTATCTGTTTATTCCTACCAAAATAATAGGAGTTAAATATATCATGGCTTTTGAGGAGATTCCAGTGGCTATTCTTGATCAACAGGTTCGCATGTGGGAACTAAGGAAATTGCTTTGGTGAAAGTGTTATGGAGAAATCAGAAAGCTGAAGAGGCTACAAGGGAAGTCGAATAGGACATGAAGTCCAAGTATCCCCATCTCTTTGAAAAGAAAGAGGAAAATGTTAAAGGTAACTAACCTTTTCATTCAGACCTTATAATATAATCTCCATGTTTTCAGTATTCAGTTTGTTCAAGATTCAGCCATTTAAGGTTTCATTCATTACAGAACCTATTTAGTTCAATATCTCAGTAGTTTAGTAATCATGAATTCATTCATTTTAGTATCATGAGTTTGCTGCAGTTCATTGCCCGCACATTTCCATAAGTCACGTTTAAGACCCATTGTTAAGTATATTTTATAACCAGAACCATCATTCGAGGATGAATAATCCCAAGGGGGAGATAATGTAACATCTCGTAAATCTGGATTAGGTATAGATGTGATAAATGAGTATTAATATGACACTCTAGACATGTGAAGTTCTATCAGGATGAGTTTGGGTGGAAATAGTTGTTTTGGAATCAACATGGATAATAAGGTACATAACATTTGATAGAATCGGCTAAGTTTGTGGCGTCTTCCTTTCAGTCCAATTTTGTGAAAATTCATTAAGTATTTGAGAAACTATAAAGAATGAACGTTGCATATATTTTAAATGTCTTTCCAAAGGTATATTGTGAAGCCCAAACGAAGATGTGTGCTAGAGTTATGGTCATTTTACCGAACACTATGTAGAATCTGACATGGCCACTAGCGATGGCCACGCCCCGCGCATGAGGCCCTGCTTGCAGGATGGTCGCACAAAGTGCCTTTTATGGACTTTTGATCTACAGGGGCTCCTGTGGTGGCCCTGCATCATGGGCCCATCTCGAATTGGCTGAGTTTCGGGTCAAAACTTTATATTTTCATGTTTTTCTTATATTTAAGCTTGGGGATTATTTCCCTAACATCCCTAATCACGAAATATCACCCTAAAGTCATAGAGAATAAGTCCCAAGCCTTTAGAACCCTCCAAGGTAAGTTCCCCAATGATTCTAGTATGAATTCAAGTTCTTAGTACCCTTCTAACTTGATTAAAACCTTTCAAATCTATAGAATATCGATTGAAATATTGTTGTCAGATGAGGAGCCCTAGATTTCGAATTCAATCTTCTTGAATATAAAAAAAGGTATTATCTTCATCCGTTAGTTGATTATAGTATTGTATTAATTATTACAAACCATAAATTCTTGAGATAAGCTATTGGGTTTGATGAAGCAATCTGTATGAACTATTGTATGGGTTGATTTGTTGACATAGGTTTGTTGTAATTATATGGGTGATAAAGAATGATATTAATTATATTTATTTGGGATCGTATGATCATCTAGAAGCAAGAGGATGGGAAATTGGGTGCAGAAACACCATTATAACTGCTATGAAATTTTATGCCCAGCGAGTGTTTGATAAAATGCCTAGATGGACAAACTATGAGAATTGTTGCTAATATTGATTGCATTGACATGTATCGATATAGATTAAAGTCGAAAGGAAGCGACGAATAAGTAGTAGGCTCAAGAGCAGGAAGTTAAGATATGTGAGGCTAACTCTCTACGTTTGGAATGTTGATGATTCTTCCTACGCCATGTTCTTTATTGATTATTACGAATTGCCTCTAAATATAGTTATGATGTAGTTTCCTGAATAGTCACAGAACTTCTATTCTCTAGTTTAATAATTTGTTAAATATTGGCATTTCAAACATTATGAATATAGAATGTAATCAATCTAGACTCGTGTTATATCCATGAGTCTCAGTCTAGAAGCTCAGCAGGTTTAGAAACAGTTAAAGTTTCAGGTCTTATACTCAGTTCAGTAATGCTTATCATTCCAGAAATCTCAGTCCCTTAATAATAATTAATGAATAGTGAACATATGTGATTTCCCAGGGGCATAAGTCTCATGTATACTATACTATGCCAAGGTCATAGACTGGCGCACTTATTTGGCCAAGGCCATAGTTGTGAATTTATTATTGGGACTTGTGTACACTTGGCGAAGGCCATACACTGACGCACTTACTTGGCTAAGGTTAGTTTGTGCACATTATTGGGCCAAGGCCCCACAATTTTTAAGATAGATAAACAGATGTTTCAGATGCAAAACAGAGAGTACTCACAACTTCCCTTTTCTTGTTCATATTCAGTTTTTTGTTTCAGTTTCAGTATTTATTGCCTGCTTATTTATTTGTGATGCAAGTAAGAAGGTTGTTGATAGGTAAGTGGATCAGGTGGTGATGATAATCGGGTTGACCCGAAAATGAGGGCACGAGTAGGGGTTCTCGGGTTCTCGTTTTGGCTGTATAAGGTAGTGTTTGGTGGATGTTTCGAGTAGTTGTGGTTGGAATCGGTTAATGGAGTTTTGACCAATTCCACCAGGTCAAGACCGGGGTTTGCTAAGTGTAATGTCCATGAATAGCCAAGTGAGGGTGATCATAAGCCTTTTTAGTGACCCTATGCTTAGGTTAGGTTGGTCCACATTGTTCCAACGTTCGCTTACCACCAAGGGGGTTCCTCAAGCTTGGGTATTGATTAGGTCACATAGTCCTAACCAAGACTTACACCGAAGGGAGGGGTGACCCATACATGATAGATATGTTTCAACACACAAGTGGAAAACACAAGTTTATATAACTCAAACTCAACATGTTTAAGTACAACATAAGGCCCTATTTATAGTACCATAGGGACCATTCTAGAAGGAAAACAAAAGGACATAAATACAAGGTCATTCGGCCGAAATGTGAACAAGGGAAAGGGATTGTGTTGGCTTGGGGACCAAGTTGTTCCTCGGCCATTGTGAGCATAATGTGAAAGAGTTTGTCCTTTCAGACAAGAGTAAACCCAAACTTCTTCACATTTCAATTGTAGTAACCGAGTAGAAGAGGGAATGGATTTGGCTTCTCTAGAATTCATCTTCTTGGAACCATTTTAGAAGCATACATTCCTTGCACCAAGGTGATGAATCTAGACCAACCTTAATCTCCCTAGACCAAAGTTGACTTGTAATTAGATGGTCTTCTTGAAAACTTCTTGTTCTTGCCACTTTGTCATCCAAATCATCCCTTGTCTTTGCCATGGTGTATTCTCGGTCACCTCACCTCTTGTCTGTGCCATCTTGGCTTGAACATGGCCTTGTCCCTTTTTTGAGGACATCTCCGCTTGTCCTCTTATTACACAGTCATTAAATGTGTCCTAATGAAAACTAATAGCTAAGTTAAGAGCTAAAGGAAAACAACAAGCTAAAAGAAACCCAAACATGGTCTTATTCCAAGACCTACATACAAAGCCAAATATATACATATTCTTGAATCTTTACGTAATGGGCTTCATGTCATTCCATTTTCCATGGCATAATAAGCATATTACCATAGGTTGATCGACCATCTTTGGAATTCCGAGCTTATCACCTCGAGGATCAAATTGGAGCCTTTGGGTCCACAGGGATTTTTACATCATACTCCCCTTCTTTGAAAGAATTCATCCTCGAATTCGCGTCGTCTGAATGGAGTAAGGAACCTTCAATAACAAGTGTTGATCTAATACTTCCATCATTGGATAAGTCCGAAAGTTTCATCTTATAGGCGCCTTCCTCGAAACTTGCCAAATACGGATCCGCATAAAAGGCATATGGTTTTAACTTCATATGATGCTCGTGTTGGATCACGGATCTTACCATATCATAGTCCTTACCGTGAGGGATATAGTCGAACCATGTACCACTTAATTCTCCCCTAAAGGAACCGTTGGTTCTATTGTTTTGAACTAAGATGATGACAACACCGATCCCATTAGTTTCATGTTCAAGCATGGTCAACCTCACGAGCTTCCGGGAAAATGTATCTAACGTTAACTCAGACTCGGCATTATTGAGTTTTGTGGAAGTTTGGCAGTATGTTATCCTCTTATCATATATTGGACTCGACCTCATTTGCATCATATAAAATTCCATGTTGGAAGTAGAATAGGTAAGGCGTGTATCACCCAATATTCCATTAGAGAAAGTCGTGGATTCTTGCTCTTGAATTAAATCGGTACCAACTTCCCAAAACTCATCTTCAACCTTAAATAGGACCTTTATGGTTGGTATAGGGGTGGCGAAGGAACCATTGCCTCAGAAAATATGAGATCAGGAACAATCCAAACCATAGTATCGAATAACACTTGTAGTCTCGAACAACCTTTGATCCACTTCGAGTAGTTTAATATAAAGGTTATCAGGTAATGCCTTGTGTTCTTTGATTAAGCATACCCATTGCATAAGACTTATGGAATAGCTTATGTCACCACAAACTTCCAGTGACAATACAAGCCATTCACACCCACCTTGTTGGCTCTTGACGACCATTATTCATTTCACCCCATTTTGGATCTTTGTTAGTTGGTATTTGCCCTTACAAGACACTTCAGAAAGCAATGAAGCTCCACCCAAGTCACCCAAATTGTCTTTTATTCTCAGCATCGGAGATTTGTACTTCAAAGTGACGTTGTAAGTCACTCGGCCATCAATGTACACGTGCCAAGTTTCATTTCTCTTTGGCACCAACAAGATAGGTACCGTATGTGGACAAAGGTCCTTTTGGACGAGCAATTATTTAGTCTCCTCTGGGAGGTATCTGTAAGCTTGATGATTAGTTAATGGCATCCTTAGAAATAAACCAAGAGTACATTTCATGCCTTCCATCGGTGGTGGTCTGGTTGCAAATTCATTCAAAATATCCTTTGAGCTCGGCATAGGAATTGTGCTCTTCATGGTGAGGTTATCAATAACTCGACGACCAATACACGTGTGCCAAACCTCATTTCTCCTTGGCACCAATACGGTGGATGTCGCACACAGACTAATGATCCTTTGGACGTAGTCTTCGCCCCCTAATTCTTGTCCTTGATCTTGCAAATTCTTGGTTTCTTTCGGATGGCATCCATAGCTTTGGTGTATAGACAATGAACTTCTTGAAAATAAATCAATAGCAAGTTCACTATTATTTACCGGTGGTGTTCCGGGTGTAAGATCATTCGCACATATGTTTTCCAAGGATTCCTCTGAGTCGGCATCTATAGAACCCCCCCCCCCCCTTCTTAAATTATTTATCTATCTTTCGTGTATCAAGTGAGGGAGTCTAGGTTTTGTGTTTCTTTAAACTTCGGATTTTCATGTTCTTCGCCTCATTAGGTGACAACGACACTAATCGGATCTTCTTATTATCTTTTTGAAAGGAATAAACATTCCTTCTTTTATCATGGCATGCCTTCGTGTCAAGTTGCCAGGGTTCTCCCAATAAAATATGACACGCATCCATAGGGAGGATGTCACACCATATTTTATCTTCATACTTTCCAATTCAAAATCTCACAAGAGTTTGTTTTACCATTCTTAGTTCTTCATCTTGGTTTAGCCATTGGAGATCATATGGCTTCGGATGATTGCGGGTGGATAAATTAACTTGTCCACCATCTCCACGGAGGCCAAATTGACACCAATTATTCCATCAATGATCATGTTGCACACTTTGTCTTTTACTTTGCATCGGGTGTAAAATAATTGTTCACTTTGTGTCTCCTCGTGTTCTTCAAGCTGAACATACAATACATGTTGGAGAACTAAACATTCACACACCTTCGCAAGATCATTTTCCTCCTTCACATTTTCTTAATCATATAACGGATTAATGAAGGAGGTACTACCCTTTTTACAACGTCATATAATGGATTTGTGAAAAGGGTATATCCTTGTTTTTCCTCTAGGAATTCCTCGATTTTGGCATTCTTCATAGAAAATGAATTCTCCAAACTATGGTATTCTTTCCTTTCATACCTTGGATTGCTTTGCACAACCCTTTTCTCAACATTGTTACTCACGGCATGATCCACAAGTTCCTTTTTCAAGGCTTGCATTTGTTTCGTGAAAATTTTGGTTAAGACCTTTCTAAGTTCATCACTTACTTGTGACATAGCGTCAAATCGTGTTACGGGATGTCCTTGCTCTGATACCAATTTGATGCAGGTAAGGATGGGTATTTATGGGTAAGTGGGTTGGGTGGTGATTATAATCGGGTTGACCCGAAAATAAGGGCACAAGTAGTGGTTCTTGGGTTCTCAGTTTGGTCGTATAGGGTGGTGTTTGATGGCTGTTTCAGGTAGTTGTGGTTGGAATCGGTTAATTGAGTTTTGGGGAGTTGTTACGGGTGGGCTTAGGGTCAGGATGTTGTTTGGGACTTGGTTGTTTGGTGGTGGAAAGGTCACGGAAATGGGCCAAAATAGTTAGGCTCTGGTAAAGGTCAGGTTAGTGGACTATTTTGTGTAGTCGAATAGGAAAGACTATTTATGTATAGTTTCAGGTAGTTGCTTTTATAGTGGATATTGAGGACGTAATTTGGAGAGTGGTGGTGGAAGGTTTGAAATGGTTTGGTTGAGGGATGAACACGTAATGTGAGTTGCAATCCGGGCACACACCAAGTATTGGTAGGTACGGTTTTGGCTAAGTGTTTGGTGGTTATGGTAAAAACTTGTTGCGATATTTCTAAGTGCTTACGCAAGTGTACGTATCGTTCAAGTAATAAAGATCTGTAAGACCGAGTTTATCGTCTACAGAGACTTATTTGTTAAGTATCGGTTATCTATTCTATGGTATTTATTTGGTTGACGTTCTTCAATTTGAGAATTATACTAAGAATTATGACTAAGTGCAGAAAATAAACTAAATATTATAATACTTTGGGTTTATAACAGTTATGAAGGGGATATGGCATCCAATCTCCTCAACTATCCACTCTTTCACGTGTTAATGCAATGCTAATAATTCGTTTTCTTTTTAAGATAGTAGGTTAACTAATCTGTCATCATATTCCGGTTAGGACATACGAGAGCTCAATCTTATGCAGAAACCTTCTATATTTCTATGATAGATTTTACCACATAGAAGGATTAAGAACAGTAACCTTAATTACTACACAAGTATCGGGGTACTTTCGTCCAGAATTTTAACCTATGTCTAGACAATTACAGAATATTCAAATCTCACCTTTCAGACTTTTGATTCGAAATCATGTAAGTGATGACAATTAATAGCTAGTTAATTATCAAGTAATCATAACACTATTGAATAGATCTTAATATGCTGAAGAAGAAATCAATAATCAATGCATTAACTATATGGAAGAGCTTCAAGAAGATTCGATGAAAACCCTACTAAAGTATTTAGTTTCTAAACATTGTCATGTCAAGAACTAAATTACAATCCAACATAAACTTAAATAAAGTAAAGGAAAGAAAATAACTTGAACAATGAGATGTCTCCAATTGTGTCTTGCCTCTTTTTCTCCTCCCCAAAGTTGTGTTTAGAATATGGTATAGAATCTCGTATATGGTCAGGATTTTAGGGATTTTATAGCTGGGAAAAAGTTGTCTTTCGGACCCCAAAAACCCTCTTCAATTCGGCCAAGGAAACCTGAAAATTACGCGTCGGTACCGTGGTTCCTCTGCCAGGCACCGTGATGCTAATTCAGCCAAAATCACTAGAAGTTACTGGAATGGAGGCACCGCGGTTCCTCTGTCAGGAACCCCGGTTCTTCTGTCAGGCACCTAGGTGCCTTCGACGGTGATTCAGTTTCGGACTTCGGCAATTTTTAGGCCTGGGTGCTAATTTTCCTGACCGCGGTTCAATGGCACCGATGTGCTTGGTCCCCATGTGTAGGGCTGATAATAACCCATTGGTATACTGTTCGGTTGGGGTTGTAGGAAGGTAAGGGTTTTCGAACTAGGATTTCATATACATGGATTCGTTTCTCGATAGAACTACTTCTTATGATTTTGGATCATCTTCTTCCATGGATTCAAAGAAGATAATAAATTCCGAAGAAATCGTTATATAGGTTTTTGAATAGTAAATTGATAATTAATTATACCAAAAGTAAATAGAGATTACTTTTACAAAATCCAAAATACCATTCTTCTAAATAAGTTTCCTTATATGAAAACCCATCCTTCTTCCCAACGCATAAATATTGCTAATACATTCAATTGCTAATGAATCTTGTGTTTTTTATATAATCCCTTATATACCAAGTTAGGCCAAGAATCTAAAGGGGACAATAAATAGGGAAGGAACTGGTATATAAGGGATTGAATAATATAAAGATAATTAAATAATACGACAAGTAAATAGAGAGTAACTTACTTAGCTAAGGTTCCTCATAAAGGAAACCATAATTGTAAGGTTCTGCATGAATTTAAAGGAATTTAAGTGCAGGAATTTAAAGGAATTTAATGTAGGTGGTTGTGCCAACCATAGATGCAAGTATAAATAAATTAAAGACATGAATTTAATTGCAGTAGGTGGTAGGACCAACCATGTTGCAAGAATTAAATAATTAAAAACGTGAATTTAAATGCAAGAATTTAAATAATATGAATATTTAAAAGATATAGGAGGTAGTGTCATCCATAATCGTTTTTATTCAAAACTTTAAAATACTTACAAGGAGTCTAATTCTGAACGGTGTATTTGGGATTTAACTGGTATGAATCAGTGAGTGAACTGAATCATATCAATTGGATAATTTCGGGTAAGGTATATTTGGGAATATTGATCTTCAATGACTCCCCGAGGTCATATGAAGAAGGTATTTGAGGAATTTAAGTAACTAATCTACTAAGGGGATAAACTGAAAGATCTTCAAACTTCTAGAGAGAAGGAAGAGAATCATAAACTAAGGGAAGAAAAAACTTATGAAACTAAGGGAGATGGGTTCTCTTTTTATAAGAGAATTACAAAGTGGGAATTTACTATTACAATAATATTTTAATAATTAAACTATTCATCCGAGTGCAGAATGAGGTCATGCATGACCTCATTGTTTTTGTCTTCATCTCGAATATTGCTTTCACTGTTTGGACATTTATTTTTGTCGGGAATTTCGTCAATTCGTCAATTATTCCTCCGGGATTTTCGGTATATTGGCAGCATCTAGAATTCATTGTTACCGAAAATATGGATATTTTCATTTTCAATTCCGGGTTCTTCCTCTTCTGTTAAAGAGCTTTGTTTCGATGATGATGGTGCAAATTTCTGGAGTATGGCTTGCATTTCTTCTGGAGTTTTAGCTGCTGCAAGCATTGAGGCCATCTGGGATATTTTAGAAAGGAACTGGGTATGCTCATTTGATTGGAATGGCGCATGTGGTGTCTGGGGAGATGCCTGTAAAGGAATTGGTTTATTATCATCTAACCATTGCTGGACATTTTGTGGTGCGAGTATTTGGTATTTTAAAGTTGTCCCACCATCGAATTTTAAACCTTCTTCGGATGATTGGTATTTTGTCATCTGAATAGTCTACAAACCATGTCAATACCCATGGTAAATGTAATTTTGTGTGGAAAATGTGCAAAGGTATAAATATTTTTTCTTCCTCTGAGGGCTTAAATTGGGATTTGAAGAGGCTAAAAGATTTAATGACTTCGGGTTTTTGTATATCCAAGGTAGACCCGAATTGTTCTCACCATAAATTCCACCAAGTGGGAAATTGTGAAGTATCACATGAGGTATCAAAATGGAAAAGTCAAGTATGGCTTAATTTGGAATTTTGGATAAAGAAGAAATTGAACCAAATTTGTTGATAATCCCAGTAATTAAAAGGAATATCAAAGAAGTGCTCATTTTTGTGGGAATTTATGAAATTGATTAGTTTTGATAAGTCACCCCCCCCCCCCCCCCAATGAATGGGAGCAATTACTCGGAGTATTTTGCAGATCGAATAAGATGGATCTGGATTGCTGTTGAAAAAATTAACTTTTGTTGTTGCTGATCCTGTTATTTCAAGGATAGCTTGATAAAAGTATGGGGGTTTTAAAGTATCCCATGATTTATAAAACCATTTTGATCCAAAATAATTTTGTAGTGCCAAAAAATGGTCTTTATTAAAATATCATTTTTCAAGAGTTACAATGTTTTGAAAAAACAGTTTTATGAAAAATTCAGGAGCGGGTTTTTTGGGCACTTGTGGTGTCACAAGCTGATTTTTGGAAAATTATTTTTGAGAAAGGTTTTTTGAAAATTCTTCTTTCTCTAGTTTGGTATTTAAAAATTCATTTTGAGAAGGGTTTTTTGAAGATTCAACATTCTCGATTTTAGTGGAAAATTTAGAGATTTTTTTCTCTATTTTTTCTTGGACAATTTCTTCTTTAGGAATTTGTAGTTGTCTTAGTGCCTGTTGTAATTCTGGGAATTTTGCAAGGATCTGAAAGAGGCTTTCAGCCGTTAATTCTTGTGCGATATTTGCTGATGTTTTCTGCACTGATTCTGTGCTGCTGGAATTTTCTCGTACTTGTATCATAACTGCATCATACCAGGACATGGGTTTAGCTGGGGAATTTTCTTTTTCTTTCTTTATTGCTTTAGGAACGATATTTTAGGGTTTTTTGGGAGCCATGGAATTTTCTTCTTGCTGATGGGGTTCAGTAGCTGGGGTATTTATTGAGGGAAGGGTTTTTTCCTGTCTCTTTTGGAGTAAAAATCCACATACTGCTTGTATACAGTATTGTCCACATTCACGCATATCTTTCCTTGATATTTTGTTATTGTAGGCTATAAACATGTTATTCGGGCAATGATAGGACATTTTGTTGCTTTTGTCAGGGGTTTGGAAATAATCACGGACCAGGATTCCTAGAAAAAATTCTTTAAAGATTAATTTTGAGAAAATTAATTTTAATGCAGGGTTTTGAAAATATGCATGATTTGAAAATTCATTTTGAAGAGGAGATTTGATTTTATTTTTAATTGGGTTGTCAGAAAACTCATTTTTTAGTTCTCGTAAATAATATAATTTTTCTTTATGTATCGAGCATGTTTTTATGATATCGAGATCTTTTATTTTTGGTGTTGATATAAACTGGAATTTTAGTTTTTTGTTATTAAAATTAAATGATATAGATCTATTTTTTACTTTGTAAGGAGTGATTACATTCATAAATTGTGTCCCTAGGATTATGGTATTGTGAATTTCTTTAACTAGGACAAATGATGTTGCTATCGAAATTTCATCATTTATGATTGACGCCTTGGTTTTATACCTAATTTCTAATTTAGAATTATTAGCAGTTGCTAATGAATCTTGTGTTTTTTCTAGAAATTTTTCATGTATTATACCGGTTTTTATGCAGTTTAAGTCTGCCCCTGTGTCAAAGAGGGCAACAGTTGTTATTCTAAAATTATCCGGAAATTTTAGTGTTATTTTTATTAAATATTTCTTTGTTGTTATTTGTCGTAATACAATCAGAAAATCTTCCGGGACTTCTCCTAGATTTTCTATCTGATTATTATTTGACTCATTGGGATTTTCGGAATCGCATTCTTCTGAGTCATAGTTATCTGGAACGGGGTTTTGTTTAGAGAGCACAATTTTAATTAGTTCTGAATCTTTTTGTTGTTTTTCTTTTAATTCTTTTAGGTGTTTTTGTAATTTTAGGTCTTGACAAATTTTTAATCCTTTTTGTTGAGTTATACAGACTAATTCTCCATATGTAAACTCATCGTAGGGTATTATTTGTTTTCCACAATTTTCTTTAATTTTATTCCTAACCTTTTCTCCTAGGAGGGTTGGTAATCCGGCTAAGAATTTTTCTTTCCAGAATGGTTGGCTAGAATCTTCCCTAACCATTATTCTAGTTAATAAGGTATTTTTATATCATTGAAAATCACTTAATTTTTTGCATTTTAAATTTGATAGTAATTCAGCATTTTTATTTTTAAGATGCGTAGAATCACCTATGAAATTTAAAGATATTGTCGGTATCAATGTTGATACTGCATCTTGTATAGGTTCTCCTATGTCACTTAATATTGGTATTCCTTCTTCATCGGTTTTTATGGCATTTAAGATATTTTATTTTTGTTGATCAGTGAGGTAATGATCCCACCATCCTTTTAATTGACCTGAGAATCCTGCGATTAGCAGTTCTGTTGAGTTCTTATCGAGGACTTCTTTTTGTGTTTGATAGGCATTTGCTGTCATTGTCATTTGTTGGAGGAATCTGAGGATATTGTATTCAGTCATTCCATCGAGGTTCCAATCATAAATTGAAGCGGCATTGTAACGGGATTGAGCTAGGGGTTTAATTATTCCTAGATCTGGAGCATGGATTATTTGTAACCCTGGGGCTATTTGTATCCCTTGTACGAGTTGTTGTTCCTAATTCATATTATTAATGAGTGGTTTTCTGAATTGTTCTAGGGCATCACTGCTATCGGATTTATGTGTTAACATGGTTACACTATTCTTGATAGTGGGGTCTATTGTTTTAAGAAAGGGGTAGATTAATGGAGTTTTGAGAGGAATATATCTCAAACCACTCGAAAAAAGGAATATTAATTTTATTATCTTGAACAAATTCATAAAAAATTTCTTGTATTTGTTTTCTTGTATCTAGGAAATTTTTAAAGAACCAATTTCTTTTTTCTGAATTATGTTCTTCATAGAATTCTTTTTGTAGTAGTTTTTTATCTACTTGGAATTCTTTTTCTAGAACTTTAATTTCATTTGTTAAGTCATTATGGGTTATTGAAGAATATGTTGGACTTGTAGGTTCCTGGTCGTCCATCTTTTCTCTAACCACGGGATTTATATATACTGGTCTGGATATTTGATTTGTGTAATCTACATTTGTCAGATTTGGTAGATCTGATGTAGAATACCTAGGCTTTATTTTGACTGGTGTATTTATTATTGAAGTGATTTGTGAGACTCTTCCTAAATCTAGGGTCTCTTCAGAACTTGTAT
Organism: Przewalskia tangutica; assembly: GCA_029844215.1. Lineage (NCBI taxonomy): Eukaryota > Viridiplantae > Streptophyta > Magnoliopsida > Solanales > Solanaceae > Przewalskia > Przewalskia tangutica. Next base: position 8,719,566 of record CM056733.1, on the reverse strand, counting down.
CTTCGTATCTATTACTCATAGATCTTCTTAAAAATGAGAGACTGACCCTACCATCTTGGTATTGAGTTATTTCTCTAAGATGGGTATTTGGTTTCTCAGATTCTAAGGGTTCAGGTTTAACTACGCCTTCCAGGATCCATTCTTCTGGTAGGGTAATATATTTCCATCTAATAGGTTATGGTATTACCGTGTTAGATTTGGAAAGGTCTGTTTGTAAAAGAAGGGTTTCACCTTTCTTACTATGGTATCTGAATTTTGTAGCAAAAGCAAAAGTCATAGCTTTATAATGAATTCTAAAAATTAATGCTACAGGAATAGATCCTTCGAGCATCTAGTAATTATGTGTCTTAATCTGTAAGACGATGGATTTTTGGATATTTTTATCGTTCAAAGAAACTGAAAAGTTTGGGTAACAATCAAAAGAGATTGATCATGTGCAGAGACTGGACTCAACCGAACTTAGCAGGGAATCTTCGAAGTTTGTGAATCTTGCATCTCTTAAGATAGCAAGGATTGAAGTGTTTAATCCTTCTTTAGTAAGGGATTTTATCCCTACTTGGACTAAATCAATGTGTATGTATTTATAATTTTTTTCTCTATGTTTTTTCAAGGAATTTTGAGAAAGTAATTGAATTGTTTCAAAGGGTTTTGTTAATTGGATATCTCTTTCTTCCGTTTTAATTTTGAAATCTATTTTGAAGAATTGATATTTGGAATTTTTGTAAATTTGATCTCTATTTACTTTGGGTATTTTCCAATTATCTATTGATTTTTCAAAATCTTGTATAACGATTTCTTCGGAATTTATTATCTTCTTTGAATCAAAAGAAGAAGATGATCCAAAATTATAAGAAGTATTTCTGTCGAGAAACGGATCCATGTATACTTTAGGATTTTGTAAAAGTAATCTCTATTTACTTTTGGTATAATTAATTATCAATCTACTATTCAAAAACCTATATAACGATTTCTTCGGAATTTATTATCTTCTTTGCATCCGTGGAAGAAGATGATCCAAAATCATAAGAAGTAGTTCTATCGAGAAACGGATCCATGTATATGGAATCCTAGTTCGAAAACCCTTACCTTCCTACAACCCCAACCGAACAGTATACTAATGGGTTCTTATCAGCCATACACACGGGGACTTACCGTGACCCTGCGGTCTGATCATTCGGAATTCTGGGATTTAACTAACTCAGAAGGCTCAGTTGTAGCCAAGTTTATCGGGGAAACCGAACAGGGATTTCACCTGATCTGAAACTCATATTTCTCTTTAGAATTTACCTTTTATGGCTTTGATACCAAGTTAGGCCGAGGATCTAAAGGGGACAATAAATGGGGAAGGAACTGGTATATAAGGGATTGAATAATATAAAGATAATTAAATAATACGACAAGTAAATAGAGAGTAACTTACTTAGCTAAGGTTCCTCATAAAGGAAACCATAATTGTAAAGTTCTACAGGAATTTAAAGGAATTTAAGTGCAGGAATTTAAAGTAGGTGGTTGTGCCAACCATAGATGCAGGTATAAATAAATTAAAGACAAGAATTTAATTGCAGTAGGTGGTAGAACCAACAATGTTGCAAGAATTAAATAATTAAAAACGTGAATTTAAATGCAAGAATTTAAAGAACGTGAATATTTAAAAGATATAGGAGGCAGTGCCATCCATAATCGTTTTTATTCAAAACTTTAAAATACTTACAAGGAGTCTAATTCCGAACGATGTGTAACGCCCCATTTTTCAACCGGAGTCGGAAACGGGATTACTGCTACATGGTCGGATCCTAAAATGTTATTTAAAGGAGTCGCCACCTAATTATTATAGTGAATTAGGACACTGAAAATGTAGCATAAAATACTACGGATGATCTCCATTTTTAAGGTCTGTGAAACTATGTGAGATTCTAGGTAAGGGTTCTTTATTATCCTAAAGGGAAGGGGTTAGGCACCCAAAAGGATCCGCTAACTTGCGGTTGTCCGTTCAAACTTAGGTTTAATATTATTGTGCTAACATGTAATCTTTTATAAATGTTAAATAAAAATACGTTGCAAGTATTTAATAACAAAAGATGTATTTTTTACAACATAAAAGAGTTGTAAGACTTGTTTATAAAATACATATATAGGTAAAAATATTTATTTTTATTTGTAAAATACTTATGTTTCGGCAATTGACAACAAAGAGAAAACAATTTTATAATACCAAGAGACGATTTTTGTGAAAGTTTATTTTTTAGCAAATTATGTAAAAGTAAAACCTTATTTTTTCCTATGATTAATCATACAAATAAAAGGTGACCAAATTGTTTTGAAAGCTTAGACATGTATAACGAGCCTAAAATAATCTAGCGTTGGGTTTCCAATTTTAGAACCACCCCCCCCCCCCTTTTATTTGTTAATCTAGGTCTAACTATTCTAAGCATTTCAATAATTATACAGGGTTACATAATAAGATAACTAGACGACAAATAAAGATGACGGAATTTAAAGAATTAAAATGACTAAAGCGAGTGACGATGTCATCCCGCCCTATTTTGTTTTGAGATTTAAAGTCGGAATGCAAGGGACATGGATGCGGATCTTCATTTCGTCATGGTTGCATTGAGTCTAAATGCTTGAGACTCTTCGTTGCTCCCGATGCATTTCATGTAAAACAAAGAAAAGAAAAGGAAAGGATTAGTGGGAAATACAAAACATATATAAAATAAATGATTCATGAATGTTGTGGGCAGCATTCAAACTGTCTTTCGATAAAAGTTGTTTTATTTCACCAAATACTCTTAATGGTTCACTACATTCTTCAAGTATCGATAGATCATCTACGAAAATGAAAGGATCAGAACTACAAACTTGTTGACACAATGTAATGAATAAAGCACTGCTTTATTCGAACCAGCACTCCACTTACACTTGAACAAAGTTGGAACAAATACTGGATACCGCAAGTATTCTCTCATATTTTAATTTTTGGATAGTTAACTTAAGTAATAAAGGAGCACTTATTGGGCTTTAAAAATACAGAGATGCATAGAAACTATAGTGGATCATTTACTGCAAATGAAGAGATATTCCATGCGAATCTTAGTAGCATCTTTTAATAGGCGAAATGTCTGTAAACAAAATTCTAAGATTTTTGAGCAGGAACCATGCCAAGGGGAAAAAGAACAACTTGAGCAATATCTATCCATCATAGCCACGAATACTCAATGATAAACTGACTAGCAGTAACCAATACTGAACTGATCATGCTTAGTGGTCGATCTAAGGAGTATAACAGCTTTAATCACGAACATTAAGAGTATCTATTTTTATAAAACATGTTTAATACTCCACATAATGGTCTTAAACAGTCACAACACGATCATACAGACTCAATAACTAAACAAATGGATTCAAATAACAATTAAGAGACACATAATCATATAATACAAATGACATTAAGCATATTAAACTGGAAATTGAGAGGAAAAGGGGTTACCTTCTCCAGGCGACGAACCGAAGCGTCGTTTCAAGTCGTCAAGTCCGCTCAGAGGGGTTTGTATGTGTGCGACTGAAGAGAGGCAAGACTTAGCGTTTTGGATTCTTATTGAACCAATACTAAGAATAAGAATTGGTTTTTAAGGTCGATTTCTCAGTAAAGTGTGTGTTTTTTTTTTCCTGAGTTTAAGCTTTGTAATATCAATCAAAAGAAGATTTTTTTTTTTTTTTTGTTCTCAAACTTAAGCAAAACCAGAAAATTTCAGACCTGGAACACAACCCACAAGGGTTGTATTTATACCCAAAAATCGAATCCCCCATCCTTCCAATTTGAAATTCAAATTAAAGCTTGATGGGAGATGGGTGAGCACTGTAAAAGGTTGCTAGGTGCATGTCTCGAGCCGAAGGACACCATATGGGTGATATCGATGTGAAATCGCGGGTTTTAGGGGTATTGCAGGTGATGGGTGATGGTTTAAGGTATGGGGTGTCAGGGGCGAGGTGATGGAGATGATCGTTTGGTTTAGGGATTTAGTTCGATTTGGACATGGGGATTCTTGGTTCAGATGGAACGAAGGGACGCTGGTTTGATTAGTTGAAGGGATGAAGAGGGTTGAGTATTAAAGGGAAGTTGGGCCGGGTCGCGTAGGGTGTTGGGCTGCAGGAGTTTAATTTGTTTGGGCTTGGGGAAGGGTTTGGACGAAAAATAAAGGGGTAATGGGATGTTTGGGCCGCGGGTGGCTTTGGGACTGGTTGATGAATTGGGCTGAGGGTTATTTAATTTAGGGGATGAGAATTTGGTAGAAAATTAGGTGTTTTATTGTTGGGAGATTAATAGATAATTAGTCCAAATCTCCCAATTAATTAAAATATGCTTCCTTCAACTTAATTAATTTAAAAAATGCACACGCATAAAATACGATAAAAGATTTAATATATGTATTTAATTTTGAATATAATATTCATAAAAAATGATTAATTTAGTAATTGAAGAACATATTAAGAGAAAATCGATCATCAATACTGACGACGAGATATTAAAATTGTTTTGCTTATATTTTAATTATAAAAATGTAATACTCGATATCGTAAAATTATGCGATAATTAGCGAAGAATATTAAAACTACTTATTTTTTGACGATTTTCAAGACTGAGAAGCATAGTAAAATTAATTGGAGATAAAAGGACGATCTAAATGAAATGTTCAGTAAAGATGGGACAAAATTGGGTGTCAACGACTTGTCCTCTCTTTGTATGGAGATGATGGAAGAATCTTGACAAAGACGTTGACTTAAAGCCAATTTAGTCTCGATCCTTAGAATTAAAAATGTTGGGCGATTAAGGCGAGGCGCCAAAATTCAAAATTTTGTCCCAGTGTCGAGTTATGACGACACTGGGCTACCATGGTAATGCTGAAAAATTTAAGGCGGACAGACGTAGATTCAAAACTTGTCCCAGTGTCGAATTATGACGACACTGGGCTACCATGGTGATGCTGAAAAATTAAAGCAGGGCGGATGCTGATTTAAAATTTGTCCCAGTGTCGAATTATGATGACACTGGGTTGCTGTGATGCTGAAAAATTAAAGCAGGGCGGATGCTGATTTAAAATTTATCCCAGTGTCGAATTATGTTGACATTGGGGTCATTGGCGTTGCAGGATGTTGGAGGAGAGCGGATCGACATTCGAGGTACAAATTGCTTCGGTTCGCCGTAAGAGGTAGTTCAACGTTGTGCTCCTGTTCCTGTATGCTAAGACTTAAACAAACGGTTAGTGCATAACTGTTAAGGCAAAATGATAACGCGTGAATTTATAAGCAATGTAACTGTATGAGTAGAAAATGCTATCCTGCGAAAATGTGATGCCTGCTGCAAATGTTGTGATTTCGCCCTTGCACAGACGCGTTGCGATTGTGAATGCAGATATGTTGTCCTTGCTGCAACTGCCCCTGTAGAGTAAAGCTCAAGAAAGAGTTAATGCATAACTGTTAAGACAGAGTAATAAAGCATGAATAAGAAATGCAATTTTTTTTTTTAGAGTAGAGGAAGTGTCCTTGTGTAGATGTGATATGCTGATGATGGCGTCGTTTTCGGACTTGGCGTCGTTTGGTGTCGTTTTCGGACTTTGGCGTCGTTTTCGAACTTTGGCGTCGTTTTCGGACTTGGCGTCGTTTTCGGACTTGGCGTCGTTTTCGGACTTTGGTGTCATTTTCGGACTTGACGTCGTTTTCGGACTTGGCGTCGTTTTCGGACTTTGGCGTCGTTTTCGGACTTTGGCGTCGTTTTCGGACCTGGCGTCGTTTTCGGACCTGGCGTCGTTTTCGGACCTGGCGTCGTTTTCGGACCTGGCGTCGTTTTCGGACTTTGGTGTCGTTTTCGGACTTGACGTCGTTTTCGGACTTGGCGTCGTTTTCGGACTTGGCGTCGTTTTCGGACTTTGGCGTCGTTTTCGGACTTTGGCGTCGTTTTCGGACCTGGCGTCGTTTTCGGACCTGGCGTCGTTTTCGGACTTGGCGTCGTTTTCGGACTCGGCGTCGTTTTCGGACTCGGCGTCGTTTTCGGACTTGTTGCTGCTGCTCCTGTAGACTAAAGCTCAAGAAAGAGTTAGTGCATAACTGCTAATACAAAATAATAAAGCATGAATGAGAAAAATGCAATTTTGAGAACAGAGAAAGTCGCCCCTGTGTAGATGTGATATGCTGATGATGGCGTCGTTTTTGGACTTGTCGTTTTTTCGGACTTGTCGTCGTTTTCGGACTTGGCATCGGCGTCGTTTTTGGACTTGTTGTTGCTCCTGTAGAATAAATGCTCCTGCAAGGGATTGTCATGATGTCTTTGTTGTGTGTTTGTGCACTGCATGGATTGCAATTTGACTCTAGGCCTGAGCTGATGCGCTAGACTTTGTTGCGGGATTTGATTGTTGATGTCATGCATACGCTATACGCTAACATGAAGAACCTGCGCTCAAAGAAAATTTGTGAGTTTGAGGGGGGGTGGTTGATTTGCATTGACTTTGTAGTTTTGACTCTTGATGCTCGGACGTCTGCCTTGTTTGGACTCATAACCCCTGCCTGATTTCCTACCTTGTCCCAGTTTTGAATATGCAAAGGGCGTTTCGGCCTAAAGTGGGTCTCAATGGGGTTGCTTGTATATTATGTGTATTCTCGTTATTTTCATAACGAAGTGAAAGTTTTCTAATGGTGTGACCGAAGCCGATTTAGGCCGCCTACGTATCCCCATGAGGGAATCAGGTCATGACGTAGTTCATTACAAGCGAAATTGGGTGAAATTAAAATTTCTAAAGGTGGGACCGAAGCCGAAACGGCCGCCTACGTATCCGCCAAGGGAATCAGGTCAAACGTAGTTCCAAATACATATAAAGGGCAAAATATATTAAACTAACTATTTCCGGACTCGGCGGGCCAGGGCAGGGGCACGAGTCCACTTGTCTTTGCTTCCGAGTCTTGATGGTTGAGTCTTGATGGGATCGTCTCTTGCGACACAACTAAACTAATGACTTATTCAATGGTTAAACAATCTCGGTGAGCACCTCCTCTTCTCTGACGGTTGGTCGATGATTCAATTTTCTTCCCTTTTCGGGCTGGCGTAATAGTCCCTTCCAGACTGTTTTCTTCATTTTTAGCTATCATGCTCACATGGGCATCTTCATAACCGGGGAGAAGGTTATTGTTTACCTTGAGAGGAGCATCTTTCAGCTGAATGACTCCTTCTTCGATTAAATCCTCTATTTTGTCCTTGAGTGTATAACAATTTGCGATGTCGTGACCCTCGACACCGGAGTGGTATGCCTGATGTTTGGTTTCATCGTGCCTCGGGAAGTAGGCACAGGGTATTTAGGAAGCTGGTGAAGTATTCTGCGGCTTCGACTTCATACACTTGGGCTATAGGTTCGGCTAAAGGTGTATAGGTTCTGGCTGGCTTTCTCTCAGCATCTATACGGGGTTTGGGTCCGTTTGGTGTGCGGGTTCGTGATTGTGGTGAGTATTTTGGATATGCTGGTTGGGTATGGTAAACAGGATATGGGGTAGCGCAGTGCTGATAGTATGACTGTGGATTTTGAGTGTTTTGGTTATAGTAAGAAAGCGGTGGGCTTTGATACGGAAGTTGTTCGGCTTTATGTTCGAATGACCATGTGAGAGGGTGATGCATCTCTTTTCCTCGGTGAGGTACCTTACATGGAATCATTGCATTGCTCGCTAGTTGCTTGTAGGTCGCAAGTTTGTAATCTGCTGTCTTAATGCCTTCCACGAAGTCGCCCGTTCTCACGACTCGCAAAACTTCGCCCAATTACACTGATCATCTTTTCATAATACGTCGCGTCTTTTAACGATTGCACGAACAAGGTGGTCATCTCGCTCTCTGCCATTGGAGGTTGGACCTTTGCTGCTTCTGACCGCCACCTCAGGGCGTATTCCCTGAAAGTTTCGATGGATTTCTTTTCGAGTTTCATAAGATAAAATCTATCGTGCGATGTCGGTGTTGAATCTGAATCTATCCATGAAATCTTGTGCCATGGCATTCCAACCGTCCCATTTTCGAGGGTCTTGGCATGTGTACCAGTCCAGCGCCTCGCCGGTTAGACTCCTGATGAATAATTTCATGATGATTGCTTGATTTTTCCCAACTCCAATCAATTTATCGCAATATGACCTTAGATGAGCTCGAGGATTCCCTTTCCATCGAACATGTCAAATTTGGGCACCTTGTACCCCATAGGTAATTCAACGTCGGGGTGCATACATAAGTTTTCGTATTCTAAACATTCCTCCCCCTTGTTCATTTGAATGCTTTTGAATGCCTCTTTCAAGCTACGAATTTCTTTTGCCATATTTTCATCAGCTCTAGCTCGAGTATGCCGCTCCACTTCCCTGTGTTGATCTGTCTCTTGAGAGGATGCATGCATAATAAATGGTTGGCTTTCGGTCTGATGTGCTAATCCCCCATATTGTTTGTTAGGACCAGTGATGTGTGTCCTCTTCTCGTATTGGGTGGCCTGGCAATTTGGGCTGAGTGGGAAGATATAAGTAGGTGGAGGTTGAGATATGTATGTAGTAAACGGATTATTTTGGAGGTCGGCTTGCAAATTGACCGGGCGAGTGACATTTTGGTGTGAGCTGGTATGTTGCGGCCTTTGCGGGGAGCTTTAGGGAAGTGGAGGCTCAAGGGCTTGTGATACGATTGCATTTGTCATTTGCTCTGGGAGTGGTGCATTCAAGCTAATAGACAGGTTTGTGATATTTCGGAGCCTTTCTATTTCGGCTTGCATGATTTCCATTTGCTGCAATAGTTTGGCGAGGTGTTGATCATTGGTGTTTCTCCTTTCTAATGCCTCTGCATCCTCTACAGGAACGGGGACGGGTCCTAAGTTGTTTCGTTCTGGTGCTTCTGGATTAGTCATTTATGATTGTGCTTCTACCAGTCAACGCGAATCAACCTTTTGGGGATAAGTTAGGCAAAAATAACCTTCTAATAAATGAAGCAAACCAAGTTAGTATAATATGCAAAGAATTGCAGGCAATAATAATAAGCAAATTGCAAATCAAGCGTGTGCTCTAATATGTTTGGGACCTCTTTATGCCAGAGGTGGGCCTAAACGCCAAATATGTGAGATTATGATAAATAGGTCCACGTCGTTAAACTGCAATGTTTTGTTGGAAATGGCGACCAAATGACGGTGCACTTTTTCCAATTCGGCATGTCAGGTTTAGACTTGGATTTGTCTATCATTGTCACGCTACACATAGTATGCTGGTTGGTCGTTGGGTTGAAGAACCCGTCGACAAGTTTGGTGTTTTCCTAATTGTGACGTCGATACCAAGGACCGACCCACCTAAGATAAATGCATGCATGCCTTAATATAAAAGGGTGGTATAGCTCTATCTTAAGTTTTCTAAGATTTTGGCTTACTGGACGCAAGGTTCCCGAGTGGACTACTCGAGTGAGAAGACTACGCGGCCACCGGTTGGACCGGATTCTCCGCGTAAAATGCCAACTCTCCTAAATTTGGGTATTTGAAAGAAATTTGTGGGTGTGCAAAGCGCACCTCGCGTGTAGTGTGTGATAGTGTTAATTTTCCGTAAGGGAGGAAATATGAGCGGAATGCCAGTTTAAGGAAAAAACGGTAACAAATAGCAGTTAAGACAATATGCAAATATTTATATGTAACGCAAAATAATTTAAGCAAAACGTAAAAGTAAAAGCAAATAAGTATAAAACACAAAAGAAGCAATTTTAAGCAAAAATAAAGAAAATAAAGCACAATAAATTAACTTATGTTTGTTGTGGTTAAGAACCTAAAATCCCCAGCGGAGTCGCCATGCTGTAACGCCCCATTTTTCAACCGGAGTCGGAAACGGGATTACTGCTACATGGTCGGATCCTAAAATGTTATTTAAAGGAGTCGCCACCTAATTATTATAGTGAATTAGGACACTGAAAATGTAGCATAAAATACTACGGATGATCTCCATTTTTAAGGTCTGTGAAACTATGTGAGATTCTAGGTAAGGGTTCTTTATTATCCTAAAGGGAAGGGGTTAGGCACCCAAAAGGATCCGCTAACTTGCGGTTGTCCGTTCAAACTTAGGTTTAATATTATTGTGCTAACATGTAATCTTTTATAAATGTTAAATAAAAAAACGTTGCAAGTATTTAATAACAAAAGATGTATTTTTTACAACATAAAAGAGTTGTAAGACTTGTTTATAAAATACATATATAGGTAAAAATATTTATTTTTATTTGTAAAATACTTATGTTTCGACAATTGACAGCAAAGAGAAAACAATTTTATAATACCAAGAGACGATTTTTGTGAAAGTTTATTTTTTAGCAAATTATGTAAAAGTAAAACCTTATTTTTTCCTATGATTAATCATACAAATAAAAGGTGACCAAATTGTTTTGAAAGCTTAGACATGTATAACGAGCCTAAAATAATCTAGCGTTGGGTTTTCAATTTTAGAACCACCCCCCCCCCCCCCCTTTATTTGTTAATCTAGGTCTAACTATTCTAAGCATTTCAATAATTATACAGGGTTACATAATAAGATAACAAGACGACAAATAAAGATGACGGAATTTAAAGAATTAAAATGACTAAAGCGAGTGACGATGTCATCCCGCCCTATTTTGTTTTGAGATTTACAAGTCGGGAATGCAAGGGACATGGATGCGGATCTTCATTTCGTCATGGTTGCATTGAGTCTCGTAACGAGACTCTTCGTTGCTCCCGATGCATTTCATGTAAAACAAAGAAAAGAAAAGGAAAGGATTAGTGGAAAATACAAAACATATATAAAATAAATGATTCATGAATGTTGTGGGCAGCATTCAAACTGTCTTTCGATAAAAGTTGTTTTATTTCACCAAATACTCTTAATGGTTCACTACATTCTTCAAGTATCGATAGATCATCTACGAAAATGAAAGGATCAGAACTACAAACTTGTTGACACAATGTAATGAATAAAGCACTGCTTTATTCGAACCAGCACTCCACTTACACTTGAACAAAGTTGGAACAAATACTGGATACCGCAAGTATTCTCTCATATTTTAATTTTTGGATAGTTAACTTAAGTAATAAAGGAGCACTTATTGGGCTTTAAAAATACAGAGATGCATAGAAACTATAGTGGATCATTTACTGCAAATGAAGAGATATTCCATGCGAATCTTAGTAGCATCTTTTAATAGGCGAAATGTCTGTAAACAAAATTCTAAGATTTTTGAGCAGGAACCATGCCAAGGGGAAAAAGAACAACTTGAGCAATATCTATCCATCATAGCCACGAATACTCAATGATAAACTGACTAGCAGTAACCAATACTGAACTGATCATGCTTAGTGGTCGATCTAAGGAGTATAACAGCTTTAATCACGAACATTAAGAGTATCTATTTTTATAAAACATGTTTAATACTCCACATAATGGTCTTAAACAGTCACAACACGATCATACAGACTCAATAACTAAACAAATGGATTCAAATAACAATTAAGAGACACATAATCATATAATACAAATGACATTAAGCATATTAAACTGGAAATTGAGAGGAAAAGGGGTTACCTTCTCCAGGCGACGAACCGAAGCGTCGTTTCAAGTCGTCAAGTCCGCTCAGAGGGGTTTGTATGTGTGCGACTGAAGAGAGGCAAGACTTAGCGTTTTGGATTCTTATTGAACCAATACTAAGAATAAGAATTGGTTTTTAAGGTCGATTTCTCAGTAAAGTGTGTTTTTTTTTTCTGAGTTTAAGCTTTGTAATAGCAATCAAAAGAAGAATTTTTTTTTTTTTTTGTTCTCAAACTTAAGCAAAACCAGAAAATTTCAGACCTGGAACACAACCCACAAGGGTTGTATTTATACCCAAAAATCGAATCCCCCATCCTTCCAATTTGAAATTCAAATTAAAGCTTGATGGGAGATGGGTGAGCACTGTAAAAGGCTGCTAGGTGCATGTCTCGAGCCGAAGGACACCATATGGGTGATATCGATGTGAAATCGCGGGTTTTAGGGGTATTGCAGGTGATGGGTGATGGTTTAAGGTATGGGGTGTCAGGGGCGAGGTGATGGAGATGATCGTTTGGTTTAGGGATTTAGTTCGATTTGGACATGGGGATTCTTGGTTCAGATGGAACGAAGGGACGCTGGTTTGATTAGTTGAAGGGATGAAGAGGGTTGAGTATTAAAGGGAAGTTGGGTCGGGTCGCGTAGGGTGTTGGGCTGCAGGAGTTTAATTTGTTTGGGCTTGGGGAAGGGTTTGTACGAAAAATAAAGGGGTAATGGGATGTTTGGGCCGCGGGTGGCTTTGGGACTGGTTGATGAATTGGGCTGAGGGTTATTTAATTTAGGGAATGAGAATTTGGTAGAAAATTAGGTGTTTTATTGTTGGGAGATTAATAGATAATTAGTCCAAATCTCTCAATTAATTAAAATATGCTTCCTTCAACTTAATTAATTTAAAAAATGCACACGCATAAAATACGATAAAAGATTTAATATATGTATTTAATTTTGAATATAATATTCATAAAAAATGATTAATTTAGTAATTGAAGAACATATTAAGAGAAAATCGATCATCAATACTGACGACGAGATATTAAAATTGTTTTGCTTATATTTTAATTATAAAAATGTAATAATTAATCGCGGTGCCTCTTTGATTTTTGTCCGGAATCTGCCAGATTCTTCAGTTCTTCTTGGCACTTATTAGGCTTCATTCCTTGGGATGTGCTTGTGCAATTTTCATCCTCAGTTAAGCTCATTTCATCCTCAAAAGTAGTATCTTCTCTTTTATGACCGTTGTGACACAAACGAAAGAAAAACACACCTAACACTATACTAAACGCAAAATAAAAGAGTAAACTACTAACTAAAAAGGACTCAAAAGAGTGTATAAAATACACTCAACAAACACCTCCAAACTTACACTTTACTCGCCCTCGAGTAAAGCACTAAACATAAATAAAAAATAAAAACAAAGACTCTATAAGATGGATCAAGTAGTTATAGCACTGCTTCTTCAAAATTATGGATGAAAGTTGGGATAATATGTTAGAACATACATAGCATGAATATTTAGCAATCTAGAATTTCAAGTTAGATATTTCTCAAATTCACTTAGATCATGATCTATTGTAAATACAAACACCTAACCTATGCATGTCAATCTCATTCCATCTTTCTCAAACGCTATAGATTTGTTTACTTGCTATTATTCACTAATCATAGACATACTTATTAAAGATCATCAGGACTTTCACTGGTTGTAATGTAGGTTTAGGCAGGGGTATGTAAAAGTAGGCATTTAGGCTCAATTACGTACCATACACATTTTCATTCAACTCTTTTTTCTTCTTTTTGACTTTCTTTTCAATTTCATACCTATTTTCTCCCCTCTTTTCTTTTGAGAGAATGAGATACATTATAAATAACAAGCACCCCCAAACTTAGATTTTTGCATATTTTTCATTGGGGTGCATTAAATTTATACTCTCTTTTTTATTCTTTTTCTACACTTTTCATCCCAATAATTTTCAATTATTACTTATGGAACAAATCGGGAATCATAGGGTGTCAAAGAAAAATCTAATTTTAGGCTCAAAGGGGCTGACTAGTGATACAATTTATGTCAGGATAGGTAATGAATGGTCAGAGGGCTATCAAAGAAATGTCTGAATTATCTCCCTAAACATGTATATCTTAACTATTTCGCCTCAAATAACAAGCAAACAGATTTTCTAGACATTTTTCAACCTTTCTTTCCATAACTGACACACATAGGCTAAGCACAACTATCCCAAATAATTAGATGTCATGAATTTTTTGGCATATCTAACTTAAGCACACTGATTTTTGCTTCAATTTCATTACATTATCTCACTTTATCCACTCAGTATCGTTAGCAACTACAGCATGCATGATCCATAAAAAATTACGACTCAAAAACACATAAAAACAAAAAAAACAATAAAAAGACTCAAAATAAGATACCCCCCAAACTTAATCGACACATTGTCCCCAATGTGTGAAGACTAAAAATAATGAGGTACAACTTACTGACACAATATAGCGGTCATAACGGAGGTCTGGGAGGAAGGCCAAATTGCGTGCCTGGCCAGAAGGAGGCAGCGGTTACGATCAAGCAGCGCGGCTAATTCTTGAAAAATTCCGGTGTCTTGATTTTGCATTGTTAACCATTCGCCGCCGGGTGAGTCACGCCGCTTCATCTGTCATCCAAAAACACTAGCATACCAGATCGTGAGACTGTTCAAGATAAAATAAAACAAACTGAAACAAAAATTGAAATAACATAATTAAAATATTGGGTTGCCACCCAAGTAGCGTTGTCTTTAACGTCTTTTAGCCGGACGCAGGTTACTTACTAAATCAATGGGGTAGAGTGTCCCCTCCACATATCCACTTTAGCACCATTTTCCTCCTCTTTCTCCTTTTCTTTTTCACAGGGCTCATTTCAGGAGGGTTCATTCCCTTGTTCTTATCCACCACATCATTTACGGGTGCAGAATTTTTACCATCACGGGCATCAGTACCCTAGGAACTTTCATGGGGAGCCTTTTTATCAACTACACCAACAGCAAAGCCTCTAGCATCGACTTGAGGTGCTTGAAAACTTTAAATATCATTTCCTCACCTTGAACTCTGAGCTTTAACTCCCCCTTTTCAACATCAATGAGGGCTCTCCCTGTGGATAGGAATGGTCTCCCAAGGATCATGGGCATATTTTTATCTTCATCCATGTCTAAAATGGGGAAATCAGCATGAAGGATGAATTTACCCACTTGTACTAACACGTCTTCAATAATTCTTTGGGGATGCACAACTGAGCGATCAGCTAGCTGCAAGGTAACTGTGGTTGGTCTTGCCTCCCCCAAACCAAGTCTTTTAAACACAGAGAGGGTAATTATGTTGACACTTGCCCCCAAATCATATAAGGCTTGTTGCAAGTCACATTCCCTATGGTCCAAGGTAGGGTGAAACTCTCTGGATCATTCAACTTTGGGGGAAGTTTCTTCTGCAATATGGCACTGCACTCATCTGTCAACACCACTGTCTCATAATCTGCTAGCTTCCTCTTCTTAAAAAGGATGTCCTTCATGAACTTCACATACGCTAGCATTTGCTCCAAGACTTCAATGAAATGAAGGTTAATGTGCAGTTTTTTAAATACCTCCAAAAAATTTGAAAACTGCTTATCCAAAGCCTTCTTCTGCAGTCTTTGAGGGTAAGGGATTTTGTCTGTGTACTCCTTCATCACTGTCGGTGGAGCCTTCTCTAAATTAGGGCGGTCATCAGTAACCCCCTTCTTTTCTACTTCAACTGTCTGCCCCACATCTTTCTCTTTTTCAACCACTGCTTGGGGTACCCTCTGCTCTAACTGCTTCCCACTTCTTAAACTGATTGTTTGGCATTGCTCCCTAGGGTTCATCACTGTATCACTAGGGAGAGTTCCATGAGGTCTGTCATTTAACTTCCCTGCCAACTGCCCCATCTGAGTCTCTAAGTTCCTAATGGAGGATCTTGTTTCTGCCATGAATTGCTTGGTCTCTGTCATAAAATGTACTTGTGTATTGGCCAATGATGAAATTGAGGACCTAGTTTCTGCCAGTCTGAGAATTGGCCAAGGTCAACAATGCTGCTTTTATGTCATCTGGCTTCTCTTGTGGGTCTGGTGGGCTGAACTGCTCTGAGGATGATGCCTGAAATGGTGGTTGCTGCCCTTGTTCATTCTTCTATGAAAAATTTGGGTGATTTCTCCACCCTGGATTATATTTGTTGGAGAATGGATTGTTGTAGGGTCTCTGAAAATTCCCCACTGCCTGAACCTGCTCCATGGGCACATTATTTGAGTCCACTGATGTGCATCTATCAAAAGTATGGGGACCCCCATAAATTTCGCATCTAGCTGGTGTCTGAACTGCTTTAACTGCCATGGTACTCTGTTGCATCTGCTTTGTCAAAATGGCTACTTGCGCAGTCAATGCAGTGATAGCATCTAGCTCATGAATCTCAGCCATTTTTCTACTGTTCATTGCTCTCTCATCTGCCCCCTGATGGTTGTTTGTAGCCATGTCTTCTAACATATCATGTGCCTCATTGGCACTCTTTCTTATGAACGTACCTCCTGCTGCAGCATCAATGATGGTATGAGTTGTGCCACTCAGCCCATTGTAAAATATGTGGACTAGCATCCACTTCTCAATCCCATGATGTGGGCACTTCCTCTGCAAATCTTTGAACCGCTCCCATGCATCATAGAGTGACTCTCTATCCATCTGATAGTAATTATTAATCTCTCATCGGATCTTTGCTGCTTTGGATGGAGGGAAGAACTTAGCGAGGAACTTCTGGGCTAAGTCTTGTCATGTAGTGATGGATTTTGCCTGTAATGAGTTAAGCCATCACTTTGCTCTATCCCTGAGTGAGAATGCGAAGAGTCTCAACCGTATGGCATCATCAGTGACACCATTGTATTTAAAGATTGCACACAGCTCCAAACAATTTGCTATATGCAAATGAGGATCTTTAGACGGTAATCCCCCAAACTGGACTGAACCTTGGACCATGTGCAAGATTGCTGGTTTGATTTCGAAATTATTGGCTTCAACAGCTGGAAGTCTGATGCAAGTCTGCACCCCTGTAATAGTAGGCATCACATAGTCCCCCAAGATACTTTCTGCAGGGACTTGTCTTAATACAGGCGGTAACTCATCATCCACCAAATTGTTGTTTCGTTGATCTCCCATTGCTAAGGAATCAGCTGCTCTTTTCTCTTTCTGTTCTATCTGTACAATCTTTCAATCTCAAGGTTCAGAGGGATAGGAGTGTCTGCTTCTCTCCTACTTCGCATAAACTAAGTTCCTGAGACTAATCAAAAACAACAAACAGCACTAAAGCAAAAAAAACTAAAAAAAAAACAAATGAGAAATAAGAATAGATAAATCGATATTAACAGTACGCCAGTCCCCGGCAACGGAGCCAAAAACTTGTTGCGATATTTCTAAGTGCTTACGCAGGTATACGTATCGTTCAAGTAATAAAGATCTGTAAGACCGAGTTTATCGTCCACAGAGACTAGTTTGTTAAGTACCGGTTATCTATTCTATGGTATCTATTTGGTTGACGTTCTTTAATTTGAGAATTATACTAAGAATTATGACTAAGTGCAGAAAATAAACTAAATATTATAATACTTTGGGTTTATAATAGTTATGAAGGGGATAGGACATCCAATCTCCTCAACTATCCACTCTTTCACGTGTTAATGCAATGCTAATGATTCTTCTTCTTTTTAAGATAGCAGATTAACTAATCTGTCATCATATTCCGGTTAGCACATACGAGAGCTCAACCTTATGCAGAAACCTTCTATATTTTTATGATAGATTTTACCACACAAGAGGATTAAGAACAGTAACCTTAATTACTACACAAGTATCGGGGTACTTTCGTCCACGATTTTAACCTATGTCTAGACAATTACAGCATATTCAAATCTCACCTTTCAGACTTTTGATTCGAAATCATGTAAGTGATGACAATTAATAGCTAGATAATTATCAAGCAATCATAACACTATTGAATAGATCTTAATATGTTGAAGAAGAAATAAATAATCAATGCATTAACTATATGGAAGAGCTTCAAGAAGATTCGATGGAAACCCTACTAAAGTATTTAGCTTCTAAACATTTTCATGTCAAGAACTAAATTACAATCCAACATAAACTGAAATAAAGTAAAGGAAAGAAAATAACTTGAACAATGAGATGTTTCCAATTGTGTTTTGCCTCATTTTCTCCTCTCCAAAGTTGTGTTTATAATATGGTATAGAATCTCGTATATGGTCAGGGTTTTAGGGATTTTATAGCTGGTAAAAGTTGCCTTTCGGACCACAAAAACCCTCTCCAATTCGGCCAAGGAAACCTGAAAATTACGCGTCGGCACCGCGGTTCCTCTGCCAGGCACCGCGGTGCTAATTCAGCCAAAATCACTGGAAGTTACTGGAATGGAGGCACTGCGGTTCCTCTGTCAGGCACCTAGGTGCCTTCGACGGTGATTCAGTTTCGGACTTTCGGCAATTTTTACGCCTCGGTGCTAATTTTCCTGACCGCGGTTCCTTTGATTTTTGTCCGGAATCTGCCAGATTTCCTTGTTCTTCTTGGAACTTCTTAGGCTTCATTCCTTGGCCTGTTCTTGTGCATTTTTCATCCTCAGTTAAGCTCATTTCATCCTCAAAAGTAGTATATTCTCCTTTATGACCGATGTGACACAAACGAAAGAAAAACACATCTAACACTATACTAAATGCAAAACAAAAGAGTAAAATACTAACTAAAAAGGACTCAAAAGAGTGTATAAAATACACTCAACAATGACCAAGGATAGAGACACGGGGGTTTTACTGCCCGAGACGACACTAAGGATAATGTGACCAATTCCACAAGGTCAAGACCGTGGTTTGCTCAGCGCAATGCCCGTGAACTAGCCAAGTGAGGGTGATTGGGAGCCTTTTTAGTCACCCTAGGCTTAAGCTAGGTTGGTCCACTCAGTTCCAACATTTGCTTACCACTAAGGGGATTCCTCAAGCTTGGGTATTGATTAGGTCACCTAGTCCTAACCGAGACTTACACTGAAGGGATGGGTGACCCACACAAGATCAATATGTTTCAACACATAAGTTGAAAACACAAGTTTATATTTAACTCAAACTCAACTTGTTTAAGTACAACAACCTATGGCCCTATTTATAGTACCATAGGGACCATTCTAGAAGGAAAACAAAATGACACAAATACAAGGTCATTCGGCTGAAATGTGAACAAGGGAAAGGGATTGTGTTGGCTTGGGGACCAAGTTGTTCCTCGGCCACTGTGAGCATAATGTGAAAGAGTTTGGCCTTTCTTGGAGACAAGGGTAAACCCAGGCTTCTTCATACTTCTATAGTAACCGAGTAGAAGATGGAATGGATTGGGCTTCTCTAGATTTCATCTTCTTAGAACCATTGTAGAAGTTTACATTCCTTGCACCAAGGTGATGACTCTCGGCCAACCTTTAATCTCCCTAGACCGAAGATGACTTGTAATCTGATGGTTTTCTTGGAAGTTTCTTGCTCTTGCCACCTTGTCATCCAAATCATCCCTTGTCTTTGCTATGGTGTATTTTCGGTCACCTCACCTCTTGTCCGTGCCATCTTGGCTTGAACATAACCTTGTCCCTTTCTAGAGAACCTCTCGCCTTGTCCTCTTATTACACGATCATTAAATATGTCCTAATGAAAACTAATAGCTAAGATAAGAAACATGGTCTTCGGTCAAGACCTGCATACAAAGCCGAATATAAACATGTTCTTGAATCTGTATAGGACCAATTCCATTCCATTTTCCATGCCATAATAAGCATATTATTATAGTTTGATCAACCAGTTTTGGAATTCTGAGCTTATCACCTCAAGGATCAAATTGGAGCCTTGGGTCCACAAGGATTTTTATATCAATTTGGGCTGCCCTTTTTTGAGGTTATAGTTCTTTCTTTCAGTTGCTTTACATACCAGTACAATTCAAATGTGTTGACGTCCCTTTTGCCCGAGGCCTGCATCTCAGGAAGCATGTAATGATTTACAAGACAACAAATCTGCTCGCTAGGATCTCTAGTATCAGCTGAGTTGGTGAGCCCTAGTCTTTTGGGGCCTTATCATTTATTTTGCAATCTTTATAGTTTATTACAGATAGTCAGGTATGTCGAGGGCTTTGTCTCGACAAACATTAAGCATCTCAGTACTCTTCAGAGGCTTCATAGACTAGAGTAATAGTTAGATAGAGTTTATCAGATTTTCATGTCTACAGTGTTTAGACTTATTCAATATTTTCCACACATAATGATTATTCACTCGGGCTTTTAGTACACCAGCATATGTTAGCTTATTTATTTTTTCAATATGTTGTGATATCACATATTTATTTAGCCAGCCAGTTGGTTCGCTCATCACATGTAGCCAGGCACCTAGTAGTTGTTACGTTCAATCCATGGTTCGAGGCATGATATCTACCAGCTTGATAGTCCCCTCTTCTCGACTGTTAATTCCTTCTACCATACTATCCACCTCATCTAGCTGACTTTGCTAGAGTCCTAGGTGTCTAAGCTTATGAACCCTGTTGAGATCCACCATGTCTGCATCTAGACAGTCTCTCTGGAAGTGTCCAAGACTACTGCACTCATAACAAGTCTTTCTCAACATAGGCCGCTAAACTGACATAGATGAACTGGAGTGCCCTCCACGGTCAAAGAATCGGGAGTAGGAACTCCTAGAGGTTATCCATGTGATGTTGTCACGACCCATTCCGGGGCCCGTGACTGGTGCCTTACCGGGGCACCCAAGTAGTCATACATCAGAGTAATCAGCGGAAATATAAAATAAGACATGAAACAGTTTATAAAATAAGACACAGTTTATGTGAAAACGTCGCCTTTTCGGCATATATATATAAACATGGTTTAGATTACATCCGAAATCTTGTACAACATGACTACATACCTCTAAGGAAATATACAACTATGGCGTGACAGGGCCCCGCCATACCCTTACTGTACAAAACTATCTACAACAGGGAGATCATACCCAAAAGTAGAGCCTCCGGAAAAGATGGAGCTCAGACACCAACGTAGAGATCCTAGAATGTGGATCTAGCACTGCTTGCCCGCCTGCGGCATGAACGCAGCCCCCCGAAGGAGGTCAGTACAACAGGTACTAAGTATATGAAACTGTAAAATACTTAATTGAAAACATATCATTTTAAAATCAGTTTTGCAAGTATGTATGAAACAACCGAGGGGACCGCACATAGTGCCACATCATAAACAAGAGCAACAATAGGTAAACTGTAACAGGTCTTTTCTAGGTTGCGAATGATCGAAGCAGGGCCAATTGCCCGTAGTATCACCATGCAAGCCTAATCCTGGACTCTCGTAGTCCGCATAGGCCACTCACATAGGCGCGTAGGTACATAACCGCGTCGAGGGTAGCTACTCCTCGGCATCGCCCCGGACTCGTAGTCCGCATGGTCACATAGACCGCATGAGGTATAACCCGCATCACTAACACGGAACTCCGTAGCTCGCGCAGGTCCCCGGACCGCATGAGGTATTCTCGAATCATGGTCCTGCATCGCGAGTCTACCCGCGTGGAGGCGACAACCCCTGTAATATGTCAAGAGGTGAGTGATAGTACACTAACATAACGACTTATCTTTAAACAACATAAGCCTGACAAGAATACTCCCTTATACAAGCGTTACAAGACACTAACACACAGCATCATATCATGTCTACTTATCAAACCATCTTATTATTCTTTTCCCAATTTAATATAAGTCATTTATAAACACATAGGCAAACTGTTTCTTTTATCATTCTTAAGTGGTTATACTTAACTTCCCATAAAGCTAGTATAACTCTTAAGCTTCATTTAAAACCAATTAGTTCTCTACTGTAAAAAAATGATTCAGTACTCATTTGAAATGCTTTCAGCTCTTTATTATTCAGGCTTAAGCCGTGAGGCATTGTCGTAAGTATTATTCAGGCTTAAGCCGTGAGGCATTCGTAGTTATTATTCGATTAACACGTATACGTCTACCGTACTACATATATATTGTAAAATATCATGCTTTAGGAAGAATCACATACCTTCTCAGCGAAAACCACCTGCCAAGTTGAATATGTCGCGCGCAGAGAATCAGCCTATAATAGTCAGACACGTCTATCAACGTTCAGACTACTTTGTATGATTCTAAGCAGAGGGTTCTATATCCTACGGAAAATTGGGCAGCACTTCCCTACCCGGTGAGCTACTCAAGTCTACTGTGAAAACAGTCCTATGTAAGTACAATTGATTATTCTTCTTTTAAACCCTTCTACTGTGATAACAGTTCAATTCTATTCTGTGATATTCTTCTAAGTATTTTATACTTATTCTTATACTACTACAGTATGTAATCTCTAATTCAAAAGAGGGTTAGGATTAGTTACCTCGGTAAGCCCAATAATATCCTAGATAAAGTCGCGCCTGAGCAAGGTTTAGCTCCTAAGTTGTATGCTCCGGTAGCTCCAAGAAACCTTAGAAGTTCTTCACAACTTCTACTAAGGACTAAGGGATTTGGGCTAGGGTATTTTGGGCATTATAACAATACAAGAAGGCAACTTTTCTACCAAGGGAGGGGGGGTAGATTTCGGCTAGGCTAGGGGGAGGGGTTGCCTCGGCCAAGCTCACTAAAAAAGGGGGGGTGTTGGACGAAAAAGGCTACAAGGGAGAGGAGAGGATTTTCAAGACTTGGAAAGGAATTTGTGGATGAAGAACTCTTCATCTTAAGGGGGTATTTATAGGTCAAGTGGCCAACCAATGGCCAAGATTAAGCCAAGTGCTAGGCAAGTGTAAGGCCAAGATTAAGGCAAGTGTCCTTATCCATCTACTACACAAAATATCCTACCTAATCCTTGACTTGTGCAAAGGCACAAAAAACGTGCAAGTCCATGTCCATTTCGTCCAATGGACGATTTCAAGTCCACCAATTGGAGGGTGCCAAGTGTCGCCCTCCCGTTGGTCTAAAATGTTTCGTCTCTCGGAAAAATTCGCAAAAATTAGAAATGGCATGGCGGAATTTACCTACGAAAGTGTGGAAGCGTTTGTCGGAAAACTATTCGTTTTGTGAGTTGTGCCCAAAAACGTTTTGTGCCTAAACTTTAAGGCTAGACTTTTATGCGTATTCCTTACGTACATACTGCGGAAATACGGGGTATAACATTCTCCCTTAGAAACATTCGTCGAATGTTCCTTTAACGATTAACGATAAGATTCTTCATAACTTAAGCGATTGCAAATGCCACACACGCCAGAGAACAACACTTAGGCATAAACGATAATGAAGATTTACAAGTAGGAAAGTGAATTACGGAGGTGTGGGAATAGGTGAGGATACTTCGCCTCATGTCTTCGCCGGCTTCCCAGTCATCTCCTCCCGAGCTCGTTCGCCACAAGACTTTGTGAAGCCACGCGTCCTTGGTCGCAGACGCCTAACGGCGATCGATTATCGCTATGGGAACCTCGCCATCGATAACCCCCGGTCACTGGACATCGTCAATCGGGTGCACCCTAGATGGATCCCGATACATCTCGCCGGCATAGATACGTGAAAAACCGGATCACCGCCTCCGGATCGGACGGCAGATCCAACTCGTAGGCAACCTTGCCTACCACTGCGGACAATCTAAAGCGGCCCGATATACCGGGTTTGAGTTTCCCTTCTTCCGAATCTCATCACACCGCCATGGGTGACACTTGAGAAAACCCAATCATCAATCGCGAACTCGGATGCGGCGGCGATGATCTGCATCGACTTATCGACTACGAGTATCAATAGTCGCTCTCGGATAAGCTTCACCTTATCCACTGCCTGCTGCACCAAATCTGGTCCCACTAGCTGCGCCTCGCCCACATCGAACCAACCTATAGGCGATCTGCACTTCCTCCCATACAAGGCCTCAT
This sequence comes from Przewalskia tangutica, assembly GCA_029844215.1. Taxonomy (NCBI): domain Eukaryota; kingdom Viridiplantae; phylum Streptophyta; class Magnoliopsida; order Solanales; family Solanaceae; genus Przewalskia; species Przewalskia tangutica. Next base: position 8,695,991 of record CM056733.1, on the reverse strand, counting down.
AAGGCGTCATCCGAATCTTTGGAGTGGTAGCTATTATTGTACGCGAACTCAACTAGAGGCAAATGATCCTCCCAGCTACCCCTGAAGTCGATAACACAGGCTCGCAGCATATCCTCAAGAGTCTGGATATGCGCTCGGCCTGTCCGTCTGTGGATGAAATGCGATGCTCGGGCTCGCTGCGTCCCAAACCTCTGCGGAAAGACCTCCGAAGTTAGCGAACCGGACTCCTCATGCGATATGATCGAAATAGGGACTCCATGCGATCGGCGATCTCTCGGATGTAAAGTCCGCATAATCCTCGGTAGAAAAGTCGTCTGACGGAAAGAAAGTGGGCTGATTTCGCCACTGTCGGCGATAACCCATATAGAATCATGTCTCCTCCGAGTGCGAGGTAATCCCGTGATGAAGTCCATGTTGATCACCTCCACTTCCGGTCGGGATCTCTATCGCTGCAACAAACCACCGGGCCTGCGGTGCTCTACCTTCAGCGTCGACAACATGGGCGAGCTACGAACTCGCAACGCGTCCTCTTGAGCCATCCCACCAATACACAGATCTAAGGTCGTGGTACATCTTGGTCGACCGGATGGATAAGTAACGCTTGTATTGTGCTTCCCAGAACCTGCGCGAAGTCTCAAACATCCGGAACACACAACTCGCCCTCAAACCTTAGCACCCCATCGTGCTACTCAAAGGACCGCGCCTCACGAAGAGTCGTATCACGATATCGAATCAAAGCCGGATCCTCGGTGTTGCCTCTTCACCTCGCCGGCGATGGAAGACTCGGCAACCTCGCGAACTCTAACCCCACCGCTATCGGAATCAATCAAGCGGACACCAAGGCTCGCTGGCGATGCAAATCACGAACCATGTCCTCCTCTCTTGCGCATCGATAGGCTCCCATCGACTACGACTAAGGCATACGCCACAACATTGGCCTTCCCGGGTGGTACGGGATATCAACATCGTAATCCTTAAGCAACTCTAACCACCGTCTCTGCGTAAGTTCGGCTCCTCTGGTGAAGATATCTGAAGGCTCTTGTGGTGCGTAAAAATATCCACGTGAACCCCATACAAATAGTGCCTCAGGATCTTCAAAGCGTGAATCACCGCGCTAACTCCAAATCATGGGTGGGGTAGTTCTCTCGTGTTTCTTGGTGTCGGGATGCATATGCTATAACCTGCCATCTGCGTCAACACATATCCCAACCCGATGCGGCGCGATCACAATACACGACATAACCATCCGGACCTCCGGAAGAGTAAGAGCGAGGCGGTCGTCGATCTCTCTTCAAAGAATGGAAACCACTGCTCACGCATGATCCACTAAAACTTGGCGCCTTACGAGTCGGCCTAGTCAATGGTGCGAGATAGAAGCAAACTTCTCCACGAACCGGATAATATCTGCAAGGCCCGAGCTGCGAACCTGCAGCCGGAGTAGTAGGTCTAGGCCAAGTCTCGCGCCGATCTTGGCGTATCCACTCGAATGCCATCGGGCGATAATATACCCAAGAAGCGCCACGAAGTCAACCAAAACTCACATTTGGAAAACTTGGCGTACAAGCTGCTGGTCTGGAGAACTATCGGCCACGATCGCCGAATGCTCGCGCATGCTCACGGCGAGAATAAACCAAGATATCATCGATGAACACTATCACAAACGTGTCAAAATGGTTTGAACACTCGGTTCATCAAATCCATGAATACCGCGGAGCATTGTCAACCAAAATACATGACCACGAACTCATAATGCGTCTGGGTCACGAATGCGATCTAGGGACATCCACCTCTCGACTCGCACTTTGATGATAGCGGCCGTAGATCAATCTTGGAGAAGCATCTCGCACTCGCAACCGGTCGAACAAATCATCAATCACGGGAAGGGGTATCCGTTCTTAATGGTCACCTTGTTCACCGTAATCAACACACGTGCGCGGCGTCGCCCTTCTTTTCACGAACAATCGGCGCTCCACAGGGAGAAACACTAGGCTGATGAAGCCCTTCTCGGAAATCTCTAAGTGATCCTTGACTCTCTCAACTCGGCGGTGCCATTACGTATGGCGGAATGGAAATAGGCGAGTGTGCCGCAATATGTCAATACAAAACTCAATCTCCTCTCGGGAGGATACGGAGGTCGTGCGGAAACACGTCTGGGAACTCTCGACCACTGGGCCCGACGGAAAATCTGGTACCGCAGCCTTGATATCAAACACGAACGAGATGGTAGATATACCCGCCTGCGCACCGTCTTCTTCCTAGCCTTGAGGTAGGAAATAAACCTACCCGCCGGCGTCTGGTGCTCCTCGCTCAACAACCGGCTCGCCGAAGCTGGAACGTGCTACTCTCTCTGCGGTCTACATTGGCGTAGCAAGCTAGCCAATCCATCCCGTGATCACGTCGAAGTCAATCATCTCCAACTCTATCAAGTCGGCCAGGGTCCGACGATCGTAAATGGTCATAGGACAAGCTCTATATACGCCGAGCTACCGAATCACCATCTGGCGTAGCTACCTCGAAAGGGTCTATGGACTCGGGCTCTATCCCTATCCTACTAGCAACAAGGGAGATATATAGGGCCAGTAGAACCGGATCTATCAAGGCATAAACATCAAACCCGGAACCGATAAGGTACGTGGCGACATCGGTGAGGCCTCACGATCTGTCGGTGGACAAAGCATAAATGCGGTTCGAGGACCGCTAGAATTGGACCGCGCCCACGACCTCTGCGCGACCTCGGTCCGTGAGTACCTTGCCCTCCAGGCGAGTAGCTGTCGAGGATGAAGAAGACGTGAAAGAACTGTAAGGTGACCCTACCATCGCCTGCCGCCAGTCGGGATGGTTCCTCGCATAGTGACCTGCGGCCTGGCTGAAACAAGCTCCGTAGCACCACACTCGAAGTGGGATCTGCGCATCGGCCACCTGAGGGGTGGTCCGTCGGCGATACCTCTTTGCTCGGGCGTCACGAAGTCTCGGGGCCACAGTGCGCTCTCGAATGTCTGGTGTCTGAGGGCGGTGCGAGTGCTCAGCCGGCCGTGGTGCAAATCTAGGCTAGCCGAGGCCGCCACCACGATAGCCACCAAAGACCATGCGATCACGGTCTTAACCTGCTGCTGTCACAACCGTCGATCTCTACGCTCTCACATCCAAGAGCATGAGCTGCGTGCGGGTAATGTCCATACGGTGAAGAGAAACACCGCATACGACTCGGCCATATAGTCATCTAGCGGTGGCGTGGCGGTGCACCTATCCTCCATCTGCTACTAACGCCGGGACATATCGAGCGAATGAATCAAACTCGACATTGTACTCACGGCGGTCGTCCTGCGCCTCGGCGGTAAAAATCTATCGGCCGCGCCCTCGCCATCTGTGGAGGCAAGAAGTGAGTGAGAAAGCCTGCGAGAACTCATCCCAGTAGGCGGGACGCGTGCTCTCCGGGATAACTCCGTGAATCAAACCAATCGATCGCGGTATCACGCGACCTATGTGAACCAAAGATCACGGACTCGGTCTCGGCCCGATCACTCTCGAGAATCCTCTGTGGGCGGCGGATGAACTCCTGCGGATCATCCTCGGCCTCGACCAGTAAAACTACGGCGGGCTCTGACTCGGGAAGTCGTAGCCTCAAACTCTGCGCCTCGGGTGAACCACGCGATGGCAGTGGGTGGGACTAGAAGCTGCTGCATCGGCTGTCACCGTGTCGCCACGATCCCGGCGATGGTGGGCCATCTCGCGTACCTAACTCTCCGCCCGGTGTGGGGCGGGAGGTGTGGGTCTTGTGGTCTCTTTGGGGCGGCGTCGTAGAACTTCGCCGTCTCGGTATAGGCGGGCTAGAGCCCTCGTGACTCTAGGTGTCCTCTTGGCGACTCGTCGGTGCCTTGCCGCTCGGGCGGGTTGCCTACGTGGAGGCATAAGCGTTCTGAGAAAAAGGAATACGTTAGAGGTCCAACTTTAACACGACTCTAAAGCACGATCTCGAGTGAGAAGGCGGAAACCAATCCTAAATATCCTATAGCCTCACGATTATTGGTGTGGTGCACAACACACCGATAACGAACTTCTGGATCTGATGCGTAGACACTTTCAGAGATTAATCGCTCGATACCACTTTTGTCACGACCCATTCAGGGGCCGTGGTCGTGCTCAGGGCACCCAAGTAGTCATACATCGAGTATACCATTGGCAGTCGGGTTGACCGACCGGACCGATTGACCCGGTGGTTTAACGGGCCGGCGGCCGTGGGACATCCGGGTTGGGGTGGATTGTCCCCAACCCGCGAGTCATTCAAAACCAGATAACCGGACCAGTTAGGCAGTATTGGAAAACCGGTTCCATTCAGGTTAACCGGGCCGGGCCGGACCGTTACAAAAAAATAAAAAAATTGCCCAACGATCAAAATGGCCGTTGGGCTTGGGAAGAAGGGGCGGTGGCAGCGGTCATTTCGGCCAGTTGGTCGTCGATATATTATTAATTTTTTTGTTTTTGTTTTGTTTTATTATTTATTTTAATTCCATTTTTACCCTTTAAAAATCTATAAATTCTCTACATTTTCTTCATTTTTATCACACAACATTTCTCTCAATTCTCTTATTCTCATACTCTCTTAATCATCTTTATTATCAATTTTCAAGTTATTAATATTATTAGTTTTCAAATTCAAAGTAGCAAGACGCAAGACTTCGAGCTTGAGTTTATTGAATTGAATCGAAGTTTGGTACACTCGTTTCATTCTCTAATTATTTTATTAAATTGTCATATTTATTTGTTGATTATTTAAATATTTTATAATGTCTTTACTAAGGGAATTGCGTCGGATCTGTAGTAAATCTAGTTCAAGGGTAAAATATGTAGGTTCTTCATCATCTAATCAAAATATAGATTATGATCAAATGCAAGAAGATTTTGGAATAGAAGATAATGAATGTGATAACGTTCAATTAGATAATATTGTTGAACTTGAAGAACAAGAACAAGAACCTCCTACACCTACTAGTGTTCCTTCACGATGTTAGTGCTAGTGGTAGTCGTAGTCGTGAACCTCCTTTACGTAACCAGTAGCAAGAAAAAAGGAGTAAAGTGTGGCTCTTTTATGATAAAGTTGTAGTGCGATAGAGTTAAATGTAATATTTGTGGGAGAACTTATAAACATAAGGCGGGGTGGTGACGGGGACGGGCACTATAGCTAGACATATAAAATTCGATCATACGGCACAATGGAATGCTGTCCCTAATTTAGAACCCGGTCAACAACAACTTAATCCATTAACTGGGGGGTTGGCTAAGTACGATCCAAAAAAAAATCGCATTGAATTAGCAAAAATGATTGTCGGAGGTTGTTTGCCTTTTTCTTTTGCTTCTTCTTCATATTTAATTACATATATTCAAAGAGTATATAATCCTTTTTTTAAAGGTGTTCCTCGTAGTACTACTAGAGTAGATATTTTTAGACTTCATAATGATTATGTTATTTTCTTGCAATATTTGTTTGCTAACCTTCCATGTCATGTTAGTTTTACTTCAGACATTGGACATGCATTGAACGGTTATGATTATTTAACAATTACTTGTCATTGGATTGATGAAAATTTTAAAATGGAAAAACGTATTATTGCTTTGCGTATGGCGAGGATCAAAGTCATCTTGGAAAATATATAAGCGAAACTATTTGTTTTTATGCCCAAAAATATAATCATTATAATAAAATAATTTGTGTATAGTTCGATAATGCATCTAATAATCTATTCTTTGTAGATCTTTTAAAGCGGAAGTACAACCACCACTTCTGATATATTTCATGTTCGTTGTGCTTGTCATATTTATAATTTAATTGTTAAAAGTGGTCTTGATTTATTTTCTGAAATAAAACTTGTCAAAAGAGTCATTGGAGTTATTCAGTAATAATAGGAAAAATAGAATTATAGAATTTAAAGAAAAATGTAAACAATTTAATTTGAGACCTAAATTCATGCGGAAGAGATTATTACGGTGGAATTATACTTATTTATTTTTAAAAGAATGTTATAAGTATAAAGACCCATAACACATGTTGCAAATGCGCATTGTAAGAACGTAATGTATATGTTAACCGACGAACATTGGAAATCAATTGGTGAACTTTTAAAAATTTTACGTAAATTTTACACTGCAACTGTTGAATTTTCAGGATCTTATTACCCAACAGTTTGTAATGCTTTAGCTCATATAGCTGAAATTTCCTATTTACTTTATGGTTTAAAATCAAATGTGAAATATCTGAATCTGATTCTGATTATGTTTGAAAAGTTTAAAAATATTTTTTCCTATTCACGATGTTTATTGTATTAGTGCGATCTTAAATCCTTCTATTAAAAGGTAGATTGTCATAATCTAATATTTAGTTTATATACTTATATGGAAATAGGTGGAGCAAACTCCATCTTCATTTGATTGCGTAAATAAACTTGATACTAATTTAACAACATTATATGAATATTATGCTACATTACATGATAACACCAACTCGCTACTAATATTCCTTCTAGTTCGTTACGTGTCTACACTGCGATTCAATCATGATGACGATGAATAAGAATCTTTAGACATATGAAGCACTTTTACAACACAACCAACCACAAGCCGATCTTGCGATGAGATTCAATTTTATTTGCAAAAGCCAGCGGAGCCGAAGAAAAATTTTGACCCTTTACAATGGTGGCAGGATAACAAAGACAATTCCGGTACTTGCAGATGGCGGGATGTTCTTAATGTCGATCTCAGCGGTGGCTTCGAAAGTGCATTTAGCCAAGCACGAGATCAAATAGGAGACCTGCGTCACTCGTTGGGTGGAAGCACATTAGAAGTGTTAGTGCGCAGGGATTGGATCAGATCGGAGAAGAAATCAAGGATGTGGAGACGTTAATTCTCGGAAGATGAAGAAATAGGCAATATTTTGGAAGCGGGGCGAAGGCGGGATCGAATTAATACTCGGTTAGAGGCTATGGAGCATAACCAATTCAATCAACCTATAGATTACGAAGAACTTGCAAAAAGGATGCATAATATGTAAATAAAATTATTATTACTTCATTATGTACTCTTATTAACGTTATGAAAGTTCAAAAGTTTACATCTTATCATTAATTTTAATTTTACTATTTATTTAGTTGTTAATCTGTTATTACTTATAAGTTATATGACTTATATCTACTAATCTAATAAATTAATAAAATTATAATTACAAATTTACAATATAAACTATAAAGTTATAAACTATAAAGTATAAAGTTATAATCTATAATAAAGTATAAAGTTATAAACTATAAAATAAAAGTTAACTTTAAAGTTTCAATTTTAATATATACAACTAAATTATATATTATATTATTATATTACATATTTAAATTGAATTTAGTTTATATTATAGAAAATAAATACTAGAATTTAAAAAAATTAAAAAAATAATAAGAAACCAGGACCGGTTGGACCAGTTAACCGCACGGCCAACTCGAATCCAGAACGAACCGAGTTGGCGGTGAGTCCGCGAACCGTGCCGATCGTCCGAAGTTAAACCGGTAAGGGCTCCGGTCCGATCGGCCAGATTAGCGGGTATACATCGAGTAATGTCGGCGGAAATATAAAACAAGACATGAAACGATTTATAAAATAAGACACGATTTATGTGAAAACGTCGTCTTTCGGCATATATATATAAACATGATTTAGCGATTACATCCGACATCGCATAACATGACTACAGACCTCTAAGGAAATATACAACTATGGCGGGACGGCCCCGCCATACCTCGATCAGACAAAACTATCTACAACAGGAGATCATACCAAAGTAGAGCCTCGGAAAAGATGGAGCTCCCGACACCAACGTAGAGATCCTAAGAATGTGGATCTAGCACTGCCGCCTTACTGCGGCATGACGCGGCCCGAAGGAGTCGATAACAGTACTAAGTATATGAAATCGTAAAATACTTAAATGAAAACATATCATTTTAAAATTCAGTTTTGCAAGTATGTATGAAACAACGAGGGGACCGCACATAGTGCCACATCATAAACAAGAGCAACAATAGGTAAATCAGAGGTCTTTTCTAGGCTGCGAATGATCGAGCGGGGCCAATTGCGTAGTATCACCACGCAAGCCTAATCACGGACTCCGTAGTCCGCATAGGCCACGTAGGCCCGCATAGGTACATAACCCGCGTCGAGGGTAGCTACTCCGGCATCGCCCCGGACTCGTAGTCCGCATGGCCACATAGACCGTGAGGTATAACCCGCATCACTAACACGGAACTCCGTAGCTCGCATAGGTCCTGGACCCGCATGAGGTATTCTCGAATCATGGTCACGACCCTTTGAGTCTACCGCGTCGGAGAGCTTAACCCGGTAATATGTCAAGAGGTGAGTGATAGTACACTAACATAACGCTTATCTTTAAACAACATAAGCACAACAAGAATACTCCCTTATACAAACGTTACAAGACACTAACACACATAGCATCATATCATGTCTACTTATCAAACCATCTTATTATTCTTTTCCCAATTTAATATAAGTCTGTTATAAACACATAGGCAAACTGTTTCTTTTTATCATTCTTAAGTGGTTATACTTAACTTCCCATAAAGCTAGTATAACTCTTAAGCTTGCTTAAAAACCAATTAGTTCTCTTACATTAAAAATGATTGATATTCTTTTGAAATGCCTTGGATCTTTATTATTCGGGCTTAAGCGTGAGGCATTCTGTAAGTATTATTCGAGCTTAAGCGTGAGGCATTCGTAGTTATTATTCGATTAACACGTATGCGTCACGTACTACATATATATTGTAAAATATCATGCTTTAGGAAGAATCACATACCTTCCGTGAAAACCACGCCAGTTGAATATGTCGCGTGCGAGAGAATCGACCTATAATAGTCGACACGTCATCAGCGTTCGGACTACTTTGTAAACGATTCTAAGCAGAGGGTTCTATATCCTACGGAAAATTGGGCAGCACTTCCCTACGGTGAGCTACTCAAGTCTCTGTGAAAAGCAGTCTATGTAAGTACAATTGATTATTCTTCTTTAAACCCTTCTCTGTGATAACAGTTCAATTCTATACGTGATATTCTTAAGTATTTTATACTTATTCTTATACTACTACAGTATGTAATCTCTAATTCAAAGAGGTTAGGATTAGTTACCTCGGTAAGCCCAATAATATCCTAGATAAAGTCGCTGAGCAAGGTTTAGCTCTAAGTTGTATGCTCGGTAGCTCGAGAAACCTTAGAAGTTCTTCACAACTTCTACTAAGGACTAAGGGATTTGGGCTAGGGTATTTTGGGCATTATAACAATACAAGAAGGCAACTTTTCTACCAAGGGAGGGGGGGTAGATTTCGGCTAGGCTAGGGGGAGGGGTTGCCTCGGCCAAGCTCACTAAAAAAGGGGGGGGTGTTGGACGAAAAAGGCTACAAGGGAGAGGAGAGGATTTTCAAGACTTGGAAAGGAATTTGTGGATGAAGAACTCTTCATCTTAAGGGGGTATTTATAGGTCAAGAAGTGGCCAACCAATGGCCAAGATTAAGCCAAGTGCTAGGCAAGTGTAAGGCCAAGATTAGGGCAAGTGTCCTTATCCATCTACTACACAAAATATCCTACCTAATCCTTGACTTGTTCAAAGGCACAAAAAACGTGCAAGTCCATGTCCATTTCGTCCAATGGACGATTTCAAGTCCACCAATTGGAGGGTGCCAAGTGTCGCCCTCCCGTTGGTCTAAAATGTTTCGTCTCTCGGAAAAATCCGCAAAAATTAGAAATGGCATAGCCGGAATTTACCCTACGAAAGCTGTGGAAACGTTTCGTCGGAAAACTATTCGTTTTGTGAGTTGTGCCCAAAAAAACGTTTTGTGCCTAAACTTTAAGGCTAGACTTTTGTACGTATTCCCTTACGTACATACTCTGGAAATACGGGGTATAACAGATGTTACCACTCTACTTAGAAGGGCCACCATCTAAAGTCTAAAGCGCTGACTAAATTAGGAGAATGGAATGAGGGTGATGGGGTCTACTATACTACACCTATCCTTTAAAAGAAAAAACCACTGAAATTGTGAAACCGGCGAGCTTTCTTCTCGTCCCCACTCCTCTAGGACCCACCTCTTACTAACTCTACTATCCTGCATGATCCGCCACAGTATGAAATGATGCGCCATAAGATACCAACTGTAAAGTCGTGAACTAAAGAGGAACAGTCAATACTTTCTCAAAGCATTTAACATTCTTGGTCTCAGTAGGAAGAAATGGTGTTGCATGGCTAGACAGAGTATGATATCGGGACGATAATCAGCAACAGACATCTCTCCATGATCCAACCTGGAGAACTCATCTCTCTTGATCACTCTGAAACTAAGGGGAATATACTTTTCTTAGAAGACTTGATAAAATCTAGTCCAAGACAAAGGACGCGACCCAGCTGGCCGACACTTGATATAATATCTCCACCGCTGTTTTTCATCATCAATCATCTGAAGAGCAATATAATCCATTTTATGTGTCTCTACAATACCCATGGTGTGAAGTCACTCATGGAAACTCATGATGAACTCGTACGCGTCTTCCTTGGGCGTACCATAGAAATAGGGAGGCTTCATGTTGGACAAATGTTCCCAAGTCTTCCGCTCCTCATAGGTCATAACTGCTCCAATAATTGGATGAGGACCAAACTCTGGTGCTGAAATCTCATCAATACGGGGTACCATAGAAGTTGTAGCCTACCCCCCCCCCCCCCAATGTATGGAACTAGTTTAGAGTCTGACCCTCACTCGAGTTTGTGTCTCATCCGGAGTAGCTGGAAGAACACCCACCTAGGTCAACCCCTCTAGAGGCTAAAAATACAAACCATAGCATTTTGTTATATGGGTGTGGCTATAACCTCTAGCTGTGTCTAGGCTGGTTCCAACTCCTCCTCAAACTGATCATCATATTGCTCCATCTTTGGCTCGGGGGATAAAGACCTAGCACGAGCCTGGCCAGCTCCTTATTGGTGTTGCTCCACAAGGTCTACCTCTAACCCGTACTTTACCTTTACCACGACTGTGTGCCATAGTGGTTAGCGTTAGTGCCTCATCTATAGTCGTTTGTGAATGAGTCCTCATGTCATGCCCCAAACCATACCCTCGGTAGAACATGACACTCAGTGCCTAATTTTATATGACTGAGTGAACAACACGGATTTCTTGTCAACATGGGCATAAAAACATGCTAAAAAAATTATTTAAAACATTTAAAACATGGTATTGAAATAACAATCTTAAAATATAATAGCGGAATCACCTAAGTAATGCATGATAAGTCTAACACTACTGCTAACATGACATAATACTGGACTAGTCTATAAATCCTCTATAACATGATTCTGTAAAATTGTTTACCATGACAAGGCCTTGATATACCTCTGCTAATAAAATATAATCATAAAAGAACTACACTTGCACCAAGAATGAGACGGGGATCACTGAAATAGCTATTGAAGTAATCCGACTGAAGAGATTCATCTCCATAAAACTCAACACATGCACTGTGAAGTGCAAGCTCCATGCAAAGGGGTGTTACTACATTTGAATTGTACCGTATGTAAATCAAATGAAAGAATAAGCAGACACATAAAATAATAAGAATATGAACTGAAACTGAAAACATGAACATAAACATGAGTATAATAACATGAGTAAAAATCTGAAAATTGTATATTTGTATATATATGTATATATGTGGGAGAGCATTAGCAAAACCGATATGAACTACCACGCGTGAACATAGAGTCTTATCTATGCTTGATAATATAAGGTATTTCTTGCTTTTCTGGAGTACGATAATACATGAACAAGAACATGATGGATCCAATAAATAATCTGAAGGTATCATCCTTTGGCGGAGCGACTCCTATCCTACATTGGCATACATAGTTTCAGGCTATCTGAGCCTTCTCGATAATCTGTGCATTTCCAAAAACATGTACTTGAAAATAGTTGACTTGAAAGTCCAAGAATTATATGAAATCATAACTTGTAAATTTATAATTTAGCGTGTGAAGGAATATATAGTATAACTTATCTAAATCATGAGAAACATTTATGACTTCATGAAATTGAGTGATAGTAATCATAACTTATATTTAAGAATTCATAGAAATCAAGACATGGGTTCATGGATTACGAATGTTGGAGTTTACGGTGGAGATTGATGGGTCATCAATAATTTGATGGTCTATAAAATTTATAGTTTGGCCGTCAATTTCAAAAGTGAAATTGACGGTTTGTTTGATAGGCCATAAAATATTTTACGGTCCGTATAATGTGCCATCAAATTCCATCTACATAAATGAACCTGGTTTTTCGACTTAAACTCTCTGTTTTGGTTTTCTACACTCATGGATCATGAACAATGCTTAGTTTGAAGGTGCGATGTATTACAATAAATATCCCTTGGGATCATTCATCCTTGAATGATGGGTCATGGTTAGGAATGAGACTGGACATAGCATGAGTACATGAATGTAAAGAAACATGACATGGAACATGAGACTGAGTGACATGAAAACATGAACCTGGACATGAGTACTGAATACATGAACATTAAAAATGAGACATGACATGAATATTGAGGGTATTTACCTTATTCGTTTTCTGTTTGCTTCTCGAATAAATGTGGATATTTGGACTTCTTTGGCTTCCCATGTAGCTTTCTCAATATTTTGACTTCTCCACAACACTTTCACAGAGATAATTTCCTTAGTTCTCAACTTTGGAATCGGATGATCCAAAATAGCAATGGGAATCTCCTCATAGGTCAAATCATCCTTAACTAAAATAGAGTCATTAGGAACAACCAACGACGGGTCTCCCACACACTTTCTCAACATGGACACATGAAACACTGGATCCATAGCAACTAAGTCTTGTGGCAATTCAAGTTCATAAGCCATTAGGCCAACTCTCCTTAAAATCTTATAAGGTCTGATATATCTGGAATTGAGCTTCCCTTTCTTTCCAAATATCATGACACCTTTCATGGGTGAAACTTTCAAAAATACCCAATCATCGACTTAGAACTCCAAATATATATGCCTCATATCCTAATAGGACTTCTGGAGACTCAGATCTATTTTCAAATGGTCTTGAATCACTTTGACTTTCTCCATAGCCTGATGGGAGCAATTCTGGCCCTTACAACTCTGCTTCACCAACTTCAAACCAACAAATTGGTGATCTACACCTTCGCCTATACAGAGCTACGAACGGTTCCATCTAGATGCTAGAAACGTAATTGTCATTATAAGCAAATTCAATGAGAGGCAAGTGATCATCTCAATTACCTTTAAAATCGAGAACACATGCCCTCAACTAATCCTCAAGGGTCTGAATAGTATGTTCTGCTTGGCCATCTATCTGAGGGTGAAAAGTTATGCTTGTCGCGCCTGATTTCGACCGCGGCATTATTTCAGCGAATCCTGCTAATTAGAAATTAAAAAAAAATGTAAAAAGAATGCTAAAAAGTGCAAAAATGGGTGTTAAAGGGTGCTAAAAGTGCTAAAGGGTTCGCGGAGTCGCCACCTAATTAGTTTGGGTGAATTAGGACACCTAATTGCTAACTAATTAAAGTAAACATTAACTCCATTTAATGGTCTGCTAAACTTAATGAGATTCTGGGCAAGGGTTATTCTTTATTAATCTAGAGTGAAGGGGTTAGGCACCATCTAAGATCCGCTAACTTGCGGTTGTCCGTTCAAACCTAGGTTAATTATTATGTTAGAGAAAAATGCATGTTAAAAATAGGCCTAGCATGTAAAAGGTCTAATTTTGCAAGTGATAATAAAAATACAAAAATATTGTTTCCTATATGAATGCTAATAAGAGAGATTTCTTGTGTTAGGAATTTGGTAGCAAATAATACTTTAACTACGTGAAGAGTTATACAAGTGAAAATTATTAGGTTATTTAATGTGGCAATCCTAGAATAATTAACTTAGAGACACAAATTCTAGTATCAAACTACTTTCTAATAGTGACTTAAAGCTTAGGTGTCCTACTAATGTAAGGTTAGACAAATAATTTACAACAAATAAGTGGGGCGGGATAGGAATCAATCAAGATGACTCGAAGAATGGCGATGTCATTCCGCCTGTGCTTTTGGATTTCCTATGCGAGATGCGGCGATGAACATAGATGCAGGTCTTCATTTGACGAAAGTCGCGATGAGTCTCGCAATGAAACTCTTCATTCGGCTCCGGTGCATTTCATGTAAAATATAAGAAAAGATAAGGAATTAGAATATATCCAACCAAATAAATAGATAAGATAACCACATACCCGAACATGCTTGTGATTTAATTATTATAGTCAACAAAATAACAGATCCAAAATGAAAGAAATCCCAAAACGTTGTTCAGCCCATAACACTCAAACAGTTCAATTAACGGGTTGAGTTTTAGGAAAAGTAATTTAGGCCCACACAAATACTATTCAGTTCCTTGCTATCTTTATAAAGGGAGAACAAAAGGGAACAACCAACACATAGAATATGAAACAGGCCCGGGTAAGAAGGTAACTGACCCGGCATGAGGTTTTCAAATTTAAAACAGGAGGACAGATTAATTATGCATATGCAGTGAACCATACGACGATGCAAAGACAGAAGTAAGAACAGAACATGCCAAAGACATATAACATGATTCAAGCACACAGCACTGAGCAGAACAATATCAATATTTAACATGCTTAGATTGCAGGATAACTATCATGTGAAGGGCCTAAGCAGGTGTGCCAAATGGGACATTATCATGGCATATTGATACAATTACTTATGTCTTGCGGTTCTTGGGAGTTTAGCAAGTATGAAGCATGGGCTAGGTATACAGGCAGATCATTTTAACTAAGTTCAGATTCATAACGGAGGTCACAACAGGGCATGAAGGATAGTTGAGCAATTGTAACAGATGCACATATATGAGTAAGCCAGTACAGCATTACTATATACAGAGAGTCACATAGCTAAACAACAATAGAGATCCTAGAATGGGGATGACTAAATGCCAATATATACGACAGAATAAAAATATTGATTATGACATTGAAGTGATGTAGGCTGGTAAAGATATTGATGCCATGTTAAACAACCTTACAAACAGGGATTGACATACAGTAACACAAAGTGTATTTATGAGCATATTAATGATAGATACTTTCGAAACAGGACGTAATGTGGTCGAAAATAGTTATCAAACGTGTTTCCAGATCTGAAATTGTATCACTACCACTGATGTGATTTCGAATGAGCAAAGAATATACTATAATCACACATATAGACTTCAACTATTACAGATCCTGATTTTTACTAAACAAAGTACTAAAATGGCCTACTAATCACACAATACCAAATATAGACCCAACACAACATCTTAAGTATTAGTAATCCAATAAACAGGTTGATGAACAACTAAACAGTAGCAAAATACAAATCTAATCGATCATTTAAAACATGAAGGTACCTAGATTAATTAAACCAAACATCATATTCATACATCGATGAACGTAATAATATAAATGGACTAACCACACATGTTTAGCACACAAAACACATAGTAATGCAAAATGAACCGAGAGGAATGCGAGTTTACCTTCTCCGGGCAGCGAGTTGAGACATCGTATCAAGTCATCGATCCACTCGAAATTTTGTCGCTAATGCGATTTGAAAGAGGATGAAGATTTCTGTATGAAAAGAGGTATCTATGCACCGATGCTGAAGGATTCACTCCTGTTTTTCTAATTCTTACTGTTTTTTTCGATGCCGATGTCGTAGTGTTTTACTCTGTGGAAATCGATCTCTTATTGGGTTTTTTACTGGTTTTCTCTGAATGCCTATTGTATGTGTAAAAAGATTAATTTATAGTCTGCCTTCTGGGGTTCTGGTTTTGGTAAGCTTTTATGGTGATTTTGGTACGATTTCGGTATTGTTCTTGTTATGGTAACTTATGATTTTGGGGCTGATTTGGGAAGATTGTTATGGTTCTGATTTGTTTTTTATTTAGGATGATTCTTTATGGTAACTTAAGGTAAGTTATGATTTTGGGGAATTTTGGTTCTGATTTGTTTATGGTAAAGAGATATGGGTGTCGATTAGTAGTGACGACCGAATTCCCCAATCGAAAAATCCGACGGGACTTGCGGCGACCCGTTGGGGGTGAGGGTGCAGTGGATCCTAGTGGGGTTCTATGTTTTTTTCTTTAGGTTTTGGGGTGTTTTTTGCTGGTATAGATGAAATGAGGGGAGATGGGTGTTGGGCTCGTGCCACAGATTTCAGTTGGATCTCTTTATTTTGCTGAAGAAGAGGTAAGAGATTGGGCTTGTATTATTATTCAGGTTTGAGTAGAATTTTAAGTGTATTTATTTTGGGTGGGATTTTATGTGTTTTATTTTATTAGTTTTAGCTTGGGTTTTAATTATAAAGAATATTTATAAAATTGTTTTGAGTATTCTGATATTTAAGTGGTGCTTAATGCTCTGTATAAATGTGGCGTCATTATTAAATTTCTTATTTATATATGTATATGTTTATATGCGTGTATTATTATTATTAAAATTATTTTGCGGTGTTTAAAAAATTAGTTTAATTTTATAGATAAATGATTGGAAGAGAGGGTCAAAATTGGGTGTCAACAATGCTGAGATTTACCTTGGTACCCAATCCTCTCTAGAAAGAGATCCAAAAGTAAGATGTGAACTGAGAACAATGATCTAAAGTCCCATGAAGTTTGATAATTTCTCAGATATACAACTTAGCATAATTCTCTGCTGAATTCGTGGTTTTGACTGGAAAAAATGAGTTGATTTAGTCAGTCAATCCACTATCACCCAAATTGAATCATGCTTTAAGGTTGAACGAGGTAGACCTATTATTAAATCCATATTTATTATCTCATATTTCTAAATATGAATATCAATATTTTGTACCACCCCACCAGGCCTCTGGTGTTCGGCTTTCACCTGCTGACAATTCGGACACATGGCTACAAAGTCTGCCACGTTCCTCTTCGTATCGTTTCACCAATAAATTCCTTTAAGATTATGATACATCTTGAAAGAACCTGGGTGAATAGAATACCTGTAATTATGCATTTCTGCCATGATTTGCTCTCTAAGTATGTTCACATTTGGAACACATAATCTGCCTCGGTGCCTCAAAGTACCATCATCTCCCCCTTGTTCAAAGTCGTAGTCTTATGCTTGTGAATCCTCTATTTCAGCTGTAACAAATAGGGATCACTAAATTGATTCTCATTTACCTTGGCTACTAAGGAGGATTCAGAATTGTTCTGAACAACAACACCACCATCTTCGAAGTCCATGAGTCGAACTACTAGACTGGCTAGTCGATGAATCTCCTTCGTCATGATTTTCTTACCTTTCTCGACATGAGCTAAACTTCCCATGAATCGCCGACTAAGAGCATCGGCTACCACATTCGTTTTCCCTGGATGATATAGAACATCTACATCATAATCCTTTATCAATTCGAGCCATCTACTCTGCCTGAGATGCAACTTCTGCTGCTTGAAAATATACTGAAGGCTCTTGTGATCTGTGAAAATATCAACGTGAACTCCATACAAATAGTGACGCCATATCTTGAGTGCAAAAATTAAGGCTGCCAATTCTATATCATGAGTCGGATAGTTATTTTCATGAGGTTTAAGCTGTCTGGATGCATAAGTTATAACCTTACCATGTTGCATTAAAACACCCCAAGAAAAACTCCTGAAGCATCATAATATACAACGAACCCCTAGGTCCTCTCTAACAAAGTTAACACTATATGAGAAGTCAGTCTCGTATTCAATTCTTCGAAACTATTCTCATAGGTATCTGGCCACTAAAAATTAACTTTCTTCTGAGTTAATATAGTCAGTGGAGCTGCAATGAAGGAAAAACTCTCTATAAATCATCTGTAATATCCTGCCAGACCCAAGAAACTCTTAATATCTGAAGCCGAAGTGGGTCTAGGTCAATTCTTAACAACATCAATTTTCTGAAAATCAACCTGGACGCCCTCGCCTGAAATCACATGGCCTAAAAATGCCAGTGACTTTAGCCAAAATTCACACTTGGAAAATTTCACATAAAGCTCGTGGTCCTGAAGTGTCCGCAATACAATTCTGAGGTGTTCTACTTGATCAGCCTCACTACAGGAATAGACTAAGATATAATCAATGAAGACAATGACGAAAAGATCAAGATAAGGCTTGAAGACATTGTTCATAAAATCTATAAAAGTAGCTAGGGCATTCGTCAATCCGAATGACATGACACAAAATTCAAAATGACCATAATGAGTTCTAAAGGCGGTGTTCAGAATATTAATTTCCTTAACCAAAAGCTGATGGTACCCTGATCTAAGGTCAATCTTGGAATAACACTGAGCACCTTGGAGTTGATCAAATAAATCATCGATTCCGGGAAGAGGATATTTGTTCTTAATGGTAACTTTGTTCAACTGCCGATAGTCAATGCACATATGCAGATACTCATATTTCATTCGAACAAATAGAATTGGTGCACACCACGATGAGACACTTGGTATAATAAATCATTTATCAATAAGATCTTTCAACATGGCCTTTAGCTCTCTTAACTCTACTTGAGTCATTATGTATGGAGGAATACATATCGGCTTGGTGCCGGGAAGTAGATCGGTTCTGAACTCAATCTTCCTATCGGGAGGAACTCGGAGAAGATCTTCAGGAAAGACTTCTGAAAACTCATTTACAATTGGCACTAACTGGAGAGTTGGGGTCTGGGTATCTGCATCCCTAACCCGAACTAGATGGTAAATATACCTCTTGGATATCATCTTTCTAGCCTTAATATAGGAAATAAATCTACCCATGGGTCCTACTGAATCACTCTTCCACTATGACTTTCTCATTTGGAACTTCGAACTTTACAATTCTGGTTCTACAACCCATTGTGGTATAACATGACGACAACCAATCCATACCCATGATTACATCGAAGTCTACTATTTCTAACTCTACTAAATCGGTTATGCTAATGTGGGGATAGATTTTAACTTGAAAACTCTTATATACCGACCTGGTTATACCTGACTCACAAACTGGGGTGGATACTTCGAAGGGTTCATGCAACTTTTCTAGTTCTATCCCAAGTTTCATAGCAACAAAAAGGGTTTACATATGACGGAGTGTATCCATAAGGAAATAAACATCGAAAGTGGAAATAGTTAATATACCTTTGACCACATCTGCACGGCCTTCTATATCCTGACTACCTGATAATACATACAAATGGTTTGGACCTCCGCCTGTATTATCGAACTTAGCTGGACCACGCTCTGATTGGGCCTAATAATTATAAGGGACTATATAATTTACGGACTGAGCCACATTACCTCATATACCCTGTCTGGCTGATGGGCAGTCTCACTGAAAATGACCTCGTTGGCCACACCCAAAACAGACATCCAAACCCAGGAGACACACACATGGGTGCCTCTTACCACACTTAGTACAAACCCGATTAAAATAACTTTGACCTACACTGCTGGCGTGGTAGGAGCATAATGCTCAAGTTACGCTTCTGTTATCATTCACGAACTTTGAAATGGGCACTAGTTGAAGATGGAACATGACCGGATGACATGTTCTTGAAGTACTATCTGCCTCCACCTCCCCCATTACTAAAGTGTCCTGAAGACTTGGCTTTCTTATTAAACTCTTTGTCCTTCTATTTCTGCAAGGTTTCCTCTTCCTTCAACCTGCTCTCATTACCCTGTATGAAAGCAACCATATTTGTAATAGTTATCTCCCTACTTTGAGTTGTGATATTAGTTATCGTACAAATATGGATCAAGACCATACATGAAACGTATAATTCTGGCCCTCATGTCGAGAACCATATTCGGAGCATACTTTTCCAAAGAGACAAACTTAAGGTAGTACTCATGCACACTTCTGCAGTTCTTCTTAAGCTTTTCAAATTACACAGCCTTTGTCTATCTGACCTCTATTAGTAGAAAGTACTCAATGAAGGCATATGCAAACGCATCCCAAGTCGCTGGAGGTGCATCTTACTCGCGGGATTGCTTTCATGACTCACACCAGAGGTTTGCAACATCCTGCAACTTATAAGCTCCAAACTATGTTGCCTCTACCTCATTAACATGTAACATGCATCACACAGAAGATTTTTTGAAGCTCATCAATGAAATTCGGAGGATCCTCGGTCTTACTTGACCCTGTGAACACCGGAGTGTCCAAATGAAGAAACTCACGAGTCCTAAAATTGGATGACTCCACATTAGTTTCTGTAGGAGTCGTTCCTTGTCGTTGGGCTTGAGCAGCCACAAGCTAGGTGAACAGTTGAATGGCTCCATTAACATCTGAATCAGAGAACTGGGTGGCGGAACTGGGATCTCCGCATGCCCTGTGGTATTGGGTAGGGCCGTTGTACCCAAATTGGCTCCTTGAAACTGAGCATCCTCCTCATGAGCAGCATTAGTAGCAGCCCTCTTACTGGTAGTTGATTTCCTCTTTGCATGTATTTTTTTAAAATACGGAATACGCACGAGATATAAAGATATACTGAGGGTATAGATCTAACTACACGATCTAGAATATGAAAGAAGTGAGAAAATCCTAGATGTCTTGGTGGTTAACTATTTATATGTGTGGGGCCCTCACACACATAAAAGTGACCCACTAGACACGATTTCATAGACTCCCTAAGACACTTGAACCTAGTGCTCTGATACTAAGTTTTGTCACGCCTCAAACGATGGCCTGGGCGCAACACAATACTCGATGCCTGTTGCATGTGACCAAGCGAACCACATGGCTTGCTTGTTAACATGGGCATAACAACATGCTAAAGAAATTATTTAAAACATTATATTAAAATAACAGTCTAAAAATATAAAAGTGGAATCATATTAGTAAACCATGATAAGTCTAACAATATTGTTGACATGACAAGATACAGGGCTAGTCTATGAAACCTCTATAACATGAGTCTACAAAACTGTTTATCAGGACAAGGCCCTGGCATACCTCTGCTAATAAAATATAATTATAAAATAACTAGACTGGAAACCCTGAATGAGATGGTGCTTACCAAAATAGCTGATATTGAAGCAGTCCTACTGAATAAATATGTCCCTCTGAAACTCGGCACCTGAACCGTCAAGTGTAGGCCCCATGCAAAGGGACGTTAGTACATTTAAATTGTACCGTATGTAAAACAACTCAAAGAATAAGCAGGCACATGAAATAATAGGAACATGAATTGAAACTATGAAATAATAGGAACATGAATTGAAACTAAAAACATGAACATGTGTATATTAACATGAGTAAAAATCTTAAAATTGTATATTTGTATGTTTTTGTATATCTATGGGAGAGCATTAGCGAAATCGATATGAACCACCACGCATGTACGCGGAGTGTGATCTATGTTCGATCAGCTAATCTGTATTGTCATTTGTCAGAGTACAATACATGAACATAATGTCACGACCCAACCCGAAGGGCCGCGAAGGGCGCCCGGGTCTCACCCGCCGGGTACCCCAAATCACATCATCATTGTATAATCACAATAAACACGGACTAAGCCAAAAAAGATTATGAAAGCTCTTGACCAGAAAACTGATTTATACATATATGCATGACCACGTCAAGGTCGATAAGGTCATACAAAACCACTATCCACATGACACCTGTCTACAAGCCTCTAAAGAGTATACGACATCAAAATATCATACTTAGACTAGGCTGCAACTCTGAAATAAATAGAGTGCTCCAACATCACCAACTGAAGAACCTGACCACCAGCGTGAACCATCACCTCTTTAAGCGAACTGCGGGCGTGAACGCGACACCCTCCACATGAAGAAAGGGTCGATACAAAAATGCACCGAGTATGTAAAACATGTAATACAGTAAAGGTGATCATAGCTGGTCAAAAGATGACGGGAAACAAGTATGATAACCAAAATATCAATACAACTGTGTCTTATAAAAAATGAGAGTCATATCAAAATCATGGATGCATGCCCATAGAATCATCGTATCTATATACATATAACGTGTCCCGGTCCTCTAGTGAGGGACTCGGTGGAATCATCAGTATAACGTATCCCGGCCCTTTAGTGAGGGACTCGGTGGAATCATCAGTATAACGTGTCCCGACCCTTTAGTGAGGGACTCGGTGGAATCATCAATATAACGTCATGGGTATCTGTACCCGCATCATGGATACATGTCCATTGAATCATCATATATATAAACATTGCCGGCCCTCTAGTGAGGGACTCGGTGAACAAATGCAAGGATCTGCGCACGAACATAAGTTGGCCGGGACTCGGAGAAGTGAAATAGTAACACTTTGCACGAATAGATATCATGAGCAACCATATGCAATTTAAATCATCATTTGACTCTCAATAAAATCATTAAAATGAACTTTTACTGTAAACATCAAAGGCACTTCTCATAACTCACATTATTAGGAATTATACTGTATAGAAATCATGTACGTTCATTTTATATAAATCATGTCAAAAAAAAAGGAAGAATTTCACATACCTCTTGTCGTCTATACCAACTCAATAATTAAAATACGTCTCGTCTAGCACTTCAACCTATAATAATGGTAACATGTCTATCAACTTTATGGTTACTAGTATACGTTATATATATCGAACGATAACTTCTTTTTATTTACAAATTCGGGTAGCACTTCCCCTAGATATATACATATCGTACCCAACCCATCATGAACATCTAATCCACAAGAACATAGTACCATAACTCTCATAATTCCACAAAATTCAATTCATATTTCAACAGGTGACATATTACCTTTTGACGACACTGTGAATCTCATTATCATCTTTTTCATATGCCTCTTTTAAGGATTTAGAAACAATTTAGACATGCTTTTAGTATCAGAATCAATAACATAATTATTCTTAATTTCTAGGAGTAGAATAAATTTTGAAGCAATATCACGGTAATATTTCATACGCAAAACATGTCAAAAGAAAAAATTAATTTGTCTTCGCGTACCTTAATAATAAGGGAACCCGCTCCTTATTAATACTGCTTGGTGGAATGTTTTGTTCTAAGCCAAAAATGAAGTGCTACGTTTTCTAGCCCCAACTGAAATGCACTGGAGTTATTTGACAATCTAAGAGTCTTCTTTGGTATCAATAGTAGATGTTACTCTCGGTATTTCAATAAATTGATTTCTCTTCCACTGCAGAGCTTGTTGGTCAATCTCCTTTGTTATTACTTTAGTACTAGTGCTCCATGATAACTTGTACACGGAATATGCAAGAAGTGATGGAATATGCAAGAAGTGATGGAATATACCAGTACTCTACAAATTAAATATGCAAGGCTTTAGAAATGGATTGAGACAAGTACACATAATGATTTGTAATCATTATGTCCCCCACTAGCAACTCTTGACGGTGGAGTTCCTAACAATATGACACCTCATTCCGTTAATTAAGTGACATGCTTCCGTATAATTTATCAATTATACACATAATTAATTCTCGATCCCAATTCACTTAAATCCTAAAAACTTATAAAATTTATGTATACTCGATGTCATAATTTGTAATATGACATTAGTTCATCACCTCTTTTGGGATATACAATTACTATTATTAATCTACATTGTCACACTGGTTACATCCAAAAAATTCTTTCGGGATCACATCCTTTTATATACTAATTTTCTCATTAGCATACGTAAATATAATAAAATTTTCCAAACACTCGGATCTATTTTCTTCGTTTACATGCTCAAATTGTTGTTCAAAATTACTAGTCGTTACACATAAATTGATGGATCCAATAAATAATTTGAAGGTATCGTCTTCTGGCGGAGCGACTCTTATCCTACGTTGGCATACGTAGTTTCAAATTGTCTGAGCCTTTTCGGTAATCTATGCAACTCCCAAAAACATGTACTTGAATATAGTTGACTTGAAAGCCCATGAATTACATGAAATAACTTGAAATCATAACTTGTGAATTTATAATTTAGCATATGAAGAAATACATAGTATAACTTGTCTAGATCATAAGAAACATATATGCCATGAAATTGAGTGATAATAGTCATAACTTATATTTAAGAACTCATGAAAATCAAGACATTGACTCATGGATTACGGACGGGGTCATGACAGTCACAATATCATATCATGAATGTAAGTAACGAAGTCAATACATAACATAAAATATAATTATGCATGTATAGATGGATTATCATGAACTTAAATAAAACCCTAGGTTATGAAAATTCATGGTTTCATGGATATTTATGGCGTGGGGAAGAACAATGATGTTCTCACACATAGATAGAAGCTCTACATATCTTAACCACTTCATAACTTATCTTAAAAATCTGAACTTGAAAGAAGGAACCCAAAGCTTGAACTTTAATTCCTTGAGTTAGGTTTTCTTAAGAACCCTAGGTTAGAAATAGTGAATTTCGCTTAGGAATTGATAGTAATCGATTAGAATCGCATGAAAATACATGGAAAGGACTTACCTTGGTGTAGAATATGGTTAGAAAGACAGAACCTTCGTTCTAGGGCTTGGGAATTGTGAAAACTGATATTTAGAATAAAGTACCAAATTTATAATGTTTGGTGTCGGGAGAAATCGACGGTCGATTCGACGGTCTGTCGAATTTTTGACGTCTGAGTCTGGGTCGTCGATATTTTGACAGGCCATCAATAATTGTATGGTCCGTCGAATTGGACCATACTATTTTTGAGAAATTTTAGAGAGTTGTAAAACTGGAGTTCTGGGACAGTGAAGATTGACGGGTCGTCAATAATTTGACGATCCGTAGAATTTACAGTCTGTCCATCCATTTCAAAAGTAAAAATGACAGTTCGTTTGATGGGTTGTAAAACATTTACGGTTCGTATAATTTGTCGTCAAATTCCATTTGCAATTCTGAATTTGGTTTTTTAACTTAAACTCCCCGTTTTGGTTTCCTACACTCGTGGATCATGAACGAGGCTTAGTTTGAAGGTATGAGGTGTTAGACCTCACCATCTGGGGGAGAATAGAAAGACAAGGTGAGATACCAATTTGATCAAGCTAGCACGAAAGAAATGAAAGAAGTGAAGTTTCTTAAATGTCACATAGCCTCTCAAAGATAAGTATAGATGTCTCCCTACCGATCCGCAAGAGTCTACTAGAATTTCCTCTTGTACTCGTGAGACCGATAACCTAAAGCTTTGATACCAACTTTGTCACAGCCCCTTTCGGGAGTCATGATCGCACCTACATTATCCTTCTCGGTAGACGAACCACTTCCAACCCAATCAACATAAGATAAACTTAAGGCGGAAAAAAAAATAATTAAAACTAAAATTGTCTTGCCATATATATAAATAGTCATAAAATATTGAATATCTAATTATTACACTTCTCAAAGATATGGTCTAGTAAGTACAAGAGCTACTACATAAGCGGAATATAAATGTCTGAAACTGTCTCAACAATGGAAAATAAAGACAGAAGTAAGGAATGCAAAGTCAAGGGTTGTTGAGGAAACACCGTGTCACCCCCCCCCCCCCCCCCCAAAAAAATAATCTTTGGTCCATAGCCTCAGCCACAAGGTCCAGCACTAGTAGACGGCGTTGTATCTGCATTCCAAAAGAATACAGCAAGTGTAGTATGAGTACACATTGTACCCCCGTAAGCATCATAGGTCGACTGCGATGGATTACATGTAACAGATATAAAAACCGAGTTGGCACACAAGTATTCCTAAACTACACAGTTTTTTTAAGCACATAAGTCTCATTCACATAACAATTATCATTCAATACTTAAGTCATCTCATAACATAGAAGTTACTATCCAACACATAATCACCTCAACATAGAAGTTCCAATTAAACACAATTCTCATGAATAATATGAATGTTAATGAATTATATGCATAAATGCAATAGTACCTCTTAGTAACCTGGTATACACATACCGCAGTATGTCACCTCGTAGTCATGACTCATGGGGGACTCCGTGAGTCCACCGCTCACAACTAATCGGAATGATCCATCAGACTATCTAGAGCATCAATCATGGACTCGTTTGTCGAGCCATATCAATTCATATCACCACGGTATCCAAATAATCTCATAACAATATCTTTTACCTTTGTTTCCAAATCTCATCGGACCAGCAGCATTCCATAACCAACTTCATTCCAATATTAAGATAATATGAGTGTATGAATGCAACGGTAAAAAGCAAGTAATCATAAAGTATGAGATGAAGTCAAGTTCAAGAGATGAATAACACATGCCTCACTATCATTAATAACACACAATTCCACGTAATTAGTCTTTTCATATCTGGAGGCATAGAGTGATGATTAATTCAATCAACAGTCACAAATAAGATCAATCATAACGACAAGCCCACATAACAGTAGTCGGGATCAACCTAAATATGATTCTCCCAAAGCACAATATATTGGTACTCACCCAAGCGCTCATCACAACCATTAAGGTGGGACCCACATCACGCCAAATACCCCTCAATAGTTATATAAACCACATGTATCTATCCGAGTCTAATAGAGAAAATCGTAGCCTACCTCTCAGCTGAACAGGTGCCACGAACTAATCCCACGCCATGGCCTTTCCCTTACATAGTGCCTCCGAACGTTTGTAGTCTATACTCATAAATTCTACGTTAACACATAATTCTAAGTACATACATAAAGATAAGACCTTTAAAAAGAATCGAATACCCGACCCCCAAAGTGACCCCGTGACCATAAGGGTAAAATTGGAACTTCAATAACATAATAGCATATTTGTTGTCTAATTAGTCATATCCCAATTAGGCCATCAATTTCACTTTGAACCTAAAATCCCCAAACTAGAAGAACCCTGATTTTTATTTGAAAAATCATGGATTAAATTAGCAATTCAAGCTTATCAATAGGTTTTCCAATCATTAACAATCTCTAATCTGAAGTATCAATCATTAAAGGCCTAAATTTGTCAATCAATTTCACTATTTTAACTCTCTTAACTTCAAACATAAACCCTGGGTTTCTATCCTCAAATCATGGTATAGACCCTATATTTAAGTAAAGGAATCGTAAATAGATCATGAAAATAAGATAAAATCCCTACACCAAGAGTGAAATAAATGAAAAGCCTTGAATTCCTCCCCAAACTGAACTTAGAGTTGTGAAAAGTGATAAGTGAGAAATGAATTCGGACTTGAGGTATTTTATTGTTTTCTGATTCAGCGATCCCGCTCCCGCGGAACTTCCCTCGTGTGAGCGGTTTCGCTTCTGCGGAAATAGGTTCGCAGAGCGGTATCGCTTCTGCGGTAATAGATTTGCATGAGCTGTATCGCTTCTGCGGAAATAGGTTCGCAGAAGCGACCCCAACTTAAGTGACCAAAGAGCGCAAATGCAGCCCTTTCCAATCTCATCGAAGCTCACATCTGCGGTCAAACTTCCGTAGAAGGGGGCTCATGAAATCGCGACCGTCGGCCGTGGTGCGATTACACCAAAGAATAGCGATGTAGCAAAAACATAAACTTTCATCCAACATCTGAAACTCACCCGAGACCTCCCAGACACAAACCAAATATGCTACCCAAGTGTAAATAATGCTACGAACTTGCTCGCACTCGAAATACTCATTCGACAATGCTAAGACACATTTTTCTACAAATTTCCCAACTTTTTTCTCAAACTTCACAAATTGGCAAATAAGGACTCAAAACACAACTGAATGCCTTGGAAAGCAAATCAAAGACTCGACTAAGTCATACACGATGTTTCGGACCTACTTCGATGACACTCGAAAATGAACCCGTATACTCAAAAGTCAATTTGGATCAACTCTTTCTATTTCAGAAACTTCAAACTTAGGTTTTTCTTCTGAAACCTATCTTACACATATCGGGAGTCGTGCCACCCATCCCCTTAAATCACCAACCCCGAAAAAGAGTCTACATGAAGGGTAATTTGGTCAAGTAAGAGTGTTAAATCAAAAACGATTAGATGGGTCGTTACAGTATTGCTGCAAAATGTTTACCTAGAACGAAGATATAATTTGAACTAATTTTGGTATCTGTAAGCTTCAATATAACAATAATTTTCTCACATGAGTATTCCATTGATTTGGGTTTGTGATATCCGTAGCAACATCACGTTTGGTTCATGTGCAATAACATATGCTCGAGTAAAAATATAATTGACTTTGATAAATCCAAGTCTCGTTAGTGGTTTGAAGTCCATGAATCATTCTTGGAGTTTGAACCTATAAAAGTTTGAACTCCGTGAATTGTTCCTGGAGTTTGAACTCAATGACTCTTTTCTTGAATTGTTATACAGCTAAGAACTCGAGGATTCTTTTCATGAGTTCGAATTCCAGCACAATATTTGTGAAGTGGGGAAAGAGTTGTTGAGTTCATGGTTTTACAACTAAGAACACGTGGATTATGTCCTTCAGTTGGAACTTGAGAAAAGAATCCTTGAGTTGATGGTTCGTATAATGGACATTTTTCATGTTTCAACTAGCGGTATCCGCCTTAAATGTAGTTATTTCTCAATTACATTTCAAATAGTGGCGAAATATTCATGACAATCCCAAATTCGCCATCCCACCAGTTTGTAGGAAATAAAAGCGATTATGCAAATTATCGCCCGTAAGTGCAGTTTGAAGATTGATCTTTGTTTCATTCAAACGTTTAGAGGACGTTCATTTATCCCAGCCGGTTAACTTCAAAAGTGTTAGTTAAAATCATCATATAAACTGAGATTACCATCGCATTTTTAGTCATTAGTGGGGGAAAATAAACTCCTTCGAAAAAAGAACTATATCTTATGTCATTCAAACTACCATGAAGAGGCGCAAGAAGATACAGGATGTTCTCAATTAACAAGATAATACAAAACTTTTGGTTACAATCATGTGTTTTATTTATCACAAAAACAAAGAACGCCTAGCATACGAATGACACTGCGGTACTTGGAGAGATTAAAGTTGACTCAAAACGTTTTTAGCAGCGGCTACAGTCCGTTGGATATCCTCCGCAGTATGTGCTAAGCTAGTAAATCCAGCCTCAAATTGGGATGGTGCGAAATAGATACCTTCCTCCAGCATTCCTCTATAAAATTTGGCAAATTTAGCAGTATCACTCTTCTTTGCATCTGAAAAGTTATGGACTGGTCCATCTGTAAAAAAGAAGCCGAACATTCCGCTTATATACCCACCACACATCGCATGACCAGTCTTCTTCCCAGCATCCAATATTCCCTGAGTAAGTTCACTGGTGATCTTGTCCAAGTGTTCATAAGCTCCCGGTTGCTTTAACCGCTTAAGTGTGTGAATACCAGCAGTCATGGCCAATGGGTTTCCGCTTAGGGTCCCAGCCTGATACATTGGTCCTGCTGGTGCCACCATCTCCATAATATCCCTCCTTCCTCCATACGCACCTACTGGCAAGCCACCCCCGATAATCTTCCCAAGTGTAGTCAAATCAGGAGTTATTCCAAAATACTCCTGAGCGCCACCATATGCCAACCTAAATCCTGTCATAACTTCGTCAAATATAAGAAGAGCACCTGTTTCTTTGGTGATATTGCGAATGGCATCTAGAAATTCCGGTTTGGGTGGAATAAAGCCAGAATTCCCAACAACAGGCTCAAGTATTATAGCTGCAATTTCTCCTTTGTTGTCATCAAAGAGGCTCTTAACAGCAGAAATATCATTGTAGGGGGCTGTCATAGTATCATGTGTAGCTGCTTTGGGAACTCCAGGAGAGTCGGGGAGTCCTAGAGTGGCGACTCCACTGCCTGCTTTAACAAGAAATGGATCGGCATGACCATGGTAGCAACCCTCAAACTTTACAATCTTTGACCGGCCAGTAAAAGCACGAGCCAACCGTAGAACCCCCATGCATGCCTCCGTGCCGGAGTTGACGAAACGAACCATTTCTATACTAGGAACAGCAGAAATAACCATCTCTGCAAGAATATTTTCAAGGATGCATGGAGCACCAAAACTTGTTCCTTTCTTCATTGTCTCGGCCAAGGCTGCTAGCACCTGCAAGTAAATGTAATTCAAAGGATTACTGCCTCAGAACAACAGAGAAAAGCATTAATAACTTTCAATCCTTTCCTCTTCTGTGGCCCTGCCTAGCTGATAAGGAATACAGGACTTAAATCATGTTTATGGTATACCTAGACACAGAGGCATTGAAGGTATTAAGTATCCGGAATAATAATTAACAAAGATGCCTCAAGAAAATTCAGTAGAGAGACTAGTTCATCAGTAATTGGGGAGTCAAAAGAAAGATTCCTAACCAAATGTTTGATACCAAACCATAGCATTAAGCACGCAGTATAACAATCATTAATAAATACAGAGATATTACAATAGAACTATATAACATATATATTACAGACTTATCATCCTATCTCGTAGTGCTGTGAGTTCTAAAACGGAATATATATTACTCCCTCCTTTTCTATTTGTTTGTCTTAGTCTTAGATTAACTCGGCACGAAGTTAAGAAAATGAAGACTACTTTTGAATCTTGTGGTCTTAAATTAAAGATGTGAAATGTACCAAATATCATTTGAATAGTGTGGTCTTGAACATGCCTTGTAGGATGTTGGGTGTAAGGAGTTACTAAATATAGAAAGTGACATTCTTTTTTAAACGGACTAAAAAGGAAGGTAAGAAAAAATAAGTGAAATAGAGGGAGTACATAATATTGAAGTTAATAACTTCATAGACTTTTAAATTCACCGAATATAGAAAGTGACATTCTTTTTTAAACGGACTAAAAAGGAAAGTAAGACAAAAGAAGTGAAACCGAGTACATAATATTGAAGTTAATAACTTCATAGACTTTTAAATTCACCTTTCTAGTTTTTGCATATACTAGTTACATATGATCCACCAAACTGCATAATCAACAACTATCTCAATCCCAAATTAATAGAGGCCAGTTATTTTTTCTTTTTGATGAAATTAGTTGGGGCTAGTTATGTAAGTCCTACGTATTCATTCTACAATATTCGGATTCATTTCATTCCAGTACTAAATAGTTTGTCGCCTAAGGCCACATATGAATCTTTAAACTAGAGATTTCTGAATATCTCTGTCATCTTTACAGGGGCAATGGGACATGCAAGTTTATTACCAGAACAGAAACTTCGGCCAAACTCCAAAGCATGTATTACAGCATGATCAATCAACAGACTACTGCTCAATTTCATACCAGCCGGTTCACCTATATGGATCCTCTATCAATTCTACTTTTCAGTATTCAGATGATTCATAATTAGACTATTTTTACTGCACCTGTCAAATTATCGCAAAGCTTTCTCCTACCTTGTGAAACCAACATATCCAAAATTTACAACAGCATGATACATGTCCAAATATTTCAACAGTAAAGAGAAAAGGGGTGGAAAAAGGAAGGGACGAAGTGCTAAGGCATTTCTGAAATTAATTGATTATTTCAGCTACTATATTAGCTAGCCACGATACAACAGCTCAGAGCACTTATCTTTTAACGATATAAAGAACAGCTCAGAACATCTAACCTTTCAAGCCAACGTAGCTATGTTGCTCGGATCCTTCAAATATGTCGTCGGGTATGTGTCTGGTCCTCCAAAAGTTAATCATTTTGGAGGATCCGAGAAACATAGCAACATAGATAGCAGTGGGAAACATGTCTTAGGTTAAAGTTATATTTTTGTTAACATCAAAAATACATTTTTATTGGGATTACACACCCCATTCCTCATGTCATAGGTTGCATCTTGCATGCATATTTTGGACACAGAACCAATGTTTTTCAGGTTCCACTCAAGTCTCCACTGTCTGGATCCAATCAACTAGAGAGGTTAAGCTCAAGCTCTAACTGAATGGCTTCAACTTAACTGGCCTCATCATGTATCTACAATATGAGACTGACTTCAATGAAAGAAATTAATAGAAAGTAACAACCAGAATACATGTTCGCACCAGTTATTATACATTCTTCTGGAGACAATATTTTTTTTAATTGATAAGTAACGACCTTATTTACTTTTTTTATGACAAGTTAGAGATGAGAGAAGTTTACCTGAAATGGTCCTGCCATATTCTATAAAGACTTCTAATGCATGATAATATCAAGATTTAAGGTGATAAAATAGAATGAGGTAGACCTAAAATAACATAAAGGAAAGTTATCAGGAAAGACCTACAGTATTTCCTAGATACAACATGATGAATGCAGAGGATTCATATGATACAAATATTGGGGAGTAAGCCTAGTTGTCATTGTCACACCTTGATTAGGTCCGGTATTTTTCAGAAGTCTTTTATTCTTGTTGGAGACTCATATGCCCATGCAGAAAATGTGTGGATAAGAAAACCTCTAATTTCAGAACCCTTAATTTTCCTTAAAGTACTCACTATTTAATATTGGAATAAAAGAAACCTGAATAGAACTGAATTTATTCACTTGATTTGTGTAGTCCACGCCCACTAATTTGTGATTGAGACATTGTTGATAACTGATTCACTAATAAATAAGAGTAAAACGTTACAATGGATAGGCTTCAATTTGTTAACTTAACCCATTATCGGAAGAAGAAATGCAGCAGCTACTGGGAGGGAAATACAAATACCAGGTTTCTAGATAGAAGGCAGGTACTCCTACTAAGGGGCCTGGCCAAATGAATGAACGGTGATCATTGAAATTTTGGTCTAAACATGGAGTTAAAGTAAAGAAATGCACCTCATCATCTGCATGACCAATGATAGCTGGCCCCCATGAACCTACGTAATCAATGTATTTATTACCATCAATATCCCACATATGAGCACCCTTCACAGAGTCAATCACAACAGGTTGACCGCCAACTGACTTGAAAGCACGTACAGGAGAATTTACACCTCCTGGCATCAACTCCTACAAATAATCATACATGAGATGAAATAAATAAACTTGAAGGGAGTTTATCGTGCTCTTTTATCTGATTCCATTAGAGATAAATTAATGAACACCGTCTTAGAAAAATAACAACATAAAGCAGTATACTTTGGAAGTTAGGGCCATATGCTTCTTCATTGTCAAAAGTCCAAGTAAGATCCCTCCTTCATTCAGTAAGCAACTCAAGAAAATTGAGGGCAGTGTTTTCTTCAATAGATTAGTAAATAATATTAAAGTGACAATTGAACGTAAAACGTCCAAGAATATTTTAAGCAGTGTCTTTAAAAGTGAAAAAACACAAATAAATAACAAGGTCCACGAGGCTTGAAGCGAAAAGCAAGAAGTAAAGGGCACACTTATTTGAAGGGAAGTGCACAACTTACGGAAAATTATAAAAACCAACTTCATATATGAATTAGTAATACAATAATCATATTGCAATTAAATACTAACTCCATTCCACTTTATATGACATGATTCGAGTACGAGGGGTCAAACTACCTAATTTTTTGTGTGAATTCGGGCATAGAATCTTCAAGTGTTTTGAAATAAAATTTACATATTTAGAAACTACATAAAAAGTACTATAAATCACAATAGTTAACAATTCAAAACACTTTTAAAAAATTGAAAAAAGCATGGTCAAACAAAAACTCCTTTGACTCTCCAAAGAGTGAGTGTGTCACATAAATGGAACACAAGGAGTAATTAATTTCAGCATCCAAATCCTCGAAGTTGAGATTCAAATAACCCACCATTTTTCGTTTGGATTATTGTACACGGCATTGTTTGAATCCATATTTATGTGAAGCGCATGGCTTCACCCATGGAGCGATAACCCTTCGCATGGAGCAAAGAGGTGATGGCTTATAATAATACCAATTTAAGCTTCACAAATACAAAATTTACATTGGATTGGGACACATTTTTCACTAGTCTATTCTATGCAACTGTTTCATGAAAAATCAAGTTTTTTACGTCATAATTCCCTTTTTCAACCTAAAGATTAAAACAATTATTCAATCTCATTTCCTTCTAAGTTCATGATGCTTCTAACTTTCCTGTCAAAAAAAGAAGGGAAAGTTTTTTGCAGTTTCTCCTTACAGTTATACTCCCTCCGTCCTAATTTATACGATGTAGTTTGACTGCGCACGGAGTTCAAGAAATAAATGAAGACTTTTGAATCTTATGGTCTGAAACAAGTCAAAGATATTTGTGTGTTTATAAATCATCCCGTTAAGCGTAAAAGGTAAAGTTTAAAGTTAAATTATTGTCAAATAAGGAAATGTGTCATTCTATTTGGGACTGAGTAAAAGAAAAGTGTCTCATATAAATTGGGACACGGGGAGTATGTTTGAAGCGACGTCAAGGAAAAAGAGATTCAAAAGCCATAAAACATGCTTTAGCACATAACTACTTGATCACATTCCTCAAGATTTCTCCTCAAATTAGTGATCAAGAAATATAACCAATGTTTAGACACAAAAAAGAAATAATCCCTTGATTATTCTCATTAATGAATGGGGTATATATACAAGTTACATATAGGAAAATTATTTTCCTATTATACATCTAAAACTCTTTCTATTTGGAGAGTAACTATACAATTATGGTAATAGTACAAGTGTACAATATACCTTCCTAATATACACAATATACCATGTTTAACATTCTTAACCGAAAAAACAAGTCAATTGATAGAGGACTACCACATTGTACATTAGGCTACACCAATTGCACATAACTTCAGCAAATACATGCCATTCTTGAGTTCTAATCCAATAATTTCAAAAGCAGAATAAAGAGCAAAGTAAATGTAGGCATACCTTGGCTTTATTAAAAGCTTCTTCAGACTTTTGAAGTGTAAAAGTTTTGTGCTTTTCATCAAGTGAAACAGTCATCCTGATGGTACAAGGAGAAGAACGGCGGGGAGGTTTAGAGAAAACCAATCTGGGTATTTGACACTGACTCAAATGCGACGCTACGCCATTCGTAGCGGCCATTACTCTTCCTGCTATGGGGTTTGTCTCGCTTGGCTTGAGAATGAATGAAGATAAGGGAAATCTAAAAGAAATACAAAATGACAAAGAGGAGTGAAAAGTGTTTGATAAATTGCTACTAATAAAGATTTTCTTTCTTTTTTTAATTTAATTATATGCCCTTTCGGGTCTTTTATTTAAAAATCAAAAGGTTCTCCAATTTTAGGCCCAAAATAATGACATGTCTTATTTCCTTTTTAGTTTCACGTTTCTCCAATGAAAAATGGGGCGGTGTAATTAATTTGGAATAAATAAGTCCACTGAATTTTAAAAGACTATTTAAAAATGTAATAACTTAAAAGATTTTTTTAAAATTAACATATTTTATTTTTGAATTTTAAAAAATTTATCATAAGATTTATAAAAATTTGAAAAAACCACATGAATTTTTTTACTTTTCTATTCGATTCCAACCTCATCTGGGATTGTGCTAGATCCGTTCCATTGGATATTTTTCCACTGCGGCCGCCAATGTCGTACTCAATCAACCATCGGTCTGTTTTTTGGTATGGTGGAATATAAGGAGTAAGTCATGGCTACTGCCCCCAATTTTAATAGAATATTTTATTTATAGAAAAATGAATATACAAAGGATTTTCTCAATATACAAGGATGAATAAATAGGTGAAAATATATTTTTTACTAACTTTACTCTCTTAACCGTTAGGAGGAATATTTATGCACTTTGCCTAAAGATTTAAGTACTTATTTCTATGGGAATTAAAATTATTTTGAGAAGTCTTTATTTATAATTGAACCTGAGATCTTCATTAAGCTGAATCAAAAGTAGTAGTCATTCAAAAGAGGAGCAAAGAAAATCAGGAAGAGATGGTAGGAACTATTGATAATGGGTACATTTGACTTTTAAAATTGACACTTGGAAAAAATGAGTTTGTTTTAAAGATTGAAATCTCTTGACGATGTGTAGTGGAGAAGATACTGACTCAGAGCTTTTTGGAATTGACTGTGTTGGCAATGGAGAGAAAAAAATCAGATGGATTTGGGTGGAATTGTTTATAGAATTTGTTATTTATATCTCGCACTAAAAAGTCACACAAAATTCTAATTGTTTAGCAAGTTTTTGAATATCAAAAGATTTTTTGTTACTTGTTTAAAATGATTGAATATCACTAGATTTGAATACCCTATTTAAAAAATCATAATAGTCTTGATTGAATAACACAAGACTACGTACGTACTTTTCGTGTGTGCTACAGTAATTTTCTCTCCCAAATTTGCGATTTGGGCGAAATTGATCTCCGACAACACTGGCCACTCAGGCCGCGATCGACCTCAGCTGGTCGGCCGTCGCGCATACCACCAAAGAAAGCACCTGCGCCTCCGCGTGACTCTCGAGTTTGGACGAAAAACCATAACTCAAATTCGAATCCAAACAATGAAAATCCGGTAGTCTTAGGAAAAAGGAATAGCGGAGATCGGCGCCGCTCTGGCGTCGACTACACACCGATTACCCACCCAAACCAATAATCCTACAGGTTTAAACCCAAAAAACCCAAAAATTTCTAAGAGGCGATTTGGGCGAAATATTCCAAAAATTCGAGCTCCGGCAATCAGGTCTGGTTGGACGACGGACGGGCCTTCTCGGGAGGTCGGAAAACACGTCATAACTCAGACGACACAACCAGCATTCTCCATTGCCAATTTTCCACCTCTAATCACAAAAAACACAAACCCACAATTGAACCCCATCAGTGAAATTGCAGCGATGGTAATTGAACTGTTATACCCCGTATTTCCAGAGTATGTACGTGAGGGCGTACGTATACAATTTGA
Organism: Przewalskia tangutica; assembly: GCA_029844215.1. Classification (NCBI taxonomy): domain Eukaryota; kingdom Viridiplantae; phylum Streptophyta; class Magnoliopsida; order Solanales; family Solanaceae; genus Przewalskia; species Przewalskia tangutica. The sequence goes on along the minus strand of CM056733.1, from coordinate 8,659,106 downwards.
GCCTTAAAGTAGGCATAGGTTCGAATTTGTGCACAAGTGCCGAAAGGAGTCGTTTTTCGACGAAACGTTTCCACAGCTTTCGTAGGGAAAATTCCGGCTATGTCATTAATAATTTTTGCGGATTTTTTCGAGAGACGAAACATTTTGGACCAACGGGAGGGTGACATGTGTCACCTCGCATTGGGCGTGAAGTGGGCGGCGAGGCATGATGGCGCGTTTTTGTGTTGATTCTTGGTCAAGGGTTAGGTAGGATATTTTGGTGGTAGATGGATAAGGTGCGGCTTGGCTTGATCTTGGCCTTACACTGCTAACACTTGGATGGATCTTGGCCGTTGGTTGGCGTTCAGCGACTATAAATACCCCAAGTTGAAGAGTTATTTCATCCAAACTTGAGCAATCTATCTAAGTCTCAAAAATCCCTCCCTCTCCTCGACCTTGTTCTCGTCCAAACACCACCCTCACATCTTGAAGGCCTCGGTAGAACCCACTGCTTTGTGGTGCCACTGGCCAGGGTACCCCACTGCTAGTTGTTTCGTATAATACCCGTTTTGTGGTATAGAAATACTCTCTAGTATTGTTATAATGCCCAAATACTTTAGCCCGTATACCTTGTAGTACTTTCCAAAGTACCGCTTTTTATCTAAAGCCCGGAAAATACTATTATACTTCCCTCCAAAACGAAACCACAGGAAAAACCTTCATAGTCGGTTGAAGTGTTAAGTAGAAGTTGGTTAGAACTTCTAAGGGTTGGTTGGAGCGGGTTGGAGCGCGGAGTAGGAGCTAAACCTTGCTCGGGATCGACATATAAACTCGGATAATTTTGGGCTTATCGAGGTAAACATTCTTGACCTTACATTTGTAATTGAAAATTACATGTTGTAGGAGTATATAGTTGAGTATACTATATATAGAGCGAACATAGTTGTGCGTGATGTCTTTTGACTTAAGCTGAATAATACTTACGGCGATGTCTTGCGACTTAAGCTGAATTTTAAGAAGTGGTAGCTGTAATTACATAGAATTTGTATTCTGATGAGCTTGTAGTATTCTGTGAGTAGAGATAGTGCAGCGTCGGTTAGGCGTCTGAAACCCCATGGTTGGCTTGGTAGCGGCCTCGATAGAGGAGGAGATTTCTGTTGTTGCGGGGAGAGTCTTTGCCGAATTTTACGTAAGATATTACATTGAGATCTAAGATGTTAATAGGCGCCTTGTGGCCTCTATAGGTTGAAATACTACGTGTGGCGTGGTGCACTTGGCTTAAGGTGTGGCCAAGCGGTTTGAGGTACTTGGGCGCTTTGCTATTAGTCGATGTCGTCGCGAGGTATGTGAACCTCTTCCTATCTGTTCTAGCATGATATGTGTATAACTATGTAGTGCGGTAGGCGTCACGTGTTTAATGTATTTGATTGGTTTGAAACATAAAGTGTTATAACGGCTTTATGGAAAGTTGGTTATAACATCTTTAGGTAGGTAAGAAAATGCTTTGTGGTTTCAAAGGGTGATTTGACTTATACTTGGATTTGATGTGTAGTAATAAAGAACTTGAAGTGTTTCAAAAGACCTTTTTGAAAGAAGAGTATACGTGGCTTTGAAAACATAAGAGTTATACTAGCTTTATGGGAAGTTAGGTATAACGTCTTAAGAAGATAAAGAGAATGGTTTACCGATTTTTAGAAGATAAGAGACTTGACTTAAATGTATGAATTTTGGGTGAAACCTCGTTCGTGAGTAATGAGTACTTGGTTTTTAAAAGGAATAATGTTATCTTGATTTGAAATCGAATAAGTATCGACAAACCAACTGCAGCGTTAATAAAGGGAAATGTAAAGACTAATGAAGTATTATTAAAACCGGTAGAAACCTCAATCTGCATAGAAGCTAAGATGAGACAAAATGATATTACATTTCCTAGATCATGGCGCTTAATAAGATTGTTTATAAACAAGAATAACTACTCACTTTATAAGGCATATGTTTCTCAAAACGTTTAAAGGAGAATTATGTTAAAAGGATTAAAACTATGAACTACGAAACCTTTTCTAAAATGAGAAACTTGAGCATTTGAAATTAGGCAAACTTGAACGTCTGGAAAATAAGGTTGTTACTTGATTTTACAAAGGAAAAGCATTTTAGTTTACTTAACGATGTTAGTCGCTCTATTTTTTTATACTACGGTATCGGGTGACCTTTGTAAAAGAAATGGATCTTTAAAGTAATTTAACGTCGTAGTACCTTAGAGTTAAAACCGGACTTTGGCATAAAATGAAAGTACTTTGAGTTGTGTATAACTTGCTATGCTTGTTGTCGTGAAGCTTACTATGCTTGTTGTCGTGAAGCTTGCCTATACTTGTTGTTGTGAAAACTTGCCTATGCTTGTTGTGATAGCCTTTGTTGTATTTACGTACCCGCGTCTCTCGATGGAGGCGGTTGATTTGTTGTGAGCGATTCTACAAGGTCACGAGATGGGCGAGGACACGTATTCATTTGATTATACAGAGTCGCGAGATGGCGAGGACACGTATTCCATTTGATTATACACCGAGTCGCGAGATGGCGAGACACGTATTCCATTTGATTATACGAGTCGCGAGATGGCGAGGACACGTATTCCGTCGATTATACGAGTCGCGAGATGGCGAGGACACGTATTTCATCGATTACACCGAGTCGCGAGATGGCGAGACACGTATTTCATCCGATTACATGTCTCGCGCTTTATATAGACTATTATGATTTCATTCTGATCTTTTCTGATTTCACATACTTTGTACTGTTATGCGACCTCGCCGAAGCTGCGTTCATCTGCCGCGGTGGAAATACATCGGTTGTGGATCTCGCTCATAGGATCACGATTCGGCGTGTCGGGAAGCCCCATTTCTTGGAGGCTTATCTTTTGGTATGTTACCACTGAGTCAGTAGATTCTTATACATTCGAGGGTATGGCGGGGCCACTGTCCGTCATAAATTGTAAAAATCTTAGAAGTCTGTAACCTTTGTTGTGGCGGGGTTTGTAAAAGGATAAGCTGTTCGGGTATTTATGTATATATGATGAAAGGCTATTTTGGTTGCTTTGTTTATTTATCTTGTCTCTTAATTCGTATTCGTATTTTATTTTGATTTTCTCGATGTTGTATCACTAGGGTGCGGGGTAAGGCACGATCACGGGCAGGTTGGTCGTGACAAAAGTGGTATCGAGCGATTAGTCCTCGGAAAGTGTCTGACAGTGTCACAGTAAGTCTTGATTATCGGTGTGTTGTGCGCACGTCTATGTCGAGGAGGCTATAGGACATTTAGGATTGGTTTCCATTCTTCTCGTTACGAGATCGTGCCAGAAGGCTGTGTGATAAGTTGGACCCCTCGGCGTATTCCTTTCCTTTACGATTATGCCTCGCGTAAAACCTTGAGCCCCGAGATGGGCAAGCGATCGAATGAGTATTAGTGAGATCTGAGAATGCGAAGCGCGAGCGTCGATGCACTGAGGCAGTGCCGACGGCGAGTTTGCGCCGCCCGGCCAGCCGAGTTTAAGCGCGGCGATGGCTGCTGAGACTCTGATACACGAGCCTCGGTCCCGCGGCTGGAAGCGGATGAGATGGGGTACTGAGAGATGGCGATTCGGCGGTCGTGGCAGATATGAGATAAATTGAATCTGGCGATTCCGGCCCGATGCACCGTAGTTCACCCCGGCGACGATTTGAGGCTACGGGACTTTACGAGTGTAACGCTTGATGTTACATGGATCGAGCGAGGATGACCTCGGGGAGTTTATCAAGCATTCTGACGGATCGTGAGTGATCGAGTTTGAGCGGTCGGTGGTATTGGGTTCGCGTCATTGCGTGATCTGCGATTGGTAGTTTGATTCGTGGGAGTTGTCGGGAAAGAGCATGCTTCGGCCGTATGGGGCGAGTTCTCGAGGCTTTCTTGCACATTTCTTGCCCCGAATGAGAGGGCTCGGGTAAGATTTTTGGCGTTGAGGCGGGGCGGGCGGGCGGTTAGAAAGTACAATGTGAGTTCGACTCATTAGCTCGGTATGTTCCGCTGTGGTAGATATGGAGGGCCAGTACACCGCTACGTCAGGTGGATGATTACTTAGCGAGGCTTATGCGGGTGTAGCTCTTGGCCGGGCATGGACGTTGCCGTATGCAGCTTCATGCACTAGGATGTGAGGCACGGAGAGGTCGGCGGAATGGCGAGATCGTCGAAGAGGCGAGCAGCGAGGTCCTGGTAACTTTCAAGGCGGACCGCCTCGGCCGATCTAGTTATGTACCTCGCGATCTGAGTGGTCCCCGCGATCGTCGGGGCGTTGGGTATTCGGGGTGGTCGAGCTCGAGCTTAGTTGCGAATATACATGGGTTAACTTGATCGGGTTGAGTTTTCCTCGGTGTACGATGTGCGGGCGTCGTCGAGAATGTCGTCTTTTTGTGATCTTGTTTTTCTGCGGCCGTCGGCCATATGTGCATCTAGTAGGAAGGATGCAAGCAGAATGACTCGGCTACGGATCGGTGGCGAGTTCATCGCGCCTTACGGTATCGCCTGCGAGAGCTTATGATTAGAGTGGGCGGTAGCCGGGTATATCCTTAACCTACAGAGGCTTGTATGTTTTGATGTTATGTTAATGTGTTAAGTGTTATGTTCGGATAGCTTTGTGCTAAAATGTGATTTAGGAACTGGTTAGTGAAAAAGGGTAAGCACAGGGGTGAGAAAATGATGAACCTTAGAATATTCAGTTGAGACCTTAGATGTAAAGTAGTCTTGAGTACAAGATTTTGCAGTGATCCTTGTCGAGTGCATTTATGCCTAGAATGTATTGTGTGATAAGTCCAGGTTGGGTAAATGAAAGTGGTATCTTCGTGATGTGATTTAGCAAGATTGTTAGTGTCGGAAGGCGAGAGTTGGCGCGATGGGTCGGGTTGGGGCCGTGTTGCGGGCTGACCGGCTGTTCGAGGTGGGTCGGCTGGGTGGTCCTCCGGTGGCGAGTCACGAGGGTTCTAGGCCCAGTTTAGATGACCATCGTATGAGTTCGTGGATCGTTCGACGAATCGGTTCGTGAAGGCGAGAATGGCCTTAGAAATCGAGGTTAGTAAGATGACCAAGTTTGGAGGTAGTAACTCGAGGGTTGGAAAAGCGAAGCGTTGACGGAAGTGTAGTGCGTATACTAGAAGAGTTCAAGTGTTAGAAGAATGCGAGTAAGGGTAGAGGCGAGCATGTATTGCGAGCATAGATATGATAATTTCTTGTAAAGTGAGAAGGTGCGGAAGATTTATATTTTAGAACTCAGGGATCGCATTCAGTAAGGTACCATTTGTTGGGTAGCAGGAGTGACACTAGAACCTCGCGGCAAAGTGACAAGAGTTTGTGATGTTAGAGGTGTTTCCTCGTGGACTTGGATATAAGTATTTGCGTCGTATGTTATTTCGTGGCGGTTGTGGCGTTGTGACTTGTTAGAAGAACTTTATCGTTATCAGTCTTGAGAAGGAACATTCGGGGCGAATGTTTCTAAGGAGGAGAATGTTATACCGTATTTCCGGAGTATGCGTGAGGCGTGCGTATCTGATTTGAGCCTTAAAGTAGGCATAGGTTCGAATTTGTGCACAAGTGCGAAAGGAGTCGTTTTCGGCGAAAGCGTTTCCACGACTTTCGTAGGGAAAATTCGGCTATGTCATTAATAATTTTGCGGATTTTTCCAAGAAGCGAAACATTTTGGACCAGCGGGAGGGTGGCGTGTCACCCGCATTGGGCGTGAAGTGGGCGGCGAGGCATGATAGCGCGTTTTTGTTGATTCTTGGTCAAGGGTTAGGTAGGATATTTTGGTGGTAGATGGATAAGGTGCACTTGGCGATCTTGGCCTTACACTTGCCTAACACTTGGATGGATCTTGGCCGTTGGTTGGCGTTCCTTGACTATAAATACCATAAGTTGAAGAGTTATTTCATCCAAACTTGAGCAATCTATCTAAGTCTCAAAAATCCTCCTCTCCTCAACCTTGTTCTCGTCCAAACACCACCCTCTCCCCCACTCTTGAAGGCCGGTAGAACCACTTTGCTGTGGTGCCACTAGCCAGGGTACCCCACCTAGTTGTTTCGTATAATACCCGTTTTTGTGGTATAGAAATACTCTCTAGTATTGTTATAATGCCCAAATACTTTAGCCCATATACCTTGTAGTACTTTCCAAAGTACCACTTTTTATCTAAAGCCAGAAAATACTATTATACTTCCTCGATCCAAAAGAAACCACAGGAAAAACCTTCATAGTCGGTTGAAGTGTTAAGTAGAAGTTAGTTAGAACTTAAGGGTTGGTTGGAGCGGGTTGGAGGCGGGTTGGAGCGCGCGGAGTAGGAGCTAAACCTTGCTCGGGATCGACATATAAACTCGGATAATTTTGGGCTTATCGAGGTAAACATTCTTGACCTTACATTTGTAATTGGAAATTACATGTTGTAGGAGTATATAGTTGAGTATACTATATATAGGCGAACATAGTTGTGCGGCAATGTCTTTTGACTTAAGCTGAATAATACTTACAGCAATGTCTTGCGACTTAAGCTGAATTTTAAGAAGTGGTACTGTAATTACATGGGGTGTATTCTGATGAAGCATGTAGTATTCTTGTGAGTAGAATTATGCAGCGTCGGTTAGGCGTGCAAACCCCACTGGTTGGCTTGGTAGCGAGCCTCGATAGAGGAGGAGATTTCTGCCATTGCGGGGAGAGTCTTTGCGAATTTTACGTAAGATATTACATTGAGATCTAAGATGTTAATAGGCGCCTTGTGGCCTCTATAGGTTGAAATACTACGTGTGGCGTGGTACTTGGCTTAAGGTGTGGCAAGCGGTTTGAAAGTACTTGGGCGTTTTGCTATTAGTCGATGTCGTCGCGAGGTATGTGAACCTCTTCCTATCTGTTCTAGCATGATATGTGTATAACTATGTAATGCGGTGGCGTCGTGTGTTTAATGTATTTGATTGGTTTGAAACATAAAGTGTTATAACGGCTTTATGGGAAGTTGGTTATAACATCTTTAGTGTTATACCAGTATTTCAGTATGCGTGGGGAATACGTCTGGTTGGCCTTAAAGTTAGCCTTGGGCGTTTTTGTACCTGACTCGCTAAAAGAATCGTTTTTCGCCGAAGCGTTTCCACGACTTTCGTAGGAAAATTCGGCTATGCCATTACTAATTTTGCGGATTTTTAGAGGCGAAACATTTTGGACCAGCGGGAGGCGACACTTGGCACCTCCCATTGGTGAACGAATAGATCGTCCATTTGGGCGAATTGGAATGCCTTAGCGCGTTTTTGTGCCTTGTGCACAAGTCGAGAGTTGGTAGGATATTTGTGTTTAGTTAATCCTCGCTTTACACTTGCCTTGCACTTGTCTTCATCTTGGCCGTTGGTTGGCGAGGCTTGAGCTATAAATACCCCAGAGATGAAGAGTTCTTCGTCCACAAATCTTCAAGTCTTGAAAAAATCCTCTCTCTCCTTAGCCTTTCGTCGACACCTCTCCCCAGGTGAGTTTGGCGAGGGCTACCCACTGCTGGCGAAATCTACCAGCTCGCTTGGTAGAAAAGTTATCTTAGTATCGTTATAATGCCCAAAATACCTAGCCCAAATCCATAGTACTTAGTAGAAGTTGTGAAGAACTTAGGGTTTCTTGGACTCTGGAGCGTCTGACTTAGGAGCTAAACCTTGCTCGGTGCGACTTTATCTAGGATATTTTTGGGCTTACAGGGTAACTAATCCTAACCTCTTTTGAATTAGAGAATACTTCTGTAGTAGTATAAGAATAAGTATTAAATACTTAGAAGGATATTCTGAGAATAGAATTGAGCTGTTATCCTGATAGAAGGGTTTAAAGAAGAATAATTGAAGCTGTACTCACATAGAATTTGTTTTTCTGATGAACTTATATAGCTCATTTGGGTAGGGTTGTCTGCTGACTATCAGTAGAATTGTGAACCCTCTGTTTAGAATGACCTTGAGTAGTCTTTGATAGATGTCTGTGACTATTATGGTGACTCTGCGCGCGACATATTCGACTTGGCGGTGGTTTTATTTGAGAAGGTATGTGATTCTTCTAAAGCATGATATTTTACGATTATATAGTGCGGTAGGCGTCGTGTGTTAAGCGAATAATACTTACAGCAATGCCTGGCTTAAGCTTTGAATAACAAAGAATGAAAACATTTCAAAGAATCTTGAATCATTTTTAACAGAAGATAAATATTTGGTTTTAAAACAAAAGCTTAAGAGTTATACTAGCTTTATGGGAAGTTAGGTATAACAACTTAAGAAGATAAAAAGGCATTTACTTGTTTGTTTATAAAAGCCTTGTATTGATTTACATTAAGTGTAGTAAGATTTGTGTGATAAGTAGACATATTATGATCTTTACAGGTTAGTGTCTTGAAATCTTTGTGTAAAGGGGTCATTCTTCTGTGCTTGTGTTGCTAGCAGGTAAGTCAGTTGTCTTGTTATTGTATCACCTACCCGGCCATTATTATCACAGGGCTTGCCGCCAGTCTTGGTCTATCACGGCTATGCGGTCTGTGAGACTATGCGGGCAGCGGTATGCTCGAGATTGATCATTCGGGTGTTTAGCTTTGATCGGGGATTTCCATGCGATCTGTTGAGGTATCACGGTCTTTTGAGGCTATGCGAGTGCGGGAGCCTAGGCGGATCTGGGGGTTAGCTGCCCCGATGCGAGGATACCTAATGCAGTGCATGTGTGACTTTATGCGAGTGCGAAAGTCGAGACTAGGCACGCGAGAATGATACTATAGGCGATTGGCCTTGCCCGATCATTCGCGGCCTAGAATAGACTTATTCTGATTTTCCTATTCTTGTTGTTGTTTGTGATGTGGCACTATGTGCAATTGAACGGATTGTATTTGTGAAAAGGTTTTAAATACTTTGATTTCATTTGATTCTTTATAGTTTCACATACTTGGTACTGTTATGCGACCTCGCCCGAGGCGGCGTTAAATCTGCGGTAAGGCGGCAGTGCTAGATCCGCGTCTTAGGATCTCTACGTTGGTGTCGGGAGCTCCGTCTCTTGGAGGCTCTGCTCTTTGGTATGATCTCCTGTTGTAGATAGTTTTATCTGATCGGGGTATGGCGGGGCCTGTCGCCATAGTTGTATTTTTCCTTAAGTGCGTGAGTATGTTGAGCGATGTCGGATGTAGCGCTAAACCTTGTTTATATATATATGCAGAAAGCGACGTTTGTTCACATAAAGCGTGTCTTATTTTATAAAGCATTTCATGTCTTGTTTTATATTTCCGCTGATTACTCTGATGTATGACTACTTGGGTGCCCCGGTAAGGCACCAGTCACGGGCCCCGGAATGAGTCGTGACAAAAGTGATATCAGAGCAGTTAATCCTCGGAAAGTGTCTACAGACCGTATCTAGTAAGTCTTGATTATCGGTGTGTTGTGCACCGCCCAATGTCGAGAGGCTATAGGATATTTAGGATTGGTTTCCATTCTTCTCATTACGAGATCGTGCTTTAGAAACGTGTTATAGGTCGGACCTCTAACGTATTCCTTTCTATATGATTATGCCTCCACGTAAGGCAACCGGGCGAAGAAGGCAGCGTAGGAGGCTGCTAGCGAGACACCCAGTCACGAGGCTCGGGCCCGGTCTATACGAGAGCGAGTTCTATGGCGCCGCCCGGCCCAGCGAGACCGCGGTACCAGCACCTCGTCCCGCGGCTGGGCGGAGAGTTAGGTACAAGGAGATGGCCCACTTTTGGCTAAAGTTGTGGCCGTCTGAGAGAGGCTGGATCACGGCGGTTCGGCTCAGCTCGATCGCACCGTAGTGCGCAGAGGCGAGATAGTTTGAGACTACGGGATTTCCTTAGTTGTAGCCCTCGAGTTTCTGGTCGGCGGAGGATGATCGCGAGGAGTTCATCCGTCATTGCGAAGGATTATCACGGGTGATCGGGGCTTGGTAGTCTGTGACATTCGGTTCGCGTCGGTGCGTGATACGCGATCGATTGGTTTGATTCATGGGAGCTTTCGGGAGAGCATGCACTCCGTGTATGGGATGAGTTTTGAGGCTTTTCTCACAACTTCTTGCCTCGCGGATGAGGAGGGCCAGTGATGGGTCTTATTCTTTGAGGCAGGGAGGGCCTTGCGGTGAGAGTCTGATGTCGAGTTTGATTCTTTGGCTCGATATGTCCACTGCCTTTGTAGCGAGATGGAGGGCGGGTGCATCGCTATGTCGCTGGGCTAGATGATTACATGGCCAGAGTCTTGTGCGGGTGTGTCCGCCCGGACGAGCATGGACATAACGTATGCGAGCTCGTGCTGAGGATGTGAGGCGTAGAGACCGCGGGTAAGCGATATCGGCGAGAAGAAGGCGAGCGGCGGTTCTTTTGGTGGTCCTCGGGGTGGCGGCGTGTGAAGTCGGTTGCACCACGGCCCGGTATGAGCGCTCACCTCATTCGGTCTGACGAGGCGATCGAGGCGGTCGGGGCGGGACTTGATTTCGAGTAGCGAGTGCTAACCGTTGAGGTGCTCGGTGTGCGTTGTGGCGAATACCGTGCAGGGGCGTACTCAGGGAGCTGCTATACTTGTGGCGGCGGTCATTTCGCGAAGTTTGTCAGGCGGGAGGCGGCGGTAGTAGGGCCCGGCCTACGAGTGCATTGCCGCTGCCGTCCCCGGCGATTACTCGCCCGGGAGCAGGTACACGTGGATCGCGGTGTGGCGGAGGTCGTGGCGCGAGTCGATTCTAGCGGTCCTCGAACGCATTTATGCTTTGTCGGTAAGCGAGGATCGGAGGCCTCGCTTTGATGTCGTCGCGGTACCTTATCGGTTCACAGGTTTGATGTGTATGCTTTGATAGATCCGGGTTCTACTCTGTCACATATATCTCCCTTGTTGCTAGTAGGATAGGGATAGAGCACGAGTCCATAGACCGCTTCGAGGTAGCTACGCGATGGGTGATTCGGTGGTAGCTCGGCGGGTATATAGAGCTTGTCTGTGACCATTCTGATCGTCGGACCTTAGCGAAGCTTGATAGAGTTGGAGATGATTGACTTGCGTGATCATGGGGATGGATTGGCTAGCTTCTTGCTATGCCAATGTAGGCTGAGAGAGAGAGTAATGCAGTTCGGTTTCTGACGAGGCCGGTTGTTGTGTGGGAGAAGCACGGTTTCGTAGAGGGTAGGTTTATTTCTACCTCGAGGCTAGGAAGATAATGCGAAGGGGTATATCTACCATCGTTCGGGTGTTTGATCGAAGGCTGCGGTACGAGACTTTCCGTCGATTCGGTGGTGAGAGAGTTCCCAGGCGTATTTCGGGCGACCTCCGGGTATCCTCACGAGAGGAGATTGAGTTTTGTATTGACATATTGCGGACACTCGGCTATTTCCATTCGCCATCTGAGAATGGCACTGCGAGTTGAGAGAGTTGAAGGATCGGCTTAGAGATTTCTTTGGAGAAGGGCTTCATCGGGCTAGTGTTTCTCCGCAGGGGCCGTGTGTTCGTGAAGAAGAAGGGCGGGGCCAGCTGCGCATGTGTTGATCTGAGCGGTGAACAAAGTGACCATTAAACGAATACCCTTCCCGGGATTGATGATTTGTTCGACGATTGCGAGCGCGAGATGTTTCTCGAGATTGATCTGCGTTGGGCTATCATCGAGTTCGTGTCGAGAGGTGGATGTCCACTAAATTGCATTCGGACGTGCGGGCATTATGAGTTGAGTCATGTCTTTTGGGTTGACGATGCTCGTGGTATTCATGGATTTGATGAGCCAAGTGTTCAAACCATTTTTGGACACGTTTGTGATAGTGTTCATTGATGATATCTTGGTTTATTCGCTCGGAAGCGAGGAGCATGCGGGCATTTGAGGCTGTCTTGTGATTCTCGGGACCGGCGGTATGACGCCAAGTTTTCCAAATGTGAGTTTTGGTTGACTTGATGGCGTTTCTTGGGCATATTGCCGGGTGATGGCATTGAGTGAATCGGCCAATCGGCGATCGGGACTTGGCCTGAACCTCTTACTCCGCCAGAGGTTCGCGATTTTACGGGCCTTGCGAGGATATTATCGGTTCGTAGAAGTTTGCTTATCTACGCACCGTTGACTAGGTGACTCGGAAGCGGCCAAGTTTGATGGTGATGCTTGTGGCGGGGTTTCGATTCTTTGAAAGAGGCGGCGCGCCCGTTCTTACTCTTCCGGAGGTCGGATGGTTATGTCGTGTATTGTGATCGTCGGGCATCGGGTTGGGATGTGTGTTGATGCGGCATGGCGGGGTTATAGCATATCGTCGGCGGTGAAGAAACACGAGGAACTACCCGCTTGTGATTTGGAGTTAGCGGTAGTGATTCACGCTTTGAAGATCTGGAGGCCTTATTTGTATGGGGTTCACGTGGATATTTATCTGACCACAGAGCCTCAGGTATATCTTGACGGAGGAGGTGAACTTACGGCGAGAGCGGTGGTTAGAGTTGCTTAAGGATTACGATGTTGATATCTGTACCACCCGGGAAGGCGATGTTGTGGCGGATGCTCTTAGTCGTAGGTCGATGGGAGCCTATCGGATGTGCGGCTAGAGAGGAGGGACATGGTTCGTGATTTGCATCGATTAGCGAGCCTTGGTGTCCGTTTGATTGATTCGATAGCGATGGGGTTAGAGTTCGTGAGGTTGCGAGTCTTCCATCGTCGAGGAGGTGAAGAGGCAGATTCGAGGATCCGCATTTGATTCGATATCGTGATCTGACTCTTACGTGAGGCAAGGGTCCTTTTGAGGTAGCACGATGGGGTGCTAAGGTTTGAGGCGGCTGTGTGTTCGGATGTTTGAGGACTTGGCGTGAGTTCTTGGGAAGCACAACGCGCGTTACTCTATCCGTCGGTCGACCAAGATGTACCACAACCTTAGATCTGTGTATTGGTGGGATGGCGAAGAGGGCGTTGCGAGTTCGTAGCTCGGTGCCACTTGTTGTCGGCGGTGAAGGTAGAGCACGGAGGCACGGTGGTTTGTTGCGGCGATAGAGATCCCGAGCACGGAAGTGGGAGGTAATCAACATGGACTTCATCACGGGATTACCTCGCACTCGGAGGAGACATGATTCTATATGGGTTATCGTCGGCGGTGTGAAATCAGCCCACTTTCTTCCGTCGGACGACTTTTGGTGAGGATTATGCGGACTTTACATCAGAGATCGTCGGTGCGTGGAGTCCCTATTTCGATCATATCAGGCGAGAGCCCGATTTACGGCTAACTTCAGAGGTCCTTCCAGAGGGTTTAGGGATGCGGTGAGCACGAGTCGCATTTCATCCACGAGCAGACAGGCGAGCGGCCTTATCGAGACTCTTGAGGATATCTTTGCGAGCTTTGTGTTATTGACCAGTGGTAGTTGGGAGGATCATTTTGCCTCTAGTTGAGTTTGCGTATAATAATAGCTACCACTCCGGTATTCGGATGGCGCCTTATGAGGCCTTGTATGGGAGGAAGTGCGGTCGCCTATAGGTTGGTTCGATGTGGGCGAGTGCGGCTAGTGGGACGATTGGTGCGGTGAGCGATGGATAAGGTGAAGCTTATCCGAGGCGGCTTTGTGACTCGAGTCGGCAAGTCGTATCACAGATCATCGTCGTCGGCATCTTGAGTTCGAGGTTCATGATTGGGTTTTCTAAAGGTGTCACCGTGAAGGGTGTGATGAGATTTGGGAAGAAGAAACTTCGGCCCAGTACATTGGGCGTTTCATTGTCGCGAGGTAGGCAAGGTTGCTATGAGTTGGATCTGCCGTCCGATCTGGAGGCGGTCATCCGGTTTTCACGTATCTATCTTTGAGGAGATGTATCGGGGATCCATCTAGGTACACCCGATTGGCGATGTCGGGTGACCAGGGGTTATCGTATGAGAGACTCATAGCGATAGTCGATCGTCGGAGTTAGGCGTCTGCGGACGAAGGGCGTGGCCGTCAAAGTCTTGTGGCGGAGCGAGCTCGAGGAGGAGATGGCGTGGGAAGCGAGGAGGACATGAGGCGAAGTATCCTCACTTTATTCCCACACCTCCGGGTAATTCACTTTCCTACTTGTAAATTTTCGTTATCATTTATGCCTAAGTGTTATTTTTTTGTGGCCATGTGGCACTTACAAAGCTATTTAAGCTTCCCGATAATCGTCTTGAGAAGGAACATTCGGGACGAATGTTTCTAAGGAGGAGAATGTTATACCTGTATTTCAGTATGCGTAAGGGAATACGTCAAAGTTTGGCCTTAAAGTTAGCCTTGGGCGTTTTTGTACACAACTCACTAAAAGAATCGTTTTCCGGCGAAGCGTTTCCACACTTTCGTAGGAAAATTCGGCTATGCCATTACTAATTTTGCGGATTTTTCGAGAGGCGAAACATTTTGGACCAACGGGAGGCGACACGGCACCTCCCGTTGGTGGACGAATCGTCCATTTGGGCGAATTGGAATGCCTTGCACGTTTTTGTGCCTTGTGCACAAGTCAAGGAGTTGGTAGGATATTTGTGTTTATTTAATCCTCACCCTACACTTGCCTTGCACTTGTCTTCATCTTGGCCGTTGGTTGGCAAGGCTTGAGCTATAAATACCCTCAGAGATGAAGAGTTCTTCATCCACAAATCTTCCAAGTCTTGAAAAATCCTCTCTCTCCTTAGCCTTTCGTCAACACCTCTCCCCTTGAGTGAGTTTGGCGAGGCCTACCCCCTAGCCTAGCCGAAATCTACCCCTCCTGGTAGAAAAGTTATCTTCTAGTATCGTTATAATGCCCAAAATACCTAGCCCAAATCCCATAGTACTTAGTAGAAGTTGTGAAGAACTTCAGGGTTTCTTGGAGCTCTAGGAGTGTACAACTTAGGAGCTAAACCTTGCTCAGTGCGACTTTATCTAGGATATTTTGGGCTTACCGAGGTAACTAATCCTAACCTCTTTTGAATTAGAGAATACTTCTGTAGTAGTATAAGAATAAGTATTAAATACTTAGAAGGATATTCTGAGAATAGAATTGAGCTGTTATCCTGATAGAAGGGTTTAAAGAAGAATAATTGAACTGTACTCACATAGAATTTGTTTTTCTGATGAACTTATATAGCTCAGGGTAGGGTTGTCTTTGCCCGACTATCCGTAGAATTGTGAACCCTCTGTTTAGAATGACCTTGAGTAGTCTTTGATAGATGTCCGTGACTATTATAGGTGACTCTGCGCGCGACATATTCGACTTGGCGGTGGTTTTATTTGAGAAGGTATGTGATTCTTCCTAAAGCATGATATTTTACAAGATATATGCGGTGAAGCGTACGTATGTTAAGCCTGAATAATACTTACGGCAATGCCTCACGGCTTAAGCCTGAATAACAAAGAACTGAAAACATTTCAAAAGAATACTGAATCATTTTTTTTACAGAAGATAAATATTTGGTTTTTAAAAACAAAAGCTTAAGAGTTATACCAGCTTTATGGGAAGTTAGGTATAACAACTTAAGAAGATAAAAAGGAACTGTTTACTTGTTTGTTTATAAAAGCCTTGTATTGATTTCTGTTAAGTGTAGTAAGATTTGTGTGATAAGTAGACATATTATGATGCTACAGGTTAGTGTCTTGAAATCGTGTAAAGGGTCATTCTTCTTTGTGCTTGCGTTGCTAACGTAAGTCTGTTGTCTTGTTATTGTATCACCTACCCCCATTTGTTATCCGAGGGCTTGCCCGCGATGCAGTCTATACGGCTATGCGGTCTGTGAGACTATGCGGAGCAGCGGTATGCTCGAGATTGATCATTCGGGTGTTTAGCACGATGCGGGGATTTCCTATGCGGTCTGTTGAGACTACGCGGTCTTTTGAGGCTATGCGAGTGCGGGAGCCTAGGCGGATCTGGGGTTAGCTGCCCCGTCGAGGATACCTAAGTGCGAACGTGTGACTATGCGAGTGCGAAGTCGAGACTAGGCACGCGAGAATGATACTATGGGCGATTGGCCTTGCTTGATCATTCGCGGCCTAGAATAGACTTATTCTGATTTCCTATTCTGTTGTTGTTTGTGATGTGGCACTATGTGCAATTGAATCGATTGTATTTGTGAAAAGGTTTTAAATACTTTGATTTCATTTCGATTCTTTATAGTTTCACATACTTGGTACTGTTATCTTGACCTCGCCCGGGCTGCGTTAATCATGCCGCAGAGGCAAGCGAGTGCTAGATCCGCATCCTTAGGATCTCTACGTTGGTGTCGGAGCTCCATCTCTTCGGAGGCTCTACTCTTTGGTATGATCTCCTGTTGTAGATAGTTTTATGCAGTCCGGGGTATGGCGGGCCGCCATAGTAGTTGTATTTTTCCTTAAGTGCGTAGTCATGTTGAGCGATTGTCGGATGTAGCGCTAAACCTTGTTTATATATATATGCCGAAAGGCGACGTTTGTTCACATAAACTGTGTCTTATTTTATAAACTGTTTCATGTCTTGTTTTATATTTCCGCTGATTACTCTGATGTATGACTACTTGGGTGCCCCGGTAAGGCACCAGTTACGGGCCCCGGAATGGGTCGTGACATTTAGGTAGGTAAGAAAATGCTTTGTGGTTTCAAAGGGTAACTGATTTGACTTATAACGGATTTGATGTGTAGTAATAAAGAACTTGAAGTGTTTCAAAAAGACCTTTTTGAAAGAAGAGTAATACTTGGCTTTGAAAACATAAGAGTTATACTAGCTTTATGGGAAGTTAGGTATGACGTCTTAAGAGAGATAAAGAGAATGGTTTACCGATTTTTAGAAGATAAGAGACTTGACTTAAATGTATGAATTTTGGGTGAAACCTCATTCGTGAGTAATGAGTACTTGGTTTTTTTTAAAAGGAATAATGTTTCTTGATTTGAAATCGGAATAAGTATCGACAAACCAACTGCAGCGTTAATAAAGGAAATGTAAAGACTAATGAAGTATTATTAAAACCAGTAGAAACCTCCATCTGCATGAAGCTAAGATGAGACAAAATGATATTACATTTCCTAGATCATGATCGCTTAATAAGATTGTTTATAAACAAGAATAACCTACTCACCTATAAGGCATATGTTTCTCAAAACGTTTAAAGGAGAATTATGTTTAAAGGATTAAAACTATGAACTACGAAACCTTTTCTAAAATGAGAAACTTGAGCATTTGAAATTAGGCAAACTTGAACGTTTGGAAAATAAGGTTGTTACTTGATTTTACAAAGGAAAAGCATTTTGGTTTACTTAACGATGTTAGTCACTCTATTTTTTATACTACGGTATCGGGTGACCTTTGTAAAAGAAATGGATCTTTAAAAGTAATTTAACGTCGTAGTACCTTAGGTTAAAACCGGACTTTGGCATAAAATGAAAGTACTTTGAGTTGTGTATAACTTGCCTATGCTTGTTGTCGTGAAGCTTGCCTATCTTGTTGTCGTGAAGCTTGCCTATACTTGTTGTTGTGAAAACTTGCCTATGCTTGTTGTGATAGCCTTTGTTGTATTTCGTACCCGCGTCTCGATGGAGGGCGGTTGATTTGTTGTGAACGATTCTACACCGAGTCCCACGAGATGGCGAGGATACGTATTTCATTTGATTATACACGAGTCCCACGAGATGGCGAGGACACGTATTCCATTTGATTATACACCAAGTCACGAGATGGCGGGGACACGTATTCCATTTGATTATACACCGAGTCCCACGAGATGGCGAGGACACGTATTCCATCCGATTATACACCGAGTCCCACGAGATGAGCGAGACACGTATTTCATCCGATTACACCGAGTCACGCGAGATGGCGAGGACACGTATTTCATCCGGTTATCATACATGTCTCCCGCTTTATATAGACTATTATGATTTCATTCTGATCTTTTCTGATTTCACATACTTGGTACTTGTTGTCTCGACCTCGCCCGGGCTGCGTTCATCTGCAGTGGAAAGTACATCGGTTGTGGATCCTCGCCATAGGATCACGATTCGTGTCAGGAAGCCCCATTTCTTGGAGGCTTATCTTTTGGTATGTTACCACAGTGCTAGATTCTTATACATTCGTGGTATGGCGGGGCCTGTCCCGTCATACATTGTAAAAATCTTAAGTGCATGCTTTATTGTAGGCGGGGTTTGTAAAAGGATAAGCGTCGGGTATTTATGTATATATGATGAAAGGCAAATTTTGGTTGGCCTGTTTATTTATCTTGTCTCTTAATTCATGTTCATGTTTTTATTTCCGCTGATTTTCTCTGATGTTGTATCACTAGGGTGCCCGGGGTAAGGCACCAGTCACGGGCCCGGGTTCGGGTCGTGACATGAACAACCTCCTACTGAGGTAGAGAACACACCCCCATTGTGACTTACTCCAATCTGGTCAGGGATGGTTCGTCGACTAATGGCAATGGTGGTATTTCTCTCAGCAATTCACCAAATTCAAGCTCTATAATCCAAAAATCTATTGTGTATCTTCACGGTTAGCCTACTGTGAGATTCGACAGTAAAGAGGTGGAAGTAATGATCCACCATGAAGAATTGAAATTCGCGGTACTTGGTAAATTCAGTCATGGATGGCTTGAAATCAACTAGCTGTGAATTGCAATTCCACAGCAATGTGGGCTCAAAGATAATACTCGAATTGGGCTACTTTGGGATAGGCACGTATTGATAAGATGCACCATCAAAGAAGATATGGATTTGCTATTGTCAAGCTCTAGCTTTGATATCAAGGAGAATTGCAAAACATTCTCTATGCGAACCTTCAAGTGGGATCGAAAAGCTACACCATCCAAGGAGACTTAACGTCGCTTATGGATGGATATCATTCCAAGATTTGCCTCCTGTTTATTTTGGAGAATCGACTCTATTTTCATTAGCATCTGCAGTTGGTACACCGATTGCAATTGACGCAGCGACAAGAAATAAAACTCGTCCGAATTGTGCTAGAGTGAAGGTCGAAGTTGATCTTTTAAAGGAGCATCCTAGTAGAATCCAAATCCAAGAACTGGAAGGGGAACAAGTTGTATCGAAATGGTTTCCAATTCGATATGACTTTCTCCTCAAGTACTGTAAAAATTGCAACTTACAAGGACATAATGATGCTGGATGTTGGAAACTACATCCGAATTTGAAACCGAAAAAAGAAGGGGGGAATGAAAATGGCAAGATTGTGGTACCAAGCCTTCCTCCTAAGCTCAACAATCGTTCTCTCATAAACCAACCTAAGAATGTCAATGTGATTGACAAAGGTGAATGGCAAATTACAAAAAAAATCCAAAAATAACAAATCAATCAAAACAAAGCAAAAAACTCTTTAACGGAACACAAAAACAATACAAAAAACAACACAACAAGCACACAACCAAATGCACCAAAACAGATTTCTAAACACTCTAACGCCTTTATTTTATTGGATGGAGTTGAAGAAGATGATGTGTGTGAAGGTGTCGAAGCTGTGGATGTGGAAGTTGTGGTTGTTGCTGATTTGACATCTGTGACTGAAGATGCTGGTTTGATTGATGGTAGGACTAATTCATAAACTACAACAATGGGATACATGCAATGTAAGGGTGAATGATATGCGAGTATCCCTTGTCACGATTGCGGGAGCATGGCTGCGTAAACAGCTCGAAATCCCCTTGGATATACGACTCCCACAGACGTTTGAAGAACACAATTTACTTCATGGAAACAATCATAATCAAAAGGTATGGCTTTCTAGTAAATTTGTTGCAATATCAGTGACTAAGAATGGTAAATTGGTAGATAGCATGATTGAAAAAGCTCAGAACCAACAATCAAAAAAGACGAAGACAACTTCTGTCACATCACCAGTTGTCACAAGATCCAAGACGAAAAAATGATTAAGTTTCAAGAATACTTGGAAGAGGACGAGGAAAAGATCATGCAATTAGAAGACTTTATAAGTATAAAAGTTGATCACATCTTTGTACTTATATTTTTCTCTCATTACATTAGCATCATCTTGTGTAATATCATCACAAATTGTGTTATAAACTCTATTATGATCATAGCTTTTTTAGTACTGACATCGTCGTTCTTTTTGCATTCCAGCTAGTCGAGGCATACTAGCCTCAGTAGGGACTAGTCAGGTAGGTGTGTAAGTATTTCCTTTCCTTTTATCTTGTACTCCCCTTTGGGGCATTTTTTAATATATAAAAGATTGAATCTAGGCACTCTGGCCTAGTTTTCCCCCAAAAAAAAAAATAACACAAGACTTATTTAGATTATTTAAAAGTCTTGATTGAATACCACATGATTTATTTATCCAAAAATAATCTTTTAAAATTATAATTAAATACACACCTTAGTTTTTTCGAGAAATTCTAATCTCTCTATTAAACCTCTAATCTTTATCCCGCCACCACCTTTTTAATGTCTTGAAAAGTGTTAATTTTGTGGATACTCCACTAGCAAAGAACACAACAAAAAACCTTTTCAGTATTTGTTTTCTTCAGTAGCTTCACTTTCACTGAACTTGAACAAACAAAGAGGGTCCTCGAAGAAGCAGAAGAAGAGCAGCTAAACGATGTCGTTTGTTTTGGGTGTTGCAACTGGGGTTTTAGTTGGGGATCGGGCTCAAAATAATTTATTGTACTAAAAATAATTTATTATATTATGGTTGTTTGTTGCCGAACTTTGGCCAAGGTCTGGCTGGAAAAAACTCATTCCCCGCGAACTCCAACGCTATTGCTGCTCCGATTTGTCTTGCTCGTTGCTCTACTTTTTTCGGCAACTCTTTCAGATATTATGGTCATTTATACATTGTATAAATAGTGTATAATAACGATATAATATAATATGTGTATTATTAGTGTGTATATATTATACATTGATTATACGTTGAATATCTATTTCTTAGACATAAATTATATGATAATGATATTTTTTATGCATAAATTATACGGATACATATTTTATGTAACAATGATATAATTTTTATACCGGCTCATGGCTCAGTACCTGCACATAGAGTGCAACAAGCGTGAAGTGAGTACGGGAAACATGTGTACTCAACAGCATCGTCGACCGACCCTAGCTATAACAGTGACAAGGGTTGGTAATTTTTGATACCTCTCTACTAATTAGTTAGTTAAACATAATAAGTAATCAGTTAACCAACCTAGTGATAAGTCTACAGTTCGATATTGTACAAGTACTCTCACATTCTCAGATTTGTAACAAGGTTCAACCTAAACCTCATTCAGGGCGTCTAGACCCATACTCCACTCAAGTCTCACAGAGATATACGTGTAATCTAACAGTATTTCTTACATCAAACGCAAAGAGTAAGTATATCAAAGATCATCATCGATCACACATAGCACCAAATATATATCATAATATGAATGAATGCAATGCAAATGATATGTATTTATGCAATAGCCATATGTACCCAGTATACACACGTTGTTGCAGTAGCTATCACATGACCAGGGTCGTTCCTCTACTTTTAAGGGCCCTGTGCGAGAAAAAAAAGAGGTCATTTTGTATTCACATGAAAAATTAAAATTAACTAATTAATTAATATTAAAAAAATTATTGATCAAAACATCAAATTGGGACATGGAATTTGGGCACAAATTTATTTTGAACGGGGCCTGAACTTTGGCCCAATTTAATTCTTGTGTTTTAAAAAAAAAACATTGATGCACATTAGATTCGAACACATGACCTCTCACTTGCTAATGACTTTTGAAGGAAACCTTCAACCGCTAGGTTACAATTCCCACTGTTAAATTTGAGGCATGTTTAATACATATCTTAATATTTTAAATCAATAAAAAAAAATTGGGGCGGAGGCCCCGCCGGCCGGGTGGCGCCGCCTTGACCTCCCCAGGGACGACCCTGCACATGACCTATGGGGGACTCATGAGATCTATATACCCATCGGATACCAGCTATGTGGCTGAAGTGTCATCAACAGTCATCACTCTCGTATCATATGCCATATCCAACAACCAGCTTCCCAAGCCTCTCTCAGCATTATTTCAACAGTTCAATGTCAATTTAATATGTATGAATGATATGGATATGTGTACACCATGCAATCAACATAATCATTATTTATCAAATTTTTTCAAGTATATAGATGAGTTGTAGAGTGATAAATGCATGATAGGTTCTATCAAGGATTTAATATGAAACACGACTACAAACCCGATTAATTAGAAATCATAGCAGCCTGAGTGGATTTATGCACCACGCTCACAGTCCGAAGGGCTAAATACATAATCTCCATCAAGTATAATGAATTAGTTCATTATTTACCCAAGTTAAGTACACCGATATCCGTATTAGTGTTCGTCACCTCACTAATACGGGACCCCCAATTTCCCATTACTCCCATTAATTAATTAACAACATACCAACACATAAACACTATACTAGTGTCTAGAAATTCTAAACTTACATGAATCGAAGCCGAAGAACTCACACAATAGCTTTCCCCTTTCGCCGAGCCTCCTCACAATCTCACTTTGATCCATTATATCAATTATATGATATTATGATTTAACGGTACACATAATCTCCAAGCTAAATTACAAAGGAACCACAGGCTCATATTATCAAAATACAAACTTTCCTACTCATATAGTATCAATACATGCTAGATGATCATAATCTCAAATTAATTTAACAACAAAGTCTAATTGGATCCTCACTTTCATGAAATGGAAAAATCCCCAATTTCTAACCCTAGAATTTCCTTCAATCCCCAAAATGGTTTTAATCATGCAACAGGTCAAGTAATTATCATCTATTAGTCTAATAAATTACTAGTTTACAATATCAACAATAATAATTCAACAATCAAATCCTCAATCTCCAATTACAATTTTCTTATTCTCAATAAGGCATTTCTCTTATTTCCTCATCTAGAAATCATACTTAGGATGAAGATTAACTAAAACACATTAATAAAAAGGGGAAAAGATTACCTTAAGGACGAAACTCATTTGAATCTTCAAGAAATTTGCTCTCCAAGTTCTAGGACCAAGAGGAATTATTTTGGGAAATAAAAGGATTCTAGGTCATAAACTCTCTTAATCTGAAAAGTGTTTCTGCTCCAGCGGAATCGATTCCGTAGAGCGGACACGTCGTAGCGAAAAACATATCCACTGAAGCGAACCCACTTAAAACTTGGACATCCACTAGGGCGAAGTGAAACGTCGTAGAGGCGTTCCCTCCCTGACGAGGAACTTGTCCGCTAAGGTGGACTTTAGGCTCATGGAATAACATTGCTTCGGCGAGCCAAACCTCCACTGAGGCAGACCCGCGGAGGCGGAAAGCACGGAGCTGGGGCGAACACTAAACACCAGTAATGCCCAAAACTCACCAAATCTCCATAAACCACCCGAAACATTCCCGGGACCTTTCAGACACAAACCAAACACACATTTTTATCATAAAAACACATTCCAGACCTACCCGGGCACTCGAATTTCCCAGAAGAGGTCTCTATGGTTCATGTTTGACTAAAGTCAACTCTTAAGTTTTAATTCCATAATTTTACAACTAAACCTTCAAAACTCACCCGTCTGCCTCGGGAACTGAACTCGGGATCGACTAAGTCATAAACGTCATTCAAACACTAATGGAATCGATGAAACTATAAACTGAGCGCATTTACCCAAAGTCAACTATGAGTCAAATTCTTCTATTTTCTTAACTTGGAATTTCTAAACCTACTAAAATGAGTCTGAACCTACCTGATTGCCTCATAAATCATGCCCCCCATCCCTGCAAGTCCCAAACAAGCAAATAAAGACTTAGAAAGGGTAATTTAGGTGTTTTTACAAAATAAGCAAAATGAGTTTTCGAGTCATTAAAATCAGTCTCACTGTATAATGGGAGTCAATCTACCCGCAGTCCAGATATGACCTCCACATCCTGAAGTGCGGAGATGAATGGTGCGAGTCTTCGATCACCATCGCTCAACCATGGATGTCACAAGAGCCCGATCATGTTGTACCCGACCAACATCAACACAACGATAGATACTGCCTCATTACATTATCTCTAAGATGTGGGGATGTGGGGGCCAAGCCTGTAAAAGATTACATGCATGTTCCACACTATGGGGATGTAACAACACCCCATATGTATCTGCCAAATCCATAATTGCTCGGACCTATGATTATTTTGTAAGACAAGTACTGAATCATCGATGGACCCGAGTGAACGTTGGGATCCATGGAGGTATCATATATTGTACAATCATTATCTTGTAATAATAATTATCTAATCATTTATCAATAAATTATATTAACTAACTTATCCTTTATCGAGAAATTATACTAACTAGCTAATCATTTATTGAGAAATTATATTAATTATCTATTTTTTTGGGAAATTATAATAATGATGTTTAATAATAAACTAGTGGTTAATTTATCATTCGTTCTTCATTTTATGATAAGTTTGAAGTTTATCTTTTATTATAAATTTGTGAATTAGAATAATTAAGTTGTATTATATTTTTATGAATAACTAAAAATTATTTATTTAATTAATTAATTATCTAATAATGTGTATACAAATAACTAAACTATTTAAGTAATTAAAAATTAATTATTATACTAACTACAATTAATGAAAAATTATATTAATGATGTTTTAATCCTAAACAAATGATGTTAAATCCTATACTAAGCATTAAAAAAATGACGAAACTAATTCATTTAACGAGAAATTATATTAAGCACCTAATTAATAATTAGTTAAAAATTAACACATAAAATTAGATAATTAATTAGCACATTAATAATCAACATGGAATAAACAATTTACAAATAAATAAATTAACAATTAGATAATAAACAAATAAAAATTATTAGGAGATTACTATATTTTTTATCAAATAATTAACTATTAGTAGATTATTATATTTTTTCTAATCAAATAATTAAGAAACAATTAACAAATTAACAAATAAAAAAAAAAGGGGAGGGGGGCAGTTCCCTACTGCCCGTATTACGCAAAAAATTGTGAAAAACTATATTTTTTTTTGAAATTCGAGACTATAAAACATTAATCATGCTTAGGATAATAATATATTTAACAATATAATTAGAAAGTTCATGGTAAAATACCTAGATTGAGGTTTATTTTTTGAGTTTTGAAATCGAGTTCTACGTCTCATTATTCCAAAATTCAAGCTTCGAATCTTGTTCTTTGACTTGAATATACCGAGAATCTTAACGATTGGGCCGATTCAACTTACAGTTAAGTCCTTTTATAATTATTTTTTGGAGTATTTTGGTTGCATTGATATTTCTTTGGGTTATTTAAGTTTCGGATTCCTCCCAAACAGAAGAGTTTGACGAATCCGACAAGGATGGAGTTACCGAAGGACAACCAAAACTTGAGCGAGGGGGCCCTTCGTGGAAGGACAAGAAATGTCTCAAACAAAGAAGCATATCTCCTTCCACGAGCAAGAAAACAATCAGAATGCCAAACAGTTGAGATAACCATACCAACTTCTCTGCCTACCAAAATGCTAAGAAATATCCTCGACACTGACACCGAAGGTAATCTGAAGACTGATAAACCCAATCTAACTTCCCTCATCCTCCTCTTGTTGGTGTAATAAAGAATAAGAGGAAGGAAAATAGAAGTTTTGATTCTTTTCTTCAAAAGTTTTGATTTTTTTAATTCAGAAGTTTTGATTATTTTTTCAGAAGTTTTGATTCAGAGAAATGACAAATCATGATTTGAGACATGTACAACCATTTTCCTTTAAGGTTTTATTTGCCCTCACCAACACAAGGTTTGCTAAGAGTTTATGGCAAATTACCCACGAGATACAACAAATTCTAAACACTATCTCAAGTAAATAAGATGGTGTTTCTAGAACTAATACATAAATATGTTTTGACCTATCCCTAAATCTGTAATAAAATCTGGATTTATAGACCTTTAAGTCTCTTTTCATAATGTACACAATCCTTCAAGAAGATGTATCATTTCATAAGGTTACAACCTTTGAATGACGTACATTCATAAAGACACAACCATTCAAATATTATGAATAATATTATAATATCACCTACAATCTCCCACTAGATTGTAATATTATTTCAGATTTATAATGATAAACTTATACATAAAAAAATGTATCTTCGATTTTGACCTTTAATTAGTGAATGCATTTCAAAGTATCTACAAGACAATAGTGTGCTTAGCATTGAACTTTGTCTCTTAAGCAAATACCGGAGATACATTACATATAGGCTATCCCAGATTTAAAATTATGTTCTAATTTATGTAGCACTATTCCGGCCTTGTGCTCTATTTTGGATTCATGAGCATTTAAAATATTAAACCACGTTCTTGTTAGAAACGACACCATTTCTTATGCCCACTTAGGTGAAGTTTCAAAATTTTGTCTCTAGCTACTATGAGACTTGAACTTCATTAAGAGTTAGTCAACCTCTACTTCGCAGCTATTTGCACCGAACATCTTGGAAGGGACTAGTTATATATATATATATATATATATATATCAGTTCCAAATCCGTCACTAAACAATGACTTGTTCTTACCCATTTAACTATGAAATAACGGTATAACTATTACATAGTTGGGTTACCATCATTGGTGATTGTAAAAATAAAAGGTTTCAGCCTCATTCCACTAGATGTATCCTTAACTAAGTCTCGACCTTTTGTTAAAGGATCCGCTAGATTTTTATTTTTCCTAACGTAAATCACATTAATAACACCATCGGTTATTAATTGTTTCACATACTCATGTCTCACGCTAATGTGTCTAGACTTTCCATTATACACTTTATTATAAGCCCTAGACAACGTACCTTCACTATCACAGTACATAGAAATAGATGACATCGATTGTGGCCACAACTTTATATCAAATAACAAATTTCTCAGTCATTCATCTTGTTTGCCTACTGCTGCAAGTGCTATAAATTCACTTACCATTGTTGAGTGAATTATGCACATTTGCTTCTTGGATTCCCAAGATACGGCTCGTCCAACAATTGTAAAGATCCATCCAGATGTGAATTTATTATCACTTATATTGGTTATCCAACTAGCATCTGAATACTCTTCAAGTACTTCAGGATAGTTGTTATAATGCAAACCCAAATTCATTGTCCTTTTAAGATAACCAAGTATTCGTCCAATTTCTTTCCAGTGCTCAACGCCCGAGTTACTCGTGAATCTAGACATTTTGCATACCGAAAAAGCTATATCAAGTCTTGTACAATGCATAACATACATCAAGCTACCAATCACACTAGCATATTCAAGTTGTGCTACAACTAAGCATGAGTTCTCTAGTAATTTAATACTATAATCAAATGGGGTATTAGCTTTTTAAAATTTTAAGTGATTAAATTTAAGAAGTACTCTATCAATATAGTGAGATTGACACAACGAGTAACCCCCACTACTTTTCCGCACTTTTACACCTAAGATAGTATCTACTTCACCAAGATATTTCATTTTAAATTGTGAAACTAGATAATTCTTAGTGTCTTTTACCCCTTGCATGTTCGTTCCAAAGATAAGCATGCCATCGACATAAGCATAAGATCACACCAAAATCACCTGTAAATTTGGAATATATGCACTTATCTACATTATTATGCTCAAAATTGAAAGAAATAATCCTCTTGATTTTTTTCATTAATTGAAAGACAATATATACACTTTACATATTTTCATAATATGAGAATCATATTCCTGCTCTACTTCTAAAACCTTATTCTATTTGGAGACAAACTATACAATTATGATAAATATACAAGACTAATTAATGTACAAGACTAATATACAATATATACTAAAATCTTCCCAATAATAATGTAAACCTGATATATGTAACCGTTGTAAACCCTAGAATGGGCCTGGGATGTATATATCATATATACACATGTATATTATGTATATATGATGTATATATCATATATACACATGTATATTAGGATGTATATTTATGACACCCATGATCGTGCGGGACGGACTTCAGACTGTTGAGGCGTCTCGCATCTTCAAACAGGGTGAGGAAGATCATTTGTAAAGATGTCTGCAATTTGATACCTGCAAGGAACACGATAGACGCGTACTTGTCCACGAGCTATCTTTTGCGAACAAAGAGAATGTCCATCTCGATATGCTTAGTGCACTGGTGCTGAACTAGATTTTCAGAAAGGTAGATTACACTAACATTATCACAATAAATCAAAGTAGCTTTCTCAATAGGATAATAAAGTTCTAAAAGAAGATTGCGTAACCAACATGATTCGAAGACCACATTGGCTACCCCTCGATACTCGACCTATGCACTGGAATGAGATAAAGTCGACTGACGTTTTGCAGACCAAAAGACCAAGTATTACCAAGAAACATACAATAGCCAGACGTAGACCGTCTGGTATCTGAACATCCTCTCCAATCAACATCTGTATACGAGATGAGTGTAGATGTCGACGAATGATATAAATGTAAGTCATAGTCAAACATTCCCTGGATGTACCTAATAATACGTTTGAGTGCATTCATGTGCTCAATCATGATATCATGCATAAAAAATACACTTGTTGTACTGCATACGTAATATCTGGTCTCGTGAATGTAAAATCAAGAACCTCGCAAGTAGGGTGTACAAACAGACCGGGCCGAAAATCGGGCCGATCGGCCGGAATGGACCGGTCCGGTGGATTCCGGTCCGGTCCTCGGTCCGTCAAAATGGTGGATTCCGGTTTTTCGGTCCGGACCGGAATGGACCGGATTTTTTTTTTTTTATAAATTGAATTTCCAATATTGAAATTGACATTCCCGGATGCGGTGCCACGCACTTTTTACCTTGAAATCAATAGTACATCGCGTGATAGTTAGATGTGAACAGGGGACAAAGGTCACGATTTGGGGGAAAAGTGAAATTGAGGGGCAAGATGGATGTTTTTGGAGAAATCGGAGGAATCAAACCGCTTATGCCGTTTGGCCGCCCCCATATCGAAAAAATACGCGAAATCAATTTTTTTTTTAGGTAAAACGGACGTCCGAGCGCAAAGTTATGACCGTATAAAGTTTGATCAATTTACAACCTATATTAGATATGTCAATACGTCCGGGCTGGCGGGTAGCTAGGTGGATGAGGGTGGCGGGGCTGCGGTGGTGGTGAGGGGGGGCAAATCATTCGGTCCATTCGGTCCGAGTAATCTGTAATTTCGGTCTTCGGTCCGGTCCGGTTTTAACCTTTTGTGCACCCCTAGTTTCAGGAATGTCCAAATTCCAAATAGAAAATAGAAAATATAAATGTGGTGTGTAACTTTAATTAATGAGTAGTTCAAGAGTTCGTATCTGAACCAAGTACATTTGGTGATTTTCTTTAAGTTAGTCATATTAATGAAATAAAGTTTATGGAAGGATAAGGAAAAAATCAAACATATTTAATGAGATTGATAAACGAACACATTTTTAAAAATTTATAATTTATAAATTGCATTTAACAAAAAAACCGGCCCAATGGTCCTCGGCCCGTAAATTTTCGGATTCCGTTCGCTCGATTACGGACGGTGAACACCCCTGCAAGATCGCGATGGCGGGTTGGATTCTCGTGACGGAGCCACCGCAAAGACTCCAACTGAGTTTAGTATCAATTATAGTGGAAGTGGACTTACAGGATAACATCCCAACCCTCTCAATAATCGCAGCCGCATACTTTCTCTGTGATAAGAACAACCCACATGCATGAAGAGTGACAGTAATCCCCAAAAAAATAACTCAAGTATCCCAAGTCTTTCATAGCAAACTCAGAACTGAGCATTGTCATGACAGACATGTGTAACGCATCAGAAGAGGCAATCAGGATAATATCATCTACATATAAGAGTATATAAGCCAATGAAGAACCACGACGATATATGAACAATGAATTATCAGACCTGGTGTGAGAGAACCCAATAGTCAAAACATAGTCGACAAGCCTCTTATACCAAGCCCGTAGAGACTGCTTAAGCTCATAAAAAGACTTCTTCAACAATCCGACATGATTAGGATATTTGAGATCCCTAAACCCAAAGACTGATGCATATAGACTGTCTCCTTGAGATCATCATGTAAGAAATCATTCTTCACATCTAACTGATGAATGGACTATGCTTTCGAAAGAGCCAAGCTGAGCAGAATGCGAATGGTAGCTGTCTTGACCACCAGACTAAACGTCTCACCACAATCCACCCCTACATGCTGAGTCTTACTATCACCTACAAGACGAGTCTTATGTCTCGCAAAAGAACCGTCAGAATTGTCCTTATGAGCAAAAATCCACATAGACATAATAATATTTACACTAGATGGACGGGGCACTAACTCCCACGTCTTATTTTTCATAAGAGACTTATATTCGTCGGTCATAGAAATTTTCCAATTTGGGTCATTTAGTGCTGACACAAGATTACGGGGCAGAGGAGATTTAAGAATATTTGAATTTAAATTAAAATGTTTTTTTGGTTTTAAAAATATCTCGTTGACTACGAGTGATCGATCTATGACTCGGGGGAGAATTAAGAGGATTTTGGAAATTATTGGAACTTGGGATGGACTAGCCAACATGCAATGGGCATGCTGGCCATCAAGGTAAATTGGGCCAGAACTGGTTCCGGGAACAGGGCCTGAACTGGGTATGGTAGATGGCCCAGTTTCTGGGCCCAGTACGGTGGATGATGCCGAGACGGGAGGTCCAGCAGGCAGTGGACCCGCTGGCGGATTTTGGGTACGGGATAGTTACGAAAAATAGTGAATAATATACGGAGATATACCATCATCCAAAAATTATACGAACTAGGCACGAGATTACTAACCTTAGCAAACGGAATTGGGATTCATTAAAAATTGCATGACGACTAATGATAATTTTATTTGATGATAAATCAAAACATTTGTAACCACGATGATTTGATGGATAACCCAAAAACACACAAGGGGTAGACCGGGCCTGAAGTTTGTTAATTGTGATGGACGGAAATAGTGGATAACATAAGCACTCAAAGACCCTAAGATGTGAATATGAAATAGTTTTATTATATAAAGTTTGAAGGGGGGATGAATATGTCAAGCCTTTGGATGGAATGATGTTAAGAAGGTATGTAGTCATTTGTAGAGCATGATGCCAAAATGAGGGGGTACGAAAGCATGAATTAATATAGTGCAGACAATGTTATTAATGGTACGAATTTTGTGTTCAGCTTTCCATTTTACGAAGAGGTATGAGGACAAGAAAAATGAAAATTGATCTCATGAGTAACACAAAATTCCCGAAACAACTCATTGTCATACTCTTTGTCATTATCACATTGAATATTTTTTATTTTCCGTTCAAATTGGATTTTAATAAATGCTCTAAATTTTAAGAAGGTGGAAAAACTTGAGATTTTTCGCTATCGGAAATGTCCATAAAAACTTAGAATAATCATCCAAAAATAGAACATAATACTGATGACCAAAGAACTGACAACATGATATGTCCATAAATCGCTATGAATAATATCAAATGACATTTGAAGTATGAGAATTAAAGTCTACAAATAACAACGTAACAAATTTTCCTAAAGAACAAGATTGATAATTTGGAGTACTACGTGTACTCTTACATGAAATAAACTTATTTTTATCTAATGATGACAAAATAGACGACCCTGGATGACCTAGACGAGCATGTCATAAGGAAGGATCAAGAGATGCAAAAGTTGATGGCAAGGCTTGACTCGAGAAACTGGAACTTAGCGTGATAGGATAAAGATCTCTCTTACTATCACACCTCATGAGAGGACTCTCCATCTTGAAATCCTTCAGAGAAAACCAAACGGATCAAATTCAATCGAAATGGAATTATCAGTGGTGAATTTACGTACATACACCAAATTTTAATCAATTTAGAGGCATAAAAGGTATTTTTCAAAATAAGAGGTGGATAGGGTGGAGACAAATTTTTATGACCATAACCACAAATCTGAATAGATTTACCATTACCAACAATTATACTACGAGGGTTGCTCAAATTGTAATAAGACGAGAGAGTACATGGACCGGATGTCGTGTGGGTTGTGACACCTGTGTCCATGTACCAATTTGGGTCTGGATGAGTTAATCCCAGTGTGTGCATTACAACTTCAATATCTGTCGGAAAGGGGGCGAAATTGGGCCCTTCAACTACAAAGGTCTGATGTGACCAAGGCCCAAGCAGGCCTGAGCTGACCAAGGCCCAACTGGACGAGATTGCTGTTGCTGAAACTAGGCTGGACTGTGGGAACTATTAAGGAAATTGGGCCTGGACTGGGCAGTGGCACAATTTTCGTGTTCAGTGCTTAATTGTGGCGATGGGACAATGGATCACTAGCAGTTAGCCCACGATCGAGCCAGGGCGCGATTCGTGATCGTCGGTGGCGGGACCACGATGGCTCGTCCGTCGCCGCGCCGCCATTACCACCACAACCATCACTTTTATTTTTATTCTTGTGATTCTGACTTTTCTTGCCGCCACCGTTGTTATGGCTTTGGCCTAAATTGTCATAAAATGCCGGAGAAGCGTTAGACGTGGCCATCCTGATGGAGTTAGCGCTAGTCGCCGTATTTTTAACCAAACCAGCCTCCTCTAGTGTAAGCATAGACCGGGCTTGATAAAATTACAGTAGAGGGTTACTTTGACGAAGTATCGAAGTAACACTATTATAGACCTCAGACAGGCTTGCAACCATCTGTAGAACAAGACAATCATTGCTAACAGGAGCACCAACGTTGTGAAGTTGGTCCGCTAATTCCTTGAGCCATTGCAATAGGAGGAAACATTCAGAAAATCCTCAATAGTGACTTGAGAAAATTCATGTTCAAAGGTGACAATACGAAAATGCCGGTTATCATGGAATATATCACTCAATCTATCCCAAGCAACCTTAGTCGTACAGTGGGGTTTCATAATCGTCGGTAAGAGGTCCACGAAGATAGTGACATAAATTCATTGTAGAACTGTAGCATCAAGAGTAATCAATAATTTAGGATTTTCCTCCTTGGTGGGTAGATCCTCCTTGTTCGGAGAAATTATGCGGTGGAGGACTTGATGTGCAATTGCCTGAATTTTGAAAAACTCTATCCATGTCCCATATTGGACATTTTCTATGTTAAGAACAATAGGAAGAATGCTCTTGATGTTAGAAATTGTTAGGGCATGATTAAATATGTTCTTATCAGTCTTAGTGAATAAAACGAAAAATTTGGACAAGAAAATTTGGGGGATGAGCTTCTCGGGTTAGGGAGAATCTGAGGGGGGGGGGGGGGGTTCACGGAAATCGAGAGAGAGAGATTGGCGAAAGTAAGAAAAAAATAACCTAGACTTTTGATACCATGAAAGAAATAATTCTCTTGATTATTTTCATTAATTAAAAGACAATATACACTCTATATATTTCCATAATAGGAGAATTATATTCTACTACTAAAACTTTATTCTATTTGGAGACTAAGTATACAATTATGGTAAGTGTACAAGACTAATTAAGGTACAAGACTAATATACAATATATACAAAAATCTGCCCAATAATAATGTAAACCCGAGATCTGTAATGGCTGTAAACCCGAGAATGGGCCTGGGCTGTATATATCCTATATACACATTAGGATGTATATTTAACAAAAATCATAAGATAAAATGACTTTATCAAATTTATCATGTCATTATTTTGGTGCTTGCTTTAAATCATAAAGAGATTTGACTAACTTGCATACCTTTTTCTCATTTCCAGAAAAAACCTCTCGGGTTGTTCCATCTAGATTTCTTCATCAAGATCACCATTAAGAAAAGTTATTTTCACATCCATTTGATGCACATGCAAATTGTTAAAGGAAGCAATTGTAAATAGCACTCTAATAGATGTTAATCTTGCTACTGGAGCATATGTGTCAAAATAGTCAATAACATGTCTTTGTTTAAACCCTTTGACTACCAATATAGCCTTGAAAGTTAGCAAATAGCCATCGGCATTATACTTTGTACGAAAGACCTATTTATTTGTAATTGGTTTAGATCCCAGTAGAAGATCAACAAAAATCCATGTCTGATTTGACATAATTGAATCCATTTCATCATTTACCGCCTCTCTCCAAAATGAGGCATCTCTTGAAGTCATAGCTTCTTTAAATATTTTTGGATCTGCTTCAACATTCAGCAGCAATGGTACTTTATTTAGTACATTATTTCTATCCCCTTCAACCAAGAAGAGTAATGCTTGTAATGAAATAAAATTATGTGGTAAATCTTTTTCTTTTCTTTCACGTTGACTTTTCTGTCACGACACGAACTGACGGGCCGCGACTGGTGCCCTACCTGGGCACCCTCATACCCACACATCACAAATAACCAGCGGAAGCTTAAGAACGACTCATAATCTCATAATGAAGGGATCTTGTCCCCTGAACGTTAATAGCAAACTTGTATTATAAAACAGGCAAGCCGATAAGGCTACCACTGCATATAGAAAATCCAAATGAATTACAACTGTACATGACCAACCCACACATGACTACAGACCTCTAAGAGTAAGACCGTAACTATGGCGGGACAAGGCCCTGCCGTACCCCTGAATATACATAAGTCATAATGGAAGACCTGTACCAAAATGATTAGGCTTTGGAACAATGGAGCTATCCCAAAACGCCGAGAAAGGACCCTAAACTCGAGGATCACCAAATTGTGTACCTATACCTGCGGGCATGAACGCAGCCCCCCGAAGGGGGTCAGTACAACATGTACTAAGTATGTAAACATAAAGTACAGTAAATAAGATCATAACTGACCAAAGAATGACAGAGACAATTATGAAAATCAAATACCAGATCCAACCGTGCCATATAAAATAGAGTCAACTGTACCTTGTATCATTGTACTACTGTACCACTGTATCACTATACCACTGTACCACTGTATCACTATACCACTATATCACTGTACCACTGTACCACTTAAGAATGAGAGTCAACTGTGCCTTTTAAAACAAATGAGAGTCATATCAAAATCATGCATGCCTGACCCTATAATCCACATATATATAACGCATGAGTATCTTGTACTCGCATCACGGATACATGTCCATGGAATCAAATATAACCGTATGAGTATCTTGTACTCGCATCATGGATACATGTCCATGGAATCAAATATAACCGCATGAGTATCTTGTACTCGCATCATGAATACATGTCCATGAAATCATATACATATAACATTTTCGGGCCTTTAGTGAGGGACTCGGTGAACATTGTCGGCCCATTATGGGACTCGGTGAAAGCATATACTGCTCGCTCCTTTCTGGGTCGCGGTAAAACCATATAATGTTGCTCACGAACATTGCCGACCCTTTAGTGATGGACTCGGTGAAGTGGAATAAATCTGCGCACGTACATATCCCGGCCCATTCTGGGTCTCGGTGTCTTTAAAACTGTTTACACATAACGTATCCCGGCCCATTTGTGGGACTTAGTGTCTTTTTACACATAACGTATCCCGACCCATTTGTGGGACTCGATGTCTTTAACACATAACGTATCCCGACCCATTTGTGGGACTCGGTGTTCTTTAGCACATAACGTATCCCGACCCATTTGTGGGACTCGGTGTTCTTTAGCACATAACGTATCCCGACCCATTTGTGGGACTCGGTGTATGAAGTAATAACATTTACACGTATAACTATCTTGAGCAACCATGTGTAATTTAAATCATCTTTTGACTCTCAATAAAATCTTTAAAATGAACTTTCATTTTAGTGAAACCAAGACAATATCATATCATATCATGTATCACTTTGAAATCATATTTTGAAAACTCAAAGACGTTATCATATCATGTATCCTTTAGGATTAAAATCCAATAGAACTGTGTACGTCCGCCGTACACTTACTTTCATATAAATCACGCCAAAGAAAGAAGGAAGAGTTTCACATACCTCGAATATTTCCAAAATCATGTATTTGATTGGTGATAACGGATCCGAATTGCCTAATTAATTCTTATTTGGGTCGTGAGTAATCCATGTCATGAAATTTATCTAATCAGTTGTGAACTAGAAAATGTAAAACAAACTGGTTATATCTTAGTTTCTATGCAGATGGAACTCTACTCATTTCAATATAATTGCTTGTCGATACCTTTTTCATTTAACGTTGCAATGACTTATTTTAACACGTCTACTAATAACGTACTTACTTATTTATTAAAATAGTCTCAACGCTTAACACTTATCAGTTACTTTAAATAGCAAAGTCGAACCGACTCCAGCGCTTACTAAAAACTCTTATGAATGTCAACATCTCTCCTCATATGCCTTAATAAGGACTTAGGAACAATTTATACATGCTTTTAGCATAGAATCAATAACATGAATACCCCTTAACTTCTAAGAGTAGAATGAATTATGAAACAATACCACATGTATATTTCGTATGTAGAACATGCCAAAAGAAGAAAGGACAATTCACATACCTTATCGGCTATACCAACACGACAAGTAGAATACGTCTCAATGTACTTCAACCTATAACAACAATAATACGTCTATCAACTTCATGCTTACTAGTATAAGACATATACCAAGTAATGGTTCTCTTTTCATATAAAAATTTGGGCAGCACTTCCTCTATAAATGCTCCAATCCAGAACTTACAAACAGGGTCAAATACACCAATAACTGAGCACTAATTAAGGGCACAACTAAACAGTTAACCAAGGTGATTCACACACCTATTTCTCACGTAAAACAACCCCTTAATCCTTACTAAAATAGTCCACGAAAACAGTCCATATTCCAACAACAACGAGGGTAGAATGTGAAGCTTTTCTACACCTTTCTACACCCGTATTCCTTTAGGACTTACATTAGCAATTACCACATTTAAACATGCATAATAGTAACTGAATTTTCAGCATTATAACCCCACAAAACAGCCCCTAAAACAGCACCACAACGTCTCACAGTTTCATGCAGTTCTCGGCCAACAACCAATATCATAACCCTTTT
This sequence comes from Przewalskia tangutica, assembly GCA_029844215.1. Lineage (NCBI taxonomy): Eukaryota > Viridiplantae > Streptophyta > Magnoliopsida > Solanales > Solanaceae > Przewalskia > Przewalskia tangutica. Next base: position 8,622,102 of record CM056733.1, on the reverse strand, counting down.
CATAATTCCTTATTATCCAATTCAAGTTTCAACACTTTAATATAAACCATTTCAACTCTCAATAACAAGATTTCCTTCAATCTAACATGCACTTAGTGACGATAATAACAACAACAACCAACGAATTCAATATATACAAAACTGTCTAACAATTCGGCTAACATGCCAAATGTCACATGCACTTCTTATTCTCCATTTTTCTTAACACAAGTTCACCTCTTAACTATAACAACATGTAATTTCCAATTACATCAAGAGAAAGAAGAAATCTTACATTCACTTTTAGCCAAAACAATCCACAAGTTCTCGACCACCACCACTTCCTTTTGCACCACTTCTTCACGTTACAACAACACACACGTATCCTCTACAAGCTTGTAACCATCTTGCTTTCATGTTTTACTTCCAAAAGTTCATCAATAAGCTTAGGGTTTCAAGACAACTTTCAAGCTAAATACCGTGACCCACTAACTTGCAAAGTTAACTTGGCTTAGCACTTGATTAAGAAACTTAATCTTGGAAAATAACTTAATCTTGTTCTTCTTGGCTATGGAGATTTCGAAATTTGAAGTGAAGGAAGAGATATGAGGGTTTGGATGATCAAGATATTTGTGTAGCAAAGTCTTGCAAGACTCGTATTAAATAGGTGTACAAAGCACAAGTGGAGGGGGACCCTTGTAGACCCACTTGTCCACTTGTCTTCTCTTCACAATAAAATATCTCCACACTAATCTCTTCACAAAATATTAATCCAACACTTAGCCAAATCTTACTATTTTCGATGGAAAACTCCCCCAAAATTGTGAAATTTTCGATTGACTCATATTCTTAATGTCGAGATTTAATAATACAATCCTAAGTCCATAACTCCATTTGAAAAGAATTCAACCACTAATATTAATTCTCGTTGTCACATTCGTTGTATCCAAAAAAATTCCATATAAGAAAATGTAAATATACTTTCCTTCCAACCTTCAAATCTTATTTCCTTACTTACGTTCTCACTTATATGCCCTGAAAATACGGGGTGTAACATTTTCCTTGATTCGAAAGATGTCATAGACTATTTCCTTTTATAATCAGTAGAAACACCAAGAGAATCATCACATGGTTGATCAATGATGACTTCTAATTGAGTTACAAAATCATGATTAAACTTATTTTCAATAAATTCAACATCTCTTGATTCAACAATGATATTAGAATTTAAATTTAATAATCTATAAGCCTTGGAATTCTTAGCATATCCCACAAAACACTTTTAATACCTCTAGCATCTAACTTAGATGATTTTGAGTCATGCTTTCTATAAAAGGCTAAACAACCCCACACCCTTAAATACATCAAGTTTGATTTCTTCCTTTCCAAATTTCATAGGGATATACATGTGTTTTTATAGAGGTAATTATATTATGAATATTGTTATACCCCGTATTTTCCAGAGTATGCACGTGAAGACGTACGTACGAAAGTTTAAGCCTTAAGGTAGGCAAGGTTCGAAATTTGTGCACAACCCCCGAAAAGAGTCGTTTTCCGACGAAACGTTTTCCGAACTTTGCGTAGGGAAAATTCCGGCTATGTCATTTATTATTTTTGCGGATTTTTCCGAGAGACGGAACATTTTGGACCAACGAGAGGGCGACACTTGTCACCCTCAAGTTGGCGGTTTGCTTGGCCGAAAGTGGGTCATTTTTGGCTTGTTCTTGGCAAGATTTTGTGCCATGTTTTGTGCCTAAATCAAGGGTCAATGTTTGTGAGGGAATTGTGGAGTAGGGTTAGGGTGCACTTGGCTTGATCTTGGCCTTACACTTGCCTTGCACTTGGCTTCATCTTGGCCATTGGTTGGCCTATAAATACCCCTCCCTTGTTGAAGACTTCTTCATCCAAAATTGTTTCTAAGTCTTGAAAGTCTTCTCCCCCACTTAAGTGTAGTGTTCTCGTCCAAGAACACCCCCTTCCCCCTTTCGTGAGGCCCCCTTGACCGAGAGTTATTCCCCCCATCCTAGTGGTGTGGCCGAGAGGTATACCCCCCTACCTTGAGTTGTTCTCGTAAAATACACCCCCCCGGTTGTGGTAGAGAAATACTTCTCCAAGGATTGTTATTATTCCAAGTTACTCTAGCCCAAAACGTTTGTAGTACCTCTCTATCGTAGAGCAGGAAATACTACCTTATGTCTCAAAACGAAACCCTAAGGAAATCTTCATAGTTGGTTGAAGTGCTAAGTAGAAGTTGTTTGGGAACTTCTAAGGGTTGTTTGGAGCGGGTTGGAGCGCCCAGAGTAGGAGCTAAACGTCGCTCAGGATCGACATATAAACTTGGATAATTTTGGGCTTATCGAGGTAAATACTCTTGACCTTCTATTGTAATAAGAGTTTACATATTGTTGAAGTATAAGAATTGAGTCTAAGTTATATACAAGGAAGGTATATAAGAAGGAAATTGAACTGTACTTACATAGGACTGTATTTACAGTAGACTTGTGAAGTTTGACGGGTAGGGAAGTGCTGCCCAATTTTCCGCAGAATAGTCTAGACGTTGATAGACTTGTATGACCATTATAGGTTGAAATCGCAAGTAGCGTATTCTACTCGAGAAGGGTGGAAAGGGCTAGGGATTCTGATCGTGGAGCTATTTGCTAATAGTCGATAATCGTCGCGAGGTATGTGATTCTTCCTATACTCTTGAGCATGATATTTTAAAAGTATATATATATATATATATATATATATATATAGATAGACGACGTCGTTAATCGAACGTAGTTATCGGCAATGTCTTTGACTTAAGCCTGAATAAAAAGAATCTTGAAGTATTTCAAAAGAGATAAGAAACCTTTTTGAAAGAAGAATAATGCTTGGTTTTGAGAGTTATACTAGCTTTATGAGAAGTTAGGTATAACGACTTAAGAAAGATAAAAAAAATGGTTATTTGATTTTTATAAGATAAGAGACTTGACTTAATTAAATTAACATGAAGTTTGTTAAAAAGTGTGATACCTCATTCGTGAGTAATGAGTACTTGGTTTTTAAAAGGAATAATGTTTTACTGATTTGAATCGTAATAAATATCGAATAAACCATCGCAGCGCTAATAAAGGGAAATGTATTGAATAATGAAGTATTATTAAAACCAGTAGAAACCTCCATCTGCATAGAAGCTAAGATGAGACAAAATGATATTACATTTTCTAGATCATGACTGCTTTAATAAGATTGTTATGAACAAGAATAACCTACTCACACATAAGGCATATGTTTCTCAAATTGTTTTAAAGGATTAAAACTATGAACTACGAAACCTTTTCGAAAATGAGAAACTTGAGCATTTGAAATTAGGCAAACTTGAACGTTTGGAAAATAATGTTGTTACTTGATTTTACAAAGGGAAGTGTTTTGGTTTACTTAACAATGTTAGTCACTCTATTTTTATACTACGGGTATCGGGTGACCTTTGTAAAATAAATGGATATTTAAAAGGAATTTAACGTACGTAGTACTTTAGGGTTAAAACCCGGACTTTGGCATAAAATGAAAGTACCTTGAGTTGTGTATAACTTGCCTATGCTTGTTGTTGTGTAACTTGCCTATGCTTGTTGTGATAGCCTTTGTTGTGCAAGAATTGAGTTTCTATACTACCGCGTCTCTCAATGGAGGACCGGTTGACTTGTTGATAACTTACTTGGACGTCTCGGCGATGTGGAAGATTCCACGTATGCTTCCATTATTATTGTTACATGGGCATGTCTACACCGATGATGGATTCTGTGGGCATGTGACCATTATGGTTATTTATGGCGAAGTATCGTGACTTACGGTTGTGATCGGGTGCATAGCTTGTTTACTTGCCCCCGTCAGCTACGTGACGCAGGTGGATCTGGTATAGGTTATCGCATTTGCCACGCGTGTCGCGCGGCGATATCGTGACTTACGGTTGTGATCCGGTGCTTAGTCCGTTACTTGCCCCGCCATTCGCGTGGCTGGGAGGATCTGGTAGAGGCTATTGCACTTGCCACGTGTCAGCTTCGCGAGTCAGTGTTTGGATTAAACTTCGTGACTTACGGTTGTGATCTGGTGCATAGCGTGGTTACTTGCCCCGCCGCCACGTGGCCAGGAGGATCTCGGTGGAGGCTATCGACTGCAACGTGTCGCCATGTTATGATTATTTCCGTCTGATGCTTTGTATGACACAGGTGGAACCTGATGTTCATGTGTACTTCTTGGTGTTATCATATCATAGACTGCCGGCAGTGAGGAAGGTATTCCACGGGCATGATTGATGTTGTGGGCATGAGACCCATAGTTATATTTGAGTGATGACTTGGAGGGCGTGAGTCCCTGACTTGATATAACTGTTTATATGTGTGTACTGTAGTTTGGTTATCATACATGTCTCCTGCTTTATATAGACTATTATGATTTCATTTACAGTATTTTCAGTTTCACATACTTGGTACTGTTATCGACCTCCTTGGGGCTGCGTTCATGCCGCAGTAGGTACATCTACCGTCGATCCCCTTATAGGATCACATTTCAGCGTATTGGGAAGCTCCGTTCCTTGGAGGCTTATCTTTTGGTATGTTACCACAGTGCAGTAGGTTCTTGTACATTCCGGGTATGGCGGGGCCCCGTCCGTCATAGTTGTTGTAAAAATCTTAAGTGCAGGACCTTTGTTGTGGCGGGGTTGTAAGGGTTATCGCTCAAATGTCGATATATATATATTTGCAGAAAAGGCAACCGCTTTGGTTGGCCTATTTTCTTTATCTTGATCCATATCTAATTGTATGTTTAAGTTTTTATTTCCGCCGTTTTTCTCGATGTTGTATCACTAGGGTGCCCGGTAGGCACGATCCACGGCCCGGGTTGGTCGTGACAAAAGTGGTATCAAGCGCTTAGTCCTCTGAAAGTGTCTACGCACCGTGTCTAGTAAGTCTTTATTATCGATGTGTTGTGCACCACATCTATAATCGTGAGGTGCAGGACATTTAGGATTGGTTTCCATTCTTCTCATTCCGAGATCGTGCCTTAGAGCCGTGTTGTAAGTTGGACCCTCGACGTATTTCGTTTTACGATTATGCCTCGCGCGAGCAACGAGCCCGTAAGGGCAAGCGGCGAGAAGGAGCCGTGAGTAGAAGCGTGGCAGTCTACGAGACCACAAGACTGAGCCTCCATCCACACCGGAAGCGAGAGGAGATGGGTTACAAGGAGTTGGCCCAGTTATTGGCAGGGTTGTGGCGGACACGAGGATAGGTGGGCCGGCGATTCGATGGCACCAGTGGTTCACCCTAGATCGGATAGTTTGAGGCTACGGGATTTTCTGAGTTGTAGCCCGCCAGAGTTTTATGGGTCGAGGCCTGAGGATGATCCGCAGGAGTTCATCAAGCGATTCTACGGATCATGAGGGTGATCAAGGCTTCAGAGACCGAGTCAGTGGTCCTAGGTTCGCATCGGCTGCGTGATACCGCAGTCGACTGGTTTGATTCGTGGGAGCTGTCCCGGGGAGTGAATGCACTTCCAACTTTATGGGACGAGTTCTCAGGGGCATTTCTTGCACATTTCTTGCCTCCACAGATGAGGAGGGCTCGGGCCGACAGATTTTTGGTGTTGCGGCAGAACGGGCGTACGGTTCGGGAGTACAATGTGGAGTTCGACTCATTGGCGTGACGTCCCGCGTTAGTAGCTAGTATGGAGGATCGTGTGCACCGATATGTTACGTGGCTCGATGATTACCTAGCGAAAGTTGTTGGTGTAGCTCTTCACGGGCATGGACATTGCCGCATCTGAGCTTATGCACTGATGTGAGGCGGAGAGATCGACGGAATGACCGAGATCAGCGAGAGGGCGTAACAACAGTCCTTTGGTGACTTTCGAGGCGGACCGCCTCAGCAGCAAGCCAGTTATGCGCCTCCGCCAGTACCAAGTGGTCCCCCACCGTCGTCGGGACGTTTGGGATATTCAGGAGCAGGTCAGGGCTCCCAGGTTTCAGATTTTCAGGGGAGTAGAAGTGCTCGCCGGATGAGGCCACCCGTATCTCAGTGTGGCCGTTGTGGTAAAGCCCATAGGGGGGAATGTCGTACTGGTTTGGGAGATTGCTATACTTGCGGCCAGCGGTGGCCATTTGACGAGGCTGTCCAGGCTGTGGGTAGCACTGGTGGGATAGCACAGACTACTAGATCAGTTGCGGGTTCTTCACCTTCCATAGCTAGGCAGGATGTTCATACACCGGCAGGCCACGGTAGAGGTCGCGGTGGAAGTTCCCAATTTTAGCGGTCCTTTGAACCGCCTATTTTCAGGTATATCCTTAACCCTCTAGAGTTTTGTATGTATTGATGTTATGATGATGTGTTTAGTGTTATGTTCGGATAGCTTTGTGCTAAAATGTGATTTAGAAGCCTGGTTAGGGAAAAGGGTAAGCCTGGGGGTGATAAAATGATGAACCTTAGAATATTACAGTTGAGACCTTAGATGTAAGGCCGTCTTGGGTACAAGATTTTGCGGGTGATCTTTGTCAGAATGTATAAGTATACGTGGAGAAATTGTGGGAAAATTCCTTGGGTAGTGTGAGATGGAAGTGGTAGCTTTCATGACCTGTATAGGTAAGATTGTTCCGGATCGGGAAACAAGAGCTTGATGCGTTAAGTGGGTCGGGTTGGGGCCATGTTGCGGGTCAACCCGTAGCCCGGTTTGGGGTTGGGTCAGTTCGAGGTGGTCCCGCCAGGTGGTAGGATCACGAGGATGCTAGGCCCAAGTTTAGGTAACCATCGTATGAATTCGTGGATGCGTTCGACCAGAATCGGTTCGTGAAGGCCGGGAATGGCCTTAGAGGAAAGTGAAGCTAGTAAGATGACCAAGTTTGGAGGTAGTGACTCCAAAGTTTTGGCAACAGAAGCGTTGACTGAAGTGTGGTACGTGTACTAGGAAGAGTTCGAGTGTTCGAGAAGGGTACGACGAGAAAGGAAAGAAGTGAACTTGTGCTGAAAGATGGAAGTAATCATTTTTGTGAAATGAATGTGCGAAGGGAGTATCCTTTGGACCAGAAGCGAGAGTTGGTACTGTTTTGCATCGTCGAAGTGATTCCTCGTTGGCTTGGATTTAAGTATTTGCGTGCGTGTTATTCTGTGACCATGTACGTCATTTGCAAACTGGTTAAGCTATGAGGAACTTGATCGTTATCTGTCTTGAGAAGGAACATTCGGGATGAATGTTTCTAAGGAGGGGAGAATGTTATACCCCGTATTTTCCAGAGTATGCACGTGAAGACGTACGTACGAAAGTTTAAGCCTTAAGGTAGGCAAGGTTCGAAATTTGTGCACAACCCCCGAAAAGAGTCGTTTTCCGACGAAACGTTTTCAGAACTTTGCGTAGGGAAAATTCCGGCTATGTCATTTATTATTTTTGCGGATTTTTCCCAGAGACGGAACATTTTGGACCAACGAGAGGGCGACACTTGTCACCCTCAAGTTGGCGGTTTGCTTGGCTGAAAGTGGGGCGTTTTTGGCTTGTTCTTGGCAAGATTTTGTGCCATGTTTTGTGCCTAAATCAAGGGTCAATGTTTGTGACGGAATTGTGGAGTAGGGTTAGGGTGCACTTGGCTTGATCTTGGCCTTACACTTGCCTTGCACTTGGCTTCATCTTGGCTATTGGTTGGCCTATAAATACCACTCCCTTGTTGAAGACTTCTTCATCCAAAATTGTTTCTAAGTCTTGAAAGTCTTCTCCCCCTCTTAAGTGTAGTGTTCTCGTCCAAGAACACCCCCCTCCCCCTTTCGTGAGGCCCCCTTGACCGAGAGTTATTCCTCTCCTAGTGGTGTGGTAGAGGTATACCCCTACCTTGAGTTGTTCTTGTAAAATACACCCCCCCTTTTTGTGGTATAGAAATACTTCTCCAAGTATTGTTATTATGCCAAAATACTCTAGCCCAAAACCTTTGTAGTACCCTCTATACGTAGAGCCCGGAAATACTACCTTATGTCTCAAAACGAAACCCTAAGGAAATCTTCATAGTTGGTTGAAGTTCTAAGTACAAGTTGTTTGGTAACTTCTCAGGGTTGTTTGGAGCGGGTTGGAGCGCCCAGAGTAGGAGCTAAACGTCGCTCAGGATCGACATATAAACTTGGATAATTTTGGGCTTATCGAGGTAAATACTCTTGACCTTCTATTGTAATAAGAGTTTACATATTGTTGAAGTATAAGAATTTAGTCTAAGTTATATACAAGGAAGGTATATAAGAAGGAAATTGAACAGATTTACATAGGATCGTATTTACTGATGACTTGTGAAGTTTGTGGGTAGGAAGTCTTTGTGATTTTCCATGAATAGTCTAGACGTTGATAGACTTGTATGACCATTATAGGTTGAAATCGCAAGTAGCGTATTCTACTCGAAGGGTGGAAAGGGCTAGCCGGATTCTGATCGTGGAGCTATTTGCTAATAGTCGATAATCGCGAGGTATGTGATTCTTCCTATACTCTTGAGCATGATATTTTAAAAGTATATATATATATATATAGTACGGTAGACGTACGTGCGTTAACTGAACGTAGTTATCGGCAATGTCTTTGACTTAAGCCTGAATAAAAATAATCTTGAATTATTTCAAAAGAGATAAGAAACCTTTTTGAAAGAAGAATAATGCTTGGTTTTAAGAGTTATACTAGCTTTATGAGAAGTTAGGTATAACGAGTTAAGAAAGATAAAAAGAATGGTTATTTGATTTTTATAAGATAAGAGACTTGACTTAATTAAATTAACATGAAGTTTGTTAAAAAGTGTGATACCTCATTCGTGAGTAATGAGTACTTGGTTTTTAAAAGGAATAATGTTTCTTGATTTGAAATCGAATAAATATCGAACAAACCATCTGCAGCTAATAAAGGAAATGTATTGAATAATGAAGTATTATTAAAACCAAGAAACCTCCATCCGCATAGAAGCTAAGATGAGACAAAATGATAATACATTTTCTAGATCATGGTCGCTTTAATAAGATTGTTATGAACAAGAATAACCTACTCACATAAGGCATATGTTTCTCAAATTGTTTTAAAGGATTAAAACTATGAACTACGAAACCTTTTCGAAAATGAGAAACTTGAGCATTTGAAATTAGGCAAACTTGAACGTTTGGAAAATAATGTTGTTACTTGATTTTACAAAGGGAAGTGTTTTGGTTTACTTAACAATGTTAGTCACTTTATTTTTATACTACGGGTATCGGGTGACCTTTGTAAAAGAAATGGATCTTTAAAAGGAATTTAACGTACGTAGTACTTTAGGGTTAAAACCCGGACTTTGGCATAAAATGAAAGTACCTTGAGTTGTGTATAACTTGCCTATGCTTGTTGTTGTGTAACTTGCCTATGCTTGTTGTGATAGCCTTTGTTGTGCAAGAATTGTGTTTCTATACTACCGCGTCTCTCAATGGAGGACCGGTTGACTTGTTGATAACTTACTTGGACGTACCGGCAGTGACGGAAGATTCCACGGGTATGCTTCCATTATTGTTACATGGGCATGTCTACACCGATGATGGATTCTGTGGGCATGTGACCATTATGGTTATTTATGGCGAAGTATCGTGACTTACGGTTGTGATCGGGTGCATAGCCTGTTTACTTGCCCCCGTCAGCTACGTGACGCAGGTGGATCTGGTATAGGTTATCGCACTTGCCACGTGTCAGCTTCGCGGCGAAGTATCGTGACTTACTGTTGTGATCTGGTGCTTAGCCTGGTTACTTGCCCCCGTCATCTGCGTGGCGCTGGGAGGATCTGGTAGAGGCTATTGCACTTGCCCGCGTGTCGACCGCGAGTCTGTGTTTGGGTGAAGGTTCGTGACTTACGGTTGTGATCTGGTGCATAGCCTGGTTACTTGCCCCCGTCAGCTACGTGGCGCTGGGAGGATCTGGTGGAGGCTATCGCACTTGCCACGTGTCGACCATGTTATGATTATTTCCGTCGGTCTTTTTATGACACGGTGGGACCGATGTTCAGTGTACTTCTTGGTGTTATCATATCATAGGCAGCGGTGAGGAAGGTATTCCACGGGCATGATTGATGTTGAGGGCGTGAGACCCATAGTTATATTTGAGTGATGACTTGGAGGGCGTGAGTCACGACTTGATATAATGTTTATATGTGTATCGTAGTTTGGTTATCATACATGTCTCCCGCTTTATATAGACTATTATGATTTCATTTACTGATATTTTGATTCACATACTTGGTACTGTTATCGACCTCCTTGGCTGCGTTCATGCCGAGGTAGGTACATCATTTGCCGATCCCCGCTTATAGGATCACATTTCAGCGTATTGGGAAGCTCCGTTCCTTCGGAGGCTTATCTTTTGGTATGTTACCCTGAGTCTGTAGGTTCTTGTACCTTCCGGGGTATGGCGGGGCCTTGTCCCGTCATAGTTGTTGTAAAAATCTTAGAGGTTTGTAGCACTGTTGTGGGCAGGGTTGTAAGGGTTGTAACTGTTCAAATGTCGATATATATATATTTGCAGAAAGGCAACCGTTTTGGTTGGCCTATTTTCTTTTATCTTGATCCATATCTAATTGTATGTTTAAGTTTTTATTTCCGCTGGTTTTTCTCTGATGTTGTATCACTAGGGTGCCCGGGGTAAGGCACCAGTCACGGGCCCGGGTTCGGGTCGTGACAAATATGACATGCAATGAGTAATGCTTCCCCCCATAAGTTATTTGGTAACTTAGCATTAAGAATCATAGAATTTATCATATCTGTAAAAATTCTATTATTTCTTTCGGTCATACCATTTTGTTTAGTAAAATGTGTTGTTCTTTGGGGAATAATTCCACGTTATTCACAAAAATTATCAAATTCATTAGAAAAATATTTGTCACGACCCGACCTCGGGCTCATGACTGGTGCCTTACCCCGGACACCCTAGTGATACAATCATCAGAGAAAAACCAGCGGAAATAAACTCATACACATGAAACAATATAAAATAAGAAACAGGCTAACCAAAACGGTCACCTTTCTGTATATACATGACACCAATGAGCGATTCATCCTTTACAAAAACCAATTTACAACCGGACTACAGACCTCTAAGAGTTTGTAACAACTATGACGGGACAGGGCCCCGCCATACCCCTGAATGCACATGAATCTACAATGACTGGGAATCATACCAAAAGATAAGCCTCCGGAGACACGGGGCTTCCCAAAAGCAGAACGGTGATCCTAAGAGCGAGGATCAACCACCGATGTACCTCTACCTGCGGCATGAACGCAGCCCCCCGAAGGAGGTCAGTACAACAGGTACCAATTATGTGAAACTATAAAGTACTATAATGAAATCATAACATTTCCAAAACAAATCCACAGATATGTATGAACAACCAATTAGCCGCACATAGTGCCACAGCATAAACAAGAGCAAATAGGTGTAACGTAACCGGTCTTTTCTAGGCCGCTAATGATCGAAGCAGGGCCACTAGCCCATAGTATCATTATGCGAGTCTAATCCTGGACTCCCGTAGTCCGCATAGGCCACCTGGGCCCGCATGAGGTACTCATCGCATCGGGGGTAGCTAACCCGCGCCATTTTCCTGAACTACCGTAGTCCGCATGGCCACTTGGACCGCATGAGATATTTCTCGCATCGGCGTAACACACCCGGAGTGATTCCTGGACTACCGTAGTCCGCATAGGTCACATGGACCCGCATGAGGTACTCCTCGCATCGGGGGTAGCTAACCCGCGGCAACATAACAAGTCAGGGGGTAGGTGAAATAACACAAGCACAACCGGCTCATCGTAAACAACATAAGCACAACGAGAGAAACCCCTCACCACAACAAATCTCAAGACACTAACACCCGTAGTATCGCAACATATTTACTTATCAAACCAACTTACCACACATTCAGAAATCATTACAAAGCTGCTATAAACGAGTAAGTAAACCATTCTTTTAATCTTTTTTAAGTCGTTATAACTAACTTCCCATAAAGCTAGTGTAACACTTAAACTTTGTAATAACTCAAAACATTCACATTTGTTTGGAAAGCCAAAAGAACTTATTCTTTTAAAACCAAATATTAATTTCCTTCTGAATAATGATTCATAACTCTTTTTGAAATATTTCAAGATTCTTAACATTTAGAACTCAAGTCAAAAGACATCAAGGTGAAACCAAATTCAGTTAAAAAAACACGTACGTCTACCGTACTATATATTTTACAAATATCATGCTCAAGAGGATAGGAAGAATCACATACCTCCTCGGCTAAATCCACTTGCCAAGTCGAATATGCCGCGCGTAGAGTATCAACCTATAATAATCAAATACGTCTATAAGCGCCTAGACTTCTTCGTAGCATATTCTAAGTATAAAGTTCCTTATTCTACGGAAAATTAGACAACACTTCCTTTGTTTCTACATACTTTTCCACCTTTTCAAGGCTCGAATTCAATATCCAAACGCCACTTTTAAGGCCCAACAATCTAACAATACAAAGGGGATTACACGCTTAAACTTGGACGTGTAAAATTTTGCCACACAATACATATTAACTAATTCAACAAGTTTATGGTAGTATCTTGGCTAAAACATGTTCACATATCATCCTTATCCAATCGTTTCAAATCCAAATCGTTATTCCTACATGCAATATACCTAAAAGCAATATTGACAACTACAAGTCTTTTCTTCCTCACATGCAACACAATTTACTTAAAAAAGAGAATGGATTGTTACCTTAGAGTTCACCCAAAAATAATCCAACGAATCTCACTTGCCCTCTTTCCACAATCACCTCCACAAACCTCCTACAAGCTTGTTAACACATTCCCTTCTTGCTGCCTTTCCGAAATTTCTCTAGGCCTTGGGTTTTCCTTGAACTTTTAGAGAGAATGAAGAGGAATTTTTAGAGAGAAGGAAGAGGAATTTTTAGAGAGAAGGAGGTTTCTTGAAGAATGACCAAGTCTTCAAGACTTGGTCAATAAATAGGACTTCCTCAAAATCAGATGGGAGGGACACTTGTCACCCTCCCATGGCCTTTACAACAAAATATCTTCTGATTTTCCCCGCCAAAAATCCGCCTCGGCGCCAGCATGCGGCGCCATGGCTGAAACCTCCGAGAATCTTGATGCTTCAGATCGCGCTGCCACGGCCGCGTGGCACTCGACCGAAAATACTTTTACGCTCATTGACCGAACTTGTAGCTTCCATAACTTTCGACTCCGATGTCCTATCGACGAACGGTTTGTTGCGTTGGGAACTAGACTCAACAAACTACATACTAGGCCTTTGAAACACCTAGGAACTCCTAATTCAACTGAACATAAACCGCCCCAAAGTTGACTAAACCCGACCAAATCATTCGGTCCACCTATCTTTCTAAAAATTTAAATCTTAATTCCTTTCGTAGGTTCTCATATGCATGACCTGAACTACGGGGTATAACATTCTCTCCCCCTTAGAAACATTCGTCCCGAATGTTCCTTCTACGCTTACTCAAATCAATTATCGACATAGACCCTCTTAACTATTCCTCTTACAAATAAGAACGCTCTACATGGTCACAACAATACTTAAGCATATATGTCAAACTAAAACTAACAAGCAGGAAAATGGGTTACCTGGAGGTGCAGGAAAGTGGGTTACCGTAATTATAAATATAACAAAAAGACTGAATAGTTACATTCTTTACAACCCAATTTATAACAGGACTACAGGCCTCTAAGAGTTTGTAACAACTATGACGGGACAGGGCCCCGTCATACCCCTGAATGTACACAATATCTACAACATCAGGGAGGACCGTACCAAAAGTCAAGCCTCCGGAGAAATGGAGCTTCTGACACCTGAGCAAAGATCCTAAGAATGAGGATCCAACACCTGCTACTCCCTACTGCGGCATGACGCAGCGGCCAGGAAGGGGGTCGACACATATGTACCAAGTATGTAAAACCGTAAAATACAATAATAATATCATAAGTCTAAAATAAGTGAGTCATGGATGAAAATCAAATTACATCAGACCGTGCCTTACTAACAATGAGAGTAACAAGTATAAATTTTCTCGCATAAAAATAGGAGGCTCATGATCAAACAGGTCCTCGCCCGATGATCATTAAGCAATCATACTCCTGGGACTATTTCACCCACATAGGTCCTGTGGACCCGCATGAGGTCATCCGCCTCGCATGAGACTATTTCACCCGCATGGGCCTATTTCACCCGCATGGACCCGGTGGGCCCGCATGAGTACAAACGCCGCACTCGCATCATGGGTAGTAAATCCATGGAATAAGTAGTAAACCATCCTAATGGACGCATACCCGTGGACCATCCATCGTGTCAGTATGTCCAAAGGAAATAACAAGAATAACCCGGGGTCTACCCCGTAAGAATACATAACCTAGCACAACCGGCTATCATACATAACATAAGCGCTACCGGCTTATCATAACATAAGCAAGTTAAGAAATCCCCTAACTTTTTATTAACATTATTAATATATCCTCTCATTTTAGTTTACTTAAGGCACTAACATGTTATTTAAGAGAAAATCCGGGAATTCAACCCAAGTACCACGTACCTCTAACCTTGTTAAGACTGACTCTTTTTTATGTAAAACTTCCAAGATACTAATAACCGTAGTATCAAGTTACGACTAATTTTCAAGACAAGTCACATTTCCTATTAGAAATATAATAGGCTTCTAAATCATGTGACTTCTTTTCTTTTAAAACCTTAGGCATTTGATGCCTTAAAACCAATTAGCCTTTCATAAATTCAAATCATTTATCCGTACTTATTTTACTTAGAGTAAATCTTTCTTTTGTTAACCTTCCATAAAGCTAATATAACCAACTTTCCATAAAGTCGTTATATTAACTTTATACATTAGTCAAATACATTTCCCTATATCAAAGGGACTTATACTTTTAAAACGAAACAAGTCTCATATACTTAAAACACTTCAAGTCCCTTAACTTTGAAAACTTAGGGCATCCTTAATACTTTTTAAAGAAGTGAGTTAATCCCCTTACTCACCAAACTTGGCCAATCTTAAAACAAGTAAGGGACATCAAATTCTTGTACGCCTACCGTACTATATAAGTGCAACTACTCATGCTCAAGAGATAGGAAGTTCCACATACCTCTTCGGGTCAATCCACTCGCAAGTCCAATATATCACGCGTAGTATGTCAACCTATAATAACCATAATACATCCATTAGCCTCTAACTTCAACGTAGAACATTCTAATTGAAAAGTCCCTTATTCCTACGGAAATTTGGACAACACTTCCTTTGCTTCTACATACTTTGCCACCTTTTTCAAGGCCGAATTCAATAATCAAACACGCCACCTTTAAGGCTCAACAATCCAATCAACACAAAGGGGATTACACGCCTAACTTGGACGTGTAAAATTCTGCCCCACAATACATAACAACTAATACAAACTACAAGGTCCAATTTGGCAATTTTGAGGTATAACAACATAAATTCTTATCCAATTCCTTTATAATCCACATTCTTATCCAATTCCTTTTTTTTTATCCAAATTCTTATCCAATTCCTACATGCAATATATCTAAAGGCAATATTGACAACTATAAGTCCTTTCTTCCACACATGCAACGCAATTTACTAGCAAAAGAGAAAGGGTTGTTACCTTAGAGCTTATCCAAATTAGTTCAACAAATTTCACTTGCCTCCTTTCCACAATCACCTCCACAAACCTCCTACAAGCTTGTCAACCCATTTCCTTCTTGCCACCTTTTCTGAAATTTTCTCTATGCCTTGGTTACTTCTTGAATTTCTAGAGAGAAGGGAGATGAATTTTAGAGAGAAGGAAGAACTTTTTAGAGAGAAGAATGACCAAGTCTTCAAGACTTGGTCAATAAATAGGACATGCACAAAATCAGATGGGGGGGGGGGGGGACACTTGTCACCCACCCATGGCCTCTTTTTAAAAAAAACAGTTCTGATTTTTCCCAGATTCACAGAAAAACCCGCCGCGGCCCTGCAGCCGGCGCCGCATCGCTGAAACCTCTGCGAACTTTCGGAACTTCCGGCGCCGCGGCCCTGCTTTCCGGCGCCGCAGTGCTGCAACTTCAGCGATTCTCCAGATTATCAGCGCCGCGCTCAGATCCGCGCCGTACGCGTGGCCCCGACCGATGTTGCTTTTACGCGCATCACGACCGAATTTGTAACTTCCATAACTTTCTACTCCGATGTCCTATCGACGAACGGTTGGTTGCGTTGGAAACTAGACTCAACGAACTACATACTAGGCCTTTGAAACACCTAGGAACTCTCAATGTAACGGGACATAAACCGCCTCAAAGTTGACTAACAACCCGTCCGAAACATTCCGTCAACCCATCATTCTAAAATTTAAAACTTAATTCCTTTCGTACGTCCCCCTAAGCATGACCCGAACTACGGGGTGTAACATTCTCCCCCCCTTAGAAACATTCATCCCGAATGTTCGCCTACGCCTCCAAAATGCATGTGCCGGTGTAGTCTTCACTACTACACCTATAAAACCAATTATGCCATATATGGCTATAAGTTACTAACCACGCAAAAGCTTACCTCCCAACGAGGAATTACCTCTAAAGCGTATAACAACTTATTAGTTCTCATCCATAGTCTAAGGGTATTCTCCTCACAAAATGATCATTTCCATCCTCTTAACACATGTTCGCTTCTTCTTCCACTTGTCGTATCCTCCTTGCACACTCGAACTCTTTCTAGTATACGTACCACATTTCCGTCATTGCTTCAGTTTTCAAAAATCTCAGGGTTACTATCTCCAACTTGGTCATTATTAGCTTCAAATTCCTTTAAGGCCACTCCCAGCCTTCCTGATCCGATTTTTGGTCGAACGCACCCGCGAACTCGTACGATGATTACCTAAACTTGGGCCTAGCACCCATGTGACCTTATCACCTAGAGGGACCACCTCAAACTTACCTCACTTCATTTCCGGATCTGCGGGTTGACCCGCGATTGGTCCTCAACCCGACCCATTACGTACCAAACTCTTGTTCCCGATCCGAGACAATCTCACTATTCAAATCACGAAAACCTAGTGATTTCCTTAGCTTAGCTACCAACTATCATTTCACACCACTCATGGACTTATTACCCAAGTATACCCCACGTATACTATGTTCCTCGACAAAGGTCCCCTGTAGAATCTTTCACTCAAAATGGCCCTGTATCTAAGGTTCCCACGATTATCAGAATTCTAAGGCTCACAACTTCCATGTCCCCAAACTTACCCCTTCTACAAACCAGGCTTTATAAATCACAATTTACATAAAAAATTACCCGCACATAACACTTAACATGTAATCATCCTATCACACCCACTAATCTTTAGAGGGTTAAGGATATACCTGTAACTATTGCTTCACTTCCCTTTGTCGTTCTAATCATGATCCTGCCCTGCACGGCGCATAGCAAAAGAAGGCGATGAACCAGCCATTGATCCCGAAGGCTGGGTTTCTACATCCGCGCTACCTCCGGTCGGACAATTTCTCGCAAAATGGCCCTACTGACCGTATGTAAAACAAACTCCCATACCAGCACGACACTCCCCATCATGGAGCCTACCACAATGGCCACAACGAGGTAGGGGTGGCCCCATCTGACTAACATCTCTGTCCCCCCGAAAACCTGAAACCTTGGAGCCCTGACCTGCTCCTGAATCTCCCGAATGTCCTGAAGACTGTGGTGGAGCACTCCGTACTGGCTGAGGTATATATCGATCACGCCGAGGCCGCCGCCTCGAAAGTTACCAAAGGACCCTGCTGTCCTGGCCCTCTTGTGCAGATCATGGTTATTCCGTCGACCTCTACGTTCCTCAGTCTGTTGCGCATAAGCCTGCATGCGGGCAATGTCCATGCCCGGCTGAAGAGCTACACCCGTGCAACCCTCCGCTAAATAATCATTGAGTCCTGTGACATAGCGGTGCACTCTATCCTCCATGTCTGCCACTAAAGCGGGGACATACAGAGCCAACGAGTCAAACTCTACATTGTATTCCCGAACCGTCCGCCCGTTCTGCCTCAACATCAAAAATTTATCCGCTCGCGCTCTCCTCATCTGCGAAGGCAAGAAGTGTGCAAGAAAAACCGCTGAGAACTCGTCCCAACCAGCTGGAAGTGCATGCTCCCCCCGGTACAGTTCCCATGAATCAAACCAGTCAACTGCAGTATCACGCAGCCGATGTGCACCCAATATCACTGACTCTGTCTCCGAGGCCTTGATCACTCTCATGATCCGCAGAATCGTTTGATAAACTCCCGAGATCATCTCGCCTCGACCCATAGAACTCTGGTGGGTTGCAACTCAAAAAGTCCCTAAGTCTCACGCTATCTGATCTAGGGTGAACTACGGGTACAACTGGAACCGCTGTCTCTCGTTTGTCCTCATTCTTCGCCACGATCCTGGCTAATAACTGGGCCATCTCCTTGTAACCCATATCCTCCGCCCCAGGCAGTGTAATTGGAGGCTCAGGTACCACGGTCTCGATGGCCGCTTCGCCGAGCTCGGTGAAAGGCGACGTCGTGGAACTCGCCGTCCGAAATATCACCACAGGTAAAGACTGGGCATGTGCCCTCGTAACTCTCTGCGTCCTACTAGCAGCTCCCTCCGCTGCGTTGCCCTTCTGGGCCGCGGTTGCCTTGCGTGGAGGCATAACTGATACATAAATATGTCAGAGGGAGTTCAACCTATAACACAACTCTATTGCACGATCTTAGAGTGAAAGAATGGAAATCAATCCTAAATATCCTGTAGCCTCCTTATTATAGATGTGGTGCACAACACACTGATAATCAAGACTCTACTAGATACGGCCTGTAGACCCTTTCCGAGGATTAACTGCTCTGATACCACTTTTGTCACGCCCCGACCTCGGGCCCGTGACTGGTGCCTTACCCCGGGAACCCTTGTGATACAACATCAGAGAAAACCAGCGGAAGTAACTCATAACAAGAAACAGTATAAAGTATGAAACGGGCTAACCCAAAATGGCTACCTTTCCGTAATTATAAATATAACAAAAAGACTGAACAGTTACATCCTTTACAATCCAATTTATAACAGGACTACAGGCCTCTAAGAGTTTGTAACAACTATGACGGGACAGGGTCCCGTCATACCCCTGAATGTATACAATATCTACAACATCAGGGAGGACCGTACCAAAAGTCAAGCCTCCGGAGAAATGGAGCTTCTGACACCTGAGCAAAGATCCTAAGAATGAGGATCCACCACCTGCTTACCCCTACCGGCATGACGCAGCCTCGGAAAGTCGAGACAATATGTACCAAGTATGTAAAACTGGAAAATACAGTAATAATATCATAAGTCTAAAATAAGCTGGAGTCATGGATGAAAATCAAATTACATTGCATTGTGCCTTACTAACAATGAGAGTAACAAGTATAAACTTTACTACATAAAAATAGGAGGCTCATGATCAAAACAGGGTCCCTCGCCCGCAGTATCATTAAGCAATCCTACTTCTGGGACTATTTCACCCGCATAGGTCCTGTGGACCCGCATGAGGTCATCCGCCTCGTATGGGACTATTTCACCCGCATGAGACTATTTCACCCGCATGGACCCGGTGGGCCCGCATGAGTACAAACGCCGCACTCGCATCATGGGTAGCAAATCCATGGAATAAGTAGTAAACCATCCTAATGGACGCATACCCGTGGACCATCCATCGTGTCAATATGTCCAAAGGAAATAACAAGAATAACCCGGGGTCTACCCCGTAAGAATATATAACCTAGCACAACCGGCTATCATACATAACATAAGCGCTACCGGCTTATCATAACATAAGCAAGTTAAGAAATCCTCTAACTTCTTATTAACATTATTAATATATCCTCTCATTTTAGTTTACTTAAGGCACCATCATGTCATTTAAGAAAATCCGAATTCAACCCAAGTACCACGCACCTCTAACCTTGTTAAGACTGACTCATTTTTATGTAAAACTTCCAAGATACTAATAATCGTAGTATCAACTTACGACTAACTTTCAAGACAAGTCACATTTCCTTTTAGAAATATAATAGGCTTCTAAATCATGTGACTTCTTTTCTTTTAAAACCTTAGGCATTTGATGCCTTAAAACCAATTTGCCTTTCATAAATTCAAATCATTTATCCGTACTTATTTTACTTAGAGTAAATCTTTCTTTTGTTAACCTTCCATAAAGCTAATATAACCAACTTCCCATAAAGTCGTTATATTAACTTTATACATTAGTCAAATACATTTCCCTATATCCAAGGGACTTATACTTTTAAAACGAAACAAGTCTCATATACTTAAAACACTTCAAGTCCCTTAACTTTGAAAACTTAGGACATCTTTAATACTTTTTAAAGAAGTGAGTTAATCCCCTTACTCACCAAACTTGGCCAATCTTAAAACAAGTAAGGGACATCAAATTCTTGTACGTCTACCGTACTATATAAGTGCAACTACTCATGCTCAAGAGATAGGAAGTTCCACATACCTCTTCGGGTCAATCCACTCGCAAGTTCAATATATCACGCGTAGTATGTCAACCTATAATGACCATAATACATCCATTAGCCTCTAACTTCAACGTAGAACATTCTAATTGAAAAGTCCCTTATTCCTACGGAAAATTGGACAGCACTTCCTTTGCTTCTACATACTTTGCCACCTTTTTCAAGGCCGAATCAATAACCAAACACGCCACCTTTAAGGCACAACAATCCAATCAACACAAAGGGGATTACACGCCTAACTTGGACGTGTAAAATTCTGCCCCACAATACATAACAACTAATACAAACTACAAGGTCCAATTTGGCAATTTTGAGGTATAACAACATAAATTCTTATCCAATTCCTTTTTAATCCACATTCTTATCCAATTCCCTTTTTTTTTATCCAAATTCTTATCCAATTCCTACATGCAATATATCTAAAGGCAATATTGACAACTACAAGTCCTTTCTTCCACACATGCAATGCAATTTACTAGCAAAAGAGAAAGGATTGTTACCTTAAAGCTTACCCAAATTAGTCCAACAAATTTCACTTGCCTCCTTTCCACAATCACCTCCACAAACCTCCTACAAGCTTGTCAACCCATTTCCTTCTTGCCACCTTTTCTGAAATTTTCTCTATGCCTTGGTTACTTCTTGAATTTCTAGAGAGAAGGGAGATGAATTTTAGAGAGAATGAAGAACTTTTTAGAGAGAAGAATGACCAAGTCTTCAAGACTTGGTCAATAAATAGGACATGCACAAAATCAGATGGGGGGGGGGGGGGACACGTGTCACCCACCCATGGCCTCTTTTAAAAAAGCGATTCGATTTTCCAGATTCACGAAAAACCCGCGCGGCCTCGCGTGCGCATCGCTGAAACCTCTGCGAACTTTCGGAACTTCCGGCGCCGCGGCCCTGCTTTCCGGCGCCGCAGTGCTGCAACTTCAGCGATTCTCCAGATTATCAGGCGCCGCGGCCCTGCATCCGGCGCCGCGGCGCTGTGGCCCCTGACCGATGTTGCTTTTCTGCCCGACTGCGCACTGAATTTGTAACTTCCATAACTTTCTACTCCGATGTCCTATCGACGAACGGTTGGTTGCGTTGGAAACTAGACTCAACGAACTACATACTAGGCCTTTGAAACACCTAGGAACTCTCAATGTAACGGGACATAAACCGCCTCAAAGTTGACTAACAACCCGTCCGAAACATTCCGTCAACCCATCATTCTAAAATTTAAAACTTAATTCCTTTCGTACGTCCCCCTAAGCATGACCCGAACTACGGGGTGTAACATTCTCCCCCCCTTAGAAACATTCATCCCGAATGTTCCTTCTACGTCTCCAAAATGCATGTGCCGGTGTAGTCTTCACTACTACACCTATAAAACCAATTATGCCATATATGGCTATAAGTTACTAACCACGCAAAAGCTTACCTCCCAGCCAACGAGGAATTACCTCTAAAGCGTATAACAACTTATTAGTTCTCATCCATAGTCTAAGGGTATTCTCCTCACAAAATGATCATTTCCATCCTCTTAACACATGTTCGCTTCTTCTTCCACTTGTCGTATCCTCCTTGCACACTCGAACTCTTTCTAGTATACGTACCACATTTCCGTCATTGCTTCAGTTTTCAAAAATCTCAGGGTTACTATCTCCAACTTGGTCATTATTAGCTTCAAATTCCTTTAAGGCCACTCCCAGCCTTCCTGATCCGATTTTTGGTCGAACGCACCCGCGAACTCGTACGATGATTACCTAAACTTGGGCCTAGCACCCATGTGACCTTATCACCTAGAGGGACCACCTCAAACTTACCTCACTTCATTTCCGGATCTGCGGGTTGACCCGCGATTGGTCCTCAACCCGACCCATTACGTACCAAACTCTTGTTCCCGATCCGAGACAATCTCACTATTCAAATCACGAAAACCTAGTGATTTCCTTAGCTTAGCTACCAACTATCATTTCACACCACTCATGGACTTATTACCCAAGTATACCCCACGTATACTATGTTCCTCGACAAAGGTCCCCTGTAGAATCTTTCACTCAAAATGGCCCTGTATCTAAGGTTCCCACGATTATCAGAATTCTAAGGCTCACAACTTCCATGTCCCCAAACTTACCCCTTCTACAAACCAGGCTTTATAAATCACAATTTACATAAAAAATTACCCGCACATAACACTTAACATGTAATCATCCTATCACACCCACTAATCTTTAGAGGGTTAAGGATATACCTGTAACTATTGCTTCACTTCCCTTTGTCGTTCTAATCATGATCCTGCCCTGCACGGCGCATAGCAAAAGAAGGCGATGAACCAGCCATTGATCCCGAAGGCTGGGTTTCTACATCCGCGCTACCTCCGGTCGGACAATTTCTCGCAAAATGGCCATCGACCGTATGTAAAACAAACTCCCATACCAAAGACGACACTCCCATCATGGAGCCTACCACAATAGCCAACGAGGTAGGGTGGCCCATCGACTAACATCTGTCCCGAAAACACGAAACCTTGGAGCCACGACTGCTCACGAATCTCGAATGTCACGAAGGCGTGGTGGAGCACTGCGTCTTGCCGAGGTATATATCGATCTGCTGCTTGAAATTCTTTGTCACGACCTGCTCGGGGCGTGGATCGTGCCTTCGGCACCAGTAGTCATACATCGAGTAACTGGAATATAAAACAAGACAGAAACAGCTTTATAAAATAAGACACGCTTTATACGAAGAAAAGCTTGCCTTTCGGCATAATATAAATAACTCAAGTTTTGCGATTCATCCCAACTGCATAATAGTACTACAGACCTCTAAGGAAGTAAACAAATATGGCGGTGGCCCGCCATACATACCTGCATACAAAACTATCTACAATCTGAGGAGATCATACCCAAAGTAGAGCCTCGGAGAAGATGGAGCTCACGACACCAACGCAAAGATCCTAGGATGTGGATCTAGCACTTGCCACTTACTGCGGCATGAACGGCCCCAAGGAGTCGATAACAGTACTAAGTATGCGAAATCGTAAAATACTTAAATGAAAACATATCATTTTAAAACCAGTTTACAAATATGGGTGAAACAACCAAGGAAACCGCACGTAGTGCCACATCACAAACAAAAGCAACAATAGGTAACTGTAATAGGTCTTGTCTAGGCTGCGAATGATCGAAACAGGGCCACTCGCCCATATCATCATTCTGCAAGCCTAATCTGAACTCGAGTCGCGTAGGCCACTCACGTGGGCCCGCATGAGGTGTAACCGCGTCGAGGGTAGCTACTCCTCGGCATCGCCCGACTCATTGTCGCATGGCCACACTGACGCGTGAGGCATAACCCGCATACTAACACGGAACTCTCGTAGCTCGCGATAGGCCCCTGGACCCGCATGAGGTATTCTCGAATCATGGTCCCAGACCGCCTGAGTCTACCCCGCATCGGAGGGCAGCTTAACCCCCGGTATCATCTCAAGAGGTGAGTGATAGTATACTAACATAACAACTTATCTTTAAACAACATAAGCATAACAAGGATACTCACCTATACAAACGTTACAAGATACTAACACGTAGCATCATATCATGTCTATTTATCAAACCACCTTTATTATTCTTTTCACAATACAAGTGTTGTTATAAACACATAGTCAAACTTGTTTCTTGTATAAATCTTAAGTGGTTATACTTACTTCCCATAAATCTAGTATAACTCTTAAGCTTCTTTAAAACCAATTAGTTCTCTTACATTAATATGATTCAGTAGTCTTTTGAAATCTTTTGATTCTTTATTATTCAGCTTAAGCGTGAGGCATTCGTAAGTATTATTAGGGCTTAAGCGTGAGGCATTCCGTAAGTATTATCGAGCTTAAGTCAAAGACATTGCCGTAGTTATATTGTAAAATATCATGCTTTAGGAAGAATCACATACCTTCTCATTGAAAACCACCGCTAAGTTGAATATGTCGTATGAGAGTCACTATAATAGTCACAGATATCTATTAAAGACTACTCAAGGTCATTCTAAGCAGGGGTTCATAATTCTACTGATGAAGTCGGGCAGCACTTCCCTACCGGTGAGCTATATAAGTCTCATTGTGAAAACAAATTCTATGTAAATCTGCTTTGATTATTCTTCTTTAAACCCTTCAAGTGATTAATACTTCAATTCTATTCGTGATATACTTAAGTATTTATACTTATTCTTATACTATAACAATAAGTATTCTCTAATTCAAAAGAGGGTTAGGATTATTACCTCGGTAAGCTGATAATATCCTAGAAAAGTCGCGCTGAGCAAGGTTTTGCTCATAAGTTGTATGCTCCAAGAAACCTTAGAAGTTCTTCACAACTTCTACCAAGTACTAAGGTATTTGGGCTAGGGTATTTTGGGCATTATAACGATACAAGAAGACAACTTTTCTACCAAGGGAGGGGGGGTAGATTTCGGCTAGGCTAGGGGGGTAGGCTCTCGGCCATACAACACTGAGGAGGGAAGAGGTGTTTGAATGAAAAGCTTAAGGGAGAGGAGAGGATTTTTAGACTTGGAAGATAACTTTGTGGATGAATAACTCTTCATCTCTAAGGGGGTATTTATAGCTCAAGCCTTGGCCAATGGCCAAGATGAAGACAAGTGCAAGGCAAGTGTAAGGCCAAGATCAAGCCAAGTGCACCCTAACTCCTACTCCACAAACACTCACAAAACACTCCACAAAACATGGCACAAAACAAGGCCTAAACAAGGACCCAATCGGCCAAGGCCAACACCCTCTTTGGGCCTTGATCGCCCAAAGCCACCCCACTTGCTTCAATGTGAGGTGACACGTATCACCCTCCGTTGGTCCAAAATGTTTCGTCTCTCGGAAAAATCCGCAAAAATAAGAAATGGCATAGCGGAATTTACTCTAAAGTCGTGGAAACGTTTGCGTCGGAAAGCGATTCTTTTAGTGAGTTGTGTACAAAATAAAACGCCCAAGGCTTATCTTTAAGGCAAGACTTTCGACGTATTCCCTTACGCACATACTGCGGAAATACGGTATAACATTCTCCCCTCCAGAAACATTCGTCCCGAATGTTCCTTCCCAAGACGGTTAGCGAAGAAGCTTAAACAGTTGTAAATGCCACACACGGCCACAGAGCAACACATAGGCAGAAACGATAACGAAAATTTACAAGTAGGAAAGTGAATTTACCTGGAGGTATGGGGAATAGGTGAGGATACTTCCGCCTCATGTCCTCCTCGGCCTCCCATGTCATCTCCTCACGAGCTCGTTCCGCCACAAGACTTTGTGGAAGCCACGCCCTTCGTCAGACGCCTAACTCGACGATCGACTATCGCTATGGGAATCTCTCATACGATAACCCGCTGGTCACTGGACATCGTCAATCGGTGTACCACTAGATGGATCCGATACATCTCCTCAAAGTAGATACGTGAAAAAGCGGATCTGCGCCTCCGGATCGGACGGCAGATCCAACTCATAGCAACCTTGCCTACCTGCGGACAATCAAAGCGGCCCGATGTACCTGGTGAGCTTCCCTTCTTCCGAATCTCATCACACCCTTCATGGGTGACACCTTAGGAAAACCCAATCATGAACCTCGAACTCAAGATGTCGACGACGATGATCTGCATCGACTTACCGACTCGAGTATCGATAGCGCTCTCGGATAAGTTTCACCTTATCCACTGCTGTACCAAATCTGGTCCCACTGCCCGCCCACATCGAACCAACCTATAGGCGATCTGCACTTCCTCATACAAGGCCTCATAAGGCGCCATCGAATCGGAGTGGTAGCTATTATTATACGCGAACTCAACTAGAGGCAAATGATCCTCCCAACTACCACTAAAGTCAATAACACGGGCTCGCGACATATCCTCGAGTGCGGATAGTGCGCTCTGCTGTCAAATGCATGCGTGGATGAAATGCGATTACTCGTGCTCACTGCGTCCCTAAACCCCTCTGGAAGGACCTCCAGGAAGTTAGCGTGGCTGGGCTCCTGCATGCGATATGATCGAAGTAGGGACTCATGCGATCGACGATCTCTCGGATGTAAAGTGCGGCATAATCCTCGGTAGAAAAAGTCGCCTGACGGGAAGAAAGTGGGCTGATTTAGTCGACTGTCGGCGATAACCCATATAGAATCATGTCTCTCCGAGTGCGAGGTAATCCCGTGATGAAGTCCATGTTGATTACCTCCCACTTCCGTCGGGATCTCGATAAATGCGTAACAAACCACGGGCCTGCGGTGCTCTACCTTACTGCGACAACACGGGCGCGAGCAACGAACTCGCAACGTCCTCTTCGCCATCCCACCAATACACAGATCTGAGGTCGTGGTACATCTTGGTCGACCCCGGATGGATAGAGTAACGCGCACTGTGTGCTTCCCCCAGAACCTGCTGCCGAAGTCCTGAAACATCTGGAACACACAACCTGGCCTCAAACCTTAGCACCCCATCAGGTGCTACCTCAAAAGGACCCTTCCCCTCACGAAGAGCCGTATCACGATATCGAATCAAAGTGGATCCTCGAGCTGTTGCCTCTTCCTCGCCGACGATGGAAGACTCGGCAACCTCACGAACTCTAACCCCATCGCTATCGTAATCAATCAAGCGGACACCAAGGCTCGCTGGCGATGCAAATCACGAACCATGTCCTCCTCTCTGTTGCCGCGTCGATAGGCTCCCCATCGACTACGACTAAGGCATACGCGCAACATTGGCCTTCCCGGGTGGTATAGGATATCAACATCGTAATCCTTAAGCAACTCTAACCACCGTCTTCGCCGTAAGTTCGACTCCTCTGGTGAAGATATCTTGGAGGCTCTTGTGGTGCGTATAAATATCCACGTGAACCCCATACAAATAGTGCCTCGGATCTTCAAAGCGTGAATCACGGTACCGACTCCAAATCATGGGTGGGGTAGTTCCTGCCGTGTTTCTTGGTGTCGGGATGCATATGCTATAACCCCGCCATCCGCATCAACACACATCCCAACCCGATGCCCGACGCATCACAATACGACATAACCGTCGGACCTGCGGAAGAGTAAGAACGGGCGATCGTCGATCTCTTTCAAGAATGGAAACCCCGCCACAAGCATCAGTCCCATGAAACTTGCCGCTTACGAGTCAGCCTAGTCAATGGTGCGAGATAGAAGCAAACTTCTCCACGAACGCGATAATAACTGCAAGGCCCGTAGCTGCGAACCTCTGCCGAGTAGTAGGTCTCGGCCAAGTCTCGATCGCCGATCTTGGCGTATCAACTCGAATGCCATCGGCCCGACAATATGCCCAAGAAACGCATCAAGTCAACCAAAACTCACATTTGGAAAACTTGGCGTCTGTTGCTGGTCTCGAGAAGCGTCGGCCAGGTTCTCAAATGCTCGCATGCTCGCCTGGCGAGAATAAACCAAGATATCATCAATGAACACTATCACAAGCGTGTCCAAAATGGTTTGAACACTCGGTTCATCAAATCCATGAATACTGCGGAGCATTGGTCAACCCAAAAGACATGACCACGAACTCATAATGCGTCTGACGTCCGGAATGCGATCTAGGGACATCCACTCTCGACTCGCACTGATGATAGCCCGATCGCGGATCAATCTTGGAAAAACATCTCGCCACTGCTGGTCGAACAAATCATCAATCACGGGAGGGTATTCGTTCTTAATGGTCACCTTGTTCACTCATGTAATCAACACGCGTGCGCGGCGTCGTCCTTCTTCACGAACAATCTGGCGCCCCGGGAGAAACTGGGCCTAATGAAGCCGCCTCTAGCAAATCCCTAAGTGATCCTTCACTCTCTCAACTCGGCGGTGTCATTACGTATGGCGGAATGGAAATAGCCGAGTATCCGCAATATGTCAATACAAAACTCAATCTCCTCTCGGGAGGATACCCGGAGGTCATCGGGAACACGCCCGGGAACTCGTGACTACGAATCGATGAAAATCTGGTACCGCGACCTCGAGATCAAACACCGAACTAGATGGTAGATATACCGCCTCGCACCATCTTCCTAGCCTTGAGGTAGGAAATAAACCTACCACCGGCGATACCGTGCTCCTCCCACTCAACAATGGCTCGCCGGAAGCTGGAACCGTACTACTCTCTCTCTGCGATCTACATTGGCATAGCAGAAGCTAGCCAATCCATCCCCATAATCACGTCGAAGTCAATCATCTCCAACTCTATCAAGTCGGCTGAGGTCCGACGTAAATGGTCACAGGACAAGCTCATATACCCGCCGAGCTACCAGAATCACCCATCTGGCGTAGCTACCTCGAAAGGGTCTATGGACTCGGGCTCTATCCCTATCCTACTAGCAACAAGGGAGATATATAGGGCCAGTAGAACCGGATCTATCAAGGCATAAACATCAAACCCAGCCCGATAAGGTACTGGCGACATCGGTGAGGCCTCACGATCTGTCGCTGGACAAAGCATAAATGCGGTTCGAGGACCGCTAGGCGGGACACGAGCCACGACCTGCGCGACCTGACCCATGAGCACCACGCGCCTCGGGCGATAATCGTAGGAGATGATGAAGCGGCCACAGAACACGAAGGTGGGCCTACCACGTGCCCCGGTCGGACGATCCCCGCAAAGTGACCTGCCGCCTGGCGTAACAAGATCCATAAGTAGTACCACACTTCCCGTAATGGGATCTACCGCGTCGGCCACTGGCCGGGTGGTCCGTCGGCGATACTCTGCTACTCGGGCGTCACGAAGCCACAGGGCGCAGTTCGCCTCGAAAACTCTGTTTGCCGAGGGCGGTGCGAGTGCTCACGGTGGCGTGTGGTGCGAATCTAGGCCGCTGCGAGGCCGCCACCACGATAACCACCGAAAACCCTCCGCCTGGCCTTCCTGCTGGCATCTGTCCACTCGCCGACCTCTGCGCTCGCCGCATCAGGCGTGAGCTGCGTGCGGGTAATGTCCATACCGGTGGAGAAACCCCGCGACAAGACTTCGGCCATATAGTCGTCTGGCGGTGACATAGCGGTGCACCCTATCCTCCATATCGGCTACCATCTTTGGGACATATCGAGCCAAAGAATCAAACTCGACATTATACTCACGACAAGGTCGTCCTCTCGCCTCGCGGTAAAAATCTATCGGCCGCGCCCTCGCCTCATCCGTGGAGGCAAAAAGTGAGTGAGAAAGCCTCGAGAACTCATCCCAGTAGTGGGCGCGTGCTCTCCCGGGATAACTCCGTGAATCAAACCAATCGATTGCGGTATCACGCGACCTATGTGAACCAAAGATCACGGACTCGGTCTCGACGCCCGATCACTCTCAAAATCCTCAAGCGGCGGATGAACTCCTGCGGATCATCCTCCGCCTCGACCCATAAAACTCCGTGGCTCTAACTCAAGAAATCTCGTAGCCTCAAACTATTCGCCTCGGGTGTACCACGGGTGCGACCGAGTGGAGCTGGCTGAACCGCGTCAATCTCTCTCGTGTCGGGCCTGACTTTAGCCAAAAGTGGGCCGTCTCTCATGCCCTAACTCCTCCGCCCGGTGTGGGGCGGAGGTGTGGTGCTGTGGTCTCTTTGGGCGGCGTCATAGAACTCGCCGTCTGGTATAGGCGGGCACGAGCCCTCGTGACTCTGGGTGTCTCGCTAGCGCTCCTCATTGCCTTGCCACGGGCGGGTTGCCTTACGTGGGCATAATCGTGCGGGGAAAGGAATACGTTAGAGGTCCAACCTATAACACGACTCTAAAGCACGATCTCGTAATGAGAAGAATGGAAACCAATCCTAAATATCCTATAGCCTCACGATTATTGGTGTGGTGCGCAACACCGATAATCGAGACTTACTAGATACGATGCGTAGACACTTTCAGAGGATTAATCGCTCACGATACCACTTTTGTCACGACTGTTCGGGGCGTGGTCGTGCCTTCGGGGCACCCAGTAGTCATACATCGAGTAACGGCGGAATATAAAACAAGACAGAAACGATTTATAAAATAAGACACGCTTTATCGAAGAAAAGCTTGCCTTTCGGCATAATATAAATAACTCAAGTTTTGCGATTACATCCCAACTGTACAATAGTACTACTGGACCTCTAAGGAAGTAAACAACTATGGCGGGACGGGGCCGCCATACCTCGATCTGCACAAAACTATCTACAATCTGAGGAGATCATACCCAAAGTAGAGCCTCGGAGAAGATGGAGCTCACGACACCAACGAAGATCCTAAGGATGTGGATCTAGCACTGCTTGCCCTTACTGCGGCATGAACGCAGCCCGAAGGAGGTCGATAACAGTACTAAGTATGCGAATCAAAATACTTAAATGAAAACATATCATTTTAAAACCGGTTTACAAATATGGGTGAAACAACGAGAAACCGCGCGTAGTGCACATCACAAACAAAAGCAACAATAGGTAGCGTAATAGGTCTTGTCTAGGCTGCGAATGATCGAAACAGGGCCACTCGCCCATATCATCATCGTGCAAGCCTAATCTCGACTCGAGTCCGCGATAAAGCCCTTCGCGTGGGCGCGTGAGGTGTAACCCGCATCGAGGGTAGCTACTCCTCGGCGTAAATCTGGACTCGTCATTGTCGCGCATGGCCACAGACCGCATGAGGCATAACCCGCATACTAACACGGAACTCTCGTAGCTCGCGTAGGCCCCTGGACCGCGTGAGGTATTCTCGAATCATGGTCCCAGACCGCCTGAGTCTACCCCGCATCGGAGGGCAGCTTAACCCCCGGTATCATCTCAAGAGGTGAGTGATAGTATACTAACATAACAACTTATCTTTAAACAACATAAGCATAACAAGGATACTCACCTATACAAACGTTACAAGATACTAACACACATAGCATCATATCGTGTCTATTTATCAAACCATCTTTATTATTCTTTTCACAATACAAGTCTGTTATAAACACATAGGCAAACTTGTTTCTTTTATAAATCTTAAGTGGTTATACTTACTTCCCATAAAGCTAGTATAACTCTTAAGCTTACATTTAAAACCAATTAGTTCTCTTACATTAATATGATTCAGTAGTCTTTTGAAATGTTTTGGTTCTTTATTATTCAGCTTAAGCGTGAGGCATTCTGTAAGTATTATTCGAGCTTAAGCCGAGGCATTCGTAAGTATTATTCAGGCTTAAGTCAAAGACATTGCGTAGTTATATTGTAAAATATCATGCTTTAGGAAGAATCACATACCTTCTCGTGAAAACCACCGAAGTCAATATGTCGTGAGAGAGTCGACCTATAATAGTCACAGATATCTATTAAAGACTACTCAAGGTCATTCTAAACAGGAGGTTCATAATTCTCTGGTAAGTCGGGCAAGACTTCCCTACCGGTGAGCTATATAAGTTCATGTGAAAAGCAGTCTATGTAAGTCTGCTTTGATTATTCTTCTTTAAACCCTCAAGTGATTAATACTTCAATTCTATACGTGATATACTTCTAAGTATTTATACTTATTCTTATACTATAACAATAAGTATTCTCTAATTCAAAAAGAGGGTTAGGATTATTACCTCGGTAAGCCCAATAATATCCTAGAAAAAGTCGCGCCTGAGCAAGGTTTTGCTCACAAGTTGTATGCTCGAGAAACCTTAGAAGTTCTTCACAACTTCTACCAAGTACTAAGGTATTTGGGCTAGGGTATTTTGGGCATTATAACGATACCAGAAGACAACTTTTCTACCAAGGGAGGGGGGTAGATTTCGGCTAGGCTAGGGGGGTAGGCTCTCGGCCATACAACCTGAGGGGAGGAAGAGGTGTTTGGACGAAAAGCTTAAGGAGAGGAGAGGATTTTTAGACTTGGAAGATAACTTTGTGGATGAATAACTCTTCATCTCTAAGGGGGTATTTATAGCTCAAGCCTTGCCAACCAATGGCGAGATGAAGACAAGTGCAAGGCAAGTGTAAGGCCAAGATCAAGCCAAGTGCACCCTAACTCCTACTCACAAAACACTCCACAAAACACTCCACAAAACATGGCACAAAACAAGGCCTAAACAAGGACCCAATCGGCGAGGCCAACACCCTCTTTGGGCCTTGATCGCCCAAAGCCACCCCACTGCTTCGATGTGAGGGTGACACGTATCACCCTCGTTGGTCCAAAATGTTTCGCCTCTCGGAAAAATCCGCATAAAAATAAGAAATGGCATAGCGGAATTTACTCTACGAAAAGGTGGAAACGTTTTCGGAAAACGATTCTTTTAGTGAGTTGTGTACAAAATAAAACGTCCAAGGCTTATCTTTAAGGCAAGACTTTCGTACGTATTCCCTTACGTACATACTCTGGAAATACGGGGTATAACAGCTGCCCGCCTCGAAAGTTACCAAAGGACCCTGCTGTCCTGGCCCTCTTGTGCAGATCATGGTTATTCCGTCGACTTACGTTCGCCGATGCATTGCGTAAGCTGCGTGCGGGCAATGTCGTGCCCTGAAGAGCTACACCCGTGCAACCCTCCGCTAAATAATCATTGAGTCCTGTGACATAGCGGTGCACTCTATCCTCCATGTCTGCCACTAAAGCGGGGACATACAGAGCCAACGAGTCAAACTCTACATTGTATTCGAACCGTCGCGCCTGCGCCTCAACATCAAAATTTATCCGCTCGCGCTCGCCATCTGCGAAGGCAAGAAGTGTGCAAGAAAAACGGCGAGAACTCGTCCCAACCGGTGGAAGTGCATGCTCCCCGATGCAGTTCCGTGAATCAAACGATCAGCTGCAGTATCACGCGGCCGATGTGCGCAATATCACGACTGCGTCTCGAGGCCTTGATCACTCTCATGATCATTGCAATCGCCGGATAAACTCGAGATCATCTCGGTCCTCGACCCATAGAACTACGGTGGTTGCAACTCAAAAGTCCCTAAGTCTCACGCTATCGATCTAGGGTGAACTACGGTACAACCTGGAACATTGTCTCGTTTGTCCTCATTCTTCGCCACGATCACGGCTAATAATCGGGCCATCTCGCGTAACCCATATCCTCGCGAGCGGTGTAATTGGAGGCTCAGGTACCACGGTCTCAGTAGCCGCTGCTGCTGCCCCGAGCTCAGCTGGGGCTGGCGACGTCGTGGAACTCGCCGTCCGAAATATCACCACAGGTAAAGACTGGGCATGTGCCCTCGTAACTCTCTGCGTCCTACTAGCAGCTCCTCCCATTGCGTTGCCGCCGGGCCGCGGTTGCCTTGAGTGGAGGCATAACTGATACATAAATATGTCAGAGGGAGTTCAACCTATAACACAGCTCTATTGCACGATCTTAGAGTGAAAGAATGGAAATCAATCCTAAATATCCTGTAGCCTCCTGATTATAGATGTGGTGCACAACACACCGATAATCAAGACTCTACTAGATACGGCCTGTAGACCCTTTCCGAGGATTAACTGCTCTGATACCACTTTTGTCACGACCGAGCCTCGGGCGTGATCGTGCCTTACCAGGAACCGCGTGATACAACATCAGAGAAAACCAGCGGAAGTAACTCATAACAAGAAACAGTATAAAGTATGAAACGGGCTAACCCAAAATGGCTACCTTTCCGTAATTATAAATATAACAAAAAGACTGAACAGTTACATCCTTTACAATCCAATTTATAACAGGACTACAGGCCTCTAAGAGTTTGTAACAACTATGACGGGACAGGGTCCCGTCATACCCCTGAATGTATACAATATCTACAACATCAGGGAGGACCGTACCAAAAGTCAAGCCTCCGGAGAAATGGAGCTTCTGACACCTGAGCAAAGATCCTAAGAATGAGGATCCACCACCTGCTTACCCCTACCTGCGGCATGAACGCAGCCAGAAGGGTCGAGACCTGATATGTACCAAGTATGTAAAACTGGAAAATACTGTAATAATATCATAAGTCTAAAATAAGCTGGAGTCATGGATGAAAATCAAATTACATTGCATTGTGCCTTACTAACAATGAGAGTAACAAGTATAAACTTTACTGCATAAAAATAGGAGGCTCATGATCAAAACAGGTCCTCGCGCGAGATCATTAAGATCCTATACGGGACTATTTCACCCGCATAGGTCCTGTGGACCCGCATGAGGTCATCCGCCTCGTATGGGACTATTTCACCCGCATGAGACTATTTCACCCGCATGGACCCGGTGGGCCCGCATGAGTACAAACGCCGCACTCGCATCATGGGTAGCAAATCCATGGAATAAGTAGTAAACC
The DNA here is from genome assembly GCA_029844215.1 of Przewalskia tangutica. Classification (NCBI taxonomy): domain Eukaryota; kingdom Viridiplantae; phylum Streptophyta; class Magnoliopsida; order Solanales; family Solanaceae; genus Przewalskia; species Przewalskia tangutica. The sequence continues at coordinate 8,587,334 of CM056733.1, read as the reverse complement.
ATCCTAATGGACGCATACCCGTGGACCATCCATCGTGTCAATATGTCCAAAGGAAATAACAAGAATAACCCGGGGTCTACCCCGTAAGAATATATAACCTAGCACAACCGGCTATCATACATAACATAAGCGCTACCGGCTTATCATAACATAAGCAAGTTAAGAAATCCTCTAACTTCTTATTAACATTATTAATATATCCTCTCATTTTAGTTTACTTAAGGCACCATCATGTCATTTAAGAGAAAATCCGGGAATTCAACCCAAGTACCACGTACCTCTAACCTTGTTAAGACTGACTCATTTTTATGTAAAACTTCCAAGATACTAATAATCGTAGTATCAACTTACGACTAACTTTCAAGACAAGTCACATTTCCTTTTAGAAATATAATAGGCTTCTAAATCATGTGACTTCTTTTCTTTTAAAACCTTAGGCATTTGATGCCTTAAAACCAATTTGCCTTTCATAAATTCAAATCATTTATCCGTACTTATTTTACTTAGAGTAAATCTTTCTTTTGTTAACCTTCCATAAAGCTAATATAACCAACTTCCCATAAAGTCGTTATATTAACTTTATACATTAGTCAAATACATTTCCCTATATCCAAGGGACTTATACTTTTAAAACGAAACAAGTCTCATATACTTAAAACACTTCAAGTCCCTTAACTTTGAAAACTTAGGACATCTTTAATACTTTTTAAAGAAGTGAGTTAATCCCCTTACTCACCAAACTTGGCCAATCTTAAAACAAGTAAGGGACATCAAATTCTTGTACGTCTACCGTACTATATAAGTGCAACTACTCATGCTCAAGAGATAGGAAGTTCCACATACCTCTTCGGGTCAATCCACTCGCAAGTTCAATATATCACGCGTAGTATGTCAACCTATAATGACCATAATACATCCATTAGCCTCTAACTTCAACGTAGAACATTCTAATTGAAAAGTCCCTTATTCCTACGGAAAATTGGACAACACTTCCTTTGCTTCTACATACTTTGCCACCTTTTTCAAGGCCGAATCAATAACCAAACACGCCACCTTTAAGGCACAACAATCCAATCAACACAAAGGGGATTACACGCCTAACTTGGACGTGTAAAATTCTGCCCCACAATACATAACAACTAATACAAACTACAAGGTCCAATTTGGCAATTTTGAGGTATAACAACATAAATTCTTATCCAATTCCTTTTTAATCCACATTCTTATCCAATTCCCTTTTTTTTTATCCAAATTCTTATCCAATTCCTACATGCAATATATCTAAAGGCAATATTGACAACTACAAGTCCTTTCTTCCACACATGCAATGCAATTTACTAGCAAAAAAGAAAGGATTGTTACCTTAAAGCTTACCCAAATTAGTCCAACAAATTTCACTTGCCTCCTTTCCACAATCACCTCCACAAACCTCCTACAAGATTGTCAACCAGTTTCCTTCTTGCCACCTTTTCTGAAATTTTCTCTAAGCCTTGGTTTCTTCTTGAATTTCTAGAGAGAAGGGAGAGGAATTTTAGAGAGAAGGAAGAACATTTTAGAGAGAAGAAGGAGCTTTGAAGAATGACCAACTCTTCAAGACTTGGTCAATAAATAGTACATGCACAAAATCAGATGGGGGGGGGGGGGGGACACTTGTCACCCACCCATGGCCTCTTTTTTTAAAAAATAGTGTTCTGATTTTTCCAGTTCGCGAAAAACCGCCTCGCACCGCGGCCTGCGGCCATGTGGCCGCTGAAACCTCTGCGAACTTTCGGAACTTCCGGCGCCGCGGCCCTGCTTTCCGGCGCCGCGGCGCTGCAACTTCAGCGATTCTCCATAGTATCCGGTGCCGCGGCCCTGCATCCGGCGCCGCGGCGCTGTGGCTCCTGACCGATGTTGCTTTTCTGCCCGACTGCGCACTGAACTTGTATCCTCCATAACTTTCTACTCCTATGTCCTATCGACGAACGGTTGGTTGCTTTGGAAACTAGACTCAACGAACTACGTACTAGGCCTTTGAAACACCTAGGAACTCTCAATGTAACGGGACATAAACCGCCTCAAAGTTGACTAACAACCCGTCTGAAACATTCCGTCAACCCATCATTCTAAAATTTAAAACTTAATTCCTTTCGTACGTCCCCTAAGCATGACCCGAACTACGGGGTGTAACAGTCCTCTTATGCTTCCCATGTCATTTCTTCTCTGTTCTCGTTCCGCCATAAGACCTTGACGGAAGCCACATCCTTTGTCCGCAGTCGCCTAATCTGACGATCGAGTATCGTTATGGGACTCTCCTCATACGATAACCCCTCTGTCACCTGAACATCACAAATCGGGTGCACTCTAGATGGATCTCCGATACACCTTCGCAACATAGACACATGAAAATCGGATGTCGCCTCGGATCGGACGACAGATCCAACTCATAGGCAACCTTGCCTACCCTACGGACAATCTGATAAGGCCCAATGTACCTTGGGCTATGTTTTCCCTTCTTCCCAAACCTCATCACACCCTTCATGGGTGATACCTTCAAGAAGACCCAATCATCCATCTCAAACTCCAAGTGTCAACGTCGATGATCTGCGTCGACACATCGACTCGGTGCCGACAATAACGCTCTGGATAAGCTTCACCTTATCCACCGCCTGCTGAATCAAGTCCTGCCCGACTAACTGAACTTCGCCTATATCAAACTAGCCTATCGGTGACCTGAACTTCCTCCCGTATAAGGCCTCATAAGGCGTCATCTGGATACTAGAATGGTAGTTGTTGTTATACGCAAACTCCACTAGAGGCAAATGATCCTCCCATCTACCCCTGAAATCGATAACACAGGCCCACAGCATATCCTCAAGTGTCTGTATAGTACGCTTTGTCTGTCGTCGATGCAGGGATGAAATCTGATCGAGGCTCACTGCGTCCTAATCCCCTCGGAAAGACCTCCGAAGTTAGCCATAAACCGGCTCCTGCATCGATATAATAGATATGGGGACCCATGCGGTCTCACGATCTCTCGGATGTAAAGTCTAGCATAATCCTCTGCAGCGTCGTCATTTGGAAGAAAGTGGGCTGATTTTCACTGTCGATAATAACCGGATGGAATCATGCTCTCCGAGTGTGAGGTAACCCCGTAATAAAGTCCATATTGATCACCTCCCACTTCCATGTCGAATATCTATCATCCGCAACAACCGCTGTGCTTCGGTGCTCCACTGACCTGGCGACAATTCGGACCGAGCAACAAACTGCAACGTCCTCTTGTGCCCGTCCACCAATACATACATCCGAGGTCGTGGTACATCTTAGTCGACCGGATGAATAGAGTAACGCACCGTGTGCCTCCCGAAATCTGGCGGCGAAGTCCTGCTACATCGGGAACACACAACCTGCCCTCAAATCTTAGCACCCCAACAGGTGCTACCTCAAATAGACTTTTCTCCTCTCGAAGAGCCGTATCTCGATACCGTACTATAATCGGATCCTCATACTGTCGCCTTTTCACCTCCTCGACGATGGACGACTCGGCAACTTCTCAAACTCGAACTCCACTACTATCAGAACCAACCAAATGAACTCCAAGGCTCGCTAGCTGATGTAACTCGCGGACCATGCCCCTTTTCCCTGGCGGCACATCTGACAGACTACCCATCGATCTGCGGCTAAGGGCATCTGCAACTACATTGGCCTTCCCTGGGTGGTATAGGATATCGACATCATAATTCTTAAGTAGCTCTAACCACCGTCTCTGCCGCAAGTTCAGCTCCCTCTGGCTGAAGATATACTGGAGGCTCTTGTGGTCTGTGTAAATATCCACATGAACTCCATATAAATAATGTCTCCAGATCTTCAAGGCATGAATCACTGCTGCCAACTCTAATGTGGGGTAGTTCCTCTAATGCTTCCTGAGCTGTCGAGATGTGTAAGCTATAACTTTACCGTGTTGCATCAGCACGCACCCAAGCCCGACACCCGACGCATCACAATAAACCACATATCCGTCTAAACCCTCTGGAAGAGTAAGAACTGGGGCGGTCGTCAATTTCTCCTTCAGTAACCGGAAGCTCTCCTCACAAGCATCCGTCCACTGAAACATAACTGCTTTCTGGGTCAGCCTAGTCAAAGGTGTTGAAATGGAAGCAAACTTCTCCACAAACCTTCTATAATAACCCGCAAGGCCCAAAAAGTTGCGCACCTCCGTCGGTGTAGTGGGCCTAGACCAAGTCTTGACTGCCTCAATCTTTGCTGTATCAACCCGAATACCATCGGCCCCGATAACATGCCCTAAGAAAGCCACTGAAGTCAACCAAAACTCGCATTTCGAGAACTTGGCATACAACTGCCGGTCCCGGAGGGCTCAAGATCTGCGTCGCCGAATGATCTGCATGCTCCTGCTCTGTGCGCGAATAAACCAGGATATCATCAATGAATATTATAACGAACATATCCAAGAATGGCTTGAACACCTGGTTCATCAAATCCATGAATACTGCTGGGGCGTTGGTCAACCCGAAAGACATCACCCTGAACTCATAGTGCCCATACCGGGTCCTGAATGCAGTCTTTGGGATATCTGCCTCTCTAACTCGCACCTGATGGTAACCAGACCGCATGTCTATCTTGGAGAAACACCTCGCACCCTGCAACTGGTCAAACAAATCATCAATCCTGGGGAGGGGGTATCTGTTCTTTATAGTTACCTTATTCAGCTGCATGTAATCAACACACATACGCAACGTCCCATCCTTCTTCTTTACAAATAAAACCGGCGCTCACCAGGGAGAAACACTAGGCCTAATAAAGCCTTTTTCCAGCAAATCCTTCAGCTGGTGTTTCAACTCCCTCAACTCAGCAGGTGCCATCCTGTATGGTGAAATAGATATAGGACGAGTGTCTGGTGACATAACAATGAAAAACTCAGTCTCCCTCTCAGGAGGGATACCCGGGAGATCGTCTGGGAATACGTCTGGAAACTCTCTAACCACCGGAACTGACTGAAGGTCTGGTATCTCGGCCTTAGTATCAAATACCCGAACAATATGGTAGATATACCCCTTCTGCACCATCTTCTTAGCCTTGAGGTAAGAAATAAACCTACCCCTCGGTGACACAGTATTCCCCTTCCACTCGATAACCGGCTCCAGAAAGCTGAACCGTGCGATCTCTCTCTCTACAGTCCACATTGGCATAGCAAGACGTTAGCCAATCCATACTCATAATCACATCAAAGTCCGTCATATCCAACTCTATCAAATCTGCTAGGGTCTGACGACTGTATATAGTCACTAGGCAAGCCTTATATACCCGCTCAGCTACCACCGAATCACTCATTGGCGTAGCACGCCAAAGGTTTTATGGACTCAGGCTCTATCCCTATTCTACCAGCAATATGGGGAGATATATAGGACAAGGTAGAACCTGGATCTATTAACGCATATACATCACAACATGAAACCAATAATGTACCTGTGACGACATCCGGTGACGCCTCCTGGTCCTGACGGCTGGACATGGCATAAATGCGGTTCTGAGGACCGCTGGAACTAGGACCCTTGCCACGACCTCTGCCGCGACCTACTGGCCCATGAGTACCCTGCTCTCTGGGGCGAGTAACCATAGGAGATGAAGACCCGGTGAATGACCTCAGGTGAACCACCTACCATTTGCGCCTGCAGTGGACGGTCCGCCGAAATATGACCTTGTTGGCCACAAGTGTAACAAGGCCCCACAGTATTACCACAACTCCCGAAATGGGATCTACCACATCGGTCACACCGAGAGGGGGGTGGTCTCGATCGGGTAGCATCCCTGCTTCCTTGGAAGCCCGAAGCTCTGGAGCCCTGACCTGCTCCCGAATACCCTGAACGCCCGGAAGATGGTGGAGGAGCGCTCTGAACCGGCTGAGGTGCAAATCCAGTCTGCTGCTAATCGGTGTATTTTATATACACCTTTTGAGTCAGTTTTAGTTATTCTTTTGTCCCTTTTTGTACAAATAAGTGTCGTATTAGGATAGTTTTCCTTTCTTTTGAGTCAAAGTGGTTAAAATGGCCAAATGGAAGAAAATGAGCTAAAAGAGGGCAAAAAAGGAGGTTCCAGAGCTAAAAACAGAGAAAGTGGCGAACAGTGAAACCTGCACAGCGCCGCGGCTCATCTGATCGAAGCGGTCGCGGCGCCCACTATCGAGAGAGGCTGAGAAGACCCAGCGCGCGGCTCCATGTCGGCAGTGCGAGGCGCGGCGCTAATCATCGAAGAGGCTACGAAGAAGTAGCGCGCTGCGAGCAGCCAGAATCGGGGCGGCGCCAAATCACCGAAGGACCACGGTTCCGCGCGGCGCCAAAGCGACGCAGCGGCGGCGCGGGAAAAATCGAGTTTTGGGCGAAATGCAGGTCGGCACTGAAGGAAAAGAGAGAGGCGGTTTTCAGCCTATAAAAGGAGAACCCTAGGCAGATTTTAAGGGTTCCCCTTCTTGCACAACACAAGGCTTTCTTGCTTGGATATTGGAGACCATAGTTTAGTAAATTTTCTTTCCTTTTCTTGTTTTTATTTCAGTTTTATGAAGAACATGGAATTAGTTCTTGCCATGTCAATGGCTAGGAACTAATTCCTCTATAGGGATTTCCATGTTGAATCTCTAGAAACTTATGTTATGATTTAATGCATGCTTATGGTTATTCTTCTTTTTGTTGAGATCTATCCAATAATTGAATTGAATGCTTGGTAGTTAATTGACAACTAATTATCACTATATGATTTCTAATCAGACTCCGATAGGAGGGGATTGTGAATATGATGTAAGTTGGGTAGACATTCTTGGATTGGGGATGAAAATACCTCAATTATTTATGTAGCGTTAACGAGAGGCTTAACAACCCTAATTTTACGCATTGTGCGTGACGGTTAACTAGGTTCTTAGTCTTAATCCTCCTATAGAGTTATCCTTATCACCGAAAGGTAGGTAAGGTGCAATACTGGGGTTGAGTGTTTATATAACCCTAACGGGAGTATAAAACGATTTAGTGAACCTGCTTTCTCCAAAAGAAGAAGACCATAAGTTATTGCATAAATAAGTGGCATAAGCGGATAGTGAGGAGACGTGGAAGCCCTATTCTCATCACAACTGAAGTAAACTCATTAGTTAAATTAGCCTTTATAATTCGTAGTTATAAACCACAAAGTCGAATATCAATTTACCAAATAGATACCAAAAGATAGATATTTGGTACTTGAACCCTAATCCTTGTGGACGATATTCGGTCTTGCTAAGACTATATTACTTGTCACGATAACGTGCACTTGCATTTAAGTGTGTGCATCTTTTCGCGCATCAAGTTTTTGGCGCGTTCTTGGGATTAGGCATAGTTCAATATCAAATTTATCTATTTTTAATTTCTAATTTGGTTTTTATTCTTTGTTAATTTTTATTTTTTTATTTTTTTTTATTCTTTTTTCGTTTTATGTATTTATTGTGTGAAAACAAGGGTGTCGTGATCCGTTGTTGGTTTTGATGCATCTCAGGGATCCTTTAGACATGGATTTCTACTGTCAATATGATAGAGCTCCAACCATAGAGGAAGAGAGGGAGGAGTTACGAGAAGCCATACTCAGTTTCGCTAGGTATCAAGCTCAGTTCATGGACGAAACGAGATTGGCCATAAAGAAGCTGGAACTGCAAATAGGAGAGCTCGCGGTCATTTTGAGCGATGAACGACAAATTGAGAGCTCGAACCACAACCAACCATTGAGGAATCGGTGAGATAGTTGGTGTAGAGAAGGAAAAGATTGCGAGAAATCCAATTATTCACCTTCGATTACGTGGAAATTCTTTTCTTGCACCTATTACAGAAGAAACACCACCAGTTATCACTGCTGATCCCCAATTAGGAAATCCACATCATCAAGAGTACCCCCTAGAGTCGAGAGATGTAGAGAATTTCACGGAGTCCTACATTATAGAAAGCATAAAAGACAAGCCTGTCTTGTGTACTTGGGGGATAATTGTATGTTTAAGGCACTTGGTTGAACAAATGGTCGTAGGGAAATTGAGACCTACAACAATAAATCTGTGGATTGCAAGCAGTTCACAGAAGTATCCAATGGGCACTCGTACCGGTTAATTGCGTCCGGCTAAAAGACGTTAAAGACAACGCTTGTTGGGAGGCAACCCAACGTTTTCAATTATGTTATTTTAATTTCTATCTTTAGTTTATTTTATTTTATCTAGAACAGTCTCACGGTCTTGGGTTGTAGCGTTTGTGTTGTGATTGACAGGTACAGGCCAATAAACTGAAGAAAAAGCGGCGAAGAAAAGCCGGATTTCGAGAAAAAAAGCGGGTTAAGCGCGGCTGAGCGAGACGCGTGAATTCAGAAAATTTGCCAAGTTTAGCGCATGGCTCCAGAATGAGACGGCGCGAAAGTCGAAGCGAGTGAGAAGATTAGCCGCGGCTAAAGCACATGGCGGCGGAAATCGAAACTTAAGCGCCTAGAAATCGATTTCCCAATTCCAATTTCAAAACCTAACCCTTTTCCAAAAACACGAAAATCCAAAAATCTACCCGATTCCTCCACAAATCCAACCCAACCACAACCAAAACTCTTAAATTCCTAAAAACCCTTAGCTATCTCAAACAACAAAGCTCCATTCCATAGCCTCAAACCACCATTAGAAACAAGAACAGCTTGAATCTTCTCATAAAAAGGTAATATTTTTCTGTTCTTGAGATCTTTACTGAAGTCACAGGGGGTAGTAGTTTGAAAGAGTATTGTAGTTGTGAAGTAGTTTAGGTGCTGAAAAATTGATTGTGAAGTTTGGAGAAGGAGTAGAAAAGGAGAGTGTGGGTATTGGGTAGAAGAATTGAAGTTTGGGGGTGTTGTGTTAGCTGCTAGTTGTTGATTGTGTTAAGAAACATTTGTGCCACTAAGTTGTAAGCTGCAGAAACTGTTTTAACCATGGCCACCAGGAAGAGAAGAGCCTCCACATCCACCCCATTGCATTCTGATGATACTAGGTTTGTGAGCTACCAAGCCTTCCAAAGATACAAAAAGCTTGATACCAGACCTTTAATCCCGGAAAGGGGAATGGACTACCAGAGGGAGTCATATGGGGAAGAAGATGTTTATGAGCCCATTCGGGCAATGATTGAGTTAAGGGGGTGGAGGAGATTTGTAAATCCGGAGAAAATAACACCAATGAACACAACAATGGTGCGTGAATTCTATGCCAACTTTCCGGAGAAGGTGGAAAGGGGATGCTTTGTAAGGGGAGTTTATGTGCCTGTGACAGCAGAGAATGTCAATGCAAAATTGAAGACGGTTGATGTTGAAGAAAGAAGCGATTGGAATCACTTTCGAACATGGTATAGAAGCATCGACGCGTCATCGACCGAATGTCGTTGCAAACAGTGAGCTACCCCGGGCTGCTTTTGATATTGGAAGAAATGGGTCAAGAGCACTAGCGGTGCCGATTCAACAAAGCGACCAAGGGTTGGCTATATTTTCGGCGCCACATGATTTCATCCACGACTTCACGAGTGCGGAAGATAGGATTAAAGCGATATATGGAATTATGAGGATGACGATTGATGTGGGAAAGAGATAGTCTGAGCATTGAAGAAATCAGCGAGTTGGTGACAACAGTGGATTGGGACATGGCTCATCGATCACCAATCTATCGCCTTCCATGGGGTCCCAACCCTACCCAGACACTCATGAGAGAAACCAACCGCTGTGTCATGGGATAGTGCACACTTTCCTGCACCAAGCCCCAAAGATCGGACGAAGAGTACAACCAGCGGCAGCAGAGCGAGCGCGGCGAACGAAGATGAGCCTGAAATAGGGGCTCAATATGAGGCAGGATCTAGCCACCAGCCAACCACAGAAGCAGAACCTTCAGTGCCTATGATGGAGAATGTGCTCCAGAACCAGAGAATGATGATGCAACATTTCGACACAATGATACAAGGACAAAATGAGTTGAGACAGGGACAACATGAGTTGCGACAAGGCAATAAGAATTGGCGGGAGCAACAACGGTTGCACCAATGATATGACGAGATGAGTTCCCTGTTCAACCAATGGTCGATGCATTATCCACCGCCACCACCACCATTTTAGCCGAAGTTTGTAAGTGTCTTATTTCTTTTATTGTCTTTGAGTCTACACACATTGGGAACAATGTGTGATTTAAGTTTGGGGGTGTTTTATTTGTACCTTGTTTTATTTGTGTCTTGTTATGTTTTTGAGTCACAAAATTTTTTCTTTTTTGAGTCTCAATTGTCTGCCAAAACATCATGTATGTTGTAGTTACTAGAAACACCTAGTGAAGTAAGGTGGAATAATGTAATGGAATTGAAGCAACTATCTAAACACCTAGGTTAGATATGCCAAAAACTCACAGAATCTGTCTATTTGGAGTTTCTTGATTGAATTATGCATGCTAAATTATAAATACTTATGTATTATGATTGCTTGCTATTTGAGGCGAAATAGTTAGGATGTGCATGTTAGGGAGATGACTCAGGCATTTCTTTGATAGTTAATTCTTACCATTCTTTTTCTATTCCGGACTTTAAATATATCCCTAGTCAGCCCCATTGAGCCTAAAACGTTGAAACTTCTTCTTTGACACCCTATATTCCCACAAATTGTGTCATAAGTAAAAATATGAAATAGTGGAATACATTGTGTGTTAAAAAAGAGACAAAAAGAGTGAATGAGCTTGTTGCACCCCAATAAAAAAGTAATAAGAAATAGGCAAAAGCCTAAGTTTGGGGGTGCTTGTCATTAGTATATACTTCACTCTCCCAAAACAAAAGAGGGGAAAGATACAATTGAAATGAAGAAAAGAACAAAAAGAAAAAGGGAAATACAGAAAAGCTAAAGAGCTTATGGTACACGAAATGAGCCTAAATACCTATTTTTACCTACCTATACCTAAGCCTACATTACAACCCTTAAAGTCCTGAAGATCTCTTTTATGCATATCCAGAATTAGTGGAGAATAGCTGTTATACCCCGTATTTCCAGAGTATGTATGTAAGGACGTACGTACATTTGTACAAACCCTAATTAGGTTAAGGGTGAAATTGTGAACTTTCGACGGAAAATATTCCGAACCTTGTGAAGGAAATTCTACGTTTTTAATATTTTAACCGATTACGGATTTTTCCGAGAGACGAAATATTTTGGACCAATAGGAGGGCGACATGTGTCACCCTTAGTTGGCATGGGTTGGACGAAAATGTGGCCAAGTGGACAAGGTCAAATGGTCAAGTCTTGGAAGATATTTTCTTTGGGTGAGTGGGGGTAGGTAGGGAAGGTGGTGGACGTTTTTTGTGTGTGCTAGTGGAGGCCACATGGCTCTTGGTTGTGGGGGACATATGTCCCAATGTTGTGGTGGACACTTGGTTGGAAGACCTCTTACTTCACATGGATCCCAATCTACACCATCCATTTGTTTTAATCTAGACCATTGGTGGTTCTATAAATACCCCTCAAGTGCAAGACTAAATCTTCATCCCTTAAACACTTTCCAAGTCTCAAAATCCCTCCCCCTTGTTAGTAGTTTTCGTCCAAAGTACCCCTTAGGAAGCTCTCGGCGAACACCCCTTCCTAGTTGTCTCGTCGAAATACCCCCTTGGTAGAAAAGTATTCTCCAAGTATTGCTACTATTCCAAAAATACCTTAGCCCATATACCTTGTAGTATTCCAAGTTACCTCTATACTAAAAGCCCGGAAAATACTACTATACTTCCTTTAGTCACAAAACGAAACCCTAGGGAAAATCTTCATAGTTGTTTGAAGTACTAAGTAGAAGTTGTGTAGAAACTTCTAAGGGTTTCTCGAAGCGGATTGGAGCGTACAGAATAGGAGCTAAACGTTGCTCAGGATCGACATTAATCTTGGATAATTTTGGGCTTATCGATGTAATGATCTTTATCCCCCTACTGTAATTGGAAATTACACATTGTAGTAATATATAGTTGAGTATACTATATATAGAATGAATATTGAAAAGAACTGAACTGTAATTACACTGTTTAGAAGGATATTAAAGAAGAGAATTGAACTGTAATTACATAGGACTGTAGTTACGGTAGACTTGTAGCATTGCGAGACAAATTGTACACGTCCGGTTAGACGTGTAAACCCCTGGGAGTTGTTGGCCTGGTAGCGAGCCTGAGTAGAGGAGAAGATTTATGTGGTTATGGGGGGGGGGGAGGTGCTGCCGAATTTTCCGTAGAAATATTCTACGAAGAGATCTAGAAGTTAATAGGCGTTTTGTGGCCTTTATAGGTTGAAGTACTACGAGTAGCGTATTCTACTTGAAGAGTGGAAAAGGCTAGCAGGGTTACAGTACTGTGGAGCGTTTTGCTAATTGTCGATAATCGTCGCGAGATATGTGAACCTCTTCCTATCTTTCTAGCATGATATGTTGTGAACTATGTAGTACGGTAGACGTACATGTGTTAAATGAATTTGGTTGGTTTAAAACATAAAGTGTTATAACGGCTTTATGGGAAGTTGGTTATAACAACTTTATGTGGGTAAAGAAATGGTTTGTGGTTTTTAAAAGGTAAATGACTTGACGTGAAACAATAAGGACTTGGTTTGGGTTAAAAAGTTGTGAAACCGCTTTTATGAAAGCAGGTAATCGGGTTTTTAAAAAAGGAATAATGTTGTATTGGTTTTCGGAGATGAGAACAAGTATCGAACAAACCACTGCAGCGTTAATAAAGGAAAATGTATTGACTAATTATTAAAACCAGTAGAAACCTCCATCTGCATAGAAGCTAAGATAAGACAAAATTGTATTACATTTTCTAGATCATGGCTGCTTGAATAAGATTGTTATAAACAAGATTAACCTACTCACAATTAATGCATATGTTACTCAAATTGTTTAAAAGAGATTACGTTATTAAGTGATTAAGACTATGAACTATGAAATCTTTCGAAAATAAGAGACTTGAATATTTGAAATTAGGCAAACTTGAACTTTTGGAAAAGAATGTTGTACTTGATTTTAAAAAAGGAAAGTGTGTTGGTTTACTTAAAAATGTTAGTCCCTCTATTTTAATACTACTGTATCGGGTGACCTTTGTAAAAGAAATGGATCCTTTAAAAAGAATTTAACGTACGTAGTACTTTGGGGATTAAAACCTGGACTTTGGCATAAAATGAAAGCACCTCGAGTTAGGTGTAGATTACCTATGTTTGCGTGTAATAGCCTTGTTGTGCAAGTATTGTATTTCTATACCACCGAGTCTCTCAATGGAGGGCCGGCTGATTTGTTATGATCTTACTTGGGCGTCTGGCGGTGGCGGAGGATTCCGCAGTGCGCACGTTGATAGTATTATTCCATGGACTAGCACTCCGGCGAGGTTTTACCGATTCGGCTTTGGTATCCGTAGTTGGCTCTCGTACTTGCCGGTCGTGGCTGATTCGGCTTTGGTATCGGTAGTTAGCCTCGTACTTGCCGTTCGGTTTAGTGACGAAGTCTCATGATTCTGACTTTGGTATCTGGTAGTTAGCCTCGTACTTGCCGGTCGACTCGTGACATGGCTTTAGTATCGGTAGTTGGCTTCGTACTTGCCCCGTGTCGAACCGTGGTTTGGTTGTATAGTATTGTTAGTACGGCTTTGGTATCCGGTAGTTGGCTCTCGTACTTGCCGGTCGATTGATGACGCGGCTTTGGTATCCGTAGTTAGCCTTCGTACTTGCCGTCACGGTTTTATGACACAGTGGGACACGTGTTCATGTGTACTCCTTGGTGTTATTATATCATAGGCTGCCGTGATGAGGAAGGTATTCCACGGGCATGATTGATGTTGTGGGCGTGAGACCCATAGTTATATTTGAGTGATGACTTTGAGGCGTGAGTCACGACTCGACATATCGCTTATTTATGGTGGATATAGTTTGGTTATCATACATGTCTCCGCTTTATATAGACTACTATGATTTCATTTCTGATATTTTGATTTCACATACTTGGTACTGTTATCGACCTCGCCCGGGTGCGTTCATGCGCGGTAGAGGTACACGATTGTTGATCCTCGTTCATAGGATCGCGATTCAGCGTTGGGAAGCTCGGTTTCTCGGAGGCTTATCTTTTGGTATAGTCCACATCGTAGGTACTTGGACATTCGTGGTATGGCGGGGCCACTGTCGTCATGTTGTATAAAAACTCTTAGAGTGCAGTAATGCTTGTTGTGGCGAGTTTGTAAGGATGCTATTCAAGTTTTTAGTTATATATTCAAGAAGATAACCGTTTGGTTGGCTTGTTTTATTATCATATCTCTTGTTTCATGTTTAAGTTTTTATTTCCGCTGATTTTCTCTGATGTAGTATCACTAGGGTGCCCGGGGTAAGGCACCAGTCACGGGCCCGGGATCGGGTCGTGACAAAAGTGGTATCAGAGCGATTAATCCTCGGAAAGTGTCTACTGACCGCGTTCAGTAGAAGTCTTGATTATCGATGTGTTGTGCACCACATCTATAATCGTGAGGTGCGAGACATTTAGGATTGAATTCCATTCTTCTCATTACGAGATCGTGCCTTAGAAGGCATGTTATAAGTTGGACCCTCAGCGTATTTCGTTTTACGATTATGCCTCGCAGTGCAACCCGGGCAGATGGGCAAAGCGGCGAAGGCTGCTAGTAGGATCTGAGAGTACGCAGCGCGAGCGGTCATTTCTCGAGATAGTGCTTTAGACGGCGAGTTTTGCGCCTTGACCCAGCGAGTTTAGAGCGCAGCGATGGCTGCTGAGACCATACACGAGCCTCGTCCGCGGCTGGAAGCGAGAGAGATGGGTTACTGCGAGATGGCCCGATTATTGGCGGGATCGTGGCGAACGTGAGATAGGATCACGGATTCGATTCGGTAGTACCCGTGGTTCACCCGAGATCAGATAGTTTGAGACTACGGGACTTTACGAGTTGTCGTCGCGAGTTACTGGTCAGCACGAGGATGATCGCGAGGAGTTCATCAAGCGATTCTGTGGATCGAGGGTGATCAAGGCTTGGAGACCGAGTCGGTGGTCTTAGGTTCGCATCGGTGCGCGATCTGCGATCGTAGTTTGATCGTGGAAGCTGTCGGGAGAGTATGCACTTCCAGCCGTATGGGACGAGTTCTCAAGGGCATTTCTTGCACATTTCTTGGCTCGGGCCGACAGATTTTTGATATTGAGGCAGGACGGGCGTACGGTTCAGGAGTACAATGTGGAGTTTGGCTCACTAGCTCGGTACGTCCCCGCGTTAGTAGCGGCATGGGGCGAAGTGCACCGCCACGCCACCGGCTCGGCGACTACTTGGCGAGGCTTGTTCAGTGTAGCTCTTCACCGGGCATGGACATTGCCGCGTGAAGGCTTATGCGCAGGTGTGAGGCGGAGAGGTCGGCGGAATGGCCGGGATCGGCGAAGAGGGCGAGCAGCGAGGTCTTTTGGCGACTTTCGAGGCGGACCGCCAGGCGTGAAGAACTAGTTATGCGCCTCCGCCAGTTCAGAGCGGTCCTCCACAGTCTTTGGGACATTCGGGATATTCAGGAGCAGGTCAGGGCTCCCAGGTTTCAGATTTTTAGGGGAGTAGGGGTGCTCGCCGGATGAGGCCACCCTTGTCTCAGTGTGGCCGTTGTGGTAAAATTCATAAGGGAGAGTGTCGTACTAATTTGGGAGATTGTTATGCTTGCGGCCAGGGCCATTTGGCGAGAGATGTCCAGGCCAGGTAGCACCGGTGGGATAGCACGACTACGAGATCATTTGCGGGTTCTTCACCTTCCATAGCTAGGCGGGATGTTCATACCGTGAGCCACGGCAGGTCGCGATGGAAGTTCGATTTTAGCGGTCCTTTGAACCGCCTATTTTTTCAGGTATATCCTTAACCCTCTAGAGATTAGCATGCGTGATACGATGATTATATGTTGAGTACTATGTACAGATAGCTTTGTGTATATTGTGGTTTAGAAAACATGGTTAGTTGAAAGGATAAGTATGGGGACAGGGAAGGTATGAACCTTAGAATATTACACGTTGAGACCTTAGATGTAAGGCCGTCTTGAATAAAAGATTTTACGGTTAGTCTTTGTCAAAATACTTGGTATGCGTAAGAATGTATTGTGGGATAATTCCATGGGGTGTGTAACATGAAAGTGGTAGCTTTCAGGACTTGAATAGGTAAGATTGTTCCGGATCGGGGAACAAGAGTTTGGCGCGATTATGGGTCGGGTTGAGGACCATTCGCGGGTCGACCCGTAGTCCAGTTTGGGGTGGGTTCAGTTCGAGCCTTCGAGGTGGTCCCGTCGGGTGGTATGGTCACGAGGGTGCTAAGCCCAGGTTTAGGTAACCATCGTAAGAGTTCGTGGATACGTTCGACCAGAATCGGACCATGAAGACCGGGAATGGCCTTAAAGGAATTTGAGGCTAGTAAGATGACCAAGTTTGGAGGTAGTGACTCCAAAGTTTTGGAAACTGAAGCGATGACTGGAGTATGGAATGTGTACTAGAGAGAGAGTTCGGGTGTACGAGAAGGGTACGACGAGTAAGGAAAGAAGTGAACGTGTGTTAGCAGAATAAAAGAGATCATTTTGTTGTGAAGTGAAGATCACGAGTATTCTTTAGACCATGGGTGGAAGCTTTTGTGATGTAGGAGTGATTCCTCGTTGACTTGGATTTAAGTATTTGCGCGTGTTGTATTGTGGCCATGTGTGGCATTTGCAAACTGTTTAAGTTATGAGGAACTTTATCGTTATCTGCCTTGAGAAGGAACATTCGAGACAAATGTTTCTAAGGAGGGGAGAATGTTATACCCCGTATTTCCAGAGTATGTATGTAAGGACGTACGTACATTTGTACAAACCCTAATTAGGTTAAGGATGAAATTGTGAACTTTCGACGGAAAAGATTCCGAACCTTGTGAAGGAAATTCTACGTTTTAATATTTTAACCGACACGGATTTTTCGAGAGACGAAATATTTTGGACCAATAGGAGGGCGACATGTGTCACCCTTAGTTGGCATGGGTTGGACGAAAATGTGGCCAAGTGGACAAGGTCAAATGGTCAAGTCTTGGAAGATATTTTCTTTGGGTGAGTGGGGGTAGGTAGGGAAGGTGGTGGACGTTTTTTGTGTGTGCTAGTGGAGGCCACATGGCTCTTGGTTGTGGGGGACATATGTCCCAATGTTGTGGTGGACATATGTCCCAAAATTGTGGTGGACACTTGGTTGGAAGACCTCTTACTTCACATGGATCCAATCTACACCATCCATTTGTTTTAATCTAGACCATTGGTGGTTCTATAAATACCCCTCAAGTGCAAGACTAAATCTTCATCCCTTAAACACTTTCCAAGTCTCAAAATCCCTCCCCCTGGTTAGTAGTTTTAGTCAGTACCCCCTTAGGAAGCTCTCGTAGAACACCCCTTCCTAGTTGTCTCGTCGAAATACCCCCTTGGTCGAAAAGTATTCTCTAAGTATTGTTACTATTCCAAAAATACCTTAGCCCATATACCTTGTAGTATTCCAAGTTACCTCTATACTAAAAGCCCGGAAAATACTACTATACTTCCTTTAGTCACAAAACGAAACCCTAGGGAAAATCTTCATAGTTGTTTGAAGTACTAAGTAGAAGTTTTGTAGAAACTTCTAAGGGTTTCTCGAAGCGGATTGGAGCGTACAGAATAGGAGCTAAACGTTGCTCAGGATCGACATTAATCTTGGATAATTTTGGGCTTATCGAGGTAATGATCTTTATCCCCCTACTGTAATTGGAAATTACATATTGTAGTAATATATAGTTGAGTATACTATATATATAATGAATATTTAAAAGAACTGAACTGTAATTACACTGTTTAGAAGGATACTAAACAAGAGAATTGAACTGTAATTACATAGGACTGTAGTTACGGTAGACTTGTAGCATTGCGAGACAAATTGTACACGTCTGGTTAGACGTGTAAACCTCTGGGATTTGTTGGCCTGGTAGCGGGCCTGAGTAGAGGAGGAGATTTATGTGGTTACTGGGGAGGTCTTCGAATTTTCCGTAGAAATATTCTACGAAGAGATCTAGAAGTTAATAGGCGTTTTGTGGCCTTTATAGGTTGAAGTACTACGAGTAGCGTATTCTACTTGAAGAGTGGAAAAGGCTACCAGGGTTACAGTACTGTGGAGCGTTTTGCTAATTGTCGATAATCGTCGCGAGGTATGTGAACCTCTTCCTATCTTTCTAGCATGATATGTTGTGAACTATGTAGTACGGTAGACGTACATGTGGTAAATGAATTTGGTTGGTTTAAAACATAAAGTGTTATAACGGCTTTATGGGAAGTTGGTTATAACAACTTTATGTGGGTAAAGAAATGGTTTGTGGTTTTTAAAAGGTAAATGACTTGACGTGAAACAATAAGGACTTGGTTTGGGTTAAAAAGTTGTGAAACCGCTTTTATGAGAAACGGGTAATTGGGTTTTTAGAAAAAAGGAATAATGTTGTATTGGTTTTCGGAGATGAGAACAAGTATCGAACAAACCACTGCAGCGTTAATAAAGGAAAATGTATTGACTAATTATTAAAACCAGTAGAAACCTCCATCTGCATAGAAGCTAAGATAAGACAAAATTGTATTATATTTTCTAGATCATGGCTGCTTGAATAAGATTGTTATAAACAAGATTAACCTACTCACAATTAATGCATATGTTACTCAAATTGTTTAAAAGAGATTACGTTATTAAGTGATTAAGACTATGAACTATGAAATCTTTCGAAAATAAGAGACTTGAATATTTGAAATTAGGCAAACTTGAACTTTTGGAAAAGAATGTTGTACTTGATTTTAAAAAAGGAAAGTGTGTTGGTTTACTTAAAAATGTTAGTCCCTCTATTTTAATACTACGGGTATCGGGTGACCTTTGTAAAAGAAATGGATCCTTTAAAAAGAATTTAACGTACGTAGTACTTTGGGGATTAAAACCTGGACTTTGGCATAAAATGAAAGCACCTCGAGTTAGGTGTAGATTACCTATGTTTGCGTGTAATAGCCTTGTTGTGCAAGTATTGTATTTCTATACCAAGTCTCTCGATGGAGAGGTGATTTGTTATGATCTTACTTGGGCGTATCGGCGGTGACGGAGGATTCCACGTGCAACACGTTGATAGTATTATTCCGTGGACTAGCTCTCCGCGAGGTTTCTTGATTCGGCTTTGGTATCCGTAGTTGGCTCGACTTGCCGGGTCGTGGTGATTCGGCTTTGGTATCGGTAGTTAGACCGTACTTGCCAGATTCAGTTTAGTGGCGAAGTCTCGTGATTCTGACTTTGGTATCCGGTAGTTAGCCCTCGTACTTGCCCCGGTCAGCTACGTGACATGGCTTTGGTATCTGGTAGTTGGCTTTCGTACTTGCCCCGTGTCAGCTTCGTGGTTTGGTTGTATAGTATTGTTAGTACGGCTTTGGTATCTGGTAGTTGGCTCTCGTACTTGCCGGTCGATTGATGACGGCTTTGGTATCGGTAGTTAGCCGTACTTGCCCGTCACGGTTTTATGACACAGTGGGACACGGTGTTCATGTGTACTCCTTGGTGTTATTATATCATGAAATGCCGTGATGAGGAAAGGTATTCCACGGGCATGATTGATGTTGTGGGCGTGAGACCCATAGTTATATTTGAGTGATGACTTTGAGGCGTGAGTCACGATCGCTATTTATGGTGGATGTAGTTTGGTTATCATACATGTCTCCGCTTTATATAGACTACTATGATTTCATTTCTGATATTTTGATTTCACATACTTGGTACTGTTATGCGACCTCGCCCGGAGGCTGCGTTCATCTGCGGTAGAAGTACGCGATTGTTGATCCTCGTTCATAGGATCGCGATTCGGCGTTGGGAAGCTCCGTTTCTCGGAGGCTTATCTTTTGGTATAGTCACTGTCGTAGGTACTTGTACATTCGAGGGTATGGCGAGGCCCCGTCGTCATGTTGTATAAAAACTCTTAAGTGCTGTAATCTTGTTGTGGCGGGGTTTGTAAGAATGTAACTATTCAAGTTTTTAGTTATATATTCAAGGTAGCAGTTTGGTTGCTTTGTTTATTATCATATCTCTTGTTTCATGTTTAAGTTTTTATTTCCGCTGATTTTCTCTGATGTAGTATCACTAGGGTGCCCGGGGTAAGGCACCAGTCACGGGCCCGGAATCGGGTCGTGACAATAGCAAGTAAGCATGCCATAGGATTTTTGAATTTACATGCATGATTTAGTATATTGACTTCCATTAAGCATGATAAATATGAGTTTGCGAAATATCTAGCTTCATGTGTTTAGTGTGCTGAATTTTCATGCTATATGTTCCTGCATATTATTTCGCTAACCTTCATGTTTTTCTAGTTAACACTAATGCCTCAAAAGTGATCAATGTCAGTGAGTCTTTTATTTTTCATTTCTTTGAGTCTTTTATTTCTTTCTTTCTATCTTTGCTCGAGGGTGAGCAAAGGTTAAGTTTGGGGTATTTGATCGGTGTATTTTATATACACCTTTTGAGTCAGTTTTAGTTAGTCTTTTGTCCCTTTTTGTACAAATAAGTGTCGTATTAGGATAGTTTTCCTTTCTTTTGTGTCAAAGTGGTTAAAATGGCCAAATGGCGGAAAAGAAGCTAAAAGAGGGCAAAAGAGGATGTTCCAGAGCTAAAAACAGAGAAAGTGGCGAACGAGGCTAAAACCCGGACAGTAGCGCGGCCTCACTGCGATCGAAGCGGGCGCGGCGCCATTATCGAGAGGATCACGAAGACCAGTAGCGCGGCCTCATGTCGGCAGTGCGAGGCGCGGCGCCTAATCATCGAAGAGGCTACGAAGAAGTAAGCGCGCATGGCTGCGAGCAGAGAATCGAGCGTGCGCCAAATCACCAGAAGGACCACAGAAGTTCCGGCGTCGCGGCGCCAAAAGCAGGCGGTTTTCAGCCTATAAAAGGAGAAACCTAGGCAGATTTTAAGGGTTCCCCTTCTTGCACAACACAAGGCTTTCTTGCTTGGAGATTGGAGACCATAGTTTAGTAAATTTTCTTTCATTTTCTTGTTTTTATTTCAGTTTTATGAAGAACATGGAATTAGTTCTTGTCATGTCAATGGCTAGGAACTAATTCCTCTATAGGGTTTTCCATGTTGAATCTCTAGAAACTTATGTTATGATTTAATGCATGCTTATGGTTATTCTTCTTTTTGTTGAGATCTATACAATAATTGAATTGAATGCTTGGTAGTTAATTGACAACTAATTATCACTATATGATTTCTAATCAGACTCCGAAATGAGGGGATTGTGAATATGCTGTAAGTTGGGTAGACATTCTTGGATTGGGGATGAAAATACCTCAATTATTTATGTAGCGTTAACGAGAGGCTTAACAACCCTAATTTTACGTATTGTGCGTGACGGTTAACTAGGTTCTTAGTCTTAATCCTCCTATAGAGTTATCCTTATCACCGAAAGGTAGGTAAGGTGCAATACTGGGGTTGAGTGTTTATATAACCCTAACGGGAGTATAAAACGATTTAGTGAACCTGCTTTCTCCAAAAGAAGAAGGCCATAAGTTATTGCATTAATAAGTGACATAAGCGGATAGTGAGGAGACGTGGAAGCCCTATTCTCATCACAACTGAAGTAAACTCATTAGTTAAATTAGCCTTTATAATTCGTAGTTATAAACCACAAAGTCAAATATCAATTTACCAAATAGATACCAAAAGATAGATATTTGGTACTTGAACCCTAATCCTTGTGGACGATATTCGGTCTTGCTAAGACTATATTACTTGTCACGATAACGTGCACTTGCGTTTAAGTGTGTGCATCTTTTCGCGCATCAAGTTTTTGGCGCCGTTGCCGGGGATTAGGCATAGTTCAATATCAAATTTATCTATTTTTAATTCCTAATTTGGTTTTTATTCTTTGTTAATTTATATTTTTTTTATTTTATTTTATTCTTTTTTCGTTTTATGTATTTATTGTGTGAAAACAAGGGTGCCGTGATCCGTTGTTGGTTTTGATGCATCTCAAGGATCCTTTAGACATGGATTTCTACTGTCAATATGATAGAGCTCCAGCCATAGAGGAAGAGAGGGAGGAGTTACGAGAAGCCATACTCAGTTTCGCTAGGTATCAAGCTCAGTTCATGGACGAAACGAGATTGGCCATAAAGAAGTGGAGCGCAAATAGGAGAACTCGCATGATCATTTTGAACAGTGAACAACAAATTGAGAGCACGAACCACAACCAACCATTGAGGAATCTGGTGAGATAGTTGGTGTAGAGAAGGAAAAGATTGCAGAAATCCAATTATTCACCTTCTTGGATTCTGTGGAAATTCTTTTCCTTGCACCTATTACCGAAGAAACACCACCAACTATCACTGCTGATCCCCAATTAGAAATCCACATCATCAAGAGTACCCCCTAGAGTCGAGAGATGTAGAGAATTTCACGGAGTCCTACATTATAGAAAGCATAAAAGACAAGCATGTCTTGTGTACTTGGGGGATAATTGTATGTTTAAGGCACTTGGTTGAACAAATGGTCGTAGGAAATTGAGACCTACAACAATAAATCGTGGATTGCAAGCGGTTCCACGAAGTATCCAATGGGCACTCGTGCAGGTTAATTGCGTCCGGCTAAAAGGCGTTAAAAGACTTGTTGGGAGGCAACCAACGTTTTCAATTATGTTATTTTAATTTCTATCTTTAGTTTATTTTATTTTATCTAGAAACGATCTCACGGTCTTGGGTTGTAGCGTTTGTATTGTGATTGATGATGTGAGCCAATAAACCGAAGGCGAAAAAGCGAAGAAAAGCCGGGATTTCGAGAAAAAAAGCGGGTTAAGCGCGCGGCCAGGGGAAGCGGCGCGAAAGAAGCTGTAGAGATCTTTGAAGTTTAAGCGCATGGCTTCAGAGCGGCGTGAATTCAGAAAAATTTGCCAAGTTTAGCGCGGCTACCAGAATGTGGCCGCGAAAATCAGAAGAGTCTGGAAGATCAGGCGCATGGCTAAAGCGGCCGCGGCAGGCGGAAATCGAAACTTAAAACGCCGTAAATCGATTTTCCCCAATTCCAATTTCAAAAACATAACCCTTCTTTTCCAAAAACACACGAAAATCCAAAAATCTACCCACAATTCCTCCACAAATCCAACCCAACCACAACCAAAACTCTTAAATTCCTAAAAACCCTTAGCTATCTCAAACAACAAAGCTCCATTCCATAGCCTCAAACCACCATTAGATACAAGAACAGCTTGAATCTTCTCATAAAAAGGTAATATTTTTCTGTTCTTGAGATCTTTACTGAAGTCACATGGGGTAGTAGTTTGAAGGAGTATTGTAGTTGTGAAGTAGTTTGGGTGCTGAAAAATTGATTGTGAAGTTTGGAGAAGGAGTAGAAAAGGAGAGTGTGGGTATTGGGTAGAAGAGTTGAAGTTTGAGGGTGTTGTGTTAGCTGCTAGTTGTTGATTGTGTTAGGAAACATTTGTGCCACTAAGTTGTAAGCTGCAGAAACTGTTTTAACCATGGCCACCAGGAAGAGAAGAGCCTCGCATCCACTTTCACATTACGATGATACTAGGTTTGTGAGCTACCAAGCCTTCCAGAGATACAAAAAGCTTGATACCAGACCCTTAATCCCGGAAAGGGGAATGGACTACCAGAGGGAGTCATATGGGGAAGAAGATGTTTATGAGCCCATTCGGGCAATGATTGAGTTAAGGGGGTGGAGGAGATTTGTAAATCCGGAGAAAATAGCACCAATGAACACAACAATGGTGCGTGAATTCTATGCCAACTTTCCGGAGAAGGTGGAAATGGGATGCTTTGTAAGGGGAGTTTATGTGCCTGTGACAGCAGAGAATGTCAATGCAAAATTGAAGACGGTTGATGTTGAAGAAAGAAGCGATTGGAATCACTTTGAACACGAGTCAGAAGCGTCGACCGTATCGGAATGTTGCAAACAGTGAGCTACGAAATTTGCTTTTGATATTGGAAGAAATGGGTCAAGAGCACTAGCGGTGCCGATTCAACAAGCGACCAAGGGTTGGCTATATTTAAATCGGCGCGCGTGATTCCATCCACGCACTTCACGAGTGCGGAAGATAGGATTAAACCGATATATGGAATTATGAGGATGATGATTGATGTGGGAAAGAGATAGTCTGAGCATTGAAGAAATCAGCGAGTTGGTGACAACGGTGGATTGGGACATGGCTCACCGATCACCAATCTATGCACCTTCCATGGGGTCCCAACCCTACCCACTGACACTCATGAGAGAAACCAACTGCCTGTGTCCTATGGGATAGTGCACTCTTTCCCAGACCCAAGCCTCCCAGCAGCCAGACGAAGAGTACAACCAGCAGCAGCAGCAGCAGAGGCCGCAACGAACGAAGATGAGCTTGAAATAGGGGCTCAATATGAGGCAGGACCTAGCCACCAGCCAACCATAGAAGCAGAACCTCCAGTGCCTATGATGGAGCAAGTGCTCCAGAACCAGAGAATGATGATGCAACATTTTGACACAATGATACAAGCACAAAATGAGTTGAGACAGGGACAACATGAGTTGCGACAAGGGCAACAAGAATTGAGGCAGGAGCAACAACAGTTGCACCAAAGATATGTGAGACGAGTTCCTGCTCAACCAACGGTCGATCATTATCCACCGCCACCACCACCATTTTAGCCGAAGTTTGTAAGTGTCTTATTTCTTTTATTGTCTTTGAGTCTACACACATTGGGGACAATGTGTGATTTAAGTTTGGGGGTGTTTTATTTGTATCTTGTTTTATTTGTGTCTTGTTATGTTTTATTTAAGTCTTTTTATTGTTTTTATGTATTTTTGAGTCACAAAAAAATTTGTTTTTTGAGTCTCAATTGTCTGCCAAAAGATCATGTATGATGTAGTTACTAGAAACACCTAGTGAAGTAAGGTGGAATAATGTAATGGAATTGAAGCAACTATCTAAACACCTAGGTTAGATATGCCAAAAACTCACAGAATCTGTCTATTTGGAGTTTCTTGATTGAATTATGCATGCTAAATGATAAATACTTATGTGTTATGATTGCTTGCTATTTGAGGCGAAATAGTTAGGATGTGCATGTTAGGGAGATGACTCAGGCATTTCTTTGATAGCCAATTCTTACCATTCTTTTTCTATCCCGGACTTTAAATATATCCCTAGTCAGCTCCATTGAGCCTAAAACGTTGAAACTTCTTCTTTGACACCCTATATTCCCACAAATTGTGCCATAAGTAAAAATATGAAATAGTGGAATACATTGTGTGTTAAAAAAGAGACAAAAAGAGTGAATGAACTTGTTGCACCCCAATAAAAAAGTAATAAGAAATAGGCAAAAGCCTAAGTTTGGGGGTGCTTGTCATTAGTATATACTTCACTCTCCCAAAACAAAAGAGGGGAAAGATAGAATTGAAATGAAGAAAAGAACAAAAGAAAAGGAAATCAGGAAAAGCTAAAGAGCTTATGGTACACGAAATGAGCCTAAATGCCTATTTTTACCAACATATACCTAAGCCTACATTACAACCCTTAAAGTCCTGAAGATCTCTTTTATGCATATCTAGAATTAGTGGAGAATAGCAAGTAAGAATGCCATAGGATTTTTGAATTTACATGCATGATTTAGTATATTGACTTCCATTAAGCATGATAAATATGAGTTTGTGAAATATCTAGCTTCATGTGTTTAGTGTGCTGAATTTTCATGCTATATGTTCCTGCATATTATTTCGCTAACCTTCATGTTTTTTTAGTTAACACTAATGCAGCAAAAGTGATCAATGTCAGTGAGTCTTTTATTTTTCGTTTCTTTGAGTCTTTTATTTCTTTCTTTCTATCTTTGCTCGAGGGCGAGCAAAGGTTAAGTTTGGGGGTATTTGATCGGTGTATTTTATATACACCTTTTGAGTCAGTTTTAGTTAGTCTTTTGTCCCTTTTTGTACAAATAAGTGTCGTATTAGGATAGTTTTCCTTTCTTTTGTGTCAAAGTGGTTAAAATGGCCAAATGGCGGAAAAGAAGCTAAAAGAGGGCAAAAGAGGAGGTTCCAGAGCTAAAAACAGAGAAAGTGGCGAACGAGGCTGAAACCTGCACCAGCATGGCCTCCTGCAATCGAAGCGGCGCGGCGCCACTATCCGCAGAGGCTGCGAAGACCAGCGCGCGGCCTAAATGTCGGCAGTGCGGGCGCGGCGCTAATCATCATAGAGCTCTGAGAAGAAGTAGCCGCGGCGCCATGAGCAGAGAATCGGGCCGCGCCAAATCACCGAAGGACCACGAGATTCCGGCATGGCTAAAGCGGTGGCCGCACGCCTTGGAAAAATCGAGTTTTGGATGAAATTCAGGCGGGCTGAAGGAAAAGAGAGAGGCGGTTTTCAGCCTATAAAAGGAGAAACCTAGGCAGATTTTAAGGGTTCCCCTTCTTGCACAACACAAGGCTTTCTTGCTTGGAGATTGGAGACCATAGTTTAGTAAATTTTCTTTCCTTTTCTTGTTTTTATTTCAGTTTTATGAAGAACATGGAATTAGTTCTTGTCATGTCAATGGCTAGGAACTAATTCCTCTATAGGGTTTTCCATGTTGAATCTCTAGAAACTTATTGTTACACCCCGTAATTTCAGGACATGTTTTAAGAACGTAGGTAAGAACTCACAAGTGTTAAGATTTGAGACTTGTAAAAATTTATCGGAAATATGAAATTGTCGGAAATCGTATTATTATGACGATTGGGAGGGCGACACGTGTCACCCCCCCCCCCCCCTTATGTGATGCCTTGGTCGAAATGTGCAAGGGCAAGAGGGTCATTGGACCTTTGTTGCAAGACAAGTCTTGCAACATGAGTAGCATGAGAAATTTGACTAAGTCAAGGTCAATAAGTCTTGATATTTTGTAAGACCACATCCAAGCCTCACATTTGTGTATATCTTGACCATCCAATTCACTATATAATACTAGTAGTGCTAGTGTGAGCTTAACACTTAGAAAATATTTTACACAAATTTGAAGAACACTTAGGAGGGGTCTCGGGTTCACTAAGGAAGAAAGGGAAAAAATTTCGTTTCTTGTCCATTTGATTCCACACTTTAAACCAAGGTTCTTAGGTGTATTGTAAACACATCTCAATAGAAAAATCTTGGAAAAAGATAGTTTTCGGGTTAGTCGCAAAACGAAAACCTAATGGTCTTTCTAGGTTTTGTTTGGAGATTTGAAGGATAATTGTTGGTGTTGTTCTAAGGGTCTCAACAAGCGGATTGAAGTGTCTTGGAGAGGCTCTAAACTACTAGGAGCGACTTCGGATTTGGAATTGGATTAAGAATCGTTAAGGTATAATCTTGTCTTTTAAAAGGTGTTACAAGATTATATATTTATATTGTTGTCGTTAGCTTTACTTGCTAGCATGAAGTTGATATGTTGAAGTTATAAGTATTATGGATTGCTTGTAGCTAAATCCGAAATGTATACAAGCCACTTGAAAAATTGGATTACTAATTGGTCGTTTATTAGAAATCGTCGCATGTTACTTACTTAAAGATTATGGTTGTTATAATCAAATGCGACTTGATATCATGTTATGCTACCAATTTGGATTGAAATGGAAATTGGATAAGAATTGGTATTGATGAACTCAAGGTGGCCGAATTTGGACTTGTAGTTTGTATTAGTTTGTTATTCATTTGTATTGGACTACCTTCTAAATTGTGAGCCAATTGGGGCTGTTTGGTTATTCATTTGTATTGGAATACCTTCTATATTGTTGTGAGCCAATTGGGGCTGTTTGGTTATTCATTTGTATTGGAATACCTTCTATATTGTTGTGAGCCAATTGGGGCTGTTTGGTTATTGTATTTCGGCCTTGAAAAAGGTGGCAAAGTAAGTAAAAAAAAGGAGGTGTTGTCCGATTTTCCGTAGAATTTAGAGACTTAACACTTATAATATTCTACGATTGAAGTAAGGCTTTAATAGACGTATTGTGAATATTATAGGTTGACATACTACGGGCGGGACTTTGTACTTGGCAAGTGGTTTGACCCGACGAGGTATGTAGAACTTTTTCCTATCTTCTGAGCATGACTAGCCAGCGTATATAGTCTGATGAGCGTCAAGACTTTGACATTCCTTACTAGCCTTATAAAATGCCACGTCGGGTGAGTTAGGAAGTTAACTCACTTCTTTGAAGATATTAAGGATGTCTTAAGTCTTAGTAAAGTTAAGGGACTTGAAGGAATTTAAAGTATGTCATACTTGTGTCGTTTTAATCGTATAAGTCCCTTGGATAGGAAAATGTACTTGACTAAGGTATAAAGTGAATATAACGACTTTATGGGGAGTTGGTTATATTGACTTTATGCAAAGGTAAATGGATTGTGTTAATGAAAGGCAAATTGATTTTAAGGTATCAATTGCCTAAGGTTTATAAGAAAAGAAGTCACTTGATTTAGAAACCTAACTTAAATTCTAAAGGTATTGTGACTTGCCTTGAGATGTAATTTGGACTTGATGCTATGGTTAATAGTGTCGAGGAAGCTTTCTTTTAAAAAGAGTCATTTGTTTTAAAGAGTAGAAGTACGTAGTACTTTGGGTTAAATTCTCAGATTCTTATAAAAGACATATAAGTGCCTTAAGTAAACTAAAATGAGCATAGATGGAAAAGACTAATAAGAAGTTAGGGGAAATTCTAACTTGCTTAATTATTGTATGACGACCGGTTTTGAGATAGGGTAAGAGTATCAGTGAGGGGAAAACCCCCAAGATGGTATACCACCTTCTCCAGGATAAGAGTATAAATGAGGGGTAAGCTCCCAAGACGTTATACCACCTGTGTTACTATCTGCTTCAGGGTAAGAGTATAAATGAGGGGTAGGAACCCCAAGACGTTATACCACCTGTTTTTATGGGTTCGCTACCCATGATATGATCGGGGGACTGCTATTGTGATGTTGTACGTATTCTCTTGATGTACTCTCATTGTTAGTAAGACACTGTGTACTGTAATTTTGTTATCATACATGTCTCCGGCTTTGTTTTAAACTTATATTGCAATTCTGAGTACTTTCGATTTACATACTTAGTACATATTGTGTCAGACCCCCTTCCTCGAAGCTGCGTTCATCTGCATGAGGAAGAGGGTAGCGGTGGCGGATCCTCACTCTTAGGATCGCTTATCAGACATCGGAAGCTCCATTCTTCGGAGGCTTGTCTTTCTTTTGGTACAGGTTTTCCCTGATGTTGTAGATTTATGTACATTCGTGGTATGGTGGCCTGTCCCGCCACGATTGTTATTCATGCAAGTGCTGTATTCACCTATGTGGTTGGGTAAGAACCGAGTTGTAAGTTGTACTTTGACTTTGTTTATATTATGGAAGCGGCCTTATCGGCTAGCTTTGTGTTGTTATATTATTTACACATGTGTTTATGTTGTGTATGTTTATTGCTATTCTCGATGTATACAGGCAGGGTGCCGGGTAGGGCACGATCGCGGCGAGGTCGGGTCGTGACAAAAGTGGTATCGAGCGATTAGTCTCGGAAAGTGTCTACGCATCGTGTCTAGTAAGTCTTGATTATCGGTGTGTTGTGCACCACATCTATAATCACGAGGCTGCATGACATTTAGGATTGGTTTCCATTCTTCTCTCTCTGAGATCGTGCAGTAGAGCTGTCTTATTAGGTTGAATCCTCTCTGACCTATTCTTATGAAACAGTTATGCCTCCACGAAAAACGACGAGCCCGGAAGGGCAAAGCGGCGGCGAGGCGCTAGCGGTACTCGTAGGGTTACAGGGCTCGAGCACGGACTATGCACGAGGTAGTAGCGGTCGGCGAGTTCACCACGCTGCGATTTTAGAGGCCGAGAGCGGCAGTAGCTCAGAGGTTCCGATACTGACCCTCGGTTCCGGCCAGTGCTGAGTATAGAGACTACGGGAACGATTCGGTTGTTGACCAAGATAGTAGTCGAGCGGCCAAACGAAGCGGCGACCCGCAGCCGAAGCGGTTTGCGGGTTAGGGATTTTACGGGATGTCATCCACGAGTTTTATGGTTCGAGGTGCGATGAGGATCCGCAGGAGTTCGCTCGGCGATTCTGGGGACCATGCAGTTCTTAGGGCTTGAGGCGGAGTTCATTACACTAGCCTCTTCCGTTACGCGATATTGCGTTGAATTGGTTTGAGGCATGGTTGCTTTCGAGAGGTGATGATGCTCTTCCGGTGTTTGGGAGGAGTTCTGAGGCCTTCATGGATCACTTTTGCCTCCCGAGATGAGAGAGAGCCGGGTAGACAGATTCTTGACCTTGAGGCGAGCAGGAGGATCGGGGAGTATAGCGGAGTTTGACTCCTTGGCGAGCATGCGCATACTCTTGTAGCTAGCATGGCGGATAGAGTTCATCGTTATGTGATGGGGCTAGACCGTCATATGATTCCAGCATGCTTGGGGGTGGCTCTTGGCCAGTATGGACATCGCCGGACGCAGCTATGCACGAGGATAGAGGATAGAGGAGGAGGACCGATTGACGAGCGGCCAAGAGGCGTGACATCGTGGTCTCAGGCGCTGAGGCGGCGGCCTCGGCAGATCGGTCCACTTTCCGGCCAACACAGAGTGCTCGTCACGGTTTACGGTAGGAGATCCGATCAGAGTCATTCAGAGCGGTCGGGCTCGAGACCGGGGTTTCGAGGAAGCGAAGATCGCCTATCGAGACAACCCCCACCTCTTTGTGCTCGATGCGATAGGTCTCACCCAGGCGAGTGTCGTGTTCTGCAGGAGGTTGTTACTCTTGTGGCGGTGGGCCACGAAGAGGATTGTCCGTCTAGAAGCGGCATGGGTGGTACAAAGACACGGTACGGGATCAGTTGCTGGGTCTTCTTCTCCTTCTGTGGTTATGCGCCCCGGAGGGCAGGGTACTCACGGATAGGCAGGCCGCGGTAGAGGTCGTGGTAGTGGTTCCAGTTCTAGCGGTCCCCAGAACCGCATATATTCTCTAACCGCCAGGGATCGTGAGGCTTCCGAGCGTCGTCACGGTACATTAATGAGTTCAGTTGTGATGTTTATGCATTGATAGATCCGTGTTCTACCTTGTCATGTGTCCCTCTTATGCGGGTAGAATCGGGATAGAGCGGTGTCGATAGAGCCGTTTGAGGTAGCTACGCGATGGGTGATTCGATGTTAGGGGCGGGTGTATAGAGGTTGTCAGGTATTTATTCTGATCGTCGGACCGCGAACTTGATAGAGTTTGGAGATGACGATTTTGATGTCATTATGGGTATGGGTGGTTGGCTTCGTTATGCCAACGTTGATCGTAGGGACAAGTTGGTTCGGTTCTAGTTTCTGGCGAGCCGCCTATCGAGTGGAGGGCAACACAAGATCGCAGGGTAGGTTTATTTCTTACCTCAAGGCTAGGAAGATGGTGCGAAGAAGTACATCTATCATCCGGTTCGGTATTCGATACGCAGGTGAGGTGCAGTTCTTGATCGATGCGATGGTTAGGGAGTTTCGGATGTGTTCCCGGATGATCTTGGGTATCCTCCCGAGAGGAGATCGAGTTTTGTATTGACACGTTGCGGACACTCGACCTATTTCCATTCCGCCATCTGGATGGCTTTCTTGAGTTGAGGAGTCAAGGACCAGTGAAAGATTTGTTGGAGAAAGACTTTATCGGGCCTAGTGTATCTCCCGGGGCCTTGGTGTTGTTTGTGAAGAAGAAGGATGGGGCCAGCTGCGTATGTGAGTTGACTACGACGGTGAATAAGGTGACCATTAAGAATAGGTACCCTCCCGGGATTGATGATTTGTTTGACGATTGCGAGTGCGAGTGTTTCTCAAAGATAGACTGCGATGCAGTTATCATCGAGTTCGAGTTCGAGAGGCGAATATCCCAAAGATCGCATTCAGGACCGGTATGGGCACTATGAGTTGTGGTTATGTCTTTCGGTTTGACAACGCCCAGCGGTATTTATGGATTTGATGAACCGGTGTTCAAGCCATTTTGGATACGTTTGTGATTGTATTCATTGATGACATCTGGTGTATTCTCGACAGAGCAGAGCATGCAGATCACGAGGATCAGATTGGGATTCTCGGGCCGGCGATTATTCGCCAAGTTCTCCAAGTGTGAGTTTTGGTTGGCCTCAGTGGCATTCTTGGGGCATATTATTGGGGCTGATGGTGTTCGCGTGGATCGGCAAAGATTGAGGCGATCGAAGTCTTGGCGAGGCCTTACTCCGGCCGAGTACGCGATTTCTTAGATCGGAGGTTACTACCGTAGGTTTGTGGAAGCGATTTGCTTGATTTGACCGCTGACTAGGTGACTCGAGGCGGCCAAGTTCCGATGGGCGAGAGGCTTGCGGCGGGGTTTTGATTCTGAAGGAGAGGTTGACTCTGACCCGGTTCTTACTCTTCCCGAGGGTTAGGCGAATGCGTGATCTATTGTGATGCCTCGGGTATCGGACTAGGGTGTGTTTTGATGCAAGACGGCAATGTTATAGCCTATGCTTCCGGCGATTCTGAAGCATGAGAGGAATTACCCTACCCATGACTTAGAGTTGGCGCGGTTATTCATGCCTTGAAGATTTGGAGACATTATTTATGCAGGGGTTCATGTGGATATTTATACAGACCACAAGAGCCTCAGGTATATCTTGAGTGAGAGCCGAACTTGAGACGAGGCGGTGGTTAGAGTTGTTGAAAGATTATGATGTTGATATTCTATACCATCCGGGGAAGGCCAACGTAGTTGCTGATGCCTTGAGTCGTAGGTCGATGGGGAGCCTATCAGAGGTACAGCCAGAGAGACAGGACATGGTCCGTCAGATCCACCAGTCGCGGCCCGGGGTCGGGTCGTGACAAAAGTGGTATCACGGTTATCATTTCTCCACAGGACTTTGACGGAAGCTACATCCTTGGTCCGCAGTCGCCTGACCTGGCGATCGAGTATCGCTATGGGACTCTCCTCATACGATAACCCCTCTGTCACCTGGACCTCACTAGTAGGGAAAAATCTCGCTGGATCACCAATACACTTTCGCAACATAGAAACATGGAATACCGGATGTACCACCTCCAACTCTGATGGCAGATCCAACTCATAGGCAACCTTGCCCACTCTACGAACGATCTGGTAGGGCCCAATGTACCTTGGGCTGAGTTTCCCCTTCTTACTGAATCTCATCACCCCCTTCATGGGTGACACCTTCAAGAAGACCCAATCGTCTACCTGAAACTCCAAATGCCGACGCCGATTATCCGCATATGACTTCTGCCGACTCGAAGCCGCGATCTCTCTGGATAAGCTTCACCTTATCCACAGCCTGCTGTACCAAGTCTGGGCCAACTAACTGTACCTCGCCCACGTCGAACCAACCGATCGGCGACCTGCATTTCCGCCCATACAAAGCCTCGTATGGCGTCATCTGTATACTGGAATGGTAGCTGTTATTATAAGCAAACTCCACGAGAGGCAAATTATCCTCCCAGCTACCACTGAAATCAATCACGCAGGCTCGCAGCATATCCTCGTGTATCGGATAGTACGCTCGCTGCCGTCGACCGAGGATGAAATGTTGTCTTGAGACTCACTGTGTCCCAAACCTTCGGAAAGACCTCCAGTTAGCCAGAACCGGGCTCCCTATCGTAAATAATCGACCGGGACACCGCGGCCTCACAATCTCACGATGTACAATCGGCATAGTCCTCGGTGGCGTCGTCTGGCCCGGAAGGAAATGGGCTGATTTCGTCACCACAACAATAACCCAAATGGAGTCGTGATTTCTCCGATACGAGGTAACCTCGTAACAAAGTCCATGTTGATCGCCTTCCACTTCCAAGTCGGAATCTCAATAGATCGCAATAATCCATGGGCCTCGGTGCTCGACCTTAACTCTGGAAAATAGGACATCAGTGCAACAAAACTCCGCCGTCCTCTTCGTGCCATCCCACCAATACAAACGTCGAGGTCATGGTACATCTTGGTGACCGGATGAATAGAATAACGGCGTTGTGTGCCTCCACGAATCTGACGAAGTCTGATACATCGGGAACACACATGGCCCTCAAATCTCGGCACCCAAAGCGCTACCTCGAATAGACTCTTCTCTCGAAGAGGCTGCATCACCTGCATCAACACTGGTCCTCAAATCGCCTCTTCTTTCATCAACGATGGAAGACTCGGCAACCTCACGAACCCGTACTCCACTATCGTCGGTATCAATCAATCGAACCCCAAGGCTCGCTAATTGGTGGATCGGGGTTGTGAAAGGAAACTATGTCGCTAATTATGAGTTTAACTCCGAAAGAACATTCGGGGACGAATGTTTCTAAGGGGGGAAGAATGTTACACCCCGTAATTTCAGGACATGTTTTAAGAACGTAGGTAAGAACTCACAAGTGTTAAGATTTGAGACTTGTAAAAATTTATCGGAAATATGAAATTGTCGGAAATTGTATTATTATGACGATTGGGAGGGCGACACGTGTCCCCCCCCCCCCCCTTATGTGATGCCTTGGTCGAAATGTGCAAGGGCAAGAGGGTCATTGGACCTTTGTTGCAAGACAAGTCTTGCAACATGAGTAGCATGAGAAATTTGACTAAGTCAAGGTCAATAAGTCTTGATATTTTGTAAGACCACATCCAAGCCTCACATTTGTGTATATCTTGACTATCCAATTCACTATATAATACTAGTAGTGCTAGTGTGAGCTTAACACTTAGAAAATATTTTACACAAATTTGAAGAACACTTAGGAGGGGTCTCGGGTTCACTAAGGAAGAAAGGGAAAAATTTTTGTTTCTTGTCCATTTGATTCCACACTTTAAACCAAGGTTCTTAGGTGTATTGTAAACACATCTCAATAGAAAAATCTTGGAAAAAGATAGTTTTCGGGTTAGTCGCAAAACGAAAACCTAATGGTCTTTCTAGGTTTTGTTTGGAGATTTGAAGGATAATTGTTGGTGTTGTTCTAAGGGTCTCAATGCGGATTGAAGTGTCTTGGAGAGGCTCTAAACTACTAGGAGCGACTTCGGATTTGGAATTGGATTAAGAATCGTTAAGGTATAATCTTGTCTTTTAAAAGGTGTTACAAGATTATATATTTATATTGTTGTCGTTAGCTTTACTTGTTGCTAGCATGAAGTTGATATGTTGAAGTTATAAGTATTATGGATTGCTTGTAGCTAAATCCGAAATGTATACCAGCCACTTGAAAAATTGGATTACTAATTGGTCGTTTATTAGAAATCGCCATGTTACTTACTTAAAGATTATGGTTGTTATAATCAAACGCGACTTGATATCATGTTATGCTACCAATTTGGATTGAAATGGAAATTGGATAAGAATTGGTATTGATGAACTCAGGTGGCGAATTTGGACTTGTAGTTTGTATTAGTTTGTTATTCATTTGTATTGACTACCTTCTAAATTGTGAGCCAATTGGGGCTGTTTGGTTATTCATTTGTATTGAATACCTTCTATATTGTTGTGAGCCAATTGGGGCTGTTTGGTTATTCATTTGTATTGAATACCTTCTATATTGTTGTGAGCCAATCGGGGCTGTTTGGTTATTGTATTTCGGCCTTGAAAAGGTGGCAAAGTAAGTAAAAACAAAGGAGGTCTTGTCCGATTTTCCGTAGAATTTAGAGACTTAACACTTATAATATTCTACGATTGAAGTAAGGCTTTAATAGACGATTGTGAATATTATAGGTTGACATACTACGCGGGACTTTGTACTTGGCAAGTGGTTTGACGACGAGGTATGTAGAACTTTTTCCTATCTTACGAGCACGACTAGCTTCGTATATAGTACTGATGAGCGTCTGAGACTTTGACATTCCTTACTAGCCTTATAAAATGCCACGTCGGGTGAGTTAGGAAGTTAACTCACTTCTTTGAAGATATTAAGGATGTCTTAAGTCTTAGTAAAGTTAAGGGACTTGAAGGAATTTAAAGTATGTCATACTTGTGTCGTTTTAATCGTATAAGTCCCTTTGATAGGAAAATGTACTTGACTAAGGTATAAAGTGAATATAACGACTTTATGGGGAGTTGGTTATATTGACTTTATGCAAAGGTAAATGGCTTGTGTTAATGAAAGGCAAATTGATTTTAAGGTATCAATTGCCTAAGGTTTATAAGAAAAGAAGTCACTTGATTTAGAAACCTAACGTAAATTCTAAAGGTATTGTGACTTGCCTTGAGATGTAATTTGGACTTGATGCTATGGTTAATAGTGTCGAGGAAGCTTTCTTTTAAAAAGAGTCATTTGTTTTAAAGAGTAGAAGTACGTAGTACTTTGGGTTAAATTCCCGGATTCTTATAAAAGACATATAAGTGCCTTAAGTAAACTAAAATGAGCATAGATGGAAAAGACTAATAAGAAGTTAGGGGAAATTCTAACTTGCTTAATTATTGTATGACGGCCGGTTTTGAGATAGGGTAAGAGTATCAGTGAGGGGCAAACCCCCAAGACGCTATACCACCTTCTCCAGGATAAGAGTATAAATGAGGGGTAAGCTCCCAAGACGTTATACCACCTGTGTTACTATCTGCTTCAGGGTAAGAGTATAAATGAGGGGTAGGAACCCCAAGACGTTATACCACCTGTTTTTATGGGTTCGCTACCCATGATATGATCGGGGGACTGCTATTGTGATGTTGTACGTATTCTCTTGATGTACTCTCATTGTTAGTAAGGCACTGTGTACTGTAATTTTGTTATCATACATGTCTCCGGCTTTGTTTTAAACTTATATTGCAATTACAGTACTTTCCAGTTTTACATACTTAGTACATATTGTGTACTGACCCCCTTCCTCGGGGGCTGCGTTCATGCCGCAGGGAAGGGTAAGCAGGTGGCGGATCCTCACTCTTAGGATCGCTTATCAGACATCGGAAGCTCCATTCTCCGGAGGCTTGTCTTTCTTTTGGTACAGTTTTTCCCTGATGTTGTAGATTTATGTACATTCAGGGGTATGGCGGGGCCCTGTCCCGCCACAGTTGTTATTCATAGAGGTCTGTATTCACCTATGTGGTTGGGCTGTAAGAACTGAGTTGTAAAGTTGTACTTTTGACTTTGTTTATATTATGGAAGGCGGCCTTATCGGCTAGCCTGTGTTGTTATATTATTTACACATGTGTTTATGTTGTGTATGTTCCGCTGCTATTCTCTGATGTATACAGGCAGGGTGCCCGGTAGGTACGGTCGCGCCCGGTCGGTCGTGACACTTATGTTATGATTTAATGCATGCTTATGGTTATTCTTCTTTTTGTTGAGATCTATCCAATAATTGAATTGAATGTTTGGTAGTTAATTGACAACTAATTATCACTATATGATTTCTAATCAGACTTCGAAAGGAGAGGATTGTGAATATGCTGTAAGTTGGGTAAACATTCTTGGATTGGGGATGAAAATACCTCAATTATTTATGTAGCGTTAACGAGAGGCTTAACAACCCTAATTGTACGCATTGTGCGTGACGGTTAGCTAGGTT
Source organism: Przewalskia tangutica (assembly GCA_029844215.1). Lineage (NCBI taxonomy): Eukaryota > Viridiplantae > Streptophyta > Magnoliopsida > Solanales > Solanaceae > Przewalskia > Przewalskia tangutica. The sequence continues at coordinate 8,549,825 of CM056733.1, read as the reverse complement.
CTTAGTCTTAATCCTCCTATAGAGTTATCCTTATCACCGAAAGGTAGGTAAGGTGCAATACTGGGGTTGAGTGTTTATATAACCCTAACGGGAGTATAAAACGATTTAGTGAACCTGCTTTCTCCAAAAGAAGAAGACCATAAGTTATTGCATTAATAAGTGACATAAGCGGATAGTGAGGAGACGTGGAAGCCCTATTCTCATCACAACTGAAGTAAACTCATTAGTTAAATTAGCTTTTATAATTCGTAGTTATAAACCACAAAGTCAAATATCAATTTACCAAATAGATACCAAAAGATAGATATTTGGTACTTGAACCCTAATCCTTGTGGACGATATTCGGTCTTGCTAAGACTATATTACTTGTCACGATAACGTGCACTTGCGTTTAAGTGTGTGCATCTTTTCGCGCATCAAGTTTTTGGCGCCGTTGCCGGGGATTAGGCATAGTTCAATATCAAATTTATCTATTTTTAATTTCTAATTTGGTTTTTATTCTTTGTTAATTTTTATTTTATTTTATTTTTTTTTTTTTTTTTTTCGTTTTATGTATTTATTGTGTGAAAACAAGGGTGCCGTGATCCGTTGTTGGTTTTGATGCATCTCAGGGATCCTTTAGACATGGATTTCTACTGTCAATATGATAGAGCTCCAACCATAGAGGAAGAGAGGGAGTTACGAAGCCATACTCGGTTCGCTAGGTATCAAGCTCGGTTCATGGACGAAACGAGATTGGCCATAAAGAAGCTGGAGCGCAAATAGGAGAACTCGCGATCATTTTGAGCGATGAACGACAAATTGAGGAGCACGAACCACAACCAACCATTGAGGAATCGGTGAGATAGTTGGTGTAGAAGGAAATGATTGCGAAATCCAATTATTCACCTTCTGGATTCGTGGAAATTCTTTTTCTTGCACTATTACGGAAGAAACACCACCACTATCACCGTTGATCCCCATTTAGGAAATCCACATCACCAAGAGTACCCCCTAGAGTCGAGAGATGTAGAGAATTTCACGGAGTCCTACATTATAGAAAGCATAAAAGACAAGCCTGTCTTGTGTACTTGGGGGATAATTGTATGTTTAAGGCACTTGGTTGAACAAACGGACGTAGGGAAATTGAGACCTACAACAATAAATCTGTGGATTGCAAGCGATTCACGTAAGTATCCAATGGGCACTCGTACCGGTTAATTGCGTCCGGCTAAAAGACGTTAAAGACAGCTTGTTGGGAGACAACCCAACGTTTTCAATTATGTTATTTTAATTTCTATCTTTAGTTTATTTTATTTTATCTAGAAACGATCTCACGGTCTTGGGTTGTAGCGTTTGTGTTGTGATTGATGTGCAAAGCAATAAACCGAAGGCGAAAAGTCAAGAAAAGCCAGGATTTGAGAAAAAAGCGGGTTAAGCGCCGCTTCAGAGCGAGCGGCGCCAAAATAACTGTAAGTCTTTGAAGTTTAAAGCGCGCGGCTGAGCAGCGTGAATTCGAGAAAATTTGCTGTTTAGCGCGTATTTCAATATGCCGCGCAGAAAGTCCCGGAAGAGTGAAGATTGGCGCGCGGCTAAAAGCGAACGCGCGGCGGAAATCCAGAAACTTAAAACGCCCAGAAATCAGATTTTCCCCCAATTCCAATTTCACAAACCTAACCCTTCTTTTCCAAAAACACACGAAAATCCAAAAATCTACCCACAATTCCTCCACAAATCCAACCCAACCACAACCAAAACTCTTAAATTCCTAAAAACCCTTAGCTATCTCAAACAACAATGATCCATTCCATAGCCTCAAACCACCATTAGAAACAAGAACAACTTGAATCTTCTCATAAAAAGGTAATATTTTTCTGTTCTTGAGATCTTTACTGAAGTCACAGGGGGTAGTAGTTTGAAGGAGTATTGTAGTTGTGAAGTAGTTTGGGTGCTGAAAAATTGATTGTGAAGTTTGGATAAGGAGTAGAAAAGGAGAGTGTGGGTATTGGGTAGAAGAGTTGAAGTTTGGGGGTGTTGTGTTAGCTGCTAGTTGTTGATTGTGTTAGGAAACATATGTGCCACTAAGTTGTAAGCTGCAGAAACTGTTTTAACCATGGCCACCAGGAAGAGAAGAGCCTCCACATCCACCCCAGCCCCACATTACGATGATACTAGGTTTGTGAGCTACCAAGCCTTCCAGAGATACAAAAAGCTTGATACCAGACCCTTAATCCCGGAAAGGGGAATGGACTACCAGAGGGAGTCATATGGGGAAGAAGATGTTTATGAGCCCATTCGGGCAATGATTGAGTTAAGGGGGTGGATGAGATTTGTAAATCCGGAGAAAATAGCACCAATGAACACAATAATGGTGCGTGAATTCTATGCCAATTTTCCGGAGAAGTTGGAAAGGGGATGCTTTGTAAGGGGAGTTTATGTGCCTGTGACAGCAGAGAATGTCAATGCAAAATTGAAGACGGTTGATGTTGAAGAAAGAAGCGATTGGAATCACTTTCGAACATGGTCTAGAAGCATCCACCGCATCGACTGGAATGTCGTTGCAAACACCGTGAGCTACCCTGGGGCTGCTTTTGATATTGGAAGAAATGGGTCAAGAGAACTAAGCAGGTGCCAGTTCAACAAGGCAGCTAAGGGTTGGCTATATTTCGTCAGCGCCCGCATGATTCCATCCACGCACTTCACCAGAGTGCCAGAAGATAGGATTAAACTGATATATGGAATTATGAGGGGGATGACGATTGATGTGGGGAAAGAGATAGTACAGAGCATTGAAGAAATCAGCAGGTTGGTGACAACAGGTGGATTGGGACATGGCTTACTGATCACCAATCTATGCGCCTTCCATGGGGTCCCAACCCTACCCAATTACACTCATGAGAGAAACCAACTGCCTGTGTCCTATGGGATAGTGCACTCTTTCCCTGACCCAAGCCCCCTAAAGACGAAGAGTACAACCAGCAGCAGCAGCAGCAGAGGCCGCAACGAACGAAGATGAGCCTGAAATAGGGGCTCAATATGAGGCAGGACCTAGCCACCAGCCAACCACAGAAGCAGAACCTCCAGTGCCTATGATGGAGCAAGTGCTCCAGAACCAGAGAATGATGATACAAGGACAAAATGAGTTGAGACAGGGACAACATGAGTTGCGACAAGGGCAACAAGAATTGAGGCAGGAGCAACAACAGTTGCACCAGCAGTATGACGAGATGAGTTCCCTGTTCAACCAATGGTCGATGCATTATCCACCGCCACCACCACCATTTTAGCCGAAGTTTGTAAGTGTCTTATTTCTTTTATTGTCTTTGAGTCTACACACATTGGGGACAATGTGTGATTTAAGTTTGGGGGTGTTTTATTTGTATCTTGTTTTATTTGTGTCTTGTTATGTTTTATTTAAGTCTTTTTATTGTTTTTATGTATTTTTGAGTCACAAAAAAATTTGTTTTTTGAGTCTCAATTGTCTGCCAAAAGATCATGTATGCTGTAGTTACTAGAAACACCTAGTGAAGTAAGGTGGAATAATGTAATGGAATTGAAGCAACTATCTAAACACCTAGGTTAGATATGCCAAAAACTCACAGAATCTGTCTATTTGGAGTTTCTTGATTGAATTATGCATGCTAAATGATAAATAATTATGTGTTATGATTGCTTTCTATTTGAGGCGAAATAGTTAGGATGTGCATGTTAGGGAGATGACTCAGGCATTTCTTTGATAGCCAATTCTTACAATTCTTTTTCTATCCCGGACTTTAAATATATCCCTAGTCAGCCCCATTGAGCCTAAAACGTTGAAACTTCTTCTTTGACACCCTATATTCCCACAAATTGTGCCATAAGTAAAAATATGAAATAGTGGAATACATTGTGTGTTAAAAAAGAGACAAAAAGAGTGAATGAACTTGTTGCACCCCAATAAAAAAGTAATAAGAAATAGGCAAAAGCCTAAGTTTGGGGGTGCTTGTCATTAGTATATACTTCACTCTCCCAAAACAAAAGAGGGGAAAGATAGAATTGAAATGAAGAAAAGAACAAAAAGAAAAAGGGAAATACAGAAAAGCTAAAGAGCTTATGGTACACGAAATGAGCCTAAATGCCTATTTTTACCTACCTATACCTAAGCCTACATTACAACCCTTAAAGTCCTGAAGATTTCTTTTATGCATATCCATAATTAGTGGAGAATAACAAGTAAGCATGTCATAGGATTTTTGAATTTACATGCATGATTTAGTATATTGACTTCCATTAAGCATGATAAATATGAGTTTGCGAAATATCTAGCTTCATGTGTTTAGTGTGCTGAATTTTCATGCTATATGTTCCTGCATATTATTTCGCTAACCTTCATGTTTTTCTAGTTAACACTAATGCAGCAAAAGTGATCAATGTCAGTGAGTCTTTTATTTTTCGTTTCTTTGAGTCTTTTATTTCTTTCTTTCTATCTTTGCTCGAGGGCGAGCAAAGGTTAAGTTTGGAGGTATTTGATCGGTGTATTTTATATACACCTTTTGAGTCAGTTTTAGTTAGTCTTTTGTCCCTTTTTGTACAAATAAGTGTCGTATTAGGATAGTTTTCCTTTCTTTTGTGTCAAAGTGGTTAAAATGGCCAAATGGCGGAAAAGGAGCTAAAAGAGGGCAAAAGAGGAGATTCCAGAGCTAAAAACAGAGAAAGTGGCGAACGAGGTTGAAACCCAGACTGGCGCCGCGGCGCCTCCTGCAGTCAGAAGCAGGGCTGCGGCGCCCACTATCCAGAGAGGCTGCTGAAGACTCAGCGCCGCTCATGTCGGCCAGTGCGGGCGCGACGCCTAATCATCGAGAGGCTCTGAGAAGAAGTAGCGCCACGCCATGCATGCAGAGAATCGTGGACGCGACGCCAAATCACCCGAAGGACCACGAGGTTCGTGGCCGCGGCTGACGCTGAAAATCAGTTTTGGACGAAATGCAGGCGGACACGAAGGAAAAGAGAGGCGGTTTTCAGCCTATAAAAGGAGAAATCTAGGCAGATTTTAAGGGTTCCCCTTCTTGCACAACACAAGGCTTTCTTGCTTGGAGATTGGAGACCATAGTTTAGTAAATTTTCTTTCCTTTTCTTGTTTTTATTTCAGTTTTATGAAGAACATGGAATTAGTTCTTGTCATGTCAATTGCTAGGAACTAATTCCTCTATAGGGCTTTCCATGTTGAATCTCTAGAAACTTATGTTATGATTTAATGCATGCTTATGGTTATTCTTCTTTTTGTTGAGATCTATCCAATAATTGAATTGAATGCTTGGTAGTTAATTGACAACTAATTATCACTATATGATTTCTAATTAGACTCCGAAATGAGGGGATTGTGAATATGCTGTAAGTTGGGTAAACATTCTTGGATTGGGGATGAAAATACCTCAATTATTTATGTAGCGTTAACGAGAGGCTTAACAACCCTAATTTTACTCATTGTGTGTGACGGTTAACTAGGTTCTTAGTCTTAATCCTCCTATAGAGTTATTGTCACGACCCGACCCCGGGCCGCGACTGGTGCCCTACCGGGGCACCCCGTTCAGGTATACATCAGAGAATAGCAGCGGAATATACACAACATAAACACATGTGTAAATAATATAACAACACAGGCTAGCCGATAAGGCCGCCTTCCATAATATAAACAAAGTCAAAAGTACAACTTTACAACTCAGTTCTTATAGCCCAACCACATAGGTGAATACAGACCTCTAGGAATAACAACTGTGGCGGGACAGGGCCCCGCCATACCCTGAATGTACATAATCTACAACATCAGGGACAAGACTGTACCAAAAGAAAGACAAGCCTCCGGAGAATGGAGCTTCCGACGTCTGATAAGTGATCCTAAGAGTGTGGATCCGCAACCTGCTTACCCTTTCCTGCGGCATGAACGCAGCCCCCGAGGAATGGGCGATTACAATATGTACTAAGTATGTAAAACTGGAAAGTACTGTAATTACAACATAAGTTTAAAAGAAAGCCGGAGACATGTATGATAACAAAATTACAGTACACAGTGCCTTACTAACAATGAGAGTAAAAAAATAGGTGTATACTTACAACGAAAAATAGGATTTGAAATCCTACTCCTGGGACTATTTCACCCGCATAGGTCCAGTAGACCTGCGTGAGGTATTCCTCGCATGGGACTATTTCACCCGCATAAGCCCTTACGGACTCGCATGAGGTATTCCTCGCATAGGCTGGACCCGCCCGCATGGGACTATTTCACCCGCATAAGCCCTTACGGACTCGCATGAGGTATTCCTCGCATCGTGGTTAGCAAATCCACGGAAATATACAATGCCACAATCCCGGGGAATGACCCATGACGAATAATATATCATTAGCCCAAATCCGGCTATCACACATAACATAAGCTCTATCGGCTTATCATGCAATATATAATCAAGTTAAGAAATCCCCTAACTTCTTACTATTCTTGTTCATATACACTCTCATTTTAGTTTACCTAAGGCACTATCATGTCTTTTATAAAAATCCGGGAATTTAACCCAAAGTACTACGTACTTCTATGCTTTTAAAATGACTCATTTCATTATAAAACTTCCAAGATACTAATAGCCGTAGTATCAAGTGACAATTTCTTTTCAAGACAAGTCACAATACTTTTAGAAATAAAATATGGCTTCTAAATCAAGTGACTCGTGTCTTATAAAACCTTAGGCAATTGATGCCTTAAAATCGAATTGCCTTCCATTAAATCAAGTCATTTATCTTTCCATAAAGTCAATATAACCAACTCCCCATAAAGTCGTTATATTCACTTTATACCTTAGTCATGTACAATTTCCTATCCAAGGGACTTATACGTTTTTAAAACGACACAAGTATTACATACTTTAAAATTCTTCCAGTCCCTTATCTTTGACAAGACTTAAGACATCTTTAATATTCTCTAAGAAGTGAGTTAAATCTCCTAACTCACCCGACTTGGCATTTCGTAAAACAAGTAGAGTATGTCAAAGTCTTGTACGTCTACCGTACTATATACGTGAAACTAGTCATGCTCAAAGATAGGAAAAGTTCTACATACCTTGTCGGGTCAAACCACTTGCCAAGTACAAAGTCCCGCCCGTAGTATAACAACCTATAATATTCACAATACGTCTATTAAGGCCTTACTTCAATCGTAGAATATCATAAGTGTAAAGTGTCCATTTTCTACGGAAAATCGAACAGCACCTCCTTTGTTTTTACTCACTTGCCACCTTTTTCAAGGCCGAAAATACAATAACCAAACAGCCCCAATTGGCTCACAATTATATAGAAGGTAGTCCAATACAAATGACTAACTAAACAGCCCCAATTGGCTCACAATTTATAGAAGGTAGTCCAATACAAATGACTAACTAAACAGCCCCAATTGGCTCACAATTTATAGAAGGTAGTCCAATTTCCATTTCAATCCAAATTTGTAGCATAACATGATATCAAGTCGCATTTGATTATAATAACCATAATCCTTAAGTCAATGACATGCGACGGTTCTAACAACGATTAAATTGTAATTCAACTTAGTCATGGCTTACATTACATTTCGGATTTCCAAGGCTATAATCAATCCATAATTCTATAACCTCAATATAAAAACTTCATGCTTGCAACATACAAAGCTATCAACAACAATATAAATATGTAATCTTGTAACACCTTTAAAAGACAAGGTTATACCTTCACGAATATGAAATCAACTCCAATCCGAAGTCGCTCCTTAGTAGCTTAGAACCTCTCCAATACACTTCAATCCGCTTGTTGAGACCCTTAGAACAACACCAACAATTATTCTTCAAATCTCCAAACAAAACCTAGAAAGACCATTAGGTTTCCGCTTGCGACTAACCCGAAAACTATCGTTTTCCAAGATGTTTCTATTGAGACTTGCTTACAATACACCTAAGAACCTTGGTTTAAAGTGGGGAGCTAAATGGATCACAAACAAATTTTTTTCTTCTTTTCTCTTAGTGAAGCCGAGAGCTCAATGCCTATGTTCTTCAATTTTTGTGTAATATTTTCTAAGTGTTGAGCTCCCTCTCTACTAGTAGTAATATAAGTAGCACCTTGGAGGGTTAGGATACAAACAAATGGTTGGTTGGGATGTAGTCTTGCTAAATATCAAGACTTATTGACCAAGACTTAGTCAACCTTCTCAAGCTACACAAGTTGCAAGACTAGTCTTGCAACAAAGGTCCAATGACCTTCATGCCCTTGCACAATTTCGACCAAGGCATCACAAAAAGGGGGGTGACACGTGTCGCCCTCCCATTCGTTACAATAATACATTATCCGACAATTCCATAATTTCCGATAAGTTTTTACAAGTCTCAAATCCTTAACATTTGTGAGTTCTTACTTACGTTCTTAAGACATGCCCTGAAATTTCGGGGTGTAACAGTTATCCTTATCACCGAAAGGTAGGTAAGGTGCAATACTGGGGTTGAGTGTTTATATAACCCTAACGGGAGTATAAAACGATTTAGTGAACCTGCTTTCTCCAAAAGAAGAAGACCATAAGTTATTGCATTAATAAGTGACATAAGCGGATAGTGAGGAGACGTGGAAGCCCTATTCTCATCACAACTGAAGTAAACTCATTAGTTAAATTAGCCTTTATAATTCGTAGTTATAAACCACAAAGTCAAATATCAATTTACCAAATAGATACCAAAAGATAGATATTTGGTACTTGAACCTTAATCCTTGTGGACGATATTCGGTCTTTCTAAGACTATATTACTTGTCACGATAACGTGCACTTGCGTTTAAGTGTGTGCATCTTTTCGCGCATCAGCTGCTGAGGTCGTCCGCCTCGAAAACTACCAGAGGACCCTGCTGTCCTGGCCCTCTTCTGCTGATATCTATCAATCCGTCGGCCCCTACGTTCCTCACACCCAAGCGCATAACCTACATGCGGGCAATGTCCATGCCCGGCTGAAGAGCTACTCCCGAGCAACCCTCTACTAAGTAATCATCGAGCCCTGTGACATAGCGGTGCACTCTGTCCTCCATGTCTGCCACTAAAGCGGGGACGTACCGAGCCAACGAGTCAAACTCTACGTTGTACTCTCGGACCGTCCGCGGCTGCTCTCAACGTCAGAAATCTATCGGCCCGAGCTCTCCTCATCTGCGGAGGCAAGAAATGGCTAAGAAATGCCTCTGAGAACTCGTCCCAAATAGCTGGAAACGCATGCTCCCCCCGCGACAGTTCCCACGAATCAAACCAGTCAACTGCAGTATCACGCAGCCGATGTGAACCCAATACTACCGAATCTGTCTCCGAGGCCTTGATCACTCTCATGATCCGCTGCAACTGTCGGATAAATTCCTGAGGATCATCCTCAGTCCTCGACCCATAGAACTCTGGTGGGCTGCAACTCAAAAAGTCCTGAAGTCTCAAGCTATCAGATCTTGGGTGAACTACGGGTACAACCGGAACCGCGTCTCCGTCATCCTCGCCTCGCCACGACCACGGCTAATAATCGGGCCCATCTCGCGTAACCTATATCCTTCGCTCTGGTGTGCTGGAGGCTCAGTCTGCGGTCTCGATGGCGTTCTTCTTGCTATGAACTCTGCTGAAATTTGGCGACGTCGTGGAACTCGCCGTCCGAAGCATCACCTCAGGTAAAGACTAGGCTTGTGCCCTCGTAACCCTCTGCGTCCTACTAGCAGCTCCCTCAGCTGCCTTGCCCTTCTGGGCCGCGGTTGACTTGCGTGGAGGCATAGCTGATACATAAAGAATATGTCAGAGGGAGTTCAACCTATAACACAGCTCTATTGCACGATCTTAGAGTGAAAAGAAGGGAAACCAATCCTAAATATCATGTAGCCTCCTGATTATAGATGTGGTGCACAACACGCCGATAATCAAGACTCTACTAGATACGGTCTGTAGACACTTTCCGAGGATTAACTGCTCTGATACCACTTTTGTCACGACCCGACCTCGGGCTCATGACTGGTGCCTTACCCCGGACACCCTAGTGATACAATCATCAGAGAAAAACCAGCGGAAATAAACTCATACACATGAAACAATATAAAATAAGAAACAGGCTAACCAAAACGGTCACCTTTCTGTATATACATGACACCAACTGAACAGTTACATCCTTTACAAAAACCAATTTACAACCGGACTACAGACCTCTAAGAGTTTGTAACAACTATGACGGGACAGGGCCCCGCCATACCCCTGAATGCACATGAATCTACAATGACACGGGGCTTCCCAAAAGCAGAACGGTGATCCTAAGAGCGAGGATCAACCACCGATGTACCTCTACCTGCGGCATGAACGCAGCCCCCCGAAGGAGGTCAGTACAACAGGTACCAAGTATGTGAAACTGTAAAGTACTATAATGAAATCATAACATTTCCAAAACAAATCCACAGATATGTATGAACAACCAATTAGCCGCACATAGTGCCACAACATAAACAAGAGCAAATATCGAAGCAGGGCCACTCGCCCATAGTATCATTATGTGAGCCTAATCCTGGACTCCCGTAGTCCGCATAGGCCACCTGGGCCCGCATGAGGTACTCCTCGCATCGGGGGTAGCTAACCCACGGCATTTTCCTGGATTACCGTAGTCCGTAGCGGCTTGGACGCGTGAGGTATTCTCGCATCGACGTAACACACGGGTGATTCTGGACTCAAGTAGTCCGCATAGGTCACATGGACCCGCATGAGGTACTCCTCGCATCGGGGGTAGCTAACCCGCGACAACATAACAAGTCAGGGGTAGGTGAAATAACACAAGCACAACCGGCTCATCGTAAACAACATAAGCACAACTAGAGAAACCCCTCACCACAACAAATCTCAAGACACTAACACCCGTAGTATCGCAACATATTTACTTATCAAACCAACTTACCACACATTCAGAAATCATTACAAAGCTGCTATAAACGAGTAAGTAAACCATTCTTTTTATCTTCCTTAAGTCGTTATAACTAACTTCCCATAAAGCTAGTATAACACTTAAAACTTTGTAATAACTCAAAACATTCACATTTGTTTGAAAAACTAAAAGAACTTATTCTTTTAAAACCAAATATTAATTTCCTTCTGAATAATGATTCATAACTCTTTTTGAAATATTTCAAGATTCTTAACATTTAGAACTCAAGTCAAAAGACATCAAGGTGAAACCAAATTCAGTTAAAAAAACACGTACGTCTACCTTACTATATATTTTACAAATATCATGCTCAAGAGGATAGGAAGAATCACATACCTCCTCGGCTAAATCCACTTGCCAAGTCGAATATGCCGCGCGTAGAGTATCAACCTATAATAATCAAATACGTCTATAAGCGTCTAGACTTCTTCGTAGCATATTCTAAGTATAAAGTTCCTTATTCTACAGAAAATTAGACAGCACTTCCTTTATTTCTACATACTTTTCCACCTTTTCAAGGCTCGAATTCAATATCCAAACGCCACTTTTAAGGCCCAACAATCCAACAATACAAAGGGGATTACACGCTTAAACTTGGACGTGTAAAATTCTGCTCCACAATACATATTAACTAATTCAACAAGTTTAAGGTAGTATCTTGGCTAAAACATGTTCACATATCATCCTTATCCAATCCTTTCAAATCCAAATCGTTATTCCTACATGCAATATACCTAAAAGCAATATTGACAACTACAAGTCCTTTCTTCCTCACATGCAACACAATTTACTTAAAAAGGAGAATGGATTGTTACCTTAGAGTTCACCCAAAAATAATCCAACGAATCTCACTTGCCCTCTTTCCACAATCACCTCCACAAACCTCCTACAAGCTTGTTAACACATTCCCTTCTTGCTGCCTTTCCGAAATTTCTCTAGGCCTTGGTTTTTCCTTGAATTTTTAGAGAGAAGGAAGAGGGATTTTTAGAGAGAAGGAAGAGAGATTTTTAGAGAGAAGGAGGTTTCTTGAAGAATGACCAAGTCTTCAAGACTTGGTCAATAAATAGGACTTCCTCAAAATCAGATGGGAGGGACACTTGTCACCCTCCCATGGCCTTTACAATAAAATATCTTCTGATTTTCCCCCCAGTTTTCGCAAAAATCCAGCCTCGGCGCGCTGGCATGGCCGCGCGCTGGCTGAAACCTCCGAGAATCTTGATGCCGCGCGCGACCCAGCATCCGGCATGCGGCGTGGCACCTGACCGAAAATACTTTTATGCTCGACTGCGCACTGAACTTGTAACTTCCATAACTTTCTACTCTGATGTCCTATCGACGAACGGTTTGTTGCGTTGGGAACTAGACTCAACGAACTACATACTAGGCCTTTGAAACACCTAGGAACTCCTAATGCAACTGAACATAAACCGCCCCAAAGTTGACTAAACCCGTCCAAATCATTCGGTCCACCTATCTTTCTAAAAAATTAAATCTTAATTCCTTTCGTACGTTCTCATATGCATGACCTGAACTATGGGGTATAACAATATTCACCTCCTCTATCATTTCGAACCATTTTGATTCTCTTATCTTTTTGGTTCTCAACTTCAGCCTTGAAAATTTTAAATTTCTCAAAAGCTTCATCTTTTGTTATAAGTAAGTACACATGAGTGTATCTTTAACAATCATCAATGAAAGTGATAAAGTATCTTTTCCCTCTTCTAGTCAAAACACCGTTATACTCACAAATATCGGTATAAATCAAATCTAATATTTGAGTATTACGTTCATCACTTCGAAAATGTTTCTTAGTCTATTTTGCTTGGATGCATATTTCACATTTATCATTTTTTATATCTTTGCAATTAATCAAACCATGCTTGGACATGTACTTCAAAGATCGGAAATTTAAATGTGTTAATCTAGTGTTATACCCCGTACTTACAGAGTAGGTGCGGGGACGTACGTACGATTATTCAAGCCCTAATTAGGTTAAGAATGAACTTGTAAGCTTTCGACGGAAAAGATTCCGAACCTTGTGAAGGAAATTCTACGTTTTTAATATTTTTAACCGATTACGGATTTTTCCGAGAGACGAAATGTTTTGGACCATTAGGAGGGCGACATGTGTCACCCTTAGTTGGCTTTGGTTGGACGAATTGGGGAGGGCTAGTGGGCAAGTCAATTGGTCATGTCTTGCAAGTTGATTTTGTGTGAGTGGGAGTAGGTGGAAGTGGACGGTTTTTGTGAGATAGTGGAGGCCACATGGCTCATTGTTGTGGTGGGCATGTGTTCCAATATTGTGGTGGACATATGTCTGAATATTGTGGTAGACACTTGGTTGGAAGACCTCATCTTTCACATGGATCTTAATCCCAACCCTCCATTTGTTTTAATCTTGGCCTTTGAGGGCTCTATAAATACCCCCTTGTGTTGAAGACTTCTTCATCCACTCCACATTTTTCTAAGTCTCAAAAAATCCTTCCCCCTTTGTGTAGAAGTCTCGTCCAACCCCCCCCCCCCCCCCCCCCCCATTCCTAGTGGCTTTGGCCGAAACCCCCCCTCTTTTGTAGAAGTTGCCTTCTAGTATAGTTACTATTCCAAAATACCCTAGCCCCAAATCCCTTATAGTATTTAAATAGAAGTTGTTTAGAAACTTCTAAGGGTTTCTTGGAGCTATCAGAGCGTGCAAATTAGGAGCTAAACCTTGCTCAGGATCGACATTTAACTTGGATAATTTTGGGCTTATCGAGGTAAATACTCTTGTCCTTCTATTGTAATTGAAGATTACATATAAGAATAGAATTGGACTGTAATCACAGTAGAAGGGTATAAAAGAAGAAGAATTGAACTTACATGCGATTTGTATTTCTGATACTTGAGTAGTTTGTGGGTAGGGAAATGATGCCCAATTTTCCGTAGAATAGAGAACCCTCTGTTTAGAATATCCTACAGAGTAGTCTAGACGTTGATAGACGTATTTGACTATTATAGGTTGATACTCTGCGCGCGACATACTCGACTTGGCAGGTGGATTTCGCCGAGAAGGTATGTGATTCTTCCTATCCTCTTGAGCATGATATTTTAAAATATATATATAGTACGGTAGACGTACGTGTGTTAACTGAACACGGTTTTACTGGACGTCTTTTGACTTGAGTCTAAATAATAAGAACCTTGACGTATTTCAAAAGAATTATGAATCATTTCTGAAAGAAGAGTAATACTTGATTTTTAAACAGAAAGCTTAAGAGTTATACTAACTTTATGGGAAGTTAGGTATAACGACTTAAGAAAGATAAAAGGAACGGTTTTACTTATTTGTTTATGAAAATCTTGTATTGATTTATGAAAAGTGTAGTAAGATAGTTTGATAAGTAAACATGTTATGATGCTACGCGTGTTAGTGTCTTATGATGTTGTGTAAGGGGGTTATTCTTGTTGTGCTTACGTTGTTAAATGTTAAGCCTGTTGTACTGTTATTATATCACATACCCGACTTGTTATACCGAGGGCTTGCCACCCGATGCGGTCTATACGGCTTTATGCGGTGCATGTGACTATCGCGAGTGCGGGAGTTCGAGATTGATCATACCGGGTGTATTATCCGTCACGAGGAATGCCTTATGCGATGCGTGACTACGCGGTCTATGTGACTATGCGGTGCGGAGTCGAGGAGGATCTGGCGGGCTAGCTACCGTCACGAGGAATACCATGCGGTGCGTGTGTGACTACGCAGATCGCGGGAGTTCTAGGATTAGGCTCGCATAATGATACTATGGGCGATTGGCCTTGCTCGATCATTAGCGGCCTAGAAAAGACCGATTATGTTATATCTATTTTGCTTTTGGTTATCTTTGTGGCACTATGTGCGATTACATTGGTTGTTTCGTACATATTTGTAAAATTGCTTTTAAAATGGTATGATTTCATTTAAAGTACTTTACGCTTTCACATACTTGTACTGTTATCGACCTCGGGCTGCGTTCATGCCGCAGTAAAGGAAGCGGTAGCGGATCCTCGCTTTAGGATCTTTTCTTGGTGTCGTGAGCTCCATCTTCTCCGAGGCTCGACTTTTGGGTATGATCTCCCGTTGTTGTAGATAGTTTTGTACATTCAGGTATGGCGGCCCTGTCCCGCCATAGTTGTTTACTTCCTTAGAGGTATGTAGTCCTATTGTACAGTTGGGATGTAACTGCCAGACTTGGTTTATATATATATATGCCGAAAGACGACTTTTTCTCAAATAAACTGTGTCTCATTTTACACTTGTTTCATGTCTTGTTTTTATATTCCGCTGATTTCTCTGATGTATGCCTACTTGGGTGCCCGGGTAAGGCACGATCACTGCTCGGGATCGGTCGTGACAAAAGTGGTATCGAGCGATTAATCCTGGAAAGTGTCTCTGCACCGTATCTAGTAGAGTCTTGATTATCGGTGTGTTGTGTACCACACCAATAATCAGGAGGCTATAGGATATTTAGGATTGGTTTCAATTCTTCTCACTCTGAGATCGTGCCTTAGAGTTGTGTTATAAGTTGGACCCCTCTAACGTATTTCCTTTCTTTAACAATTATGCCTCCACGTAAGGCAACCCGGGCCCAGAAGGGCAAGGCAGCCGATGGAGCTGCTAGTAGGACACAGAGGCCTGTGCCCGATCTATACCGAGCGATACCTCGGGCGGCGAGTTCCACGACGCCGCCATTTCAGGTTTAGAGCGCAGCGGTGGCGATGAGACCACAATACTGCGCCTCGGTCCCGGCTGGAAGCAGAGGAGATGGGTTACTGAGAGATGGCCCGCCATCTTGCCGGGATCGTGGCTAGACATGAGATAGGCCGACGCAGCGATTCGATGGCACCGTGGTACATCCTAGATCGGACGACACGAGACTACGGGATTTTCGAGTTGTAGCCCGCGAGTTCTACGGGTCGGGCACGAGGATGATCCGCGAGTTCATCCGTCGATTCTGAAGGATCATGTGAGTGATCAAGGCATCGGAGACCGAGTCTGTGATCTTCAGTTCGCATCGGCTGCGTGATACCGCAGTCGACATGTTTGATTCGTGGGAGCTATCCCGGGGAGAGCACGCGCCTCCAGCTATTTGGGACGAGTTCTCGGAGGCTTTTCTCACTCACTTCTTGCCTCCGCAGATGAGGAGGGCACGGACCGATAAGTTTTGATCTTTGAGGCAGAGGGTGCACCGTTAGGAGTATAACGTTGAGTTCGATTCGTTGGCTCGATATGTCCCTGCGCTAAGTAGCGCACATGGAGGGCCGAGTGCACCGCCACGTCGGGTTAGATGATTATCCGCGAGTCTTGCTCAGTGTGGCTCTTCACCGCATGGACATTGCCGCGTGCGCTCATGCACTTGGATGCGAGGCGTAGAGCGGCGGGTCGGCGTGATATCTGCAGCGAGAAGAAGGCGGCGGCAGGATTTTTGGTAGCTCTCGGGGTGGGCGGCCTCAGCGATCTAGATTTGCACCAAAGCGGCTCGAGCACTCCGACACCGTCTTCGATCTGCCCAGTATTCGGGCGGTCGGGGCCCGGGACTTCGGACTTCCAGGCGGCAAGTGCTAACCGATCGAGGTCCGCTCGGTGTCCGATGTGGTAGATTCCATTCGAGGAGTTGTGGTACTACTTGAGTTTGCTATACTTGTGGCGGCAGGTCACTACGCGAGCTGTCAGACGAGCGGCGATGGGAGGGTCACCTACGTGGTGCATTGCGGGTCTTCATCCCTACGATTACTCGCCTGCGAGGCGGGTACTCATGGACCAAAGGTCGCGCAGGTCGTGGCGCGAGTCCCGATTCTAGCGGTCCTCGAATCGCATTTATGCCTTGTCGGTGGCAGGACTGCGAGGCGTCACCGATGTCGCCACAGTACTTTATCGATTTCATGTTGTGACGTGTATGCCTTGATAGATCCGGTTCTACTGTCATATATCTCCCTTATCGCTAGTAGGATAGGATAGAGCCCGAGTCCATAGACCGCACTTTGAGGTAGCTACGCCAGTGGGTGGTTCGGTGGTAGCTCGGCGGGTGTATAGGGCTTGCCCCGTGACTTTATGTAGTCGTCAGACCCTAGCCGACTTGATAGAGTTGGACATGATTGATTTCGACGTGATCATGCGCATGGATTGGCTAGCTTCTTGCTACGCCCATGTAGACTGCAGAGAGAGAGTGGTACGGTTCCAGTTTCCTGGGGAGCCGGTTATTGAGTGAGAGGGGAACACTGTGTCGCCGAGGGGTAGGTTTATTTCCTACCTCAAGGCCAGGAAGATGGTGCAGAAGGGGTATATCTACCATCTCATTCGGGTGATTGATATCGAGGTGCGGTGCAGATTTTCATCGATTCGATAGTCGAGAGTTCCCGGATGTGTTTCAGACGACCTCCGGGTATCCTCCCGAGAGGAGATAGAGTTTTGTATCGATGTCTTTGCGGACACTCGGCTTATTTCCATTCCGCCATACGAACGACACCCGCCGAGTTGAGAGTTGAAGGACCGGTGAGAGATTTGTTGGAGAAGCGGCTTCATCAGCCTAGTGTTTCTCCCCGGAGCGCGTGATTGTTCGTGAAGAAGAAGAATGATGGGGCCGCGCATGTGTTGATTACAGCGGTGAGCAGGTGACTATTAAACAGATACCCTTCCTGGGATTGATGATTTGTTCGACCGGTGCAGTGCGAGATGTTTCTCAAGATTGATCTGCGATCGGGATATCATCAGTGCGAGTTAGAGGCGGATATCCCTAGGGTGCATTCCGGACGTGACGCACTATGAGTTCGTGGTTATGTCTTTCGGTTTGACCAATGCTCGACGGTATTCATGGATTTGATGACCGAGTGTTCAAGCCATTTTGGACACGCGTTTGTGATAGTGTTCATTGATGACATCTTGGTTTATTCCCGAGAGCGGGAGCGTGCGAGCATTTGAGGTATCTTTGAGAGTTCTCCAGACCAGTGATTATACGCCAAGTTTTCCAAATGTGAGTTTTAGTTGGCTTTGGCATTTCTTGGGCATATCAGGGGTGATGGTATTCGGTGGATACGGCAAGATCGAAGCGATCGAGGACTTGGCCTGAACCTACTACTCCGGCAGTGCGCATCTTTACGGGCCTCGCGAGTTATTATCGGTTCGTGGAGAAGTTTGCTTTATCTTCGCACCATTGACTAGGTGACTCGGAGCGGCTAAGTTTGATGGTGATGCTTGTGGCGGGGTTTCCGATTCTTGAAGGAGGCGACGATCGCCCGTTCTTACTCTTCCGGAGGTCCAGACGGCTATGTCGTGTATTGTGATCGTCGAGCATCGGTGGATGTGTGTTGACGCAGCAGGGCAAGGTTATAAGCGTCACGCGTCCAGACTTAAGAAGCGTAGGAACTACCCCACCCATGATTTGGAGTCGCGGCGGTGATTCACGCCAAGATCCTGAGGCACTATTTGTATGGGGTTCATGTGGATATTTATACGCACCACAAGAGCCTCAAGATATCTTCACCGCAGGAGCCGAACTTACGGCGAACACGGTGGTTAGAGTTACTCAAGGATTACGATGTCGATATCCTGTACCACCCAGGGAAGGCCAATGTCGTGGCAGATGCTCTTAGTCGTAGGTCGATGGGGAGTCTATCAGATGTGCAGCCAGAGAGAAGGGGCATGGTCCACGAGTTGCATCAGCTAGCGAGCCTTGGAGTCCGATTGATTGATTCTGATAGCAGTGGGGTTCGAGTTCGAGAGGTTGCCGAGTCTTCCATCATCGAGGAGGTGAAGAGGCCGATTTGAGGATCCGGTTTTGACGCGATACCGTGATCTGGCTCTTCGTGAGGAAGGGTCTTTTGAGGTAGCACGATGGGGTGCTAAGGTTCGAGGCGAGTTGTGTGTTCGGATATTGCAGGACTTGGCGAGTTCTGGGAAGCACGGCGACGCGTTACTCTATCCATCCGGTCGACCAAGATGTACCACGACCTCATATCCGTGTATTGGTGGGATGGCAAGAGGACATTGCGAGTTTGTGGCTCGGTGCGTGTTGTCGCAGTGAAGGTAGAGCACCGGAGGCCCGTGGTTTGTGCGACGATAGAGATCCCGACCGGAAGTGGAGGTGATCAACATGGACTTTATCACGGGATTACCTCGCACTCGGAGGAAGCATGATTCTATCCGGGTTATCGCCGACAGGTGTGAAATCAACCCACTTTCTTCCGTCAGACGACTTTTTGGTGAGGATTATGCCAGACTTTACATCAGAGATCGCCGATCGCATGGGGTCCCTATTTCTATCATATCGCATGCAGGAGCCCGGTTTACTAACTTCTCGGAGGTCCTTCCGGAAGGGATTAGGACGCAGTGAGCTCGAGTCGCATTCCATCCTCGCATGACAGACGGGAAGAACGCACTATCCGCACTCTTGAGGATATCTTTGCGAGCTGTGTTATTGACTTGAGGGTAGCTGGGAGGATCATTTGCCTCTAGTTGAGTTTGCGTATAATAATAGCTACCACTCCAATATTCAGATGACGCCTTATGAGGCCTTGTATGGCAGGAAGTGCAGATCGTCGATAGGCTGGTTTGATGTAGGCGAGTGCGATTAGTAGGACCGGACACAGTTCACAGCGATGGATAAGGTAAAGCTTATCCAGGAGCGATTCATCGACATTTCGAGTCGGCAAGTCGACGCAGATCATCGTCGTCGAATGGAGTTTGAGGTTGATGATTGGGTTTTCTGAAGGTGTCACCCATGAAGGGTGTGATGAGATTCGGAAGAAAGGAAACTCGGCCAAGGTACATTGGCCGTGTCGATTGTCGCGAGGATAGGCAAGGTTGCCTATGAGTTGGATCTGCCGCCCAATCTTGAGGCGATGCATCCGGTTTTCATGTTTCTATCTTTGAGGAGATGTATCGGGGATCCATCTAGGTACACCCGATTGACGATGTCGGTGGCCAGGGTTATCGTATGAGAGATTCCCATAACAATAATCGATCGTCAAGTTAGGCGTCTGCGGACGAGGCGTGGCTTAGTCAAAGTCTTGTGGCGCGAACGAGCTCGAGGAGAGATGACGCGTGGGAAGGCGAGGAGGACATGAGACAGTATCCTCACCTATTCCCACACCTCCGGGTAACTCACTTTCCTACTTGTAAATTTTCATTGACATATTTGCTTAAGTGTTGTATTGTGGCCATGTGTGACATTTGCAAACCGCTTAAGTTATGAGGAACTTTATCGTTATCTGTTTTAGAAGGAACATTCGACGAATGTTTCTAAGAGAGGGAGAATGTTATACCCCGTACTTCCGCAGTAGGTGCTTGAGGACGACGTCACGATTATTCAAGCCCTAATTAGGTTAAGAATGAGCTTGTAAGCTTTGACGGAAAAGATTAGAACCTTGTGAAGGAAATTCTACGTTTTTAATATTTTTAACCGACACGGATTTTTCCGAGAGACGAAATATTTTGGACCATTAGGAGGCGACATGTGTCACCCTTAGTTGGCTTTGGTTGGACGTAATTGGGGCTAGTGGGCAAGTCAATTGGTCAAGTCTTGCAAGTTGATTTTGTGTGAGTGGGAGTAGGTGGAAGTGGGCGGTTTTGTGAGATAGTGGAGGCCACATGGCTCATTGTTGTGGTGGGCATGTGTTCCAATATTGTGGTGGACATATGTCCAAATATTGTAGTAGACACTTGGTTGGAAGACCTCATCTTCACATGGATCCTAATCCCAACCTCCATTTGTTTTAATCTTCGCCTTTGAGGGCTCTATAAATACCCCTTGTGTTGAAGACTTCTTCATCCACTCCACATTTTTCTAAGTCTCAAAAATCCTTCCCTTGTGTAGAAGTCTCGCCCAAACCCCATTCCTAGTGGCTTTGCCGAAACCCCCTCTTTTGTAAGTTGCCTTCTAGTATAGTTACTATTTCAAAATACCCTAGCCCCAAATCCCTTATAGTATTTAAGTAGAAGTTGTTTAGAAACTTCTAAGGGTTTCTTGGAGCTATCGGAGCGTGCAAATTAGGAGCTAAACCTTGCTCAGGATCGACATTTAACTTGGATAATTTTGTGCTTATCGAGGTAAATACTCTTGTCCTTCTATTGTAATTGAAGATTACATATAAGAATAGAATTGGACTGTAATCACAGTAGAAGGGTATAAAAGAAGAAGAATTGAATCTGCTTACATAGAATTTGTATTCTGATGAGACTCGGTAGTTTGTGGTAGGAAATGATGCCCAATTTTCCGTAGAATGAGAACCCTCTGCTTAGAATATCCTACAGAGTAGTCTACGCGTTGATAGGCGATTTGACTATTATAGGTTGATACTCTGCGCGACATACTCGACTTGGCGGTGGATTTCAGAAGGTATGTGATTCTTCCTATCCTCTCGAGCATGATATTTTAAAATATATATATAGTACGGTAGACGACGTGTGTTAATCGAACACGGTTTCTTTGGACGCCTTTTGACTTGAGTCTAAATAATAAGAACCTTGACGTATTTCAAAGAATTATGAATCATTTCGAAAGAAGAGTAATACTTGATTTTTAAACAGAAAGCTTAAGAGTTATACTAACTTTAAGGGAAGTTATGTAAAAAGACTAAAGAAAGATAAAAGGAACTGTTATACAGATTTGTTTTTATAAATTCTTGTATTTATTAATGAAAAGTGTAGTAAGATACTATGATAAGTAAACATGTTATGATCCACGCGTGTTAGTGTCTTATGATGTTGTGTAAGGGGTTATTCTTGTTGTGCTTACGTTGTTAAATGTTAAGCTGTTATCGTTATTATATCACATACCCTCGACTTGTTATACAGGGTTTGCCACCCGACGCGGTCTATACGGCTACGCGATGCGTGTGACTACGCGAGTGCGGGAGTTCCAGGATTGATCATTCCGGTGTATTATCGGCGAGGAATGCCTTACGCGATGCGTGTGACTACGCGGTGCATGTGACTACGCGGTGCGGGAGTCGAGGAGGATCCGCGGGCTAGCTACCGTCACGAGGAATACCGTGCGGGTTCGTGTGACTATGCGGTGCGCGGAGTTCGTGATTAGGCTCGCATAATGATACTATGGGCGATCGCCTTGCTTCGATCATTAGCGGCCTAGAAAAGACCATTATGTTATATCTATTTTGCTTTTGGTTATCTTTGTGGCACTATGCGATTACATTAGTTGTTTCGTACATATTTGTAAAATTGCTTTTAAAATGGTATGATTTCATTTAAAGTACTTTACGCTTTCACATACTTGGTACTGTTGCATCGACCTCCTGGGCCGCGTCATGCCGCAGTAAAGGAAGCAGTAGCGATCCTCTTTAGGATCTTTTCTTGGTGTCGTGAGCTCCATCTTCTCCGAGGCTCGACTTTTGGGTATGATCTCCCTGTTGTTGTAGATAGTTTTGTACATTCAGGTATGGCGGGCCCCGTCCCCATAGTTGTTTACTTCCAGAGGTCTGTAGTCCATTATGCAGTTGGGATGTAATCGCCGGACTTGGTTTATATATATATATATATGCCGAAAGGCGACTTTTTCTCAAATAAACTGTGTCTCATTTTACACTTGTTTCATGTCTTGTTTTTATATTCCGCTGATTTCTCTGATGTATGCCTACTTGGGTGCCCGGGTAAGGCACCAGTCACGGGCCCGGGATCGGGTCGTGACATCTAGTATGCCAAATATCAAAAGACTCAACAATATAAGCAGATTTGAAATTATTATTATTAATGCTTAGCTTATAGTTATACATTCCATCACAAGAATACCTTTCCCCCACAAACAATGCATTCTTTGATACAATACAATTATTTCCCTCAAGAACAATCTTAAGCCCATTTTTACACAAACAACTAGCAGAAACAAGATTCTTCCATTGCACATGGAAGACATTGTTCAATGTGACTTTCTTTCCGGAAGTGAAATTAATTTCCACCATATCTTTACCAGCAACCACAACTGAATCATTGTTCCCATAAGAACCTTTTGTCCTCATTCTCCACTTTGTAAGACTTAAATAGATTCTTATCATTAAAAACATGAATGATTGCGCCCGAGTCGAGCCACCAATCTGAAGACTTTGTTTCAGCCACATTGATTTGGGTAATCATGTCAATTTGCATTTTGGAGACCATAACACAAATTTCTTCAATTTTCTCCTCAATGACATTGGCCTTGTTGGAATTTTCTTCTTCATTCTTCTTGAATCCGCAGTTACTTTTGCGATGACTCATTTTTCCACAATTAAAACAATTTCCGAAGAACTTTTGTGGGCAATTACTAAACTTCTTAAATTTCATATTGTTCTTGACTTTGAAATTCTTTGAGAACTTACTAGCTTCATCGACTTTAACTTTGGAAGAATCATATTTGTTCTTAGAATCACGAGATCTAGTATCTTCTTCGATTCTCAAATGTTTTTCTAATTCTTCCAAAGGTATGTCCTCTCTTTTATGAATAAGTTTCTTTCTATAGCCATTCCAATTTTGAGGCAATTTAGCAATAATTGTCCCCACTAAAAATGATTCAGAAATTTCAACTTCCAATTCTAGAAGCTTAGTAACAATGATTTACAATTCATGTATTTGATCAAGAACAAACTTTGTGTCAGTCATGGTAAATTCAAGATATTTAGATACAAGAAATTTATCCGTACCTTCTTTCTCCATCTTACATTTATAGTCTAGAGTATTCCAAATTTCAACCAGAGATTCCATCAAGTTGTATAGATCATAGTGCCTATTGGAAAGAGTGTTGAGAATGTGACCTCTACATATTACTTCATCATCTTCACACTTTTTTCTAGCGGCCTTGATCACTTTTGTGTCATCTTCATTTGGCTCTGGAAGTGGTGGCAACTTTGGATCAAGCACATAAGCAATCTTGAGCATAGTGAGAAGAAAGAACAACTTTCCTTTCCAGCGAGTGAAGTTAGTGTCGTCAAAACGATCAAGTTGAACATTTGAATTGAGGAATGAAGTCATATCTTTAGAAGCCTCCATTGCAACAAAATAAAAAATAAAACCTTAAAGATTGTTGGTGTAATAAAGAATAAGGAGGAAAGGAAAACAAAAGTTTTGATTCATTTTTCCAGAAGTTTTGATTCAGATAAATGACAAATTATGATTTGAGGCGTGCATTAACACTTTCCTTTAAGGTTTTATTTGCCCTCACCAACACAAGATTTGCTAAGAGCTTATGACAAATTACCCCCAAGATACAACAAATCATACACACTATCTCAAATAAATAAGATGGTTTCTAAAATTAATAAATAAATCTATTTTAATCTATTCTTAAATCTGAATTTGTAAACCTTTAAGTCTCTTTTTATAATGAACACAATCCTTCAAGAAGATATATCAGATACAACAATTATAGTATCACCTATGTTGGGTTTTGATATTGGTGAATGAGAAATGATGGAATGAAAATTAAAGGGAGTAAAAGACTCTTTTGTCCCATATCGAAAAAAGAGAAGGAAATAGAGGTGTATATATTACATTACACCTTCTCTAGTTGCTAAAAGGGTTGAGAGGCAGGACTCCCTCGCCAGTCGTCGTCGCCGCTTCGGCCGCTTTGGATCTGGATCGATTGATAATCTTTTTGGACAAACGTTTCTTTAATTAATTAATTATTTATTTTTCCAAACGGATCGACCCAAGACCCGCGACCGACCCGTCCGGTTTAAGCCCTTTCTTTTCGAATTTCCCTCCAAAATTTGGTGACTATTCTGAATGGTTGCAAACATTCAGAATCAGTACCTCCAAAACCTATAGATTCTTGATTGTTCCAAGAATTTATTTATTCAATTCTTCTCTGAATTTCTGTCTTCAACTCGAAAATTTTGTCTTCTTTATGTGTGATATAATGCCGTTGAGTGGTTCGCTGCTACCGGAATTTGGAGTACTACTATTCTGGTAAGATAATCGTTCTATCCTGGGAGACGATATTCCATTAACCTCGAGTACTGTGAGGGGAATAATTTCCTTAAGGACACACTTTGAACTAAGTGAACTCGATTATATTCTGAAATTATTTTCCAAAACAGATTCTGTTTTCGTTCACTGTTTCATGATTAATTTACTGTTAAGTAATTTTTATACTGTGTAATCTGATTTTACTAAGTGTTTAACAGATTGTGTTGAAACATTATTTAACCGTATACAGATTATTATATCAACAACTACACCAGTGGCATGCATTAGCTTCGGATCTAGGGATATTCCTTGAACCCCGAACATTGAAATAGGCACATGAAGATTCCACTGGGGAGCTGGTACTGGTAGGTTGTTTTCTCCTCCTTCTCATATTCCTTGACCTCAATGTTGTGATTTGTTTCCACTTGGATATTTCCTAATATAACCTCCCATTTATTTTGGATAGCCATGTCCGTAATGTATAATGGGTTAAAAACATGTATTAAGTTTTGACTAGGGAGGGGCATATTTAAAACTTTTTAGTTTTGAGAATTCCATTTTTCTCTCTCCCTTATTTTGTTTCAAATTTAAATGACAACTTCTTATTTATTCTCTAATCATTCCTCTCTCTCTCCTATTTACGCACCGTCGAAATGGAGAATTCAAAAAACAACAATAATAATGAAGCAGAACGAGAAAACCCTAATGGGTCAGAAGGTGTGCAAGTGAATGTCGCTGTTGATAGTAATGGTAATGAAGGCGGAGCTTCTCGGAGAACTCTTTTCACCGAGCTTAGTCAGGTCGATGCTGATCTTGCTCTCGCTCGCACCTTGCAGGAGCAGGTTTCTCTCTCATTTTCAGTTTTCAACTCAACAAGTTTGCTGCTAACGATATATGGCTTTAATTTCAACTCCAATATGTTTGCTTTACTTTTAAATTAGGATTGGGCCTTTTTTAACATCTCAACATTCAGTTTTCCTGACCCTATATTAGCACTAACTGTATATAGGTATCTTGGATCATGATATTAGTTATATGCCTTCTAATACTATTTCTGCTGGGCAATCATGGTTATTTAGAGAGACGGTTATAGGCTTGTAGTGGTGAGAGCCTATGATAGTGTTAAATTTATACACAGAGAAGAAGATAGACGAGAGAGAAGATATTTTTGGTGCTCAAATGAGCTTCTCGATATATTTTGTATTTGTGTTGCTTTACAATGGTCCAGAAAGTGTGTTTATATACACACTCCCACAAAATGACTAACTAACCCCTTATTACAAAATATCTAATCAAAATATCTAATGATCATCTAACTAACTTATCCCAAACTAACCACATATATATACTATAAATATATGTGGTATATCTATACTTACTCTATGGTCTTCTCAACCCACAGATCTCCATTAACATCCCTCGTAACAATGAATGAACCACCGGCTTAAGATTCTCAAATTTTACTTCCTATTCCTTGAGAAATACTCACAAGCTTTCCTTCTTTCTAAAGTTTTCTGCCCTAACAACTCCATATAGAACTGAACAAAAATATTTGCGACACTAGCAACCTCATCACGAGACACTAGAAACATCCACCACATCAGCAACATTTTCAGACCAACACAGAATAAAAACCAACACAACAACAACGAACGACACTTTTCTCCAATTCGTCAACACAAATTCAACTTTAACAATACAGATTCAACTCAACAACATAGAATAAGAACGAAACGAAATCGAGATTTAGAAATCTGTGATTCAGGTAGTTAACCGTAATTCTGATGAAAAATTGAATGAATTTATTCGAGAAGATATACTGGCTCATTGGATGAAACAGTAGATGAGCTTCTACAACTTGAATCGAGAAAACTTCGATCTACCGATTGCAATTAAGAAAACTGCTTGGATCTTAATTGAAATCCCCAATCCTTTGACTGAAAACAACGTAATTAAGGAATTTCTCAAAAAAATGAAGAAATATCTCCAATTACAGTTTCAATTTGTGCGGAAATGCATCTAACGAGATCAACGAATGTGATACTCAATCTGATCTGTGTGTAGGAAAATCAACTAGACAGCTTAGATCAACATGTGTGATCCTCGATCTGTCTCGATCTGTTTTGTATCTCAGCAATCGACTACTACACTACTAGAATTACCTTGATCTGCCTCAATCGACTATTTCATTACCAAAGTTACCTCAATCCTCATTAGTGCTGCTCAATCTGTATGACTTCTTCACTGGATCGCATCGATAACCTTG
Organism: Przewalskia tangutica; assembly: GCA_029844215.1. Taxonomy (NCBI): domain Eukaryota; kingdom Viridiplantae; phylum Streptophyta; class Magnoliopsida; order Solanales; family Solanaceae; genus Przewalskia; species Przewalskia tangutica. The sequence continues at coordinate 8,522,716 of CM056733.1, read as the reverse complement.
GGTTCTGATACCATGTTAAATTTATGCAGCCATGGAGGTTGTACACAGAGAAGAAGATAGACGATTGAGAAGATATTTTTGGTGCTCAAATGAGCTTCTCGATATGTTTTGTATTTGTGTTGCTTTACAATGGTCCAGCAAGTGTGTTTATAAACACACTCCCACAGAATGACTAACTAACCCCTTATTACAAAATATCTAATGATCATCTAACTAACTTATCTATCAAACTTATCCCAAACTAACCATCTATCAAACTTATACCAAACTAATATATATATGTGGTTTATCTATACTTCAACATTTATTCAGCTGGGAAAATAAAGTGAAGACAAAGCCAGAGAGACGAAGGTCATAAAAAGAGAAACGGAGAGCTAACAGGAGGAGTATGGAAAAGCCAAAAGAAAGAGTATCAAGATTAAATAAAGAAATGTGAAGAAAGGAAAGTGAAAATGTGAAGAAAGGAAAGTGAAAATGAGAAGAGTAAGAGGGAGGGGAATGTGAGGAGAGGCGAGAGGAGAAGGAAAAGGAAAAGTTAAAGGAAAAGGAAAAAGAACTATAAAAGTAATAGTAAGAGAGTTGATCCCTTTGCATGGATTGTAGATGTTAAATTTAGACTATATGACTAAAGATCGTGTTGCAATAACAAACTTAATATAGCATCATAAACTCAGTGTTTTGGTTGCTAACAGAATTGTGGTTGGTTCTTCCAGGAATAACTGAGTAATACACATCCCATCCAAATAGGCCCAAGTAATTTTTGGACCAAACTGAAAATGATGAAGCCTTTTTATCCGCAGCAGTAATCTTGTGGTGGAACTATATAACTGAGATTGTTTCCCTAAGTTGGCTCTTTCTGCACTGGTGATCTTGAAATATGAAATGTAAAGGTTCATTTAATCCTATTTGGGAATTCAGAGGCATCAATGAAACTAAGATTTCTCTTGAAGGAATGAAATCTTTTCTGTCTTGTTTGTCCTTTACAGTCTTTGCTTGTAATTATGAGATGAAGCCCTTATGTTTTATATTTTGGGAATAGGAAAGGGCTTATATGATGCTTAGTATGAACGATGAGGGGATTGATTATGGGAGTTGGGATGCTGGGAGCTATGGCCATGATGATGATGATGAATATTTTGATGATGCAAGCGAAGAAGAAGATGATGGTAGTAACGCGGATGAGGATGACGAAGATGCGTTTGATGTGCATGCTCATGATGAAGCTAGTGAGGATGAGAACCAAGGGGTTGAGTTAGACCCATCAGCTTTTTCTAGTGATGAGGCCTATGCCAGAGCACTACAAGATACCGAAGAGAGAGAAATGGCAGCTAGATTATTGGCCCTTGCCGGGATAAATGAAAGTAAGTCTTTTTTGTTGAAACTTATTTTTACTGTTGTTTTTGGCCTTTTTATTTCGTTCTGTTATCATGTAAAATATTGACAAATCTATGATTTTTAGTGTATGTTGGACAAACGCAAGATGAAGAGGATCGCGGTGTTAATTCGCAGGTAACGGACTGTTTTAGCATTCTAATGAAGTCGGCTTAACAATATTACTTCTGAAGATCAAATTGATATTATCATTCATATGCATTAGTTCATCAGTTTTTTCATATTCTAGCATGGATCTTACATCTTGAGCTCTCTCAGCTTCTCTTTTCTTAAAATTCAGAAGAGTCAACATTGATAAATTTTAAGGTTGTTTAATATGATTAAATTCAATTAATCTTCATCTTGGACAATTGCATCCACCTACTGCCATCCTGTCCCACGGTAGGGACAACCGCATGCAGAATATGTTCATGACAGTTTCTGATATTAGTATATTACTAAAGAATAAGAATAGTTTGGAAATAAGAAATTTGGTAAATACAGAATCTGAACACAAACGCGCGCATACACAGACATGTATTTCTTTTAGATTCTTGGTAAATAAACGAGATGTGCTTTTGCTGTTGTTGAAGGATGTTTGGTTATCCTGTTCTGCAGACTTGTGGAATGAAACAATATCCCAGTATGGGGTATTTGAGAAACACTTTACATTTTCTTACGCCTTCTGCTCTATGTCCAGAAGAACAGATCTTGGATTACTGAAAATATGATAGGTTTGTGCATAGAAGACCACAATCTTAAAAGTATCAGTATATATAGTTAAAAGCATCCTCATATGCACATGAAATTTCTTTTTATCAAAACATTAAGTGTACTACAGTAGTTTTATACTATTAGTCTAGATAGTACCAGTACAACCAGTCATCATACCACGGTCTCCCTTAAATAGCCCAATAAAGAGTGGTTCAGAATTTGACCTCTCTTTGGAAGGAGACAATAATAGTAACATTACGCAGAGAAGGAAACTATTTTGACTAAGCAAGTGGCATAGGGCACCTAATTGTAAGTGAAAAAGGCTACTTATGTCTATTATGATTGTAAAAACTTGATACCATGTGAGGAAATAGGAGAAGGAATAGTAACTGATGATATTCTTATGTCTATTATGATTGTAAAAACTTGATACCATGTGAGGAAATAGGAGAAGGAATAGTAACTGATGATATTCAATTTACAAGACACCTCTATTTTTATGTATGAGATAGAATCAGTTAATACTAACTCTAACTCTGTAACATTCTTATGCAATAATACTTATTATTCTAATAAAAGCAGCTACTAGAAAAAATTGAACAAAGCAACGACAAGAATAAAAACAAAGCCACATCCGATTATGAAAAATTTACCAGCGCATACCATTGAAGATTGAACCCTTGATTACAGGGGTGCATATTCATCACCCCACTGTACGACAATAAAGTTTCCACCCTACCCAGCCTATTCTTTTCTTTTTCGTTTTAGGGACTTAGAATTATTTTCAGTGTATTGAAATCTGAACAAGGCACACAATTATGGTATAAGACCTCAGGTTCAAATCCCAGCGGAGGAAAACACTAGGTTATTTTTTCTCATCTGTCCTGTCCAAGCATTGTGGACAGACATACCCGGTACCTGGTAGAAGATAGTGGGTACCACATAGAATTAGTCGAGGTACACGTAAGCTTGGACCTACATCACAGTAATAAAAAAATTTACAGTATAACTCACTCCCAACTTGTATTAACTATTAAGCTCACAATATAATGAATACACACGATTACAACACCTAGGCAAAATTTACGTTTTGGACTTAGTTAAATATGCCAATGTCATGGATACCAGCACCTTTACCTAGTGTTTCCATGCATAAGAACTTGGAACACCCACAGTAATTCTTACCCCTAATGTAGTTGACACCCCTAACTACTAGATCAATTCAAACGGGCCATAGAAACTGCCAAATAACTGCTTTGGTCTGGTTTGAACAAAGGCCAGCTGCATCAACCGTGCAGCATGTACGCTGCACACTTTTTGTGACCACTGTCCAGGTTAGTATGGCGCCAAGGCACTGCTCCACACAATGCCAGGGGGCAGAGCTAGGGGGCGGAAGGGGGTCTGAACCCCCTTTGCTAGAAAATTATGCTGTATATGTAGGGTCAAATCTGAATTTTACGTGTGTATATACTATAATGAACCCCCTCAACACTGTTGAGAAGCTTAGCTCAATGGTCAAGGGGGTTCAAATCTTCTTTGACGTTGCTGGTTCGATTCCCATTAACTACCTTGTTTTCCCTTTTTTTATGCTTCAGTGCTCCCCTCAGTTTGGCTGACAATTTCTTTCCCTCAGCTTGGCCCACGATTTCTTTCCCATTGATAAAAGTTTGGCCCAACTATATACAGTTGCTTATTCTTACATTTTAGCCTTGCAGGTCTCATCTAAAAACATATTTCTATTAATATCATAATTTCTGGATTATTTCCATAATAGCAGATTTTATAATTGATGTAACATATTTAAACGAAATACTATCCCTTTATTTGTATGTTCTCCACCTTTCCCAAAAATTAAGGATTACATTTAGATTCTTATTATTTTGCTCTTTTTTCTCTCATTCATAATTCATAAATCATATCAGTCTCTTTCCCGTTCAAGAACCTTGGTAATTTTCAAAGATAATATATGACTAAAGAGGCACTAAATTAGAAGAAAAAAATAAAAAAGTTCAAAATAAAGTAGAACACTAAAATGAAAAGAAAATAAGTGTAAGAAATGTTGTGAAGGGCTCGATGGAGTACGGAAAAAGTAGGAAGAAATGTTAAATTAGGGCATGGCAGGGCGAGTTCTTTTTACCAAGTTAAGGTTAATCTTGCCCCGCCCCGTTTTTCATCTTGTAATCTTCACGTGTTACTTGACTTCATATTTTGAACTCTCGGTGAAAATCCTGCCACCGCCATGACATGTTGCATGCCACTTGCACATGCATTTGCCGCATGCCTCTTGCACATGATACAACAACAACATACGCAATGTAATCCCACCAAGTGGGGTCTGCCACAAATACTTGCCCAACACTAGGACGAGTTTTAGCCTTGTCACCCCACCTTGTCATTGCCTTGCCATGCATTAGATGCATTAGCTCTCCTTTTCTTGTCCTAATCATGTTTTGTCTTGGCACCAATGCTGCCACTTTGGTGCCATGTCATGCCCACTCGTGCTTCATGTCAAACTGTCTTACTTCCCTCAAGGTCACCCATGCCAACTCGTGCTAACCCAAGCATAGTCTATCATACTTAGGTTGAAGTGTCATGATGTTGCCGCTCTTGTTCAGGTTGTGCCAAGGCCATCATGCCAAATCTTTGTCATAATCGTGCCATGATGAGGGACCGAGCTATAAGGGGATAACAATCACGTCCACCAGATGAACTAGTCCTTGACGAGGCAGAATTCAAATACTCTTGTATTGTTTCTCGAATTGCCAAAAAGTAGTTCCTTTTTCTTAAATTGCATCTGCCTCAGGCTTGCCTTTCTATTTTACCAAAAACTCTGGCTGCAGGTTCTTCTTATTCATGCCCAACATCTGGGGGTCCAAGATCTCCACGCTCTCCTCAAACTGTTCTTCACATCGTAGGAAGAGCATGCTTTGTCTTGCTCCTTGACGGATCATCAACATCTTCATGGAACAGCTTCAAGAAGCTAACATGGAAGGTCAGGCATACCTTAATTTGTCTGCAACTTAAGTCAGCACGCCACAACACCTACTTCGTTAAACATTTCAGAGGGACCATCGTGCTTCGGAACGGGGCCTCTATGACTCGTTTTGGTGCTGATCTTGTTCCAAATTTGAGGAGTTAGTTTCAACAACACTTTTTCACCCTTGTTCAACTCCAAAGCCCGCCTGTGTTTGTCGGCATATTTCATCATGCGCTTGGAGGATTTCCTCAAGACAAGAAATAAATTTCGTGGGCATTTTGTCAGCAAAAACCAAGTGCGGATGGATCCTTTATTATGGATGTTAGAAAGGTGTAAGCTATAGAGGAATGGCGTGAAGAAATTGAGATCGTTTCTTGGCTTGACAAACTATTAGAAAATTCATTGTTGGTTACTCGAAGAAAATTATTTCTTTGATAAACATGTTAAAGAAGAATGTGAGATGGGATTGGTCTGATTCTTGTGTGAAGGTGTTCAATGCTTTGAAAGAAACTATTCTAGTAGAATGGGTGTCCGACTTTGAGTTGCCTTTTGAAGTGCACAACAATGCTTCTAATAGAGTTATTGGTTGTGTGTTGATCCAAGAGGGTCATCCTGAAGCTGAATGAATCGGAGCAATACTATTTCTCCTAATAAAAAGGAGATGATTGTTGTGGTGCATTGCCTTCAGACTTGGCGGGTGTATCTGTTGAGAACTAACTTTGTGGTAACGTACCTGACGAAAGTTGAGTCCTAAGCATGTTGGCAAGAGTTTCTGGCTGAGTATGATTTCTTGTCGGAACACAAGCCCGGAAGGCAGAACCAAATGGCGGATGCCTTTAGTAGGAATGTGTTTGCTGCTGTGTATGCGGTCACAAGAGTTGAATTTGACTTTGTTGATCGGACCAAACTTTATGTTGACAATGATGGTCAAGGACATGATTGTTACTAGGTATTAGATTGACAACAATCTGCTTCACTTTAAAGGGGGGGGGGTACTTGTTCCTCAAACAGTGGGTTGTGCAAGGAACTACTGTAAGAGATGCACGACACCACTTGTGGCGGGTCATCCCGTTGTTGAAAGGATGATGGTATTACTGGTACGGACTTATTTTGGGCCAAAGATAGAAGATGACATCGAAGCTTATGTGAAGACTTTAGTATGTCAAATGGATAGGGATTAAATACGCCATGTGATTAAATATTTTGGAGTGATCGGAGTGCCAGAATCACGGGTCGATTTTGGACTTCATTATTCAACATGATGTGGACAGACCTGGAATTTTCTATAGCAAATCACCGACATTCCGATGGGAAAAAGGATCAACCATTTGCTTGAAGAATATTTAAGACACTTTTTCACAGTGAGCCAGAAGAATTGGGAGGATATTTTGGACAGTGCACAATTTTGCTACAATTTGTACAAGTCCTCAGCGACGGAGTTGAGTCCATACTACTACACCAGTCGAAGTTGCAAAGCAAAGGACAGGTGGGAAATGTCTTGTTGCTTATTGTTATTCTCGTGAGAAACATGAATTATTGGCTAAAGCGCAAGACAGCTGAAGAAAAGCCTTAAGCGCTTGAGGAAATATGCTGATAGAAACAGGCGACCCTTGGAATTCAATGAGTATGACAAAGTGCTGCTGATGCTTACTCCTCCAGATCTGGAAGAAGATCAGTAGGAAGTAGCAAGACGAGTCATAGGGGTAATTCCAAAGTATGATAGTCCCTTTGAAGTAGTCAAGAAGGTTGGAGATGTGGCATACATACTTAAACTACCGGATCGACTTAAGGTACACCCAACTTTTCATGTTAGTTTCTTGAAACCTTTCTTTGAAGATGTTGATTATCTGTCAAGACGCAAGACCAAATGTGCTCCATCAGTGGTCGGCAAAAAGTTTGCCGAGGGCGTGGAAAAGATCTTGGTTCACTGAACATTGGACATGAACAAGAACAACACGAAGACAAAATTTCTTTATCTTGTGGAAAGGGAAACCTAAAAGTGATGCTATTTGGGAAAAGGGCACAACTCTATGGCAGTTTGAAAAGCAAATAAAGGAGTATCTGAACTTTGCCTCGTCGAGGATGATGAATTCATTCAGTGGGGGTAGTTTGTTAGCCCCTTGAACAAGCTGCTCGGTATGACATTGGTTGTGGCAAGGGCATTATGAATATGAACAACCTTATGAATGTGGGCATCGTGCATGGATGAAAACCAAGCATGACGGACTATGTTGTGGGTTGAGAAAGGCACCTTAGCCGAGGCAGGGCTGCCTAGCATGTGGGCATGCGAAGCTGGATTAGCATTGGACACCATGGAAATAGTGCCAAGGCAATTTGCATGGACAAATCTGACATACCAGACATGTGTGAAGGGCGTGCAGACAGTCATGGGATGACAATGTCAAGATTAGTGCTGCCAAGTAAGCCTTGGGAAACGACACACAAGCATGCGACTCACATGACGGCTGTTGGGCGGTTACTTTTTTCCTTGTCCGAATATAGCCACTTGGCATTGTCTTGCATTGGTGTGTTTGAAAATATTTTAGTGTGCCTAGCAGTTAGGGATGTTAACTTCCATAGGATAGGACTCAGTTTTGGGTGACAAGGGCGTGGCTGCACTGTATATATGTGCATGCAGCCTTGGCACAAGTCAACAAAGGCCTTGGTGGTCTTTGTATTGTGTCTGGAATGGCTAAGCGTTCTTTGTATTTATGATTAATACAAAATTGGTAGTGAGCTATCCCGTAAATGTGCCTTGTGTTCAACATTACTTGTTTAAAAATATTCTAAGCCCCTAACCTAAAAGACAACAAGGCTGAATTGAGCGAGAATCTTGACTGCCGCACAATGACATGAATAAGAGGTCACCCTTGTAATACATCTTGGCTTGCTAGGGACCGTTTGAAGCGTCTTCAAGAAATTTTTTAACCCTTTAATACGCCTTTGTATACTAAATGTAAGATGTATATCAACAATATTTACATGTCACCAAATTTTACTGTTCAAGCATGGACTATGGAAATATGAACAGATATGGAATACCAAGTTTGGTTCTAATGTAATGTGAAAAAATATGAGGATTCTACCCCAACTGTCAAGGCAATAAATAAAGTGACGCAAAAACTTTTATGAACTTATTTGGATGCTCTCACATACCTAATGTCTCACATTGTATATCTGTAATATTTTGTTCAAACAGTGCTATCAAAACTTGTTCTATAACGGTTTGCCCTTACAGTAGTCTGAGCTACTAGTTGCTTGATTTTCTTATTTAAATTTCCTTTGTTATTTTTTAGGGTATAGTTTAGTGAAAAATGTGATAGACCTACAAATTGCATACAGTAACTGATAAGTCAGATGTGTGTATATCTTATGGAAAATCTTTTCTCATGTTTAATTTTGTTGGCCCCACAAACTATCCTCATAATGATGCTATTTTTGCTATTGAATTGATGGACTCTTTGGGTGACTGCTAACAGAAGCAAAATTAAATCCTCGAGGGCTGGAGATTTCTTCCACCTTGTTTTGCTTTCTCCTTCCCTTTCTTCAATATAGACGAGATAAAATTATTTCTTTTTCATGTTTACTCAAGGCTATCTCAAGTCTTTGTTCATCTACAACATTGTTGTTTTCTTGATGTAGAATTCTTGCATAGTGGAGCATAAGACGAACTTTGTGATGTCACATTAAGTCTGGTTTAACCATACATGTGTATTTCGTTGTTTTTAGGATGCATGGGAGGACGTTGATCCCGATGAGCTTTCATATGAGGTACTTCAGTTTGTTGAATTCCTTTTTCTCTTTTAGACATCTTCTGTATATTCTACTTCCATTGTTCCGTATTGTTCAATTGTCTTTGTCTCCACTCATGCAGGAACTTATAGCACTGGGTGAAGTTGTTGGAACTGAAAGCAGGGGGCTTTCTGCTGATACAATTGCCTCTTTGCCTTCAGTGAACTATAAGACACAAACTGCGTCAGAAGGGACCACTGATTCGTAAGCTAACATAACCTGTGCTGTACTAATTTATATGTGAAAGTGTTGACGACTTTACATTTTTGCAATCCAGGTGTGTTATATGTAGATTGGATTATGAAGATGGTGACAAATTGACTGTGCTGTCCTGCAAACATACTTATCATTCTGAATGTCTGAGCAATTGGTTACAAATAAACAAGGTATTGTAGAAGCCAATTACTATCTTTGAAGTGTGACGGAGAAGTATCTTTGCTAAGCCAATTAATATCTATTCTGTTATTGTTTGTAGGCCAAGTCTCCCCTACCTTCTAGACCTCTTTTAGATATTACTACGTTTTGTCTGTGATATGTGGCTCTAGCTGAGACTAAAAATTGTGTTTTAGCTCCATCATGGTCAGCTGATATATGTCAAGTTATTTGAAGAATCGTTGTAATTCTAAGTTTAGGTTTGCTCCATTCTGAATGTTAGCTGTGCTTCTTTTGCCAATGCACTTCACAGTGAACCAGATTGTACTCCTCTTTTCCCTTTTTTTTTGGACTCAAAAGGAAATATATGCCTCTTGTCAGTACTGTTTAGGGTGGTGATGATAGCTGTTGCAGTGACTTAGATCCTGAGCTTGCGTTCCTTCATTTTCATCTGGCTATGTTCCAGATCAAATGAGAATGAGACTTCTTATCCCATTTTATGTGACACAGTTGAATGGATATGGATATTAAGATGATGGATATCCGTTGCACATTGCATCGTACTATTTATAAGAAAAATGTTAAAAGCTGGTACTTAGTTTGTTGCATTTAACAGGAGATAAATCATGGTTTTGATATTCAGCTGTAGCTACAATAAATTTAAATCGTTGAATTTTATATTTGTCAAATGTATTATGATGCATCAGAATAGGGATAACTGCATATATTTTGATCTTAAGCTTGACTATTAGTTTCTCTATTCAAGTAATAGAACCTACTTTTATTTGATAACACTTACAGTAGCCTGCCTTTTGTCCATCATTGTGGACTTTGGAAGTGACGAGAAAGGGTTGCTCTACATCACAGAGCCTCTACTGATAGGGGTAATTGTGTGGGTGTCGTGTGGGTGTCGTGTGGGTGATCGGCCCATTCGTCCTTTCTTTCCAACGTATATTAACGATAATTTCATATTGCATGTCCAAATTGTTGAATAACACTAATATATTGCTACTTTTTAGTATTAATTTCTATATAAAGATTGTTATTCGGGGCTGGAGTTGACTGTTGTATATGATTTTGTGCGTGCAGGTGTGTCCAATATGTAGCACTGAGGTCTCCACCTATGGAAACAGCTAGTTACAAAATTGAAGTTCAATGCAACTATTGATAGTAATACAGAGACTAATCTCTCTGCTTGTTTGACCATTCTTGGTTCACTCTGGCTGGCTTCCTTTGTTCTGTTTCTCATATAATATCATGAATGTACCAAGTTCCAATGTTTCCTTTTTTCCTTTTTTTGTTACACACCATCTCGCCTCTCATTTGATAGCTTTTTAGTTTTACATCACTACCCTCTTTCATTCTCTAATAAAAAAGTGTAGACGTAATTGCATGAGCGGACATAAACATCAAAATCCTATGACAAAACCAAGTTTTTGCAAAAGCCTTGAAGTTTTGATATTTTGTTTTGTTTTTACATTTTTGTTTTGTTATTTTATTGTCTCTCTACATCCTAGTTGCTAGATATTGATCGTCACTCAAGTGTATTCGGTAGAAGTATTTGATCCATGCACAATGATGCAGTTTTGATGCATGTGGTTTTATAGAACGGATCCTATATTTCAAGTCAATGGGAAATTCTGAAAGATCCTAGTGATTCGTTGGAGCCTGCATCCATCACACTTGTGATTATTAGTGCCAATTTAGGGTGTTTGTATTGAAAATTTTACCACTATTTTCTATTTTTTTACAGTTTTTTCTTGGTCAGTCAATTGCTTGAAATCTCGACATTGAATGCTATTTTTAATGTCATACAGCAGAAAGGATATTAAAAGAATACCTTCAATCCCTAAAGTCGTATTGTTATTCAGTGTCTTCAAGACTTGGTGGGAGAAAGGCAAACGATAGAAAACACAAATTCTCTTGCAAGTGGTTCTTAGCTTTCAAAACAGCAACTTCGGAAAGTGAAGTTGGTCTCACAAACAGCAACTTGGGAAAGTGAAGTTGGTCTCACAATGCCACTTAAAGTAACAGTACAGCAAACAATGGGTTAAACAACAGCATAACTCACAACGCCTACTTTTGACGAATTTTTAAACTAAACTTTTAATGTAATTTATTTAGGGAGGTGACAAATTTGAAAGTAAAATTAGTTGTAAGGACGTGAAAAATACCATGGAGATTGTAAAGTTGCAAATATCGACGGTAAAGTATAGGGATGAATTTTTGAACAACTTTAATGGGGCAGGGCAGGGCAAAGTCTAAATTTACATTAAAGCATTTCCCAGAATTAAATCGTCAATCTCAGGGAGTTCGCGGTGAAGCACTTGGGTATTAGGATCGTGTCTTATTAATTTTCAAAGCACCTAAGGTCGGAGTAATTCAAAGCACTGAATTCACATTAATTATCCCAGATTTTTTTTTCAGTTTTTAATTAGCACGATAACTGAATGGACCTTAGAAAGTATTGTATATGAAGTTAATAATTAAGAGTAAAGATAAGTGCTCTTTGTATGTTAATAACAAATTAACAGTGATGACTCATTTTGTTCAAGTTTTGATTATTATGGCAGAATGCTATTTGCTTCATTTGAATTTTTCCTTTTTTTTTTTCAATGTGAATTTAATGATTCTTAATTTTCCCCTTTTTGGTATTCTTTAGCGTTGTGTGCTTTCGAGCATTAAAGAATGATAAATTGTATACCCAAGTGTTGCGCTTTGGCTACTCATTTGAAATTAACATAGCATTAAAGAATAATTTTCATTTACCATTATCAACAACAACAAAAAACTTTAGAAAGATGAACAACAACAAAAAAAAACTTTAGAAAGATGAATAACCATACTCTTTTACACATTAAAGTGAAAAATAAAGAAGAGAAATGAAAGATGACATAAATGGGGCAGGGCGGAGCAGAGCTTAGCGAGGTAGGACAGGGCAGGGCGGGTCGAATTCTTAACAGATCAAGACTTGCCCCAACCTAACCCGCCTAACTTGCCCTATTGCCATCCCTAGTAAAACATCATCCATATGTTGTACTTTCCCACGTAATCAACTTGTTAGAATTAAGGAGAGAGAATCTAATGGAGTTATTGCCTTGCATTGTGTAAATCATACTTGCTAGAATCTTTCTGTTCCTTTTCTGATAAAGTTTCTACGCAAGAATCAACTTGTTAGAATTAAGAGGAGAGAATCTAATGGAGTTGTTGCTTTGCATTGTGTAAATTATACTTGCTAGAACCTTTCTGTTCCTTTTTTGATAAATTTTAAGAATCAACTTGTTAGAATTACGAGGAGATAATCTAATAAAGTTGTTGCCTTGCATTGTGTAAATTATACTTGCTAGAATCTTTCTGTTCCTTTTCCGATAAAGTTTAAGAATCAACTTGTTAGAATTAAGAGGAGATAATCTAATGGAGTTGTTGCCTTGCATTGTGTAAATTATACTTGCTATAACCTTTATGTTCCTTTTCTGGTAAAGTTTCTACGTAGGAATCAACTTGTTAGAATTAAGGGGTCTTGCATTGTATAAATTATACTTGCTAGAACCTTTTTGTTCCTTTTCTGGTAAAGTTTAAGAATCAACTTGTTAGAATTAAGAGGAGAGAATCTAATGGAGTTGTTGCCTTGCATTGTGTAAATTATACTTGCTAGAATCTCTTGGTTCCTTTTATGATAAAGTTTCTACGTAGGAATCAACTTGTTAGAATTAAGGGGTCTTGCATTGTGTAAATTATACTTGCTAGAACCTTTATGTTCCTTTTCTAGTAAGGTTTAAGAATCAACTTGTTAGAATTAAGAGGAGAGAATCTAATGGAGTTATTGCCTTGCATTGTGTAAATTATACTTGCTAGAACCTTTTTGTTCCTTTTCTAGTAAAGTTTCTAAGTAGGAATCAACCTTGCATTGTGTAAATTATACTTGCTAGAACCTTTATGTTCCTTTTCTAGTAAAGTTTCTACGTAATTTATGTAAAACGATCAAATATTAAACATGGACGTCCGATAAAAACAATAATAATAAAAGAAAAGATGGCAAAATAACGAATTTTTAAACTAAACTTTTAATGTAATTTATTTAGGGAGGTGACAAATTTGAAAATAAAATTAGTTGCAAGGACATGAAAAATACCACGGAGATTGTAAAGTTGCAAATATCGACCGTAAAGCATGATCCATATATTGTACTTTCCCAGTGAATCAACTTGTTAGAATTAAGGGGAGAGAATCTAATGGAGTTATTGCCTTGCATAAATTATACTTGCTAGAATCTTTCTGTTCCTTTTCTGATAAAGTTTCTACGCAAGAATCAACTTGTTAGAATTAAGAGGAGATAATATAATGGAGTTGTTTCCATGCATTGTGTAAATTATACTTGCTAGAACCTTTTTGTTCCTTTTCTGATTAAGTTTAAGAATCAACTTGTTAGAATTAAGAGGAGAAAATCTAATGGAGTTGTTGCCTTGCATTGTGTAAATTATACTTGCTATAACCTTTATGTTTCTTTTCTGGTAAAATTTCTACGTAGGAATCAACTTGTTAAAATTAAGAGATCTTGCATTGTATAAATTATACTTGCTAGAACCTTTATGTTCCTTTTCTGGTAAAGTTTAAGAATCAACTTGTTAGAATTAAGAGGAGAGAATCTAATGGAGTTGTTGCCTTGCATTGTGTAAATTATACTTGCTAGAACATTTATGTTCCTTTTCTGGTAAAGTTTCTACGTAGGAATCAACTTGTTAGAATTAAGGGGCCTTGCATTGTGTAAATTATACTTGCTAGCACTTTTCTATTCCGTTTCTAGTAAAGTTTAAGAATCAACTTGTTAGAATTAAGAGAAGATAATCTAATGGAGTTGTTGTCTTGCATTGTGTAAATTTTACTTGCTAGAACCTTTATGTTCCTTTTATGGTAAAGTTTCTAGGTAGGAATCAACTTGTTAGAATTAAGCGGTGGCGATGGTCGGCCGACCGACCTCGCCCGGTCTCGACGACTCCTTGTCTCGACCGACCCCGATCCCGACACGACCCCGGTAAAAAAAAATGACCGGGGCTCGAACCGGCGACAGGTATGGTCCCGCCCGACCCGACCCGCCAGCCCCTATCCCGCCCGACCCGCCCTGCCCCGCTGCGAGAAAATAGCCGTTGTCTAACGGCCATTTACATTTGGCCGTTAGACAGCGGCCGTTTTGGCTTCCTCCCCAACCCCTACCCCTTTATATTTATTTTTAACCCCTAAGTTATTATATTTACATTTTAACCCAATTTTTCAACTATAAATACCTCATTTCCTCTTCTTATTATTTTCACAAATCTTTCTACTCTCTAATCTCTCAATCAATCAATCTCTATTCTCTATACAACATTGTCTACTACATATTCAATATTTCAATCTATTTATTAATTTGAGAATTGGGAGTGAAGTTGACAACTAGCTTGAGGATTATCTATCGAGCAAAGTTTCAATTTTAAACCTCTCGATTACACGTCGACTCTACGTCGGCGTTTGGTACATTCGTTCTCTCATTAAATTATTATTTTGTTTTTATTTCATTTAGCACATTTAATTTCATTATCTTTAAGTCTTTAACTATTTATTACCATGAAAAGAGTAAAAAGTGTTTTTGGCAAGGTACTTCTTCTAGTAGTATGTAACAAGGGCAAGGGTACTTCTTCTAGTATTCTAGACAAGATGATTTTATAGATCCCGAATGTTTCCTGAAATACCATATGATCTTGACACAAATGATTATCCTCAAATTGAAGAAGATTTTAATTTAGATGACACTCTAGATGATGATACACCTACTAATGAAGATGATGATACACCCACTAGTGAAATGCCTCCTATCCCCCCTACTATGAGACGAGGTCCGGCAAAACGACCATTAAAATCAGTTGTATGGAAATATTTTGACAGGGACGTACCGAATCAAGTAGCTGTATGTAAAACTTGTAAAAATGTTTATTCTCTTAAAAGCTGACAAGGTCATGGTGGGACGGGGTTTAGGAAGACACCTATGCAAAAATACAAAGCCTTGTACGCCCAATACATGATTGAAAAGATGGTGAGCAAGCGTCCTCTCAATCGGGACAAGGTTCACATCTGTCTGGACAAAGTCTGGTCAAATTAACCTATGACGGGAGTTGTAGGCCTAAATACGATAAACATAAAGATAGGAAGCACTAGCAAAATTAGTTGTTGTGGAGGGTTTGCCTTTTTCATTTCTGAATCTCTGGTTTTATTCATTATATTAGAGATATGTATAATCCGCTTATAAAGGTTTTCCTAGATCAATTGTTAAAAGAGATGTATTTAAATTTGCACATGATATCAATGATATTTACGTTATGCATTATATCATTTAAATTGCAAAGTCGCTCTAACCGATATAGATCGTAGTACTAACGACCATGATTATTTAACGGTAACTTTGTCATTGGATAAATTATAAATGGTCTATGCAAAACGTATTTTAGCATATAGATATATAGATAGTAGGCAATAATGGTGAGTTTATTTGTAAAATATTTATTGATGCGATTATTACTGAATAAGCGATAAAGTTATGAATATTACATTAGATAATGCATCTTCTAACAATTACGCTTTTTGTATTTTAAGAGATGTTTTAACTCCGTCTTTTCCAAAACATTTTCATATCAAATGTGCGTGTCATATTTATAACTTAGTTGTAAAGGATGGTCTTTCACTTTTTCAAGATATTCTTGAAAAAATACAATTTGCTATACACTTTATTTTTAAAAATAATAGAATTCAACAGAGAAAAGAATATAAAAAAACTTGTCACGATTGTGGACTATCTTACAGAAAAATTCCCGAAGAAGTACCAATTAGGTGAAATTCTTTATATGACCAACTAGTTGCTGCTTATGACTATAGAAAACCTATCACTTTATTTTTTAACGCCCATAATCAAAATCCAAATGATATGATTGTGGATAATGATTGGGAAAAAATTAGAGAACTTATTGTATTTCTAGAGAATTTTCAACGAGCAACAAAAGCATTTTCTACTTTATATTATCCTACTATTTCAACTATGTTGTTTTATATAGCTATAATATTTTTACTTCTTAAAGAATATATGGAAAAATCTGCTTATAAGACAAATTTATTAAAAATGTTTATGAAATTAAAGAAATATTTTATTCCTATTCCCCCTATTTATATTATTGGTGCTGTATTAAACCCGACTATTAAAGTAGAGGGTTGTAAAAGTCTTATTGAAAATATTTATACATGTATGGACGTACTACCACCTCCAACTCCCAAAATTTAAATGTTGAGCCACCTATTGAACTAACGCTAGAAGAAGTGTTGAATATCGTAGAAGATGAATGCAAAAAAGTATATCGGCATTACCAGCAAGAAAGTGCTAGTAACCAACCGACTTTCGTACCATCTTCTTCTTCAACACAACCTAAAAAGACATCGCTTACGGGCTAGTATTGATTCTATTGAAAGCCTCGTAAATAGAATGTGCGGTAGTGATGCTAACCAAATTAGCGAGTTCGATGTTTTTGTTTTGCAGGGTAATTTACCTTACCAAACAGTTATCAATGAAGAAGGAAAGGAAGACTTGCTGAAATATTGGATGCAGAATGAGAAGACATTTCCGACACTTTCAATGATGGCGAGATATTTTGAACATTCAAGCCGCCATCAATCGCTCGAAAGCGCTTTTGCAAGCGATTTCAAATAGGAGAGCACGGACACTCATTAGCCGGAGACAGCTTGGAGATGACGGTACTATTCAGAGATTGAATACGAGCGGAGCGAAGGAGGTGCGGTCAACCAGAGATTAACGAAGAAGAAGACGAAAACTACAACGACATTTTATCTGAAGGCATGAGTAGCGACGTGGAACAATTTGACCAAGATATACCAATTCCAACCGAAGAACCACAAGAAATTATAAAGAAACTAGAAAAAATATTTTCAAATTGGTAATTTATTTCATTGCAATTTTTTAATTTTTCTATGTCTTTTGCAATTTTTTTCAACAACAGTACACTACAATGTTGTAATTCTGAATCTTGTATATTTCAATGAAATAATTAATAATATAAGAGGCACAAAAACAGCCTTGGGATGTTTTTTTTACACTCTTCTTGTCTTTGTTTAATTATTTAGTTTATACTTTATAGTTTATAGGACTTTATACTTTATAAATATATTATATATATGAGTATAATACTATAATTATAATACTATAAGTCTATAATATTATAGTATATGTATATGACTATATGAGTATATGTTAATGTTACTTTGTTAGTAATTTAGTATTTTTAATTTAGTGGAAAAAAAAACCCGACCTGCCCCGACCGCCTAACGGGGACCAGACGGGACACGGTATGGTCCCGCCCGACCCGACCCCGCCAGGCCCGCCCCAGCTCGACCCCGCCCCTCTTCTCCGCCCCGACCCCGTCCCGATCCCGCTAAACCCGACCCCGGTGGGCCCGGCCCACTGGCCAGTCCTAGAATTAAGGGACCTTGCATTGTGTAAATTATACTTGCTAGAACCTTTCTGTTCCTTTTATCATCCTTTCTGATAAAGTTTAAGAATCAACTTGTTAGAATTGAGAGGAGAAAATCTAATGGAGTTGTTGCCTTGCATTGTGTAAATTATACTTGCTATAACCTTTCTGTTTCTTTTCTGGTAAAGTTTCTACGTAGGAATTAACTTGTTAGAATTAAGGGATCTTGCATTGTATAAATTATAATTGCTAGAACCTTTCTGTTCCTTTTCTGGTAAAGTTTAAGAATCAACTTGTTAGAATTAAGAGGAGAGAATCTAATGGAGTTGTTGCCTTGCATTGTGTAAATTATACTTGTTAGAACCTTTATGTTCCTTTTCTGGTAAAGTTTCTACGTAGGAATCAACTTGTTAGAATTAAGGGGCTTTGCATTGTGTAAATTATACTTGCTAGCACCTTTCTGTTCCTTTTCTAGTAAAGTTTAAGAATCAACTTGTTAGAATTAAGAGAAGAGAATCTAATGGAGTTGTTGTCTTGCATTGTGTAAATTATACTTGCTAGAACCTTTATGTTCCTTTTCTGGTAAACTTTCAACTTGTTAGAATTAAGGGGCCTTGCATTGTGTAAATTATACTTGCTAGAACCTTTCTGTTCCTTTTCTAGTAAAGTTCTATGTAATTATCGTGAACTCTTTCAGACCCTTAGTTTCACTTGGTTGGGGAAGAGTTTCAGCCTGCCTTCCACCGAATATAAAAAATCTTAGAGCTGCCTAACCTGCTTCGCGAAAATTTTGATTCTGCTATTAATGTTCCTCATTTTATAAAAATATATGATCTGGAATATTTCGACCTTCAGGTATTAGAGAAAAAGGGCCTTGTCCAAGACAAACTTAGTGATTTAATGTTGTCGAAAGAGAATCTTTTAAAGTGGTCGAGGAAGTATATATTATAGCAACCGCGCTTAAAGTATAAATGAAAGGAGTGGAACAAAGTGTCGCTTCGGAAAACATGAGTATTGAAAATCTTAAAAACCCGTAGGTTTCCAATTTTAAAGCAATTCCTGTCAAGATGACGGATCCTGCCGTAGGTGCCTCTACATGAGCTTCGGGTAACCAAATATGAACTGGTACCATAGACATTTTGACGGCGAAAGAGGCGAAAGACGCAATCCATAGAAAGATTTGGCGCCGCTCACTAAATTCTGTGGTTAATGAGATTTGTAAATCGGTTGTTCTAGATAAAAATAACTGGGGATATTAGGTGATTTATTGTTTAAAGTTAAATTTTTTCAGAGGGCGATCGAATATTTATTTTTAGATTCTTTTATCTGTTAGAAAAAGAGATAATCTACTATTTATCCTTTTAGAAAATCTCAAATTCAATAAAAATAAATAAATAGGAGACTGGAAATGAAAGTCTCTTTCTCGGATCTACTCTTCATCACACTTGTGTTACAGGGGTGATTTTTCGCGAGTTCACCCTGCACGACAACCTGCTTTTCAGCCAACTTCAGCCTTCCAAAAACTCGGTCCCCCACACTTAGAACATTTTAAGGCAGCAAGTAAAATAAACGGAACACAATATTTACGGGCAAAGCCCAACCTTTTTATTATTACCAAAATAATACAAAAGGACTCCTATGTACAGGAGGCTACAAGAACAACGATTGACATTCAACACGCCAATCTGCCCGACGCCAACTCGCCGAACCGTCTTGCAATTCAGTTCCATGGCTGACCAACTTTGACTTCACCGTTGCCATGCGCCCCACACATGACTGGCTCGACCAACTTAGCCCCAAGGCTGACCGAATACTTCGACCCCATGGAGATGAGAGATATTTTGTTCCACCACAGAAAATTATTTGATTCTTGTCTTTCAAAAAAAATTCCATGACATACCCGAACAATCATTTATAGGATTTAATGATTCCTAACAACGGATTCATCTCTTTCGCTATCTGCATTTGGTATGGTGACCGAGGAGAGGTTGAGAAGAAGACAATGCCCAACTTAAGCCGAAGAAACTTATTCAATGGTCACAGTTAACCGCTTTTGGTCCCAAATTTTTGGGGTTGCTTTTTCCAATAAACGTTGACTACATTTCTTTATGTTATTTGTACAAGTAACCGGTTTATGGATGAGTGCTCTGATAAAAATAATAATATTAAAAGAAAAAGATGGCACAATAACGAATTTAAAATCCTAAGCATCATCTCATCATTTTGACATTCGGTTTAATTGGTATTAACTTCGTGATGAGATTAGGCTAGACTTGTTTCCTTTGATGACTTACAATTAGAATTGGTCAAAATTAGTCACGAAATTGAAGTTACAAGGAAAAATACTTTATAGTAATAGATAAGTCAAGTATTGATTTCGATACAATAACGCAATATGTATCAACATTCAAAATTATCCTATTAAAAAGGCAAAATACTGAAATTCATCAACATAACGAATTCTGCAGAGCTCTAATCAAACAAGCTAAACATGGCCTCATCATCACTCTCTTCATTTTTCTCTTCCTGAAATTGACAGAAAACACACCAAAAAAATTATAAGCACTTTAGGAGTGTTTCAACGCATACATATTTTTGATGCACACCTAATAGCTCGCAAACCATATTGGAGAAATAACTCGCGAATTTATGACAAGAATTAGATCGAATGATCTGAAGAAAATACTAGTACACAATAATTTGAGACAGAATACATACATGCGCAATAATTTAAGACAGAATATATTACATACATGCATATTAGGGATAATGAGAAGGGAAAATAAATAAATATGCAAAGTACCTTTTTCTTGTCAGCTTCGGCGGGTGCAACGTGATCGGTAGCAGGGGCAGCGGCGGCAACAGCGCCAGTAGAAGCGGCGGCTCCACCAGAGCCGACGTTCATGATAAGTTGTTCCACATTCTTCTTCTCACAAAGCTTGGCAAAAAGGCTTGGCCAATAGGATTCCACCTGCAAATTTGCTGCTTTCACCAATGTACAAATTTTCTCCCCCTAATACAGTACAAAACGTACATTGAAATTAGTGCGAAAAAAAACACATAAACAGAATAAAAAAGAAAGAAATATTACAGTAATAGGAATGCCATCATCATGAAGGATCAAGCAAGCATAAGTACAAGCGACTTCACCGGTGGAAGACATTCTTTCGCTGTCTCGAAACCCTAACCGTATTTTTTGGGGAGTGATAAAGAGTTCTGAATGTGAAGTAGGGTTTTAGTGCGGGTATTTATAGGAAGCTTTCTTGAGGCGCAAGTTTGTATTTAGGATGATTTATGTTTTTTCTTTTCTTAAAAAAAAGGATTTGGTTATGGACCCAACTTAAACAAAAGAAAAAAAGTAAACAGAAAAACATACCATTTTCCGGATCAATGAAAGATTTTTTTTTTCGGTAATTAATTATTTTCTTTTTTTATGAAATACATATTCAATACATTCATAAGTTTCATGAACCTTTTTGTATGTTACATGTACATATTAATTTGGACACTTAATTTTTTTTAAGCGCTCCCATCTTTATTTTCTCGACTTTTTCCCTTCTTTTTCTCCCATGCAGATACAACTCGTTCTTAATTTTTTAAGATCGCTAAGTCAGCCTAAATTACTACTCTCAAGTTCGCTAAGAAAATGATAGATTAGGAAGACATGAGAAGTTTGCTAAAAGAAAGCTTTTATATTATACAAAGGTTGAATTATTTGCTTGATGACTTTACAAATGAATGCCCCTCTATTTATACTACTCACCTAGGGATTAATATGCAAATAATAATTATTGTATAAGTCCCTACATATTTACAAAGAAGCACCTTCTCTAGAATCATCTACTAGGTTAGAAAGTTCTAAGGACCTTCCATGCAAATTCATAAGATTCTAAGGTATTCCAAGAAAGTCTTCCCAAGGAAGCTCTCCACGGCTCTAGAATATTCCCACACGTATCTTTCCTATGTTAGCATCCACATGGATAAAATATGTGCCAAGTGGCACCTACGTGGTATGATGATGTGGTGGGTCATCACACTCTCCCCCACCCAATGTTGCAACGACCGTGGCGCATTGTTGTTGCATAAAATCTCTAATCTTGTCTTTGAATTGCCACAAGTCTTCATATCGCTCTCATATGGCCTCCTACGGTGATTTCCCCTTCTAATGGATGAGAAACATGACGGTGGCTTGCTGCCCTTGTCTTCTCCTAACCTGGTAATCAATGATAGCCTCAATCTCCTGATCATGTGAGACTGTGATAGTAATAGGTGCAAGACTTAACTAGCCTCTACTTGAATCATCATTGTCTTCATGATACAACTTGAGGACACTGGCATGAAAGATGGGATGAATCTTAAGATGAGGTGGTAACTCTAAATTATATGAGATATTGCCTACTTTGACAACGATCTTAAATGGCCCTTTGTACTTTCGTACTAAGTTTTGGTGCACGTCCTGTAGCGCCTTAAGTTGCCTAGGATTAAACTTTACCAAAATCATATCTCCAACCTTATAATATGTGGGACGATGCTTACGGTCGGCAAACTTCTTCATCTTCTTTATTGCCTTTTCCAAGTAGGACTTAGCAGTGTCAAGTTGTTCCTCAAATCCCTGGGCTATATGGTAAGCCCCCAAACTCTTCCGCTCGAATGCCGCCGATAATGAATGTGAAGTTTGTGGTTGTTGGTCTATGACTAGCTCAAATGGTGTCCGCATGTTATAGGAGAATTGGGCTATGTCTAAGAGGCTTGCCCAATCCTTCTGATGTTCACTCACATAATGCTTCAAATAATACTCCAATTAGACATTGATCCACTCCGTTTGTCTATCCGTATGTGGGTGGAAACTAGTGGAAAAGTGCAGCTCCCTGCCAAGTATGTCTAATAACTCTCTCCAAAAGTTTCCAGTGAAATTGGGGTCTCGATCACTGATGATATTCCTTGGTAAGCCCTAATACTTCACTACATTCTTAAAGAATAGTTTGGCGACTTCCTTGGCTGTACAACCTGGTGAGGCAGGAGTAAAAGTAGCATACTTTGAAAATCTATCCACGACCACCATGATAGTAGCATAACCGTCAGACTTCGGTAGACAAGTGATAAATTCCATGGTCACTCTCTCCTATGGACAATTCGTAATTAGTAGTGGCTCCAGAAGTCCTCTAGGATGCCTTTGTTCAACGTTGTCCTATTAGAATACAAGACAAGTCTGCACATAACACTCTATGTCCTCTTGCATACGCGACTAATAGTAGATCGACTCAACCAAGGCCCTAATGTGATGTTGGCCTGGATGAATGGCCCACAAGGTTCATGACCCTCCTTCATAATATGCCACCGAATATCCCCAAACTTTAGCACATAAACCCTCCGACATGTGGTGAGAAATAAACTATATTCCACAAAAAAAAAAGTCTCATATTTCCTTGGGTGGCTAACTCCATGGGTTGATTGTCATGTTGCATTCCCTCTTTTATAACTTCCCTGATGTCACAACTTGCTGAAGTGATGGCAGCAAGCTCGACTTTTTGACTCAATGCATCTGCCACAATATTTCCCTTACCCGACTTATATTCCAGCACATAATCGAACTCGGCTAGGAAATTTTGCCATCTAGCCTGCTTTGGTGTGAGCTTTTTTTGTGACTGGAAATAGCTAGTTGCCACGTTGTTAGTCTTGACTATAAACCTCGACCCGAGCATGTAATGTCGCCATGTGAGAATGCAATGCAAAATAACAGTCATCTCCTTATCATGCACAGTATAATGCGGCTCTATCTCATTCAACTTGCGACTTTCGAATACTATGGGATGCTATCTTCCATTAGAACATCCCTAATTGCAAAGTTAGAGGCATCTGTATGCACCTTGAACGTCTTGGTAAAGTTGGAAAATGCCAGAACTGACTCCTCTGTCACTACTTTCTTAAGGTCTTCAAACACCTTTTGGCAGTGCTACGTCCAAATCCATGACTTGTTCTTATTTAGAAACTCGATAAATGGTGCTGCTTTGCATGAATATCCACTAATGAATCATCGATAGTAGTTAACAAGGCCAAGGAAAGATATCAACTCGGTTACCTTTGTAGGTGCCTCCCACACTTGGATAAACCTTACCTTATGTTACACCCCGTAATTCAGGTCATGCTTATGAGAACGTACGAAAGAATTAAGATTTAAATTTTAGAAAGATAGGTTGACGGAATGTTTCGGACGAGTTTTAATCAACTTTGAGGCGGTTTATGTCCAGTTGCATTAGGAGTTCCTAGGTGTTTCAAAGGCCTAGTATGTAGTTCGTTGAGTCTATTTCCCAACGCAACAAACCGTTCGTCGATAGGACATCGGAGTAGAAAGTTATGGAAGTTACAAGTTCAAGGCGATCAAGCGTAAAAATATTTTCTGGCCACGATCACGGGCGCCCGATGCAGGGCCGCGGCGCCGGAAAACAGGGCCGCGGCGCCGGAAGTACTGAAGTTCTCAGAGGTTTCAGCGCCGAGGCGGGTTTTTGCGAAATCTAGGGGAAAAATCAGAAGATATTTTTTTTAAAATGGCCATGAGAGGGTGACAAGTGTCCCTCCCATCTGATTGTGTGGAAGCACTATTTATTGACCAAGTCTTGAAGACTTGGTCATTCTTCACAAAACCCCCTTCTCTCTAAAAATTTCCTCTTCCTTCTCTCTAAAAATTCCTCTCCCTTCTCTCTAAAAATTCAAGGAAAAACCAAGGCCTAGAGAAATTTTGGAAAGGTGGCAAGAAGGAAATATGTTGACAAGCTTGTATGAGGTTTGTGGAGGTGATTGTGGAAAGAGGGCAAGTGAGATTTGTTGGACTGATTTGGGTAAATCTAAGGTAACAATCCATTCTCCTTTTTAAGTAAATTGTGTTGCATGTGAGGAAGAAATGACTTGTAGTTGTCAATATTGCTTTTAGGTAAATTGCATGTAGGAATAACGATTTGGATTTGAAAGGATTGGATAAGGATGATATGTGAGCATGTTATAACCAAGATACTACCTTAAACTTATTGGATTATTTAATTTGTATCGTGGGGCAGAATTTTACACGTCCAAGTTAGGCCTGTAATCCCCTTGTATTGCTAAATTGTTGGGCCTTAAATGTGGCGTTGAGTAGTTGATATCGGACCTTGAAAAGGTGGAAAAGTATGTAGAAACAAAGGAAGTGCTGTCCAATTTTCCGTAGAATAAAGAACTTTATACTTAGAATATTCGACGAAGAAGTCTAGATGTTAATAAACGTATTTGATTATTATAGGTTGATACTCTACGCGCGACATATTCGACTTGGCAAGTAGATTTAGCCGAGGATGTATGTGATTCTTCCTATCCTCTTGAGCATGATATTTGTAAATATATAGTACGGTAGACGTACGTGTATTAACTGAATTTGGTTTCACTTTGATGTCTTTTGACTTGAGTTCTAAATGTTAAGAATCTTGAAATATTTCAAAAAGAGTTATGAATCATTATTCGGAAGGAAATTAATACTTGGTTTTAAAAGAATAGGTTCTTTTGGATTTCCAAACAAATGTGAATGTTTTGATTTATTACAAAGTTTAAGTGTTATACTAACTTTATGGGAAGTTAGTTATAGTGACTTAAGGAAGATAAAAAGAATAGTTTACTTACTTGTTTGTAGAAGCCTTGTAATGATTTCTGAATGTGTGGTAAGTTGGTTTGAGAAGTAAACATGTTATGTTACTATGGGTGTTAGTGCCTTGAGTTTTGTTGTGGTAAGGGGGTTCTCTCGTTGTGCTTATGTCGTTTACGATAAGCCGGTTGTGCTTGTGTATATCACCTACCCCCCCTGACTTGTTATGATGCCGCGGGTTAGCTACCCCGACGCGGTGAGTACCTCACGCGGGTCCACATGACCTACGCGACTACGGTAGTCCAGAATCACTCGGGTGTGTTACGCGATGCGAGGAATACCTCACGCGGTCCTAGGCTACGCGGACTACGTTAGTCCAGAAATGCCGCGTTAGCTACCCCGCGAAGAGTACCTGCGCGGTCCACGGGACCTATGCGGACTACTAAGTCGAGATTAAGCTCGTATAATGATACTATGGGCGAATGGCCCTGCTACGATCATTAGCGGCCTAGAAAAGACCGGTTACGTTACACCTGTTTACTCTTATTTATGTTGTGCCACTGTGTGCGGTTAATTGGTTTTTCATACATATCTGTGGATTTTGGTTTGGAAATGTTATGATTTCATTACGATTTTCGGGCCACATACTTGGTACTGTTAGATCGACCTCCTTCGGGGATGCGTCATGCCGCAGTCGAGGTACATCGGTTGTTGATCCTCGCTCTAGGATCACCGCTCGCTGGGAAGCCCCGCTTTCTCCGAGGCTTATCTTTTGTATGATTCCTCATCATTGTAGATTCATGTACATTCGTGGTATGACGGCCTGCTCAGTCATAGTTGTTACAAACTCTTAGGTCCGTAGTCCCGTTGTAAATTGGGTTTTGTAAATGATGTAATCGCTCGCTTTTTGTTATATATATAGTTACCGAAAAGGTAACCATTTCGTTAGCCTGCTTTCTTATTTTATATTGTTTCATGTTTATGAGTTTACTTCCGGTTTTTCTCTCGATGTTGTATCACCAGGGTGCCGGGTAAGGCACGATCCACGCCCGAGGCCTGCCCTTGACAAAAGTGGTATCAGAGCAGTTAATCCTCGGAAAGTGTCTACAAGCCGTATCTAGTAGAGTCTTGATAATCGGTGTATTGTGCACCACACCTATAATCAGGAGGCTACAGGATATTTAGGATTGGTTTCCATTCTTTCACTCTAAGATCGTGCAATAGAGCTGTGTTATAGGTTGAACTCCCTCTGACATATTTTTATGTAGCAGTTATGCCTCCACGCAAGGCAACCGCGCTGGCGGCAAGGCACCGGCGGAGCCGCTAGTAGACGCAGAGGTTACGAGGGCACATGCCCGCCTTTACCGAGGTGATGTTTGGACGGCGAAGTTCCACGACGCCGCCAAATTTCAAAGAGTTCGGAGCAAAGAAGCGGCCATCGAGACCGCGTACGAGCCTCTAGTTACACACTGAGCAGGATATGGGCTCTGAGATATGGCCCGATTATTAGCCAGATCGTGGCAAGGCGGGAGGATGACGGAGACAATGGTTCCGGTTGTACCGTAGTTCACCCGATCCGATAGCGAGACTTCGGGACTTTTTGAGTCAGATCCCACCGTAGTTCTATGGGTCGAGGCGAGGATGATCCTCGGGAGTTTATCCGACAGCTGCAGCAGATCATGAGTGATCAAGGCCTCGGAGATAAGTCGATGAGTATTGGGTTCACATCGGCCGCGTGATCTCGCAGCTGATCGTTTGATTCGTGGAACTGCCCCGGGAGCATGCGCTCCAGCTGTTTGGGACGAAGTTCTCGAGGCATTTCTTAGCCATTTCTTGCCTTCGCAGATGAGAGGCTCGGGCCGATAGATTGACGCTGAGACAGAGCGCGACGGTCCGAGAGTACAACATGTAGTTTGACTCGTTGGCTCAGACGCCCACGCTTTAGTGGCCGACATGGAGGACGAGTGCACCGCTATGTCATGTGGCTCGATGATTACTTAGCGAGGGTTGCTCGAGTAGCTCTTCACCGGCACGGACATTGCCCGCACGCAGACTTACGCGTGCGAGGAACGTAGGGCCGACGGATTGATAGATATCGCCAGGAAGAGGCGTGACAGCAGGTCCTCCGTAGTTTTCGAGGCGGACAACCTCAAGCAGATCGGATTTGCACCTCGGCCGGTTGAGCGCTCCACCGCGTCTTCCGCATTCGTGGTATTCGAGTAGTCGTGCCCTCGGCCGGGCTTCAGGAAGCGAGGATGCTACCCGACGAGACCACCCCATCTCGGTGTGGCCGATGTGGCGATCCCATTTCGGAGTTGTGGTATCTTGTGGGGCCTTGTTACACTTGTGGCCGCAGGTCATATTTTGAGGATCGTCCACTGCAGGCGCGCAGATGGTAGGGTTTAGCCTCTGGTCATTCGCCCGGCCTTCATCTCCTATTTACTCGCCCGAGGCATGGTACTCATGGGCCAGCAGGTCGCGGCAGAGGTCGTGGCAAGGGTCCTAGTTCCAGCGGTCCTCAGAACCGCATTTATGCCATGTCCAGCCGTCAGGACCAGGAGGCATCACCGGATGTCGTCACAGGTACATTATTGGTTTCATGTTGTGATGTATATGCTTTGATAGATCCAGGTTCTACCTTGCCCTATATATCTCCTCATATTGCTGGTAGAATAGGGATAGAGCCTGAGTCCATAAAACCTTTTGAGGTGGCTACGCCAGTAGGTGATTCGGTGGTAGCTGAGCGAGTATATAAGGCTTGCCCAGTGACTATATGCAGTCGTCGGACCCTAGCCCACTTGATAGAGTTGGATATGACGGACTTTGATGTAATTATGGGTATGGATTGGCTAGCGTCTTTGTTATACCCCGTAGTTCTGGCCATGCATATGAGAGCGTACGAAAGGGATTAAGACTTAAAATTTTCGAAAGATAGGTTGGCGGGTAGTTTCGGACGGGTTTTAGTCAACTTTGAGACGGGTTATGACCCATTACATTGCGAATTCCTAGGTATTCCAAAGGCCTAGTGCATAGTTCGTTGGGTCTAGTTTCCAACGCAACCAACTGTTCATCGATAGGACATCGGAGTAGAAAGTTATGGGAGTTACAAGTTCAGTGCGCAGTCGGAAAGAAAAGTGTTTCGGTCAGAAGCCACAGGGCCGCGACGCCAGATGATCTGAGGGAGCGCTGAAGTTGCAACGCCGCGGCGCCGGGAAGCAGGGCCGCGGCGCCGGAAAGATCCGAGGGTTGGCAGAAGTTTCAGCGCCGCGGCGCCGGCTGCAGGGCCGCGACGCCCAGGCGGGTTCTGCGAAGTTGAGTGGAAAAATCTGCACTGTTTTGTTTTAAAAGAGGCCATGGGTGGGTGACAAGTGTCCTCCCCCATCTGATTTTGCATGTACTACTTATTGACCAAGTCCATTCTTCAAGTCCTTCTCTCCCTCTAAAGCTAAAAGCTCTCCCTTCTCTCTAGAATTTCAAGAGGAAATCTAAGCTTGAGGAAAATCTGAAAAGTGTGGCAAGAAGGAAGCTTGTTGGCTAGCTTGTAAGAGTGTTTGTGGTGGTGTTTTTGGAAAGGAGGATAGCAAACTTGTTGGAATAATTTGGCTAAAGCTCTAAGGTAACAATTCTTCTCTTGTAGCTAGTCTTGGTGTTGCATGTGAAGAAGAAAGAACTTGTAGTGGTAAATATTACTCTTAGATACTTTGCATGCAAGAAATATGGTTTGGATATGAAAGGGTTGGATAAGAATGATATGTAAGCATGTTGTAGCTTAAATACTACCCTAAACTTGTTAAGTTAGTTGTTATACATTGTGGGACAGAATTTTACACATTCAAGATTAGGTGTGTAATCCCCTTTGAAATGTTTGTATTGTTGGGCCTTAAATGTGGCGTTTGGATGATAAATTCGGCCTTGGAAAAGGTGGAAAAGTATGTAGAAACAAAGGAAATGCTGCCCAATTTTCCATAGAATTTAAGTGACTTTGCACTTGGATTATTCTACGTTGAAACTAGAGGTTAAAACGTATTATGGTCATTATAGGTTGACATACTACGTGCGGTATTTTGGACTTAGCAAGTGGTTTGACCGAAGAGGTATGTGGAGCTTTCCTATCTCTTGAGCATGAGTAATTGTATCTATGTAGTACGGTAGACGTACAAGATTTGATATTCTTACTTGTTGTAAGTATATAAAGACTTGTTTCGTTTTAAAAAGTATAAGTCCATTGGTTATGGGAAAAGTATAATTTTACTAAAGTATAGGGTTAATATAACAACTTTATGGGAAGTTGGTTTATTAGCTTTATGAAAGGTTAATAAGAAGAGATTTACTCTAAGTAAGATAAGTAAGGACAAATGACTTGAATTATGAAAGGCAAATTGATTTTAAGGCATCAATTGCCCAAAGGTTTTATATGAAAATGAGTCCTTTTCAAAAGAATAGATGTATGTAGTACTTTGGTTTAAATTCCCGGTTTTCTTTTGTTAAGATATGTTGTGCCTTAAGTAAACTAAAATGAGAGAGTATATGTACAAGACTAATAAGAAGTTAGGAGCTTTCTTAACTTATTTATGTTATGTATGGTGACCGATTGAGCTAGGGTAAGAGTATAAATGAGGGGTAAGCCCCAAGACGTTATACCACATTCTCCAGGGTAAGAGTATGAATGAGGGGTAAGCCCCAAGACGTCATACCACCTTCTCCAGGGTAAGAGTATGAATGAGGGGAAAACCCCAAGACGTCATACCACCTGCTTCAGGGTAAGAGTATAAATAAGGGGAAAACCCCCAAGATGTTATACCACCTGTTCCGTGGATTTGCTACCCATGATGCGAGGAATACCTCATGCGAGTCCTTATGGGCTTATGCGGGTGAAATAGTCCCATGCGGGCGGGTACAGCCTATGCGAGGAATACCTCATGCGGGTCCACAGGACCCATGCGAGTGAAATAGTCCAGGAGTAGGATTGTTCAATGATACTACGGGCGAGAGACCCTGTTTTGATCATGAGCCTCCTATTTTTTTATGCAGTAATATATATATATATATACTTGTCACTCTCATTGTTAGTAAGGCACAGTACAATGTATTTTGATTTTCATCCATGACTCCAGCTATTTTAGACTTATGATATTATTACGATTTTCCAAATTTTACATACTTAGTACATATTGTATCGACCCTTCTTCTGGCCGCTGCGTTCATGCCGCAGGTAAGGGTAAGCAGGTGGTGGATCCTCATTCTTAGGATCACAGGTCTGGTGTCAGAGGTTCCATTTCTCCGGAGGCTTGTTTTGTTGGTACGGATTTTCCCTGATGCTATAGGTATTATGTACATTCAGGGGTATGGCGGGGCCCTGTCCCGCCACAGTTGTTATTCCTAGAGGTCTGTAGTCACGTTCGTGGTTTTTGGGCTGTAAGAACGAAGTTGTACTTTTGATTAAGCATGTTTTATGAAAGGTGGCCTTATCAGCTTGCCAGTGATGTTTACTTTATACAGGTTTTGTATTATGTATGTTCCGCTACTATTCTCTGATATATACCTGACGGGGTGCCCCGGTAGGGCACCAGTCGCGGCCCCGTGGTCGGGTCGTGACAAAAGTGGTATCAGAGCAGTTAGTCTCGGAAAGTGTCTACAGACCGTGTCTAGTAGAGTCTTGATTATCGGTGTGTTGTGCGCCACATCTATAATCAGGAGGCTGCAGGATATTTAGGATTGGTTTCCATTCTTTCACTCTAAGATCGTGTAATAGAGCTGTGTTATAGGTTGAACTCCCTCTGATATTTTCCTTTAT
This sequence comes from Przewalskia tangutica, assembly GCA_029844215.1. Classification (NCBI taxonomy): domain Eukaryota; kingdom Viridiplantae; phylum Streptophyta; class Magnoliopsida; order Solanales; family Solanaceae; genus Przewalskia; species Przewalskia tangutica. The sequence goes on along the minus strand of CM056733.1, from coordinate 8,491,586 downwards.
GTATCAGTTATGCCTCCTCGCAAGACAACCGCAGCCCAAAAGGGCAAGGCAGCCGAGGGAGCTGCTAGTAGGAAGCGGAGGGTCACGAGGGCACAGGCCCAGTCTTTACCAGATATGATGTTTCGGGCGGGCGAGTTCCACGACGCCGCCTCGATGGAGTTCGAGCGAAGCCATCGAGATCATGGTACGAGCCTCGATCCTACGATCGGGCTGAGTATAGATATTACGGGGAGCAGATCCGGTTATTGACCAACATAGTAGCAGGGCAGCGCCGACAGGAGCAGGCAGCCAACCATAGAGCCGACAGTTTACGGATTCGAGATTTTTTGGGTTGTCATCCACCCGAGTTCTATGGTTCGAGATCCGAGGAGGATCCACAGGAGTTTGTTCGGCAGTTGCAGCGGACTATGCAGGTGCTTAGGGCCTCGGAGACTGAGTCTGTCATGCTAGCCTCTTATCGGTTACGCGATATTGCGTTGAACTGGTTTGAGTCATGGGAGTTGTCTAGAGGTGAGGATGCTCTTCCAGCTGGTTGGGAGGAGTTCACAGAGGCTTTCCTGGATCACTTCTTGCCTCCTGAGTTGAAGAGAGCCCGCGTGGATAGATTCTTGACCTTGAGGCAGAATGGGAGGACTATCAGAGAGTACAGCCTGGAGTTTGACTCATTGGCTAGGTATGCGCACACCATTGTAGCTGACATGACAGACAGGGTTCATCGATATGTGATGGGGCTAGACCGTCATATGATTACTGCATGCTTGGGGGTGGCTCTTCAGCCAGGTATGGATATTGCCAGGATGCAGGCGTATGCGCAGGGGATAGAGGACAGAGAAAGGGAGGATCAGCTAGACTTAGGCCAGCCCAAGAGGGCCAGGACAGCAGGGTCTCAGGGCAGTTTTCGAGGCGGACAGCCTCAGCAGCAGACTAGATCCACATTTCAGCCGGCACAGAGTGCCCCTTCCCGATTTTCTGGCAGGAGGGTTGATCAGTCGGGACTTCAGGGAGGCAGAGACCGTCACCAATCGAGACCACCCACATCTCGGTGTGTTCGATGCGGTAGGTCTCATCCGGGCGAGTGCCGTATGGGTTCGGGAGCTTGTTACTCTTGTGGCCAGCAGGGCCATCTGAAGAGGGATTGTCCGTCCTTAGGCGGCGGGAGTGTTATGGTTCAGCCGACAGGGTCAGTTGCTGGATCTTCGTCTTCGGTGGTCAGGCGCCCCGGAGGGCAGGGTGTTCACGGACCAGCAGGCCGCGGCAGGGGTCGTGGTGGGGGTCCCAGTTCCAGCGGTCCTCAGAACCGCATTTATGCTATGTCCAGCCGTCAGGACCAGGAGGCGTCACCAGATGTCGTCACAGGTACATTATTGGTTTCTTGCTGTGATGTATATGCTTTGATAGATCCAGGTTCTACCTTGTCCTATATATCTCCTCATATTGCTGGTAGAATAGGGATAGAGCCCGAGTCCATAAAACCTTTTGAGGTGGCTACGCCAGTAGGTGATTCGGTGGTAGCCGAGCGGGTATATAAGGCCTGCCCAGTGACTATATACGGTCGACAGACTCTAGCCGACTTGATAGAGTTGGATATGATAGACTTTGATGTGATTATGGGTATGGATTGGCTAGCGTCTTGCTATGCCAATGTGGACTGTAGAGAGAGATTGGTACGATTCCAGTTTCCTGGTGAGCCAGTTATCGAGTGGAAAGGAAATACTGCATCGCCGAGGGGTAGGTTTATTTCTTACCTCAAGGCTAAGAAGATGGTGCGGAAAGGGTATATCTACCATATGGTTAGGGTATTCGATACTGAGGCTGAGATACCGGACCTTCAGTCAGTTCCGGTCGTTAGAGAGTTTTCAGACGTATTCCCAGACGAGCTTCCGGGTATCTGATGCGCGTTAAGATGCACACACTTTAAACGCAAGTGCACGTTATCGTGACAAGTAGTATAGTCTTTGATAAGACCGAATATCGTCCACAAGGATTAGGGTCCAATTACCAACTATCTATTTTCTAGTATCTATTTGGTGAATTTATGATTGATTGGTTGTTTATAACTACGAATTATAAAAGCTATTTAACTATAAAGGTTTACTTGATTGTGAGAATAGGGCTTCCATGTATCCTTACTATCCGCTTATGCTACTTACTAATGCATTAACTCATGGTATTCTTCTCAGGAGAAAGCAGTTTATTTAAATCGTTTTATACTCCCGTTAGGGTTATATAAACACTCAACCCCAGTATCGCACCTTACCTAACTTTCGGTGATAAGAATAACTTTATAGGAGGATTAAGAACAAAAACCTAGTTGACCGTCACGCACAATGCGCAAAATTAGGGTTGTTAAGCCTCTCATCAACGCTACATAAATAATTGAGGTATTTTCATCCCCAATCCAAGAATGTCTACCCAACTTACAACATATTCACAATCCCCTTTTCGTAACTGATTAGAAATCATATAGTGATAATTAGTTGTCAATTAATTACCAAGAATTCAACTCAATTATTGGATAGATCTCTCAATAAGAAAAATAACCATAAGCATGCATTAATTTATAACATAAGTTTCTAGTAATTCAACATGGAAAACCCTATAAGAGAATTAGTTCCTAGCCAAAAAGATGACAAGAACTAATTCAAAGTTCATCATGCAAAAACTGAAATAAAGTAAAGAAAAGGAAAAGAAAGTACTAAATTAATGGTATCCAATCTCCAAGCCAAAAGTCTTGAGTTGTGCAAGAAGGGGAACCCTTAAAAACTACCTAGGGTTCTCCTTTTATAGGCTAAAAACCGCCTCAACTTTTCCCTGCAGGCCTGGCCCAAAATCCGTCTGAAAACCTATTTTTTCGCGCGCGCGCCCCGATATCTCGCTGTCGAGAGCGCGGCTGCATCTCCTGTGGCTTCTCGGATGTGTAGGCGCCGCGCCCCGCTTGGTCAGATGTATGAGGCGCGCGCTATATCTTCGCCCTCTCTGGATAGTGGCGCGCGCCTCGCAGCAGCGCGCGCTGATTTTGCACCTTCTCAATGATGGGCGCCGCGCTCGCTGATCGCAGGAGGCGCCGCGGCGCCGGTCTTGATTTTTCCCTCGTTCGCCACTTTCTCTGTTTCCAGCTCTGACGTCTCCTCTTTTGCCCTCTTTTTGCTCTTTTTCCGCCATTTGGCCATTTTAACCACTTTGACTCAAAAGAAAGAAAAACTATCATAATACGACACTTATATGTGCAAAATGGGACAAAAGACTAACTAAAACTGACTCAAAAGGTGTATATAAAATACACCGATCAAATACCCCCAAACTTAACCTTTTCTCGCCCTCGAGCAAAGATCAAAAGAAAGAAATACAGACTCAAGGAAAACAAAAAAAAAGACTCAATGACATTGATCACTTTTGCTGCATTAGTGTTATCTAGAAAAACATGAAGGTTAGCATAATAATATGCAGGAACATATAGCATGAAATTTCAGCACACTAAACACATTGGGCTAGATATTTCGCAAACTCATATTTATCATGCTTTAATGGAAGTCAATATACTAAATCATGCATATAAATTCAAGAATTCCTATGGCACGCTTACTTGCTATTCTCCACTAATTCTGGATATGCATAGAAGAGATCTTCAGGACTTTAAGGGTTGTAATGTAGGCTTAGGTAGGGGTTGGTAAAAATAGGCATTTAGGCTCATTTTTGTGTACCATAAGTTCTTCAGCTTTTCAGTATTTCCCTTTTTCTTTTTGTTCTTTTCTTCATTTCGATTCTATCTTTCCCCTCTTTTGTTTTGGGAGAGTGAAGTATATAATAATGACAAGTACCCCCAAACTTAGGCTTTTACCTATTTTTTATTACTTTTAATTGGGGTGCAACAAACTCATTCATTTTTTTTAACACAATTGATTCCACTACTTCACATTTTTACTTATGACACAATTTGTGGGAATATAGGGTGTTAAAGAAGAAGTTTCAAATTTAGGCTCAATGGGGCTGACTAGGGATATTTTTAAAGTACAGGATAAAAAATAATGGTAAGAATTGACTAACAAAGAAATGCCTGAGTCATTTCCCTAACATGCATATCATAACTATTTCGCCTCAAATAGCAAGCAATCATAACACATAATCATTTATCATTTAGTATGCATAACTCAAGCAAGAAACTCCAAATAGACAGATTTTATGAGTTTTTGGCATATCTAACTTAAGTGTTTAGATAGTTGCTTCAATTCCGTTACATTATTTCACCTTACTTCACTAGGTGTTTCTAGTAACTACAACAATTATGATCTTTGACAGACAATTATGACTCAAAAAGAAAAAAAACATTTTGGTGACTCAAAATAAACATAAAAACAATCAAAAAGACTTAAGTAAAACATAACATGACACACAAATAAAACACAAATAAACACCCCCAAACTTAAATTACACATTGTCCCCAATGTGTGTAGACTCAAAGACAGTAAAAGAAATAAGACACTTACAAACTTTGGCTAAAATGGTGGTGGTGGCGGTGGATAATGCATCGACCAGTGGTTGAACAAGGAACTCAACTCGTTGATTTGTTGCCTTGTTTCTTGCTGTCCTTGTACTACTGTGTCCAAGGTCTGCATCATCCTCATCTGATTTTGATACAATTGCTCCATTGTGGGCATTGGAGGTTCTGCTCCTGTGGTTGGCCTGTGGCTAGGTCCTGCCTCATATTGAGCCCCTATTTCAGGCTCATCTTCGTCCATGGCGGCCTCTGCTGGTTGTATTCTCCGTCTGGCTGCTGGTGGGCTTGGGTCTGGAAAAGAGTGCACTATCCCGTAGGACACGGGCAGTTGGTTTCTTTCATGAGTGTCAGTGGGTAGTTGTGGGACCGCACTCATGTGGCAGAGACTGGTAATAAGTGAACCGTGTCCCAATCCACCTGTTGTCACCAACCTGCTGATTTCTTCAATGCTCTGCACTATTTCTTTCCCCACATCAATCGTTTTTCCCGTCATGATTCCATATATTAGCTTAATTCTGTCTTCTGGCACTCTGGTGAAGTGCGTGGATGGAATCATGCGGGCGCTGATGATGTATAGCCAACCTTTGGCTGTCTTGTTGAATTGGCACCTGCTCAGTGCTCTTGACCCATTCCTTGCCATATCAAAAACAGCCAGTGGTAAGCATCGTGTTCGCGACGACATTCCGATTAATGTTGTTGGTGCTCCTAGACCATGTTCTAAAATGGTTCCAATCACTACTCTCTCAACATCAACGTTTTTAGAGTCATATTTATTGCTTCAATCACGTATATATAATTTCCCTTACAAAACACCCTTCGCCCTCTCCGGAAGTTCGCATAAAATTCCCGCACCATTGTTGTATTCATCGGTGTTATCTTCTCCTGATTGAAAAATCTCTTCCACCCTTAGCTTCAATCATAGCCGGATGGGCTCATAATCGCCTTTCCTCCCCATATGATTCCCTTTGGTAATCCATTTCCCTTCGGAATTACAGTCCGTATCAAGCCTTTTGTATCTTTGGAAGGCCTGGTAACTCACAAATCTATTTTCGTCGTATTGTGGGGTTGGGGTAGATGTGGAGCCTCTTCTCTTTCTGGTGGCCATTTTAAAACAAAAATCTGCAGCTTCTAATTTAGTGGCACCACTGTCTCCTACACACTCAACAACTAGCAGCGAATACAACACCCAAACTTCAACTTTTCTACTCAATACCCACAACCTCCTTTTCTACTCTTTTCTCCAAACTTCACAATCACTTTTCAGCACCCACACTACTTCAACTACAATACTCCTTCAAACTACTACCTCCTATGACTTCAATAAAAGTATTCAAGAACAAAGGAAGGGATTACCTTTTTATGAGAGCTTCAAGCTGTTCTTGTTTCAATTGGCGGGTTGAGGGTATGGAATGGAGCTTCGTTGTTTGAGATCGTTGGGGTTTTTTAGGAATTTAAGAGTTTAGGTTGTGGTTGGGTTGGATTTGTGGAGGATTTGTGGGTAAATTTCTGGAATTTCGTGGGTTTTTGGAGAGGGAAAGTTAGGTTTTTGATATTGGAATTGGGGAAAATCTGATTTTTGGGTGTTTTTAAGTTTCAATTCGCCAGCTGCGCGCCTAATCTCCCGCGCTCTCGGGACTTTTAGCGCGCGTTCGCCCGGAATAAGCGCGGCTAAACTTGGCATATTTTCGATTTCAGCGCCGCGTCGCTTCTGAGCCATGGCGCTTAAACTCTACTGCTCGATTCTTTTAGCGCGCGCTTCGCTTTCTGAGCGCATGGCTACCCGCTTTTCGAAATTGCTTTTCGCTTTTTCGCCTTTAGTTTATTCCCCTGTACCTATCACTCACAGCACAAACACAAGAACCCAAGACCGTGAGATTGTTCTAGACAAAATAAAATAAACTAAAGACAGAAATTGAAATAACATAATTGAAAACATTGGGTTGCCTCCCAACAAGCGCTGTCTTTAACGTCTTTTAGCCGGACGCAATTAACCTTTCTGAGTGCCCATTGGGCCCTTCTGCGAACTGCTTGCAATCCGCAGAGTTATTTCTATAGGTCTCAATTTCCCTATAACTATTTGCTCAACCAAGAACCTTAAACATACAATTATCCCCCAAGTACACAAGATAGGTTTGTCTTTTAGGCTTTTTATAGTGTAGGAATCCGTGAAATTCTCTACATCTCTTAACTCTGGGGGTTGCCCTTGATGATATGTAATTCCTATTTGGGAGTCATTAGTGATAGCTAGTGGTGTTTCTTCTGTGATAGGTGCAGGAAAAAGAATTTCCACAGAATCCAAGAAGGCCAATAATTGAATCCCTGAGATCTTTTCCTTCTCTACACTAACTACCTTGCCAGATTCCCCAATAGTTGGGTGTGGTTCAGGCTCCTCAAATTGCTGTTCGCTGTTAAAAATGACTGCGAGTTCTCTTATTTGCAGTTCCAGCTTCTTTATGCCAATCTCATTTCTTCCATGAACTGCGCTTGAGACTTAATGAGACTGAGTATGACTTCTCGCAATTCCTCTCTCTCTTCCTCTACGGTTGGAGCTCGATCATATTGACAGTAGTAATTCATATCTTCAGGATCCCTGAGATACATCAAAACCAACAAAGGATCACGACACCCTTGTTTTCACACAACAAATACATAAAACAAAAAAATTAGAAAAACTATACAGAAAACCCAAATTAGAAATTAAAAATAGATAAATTTGATATTGAACTATGCCTAATCCCCGGCAACGACGCCAAAAACTTGATGCGCGTTAAGATGCACACACTTTAAACGCAAGTGCACGTTATCATGACAAGTAGTATAATCTTTGATAAGACCGAATATCGTCCACAAGGATTAGGGTCCAATTACCAACTATCTATTTTCTAGTATCTATTTGGTGAATTTATGATTGATTGGTTGTTTATAACTACGAATTATAAAAGCTATTTAACTATAAAGGTTTACTTCAGTTGTGATGAGAATAGGGCTTCCATGTATCCTTACTATCCGCTTATGCTACTTACTAATGCATTAACTCATGGTATTCTTCTCTAGGAGAAAGCAGGTTTATGAAATCGTTTTATACTCCCGTTAGGGTTATATAAACACTCAACCCCAGTATCGCACCTTACCTAACTTTCGGTGATAAGGATAACTTTATAGGAGGATTAAGAACAAAAACCTAGTTGACCGTCACGCACAATGCACAAAAATTAGGGTTGTTAAGCCTCTCATCAACGCTACATAAATAATTGAGGTATTTTCATCCCCAATCCAAGAATGTCTACCCAACTTACAGCATATTCACAATCCCCCCTTTTCAGAATCTGATTAGAAATCATATAGTGATAATTAGTTGTCAATTAATTACCAAGAATTCAACTCAATTATTGGATAGATCTCTCAATAAGAAAAATAACCATAAGCATGCATTAATTTATAACATAAGTTTCTAGTAATTCAACATGGAAAGCCCTATAAGAGAATTAGTTCCTAGCCATAAAGATGACAAGAACTAATTCAAAGTTCATCATGCAAAAACTGAAGTAAAGTAAAGAAAAGGAAAAGAAAGTACTAAATTAATGGTATCCAATCTCCAAGCCAAAAGTCTTGAGTTGTGCAAGAAGGGGAACCCTTAAAAACTGCCTAGGGTTCTCCTTTTATAGGCTAAAACCGCCTCAACTTTTCCTCGCAGTTCGGCCCAAAATCCGTCAAAACCTATTTTTTCGCGGCCAGCTTGGCTGAAGTTCTGCAATACGTCTGGTTGTTTGGCGCCGCGCCTCGATATTCGCTGCTCGAGGCACCGCGGCGCTGCATCTCCTGTGGCTTCTCGGATGTGTAGGCGCGCCCGCTGGTTGTTCGGAGCCGCGCGCTTATATCTTCGCCCTTCGATAGTGGCGCCGCCCCGCTGATCGCAGGAGGCACCGCGGCGCCGGTCTTGATTTTTCCCTCGTTCTCCACTTTCTCTGTTTCCAGCTTTGGCGTCTCCTCTTTTGCCCTCTTTTTGCTTTTTTAACGCCATTTGGCCATTTTAACCACTTTGACTCAAAAGAAAGAAAAACTATCCTAATACGAAACTTATATGTGCAAAATGGGAAAAAAGACTAACTAAAACTGACTCAAAAGGTGTATATAAAATACACCGATCAGTATCCCTCCTGAGAGGGAGATTGAGTTTTGCATTGATTTGGCGCCAGACACTCGACCGATATCTATTCCGCCATACAGGATGGCACCTGCCGAGTTGAGGGAATTGAAAGACCAGCTGAAAGATTTGCTGGAAAAAGGCTTTATCAGGCCAAGTGTTTCTCCCTGGGGAGCGCCAGTGTTATTTGTAAAGAAGAAGGATGGGACGTTGCGTATGTGTGTTGATTACAGGCAGCTGAATAAGGTAACTATCAAGAACAGATATCCCCTCCCCAGGATTGATGATTTGTTTGACCAGTTGCAGGGGGCGAGGTGTTTTTCCAAGATAGACCTGCGGTCTGGTTATCATCAGGTGCGGGTTAGAGAGGCAGATATTCCAAAGACTGCATTCAGGACCCGGTACGGGCACTATGAGTTCAGGGTGATGTCTTTCGGGTTGACCAACGCCCTAGCGGTATTCATAGATTTGATGAACCGGGTGTTCAAGCCATTCTTGGATATGTTCGTATAGTATTCATTGATGATATCCTGGTTTATTCGCAAGACGAGCAGAACATGCAGATCACTGAGACGGTATTGGAGTCCTCCAGACCGATTGTATGCCAAGTTCTCGAAACGCGAGTTTTGGTCAGTTGATGGCTTTCTTAGGGCATGTTATCGGGGCCGATGGTATTCGGGTTGATACAGCAAAGATTGAGGCAGTCAAGACTTGGCCAAGACCCACTACACCGACGGAGGTGCGCAGCTTTTTGGGCCTTGCAGGTTATTATCGAAGGTTTGTGGAGAAGTTTGCTTCCATTTCAGCACCTTTGACTAGGCTGACTCAGAAAGCAGCCGTGTTCCGGTGGACGGACGCTTGTGAGGAAAGTTTCCAGTTACTGAAGGAGAAGTTGACGACGGCCCCAGTCCTTATTCTTCCAGAGGGCTTAGACGGATATGTGGTTTATTGTGATGCGTCGGGTGTCGGGCTTGGTGCGCGATCGACGCAAAGACGACAAAGTTATAGCTACGATCTCGACACCGGGAAGCATGAGAAGAACTATCCCACACATGACTTAGAGTTGGCAGCAGTGATTCATGCATTGAAGATCTGGAGACATTATTTGTATGGAGTTCATGTGGATATTTACACAGACCACAAGAGCCTCCAGTATATCTTCAGCCAGAGGGAGCTGAACTTGCGGCAGAGACGGTGGTTGGAGTTAATTAAGGATTACGATGTCGATATTCTATACCACCCAGGGAAGGCCAATGTAGTCGCAGATACCCTTAGTCGTAGATCGATGGGTAGTCTGTCTGATGTACAACCAGAGAGAAGGGATATAGTCCGAGAGTTGCATCAGCTAGCGAGCCTTGGGGTTCGTTTGGTTGATTCTGATAGTAATGGAGTTCGGGTTCGAGAGGTTGCCGAGTCTTCCATCGTCGAGGAGGTGAAGAGGCGACAGTATGAGGATCCGACATGGTAGTACGATATCGCGTCAGACTCTTGAGAGGAGAGTCTATTTGAGGTAGCGCCGGATGGGGTGCTAAGATTTGAGGGCCGATTGTGTGTTCCCGATGTGACAGGACTTCGTCAGCAGATTCTGGAGGAGGTACACAATGCTCGTTATTCTATTCACCCGGGGTCGACTAAGATGTCCCATGACCTCAGGTGTATCTATTGGTGGGATGGCCTGAAGAGGGACGTCGCAGAGTTTGTGGCGCAGTGTCCGAATTGTCAGCAGGTCAATATTGAGCACCAGAAGCCCGGTGGGCTATTACAGGCTATTGATATTCCGACTTGGAAGTGGGAGGTGGTAAATATGGATTTTATTACAGGGTTACCCCACACTCAGAGGAAGCATGATTCCATCTGGGTTATTGTCGACAGGCTGACGAAATCAGCCCACTTTCTTCCAGTCAGGATAACTTTTTCGGCCGAGGATTATGCTAGGCTGTATATCAGGGAGATTGTGAGACTGCACGGAGTTCCTATATCGATTATTTCTGACAGAGGAGCCCAGTTCACGGCTAACTTCTGGAGGTCTTTCCAGAAGGGATTAGGGACACATGTGAGTCTCGATCGCGTTCATCCTCGACCGACGCATGTGCCGAAAGCGTACTATCATCCGCACTCGAGGATATCTTTGCGGGCTTGTGTTATTGATTTCAGAGGTAGCTAGGAGGATCATTTACCTCTTGTGGAGTTTGCTTATAACAACAGCTACCATTCTAGTATTCAGATGGCGCCTTATGAGGCCTTATACGGGAGGAAGTGCAGGTCACCGATAGGCTGGTTCGAGGTGGGAGAAGTGCAGTTAGTCGGGCCAGACTTGATTCAGCAGGCAGTGGATAAGGTGAAGCTTATTCAGGAGCAGTTATTGTCAGCTTAGAGTCGACAGAAGTCGAACGCAAATCATCAGCGTCGACACTTGGAGTTTGAGGTAGATGATTGGGTCTTCCTGAAGGTATCACCCATGAAGGGTGTGATGAGGTTTGGAAAGAAGGGGAAACTTAGCCCAAGGTACATTGGGCCTTATCAGATTGTCCGCAGGGTGGGCAAGGTTGCCTATGAGTTGGATCTGCCGTCCGATCTGGAGGCAGTGCATCCAATTTTTCATGTATCTATGTTGCGGAAATGTATTGGAGATCCATCTAGAGTGCACCCGATTGATGATGTCCAGGTGACAGAGGGGTTATCTTATGAGGAAAGTCCCATAGCAATACTCGATCGCCAGGTTAGGCAACTGCGGACAAAAGATGTGGCTTCCGTCAAGGTCTTATGGCGGAACGAGAACATGGAAGAGATGACGTGGGAAGCAGAGGAGGACCTGATGAATGTGACGCCCCGAAACCCGGGCCCGTCACTGGTGCCTTACCCCGGGCACCCTAGTGATACAACATCAGAGAAAACCAGCGGAAATAAAAACTTTACACATGAAATGAGAGACATAAATAAATAAAAGCAACCCAACCGTTGCCTTCAAGATATATACATAAAACCCGAACGCTTATCCTTTTTACAAACCCCGCCACAAATAAAGCTGCACTTCTAAGATCTACAACAACTATGACGGGACAGGTACCCGCCATACCCATGAATGTACAAGTACCAACAATGACACGTGACTATACCAAAATATAAGCATCCGGCGGAACGGAGCTTCCCAACGCCGAATCGCGATCCATGAGCGAGATCAACCAATCGGTGTACTCTACCGCGCAGATGAACGCAGCCCGGGCGAGGTCAAGATAACAGTACTAAGTATGTGAAATCGAAAATACTGTAATGAAATCACATTTCATCATTTTATAAAACCATTTCGCAATAAGTAAACAGTTATGTCAAGTAAGGGGACGCATATCCCCAGAATAATCACTCACACATAATTATGGGTCTCACGCCCATAATACCACTCATGCCCGTGGAACTCATTCCTCACTGCCGGCAGTACATGATGTAAAACAACACCCATATGTGAACCTGAACACTAGATCCTGCGTCGCTATCAAACCGACGCCAAGTAGAATAGCCAACTACCGGTCCAAAAGCTAGTCATATCCCATCACGCAAGGTACTAAGCCAACTACTACCCAAAAGCTAGCCACGAATCGCCGAGGCAAGTATCGTAAGCTAACGTACAATCGCCTACCGTCTCACAAGATATGACCGAGGCAAGTATCTTAAGCTATCTACCAGAGGCTACCGCAGACACGAGAAAATGACGAACAAGTATCTAAAGTGTGCTCGAACCACACGCATAACCAAGCCCGTGATCGCCGTCACCGCTGCTAGCTTCATGGATTATCGTTCCATGGACTAACGATCAACCTCACGATGACCGCATGCCCCAAGATCTTACCTCGGAAGTCATGGCCATGAAACCATCCCATCGACGCACGCCCGTGGAACATCCATCACGCCAAGATGTCCAAAGGAAATAAATCGATAGCCGCCTCCCGCAGAGTCACGACAAGATGCAAAACAACCATCAATACTCAAAGTGGACGATACTCGTGGACCACCCAACGTCGATATGTCCAAATAATCAATCGATAGCCGCCTCCTGCAGAGTCACTAAAGACATCAACAAAACACTTGCACATCAAAGACTATCACAACAAGCATAGGCAAGTTTAACATACATTCATTTTAATCAACAATCCGGTTTCAAACCCAAAATACTACATACTTTCCTTCTTTCAAAAGACCTCTTTCTACGTAAAAGCCACGTGATACTAATACTGTAGTATATAAAGGAAACACGCTTTACTTTTAAAACCAAATTACTTCACCTTCAGAAAATCTTTACAAGGCTTTTAAAAGCAAGTACTCTATACTTTATAAACCAAGTGCTTTTCTTTAGAACAACATCAAGTATACTCTTTTAAAACCCAATTAACTTACTCTTTTCAAAACAAGTAACCTATACTTAAATCAAGTTACTTCTTTTCCAAAACAAGTCGTTATAAGTCAAGCCTCTTATCTTTCAAGATCAAGTCTCTTAACTTTCAAAATCAAGTCGTTTTTATCACAAACCAAATCTTTCTTTTATCTTCATAAAGTCGTTATAACTAACTTCCCATAAAGCCATTATAACACTTTATGTTTTAAAACAAACAAAAATCGCTTTCACACACGCACGTCTACCGTACTATATAGTTCACAACAATCATGCTCAAGAGTATAGGAAGAATCACATACCTTTAGCTTAAACCACAAGCCAAGTCAAGTATGCCGCGCGTAGAAAGATCCACCTATAACAACCACAATATATAAATCAACTTCTAGCACTCTCCGTAGAATATTCTAAACACAAGATTCCTTATTCTACAGAAATTTCGGCAGCACCTCCCCCCCCGCTATCACATAAATCTCGTCCTAATCGGGCCCGCTACTGTGCCAACAACTCCTGGTGGATTACACGTCTAACCGGACGTGTTCAAATATGCTTCACAATAATACTTACACAAGTCTACTGTAAGTACAGTCCAATGTAAATACAGTTCAATCCTTTATAATCATCCTTCGAATATAATATACTCAAGTATAACTACTACAATATGTAATATCCAATTACAATAGGGGGACATAGATCATTACCTCGATAAGCCCACAAATTATCCAAGTTATAAGTCGATCCCGAGCAACGCTTAGCTCCAATCCTTACGCCCAACCCGCTCCAAGCGACCCTTAGAAGTTTCTAAACAACTTCTAAATACTTCCACCAAGCTAGGAAGATTTTTCTAGTGGTTTCGCTTTACTACTATTGGAATAAAGTAGTATTTCCTGCTCCTAGTATTGAAATAACTTTGGAATACTACTAGGGATACTAGGCCAAGGTATTTGGGATTATACAACAATACACCAAGTATTTTCTACACAAGAGGGAGGGGACGAAATCTACACAAAGGAGGGAAAACATTTGCTTTGGAAAGCTTTAGTGAGGATGATTTACTTCTTCAACTTAAGGGGTTTATATAGAGGATTCAAGGGCCAAGATCAAGGTAAGTGTAGGGTCAAGATTGGGCCATGTGTGTGTGGGTCCCACCACACCACATGGCCAACGAAGGCCAAGTGGCTTGCCACTTGTCAACCCATTTCGCCATGGACAAGGCTAGCCACTGTCCCACCATTTCGGCCAAGGTGCCACGGGGTGACACGTGTCGCCCGACTGCTCCAAAATATTCCGTCTTCCAAAAATATCCAAAATACCGGAAATCTCAAAACAAAGCGGCCCCACAAAACTGTAAATTTCTCAGTGGGTCCCACGTGACCATTTCAAAAATAAAACCTCAAAATTCTAATATAATCCAAGAAGTCCAAATACCAAATGGGAATCCAATTCCCATTAACGAACCTTTTCTTCACAAAACCGAACTTTTCCGTCAAAAATCACATCTTCCTTTCTTTCCAAAATTTCGTGTATTCTCGCACGCACGCCCTCACATACATACCACGAACTACGGGTATAACATTCTTCCTTAGAAACATTCGTCCCGAATGTTCCTTCTAAGTCTCCAAACGAACGTGTGCCAGATAGTCTTCACTACTATACTTACGAAACCAATCACGCCATCAACGGCCATAGTATAACATACAAATCCAAGCTAACGAGGAAATCATTTCTAATCTCACAACACTCCTACTAGCTTCAATTTACTCTAAGGCCTATCTCCGCCTTCACGATCCGATTCGATCGAACACATCCCGAACTCATACGATGGTTACCTAAACTGGGCCTAGCACCCTCGTGACTACCACCGGTGACCACCTCGAATCGACCCCACCTCAATCCGGCCGCGGTTGACCCGCGACTTGGCCTCAACCCGACCCGCTATCGCGCCTAATCTCTCTCGTTCCCGATCCGAACAATCTTACTAATTCACGCCATGAAAGCTACCACTTCCATCTTACACTACCCATGGAATTATCACACCAACATAATGCTATCGAACATAATAATTAAAAATATACTTATCTTAATACAAATGCATACTAGTCTCTTAGGTCAAGGATATACCGATATCACAAAACAAATAGGCGATTTCAAGGACCGCTATAATCGAACTTCCACCACGACTTCGCCCGCTCGCGCAGTATATGAACACCGCCTAGCTATCGGGCGAAGAACCCGCAATGATCCCGGCGCCGAGTCTCAACATCCGCGCTACCTCTGGTAGGACAATTTCGCAAAATGGCCCCGCCGCCACATGTAAAACAAGTCCTTCGACACTCCGAATGGGGTTTACCACATCGTTACACTTAGGTCGGGTGGCTTCCTCCGCCGACTCCCAACTCCTGAAAACTCAACCTCGAGCCACGACCGCTCTGAATACTCTGAGGCCTCAAGATCAGAGGACCACTCATCGGGCGCGGCGATAACTAGTTCTCACGAGGCGGTCCGCCTGAAAGTTACCAAAGGACGACCCGCTGTCCGGCCTCTTCGCGATATTGGTCAATCCGTCGGTCTCCGTGCCTCACACCCTAGTGCATGAGCTCGCATGCGCGCGATGTCCATGCCCGATCAAGCGATACACCAACAAGACTCGCCAAGTAGTCATCAAGCCTCGTGACGTGGCGGTGCACTCGTCCTCCATATTAGCTACTAACGCAGGGACATATCGAGCCAACGAGTCGAACTCTACGTTGTACTCCCAATGCGGCCCTCCTCGCCTCAAAGATCGAAACTCGCCGCCGTGCCCTCTCATCCGCGGCAAGAAATGGTCGAGAAATGCCTCCGAGAACTCGCCCCAAATACCGGGCGCATGCTCCCGACAGCTCCCATGAATCAAACCCGATCATGCGGTATCACGCACCGATGCGAACCAAAATCACGGACTCGGTCTCCAAGCCTTGATCACTCGTGATGATCCTTCAGAATCGACGGATGAACTCCTCGCGGATCATCCTCGTGCCTCGACCAGAACTCGGCGGATCTGACTCGTAAAATCCCGTAGCCTCAAACTATCCGACCGGGATGAACTACGGGGCTACTGAATCGAATCGCCTGATTCGGCCTCTCTCGTGTTCGCCACGATCCCGGCGAGAATCGCCATCTCTCAGTAACCCATCTCCTCCGCTTCCAGCCGGGACCGAGGCTCGTGTGCTGGTCTCGCAGCCCATCGCTGCGGCTAACCTCTGCTGGGCCGGGCGTCGCAAAACTCGCCGTCTCAAGAACTATCTCGTGTAATGGCCGGCTCGCGCTGCATCGTTCTCTGTGTCCCACTAGCGCCTCCCACGGCTGCCTTGCCCTTCGCCCGTTGCTGCTTTGCGCGAGGCATAATCGCGTAAAAGAACACGCCGTAAGGAGTCCAACTTACAACATCGCTCTAAGGCACGATCTCGAGTGAGAAGAATAGAAACCAATCCTAAATGTCCTGCAGCCTCTCGATTATAGATGTGGTGCACAACACACCGATAATCAAGACTCTACTAGACACGGTCAGACACTTTCCGAGGATTAATCGCTCGATACCACTTGTGACGCCCAAACTCGGCCCACATCGTGCCTTACCCCGGCACCCTAGTGATACAACATCGAGAAAACCAAATGGAAATAAAAACTTTACACATGAAATGAGACATAAATAAATAAACAAAGCCAACCCAACCGTTGCCTTTCAAGATATATACATAAAACCCGAACAGCTTATCCTTTTACAAACCCCGCCTACAACAAAGCTGCACTTAAGATATACAACAACTATGACGGACAGTGGCCCGCCATACCCTCGAATGTACAAGTACCTACAATGACAGTGGACTATACCAAAAGATAAGCCTCCGAGGAACGAGCTTCAACGCCGAATCGCGATCCTATGAGCGAGATCAACCAACTGGTGTACTCTACCGCGGCATGAACGCAGCCTTCTCCGGCGAGGTCGATAACAGTACCAAGTATGTGAAATAGAAAATACTGTAATGAAATCACATTTCATCATTTTATAAAACCATTTCGCAATAAGTAAACAGTTATGTCAAGTAAGGGACGATATCCTGCAATAATCACTCACACATAATTATGGGTCTCACGCCATAATACCACTCATGCCCGTGGAACTCATTCTCATCACGGCATACATGATGTAAAACAACACCCATATGTGAACTCGAACACTAGATCCCGCTGCTATCAAAACCGATCGGGCAAGTAGAATAGCCAACTACTACCCAAAAGCTAGTCATATCCCATCACGCAAGGTACTAAGCCAACTACTACCCAAAAGCTAGCCACGAATCGCCGAGGCAAGTATCTTAAGCTAACGCATAATAGCCTACCGCCTCACAAGATATGATCGAGGCAAGTATCTTAAGCTATCTACCGCAGGCTACACGAGAAAATGACCGAACAAGTATCTAAAGTGCTCGAACCACACGCATAAACCAAGCCCGTGATCGCCGTCACCGCGCAAGCTTCATGGATTAGCGGTCCATGGACTAACACGAACCTCACAATGACCGCATGCCCCGCATCTTACCTCAAGTCATGGCCATGAAACCATCCCATCGACGACGCGTGCGTGGAACATCCATCACGCCAAGATGTCCAAAGGAAATAAATCGATAGCCGCCCTCCCGCAGAGTCACGACGCATGTAAACAACCATCCAATACTCAAAGTGGACGATACTCGTGGACCACCCAACGCCGGTATGTCCATAATCAATCGATAGCGGCCTCCCTGCAGAGTCACTAAGAAGACATCAACAAAACACTTGCACATCAAAGACTATCACAACAAGCATAGGCAAGTTTAACATACATTCATTTTAATCAACAATCCGGGTTTCAAACCCAAAATACTACATACTTTCCTTCTTTCAAAAAGACCTCTTTCTACGTAAAAGCCACATGATACTAATACTCGTAGTATATAAAGGAAACACGTTTTACTTTTAAAACCAAATTACTTCACCTTCGTAAAAATCTTTACAAGGCTTTTAAAAGCAAGTACTCTATACTTTATAAACCAAGTGCTTTTCTTTTAGAACAACATCAAGTATACTCTTTTTAAAACCCAATTAACTTACTCTTTTCAAAACAAGTAACCTATACTTAAATCAAGTTACTTCTCCTTTTCCGAAAACAAGTCGTTATAAGTCAAGCCTCTTATCTTTCAAGATCAAGTCTCTTAACTTTCAAAATCAAGTCGTTTTACTGTCAAAACCAAATCTTTCTTTTATCTTCATAAAGTCGTTATAACTAACTTCCCATAAAGCCATTATAACACTTTATGTTTTAAAACAAACAAAAATCGTTTCACACACGCACGCTCACCGTACTATATAGTTCACAACAATCATGCTCAAGAGTATAGGAAGAATCACATACCTTTAGCTTAAACCACAAGCCAAGTCAAGTATGCCGCGCGTAGAAAGATCCACCTATAACAACCACAATATATAAATCAACTTCTAGCACTCTCCGTAGAATATTCTAAACACAAGATTCCTTATTCTACAGAAATTTCGGCAGCACCTCCCCCCCCGCTATCACATAAATCTCCTCCCCTAATCAGGCCCGCTACCAGGCCAACAACTCCCAGGGGATTACACGTCTAACCGGACGTGTTCAAATATGCTTCACAATAATACTTACACAAGTCTACTGTAAGTACAGTCCAATGTAAATACAGTTCAATCCTTTATAATCATCCTTCGAATATAATATACTCAAGTATAACTACTACAATATGTAATATCCAATTACAATAGGGGGACATAGATCATTACCTCGATAAGCCCAAAAATTATCCAAGTTATAAGTCGATCCTGAGCAACGTTTAGCTCCAATCCTTACGCTCCAACCCGCTCCAAGCGAATTCTTAGAAGTTTCTAAACAACTTCTAAATACTTCCACCAAGCTAGGAAGATTTTTCTAGTGGTTTCGCTTACTGGCCATCGAATAAAGTAGTATTTCCGGGCTCCTAGTATTGAAATAACTTTGGAATACTACTAGGGATACTAGGCCAAGGTATTTGGGATTATACAACAATACACCAAGTATTTTCTACACAAGAGGGGAGGGGGACGAAATCTACACAAAGGGAGGGAAAACATTTGCTTTGGAAAGCTTTCAAGTGAGGGATGATTTACTTCTTCAACTTAAGGGGGTTTATATAGAGGATTCAAGGGCCAAGATCAAGGTAAGTGTAGGGTCAAGATTGGGCCATGTGTGTGTGGGTCCCACCACACCACATGGCCAACGAAACAAGGGCAGTGGCTTGCCACTTGTCAACCCATTTCGCCATGGACAAGCCAGCCACTCATGTCCACCATTTCGCCAAGGTGCCATGGGTGACACGTGTCGCCCCGACTGGCCCAAAATATTCCGTCTTCGAAAATATCCAAAATACCGGAAATCTCAAAACAAAGGCCCCACAAAACCGTAAATTTCTCCGTGGGTCCCACGTGACCATTTCAAAATAAAACCTCAAAATACTAATATAATCCAAGACCTCCAACGACCAACACTGGGAATCCAATTCCCATTAACGAACCTTTTTCTTCACAAAAACCGGAACTTTTCCGTCGAAAAAAATCACATCTTCCTTTCTTTCCAAAATTTCTGTCGTATTCTCGTACGTACGTCCTCACATACATACCCTGGAACTACGGGGTATAACATTGAAGAAGTATCCTCACTTGTTCCCTACACCTCCAGGTAACCCACTTTCCTACTTGTTAGTTTTATTTTGGCTTATGTGTAAGTATTGTTGTGCAAAAGGGACATTCGGGACGAATGTTTCTAAGGGGGGGGGGGGGGGAGGGGGGGAGAATGTTATACCCCATAGTTCTGGCCATGCATATGATAGCGTACGAAAGGGATTAAGACTTAAAATTTTCAAAAGATAGGTTGGCGGGTTGTTTCGAACGGGTTTTAGTCAACTTTGAGACGGGTTATGACCCATTACATTGAGAATTCCTAGGTGTTCCAAAGGCCTAGTGCGTATTTCGTTGTGTCTAGTTTCCAACGCAACCAACCGTTCGTCGATAGGACATCGGAGTAGAAAGTTATGGGAGTTACAAGTTCAGTGCGTAGTCGGAAAGAAAAGTGTTTCGGTCAGAAGCCACAGGGCCGCGGCGCCGGATGCAGGGCCGCGGCGCCAGATGATCTGAGGGAGCGCTGAAGTTGCAGCGCCGGGAAGCAGGGCCGCGGCGCTGGAAAGATCCGAGGGTTGTCGAGTTTAGCGCCGCGCGGTATGTAGGCCGCGACGCCAGCGGGTTCTCGTTGAGTGGAAAAATCTGCACTGTTTTGTTTTAAAAGAGGCCATGGGTGGGTGACAAGTGTCCTCCCCCATATGATTTTGCATGTACTACTTATTGACCAAGTCTTGAAGACTTGGTCATTCTTCAAGTCCTTCTCTCTCTCTAAAGCTAAAAACTCTCCCTTCTCTCTAGAATTTCAAGAGGAAATCTAAGCTTGAGGAAAATCTGAAAAGTGTGGCAAGAAGGAAGCTTGTTGGCTAGCTTGTAAGAGTGTTTGTGGTGGTGTTTTTGGAAAGGTGGATAGCAACTTGTTGGAATAATTTGGCTAAAGCTCTAAGGTAACAATTCTTCTCTTGTAGCTAGTTTTGGTGTTGCATGTGAAGAAGAAAGAACTTGTAGTGGTAAATATTACTCTTAGATACTTTGCATGCAAGAAATATGGTTTGGATATGAAAGGGTTGGATAAGAATGATATGTAAGCATGTTGTAGCTTAAATACTACCCTAAACTTGTTAAGTTAGTTGTTATACATTGTGGGGCAGAATTTTACACATTCAATATTAGGTGTGTAATCCCCTTTAAAATGTTTGGATTGTTGGGCCTTAAATGTGGCGTTTGGATGATAAATTCGGCCTTGGAAAAGGTGGCAAAGTATGTAGAAACAAAGGAAATGCTGCCCAATTTTCCATAGAATTTAAGTGACTTTGCACTTGGATTATTCTACGTTGAAACTAGAGGTTAAAACGTATTATGGTCATTATAGGTTGACATACTACGTGCGGTATTTTGGACTTAGCAAGTGGTTTGACCGAAGAGGTATGTGGAGCTTTCCTATCTCTTGAGCATGAGTAATTGTATCTATGTAGTACGGTAGACGTACAAGATTTGGTATTCTTACTTGTTTTAAGTATATAAAGACTTGTTTCGTTTTAAAAAGTATAAGTCCCTTGGTTATGGGAAAAGTATAATTTTACTAAAGTATAGGGTTAATATAACAACTTTATGGGAAGTTGGTTTATTAGCTTTATGAAAGGTTAATAAGAAGAGATTTACTCTAAGTAAGATAAGTAAGGACAAATGACTTGAATTATGAAAGACAAATTGATTTTAAGGCATCAATTTCCCAAAGGTTTTATATGAAAAGGAGTCCTTTTCAAAAGAATAGACGTTTGTAGTACTTTGGTTTAAATTCCCGATTTTCTTTTGTTAAGATATGTTGTGCCTTAAGTAAACTAAAATGAGAGAGTATATGTACAAGACTAATAAGAAGTTAGGAGCTTTCTTAACTTATTTATGTTTTGTATGGTGACCGATTGAGCTAGGGTAAGAGTATAAATGAGGGGTAAGCCCTAAGGCGTTATAACACCTTCTCCAGGGTAAGAGTATGAATGAGGGGTAATCCCCAAGACGTCATACCACCTTCTCCAGGGTAAGAGTATGAATGAGGGGAAAGCCCCAATACGTCATACCACCTGCTTCAGGGTAAGAGTATAAATGAGGGGAAAACCCCCAAGACGTTATACCACCTGTTCCGTGGATTTGCTACCCATGATGCGAGGAATACCTCATGCGAGTCCTTATGGGCTTATGCGGGTGAAATAGTCCCATGCGGGCGGGTACAACCTATGCGAGGAATACCTCATGCGGGTCCACAGGACCCATGCGGGTGAAATAGTCCCAGGAGTAGGATTGTTCAATGATACTACGGGCGAGGGACCCTGTTTTGATCATGAGCCTTCTATTTTTTTTATGCAGTAATATATATATATACTTGTCACTCTCATTGTTAGTAAGGCACAGTACAATGTATTTTGATTTTCATCCATGACTCCAGCTATTTTAGACTTATGATATTATTACAGTATTTTCCAGCTTTACATACTTAGTACATATTGTGT
The DNA here is from genome assembly GCA_029844215.1 of Przewalskia tangutica. Lineage (NCBI taxonomy): Eukaryota > Viridiplantae > Streptophyta > Magnoliopsida > Solanales > Solanaceae > Przewalskia > Przewalskia tangutica. The sequence goes on along the minus strand of CM056733.1, from coordinate 8,469,357 downwards.
ACTGACCCCCTTCCTCGGGGGCTGCGTTCATGCCGCAGGTAAGGGTAAGCAGGTGGTGGATCCTCATTCTTAGGATAACAGGTCTGGTGTCAGAGGCTCCATTTCTCCGGAGGCTTGTTTTGTTGGTACGGATTTTCCCTGATGTTATAGGTATTATGTACATTCAGGGGTATGGCGGGGCCCTGTCCCACCACAGTTGTTATTCCTAGAGGTCTGTAGTCACGTTCATGGTTTTTGGGCTGTAAGAACGAAGTTGTACTTTTGATTAAGTATGTTTTATGAAAGGTGGCCTTATCGGCTTGCCAGTGATGTTTACTTTATACAGGTTTTGTATTATGTATGTTCCGCTGCTATTCTCTGATATATACCTGACGGGGTGCCCTGCAGGCACTGGCCGCGCCCGGTCGGGTCGTGCGATCTTGCTATGCCAATGTAGAGAGAGATTGATACGCCCAGTTTCTGGAGCCAAGTTATCGAGTGGAAGGGGAATACTGTGTCGCCAAGGGGTAGTTTATTTCTTACCTCAAGGCTAGGAAGATGGTGCAGAAGGGGTATATCTACCATATTGTTCGGGTATTCGATACTGAGGCCAAGATACCAGACCTTCAGTCAGTTCCGGTTGTGTTATACCCCGTATTTCCAGAGTATATACGTAAGGGAATACATACAAAAGTTTAGCCTTAAAAGTTTAGGCCTTAGACGTTTTTTTTTGGGCACAACTCACAAAACGAATCGTTTTCCGACGAAACATTTTACAAGACTCGCGTAGGATAAATTCCGGCTATGCCATTTCTAATTTTTGCGGAAATTTCCGAGAGACGTAACACGTTGGACCAACGAGAGGGCGACACTTGTCACCCTCTCATTGATGGATGTGTACACGGCAATAGGGCCGAATGGATGGCCATCTTTGTCATGTAGTTGGTAGGATATTTTGTGTGCAAGTTGGCCAAGGACACTTGCCCTAATCTTGACCTTACACTTGCCTAGCACTTGGCTAAATCTTGGCCATTGGTTGGCCATGTCTTGACCTATAAATACCCCCTTAAGATGAAGAGTTCTTCATCCACAAATTCCTTTCCAAGTCTTGAAAATCCTTCCCTCTCCTCAGAGCCTTTTTCGTCCAACACACCCCCTTTGAGTGAGCTTGGCCGAGGCAACCCCTCCCCCTAGCCTAGCCGAAATCTACCCCCCCTCCCTTGGTAGAAAAGTTGCCTTCTAGTATTGTTATAATGCCCAAAATACCCTAGCCCAAATCCCTTAGTACTTAGTAGAAGTTGTGAAGAACTTCTAAGGTTTCTCGAGCTATCTGAGCGCATAACTTAGGAGCTAAGCCGTGCTCCGGCTCCACTTTTAACTAGGATATTATTGGGCTTACCGAGGTAAATAATCCTAACCCTCTTTTGTATTAGAGAATACATACTGTAGTAGTATTAGAATAAGTATTAAATACTTAGAAGAATATTACAGAATAGAATTGAACTGTTATCACCTCTTGACATGTTACCGGGGGTTAAGCTGCCCTCCGATGCGGGGTAGACTCAGGCGGTCTGGGTCCATGATTCGAGAGTACCTCATGCGGGTCCAGGGGACCTATGCGGAGCTACGGGAGTTCCAGGTTAGTGTGCGGGTTATACCTCATGCGGCATGTGGCTACGCGACTACGAGTCGGGGCGACGCCGAGGAGTAGCTACCTCGACGCGGGTTATATACCATATGCGGGCCTATGTGAGTGTCCTATGCGACTACGGAGTCGAGATTAGGCTTGCATGGTGATACTATGGGCAATTGGCCCGCCGATCATTCGCACTAGAAAAGACACATTCTGATTTACCTATTGTTGCTCTTGTTTATGATGTGGCACTATGTGCGGTTACCTTGGTTGTTTCATACATATATGTAAACTGATTTTTTTTAAATGATATGATTTCATTTAAGTACTTTACAGTTTCACATACTTAGTACCTGTTGTACTGACCTCCTTCGGGGGGCTGCGTTCATGCCGCAGGTAAGGGCAAGCAGGTGCTAGATCCACATCCTTAGGATCTCTTTTGCATTGGTGTCAGGAGCTCCATCTTCTCCGGAGGCTCTACTGTTGGGTATGCTCTCCCTGTTGTAATTAGTTTTGTACAGTCAGGGTATGGCGGGGCCCTGTCCCGCCATAGTTGTTTACATTCCTGAAGTGCAGTAGTCCTATTGTACATTTGGGATGTAACTGCAAAACTTGAGTTATTTATATATATATGTCGAAAGGCAAGCTTTTCTTCGGTTAAACTGTGTCTCATTTTACAACTGTTTCATGTCTTGTGTTTATATTCCGCTGATTACTCTGATGTATGACTACTTGGGTGCCCGGGTAAGGCACGATCCACGACTTTAACGGGTCGTGACAAAAGTGGTATCGAGCGATTAATCCTCGGAAAGTGTCTACGCACCGTATCTAGTAGTTCGATTATCGGTGTGTTGTGCACCACACCAATAATCGTGAGGCTATAGGATATTTAGGATTGGTTTCCATTCTTTTCATTACGAGATCGTGCCTTAGAGGCGTGTTATAAGTCGGACCTTCTAACGTATCCCTTTTTCAGAATGATTATGCCTCCACGTAGGCAACCCGCCCGTAAGGGCAAGGCACCGAGGAGGCGCTAGTGGGACACCTAGAGTCACGAGGGCTCGGGCCCGTCTATACCGAGACGGCGAGTTCTACGACGCCGCCGACCCGTGAGGTTTAGGGCGCAGCCGATGAGACCACAAGACCAACACCTCCACCCCACACCTGGAGCAGATGAGATGGGTTCTGAGAGATGGCCCGCCATCGCCAGATCGTGGCGAACATGAGGACAGCCGACGCGATTCAGCCAGCCACTAGTCGTACCGTGGTTCACCCGGCGAGAGTTTGAGGCTACGAGACTTCGAGTCAGAGCCCGCCAGAGTTTTACTGTCGAGGCCGAGGATGATCCGCGAGTTCATCCGCTACCACGCAGGATTTTGAGAGTGATCGGCGTCGAGACCGAGTGCGTGATCTTTGGTTCACATAGGTCGCGTGATACCGCAATCGATTGGTTTGATTCGTGGGAGTTATCCGGGAGAGCACGCGTCCCGCCTACTGGGATGAATTCTCGGAGGCTTTCTCACTCACTTCTTGCCTCCACAGATGGCGAGGGCGCGGCCGATAGATTTTTACCGCCGAGGCGCAGAGGACGACCTTGTCGTGAGTACAATGTCGAGTTTGATTCATTGCTCGATATGTCCCAAAGATTGGTAGCAGATATGGAGGATAGGTGCACCGCTACGCCAGGCTAGATGATTATATGGCCGAGTCGTATGCGGGTGTTTCTCTTCACCGGTATGGACATTACCGCACGCAGCTCATGCTCTTGGATGCGGCGAGCGTAGAGACCGACGGTTGACAGCAACAGCAGGTTAAGACCAGACGGCCGGTCTTTTGGTGGCTATCGTGGTGGCGGCCTCCAGCAGCCTAGATTTGCACCACACCAGCTGAGCACTCCCGCACCGCCCTCAAGAGCCAGATATTCGAGGCGCACCGGGCCCCGGACTTGAGCGTCCAGAGCGGCAGGCATCGCCGACGGACCACCTCGGTGTGGCCGTCGGTAGATCCCACCGGGAGTTGTGGTGCGCTCGGAGCTTGTTTCGCCAGGCCAGCAGGGTCACTATGCGAGGAACTGTCCGACCAAGGGCAGTGCTGATGGTAGGGGTCAGCCTACAGGTTCTTTCGCCGGGTCTTCTTCATCCCCGACAGCTACTCGCCCTGGAGGGCAAGGTACTCATGGACCAGCAGGTCGCGACAGAGGTCGTGGCGGGTCCGCCTAGCGGTCCTCGAACCGCATTTATGCTTTGTCCACCGACAGATCGTGAGGCCTCACCGATGTCGCCACAGTACCTTATCGGTTCGGTTTGATGTGTATGCTTTGATAGATCCGGGTTCTACTCTGTCCTATATATCTCCCCTTGTTGCTAGTAGGATAGGGATAGAGCCTGAGTCCATAGACCCTTTCGAGGTAGCTACGCCAGTGGGTGATTCGGTGGTAGCTCGGCGGGTATATAGAGCTTGTCCTGTGACCATTTACAGTCGTCAGACCCTAGCCGACTTGATAGAGTTGGAGATGATTGACTTCGACGTGATCATGGGGATGGATTGGCTAGATTCTTGCTACGCCAATGTAGACTGCAGAGAGAGAGTAGTACGGTTCCAGTTTCCTGAGGAGCCGGTTGTTGAGTGGGAGGGGAGCACGGTATCGCCGAGGGGTAGGTTTATTTCCTACCTCAAGGCTAGGAAGATGCGCGAAGGGTATATCTACCATCTCGTTCGGGTGTTTGATCCGAGGCTGCAGCGCGATTTTCGCCGCCAGAGTCGAGAGTTCCCGCACGTGTTTCCAGACCTCCGGTATCCTCCCGAGAGGAGATTGAGTTTTGTATTGACATATTGCCAGACACTCGGCCTATTTCCATTCCGCCATACAGAATGGCACCTGCCGAGTTGAGAGAGTTGAAGGACCAACTTAGGGATTTCTTTGGAGAAGCGGCTTCATCGGGCCTAGTGTTTCTCCCGGGAGCGGTATTGTTCGTGAAGAAGAAGGGCGACGCCGCGCATGTGTTGATTACAGTGAACAACAAGGTGACCATTAAGAACAGATACCCTTCCTGTGATTGATGATTTGTTCGACGCCAGGTTGCGAGTGCGAGATGTTTCTCCAAGATTGATCTGCGATCGGGCTATCATCAGTAGTCGAGAGGTGGATGTCCCTAGGATCGCATTCGGACGTGACGGGCATTATGAGTTCGTGGTCATGTCTTTTGGTTGACCAATGCTCCGCGGTATTCATGGATTTGATGAACCGAGTGTTCAAACCATTTTTGACACGCTTGTGATAGTGTTCATTGATGATATCTTGGTTTATTCTCGCCAGAGCGAGCATGCGAGCATTTGGCGATTGGCCGATAGCTTCTCCGACCAAGAAATGACGCCAAGTTTTCCAAATGTGAGTTTTGGTTGGCTTCGGTGGCTTTTCTTGGGCATATTGTCCGGGCCGATGGTATTCAGGTGGATACGGCCAAGATCGAGGCAGTCAGGAGTTGGCCTAGACCTACTACTCCGACAGAGGTTCGCAGTTTTCTGGGCCTTGCAGGTTATTATCGGTTCGTAGAGAAGTTTGCTTCTATCTGCACCATTGACTAGGCTGACTCGAAGGCACCAAGTTTGATGATCGATGTCAGGAGCGTGGTTTCCGATTCTTGAAAGAGAGATCGACCACCGCCTCGTTCTTACTCTTCCGAGGGTCGACGGTTATGTTGTGGTATTGTGACGCGTCGGCATCGGGTTGGGATGTGTGTTGATGCAGCAGGCAAGGTTATAGCGTATGCATCCCGACACTGAAGAAACACGAGAACTACCCCACCCATGATTTGGAGTTGCGGCGGTGATTCACGCCAAGATCTGGAGGCACTACTTGTATGGGGTTCACGTGGATATTTATACGCACCACAAGAGCCTCCAGATATCTTCAATGCAGGAGCCGAACTTACGGCGAGACGGTGGTTAGAGTTGCTTAAGGATTACGATGTTGATATCTGTACCACCCGGGAAGGCCAATGTTGGCGTATGCTCTAGTCGTAGTCGATGGGGAGCCTATCGGATGTGCGGCTAGAGAGAGGGACATGGTTCGTGATTTGCATCGATTAGCGAGCCTTGGTGTCCGCTTGATTGATTCCGATAGCGGGGTTCGAGTTCGTGAGGTTTCCAGTCTTCCATCGTCGGCGAGGTGAAGAGGCAACGCTCGAGGATCCGCTTTTGACATGTTATCGTGTCTGACTCTTCGTGAGGCAAGGGTCCTTTTGAGGTAGCACCACGGGTGCTAAGGTTTGAGGGTCGGTTGTGTGTTCCAGATGTTTCGTGACTTGTGCAGAGTTCTGGGGAAGCACACAACGCAAGCGTTTCTATCCATCCGTGGTCGACCAAAATGTACCACGACCTTAGATCTGTGTATTGGTGGGATGGCTTGAAGAGGGACGTTGCAGAGTTCGTAGCTCAGTGCCCATGTTGTCAGCAGGTGAAGGTAGAGCACCAGAGGCCTGGTGGTTTGTTGCAGGCGATAGAGATCCCGACCTGGAAGTGGGAGGTAATCAACATGGACTTCATCACAAGATTACCTCGCACTCAGAGGAGACATGATTCTATTTGGGTTATCGTCGACAGGCTGACAAAATCAGCCCACTTTCTTCCCGTCAGGACGACTTTTTCGGCTGAGGATTATGCCAGACTTTACATCCGAGAGATCGTCAGACTGCATGGAGTCCCTATTTCGATCATATCGCATGCAGGAGCCTGGGCCACGCTAACTTCTGGACGTCTTTCCAGAGAGGTTTAGGGACGCAGGTGAGCCTGAGTACTGCATTCCATCCACAGACAGACGGACAGGCCGAGCGCACTATCCAGACTCTTGAGGATATGTCCGCGAGCCCGTGTTATCGACTTCGTGGGTAGGAGGATCATTTGCCTCTAGTTGAGTTTGCATACAATAGCTACCACTCCAGATTCGATGGCGCCTTACGAGGCCTTGTATGGAGGAAGTGCAGATCGCCATAGGTTGGTTTGATGGGGGCGAGGTGCAGTTAGTGGGACCAGACTTGGTACAGCAAGCAGTGGATAAGGTGAAGCTTATCCAGAGAGGTTCTCGACGACTCGAGTCGATGAAGTCATATGCAGATCATCGTCGTCGCAGATCCGGAGTTCGAGATTCATGATTGGGTTTTCCTAGCGTGTCACCCATGAAGCGGTGTGATGCGATTCGGGAAGAAGGGGAAACTCAGCCCAAGGTACATTGGGCCGTTTCAGATTGTCCGCAGGGTAGGCAAGGTTGCCTATGAGTTGGATCTGCCGTCCGATCTGGAGGCAGTGCATCCGATTTTTCACGTATCTATGCTGAGGAGATGTATCGGGGTTCCATCTAGGGTACACCCGATTGACGATGTTCAGGTGACCGGGGGGTTATCGTATGAGGAGATTCCCATAGCGATAATCGATCGTCAGGTTAGGCGTCTGCGGACGAAGGACGTGGCTTCCGTCAAAGTCTTGTGGCGGAACGAGCTCAGGGAGGAGATGACGTGGGAAGCCGAGGAAGACATGAGGCAGAAGTATCCTCACCTATTCCCCACACCTCCAGGTAATTCACTTTCCTACTTGTAAATTTTCATTATCGTTTATGCCTAAGTGTTGTTTTGTGGCCGTGTGTGGCATTTGCAAACTGTTTAAGTTATGAAGAACCTTATCGTTATCCGTCTTGGGAAGGAACATTCGGGACGAATGTTTCTAAGGAGGGGAGAATGTTATACCCCGTATTTCCAGAGTATGTACGTAAGGGAATACGTACAAAAGTTTAGCCTTAAAAGTTTAGGCCTTGGACGTTTTTTTTGGGCACAACTCACAAAACGAATCGTTTTCCGACGAAACGTTTTACAAGACTCGCGTAGGATAAATTCCGGCTATGCCATTTCTAATTTTTGCGGATTTTTCCGAGAGACGTAACACGTTGGACCAACGAGAGGGCGACACTTGTCACCCTCTCATTGATGGATGTGTACACGGCAATAGGGCCGAATGGATGGCCATCTTTGTCATGTAGTTGGTAGGATATTTTGTGTGCAAGTTGGCCAAGGACACTTGCCCTAATCTTGACCTTACACTTGCCTAGCACTTGGCTAAATCTTGGCCATTGGTTGGCCATGTCTTGACCTATAAATACCCCCTTAAGATGAAGAGTTCTTCATCCACAAATTCCTTTCCAAGTCTTGAAAATCCTTCCTCTCCTCAGTAGCCTTTTTCATCCAACACACCCCTTTGAGTGAGCTTGGCCGAGGCAACCCCTCCCCCTAGCCTAGCCGAAATCTACCCCCCCTCCCTTGGTAGAAAAGTTGCCTTCTAGTATTGTTATAATGCCCAAAATACCCTAGCCCAAATCCCTTAGTACTTAGTAGAAGTTGTGAAGAACTTCTAAGGTTTCCTTGGAGCTATCGGAGCGTACAACTTAGGAGCTAAGCCTTGCTCCGGATCGACTTTTATCTAGGATATTATTGGGCTTACCGAGGTAAATAATCCTAACCCTCTTTTGTATTAGAGAATACATACTGTAGTAGTATTAGAATAAGTATTAAATACTTAGAAGAATATTACAGAATAGAATTGAACTGTTATCACAGTAGAAGGGTTTAAAAGAAGAATAATCAAACTGTACTTACTTAGGACTATTTTCACAGTAGACTTGAGTAGCTCACCGGGTAGGGAAGTGCTGCCCAATTTTCCGTAGGATATAAAACCCTCTGCTTAGAATTATGCAGAATAGTCCAACGCGTTGATAGACGTGTCTGACTATTATAGGCTGATTCTCTGCGCGCGACATATTCAACTTGGCAGGTGGATTTCTCCGAGAAGGTATGTGATTCTTCTTAAAGCATGATATTTTAAAATATATATAGTACGGTAGACGTACATGTGTTAACTGAATAATACTTACGACAATGTCTTTTGACTTAAGCCTGAATAATACTTACGGCAATGTCTCGCGACTTAAGCCTGAATAATAAGGATCTGAAAGCATTTCAAAAAGAATACTGAATCATTTTTAATGGAAGAGAACTATTGGTTTTTAAAACAGAAGCTTAAGAGTTATACTAGCTTTATGGGAAGTTAGGTATAACCACTTAAGAATGATAAAAGGAAGTTTACCTATGTGTTTATAAGCACTTATATTGATTTGTGAAAAGAATAATAATATGGGTTGATAAGTAGACATGATATGATGCTATGTGTGTTAGTGTCTTGTAACGTTTGTGTAAGAAAGTATTCTTGTTGTGCTTATGTTGTTTAACTATGTCGTTATGTTAGTGTAATATCACTCACCTCTTGACACGCACGGGGTTGTCGCCTCCGACGCGGTAGACTCAGGTATGCAGGACCATGATTCGAGAATACCTCACGCGGGTCCAGGGACCTATGCGAGCTACGGAGTTCCGAGTTAGTGTGCGGGTTATACCTCACGCGGCCTACGTGGCCATGCGACTACGAGTCCAGGCGACGCCGAGGAGTAGCTACCCTCGATGCGGTTATATACCCTATGCGGGCCTATGTGAGTGGCCTATGCGGACTCACGGAGTCCGTGATTAGGCTTGCATGGTGATACTACGGGCAATTGGCCTGCTCGATCATTCGCACCTAGAAAAGACTTACGATTTACCTATTGTTGCTCTTGTTTATGATGGCACTATGTGCTATTACCTTGGTTGTTTCATACATATATGTAAACCGATTTTTTTAAATGATATGATTTCATTTAAGTACTTTTTACGCTTCACATACTTAGTACGTTGTATCGACCTCCTTCGGGGCCGCGTCACGCCACAGGTGGCAAGCAGTGCTAGATCCACATCCTTAGGATCTCTTTTGCATTGGTGTCGTGAGCTCCATCTTCTCCGAGGCTCTACCGCTGGGTATGCTCTCCCTGTTGTAATTAGTTTTGTACAGTCAGGGTATGGCGGGGCCCTGTCCCGCCATAGTTGTTTACATTCCTAGAGGTCTGTAGTCCTATTGTACATTTGGGATGTAACTGCAAAACTTGGGTTATTTATATATATATGCCGAAAGGCAAGCTTTTCTTCGGTTAAACTGTGTCTCATTTTACAACTGTTTCATGTCTTGTGTTTATATTCCGATTACTACGATGTATGACTACTTGGGTGCGGTAAGGCACGATCCACTTGAACGGTCGTGACAGTTGTCACAGTTTCAGACGTATTCCTAGACGATCTCCCGGGCATTCCTCCTGAGAGGGAGATTGAGTTTTGCATTGATATATCACCAGACACTCGACCTATATCTATTCCACCATACAGGATGACACCTATTGAGTTGAGGGAGTTGACCAGCTAAAAGATTTGTTGGAAAAAGGCTTTATCAGGCCTAGTGTTTCTCCCTGGGGAGCGCCGGTTTTGTTTGTAAAAAAGAAGGATGGGACGCTGCGTATGTGTGTTGATTACAGACAGCTGAATAAGGTAACTATCAAGAACAGATACCCTCCCGTGATTGATGATTTGTTTGACCAGTTGCAGGGTGCGAGGTGTTTCTCCAAGATAGACCTGCGGTCTGGTTATCATCAGGTGCGAGTTAGAGAGACAAATATCCCAAAGACTGCATTCAGGAAACGGTATGGGCACTATGAGTTCAGGGTGATGTCTTTCGGGTTGACCAACGCCCCAGCAGTATTCATGGATTTGATGAACCGGGTGTTCAAGCCATTCTTGGATATGTTCGTTATAGTATTCATTGATGATATCCTGGTTTATTCGCGCACAGAGCAGGACCATGCAGATCATTTGAGCGACGGTACTAGAGTCCTCCGGACCGTGATTGTATGCCAAGTTCTCAAATGCGAGTTTTGGTTGGCTTGATGGCTTTCTTAGGGCATATTATCGGGCCGATGGTATTCGGGTTGATACAACAAGATTGAGGCAAGACTTGGCCTAGACCCACTACACCGACGGAGTGCGTAGCTTTGGGCCTCGGGTTATTATCGGAGGTTTGTGGAGAAGTTTGCTTCCATTTCAAAGACCTTTGACTAGGTGACCCGTAGCAACTATGTTTGGTGGGCGGATGCTTGTGAGAGAGCTTCTGCCATCGAAGGAGAAATTGACGACGGCCCCAGTTCTTACTCTTCCAGAGGGTTTAGACGGATATGTGGTTTATTGTGATGCGTCGGGTGTCGGGCTTGGGTGTGTGCTGATGCAGCATGGTAAGGTTGTAGCTTACGCATCTCGACATCTTAAGTAGCATGAGAAGAACTACCCCACACATGACTTAGAGTTGGAAGCAGTGATTCATGCCTTGAAGATCTGGAGACATTATTTATATGGAGTTCATGTGGATATTTACACAGACCACAAGAGCCTCCAAAGATATCTTCACCGGAGGAGTGAACTTGGAGCAGAGACGGTGGTTAGAGCTACTTAAGGATTATGATGTCGATATCCTATACCACCCAGGGAAGGCCAATGTAGTTGCAGATGCCCTTAGTCGCAGATCGATGGGTAGTCTGTCAGATGTGCAGCCAGAGAAAAGGGGCATGGTCCGCGAGTTACATCAGCTAGCGAGCCTTGGGGTTCGTTTGGTTGGTTCTGATTGTAGTGGGGTTCGGGTTCGAGAGGTTGACGAGTCGTCCATCGTCGAGGAGGTGAAGAGGCGACAATATGAGGATCCGATTGTGGTACGGTATCGAGATACGGCTCTTCGAGAGGAGAAGAGTCTATTTGAGGTAGCACCTGATGGGGTGCTAAGATTTGAGGGCAGGTTATGTGTTCCCGATGTAGCAGGACTTCGTCAGCAGATTTTGGGGGAGGCACACAGTGCGTGTTACTCTATTCATCCGGGGTCGACTAAGATGTACCATGACCTCAGGTGTATATATTGGTGGGATGGCCTGAAGAGGGACGTTGCAGAGTTTGTTGCGCAGTGTCCGAATTGTCAGCAGGTCAAGGTGGAGCACCAGAAGCCTGGTGGGTTGTTGCAGATGATAGAGATTCCGACATGGAAGTGGGAGGTGATCAATATGGACTTTATTACAGATTACCTCACACTCAGAGGAAGCACGATTCCATCTGGGTTATTGTCGACAGGCTGACGAAATCAGCCCACTTTCTTCCAGTCAGGACGACGTTTTCGGCAGAGGATTATGCTAGAATTTACATCCGAGAGATCGTGAGACTGCATGAGGTCCCCATATCTATTATATCGGACAGAGGAGCCCAGTTTACGGCTAACTTCTGAAGGTCTTTCCAGAAGGGATTAGGGACGCAGGTGAGCCTCAGTACTGCATTTCATCCTCAGACCGACGGACAGGCCGAGCATACTATCCAGACACTTGAGGATATGCTGCGGGCCTGTGTTATTGATTTCAGGGGTAGCTGGGAGGATCATTTACCTCTTGTGGAGTTTGCATGTAACAACAACTACCATTCTAGTATCTAGATGGCGCCTTATGAGTCCTTATACGAGAGGAAGTGCAGGTCACCAATAGGCTGGTTTGATGTGGGCGAAGTTCAGTTAGTCGGGCCAGACTTGATTCAGCAGGCGGTGGATAAGGTGAAGCTTATCCAAGAGCGGTTATTATCAGCTCAGAGTCGACAGAAGTCGTATGCAGATCATCGGCGTCGACACTTGGAGTTTGAGGTGGATGATTGGGTTTTTCTGAAAGTATCACCCATGAAGGGTGTGATGAGGTTTGAGAAGAAGGGGAAACTTAGCCCAAGGTACATTGGGTCTTATCATATTGTCCGTAGGGTAGGCAAGGTTGCATATGAGTTGGATCTGCCGTATGATCTGGAGGCAGTACATCCAGTTTTTCATGTGTCTATGTTGCGAAAGTGTATCGGAGATCCATATAGAGTGCACCCGATTTGTGATGTCCAGGTGACAGAAGGGTTATCGTATGAGGAGAGTCCCATAGCGATACTCGATCGTCAGGTTAGGCGACTACGGACAAAGGATGTGGCTTCCGTCAAAGTCTTGTGGCGGAATGAGAACAGAGAGGAAATGACATGGGAAACAGAAGAGGACATGATGAAGAAGTATCCCCACTTGTTCTCTACACCTCCAGGTAACCACTTTCCTGCTTGTTAGTTTTAATTTGGCATATAAGCTTAAGTATTGTTGTGGCCATGTAGAGCGTCCTTATTTGCAAGAGGAATAATTAAGAGGGTCTATGTCGATATTGTGATTTGAGTAAGCCTAGAAAGAACATTCGGGACAAATGTTTCTAAGGGGGGGAGAATGTTACACCCCGTAATTCAGGTCATGCTTATGAGAACGTACGAAAGGAATTAAGATTTAAATTTTAGAAAGATAGGTTGATGGAATATTTCGGACGGGTTTTAGTCAACTTTGAGGCGGTTTATGTCCAGTTGCATTAGGAGTTCCTACGTGTTTCAAAGGCCTAGTATGTAGTTCGTTGAGTCTAGTTCCCAACGCAATAAACCGTTCGTCGATAGGACATCGGAGTAGAAAGTTATGGAAGTTACAAGTTCAGTGCGCAGTCAAGCAGAAAAATATTTTCGGTCAGGGGCCACAGCGCCGCGGCGCCCGATGCAGGGCCGCGGCGCCGGTTATACTGAAAATTCGCTGAAGTTGCAGCGCCGCGGCACCGGAAGTACTGAAGTTCTCAGAGGTTTCAGCGCCGCGGCGGGTTTTTGCGAAATCTGGGGGAAAAATCAGAAGATATTTTTTTTTAAAATGGCCATGAGAGGGTGACAAGTGTCCCTCCCATCTGATTGTGTGGAAGCACTATTTATTGACCAAGTCTTGAAGACTTGGTCCTTCTTCACAAAACCCCATTCTCTCTAAAAATTTCCTCTTCCTTCTCTCTAAAAAATCCTCTCCCTTCTCTCTAAAAATTCAAGGAAAAACCAAGGCCTAGAGAAATTTCGGAAATGTGGCAAGAAGGAAATATGTTGACAAACTTGTAGGAGGTTTGTGGAGGTGATTATGGAAAGAGGGCAAGTGAGATTTGTTGGACTGATTTGGGTAAATCTAAGGTAACAATCCATTCTCCTTTTTAAGTAAATTGTGTTGCATGTGAGGAAGAAAAGACTTGTAGTTGTCAATATTGCTTTTAGGTAAATTGCATGTAGGAATAACGATTTGGATTTGAAAGGATTGGATAAGGATGATATGTGAGCATGTTATAGCCAAGATACTACCTTAAACTTATTGGATTATTTAATTTGTATCGTGGGGACAGAATTTTACACGTCCAAGTTAGGCGTGTAATCCCCTTGTATTGCTAAATTGTTGGGCCTTAAATGTGGCGTTGAGTAGTTGATATCGGACCTTGAAAAGGTGGAAAAGTATGTAGAAACAAAGGAAGTGTTGTCCAATTTTCCGTAGAATAAGGAACTTTATACTTATATTATTCGACGAAGAAGTATAGATGTTAATAGACGTATTTGATTATTATAGGTTGATACTCTACGCGCGGCATATTCGACTTGGCAAGTGGATTTAGCCGAGGAGGTATGTGATTCTTCCTATCCTCTTGAGCATGATATTTGTAAATATATAGTACGGTAGACGTACGTGTATTAACTGAATTTGGTTTCACTTTGATGTCTTTTGACTTGAGTTCTAAATGTTAAGAATCTTGAAATATTTCAAAAAGAGTTATGAATCATTATTCGGAAGGAAATTAATACTTGGTTTTAAAAGAATAGGTTCTTTTGGATTTCCAAACAAATGTGAATGTTTTGATTTATTACAAAGTTTAAGTGTTATACTAACTTTATGAGAAGTTAGTTATAGTGACTTAAGGAAGATAAAAAGAATGGTTTACTTACTTGTTTGTAGAAGCCTTGTAATGATTTCTGAATGTGTGGTAAGTTGGTTTGAGAAGTAAACATGTTATGTTACTATGGGTGTTAGTGCCTTGAGTTTTGTTGGTGCGGGTTCTCTCGTTGTGCTTATGTCGCTTTATAAGCGGTTGTGCGTGTATATCACCTACCCCCGACTTGTTATGATGTGGGTTAGCTACCCCGATGCGAGGAGTACCTACGCGGGTCCACATGACCTATGCGGACTACGTAGTCCAGAATCACTCCGGTGTTACGCCGATGCGAGGAATACCTCACGCGTCCTGGCTACGCGGACTACGTTAGTCCAAGAAATGCCGCGTTAGCTACCCCGGCGCGAGTGAGTACCTCACGCGGTCCACGGACCTACGCGGACTACGAAGTCGTGATTAGGCTCGTATAATGATACTATGGGCGAATGGCCCTGCTATGATCATTAGCGGCCTAGAAAAGACCGGTTGCGTTACACCTGTTTACTCTTATTTATGTTGTGCCACTGTGTGCGGTTAATTGGTTTTTCATACATATCCGTGGATTTTGGTTTGGAAATGTTATGATTTCATTACGATTTTCGCCACATACTTGGTACTGTTATCGACCTCCTTGGGCCGCGTCATGCCGCAGTCGAGGTACATCGATTGTTGATCCTCGCCTTGGATCACCGCTCGCTGGGAAGCCCCGTTTCTCCGGAGGCTTATCTTTTGGTATGATTCCCTGTCATTGTAGATTCATGTACATTCAGGGGTATGACGGGGCCCTGTCCCGTCATAGTTGTTATAAACTCTTAGAGGTCTGTAGTCTTGTTGTAAATTGGGTTTTGTAAAGGATGTAACTGTTCAGTTTTTGTTATATATATAGTTACCGAAAGGTAACCATTTTGGGTTAGCCTGTTTCTTATTTTATATTGTTTCATGTTTATGAGTTTACTTCCGCTGGTTTTTCTCTGATGTTGTATCACTAGGGTGCCCGGGGTAAGGCACCAGTCACGGGCCCGAGGTCGGGTCGTGACACCTTAGCCTCGTCCATGCATAACTCACCATTGCTAATGACAGTCCCAAGAATTGCACTTTTGACTGTGTGAACTCACACTTCTCCCTCTTGATGTATAGCTCATTCTCTTGTATGACATTGAAAAACTTTCTTAAGTGCTCAACATTCTCCTCTAAGGTATTGTTGTAGATGGCTATGTCATCCAAGTAAACCAACATGAACTGATCAAGGTAGGGATACAAAATCTCGTTCAGGAGAGTGCAAAATGTTACAGGTGCATTGGTTAAGCTGAAAAGCATCACTAACCACTCAAAGGCTCTGTACCTCATCACACATGCTATCTTTGGTTCGTCCCTTATGCAATTCAAACTTGATATTAACCCTTGTGAAGGTCTACCTTGGTAAAACACTTGGCTTGCCTAAGTTTGTCAAATAACTTAGCAATGAGCAGGATCGGGTATTTGTTTTCATTGTGAAATTATTGAGTTCCCGGTAGTTTATGCATAAGTGTAATGATCCACCCTTCTTCTTTTAGAACAACACCAATGCGCCAAAGGGTGCCTTCAATGAGCAAATATGACCGACATCAAGTAGTTCTTCAGTTACTTTCTAAGCTCCTCCAACTCAGGCGGTGAAATGCAATAAGGGGTGAATGCGGGTGGTTTAGCCCATGGCTCCAACTCAATCTTGTGATCCACCTCACGTCTAGGAGGTAAGTGGTTGGTAGCTTCTAGGGTATACTACCCATGTTCTCCTCGAGCAACTTCTTTATGCAAGACGGTAGTGTCACTTGGGAATCTCGGTCTCCCTCCAAACTTGCAATGGTTGCAATGAATGTCGGTTCCCCCTTCTTAAGCCCCTTGACAAGCTGCATGGTCGAGAGTTATGCTTGGCTATGTCCATGTGGCATAGTCACTGTAGGCACCATGTAAGCTCTTTTTCGCTCCAATACTATGAGATATTGGAGGTAGGGGTCGATCGTTGTGTGGAAATGGCTGAAGAATTCTTTCCCCAGAAAAATGTAAAAGATATCTATAGTAGTGGTGGTAAATTTTGTCATACCTTTCCAATCGCCTAATTTTATACCAATGTCATTGGCTACACCACGAGCATTTTATAGCTTAACATTCAGGGTCTTGACACATACATTAATTGGAGCAAAATTCAACTACAGTATCCTAGCTGCATCATCGATCACAAAATTACGAGTTGCTCTAGTGTCCACCAGTGCGTGAGCAAGCTTGTTGTTGATAGTGAGATCCATGTACTGGTTTTTATTCTCGCCAGACTGGCTAGGTTGCTTCTTGACAGAGCCACATAGTCTGACCGCCCCTAACTATGCAGTTCCCAAACTTTGTCCTTGCATTTGATCCTTCTGGTCTCAAACCATAGCATTGAGGCTCTTTAAGTTGGGACAGTTCCTAGCCGTGTGGCCCTCCGCATATGTAACATCCATTCTTCTCGTCTTGCACTTTCTTCTCAACATAGCCCCGACGACCATTTGACTTCTTACCATTAAACTTGCTGGCATCTTGAGTCTTAGGGTATTATTGGTGCATGTTTTTTCCTTTGACATGGTCTCCCCACATTTGGCATTACCTTTGCCTTTGTCGATCTTTTCATGCCTGAAAACTATCAAAGACTCAACCTCCACTATGGGTTGGTCTATATCTGCGATAATGTCGTTGTAACTCATGCTTAGCCCAATTCTGCAATCCGTTCATGAAGTGGAAAAGTAAGTCATCACTGGTCAGGTTGGGGATTTGAAGTATCAGGGTGGTGAACTCCTTGACATAGTTGTGTAATACTCATTGTCTTCTTCAATTCCCTAAACTTACACCTTGCCTCGTATAAGACATTGTTTAAGAAGAATTGACTCTTGAACTTGGCCTTGAACTGGTCCCACATACTAATGATGCACATACCTCTCTCAACATTGGCCACATTTCTTCTCTACCATAGCATTCCAGTATCTGATAAGTACACACAACATTGTTGATCTTAGCCTCATCATCCCTCACTTTTCTATATCTGAAATAATTCTCCAAGTGCTAAATTAAGTTCTCCACTTCTTATGCATCATGAACCCTTTTGAACATTTAGCTTGGGAGCCTCGATCTTAGCCTCCATTGTTATAAAAATATTACTAACTACCTCAATTACGCCAGTGTCGACCTGCTCTTCGAGTGCGTTTATCTTTGCCTTCATAGCATCGATAATGCTTAACGCTTCCACGAGCCTGCACTCCAGGGCAGTAACAGTTTGCCTTAACTCAAACTCCACATGTTTGTGAACATCCAAGTCATTCTGGATGCTCTCAATCTCTTTAAGGGTATGCCCATCAAGCACGCTAAGGGTACCATCTACCTTCTCCAGACGTTGGCTAAAGATGTCAATGGCATCCATCCCCGCGTTAACCTTCATTATCCACTCTTTATCAAGTGAGATGTCCTCGGGCAGGACCTTCACATCATCCTTAATCGTATTAGTGGTAGAAGGTTCTTGGGATCTAAGCCCTTTATTTGGCACAACCTCTGGTTGCACCTTCTGGTTCTTGTTAGTAGCATTCCTCTTCTTGTTATGGCATTTCTTGTCAGCGGCATCCTGAGCGACATAGGCTTGGATTTTAACAGTGTTGCTTTCTCTGTCATTTGCCATTCCTTTAGTATCAATCTTCGCTCTGATACCACGTTGTCACGTCCTTAGTCTTCAACTAAGCACACGTGCTGCACATGACAACTTTCTCCCATTCTTTCACAACTTGATCATGATCTTGCTATGCCAAGTCAACCTAAATTACTACTCTCAAGATCGCTAAAAAAATGGTAGATTAGGAAGACAAGAAAAATTTGCTAAAAGGAAGTTTTTATATTGTAGAGAGATTGAATTATTTGCTTGATAGTTTTATAAATGAATGCCCCTCTATTTATACTACACACCTAGAGACTATTATGAAAATAATAATTTATGTATAAGTCCCTACATATTTACAAAGAAGACCCTTCTCTAGAATCATCTACTAGGCTAGAAAGTTCTTATTACCTTTCATGCAAATTCATAAGATTCTAAGATATTCCAAGAAAGTCTTCCCAAGGAAGCTCTCTATGGTTCTAGAATCTTCCCACATATGCTAGCATCTTTCTTATGTAAGCATCCATATGGATAAAATATGTGCCAAATGACACCTATGTGGCATGATGATGTGGTAGGTCATCACACGAAGCTCTAATCAATTGAGAAGTTTTGGTATGATTTTGATTTTTGTGTTATGAACATGAAACGAGGTATGTTTTCCAAAAGATTTCTTTTAATTTGGTTCGTGGAAAACATAATTATAATTTGGTTACATTCAACTACATGTCAGTCTTAGACTTAGTTATATCTTGAATTCTCAAGACATAAGCATGAAATATTACTAACGACAGTGGTTGCTATAGTAGCTTAAATGAATTTGAATAGGTTGATTATCTTTAGTCTTATAATTACAATCACATGCATGCTATTATGTGTTTGAATGTATGTGATACGATATAAAAAATTACTACTCATATTTGATATTATTTCATTATTCATAAAATGCCAAAGTTATATAACACAAGTAAACTATGACAGTTTACAATATGAGATTGTATATGTATTTTTTATGTGATAGCTACATAGCCCGTGAATTAGCTGCTCAATTAACTATCACATGAAACATTTGTGTGACAAACATTTTTCTCTATGATAAGGACTTTACACATGCATGACTAATATTTTCATTAATCTATCAATGAAAGTAATTAATTATATCTTGGTCGTCATTCATATTAGGGGAGTGAAGATCATCATATTTGTTTGAATATCAACATTAGATGTATCTTCATTAAATTGTAAAGGTTATAATATGAGATACATATCTATTTCATTATCAAATATTACTTACAGAATTGTAAGAAATATTTTACCATTAGACCGATAATAAATATCTCATAAAGTCTTATTATGACTAAGCATTTAACTTTATAACTGTAAAATTAAGTGATAATACGTTCAAGGGATTAATACTTATGATTGGTTATTATGATCACTTAAAGTGAAAATATTTTCAAATGTTTGTTACGTTTATTATTTATGAATGCTCTATTGTTGGTAGAAAATTATTATTTGTATTTTTTTTTTGATAATGTGCAAAAGTTGTAGCTCACAACCGCACAAGGAAAGAATAAGCTTTGAAAGCCCTCATCAGGTAAGCGGCAAATTGTGTTTTTAATATTTTATGACATTCAATTATCCCACAAGATTGAAAATAAATGAATATTGATCTGAATAGATTTGAGATCAATTACGAGAATATCAATTACGAGAATGTATTAGAAAACATTCTCTATTTTATGGTCTCAAGTGTGCTCCTATTTATGAAGACAAAAACCAAAAAGTATTATGAGATTATTCCATGTCTAGTTGTGGCGATGCAAAATTATGTTTCATTCCTTGGAGTGAATGAAACAACTTGTGATAAACATTATACGAGGGTAAGACATCGAGTTCAAATTTTGATGCACCGTGATGATAAGATGTTGGGTTGGGTCTCAACACATTATGGTGTAACATGACTTTATGAGGGTAAGGGATTGAGTTCAAGCCACGATACACCATGGAGATAAGATGTTGGGTTGAGTCCCAACATATTATGGCCTAACACGCCTTATATGGGTACATACAATCGTTTTTACAATTTTTTACTCTTCCCGTAGACTCTATGTGGGTTTTGTGATGTGCAGGATGGGTGGCACGGGTCCCCATATCCGTTTATATGAGTTTTAGATGAAAACCCAAAACTAGAACCTTAGAGTTGGATAGTTTGACTCAAGGTCGATTTTTGAGTCGATGGGTTCATTTTTGGATTTCATCACTTCTGGTAGCTCTGGAGGGTCATTTATGACTTAGTCGAGTCATTGGTTTGCTTTCTGAGGCAATCAAATGTATTTTATGGCCTTATTTGTAATATTTAGGTATTTGGTTATTCCGGATGGTTCTTTAGAAAATTATATCTTAAATTAGTTAAATGGGAAATCAGAGGGTACGGGTGAGTTCGTAGCACTGTTTACCCTAAGAGAGCATGTATGGTTTGTGTTTGGGGGTCTCGAGAATATTTCGGGTGTTGAGTGGAATATTGAGTTGGTTTCCTTTTTGCTGGTGTCTGCCTTAGCGACACTATTGTTTGCTCCTTCGTGTCCACTTCTATGGAGGTTGGCTCACATAAGCAGGGTATGGATAATTGTTGAGTTTCCGCTTTGGCGGATGTGACTTTTGCTGGGCGGGGCCCCCTCTGTGGATTTGGGTGCGGTTTTTGCGCTGAGGCGAGGTGTCAAGTGACACTGCCTCGGTGAGGATGAATTGCACGAAAGCGAGACCGCACCAGTGGAGTCGAATCCAATAGAGCGAAATTGTTGGATCAGGTGGTATATTTAATTCTTACGTCAAGTCTCATTTTCCAACATAACATTTCTCGAACCTAGAGTCGCAAGAAGGGGTATTCTGAAATTCAAGAGTGAATTCATCTTTAAGGTAAATAATTCCACCCTTTATATTTTGATTTCATGATTTAAGGTCCTCTAATGGTGTTATTGTGTTCATGTGAATTGAGGAATATGAGTTATAGACTCTTGTGAGAATAAGAGATTTGTATCATTGATTAAAAAATGAGTATGAATTAGTTTACTTCAATTATTATTAATTAGTGATGGAATATGCTAGATTATCATGTTGTGAAATTTAATTTGATTATGAAATTCTCTTTTGATTCGGGGGAATTCTAGGTTTTCAATGGGCCTTTTTGTATATTGATCAATTGTAGGTTCAAATGAGTATATGTTTCCAATTCACTTAAGGATATGATTACCTATTACGTGTTGATGTTTTTTGAATATAATAGTTTGAGTCTTCGCGATGTGGGCCTAGGTTGGTTTTGAAAGTCTTGCTTTGTTAATAATTATGTTTGTGTATGTTGTATAAGCCTTAATTAATGAATAGTATATGCGTGATTAGACTTTGATTATCATGAGGCGCAATGGAAGGACAAGGCTATCACAAAGATTTGATTGTTCGAGGCTCAAGCTCGGTCCAGAGGTAGGCTATGGTTTACTTTCACAAGACTCTGATAGTAGCATATAATTAGTTATAAATATTGAGGGGTGTTGGGAGTGTTTGAGGGTCTCACTCAAACGGTTGTGATGAATATTTGAGTGAGTACCAGTGTTGAACTGTGATGATGAATGAATTTGGGAAATCATTCTTATGATGGTTCCGACTACTGATTCATTGGGCTTATTTTCATATGTGGGCTTGTCACCATATTTACTATTGAGTGTTTATTCATCACACATGCTTTCGATATACTATCATGATTTGTACTTGGAATGCTATGTTGTTGAATTTGTGGAAGCATGTGATATTTATCTCTATACTTGATTGTATCTCATTTCATCATGATTTCTTGCCTTATATTGTCATTTGCATTCATAGACTCTTGGTTATGTGGATATTATTATGAGAGTATGGAAATATTGTGGGTCCAAGAGACCAGAAATGTGAGGATAGTTATGAGATTATGGTAACATTAAGATGATGATGATACATGGGGAACAGAGTTGCACGCCTGCAATAATTATTCAATCAAAAGCTGGACTCGATGGAAAATTCCGAGGAGTATATGGACTTTGCGGGTCCTCCATGGGTGTGTTGTTCATAATAAAAACTTGAACGCATGTATACTAGAGGATAAATATATCTGACATATGCATTGCATATCATACATATATCATTTCACTGATTATCTGTTGATGGATTAAGTGTTGGATTGATTATTGATAAATGGGTTGGATCCTGGATAAAGAAGGGTTGTTATTGCTTATTCATACTTGAAATCTTATTACTGAACTATTCTGGAGCTGAGTGACTGCGTGATTATAAAATATTATATAAACAAGGTGATATGTCGATTTTGTGAACCATTCTATGTGTAATGTGACAGTACTTGGATATATTGAACTATTTGTATATGACTATTTGGTGTCAACTTGATATTGATCTCTTTTTGCGTATCATTCATCGTTGTCGGCTTATGATATTTACGGGGGTACGTTGTGTACTCATGCTATACTTGTTGTATCCTTTTTGGTGCAGATACAGTCCCACTACCAGTTCACGAGCTCGAGCGTGAGTCCGAGTGGGCAAACATCTGTATTTAGGGTGAGGATGCTACATCTGGCATGCCTTGGATACTCTATCTTTATCATGTCTTTTACTTATGATCGAGATACATCTCCATATACTTATATTATTTGATTCAATTTTGGCTACGTACCCTATTCAAGCTTGTATAAGATTGTTAGTGCTCTTGTATGATTGACCAAATTTTGAGGGTTATGTTATTTCTCAAACTATTTTTCACATTTATATTGTGAGATATTTATTGTATATTCTGTTATCTTTCCCTTTTTTTTATATATCATGAGAATGATTGGGAGTGATTCGTTTACAGGTGGGAATGTGTAGGTGACACCATGATCTCTAAAAGGGGTCATGATAGGGTAAAACATTGGGATCACGACCTGATGCACCATATTGATGATGTAATGAAGATCAAGGTAAAATTCTGTCTTTCAGATAAAAAAATCCCATCCCACCAGATATGTTCCATTCCATAAAGCGAATGTGGGAGTAATAGATCAAAAGTTTAAAAGAAGACTAAATAAATATCAGGGTCGTATGAATGAATGTGGGCGTGAAAAAAGATGGAGTTATTATCATCACCATGGTGGTAATACAAATAAGAGAACATTAAGAGTTCTCATGTATAATCCCTTAAAAGGTGAATGTAATGTTGGTATTGATGTCGTATGAAATGGCATTGGCCACACTTTATGATATTGAGGCGGGACTATATGAATAATTATGATAAATGATGGGGCAAAATAATAAGCTAATATTGAAAAATTAATGAAGCACATACAAATAGTTACAGTCAATTCCTTGAAGAGAATGTGGCTTGTGATAAACATTGTGAATGTTCGACCATTCTTGAAGGTGAATGTGTCAAGAGGTGATACAAATTATGGATATGGACGTGCTCATGTATGGTTAAATAAAAATCACAACTCACCTCTACGAGAGGTTTGAGAGAAATAAGAATATATCAATTGGCATGATCAGTTGACCATCCTGGTTCAAATGTGATGTGGAAATAATTGGGAATTTATGTGGTTATATATTGAAGAAAGAAAAAAATTCTTCAAGAATTCTCTTGTGCTGCTTGTTCTCATGATAAATTGATCATTATACCAGTTAAGATTGAGATTGTGTCCCCTGATTTTTAGAACGTATAAAAGGTGAATAATGGGCCCGTTCACCTGCCATGTGGATCACTTATTAATATATGGTTTTAATATATTCATCTATGGTCTGATCACATGTGTATTTGATATCAACCTGTAATTTAATTTTTGTAAGGTTGTTTGCTCAAATTGTTAAATTAAGAGCACCGTTTGAAACTATAAAATGATTTTGATAAATGATGGTATATATACAAGCTGGTTTAGTAGAAATTGTATGCCTCCAGTTATAGCTAAACCATTTGTTATGAGAATATAACTCCCAAATTAAAATTTGGTAGGAGATGTGTTATTTAATATGTAGAAGCACTTGTACGCATCAAGCCAACAAGTTTCCCCTATATGATTCATTCAAAGTCAGGAACCAAATAATTTTCATATAGATATTTGATAATTCAATTGCTCCACCACAATGTACAAAGATGGGTCCCCAAATGATACGATTCATAGAGAGGAAACTCCAGGATTTGAGTGCGGAAATTAAAGGATAGAAGATTGACGCAATCAATGGCATCCAAATCAACCTAAACTATATGCAAGCTTAGACCTCAATAAAATAAATCAAATCAAACATCAATCAAATAGAAGCAAGACATAAGAATTGAAATCAATAGGCAATCAAAGGTGTATTAAATCAACGGACCTCTTAAGGATTAATCTATAAAAGCACTTGTACTGTAAAGATGATTTCACAAGTGAGTGATCTCATGTGATTATCATGAACAATTTCAATAGACAATCAAGGAATTCATCCTAATTATGCTATCACTATAATCTAACACAAATTAATAGCTAACACTACAAAGTAGCTAATAAGAAAATTAATATCAATTCATCATTAATCAATATGTAAGTAATGAAATAACAAGTGTAGTATTTATACTACTTAGGCTAACAAGACTAGAAAGCTATTACAAAAATACTCTCAAAAGAGCCTTGCTTGATAGTCTTCTTAAGGGATGATGTCTTGATTTAAAGTCTAGCCCCTTTATGTGAATAGTCACTCTTTCTCTCTCTCTCTCTCTTTGCACAAATAGTATAAATCGTCTCATATCATCTATGCTATCTCCCATAGCTTGATCTTCCTCACACATGGGTTTCCAATGGCCTTCGAGGGTTCACCCTTTGTCATCAATGAGTGTGTCGCTTAGAGATATACACTTGAGACTCCTCAAATATGGTGCAAATGCTCCATGGACCATCATTGGTTGGAGGTCGAGCTCCATATCGAATCTTAGCCCTCATAACTTTTCATGAGCTTCCTAGAATCATATTATCCTCCCCTTCTTGAAAAGAATTCGTCCTCGAATCCGAACCTTGCAAACCCATAAGAATGAAGCACAAAAACAAAGACCTCAAAGCATGAGGGTTAGTGTAAGAATAGACACAATTAACAACACGCCAAGGATGCATGAACTTGTGTTATAACCAAGAATCGACCACTCTTAGGAAGAACAATCTTCCCACACACGTATAAACATCATCATATATAAATAGATAGTAGAGAAAAGAGGTACGCAAAATAACTTCATATATAGGGTCCTCACAAGTAATATCACTATCAAACTCAAGACCATATTCAAACATACTCTCACACTTTGGAACACTCAAAGAAGTAATGTCAATAAGCAAGCAAGCGTCGTCCTCTTTTCCAAAACAATCCTTCCCAACAAATATGTTATTTCCCTCCAAAATGAGGTGTCCATAAGATGCAACCCCAAAACAAGCATGAGTGATATATATAAGAAGGGGTATAAATGTATAAGTGGGTCGGGTGTTGGGTATATTCGGGTTGACCCTAGGACTCAAAAAGTGGTTCTCGGTTTCTTGGTTTGGCCGGATAAGGTGGTGTTTTGTGGCTGTTTCAGATAGTTATCCTTGGACACAGATTTAGGCCTTTTGTGAGGTTGTCACGGCTGAGTTGAGGGTCAGGGTGATGTTTGGGACTTGGTGATTTGATGGAGGCAAGACTGCGAAAATGAACCAAAACAATGAGTTTCCGACAAAGGTTGGTTTAGTGGAATGTTTGATCTTCAGGGATGTTTGTAAAGTATTGTGGGGATTAAGGATGGTCAGTATATAGTGGGTTGGGGTTGGATGTCCCATAAGTTGCAAGATGCAAGCTTGGGTGAAGAATGTTCGACTTGGTGAAGTGATGGTACGGTCAATATAGCTTGGATAATGAAAGGAATTTTTAATGCCCGAGCCGACACCAAGACGAAGATGACCAATTTACCAAGGACTTGACCGGGGTTGCTAAGTACAAGCTCAAGTACTAACCAAGTAAGGTTGGCTGGAACCTTAAGATAGACCCTATGTTTGGGTTTGGTTGGGTCACACAGTCCCAACGTCCACTCACACCAAAGGGGGTTCCTTAAGCTTGAGTTTAGTTAAGTCACAAAGTCTTAACCAAAATTACACAAAAGGAAAACCTTTGTTTGGATTCAACTAAGTAAAAGCCTTAGTTAAATTTACGCTAAGGGTTTGGCTCACACAAGAACCAAGGTCCTCACAGAGAACTGACTAAAGTGTACAACCCCGGGTTGAATACGTTTAGCAATGAGTAAAAACTCAAGTATTTTATTATCAACAAACTTTCTCTTTTCACAATGGCCTAAGGCCTCAATTTATAGTACAAAATAGACTATTCTAGAAGAAAACTAAGGGACATAAATTGCTTGGGATTTTGGCCAAGTGTGAACGGATTTTGAGTGACTTGGAGACTAATGTGTTTCAGACACCTCTTCCTCTTCTCTAGGCCGAGATTGAGGTCTCCCATGTAACAACAATCATGAATTTGTTAGCTCATAAATTCCTCCAACAACCTCATCTTCTTGAATGTGTTAGAAGCTTCTATTCTTGGTATTTGTTTTGATGATCATATTGGCCAACTTCTTCATCACCCCTTGGACAATTTGAAGAATTTAATGTAGCCAAATTCATGAACTATTTGGTTCATGAATTGTCTTCTTAGAAGACTTAACTTCTAGAACATTCTTGTCCTTGCCACCTTATCCTTCTTACACTCTTCTCGGCCTTGTCAACTTGTAGGAAGAACTCTCGGCCTTGTCACCTTATTACATGGATCTTTAAATGTGTCCTAATGAAAACTAATATCTAAGCTAAGAACTAAAAGAAAACAACAAGCTAAACAAACATGGTCTTCGATCAAGACCTACATACAAAGCCGAATATAAACATGTTCTTGAATCTTCGTGTAACAAGTCCAAATCCATTCCATTTTCCATGCCATAATAAGCACATTATCATAGGTTGATCAACCATATTTGGAATTTCGGACTTATCCACTCGAGGACCAAATTGGAACCTTGAGCTCCCGAGGATTTTTACATCAATGAGTGTCATCATATGCAAATATATAGTAAATAAAGGTGTCACGTAAAATAACTTCATCTATAATATCTTCACTTGTAGCCTCACTATTAGGTTCAAGTACTAGATCAAGTGTGCTACTATGATTTTGAACATACAAGGAAGAAGTAGTAATTTTTAAATACGTATAACCTTCCTTTTTCAAACACTCTTTCCCTGCAAGTGGATTATCATTCCCTAAAGTAAGATCTTTATAATATGGAAGAGCATCATCATCCCACATTGGATCTTCATAGACTTTGTAACCCCCAAATGTGTCTATATATACCATACTACAACATAAGTAGCCATGCATCACCAACAATAATCATGTCGTTATCAAATAAAATTTTGTCCTTAAGAAAAGAGTAATCAATTAAAGCTGGTGAGTGAAAGTATGTAAGTTCACTCTCAAAAGGATCAATGTCATGACTTTCTACATGACACATAACGCTATCGTAACTTGAGTATCATCAAAAGTCAACAAGGTAAGATCAAATGACTCATATTCACATTCATTCACATTATCAACTAGGTCAAGGTTGTTACTAAATTGAGGTTCATCTAATACATCACAAGCTTCCTCAACTAGTAGACTATCATAACATATAAGTTGATCATCACAAGTATCTACACTAGTTGGATGCAAATTGATCTTACTAGAAGAGTCAATTCAATCATCAAAAGGATCAACTACTGTATGAGAACTATTATCACATGATAAAGCTCTATTACTCATATCACAAGTGTCAACACTAGGTGGACACAAATTGACCTCACAATAAGAATCAATATGGTTATCAAAATGATTAACTAGTGTATGAGCACTCCCGATAGTAACATTATTAACACATGACAAGGAATCATTATACCTAATACAAGACAAGAAATCATCAAGTTCACAAAAGAGTATCCTTCTATTCACACTCAAGTTTTTATCATGATCAAAGTTAGCTAACTTACCTTGTAGCTCATTTGAAAAGTTATTCTCACCTTGATTGGAAAAACCTTCACGTCTTCACCATGTTGTGGTCCATACCATCATCCTTCTTGAGAAACTTTCTCAACCATGTCATTATATGAGGGTACTTGGGAAATATTCCACCAATGTTCAACATTACCTAACCGAGACTCCACACTACTCATTTCCTCCCTCAAGCCACTTATCTCCATACTCATCCTCGTCAACTCCCTAAGTAAGAGGGTCAACGGGGCCTCTCCTCCATGAAAATGTTCTCCGAAGTTAGACATAATACCTGTAGTACTTAACAAACAATGTTAGCAGTAAAATTCATTACGTCACTCATGTTTTCACTCCACTCACCACACCCTAGAGTTTTTCACTCAATTTACCACACTCTAGTATTTTCCAAGGTTGGTAAAGAACTTTGTCCAATCAATTCACAAGGCCACTTATCCTATGTGGATGAATAAATTCTTATCAAATCAAAATTCAGATGACTCAATAAAAGCTAATGGAATGAGCCAATAACATTCAACAAAGTTAAAATGAGAAAAGCTTGAAAGAAATTGGTACAAAATGAAATCCGGACTCAAGAACTAGTTAGCAACAAGTAAGATCGATTACTAGTTGTTACTTAGGAGAATAAAAGAAATGGAATGTAATAGATTCAAAAAGGAATTAGAAGTCAAAACCTGAAATTTTGCCTCAAAATCACTTTTTTCAACTTTTCACTTGAAATTTTGGATCAAACTTAACTTTTTTGCTTCTTCTTAAACAAGAAGATATGAAGATCCTAAAGAACACATGAACATTAAAAAAAAAGATATTCCAATCAACTCGGGATGGCCTCAGATGTTGGATTCTAGACATTCTTCACTAGGAGAACGTTGCCCAATAGGTTTCAAGCTCCAATTTCCTATTCTTCTACAAGACTTATTTTCAAGTATTTCAAGTTCTTCAACCCAACAATGGTGGATTATTCAATTCAACTTGTAATGCTCCCAAACATCAAATCTTGAGCCTCTATCACTAGAAAATCAAAGCCTAATAACTTTGGAGCTTCAATTTGCTCCATCTTCAAGACCCACTAACTTGTTCTTCAAGTTCTTCAAAAACCTTCAAGTTCAATAATAGTGATTTGCCAAAAACTCTTCCAAATGTCTTGAACCTTAAGATCTAGGTAGATTTGACCTCACAAACACCTTTTCAACTTTTTGACTTGAAATTTTTGGATTAAGCACCACTTTTTATCTTCTTCTTCAACAAGAACTTGATGAATAATGAAGAATATTCAATTTGTTGGTAGGCTCAAATCAACTCCGAATTCCTCCAAACTTTAGATCTCAACTCCTTAGATGACAGAGAAGAAACTCCAAAACTTTGAAGATCAAAGAAACTCAAATTCAACCAAACTCACTTGTTGTTCAAGCTTTGAAGGTTTTCAAAGGTGATCCAACCCAAAATTACTCTAAATGCCTTGAAATTTTAGTATGTGATAGATTCAGTATTTAGGAACTTAAATCTATCATCAAACACTCTCAAATCCAACAACAACAAATCAAATGTTTTGGGAATTTTCAAATTTTTTAGATTTTTGTATTATTTTTAAAATAAGAACCTAAAGATAATCCTTTAGCCTAAACTCTGATACTAAATGATACGATTCCTAGAGGGAAAACTCTAGGATTTGACTGTGGAAATTAAAGGATAGAAGATTGACACAATCAATGACATCAAAAGTAATCTAAACAATATGAAAACTTAGACCTCAATGAAATAAATCAAATCAAACATCAATCAAGATAGAAGAAAGACACAAGAATTGAAATCAGTAGACAACCAAAGGTATATTAAACCAAAGACCTCCTAAGGATTAATCATTAAATCACTTATACTATAAAGATGATTCCACAAATGAGTGATCTTATGTGAGAATTATGAACATTTTAATAGACAATTAAGAAATCCATCTTATTTATGATATCACTATAATCTAAATGTAACTACTAGATAATATTAAGCTAAAACTATAAAGTAGCTAATAAGCGAATTAATCTCAATTCATAATTCATCAAAATTTAAGTAATGAAATAACAAATGTAATATTTATACTACTTAAGCTAAGAAGACTAGCTAGCTATTAGAAAATACCCTCAATAAAGTAAGGGACTTATTTGGTAGTCTCCTGAAGGGATGATGACTTGGATTTGAAGTTTAGCACCTTTGCCTGAATAACCACTCTCTCTCTTTGCACAAATAGCACAAATCGACTCGTATCATCCATGTTATCTCCTATAGCTTGATATTCCTCACACATGGTTCTCCAATAGCCTTCAAAGGCTCACCCTTTGTCATTAATGAGTGTGTCGCGTAGAGATATACACTGGAGACTCCTAAAAGCTCCTCAAATATGGTGCAAACGTTCATGGAACATCATTGGTTGGAGGCCGAGCTCCATCTCGAATCTTATCCCACGTAGTTGTCCATGAGTGTCACGACCACTCGGCCGCGATCGGTGCCACTACACAGGCACCCTGCTCTGTATACATCGAGAATAGCGGGAACATACACAACATAAACACAGGTGTAAATAATATACAACACAGGCTAGCCGATAAGGCCGCCTTCCATAAAATAAACAAAGTCAAAAGTACAACTTTACAACTCGTTCTTATAGCCCAACCACACAGCGGTGAATACTGCACTCTGGAATAACAATCGTGGCGACAGGGTTCCGCCATACTGAATGTACATAATCTACAACATCAGGGACAAGACTGTACCAAAAGAAAGACAAGCCTCCGGAGAATGGAGCTTCCGACGTCTGATAAGTGATCCTAAGAGTGTGGATCCGCAACCTGCTTACCCTTTCTGCGCAAGATGAACGCGGCCCGAGGACGGGGTCGAGACACAATATGTACTAAGTATGTAAATCGAAATCTTGTAATTACATCATAAATCTAAATCAAAGCCGGAGACATGTATGATAATCAAATTACAGTACCCTGTGCCTTACTAAACAATGAGAGTAAAATAAGGGTATCCTTACAACAAAACAAAAAAATAGGATTTGACTCCTACTCCTGGGACTATTTCACCCGCATAGGTCCAGTGGACCCGCGTGAGGCATTCCTCGCATGGGACTATTTCACCCGCATAAGCCGCCGGACTCGCGTGAGGTATTCCTCGCATAGGTCGACCCGCCCGCACGGGACTATTTCACCCGCATGAGCCCTACGGACTCGCGTGAGGTATTCTCGCATCGTGGGTAGCAAATCCACGAAATATGCAATGCCACAAACCGGGAATGACCCGCGCGAATAATATATCACTAGCACAACCGCTATCACATATAACCTAAGCACTACCAAACTTATAATAAATAAGCGAGTTAAGAAAATCCCCTAACTTCTTATTATTCTTGTTACACATATATATAGACACTCTCCTTTTAGTTTATCCAAGGCACTAACATGTCTTTTATAAAAATCCGGGAGTTAACCCAAGTACTACGTACTTCTATTCTTTAACACAAATGACTCTTTTTAGTAGAAACTTCCAAGATACTATTAAACCTAGTATCATGTCCAAATTACATTTCAAGGCAAGTCACAACACCCTTTAGAAATAAAGTTAGGTTCCTAAATCAAGTGACTCATTTCTTATAAAACCTTAGGCAATTGATGCCTTAAAAACCAAATTGCCTTCCGTTAAATCAAGTCATTTATCTTTCCATAAAGTCAATATAACCAACTCCCATAAAGTCGTTATATTCACTTTATACCTTAGTCAAGTACCATTTCCTATCCAAGGGACTTATACGTTAAAAACGACACAAGTATCACATACTTTATAATTCTTCAAGTCCCTTATCTTTAACAAGACTTAAGACATCTTTAATATTCTCAAAGAAGTGAGTTAATCTCCTAACTCACCCGACTTGGCATTTCATAAAACAAGTAGAGTATGTCAAAGTCTTGTACGTCTACCGTACTATATACGTGAAACTAGTCATGCTCAAAGATAGGAAAAGTTCTACATACCTTGTCGGGTCAAACCACTTGCCAAGTACAAAGTCCCGCTCAGTAGTATAACAACCTATAATATTCACAATACGTCTATTAAAGCCTTACTTCAAACGTAGAATATTATAAGTGTTAAGTCTCTAAATCTACGGAAAATCGGACAGCACCTCCTTTGTTTTTACTTACTTTGCCACCTTTTCCAAGGTCGAAATACAATAACCAAACAGCCCCAATTGGCTCACAACAATATAGAAGATAATCCAATGCAAATGACCAACTAAATGACCCAATTGGCTCACAATCAATATAGCGGATAATCCATGCAAATGACCAACTAAATGTTCCCCAATTGGCTCACAATCAATATAGCAGGTAGTCCAATACAAATGACTAACTAAACAGCCCCAATTGGCTCACAATTACATTTCAACCCAAAATTTGTAGCGTAACATGATAACAAGTCGCATTTGATTATAATAACCATAATCCTTAAGTCAATGACATGCGACGGTTCTAACAACGATTAAATTGTAATTCAACTTAGTCATGGCTTACATTACATTTCGGATTTCCAAGGCTATAATCAATCCATAATCTTTATAACTTCAATATAACAATTTCATGCTTGCAACATACAAAGCTAACAACAACAAAATGAATAATCTTGTAATACTTTCAAAGAACAAGATTATACCTCAATGATTCTTAAACCAACTCCAATCTGAAGTCGCTCCTTAGTAGTTTATAGCCTCTCCAAGACACTTCAATCCGCTTGTTGAGACCCTTAGAACAACACCAACAATTATCCTTCAAGTCTTCAAATAAAACCTAGAAAGACCCTTAGGTTTTCGTTTGCGACTAACCCGTAAACAATCTTTTTCCAAGATTTTTCTATTGAGATGTGTTTACAATACACCTAGGAACCTTGGTTTAAAGTGGGACACTAAAAGAACAAGGAACAAATTTTTTCTTCTTTTGCTAAGTGAACAGAGCTTAAGGCCTATGTTCTTCAATTTTTGTGTAAAATTTTCTAAGTGTTGAGCTCCTCTCTCTACTAGTAGTAATATAAGTAGCACCTTGGAGGTTGGGATACAAACAAATGGTTGGTTGGGATCTAGTCTTGCTAAATATCAAGACTTATTGACCAAGACTTAGTCAACCTTCTCTGTTACACAAGTTGCAAGACTAGTCTTGCAACAAAGGTCCAATGACCTTCACGCCCTGCACAATTTCGACCAAGGCATCTCAAAAGGGGGTGACACGTGTCGCCTCCCATTCGTTACAATAATACATTATCCGACAATTCCAAAATTTCCGATAAGTTTTTACAAGTCTCCAATCCTTAACATTTGTGAGTTCTTACTTACGTTCTTAAGGCATGTCCTGTAATTACGGGGTGTAACATTCTTCCCCCCTTAGAAACATTCGTCCCCGAATGTTCTTTCGGAGTCACACTTACTATTAGCGACATAGTTTCCTTTCACAGCCCCGACATACCAAAAATGCCACTCATGGCCACATAAAAGCATTTAAGCAGAAGAAACACTTCAATTAAAACCTGACAAGCAAGGGCAAAATGAAATACCTGAAGGTATAGGAAATAAGTGAGGATACCTCCTCAACATGTCCTCCTCCGCTTCCCAAGTCATCTCCTCCCGGTTATCTTTTCTCCACAGGACTTTGTGGAAGCTACATCCTTCAGTCATGATCGCGACTGGCGATCGAGTATCGCTATGGGACTCTCCTCATACGATAACCCCTCTGTCACCTGGACCTCACTAGTAGGAAAAACTCTCGCTGGATCTCCGATACACTTTCGCAACATAGAAACATGGAAGACGGATGTACGCCTCTAACTCGATGGCGGATCCAACTCATAAGCAACTGTCCCACTCTACGGACGATCCGGTAGGGCCCAATGTACCTTGGTGAGTTTCTTCTTCGAATCTCATCACACCGCCATGGGTGACACCTGAAGACCCAATCGTCTACGAAACTCCAAATGCCGACGCCGATTATCCGCATATGACTTCGCCGACTACGAGCCGCTAACGATCTCTCTGGATAAGCTTCACTTATCCACACCGTATACCAAGTCCGCCAACTAATCGTACTCGCCACGCCGAACCAACCGATCGGCGACTGCATTTCGCCCATATAAAGCCTCGTATGGCGCCATCTTTGGAATGGTAGCCGTTGTTGTAAGCAAACTCCACAAGAGGCAAATGATCCTCCCACTACCATGAAATCAATCACGCAGCTCGCAAAGATATCCTCAGTGTTCGGATAGTACGCGCTGCCTGCCGTCGACCGAGGTGAAATGTTGTCTCGAGACTCACTGTGTCCCAAACCCTTCGGAAAGACCTCCGGAAGTTAGCCAGAACCGGGCTCCCTATCGAAATAATCGACATCGACACCGCAGCCTCACAATCTCACGATGTACAATCGGCATAGTCCACCAAAACGTCGTCATTTGGAAGGAAATGGGCTGATTTCGTCGACTGTCAACAATAACCCAAATGGAGTCGCACTTCCTCCGAGTACGAGGTAATCCGTAACAAAGTCCATGTTGATCATCTCCACTTCCAAGTCGGAATCTCAATAGGCGATAAACCACTGGGCCTCCGGTGCTCGACTGACCTGCGGCAATTAGGACATCAGGCAACAAAACTCGCCACGTCCTCTTCGTGCCATCCCACCAATACAAACATCCGAGGTCATGGTACATCTTGGTCGACCGGATGAATAGAATATCGAGTATTGTGTGCCTCCCGAATCTGGCGTGAAGTCTCGATACATCGGGAACACACAACGGTCCTCAAATCTCGACACCCATCGACGCTACCTCGAATAGACTCTTCTCCTCCCGAAGAGGCTGCGTCTCGATACCGCACCAACATGGGTCCTCAAATCGCCGCATCTTCACCTCATCAATGATGGAAGACTCGGCAACCTCGCGAACCCGCACTCCACTATCGTCGGTATCGATCAATCGAACCCCAAGCTCGCTAATCGGTGGATCGACGGACCATGTCTGTCTCCGCTCGTACCTCCGATAGGCTCCCATAGATCTACGACTCAAGGCATCAAGAACTACGTTGGCCTTCCCGGATGGTATAGAATATCAACATCATAATCTTTCAAAGAACTCTAACCACCGTCTGCCTCAGTTCGACTCCTCTGCTGAAGATATACTTTGGAGGCTCTTGTGGTGCGTATAAATATCCACATGAACTCGCACAAATAATGTCTCCAAATCTTCAAGGCATGAATAATCGCGGACTCTAAGTCATGGGTAGGGTAATTCCTCTCAAGCTTCCAGAATCGCGGAAGCATAGGCTATAACCTTGCAAAGTCTTGCATCAAAACACACCCAGCCCGATACCCGAGGCATCACAATAGATCACGTACCCATCTAACCCTCCGGAAGAGTAAGCGAGTGTAGTCAACCTTTCCTTCAACAACTGGAAACCCTTCGCAAGCCTCGCCCATCGGAACTTGGCCGCCTGCGTCGACCTAGTCAACGGTCTTGAAATCGAAGCAACCGCTCCACAAACTCGCGATAATAACCCGCCGATCTAAGAAATCGCGCACTCGGCCGGAGTAGTAGGTCTCGCCAAGACTTGATCGCCTCAATCTTTGCCGTATCTACCCGAACACCATCAGCCCCAATAATATGCCCCAGGAATGCCACTGAGGCCAACCAAAACTCACACTTGGAGAACTTGGCGAATAACTGCCGGCTCCGGAGAATCCCAAGTACCGTCTTTAAGTGATCTGCATGCTTCTGCTCTGCCCGTGAATACACCAGGATGTCATCAATGAATACAATCACAAATGTATCCAAAAATGGCTTGAACACCCGGTTCATCAAATCCATAAATACATTGAGCGCTGTCAACCCAAATACATAACCTGAACTCATAGTGCCCATACCGGTCCCGAATGCGATCTTTGGGATATCGCCTCTCGAACTCGAACTCGATGATAACTGCATCGCAGTCTATCTTTAGAAACACCTCGCACTCGCAATCGGTCAAACAAATCATCAATCCCGGGGGGTACCTATTCTTAATGGTTACCTTATTCGGTGCTGTAGTCAACACATACGCAGCTGGCCCCATCCTTCTTCTTCACAAACAACATGGCGCTCCCGGGAGATACACTAGGCTGATAAAGCCTTTTTCAAAGAAATCTTTCATGGTCCTTCACTCCTCAACTCAAAGAAAGCATCACGTATGGCGGAATGGAAATAGGTCGAGTGTCCGCAACGTGTCAATACAAAACTCAATCTCCTCTCGGGAGGATACCCAAGATCATCCGGGAACACATCGCAAACTCCTAACCATCGCACCGATCAAGAATCGGCACCTCACCTGTATCAAATACCCGCACGGATGATAGATGTACCCTTTCGCACCATCTTCCTAGCCTTGCGGTAAGAAATAAACCTACCGCCGGCGATCTTTGTGTTGCCCTCCACTCGATAATCGGCTCGCCAGAAATCGAATCGAACCAACTCGTCCTACGATCAACGTTGGCATAACAAGAATCCAACCATCCATACCCATAATGACATCAAAATCGTCATCTCCACTCTATCAAGTCTGCAAGTCCGACGATCAAATAAATCTTTGGACAACCTCTATACACCGCCGGCTAACACCGAATCACCACGGCGTAGCTACCTCAAACGGCTCTATCGACACCGGTTCTATCCCGATTCTACCCGCAATAAGAGGGGACACATAGGACAAGGTAGAACCTGGATCTATCAAAGCATAAACATCACAGCCTGAAATCAATAATGTACTGATGACGCGTGGAAAGCCTCACGATCTGGCGGTGGCTAGAGAATATATGCGTTCGGGGACCGCTAGAATCGAACCACCACCACGCCCTCTACCGCGGCTGCCGTCGTGAGTACCACGCCCGGCGCATAACCACATAAGGAGAAGAAGACCCAGCAACGGATCCCGTCGGCTGTGCTGTACCACCCATGCTGCCTCTAGACGGACAATCTCTCTTCAAATGGCCCAACTGGCCACAAGAGTAACAACCTCCTGCAGGAACACGACACTCTCCTGGGTGAGATCTGCCGCATCGAGCACACCGAGCTGTGGGTGGTCTCGATCGGCGAGAATCTCTGCCTCGAAACCTCAAGACACTGAGCCCGACCGCTCCGATCGACCTGGCTGATCGGACCTCCCGCGAAAACCGTGACGGAGCACTCTGTCTTTGGTGGAAAGTGGACCTAGTTCGCCAGGCCGTCGCCTCGATAATCGCCCTGAGACCACGAGGTCTCGCCTCTTGGGTGGCTGCGTCAATCTGGTCCTCCCTTTCTCTATCCTCTATCCCCTGAGCATAGGCCTGCATCCTAGCAATGTCCATATCGGGCTGAAGAGCCACCCCAAACATCTCAGTAATCATACGGCGGTCTAGCCCCATCACATAACGATGAACTATATCCGCCATGCTAGCTACAATAGTGTGAGCATGCACGGCCAAGGAGTCAAACTCAGTGTACTCACTGGTCCTCGCTTCGCCGCAAGGTCAAAAATCTGTCTACGGGCTCTCCTCATCTCGGGAGGTAAAGTGATCCATAAAGGCCTCTGTAAACTCCTCCCAAACAGGAAAAGCATCATCACCTCTCGAAAGCAACCACGACTCAAACCAGTTCAACGCAATATCGCGTGAAGAGAGGCTAGTGTAATGCACTGTCTCAAGCCCTAAGAACTCGCACGGTCCATTGTATCGCCGAACGAACTCCTGCGGATCATCGCCGGACTGAACCATAAAACTCGGGTGGATTACATCCCGAAAAATCCCTAATCCAAACCGACGGCTCTGGGTGGCCGCTGCTCTGTCGTGTTGCCGCCGCTACTATATCGGTCAATAACCGACCGCTCCCGTAGTCTCTATACTCGCACTGGTGGGAACTGGAGGGTGCGTATCGGAACCTCGAGCTACCGCTCTCGGCTCCTCTCTAATCTTGTCGGCGTGGTGAACTCAACGACCCGCTTACTACCTCGTGCATAGTCGTGCTCGAGCCCGTGTGACCTCGAGTACCGCTAGCGCCTCCCGCTTTGCCCTTCTCGGGCCCTGGTAGCCTTCCGTGAGGCATAGCCGTTTCATAAGAAGAGGTCGAGAGGGTTCAACCTAATAAGACAACTCTAATGCACGATCTCGCAGAGAGAAGAATGGAAACTAATCCTAAATGTCCCGTGACCTCACGATTATAGATGTGGTGCACAACACACCGATAATCAAGACTTACTAGACACGTGCAGTAGACACTTTCCGAGGACTAATCGCTCGATACCACTTTTGTCACGACCCGACCGGGCGCGATCGTGCCCTACACGGGCACCCTGCCTGTATACATCGAGAGAATAGCGGCGGAACATACACAACATAAACACGTGTGTAAATAATATACAACAGGCTAGCCGATAAGGCGCGCTTCCATAAAATAAACAAAGTCAAAAGTACAACTTACAACTCAGTTCTTATAGCCCAACCACATAGGTGAATACAGACCTTAGGAATAACAAATGTGGCGGGATCCCGCCATACCCCGAATGTACATAATCTACAACATCGTGGACAAGATCGTACTAAAAGAAAGACAAGCCTCCGAGAATGGAGCTCCGACGTCGATAAGTGATCCCAAGAGTGTGGATCCGCAACCTTACCCTTTCTGCGGCGTGACGCACTCCAGACGGGGTCGACATAATATGTACTAAGTATGTAAACCGGAAAATCAGTAATTACATCATAAATCTAAATCAAAGCGGAGACATGTATGATAATCAAATTACGCACTGCCTTACTAAACAATGAGAGTAAAATAAGGGTATCCTTACAACAAAACAAAAATAGGATTTGACTCTACTCCGGGACTATTTCACCCGATAGGTCCGGTGGACCGCGTGAGGCATTCCTCGCACGGGACTATTTCACCCGCATAAGCCCTTCGGACTCGCATAGGTATTCCTCGCATAGGTCGGACCCGCGCGTGGGACTATTTCACCCGCATGAGCCCTACGGACTCGCATGAGGTATTCCTCGCATCGTGGGTAGCAAATCCACGGAAATATGCAATGCCACAAACCCGGGGAATGACCCCGCAACGAATAATATATCACTAGCACAAATCCGGCTATCACATATAACCTAAGCACTACCGGCTTATAATAAATAAGCGAGTTAAGAAAATCCCCTAACTTCTTATTATTCTTGTTACACATATATATAGACACTCTCCTTTTAGTTTATCCAAGGCACTAACATGTCTTTTATAAAAATCCGGGAGTTAACCCAAGTACTACGTACTTCTATTCTTTAACACAAATGACTCTTTTTAGTAGAAACTTCCAAGATACTATTAAACCTAGTATCATGTCCAAATTACATTTCAAGGCAAGTCACAACACCCTTTAGAAATAAAGTTAGGTTCCTAAATCAAGTGACTCATATCTTATAAAACCTTAGGCAATTGATGCCTTAAAAACCAAATTGCCTTCCGTTAAATCAAGTCATTTATCTTTCCATAAAGTCAATATAACCAACTCCCCATAAAGTCGTTATATTCACTTTATACCTTAGTCAAGTACCATTTCCTATCCAAGGGACTTATACGTTAAAAACGACACAAGTATCACATACTTTATAATTCTTCAAGTCCCTTATCTTTAACAAGACTTAAGACATCTTTAATATTCTCAAAGAAGTGAGTTAATCTCCTAACTCACCCGACTTGGCATTTCATAAAACAAGTAGAGTATGTCAAAGTCTTGTACGTCTACCGTACTATATACGTGAAACTAGTCATGCTCAAAGATAGGAAAAGTTCTACATACCTTGTCGGGTCAAACCACTTGCCAAGTACAAAGTCCCGCCCGTAGTATAACAACCTATAATATTCACAATACGTCTATTAAAGCCTTACTTCAAACGTAGAATATTATAAGTGTTAAGTCTCTAAATCTACGGAAAATCGGACAGCACCTCCTTTGTTTTTACTTACTTTGCCACCTTTTCCAAGGTCGAAATACAATAACCAAACAGCCCCAATTGGCTCACAACAATATAGAAGATAATCCAATGCAAATGACCAACTAAACAGCCCCAATTGGCTCACAATCAATATAGCAGATAATCCAATGCAAATGACCAACTAAACAACCCCAATTGGCTCACAATCAATATAGCAGGTAGTCCAATACAAATGACTAACTAAACAGCCCCAATTGGCTCACAATTACATTTCAACCCAAAATTTGTAGCGTAACATGATAACAAGTCGCATTTGATTATAATAACCATAATCCTTAAGTCAATGACATGCGACGGTTCTAACAACGATTAAATTGTAATTCAACTTAGTCATGGCTTACATTACATTTCGGATTTCCAAGGCTATAATCAATCCATAATCTTTATAACTTCAATATAACAATTTCATGCTTGCAACATACAAAGCTAACAACAACAAAATGAATAATCTTGTAATACTTTCAAAGAACAAGATTATACCTCAATGATTCTTAAACCAACTCCAATCCGAAGTCGCTCCTTAGTAGTTTATAGCCTCTCCAAGACACTTCAATCCGCTTGTTGAGACCCTTAGAACAACACCAACAATTTGTCACGACCCGATTCCGGGCCCGTGACTGGTGCCTTACCCCGGGCACCCTAGTGATACAACATCAGAGTAATCAGCGGAACATAAAACGATACAAGACATATTATGAAATATGAAACAATAATCTGAGAAAAACTTGCCTTTCGGCATATATGTAAATAACAACTTTTTCAACATGAACAGTTTAATCCTTTTTACAAACCCCGCCACAACAGATTTGCTGCACTCTAAGAATGATATGACAACAATGATGGCGGATGGGGCCGCCAAACCCCCGAATGTAAACACTTACTACGACAGGGACTATACCATCGATAAGCCTCCGAGAAACGGAGCTTCCAAACGTCAAACTGCGGACTCGAGAGCTAGGATCAACGATCGTGTACCTCAACTCGCGGCATGAACGCACTTCAAGGAGGTCAAGATAACAGTGAGTATGTGAAACTAAAAATATCAGAATGAAATCATAATAGTCTATAAAGCAGAGACATGTATGATAAGCAAACTACGATTCACAACAAATAAGGCCATGTCAAGTCGTGAACTCACGCCTCAAAGTTATCACAATAAAACCGCACGGCAAGTACGAAGGCATAGCCGACTACTAAGACCCACGCATCCAAAATACCACAACCGTATTCCGAGGTCTTTCTAGACCGCACTACATGATCGGCCGCCACTCGCCCGCAATATCAATGCGCGTCTATCCTCGAACTCTCGCAGCCCGCATAGGTCACACACGACCCGCATGAGGTATTCCTCGAATCACGGTCCTGCATCACCGAGGTATACCCCGCATCGGGCGGCATTTAACCTCGGTATCCGCCAGGCTCCCGCAACCCGCATAGTCTCAAAAGACCGCATAGTCTCAACTGCATCGCATAGGAATCCCCGCATCGGGCTAAACACCGGAATGATCAATCTCGAGCTACCGCGACCGCGTAGTCACGAGGACCGCATAGCCGTAAAGACCGCATCTGGGTGGCAAGCCCTGTATAATAAGTCAGGGGTATGTGATACAATAATAGTACAACGCTTAACGCTTAACAACGTAAGCACAACAAGAATGACCCTTACATCACGATCACACAAGATACTAACACACGTAGCATCCTAACATTTTCACTTATCACATCAACAAGAAAGTATTTACAAGGCTATCTCAAACCAAAGACAATCAAGTTATTCACACAAGGTACCTTAAGCTAACAAGTTCGTATCTACCCCTAAAGGACTTCATACATTAAATCTTTTAAAAGATCCGTTGCTTTCACATAAGTCACACAATACCCGTAGTATAAAATAGAGTGATTTTTTTAAATACCAAAACACTTACCTTTGTAAAATCAAGTAACAACATTATTTTCCAAACGCCCAAGTTTGCCTAATTTCAAATGTTCACGTTCTTATTTTAGAAAGGTTTCGTAGTTCATAGTCTTATTCATTTAAGAATATAATTCTCTTTTAAACAACTGAGAAACATAAGTCTTATATGTGAGTAGGATATTCTTGTTTATAACAATCTTATTACAGTATTGTGATCTAGGAAATATCATTTTGTCTCATCTTAGCTTCATGCAGATGGAAGTTTCTACCGGTTTTAATAATACTTAATTAGTCAAAACATTTCCTTTTATTAACGCCGCAGTGGTTTGTCGATACACATTCTGATTCAAATCAAGAAACATTCTTAAGCCGTTATACCCAACTTCCCATAAAGCTAGTATAACTCTTAAGTTTTTCACAAACCAAGTATTACTTCTTTCAAAATGATTCAAAAATCTTTTGAAATACTTCAAGTTCTTTATTAACACATAACAAGCCGCTTATAGTTCAAATCTGTTACCTTTTAAAAAACCACAAGTATTTTAATACCAACATAAAGCTGTAATAACCAACATCCCAAAAAGCTGTAATAACAATTTATGTTTTAAACCAATCAAATACATTTAGCACATGACGTCTACCGCACTACAT
Source organism: Przewalskia tangutica (assembly GCA_029844215.1). NCBI lineage: Eukaryota > Viridiplantae > Streptophyta > Magnoliopsida > Solanales > Solanaceae > Przewalskia > Przewalskia tangutica. The sequence continues at coordinate 8,426,604 of CM056733.1, read as the reverse complement.
AGTTCACACATATCATGCTAGAAGAGATAGGAAGAGGTTCACATACCTCGCGACGAGTATCGACTAATAGCAAAACGCCCAAGTACTTCCAAACGTCGCTACTCCTAAGCCAAGTAGATCGCGTCACACGTAGTACTTCAACCTATAAGGCCACAAGGCGCTTTATTAACATTTAGGTCTAATCGTAGAATATTCTACGTAAAAATTCGAACATTTCCCGCAACAGCGTAAATGTGCTCCTCTATCGAGACCTGGCCACCAAGCCAACCAGTGGGGTTATACATCTAACCCTAACTGCACAATTCTACTTCACTGCACTACTACACAAGTCTACGTAATACAGCTCTATGTAATTACAATCAAGATTCTTCTTTATTCAGCTTAAGTCGCAAGACATTGCCGATAACTATGTTCAAGACTATATATAGCATACTTCAACTATATAATCTAACAACATGTAATTTCCAATTACAATAGAGACAAGATATTTACCTCGATAAGCCCATAATTATCCAAGTATAAAGTCGATCCCGCAATCGTTTAGCTCCAACTCCGAGCGCCCAACCCGCTCTAAACCACCCTTAGAAGTTCTAACCAACTTCTACACAATACTTCAACGGACTATGGATATTTTCCTATGGTTTCGTTTTTGAGACAGACGGTACGTATAATAGTATTTCTTGGCTTTTCGTATAGGTATAACCTTAGAATACTACAAGATATACGGCTAAGGTAATTTGGGCATTATAACAATACTTTTGAGAGTATTTCTACCAAGAGAGGGGGGGTATATACGAAAGCAACTAGGCTAGGGGGGGGGTACCCCACGGCCACACTACTAGGATGGGGGGTGTACCTCGGCCAAGGCCTCTAGGAGAGGGGGAGGCCTCTTGGCCGAACTCAACACAAAGGGGAGGGAGAAGATTTAACACTTAGGAACATTTAGGAATGGATGAATAAGTCTTCAAAGGGATGGGTATTTATAGGCCAAGTGAAAGCCAACCAATGGCCAAGATTGAGCCAAGTGCTACACAAGTGTAAGGCCAAGATTCACCCAAGTACACCTTATCCATCTACCACACCAACCAACACAAAATATCCTACCTACTCCCTTAAGCCCAAATCGTCCATAATGCCGTCCAAGGTGTTCCAATGAGAGGGTGACAAGTGTCGCCCTCTTGTTGGTCCAAAATGTTTCGTCTCTCGGAAAAATCCGCAAAAATAAAATATGGCATAGCCGGAAATTCCCCTACGAAAGTCGTGGAAAACGCTTCACTAAAAACGACTCTAACCGGGTGTTGTGCACAAAATTAAATCGGCCAAGCCTACTTTGCCTACTCAAGGCTTTAAACTTTTATACGTACGCCCTCACGTACATACTCTGGAAATACGGGGTATAACACAATTATCCTTCAAGTCTTCAAATAAAACCTAGAAAGACCCTTAGGTTTTCGTTTGCGACTAACCCGTAAACAATCTTTTTCCAAGATTTTTCTATTGAGATGTGTTTACAATACACCTAGGAACCTTGATTTAAAGTGGGGAACTAAAAGAACAAGGAACAAATTTTTTTCTTCTTTTTGCTAAGTGAACCCGAGAGCTTAAGGCCTATGTTCTTCAATTTTTGTGTAAAATTTTCTAAGTGTTGAGCTCCCTCTCTACTAGTAGTAATATAAGTAGCACCTTGGAGGGTTAGGATACAAACAAATGGTTGGTTGGGATCTAGTCTTGCTAAATATCAAGACTTATTGACCAAGACTTAGTCAACCTTCTCAAGCTACACAAGTTGCAAGACTAGTCTTGCAACAAAGGTCCAATGACCTTCATGCCCTTGCACAATTTCGACCAAGGCATCTCAAAAGGGGGGTGACACGTGTCACCCTCCCATTCGTTACAATAATACATTATCCGACAATTCCAAAATTTCCGATAAGTTTTTACAAGTCTCCAATCCTTAACATTTGTGAGTTCTTACTTACGTTCTTAAGACATGTCCTGTAATTACGGGGTGTAACAATGAGCTTCCTAGGATTATATTACCAAAAAAGGTTGGGGGTAAATGTTAGATTTTTCTAACATTATGGGGAAAGATGATAAACAACTTCAGTGGGGTATAAATGGATTCTTGTGCAAAAAGTAAATTGAAAAATAAAATTGTAAGATGTTAAGTGCGGCTTGTGCCTTGTGGCATAAAAGTTTTCCCGCAAATTTTTTGACTTTATTGTAGGGACATGTGTTATCATGTGGTAGATACAACGAGGTTTTTATTAGTATTGCAATACATGAAAAGTATGATCTACGTATAATGAATTGTTGTCATTATGACTATATAGACAACAAAATAAATCTATGAGGAATTTAAATTATTTTTAAGCATATAAAGGTTTACGAAAATAAAGTTTCAGCAAATCTTTATATGAGTTAAAGCAATTTAATTGAGTATCCTAATGACTGTGAAGTAGCTATATAAATAAATATCAATTCCGACCTTAAGATGATAAAGAACTCGGTGATGAAACTCCATATCTCAGTACGATTATCTTGCCAACAATATCTGACCCGATATATGTTTTTCAGTGAATTTATTGACAAGATTCATCTCCTCCTCAATAAGAAGACATTGGAATGTAGTTAAGCATATATTTAGATATCTTCAGAGAAAAATTGATATGAGATTATTTTATTCTAATAGATTCAAGTTAGAGATGATTGATTATGCAAATGTAGGTTATTTACCTGATTCACATAAAACTCGATCTAAAAATGTTACCTTTTTATTTGCGGGGATACAACTATATCATTTTAAGTTGTTCCGCCTAGACGACCTATTTTTCACCGAAGCATCTCTGCCTAGGCGACATCGGTTACCGCTTCGGTAAAATCGACGTTTCTAGAATCAAAATTTAATTCCAAATCAATTTCACTTTCTTCAAATATTTTTTGGGATTAGAGATCAGTAGAGATGGAATTCTTAGGTCATCCATCATTATTCTTCTTGGAGTTAAAGTAAAGTTTTCATCCCTTTTCATTTATTAATAATTATTTAAGTCCTTTAATCCTAGTGTAATTTCTAATTAGGGGAAGAATGTAACCTATGTTCTATGATAAATAAGAGGCTTATGATTCATGATTTGGGGACCGTTTATTGATTATATGGTTGTAATATTGTAACCTGGTGATGAATAATGATAGATGATGGTATTGGATTGGTTAGTTTTTGTTGCGATATTTATAGATGCTTACGCAAGTGTACGTATCATTCAAGTAATAAAGATCTGTAAGACCGAGTTTATTGTCCACAGAGACTGGTTTATTAAGTACCGGTTATCTATTCAATGGTATCTATTTGGTTGACGTTCTTTAGTTTGAGACTTATAACTAAGTGCAGAAAATAAACTAAAGATTAAATACTTTGGGTTTATAACAGTCATGAAGGGAATATGGCTTCCAATCTCCTCAACTATCCACTCTTTCACGTGTTAATGAAATGCTAATGACTCTTCTTCTTATTAAGATAACAGGTTAACTAATATGTCATTATATTCCGGTTAGGACATACAAGAGCTCAACCTTGTGTAGAAACCTTCTATATTTCTATAATAAGTTTTACCACACAGAAAGATTAAGAACAATAACCTTCAATACTACACAAGTATCGGGATAATTTCGTCCACGATTTTAACCTATGTCTAAACAACCACATCATATTCAAATCTCCCATCTCGGATCTCAATTCGAAATCATATAAGTGACGACAATTAGTAGCTAGTTAATTATCAAGCAATCATAACAATACTGAATAGATCTCAATATGCTGAAGAAGGAATCAATAACTATGCATTAACTATCTGAAAGAGTTTCAAGAAGATTCGATGAAAACCCTACTAAAGTAATTAGCTCCTAAACATTGTCATGTCAAGAACTAAATTACAATCAAACATAAACTGAAATAAAATAAGGAAAAGAAAATAACTTGAACACAAAGATGTCTCTAATCTTGCCCTTGCCTCATTCTTAGCCTCCAAAAGTATGATGTAGAATTATGTACAAGATGCCTCCATAAGGTTAGGGTTTAGGAATTTTATAGTTGAGATAAATTGCATTATGGATCCTAAAAACCGTGTCAAACCGCCCATTCAAAAACGCGCTCGCGAGTGATCGCCTCTACGAGTAAAATCAGAGCCTGCAGGTGTTTCGATGCCGCGACGCTCCCGACGCTTCCGATTTTGTATCCTTTTTTCGTCCGGACTTTGTTTGATTTCTTCTATACTTCCCGGGACTTCTTAGACTTCATTTCTTGGCATTTTCTTGTGCAATTTCACCCTCAAAAGTAGTATCTTCTCCTTTATAACCGCTTTGACACAAATGAAAGAAAAAAACACCTAAAACTATACTAAACACAAAATAAAAGAGTAAAATACTAACTAAAAAGGACTCAAAAGTATATACAAAATACACTTAACAGTTTTGAAATTGGAAACCTTTTTGAAATTGAGGGATAATCTAGGGTTTAATTTGGGGCTTTTTGCCTAATAATGAATTTGAGGGTCCAAACGTGAATTAATTTAAGGATATGATTATGAGAACAGTATGTAAGAAAACATTTTTCACATCTAACTGATGGATGGGACATGCTTTCGAAAGAGTCAAGCTGAGCACAGTGCGAATGGTAGCCGGCTTGACCACCTGACTAAATGTCTCACCACAATCCACCCCCACCTGCTGAATCTTACCATCACCTACAAGACGAGTCTTATGCCTCACAAAAGAACCGTCAGAAGACAGTTTATATGCATCAACCCTTGGGTTTTAGGGATTCTAAATATCCACATCATGTTTGTTTGTTGAAGAAGTCCTTGTATGAGCTTAAAAAATAATCAAGAGATTATTTCTATCAATATCAAAGAAGACAAGAATGGACATAAGTAAAGAAGTCATTGCAAAATACAATACAATCAAATCTTTCTATAGTAACAGCGTTTGTCCGAGAATTTCATGACCGCTATAGTGAGGTGTTGTTATATATGTATACTGACATTTGATGTTTAGATCTCATTTAACCGTTATAAATGAAAGTACGCAAATAATTATTTTTATGTACTTTTTATGCTATAAACGAAAATAATATACTTGTTAATTTTAAAATCTCAATTGATTATCATATCTCATTAATTTAAAATTGAATAGACTAATAAATTACAAATAAATCCATAACTAGTTATACCATACCAATAAAGAATTGAAATCTAATGAGCATGTGTATTTAAAGTTAATTGAGAATTTAAACACAATTTTAAGTTTGACAAAAGAAATCTACAATTGTAGATTATTTCGTAAATTTCATTCTCTTTGCGATAATATAGTGCTTGATTTGATGAGGAATTTTGTCAAAACTTTCAGCAAAAGGGAATTCAATAGCTTTTCTTTGAAGGTTGTCTAAGAGCTTAATATTTGACTCTTCAATCTCACTCCAAGTAGCAATAGGTGAAGGCTCTTCATCAATTTCATTGTCACCTTCTGTATCTGTTATCTCTTGTTCTTCCACTCCAATCACTTGTGTGATAATCTCTTCATCAGTCTAAGTTCAAGGATTATAAGAGTTGCGTCAAACTCCGTATAAGTGGCAACATCTATTGCTTGATTTGTGTTATGAGGTGAGATTTGAGCTATAAGTGATGACACACTATCAATATCCTCAACAAATTCTTACAAATATTATTACACAATATTTGAGTATAGCTGTTATAGAGAGGTAAATTTATAAAGAGTGTATCGCTATAATGAATGACATTGTTGTTATAAGTAGAATGTTGTTATAGAGAAGTAAAATATAACATGAAATATCAATTTCAGAGAAAATCAGGCAGTTATAGTGAAATAATGTTATAGTGAATGTCAATTATAGAGAGATTTGACTGTATAAAGCATGACAAACAATATTAACTGTCATGACCCGACCTCGGACCCGTGACTGGTGCCTTACCCCAGGCACCCTTGTGATACAACATCAGAGAAAACCAGAGGAAATAACTCACAAACAAGAAAACATATAGAATATGAAGCAGACTAACCCAAAATGGCCACATTTCCGTAAGCATAAATACAACAAAAACTGAACAGTTACATCCTTAACAACCCAATGTATAGCAGGACTACAGACCTCTAAGAATGTATAACCACTATGACGGGACAGGGCCCCGTCATACCCCTGAATGTACATAATATCTACAACACCAGAGAGAACCGTACCAAAAGTCAAGCCTCCGGAGAAATGGAGCTTCTGACACCTGAGCAAAGATCCTAAGAATGAGGATCCACCACCTGCTTACCCCTACCTGCGGCATGAATGCAGCCCCCGAGGAAGGGGGTCAGTACACAATATGTACCAAGTATGTAAAACTGGAAAATACTGTAATAAAATCATAAGTCTAGGATAAACTGGAGTCATGGATGAAAATCAAATTACATTCCACTGTGCCTTACTAACAATGAGAGTAACAAGCATAAACTTTACTGCATAAAAATAGGAGGCTCATGATCAAAACGGGTCCCTCGCCCGTAGTATCATTAAGCAATCCTACTCCTGGGACTATTTCACCCGCATAGGTCCTGTGGACCCGCATGAGGTCATCCGCCTCGCATGAGACTATTTCACCTGCATGAGACTATTTCACCTGCATGGATCCTGTGGACCCGCATGAGGTATTTCTCGCATCATGGGTAGCAAATCCATGGAATACTCAGAAGGTGGTATAACATCTTGGGGGTGTACCCCTCATTTATACTCTTACCCTGGAGAAGGTGGTATAACGTCTTGGGGGTTTACCCCTCATTTATATTCTTACCCTGAAGAATGTGGTATAACGTCTTAGGGGTTTACCCCTCATTTATACTCTTACCCTGGAGAAGGTGGTATAACGTCTTGGGGGTTTACCCCTCATTTATACTCTTACCCTAGCTCAACCGGCTATCATACATAACATAAGTAAGTTAAGAAAATCCACTAACTTCTTATTAGTCTGGTTCATATACCCTCTCATTTTAGTTTACATAAGGCACTAACATATCTTAATAAAAGAAATCCGAGAATTTAACCCAAGTACTACATACATCTACTCTTTTAAAACTGACTCCTTTTCATATAAAACTTTTAGGCAATTGATACCTTAAAATCAATTTGCCTTCCATAAATCAAGTCATTTGTCCTTACTTATATTACTTAGAGTAAATCTCTCCTTTTAACTTTCCATAAGGCTAATATAACCAACTTTCCATAAAGTCGTTATATTAACCTTATACCTTAGTCAATTTCATTCCCCTATATTCAAGGGACTTATACCTTGAAACGAAACAAGTATCATATACTTAAAACAAGTAAAGAGTATCAAATCTTGTACGTCTACCGTACTATATACGTACAACTACTCATGCTCAAGAGATAGGAAAGTTCCACATACCTCTTCGGTCAATCCACTTGCTAAGTCCAATATATCGCACGTAGTACGTCAACCTATAATGATCATAATACGTCTATTAGCTTCTATCTACAACGTAGAACATTTTAATAGAAAAGTTTCTTATTCTACGAAAATTTGGACAACACTTCCTTTGTTTCTATATACTTTGCCACCTTTTTCAAGGCCAAATTCAATAACCAAACATGCCACCTTTAAGGCTCAACAATACAATCAACACAAAGGGGATTACACGCCTAACTTGGACGTGTAAAATTCTGCCCCACAATACATAACAACTAATACAAACTACAAAGTCCAACTTGGAAATTTTGAGGTATAACAACATAACTTCTTATCCACATCCTTTTTAATCCAATTTCTTATCCAATTCCTACATGCAATACTTCTAAAGGTAATATTGACAACTATAGGTCCTTTCTTCCACACATGCAACATAATTTACTAGCAAAAGAGAAATGATTGTTACCTTAGAGCTTACCCAAATTAATCCAACAATTCTCACTTGTCTTCTTTCCACAATCACCTCCACAAAACTCCTACAAGCTTGCCAACAAGTTTCCTTCTTGCCACTTTTCTGAAAATTTCCTCTAGGTCTTGGTTTCTCCTTGATTTTCTAGAGAGAAGGGAGAGCTTTTAATTTTAGAGAGAGGGGAGAGCTTGAAGAATGACCAAGACTTCAAGACTTGGTCAATAAATAGGACATGCAAAATCAGATGGGGGGGGTGGGGGGAGGGGGCACTTGTCACCACCCATGTCCTCTTTTAAAACAAAAAGCTTCGATTTCCCACCAGAACCCGCCTTGGCGCCGCAGCCGCGCTGGGGCGGCAACTAAACATCCGAGACTCTTCAAGATTTCCGTGCCGCGGCCTCGCTTCCGGCGGCGCGCTGCAACTCAAAGAAACATTCGAACATCCGCACCGCGCCTCGCATCCGCGCCATGCCCTCGTGGCTCTCGATCAAATACTTTTTCGTCTGATCGCACACTGAACTTGTAACTTTCATAACTTTCTACTCCGATGTCCTATCGACGAACGATTGGTTGCGTTGTTAACTAGACTCAACGAACTACGTACTAGGCCTTAGAAACACCTAGGAACTCATAATGCAACTGGACATAAACCGCCTCAAAGTTGACTAAAACCCGTCCGAAACAATCCGTCAACCTATCTTTCTAAAATTTTAAGTCTTAATCCCTTTCGTACGTTCTCATACGCATGGCCAGAACTACGGGGTATAACATTCTCCCCCCTTAGAAACATTCTTCCCGAATGTTCCTTCTAGGCTTACTCAAATCACAATATCGACATAGGCCCTCTTAACTATTCTTCTTGCAAATAACGACGCTCCACATGGCCACAACAATACTCAAGCATAATTGCTAATTTAAACCAATAAGCAGGGAAGTGGGTTACCTGGAGGTGTAGGGAACAAGTGAAGATACTTCTTCATCATGTCCTCCTCTGCTTCCCACGTCATTTCTTCCCTGTTCTCGTTCCGCCATAAGACCTTGACAGAAGCCACATCCTTTGTCCGCAGTCGCCTAACCTGGCGATCGAGTATCGCGATGGGTCTCTCCTCATATGATAGCCCCTCTGTCACCTGGACATCACAAATCGGGTACACTCTAGATGGATCTCCAATACACTTCCGCAACATATACACATGAAAAACTGGATGTACTGCCTCCAGATCGGATGGCAGATCCAACTCATAGGCAACCCTGCCTACCCTACGGACAATCTGATAAGGCCCAATATACCTTGGGCTAAGTTTCCCCTTCTTCCCAAATCTCATCACGCCCTTCATGGGTGATACCTTCAGGAAGACCCAATCATCTACCTCAAACTCCAAGTGTCGACGCCGATGATCTGTATACGACTTCTGTCAACTCTGAGCTGACAATAAACGCTCCTGGATAAGCTTCACCTTATCCATTGCCTGCTGAATCAAGTCTGACCCGACTAACTGAACTTCTCATGCTTCCTGATCTATCGAGATGCGTAAGCTATAACTTTGCCATGCTGCATCAGCACACACCCAAGTCCGACACCCGACGCATCACAATAAACCACATATCCGTCTAAACCCTCTGGAAGAGTAAGAACTGGGGCGGTCGTCAATTTCTCCTTCAGTAACTGGAAACTCTCCTCACAAGCATCCGTCCACCGGAACATAGCTGCTTTCTGAGTCAGCCTAGTCAAAGGTGCTGAAATGGAAGCAAACTTCTCCACAAATCTCCGATAATAACCCGCAAGGCCCAAAAAGCTGCGCACCTCCGTTGGTGTAGTGGGTCTAGGCCAAGTCTTGATTGCCTCAATCTTTGCTGTATCAACCCGAATAACATCGGCACCGATAACATGCCCTAATAAAGCCACTGAAGCCAACCAAAACTCGCATTTCGAGAACTTGGCATACAACTGTCGGTCCCTGAGGACTCCCAATACTGCCCTCAAATGATCTGCATGCTCCTGCTCTGTGCGCGAATAAACCAGGATATCATCAATGAATACTATAACGAACATATCCAAGAATGGCTTGAACACCCGGTTCATCAAATCTATGAATACTGTTGGGGCGTTGGTCAACCCGAAAGACATCACCCTAAACTCATAGTGCCCATACCGGTCTGAATGCGCTTTGGGATATCCGCCTCTAACTCGCACTGATGATAACTGCATCGCAGTCTATCTTGGAGAAACACTCGCGCTCGAAAGTGGTCAAACAAATCATCAATCCCGAGAGGGATACCGTTCTTGATAGTTACCTTATTCACCGTCAGAATCAACACACATACGCAGCGTCTCATCCTTCTTCTTTACAAATAACACTGGCGCTCCCCAGGAAGAAACACTAGGCCTGATAAAGCCTTTTTCCAAAGAAATCGCTTACCGGTCTTTCAATTCCTCAACTCAAGAAAGCCATCCTGTATGGTGGAATAGATATCGGTCGGGTATCTGGCGACATATCAATGCAAAACTTAATCTCCCTCTCAGGAGGGATACCCGGAAGCTCGTCTGGGAATACGTCTGGAAACTCTCTAACGACCGAATCGATCAAGGTCCGCATCTCGCCTCGAACTAATACCCAACCATATGGTAGATATACCCTTCTCGCACCATCTTTCTAGCCTTGAGGTAAGAAATAAACCTACCTCTACGACGCAAAGATTCCCTTCCACTCGATAACCGGCCACCAGAAATTGGAACCGCATCAATCTCTCTCATACCCACATCGCATAGCAAGATGCTAGCCAATCCATACCCATAATCACATCGAAGTCCGTTATCCAACTCTATCAAGTCGGCTAGAGTCTGACGACTGTATATAGTCACTTGGCAAGCCTTATATACCCGCTCGACTACCACCGAATCACCTACTGGCGTAGCCACCTCAAAAGGTTTTATGGGCTCGGGCTCTATCCCTATTCTACCAGCAATATGAGGAGATATATAGGACAAGGTAGAACCTGGATCTATCAAAGCATATACATCACAATATGAAACCAATAATGTACTTGTGACGACATCTGGTGAGCCTCCCGTCCCGACTACCGACATAGCATAAATACGGCTCGAGGACCGGCTGAATCGGGACCCCACCACGACTTCGCCGCGCCCGATGGTCCGTGAACACCGCCCCGGTGCATGACCATCAAGACGAAGATCTCGCAATCGACCGCCGGCTGAACCATAACACTCCGCCGCCTGCCTGACAATCTCTCCTCAAATGACCCTGTTGGCCATAAGAGTAACAAGCTCCCGTAGCCATACGACACTCGCCTGGGTGAGACCTACCGCATCGAACACACCGAGATGTAGGTGGCCTCATCTCGATCGGAACCCCTGCCTCTGGGAACCAAGCTGGTGCCATGTTCGCCTAAATACCTCGAATGCGCCTAAGACGGAGGAGCGCTCGAACCTACCGAGGTGCAACCGTATGCCGGCCGAGGTTGTCTACCAAAACTACCAGAGGACTCGCTGTCCCGCCCTCTTCTCGCTGATACCTATCAATCCGTGGCCTCACGCTCTCACACCCAAGTGCATAAGCTCGCATGCGGCAATGTCCATGCCCTACAAGAGCTACCCCGCAACTCTCGCTAAGTAATCATCGAGCCTCGTGACATAGTGGTGCACTCGTCCTCCATGTTCGCCACTAAAGCGGTACATACCGAGCCAATGAGTCAAACTTACGTTGTACTCGGACCGCCCGCCCACTCGCCTCAACGCCGCAATCTATCGCCCGAGCTCTCTCATCTGCGGAGGCAAGAAATGGCTAAGAAATGCCTCGAGAACTCGCCCCAAATACCGGAAGCGCACCGCTTCCCCGACGCTCCATGAATCAAACTACCAATCGCAGATCACGCAGCAGATGTGAACCCACTACTACCGACTCTATATCCGAGGCCTTGATCACTCTCAAGATCCGTCAGAATCGCCGGATAAATTTCGAGGATCATCCTCGTGCCTCACCCATAGAACTCGTGGGCCGCAACTCAAAAGTCCTCAAGTCTCGAGCTATCGATTCGGGTGAACTACGGTACAACCGAACCGCTCTCTGCTCGTCTCCCGCCAGCCACGATCTCAAGCTAATAATCGAGCCATCTTCTTGTAGCCCATATCCTCTGCTCCAGCCGTAATCGAGGCTCGTGTGGCCTCGTGAGCGCCGCGTTGCCGCCCGAACTCGCCGGTTGACGACGTCGTGGAACTCGCTGCCCGAAACATCATCTCAGGTAAAGACTGGGCCTGTGCCCTTGTAACCCTCGGTGTCCTACTAGCAGATCCCACCGCGGCCTTGCCCTTTAGGGCCGCGGTTGCCTTGCGTGGAGGCATAACTGATACATAAAAATATGTCAGAGGGAGTTCAACCTATAACACATCTCTATTGCACGATCCTAGAGTGAAAGAATGGAAACCAATCCTAAATATCCTGTAGCCTCCGGATTATAGATGTTGTGCACAACACACCGATAATCAAGACTCTACTAGATACGGCCTGTAGACCCTTTCCGAGGATTAACTGCTCTGATACCACTTTTGTCACGACCCGACCTCGGACCCGTGACTGGTGCCTGATCAGTGTATTTTATATACACTTTTCGAGTCATTTTAAGTTAGTCTTTTGTCCCTTTTTGTACAAATAAGTGTCGTATTAGAATATATATTCTTTCTTTTGAGTCAAAGTGGTTAAAATGGCAATTTGGCGGAAAAGGAGCGAAAAGAGGGAAAAAGTGGAGGTTCCAGAGCTTAAAAGACGAGAAAGTGGCGAACCAGGCACGGACACGGGCCAGCGCGCTCCAGCCACAGGCTGGCCCCTGGCCGCCTAATGATCGAGGCTGCAGGTTGCAGCCGCGTGCCTCTAGACAGCAGAGTGCAGGCGCGCTAATCATCTAAACATCGCAGAGTTCCAGTGCGCGCTGATAGCAGCGGCGCACGACGCGGGAAAAATTAGGTTTTAGACGATTTTCTGGGCCAGGCCTGAAGGGAAAAGTTGAGGGCGGTTTGGAGACTATAAAAAGAGAACTCTAGGCAGTTTTTAAGGGTTCCCTTTCTTGCACAAACACAAGACTTTTTGGAGTTGAAGATTGGAGACCTTAACTTAGTAATTTTCTTTTCTTTTCTTTACTTTACTTTCAGTTTTTATGTTGGATATTGAATTAGTTCTTGTCATGTCAATGGCTAGGAACTAATTCCATTATAGGGATTTCCATGTTAAATCACTTGAACCTTATGTTATGAATTGATGCATGTTTATGGTTATTCTTGTTGTTGTTGTGATTTACCCAATAATTGCTTTGAATGCTTGGTAATTAATTGATCACTAATTATCATTATTTATATGATTTCTAATCAAACTTCGAAAGGAGGAGGTTGTGACTATGCTGTAAGTTGGGTAGACATATTTTGGATTGGGGATGAAAATACATCAATTACTTGTGTAGCGTTAATAAGAGGTTTAAACACCTAATTTCACGCATGGCGCGTGACGATTAACTATGTTTTTGGTCTTAATCCTCCTATAGAGTCATCCTTATCACCGAAAGGTAGAAAAGAGCGCTACTGGGGTTGAGTGTTTATATAGCCTTAACGGGAGTATAAAACGAATTAGTAAACCTGCTAACTCCAAAAGAAGAAGAACCATAATTCAGGCATTAATAAGTAATATAAGCGGATAGTTGAGGAGACTTGGAAGCCCTATTTCCATCACTACTGAAGTAAACACATAGTTAATTAGTATTTATAATTGTTAGTTATAATCAACAAAATCAAATACCGGTTACCAAATAGATACCAAAAGATAGATAATTGGTACTTGAACACTAATCCTTGATGACGATATTCGGTCTTACCTAGACTATATTACTTGTCACGATAACGTGCACTTGCGTTAAGTGTGCGCATTAAATCGCGCATCAGTGCCTTACCCCGGGCACCCTTGTGATACAACATCAGAGAAAACTAGCGGAAATAACTCACAAACAAGAAAACATATAGAATATGAAGCAGGCTAACCCAAAATGGCCACCTTTCCGTAAGCATAAATACAACAAAACCTGAACAGTTACATCCTTAACAACCCAATGTATAGCAGGACTACAGACCTCTAAGAATGTATAACCACTATGACGGGACAGGGCCCCGTCATACCCCTGAATGTACATAATATCTACAACATCAGGGAGAATCGTACCAAAAGTCAAGCCTCCGGAGAAATGGAGCTTCTGACACCTGAGCAAAGATCCTAAGAATGAGGATCCACCACCGCTACCCCTACCGCTGCATTTAACGCAGCCCCGAGAAGGGGTCGACACATGTACCAAGTATGTAAAACTGGAAAATACTGTAATAAAATCATAAGTCTAGGATAAACTGGAGTCATGGATGAAAATCAAATTACATTACACTGTGCCTTACTAACAATGAGAGTAACAAGCATAAACTTTACTGCATAAAAATAGGAGGCTCATGATCAAAACAGGGTCCCTCGCCCGTAGTATCATTAAGCAATCCTACTCCTGAGACTATTTCACCTGCATAGGTCATGTGGACCCGCATGAGGTCATCCGCCTCGCATGGGACTATTTCACCCGATGAGACTATTTCACCCGCATGGATCCTGTGGACCCGCATGAGGTATTCCTCGCATCATGGGTAGCAAATCCATGGAATACTCAGAAGGTGGTATAACGTCTTGGGGGTGTACCCCTCATTTATACTCTTACCCTGGAGAAGGTGGTATAACGTCTTGGGGGTTTACCCCTCATTTATACACTTACCCTGGAGAATGTGGTATAACGTCTTGGGGGTTTACCCCTCATTTATACTCTTACCCTGGAGAAGGTGATATAACGTCTTGGGGGTTTACCCCTCATTTATACTCTTACCCTAGCTCAACCGGCTATCATACATAACATAAGTAAGTTAAGAAAATCCACTAACTTCTTATTAGTCTGGTTCATATACCCTCTCATTTTAGTTTACATAAGGCACTAACATATCTTAATAAAAGAAATCCGGGAATTTAACCCAAGTACTACATACCTCTACTCTTTTAAAACTGACTCCTTTTCATATAAAACTTTTAGGCAATTGATGCCTTAAAATCAATTTGCCTTCCATAAATCAAGTCATTTGTCCTTACTTATCTTACTTAGAGTAAATCTCTCCTTTTAACTTTCCATAAGGCTAATATAACCAACTTCCCATAAAGTCGTTATATTAACCTTATACCTTAGTCAATTTCATTCCCCTATATCCGAGAGACTTATACCTTGAAACGAAACAAGTATCATATACTTAAAACAAGTAAAGGGTATCAAATCTTGTACGTCTACCGTACTATATAAGTACAACTACTTATGCTCAAGAGATAGGAAAGTTCCACATACCTCTTCGGTCAATCCACTTGCTAAGTCCAATATATCGCACGTAGTACGTCAACCTATAATGACCATAATACGTCTATTAGCCTCTATCTACAACGTAGAACATTCTAATAGAAACGTTCCTTATTCTACAGAAATTTGGACAGAACTTCTTTTGTTTCTATATACTTTGTCACCTTTTTCAAGGCCAAATTCAATAACCAAACATGCCACCTTTAAGGCTCAACAATCCAATCAACACAAAGGGGATTACACGCCTAACTTGGACGTGTAAAATTCTGCCCCACAATACATAACAACTAATACAAACTACAAAGTCCAACTTGATAATTTTGAGGTATAACAACATAACTTCTTATCCACATCCTTTTTAATCCAATTTCTTATCCAATTCCTACATGCAATACTTCTAAAGGTAATATTGACAACTATAGGTCCTTTCTTCCACACATGCAACATAATTTACTAGCAAAAGAGAAATGATTATTACCTTAGAGCTTACCCAAATTAATCCAACAATTCTCACTTGTCTTCTTTCCACAATCACCTCCACAAAACTCTTACAAGCTTGCCAACAAGTTTCCTTCTTGCCACTTTTCTGAAAATTTCCTCTAGGCCTTGGTTTCTCCTTGATTTTCTAGAGAGAAGGGAGAACTTTTAATTTTAGAGAGAGGGGAGAGCTTGAAGAATGACCAAGTCTTGAAGACTTGGTCAATAAATAGGACATGCAAAATCAGATGGGGGGGACACTTGTCACCTACCCATGGCCCCTTTTAAAACAAAACAATTCTGATTTTTCCCCCCAGCCTCGCAGAACCCGCCTTGGCGCCGCGGCCCTGCAGCCGGCGCCGCGGCGCTGAAACATCCGAGACTCTTCAGTACTTCCGGCGCCGTGACCCTGATTTCCGGTGCCGCGGCGCTGCAACTTCAGCGAACATTCAGAACATCTGGCGCCGCGCCGTGATCCGCGCCACGGCCTCGTGGCTCTCGATCGAAATACTTTTCTCTGATCGCAAGACCGAACTTGTAACTTCCATAACTTTCTACTCCGATGTCCTATCGACGAACGGTTGGTTGCGTTGTTAACTAGACTCAACGAACTACGTACTAGGCCTTAGAAACACCTAGGAACTCATAATGCAACTGGACATAAACGCCTCAAAGTTGACTAAAAACCCGTCCGAAACAATCCGTCAACCTATCTTTCTAAAATTTTAAGTCTTAATCCCTTTCGTACGTTCTCATACGCATGGCCAGAACTACGGGGTATAACATTAACAAAAGGAACAATGCCTATACATCAAATTAATATGATAGTCGAAGTACGAGAGACAACAAATAGTAACATAAATTGAAAGACAATAAGCTACAAGGATAATGCTACACCTACTAGTATGAAAGGATTTGCGAAACAACACTCTACTGCCTACTAACCTGCTACCCTTATTCACGTCCTCCATAATCTCCTATCTAAGGTCATATATTAGGTAAGCAGCAACAAAGTATATCTAAGGTATTTGTTAGTAAATCCTCATGTTATTAATGAATCTTTTCTACATAGAGCTCTTGTACAACGTTAATGAGTGTTAAATATGGTAGTTATTGCTGCTCGTCAAACGAATAATTTGCCAATATGATTTACATGTTTATTGATGTTTTGTTGGTTTTGGGTCTAGCCCACTGTAAGCGAAGTGGTAGGAGATGTTGAATAATGGATTGTGGTCATTCTATGTGAACTGACCCGACCCTGTTAGTAAATAAGAATAAGAAGTCGCCTATAAAGAAGTTACTACTACAGGTAATTGTTGGGTCCCGGGGGTACAACTATGGAATAATAAAAACAAACTGGAAATTAACTCAATTCGAATGCTGGAACAATTTGCAAATATCGGCGAAAATGTCGTCTGACATAACTGACGATATTTCGGTAAAAACAGTGTTCAGTTAAAAACAGAATAAAACCTTTGAAGAGTAAAATGCAGCAGATATAATAAAGACACAAGTTTAATTTTCATAGGTTATATATTAATATAACCCATGATGGTCAATGACCAAAGTATTGTATATATATGTATATACGATTGATATATTCCTTTAATTACAAGATTTACAAGATGATACAAAAAGAATAAAAATGTTAAGTAGCAGATGACTTATGCCTGAAAAATCTATCTAAATAGAAGTGACAAAAATCTCATTACAATCGCTCCATACAAAGCTAATCTAGAATCTGAAACAATGACTTAGATGTCATGCAGAATGTCGTCACAAAATCAGGTAACATTTGTGATCCAGATTTCTGAGAAGAAATCCCGAGAGCTCTCTTGGTATTTTTACATTTTGATTCTGGATATTGATTCACTGATCTGCCCTTTCTATTTATAGTAGAGGGTCCTTCTTGAAAAGCTCAATGAATCGTTGTGGGGGTTGAGCTAAAAGTGGTCACGTGTGGCAGAAACTTGAGGAGTGATTTTCTCAACAACTTGGAATTTTTCTTCCCTCGTCCTGCTCCTTAAGTTAAGCTATCTCTTGGACTTAGTCTTCCACGTTTTCAATCTGCTTCAAAGACTCCTTGCCAAGTCAAATTGCCATGTGATAAAAAGGTGACACATTTCTGAAATCTGTCCATGAAGATAGGCAAAACAGTTACCAGAATGTCAAGACATTTGTTCCAACATTTTCTGATTTGGACTTAGTACGAAAAATGATATGTTAGGAAAAATGTCATAACACAGATCCTAACATTAACATTCTCCCCCTTTTTGCCTTTCTTCACAAAACCTAATCAACTAAGTGTGAGTGACCTATAGCAATGACATATCCACATAAATGCTCCCCCTCAACATGAAATTGGCATAAACACAATATACACAAATATACACATATATGTTATTTTTATATAGGATTAGAAAAGAAAAAAGATGTTAGCACATATACACATATCATCCACTTATACAGATTTATATTCAGACCATATTCTCAACACCAACCAGTAACATCAGCTTCAGTCCGTGAAGGAAGGGAAAAACATACCATTCTCCCCCTTTTTGCCTTTCTTCACAAAACAACCTTTTCAATAAACAGCAGTAGCTTCCAGCACAACAACATAAAACAACAGTAGCTTCCAACAGTTCTCTACTCCTGCATAACTCCTTTCTCTGCACACTTCTCTGCACAGAACAACAACATCTAGCCTTCTTTCTCTGCTCCCCTGCATTAGCACTCCATCTGCTTCATCATGTAATCTTTTCTCCCCTGCATTAGCACTTTCCCCTGCTTCATCAACTTCAGCGCTTCATCATTTTATCTACAGTAGCCTCAACAGTAGAATCATCATTTTCTCAAGACAGTAGCATATGCATATCATTTTCTTCCCCTTTTTGTGAAGAAAGCAGCACCATAAAATGGTCCTTCATTTGAATCAGTAGACAGTGAAGACTGTCTTAGACCAGTGTTGTAAAAAACGTTGGTGACATTCCTGTCAACATCTGCACTATTTCCTTTCATTTTCCAGGGTAGATCAATGACTATGTCTCTACTCTTCAAAACTGCAGGGCCTGCTTCTCTAACATTCTCCTCAATATTTAATTTCATACATTGGTTTATAACAGCAAGTGTGAGAAATATAATATGTTATAGAGATGTACCTTCCCAAACTTCTTCGAGGATGTATTCTCTACAACAAAACTCAAAATAGCACAAAACAACCTGACTATTTTATCAACATACGTTTTTTTTCCAGTAACAGATCTTTGGAGCTGTCTTTCCTTTAAGAACTCTACCAAATCATATTTTGAACAAGAAGAGAGTAGATACATACCTAAAGATCTGATTCAGGTTTGGTTTTGCTGGAGGATATTGGAGTTTGTGACCCTTCTGATGTTGGCTAAATTGTTGTGGCATCAGTTGCAATATTTGGAACAACACTCGATTTAGCATATCTGGAAATTTCCCTTGGGAAAAATTGCTTCAATGGAGTTTCACCAAGAATTTCCTCACTTTCTTGAGACACATTTTGCAGTACATAGGCAGTTGTTTCTTCTTCACTCTCTTCAGTTGAGAACACCAAGTTTGTGTCGTCACTGTCACAGCTCGAACAAGCAGATATAACAATATCACATCTGGACCTTGACCTGTTGTTACTCGGCTCTGCACAAACTGTTCTTCTCAAACAATCTACTCGATCGGCAAGTAGGGACGGTGGAGGATCTTGGTCTCTTACCCAATACTGTAGATTTAGACAAGTCATCTGTGGATGGTGAAGAAAAAAACCAATGGGGTTGCTTGATGTGGTTCAACATGCTCAGAAGATTCAGTGCTCATTGGAGGGCTAGTACTCATAGGAAAGTTGGTTGGTGTGTTGGCTGACATTGGTGTTGACATTGGAAAGTTTCCATAGGTGAATATAGTGGAGAGGGTTTTGAGGATGATTGAGGATGGAGTTTGGAATGGTGATGATTCCATCGGGTAGGTAGGATTACAGTTCCTATATGCCCGAGTTGTGATGTGATTTTCCCATTTTTTTATGAAAAAAACAGAAATGATAAAAATAACGATTTTTTTATTTTTTTATTTTTTTAATAATAATTTTTTTTTAATTTTTTTTATATTTTATATAGGGAAAATCACAGATGATAAAAAATAACAAATGAGAGGAATATATATATACATGACAGATCTTTCTAAGTAACAAAAAATCCCTTAGATTTAGGTGTTTCAATTTTACACAATAACTTATATCTAAAATATTGGAATAAACTAACTAGACATCAAAGTAGGAATACAAATTAGTTTAAAGTTTGAAATTCCTTTTAAAACAAGACACAAAAATAGGGAAAAATAACTGAATTTTCAAAAAACAGTTACACATCGCATCCCAACCAATATCATTATCTGAAAATGTCAACAGTAATGTTGACAACATTTTGTACAACACAAGTATCATGATCCTTCAAGAACATCTTTCTTTCGGCAACAAATCAAGACACGTTTCATATATGTTTTTATGAGTTTAACCTCCAGACCAATGTAACATTTTCCAATTGAGTCCTAGATCTAATCATAAAACACATACAAAATTTATTTTCGATTCAAAAACAAGAATACTTATTTAGCATCCTCGTAATTTTTTTCTTTGTTTAAGCACTTTGATACTCCTATAGTATAGGAACGATATCAATTCAAGGGTTTTTCCCGTATTGCACAGTTGTCGAGAATTAGAAAGGCTTTGC
The DNA here is from genome assembly GCA_029844215.1 of Przewalskia tangutica. Lineage (NCBI taxonomy): Eukaryota > Viridiplantae > Streptophyta > Magnoliopsida > Solanales > Solanaceae > Przewalskia > Przewalskia tangutica. Next base: position 8,406,013 of record CM056733.1, on the reverse strand, counting down.
CTTATTTTGATACCCCATTTTTATGATATCTAATATCATCGCAGAGAACGGTATCACATTAAAATCATGTTCTTATTTGGAAATCATATCTGGTTGAACACAAATCAGCCATTACACAGTACTAAAAATCAGATTCTGATATTACAAGGGTAAATATCACCCGAAATGTTAGAGACATTTCAGTCGACATTCGCCCAATAGTGCATGTTTCAGAGATTACAGAGATCAAGAGATTTCTTCAAACTACAAAATCTCTCATGGACCAAAACTTTTATAAAAGTATCAACTAATTGATGAAGAGTATAAACATGATCAATTCGAACTAGCTGTTTTCTAATCAAATCCCTTTTAAAAAATGATGTCTAATCATAGTACAAAAAAATATTGCTAGTAAAACCATAGTCGTTTAACATGTGTTTTAGCCATATTCATTGAGAACAACAACTTCCAACTGCTACATATTCAGATTCAACAGTTGAAAGTGAGACACAATTTTGTTTACGACTTTACCAAAAAAAATAAGATTATAGCCAAGATAAAAATATTCTCTACTTGTACATTTTACATCATTCATATCAGTATCAGAGCACTAGCTCTTGGGAAACGTTCAGTCGGTTCGTGTGAAGTGTAGTCAGAATACCACAGCCCAATCCGAGTCACTTTATCCTATTAAATTAGGATTAGTGTCATTGGAATATCAAATTCCCAACTCACATTGATATCTGATGACACGTTTAAAGGCATTTAAGTGGGAGATTTTGGGACAGACTTGGAATAAAGCACCTATACAAACACTAAACATTATATCTACACCGACAACATTCTTTGGTTGTAATGTAGACATAAAACAAGAAGGACTAACCTCTTGGTATATGATTGACATATACACATACCTTATCATTTCTCTACAATCGATTGGTTCTTTGTTTCTTGTTCAAATTCCTTTAAAAACTCTCCTATCACTTGACATGTTGGATGATTCTTCCTAATCCTTGATGAGGGGTCCCTTTGATTAGCAATTCAGCATTTGACTCCTCATTCACACCTTTTGTGGTCTCTGATTCTGCTTCAGATGTTGCTTCGGATGTCGTGACATTTGGAGCAACATCTGGAGTTTCAGCATTCTGCGCATTTTCACATGTATTATCGACTTCAGCAGTATTCTTCTGTACAGTTTTTGTCCTTAGATTGTACGCTCAGTAATCATGACTATTTTGGGAATAGCCAACAAAAAAAATTCCTTTCACTCTTAAAGTCAAACTTAGCAGGATAATCTCTATAATTTAAAATGTAATAAATACATCCAAAAACATGAAAGTAACACAAATTATGTTTCTTTTCATTTAAAATTCCATAGGATGTCATTTTTGTTACAGACCTTAAGTAGACTCTATTAGTGATGTGACAGACAGTAAAACAAAACTTTGACAATTTGTTAGAACTAAGCATAACTCTAGTCATTCCTTGCCATGTTCTATTCTTCCTTTATGCTACCCATTATGTTAAGGAGTTTTTGGGAGCAGAAAAAACTCATGGAAAATTCCTTTTTTCTCACAAAATTTTGTGAAGGAGATGTTTTCAAATTCTTTTTCATGGTCGGAATTAATCCGAAAAATAGGAGAATAGAACAAGTTCCTAATTCTAGAGTGCAAAATTTTAAAATATGTCAAAAAAATTGAGATTTTTCTTTCAAAAAAAAAATATCCATAAGTACCTAGAAAAATCATCTACAATCACATAGGACTACCTCATGCCTCCTAAATTGTCTATATCAATTGGATCCATAAGATCCATGTGCAATAATTAAAAACAGTGAGACGTACCTGAATGTTGTCGTCATTCTGAACAACATTATGAGAAACATGAGTTTGCTTACCTTGGAGACAATCTGCACAGACTGTTTCACCTTTATGACAGAAGTTGGGTAAGTCTTTAACCGCTCCATATGAGACCAATTCTTTCAGATTGCGGTAGTTGACATGCCCCAACTTTTGATGTCATAGTGTTGTGTCGTCCACCTTGACATTATTGTTTGTCTCTTGTCTTGCAATAAGATAGCAATTATCACCTGTTCTGGTACCTCATTCGACACACTCATTATCTTCATTCGTAACTTTTCAAGCATTATTCTTAAATTTCACCTCCAGATTGTCATTACACAATTGGCTCATCAATTTAGTCATTAAACCTTCAATCGTGTAAGACATTTCTTAAAGTTTGGACATTCAGGAACATCCAAGATTTCTTTTCCAATTCTTTTATTCCCACCTCCATAAGTTACGTTAACTTCATTGAATAACTCACAGTTCTTTAGAAACTCCTTTGTATCTGTCATGTGGTGAGAACATTCACTATCAAAGTACCAAAAACCTGCAATGTTAGTTCTTAAAGCATTTATCACAACATAACAAGTTTCAACATGTTTGGGATCTCAAACTCTTTTAAAACATTTTTACATTTCAGCTCAGAAATGTTGCTTTGAATGTTGTTAGAAATGTTGGACAACATTTTAAGCAACATTTCGCTCACAAAATTCTGAAGTTTGAAAACAATACGGTTTAAAAAAATCAGGGGAGTTACAATGATGGAACACAAACTTCATATCCTTTTGACTTATATGAGAACCTATTATTTAATCACTTTTCTTTTACAAAGCACATTTTCTCATTTTTGTCAAACAAACTAGAGCAAAATGTTTTAAGAGAGTTTTCATACCCAATACCTGCATGTAGAGGTTTCCTAAAGCTGAGTATCTCTTTCAATTTAGAAGTCCATGAGTACAGCTTACGAAAGGTTTCTTTTGGCTAAATCTAATTATGCACGAATCTTACCGAATCCAGTATCTTATTTGGTAAGTGCAACCTCTAGTAGGATTATTGTGCCTTTTAGATCTACATACTCACAAGTTAAAGATTTTACATCTGTCTCAAGTTTCTTGGATTCTATGATTAAAGTTTTACAAATGTTTTGCAATTCATTAATCATGTCATCTTTGCATTAAACTTGATCCATACTCTCAGCCTCACCATTAAAAATAAAATCACTAAAGCAATTTATATCAGGATAGTTAAAGACTATGTACCTTTTGGATGTTGCTGGAGATGCAGATGTCGTTGCAGATATTGCCTGAAATGTCGTGACATCTGAGGCAACATTACAGATGATATTTTCATTATCAGACAGGGGCTGTTTGTAAACAGTGGCCAGTAGTGTTTGTGATTTGATTTCTTGATATTCTTCATCTTCTTAGTGATCATCCTTTTTGAGCATTTGGAAGGAACTTGGTGGACTTTTGATTGAAGCCTTGGTTTTGATGCCTTTTAAATTTAGATTGATTTCTCTCATTGTTGAACCTTCTCACCATCAAATTGTATTTTTGAGTAAGACAACATTAACACCTTCACCAATTTTTTCAATATTCTCATCCTCTTTATCGATATGATTCTCTGAGGATTGAACTTGAAGTGCCACATTCTTTCTCTAATATAGTTCCCTTTGATTCTTAATGTTCATCTCATAGGTTTTGAGAATGCTCATCAAGGTATGAAGGTTCATAGTAGCAAGATGTGAGCTTCTTTAATGACATAAATCTTTAAATTGAACTTTTCAGGAAGATAACAGAGAGCCTTTCAAAATAGGATTTAATATCATCCGCTTCTTCCATCCTTAAACTTCATATTTTCTCATGAGTATGCATAGCTTAATTCGATGAACACTTGATCTACATTCACAATGAATTTGTAAAGTATCTCATGCATCCTTAGCCGTTGGGCAGTTTTGAATGAGTTTGAACATGTAAGATCAACCCATCCAAATATTGCATTTAAGGCTTTTTCGTTAAGCTAACATTATTGGTTTCTTCCGCCGTCCATTTGGATTCAGGTTTAACAAGAATGTCACATTTCTTATCCAGCGACAACATTTGAACAAACATACTCATTGATTATAGATCTCCATGCCCTAACATCAATTGATTTGATGTGAGAACGTAGGAGAATCCTCAATAGGTACATTTTATTTCATTTAAAATGGGAAGTCTACCAATGTTTAGATTAGTCGGATCCATAACTTTGAATAATAGGACCAATCACTTATTATGTCAAGTGTTGGTTATGATACCACTTTTTGGATCCCGGGGGTACAACTATGTAATAAAAATAAACTGGAAATTAACTCAATTCGAATGCTGGAACAATTTACAAATATCAGCGAAAATGTCGTCTGACATAACTGACGGCATTTCGGTAAAAACAGAATAAAACCTTTGAAGAGTAAAATGCAGCAGAAATAATAAAGACACAAATGTTTAATTTTCATAGGTTATATATTAATATAACTCATGATGGTCAATGACCAAAGTATTATATATATATGTATATACAATTGATATATTTCTTTCTTTACAAGATTTACAAGATTATACAAAATGAATAAAAATGTTAAGTCGCAGATGACTTATGCCTGAAAAATCTATCTAAATAGAAGTGACAAACATCTCATTACAATCGCTCCATACAAAACTAATCTAGAATCAAACAAATGATGAAATGTCATGCAGAATGTCGTCACAAACTCAGGCAACATTTTGTGATCCAGATTTCTGAGAAGAAATCCTGAGAGCTCTCTTGGTATTTTTACATTTTGATTCTGGATATTGATTCACTTATCTGCCCTCTCTATTTATAGTAGAGAGTCCTCCTTGAAAAGCTCAATGAATCGTTGTGGAGGTTGAGCTAAAAGTGTTCACGTGTGGCAGGAACTTGAGGAGTGATTTTCTCAACAACTTGGAATTTTTCTTCCCTCGTCTTGCTCCTTAAGTAAGCTATCTCTTGGACTTAGTCTTCCACGTTTTCAATCTGCTTCAAAGACTCCTTGCCAAATCAAATTGCCATGTGATAAAAAGGTCACACATTTCTGAAATCTGTCCGTGAAGATAGACAAAACAGTTACCAGAATGTCAAGACATTTGTTCCGACATTTTCTGATTTGGACTTAGTACGAAAAATGATATGTTAGGAAAAATGTCATAACACAGATCCTAACATTAACATTCTTCCCCTTTTTGCCTTTCTTCACAAAACCTAATCAACTAAGTGTGAGTGACCTATAGCAATGACATATCCACATAAATGCTCCCCCTCAACCTGAAATTGACATAAACACAATATACACAAATATACACATTTATGTCGTTTTTATATAGGATTAGAAAAGAAAAAAGATGTTAGCACATATACACATATCATCCACTTATACATTTATATTTAGACCACATTCTCAACACCAACCAGTAGCATCAGCTTCAGCCCGTGAAGGAAGGGCAAAACATTAACATAATGTTAAAACGTGGATCACTTCTTTGAGGAAACGACTTCCTCTCTCTCAAAAATACTTCTCCTCTTTTCTTTAAAAAGAAACCAGAACTCTCTTTTTTATAAAAATTATATCTAGTGTTCTCAAAAAGAATACACACACAAAATAAAAGGGCATAATTAGCTCATGGATATCAGTGTCTATTTTCCAGAGACGTAAAATTGACTTAGAGCAATTCTTCGAAGCCCATTCAACAATATTCCGAATTGTTAATAGGTACACAGTCATTGTCCCACAACTGAATTATTCTGATATATAATTGTTGACGGTGAATGACAGATTTAATATGCATATTTTGCACATACAATACTACCTGTGTATCAATTTATTTATCTTAATTTTCATTTTAGTTCGTTTAAAAAAGAATATATTATTTTTTGTATTAAGATCAATCAAACATGGCGAGTGAAGAACATGGCTCATGCAGCGTAAGAATAAGAAGCTTGAGGAGGAAGAAAGAAGATATTTTCTACTATGATCCAATGCACAATACATGTGGTATCTTATAACCATCATCACGTGCACATCTAACAAACTTGTAAATAATTAATTATCACTCAAAATGATAGCTAAGATCCAACTCTCTAACTGCTACTAACTGATGCTACTAACTCTCAGTTACATTATCGATATACAATTGATATACCTCTGCTTTATATACTCACACATCACTGATACATTTACAACTTAAACTCCCCCTCATTCTAGAGGGTGAAATACATTTAGCACACACAACTTGCCAAGATAGGCTTGCAAGTTGTAACCTTGAGCTCACAAAATCAATCTTGGTTAAATCATCTTTAAACTTATCTCTCACAAAATGATAATGTATCTCAATGTTTGGTTCTTTCATGAAAGATGGGATTATATGTTATTTTCAATGCTGCCTTATTGTCACAGTACAATTTTATAGGCAATGAGACTGATATCTTTAACTCTTGTAGTAAACCCACTAGCCAAATCACTTCTGCAAATGTTGCTGCCATGCTTCTATACTCAACTTCTGCTGAGCTTCTACTGACTATGTGTTGTTTCTTTGATTTCCATGAGAGAACCTCCTAATTGTACAACATAACATGTAACTGAATTCATGGTGTTAGGACATGATGTCTAAACTGCATCACAAAACATTGTCAAACTGTTTATGCTGCCTATCTTCATTAATACTCCTTGCCCTGGTGCCTTCTTCAAGTACCTCAGTACTCTCATAGTAGCGTCTCAATGTGACCTTTAGGATACTGGATGAACTGACTAAGAACTTACATTGCAAAGTATATATCATGTCTAGTGATTGTCAAATAAATCAGTTGATAGATGGATATCATCAGGAACTGAATCATCTGTATTCTTGATCAATGCATCATATTCAAATATGGTGAGCTTCAAATTCATCTACATAGGTGTGGAAGCAGGCTTTGTACCACTTAAGCCCATTGTTGATAGTAACTCAATGGTGTACTTCCTCTGATTAAACAAAATGCTAGTGTTAGATCTCAGCACTTCAATGCCTAAAAAATATTTAAGCTATCCCAAATCTTTGACTTTAAAGTTGTTGTGCCTCCTGAATTATCTTCTTGCTACTTCCTGTGATCAAGATATCATCTACATACACTAGAATCACCACTATGTCATTCCCAGACTGTTTACTGAATAAAGAATGATCATAAAGACTCTGTGTAAATCCTATTGTGATCAAGGCACTAGATAGTTTGATATTCATTGTCTTGAAGCTTGTTTCAATCCATACAAGAATTTCAATAGTCTACACACCTTGTTCTCTCCGTCTATGAAATTCTTGTGGTAGAGACATATAAACTTCTTCATACAAATCACCTTGAAGAAATGAGTTATTTACATCCATCTAAAACAAGGGACAATCTTTTGAAGCTGCAATGCTTATTATTGTCCTTACTGTGACTATCTTAGCTCTAATACCATATTAATTGTTGTATTAAGATCAATCAAACATGACCAGTGAAGAACATGGTTCATCTAGCGTAAGAATGAGGAGAAGCTTGAGGAGAGAAGAAATAAGATATTTTCTATTATGATCCAATGCACAATACATGTGATATCTTATAACCACCTTACAACCATCATAATGTGCACCTCTAACAAACTTGTAACTAATTAATCATCACTCAAAATGCCAGCTAAGATCCAGCTCTCTAACAACTACTAATTGTTGCTACTAACTCTCAGTTATACTATCGATAAACAGTTGATATACCTCTGCTTTATATACTCACGCATCACTGATACATTTACAACTTAATAGAATGTCTTTTTTTTTTTGGCAACTCTTCAATTTCATCTTTTCACTTACATGTTTACGACCACAGGATAAAAGAGCATTTTGGTACTTTCTAAATATCTTTAATTTATGACCACAAAATTCCAAAGTCTTCTTTATTTCTTTAACTCTGTGTCAAGTTAAACCCAAATAAATAAATAAAAACGGAGGGAGTATCTAATAAGCATATCCTTAGTCGAAGTAAAATTTTAACAAATTCAAAAGGCGGTCTAAGTATTGGTGTCAAGATAAATGTTTCTTCTTCCGTAGATTTTTACTTATCCACTATACTAAAAATAGATATTCTTTTTTACTTGCTTAGTTTGAAAAATCAAGAGATAATTAATACTTAATTCCAAATTTATCATTATCATTAACTATAATCATTTTTCAATACATTTCTCAAAATATTGAATTTATTATATTCAAAGGGTGATGCAACATACTTATTATTTTATTAGTTACTGTAGGAAGATAATCCCTTAAGTATTTCATTTCATCCATAGAATATATATATAACCATAAAATGTAGTAATAATCTAGGTTACCTAACATATAAGATGTTAATTACTAACTAATTGATTACACTAATAATTACAATATTACTAATTGATTACAATCTCATGATTTATGGAGAGTGAAGATAATATGGGATTTACCCATAATTATCGTTCTAATAGTCTCCCGCAGTCTCAGTGAGAGGTTCACGGATGCTGAGACTGTTCCTGAAATCATCAAATATACGTGCGGAAGACCTTTTGTGAAGATATCTGCAATTTGATAGAGGGACGGTACATGAAGAACTCAAACTTGTCTACGGGAAACCTTTTCTCAGATAAATAGTATATCTATTTCAATGTGTTTTGTGCGATGATGTTGAACAGAATTGCCGAATAAGTATATCACACTCACATTGTCACAATAGACCACCGTTGCCTTTTCAATTGGACAATATAACTCCAATAGTATATTACAGAGCCAATATGATTCAACAACCATATTAGATACACCTCGGTATTCTGCCTCAGCACTTGACTGAGACAGTGTGGATTGTTGTTTGGTTGACCAGGAAACAAGATTGGACCCCAAGAACACACAATAACCAGAAGTGGAACATCGTGTGTTCGGGAAGCCACCCCAATCTGCATATGTGTAGGCTGAAAAATGCTTGATGGAGGATTTATACAGATGGAGGCTGAAATGGAGAGTACCATTCACATACTGCATGATCCTTTTTATAGCCCTCATATGTTCATCCTTCGGATCATGCATATGTAAACAAACTTACTGAACCGCATAGGAAATATCTGGTCTAGTAAAGGTCAGATACTACAAGGCCCCTACAAGACTTCAGTAATGTGTAGGATCACTGTATGGAATACTTGCTTTGTTACTCAATTTTGTCTTTGTGTCAACTGGAGTATGGGATGGATTGCAGGAAGACATCCAAACTTTTCAATTATTTCTTCGGCATATTTCTTTAGACTACGAAAGAGACCATCTGCATATTGGGTGATTGCAATGCCAAGAAAATAATTCAATGGACTCAAGTCCTTCATTGCAAATTCTGCTGCAAGAACAGACATGATAGACTGGCGAAGTGAAGTGGATGATGTTGTGAGAATAATATTATTGACATACAGAAGTATATAGGCCATGTCAACACCCTTCCGATAAATGAACAATGACTGATCAGACATGCTGTGAGAGAATCCCAACTTGGAAACAAATCCTGCAAAACGGTTATACCATGACCTAGGAGCTTTTTTAAACTATATAAGGATTTCTTCAACATGCAAACATGATATGAAAGTGAATAATCTCAGAAACCAAACGGCTGATGCATGTACACTGTTTTCTGTAAGTGGCCATGTAAGAATGTATTTTTAATATCCAACTGATGAATTGACCAAGATTTGGAGAGAGCCAGGCTTAGAAACATCATGATAGTTGTAGGCTTAACTACGTTCACCACAATCGACCCCAATCTGCGGAGACATGTCATCACTAACAAGACAAGTTTTGTATCTCGCAAAACGACAATCAGAATATTTCTTATGACTAAAGACCCACATAGACCGAATGACATTCACATTAGACGGGCGTGCTAATTCCAACGTTTTATTTTAATAAGAGCATTAAATTCTTCTAACATTGCAGTTTTCCAAATCGGGTCGGACAAGACAGTTTTGGATTTTTCGGTATAGGTGAAGGTTGTTCTGTGGATTAGATTAAACTGGCGTTTGGGCCTAAACGTCTCATGCATGGCACGAGTTTCAATAATCTGAAGCTATATGGGATTGGTAATGGGCCGAGGGGGTGTGTGGAGACCGGTGTTGGGTTGGGATCCGGTAGTGGGCTAGTTTACAGGTGTAGGTAAGGGAGCAGTGGGCTCCACCACTTGAATCTGCTCGTCATGAAAACAGGACTGGGACCCGCGATGACAAGGTTCTGGTCTCCGGTGCAGCCCAATTTTATGGATGGGCTGAAACATTTTGGTTATTTTGTTGAGGTGGTTCCACGTGTGTTTGGTTACTAAAATGGTGGTGTAGAATGAGATGGATTCCATTATCCAAAAAATCATATGAAGGTGAGGATACCACATAAGACTTAGTAAACGAAAATGTAGACTAATAAAAAATCACATGACGAGAGATAATTATTTTCCCATTCATCCAATCATAATATTTATAGTCCCTATAATTTTGTAGGTATCTCAAAAATACACAAGGAGTTGAACGAGCCTGCAGCTTGTTAATAGTGGTTGATGGAAACAAAGAATAACACAAACACCCAAATACTCTCAAATGTTGAAAAGACGGGAGACGATACAATATTTGTGTGGGAGACACATTAGATAGTAATTTAATAGAAAGAATATTTAAAAATATGTGGCCATTTGAAGTGCATGTTGTCAAAACTTTGGTGGTGTGGAAGAATGCACAAGAATAGAGTGAATCATATTGTTAATATTTCGAATTTTTCTTTCGGCTTTCCCATTTTGTGGTGATGTATGTGGACATGAAAGACGTATTGACATCCTATTTTGATTACAAAATTCATTAAATTGGGCATTGATGGATTCCCTCCCCCCCCGTTGTCACATTGAAAATATTTAATGTTTTTGTCAAATTGAGTTTTGATAAAAAATACTAAACTGTTTAAAAATGATGTAGGTTTATGATTTATGTCCTAAGGGAAAAGTCCACAAAAATTCGAATAATCATTTAGAATGAACATATAGTATTTATGACCTGCAAAATTCAAAACTGGTGATGTCCAAAAATCACAATGCGCAAGATCAAATTACATAAGAGTATAAGAAGCAGAAGATGCAAAAAAAAGCTTAATATGTTTACCAAGCACACAAGTCTGTCAAATAGAAGAGTCTGAAAGTTTGTTACCACCAAACAAATTATTCTTCCTAAGATTATTAAAAAATATGCTCCTGGGTGTCCTAACCGACTGTGCCATAGAGTAGGAGAAATGACAGCAAATGTTGGTGGTTTGGTCATGCTATTTTTGAAAACAGAGGTGATGAGATACAAGTCCCACGTGCTATTGCATCATATAAGTAGCATCCCCGTCTAAAAATCCTTCACATAAAAGCCAAACGGATCAAAATTCACAGAAACATTATTGTCAATAAGAAAACGTCTAACAAAGATCAAGTTTTTAATTAGTTTTGGTGCATGTAAGACATTTTTAAGTATAATGGTGGGTGTGGAGAGGGTAGTTGTACTTGACCAATACCACGAACTGGAGTTTCCTACCCACTGTCGACAACAATATTTTTATTATTGCTCATATTAAAATAAGACGAGAGATTACCTTGAGATACCGTCATGTGTGACGTAGCACATGTGTCTATATACCAAGACTCATCTGGAACACTTATATTCATGTTGTTCATGGCTTGTTCAATGTCTGTGGGTGCATATCCAACCGAGGATGGTGCTTGAGCCGCAAAAACATGTTGTGGACGAGACCATAAAATTCAGAGTTGGCGATTTGAACAAGGAGGAAGCCTGACCCACATTGACATCGGATACGGGCATGGTGGGGCAGCCATCGTGGGCTCATTTCAAGGTAAATCGCATCGATTCACGCCATCGCAAAGACGCCACTGTCTGAATAATTATTGTAAAAGGCTTATAATAGAAGTATTGTAATGGGTGAGTAATTAATAATTTAATTCATAGATTGCAGTAGGTTTTAATCTGAAGTTGTTCAGTTAATGAAGTTGAAAATCCTACTTGATAGGTTGTGGGTTTAATCCCTTGAACAAGGAGTTTTTCAAGTAAATATTACATGTTATTTACTTTCTGTTTTTACTTAAGGAACAAATAAAGAACATGATACCCGGTCACCCCCACCCATCCTCAAATTTATATTTCATATTTTTTTGTTATTTTTATAAAAAAAATTATTAAAAATAAAAAATTTAATCTTACCTCCCCTCCCCTACCCCCTCCGCCCTACCACAATCTCAAATTTTTATTTTATATTTTTTTACTTTTATAAATAATTTATAAAAATATGAATTATTTTCTTACCCTCGTACCCACACCTACCCCTACCCTTCCACCCTACCCAAAAGACCCATAGCTCTTGGATGTGTCTTTTTTATTCTTGTTAATTTTCAATATATTTCTCCTTGCTGTCCACTAATCTGTGTCTTTTTTTTGAGAGGCAAAGCATTGGAAATGCCTTCTTTTAGCTGTCTGCTAGTATGTAATTTAGTAGGCTAAGTTTTGTTGCATTATTTTATTATCCAGAGTTGTGTTGCTTTAACTTTCTGAGTTGGCATGCTTACTTTGTTTGTGATGTAACCTACTTTTTTCTTTTTTTGTAAGATGAATTTTAATGTCACCTATTTTGTACGAGTGCTGAGTTGGATTGGCATGTGACTGGTTTTCTCGGCAGATGGTCTATTGCCTCACTCCTTAAGGTACATATCTCTCACGTATTACTCTTATCTTAATCGATCAAAGTCAGTAGTATAGCTGATTTTCCACATACACTCAAACATTCAAATTCTGAATCTCTTTTAACATAATGAAGTTTAAGTAGGTGTTTCGATAATTGTTGAGATAGAGTTAAATAAAACAGCATTTTAAAGTTGAAGTTAGAAAAAAATAACAAGTTTGTGGTGTGTTGTTTATTACGTCAGGTAAGCCGTATGCATAGTCTTGTATCACAACTCACAATCTGATAGAATAGAACTAATAAATCTGTTGCTGATTTGGAGTTAATTGCCTTATTTTTCCTATTTAATTAATCTCATGTTTGAGAATCTGTAGGACGGCATAGGTGACTCCAGCTGGAATACATATCCAGAGCCGTCTCAAATATTTTGGGGGCCCTGTTCTAATTCGTAAAAGTGGACCCTTAATATAAGTAAATATACGATTTCAATAATGAAAAATTATTTTAATTATAAATAACAACCAATACAACTAATAACTCAATCCTTTTAGAATCAAGAGCATCCCACATTCTTGGATCAAATATATCAAATGAGTTTTCTTGCTCTTGTTCTACATTATCAACGCCATTATCCTCCAGATCATCACTTTCATTATAAAATGAATTATTCAAATTATCATCACCATTTTCAGCATCGATTTGATTGTCCACATTATCATTTTCAATGGGGACATTATCTCTATTCTCCGGAACGGTTTGATTCTCTATATTAATATTCTCATTAACATTATTAACATTTTGAACTTCAACCTGAACTTGTGTCTCTTTTATAACAAAGTTATCAAGAGCTCCTCTTTGAGATTTAGTTAATTCCTCAATTTTTTTCTTCTTCTTACGCTTCTCATATCCAAATTCATACTTTCTAGGAGGCATAATATGTAATTGAAATGCAAAAAGGACCGAAAAAACCTGGTAATTTTTTTTTTACTCCAATTTGTTATCCACTCTCACAATTTGTCAAACATGAATTGAAGCTTTCAAGATGAATATCGGACGAACACCTATCATTTTTGTTCAATAAAAATTAGTAAACAATTGAAATATGATAAACAATAATATTTAATGATTAAAAATTAAAATAACAAACAAGGCTCCCTTTTACATGCTTTCACAAAGACACAAAAGATGAGGGAACTATATCAGATTCTCGAATGGTTATCGGGAGTATCTGGACCGATAACGATAACAACCCTAATCCTACGGTCCCATTTGAACAAAAAAAGATGGTCAAGAAAAGCCAAATAATATGGCAAAAGTTTCCTCTAGACTGGAGATCAATAAACTACTAATTAATACACTGATGAAAAAGAACTAAAAATGGACAACAGTCCTAACCAGCCATCGCCGTGCCCCATTGAAATTTTTCAAAAAGTAAGCTTTGCCCAGCCCTACACTATACAAAAGCTAGCAATCACTCCAAATAGTAACTGAAACTTTGCCAGGTGGTCTACCAATTCTATGTCGTTCCATATATACACAAAAATCTACAACAATTTTAATTTAAGGCTTTAAACTATAAATGTGTTTTTCATAAATAAAATACTTACAAGTGAGTAAAACTTAGGTGCATCATAACTTTATTTCCTAGCTTTAAGTTTAAGTTTGTTCAGCAAGCTCCTTAGTCTCCATGCTTTGTGGACCTTTATCAGTTTTGGCCATCCGCCTTTTAGCTTTTTTTTTGAAAATCTTTTGGGCTGCAGATTTAGGGCAAGGCAGAAAGCAAGTCGCTGATGCTGATCTTGGGTTAAGCCGTTAGGTTTTTTTTTGTTTCTGAGCAAGCCACTGATTTTGGGCTGCTGATGCTCTGGTTAATACTTAGTTGGGTTTTGTTTTTAAATTTTTAAGACAAACAATTTGAGCTGAAAAAAAGCCACTGATTTTGGAACTCTAATACGAAATATATGGGCTGATAAATTTTTAAGACAAACAATTTGGGTTGAAAAAGGTAGCACAGTAGTATATATGGGCTCGTATATTTTTTGGGGCCCCTAAAATCTTTGGGCACTGTGCTATAGCACAGTTTGCACAGGCCCAAAGACAGCACTGTACATATCCATAGAATCAGATGACTCACACACGGCATTGGAATCTTTTTTTTCTGAGGTCAAATTGTTAGAAGAAAAAGTTGTCAATTAAAAGTGAAAAAAATAATATTCTTATTAATGAAAGGGTATATAAACAAGTGACATAAGGAACATCTTTTTTTATTCTACATCTAAAACACTATTCTATTTGGAGACTAATTATACAATTATGGTAAGATTACAAGACTAATTAATGTACACGACTAATAAACACATTGTATACAAAATCAGCCCAACTGTGGGCCCTGATACAGTAAATTCGAAACACTATTCATCTGATATACACATGTATATTATGTATATCAGATGTATATTTAACACACACCCGCAGTCATAGTGGGCGGTCTTCGAACGCTGAGACTGTCCCTAAAACCTTAAAAATGGACCGAGGGAAGACCCTTTGTCAAAATGTCTGCAATTTGATACCTGGAAGAGACATGTCAGACACGTACTTGTCCACGAGCTACCTTTTCTCAAACAAAGTGAATGTCCATCTCGATATGTTTAGTGCGCTGGTGCTGAACCGAATTACCAGAAAGATAGATGACACTAACATTAGCACAGTAAACTAAGGTAGCTTTCTGAATAGGACAATGAAGGTCTAAAAGAAGATTACGTAACCAACAGGATTCAGAGACGACATTGGCTACCCTTCGATACTCGTCCTCTGCACTACAGCGGGACAATCTCGACTGACTCTTTTCCGATCATGAGACCAAGTTACTACGAAGAAATATACAATAGCCAGACGTAGACAGTCTAATGTCTGGACAGCCACCCCAATCAACATTTGTATACGAGACAAGTGTAGACGTCGACGACAGATATAAATATAAGTCATAGTCAAGTATCCCCTAGATGTACCGAATGATGCGTTTGAGCGCATTCATGTGTTCAACCCTGGGATCTTGCATAAATAAACACACATGTTGTACGACATACGTAATATCTGGTCGCGTGAATGTAAGATACTGAAGGACCCCTGCAAGACTGCGATAGCGGGTCAGATCCTCATAAGACGAGTCAGCCGCAACACCCAACTTGGGTTTAATATCAACCGGGGTAGAAGTGGACTTAAATAAGACATCCCAGCCCTCTCAATGATCTCAGCTGCATACTTTCTAGGATAAGAACAACCCACTTGTTTGACGAGTGACAACAATTCCCAAAAAGTAACTCAAGGCCCCCAAGTCTTTCATAGCAAACTCAGAACGGAGCATTGTCATGATAGACTGGTGTAATTCATCGGAAGAGGCAATCAAGATAATATCATCAACATATAATAATATATAAGCCAAGGACGAACCACGACGATATATGAACAATGAATTATCTGACCTGCTGTGAGTGAACCCAATAGTCGAAACATAGTCGGCAAACCTATACCATGCATGTGGAGACTGCTTAAGCCCATATAAGGCCTTTTTCAACAAACAGACATGATGAGGATATTTGGGATCCCTAAACCCCAACGGTTGATGCATATAGACTATCTCCTTGAGATCATCATATAAGAAAACATTCTTCACATCTAGCTGATGAATGAGACATGCTTTCGAAAGAGCCAAAATGAGCACAGTGCGAATGGTAGC
This sequence comes from Przewalskia tangutica, assembly GCA_029844215.1. Taxonomy (NCBI): domain Eukaryota; kingdom Viridiplantae; phylum Streptophyta; class Magnoliopsida; order Solanales; family Solanaceae; genus Przewalskia; species Przewalskia tangutica. The sequence goes on along the minus strand of CM056733.1, from coordinate 8,389,682 downwards.
TGGTTGACCACCAGAATAAACGTCTCACCACAATCCACACCAACCTGCTGAGTCTTACCATCACCTACAAGTCGAGCCTTATGCCTTGCAAATGAACTGTCAGAATTATCATTATGAGTAAAAATCCACATAGACCGAATAATATTAACACCAGATGGACGGGGCACCAACTCCCACGTCTTATTATCAATAAAAGCATTATATTCATCGGTCATAACAATTTTCCAATTCGAGTCATTTAAAGCAGACACAGGATTACAGGGTAAAGGTGATTTAAGAACATTAGAAGTTAAATTAAAATGTCTTTTTGGTTTAAAAATACCCCATTGACTACGCGTGACTGGTCTATGACTCGGGGGAGAATTTAGTGAATTTTGGGAAATATCGGGACATGTGACGGATGAACCAACAGGTAGTGGGCCTGATGGCCCAGAACGGACAACTGGAGCACTGCCAGACGCCAAAATAGGCACTGGGCCAAAACTGGACCTAGGAGCCAAAATAAGATCCGGGCCGGACCGGAACTGGACTGGATAGATGGCCCAGTCGCTGGATCCATACCTAGAGGAGGCAATGTTACTGGAGGGCCAGCGGGCAGTGGGCCCGCTGGTGGATTTTAGGTACGGAAAAGGTTCGATAAATGGCGGATAATATATGGGGAGATACCCTCATCCAAATAATTATACGAACTAGGTTCGGGACTACGCAATTTTGCATATGGGAATTGGAACTCTTAAAAAATAACATGACGAATAATGATGATTTTATTGGATGATAAATCAAAACATTTGTAACCACAATGATTTTGCGGATAACCCAAAAACACACACGGGGTAGAACGGGCCTGGAGTTTGTTAATTGTGGTGGACGGAAACAACGGATAGCATAAGCACCCAAAAACCTTAAGATGTGTAAACGAATGCGTTTTATCGTATAAAATTTGAAGAGGGGATAAATATGTCAAACCTTTAGAAGAAAGAATGTTAAGAATATATGTAGCAATTTATAGAACATGATGCCAAAATGATGGGGGTACGAAAGTATGCATCAATAAAGTTCGGACAATGTTATTAATGGTATAAATTTTGCGTTCGTCTTTTCAATTTTGTGAAGACGTATGAGGACAAGAAAAATGAAAATTGATCCCATTATTTACACAAAATCCCCGAACACCCCATTGTCATATTCTTTGCTATTATCACATTGAATATTTTTTATTTTCCGTTCGAATTGAGTTCTAATGAATGCTCTAAGTTTTAAGAAGATGGAAAACACTTGAGATTTTTTCGCTATCGGAAAAGTCCATAAAAACTTAGAATAACCATCCAAAAATAGAACATAATACTGATGACCCAGAGAACTAAGAACAAGAGACGTCCATAAATCACTATGAATAATATCAAATGACATTAAAGTATGAGAATTAGAGTCTACAAATGACAACTTAACAATTTTCTCTAAATAACAAGATTGACAATTCGTAGTATTACGCGTACCCTTACAAGAAATAAGATTGTTTTTATCTAAGACAGACAAAATAGACGATCCAGGATGACCTAGACAGCATGTCACAAGGAAGGAGCAATAGTTGCAAAAGTTGAAGACATGACTTGACTCGAGAAACTGAGACTTGGTGTAATTGGATAAAGATCTCCCCTACTATCACACCTCATGAGAGGGTTCCCCGTCTTGAAATCCTTCACAAAAAACCCAAAAGGATCAAAATCAACAGAAACTTAATTATCAGTTGTGAATTTACGGACATACGCCAAAATTTTAATCAATTTTGGGGCATGAACGATATTTTTCAAGATAAGTGGTAGATGTGGGGGAGACAAAGTTTTATGACCATAACCCCAAATTGGAATTGAATTACTATTACCAATAATTATACCACGATTACTGCTCAAACTGGAATAAGACGAGAGAGTATCTTGGTCTGATGTCATGTGGGTAGTGACGCTGGTGTCCATGCACAAATTCGGGTCCGAAGGAGTTAATCCTAGCGTGTACAGTGCGGCTTCAATATCTGTCGGAGAAGGAACGTACGTGGGCCCCTCAACCGTAAAGGACTGCTGTGGTCGAGGCCCAAGCAGGACTGGAGCTTGCCAAGGCCCAACTGAGCGTGCTGGAAACTACTGGGTCTACTGGACCTGGGCTGGATACATCTGCTGGGAATTAGGCTGAGATTGGGCAGTGGCTCAATTCCCGTAACCTACTACTGGATGTGAAGTCGTGGGCCACTGACTGTTGGCCCATGACCAGTAGGCCAACGACCAGTTTGTTAGTGGCCCAAATGGCTGGGACCCACCAACACCTCGCCCTCCACCGCCGCTATTATTACCACCACGTCCATCACTTTTATTTTTATTTTTGCGATTTTGACCTTTCTTGTCGCCACCATTGTTACGATTTTGGCCTGAATTGTCAAAATATGCTGGAGAATTATTTAACGTGGCTATAAAGTTGGAGTTAGTTCCAGTAGCCGCCTTTTTAGCCAACCCTGCCTCCTCTAATGTAAGCATAGATCGGGCTTGATAAAATTGCGGTAGAGAGTTACTTTGACGAAGTATCGATGCAACATCGTTATAGGCCTCAGACAAGCCTGCAACCATCTGTAGAACGAGACGACTATTGCTAACAGGAGCACCCACGTTGGGAAGTTGGTCCGCCAATTCCTTGAGTCATTTACAATAGGATGAAACGTTCGGAAAATTTTCCATATCAACTTGGAAAAATTCCTTTTCAAGGGTGACAATGCGAGAATGACTGTTATCCTGGAATATATCACGCAATCTATTCCAAACAGTCATGACTGTACAGTTAGGTTCCATTATCGTCTGTAAGAGGTCGAGGAATAGTGGCATAAATCCACTGGAGAACCTTACCATCAAGAGTAGTCCATAATTTAGGATCTTCCTCCTTGGTGGGCACCCCCTCCGTACCAGGGGCCGGAGGGATTATATGGTGGAGGACTTGATGTGCTAGTGGATGAATCTTGAATAACTCTTCCCACGTCCCATATTGAACATTTTCTAAGTCAAGAACAATATGAAGAACACTTTTGATGTTAGAAGCCGTCAGGAAGGATGAAACATGTTCTTATCAGTCATAGTGAATAGAACAAGAAGATTTGGAGAAGGAAAATATTTGAGGGAGGGTCTCGGGTTTTAGGAAGAAAGAAAAAACCGAGAAGGGTCTCGGGTTGTGTTGGGACACGGAAATCGAGAAGAATTTTGCGGAAGCAAGCAAGGAAAAAATAACCTAGACTTGTGATACCATGAAAGAAATAATTCCTTGATTATTCTCATTAATAAAAGGGGTATATATACAAGTTAAATAAGTAAAATCATTTTCCTATTCTACATATAAAACCATATTCTATTTGGAGACTAATTATACAATTATGGTAAGATTACAAGACTAATTAATGTACAAGAAATCAGCCAAATCGTGGGCCCTGCTATAGTAAATCCGAGACACTATTCATCTGATGTGTATATCGGATGTATATTTAACAAAAAGAAATTTAGAACCTTAACTTTTGTATAAAATCTCAATTTATAATAATTTTTCAAATAAGCTTTAAAGCTGGGGAGAACGCGGGCTGGATTCCATTGAGTGGAATACAATATACAAACACACTCAGGGGTTTTGAGGGGTTCAAATGTCATAGGCAACACTTTTGGGAAATTGAAAACAAAACTTAGAAAAAAATTTACATAACATAAAATAAAAGCTTCTCAAAAATCTTTCACAAGGAGAATTCAGCTACCGCACATGATCTTTTAGGTCAATTATACATAAATAAAAGTGTATTCGATCTAACAGTTTAAACTTTTAAATAAGTTAGTCACCAACTTCAATAATGAAACAATAGATACATAAATGAAATTTTCAATGGAGGCACTGGGCAACATCGAGATCCCAACACTTTTGAAAAGTTATTTATGTTACGCCACAAGATTTTTAGAATTTTATGTGTAGAAAACTATGAACCGAAAGTGGGAAAATAGATTTGAGGCCGGCCAACCTGCAATACTATCAGGTTGGGCATACAAATAACAAATGTCCTCATATTCTTCACACAATGCACAAATGGTGTTCTCAGTACAACCCCACTTAGCAAACCTATCTCTAGACAGCATTTTGCTCCATATTGCTAGGAAAAGTATGAATAACTATCTAGATGCATCTCCACTGTTACACACTAATCTCCTCCATGGTACTCTTCGAAGCTCACCTCTAAGCTTCATATAGACATGCATGATGGAAAATGTTCCCATTAGATCAAGTCAGCCTTCAAGTAGTCAAATATGCTCCATATACTTGTTAGCTTTTAGTATTCTTGATTACCCAAGAGGCTTGTCCAGTTGGACACTCCGAATGGATCCCTACTTACTAAAGTAAATATGTACTCATTGCACCCACATTTTATCTTTTTTTCTACATAAGTTCCAGAGCAGTTTACATAAAGTAGCCTGATTCCTCAATTTTACATCCAGAAAATTCAGTCCCCCTTGCAGATTTTGGATTACATAATGTTTTCATGCAGACAAAGCTTTTTTTGACACCTCTGCCCCTCCTGTCCACAGAAAACTTGTACAAGTTGCCTCTATCATTTTAATCAATTCTTTGTCAATATAAATACCTGAGACCAGAAAACTTGAATAGAGAAGAGAGCAGATTTTATGAGCTGAACCCTTTCAGAGTAGGATAAAATTTAGTTGTCCAAGATTGTATCCTTCTAAGCATTTTATCAATTAGTGGTTTGCATTGTACTAGGGATTTTTTAGTGCTCAATGGGACACCTAAGTATCTAAATGGAAAGGTACCTTTCGAGTAACAAAGATTGTGCAGGATCTCCTCTTATATGTCATCCCTCACCCCTCCAAAGTAGATAGAACTCTTCGCAGCATTGGCAACAAGTTCAAAAGTTTGAGAAAATTATTGAAAACAGTCATTGAATAATTGTATTGAGCCAGTGTCACCCCAGCAAAACAGTAAAGTATCATCAGCATAGCTCAATTGCACTAAGTGCATTTTAGAGCATTTTGGGTGATTGTTAAAGTGTGGATTCTTCTGCCGTCTCTTCAAGATTCTTGTGAGGTATTCCATCACCAGAACAAACAAGATTGGAGATAAAGAACTCCTTGCCTTAGTCCCTTTTTAGCAGGAAGGGGGAACTAGGCTACCCATTGATGATGATGGTAGAGTAGGAGACAGTTTTAATGCAAGTCATGATCTATTGGATAAACTGGTCAGGGAATTGTAATGCTACCTGGACTTTCTTCAAATAGGGAAATTCAACTGAATCATCAGCCTTTTTCATGTCTACCTTAAACATAATCTAGGAGAAATATGTTTTCTACCATATCCTTTCACTAACTCATGGCTTAGTAGTATGTTGTCACTAATTACTCCCCTAGAACAAAGGCAGGTTGATTTTTGTCAACTAGATAGTCCATCACACCTTGTAACCTAGTTGTAAGTACCTTCATATTATTGAAGGTCAAAGTACTTTTTATTAGTTTGCCGATTGTTTGGGTTAGAGATAATTATGGATATCACTATCCTTAATTATCTACATTATGTAAAATCATCTATGTAATTAAAGAGTATATTATGTAATTAGTATGATTAGATAATTATCATATAGTTAGGATATGATTAGGTTAGTCTTCCAAATTGATAGTCATAGATTTATCTTATCGCTTGTATATATATTGTAGTAGTGGTATGAATGAAGTCATGGAATAAACTTCCTTCGTGGTATCAAGAGCCAAAATTAAAAATTTTCTTCCCTACTTCTCTTGGCTGAAACCCCCCTCCTTTCTCGGAAAACCACCCCCTAAACCCTAAAACCATTCGGCTACCGTAATTAGGGTTTCTCTTATTCCTAAACCTAACCCTAAACCTAGCCAAAACCACCTATTTTTTGCCACAATCCACCCCCTCTCTGCTTCCTCTTCCAAATTCCAGTTAGGGTTTCTTTCTACCTATTTCTTTCTCATTTTCTTATAGTTTGTGCGGTTACCATGGCCGATAAAAAATAAGTTCATCCCGCTCTCGTCGTTAGCAACATCAAGAATTTTATTTCGGTAATTCTTGAGATGGAAAAGGGAAATACTCCACCTGGGCGGAGTTATTTAAAATACATTGTCGCGCATACGAGATTAACGACCATATTATTCCTTCTGAGTCTTCATCGAACGCCACCGTTGTTGACAAAAAGTTATGGTATCGTTTAGATGCTATAGTCCTTCAATGGATTTATGACGCCATTTTCAATGACCTTTTACATACCATTTTGGAACAGGGCTCTACGGCTCAATAAGAGTGGTACAGTTTACAAACATGTTTCAAGATAATAAACTTTCTAGGGTTGTATATCTTGAAAATCAATTCACCAATGTCAAATTGGATGACTTCTCAAACGTATCCACTTATTGTCAAGAATTAAAAATGCCTGCCGACCAATTATCCAACGTTGGTGCACCAATGACAAATCAAAGGTTGGTTCTTCAATTGATTGTAGGGTTGAATGGAAACTATGACGGGGTGACTACATTCATTCAACAAAGTAATTTGTTGCCTCCATTTTATGAGGCTCGTTCGAGATTAATTCTCGAAGAAACCGGGAAGGAAAAACAAACACCCTCCGAGGTAGCCACCGTCGGAACAACACTCATCTCCACCTCTGCAAATTTTGTGACACCAAATTCTGGTTTGGGAGGAACCGGAAATCGCAACACCAATGGTAAAAAATGAGGGTCAAATTAAAACAACAACAAATTAAAAAATAATGGCGGAAAGGGATGCGGAAGAGGTGGCGGTCAACCTACCGGTGGCAGCGGCAACAACCAGCCGCAGGGGTAGTGGCGACAGTCACTAGTCCAACTCGGAGGGCCCCAATGGAGGCAGTACCCACCGTGGGCTGCCACTCCATGTCCCTAACCTACTTCTTCGTGGGCTAGGCCACCATCTTCGAACCGACAACCCGAACTTCTAGGTTCTCGTCCAGAACAAGCGTTTGCAGCCGATGCATGATTGCGCGAAAAGATGCACACACTTTAACGCAAGTGCACGTTATCGTGACAAGTAATATAGTCTTGATAAGACCGAATATCGTCCACAAGGATTAGGGTTCAAGTACCAACTATCTATCTTTTGGTATCTATTTGGTAAATTGATATTTGATTTTGTTGTTTATAACTAAGAATTATAAAGACTAATTTAACTAATAAGTTTACTTCAGATGTGATGGGAATAGGGCTTCCATGTCTCCTCAACTATCCGCTTATGTTATTTATTAATACAACGAATTATGGCCTTCTTCTCTCGGAGCTAGCAGGTTTACGAAATCGTTTTATATTCCCGTTAAGGATATATAAACACTCAACCCCAGTATTGCACCTTACCTACCTTTCGGTGATAAGGATAACTCTATAGGAGGATTAAGAACAAAAACCTAGTTAACCGTCACGCACCATGCGCAAAATTAGGGTTTTTAAGCCTCTCATTAACGCTACATAAATAATTGAGGTATTTTCATCCCCAATCCAAGAATGTCTACCCAACTTACAGCATATTCACAATCTCTCCTTTCGAAGTAAATTAGAAATCATATAAGGATAATTAGTTGTCAATTAATTACCAAGCATTCAACGCAATTATTGGATAAATCTCTCAAAGAAGAATAATAACCATAAACATGTATTAATTCATAACATAAGTTTCTAGTGAATCAACATGGAAAACCCTATAAGAGAATTAGTTCCTAGCCATAGATATGACAAGAACTAATTCAAAGTTCATCATGCAAAAACTGAAATAAAAGAAAAGAAAAGGAAAAGAAAGTACTAAATTATGGTCTCCAATCTCCAAGCAAGAAATCTTGAGTTGTGCAAGAAGGGGAACCCTTAAAATCTGCCTAGGGTTCTCCTTTTATAGGCTGAAAACCGCCCTTAACTTTTTCATGCAGGCCTGGCCCAGAAAATCGTCAAAACCTCGATTTTCCGCGTCGCGCGGCCGCTGCTCGCGCGCGCCATGGCGCCGAACACGTGGTACTTCGGGTGAATTGGCGTCGCGGCCCTGATTTCTGCTGTCTGAGGGCGCCGCGGCGCTGCAACTTCTGTAGCCTCTCTGATGATTAGGCGTCGCGGCCCTGCTACTGTTGGCATGAGGCGCCGCGGCGCTGGGTCTTCTGCAACCTCTCTGGATGTTGGGCGCCCTGCGGGAGCGCCGTGGCGCGATGCAGGTTCGACCTCGTTCGCCAATTTCTCTGCTTTTCAGCTCTGGAACTTCCACTTTTGCCCCTTTTCAGCTCCTTTTCCGTCATTTGGCCATTTTAACCACTTTGACTCAAAAGAAAGGAAAACTATCCTAATACGACACTTATTTGTACAAAAAGGGACAAAAGATTAACTAAAAATGACTCGAAAAGTATATATAAAATACATCGATCAAATACCCCCAAACTTAACCTTTGCTCGCCCTCGAGCAAAGATAGAAAGAAAGAAATAAAGACTCAATGAAACGAAAATAAAAGACTCACTGACATTGATCACTTTTGCTGCATTTAGTGTTATCTAGAAAGACATGAAGGTTAGCAGAATAATATGCCGGAACATATAGCATGAAATTTCAGCACACTAAACACATTAAGCTAGATATTTCGCAAACTCATATTTATCATGCTTAATGGAAGTCAATATACTAAATCATGCATATAAATTCAAAAATCCTATGACATTTTTACTTGTTATTCTCCACTAATCTTGGATATGCATAAAAGAGATCTTCAGGACTTTAAGGGTTGTAATGTAGGCTTAGGTATAGGTAGGTAAAAATAGGCATTTTAGGCTCATTCTTTGTACCATAAGCTCTTTAGCTTTTCCATTTTTCCCTTTTCTTTTGGTTCTTTTCTTCACTTCAATTCTATCTTTTCCCTCTTTTGTTTTGGGAGAGTGAAGAGTATAATAATAACAAGCACCCCCAAACTTAGGCTTTTGCCTCTTTCTTATTACTTTTTTATTGGGGTGCAACAAGCTCATTCACTCTTTTTGTCTCTTTTTTAACACACTTGATTCCCCTACTTCACATTTTTACTTATGGCACAATTTGTGGAAATATAGGGTGTCAAAGAAGAAGTTTCAATTTTTAGGCTCAATGGGGCTGACTAGGGATATATTTAAAGTCCGGGATAGAAAAGAGTGGTAAGAATTGGCTTATCAAATAAATGTCTGAGTCATCTCCCTAACATGCATATCCTAACTATTTCGCCTCAAATAGCAAACAATCATAACACATAAGTATTCATCATTTAGCATGCATAATTTAAGCAAGAAACTCCAAGTGGACAGATTTTGTGGGTTTTTGGCATATCTAACCTAGGTGTTTAGATAGTTTCTTCAATTCCATTACATTATTCCACCTTACTTCACTAGGTGTTTCTAGCAACTACAGCATACATGATCTTTTGACAGACAATTATGACTCAAAAAAGAAAAAAATTTGTGACTCAAAAATCCATAAAAACAATAAAAAGACTTAAATAAAACATAACAAGACACAAATAAAACACCCCCAAACTTAAACCACACATTGTCCTCAATGTGTGTAGACTCAAAGACAATAAAAGGAATAAGACACTTACAGACTTTGGCTAAAATGGTGGTGGTGGCGGTGGATAATGCATCGACCATTGATTGAACAGGGAACTCATCTCGTCAAACTGCTGGTGCAACTATTGTTGCTCCTGCCTCAATTCTTGTTGCCCTTGTCGCAACTCATGTTGTCCTTGTATCATTGTGTCGAAATATTGCATCATCATTCTCTGGTTCTGGAGCACTTGCTCCATCATAGGCACTGGAGGTTCTGCTTCTGTGGTTGGCTGGTGGCTAGGTCCTGCCTCATATTGAGCCCCTATTTCAGGCTCATCTTCGTTCATTGCGGCCTCTGCTGCTGCTGCTGCTGCTGGTTGTGCTCTTCTTCTGGCTGCTGGGGGGCTTGGGTCTGGGAAAGAGTGCACTATCCCATAGGACACAGGCAGTTGGTTTCTCTCATTAGTATCAGTGGGTAGGATTGGGACCCCATTCATGTTGCACAAACTGGTGATAACTGAGCCATGTCCCAATCCACCTGTTGTCACCAACCTGCTGATTTCCTCAATGCTCTGCACTATTTCTTTCCCCACATCAATCGTCATCCCCCTCATAATTCCATATATCAGTTTGATCCTATCTTCTGGCACTCTGGTGAAGTGCGTGGACGGAATCATGCGGGCGCTGACGAAATATAGCCAACTCTTGGCTGCTTTGTTGAACTGGCACCTGCTCAGTCCTCTCGACCCATTTCTTGCAATATCAAATGCATCCCCAGGGTAGCTCACTGTGTCTGCGACGGCATTCCAGTCGATGTTGGAGGTGCTTCTAGGCCATGTTCTAAAGTGGTTCCAATCATCACTTTCTTCAACATCAACCGTCTTCAATTGTGTATTTATATCTTCTGCTGTCACAGGCACATAATTTCCCCTTACAAAGCATCCCCTTGCCACCTTTTCCGGAAAGTTGACATAGAATTCACGCACCATTGTTGTGTTCACTGGTGCTATCTTCTCCGGATTTACAAATCTCCTCCACCCCCTTAACTCAATCATTGCCCGAATGGGCTCATACACATCCTCTTCCCCAAACGACTCCCTCTGATAGTACATTCCCCTTTCAGGGATTAAGGGCCTAGTACTAAGCTTTTTGTATCTTTGGAAGGCTTCGTAGCTCACAAACCTAGTATCATCGTAATGTGGGGCTGAGGTGGATGTGGAGGCTCTTCTTTTCCTGGAAGACATGGTTAACTTACTTTGTACAGCTTACAACTTAGTAGCACAAGTGTTCCCCAACACAATCAACAATCTAGCAGCTAAAACACAAACACCCCCAAACTTCAATTCTACTACTCAATACCCACACCCTCCTTGTCTACTCCTTCTCCAAACTTCACAATCAATTTTTCAGCACCCAAACTACTTCACAATGCAACACTTCTCCAACTACTACCTCCTTTGACTACTAGCAACTTTCAAGAAAAAAGGTGAATATTACCTTTTTGATGGTGTTCTCCACGATGTTCTTGCTTTTATTGGTGATTTGAGGCTATGGAATGGAGCTTTGTTGGTTGAGATAGCTAAGGGTTTTAGGAATTTAAGAGTTTTTGTTGTGGTTGGGTTTGATTTGTGGAGGATTTGTGGGTAATTTTGTGGATTTTTCGTGAGTTTTTGTGAGAAGAAGGATTAGGTTTTGGTTTTGAAATTGGGGCAAATCTGATTTACAGGTGTTTTAAGTTTCGGATTTCCGCAGCCGCGACCCTGTTTTTGGCGCCGCGGCGTCCAATGTTCTGCACTCGCCGGGACTTCTGCGCGCGGCCATTCTGGTAGCGCGGCTAAACTGGCAAATTTTCGGATTTACGCATGGCCGCTTCCTGAAATGCGCGGCTTAACTTCAGCCCTTTTCTTTTCAGCCGCGGCTACCCGTTTTCGAAATCCCGGCTTTTCTTGATTTTCGCCGCTTTATTGGCACTGTACACATCGTCACAACACAAACACTACCTCCGTGAGACCGTTCTTAATAAAACTACTATATTAAAATAAAATAAATCAAAATAATTTTGGTTGCCTCCCAAGTAGCGCTGTCTTTAACGTCTTTTAGCCGGACGCAAGTTCCTTGATTTAATAACCGTGGGGTGGATCAAGCCCCCAACTAATCCATTTCCTCCACATTTTGCGTTTTCTTTTCTTCTTTTCTTCTTAGCATTATCGCAGGGAGTTCAGAACACATACTGCTGCTGGGGTTTGGCAAACCATGCCCGCTGGGCTCATCTCCCTTGGTTGACTTGTAATGGCTCACAGGGGGGATTGATGGCGCTGATTTCAAAGCACCTGCTCATGGTTGGTGGCTCGATGACATGTTTAAAAACTTTAAACACCATTTCTTCCTTCTCCACCCTTAATGTTAGCTCTCCCCTTTCTACATCAATCAAAGCTCTCCCTGTTGCTAGGAATGGTCTCCCAATATGATAGGGATTTGCATCTTCTTCCATGTCTAGAATGAGGAAGTCTGCAGAAAGAAGAATTTTCCTACTTTGACAATCACATCCTCAATTTTTCCTTGGATGAACCACCGCCCCATCGGCTAGTTGCGGACTCACGGTGGTTGGTTGGCCTCTCCCAACTCCAATCGCTTAAATGCGATAAGGGCATCGATTTATACTTGCCCCTAAATCACACGAGCTCATGCAAGTCACCCGCCCACTTGCGTGTAGTGTAAAGCTTCCGATCCTTTAGTTTTGTGGCTTTTTCTCGCAAGATAGCACTACACTCTTCTGTTAGTGCTACTATCTCATATTCCGCCAGCTTCTTCTTCTTCCCCAATATTTCCTTCATGAACTTGAAATAAGAGGGCATCTGCTCTAATGTTTCTATAAATGGGATGTTGATATGCAGCTTCCTGAATACCTCCAAGAATTTGGAAAATTGTTTATCAACTGCCTTCCGCTGTAATCTCTGGGGGGAAGGGATAGTTTCTGTATACTCCTTCTCTGGAGTTTTCTCTATCACTGGGCTAGGTTCAACCACCTTCTCTCTTTCTATCTCTTCCCTTTTCTCAACTATTGGCTGAAGAGACTGCTGCTCCAATCGCTTCCACTTTCTCAACCGCAGCGTTCGACATCGCTTCCTGATTTACCTCTGTGTTTTGGCAATGTGCCTCGTGACTGCTTTGCTCGCTTTGCTATGACCCACTTGTGTTTCCAAGTTCTGAACGAGGATCTAGCTTCGCTATGAATCGAGTGCAGGCGTTGGAAAGTGCTCGCCACAATCGCCACTTCGTCCGCTTTTCTTGGCAACCGCATTGAACCGCTGAGGCCGCGGGCTTGAATGAAGCGCTGCTGGTTCTGCTCACGTTCTGCATCGCCCTCGTATTGATTCTCGCTGCCCCGGTCTCTCTCCATGAGAAATTTGGGTGATTTCTCCACCTGTAATAAAAGTGTTGGATTAGGGGTTGTTCTGTGGCCTCTGATAATTACCCACGGCCTGACACTCTGCCTGCTCCATTGGTAGATTATTGGGATCAGCTGAAGGACACATATCGAATGTATGTGGGCCACCACATATTTCACAACTTTGAGGCATCCGACCGCATTCATCGACATGTGTTGCTGCAGTTTTGCCAAAGGGCCACTTGGCATTCAAGGCAGCAATAGCATCTATTTCGTGGACTCCCACTGTTCTTCTCCCACCTGTCGACCTCTCTTCTGTGACATGGTTGTTGGTGGCCATATCTTCCAATAACTCGTGAGCCGTGGTCGCTTTTTCTCATGAATGCCCCACCTGCTGCATCTATGATGGTTGGTTCTTTGTACCGCCACCGTTATAGAAGATGTGGACCAAGTTCCACAACTCAATGCAATGGTGTGGGCATTTTCTCTGCAAGTCTTTGAACCTTTCCCAAACTTCATATAAGGACTCTCCATCTGCTTGGTAGAAGTTGTTCAACTCCCCTCTCAATTTTGCTGCTTTGCATGGGGGAAAGAACTTGGCTAGGAATTTCTGTGTCAGCTCGTGCCATGTAAAAATCGAATCGGCCGGCAGGGAATTCAACCATACTTTTGCTCTTGTCACGACCCGATTCCGGGCCCGTGACTGGTGCCTTACCCCGGGCACCCTAGTGATACAACATCAGAGTAATCAGCGGAACATAAAACAATACAAGACATATTATGAAATATGAAACAATAATCTGAGAAAACTTGCTTTCAAGATATATATAAATAACAACTTTTCCAACATGAGCAGTTTTAATCCTTTTTACAAACCCTGCCCACACCACAACTACACACCTCTAAGAAATGATACGACAACAATGGCGGGACAGGGCCCTGCCATACCACGAATGTAAACACCTACAACAACAGGACTATACCATCGATAAGCCTCGGAGAAACGGAGCTTTCCCACACGCGAATCGTGACCCAAGAGCGAGGATCGATGGCGGTGTACCTTTACTCGCGCATTTAACGCACTTCAAGGAGGTCGATAACAGTGCAGAGTATGTGAAACTAAAAATATCGTAAATGAAATCATAATAGTCTATAAAGCAGAGACATGTATGATAACCAAACTACGATTCCACAATAATAGCGATGTCAAGTCGGGGACTCACGCCTCAAGTCATCACTCAAATATAACAATGGGTCTCACGCCCACAACATCAATCATGCGTGGAATACCTTCCTCACCGCCGGCGATCGATGATATGATAACAACAAGACAAAGAATCCAAATGGAAGCATACCCGTGCGCTACGATCGTGTCGGTCAAGATGTCCAAAGGGAAACAATAAGACAACTTTCCAAATGGACGATACCCGCGCGCTACGATCGTGTCGATATGTCCAAAGGGAAACAATAGGACAGCATTCCAAATGGACGATACCCGCGCGCTACGATCGTGTCGATGTCCAAAGGGAAACAATAGACAAAGATTCCAAATGGACGATACCCGCGGCGCTACGATCGTGTCGGTATGTCCAAAAGGAAATCATGGCGATAATCAAAATGGAAACATACCCGCGCGCTACGATCGTGTCGATATATCCAAAGCGATTAACCACAAGACCTTAACCAAAATGGAAGCATACCCGCGCGCACGATCGTGTCGGTATGTCCAAAGCGATTAACAATAATACTATCAGCGAACGCACTGCGGAATTTCTCCGCCACACGCAAGACGCCCAAGTAAGTTCTCAACTACCAACCGACTCTATCGAGACGCGTAACACGTAAAACACAACGCTTGTATAATAAAGGCTATCATCACAAGCATAGGCAAGTTTCACAACAACAAGCATAGGCAAGTTTCACAACAACAAGCATAGGCAAGTTTCACAACAACAAGCATAGGCAAGTTGCACACAACTCAAAGTACTTTCATTTTATGCCAAAGTCCGGTTTTTAACCCCAAAGTACTACATACGTTAAGTTCTTTTAAAAGAGATCCATTACTTTTATAAAAGTCACCCGATACCCGTAGTATTAGAATGACCAACCCACCTTCCTTTTCAAAATCAAGTAACAACATTCTTTTCCTAAGTTCGAGTTTGCCGAGTTTCAATTACTCTAGCTTCTCATTTTCAAATGGTTTCATAGTTCCCAAACTTAATCACTTGATTCCTTTTTAGAACAATGGAGTAACATATGTCATATACGTGAGTAGTTTAGTCTTGTTTATAACGATCTTATTACAGCCGCCATGGTCTAGGATATTTCATTTTGTCTCATCTTAGCTTCTATGCAGATGGAAGTTTCTCTGGTTTTAATAATACTTAATCACAAAACATTTCCTTTTATTAACGCCTGCAGTGGTTTGTCGATACACATTCGATTTCCAAAATCAAGAAAACATTCTTAAGACGTTATACCTAACTTTCCATAAAGCTAGTATAACTCTTAAGTTTTCAAAACAAATCAAGTATTACTTCTTCTCTCAAAATGATTCAAAACTCTTTTGAAATACTTCAAGTTCTTTATTAACACATAACAAGCCATTTATATTTCAAATAAGTTACCTTTTAAAACACACATGTATTTTCTTACCAACATAAAGCGGTTATAACCAACTTCCCATAAAGACGTTATAACACTTTATGTTTTACACCAATCAAATACATTTAGTACATGCACGTCTCACCGCACTACATAGTTCACACATATCATGCTAGAAGAGATAGGAAGAGGTTCACATACCTCGCGACAGTATCGACTAATAGCAAACGCTCCAAGTACTCCCAACCGCTTCATTACTCCTAAAGCCAAGTAGAACGCGCCACACGTAGTACTTCAACCTATAAGGCCACGGCGCTTTATTAACATTAAGATCTTATCGTAGAACATTCTACGAAAATTGGCAAAGACTCCCGCAACAACAGCGTAAATCTCTCCTCTAACTGGCCACCAAGCCAACGTGGGTTATACATCTAACCCGAACGGTACAATTCTACTCCACAAGATTACTACACAAGTCTCATCTGATTACGATTCGATTCTTGAGCTTAAGTCAAAAGACATTGCCAACTAACCACGTTCATTCTATATATAGTATATTTTAACTATATATTCTAACAACATGTAATTTCCAATTACAATAGAGGGACAAGATATTTACCTCGATAAGCCCATAATTATCCAAGTATAAAGTCGATCCTGGGCAATCGTTTAGCTCCAACTCCGAGCGCTCCAACCCGCTCTAAACCACCCTTAGAAGTTCTAACCAACTTCTACACAATACTCCAACTGACTATGGAGATTTTCCTAGGGGTTCGGTTTTGCGACTGACGGGAAGTATAATAGTATTTAGGGCTTTTCAGATAGGTATAACCTTAGAATACTACAAGGTATACTGGCTAAGGTAATTTGGGCATTATAACAATACTTTGAGAGTATTTCTACACCACAAAGGGGGTATTATACGAAAGCAACTTCACAGTGGTACCCCACGGCCACACTACTAGGAGGGGGTGTACCCGGCCAAGGCCTCAGGAGAGGAGGCCTCTTGGCCGAACTCAACACTAAGGGAGGGAGAAGATTTAACACTTAGAAACATTTAGGAAAGGATGAAGAATTCATCAAAGGAGAGGGTATTTATAAGACAAGCCAGGCCAACCAATGGCCAAGATTGAGCCAAGTGCTACACAAGTGTAGGGCCAAGATATGCCCAAGTGCCCCTAGTCCCTACTCCTTAAAACCTCACAAATATCTACCAAAATATCTACCACTGACCTCCCATTCGTGCGCCCACCTTGCCCACCAATGAGGGTGCAAGTGCCGCCTCTCGTTGGTCCAAAATGTTCCGCCTCTCGGAAAAATCCGCAAAAATAAGAAAAGACATAGCCGGAATTTTCCTTCGCAAGTTATGAAAACGCGTTTAAAAAACGACTCTAACCAAGTGTTGTGCACAAATGCCATTCGGCCACTAAGCGGGGTGACACGTGTCACCTCCTATTGGCCCAAAATAAAACATCTTCCAAAATATCCACAATGGCCAAAATCTCGAAAACAAAGTGGGCCCCACAAAATCAGTAAATTTCTCGTGGGCCCCACGTGACCATTTCCAAAATAAAATTCCATAATTCTCTAATATTCCAGGAAGTCCGAATACCAAACTGGGAATCCAATTCCCATTAACGAACCTTTTTCCTTCACAAAACCGGAAACTTTTCCGTGGAAAAATCGCCTCTTTCTTCCTTTCCAATCTTTGCCGTGATTCTCGCACGCACGCCCTCGCATACATACCCCGAACTACGGGTATAACACCTCTATCCCCGAGTGAGAAGGGAAAGAGCCTCAACTGACCAAGATCATCGCAACGCCGTTATATTCGAAAGTTGCACATAGCTCCAAGAAATTAGCTATGTGATATGTGGATCCTCCACGGCAGCCTCCAAATTGCATCAGGCCGTACCATGCTCGTAATCGCCGGTTTTATCTCGGTTGTTTGCTCCTATGGCGGGAGCCTAATACATGCTCGTGCTCCATTCACTCTAGCAGCATAGTCCCAAGCTTCTTTCTGCCTGGACCTTAACTCTTTCCTCGACATCCATAGGTACTTGCCGAGGTATTCCTAGATTAGGTTGATTTTCACCTAACCCTTCTCTCATCATGTTGTTGTTCTGTACGCCGTCCATCTCTATCAAGGTTGCAATCCACTGATTCTTTCTGTTTTGTTTACAGGGTTTCTCAATCTCTGGATTGAAGGGAACAAGAGTGTCTGCCCCTCTTCTCCTTCGCATAAACTGATTTCCTGAAATAGTTCAAAAACAGACAACAAATCACGGCACCCTGATTTTTGAAAAAAAAAAAGTGAAAATTTTAAAAAAAAAAAAAAAAAAAAACCAAATTAGAAATTAAAAATAGATAAATTTGATATTGAACTATTCCTAATCCCCGGCAACGACGCCAAAAACTTGATTGCGCGAAAAGATGCACACACTTTAACGCAAGTGCACGTTATCGTGACAAGTAATATAGTCTTGATAAGACCGAATATCGTCCACAAGGATTAGGGTTCAAGTACCAACTATCTATCTTTTGGTATCTATTTGGTAAATTGATATTTGATTTTGTTGTTTATAACTAAGAATTATAAAGACTAATTTAACTAATAAGTTTACTTCAGATGTGATGGGAATAGGGCTTCCATGTCTCCTCAACTATCCGCTTATGTTATTTATTAATACAACGAATTATGGCCTTCTTTCTCTGAGCTAGAGTTTATTTAAATCGCTTTTATATTCAGTTAAGGATATATAAACACTCAACCTCAGATTGCACCTTACCTACCAGTCGGTGATAAGGATAACTCTATAGGATGATTAAGAACAAAAAACTAGTTGACAGTCACTAACAATGAGAAAAATTAGGGTTTTTAAGCCTCTCATTAACGCTACATAAATAATTGAGGTATTTTCATCCACAATCCAAGAATGTCTACCCAACTTACAGCATATTCACAATCTCTCCTTTCGAAGTAAATTAGAAATCATATAAGGATAATTAGTTGTCAATTAATTACCAAGCATTCAACGCAATTACTGGATAAATCTCTCAAAGAAGAATAATAACCATAAACATGTATTACTTCATAACATAAGTTTCTAGTGAATCAACATGGAAAGGCCTATAAGAGAATTAGTTCCTAGCCATAGATATGACAAGAACTAATTCAAAGTTCATCATGCAAAAACTGAAATAAAAGAAAAGAAAAGGAAAAGAAAGTACTAAATTATGGTCTCCAATCTCCAAGCAAGAAATCTTGAGTTGTGCAAGAAGGGGAACCCTTAAAATCGCCTAGGGTTCTCCTTTATAGCCGAAAACCGCCTTAACTTTTCCTCGCAGCTGGACCAAAAATCGTCAAAACCACGATTTTTCGCCAAGGCCATGTTCGCTATCGGCCGCGGGCCGAACAATGGTGCCGGGTGAATTGGCGCGCGCCGATTTCTCAGGCGCCGCGGCGCCGACAGAACTGTAGCCTTCGATGATTAGGCGCCGCGGCCCTGCTACTGTTGGCATGAGGCGCCGCGGCGCTGGGTCTTCTGCAACCTCTCTGGATGTTGGGCGCCGCGCTCGCTTCGATGGCGTCGCGGCGCTGCTCGTTTCACTGCTTCGCCAATTCTGCGCTACTGAACTTCCACTTTTGCCCTTTTTCAGCTCCTTTTCCGTCATTTGGCCATTTTAACCACTTTGACTCAAAAGAAAGGAAAACTATCCTAATACGACACTTATTTGTACAAAAAGGGACAAAAGATTAACTAAAAATGACTCGAAAAGTGTATATAAAATACACCGATCAATGCACCATCTTCCGTAGGTTATGCTCCAACCGATATGGAACAGGAAATGAACAACATGAATCTGAATATTCCAGATGATTCATGCTACATAGACACATGGGCTACGTCACACATGACATCATCTCGAGGTAATTTCTCGTCTAATTTTAATATAAGCAGTAAAAAAATATCATTATCGGCAGTGGGAAGGAAATTCAAATTCGTGGTATTGGTCAGGTGAAACTTCCGCCCCCACACCCACCATTATATTTGAAAAACGTCTTACATGCACCAAAACTGATTAAAAACTTGATATATGTATGACATTTTACAAATGACAACAATGTTCTGTCAATTTTGATCTGTTTGGGTTTTCTGTGAAGGATTTTCAGACGGTGATGTCACTAATGAGATGTAATAGCATGGAGGACTTGTATTCTTATCACTATCGGTTCGAACAATCATCTGACTAAACCATCAACTTTTGCAGCTATTTCCATACAGTATGACACAATCGGTTGGGACACCTGGGAGCACCAGTTTTTAATAATCTTAGGAAGAATAATTTTGTTGCTTGTAATAAACTTTTGGACTCTTCTATTTGCCAAACGTGTGTGTTTGGGAAGCATGTTAAACTTACCTTTTCATCATCTACTTCACATACACTTATGTCATTTGATCTTATGCATTGTGATTTGTGGACATCATCGATTTTGAGTTCTGCAGGTCATAAATATTATATGCTCATTTTAGATGATTATTCGAATTTTCTATGGACATTTACCAGACAAAAATCACAAGCCTACACCATTTTTAAACAATTTAGTATTTTTATCAAAACTCAATTTGACAAATTCATTAAATGTTTTCAATGTGACAATAGGAGAGAATTCATAAATGCAAACTCAATTTGACAAATCCATTAAATGTTTTCAATGTTACAATAGGAGAGAATTCATAAATGCTCAATTTAGTGATTTTTGTCACCAAACTGAGATGACTTTGCGTCTTTCATGTCCAAATACATCACCTCAAAATGGAAAAGCGGAATGGAAAATTCGAACAATTAAAAATATGTTTTGCACACTTCTTGTGCATTCGTCCACACCACTAACTTTTTCGTATCATGCACTTCAAATGACCACATATCTTTTAAATATTTTTCCTAGCAAAATACTCTCCAATGTGTCACCTACCCAAATGTTGTACCACCACATCCCATCTTTTGCACATTTGAGGGTTTTTGGGTATTTGTGTTATCCCTTGTTTCCGTCCACTACCATTAACAAACTTCAGGCCCGTTCCACTGTTTGTGTGTTTTTTGGATATCCACAAAATCATAGGGAATATAAATGTTATGATATGATGAACGACAAGATCATTATCTCTTGTCATGTAGTTTTTGATGAGTCTACATTCCCGTTTGCTAATTCTCATGTGGCATCTCCCCCTTCGTATGATTTTTTTGATAACGTAATACATCCAATTTTACAACACCATCTTAATACTCAAAATCCGATGGGACCGGCGTAACCATGAGATTGGACTAGACTAGTCAGCGGTATGGAGGCCACTGCCTCTTCACCGTCGGACTCGGCCCAGATCACTTCAAGTAGCTTCCAGGCCCCTCAACTGTAAACCCGACCCGTGACTCACAACCCAATCATTCGGTAGAAACCCAACCCCAACAGAATTCATCTTTGGCCCAAAATACCACCCTCTCTCGGCCCACTACATTGGTCGAGACCCCTAATCCCCCGACAACGGGGATAGCCCAATCTCGGACCATTGAAACCCATGCCATGCATAGGATGTTTCAGCCCAAATGTCATTTTAACCTAACATATTCGATTCAACCATCACCTCTACAAAAAATCCCAAAGTAGCCTTATCAGACCCGAATTGAAAAACTGTCATGTTAGATGAAATTGATGCTCTTATTAAAAATAAGACGTGGAAGTTAGTGCCCCGTCCATCTAATATGAACATTAGTCGGTCTATGTGGGTATTTTGTCATAAAAAATTCTGATTGCTCCTTTGCGAGATACAAAACTCGTCTTATTGGTGATGACAAGTCTCAGCAGGTTGACATGGATTGTGGTGAAATATTCAGTCTGATGGTTAAGCCAACAATTATCAAGACAGTTCTTAACCTGTCACTATCAAAATCTTGACCTATTCATCAGTTGTGCTATACCCCGTATTCTCAGGGTATGTATGCGAGGACGTACGTACGAGAGCACGACAGAAAAATTGGAAAGAAAGGAAGATGTGAGTTTCGACGGAAAAGTTTCCGGTTTTTTTTTGTGAAGAAAAAGGTTCGTTAATGAGAATTGGTTTCCCAGATTTGGAATTTGGGCTTCTTAGATTATATTAGAATTATGGAATTTTATTTTCGGAAATGGTCACGTGGGGCCCACGGGAGAAATTTACGGTTTTGTGGGGCCCACTTTGTTTTCGAGATTTTGGCCATTGTGGATATTTTTCGGAAGACGTTTTATGAGGGCCAATAGGAGGGTGACACGTGTCACCCCGCCTAGTGGCTGGCCGAATGACATTTGTGCACAACGGTTAGAGTCGTTTTTGACTAAACGTTTTACATAACTTGCGAGGAAAATTCGCTATGTCTTTTCTTATTTTTGCGGATTTTTCCGAGAGACGAAACATTTTGGACCAACGGGAGGGTGGCGTGTCACCTCCATGACAAGGAAGTGGGTGACTTGGCCGATTGAAGGCAAGTTGATGGTAGATATTTGTGTAGATATTTGTGAGGGTTTTAAGGAGTAGGGACTAGGTGCACTTGGCTTGATCTTGGCCTTACACTTGCCTTGCACATGGCTTGATCTTGGCCGTTGGTTGGCCTTTGGTTTTGCTATAAATACCCCTAAGCTTGAAGACTTCATCCATTCCTAAAATCTTCCAAGTCTTGAGTCCCTCTCCTCCCTTTGAGTGTGTTCTCGTCCTAAGCCTTCCTCCCCTTGAGTGGCCTTGTGGCCGAGCCTTCCTCCCCTTTGTGGTGCTAGCCAGTGGGTACCCCTAGCCTAGTTGTTTCGTATAATACACCCCTCTTGGTAGAAATACTCCGAGTATTGTTATAATGCCCAAAATACCTTAGCCTTTACCTTGTTGTATTCCAAAAGTTACCTCTATCGTAGAGCAGGAAATACTACCTTTTGTCCTTTTAGTCTCAAACCGAAACCCTAAGGAAATCTTCATAGTTGGTTGAAGTATTTGAGTAGAAGTTAGTTAGAACTTCAGGGTTGTTTGGAGCGGATTGGAGCGCATGAGTAGGAGCTAAACCTTGCTCAGATCGACATTATAACTTGGATAATTTTGGGCTTGTCGAGGTAAATATTCTTGTCCCTTATTGTAATTGGAGATTACATGTAGTAGGAATATATAGTTGAGGTATACTATATATAGAATCGAACATTATTGTGCGTGAATGTCTTTTGACTTAAGCTGAATTTAAAGAAGAGAATCAATCTGTAATTACATGGGTGTATTCATGAGACTTGTGTAGCATTGTTGTGTAGTAGAATGGTACACGTCAGGTTAAACGTGTAAACCCCACTGGTTGGCTTGGTAGCGGCCTCGATAGAGGAGGAGATTTCTGTCATGTGGGGGAAAATCTTCTTGAATTTTACGTAGAGAAATGGAACCTTGTGTTTTGAAGTTAATAGACGTTTGTGACCTTTTTAGGTGAAAGTACTAAGAGTAGTGTATTCTACTTGAGGAGTGGAAAGGGCTAGCAAGGTTGTAGTACTTGGAGCATTTTGCTTATTGTCGATACTCGCCGCGAGGTATGTGAACCTCTTCCTATCTGTTCTAGCATGATATGTGTGTAACTATGTAGTGCGGTGGACGTCACGGTACTAAGTGTATTTGTTTGGTTTAAACATAAAGTGTTATAACGGCTTTATGGGAAATTGGTTATAATAGCTTTATGTAGGTAAGAAAATGGTTTACTGATGTTAGAAGTTAAGAGACTTAACTTATTTGTTTTAATATGGATGTTGTGTGAAACCTCATTCGTGAGTAATGAGTACTTGGTTTTTAAAGGGATAATGTTTTTACTGATTTGGAATCGAATGTGTATCGACAGGACGCTGCAGCGTTAATAAAGGAAAATGTATTGAATAATGATGTGTTGTATTAAAACCAGTAGAAACCTCCATCTGCATATAAGCTAAGATGAGACAAAATGATATTACATTTTCTAGATCATGGCTGTTGTAATAAGATCGTTATAAACAAGAATAAACTACTCACATATATGACATATGTTACTCAATTGTTTTAAAAGAGATTAAGACTATGAGTTATGAAACCTTTCCAAAATAAGTGACTTGAGCATTTGAAATTAGGCAAACTTGAACGTTTGGAAAATAATGTTGTTACTTGATTTTACAAAAGGGGAAGTGTCTTGTTTACTTAAAAAGATAGTCACGATTTTTATACTACGGGTATTGTGT
The DNA here is from genome assembly GCA_029844215.1 of Przewalskia tangutica. Taxonomy (NCBI): domain Eukaryota; kingdom Viridiplantae; phylum Streptophyta; class Magnoliopsida; order Solanales; family Solanaceae; genus Przewalskia; species Przewalskia tangutica. Next base: position 8,365,828 of record CM056733.1, on the reverse strand, counting down.
GACTTATGTGAAAGTACTTTGAGTTGTGTGAAACTTGCCTATGCTTGTGATGATAGCCTTTGTTGTACAAGTGTTGTATTTCTGTGTTACCGCGTCTCTCGATAGAGGGCCGGTTGACTTGTTGAGAACTTACTTGGACGTCTTTGTGATGTGGAGAATTCCACGGTATGTTTCCATTTTGATTCTTGTCTTATTGTGGTTACATGGACATGTCTACACCGAGGTAGAATTCCGGGGGCATGTGGCCGTGGCGCAGGTTGATCACCCAGTATATTGTTGTTGATGTCACATGGACGTGTCTACACCGAGGTAGAATTCCGGGGGCATGTGGCCATGGGGCATTGGTATTATTGTTGCATCATGGACATGTCTACACCGATGCAGAATTCCGGGGGCATGCGGCCATGATGCGAACATGATTGATGTTGTGGGCGTGAGACCCATAGTTATATTTGAGTGATGACTTGAGGGCGTGAGTCCCTGACTTGACATGACTGCTTTTATGTTGTGAACTGTAGTTTGGTTATCATACATGTCTCCTTCTTTATATAGACTAGTATGATTTCATTCTGATATTTCTGATTTCACATACTTGGTACTGTTATCTTGACCTCGCCCGGCTGCGTTCACGCCGCAGTAGAGGTACATCGCCGTGGATCCTCGCTCATAGATCATGATTCAGCCAGACAAGCTCGTTTCTCGAGGCTTATCTTTTGGTATGTTTCCACGAGTTGTAGGTTCTTGTACATTCGTGGTATGGCGGGCCTGTCCGTCATAGTCGTTGTAAATCTTAAGTGCGTAATCTTGTTGTGGCGGTTGTAAAGGATTAAACTGTTCGAGTTTTATGTATATCGAAGGCAACCGCTTTTGGTTGCTTTTTATTATTATATCTCTTGTTTCATGACTCATGTTTTATTTTCCATTGGTTTTCTCGATGTTGTATCACTAGGTGCGAGGTAAGGCACGACCACGCCCGAGTCGGGGTGTGACATAGTGGTATCGAGCGATTAATCCTGGAAAGTGTCTACGCACCGTGTCTAGTAGAGTCTTGATTATCGATGTGTTGTGCACCACATCTATAATCGTGAGGTCGCAGACATTTAGGATTAGTTTCCATTCTTCTCATTACGAGATCGTGCCTTAGATTGGCATGTTGTAAGTTGGACCCTCCAGCGTATCTCGTTTTTACGATTATGCCTCCGCGCAAGGCAACGAGCCCAGAAGGGCAAGGCAGCGAGGAGGCGCTAGTGAGATCTGAGAGGAGTGCGAGGCGCAGCCCGATACACGAGGTTGTGCTTGACGGCGGGTTTTGGACGCCGCCCAGCGAGTTTAGAGCGCAGCGATGGCTGCTGAGACCGCGATACTGAGCCTCCAGTCCCGATGCAGGGGCGAGAGAGATGGGTTACAAGGAGATGGCCCGATTCTGGTCGGTCGTGGCGAGATATGAGGATAGGCCGGATCTGGCAGATTCGATTCGATTTGATGCACGATGGTTCACCCCGAGCGAATAGTTTGAGGTGCGGGACTTTACGAGTTGTAGCCCGCGAGTTTTATGGGTCGAGGCACGAGGATGATCGCAGGAGTTCATCCGGCGATTCTGGTAGTCGAGAGTGATCAAGGCCGGAGACCGAGTCGGTGGTCTTAGGTTCGCATCGGTGCGTGATACCGCATGATTGGTAGTTTGATTCGTGGGAGTTGTCGGGAGAGCATGCGCTCAGCAGGTATGGGACGAGTTCTCGAGGCATTCTCACTCACTTCTTGCCTCCGCAGATAAGGAGGGCGCGGTAACGGATTTATGATCTTGAGCAGAGAGGCGTGCGATTCGGGAGTACAACGTGGAGTTTGACTTCGTTGGCTCGGTATGTCCTCGCTTTAGTGGCAACCATGGAGGATAGAGTGCACCGCTACGTCACCGGATTAGATGATTGCTTGACGAGGCTTGTTCGAGTGTAGCTCTTGGTAGGCATGGACATTGCCCGCACGCAAGCTCACGACCGGGGATGTGAGGCATGGAGAGGTCGGCGGAATGACCAAGATCGGCGAAGAGGCGAACAACGAGGTCCTTTGGTGACTTTCGAGGCGGACCGCCAAAGATACTAGTTTTGTACCTCCGCCCGGTGCAGAGTGGTCCTCCACAACCTTGAGCATCCAGAGTATTCGGAGCGGTCGTGGCTCGAGGGTTGAGTTTCGAAGTAAGGGTGTTGGCGGATCACGGTCACCCTACCTCGGTGTGGTCGATGTGGTAGACCGCATTTCGGGAGTGTCGTAGTGCCAAGGAGCTTGCTATTTTTGCGGCCAGCGGCCATTTTGCGAGGAACTGTCCAAGGGTAGCACGGATGTTACGACTCGACCTTCGGATCGATGGTGGTTCATCACCTTCATGCGCCACTGCGGCGGGTGATCGTGATTAGAAAGCGGTAGAGACAGGTATATCCTTAACCCTCTAGAGTGTTGTATACTGATGTGTTTTAGTGTTATGTTCGGATAGCTTTGTGCTAAACGTGATTTAGACACCTGGTTATTGTAGAAGGGTAAGTATGGGGGCATGGTAAGTGTGAACCCTAGACTGTCACGATTGAGACCTTAGAGGTAAGGTCGTCTTGAGTAAAATATTCGTTTTATGTTTGACCTTTATCAGAGTGCGTAGTATACGTGGGTTTTATTTGTGTGATAAGTCCATGGGTAGTGTGAGATGGAAGTGGTAGCTTTCATGATGTTATTTAGCAGGATTGTTCCGTGTCGGGGAACGAGGGCTTGACGCGATTGTGGGTCGGGTTGAGGACGTGATACGGGTCAACCGTAGCCCGGATTAAGGTGGGGTCAGTTCTGGGTGGTCCCGCCAGGTGGTAGGGTCACGAGGATGCTAGGCCCAAGTTTGTATGATCATCGTATGAGTTTGTGGACGCGTTCGACCAGAAGCGGTTCGTAAAGGCCGGGAATGGCCTTAAGGAAGTTTGAGGTTAGTAAGATGACCAAGTTTGGAGGTAGTGACTCCAGAGATTTTTGGGAACGGAAGTAATGACTGAAGTATGGTACGTACTGGGAGAGTTCAAGTGTTCGAGAAGGGCACGACGAGTAAGGAAGGAAGAGAACGTGTGTTATTTCGTGGCCAAGCTGTGGCGTTGACAACTTGTTAGAGGAACTTCATCGATATCCGTCTTGAGAAGGAACATTCGGGACGAATGTTTCTAAGGAGGGGAGAATGTTATACCCCGTATTCTCAGGGTATGTATGCGAGGACGTACGTACGAGAGCACGACAGAAAAATTGGAAAGAAAGGAAGATGTGAGTTTCGACGGAAAAGTTTCCGATTTTTTTTTTGTGAAGAAAAAGGTTCGTTAATGAGAATTGGTTTCCCAGATTTGGAATTTGGGCTTCTTAGATTATATTAGAATTATGGAATTTTATTTTCGGAAATGGTCACGTGGGGCCCACGGGAGAAATTTACGGTTTTGTGGGGCCCACTTTGTTTTCGAGATTTTGGCCATTGTGGATATTTTTTCGGAAGACGTTTTATGAGGGCCAATAGGAGGGTGACACGTGTCACCCCCGCCTAGGTGGCTTGGCCGAATGACATTTGTGCACAACACCCGGTTAGAGTCGTTTTTTGACGAAACGTTTTACATAACGTGCGAGGGGCAAATTCCGGCGATGTCTTTTGTTATTTTTGCGGATTTTTACGAGAGACGAAACAGTTTGGACCAACGGGAGGGTGGCGTGTGTCACCTCACATGGAAGCAAGTGGGGCGGCACTTGGCCGATTGAAGGGGCAAGTTGATGGTAGATATTTGTGAGGGTTTTAAGGAGTAGGGACTAGGGTGCACTTGGCTTGATCTTGGCCTTACACTTGCCTTGCACATGGCTTGATCTTGGCCATTGGTTGCCTTTGGTTTTGCTATAAATACCCCTAAGCTTGAAGACTTCATCCATTCCTAAAATCTTCCAAGTCTTGAGTCCCTCTCCTCCCTTCGAGTGTTCTCGTCCCAAGCCTTCCCTCCCCTTGAGTGGCCTTGTGGCGAGAGCCTTCCTCCCCTTTGTGGTGCTAGCATGGGGTACCCACTAGCCTAGTTGTTTCGTATAATACACCCTCTTAGTAGAAATACTCCGAGTATTGTTATAATGCCCAAAATACCTTAGCCTTTACCTTGTTGTATTCCAAAAGTTACCTCTATACGTAGAGCAGGAAATACTACCTTTTGTCCTTTTAGTCTCAAACCGAAACCCTAAGGAAATCTTCATAGTTGGTTGAAGTATTTGAGTAGAAGTTAGTTAGAACTTCTAAGGGTGGTTTCGAGCGGATTGGAGCGCACGGAGTAGGAGCTAAACCTTGCTCAGGATCGACATTATAACTTGGATAATTTTGGGCTTGTCGAGGTAAATATTCTTGTCCCCTTATTGTAATTGGAGATTACATGTAGTAGGAATATATAGTTGAGGTATACTATATATAGAATGAACATTATTGTGCGTGATGTCTTTTGACTTAAGCACAATTTAAAGAGAAGAATTGTAATTACATAGGGTGTATTCTGATGACTTGTGTAGCATTGTTGTGTAGTAGAATGGTACACGTCCGGTTAGACGTGTAAACCCCCCCCCCCCTGGTTGGCTTGGTAGCCGGCCTCGATAGAGGAGGAGATTTACGCTGTTGCGGGGGGGGGAGGTGCTGCCGAATTTTCTGTAGAGAAATGGAACCTTGTGTTTTGAAGTTAATAGACGTTTGTGACCTTTTTAGGTGAAAGTACTAAGAGTAGCGTATTCTACTTGAGGAGTGGAAAGGGCTAGCAAGGTTGTAGTACTTGGAGCATTTTGCTTATTGTCGATACTCGCCGCGAGGTATGTGAACCTCTTCCTATCTGTTCTAGCATGATATGTGTGTAACTATGTAGTACGGTGGACGTACAGGTACTAAGTGTATTTGTTTGGTTTAAACATAAAGTGTTATAACGGCTTTATGGGAAGTTGGTTATAATAGCTTTATGTAGGTAAGAAAATGGTTTACTGATGTTAGAAGTTAAGAGACTTAACTTATTTGTTTTAATATGGATGTTGTGTGAAACCTCATTCGTGAGTAATGAGTACTTGGTTTTTAAAGGGATAATGTTTTACTGATTTCGGGAATCAGAATGTGTATCGACAGACCAATGCAGCGTTAATAAAGGAAAATGTATTGAATAATGATGTGTTGTATTAAAACCAGTAGAAACCTCCATCTGCATAGAAGCTAAGATGAGACAAAATGATATTACATTTTCTAGATCATGGTCTTTGTAATAAGATCGTTATAAACAAGAATAAACTACTCACATATATGACATATGTTACTCAATTGTTTTAAAAGAGATTAAGACTATGAGGTATGAAACCTTTCCAAAATAAGTGACTTGAGCATTTGAAATTAGGCAAACTTGAACGTTTGAAAAATAATGTTGTTACTTGATTTTACAAAAGGGGAAGTGTCTTGTTTACTTAAAAAGATAGTCACGATTTTTATACTACGGGTATTGTGTGACTTATGTGAAAGTACTTTGAGTTGTGTGAAACTTGCCTATGCTTGTGATGATAGCCTTTGTTGTACAAGTGTTGTATTTACGTTACCGCGTCTCTCGATAGAGGGTCGGTTGACTTGTTGAGAACTTACTTGGACGTGCTGGCAGTGACGGAGAATTCCACGGGTATGTTTCCATTTTGATTACTGTCTTATTGTGGTTACATGGACATGTCTACACCGAGGTAGAATTCCGGGGGCATGTGGCGTGCGGCAGGTTGATCACCGATATATTGTTGTTGATGTCACGTGGGCGTGTCACACCGAGGTAGAATTCCGGGCATGAGGCCATGGGCATTGGTATTATTGTTGCATCATGGACATGTCTACACCGATGCAGAATTCCGGGGGCATGCGGCCATGATGCGAACACGATTGATGTTGTGGGCGTGAGACCCATAGTTATATTTGAGTGATGACTTGAGGGCGTGAGTCCCTGACTGGACATGACTGCTTTTATGTTGTGAACTGTAGTTTGGTTATCATACATGTCTCCTGCTTTATATAGACTAGTATGATTTCATTTCTGATTTTCTGATTCACATACTTGGTACTGTTATCTTGACCTCGCCGCGAGTGCGTCATGCCGCAGGTAGAGGTACATCGGTCGTGGATCCTCGCTCATAGGATCACAGTTCAGCGTATTGAAGCTCCGTTTCTCCGGAGGCTTATCTTTTGGTATGTGTTTCCCTGAGTTGTAGGTTCTTGTACATTCAGGGGTATGGCGGGGCCCTGTCCCGTCATAGTCGTTGTAAATCTTAGAGGTCTGTAGTACTGTTGTGGGCAGGGTTGTAAAGGATTAAACTGTTCAGTTTTTATGTATATACTAAAGGTAACCGTTTTGGTTGGCCTGTTTATTATTATATCTCTTGTTTCATGACTCATGTTTTATTTTCCGCTGGTTTTCTCTGATGTTGTATCACTAGGGTGCCCGGGGTAAGGCACCAGTCACGGGCCCGAATTCGGGGTGTGACAAGTTGAATGTCAAAAATGCATTCTTACATGGAAATTTACATGAGACAGTTTACATGCACCAACCGTTGGGTTTTCGAGACTCTACACATCTGAATTATGTTTTTTCCAGTTGAAAAAAATCCTTATATGATTTAAAACAGGCTCCACAGGCATGATATAACAAGTTTGAAGGGTTTGTATCCACACTGAGTTTCTCACATATTAAGTCTGATCAGTCCTTGTTCATTTACAAGAAGGGAAGCGACATGACTTATATCCTCTTATATGTGGATGAAATCATTCTCACGACCTCATCTACATCACTTCGCCGGTCTATTATGTCTCTCATTGCAACATAATTTGCAATGAAGGATTTTAGTCCATTAAATTATTTTTTGGAAATTGCTGTAATCCAATATGCAAGTGGCCTATTTCTCAATCAAAAGAAATACACCGAGGAGATCATTGAAAAAATAGGTATGTCCTCCTGCAAACTGTCACACTCACCTGTTGATACAAAAACCAAATTAAGCAACGCTACAAGGACCCCATACAGTGATCCAACACACTACCATAGCCTTGCAGGATCCTTACAATACCTCACTTCCACGAGACCTGATATTTTCTATGTTGTTCAATAAGTGTGTCACATATGCATGATCTGAAAGAGGAACATATGTGTCACGACCCGACCCCGGGGCCGCGACTAGTACCCTACCGGGGTACCCTATCAGGTATGCATCAGAGAATAGCAGCGGAACATACATGAAACAAAATCTGTATAAGGTAAACATCACTAGCAAGCCGATAAGGCCGCCTTTCATAAAATAACTTAACCGAAAGTGAAACAGTACATCTTATCATTACAGCCCAAACCACAAACGTGACTACAGACCTCAGGAATAACGATCGGCGGACAGTGGCCTCGCCATACCCCCGAATGTACAAAAGTAAATAACCTCGTGGAATCATACAAAAGACAAAGCCTCGGAGATGGAGCTTTCGAAAATGAACAGTGATCCTAAGAGTGTGGACCAAAGTTACGATCTCGACTGCGGATTAACGCACTCGGGGAGGTCGATAACAGGTACCAAGTATGTGAAACTGAAAATGCTGTAATGAAAACATAAGTCTGAAAACAAGCTGGGATCAGGGATGAAATCAAATTACCTTTTAATGTGCCTTACTAACAATAAGAACATCAATCATATACTACACGGCATGAAGAATAGGAAGCTCATAATCAAAATACAATGGAAGCGTACCCGTGGAATCCTTCATCACTGGCGGCACGTCCAAGTAAACTCATAATCGAACAATGGAAGCGTGCGGAATCGTTTCATCACCGATGCGTCCAAGTAAACTCATAATCGAACAATGGAAGCATACGTGGAATCCTTCATCATCGCAGACGCTCCAAGTAAACTCATAACTGAACAATGGAAGCATACCCGTGGAATCCTTCATCACTGGCGGTACGTCCAAGTAAACTCATAACTGAACAATGGAAGCATACCCGTGGAATCCTTCATCACTGGCGGCACGTCCAAGTAAACTCATAACTGAACAATGGAAGCATACCCGTGGAATCCTTCATCACTGGCGGTACGTCCAAGTAAACTCATAACTGAACAATGGAAGCATACCCGTGGAATCCTTCATCACTGGCGGTACGTTCAAGTAAACTCATAACTGAACAATGGAAGCATACCCGTGGAATCCTTCATCACTGGCGGTACGTCCAAGTAAACTCGTAACTGAACAATGGAAGCATACCCGTGGAATCCTTCATCACTGGCGGTACGTCCAAGTAAACTCATAACTGAACAATGGAAGCATACCCGTGGAATCCTTCATCACTGGCGGTACGTCCAAGTAAACTCATAACTTCTTTAGGCTTTCATTAACACACAAAATGAATCTCATTTTCGTGACCTTATCCAAGAAAAATCAACTCTTTAACCTTTCATAAAGTTATTATAACCAACTCCCCATAAAGCCATTATACTAACTTTATGCTTTAAAGCTTTAGACGTTCATACTCTTTCATAAGGTCACATAACTAACCTCCCATAAGGCCGTTATAACTCCTTATGTTTCAAAAGATTTCGTTCTTTTTATTAACCAAGAGACTTATACTTCAAATCAAACTCACACCATTTCCGTAATACTTCTTCATGTCACGAAATCCTTATCTACCTTATTTAGGTTAAACCATTACTAAGGAATAAGTGGGTTAACTCTCTAACCCAACCAACTTAGACATTTTCTTAAGACAAGTCAAGTACAACAAGTAGATTTACTTCATTTAAAACACGTACGTCTACCGTACTATATAGTTCAAATTACTCATGCTCAAGAGATAAGAAGGCTCCACATACCTCTTTGGTCAATCCGCTTGCCAAGCTCAACTACCGCAAGTAATATTTCAACCTATAATAATCATGATACGTTCATTAACCTCTAATTTCAATGTAGAATAATCTAACTCCAAGCCACTAAATTCTAGGGAAAATTGGGCAGCATTTCCTTTGTTTCTACTCACTTTGCCACCTTTCTCAAGGCCGAAATTACCATCAAAACACCACATTTAAGGCTCAATCAATCCAACAATTCAAAGGGGATTACATACCCAAAATCCTGTCCCATAAGCTTACAACAATTCACTTAACAATTCTAAGGTAGTTTTTAGGCTACAACATGCTCATAATCTCTTCTTAACCCACTCTTCATATCCAAACCTCATTTCTAGCATGCAATGACTCTAGGAGCATTATTTACTACCACAAGTTCTTTCTTCTTAACATGCAACACTATAAATTAAATCTAAAGGAAGAATCATTACCTTAAAGTGTTAGTCAAACTTATTCCAAATGTTGCTAGCTTCCTTGCCGAGAACACCACCACAAGCTAGCTACAAACTTCCTTTTCTTGTTCTTAACTTTCAGATTTTTCTTGGGTTTTTAGAGAGAATGAGGAGCTGATTTTTAGAGAGAGGAAGATGTTTGAGAGATGACCAAGTCTACAAGACTTGGTCAATATAAGCCATGCAAGCAAAAATCAGATGGGGGGGGGGGGGGACACTTGTCACCCTCCCATGGCCTTTTTAAAAGAGAAATCAGCCTTTTCCTAAGTTTTTCCGCCTGAATCCGCTTCGCGCGCCCTCGCTTCCCGGCGGTGCTGAAACTTCAGCGACCCAAGATTTCGCGCCATGTTCGCATCCGCGCCGCATGCCCCGTCGCTTTGTCCAAACACATTTGTCCGATCACAGACCGAACTTGTAACTCTCATAACTTCCTACGATGTCCTATCGGCGAGCGGTTGGTTGCGTTGGAATCTAGACTCAACGAACTACGCCAGGCCTTTGAAACACTTAGGAACTCTCAATGTACCGGGTCATAACCCGCTTCAAAGTTGACTAAAACTCGTCGGAACGACCGTCAACCTACCGCTTTGAAAATTTTAAGTCTTACATGCTTTACGCTCTCACACGTGGGTCGAACTACGGGTATAACATTCTCCCTTTAGAAACATTCGTCCCGAATGTTCTTTTAAACAATCTAATATCCTCGGTACCCGCCGTACTTTACACTAATGGAACTTTATTATGCCACACGTGGTCCTAAGATATCGACACCCATATCCACTCATCACTATCACACAAGACAACAGACCCTGGGTGCACTAACGCTATCTTACTTCTCTTCAAGGCCTAAAGGATTCTCTTATCGCACTTCCAACCCATCGCTAGCATACATACATAACCTTAATATCATCCACTCGGCATTCCATCATACAACAATCCTATCATGCATACTAATCTCTAAAGGGTCAAGGTATACTGACGGCGTCATATAGCGGGTCAAATGACCGCTAAAGCGGGAACGCTACCATGACCTCTGGCGTCTGCCGGTGTATGAACATCTGCCTAGCCATTGAAAGTGAAGAACCCGAATCGATCCAATAGATTGTGCCATCCGCGGGGCTACCCACAGTCGGACGATCTCTCGCCAAATGGCCTGTTGGCGCAAGTGTAACAAGCTGTCGAACTAGTCCGAAACTCCCCAAAATGACAACTACCACTATGACCACATCGAGGCAAAGGTGGCCCCCGCATAATATCTTGGATACGTGAACTGTCGCCGAGCCTTGACCCGCTCTCGAATATCACGGCGGTCAAACCACCGCCGGAAGACCGGAAGAAGCTCTGCGTTGGCGAGAATGTAGACCCAACTGCTGCTGGAGGTCCACCACGAAGCTATCACGAAACCACTCGTCCCGGCCTCTTGGGTGGTTTGAACTGGCCGCCCTCACTCTCCCTGTCCTCAATCCGCATGCAAGCGCTGCGTCACGGAAATATCCATACACGGTGAAGAGCCACCCCGGACATACGAGAATCATGTAACGATCTAATCCCATCACATAGCGGTGAACTCGGTCTGCCATGTTTGCCACAATAGTGGGCGCATACACGGCGATGAATCAAACTCTAGGTTGTATTCACGATGGTCTTCCCATTCGTCTCAATGCCAAAAACCTATCCAAGCGGGCTCTCGCCGTCTCGGGAGGCAAAAGTGACGAGGAAGGCTTAGTGAACTCATCCCAGCGGTGGAGGAGCACGCACACCTTTGACGGCACACCGACTCAAACCAATTCAACGCAATATCGGCGTAACGGTAGAAGCTAACACAACGGACTCGGTCTCCGAGGCCCTAAGCACTGCGTGGTCGCGACTTGTCGGATAAACTCCTGAGGATCCTCCTCAGACCTCGAACCATAGAACTCGGGTGGATCACAACTTAGAAAGTCCCGAATCCTTAAACTGTCGGCTCTAGGGTTAGCCACCGGCTCCTGGCGGTACTGCCCTGCCACAATGCTAGTCAACAACCTGACCGCTCCTGTAATCCTATACTCGCCCCGGTGTGGAACGGGAGGCTCTGGTACCGCGGTCTCAGTAGCCGCTGCTGCTGCCTCGAACTCCGCTGAAGCTGGCGACGTCGTGGAACTCGCCGCCGAAACATCATCTCGGCAAAGGCGGGCTGGGCCTCGTAGCCTCTGCGTCTACTGCGGTTCCTCAACCGCCTTGCCGCCACGGGCTGCGGTGGGTCTTACGGGAGGCATCACTGCTATAAAAGAATACGTCAGAGGGAGTCCAACTTATAACACAGCTCTAAGGCACGATCTCAGAGTGAGAAGAATGAAACCAATCCTAAATATCCTGCGACCTCACGATTATAGATGTGGTGCACAACACGATAATCAAGACTACACTAGATACGATGCGTAGACACTTTCAGAGGACTAATCGCTCGATACCACTTTTGTCACGACCCGGCCGGGCGCGACTAGTACCTGCAGGGGTACCACTATCGGTATCGTCGAGAATAGCAATGAACATACATGAAACAAAATCGTATAAGGTAAACATCACTAGGCCGATAAGGCGCCTTTCATAAAATAACTTAACCGAAAGTGAAGCGACATCTTATCATTACTGCCCAAACCACAAACGTGACTACGGACCTCACAGGAATAACGGCGTGGCGGAACAGGGCCGCCATACCCCGAATGTACAAAAGTAAATAACCTCGAGAATCATTCCAAAAGACAAAGCCTCGGAGGATGGAGCTTTCGGAAAATGAACAGTGATCCTAAGTGTGGACCAGGTAGTTACGTATCTCGACTGCGGCATGTAACGGCCTTCGAAGGAGGTCGATCTGCAGTACCAAGTATGTGGCGAAAATCTTGTAATGAAAACATAAGTCGAAAACAATTTGGCCGATCGGATGAAATCAAATTACCTTTTACTGTGCCTTACTAACAATAAGAACATCAATCATATACTACTGGCATGAAAAATAGGAAGCTCATAATCAAAATACAATGGAAGCGTGCGGTGGAATCCTTCATCACCGGCGACGTCCAAGTAAACTCATAATCGAACAATGGAAGCGTGCGTGGAATCGCCGTCATCGCGGCGATGCGTTCAAGTAAACTCATAATCGAACAATGGAAGCATACGTGGAATCCTTCATCGGCGATGCGTCAAGTAAACTCATAATCGAACAATGGAAGCATATCCGTGGAATCGCCTTCATCGGCGGTATGTCCAAGTAAACTCATGGCGAACAATGGAAGCATACGTGGAATCCTTCATCTGGCGGCGCGTCCAAGTAAACTCATAATCGAACAATGAAGCATACGTGGAATCCTTCATCACCGGGCGCATCCAAGTAAACTCATGGCGAACAATGGAAGCATACGTGGAATCTTTCATCATCGGCGATGCGTCCAAGTAAACTCATAATCGAACAATGGAAGCATACGTGGAATCCTTCATCGCGGTGGTGCGTCCAAGTAAACTCAGTGGCGAACAATGGAAGCATACGTGGAATCGCCGTCACTTGCACGCGTCAAGTAAACTCACAATGAACAATGGAAGCATACGTGGAATCCTTCATCATCGATGCGTCGAAGTAAACTCATAACTTCTTTAGGCTTTCATTAACACACAAAATGAATCTCATTTTCGTGACCTTATCCAAGAAAAACCAACTCTTTAACCTTTCATAAAGTTATTATAACCAACTCCCCATAAAGCCGTTATACTAACTTTATGCTTTAAAGCTTTAGACGTTCATACTCTTTCATAAGGCCGTTACAACTAACCTCGTAAGGCGTTATAACTCCTTATGTTTCAAAAGATTTCGTTCTTTTTATTAACCAAGAGACTTATACTTCAAATCAAACTCACACCATTTAGTAATACTTTTTCATGTCACGAAATCCTTATCTACCTTATTTAGGTTAAACCATTACTAAGGAATAAGTGGGTTAACTCTCTAACCCAACCAACTTAGATATTTTCTTAAGACAAGTCAAGTACAACAAGTAGATTTACTTCATTTAAAACACGTACGTCTACCGTACTATATAGTTCAAATTACTCATGCTCAAGAGATAAGAAGGCTCCACATACCTCTTTGGTCAATCCGCTTGCCAAGCTCAACTACATGAGTAATATTTCAACCTATAATAATCATGATACGTTCATTAACCTCTAATTTCAATGTAGAATAATCTAACTCCAAGCCACTAAATTCTAGGGAAAAATTGGGCAGCATTTCCTTTGTTTCTACTCACTTTGCCACCTTTCTCAAGGCCGAAATTACCATCAAAACACCATTTAAGGCTCGATCAATCCAACAATTCAAAGGGGATTACATACCCAAAATCCTGTCCCATAAGCTTACAACAATTCACTTAACAATTCTAAGGTAGTTTTAGGCTACAACATGCTCATAATCTCTTCTTAACCCACTCTTCATATCCAAACCTCATTTCTAGCATCTGATGACTCTAGGAGCATTATTTACTACCACAAGTTCATTCTTCTTAACATGCAACACTATAAACTAAATCTAAAGGAAGAATCATTACCTTAAAGTGTTAGCCAAACTTATTCCAAATGTTGCTAGCTTCCTTGCCGAGAACACCACCACACGCTAGCTAAGCTTCCTTTTCTTGTTCTTAACTTTGATTTTCTTGGGTTTTTAGAGAGAAGGAGGAGCTGATTTTTAGAGAGGAAGATGTTTGAGAGATGACCAGTCTACAAGACTTGGTCAATATAAGCCATGCAAGCAAAAATCAGATGGGGACACTGTCACCTCCCATGACCTTTAAAGAGAAATCGGCCTTTTCCTAAGTTTTCGCGAGAATCCGCCTCGGCGCGCCGCTTCCCGGCGCGCGGCAATCTGCGGACCTCAGATCTTCGTGCGCGCGGCCTGCTTCCGGCCATGGCTGAAACTTCAGCGACCCCCCAGTACTTTCGGCGCCGCGGCCCTGCATCCGGAGCCGCGGCCCCGTCGCCTTTGTCCGAAACACATTTCTGTCCGACTGCGCACTGAACTTGTAACTCTCATAACTTCCTACTCTGATGTCCTATCGACGAACGGTTGGTTGCGTTGGAATCTAGACTCAACGAACTACGCCCCTGGCCTTTGAAACACTTAGGAACTCTCAATGTACCGGGTCATAACCCGCTTCAAAGTTGACTAAAACCCGTCCGGAACGACCCGTCAACCTACCCTTTGAAATTTTTTAAGTCTTACATGCTTTCGTACGCTCTCATACGTAGGGTCAGAACTATGGGGTATAACAATATGAGGACTCTCAAGCAAATTATACGGTATGTCAAGGGTACTGTTCAGTTTGGACTGCATCTGTATAAGTCCTCCATTTCGAGTATGTCGTCTTGTACAGATACGGATTGGGGCGGCTTCCCGAACACACAACGTTCCACCTCTGGTTATTGTGTAGTTTTGGGAGATAACCTTATCTCATGGTCATCCAAATAACAATTAACAATGTCTCAATCAAGCGCTGAAGCAGAATACCGAGGGGTAGCTAATGTGGTCGCTGAATCATGTTGGCTACATAATCTACTTTTAGAACTCCATTGTCTGATTGAAAAACAATCGTGGTTTATTGTGATAATGTGAGTGCATTTTAATTATCAGGTAACCCTGTCCAGCATCAACGCACAAAACACATAGAAATAGATATCTTATTTGTCCGAAAAAAGGTTGCACGTGGACAAGTCTGTGTTCTCCATGTACCGTCCCGTTATCAGATTGCCGACATTTTCACCAAAGGTGTTCCGCGCGTACTGTTTGATGATTTCAGGGACAGTCTAAGCATACGAGAACCTCCCGCTAAGACTGCGGGGGACTGTTAGAGATAATTATAGATAATATTATCCTTAATTATCTACATTATGTAAAATCATCTATGTAATTAAGGAGTATATTATGTAATTAGTATGGATACTACCTATTCCCAGTGGGCCGGACCTTAGGAGGTCAGGTTAAGGGACTAGTGGGTTTTCTCATATAGTTTTTAAATTTTTGTTATAATGTTTGATTATTTGGGCACTAAATGATAGGTGATACATGATAAAGAAAAGGAATATTGGAGTCAAAGTTGTTAGTTAAGAAAACAAGGTACAAAGCCTGAAAATGAAGAGTGTTGTTCCAAGACTCTTATTGCAATTAGATGTTATGGATTGTTTTTTATCATTTTAATTGTATGGTATATGAAATTTACTGATTTGACTAATTCAATTTGTGTCACTTAAGATCTATTAAAGGAAAACGTGCTATTTATAAAAAACTTCTCTATCCATAAGACTCAAAACTAAAACTTTTAATTAAAGATGGACGGATCTATCCATCCCACCATATTCCTTGGTGGGGTTATTGATCAGTTTGAAGGTGTTGGCCAGAAAAGAAGGTAAGGCTAAAAAATAGCGGTTGTTTTCAATCTATGGAACCAAAATATGTTGTCTTCAGTTCTACCTTTTTTTTAGTAAGGGTTCAATCTGTTTGTCTTGTGCTTCTTTTCAGCTTCTATTTGATTGTTTCAAATCACTATTTTCTTTTGCCTTAAATTTGCAGAAAATGATATACAGTTGGTAATTCCTAATTGTCTACCAAAGTACCAATACTTATCTTGCACTATTTAAATGATAAGTCTAAAAAAATAGTAAGAAACTACTAAGAAGAACTTCAAACTACAATAACAACATATCTAAAATATCATAACATGGGGTCTGAAAAAGGTAGAGTGTACGCAGATCTTAACTCTACTTTCGTAGGTAAAGCGACTGTTTACAAGAGACCCTCGAACAGAGCATAAGCACAAACTGAACTGAAGAAATAAAAAATGCACCTGGTAGGAATTTCACTGTGAAAATTGTGAAATTTGATTACAATCTGACAATGTTAGGATATCATCAATCATATCCTCCCAAATCATCTCACATCAATTGTAATTTGATATCCTCCCAAATCATCTCACATCAATTGTAATTATTAGTATCACATAATTTAGGATATGGTGATGATATGATTATAAATTAGTATCACATAATTAGTGTATGATTAAATAGGTCTTTCATTATTATTAGTCTTATTACACTTGTATATATATGATAACATTAAAATGAAATACTTATGGAATTCACTTCCGTGAATACACAATCGGGATCTAAAGAGCAAATAGGTTTCTTTTAGGGCTTTTGATGAGCCTGGATGGCCTACCAGCCATAAATTGTAGCCTTAGCTGTTAAGTAACATATCTTTGATCTTTTGAGATATGCCAACTTTAGTTTCAATGACACATATGCTAACAATCAGCATCCAACAGGATAGCCTTGTGAGATCAGCAGCTGACTTCCCATTAATTAATTACTGATTTTAAATGCTATCCTATTTTGACCAATAAAAGTCCTCTCATGAGCAGTAGTTAACTCCCCAAATCACAGAAGCTCCCTACTACTAATTACTGTAGAGTTTTGTTAGATCTAAAATACACAAGTGAGACATAACGGAAATTTAAAATTTTATTAACTTATTTGCCCCAACAAAGTCGTCTGGTATGATTACGTTACAATTGAAACCTGTAAAGACATGAAATACAAACTTACAGTTGATATTTTGAATCTCTACTAAAGGGTGCGCACGTGATTGTCTCTTCGGATGCAAGTCTTCGCTACGGTATACTCCTCTGTCAGGAAAGCTAGGAAATCTTGACAGAGGTTTGAGAGGATATTAATCTCTGAACTTTAAGTTCAGAAAGTAAGAAAGTATGTGTCAATTCTATGTAGAATTGGAGTACAATTGGTGTAACCTAAATTATGAGGTTAAGTGCTGAATATATAAGTGAGATTAAGATACAACTCAGACTGAGATTAGGCTTAAAAACCCTGTCCCAAAACCGAGTTGCAGTGTGCGGTCGGGCCCATCATATTGCGTACGGCCGTGGCTCACCTCGTAGCGCGCGCCTCCCCTGTTTTTTCAATATTTCTGCATGTTTTAATTTTGATTAAATCCAAAATCTAATTTTGACTTAATTAAATAATTTTCATCAAAGGGGAATTTATCTCATAATTTATTATTGGTTAAAATATCTCAATTCTAAATTGAATATTTTATCCTCTCTCAATATGCCCTTAGACCGAAAAGACAATCGACTTAGTGTGACCCTTTAGGCCTTCTCACATCGACACTTAATCAAATTAATGTTCACACGGAACTCCTAGACTGCGCCGGTGACGAACTCAATGTGTGAATTACGTTTACAAGACTCTTAGTAAACACAAGCTCTATGCGGGATGATAAATTCCTTTCATTCTCAACACACTCGATCAAGCTTAGGATTTGCCAAATGTCTATCCAAATGGCTTGATCACTTGATCTCATCTATATTAGTCGACAACTAGATCATATCTTAAATATGTCTCTTGCATTGGCCAATGACTTGGTCGACCTAATATCACTGAGAAGTTGAGTGTTCTCTCGAATATCTAATCGAGGAATGAATCCTATTCTTGGCTCAACTACCACCTTAGTCTGTATCGCAATGTACCCATTTCAAGCCATGTCTTATCATATAAGAAATTTAAGCTTAGAACAGGATCAAAGTACATTACTCTACAAACCAGGTGTGTATTGACCTCAAGTCAAATGACCTCTATCTCACACATGCTGATAACACTTTAGACATGTATAACAAATAGTTTATCAGCAGGGCATGTCAATACCCTCCAAGAGTATCCATGTGTCCATCACTAGAAAATATTACTAGTAGTAAGTGAGACATACTGCATTCTCTAAGAATGTGATGCAGACCACATGTCGACTTATAATATATCATTGATATCTCATTCTCAATGATCATCAGTCGAGGCTACTTTAAGAACTACGCTCTATCATTAACATCTCACACTATCAATGACAACGTTTTAGTTTAAGGGATGCACATTAATGAATAATACAAACAATCAAATAATAATTTAGTAATTGCAAAAACCATAAATATATTAATCTCATTAATAATACGAATGTGTTCAAGTACATGTGTCCCTAAAATGATTGTCTCTAGGACATATATACTTTCAATCTTCCACTTGGCCTAGAGTCAATCTCCAACGTATCTAATGCCTATGTTTTCGAAATGACCATTGTGCTTGACTAAGCTTAATGGTTTAGTGAATGAGTATGCTAGATTTTTTATCTTTGGGAACATAGTCTAACTTTATTTCTTCAGTCTCCACCATCTCTCTAAGTATGTGGTATTTCCTCGGTACATGCTTATTTATGTTCGTTGATCTTGGTTCCTTAGCTTGCGCAATCGCACCATTATTGTCACAATAAATCATTACTGGACAAGTGACACTTGGAACAACCCTTAGTTTTTTTAAGAACTCAGATATCGCGACAGCTTCCTTACCAGTTTCCGATCCAGCAATGTACTCGGCTTCAGTAGTTGAATCAACAGTTGTAGCTTGTTTGGAGCTTTTCCAACTCACTATTCCACTATTTCAAATGAAGGCATAACCAGACTGAGACTTGAAGTCATCAAGATCTGTCTGAAAACTAGCATCAGTGTACCCAGTAGCTACTAGCTTTTCTTGTCCACCATATAATAAGAAATATTCTTTAGTTCGTCTAAGATACTTAAGAATACTCTTGAATGCTTTACAGTGTTCCTCCCCAGGATTTTACTGAAATTTGCAAGTCATACTAAGTGCATAGGCCACATCTGGCCTTGTACAGGTCATGGCATACATGATTGATCCTATAGTAGAAGCATATGGGATCCTCTTCATGCGTTCAAGTTCTGCAATAGTAGAAGGACTATCCTTCTTTGATAACTTGATGCCTTGACCTATAGGAAGATTTCCTTTCTTGGAATTCATAGAAAAACGTTTTAGCACTTTGTCTATGTATATGGATTGTGACAGCCCCAACAATCTATTAGGTCTATCTCTGTAGATCCTAATTCCAAGAATGTAGCAGGCTTCACCCAAGTCCTATCATGAAGGTGCTGGATAACCATTCCTTGACTGATTGCATGAGAGTCTTATCATCTCTCATTATCAATATGTCATCTACATATATGACAATGAAGACAGTACTCTCATCTGTGTGTTTACTATAAACGCATGGGTCTTCTTTGCTTCTAACAAAGTCAAATGATTTGACTGCTTTGTCAAAGCAAATATTTCAACTCCTTTAGGTTTGCTTAAGTCCATAAATGGACTTCTGTAGTTTGCATATTGCTTTGGGCTAAGTCTTAGATGTAAAACCCTCTGGATGTATTATATACACCTCCTCAAATAAATTACCATTGAGGAAGACAGTTTTAACATCCATTTTCCAAATATTATAATCATAGTATGCAACTATTGCAAGCAAAATTCGAATGGACTTAATCTTTGCAACAGGTGAAAATGTTTCGTCATAATCGACCCCAGGCTAGCCTTTAGCCACCAATCTTGATTTATTAGTCTGTACTTTGCCATATGCATCAATCTTCTTTTTGAAGACCCATTTGCATCCTATGGGTCTAACCCTGTTGGCAAATCAACCAAGTTCCATACTTGATTTATATGTACATGGATTCCATTTCAGATTTCATGGCTTCTTGCCATATCTGTGAATCAATGTCTAACATTGCTTCGCTGTAGGTAGTAGGCTCATCATCATCAAAAATACCTATCTTATTGTGTGTTTCAACAAGGAGATTAAGTCTTTCAGGTGCACGATGAGTCCTAGTGGTCGAATATTCTGCGTTTCAGTGTTTGTTGTATTTTGATTGTGAGAAGGTGTTTGTGTGTTGGACAATCCAAGACCTTGAGAACTTTCAGGAATATCATTTTGAATAGGATGTTGCACAACTATTGTGTCATCCTCTATTGGTTGTGTATGAGAGTCTTGCATTTTTGCATTATCTCTCACATCACTCTCACTGACTGAAGGACGTACTCTAAGTACCCAATCATCATCAAATACTCCCACTGAATCCTTGCCTAGGTCATTTGACAAGGATTCATTCTCTATATTATTTTGTACTTCTTGAATTTCTTCAAGTTCTATCTTGTTGCAACTATGTTCCTTGTAGACATATTCTTCTTCAAGGAAAGTTGCATTTCTGGAAACAATTACTTTATGTTCGCTAGGAAGATAGAAGTAGTATCCCCTTGTTTCCTTAGGATACCCCACAAAATAATACTTATCACTTTTAGATTCCAATTTGTCAGTAAACAACTTCTTTACATATGCAGGACACCCCCAAGGTCGCATGTGTCTAAGTGCTGGCTTCTTGTCGTTCCATATCTCATATGGAGTTTTCTCTACTCACTTTGAAGGAACTCTGTTCAAAATATAGATTGAGCTTTGTAATGCATATCCCCATAGGTATGTTGGTAGAGCTGAGAAGCTCATCACGGATCTGACCATATCTAATAAGGTCTGATTTCTCCTCTCAGCAACACCATTCATCTGTGGCGTTCCGGGAGGTGTCCATTGTGATTGAACTCCATGAAGCTTCAAGTAATCTAGAAATTGTTTACTTAAGTATTCACCTCTTCGATCTGATCGAAGAGTCTTAATACTTGTTTCAAGTTGCTTCTCTACTTCTGACTTGTACTCCATGAACTTCTCAAAGCTTCAGACTTATGTTTCATAAGATTCACATGCCCAAACCTTTAGAAATCGTCTGTAAAAGTGATGAAATAAAGAAAGCCTCCATTAGCTTGAGTTGAAAACGGCCCACATACATCGGTATGGACTAACTCAAGCACCTCATTGGCACGCACCCCTTTCCCAGAAATAGATTTAGTTGTCATCTTTCCTCTTAAGAAAGATTCACAATTACCATATGACTTAAGTCAAAAGGTTCTAGGTAATCTAATTTCCTTAATCTTGCTATCCTTGATTCATTGGTGTGACCAAGTCTGCAGTGCCATAAATAGGTGGGATTTCTTGAATTACTTATTTTAGCTCGTTTATTTTGAATATTGAAAATTTCATGGCTACAGTTTAAAACGTACAATCCATCCACAAGCGGTGCATTTTCACACATAAAACCATCATAAGATAAAACATAACTTCCATTGGTAATAAATGAGGAAAACCCCTCAATGTCTAACATAGGGACATAAATAATATTCCTCGTTAACGAGGGAACATAATAACAATTATTGAGTTCTAAACAAAAGCCTGAAGGTAAATCTAGT
This sequence comes from Przewalskia tangutica, assembly GCA_029844215.1. NCBI lineage: Eukaryota > Viridiplantae > Streptophyta > Magnoliopsida > Solanales > Solanaceae > Przewalskia > Przewalskia tangutica. The sequence goes on along the minus strand of CM056733.1, from coordinate 8,344,244 downwards.
CTATAAGTCCCCACACGTTCAACATCAACTCTTGCTCCGTTTTCAACGCGTAGATCTACTTCCCAAGGTCCAATCTATCTGCTGTCAATTAGCCCCTGCACATTGTTACAAATATGTGAGCCATAAGCGGTATCTAATACCCAACAGTGAGAATTAGTTATAGACATATTTATTTCAATAACAAACATACCTTGTCCAATTAGGGCCAGCACCTTGTGCCTTGTCTCCCCCTGGGGTTGTACAGTCCTTCTTCCAATGCCCTTTTCTCTTGCAATTGAGGCAAACATCAATAGCTACCTTGATCTTCTTTTGAACAACTCTTCGAGGCTTCACAGCTGTGGGGCTGGCGGCAACCACCTTACCATTCTTCTTCTGCACATTCTTACCCTTATGATTGAACTTGCTAGATGAGCCCATCATGAGCACATCTTTACCTTTAGAGGTGGACGATTCGAAGGTCTTTAACATATTATGAAGCTCTGTGAGATTCACTTTGGTTCCATTCATGTTGTAATTTACAATAAAGTTCTCGAATGAAACAGAAAGCGAATTCAAGATTAGGCTGACAGAAACTGTTACGGGCATCTTCGTTCCAATCGAAGCTAACCTTTCTATTAAAACAGTCATCTTCAAAACATGTTGTGACACCTGGCCCCCTTCGTTCAACTTACACTTAAAGAGATCTCTCAACAGTTCATACTCCATTGTATGAGACTGTGAGTTATAGAGACTCTTCAAGTGTTCTAACATCTCGTTAGGGCCCATATTTTCATATTGTCTCTGTAACTCAGGAGTCATAGAAGATAACATGACACATTGTGCCGCAATAGCATCATCAAGATATTTCTGATAGGTCACATTTTCAAACAGGGCGTATGCTTCAGAATCTTCAGCAGGGACTGAAGGGAGTGTTGTATCCAATACACACTAAATCTTTTCTAATCACAACACCAAACACAAATTTCTTAACCAGTCAGGAAAATTGGCTCCATTCAGTTTGTTTGTTTCAACCAACATTTTAAGTGACAAATTCGACATTGTAACTGAAGAAAATATAGACTTGAAATTAACATTCTAATATAATTTCTATTGAACACATTCATTAACTAATTTATATGGTCTTTAGTTTAAATTAGCTCCCACTATTTTAACATACTCTTTTACCCCATGAAAGAATACAGACTCATATCAAATACAGTCATAATGGGCGAAGATCCAGACTCATGTTTTCTCCGCGTTTGCTGAGGCTGATAACTTCAACAACATGATCCGGTAGGTCTCTAAACTAATTACAAACAATTTGCAACTCTTGGTTGATCGCATGTTCCAAACAATACGATCGCGTCCTGATTTCCGACTTTGTGGCGCCCGAGCGACTATGCAAGTCAACCCCATTATACGACTGCAATTATGTATCTAAGTGGGCTTTGCCTTTATCGAGCAAACACTGTGGTGTAAATACTCAAGAAGGTTTATGACCTACTACAAAATTTATATGCATCTATGAAAGGGTCTGAGTCCTCGTAGACTTAGAGTAAATATTGGGGCATAAATACTCATCTCGCAGAAAAGGATTTTGCACCACAATCAATTATAACGGACGACGCGTTCATTTTAAATGAGACATGTATTAAATTTTGGGGAACATTTTAATTCAGGGTTTTATTCAAGATCAACTATTACATGTTTCAAACATTACTCAAAGCATTTAAAACATGTATTTGGGCGCTGCCTACCCAAGCATGATTGCATACTCTAAACTAATTTTGGAAGCCGCCTATCCAAGCATGATTGCAGACTCTAAACTATTTGGACCGCCTATCCAAGCATGATTGCGGACTCTAAACTAGTTTTGGACGTCGCCTATCCAAGCATGATTGCGGAATCTAAACTTAGTAAGGTAAATGACGATCATTTAGCACGTAAACAGTACACCAACATACTGTGTAATAATAATCATGGATTAAACTTCGAAAAACTGAGATTTTAATATTCTGGAAATTCGGCGCCGCGGCGGCGCTGAACAGGCAAAAACTTTTGGTTTATGTTTCTTTGAATTAGGGCTGCGACGCTCCACTATGGGGCCGCGACGCTTCAGTTCCAGAGAGTTTCGAATTTCAAAACGAAGCTTTTAATCACGACCCTGAAATTACCGTGACCGGTACCGTGGCGCCGACGTGAAACACTAGCTGGCGCCGACGTCATTTTCAGAGCAGTTTCTGCGCTGCTTTTCTAAAAATCGTCCAATCCCTAAATCTAATTTAGGGTTCAGATTAGGGGTCCTTTACTACAACCCACAATTATCAATAATGCACATGTCGACCATCATCCATTCCTACACGTTCTTCACCGTGCACCATATTCACAATGAACCAGTTTCTGACAAGGCTCAGTTCGTGCAAGAATGGAATGACTTCCTCGATTCAGCGTAGTTGATAATTTAGGGTGATTTCAAAAGGTTAATCGCTCAGTCAAAGTTTATCAGATTTCAATAGCCTTGTTTTAATTCAGATTAAAATCAATTTTACGTTTAAACCATATTATTATATCTTTCATTTGTTACGTAACCATTGAACCAACCTGAGCTCTGATACCACTGTAGGGATTTGTTGGGTCTAAAACACACAAGTAAGACACATCAGAAGTTTAAAATTTTGTTAACTTACTTGCCCCAACAAAGTCATCTGGTATGATTATGTTACGATTGAAACCTATAAAGACATGAAATACAAACTTACAGTTGATATTTTGAATCTCCACTAAGGGTCTTCGGGTGCAAGTTCGCTACGGTATACTCCTCTATCAGGAAAATCAGGAAATCTTGGCAGAGATTTGAGAGGATGTTAGGCGTATTTTGTATACGCCTTTTGAGTTATTTTAGTTGGTATTTTACTCGTTTTTGTTGTGTTTAGTATAGTAGTAGGTTTTGTATTTCTTTCTTTTGAGTCACAGCGGTGCAAAATGGCAAAAACGAATGAGAAATGGACAGAAAAGGTGCTCCCGAGGTGAAAGGACGAAAGTTGGCAACTCAGAGCGAAAGAAGACAGCACCGCGGTACCACTATGCAGAACTGCGGTGCCATATTTACTGAGGACCCACAGGACTTTCAGCACCGCGGTGCCATCAGACAGTACCACGATGCCATTTATGCTGAGAAGCTGCAGGAGTTTCGGCAATGTGGTGCCGATATGCAGAACCGCGGTGCCGACGCAGGAAATTTCAGTTCCGAAGGCAAATTGGCTAAGGACATATTGGTCCATAGGGCACGAAAATTAGAGGATATTTAAGCCCGATGGATTAATGCTATGAAAGAGGTTGGTCATTCTACAACACAACACAACACATGCGGATTTGGAGCTACAATTGGAGACTTTGTTCTACGTAATTTTTTTTCTTTCGTTTTTAATTCAGTTTATGTATGGATATTGTGTTAGTTCTTAGCGCGACTATGACTAGGAGCTAAACACTCTATTAGAGTTTTCCTTATGAATCGCTTGAAACTGTTATTCATGAATTAATGCAGTAGTATGATTTCTTCTTTACTTGATTAAGATATAGTCAATATTTGATATGAATGTTTGATAATTAATTGATCACTAGTTATCATAACCTATATGATCTCGAATCAAAAATTGAAAGGAGAGATTTGGATATGCTGTAATTGACTAGACATAGGTTAAAATCGCGGACGAAAGTACCCCGATACTTGTGTAGCATTATAGGTTACTGTTCTTAATCCTCCTATGTGGTAAATCCTATCATAGAAATATAGAAGGGTTCTGCACTGGAGTTGAGTGATTATATGTCCTAACCGGAATATAAGGCAGTCTAGTTAACCGATATCTTAACAAAGAAGAATAATCATTCTAGTCGCATTAAGGATTTAATAAAGTGGATAGTCCAGGATTTTGGAAGCCCTAATTCATTCATAGCTGATTACAACTTTATTAGTTTAAATCTTGCAATTATTCGAGTAGTTAAATAAAAACCCCAATCAAATATCGATTGTCAAATAGATAACATAAAATAGATGAACGATACTTAGAAACCAGTCTCTGTGGAAGATATTCGGTCTTACAGACTATATTACTTGTGAACGATGCGTGCGCTTGCGTGAGCATTCGAAACATCGCTAACAAGTTTTTGGCACCGTTGCCGGGGACTGGCGTATATCTAATATCAAATCATCTATTTTTAATTTCTAATTTGGTCGCTCCCAGAAAAAGTTTCTAACTCGTTCTGAGAGCAAATTTTTGTTATCACTTTTTGTTGTTTGTGTAATCTTGCAGGCAAGGTCAAATATAGGTACATGGACTATCAATATCAGGGGATGCTGGACTATGACCTTTGTCCACCGCATCAACTTAGACCACAGGCTCCGCAAGAGAGGCGAAATGAGTTGCAGGAAGCCTTATTCAGGTTCACCGAGTGCCAGAATATTCAAGGACTGACTCATCCACAACAGAATCAGGCTCCATCGGGAAGGCTAGATGACATGAGAACAACTCTCTGGGCACTCTCAAACGCCCAGAATCAGTTCATGGAGGAAACAAGATTATCCATCAGGAATCTACAGATGCAACTGGGACAGCTAGCTAGCAAGCTGAGAAATGGTACACAAAGGGAACCGCCCTAGCAATACTGGTACAAACCCACAAGAGCAGTTCCAAGCAATTGATGTGATGAGTGACAAACAAATGGAGACAGGTCCATCCCCAATATTACCAGAAAAAAGGGTAAACCTAGTGAAGTGAGGGAGCCAACATTCGTTGACACACCGCAGGTGAAGATACCATATCCTCAGAAACTTAGAAAGAATTCTCTTGACAAGTAGTTTTCTAAGTTTCTGGAGGTCTTTAAAAAACTGCACATCAACATTCCATTTGCTGAAGCCTTAGAACAAATGCCGAGTTATGTAAAGTTCATGAAGGAGATCCTCTGTAAAAAGAGGAGGTTGGAGGAGTATGAAACTGTGGTGTTGACTGAAGAATGCAGTGCCATCCTACAGAGAAAGTTACCTCCGAAGGCAAATTGGCTAAGGGCAGATTGGCCCATAGGGCACGGAAATTAGAGGATATTTAAGCCCTAGAGATTAATGCTATGAATGAGGTTGGTCATTCTACAACACAACACAACACAGGCGGATTTGGAGCTACAATTGGAGACTTTGTTCTACGTAATTTTATTTCTTTCATTTTTAATTCAGTTTATGTATGAATATTGTATTAGTTCTTAGCGTGACTATGACTAGGAGCTAAACACTCTATTAGGGCTTTCCTTATGAATCGCTTGAAACTGTTATTCATGAATTAATGCAGTAGTATGATTTCTTCTTCACTTGATTAAGATTTAATCAATATTTGGTATGAATGTTTGATAATTACTTGATCACTAGTTATCATAACCTATATGATTTCGAATCAAAAACCGAAATGAGAGATTTGAATATGCTGTAATTGACTAGACATAGGTTAAAATCGCAGACGAAAGTACCCCGATACTTGTGTAGCATTATAGGTTACTGTTCTTAATCCTCCCATGTGGTAAATCCTATCATAGAAATATAGAAGGGTTCTGCACTGGGGTTGAGTGGTTATATGTCCTAACCAGAATATAAGACAGTCTAGTTAACCACTATCTTAACAAAGAAAAAGAATCATTCTAGTCGCATTAATGATTGAATAAAGTGGATAGTCGAGGATTTTGGAAGTCTTAATTCATTCATAACTGATTACAACTTTATTTGTTTAAATCTTGCAATTATTCTAGTAGTTAAATAAAATCCCAATCAAATATCGATTGTCAAATAGATAACATAAAATAGATGAACGGTACTTAGAAACCAATCTCTGTGGACGATATTCGGTCTTACAGACTATATTACTTGTGAACGATGCATGCACTTGTGTGAGCATTCGAAATATCACTAATAGAGGATTTTAATCTCTGAACTCTAAGTTCAGAAAGTAAGAAAGTATGTGTCAATTCTATGTAGAATTGGTGTACAATTGGTGTAACCTAAATTATGAGGTTAAGTGCTGAATATATAGGTGAGATTATGATACAAATTAGACTGGGATTGGGCTTAAAAACCTGTCCCAAAACCGAGTTGCAGTGGGCCCAGTTGACTAGGCCCACTGCCGTACCAGCGCCGCGGCGCCTCCCCTATTTTTCCAATATTTCTGCACGTTTTAATTTTGATTAAATCCAAAATCTAATTTTGACTTAATTAAATAATTTCCATCAAATGGAATTTATCTCATAATTTATTATTGGTTAAAATATCTCAATTCTAAATTGAATATTTTATCCTCTCTCAATATACCCTTCGACCGAAAAGACAATCGACTTAGTGTGACCCCTTAGGCCTTCTCACATAGGCACTTAATCCAATTAATGTTCATACAGAACTCCTAGATTGCGTCGGTGACGAACTTAATGTGTGAAATACGTTTACAAGACTCTTAATAAACACAAGCTCTATGCGGGATGATAAATTCTTTTCATTCTCAACACACTCGATCAAGCGTAGGATTTGCCAAGTGTCTATCCAAATGGCTTGATCACTTTATCTCATCTATATTAGTCGACAACTAGATCATATATTAAATATGTCTCTTGCATTGGCTTGATCGACCTAATATCACTAAGAAGCTGAGTGTTCTCTCGAATATCTAATCGAGGAATGAATCATATTCTTGGCTCAACTACCACCTTAGTCTGTATCGCAATGTACCCAATTCAAGCCATGTCTTATTTTATAAGGAATCTAAGCTTAGAACATGATCAAAGTACATTATTCTACAAATCAAGTGTGTATTGACCTCAAGTCAAATGACCTCTATCTCCCATATGTTGATAACACTCTAGACATGTATAACAAATATTTTATCAGCAGGGCATGCCAATACCCTCCAAGAGTATTCATATGTCCATCACTAGAAACTATTACTAGTAGTAAGTGAGACATACTACATTCTCTAAAAATGTGATGCAGACCACATGTCGACTTATAATATATCATTGATATCTTATTCTCAATGATCATCAGTCGAGACTACTTTAAGAACTACACTCTATCATTAATATCTCACACTATCAATGACAACGTTTTAGTTCAAGGGATGCACATTAATGAATAATACAAACAATCAAATAATATTTAGTAATTGCAAAAGCCATAAATATATTAATCTCTTTAATAATACGAATGTGTTCAAGTACATGTGTCCCTAAAATGATTGTTTCTAGGACATATATACTTTCAATTACAACAACAATAACAACATATTCAGTGTAATCCCACAGTGAAGTGCGGGTAGGAAATCGTAGACGCACCTACCTTTATAGTATAGAAGCATTTACGATAGACCCTTGACTCAAAAGAAATGTACTAGATGCATGAATATAGGAAAGAATAAGAGATAATGAAATAACAAATGTGCAAAACAAATATAGTTACAGATATCGATACATATCGGCAAAAAAAGAAATTACGCGACTACCTAAATCATACGACTACAAGTACGATAACCCTATGTAAGCATCTATCCTAATCCTCGACCTCCACACATTCCTATCTAAGATCATGACTTTAGTCAACTGGAGTTGTGTCATGTCATGTATAATCACCTCTCCCAGTTATTTTCGGCCCACCTCTGTCTCTCATCATTCCTGCAATAGCCAGCCTCTCACACCTCTTCACTGACACCTCATCTTCACATGTTTGAACCATCGCAGTCTCGCTTCTCTCATCTTGTCTAATTGTATCATCAAAATGAATGCTCTAATAATCCTTGAGTTTATCCTCTGAGTTTAACTTGTGACAAAATAGACTCACACAAAGAGAATAACAAATTAGCTTAAGTGTCCTTTCACAAGCTAAGATAACTTGTGGCAATGCATATTTACTCTAAAGGCTTATCCCACATTAATACACTTTCATAGACAGGTCTTGTTGGGTAATGCTGATATCCTGCCTATGGCGAGGCCAGGTGATGGGCCGGGGATGGCATGGGTCCGAGTCATGGTAGAACATGACGCTTGCTTGATGGCCGTGGTTAAGAAATAAAGTTGCACCCTTGCTATCAGATATAGCTTTTGTAATGATAGTAAATACTTGATCTAACAATTCCCTTCGGTCTTTAACTTCAAAACCTACTGATCCAAGTTGTATTTTGTAGTAAGGTAAGATGGATTCTGTGAGCTATGAGGGATATAGAATGGCCAGAATAAGAATTAATAATAGGAAAGTAACATCTGAAATTCTGAAAGGTAGTGGTTACATCAGAAAACAAGTTTGCCAACTCAAAAAGTATTAGTCACCACTTATCACTTATCAGATCCTTCACATGCTTAGATCGTTTTGAATCCTCGTCTCAAATACCTTTACTTATTTGCTGAAAGAAAGATAAAGTATTTAACTTTCACAGGAATGCCGCCTTTGATCATTGTGAATCAGCACATGTGCCTAAACTTTTTCATAGTTGTTCTTTGATGACAAAAAAGGATGTCTCATGGATAACTACCAGGGCACTCACCGTTTTCCTCTTATATAATATATATGCAACCTCTGCACAAACTATAATTCATCACAAACAGCGGCTTTGAGTCGAAAGTTAACAAAAAACAACGAAAGTTACAATGATGCCAATCCAAAGAGTTCCCATGAGATCACACAGAAGACTTTTAACTGGTCCTGTAAACTCGTCGCAGACCCTTGAAAAATCAAAAAGCACAAGGTATACACTTGAAAAAATTTCAGATGGCTTTCAAGAGGATGGTAAGTACTTGATTCAACCAAAAAGCTTACAGTGAGGAAATTATTTTCCCAGCTTTCTTCCCATATTTGTACTATTTGAAGGCAATATCTTTCCTAATTGACTCATTGCCTTGTTATTTAATTTGTCCTGCAGATAGATTGTGGCCTCGACTGATCGGAAGTGTGAAGGGCAAGTTAAGCCTGCAGGGAGCAAAGATTCTCAAAGCGAGAAGAATACAGGAAGTGTTTGTGCAAAATTTCAGTGTCAAACCCGAAGAAAAAATTGTAAAGGCAACTCAGTGTAATTTACAAACAACAGCAGGTCCTATAGCAGGCCTTCTTTTCATTTCCGCAGATAGGGCTGCTTTTGTCAGTCACAAACCAATTAAGATTTCTTCTCCCTCTGGCGAGATTATTAAATTCTACTACAAGGTATGTCTTTGCAGCATACTCATTTTTTTCTGTTTCTGCAAATCTAAAGCAGTTATCTTAAGAAGTATTCTAACTTTTTTTTTCATGAACTGGTATAGATCTCGATTCCACTGAGAAAAATAAAGAAAGCCATGGAGAGTAAGAGTTTGAAGAAACCATCGCACAAGTACATCGAAGTAGTAACTGAGGATAATTTTGATTTCTGGTTCATGGGATTCTTGAATCACAAGAGCATCTTGAAATGTCTTCAAGAGGCGATTTATGAGACTCAAGGCCACAATACTCTATGACAAAGCTGGGACTTTTGCTATACACATTGGTTTTATGTATACAAACTGGAGTAGGTTCAGAATTTCACAGTATTCTATTGCAAAGTTGTCTCAGTATAGATGAATGAGCTTGTATATTATTAGTTGATAGACTAGAATAGATATACACATACAATATGTCGTATAAGCTGCTAATAGAGCCATTAGTCTATGTTCTTTTACTTGTCCATTAAGAGTTAATGGTGATATTGAGATATCAGATTTTCTTTTCAAAGCAAGAGATCTTATTCTTCCACATAATTTCCTGTAAGAGTCAAGTGTGAGCCTGTACATTAGTTATTAGAGGTATCTGCATGTAATTCTGTGATATTTATGATATATTCTGCTGTAAGATTGATGCAATTTGTAAATAAGCTCCGAGAGTTCAAGACATAACATTAGCATAAGTTCTTTTACTTGTCCTATAAGAGCTGATGTGATATTAAGATATATAAATTGTAACCATCCAAAATTGGAGGCCGGTAAATAACACTTAGCAAGCATTCTACCCATCATAGGCATGAACTTACTCATACTTTACTGAGTCCATAACAAAAATGACGCAAAAACTAGTTTTGTAACGATATAGTGTAGATAGTCTGAACCGGTAAGAAATGTGCAGACATTGTCAACGTGTCCACAATTTACCCAGATCGTCAAGCTTCATCAAAGTGGATAGTATCCCTGCCACAAAGTCCATAGTAATGTGTTCTCACTTCCACTTGGGTACATGCATCCTCCGAGTCAACTCACCTAATTTGTTAGGCTCATATTTGACCTGTTGGCAATTCAAATGCCATGAAATATGGTCAACTATGTCCCTTTTCATCGGACATCACTAGTCCCTCGCATTCGGGAAGCAGATTATCGGAAATGGCTAATAACGATGATTCTCGTGTAGAATATTAGAATGGAATGATCTATCAGATAATAAACTATTGGTTCTAAGCGACTAATTAACAAATCAAAGTGCTTATTTCCTCTATTAGCAGTATTTGAACAATTTATCAAAGTAATGTGTTAGAACTCCGCTTTTAATTCCTTAACTCTTTTAACAGAACTCATTTTATGGCCAATGGACGCACAAGAATATTCATGAAAAAGGCCTATATATGATACATTCAAGCATCAACACCTATAGAAATTCCAGTGATTCAAAAGCTAGCTTGAATGAACAATCAAGGCTTTCATTAGCATGCATGGCCTACCATCCGTATGTTTGTAGCCTTAGTTGTTAAGTAACATATACTAATCTTACATTCACCAAACTTGCTCAGAATGTACAATATGCTCACTAAGAGAACCCCATATTGACTAAAATTTGAAAAAATCCGAATCTATTGAAATATGCCAACTTTATTATGCACCAACTAATTTATTTTCAGTTGGTTAACATATAAGAGGAAACATGACAGAAATAAAAGTTTCAGTAACACATATGCTAACAATCAGCATTAGACTTTTATCCTGAATTAGAAAAAGTGCATTTTCACAAGCCAATATATTTGACAGTTTTCAAGTATATTCTCCAGATCAAATATCATACTGACAAGCTAGGAGGATATACTAACGAATGACCCAAACAGAAATAAGAAAGGAAAAGTAAGATCTGAAAGAAAGAGCTTATTCAGAAAGCAAACATGCCAGCACAAAAAGTATTACTTACATATCTAAAATCAAATAGCCCTAGAAAGCACCAAGAACAGCATGATGTTAAACTTATCATGCTTAGATCATTTTGAATCTTTTTGTCTCAAAGAATCACTATGCAATTGCTGAAAGAAAGATAAAGTACTCAATTTTCATAGATTTTTCTGCCTTCTGTCATTGTGAATCAGCACATGTGCCTCAACTTTTTCTACAAAGAAAGTTGATGATGATGACCAAAGGATGACTCACACATAACTACTATCAGGAAACTAACTTTTTTCTACTACTATATATATATTCAGTCTCCGCAAATGCTATTAATCCATCACAAGTATCTAACACCTCTGACTCCGATGTAACAGTACTATAAACATAAGCAAAGAATTTATACTGATGCCAAAACAAAACATTTCAAAAATGAGAGCGATGCACAACACCAAAATTAGTTTTAGAGTTCCAATAATATCACAGAGAAGACACTTAACAGATCATGCAAACCCGAGTCAGAACTCCAATTTAACTTACGATGAAGACCTAAATAAAGGGTAATCTAAAGGCTTAAAGATATAAACTATCTGCATTAGCAAAATCTATGATAAACATTTCTCTGAGAGTAGTAATCAAATACTCCAAATGTTGGATAAGGGACTGCTGAATGTGAGTCAACTTCCACCAGACTTGTTAATTAATCAATAAAGATGTGGAAAAAGAAGACAACATGGCATTGACAAATCAGAAAAAAAGTTGTTGCTAATGTAATCAAAATGCTAGTAAAGGAAATGGGATTAAAGGTGCTATGACGAAACTTATCATCTTATAGAATGTGAATAGCAGGCAATGACATGGATGTCCTACGATACCACGTTCACACTTTCTTTTTCACTCTTCGATGTTTGAAATCTATTGGTCCGACTAATTCGAATTAGCATTGGGCAAGTGCGTCCGGTAAAGTGCTCCATACCAAGAAGTTGTCCTTTTCTAGGGCTCGAGTCCAAGACTTCCGGTTAAAGATGGAGGGATCTCAACTATTCCACCAAAAACGTGTCCCTTTCAACTTTTCACGCTCTGTAAGGTATCCCTTGCTTTGTCATTAAGTAATATATTCTTGTCTTTTAGAACTGCCCTTTTCTTATAAAAAATAATATGAATCCAACAATTTGGACGCCAGATTGAGAAATATGAACACATGTAACTAGAATCAACTTTGAGAATTGAAATCGTTATAAATAATTTTCCTTTGAATTGTGCTATTCAGATCCAAATGTGCCAACTTTTTTGTGAATGCAAGTAACTACCTTACATCATAAAGGGGCCTCGCCAAATTTGAGAGTTCCATGAATGTATCTACAACCATTTGAAAACTTGTAGCTACTTTCTGTTAACTCTCCACTAACTGCATATGACGGAAAGGAAGTAAAGCAGGCAATGTCCAATGTCACATGACTTTTTCCTTCTTAATCAATTGCAAAAGGAATTTAATGTTAAGGCTCTTAACTGTTTTAGAAATGTCGGAGTGCACATTTAAATAAGTATACCATTATTCACTGAGGCCTGTATTACTTAAGCCCCGATCCAAAATATCACTTAAAAGTTATAGTAGCCAAGGAAAGGCTTTTTATATATATAATTTTCTGGATATAACCACAGCAAACATGTGCCCAAAGTGTAAATTATGTACATAGATGCAAACAATTCCATATAAAAATAGAAGCAGTGAGATTAGCGACGATCGAACGTCTGAACAGTTTGACATGTCAGATCCGTTACATACTTTCTGGATCTTATTGTTGAAAGAAAGATTTACGTACCTTACTGTTCCAGAAAAGAAAAGTAAGATCTTAAAGTGGTTACATCACAAAGCTAACATGCCGGCACAGAGTGATGGTAAACTTATCAGATCCTTTACATGCTTAGATCTCCTTTTGTCTCTACTACCATTACTTTATTGCTAAAAGAAAGATAAAGCATTTTACTTTCAGAGGTTTACCGACTTTGATCGGTCATTCTGAATCAGCACAAACAATGACTCAGGATAACTACCAGGGCACTGACCATTTGCCTCTTATATATGCAACCTCTAAACAATCTATTCATCCATCACAAACAGCAGCTCTGAGTCTAAAGTTAACAAAAACAAGGAAGTTGTAATGATGCCAAACCAAAGAGTTCCAATGAGATCACATAGAAGACTTTTAAATGCTTCTGGAAACACACTTGGAAATTCAAAAATCACAAGACATACACTTGAAAAAAATTCAGATGGCTTCCAAGAGGATGGTAAGTACTTGAGTCAACCACAAACTTACAGCGAGAAAATTACCTTTCTTCCCTTAATTTGTGGAATTTCAAGACATTATCTTTCCTGTCTAATTGTCTCATTGCCTTGTTATTAAATTTGTCTTGCAGATAGATTGTGGCCTCGACTGATCGAAAGTGTGAAGGGAAAGTTAGGCCTGCAGGGGCCAAAGATTCTCAAAGTGAAAAGAATAAATAATGTTTTTGAGAAATTTTTTAGTGTCATACCCGAAGAAAAACTTGTAAAGGCAGCTCAGTGTAATTTACAAACAACAGCAGGTCCTATAGCAGGCCTTCTCTTCATTTCCACAGATAGGGCTGCCTTTTGCAGTCACAAACCAATTAACATTTCTTCTTCCAGTGGCGAGATTATTAAATTCTACTACAAGGTAGGCTTTGCAGCATACACAGTTTTTTTTCTGATTATGCTTATCTAAAGCAATGCTTAAGATGTATTCTAACTTCTTTTTTTAACTGATACAGATCTCAATTCCACTGAGAAAAGTAAAGAAAGCCATCGAGAGTAAAAGTTTGAAGAAATCATCACAGAAGTATATACAAGTAATAACTGAGGATAATTTTGAGTTCTGGTTTTTGGGATTCTTGAATCACCAGAGAATATTGAAACATCTTCAGGAGGCGACTTATGAAACTCAATGCTACTACATTATGTGAATAAACTGGGTAATTTATAATGTATACAAACCGGAGTTTGTTCAAAATGTGGCACACCTGGTCTCAGTATAGATGAATGAATTAGTTTTAGACCAGAAAATATCCGCTTGTAATTTGTGATATATGTGGCTAAATTTCCCATTAGATATCAGTTTTTTGGTTTCAAAACACAAGATCTTCTTCTATCCTTATGCATAATTTCCCTTCTCCATTTATTTTTCAGTTTCATAGGTAAGGGGTATCTCCGCAGGCCTTTCTGCTAAAGTCGTGAAACTTCAACGTGGAAATCTTGAAATGCATCGAAATATCCAATCTTTCATACAAGAAACCCAATGAAATCCAGGACTTAATTAAACAAGCGAACACGTGAAAGCTCTAACAAAATCTTTAGTAGAGCGACTTTCGGGTACAAGGAGACCAACACGTCCCCATCCATTGGTAAAACCCCCAATTTCTTCCAATAATAGCGACTCCGAAAACAACCTTTTTACCTAACAAACAATGTAGAAGTAAGGTCTGTGTACACTTTATCCTCACAGACCCCACATTATGGATTTTACTAGGTATGTTGTTGTAATAGCGTCATTTCCATGTTCCCAAATCTGAAAACATATATCTTCTCGTCCCAAAAAGTGATGATTTCCTTTCATGGTTTAGCGTCCATTTCGGAGACCAGATTGCCCAATATATCACGAAAGTAATTCCTATCACCCTTTTCCGGATCTCTCATCATGCTTTGAGTTTGAACCATATCAAACTTTGGAATTGAATGCCTCATGACTACTGCACCACGAAAGGATCAGTCTTACCCTCCCCTGAAATTCGATTAATTTAGAGCCCATAGTCAATGTTTAGCCACAATTATTATTCAAACAATGCAGACATACCATGAAATATGTCACTTTGGGTTGAAACCCCACTCTCACATTTAGATAAGGCCCAAATACATAGGGGGTCATTTGTCAGGGTGTATTAAGTATAATAATGCTAGTATAAAATTTTAGGACTATGTTTTGGTTGCAAATTTAAGTCTATTACAACTAATGTCAGTATTATTTATATACCCTATTCAGTACTACTGTTGCGATTTTCTTTATGTTTACGCAAGTGAACGTATCGCACTGTAGTAATAATCTCGGTAAGACCGAGTATTATCCACAGAGACTGAATTATCAATTACCTATTAACGAATCTTTGGTTTCTATTTGGCAAACGTTAATGAGTGTTTGTTTCTTAAACTAAGAACTACAACTAAGAAATAAACAATAATTAAACTAAGAATGATGATAGGTGTTTAACCAGTTATGAAGGGAATTAGGACTTTCAATCTCCTCAACTATCCACTCAATTACTTGTTAATGCAAGACTAATGATTCTTCTTCTTATTAAGATAGCAGATTAACGAAGATGTTCTATATTCCGGTTAGGACATATAAAAATTCAACATAAGTGAAAACTTTCTATATTTCTATGATAAATTCTACCACATAGGAGGATTAAGATCAATAACCTAAATACTACACAGGTAATCGTGATACTGTTGTTCAAGATTAAACCTACGTCTAAACAACTATAGCATATTCAAATCTCCCTTTTCAGATCTCGATTTGAAATCATATAAGTTATGAGAATTAATGGTCAGTTAATTATCATACAATCATCACAAGTTGAATAAATCTTAATAGACGAAGAAGAAATCACTAATAACGCATTAAATCATGAATACATGCAATAACATTTTTATAAATATTCTAACACTAATGTCACGGCCCGAACCCCGGACCCGCGACTGGTGCCCTACCTGGGCACCCTTCTACACTCTACGACCCAAGATATCCGCAGAAGTTAAATAACACTCTTTTTTTTTACAAACATGCAAAGGCAAAGCCGATAAGGCTGCTATATATATATATATATATATAATCCAAAAGAAACTACACTGTACACGAGTCCAATCCCACATATGAATACAGACCTCTAAGAGTTTTACAGAACTATGACGGGACAAGGCCCTGCCGTACCTATAACTGTACAAAAGCCTGTAATGAAAGATCTATACCAAAATGATAAGCCCGGAACAATGGAGCTATCCCAAAAACTCTGAGCAAGGATCCTACACTTGCAGAACACCAAACTGCGTACCTAAACCTGCGTCATGAACGTAGCCCCCGGAGAAAGGGGGTCAGTACGAAAAATGTACCAAGTATGTGAAACAGTAAGTAATGTAAAAGAGATCATACAGTCCAAATATAACAGGAGGCAAGTATGATAATTCAAAATAACGATCTTGTGACTTGCAAATATGAGAGTAATGAGAGTAAACTTTACCTTTTAAGTTATGCCTTTTAAGAGTTAGATCAACCACAAAGAGTATTTGTACTCGCATCATGGATCTTGTCCATGAGTTTATATAATGTTCAAGTCCTAATCATGGACGTACTCACATGATTTTAACTATACCGTTTTCACAATAAGATTTATGTCGTAATCATGGACGTACTCACATGATCCAACTATACAATTTTCATAATAAAATTTATGTCGTAATCATGAACGTGCTAACATGATTCAACTATACAATTTTTACAATAAGATTTATGTGGTAATCATGGACGTACTGACATGATCCAACTATACAATTTTCATAATAAGATTTATGTCGTAATCATGGACGTACTCACATGATCCGACTATACAATTTTCACAATAAGATTTATGTCGTAATCATGGACGTACTCACATGATCCAACTATACAATTTTAAATCATCTTCGACTCTCATTAGCACAAATAGAATGAACTATCATTTTAAGAGAACTCAAGGCAATATCACATCTAGTAATAATATGGAATGTGAACCCGAAGTACTATGTACGTCCGTCGTACATCTTCTCATTTATAAACCTCCAAACACTAACACTCATAGTATCAAGACATTTCCACTTTTAAAATCAAGTTACTATAATGAACTAAAATGAAATACTTTTATTTAGACAACCTAAAGTACTATCAAGAGAATAAATATAACAATCTTTCATTTTAGAAACCCCAAGTACTATCAAAAGAATGGATAGAACCACTTCCATTTTATAAAATCAAAGTACTATCAAGAAAGTATATAGAGCAACTTCTATTTTAGGAAATCCAAAGTACTATCAAGAATTACATAACTAAGGAGTAGGATACACTCACTTTAAAACAAGGAATCATGCTAGAAGAAGAAATGATAGTTCACATACCTTTTTGGCGACTAACCAACTCTACAATCTAGAATACGTCTCAAAGTACTTCAACCTATAACAACAATAACACAATTATCAATTCCAAGATTTCTAAGGTAGATTAATACCAACTAAGGGTCTCTTATTCTACGGAAAATTGGGCAGCACTTCCTTTGTTTCTACGTACTTTTCCACCTTTTCCAAGGCCCAAATTCAACAACCAACAAGCCACACTTAAGGGCATAACTAACAGTTAATCAAAGGGGATTACATGCCTACTAGACGTGTAAAATTCTGCCCCACAATCACATAAAACAGTCCATACAAATCAGCCCAATATCCCACAACAACAAGGGTAAAATGTGAAGCCTTTCAACACATTTCTACACCCTTAATCCTTAGGACTTTCATTAGAAACTACTACATTTAAACATGCATTAAGGCGGCTGATTTTCCAGTGACCTAATCATCACGACCCGACCGGGCCCTTGGTACCTACACAGGCACCCTTAACAAGTATACATCAGAGAATAGCAGCGAAACATACACAACTCATAAAAATACTTAGACATTAGACATCAACAGGCTAGCCGATAAGGCTACCTTTCGTAACATATACATAATATAAATAAATAAAACAATACCTCTCTGTTCTTACAACCCAATCCACAAATGTGACTACTGCACCTTAAGAATAACAAGCGTGGCGGGACGGGGCCCGCCATACCCTGCATGTACAACATCCGGCCATACGAGGATTTGAACCGGGTAAGCCTCGGAGTAATGGAGCTTCCCAACGGTGAGCAGTGATCCTAAGAGTGAGGATCGAGAACTCAGTATACTCTACTGCGGCATGAGCGGCCCGAAGAGTCGAGATAACATGTACCAAATATGTGGCCCAGAAATCTTGTAATGAATCATAAGTCTAAAATGAAGCTGGAGACATGTATGATAACTCAAATAACAGTACACCGTGCCTTACTAACAATGAGAGTAAACAAGAATATACTTTACTGCATAAAACTAGGAGGCTCTTGATCAAAGCAGGGCCACCCGCCCGCAGTATCGTTAAGAAATCCTACTCCTGGGACTATTTCACCCGCAAGGGTCGTATGGACCCAGCGAGGTATTCTCGCATGGCGTATCCGCGCGTAGGTCGTGTAGACGCGTGAGGTATTCCTCGCATAGGGGATCGCCCGCATGAGACTATTTCACCCGCATAAGCCCTTACGGACTCGCATGAGGTATTCCTCGCATCATGGGTAGCAAATCCACGGAATATGCAAATGTCACAAACCCGGGCAATGACCCCGTAATGAATAATATATCACTAGCACAAATCGGCTATCATACATAACATAAGCACTACCGGCTTATCATACATAACATAAGCACTACTGGCTTATCATACATAACATAAGCAAGTTAAGAAATCCCCTAACTTCTTATTAGCCTTGTTCATATACACTCTTATTTTAGTTTACTTAAGGCACTAACATGTCATTATAAAAATCCGGGAATTTAACCCAAAGTACTACGTACTTCTACTCTTTTAAAATGACTCTTTTTCATATAAAACTTCTAAGATACTAATAACCGTAGTATCAAGTCACATCTATTTTTCAAGACAAGTCACAATACCTTTTTGAAATACATTTATAGGTTTCTAAATCAAGTGACTTCTTTCTTTTAAAACCTTAAGCAATTGATGCCTTTAAATCAATTTGCCTTTCATTATTTCAAGTCAATTATCATACTTACATTGCTTAGAGTAAACCACTCTTTTAACTTTCCATAAAACTATTATAACCAACTTTCCATAAAGTCGTTATATTAACTTTATACTTTAGGCAATTATATTCTTCTTTATATCCAAGAGACTTATACTTTTAAAACGAAACGAGTATCATATACTTAAAACACTTCAAGTCCCTTAACTTTGAAAACTAAGACATCCTTAATACTTTTAAACAAGTGAGTTAATCCCCTAACTCAACCAACTTGGACATTCTTAAAACAAGTAAAGGATATCAAAGTCTTGTACATCTACCGTACTATATAGGTACAACTATTCATGCTCAAGAGATAGGAAAGTTCCACATACCTCTTCGGTTCAATCCACTTGCTAAGTCAAATATGTCGTACGTCGTATGTCAACCTAAAATGACCACAATACGTCTATTAACTTCTAACTTCAAACGTAGAATACTCCAAGTGTAAAGTCACTTAATTCTGCGGAAAATTGGACAACACTTCCTTTGTTTCTACATACTTTTACACCTTTTTCAAGGCCCGAAATCGATAACCAAATGCCACATTTAAGGCTCAACAATTCAGCTAACCAAAGGGGATTACACGCCTTAACAGGACGTGTAAAATTCTGCCCCACAATTAATATCCATATAGTCCAAGATTTCAATGCCAAATGGCTACAATGCAACAACAATGTAAAGTATTTTCCAATTCCTTTTTCTATCCAAGTTGTTTAGTCTAACATGTTATATAGCCACAATCGATTATGACAACCAAAATCTTCAATTAGATAACATGTGACGATTCTAACTATCGACCAACTTGTATTTCAATTTCAAATGGCTAACAAGGTCATTTCGGATTTAGGCTTCTAATGTCCATAACACTTATTAAACTTCAATACATATATCTCATGCTTGTTAAAAAGTATAACTACAATAATAAGAAATCTTCAATCACTTAAGAGTACAAAGTGGTTACCTTGATAAGCCCAAAATAGTCCAACAATCTCGCCCACTTTAGCCCTCTTTCCGAATTTCTTCTTTCCGCTTAAATCACCTCTACGAACCCCCTACAAGCTCGCCAACATTTTTCCTTCTTGTTGCCTTTCCAAAAATCTCATTTAGGCTTAGGGTTTTAACCATTTGAGAGAGAAGAGAAGAGAAGATTTGGGTGAAGGCTTGCAAATGATTTTAATCTAGCAAGACTTGGTCATATATAGCCTTTATCTTGTTCCACAAGTTGGGGGGACACTTGTCACCCACCCAGGGGTCCTCTACAACAAATATCTTCTATTTTTACCCTATTTCCGCAAAAAATCCCGCCTCGGCGCCGCGCTGCAATTTCAGACAATTCGGGCCTTTGGTATACAGCCTGCTGGCCAAGGCGCGACTCTTCTGTCAGCCGATCTTGTAACGTCCATAACTTTATACTCCGATGTCCTATCGACGAGCGGTTTGTTGCGTTGGAAACTAGACTCAATGAACTTCATATTAGGCTTTTGACACACCTAAAAACTCCAATTATACTAGGAGATATACTGATCCCAAATTTACTGAAAAACTGTCCAAAAATATTCTGCCAACTTTTTTTCTTTTTCCAACTTCGAATCATATTTACTTTCATACGTTCTCATCTCATCCTCTTGGAATTACGGGGTGTAACATTCTTCCCCCCTTAGAAACATTCGTCCCCGAATGTTCTTTCGGAGTCCAATCTAAACGGATATTGGCATAGTCCCTTGACTACACCCAACATAATCCCACTTGCCACACCTGGCACATAACAATACTTATGCTAAAACGTCAACCTGAACTCCAAATGTCAACGTCGGTTATCTGCATAAAGCTTTTATCGACTCTGAGCTGGCTAATAATCTTTCCTGGATAAGCATCGCCTTATCCACAGCTCGCTGAATCAAGTCCGGGCTAATTATCTGAACCTCGCCTACGTTGAACCAACCAATTGGCGAGTCTACACTTTATTCATACAAAGCCTCATACAGGGCCATCTGAATACTGGAATGGTAGCTGTTATTATAAGCAACCTCAACAAGAGGCAAATGATCCTCCCAGCTACCCTGAAATAAAAAACACAGGCCCGCCACCTATCCTCAAGTGCTTGGATAGTACGCTCTGCCTGTCCGTCGGTCTGAGGGTGGAATGCCACACTGAGACTTACCTGTGTCCCTAATCCCTTCTGAAAAACCTCCAGAAGTTATCCGTAACCGAGCTCATCTGTCTGACATCATAAAAATAGGAACTCCGTGTAGTCTCACAATCTCCCTGCTATATAAGCTAGCATAATCCTCAGTCGAGTAAGTGGTCCTGACCGGAAAAAAAAAACACGGCTGGTTCGTCAGCCTGTTTACTATGACCCCCAGGGAGTCGCACTTCTTCTGAGTACGATGCCACCCTGTAACAAGATCCATATCAATCACCTCCCATATCTAAGTCGGGATCTAAATTGCCTGTAATAGCCCACTGGGCTTCTGGTGTTCAACATTGACCTGCTACCAATTCGGACATTTAAGCAACAACTCTGCTACGTCCCTCATCAGGCATCTTACCGATACGTACATCTGAGGTCACGACACAACTTAATCGACCCCGAAAAATTAGAGCAATAAGCACTGCGTGCCTCCCCTAAAACCTGCTGACTAGTCTTGCAGCACCGGGTACACACAATCTATCCTCATATCACAATACCCCATCTGGTGCTACTCAAACAAGCTCTTCTCTTCTCGGAGAGCCATATCTCGATACCGTATCATAACTGGATCCTCATACTGTCGCCTCTTTACCTCCTCAACGACGGAAGACTCGGCAAACTCTCGGATCTAAACTTCATTAACCTTGGAACCAAACAATCGAATCCCTCGGCTCGGTAGCTAATAAATCTCACGGACCACGTCCTGTCTATCTGGCTGCCCACCTGGCAGACTACCCATAGATCCACGTCTAAGAGCATCTGTAACCGTCTCGGCTTTCCCCGGGTGGTATAGGATATCAATATCACAATCCTTGAGTAACTCTAACCACCGTTTACGCCAAATTCAGCCGCTACGTCAAGATATCCGGAGGCTCTTACGGTGCACAAATATCCACATGAAGTCTATATAAGTCATGCCTCCAAATCTTCAAGGCATGATTAACTGCCGCCAACTCTAAATCGTGAGTGGCGTAATTTCCTTTCATGCTTCCCTAACTGCCGGGAAATATAGGCTCTAACCTTATCGTGTTGCGTCAGCACACAACTTAGCCCAACACCCAACGTGTTACAATAATAACCTAACCCTCTAGTCTCTCAGGAGGGGTTAGAACTGTAGTCGTGGTCAACTTATCTTCCAATAACTGGAAACCTTCCTCATTCTTGCGAAATATTCGGGCATCCTTAATCTCAATTATGGTTCCTGTTTCCCTTTTTCTGTTGCAACCAAACTTGGTCACTAACTTAGATTTGATTCCTTTGTTTGCCTCATGGCTAAGACTTCCTGTCAATCACAATTTAGGGGGGGGAGATTTCCTTGATCTCGTCAAGTAGTAACCCGATTATTTTCTCCCAGCTCGTAGGGCTTATGGTCAGGTGTTCAACCTCAATTCAGGGTATTACATAATCCAATGACTTGTCAAGATTTTATTATCGTTCGAGTGTCTACTCGTCTTTCCTTGAGGTGTTCTTACTGCCCATCATCTACTAATGGTCTTCACACTATTCTGGGGTAATCATATCTCGTGCAATTTACCTAACCATAGTTGTATTCTCTTTTATCATTCTGGTCATAACCTTTCCTTATGTTTATTATTAGCAAAAGTATTTCTATCTTGATTCGTAATCGTACAGTTTCATACATGCGTACTACCTGCATTTATATCCTTACGACACTTCCTCGACCATTTCGTAACGTCGTTCTTAAGTACCTCTACACAATACTTTTCCCATGGTTATCTAAAACTGTAACCCATGGAATGACGATACTGAAGACCTTACCAGTCTCCTATCCTTCGTCTAACAACATGGGTACACATAACCCCATAATACATAAAATTACCCCTTTACGTGGGGGAGAGAACTTATCTCCCTTAAATAAACTTTCCTTAGAGTCACAACCCTAATCACAGGGTCCCCTTGCGGTCCTATAAATATCTAATCATCACGCACCGCCTTAAAATCGTGTAGATTTTCAAAACCTACCAAAGATGCCTTCAGCTTTCCACCGGCAGCACTTGTACTTATTTTATTCTTACCTTGCGCATTTTCCTGAAATTATCCGGAAGGTCGTGGCCCTGACCGCCACACCAAACCAACTCCTAGTACCTCCAAGGGCACTTAACATAAACTCCTTCAAATTCGAGTATTTCTTACTTTCTGCATTAATTTACCTCAAATGAACAAGTCACCCAAACTTATTAAAATCAACTATGTCAAAGAAGGAAGGATAATTCACTGGTTACAACCACTTCCCTTCCTTTCCACTCGATAACCGGTTTACTGGAAAACTGGTACCGAACCAATCTCTCTCTGTAGACAACGTTGGCATATCGAGAGGCCAACTAACTCGTACTCATAATGACGTCAAGGTCTGTCATGTCAGCTCTACTAGGTCTGCTAGGGTCCGACGACTGTATCGTCACCGGGCAATTATTATACACCCGCTCAGCTACCACCCATCACTCACGGGTGTAATTATCTCTAAAGGTTCTCATGGATTCAGACTCTATCTTTTACACTTGGTTGTTCACTTTCTTACCGGTCGTACTCTTTTCCGTACTTCCAAACTTATTCTAGCTTACGTACATAACTTCCATACTAAATCTGGCCCCCAACCTTTGGAGTTACTAAATTAAACAATATAAGGCCATTTCCGGCTCTCACAACCTGGTTCCGGTGGAATGCGTCCACGAATCCGTAAAACGATTAACTAAACTTGGGCCTTACACCCTCGTGACCCTGTCACGTAGCGGGACTACTACCAACTGATCCCATTCCATTTCAGGCTATGGGGCGACCCTTAATAGGTCCTCAACCCGACTCGGCGTCGTACTTAACTCTTATCCTTGGTCTGACTTAACTTTTTACTACCCGAGATGGCCTTATATACCTAAGGTCTCGGCGGTTATCAATATTCTTAGGCTCACACTTTCCATGCTCCAAGCCTACCTTATCAGTCCCCCCGTAACCGGGTACAATAACTTCTCATAATACCATAATCGTGTTGTCTTGACCACAACAACCATACTTACTCCATACGGGTCTCATCCGTACCATTCTCTTAATCATACCACGTAGCTTAATCTATTAACATAGTCATCCATTAAGTCCCTTAATTATAACTTCTTTAGGGTCCATTACCTTCTCAGACAACTCATCCTCTCCTAATTATCTCAAATTAGCACGTAAAACCTTGATGAGAGTTCATTAACTGTTCATACCTTCCCGGTATTTATTTAGTCCTTACCAATTCCTGGTAATCTAAAATCATTCTAGGCAACCCATATATGACCCTCATACATAAATCCGTATAGTTGTACGTCATTATACCAACTATACAACAATTACAACCAACCTGGATACACAATCCACATAATCCTTCCTGGGTCACTGCTGTCTTTCTCGAAGCTGCAGTCAACATAACTCGTTAGGGAGAGACGAACCTAACAACACAGCTCTATCGCATGATCTCATAGTGAGAAGAATGGAAACCAATCCTAAATGTCCTGCAACCTCCTGATTAAAGATGTGGTGCACAACACACCGATAACCAAGACTCTACTAGACACGGTCTGTAGACACTTTCTGAGGACTAACTGCTCTGATACAACTTTTGTCACGACCCGACCCCGGGCCCGCGACTGGTACCCTACCTGGGCACCCTTAACAGGTATACATCAGAGAATAGCAGCGGAACATACACAACTCATAAAAATACTTAGACATTAGACATCAACAGGCTAGCCGATAAGGCTACCTTTCGTAACATATACATAATAAAAATAAATAAAATAGTACCTCTCTGTTCTTACAACCCAATCCACAAATATGACTACAAACCTCTAAGAATAACAACTCTGGCGGGACAGGGCCCCGCCATACCCCTGCATGTACAACATCCGACCATACCAGGGATTTGAACCAAGGGTAAGCCTCCGGAGTAATGGAGCTTCCCAACAGCTGAACAGTGATCCTAAGAGTGAGGATCAGCAACCTGTATACTCTACCTGCGGCATGAACGCAACCCCCCGAAGGAGGTCAGTACAACATGTATCAAATATGTGAAATTGAAAGTACTGTAATGAATCATAAGTCTAAAATGAAGCTGGAGACATGTATGATAACTCAAATAACAGTACACTGTGCCTTACTAATAATGAGAGTAAACAAGAATATACTTTACTGCATAAAAATAGGAGGCTCTTGATCAAAGCAGGGCCACCCGCCCGCAATATCGTTAATCAATCCTACTACTGGGACTATTTCACCCGCAAGGGTCGTATGGACCCGCATGAGGTATTCCTCGCATATCGTATCCGCCGCATGGGTCGTATGACCGCGTGAGGTATTCCTCGCATAGGACTGGTCCGCCCCGCATGGGACTATTTCACCCGCATAAGCCCTTACGGACTCGCATGAGGTATTCCTCGCATCATGGGTAGCAAATCCACATAATATGCAAATGTCACAAACCCGGGGAATGACCCCGTAATGAATAATATATCACTAGCACAAATCGGCTATCATACATAACATAAGCACTACCGACTTATCATACATAACATAAGCACTACTGGCTTATCATACATAACATAAGCAAGTTAAGGAATCTCCTAACTTCTTATTAGCCTTGTTCATATACACTCTCATTTTAGTTTACTTAAGGCACTAACATGTCATTATAAAAATCCGGGAATTTAACCCAAAGTACTACGTACTTCTACTCTTTTAAAATGACTCTTTTTCATATAAAACTTCTAAGATACTAATAACCGTAGTATCAAGTCACATCTATTTTTCAAGACAAGTCACAATACCTTTTTGAAATACATTTATAGGTTTCTAAATCAAGTGACTTCTTTCTTTTAAAACCTTAAGCAATTGATGCCTTTAAATCAATTTGCCTTTCATTATTTCAAGTCAATTATCATACTTACATTGCTTAGAGTAAACCACTCTTTTAACTTTCCATAAAACTATTATAACCAACTTCCCATAAAGTCGTTATATTAACTTTATACTTTAGGCAATTATATTCTTCTTTATATCCAAGGGACTTATACTTTTAAAACGAAACAAGTATCATATACTTAAAACACTTCAAGTCCCTTAACTTTGAAAACTAAGACATCCTTAATACTTTTAAACAAGTGAGTTAATCCCCTAACTCAACCAACTTGGACATTCTTAAAACAAGTAAAGGATATCAAGGTCTTGTACGTCTACCGTACTATATAGGTACAACTATTCATGCTCAAGAGATAGGAAAGTTTCACATACCTCTTCGGTTCAATCCACTTGCTAAGTCCAATATGTCGTACGTCGTATGTCAACCTAAAATGACCACAATACGTCTATTAACTTCTAACTTCAAACGTAGAATACTCCAAGTGTAAAGTCACTTAATTCTACGGAAAATTGGACAACACTTCCTTTGTTTCTACATACTTTTACACCTTTTTCAAGGCCCGAAATCGATAACCAAATGCCACATTTAAGGCTCAACAATTCAGCTAACCAAAGGGGATTACACGCCTTAACAGGACGTGTAAAATTTTGCCCCACAATTAATATCCAAATAGTCCAAGATTTCAATGCCAAATGGCTACAATGCAACAACAATGTAAAGTCTTTTCCAATTCCTTTTTCCATCCAAGTTGTTTAGTCTAACATGTTATATAGCCACAATCGATTATGACAACCAAAATCTTCAATTAGATAACATGTGACGATTCTAACTATCGACCAACTTGTATTTCAATTTCAAATGGCTAACAAGGTCATTTCGGGTTTAGGCTTCTAATGTCCATAACACTTATTAAACTTCAATACATATATCTCATGCTTGTTAAAAAGTATAACTACAACAATAAGAAATCTTCAATCACTTAAGAGGACAAAGTGGTTACCTTGATAAGCCCAAAATAGTCCAACAATCTCGCCCACTTTAGCCCTCTTTCCGAATTTCTTCTTTCCGTTAAAATCACCTCTACGAACCCCCTACAAGCTCGCCAACATTTTTCCTTCTTGTTGCCTTTCCAAAAATCTCATTTAGGCTTAGGGTTTTAACCATTTGAGAGAGAAGAGAAGAGAAGATTTGGGTGAAGGCTTGCAAATGATTTTAATCTAGCAAGACTTGGTCATATATAGCCTTTATCTTGTTCCACAAGTTGGGGGGACACTTGTCACCCACCCAGGGGTCCTCTACAACAAATATCTTCTATTTTTACCCTATTTCCGCAAAAAATCCCGCCTCGGCGCCGCGCTGCAATTTCAGACAATTTCAGGCCTTTCGGCGCCCTGGCCCTGCAGCCGGCGCCGCGACGCCTGACCCTGTCTCTTCTGTCAGCCGATCTTGTAACGTCCATAACTTTCTACTCCGTTGTCCTATCGACGAGCGGTTTGTTGAGTTGGAAACTAGACTCAATGAACTTCATATTAGGCTTTTGAAACACCTAAAAACTCCAATTATACTAGGAGATATACTGCTCCCAAGTTTACTGAAAAACTGTCCAAAAATATTCTGCCAACTTTTTTTCTTTTTCCAACTTCGAATCTTATTTCCTTTCGTACGTTCTCATATCATCCTCTTGGAATTACAGGGTGTAACATTCTTCCCACCTTAGAAACATTCGTCTCCGAATGTTCTTTCGGAGTCCAATCTAAACGGATATTGGCATAGTCCCTTGACTACACCCAACATAATCCCACTTGCCACACCTGGCCACATAACAATACTTATGCTAAAACGTCAACCTGAACTCCAAGTGTCGACGTTGGTTATCTGCATAAAGCTTTTATCGACTCTGAGCTGGCTAATAATCTTTCCTGGATAAGCTTCGCCTTATCCACAGCTCGCTGAATCAAGTCCGGGCTAATTATCTGAACCTCGCCTACGTTGAACCAACCAATTGGTGAGTCTACACTTTCTTCATACAAAGCCTCATACAGGGCCATCTGAATACTGGAATGGTAGTTGTTATTATAAGCAACCTCAGCAAGAGGCAAATGATCCTCCCAGCTACCCTGAAATAAAAAACACAGGCCCGCCACCTATCCTCAAGTGCCTGGATAGTACGCTCTGCCTGTCCGTCGGTCTGAGGGTGGAATGCCACACTGAGACTTACATGTGTCCCTAATCCCTTCTGAAAAACCTCCAGAAGTTATCCGTAACCGAGCTCATCTGTCTGACATCATAAAAATAGGAACCCCGTGCAGTCTCACAATCTCCCTGCTATATAAGCTAGCATAATCCTCAGTCTAGTAAGTGGTCCTGATCGGAAAAAAAAAACACGGCTGGTTCGTCAGCCTGTTTACTATGATGTTATACCCCGTATTTCCAGAGTATGTACGTGAGGGCGTACGTACAAAAGTTTAAGCCTTAAAGTAGACTAAGGGACAAAATTTTGTGCACAACTAGCGAAAATAATCGTTTTCCGACGAAACGTTTTCCGAACTTTGCGAAGGGAAAATTACGGCTATGTCATTTATAATTTTTGCGGATTTTTCCGAGAGATGAAATATTTTGGACCAACGAGAGGGTGACAAGTGTCACCCTCAAGTGGACGAATTTAAGGGCCATTCTTGGCGTTTTTTTGTAGTCAAGGGTTGGTAGGATATTTTGTGTGGTAGATTGATAAGGTGGGACCCACACACACATGTCCAAATCCTCACCCTACACTTGCCCACCACTTGGCTTAATCCTAGCCCTTGAAAGTCCTATAAATACCCCTCTAATGCAAGACTTATTCTTCATCCTCACTTGAAATTTCAAGTCAAAAAATCCCTCTCCCCCTTAGGTGTAGTTTCGTACAATGCCCCCTCCATCTTTGTGAGCCTTGGCCGAAGCCAACCCCCCCCTTGAGTTGTTTTTCGTAAATACCCCCCCCCCCCTTGGTAGAAAAGTATTCTCCAAGTATTGTTACTATTCCAAAATACCTTGGCCTAAATACCTTGTAGTATTCCAAGGTTACCCTTATACTAAAAGCCCAGAAAAACTATTATACTTCCTTTAGCCACTAAACGAAACCCTAAGAAAATCTTCATAGCCGGTTGAAGTATTAAGAAGAAGTTGCGTAGAACTTCTAAGGGTTGTTTGGAGCGGGTTGGAGCACCCAGAGTAGGAGCTAAACGTTTCTCAGGACCGACATTTAAATCTTGGATAATTTTGGGCTTACCGAGGTAAATACTCTTGTCCTTATATTGTAATTGGAAATTACATACTGTAGTTGTATAGAAATGTATATAAGATACATAGAAGGATATTAAAGAAGAAGATTAAATCAGACTTACATGGGTGTATTCTGATGAGACTTGCGTAGCTTGACGGGTAGGGAAGTGCTGCCCAATTTTCCGTAGAATAAAGGAACCTGTATCTTAAAGTATTTTTACAGAATAGTCTAGACGTTGATAGACTCTTATGACCGATATAGGTTGAAGTACTGCGAGTAGCGTATTCTACTCGAAGGGTGGAAAAGGCTAAGGACTCTGATGCTTTGGGCGTTTTGCTAATAGTCGATAATCGTCGCGAGGTATGTGATTCTTCCTATACTCTTGAGCATGATATTTTAAAAGTATATATATATATATATATATATACGATGAGCGACGTGTGTTAACTGAACGTAGTTTTACGGCAATGTCTTTTGACTTAAGCCTGAATAATAAGAATCTTGAAGTATTTCAAAAGAATTAAGAACCATTTTTGAAAGAAGAGTAATACTTGGTTTTGAAAGCTTAAGTTATACTAGCTTTATGGGAAGTTAGGTATAACGACTTAAGAGTGATAAAAGGAACGGTTGACTTAAATTGAATTGATTTAAAGTCTGTTAAAGTGTGAAACCTCATTCGTGAGTAATGAGTACCTGGTTTTTAAAGGAATAATGTTTTACATATTTCGGAAATAAGAATAAGTTATTATATTAAAACCAGTAGAAACCTCCATCTGCATAGAAGCTTAGATAAGACGAAATTGTATTACAGTTCCTAGATCATGGCTGCTTTAATAAGAATCAGTATAAACAAGCATTGATTTTCTTAAATTTCCAAAGTAAGGAACTTGATTTCTAAAAGAAAAGATGACTTGAGGAATTGATGAGTTTTTGGTTTAAAACATAAAGTGTTATAACAGCTTTATGGGAAGTTAGTTATAACGACTTTATGAAAACAAAAGAATGGTTTTATCATTTAAAGTGATAGCTTGACTTTAAAAAAGGAGAAGTGTTTTGGTCTAAAAAGAAGACATGGTATTGTCTTAATGTGGTTTAAAAAGGAAAGTATGGAAGTTGTTTTGGTTTACTTAAAAATGTTAGTCACTCTATTTTTATAAAACGGGCATCGGGTGACCTTTGTAAAAGAAATGGATCTTTTAAAAAGAATTTAACGTACGTAGTACTTTGGGGTTAAAACCTGGACTTTGGCATAAAAAGAAAGTACCTTGAGTTGTGTGTAACTTGCCTATATTTGTGTGTGATAGCCTTGTCGTGCTAGTATTGTATTTCTATACCACCGCGTCTCTCAATGGAGGGCCGGCTGATTTGTTATGATATTATTTGGGCGTCTGGCGGTGGCGGAGAATTCCGCAGTGCGCTCGCGTTGATAGTGTTATTCCATGGACTAGCTCTCCATGAGGTTATACTGATTCGGCCTTGGTATCTGGTGGTCGGCTTTCGTACTTGCCCCGTCTCGTGGCTGATTCGGCCTTGGTACTTGGTAGTTAGCCCTCACACTTGCCCCGTTCAGTTTAGTGGCGAAGTCTCGTGATACGGCCTTGGTATCTGGTAGTTAGCTCTCATACTTGCCCCGGTCAGCTACGTGACACGGCCTTGGTATCTGTAGTCGGCTTCGTACTTGCCGTATCGAACCGTGGCGGAGTCTCGTGATCTGACGCCTTGGTATCTGGTAGTTAGCCACCGTACTTGCCGGTCATTCGTGACACGGCGCCCAGTATCCGTAGTCGACTTTCGTACTTGCCGTGTCGGCTCCGTGGTTTGGTTGTATAGTATTGTTAGTATGGCTCGGTATCGGTAGTTAGCCCGCACTTTCCCGTCACGGTTTTATGACTCGGGTAGGACTTGGTGTTCATATGTACTCGCGGTGTTATTATATCATAGACTTAGCGGTGAGGAAGGTATTCCACGGGCATGATTGATGTTGAGGCGTGAGTGTTATACCAGTATTTTCCGGTATGCGTGGGGCGTGCGTAGAAAAGTTTGTGCCTTAAAGTGCTTGGCGAAATTATTTTTGTTCACAACACCCGATTAAGTCGTTTTTAAATGAAGCGTTTTATAACTGCGAAGGAAAATTCGGCTATGTCATTTCTAATTTTTGCGGATTTTTCAGAGACGAAACATTTTGGACCAACAAGAGGCGACACTTGTCACCTCTAGTTGGTGGGAGTGTGATAAAGCGTGGGACGATTTGGGTTGGCTTTTGTCAAGTAGTAGGTAGGATATTTTGGTGGTAGATGGATAAGGTGCACTTGGCATGATCTTGGCCTACACTTGCCTTGCACTTGGCATGATCTTGGCCATTGGTTGGCCTTTGCTAGACTATAAATACCCCCGTTTGAAGACTTCTTCATCCATTCTACAAATTCCAAGTCTTGAAATCTTTCCTCCTCCTTGTTGGTTTCGTCCCCTCCCCTGTGAGGCCTTGTGGCGAGAGCTTTCCCACGCGGCGAGTACCCACAGTGGGGTAGGCGAGGGTATACCCCTTGTGGTGTTGTCTCGTATAAATACCCTCCTCTTGGTAGAAATACTCTCAAAGTATTGTTACTATACCCAAATTACCTTAGCCTTGTACCTTGTAGTATTCGAGGTTACAACATCTGAAAAGCCGAAATACTATTATACTTCCGTCAGTCACAAAAACGAAACCCTAAGGAAAATCTCCATAGATAGTTGGAGTATTAAGTAGAAGTGGGTTAGAACTTCTAAGGGTGGTTCGGAGGCGGGTTGAGCGCGGAGTTGGAGCTAAACGTTGCTCGGGAAGCGACTTTAAACTAGGATAATTATGGGCTTATCGAGGTAAATATCTTGTCCTCTATTGTAATTGGAAATTACATGATTGTTAGACTATATAGTTGAAGTATACTATATATAGAATCGAGCGTTGTTATCGTGATGTCTTTGGACTTAAGCTGAATAATACTTACGGCAATGTCTTGCGACTTAAGCACGAATGTAAAGAAAATCTTGAATTGTAATTACATAGGTGTATTCTGATGAACTTGTGTAGTTTTTACGTGAGGTAGAATTGTGCACATCCGGATTAGGCGTATAACCCCCGGTTGGCTTGGTAGGCCCCGATAGAGGAGAGATTTCTGTTTGTTGCGGGAAGTCTTTGCGAATTTTACGTAGAATGTTCTACGAAGAGACCTAAATGTTAATAAAGCGCTTGTGGCCTTATAGGTTGAAATCTGCGTGTGGCGCGATCTACTTGGCTTGAGGAGTGGCGGCGGTTGGAAGTACTTGGGCGTTTTGCTATTAGTCGATACTCGTCGCGAGGTATGTGAACCTCTTCCTATCTCTTCTAGCATGATATGTGTGTAACTATGTAGTACGATAGGCGTGCACGTGTTAAATGTATTTGATTGGTCTAAAACATAAAGTGTTATAACGGCTTTATGGGAAGTTGGTTATAACGACTTTATGTAGGTAAGAAAATACTTGTGGTTTTTAAAAGATGTATCGATTTGAACTATAAGCGTTTGGTTACGTAATAATAAGAACTTGAAGTATTTCAAAAGATTTTTGAATCATTTTGAAGGAAGAAGTATCTTGGGTCTTTGAAAACTTAAGAGTTATACTAGCTTTATGGGAAGTTAGGTATAACGGCTTAAGAATGTTTCTTGATTTGAATCGAGAATGTGTATCGACAAACCAACTGCGGCGTTAATAAAAGGAAATATTTTGTGATTAAGTATTATTAAAACCGGTAGAAACTTCCATCTGCATAGAAGCTAAGATGAGACAAAATGATATTTCCTAGATCATGGCTGCTGTAATAAGATTGTTATAAACAAGAATATCCTACTCACATATAAGGCTTATGTTTTCTCAGATGGTTTAAAGAGAATTATATCCTCAAATGAATAAGACTATGAACTACGAAACCTTTCTAAAATAAGAACAGTGAACATTTGAAATTAGGCAAACTTGGGCGTTTGGAAAATAATGTTGTTACTTGATTTTACAAAGGTAAGTGTTTTGATTTACTTCAAAAGATAATCACTCTATTTTTCATATACTACGTATTGTGTGACTTTTGTAAACGTAACGTATCTTTTAAAAGATAATGTATGAAGTACTTTGGGATTAGATACCCGATCTTGTTAATCATATATTAGAATGTACCTTGTGTGTATAACTTGGTTGTGTTGGTTTGTGATAGCCTTGTAATACTTTCTTGTTGATTTAATAAGTAAACATGCTAGGATCTACGTGTGTTAGTATCTGTGATGTTAATGTAAAGGGGTTTTCCTCATTTGCGCTTAAAGTTGTTTGACTCTCGGTAGTTATGTTGGTATTGTACCACTCACCTTGACTTGTCTCGGAGGTTAAGGCGCCTCCGTCTGGGGTAGACTCGGTGATGCAGGACCGTGATTCGAGAATACCTCATGCGGGTCACGGGGACTATGCGAGCTACGAGAGTTCGAGTTAGTTTGCGGCCTTTATGGTCAATGCGGTCTTTATGGCCATGCGGTGCGAGTCGGGGCGATGCCGGGAGTAGCTACCCTCGATGCGAGAATACCTCATGCGGGCTATGAGGTTGGCTTATGCGAGCTACGGAGTTCGGGGCTAGACGCGCATTTGATCTGCGGGCGAGTGACGGCTTTGATCATGTGGCCAGTGCAGACAGATATCATGATACTGATTTATGACCACTGTTAGTAGGTGTTAGTAGTCGGTTATGCCTTCGTACTTACCTGTCTTGTTTTATTAGGACACAGTGGGACACGGTGTTCATATGTATTTCTTGGTGCTTTTATACCATAAGCTGCCGTGATGAGGAAAGGTATTCCACGGGCATGATTGATGTTATGGGCGTGAGACCCATAGTTACATTTGAGTGATGACTTTGAGGGCATGAGTCCCTGACTTGACATGACTGCCTATTTATTATGAACTGTAGTTTGGTTATCATACATGTCTCCTGCTTATAGAATATTATGATTTCATTCTGATATTTTGATTTCACATACTTGGTACTGTTGTCTTGACCTCGCCCGGGGCTGCGTTCACGCCGCGAGTTGAGGTACGCGATCGTTGATCCTAGTTCTCGGGTCACGATTCGGCGTATGGGAAGCTCCGTTTCTCGGAGGCTTATCAGTGGTATAGTCCTCGTTGTAGGTATTTACATTCAGGGTATGGCGGGCCATCCGCCATTGTTGTCGTATCATTCTTAGATGTCTTGAGTAATTTTGTGGGCAGAGTTGTAATGAGATGTAACTGTTCGGTTTTAAAATTGATTTTTATATATGCCGTAAGGCAAGTTTTCTCCGATTACTGTTTCTTACTTCATAATATTTTCATGTCTTGTTTTATGTTCCGCTGATTACTCTGATGTTGTATCACTAGGGTGCCCGGGGTAAGGCACCAGTCACGGGCCCGGGTTCGGGTCGTGACAGTGAGACCCATAGTTATAATTGAGTGATGACTTGGAGGGCGTGAGTCCCTGACTTACATGACTGCTTATTTATTGTGGACTGTAGTTTGGTTATCATACATGTCTCCTGCTTTATATAGACTACTATGATTTCATTTCTGATATTTTGATTTCACATACTTGGTACTGTTGTCTTGACCTCCTTGGCTGCGTTCATGCCGCAGGTAGAGGTACACCAGTTGTTGATCCTCGCTCATAGGATCACAGTTCAGCGTATTGGGAAGCTCCGTTTCTCCGGAAGATTATCTTTTGGTATAGTCCCCTGTCACTGTAGGTACTTGTACATTCAGGGGTATGGCGGGGCCCTGTCCCGTCATGTTGTATAAAAACTCTTAAGTGCATGTAAAATCTTGTTGTGGGCAGGGTTTGTAAGGATTTAACTGTTCAAACTTTGTATTATATATATATCGAAAGGCGACTTTTTGTCTCATTAAAAATGTCTCTTTTTACATTTGTTTCTTGTATTGTTTTTATGTTCAGCTGATTACTCTGATGTATGACTACCTGGGTGCGGGTAAGGCACGATCCACGAGCCGGGCAGTCGTGACAAAAGTGGTATCGAGCGATTAATCCTCGGAAAGTGTCTACGCCGTGTCTAGTAAGTCTTGATTATCGGTGTGTTGTGCACTACATCTATAATCGGAGGCTGCAGACATTTAGGATTAGTTTCTATTCTTCTCACTCACGAGATCGTGCCTTAGAGCCGTGTTATAAGTTGGACCCTCTAACGCATTTCGTTTTACGATTATGCCTCCGCATGCAACCAGGCCCGAGAAGGGCAAAGCGAGAGAGGCTGCGAGTAGAGTCTGAGGAGTACGAGGCGCGAGCCGGTCTTTACGAGATAGCGCTTGACGGCGAGTTTTGCGCGCCGCCACCTGATAGAGTTTAGAGCGCAGCGGTGGCTGCTGAGACCACGATACACGAGCCTCGGTCCGCGGCTGGAAGCGAGAGAGATGGGTTACAAAGAGATGGCCCGATTATTGGCGGAATAGTGGCAAGGCATGAGGATAAGCCGGATCTGGCGATTCCGGTCCGTAATGCCGTAGTTCACCGAAGCAGATAGTTTGAGGCTGCGGGACTTTCGAGTTCGGCCGCCGGTGTTTTATGGATCGAGGCACGAGGATGATCCGCAGGAGTTCATCGAGCGATTCTGACAGATCGTAGAGTGATCAAGGCTTGAGACCGAGTCGGTGGTCTTAGGTTCACATCGGTGCGTGATCTGCGATCGGTGGTTTGATTCGTGGGAGCTGTCCCGGGAGCATGCGCGTCAGTATTTGGGGCGAGTTCTCGGAGGCATTTTTGCACATTTCTTGCCTCGCGAGACAAGGAGGCTCGGGTAAGCCAGATTTTTGGTGTTGAGGCGAGGCGGGCGTGCGGTTGGAGTACAATGTGGAGTTCGACTCATTGGCTCGGTATGTCCTCGCGTTAGTAGCGATATGGAGGGCGAGTGCACCGCTACGCCAGGGCTAGATGACTACTTGGCGAGGCTTGTTGGTGTAGCTCTTCACCGGGCATGGACATTGCCGCGTGCGAGCTTATGCGCCAGGTGTGAAGCGGAGAGGTCGGCGGAATGACGAAGATCAACAGAAGAGGGCCAGGACAGCAGGGTCTTTTGGCGACTTTCGAGGCGGACCGCCTCAGCAACAGACTAGTTATGCGCCTCCGCCAGTGCAGAGCGGTCCTCCACAGTCTTCGGGACGTTTGGGATATTCAGGAGCAGGTCAGGGCTCCCAGGTTTCAGGTTTTCAGGGGAGTAGGAATGCTCGCCAGATAAGGTCACCCTTGTCTCAGTGTGGCCGTTGTGGAAAACTTCATAAGGGAGAATGTCGTACTAATTTGGGAGATTGTTATGCTTGCGGCCAATAGGGCCATTGGGCGAGATCGTCCGACCAGGTATGCAGGTAGGATAGCACAGACTACGAGATCAGTTGCGGGTTCTTCACCTTCCATAGCTAGGCAGGATGTTCATACACCGGCAGGCCACGGCAGAGGTCGCGGTGGAAGTTCCCAGTTTTAGCGGTCCTTTGAACCGCCTACCTTTTCAGGTATATCCTTAAACCTCTAGAGTTTTGCATGCGTGATACGATGATTATATGTTGAGTACTATGTACAGATAGCATTGTGTATATTGTGGTTTAGAGACTTGGTTAGTTGAAAGAATAAGTATGGGGACAGGGAAGGTATGAACCTTAGAATATTACACGTTGAGACCTTAGATGTAAGGCCGACTTGAATAAAAGATTTTACGGTTAGTCTTTGTCAAATTACTTGGTATGCGTATAAATGTATTGTGGGATAATTCCGTGGGTTGTGTAAGATGAAAGTGGTAGCTCGACTTGATAGGTAAGATTGTTAGGATCGGGAACAAGTGTTTGGCGCGATAATGGGTCGGGTTAGTAATCGGTGCGGTCAACCCGCGGCCATGACAAGTGGTGGGGTCTGATTCGAGGTGGTCCCGCCAGGTGGTAGGGTCACGAGGGTACTAGGCCCAAGTTTAGATGACCATCGTATGAGTTCGTGGATATGTACGACCAGAATCGGATCATGAAGGCCGGGAATGGCCTTAAAGGAATTTGAGGCTAGTAAGATGACCAAGTTTGGAGGTAGTGACTCCAGAAATTTTGGGAACTGAAGTAACAACTGAAGTATGGTACGTATACTAGAGGAGTTCAAGTGTTCGAGAAGGGTACGGCGAGTAAGGAAAGAAGTGAACATGTGCTGAGAGAATAGAAATGATCATTACTTTTGTGAAGTAAAGTTGCGAAGGGAATATCTTTTAGACCGGGGGTGGAAGCTTTTGTAATGCTAGAGGTGATTCCTCGTTGACTGGGGTTAAGTAATTGCGCGTGTGTTATTTTGTGGCCAGGTGTGGCATTGGCAACTTGTTAAGAGGAACTTATCGTTATCCGAACAATTAGAGCAATAAGCACTGCGTGCCTCCCATAAAACCTGCTGACTAGTCTTGCAGCACCGGGTACACACAATCTATCCTCATATAACAGCACCCCATCTGGTTCTACTCAAACAGGCTCTTCTCTTCTCGGAGTGCCATATCTCGATACCGTATCATAACTGGATCCTCATACTGTCGCCTCTATACCTCCTCAACGACGGAAGACTCGACAAACTCTCGGATCTAAACTTCATTAACCTTGGAACAAAACAATCGAATCCCTCGGCTCGGTAGCTGATGAATCTCACGGACCACGTCTTGTCTATCTGGCTGCCCACCTGGAAAACTACCCATAGATCCACGTCTAAGAGTATCTGTAACCGTCTCGGCTTTCCCCGGGTGGTATAGGATATCAATATCACAATCTTTGAGTAACTCTAACCACCGTTTCTGTCGCAAATTCAGCTGCCTCTGTCTGAAGATATCCCGGAGGCTCTTGTGGTCTGCCCAAATATCCACATGAAGTCTATATAAGTCATGCCTCCAAATCTTCAAGGCATGATTAACTGCCGCCAACTCTAAATCGTGAGTGGCGTAATTTCCTTTCATGCTTCCCTAACTGCCGGGAAATATAGGCTCTAACCTTATCGTGTTGCGTCAGCACAAAACTTAGCCCAACACCCAACGTGTTACAATAATAACATAACCCTCTAGTCTCTCAGGAGGGGTTAGAACTGTAGTCGTGGTCAACTTATCTTCCAATAACTGGAAACCTTCCTCATTCTTGCGAAATATTCGGGCATCCTTAATCTCAATTATGGTTCCTGTTTCCCTTTTTCTGTTGCAACCAAACTTGGTCACTAACTTAGATTTGATTCCTTTGCTTGCCTCATGGCTAAGACTTCCTGTCAATCACAATTTGGGGGGGGGGGGGGGAGATTTCCTTGATCTCGTCAAGTAGTAACCCGATTATTTTCTCCCAGCTCGTAGGGCTTATGGTCAGGTGTTCAACCTCAATTCAGGGTATTACATAATCCAATGACTTGTCAAGATTTTATTATCGTTCGAGTGTCTACTCGTCTTTCCTTGAGGTGTTCTTACTGCCCATCATCTACTAATAGTCTTCACACTATTCTGGGGTAATCATATCTCGTGCAATTTACCTAACCATAGTTGTATTCTCTTTTATCATTCTGGTCATAACCTTTCCTTATGTTTATTATTAGCAAAAGTATTTCTATCTTGATTCGTAATCGTACAGTTCCATACATGCGTACTACCTGCATTTATATCCTTACGACACTTCCTCGACCATTTCGTAATGTCGTTCTTAAGTACCTCTACACAATACTTTTCCCATGGTTATCTAAAACTGTAACCCATGGCATGACGATACTGAAGACCTTACCAGTCTCCTATCCTTCGTCTAACAACATGGGTACACATAACCCCATAATACATAAAATTATCCCTTTACGTGGGGGAGAGAACTTATCTCCCTTAAATAAACTTTCCTTAGAGTCACAACCCTAATCACAGGGTCCCCTTGCGGTCCTATAAATATCTAATCATCACGCACCACCTTAAAATCGTGTAGATTTTCAAAACCTACCAAAGATGCCTTCAGCTTTCCACCGGCAGCACTTGTACTTATTTTATTCTTACCTTGCGCATTTTCCTGAAATTATCCGGAAGGACGTGGCCCTGACCGCCACACCAAACCAACTCCAAGTACCTCCAAGGGCACTTAACATAAACTCCTTCAAATTCGAGTATTTCTTATTTAACAGGACGTGTAAAATTCTGCCCCACAATTAATATCCAAATAGTCCAAGATTTCAATGCCAAATGGCTACAATGCAACAACAATGTAAAGTCTTTTCCAATTCCTTTTTCCATCCAAGTTGTTTAGTCTAATATGTTATATAGCCACAATCGATTATGACAACCAAAATCCTCAATTAGATAACATGTGACGATTCTAACTATCGACCAACTTGTATTTCAATTTCAAATGGCTAACAAGGTCATTTCGGATTTAGGCTTCTAATGTCCATAACACTTATTAAACTTCAATACATATATCTCATACTTGTTAAAAAGTATAACTACAACAATAAGAAATTTTCAATCACTTAAGAGGAAAAAGTGGTTACCTTGATAAGCCCAAAATAGTCCAACAATCTCGCCCACTTTAGCCCTCTTTCCGAATTTCTTCTTCCCGCTAAAATCACCTCTACGAACCCCCTACAAGCTCGCCAACATTTTTCCTTCTTGTTGCCTTTCCAAAAATCTCATTTAGGCTTAGGGTTTTAACCATTTGAGAGAGAAGAGAAGAGAAGATTTGGGTGAAGGCTTGCAAATGATTTTAATCTAGCAAGACTTGGTCATATATAGCCTTTATCTTGTTCCACAAGTTGGGGGGACACTTGTCATCCACCCAGGGGTCCTCTACAACAAATATCTTCTATTTTTACCCTATTTTCGCAAAAAATCCCGCCTCGGCCCTGCAGCCGGCGCCGCGGCGTTGCAATTTCAGACAATTTCAAGCCTTTCGCACTGCCGCAGCCTGGCCACGCGCTCCGACCGCTCTCTTCTGTCAGCCGATCTTGTAACGTCCATAACTTTCTACTCCGATGTCCTATCGACGAGCGGTTTATTGCGTTGGAAACTAGAATCAATGAAATTCATATTAGGCTTTTGAAACACCTAAAACCCCCAATTATACTAGGATATATTCTGCTCCCAAGTTGACTGAAAAACTGTCCAAAAATATTCTGCCAACTTTTTTTCTTTTTCCAACTTCGAATCTTATTTCCTTTCGTACGTTCTCATCTCATCTCTTGTAATTACGGGGTGTAACACTAACACCACAAAACAGTCCATAAAAACTGCATAATAACGTCCAACAATTTTATAGATTCCATGGCCAACAACTACAATCCGACAACTCTTTCCTTAATTCTTTTTATTCCAATTCGAGTTCCAAAACTTCTATATTAGTTATATCAAATTATTAACAATGAAATTACTCCATTATAACATGCAGTAGGTGAAGATAACAACGACAATAACCAACGAAACTCAATGACACCAAAACTGTCCCATTCTCGGCCAAGACACCAAAATTGGTCCAAACACTTTTTAATCTTCATTCTTTTTAGCACAAGCTCATCTATATATTATAACAATAAGTAATATCTAATTACTTCAAGAGAATGAGGAATTTTTACCTTTAAAATGCCCAAAAATGTCCCTAGGCAGTCCGCTCCACTTTGGCCCGTAGTTTTCATTTTGCTCCATTTATTCAAGATCCAATCACTTCCATGTATCCACTACAACCTTAGAACCAACTTCCCTTCACGTTTTACCTCGAAAAAGTCGACGAACAAGCTAGGGTTTTCAACCCCATTTTCGACCTAACATAGATTTTGGAGATTATTGGAGAGTTAACTTGTCTTAGAACTTGATTAGTGTTCTTAATCTAGGAAAATAACATGTCTTTGATCTTCTTTTTATCCATGAATTTCGAAATATAAGGCTAAGGAAGAGAGAAGATAATGTTTAGGAAGATAGAATATTATGAAAATGTCTCTAAGTCTTGCAAGCTTATCTTCTATATTGATATTTCCCTTAGCAAGACAAGTGGAGAGGGACACATGTCGCCCTCTCATGGTCAATAATTTCCTCTTCAAAATATCTAGATATTGTCCAAAATATCTTAAAATCGAAGGGCCCCACGAAATTGTGAAATTCTCGACGGGCCCC
Organism: Przewalskia tangutica; assembly: GCA_029844215.1. NCBI lineage: Eukaryota > Viridiplantae > Streptophyta > Magnoliopsida > Solanales > Solanaceae > Przewalskia > Przewalskia tangutica. Next base: position 8,302,611 of record CM056733.1, on the reverse strand, counting down.
ATATTATCAATTCCAATTCTTCGTAATCCAATACTAATCCATAAATCCAATTAGAAGTATTAAACTCCAAGTTAATAATTTTTTCGTCGTCACATTTTTCCAATTTTTTTTTCCGGAGGAAAATGTAAATATTCTTTCCTTTCAACCTTCAAATCTTGATTCCTTAATCACGTTCTCAATTAGTAGCTCTGGTATCACGGGATGTAACATCCTTCCCTCCTTAAAAACATTCATCCCGAATATTCATAGTGGGTCTCAAACTATACAGATTCCGGCGTCGTCTCCTTACTATACCTATCAACCAATACTCCACAAAACCAACGATGCCACACATGGCCACAATATATCACATGTATATACACTAATGGACCTTCCATCCGAGGTCCCTTCTCACCATACTCGAAGGTGCAGTCCTTTCCAAAATGGGATCTTTAGACATTCATTTTCTCTTCCGGTACTAGGGATGACCCTGCCGTATTCTAAGCCATAAGCTATCACTATCTGAATCCTTCAGTAGGCCACTCAACTAACTGATGTGTTCCCTCGTGTCAACTTCTCTTCTTTGAACATTAGTCAAACTACTGGTTGGTGAATGATCATATTGTCTACCTAGCTTTGTTTACTAACCGGTGTAAAATCTTATACTAGTAGTATCTAAATCACGAACACTTATGGACAATGTTACTGAATCTAAGGTGTGTGTATCATCACAACTAACTCTCAGTCATGGTCTAAAATGAGTCTCTCTCCTATCTCAAGGTATTTCTCATACTATCCTTCCACTCATTAGAGGTTCGTCACCTTTGGCCGAAGTATTCCTACTGTACCTCCTCTACTATTGGTCTTTACACTGTTATGGGGTAATTGCACCTTGTGAACCCTACACAACTATAGTCTCATTCACTTTATCATTCTTGTCAAAATCCTTCATTCTACTCATTACTAAACAAAATATTTCTACCTCTGATAGTCCTATCAACTCTCTGAGTCTGTCTAGTAGCTCCCGCTACTGATTTGCCCTTCTGGGCAACTGTTGCCTTCCTTGGAGGCATAGTTGTAACACAATAATACGTCAAAGAGGGATTATCTTAATAACACAACTCTATGGCACATATCAGAGTAAGAAGAATAGAAACCAAATCCTAAATGTCCTGTAGCCTCCTGTTTATGGGTGTGGCGCGCAACACACCGATAATCAAGACTATACTAGACACAGTTTGTATACATTCCGAGGACTGACTGCTCTGATATCACTCTTGTCACGACTCGAACCCCGGGCCCGCGACTGGTGCCCTACCTGGACACCCTTCTACCCTCTAGGACCCAAGTTACTCACGAAAGTTAAATAACACTTTTTTTTTACAAACATGCAAAGGCAAAGCCGATAAGGCTGCCATATATTTATATATATAATCCAAAAGAAACTACACTGTACACGAGTCCAATCCAACATATGAATACAGACCTCTAAGAGTTTTATAGAACTATGATGGGACAAGGCCCCGACGTACCCATAACTATACAAAAACCTGTAATGAAAGATCTATACCAAAATGATAAGCCCCGGAATAATGGAGCTATCCCAAAAACTCTGAGCAAGGATCCTGCACTTGCAGATCACCAAATCACAGACCTAAACTGCGGCATGAACGCAGCCTGAGAAAGCGGAGTCAAGACGGAAAATGTACCAAGTATGTGAAACAATAAATCAGAAAAGAGATCATACAGTCCAAATATAACAGGAGGCAAGTATGATAATTCAAAATAACAGTACACTGTGCCTTGCAAATATGAGAGTAATGAGAGTAAACTTTACCTTTTAAGTTATGCCTTTTAAGAGTTAGATCAACCGCAAAGAGTATTTGTACTCGCATCATGGATCTTGTCCATGGATTTATATAATGTTCAAGTCCTAATCATGGACGTACTCACATGATTTCAACTATACTGTTTTCACAATAAGATTTATGTCGTAATCATGGACGTACTCACATGATCCAACTATACAATTTTCACAATAAGATTTATGTCGTAATCATGGACGTGCTCACATGATCCAACTATACAATTTTCACAATAAGATTTATGTGGTAATCATGGACGTACTCACATGATCCAACTATACAATTTTCACAATAAGATTTATGTCGTAATCATGGACGTACTCACATGATCCAACTATACAATTTTCATAAAAAGATTTATGTCGTAATCATGGACGTACTCACATGATCCAACTATACAATTTTAAATCATCTCCGACTCTCATTAGCACAAATAGAATGAACTATCATTTTAAGAGAACTTAAGGCAATATCACATCTAGTAATAATAGGGAATGTGAACCCGAGGTACTATGTACGTCCGTCGTACATCTTCTTATTTATAAACCTCCAAACACTAACACTCATAGTATCAAGACATTTCCACTTTTAAAATCAAGTTACTATAATGAACTAAAATGAAATACTTTCATTTAGACAACCCAAAGTACTATCAAGAGAATAGATATAACAATATTTCATTTTAGAAACCCCAAGTACTATCAAAAGAATGGATAGAACCACTTCCATTTTATAAAATCAAAGTACTATCAAGAAAGTATATAGAGAAACTTCTATTTTAGGAAATCCAAAGTACTATCAAGAATTACATCACTAAGGAGTAGGATACACTCACTTTAAAACAAGGAATCATGCTAAAAGAAGAAAGGATAGTTCACATACCTTTTTGGCGACTAACCAACTCTACGAGAGCGTGATGAGTTTTAGAGGTTGGAGCATGAAGGTTCGATTGTTGCAGATTATAAGACTTACTTCCACAACTTGTCGCACTATGCAGAGCCATTGCTACCTACAGAGGTAGATAGATTTAGATATTTTGTGAGAGTGATAGATATTCCCCTTCAGTTGGCTACGTTATTGTCACGACCCGATCCCGGGCCCGTGACTGGTGCCTTACCCCGGGCACCCTAGTGATACAACATCAGAGAAAACCAGCGGAAAAATAAAACTTAAACAAGAAACAAGATATATGATCATAAACAAAGCCAACCAAACGGCATCTTCCAATAAAATATATATAAACAACTCTTTCAAAACGAGCTTTAATCCTTTTACAAACCCCGCCACAACGGATTACATGCACTTCTAAGAGTTTTTATACAACATGTCGGGACAGGGCCCCGCCATACCCCTGAATGTACAAGAACCTACAACTCAGGGTAACATACCAAAAGATAAGCCTCCGGAGAACGGAGCTTCCCAACGCTGAACTGTGATCCTAAGGCGAGGATCGACTACCGATGTACTCTACTGCGGCATGAACGCGGCCCAAGGAGGTCGATAACAGTACCAAGTATGTGAAATGAAAATACTACGTTAAATCATAACGCTACATAAAGCGAGACATGTATGATAACAAAAATACGACGCAACATAAAAGTTAGCCAAGTCGTGACTCACGCCTCAGCGTCATCACTAATATAACTATGGGTCTCACGCCACAACATCAATCATGTTCGCGTCACGGCGCGTGCCGGAATTCGTGACGGTGTAGACATGTCCATGATGCAACAATAAAAAAAATGCCGCATGGCAACATGCCCCCGGAATTCTCACTCGGTGTAGACATGTCCATGTAACATCAACAACAATATACTGGGTGATCACCCTGCCGCATGGCCACATGCCCCCGGAATTCTGCATCGGTGTAGACATGTCCATGTAACCTCAATAACAATATATCGGGTAATCAACCCTGCCGCATGGCCACATGCCCCCGGAATTCTGCATCGGTGTAGACATGTCCATGCCACCACAATAACAATATATCGGACAACCAGGCTATCACAAACAAGCTCAAGCAAATTACCATACTTCTAGACTTTTATAAAAAGATCCACTCTTTCTCAAGAAGTCACCTGATATCAACACTTGCACAACAAAGACTATCACAACAAGCATAGGCAAGTTATACAACAACAAGCATAGGCAAGTTATACAACAACAAGCATAGGCAAGTTATACACAACTCAAGGTACTTCCATTTTTTTTATCAAAGTCCGGGTTTTAACCTAAAGTACTACGTACGTTAAATTCCTTTTAAAGAGATCCATTCCTTTCACAAAAGTCACATAATACCCGTAGTATAAAAATAGAGTGACTATTTTTTTAAGTAAAACACAATACTTCCCTTTGTAAAAATCAAGTAACAACATTATTTTCCAAACGTTCAAGTTTGCCTAATTTCAAATGCTCAAGTCTCTCATTTTAGAAAGGTTTCATAACTCATAGTCTTAATCTCTTTTAAAACAATTGAGTAACATATGTCTTATACGTGAGCCGTTTATTCTTGTTTACAACAATCTTGTTACAGCAGCCATGATCTAGGAAATGTAATACAATTTTGTCTTATCTTAGCTTCTATGCAGATGGAGGTTTCTACTGGTTTTAATAACAATTTGTTATATTGTCAATACACTTTCCTTTATTAGCGCTGCTGTGGTTTGTTCGACACTTATTCTCATCTCCGAAATCAGTAAAACATTATTCTTTTTAAAACCAAGTACTCATTACTCGCGAATGAGGTTTCACAACACTTTTAACAAAATGTTAATTACCAAGTAAAAACAAGTTAAGTCTCTCATCTTTCAAGATCAAGTCTCTTAACTTATACAATCAAAAAAACCAATCTTTTACCTACATAGAGTCGTTATAACTAACTTCCCATAAAGCTATTATAACACCCTATGTTTTAAACCAACCAACTCATTTAGCACCTGTACGTCTACCGTACTATATAGTTTACAAAGCATCATGCTAGAAGGATAGGAAGAGGTTCACATACCTCGCGACGATTATCGATAATAAGAAAAACGCTCCACAGTACTGTAACCCGGCTAGCCATTTCCACTCTTCAAGTAGAATACGCTACTCGTAGTACTTCCACCTATAAGGCCACAAACGTCTATTAACTTCTAACCGCACAGTTCCATATTCTATAGAAAATTCGGCAAAGACTCTCCCCGCAAATCAGAAATCTCCTCCTCTATCGAGGCCGGCTACCAAGCCAACCAGGGGGGGGGGGTTATACGTCTAACCGGACGTATACAATTCTACTATACAGTAATACCACAAGTCTACTGTCCTATGTAATTCCAGTCCAGTTCTCTTCTTTACATTCAGGCTTAAGTCAAAAGACATTGCCGCAAAGCTATGTTTAGTTCTATATATAGTATACCTCAACTATATAATCCTACAACATGTAATTTCCAATTACAATAAGGGGACAAGAATATTTACCTCGACAAGCCCAAAATTATCCAAGTTAAAGTCGATCCTGAGCAAGGTTTAGCTCCTACTCCGTGCGCTCCAATCTGCTCCAAACAACCCTTAGAAGTTCTAACCAACTTCTACTTAAATACTTCAACCAACTATGAAGATTTTCTTAGGGTTTCGGTTTGAGACTAAAAGGACAAAAGGTAGTATTTCCGGGCTCTACGTATAGAGGTAACTTTTGGAATACTACAAGGTAAAGGCTAAGGTATTTTGGGCATTATAACAATACTTGGAGAGTATTTCTACCAAGAGGGTGTATTATCTGAAACAACTAGGCTGGGGTACCTCTGGCCAGAGCACTACCAAGGGGAGGGTACTTCTCGCCACAAGGCCACTCAAAGGGGAAGGGGGAGAGGCTTGGACGAGAACAACACAAAGGGGGGGGGGGAGAGTTTTCAAGGCTTAGACAAAGTGAGGAGTGGATGAATAAGTTCATCACTAAGGGGGGTATTTATAGGGACACCAACAGACAAGATCAAGCCATGTGGGGGGCAAGTGGATGGCCAAGATTGGCATAAGTGCACCCTAACCTACTCCTTAAATCCCTCACAAAACAAAGACCCATGAAAAGGGCCTCAAAACCCTCCTAGCCGTGGCCCTCTCAAACCGTCCAATGAGGGTGACAAGTGTCACCCTCCCGTTGGTCCAAAAATGTTCCGTCGCTCGGAAAAATCCGCAAAAATACTAAACGACATAGCCGGAATTTTCCCTTCGCAAGCTTAGTAAAACGTTTCGTCGAACAACGACTCTAATCGGGTGTTGTGCACAAAATTTCGAAACATGCCTAACTTTAAGTCTCAAATTGTCGTACGTACGTCCTTTCGTATATACTCTGAAAATACGGGGTATAACATTCTCCCCTCCTTAGAAACATTCGTCCCGAATGTTCCTTCTCAAGACGGATAACGATAAAGTTCCTCTAACAAGTTGCCAACACCACACATGGCCACGAAATAACACACGTTCTCTTTTTTTTCCTTACTCGTCGTAGTCACTTGAACTCTCCCAGAATACGTACCATACTTCAGTCATCGCTTTAGTTTCCAAAACTGTGGAGTCACTACCTCCAAACTTGGTCATCTTACTAGCTTCACTTTCCGCCAAGGCCATTCCCGGCCTTCACGAATCGATTCTGGTCGAACGCATCCACGAACTCATACGATGGTTAACTAAACTCGGGCCTAGCATCCTCGTGACCCTACCACCTGGCGGGACCACTTCGAACTGACCCCACCACAAACCGGGCTGCGGGTTGACCCGCAAATGGTCCTCAACCCGACCCCACAACCGCGCCACACTCTTGTTCCCCGATCCGGAACAATCTTACAATTTCACGTCATGAAAGCCACCACTTTCATTTTACACAACCCATGGACTTATCACACAAATATCTCCCACGTATACTATGTACTCTGATAAAGGTCAAACATAAAATAAATCTTTTACACAAGACGACCTTACCTCTAAGGTCTCAATCGTGAAATAGTCTAAGGTCCACACTTACCATGCCCCCAGGCTTACCCTTCCAACTAACCATGTTTCTAACTCACAAATAACACAACGCTATCCGCACATAACACTAAACACATCAGCATACAAAACTCTAGAGGGTTAAGGATATACCTGTCTTTACCGCTTTTCTAATCACGATCACCGCAGGCGATAGCTAGTGAAGGTGATGAACCAGCCATCGATCACGAAGGTCGATCGTAACATCCGTGCTACCTGGTCGACAGTTCCTCGCAAAATGGCCTGCTGTCGCCGCAAAATAACAAGCTCCTCGCACCACGACACTCCGAAATGCGGTCTACCACATCGACCACACCGGTAGGGTGATCAGATCCGCCAACACCCCTACTTCGAAACACAACCTCGAGCCACGACCGCTCCCGAATACTGGATGCCTGAAGGTTGCGGGGACCACTCGACCGGGCGGAGGTACAAAACTAGTTCGCGGCCGAGGCGGTCCGCCTCGAAAGTCACCAAAGGACCTGTTGCTCGCCCTCTCGCCGATCTTGGTCATTCCGTCGACCTCTCCGCTTCACCCTGTGCATAAGCTCAGTATGCGGGCAATGTCCATGCCGTGAAGAGCTACACCCGAGCAAGCCTCGCCAAGTAGTCATCTAACCCGTGAACGTGGCGGTGTACTCGTCCTCCATATCGGCTACTACGGGGCATCTGAGCCAATGAGTCGAACTCACATTGTACTCCCGAATCAGACGCCTGCTCGCCTCAACATCAAAAACTGGCGGTCCGAGCCCTTCTCATCCGTGAGGCAAGAAATGTGCAAGAAATGCCCCTAACTCGTCCCAAACTGGAAGTGCATTCTCTCCCGACGGCTCGCGAATCAAACGGCCGATCGCGGTATCACGCACCGATGCGAACCTAAGACCACCGACTCGGTCTCGAAGCCTTGATCACTCTATGATCCGTCAGAATCGCTTGATGAACTCCTCGCGGTCATCCTCGTGCCTCGACCAGTAGAACTCAAGCGCTACATCTCGAAAGTCTCGTAGCCTCAAACTATCCGATCTAGGGTGAACCATCGGCGCTATCGAATTGGGCTGGCGTCCGGCTATCCTCATGTTCGGCCACGACTTCGCCAATAATCGGGCCAACTCTTGTAACCCATCTCTCTCGCTCCAGCCGTGGACTGAGGCTCGTGTCTTGTGGTCTCAGCAGCCCATCGCTGCGCTCTAAACTCGCTGGGATGGCGGCCGCAAAACTCGCCGTCAAGCATAATCTCAGTCTTGGCGGCTCGCGCCTCGTACTCTCTCAGATCTCACTAGCAGCACCTCGGCTGCCTTGCGTTCGGGCTCGCTGCTTGCGCGGAGGCATAACTGGTAAAAACGAGATACGTCAGAGGGGTCCAACTTACAACACAGCTCTAAGGCACGATCTCAGAATGAGAAAAATGGAAACCAATCCTAAATGTCCTGCAGCCTCCTGATTATAGATGTGGTGCACAACACATCGATAATCAAGACTCTACTAGACACGATGCTCGTAGACACTTTCCGAGGATTAATCGCTCGATACCACTTTTGTCACGACCGATCCGGGCGTGATCGTGCCTTACCGGCACCCTAGTGATACAACATCGAGAAAACCAACGGAAAAATAAAACTTAAACAAGAAACAAGATATATGATCATAAACAAAGCCAACCAAACGGTTACCTTCCAATAAAATATATATAAACAACTCTTTCAAAACGAGCAGTTTAATCCTTTTACAAACCCCGCCACAACAAGACTACATACCTCTAAGAGTTTTTATACAACATGACGGACAGGGCCCCGCCATACCACGAATGTACAAGAACCTACAACTCGTGGTAACATACCAAAAGATAAGCCTCGGAGAAGCGGAGCTTCCCAACGCCGAATGTGATCCTAAGAGCGAGGATCGACCACGATGTACTCTACTGCGGCATGAAACGCACTTCAAGGAGGTCGATAACAGTACCAAGTATGTGAAATCAAAATATCTGCGGTTAAATCATAGCGCCATATAAAGCGAGACATGTATGATAACAAAAATACAAGACGCAACATAAAATAGCCAAGTCGGGACTCACGCCTCAACGTCATCACTAATATAACTATGGGTCTCACGCCCACAACATCAATCATGTTCGCATCATGACCGGGAATTACGCATCGGTGTAGACATGTCCATGATGCAACAATAATAACAATGCCGCATGGCCACATGCCCCCGGAATTCTGCCTCGGTGTAGACATGTCCATGTAACATCAAAAATAATATACTGGGTGAGCAACCCTGCCGCATGGCCACATGCCCCGAGTCTGATCGGTGTAGACATGTCCATGTAACCTCAATAACAATATATCGTAATCAACCTGCCGCGTGGCCACATGCCCCGGAATGCAGACGGTGTAGACATGTCCATGCCACCACAATAACAATATATCGGACAACCAGGCTATCACAAACAAGCTCAAGCAAATTACCATACTTCTAGACTTTTATAAAAAGATCCACTCTTTCTCAAGAAGTCACCTGATATCAACACTTGCATAACAAAGACTATCACAACAAGCATAGGCAAGTTATACAACAACAAGCATAGGCAAGTTATACAACAACAAGCATAGGCAAGTTATACACAACTCAAGGTACTTCCATTTTTTTTATCAAAGTCCGGGTTTTAACCTAAAGTACTACGTACGTTAAATTCCTTTTAAAGAGATCCATTCCTTTCACAAAAGTCACATAATACCCGTAGTATAAAAATAGAGTGACTATTTTTTAAGTAAAACACAATACTTCCCTTTGTAAAAATCAAGTAACAACATTATTTTCCAAACGTTCAAGTTTGCCTAATTTCAAATGCTCAAGTCTCTCATTTTAGAAAGGTTTCATAACTCATAGTCTTAATCTCTTTTAAAACAATTGAGTAACATATGTCTTATACGTGAGCCGCTTATTCTTGTTTACAACAATCTTGTTACTGTGACCATGATCTAGGAAATGTAATACAATTTTGTCTTATCTTAGCTTCATGCAGATGGAGGTTTCATCGGTTTTAATAACAATTTGTTATATTGTCAATACACTTTCCTTTATTAGCGCCATTTGTGGTTTGTTCGACACTTATTCTCATCTCCGAAATCAAGAAACATTATTCTTTTAAAACCAAGTACTCATTACTCGCGAATGAGGTTTCACAACACTTTTAACAAAATGTTAATTACCAAGTAAAAACAAGTTAAGTCTCTCATCTTTCAAGATCAAGTCTCTTAACTTATACAATCAAAAAACCAATCTTTTACCTACATAGAGTCGTTATAACTAACTTCCCATAAAGCTATTATAACACCCTATGTTTTAAACCAACCAACTCATTTAGCACATGTACGTCTACCGTACTACATAGTTTACAAAGCATCATGCTAGAAGGATAGGAAGAGGTTCACATACCTCGCGACGATTATCGATAATAAGCAAAACGCCCACGATCAGAATTGGGCTTAGCCGCTTTCCACTCTTCAAGTAGAATACACTACTCGTATTACTTCAACCTATAAGGCCACAAACGTCTATTAACTTCTAACCGCAGCCCATATTCTACGAAAAAGAAAATTCTCTTCCCGCAACCGCGTAAATCTCCTCCGCTTTCGAGGCCGGCTACCACGCCAACCTGGGGGGGGGGGGTTTCTACGTCTAACAGGACGTATACACTTCTACGATACCGTAATACCCCAAGTCTCATCTATGTAATTCGATTGATTCTTCTTTACATTCGAGCTTAAGTCAAAAGACATCACAAAAGCTATGTTTAGTTCTATATATAGTATACCTCAACTATATAATCCTACAACATGTAATTTCCAATTACAATAAGGGGACAAGAATATTTACCTCGACAAGCCCAAAATTATCCAAGTTAAAGTCGATCCTGAGCAAGGTTTAGCTCCTACTCCGTGCGCTCCAATCCGCTCCAAACAACCCTTAGAAGTTCTAACCAACTTCTACTTAAATACTTCAACCAACTATGAAGATTTCCTTAGGGTTTTGGTTTGAGACTAAAAGGACAAAAGGTAGTATTTCCGGGCTCTACGTATAGAGGTAACTTTTGGAATACTACAAGGTAAAGGCTAAGGTATTTTGGGCATTATAACAATACTTGGAGAGTATTTCTACCAAGAGGGGGGTGTATTATACGAAACAACTAGGCTAGGGGGGGGGTACCCCTCGGCTAGAGCACTACCAAGGGGGGGAGGGTACCCCTCTCGGCCACAAGGCCACTCAAAGGGGAAGGGGGAGAGGCTTGGACGAGAACAACATAAAGGGGGGGAGAGTTTTCAAGGCTTAGACAAAGTGAGGAGTGGATGAATAAGTTCATCACTAAGGGGGGTATTTATAGGGACACCAACGGACAAGATCAAGCCATGTGGCCGATTAGAGTGGATGGCCAAGATTGGCACAAGTGCACCCTAACCTACTTCTTAAATCCCTCACAAAACAAAGACCCATGAAAAGGGCCTCAAAACCCTCCTAGCCGTGGCCCTCTCAAACCGTCCAATGAGGGTGACAAGTGTCACCCTCCCGTTGGTCCAAAAATGTTCCGTCGCTCGGAAAAATTCGCAAAAATACTAAACGACATAGCCGGAATTTTCCCTTCGCAAGCTTAGTAAAACGTTTCGTCGAAAAACGACTCTAATCGGGTGTTGTGCACAAAATTTCGAAACATGCCTAACTTTAAGTCTCAAATTGTCGTACGTACGTCCTTTCGTATATACTCTGAAAATACGGGGTATAACAGTTATAGTCAGTGGCCTCTAGGGATTCTTTCAAGTCAGTGGCTGAGAATGCTAGGATGATGTATTCTATGAAGGAAAAACTTCCCATACATGAGCCCGATGAGAGGGCGAGATAATATGGACAATACAATAGGTCTACTTCTTGTGGTTATGGATAGTAGGGTAGATTCGAACATTTACAGTCTAGTCAACCAGTTCAGGCAACCCTTCAGATTATAGATAGTGCTTCTTCAGAGCAGAGTGGTTATAATAGGCGCTAGTCTTCTTGAGGTTCCTAGTCTCAATATTCTGATTGTGGGGGTCATTCAAGTTCTTCTATCTTTATTCAGTAGCCCTTAGAAGTTGTTATAATTATGGAGAGGTTGGGAATTTTAAGAGAGAGTGTCCCAAGATGATTCTAAATACATCCTATGCACCCAGTACCCCAACACAACCATCTAAGGCGGGTAGAGATGAGGCTCGTTCAGGCTATAATGCCAAGATAGTCACTCTATCGATGACTGGTCTTCTGAGGCTAGAGTGGAGGGGGAGCTCCCATCCCTACTCATAAGAATATTATTTCTTTCATTCATTCTAGGAAGTTGGTAGATAAGGGCTGTCTAACGTACCTAGCTCGTATTCAGGATACTAATATGTAGACTTTTTCCCTTGAGTCTGTTCTTGTAGTTAGTGAGTTTTCCAAAGTCTTTCCATCAGATTTATTAGGTATGCTTGGATAGAGATATTGACTTTTGCATTAATCTATAGATGGGTACTTGACCCATTTCTATTTATCTGTACTGTATGGCTCCAACGGAGTTGTCACGACCCGACCCGACGGGCCACGACCCGGTGCCCTAATTGGACACCCTTATACTGACCTGCCACATATAATCAGACTAGTACCAAAGACAATGTAAAAATCTTGTAAAAGTAAGCTGCTGACTCATAATGCTTATATATATATATATATATCAAAATGAACTTGTCTCCTGAGGAGTTACAACTAGTCAATCATAACAAAATAGGCGAGCCGACAAAGCTGCCACTATGCACGGAAATGTCCAAAATGAACCACAACCCACACGTGTCTACCGCAAATGTCTACAGACCTCTAAGAGTATGATAATGAAATATGACGGGACAGGGCCCCGTCGTACCCCTGAATATGCATAAGGCTATATCAAAATGATCTGTACTAAAATAACTAAGCTCCGGAATAATGGAGCTCTTCCAAATAGCTGAGCGGAAATCCTAAGCTGGAGGATCACCAAATTGAGTACATGTACCTACGGGCATGAAACGAAGCCCCCCGGAGAAAGGGGGTCAGTACGAAAAATGTACCGAGTATATAAAATATGAAGTACTGTAAAGAAGATCATAACTGGCCAAAAGATGTCATGAGACAAGTATAATAATAAAAAAATACCAATGCACATGTGCCTTATGAAATGAGAGTCATACATGTCCATATAATATACCAATTCTGTGGATACCTGTCCACATATATCGTACCCGACACATTCTGGGATTCGGTGAATGAAGTCATATCCGTGGATGCCTGTCCATATATATATCTGTGGATACCTGTCCACTGCGCATATACCGTACCCAGCCCATCGTGGGACTCGGTGAAATAATCATATCCGTGGATGTCTGTCCACATATATCGTACCCAGTCAATTCTGGGACTCGGTAAGATCATCATATATATACATACCGTACCCGGCCCAATATGGGACTCGGTGAAATAGTATAATCATATCAAGCACGAATAGAATATCGTGAGTAACCTTATACAATTTAAATCATCATTTGACTCTCAATGGAATAAATAGAATGAACTATCACTTGTAAAATCTAAGGCAACTATCATATCAAATATCACTAGGAATTATGATTCAATGGAATTTTGTACGTCCGCCGTACACTCATTTTATATAAGTCATGCCAAAAGAAAAATGATAGTTTCACATACCTTATTGTCGAACTAACCAACTCAATATTTAGAATTCGTCTCAATTAGAACTTCGACCTATAACAATAGTAATATGTTCGTCAACTCTATGGTTACTAGTATACGTTATATAACGAATGATGACTTCTTTTTATATACAAATTCGGGTAGCACTTCTCCTATTTATACACACATCTACAACTTACAAATAAGGCCAACAATACTAATAACAAGACACAACTCAAGGATATACCAAAACAGTCCCATATATCCGATACATTCTTTCACTTTACATTCAAGGAGTACAACAACTACAACAATCAAGGTGATTAATACACATATTTCTCATGTTAATCCATCCCCTTAATCCATATTAAAACAATCTTTTAAAAACAGTCCATACTTCTAGCAACAACGAGAGTTCAAGTCTTATAGTTTGCAACATAACACTCTTCTACACCTTAATTCCTTTAAGACATGTATCCTCAATTACAACAATGTATATAAATGTTCATAGCTTATAATTCCAGAATTATAACTCAACAAAACAACCCTTAAATTTGACACAACAATACCCACGATTTTGAGGTCTCGGCCACAATAACATAATTCCCTAACTCTTCTTAACTCCTTAAAATTCAATTCATATTTCAACACTTTCATATAACCAATTACAACTTTAAATATCAAGGTTTCCTTCAATTTTAACATGCAATTAGTGTCGATAATAACAACAACAACAATCATACCCAATGTATACAAAACAACCCCAAAATCGGTAACACAATTTCAATAACAACCACATGGATTTTCTTACTTCCATTTTCTATTAACACAAATTCATCTCTTAAATACAACATCATTTAACTCCAATTACTTTATAACAAGAAGAAGTCTTACCTTAACTTAAGCCAAAACAGTCCCTAAATCGCATTCGGTACCCACTGCTCCAATGTGCACCATTTCTTCAACTTTAGTGACATGCATGCATTCCTTACAAGTTTGAAACCATCTTACTTACATGTTTTTCTTCCAAAATGCTCATCTCCAAAGCTTGAAGTTTTCTGAGCCATTCTCAGCCAGCATGTTACCGTGACCCACTGTTTAGGTGTTTACCATTGCTTATAAATTAGTAGAGGAGTTTATTCTTGAAAGGGGAGTTAGTTTAGTCTTCTCTTGGCTATGAGGGATGAGGGAAAAATCTGTGGGAGGGAGAGACGATGTGAGGGATAGGAGAAGAAGTGGTTTCAAAAATAGAGGTGAGGGAATGAGTGGAGTATGGGTATATGTGAGCATGTGGGCTGCAATTATTTTGCTTGTTGGTGATGCCCTCTTGTTCGACGTCTACCGTACTACATACGTGCAACTATCCATGCTCAAAAGATAGGAAAAGTTCTATATAGAGTAAGTCACACAACTACCTCTTAACTCCTAAGAGTATAAGGAAACATGAAATGATACCACAGGTATATTCCATACATAGAATCATGCCAAAGGAAGGAAGAGGTTCACATACCTCGCGACGATTGTCGACAAGTAGCAAAATGCTCCAAAGTACTTCAACCTTGAGCTATTCCATTTTTCAAGTAGGATACGCTAAACTTAGTTCTTCAACCTATCATGGTCACAATACGTCCATTAACCTCTTACTTCAAACGTAGAATATTCTAAGTGCTAAGTCGCCAAATTCTACGGAAAATCAGACAGCACCTCATTTGTTTCTACTACTATGCCACCTTTTTCAAGGCCGAATACAATAACCAAACACGCCACATTTAAGGCCCAAACAATGCAATCAACAATAGGGGATTACACGCCTACTAGACGTGTAAAATTCCGCCCCACAATAGATAACAAACTACAACAACTACTAGCCCATTTCGGCCAACTTGAAGTACTACAACATATATTCTTATCCAATTTCCATTTCAATCCAAGTTATTAGCCTAACATGATATCAAGTCGCAATTGATTATAACCACTATAATCCTCAAGTAAACAACATGCGACGATTTCTAATAAACGACCAATTAGTAATCCAACTTCAAGTGGCTAATAAAACATTTCGGATTTAAGCTACAAGCAATCCATAATACTTATGAACTTCAACATATCAACTTCATGCTAGCAACACGTAAAGCTAACAACAACAACATATATATAATCTTGTAACACTAATTAAGAGACAAGATTATACCTCAACGAATCTCAATCCAATTCCAACTCCGAAGTCGCTCCTTAGCAACTTAGAGACTCTTCAAGACACTTCAATCCGCTACTTGAGACCCTTAGAACCACACCAACAACTTTCCTTCAAACTTCCAATCCAAAACCTAGAAAGCGACTAGGTTT
The DNA here is from genome assembly GCA_029844215.1 of Przewalskia tangutica. Classification (NCBI taxonomy): domain Eukaryota; kingdom Viridiplantae; phylum Streptophyta; class Magnoliopsida; order Solanales; family Solanaceae; genus Przewalskia; species Przewalskia tangutica. Next base: position 8,286,694 of record CM056733.1, on the reverse strand, counting down.
TCACTTTGCGACTAACCCGAAAACTATCTTTTTCCGAGATTTTTCTATTGAGATACACTTACAATACACTCATGAACCTTGGTTTAAAGTGTGGAGCTTAAAGAACAAGGAACAAAGATTTTTCTTTTCTATGGACATGAAACCCGAGAGCATGTTCTTGGTTCCTTCAAGTTTTGTGAAAATTTGGCTAAGTGTTAAGTTCACTCTTGCTACTAGTAGTAATATAAAGCACAATGAAGGGTCAAGATATGAACAATTGGGTGGTTAGGATGAAGTCTTACTAAATATCAAGACTTTGTGGGTCCATTGACCAAGTCAATTATGTCAAGCTCACTACAATGCAAGACTTGTCTTCCTAACAAGGGTCAAATAACCCTTGTGTCCATGTTGAAATCATCCAAGCTCACTTAAGGGGGGGTGACACGTGTCGCCCTCCCATTCGTCACAATAATTTATTTTCCGACAATTCCATAATTCCGATAAATTTTTACAAGTCTCAAATCTTGACACTTATGAGTTCTTACGTACGTTCTTAAAATATGTCCTGTAAATACGGGGTGTAACAAAAATAGTCCTATGCGGGGCAAATTGTCCTATGCGGGTCCACAAGACCCTTGCAGGTGAAACAGTTCCAGGAGTAGGTTTGCATAATGATACTACGGGCGAGTGGCCCTAGATTGATCATAGGCTTCCTATTTTAAAGCATGTAAAGTTTACTCTCATTGTTAAAAAGGAACAGTGTCCGGGTAGTTGTATGTTATACTTGTTACATGCTGACAATGATGTTGTATTCCACGAGCATGCTTCTGTGATATTATATGCTGAGGGTAGGTGTCCCGAATTTTGATATGACTTTCATATTTGAAAGTGGTGCGGTGTCACAGTAGTACAGTGATACAAGGTACAGTTGGCTCTGATTTTTATATGACACAGTAGGATCTGGTATTTGATTTTCATACTTGCCCCTGTCATTCCTTGTATAGTTATGATCTTAATTGTTGTACTTTATTTTCGTTCCATACTTAGTACTTGTTGTCGACTTCTTCGGGCCTGCGTTCATGTCCGCAGTCTAGGTATTACGATTGTGGATCCGCGAGCTTAGGATCTGGTTCAAGATTTTGAGATGGCTCCAATGTTCCGGAGCTTGTCAGTATGGCTAGGTATATTCGAGTGCGGCGGGGCCTTGTCCCGTCATAGTATTTGTCCAAACTCTTAGAGGTCTGTATTCATATGTGGGTTGGACTGGCTAGAGTTGTATTTACATTATTGAACAGTGTAGACCCTTTTGGGTGATTTATATTATGGCAGCCTTATCGGCTTTGCCTTTGTTTTTTAAAAAAATGAGTGTTATTTATCTTCCGCAGTTTATTGTGTTGTACGAATAGAAGGGTGACCAGGTAGGGCACCAGTCGTGGGCCCGGGGTACGGGGCATGACAGAGTGGTATCAGAGCAGTTAGTCCTCGAAATGTCTACAGACCGTGTATAGTAGAGTCTTGTTTATCGGTGTGTTGTGCACCACATCTATAAACAGGAGGTTATAGTACATTTAGGATTAGTTTCCCTTCTTCTCACTCTGAGATCGTGTGATAGAGCTATGTTGTTAGGGTAGTCTCTCCCTAACGTATTATTGTGATTGCAGCTTTGAGAAAGACAACAGTGACCCAGAAAGGATTATATAGATTGCGTATCCAGGTTGGTAAAATTATCATATAGATGGTATTATGATGATGTATACATGTACGAGCGTGTTTATTTGGGGCTATGTGTGTTGCCTAGAATGATTATAAATTTCCATGAATTGGTTAAGCCTTAGTAAATTCTTGGAAGGTGTGGAACAGTTATTGAATCCACACCTAGGCTTTATATATGTACTGATTTGGAATATCAGGAGGTGATGAACTGTCTAAGATTATGTTAGACTCTTAAAAGAGGTCATGTTTGATTGGTTTGATAGCATACCCATGTCGTTAAATTAAGCCGTGTTGTACGCTTAAGTGATTGTGTGAATAATAACGGTATGGAGTAATTATAGTTGTTGTGAGTAAGACAACATGTTTGTGAGATATTAAGAAGCTACATTTCCCGTATGTGGGGATTGATAATGTAAGCTTGGGACATAGCAAAATTGTGAACGTTGGAATATTGATGACCGCTGAGACCTTAGATGTACAAGGCCTTCTCGGGTAGAAAGATTTATTACAGACCAAGAATGAGAATTAAGTGTGACCATGGGGAAGATGGAGGACCAATTACGGGTCAACCTGTGGCATTAAATTGAGTGGGGTCGGTTTGAGGTGGTCCCGCTATGTGATAGGGTCACGAGGGTGCAAGACCCAAGTCTAGTTAATCGTTGTACGAGTTCGTGGACGTATTTCGCCAGAACCGGGTCGTGAGGGCCGAGAATGGCCTTAACGGAAATTGAATCTGAGTATAATGAACAAGTTTGGATGTAGTAACTCCAAAGGATTGGAAACAGAAGCAATATGCGAGATTACGTACGTATATTAGAATAAAGGTTGGAAGTACGAGAAGAGTATGACAAGTAAGAAAAGGAACGAACAAGTGTTAAAGGAATTGAAGTGTTTATAGTTATGACTAATGAAAGTGAGAAAGGAGAATCCTTTTAGGCCATGAAATGGAGTAAATAGTGATGATGCACACTTGGGATTTTATTCCTCGGTTGGCTTATGATGGGTAAATATGCATGTGCGATGTATTAGGGCCATATGTGGCATAATTGGTTTCATCAAATATAGTGAGGAGACTATACCGAGAAATGTTTAGATCGAACTCCGAAAGAACATTCGGGGACGAATGTTTCTAAGGGGGGAGAATGTTACACCCCGAAATTCCATAGCTACTAAGTGAGAACATGATTATAGAAATAAGATTTGAATGTCGGAAGGAAATGATGTTTACAATTCCTTATGCGGATTTTTTTTGAGTTTAATGTGATGACAAGAATTAATTCTAGTAATGGAATTATTTTTCATTAGAATTATGGACTTAGTGGATTTATTAAGTCTTGGTATACTATGTTACATGTCCATCGAAATGGGATGAAAAATAAATAAGTGTGGATGAAATATTTTTTGTGAAGAAATACTTGGCCAATAGGAGGTTAGCAAGTTCCCTCCCCACTTGTCTTGTGAAGACTCCACACACCTTTATATAGACAAGTCTTGAAGACTTAGAACAAAAGATATTCATCTATACAAACCCTCATCTCTCCAAAAACCTAGAGCAATTCGAAATCCCCATATCCAAAGACAAGATCAAGATCAAAGTATTTTTCTTTCCAAGATTAAGCACCTAGACTAAGTTCTAAGCCAGGTTTAACACACCAAAGTGTGGATCACGGTTTGGCCAAGAACAAGGCCTTGAAACCCTTAACTTGTTATGAACTTCTTGGAAGAACAACAAGAATATAATATGATTACAAACTCGTAGAAGTTACATGTGTGTGATTGTAACGTGAAGAAGTGGTGCAAAAATGTGTAGTGTGTGCCGTGACTTTGGGACTGTTTTGGCTAAGATTTGTGGTAAGTTTCCTTCTTCCTCTTGAAGTAATTATATATTACATGTTGTGGTAGTTAGGGGAAGAACTTGTAACAAGAAAAATGGAGTATAAGAAACCTATGTGACATGTTTGGTGTTTATCGATTTTCTGGACAGTTTTGGTCAATATCAGATTCGTTGGTTATTTTTGTTGTTTAACGTCACTAATAGCATGTTAAAATGAAGGGAATATGGTTGTTACAAGTTTATGTTGTTTTTATATAAATTTTGAAATACGAATTGGATCATAAGGAGTTATAAGGAGGACTTTGGTTGTAGTAGTTGGCCGGAAAAACTGCATGAAACTGTGAGGCGTTGTTGTGCAGTTTTAGGGACTGTTTTAGACGTGTTGTATGCTGGAAAATCAGCCCCTATATTTTATATTTAATGTAGTAGATTGCTAATGAAAACCCCGAAGGAATAAGGGTGTGGAAAGGCGTTGAAAGGCCTCACATTCCACCCTCGTTATAGTTAATTGTGGACTGTTTTAGGGGTTGTTTTGGTATGGTTATGGGGCAGAATTTTACACGTCCTGTTGGGCGTGTAATCCCCTTTGATTAGCTGAGTTGGTTGTGCCTTAAATGTGGCGTTTTGGTTTATGAATACGGGCCTTGGAAAAGGTGGAAAAGTACGTAGAAACAAAGGAAGTACTGCCCGAATTTCGATAGAATTAGAGGGCATTATTTGGTATAAGTCTTATACTAAGTAACTATGATATTGATAGAAGTGCTATCATCATTATAGGTTGAAGTACAACGTGTAGCATAGTCTACTTGGCTTAAGGAATGGCCGATGAGGTTGAAGTACTTCGAAGCATTTTGCTACTTGTCGTATGGGTTAGTCGTCACGAGGTATGTGAACTTATTCCTTCTATCGACATGACTATCTTTGAAGTATACTTGCCTTGTTATTTGGAGTATACTTGACTTATTTTCTTTGAAGTATAATTGCCTTGTTATTTGGAGTATACTTGACTTTTTTCCTTGAAGTATACTTGCCTTGTTATTTGAAGTATACTTGCCATGTTATTTGGAGTATACTTGACTTATTTTCTTGAAGTATACTTTCCTTGTTATTGGGGTATACATGAATTATTCTTGAAGTATACTTGCCTTGTTATAGGAAGTATTCATGTTATTAATTTTATGCTAAAGGCACGTCTAGAATATTCCTAATTTCTTACCAAGTCTTATGGGAGATGTTGGTAAGAGTCGTTAGGAAGTATAAGAGTCGAGTTGACCTTGGTAAATTACTATACTAATGAGAATAGGTATCAAACAAGCCATTGCAACGTTAATGAAAATGTATCGACAATCAATTATATTGAAATGAGTAGAATTCTCCATCTGCATAGAAACTAAGATAAGACAAAATTGTATTACATTTTCTAGATCATGGCTGATTTAACAAGATCGTTATAAACGAGAATAACCTATTCACGGCTCATAAAAGTATTAATTTTGTAAGTACATGAGGCTTGATTTTCGAAAGTACTTGGGACTTGAATTTCAAAAATGTGTAGTAACTCGATTTGAAAAGTATAAGTTACTTGGTCTTAAAAGTATAAGTTACTTGAGTTTTAAAAAGTAAGTAACTTGGTTTTAATGGTGAAAGTACTTTTGGGTCCAACGCCCTAATATTTCATGAAACGATTCTTTTATAAAGAATAGATGTACAAAGTACTTTGGGTTGAATTCCCCTACGTGGCATGATAATGCCTTGGTTTTTTTTATAAAAAGGAAAGAGGTAATGGTTCGTTAGTTGTCTAAAAATGAAGTGGTTATAACGGCTTTATGGGAAGTTTGTTATAACAAGTTTTAGTGGAAAGTCAAGGGATGGTTTAAAATGTTTTAAGGAAATCGTGCGAGAATGTCCATGATTAAGTCCTTAATATAATACATGATATGTCACGACCCGAACCCGGGCCCGTGACTGGTGCCTTACCCCGGGCACCCTAGTGATACAACATCAGAGAAAATCAGCGGAAATAAAAACATGAACATGAATTAAGAGACAAGATAAATAAACAGGCCAACCAAAACAGTTGCCTTCATCATATATACATAAATACCCGAACAGTTATCCTTTTTACAAACCCCGCCACAACAAAGCATGCACTTCTAAGATTTTTTTCAACGGCTATGACGGACAGGCCCCGCCATACCCGAATGTATAAGAATCTACAGACTGTGGTAACATACCAAAAGATAAGCCTCCAAGAAATGGGCTTCCGACACGTGAATCGTGATCCTATGGCGAGGATCCACAACCGATGTACTTCCACTGCGGATTGAACGCATCTCGGCTCAAGGAGGTCGATAACAGTACCACGTATGCGAAATCAGAAAAGATCAGAATGAAATCATAATAGTCTATATAAAGCGGAGACATGTATGATAACCAGATGAAATACGTGTCCTCGCCATCTCGTGGGACTCGTGTAATCGATGAAATACGTGTCTCGCCATCTCGTGACTCGGTGTAAAAATCGGATGAAATACGTGTCCTCGCCATCTCGGGACTCGGTGTATAATCATATGGAATACGTGTCCTCGCCATCTCGTGGGACTCGGTGTATAATCAAATGGAATACGTGTCTCGCCATCTCGTGGGACTCGGTGTATAATCAAATGAAATACGTGTCCCTGCCCATCTCGTGGGACTCGGTGTAGAATCGTTCATAACAAATCAACCGGCCCTCCATCGAGAGACGCGGGGGGTACAGAGTTACAACAAAGGCTATCACAACAAGCATAGGCAAGTTTCACAACAACAAGCATAGGCAAGCTTCACAACAACAAGCATAGGCAAGCTTCACGACAACAAGCATAGGCAAGTTATACACAACTCAAAGTACTTTCACTTTATGCCAGAGTCCGGGTTTTAACCCTAAGGTACTACGTACGTTAAATTACTTTTAAAGATCCATTTCTTTTACAAAGGTCACCCGATACCCGTAGTATAAAAATAGAGTGACTAACATTGTTAAGTAAACCAAAATGCTTTCCTTTGTAAAATCAAGTAACAACCTTATTTTCCAAACGTTCAAGTTTGCCTAATTTCAAATGCTCAAGTTTCTCATTTTAGAAAAGGTTTCGTAGTTCATAGTTTTAATCCTTTAAACATAATTCTCCTTTAAACGTTTTGAGAAACATATGCCTTATAGGTGAGTAGGTTATTCTTGTTTATAAACAATCTTATTAAGCAATCATGATCTAGGAAATGTAATATCATTTTGTCTCATCTTAGCTTCTATGCAGATGGAGGTTTCTACTGGTTTTAATAATACTTCATTAGTCTTTACATTTCCCTTTATTAACGCTGCAGTGGTTTGTCGATACTTATTCTGATTTCCGAAATCAGTAAAACATTATTCCTTTTAAAAACCAAGTACTCATTACTCACGAATGAGGTTTCACCCAAAATTCATACATTTAAGTCAAGTCTCTTATCTTCTAAAAATCGGTAAACCGTTCTCTTTATCTCTCTTAAGACGTTATACCTAACTTCCCATAAAGCTAGTATAACTCTTATGTTTTCAAAGCCAAGTATTACTCTTCTTTCAAAAAGGTCTTTTTGAAACACTTCAAGTTCTTTATTACTACACATCAAATCCGTTATAAGTCAAATCCGCCATCTTTGAAACCACAAAGCATTTTCTTACCTACATAAAGCTGTTATAACCAACTTCCCATAAAGCCGTTATAACACTTTATGTTTCAAACCAATCAAATACATTAAACACATGTACGTCTACCGTACTACATAGTTATACACATATCATGCTAGAACAGATAGGAAGAGGTTCACATACCTCGCGACGACACGACTAATAGCAAAGCGCCCAAGTACCTCAAACCGTCGGCTACACCTTAAGCTAGACCACGCCACACGTAGTATTTCAACCTATAGAGGCCACAGGCGCCTATTAACATCTTAGATCTCAATGTAGAATATCTTACGTAAAATTCGCAAGACCTCCCCGCAACAGCGTAAATCTCCTCTCTATCGAGGCCGGCCACTGCCCACCGCGGGGGTTTGCACGCCTAACCGGACGTGTACAATTCTACTCACGAATACTACACAAGTCTCTCGAATACACCCTATGTAATTACTGATTCACTTCTTAAAATTCAGGCTTAAGTCGCAAGACATTGCCGTAAGTATTATTCAGGCTTAAGTCGCAAGACATTGCCGTAAGTATTATTCAGGCTTAAGTCAAAAGACATTGCCGCACAACTATGTTCAGTTCTATATATAGTATACTTAACTATATACTCCTACAACATGTAATTTCCAATTACAACAGAAGGTCAAGAATGTTTACCTCGATAAGCCCAAAATTATCCGAGTTCATATGTCGATCCTGAGCAAGGTTTAGCTCCTACTCCGTGCGCTTCAACCCGCTCCAAACAACCCTTAGAAGTTCTAACCAACTTCTACTTAACACTTCAACCGACTATGAAGGTTTTTCCTTAGGGTTTCGTTTTTGACTGAGGGAAGTATAATAGTATTTTCTGGGCTTTTGTATAAGTGTAACCTTGGGAATACTACAAGGTATTTGGGCCAAGGTATTTGGGCATTATAACAATACTTGGAGAGTATTTCTATACCACAAAGGGGGGTATTATACGAAGACAACTAGGCTAGGGGGGGTACCCCACGGCTAACCACTACAAAGGGGGAGGGGGATACTTTCGGCCAAGGGGCCTTCTCAAAAGGGGGAGGGGGTGTGGTGGACGAAAGAACAAGAGGGAGGGAGTATTTTGAGACTTAGATAGATTGCTCAAGTTTGGATGAAATAACTCTTCAACGAAGAGGGGTATTTATAGGTCAAGAATGGCCAACCAATGGCCAAGATCCATCCAAGTGTTAGGCAAGTGTAAGGCCAAGATCAAGCCAAGTGCACCTTATCCATCTACCACCAAAATATCCTACCTAACCCTTGACCAAGAATCAACACAAAAAACATGCCATTGATGCCTTTGCCGTCCACTTCTCACGTCCAACGCGAGGGTGACATGCGTCAGAACGACCTGCCCGCCTGCATCGTGCCTTACCCCGCACCCTAGTGATACAACATCGAGAAAACCGGAAAATAAAACTTTACACAAGAAACAAGATATATGAACATAAACAAAGCAACCAAAGCGGTTGCAAGATATACATAAAACACGAGCAGTTTAATCCTTTACAACCCCGCCACAACAGACTACTGCACTTAAGATTTACAACGACTATGACGGACAGTGGCCCCGCCATACCCCGAATGTACAAGAACCTACAACTCGGGAACACATACCAAAAGATAAGCCTCAAGAAAGCGGAGCTTCCCAATACGTTGAATCGTGATCCTAAGCGGGGATCCACGATCGATGTACCTACTGCGCAGATGAACGCGGCCCAAGGAGGTCGAGATAACAGTACCAAGTATGTGAAATCAGAAAATATCAGAATGAAATCATACTAGTCTATATAAGGCGGAGACATGTATGATAACCAAACTACGATCACAACATAAAAGCGAATATATCGATCGTGACTCACGCCTCAAGTCATCACTCAAATATAACTATGGGTCTCACGCCCACAACATCAATCATGTTCGCATCATGGCCGCATGCCGGAATCGTGATCGGTGTAGACATGTCCATGATGCAACAATAATACCAATGCCCCACGGCCACGTGCCCCGAATTCTACCTCGGTGTAGACACGTCCACGTGACATCAACAATAATATCTTGGGTGATCAACCCCGCCGCACGGCCACATGCCCGAATTCTACCTCGGTGTAGACATGTCCATGTAACCACAATAACAATATATCGTAATCAACCCGACCGCACGTCGCGTGCCCCTAATCGCAGATCGGTAGACATGTCCATGTGACATCAACAACAAGACAATAATCAAAATGGAAACATACGTGGAATTCTCCATCACCGCCAAAGACGTCCAAGTAAGTTCTCAACAAGTCGACCGCCTCTATCGAGACGCCAGAAACGTAAATACCACACTTGCACAACAAAGGCTATCATCACAATCATAGGCAAGTTTCACAACAACAAGCATAGGCAAGTTTCACAACAACAAGTATAGACAAGTTGCACACAACTCAAAGTACTTTCATTTTATGCCAAAGTCCGGGTTTTTAACCCCAAAGTACTACATACGTTAAGTTCTTTTAAAAGAGATCCATTACTTTTATAAAAGTCACCCGATACCGTAGTATTAGAATGACCAACCCACCTTCCTTTTCAAAATCAAGTAACAACATTCTTTTCCTAAGTTCGGTTGCCTAGTTTCAATTACTCAAGCTTCTCATTTTCAAATGGTTTCATAGTTCCCAAACTTAATCACTTGATTCCTTTTAGAACAATTGAGTAACATATGTCATATATGTGAGTAGTTTATTCTTGTTTATAACGATCTTATTACAGACCATGATCTAGAAAATGTAATATCATTTTGTCTCATCTTAGCTTCATGCAGATGGAGGTTTCTACTGGTTTTAATACAACACATCATTATTCAATACATTTTCCTTTATTAACGCTGCAGTTGGTGCTGTCGATACACATTACGATTCCCAAATCAAGAAACATTATCCCTTTAAAACCAAGTACTCATTACTCACGAATGAGGTTTCACACAAACATCCACATTAAAACAAATAAGTTACGTCTCTTATCTTATAAGATCAAGTCTCTTAACTTCTAACATCAGTAAACCATTTTCACTTACATAAGGTCGTTATAACTAACTTCCCATAAAGCTATTATAACACCCTATGTTTTAAACCAACCAAATCACTTAGCACACGTACGTCTCACCGTACTACATAGTTCACAACAATCATGCTAGAAAAGATAGGAAGAGGTTCACATACCTCGACGATTTATCGACAATAAGCAAAATGCTCCAAGTACTACAACCTTGCTAGCCCTTTCCACTCCTCGAGTAGAATACGCTACTCTTAGTACTTTCACCTATAAAGGTCACAAACGTCTATTAACCCCAAAACACAAGTTTCTATCTTTCTACGTAAAATTAAGAAGACTTCCCCGCAACAACAGCGTAAATCTCTCCTCTATCGAGGCCGCCACCAAGCCAACGAGTGGGGGTTTACACGCCTACCCTGACGTGTACAATTCTACTCAAGAATACTACACAAGTCCATCGCAATACACCTATGTAAATACAGTTGGGATTCTTTATTCTTCAGCTTAAGTCAAAAGACATCGAATACTAAGTAGTTCCATATACGATACTTCAACTATATATTCTAACAAACATGTAATTTCCAATTACAATAGAGGACAAGATAATTACCTCGATAAGCCCAAAATTATCCAAGTTATAATGTCGAACCCGAGCAAGGTTTAGCTCTCAAGTGCGCCCAAACCACTCCAAACAACCCTTAGAAGTTCTAACCAACTTCTACTCAAATACTTCAACCAACTGAAGATTTCCAGTGGTTTCGGTTTGAGACTAAAAAGGACAAAAGGTAGTATTTCCGACTCTACGAAAGAGGTATCTTTGGAATACTACAAGGTACAAGGCTAAGGTATTTTGGGCATTATAACAATACTAGGAGTATTTCTATACCACAACAAGGGTATTATACAAAACAACTAGGCAGTGGGTACCCCACGCCAAGGCACCACAGGGGAGGAGGAGGCTCGCCAAGACTCTCAAAAGAGAGGGGTGAGTTGGACGAACTCAACACTAGAGGAGGGAGGGATTTTAGGCTTGAAGGTTTCATTTGTGGATGAAGAGTTCATCAACATAAGGGTATTTATAGCAAACCAAAAGCCAACCAATGGCCAAGATCAAGCCATGTGCAAGGCAAGTGTAAGGCCAAGATCAAGCCAAGTGCACCCTAGACCCTACTCCTAAAACCTCACAAATATCTACACAAATATCTACCACAACTTGCCCTCACTCGGCCAAGTCACGCCCCACATCTTCCATTGTGAGGTGACACATGTCACCCTCCCGTTGGTCCAGAATGTTTCGTCTCTCGGAAAAATCCGCAAAAATACAAAACGACATAGCCGGAATTTTCCCTTCGCAAGTTATGTAAAACGTTTCGTCGAAAAACGACTCTAACCGGGTGTTGTGCCCAAATGTAAAATCGGCCAAGGGTGCCACATGGGGGTGACACGTGTCGCCCCCCGATTCGCCCAGAATATTTCGTCTTGAAAAATATCCAAATTAAGAAATCTCAAAACAAAGCGGGCCCACAAAATCAGAATTTCTCCCGGGCCCCACGTGACCATTTCCAAAATAAAATCTCAAAATTCTAATATAATCTATGAAGTCCAAATACCAAATGGGAATCCAATTCCCATTAACGAACCTTTTTCTTCACAAATAGCAGGAAACTTTTCCGAAAAACTCACATCTTTCTTTCTTTTCAAAATTTCTGCCGTACTCTCGTACGTACGTCCTCACATACATACCCTGCAACTACGGGGTATAACATTCTCCCCTCCTTAGAAACATTCGTCCCGAATGTTCCTTCTCAAGACGGATATCGATGAAGTTCCTCTAACAAGTTGTCAACGCCACAGCTTGGCCACGAAATAACACACGTTATCTTCCTTCCTTACTCGTCGTGCCCTTCTCGAACACTTGAACTCTCCCAGTACGTACCATACTTCAGTCATTACTTCCGTTCCCGAAAATCTCTGGAGTCACTACCTCCAAACTTGGTCATCTTACTAACCTCAAACTTCCTTAAGGCCATTCCCGGCCTTTACGAACCGCTTCTGGTCGAACGCGTCCACGAACTCATACGTTGGTCACATAAACTTGGGCCTAGCATCCTCGTGACCCTACCACCTGGCGGGACCACCCAGAACTGACCCCACCCCAAACCGGGTTACGGGTTGACCCGCAAATGGTCCTCAACCCGACCCCCCAACCGCGCCAAACTCTTGTTCCCCGATCCGGAACAATCTTACTAATTCACATCATGAAAGCTACCACTTCCATCTCACACTACCCACGGACTTATCACACAAATAAATCCCACGTATACTACTACTCTGATAAGGGTCAAAAATAAATCTTTAACTCAAGACGACCTTACCCCTAAGGTCTCAGTCGTGACATAGTCTAAGGTTCACACTTACCATGCCCCCATACGTATCCTCCCAACTAAGCATGTTTTCTAACTCACAATTAACACAACGCTATTCGTACATAGCACATAATAATGAGACCATCATAACAAGCATACCAAAACTCTAGAGGTTAAGGATAAACACGGTTACCGCCCACTCCAATCATAGGCACGCCTGCAGGCGCATAATCTAGAAGGCGATGAACCACCATCGATCCAAAGGTGAGTCGTAACATCCGTGCTACCCTTGGTCGACGGTTCGCAAATGGCCCGCTGGCCGCAAAAATAACAAGCTCCCCGCACCACGACACTCCCGAAATGCGTCTACCACATCGACCACACCGAGGTAGGGTGACCGTGATCCGCCAACACCCTTACTTCCTCGAAACTCAACCTCGAGCCCGACCGCCCCGAATACTCGAAGGTTGTGGAGAACCACTGCACCGGGCGGAGGTACAAAACTAGTATCTTCGAGGCGGTCCACCTCGAAAGTCACCAAAGGACCTGTTGTTCTCGCCTCTTCGCTGATCTTCGTCATTCCGTCGACCTCTCCGTGCCTCACATCCCAGCAGATGAGCTGCGTGCGGGCAATGTCCATGCCTACCAAGAGCTACTCTGAACATGCCTCTAACATGTAATCATCGAGCCTCAAACATATCGGTGCACTCGATCCTCCATACTAGCTACCAACGCTGACGCATCGCCAATGAGTCGAACTCACATTGTACTCCCGAACCGCACGCCCGCTTCGTCTAAGCATCAAAAATCTGTTTACCGCGTGCTCCTCATCTGCGAGGCAAGAAGTGAGTGAGGAAAGCCCCAAAACTCATCCCATATCACCGAGGTGCATGCTCTCCCGAAAGCTCCCATGAATCAAACCAATCGATCGCGTATCACGCAGCCGATGCAAACCAAAGGTCACAGACTCGGTCTCAAGCCTTGATCACCGCGTGATCGTCAGAATCGCCGGATGAACTCCTACGGATCATCCTCGTGCCTCGACCCATAAAACTCTTGCGGGCTACAACTCAGAAAGTCCCGTAGCCTCAAACTATCTACTCGGGGGTGAACCATCGTGCTCGAACTGAATCGCCGTGATTCAAATTTATCCTCATATCTGCCACGACTCGCCAAGAATCGCCATCTCCTTGTAACTCATCTCTCCGCCGCCTGCATCGTGGACTGAGGCTCGTGCATCAGAGTCTCACGCCACACGGCCGCGCTCTAAACTCGCTGGGCTGGTGGCGCTACAAAACCCGCCGCTCAAACACAACTCGTGATCGCCCGGCTGCGCTCGCATCTCTCAGTATCTCACTAGCGGCACTCTCGCTTTGCCCTTCGGCTCACGGTTGCCTGGCGCGAGGCATAATCGTAAAAACGAGATACGTCGGAGGGTCCAACTTACAACATGACTCTAAGGCACGATCTCGGAATGAGAAGAATGGAAACTAATCCTAAATGTCCTGCAGCCTCGATTATAGATGTGGTGCACAACACATCGATAATCAAGACTCTACTAGACACGATGCGTAGACACTTTCCGAGGATTAATCGCTCGATACCACTTTGTAACGACTGCCCGCCCCGCATCGTGCCTTACCGGGCACCCTAGTGATACAACATCGAGAAAACCAGCGGAAAATAAAACTTTACACAAGAAACAAGATATATGAACATAAACAAAGCAACCAAAGCGGTTGCCTTCAAGATATACATAAAACACGAACAGTTTAATCTTTACAACCCCGCCACAACAGACTACTGCACTTAAGATTTACAACGACTATGACGGACAGGCCCCGCCATACCCCTGAATGTACAAGAACCTACAACTCAGGGTACACATACCAAAAGATAAGCCTCCGAAGAAACGGAGCTTCCCAATACGAGGATCTGTGATCATAAGAGCGGGATCCACGCATCGATGTACCTCTACCGCGGATGAACGCAGCTTCGGGCGAGGTCGATAACAGTACCAAGTATGTGAAATCAGAAAATATCAGAATGAAATCATACTAGTCTATATAAGGCGGAGACAAGTATGATAACCAAACTACTGATTCACAACATAAAAGCGAATATATCGATGTGGACTCACGCCTCAAGTCATCACTCAAATATAACTATGGGTCTCACGCCCACAACATCAATCATGTTCGCATCACGGCGCATGCCGGAATTCTGCATCGGCAGACATGTCCATGATGCAACAATAATACCAATGCCCCATGGCCACATGCCCCGAATTCTACCGGTGTAGACACGCCCATGTGACATCAACAATAATATCTTGGGTGATCAACCCCGCCGCACGGCCACATGCCCGAATTCTACCTCGGTGTAGACATGTCCATGTAACCACAATAACAATATATCGTAATCAACCCGACCGCATGGCCGCATGCCCCGATTGCAGATCGGCAGAGACATGTCCATGTGACATCAACAACAAGACAAGAATCAAAATGGAAACATACCCGTGGAATTCTCCATCACCGCCAAAGACGCCCAAGTAAGTTCTCAACAAGTCGACCGCCTCTATCGAGACGCCAGAATACGTAAATACCACACTTGCACAACAAAGGCTATCATCACAAGCATAGGCAAGTTTCACAACAACAAGCATAGGCAAGTTTCACAACAACAAGCATAGGCAAGTTTCACACAACTCAAAGTACTTTCATTTTATGCCAAAGTCGGTTTTTAACCCCAAAGTACTACATCGTTAAGTTCTTTTAAAAGAGATCCATTACTTTTATAAAAGTCACCCGATACAGTAGTATTAGAATGACCAACCCACCTTCCTTTTCAAAATCAAGTAACAACATTCTTTTCCTAAGTTCCAGCTTGCCTAGTTTCAATTACTCAAGCTTCTCATTTTCAAATGGTTTCATAGTTCCCAAACTTAATCACTTGATTCCTTTTTAGAACAATTGAGTAACATATGTCATATATGTGAGTAGTTTATTCTTTGTGTATAACGATCTTATTACAGAAGCCATGATCTAGAAAATGTAATATCATTTTGTCTCATCTTAGCTTCTATGCAGATGGAGGTTTCTACCGTTTTAATACAACACATCATTATTCAATACATTTTCCTTTATTAACGCTGCAGTTGGTCCTGTCGATACACATTCGATTCCCAAATCAAGAAACATTATCCCTTTAAAAACCAAGTACTCATTACTCACGAATGAGGTTTCACACAAACATCCACATTAAAACAAATAAGTTACGTCTCTTATCTTATAAGATCAAGTCTCTTAACTTCTAACATCAGTAAACCATTTTCACTTACATAAGGTCGTTATAACTAACTTCCCATAAAGCTATTATAACACCCTATGTTTTAAACCAACCAAATCACTTAGCACATGTACGTCTACCGTACTACATAGTTAACAACAATCATGCTAGAAAAGATAGGAAGAGGTTCACATACCTCGCGACGATTTATCGACAATAAGCAAAATGCTCCAAGTACTACAACCTTGCTAGCCCTTTCCACTCCTCGAGTGGAATACGCTACTCTTAGTACTTTCACCTATAAAGGTCACAAACGTCTATTAACCCCAAAACACAAGTTTCTATCTTTCTACAGAAAATTCGCAAGACCTCTCCCGCAACAGCGTAAATCTCCTCCTCTATCGAGGCCGGCTACCAAGCCAACCGGGGGGGGGGGGTTTACACGTCTACCCGGACGTGTACAATTCTACTCAGTAATACTACACAAGTGTCACCCCCCTTTAGTGAGCTTGGACGAAAAATGCCATGGACAAAAGGGTCATTTGACCTTTGGTAGGATGATTAAGTCTTGCAAGTGTAAGCTTGAGAAAATTGACTTGGTCAAGGGGACCACAAGTCTTGATATTTAAGTGAAGTCCATCCAAGCCACCCAATTGTTCACATCTTGACCCTCCAATGTGCTATATAATACTACTAGTAGTGAGACAAGTTCCACACTTAGCCAAATTTTCAAGAAAATTGGATGAACATGAGCCTTAGCTCTCGGGTTCAACATGAGTGAAAAAGAAAAAAATTTGTTTGTTGTCCAATAATCTCCCCACTTTAAACCAAGGTTCCTAAGTGTAGTGTAAGTGTATCTCAATAGGAAAATCTCGGAAAAAGATAGTTTTCGGGTTAGTCGCAAGGTGAAAACCTAGTGGCTTTTCTAGGTTTTGGTTAGAAGTTTGAAGGAAATTGGTTGGTGTTGTTCTAAGGGTCTCAAGTAGCGGATTGAAGCGTCTTGAAGAGGCTCTAAGTTGCTAAGGAGCGACTTCGGACTTGGAGTTGGATTAAGATTCGTTAAGGTATAATCTTGTCCCTTAAACGTGTTACAAGATTATTTATATTGTTGTTAGCTTTACGTGTTGCTAGCATGAAGTTGATATGTTGAAGTTCATAAGTATTATGGATTGCTTGTAGCTTAAATCCGAAATGTTATATTAGCCACTTGAAGTTGGATTACTAATTGGTCGTTTATTAGAATCGTCGCATGATTACTTACTTGAAGATTATAGTAGTTATAATCAATTGCGACTTGATATCATGTTATACTAACAACTTGGATTGAAATGGAAATTGGATAAGAATTGGTGTTATGGTACTCAATGTGGCCGAATTGGACATTTAGTTTGTATTAGTTTGATATCTATTGTGGGGAGGAATTTTACACGTCTAGTAGGCGTGTAATCCCCTATTGTTAATTGCATTGATTGGGCCTTAAATGTGGCGTGTTTGGTTATTGTATTCGGCCTTGAAAAAGGTGGCAAAGTAAGTAGAAACAAAGGAGGTGTTGTCCGATTTTCCGTAGAATTTAGTGACTTAGCACTTGGAATATTCTACGTTTGAAGTAAGAGGTTAATGGGCGACAGACCATTATAGGTTGAAGTACTAAGTATAGCGTATCCTACTTGAAGGATGTAATAGCTATCAAGGTTGAAGTACTTTGGAGCATTTTGCTACTTGTCGATAATCGTCGCGAGGTATGTGAACCTCTTCCTTCCTTTGGCATGATTCTATGTATGGAATATACCTGTGGTATCATTTCATGTTTC
Organism: Przewalskia tangutica; assembly: GCA_029844215.1. Classification (NCBI taxonomy): domain Eukaryota; kingdom Viridiplantae; phylum Streptophyta; class Magnoliopsida; order Solanales; family Solanaceae; genus Przewalskia; species Przewalskia tangutica. The sequence continues at coordinate 8,268,943 of CM056733.1, read as the reverse complement.
CTTCTACTCTTAGAAGTTAAGAGGTAGTTGTGTGTTTTGCTCTATGTAGAACTTTTCCTATCTTTTGAGCATGACTAGTTGCACGTATGTAGTACGGTAGACGTACAACACCTTGATATCCTTTACTAGTTGTATGAATAGCCAAGTCAGGTGAGTTAGGAGATTAACTCAGTTCTTTGAAAGAATAAAGGATGTCTTAAGTTTTATTAAGTTAAGGGACTTGAAGAGTTTTAAAGTATGTGATACTTGTTCCGTTCTAAACGTATAAGTCCCTTGGATAGGAAATTATATTTTGGCTAAGGTATAAAGTGAATATAACGACTTTATGGGGAGTTGGTTATATTTGCTTTATGGAGGGATAATGGCTTGATTTTAAGGCATCAATTGCCTAAGGTTTTATAATAAAAGGAGTCACTTGATTTCTAAAGGTTAAGAGACTAATTGTATTTTTGAAGTTAAGAGAATCGATTTGAAGGTATACAATACTTGGTTTTTTAAAAGTAGAAGTCTCTTGGTTATAAAAGGAATGAGTTTGTCTAAAACCATAAAGGGTTATAACGGCTTTATGGGAAGTTGGTTATAACGACTTTATGGAAGGTTAAGAGAATGGTTTTCTCTAATAAAAGTAAACAAGGAATTAATTTGAATTAAGGAAGGGCAATGTGATTTAAAGGTATCACTTGCTTAAAAGCTTTAAAGTATGGGTCAGATTTAGAAGCCGAGACATGTATTTCTAAAAGTATCGTGACTATTGTGAAATGTACACAAGCCTGGATACTACGGGTGTTAGTATCTTGGGGCTAAATTCCCGGATTTTGATGTGTAAAACGAAGGTGCCATGAGTTTATAAAAATGGAAGTCTAAAGGTTTAATAAACTTGCCTAGGTTTGCTTGTGATAGCTTTGAGTGCAAGTATTATATGTCTACGTTGTCGTGTCTCTCAGTTGGAGGGCCGACTGTCTTGTTATAAGTTTACATGGACGTACCGACAGTGATGTGGGATTCCACGGGTATGCTTCTGTTACACCCCGTATTTACAAGGCATGTTTTAAGAACGTACGTAAGAACTCAAAGGTTAAGGTTTGAGACGAGTAAAAAATTTATCGGAATTTTGGAATTTGTCGGAAAACGAAATATTGCGACGAGCGGGAGGGCGACACGTGTCACCCCCCTTAATGGTCTTGGACGAAAATGTGATGGAGAAAATGGTCATTTGACCCTAATTTAAAAGACCAAGTCTTGCTAGCCTTAGAGCTTGACAACATTGACCAAGTCAATGACCCCACTTAGTCTTGATATTTAGAAAGACTTCATCCAAGCCACCCAATTGGTTACATCTTGACCCTCCATGTCCCTATATAATACTAGTAGTAGTGAGACAAGTCCACGCTTAGAAAAAAATTTCAAGAGAATTGGAAGAGCTAGAGCTTAGCTCTCGGCTTCATCAAGAAAAAGGAAGAAAAAATTTCGTTGCTTGTCCATTAAACTCCAAACTTTAACCCAAGGTTCTTGAGTGTATAGTAAGCATATCTCAATAGAAAAACCCCGGAAAAAGAGAGTTTTCGTATTAGTCGCAAAGTGAAAACCTAGTGGCTTTCTAGGTTTTGGATTGGAAGCTTGAAGGAAAGTTGTTGGTGTGGTTCTAAGGGTCTCAACAAGCAGATTGAAGTGTCTTGGAGAGGCTCTAAACTACTAAGGAGCGACTTCGGATTGGAATTGGATTAAGACTCGTTAAGGTATAATCTTGTCTTTTAAAGGTGTTACAAGATTATATATTTATATTGTTGTTGTTAGCTTTACTTGTTGCTAGCAAGAAGTTGATATGTTGAAGTTATAAGTATTATGGAGTGCTTGTAGCTAAATCCGAAATGTTATATAAGCCACTTGAAAATTTGATTACTAATTGGTCGTTTATTAGAAATCGTCGCATGTCACTTACTTAAAGATTATGGTTGTTATAATCAAATGCGACTTGATATCATGTTATGCTACCAATTTGGATTGAAATGGAAATTGGATAAGAATTGGTATTGTTGAACTCAAGGTGGCCGAATTTGTACTTGTGGTTTGTAATAGTTTGTTATTCATATGTATTGGACTACCTTCTATATTGTGGTGAGCCAATTGAGGCTGTATAGTTAATTATTTGTATTGGACTACCTTATAGATTGTGGTGAGCCAATTGGGGCTGTTTGGTTATTGTATTCGGCCTTGAAAAAGGTGGCAAAGTAAGTAAAAACAAAGGAGGTGCTGTCCGATTTTCCGTAGAATTTAGCGACTTAGCACCTAGAATATTCTACGTTTGAAATAAGAGGTTAATGGACGTATGGTGACCATTATAGGTTGAAGTACTAAGTATAGCGTATCCTACTTGAAGAATGGAATAGCTCAAGGTTGAAGTACTTTGGAACATTTTGCTACTTGTCGACAATCGTCGCGAGGTATGTGAACCTCTTCCTTCCTTTGGCATGATTCTATGTATGGAATATACTTGTAGTATCATTTCATGTTTCCTTCTACTCTTAGAAGTTAAGAGGTAGTTGGGTGATTTACTCTATGTAGAACTTTTCCTATCTTTGAGCATGACTAGTTGCACGTGTGTAGTACGGTAGACGTACAACACCTGATATCCTTTACTAGTTTATTGAATGGCCAAGTCGGGTGAGTTAGGAGATTAACTCGCTTCTTTGAAAGTATAAAGGATGTCTTAAGTTTTATTTAAAGTTATGGACTTGAAGAGTTTTAAAGTATGTGATACTTGTTCCGTTTTAGACGTATAAGTCCCTTGGATAGGAAATTATATTTTTGGCTAAGGCATAAAGTGAATATAACGACTTTATGGGGAGTTGGTTATATTTGCTTTATGGAAAGATAAATGACTTGATTTTAGTGAAAAGGCCACTTGTTTTAAGGCATTAATTGCCTAAGGTTTTATAATAAAAGGAGTCACTTGTTTTCTAAAGGTTAAGAGACTAATTGTATTTTTGAAAGTTATGAGAATTGATTTGAAAGTATTTAATACTTGGTTTCAAAAAGTAGAAGTCTCTTGGTTATAAAAGGAACGGTTGGTCTAAACCATAAAGGGTTATAACGGATTTATGGGAAGTTGGTTATAACGGCTTTATGGAAGGTTAAGAGAATGGTTTTCCCTAATAAAGTAATCAAAGAAATAACTTGTGTTAAGGAAGGGCAAATTGTTTTAAAGGTACCAATTGCTTAAGGGTTTTAATAAAGAAGTCACTTGATTTAGAGTTCTAATTGTATTTCTAAAAAGGTATTGTGACTTGTCTTGAAAGGTGGATAGGACTTGATACTACGGTTGTTAGTATCGGGGAAGTTTTATTTGGAAAGGAGTCTTTTGAAAAGAATGTACGTACGTAGTACTTTGGCTTGATTAATTGAGAATTAGTCTAAGTGTGCCTTGATAAGTACTTTGGCTTGTTAAATGAGAATTATTCTATTTGTGCCCCGATAAGTACTTTGGCTTGTTAAATGAGAATTATTCTATTTGTGCCCCGATAAGTACTTTGGCTTGATTAATTGAGAATTAGTCTAAGTGTGCCTTGATAAGTACTTTGGCTTGTTAAATGAGAATTATTCTATTTGTGCCCCGATAAGTACTTTGGTTTGTTAAATGAGAATTATTCTATTTGTGCCCCGATAAGTACTTTGGCTTGATTAATTGAGAATTAGTCTAAATGTGTCTTGATAAGTACTTTGGCTTGTTAATTGAGAATAATTCTATGTGATGCCTTGATTAGTACTTTGGCTTGATTAATTGAGAATTAGCCTATGTGTGCTGGTGATAGCCTTTGAGTGCAAGTATTATGTTTTATTACGATGCCGCGACTCTCGGTTGGAGGGCCGGCTGTCTTGTTGTAAGTACTTGGACGTACCGACAGTGATGTGGGATTCCACGGGTATGCTTCCGTTATTTGTAGTACTTGGGTTAAATTCCCGGATTTTTATAAAAGACATGGTAGTGCTTATGTCTTGTTTGATGGTCGGTCGAGATAGGGTAAGAGTATAAATGAGGGGCAAGCCCCAAGACGTTATACCACCTTCTCCAGGGTAAGAGTATAAGTGAGGGGTAAATCCCCAAGACGCTGTACCACCTGCTTTATGTGTTGTTTGACGACCGGTCGAGATAGGGTAAGAGTATAAATGAGGGGCAAGCCCCAAGACGTTATACCACCTTCTCCAGGGTAAGAGTATAAATGAGGGGCAAGCCCCAAGACGTTATACCCCCTGCTTTACCACCTTCTCCAGGGTAAGAGTATAAATGAGGGGTAACCCCCAAGACGTTATACCACCTGTTTTGATTGACATTATGAGCGTGAGACCCATGGTTATATTTTACACCTATAGCTGTCGACAGTGATGTGGGATTCCACGGGCAGGAGATATATATATGTATTGTGTATGTGTACGCCGACAGTGAGGTGGGATGCCACGGGCGCGTCACATGGTTATATTTGACACTTATAGTTGTCGACAGTGATGTGGGATTCCACGGGCAGGAGATATATATATGTATTGTGTATGTACGACGCCGGTGGTGAGGGATGCCACGCCCGCGTCACATGGTTATATTTGACACTTATAGCCGTCGGCGATTGGGGATTCCACGCCACACTTTGCTATTTTGTGTGACTTGATCGCGTCTGACCGGGTCGTAGTATATGCGTCCCTCCATAAAGGGCCGGATTGTGTTATGAAAGATAAGTAAGTTATATGGTAATGAACTTAATGATTTTCCTAATCATGTACATAAGAATGTGACTATAACTTTTATTGAAAATGGGAAAAGATAATAAGCTACGATTAAGTTCATAAGTGGTAATGACACGGCAGGATCTGGTATGTACTTTTTTATACTTGTCCCTGTCATTCTTTTGTACAGTTATGATTTGTTTCTCAGACGTTATTTATGTTCCATATTCGAATTGTTGTTATCGAATTCTTCTGGGCCGTTCAATGCCCGCAGGTTTTAGGTACCCATGTTGGTGATCCTTGCTCATAGGATCTCGGTTCAGTTTTGAGAAAAGCTCCATTTGCTCCGGAGGCTTATCTCTTGTACGGTTTCCCTGAGGTAGTAGATTCATGTATATTCATGGGTATGGCTGTTACACCCCGTAAGTCCAGGACATGTATAAGAGAATGTACGTAAGGAAACAAGACTTGGAAAATTAGTACGAAAGGAAGAATTGTTTTTCCGACGGAAAATCTTCCGGACGTCGGAAAGGAAAAATGTTCGTTGTTGAGAATTTGATTCTCAAAAGGCATTATTTGAAGAGTATGGAACTTATTAATATTATGGAAATTTATTTTTACGGATTTGGTCATGTGGGGCCCACCCGAGGAAATTTTGCATTTTTGTGGGGCCCACGAGGGTTACGGAATTTTATGGACGAATGAGAGGCGACACGTGGCACCCTCATGTGGTCTTGGACGAAAATGCAAGGGGTAGAATGGTCATTTGACCTATGTAGATGATAAGTCTTGCAAGCTTGACATAATTGACTAGTCAACTTGCCACATAAGCTTAATCCTTGTGATAATCATCCTAACCTCACATTTGTGGACATCTAAACCCTCCAATATGTGTTATATACTAACTAGTAGCAAGACTTGGCATTTTCTACACTTAGAAAAAATTAGAACCCTTAGAGAGAGGAGAAGAGCTCTCGGGTTTGGCTAAGCTCTCACATGAAAAATTTGTAGTTTTGATCCATTAGCCTCAAGACTTTAACCCAATGTCCCTTAGGGTATTGTGAGGATATCTCAATAGAAAGATTTGGAAAAACGCATTTTCACGTTAGTCGCAAGCGAAACTAAGTGAGTTCTTCACTTTGAAGATGGAACTTGAAGATGGGTTCTTCATAGGCCTCTAAGGAGTGCTTGGAGCGGATTGGAACCTAAGGAAAGGAGCTAAGAATTGCTAAGGCGCGACTTTGAATCTTGGAAATTTTAAGGGCTTTGAAAGGTATAAATTTTGTCGTTTTAGCAATTAAGCTTACTTATTGATTGTAGCTATGGTTATTAGCAAGCATGAGTTATATATTACGAAGTTTGATTATTATGTTGGCTATTGGAACCCTAATCCGAAACTAGCATGTTTAGCTTTAAGATTGGAATTCAAGTTGATTATTAGTATAAGTCGCATGTTGAATAAAGAAGGAAATTGTAGTTGTTGAAGTAGTTATGACTAAATAACATGTTGACCTTAGAACTTGGAATTGGAAAAGGATTGGAAAAGACGTAGTGTTATTGGTTATGTGTTGGCCGAGAATGGCTAGTAAAGTATTATACTTTTTGGTATGAATTGTGGGGCGGAATTTTACACGTAGAGTAAGGCGTGTAATCCCCTTTGTTTGGATGTTGTTTGGAGCCTTAAATGTGGCTTGTTGGTTATTGTATTCGCCTTGAAAAAGGTGGCAAAGTGAGTAGAAACAAAGGAAGTCGCCGATTTTCCGTAGAATTAGAGTAAATACTTAGTATTATTCTACATAGAGACTAGAAGTTGATAACCTTGTTGACCATTATAGGTTGACACTTCTACGTACGGTGTATTCGGCTTAGCTTGTGGATTTAGCCGAAAAGGTATGTGAACTATCTCCTCTTCTAGCATGATTCCTTAAGATTAAGAAAGTATGTTCTACTCCTTAAATGATCCATTCCTTGGTTGTATTTGGAGTGCCTAGAATAGAATTTGTTCTATGTACTTCCTTGATTGTACTTTGATGTTAAATTGTAAGTTGTAAAATCCATTTTCTTAGTGAAGTTTGGATTCTTAAAGTGAAGGTATTTTCTTAAAGTACATAGAGACTTGAAAAGGAAGTGGTTTTCAAATCTTTTGGCTAGTGCCTTAGTTCTAAAACCTAAAGGTCATTATAATGACTTTAGAAGTCAAAGGAGTGATTTACTTATTTGATTTAAAAGAGGAGAAATGACATGATTTAAGAGAAGTAACTTGCGTTAAGGGTGAAGTTACTTGAGGTTTAAAAAGTAGAAGAAAACTTGTTTTCTAACTATTAAGAGACTTGAAGTATTTTGAAAGTTGAGAACTTGATTTGTAAGTATGTGATACTTGGTTTTAATAGTATAAGTCTCTTGGTTATTAAAGGAATGGATACGTCTAAAACCATAAAAGGGTTATAACGGCTTTATGGGAAGTTGGTTATAACGGCTTTATGGAAGGTTTAGAAAGTTGTCTATTTTGATTAAATCGCATAAGTTGCCTAGATTGTGAAAATTTGGAGTTACTTGATTTCAAGCTTTGAAATGAGTTTTCAAAAAGTGTAGTAACTTACTTTGAAAAATAGACACGCCTTGATACTACGTGTTAGTATCTTGGGGCTTTACATAGAAAGGAGTCTTTTATAAAAGAATGTACGTACGTAGTACTTTGGCTTGATAAATTGAGAATTTGTCTAAGTGTGCCTTGATAAGTACTTTGACTTGTTAAAAGAGAATTATTCTATGTATGCCTTGATTAGTACTTTGGCTTGATAAATTGAAAATTTGTCTAAGTGTGCCTTGATAAGTACTTTGACTTGTTAAAAGAGAATTATTCTATGTATGCCTTGATTAGTACTTTGGCTTGATAAATTGAAAATTTGTCTAAGTGTGCCTTGATAAGTACTTTGACTTGTTAAAAGAGAATTATTCTATGTATGCCTTGATTAGTACTTTGGCTTGATAAATTGAAAATTTGTCTAAGTGTGCCTTGATAAGTACTTTGACTTGTTAAAAGAGAATTATTCTATGTATGCCTTGATTAGTACTTTGGCTTGATAAATTGAGAATTTGTCTAAGTGTGCCTTGATAAGTACTTTGACTTGTTAAAAGAGAATTATTCTATGTATGCCTTGATTAGTACTTTGGCTTGATAAATTGAGAATTTGTCTAAGTGTGCCTTGATAAGTACTTTGACTTGTTAAAAGAGAATTATTCTATGTATGCCTTGATTAGTACTTTGGCTTGATAAATTGAAAATTTGTCTAAGTGTGCCTTGATAAGTACTTTGACTTGTTAAAAGAGAATTATTCTATGTATGCCTTGATTAGTACTTTGGCTTGATAAATTGAGAATTTGTCTAAGTGTGCCTTGATAAGTACTTTGACTTGTTAAAAGAGAATTATTCTATGTATGCCTTGATTAGTACTTTGGCTTGATAAATTGAAAATTTGTCTAAGTGTGCCTTGATAAGTACTTTGACTTGTTAAAAGAGAATTATTCTATGTATGCCTTGATTAGTACTTTGGCTTGATAAATTGAGAATTTGTCTAAGTGTGCCTTGATAAGTACTTTGACTTGTTAAAAGAGAATTATTCTATGTATGCCTTGATTAGTACTTTGGCTTGATAAATTGAGAATTTGTCTAAGTGTGCCTTGATAAGTACTTTGACTTGTTAAAAGAGTATTATTCTATGTATGCCTTGATTAGTACTTTGGCTTGATAAATTGAAAATTTGTCTAAGTGTGCCTTGATAAGTACTTTGACTTGTTAAAAGAGAATTATTCTATGTATGCCTTGATTAGTACTTTGGCTTGATAAATTGAGAATTTGTCTAAGTGTGCCTTGATAAGTACTTTGACTTGTTAAAAGAGAATTATTCTATGTATGCCTTGATTAGTACTTTGGCTTGATAAATTGAGAATTTGTCTAAGTGTGCCTTGATAAGTACTTTGACTTGTTAAAAGAGAATTATTCTATGTATGCCTTGATTAGTACTTTGGCTTGATAAATTGAAAATTTGTCTAAGTGTGCCTTGATAAGTACTTTGACTTGTTAAAAGAGAATTATTCTATGTATGCCTTGATTAGTACTTTGGCTTGATAAATTGAGAATTTGTCTAAGTGTGCCTTGATAAGTACTTTGACTTGTTAAAAGAGAATTATTCTATGTATGCCTTGATTAGTACTTTGGCTTGATAAATTGAGAATTTGTCTAAGTGTCTTTATACCGTATTTCAGTATATGCGTAAGGGAATACGCACAAAATCTATTTGTTATACCGTATTTGCATCGATTAGCGAGCCTTGTGTCCGCTTGATTGATTCTGATAGCAGTGGGGTTAGAGTTCGTGAGGTTGCCGAGTCTTCCATCGTCGAGGAGGTGAAGAGGCAATAGTTCGAGGATCCAGCTTTGATTCGATATCGTGATACAACTCTTCGTGAGGGCAAGGGTCCTTTTGAGGTAGCACCTGATGGGGTGCTAAGGTTTGAGAAGCGCATGTGTGTTCCGGATGTTTCGGACTTGGCGAGGTTCTTGGGAAGCACACAGCGCGTTACTATCCATCCGGTCGACCAAGATGTACCACGACCTTAGATCCGTGTATTGGTGGGATGGCTTGAAGAGGACGTTGCGAGTTCGTAGCTCGCCCGTGTTGTCGGTGAAGGTAGAGCACCGAGGCCCGGTGGTTTGTTACGCATTGAGATCCCGACGGAAGTGAGGTAATCAACATGGACTTCATTACAGGATTACCTCGCACTCGGAGGAGACATGATTCTATATGGGTTATCGTCGACGGTCGATTTAAATCAGCCCACTTTCTTCCCGTCAGACGACCTTTTCGGCGAGGATTATGCGGACTTTACATCCGAGAGATCGTCGATCGCATGGAGTCCCTACTTTGATCATATCGCAGAGGAGCCCGATACGCTAACTTCGAGGTCCTTCCGAGGGGTTTAGGACGCAGTGAGCCCGAGTAATCGCATTTCATCCACGCATGCACGGACAGCAGAGCGCACTATCCGCACTCTCGAGGATATCTCGCGAGCCCGTGTTATTGACTTCGATGGTAGTTGGGAGGATCATTTGCCTCTAGTTGAGTTCGCGTATAATAATAGCTACCACTCCAGTATTCGGGATGGCGCCTTATGAGGCCTTGTATGGGAAGTGCAGATCGCCTATGTTGGTTCGATGTGGGCGAGTGCGCTAGTGGGACCAGATTTGGTACAAGGCGATGGATAAGGTGAAGCTTATCCGAGAGCGCTATCGACACTCGAGTCGCATGTAAGTCGTATGCAGATCATCGCCGTCGGCATCTTGAGTTCGAGGTTCATGATTGGGTTTTCCTAGTGTCACCCACGGCGGTGTGATGAGATTCGGAAGAAGGGGAAACTCACCTAGGTACATCGGGCGTTTCAGATTATCCGCAGGTAGGCAAGGTTGCCTATGAGTTGGATCCGCCGTCCGATCCGGAGGCGCATCCGCTTTTTCACGTATCTACGCCGGCGAGATGACGGGGATCCATCTAGTGGTACACCGATCGGCGATGTCCAGTGACCAGGGGTTATCGATGAGGAGATTCCCATAGCGATAGTCGATCGTCGTTAGGCGTCTGCGACCAAGGACGTGGCTTCCGTCAAGGTCTTGTGGCGAACGAGCTCGGGAGGAGATGACGTGGGAAGCCGGGAGGACATGAGGCGTAAGTATCTCACCTATTTCCCACACCTCCGTAATTCACTTTCCTACTTGTAAATTTTCGCTATCGTTTACGCCAAGTGTTGTTACGTGGCCTTGTGTGGCATTTGCAATCGCTTTAGTTATGAAGAATCTTATCGTTAATCGTTGGAAGGAACATTCGACGAATGTTTCGGAGAGGAGAATGTTATACCGTATTTCCGCAGTATGCACGTGGGAATACGCATAAAAAGTCTAGCCTTAAAGTTTAGGCAAAACGCTTTTTTGGGCACAACTCACAAAACGAATAGTTTTCCGACGAAACGCTTCCACAACTTTCGTAGGTAAATTCCGCTATGCCATTTCTAATTTTTGCGGATTTTTCCGAGAGACGAAACATTTTGGACCAACGAGGGCGACACTTGGCACCTCCAATTGGTGGACTTCAAATCGTCCATTTGGACGAATTGGACTAGCAATGGCACGCTTTTTGTGCCTTGGCACAAGTCGAGAGTTGGTAGGATATTTGTGTATAGTTAATCCTCACCCTACACTTGCCTTGCACTTGTCTTAATCTTGGCCATTGGTTGGCCACTTCGACCTATAAATACCCCCCTTAAGATGAAGAGTTCTTCATCCCCAAAGCTTTCCAAGTCTTGCAAATCCTCGCCTCTCCCTTAAGCCTTTCGCCCAACACCTCCCCTCCTTGTGAAGTTTGGCCGAGGCCTACCCCCTAGCCTAGCCGAAATCTACCCTCCCTTGGTAGAAAAGTTGCCTTCTTGTATTGTTATAATGCCAAATATACCCTAGCCCAAATACCTTAGTACTTAGTAGAAGTTGTGAAGAACTTCTAAGGTTTCCTTGGAGCATACAACTTAGGAGCAAAACCTTGCTCAGGCGCGACTTTTTCTAGGATATTATTGGGCTTACCGAGGTAACTAATCCTAACCCTCTTTGAATTAGAGAATATATACTGTTGTAGTATAAGAATAAGTATAAATACTTTGAAGAATATCACAGATAGAATTGAACTGCTATTACAAAGTAGGCGGTTTAAAAGAAGAATAATCAAACAGACTTACATAGGAATGTTTTCACAAAGAGACTTATATAGCTCACCGCAGGGAAGTGCTGCCCGACTTTCCGTAATTGTGAACCCTCTGCTTAGAATGACCTTCGGAGTAGTCTTTGATAGTTATCTGTGACTATTATAGTCGACTCTGCGCGACATATTCAACTTGGCGTGGTTTTCACGGTAAGGTATGTGATTCTTTCTAAAGCATGATATTTTACAATATATATAGTACGGTAGACGCATACGTGTTAACTAAAATATAACTACGGCAATGTCTTTGACTTAAGCCCGAATAATACTTACTAAGAATGCCTCACGGCTTAAGCTGAATAACACTTACAAGAATGCCTCACGCTTAAGCCCAATAATAAAGATCCAAAGCATTTCAAAGGAATATTGAATCATTTTTACGTAAGAGAACTAATTGGTTTTTAAACGAAGCTTAAGAGTTATACTAGCCTTATGGGAAGTTAAGTATAACCACTTAAGATTGATAAAAGAAACAGCTTTGCCTATGTGTTTATAATGGACTTATATTGAATTGTGAAAAGAATAATAAGATGGTTTGATAAGTAGACATGATATGATGCTATGTGTGTTAGTGTCTTGTAACGCTTTGTGAAAAAGAGTATTCTTGTTGTGCTTATGTTGTTTAACGATAAGTCGTTAGGTTAGTGTAGCATCACTCACCTCTTGACATATTACCGGGGTTAAGTTGCCTCCGACGCGGTAGACTCGGCGATGCAGGACCATGATTCGAGAATACCTACGCGGTCCAAGCGGACCTATGCGAGCTACGGAGTTCCGTGTTAGTGTGCGGGTTATACCTCACGCGTCTATGTGGCTACGCGACGACGAGTCCGGGCGATGCCGAGGAGTAGCTACCCTCGACGCGGGTTATGTACTACGCTGCCTATGTGATTGGCATATGCGGACTACAGGAGTCCAGGATTAGGCTTGCATGGTGATACTACGGGAAATTGGCCCTGCTGCGATCATTCGCAGCCTAGAAAAGACACATTACGCTTACCTATCACGCTCTTGTTTGTGATGTGCACTATGCGCTTTCTCGGTTGTTTTATACATACTTGCAAAACTGTTTTTAAAATGATATGTTTCATTTAAGTATTTTACAGTTTCATATACTTAGTACCTGTTGTACTGACCTCCTTCGGGGGGCTGCGTTCATGCCGCAGGTAAGGGCAAGCAGGTGCTAGATCCACATTCTTAGGATCTCTACGTTGGTGTCGGGAGCTCCATCTTTTCCGGAGGCTCTACTTTTGGGTATGATCTCCCTGTTAGAGATAGTTTTGTCTGCCAGTGTATGGCGGGCCCCGTCCCGTCATAGTTGTATATTTCCTTAGAGGTCTTTAGTCATGTTGTACAGTGTCTTATGTAACTGCTAAACCATGTTTATATATTTATGCGGAAAGGCGATGTTTTCTCTCATAAAGTGTGTCTTATTTTATTAACTGTTTCATGTCTTGCTTTATATTTCCGATGACACTGATATATGACTACTTGGGTGCCTAAGGCACGACCACGCCCCGAATGTGTCGTGACAAAAGTGGTATCGAGCGATTAATTCTCGGAAAGTGTCTACAGACCGTATCTAGTAAGTCTTGATTATCGGTGTGTTGCACCACACCAATAATCGTGAGGCTATAAGATATTTAGGATTGGTTTCCATTCTTCTCATTCCGAGATCGTGCTTTAGAGTCGTGTTATAGGTTGGACCTCTAACATATTCCTTTCTGTAATGCTTATGCCTCCACGTAAGGCAACCCGCCCGTGGCGGCAAGGCAAGAGGGAGTCGCTAGCAGACACCCAGAGTCACAAGGGCTCAGCCCGGTCCTATACCAGACGGCGAAGTTCTATGACGCCGCCACTTCAAAGAGACCACAGCACTACACCTCCCGCCCCACACCGCTGAGGAGTTAGGGTACGCGAGACGGCCCACCTTTGGCTAAAGTCAGGCCCGACACGAGGAGAGGCCGGATGCGCGCCTGGGCCCAGCCCCAGCCACGGCCGCACCGTGGTACACCCGAGGGCAGATAGTTTAAGGCTACGAGATTTCTTGAGTTGTAGCCCGCCAGAGTTTTACGGGTCGAGGCCGGAGGATGATCCGCAGGAGTTCATCCGTCAGCTTCAGAGGATCATGAGGGTGATCAAGGCCTCAGAGACAGAGTCTGTGACCTTTCGTGACGGCCGCGTGATACCGCAAATGATTGGTTTGATTCACGAGTTATCCCGGAGAGCACGCGTCCCCGCCTACTGGGATGAGTTCTCGTGAGGCTTTCTCACTCACTTCTTGCCTCCACAGATGAGAGGGCGCGGCCGATAGATTTTTACCATCGAGGCAGAGGACGACCGCCGTGAGTACAATGTCGAGTTTGATTCATCGGCTCGATATGTCCCAAAGATTGCAGCAGATATGAGGATAGGTGCACCGCTATGTCACCGCTAGACGACTATATGGCCGAAGTCATGCGGGTGTTTCTCCACCGGTATGGACATTACCCGCACGCAGCTCATGCTCGATGTGAGGAGCGAGACCGCCGTTGACAGCAGCAGGTTAAGACCAGACGGCCGGGTCTTTTGGAGGCTATCGTGGTGGCGGCCTCAAGCAGCTAGCCTAGATTTGCACCACGCCACCAGAGCACTCCCGCGCCGCCCTCAAGACAACCAGATATTCGAGGGCGCACTGTGGCCCTGACTTCAGACGCCCAGAGCGCAGAGGATCGCCGACGACCACCTCGCGGTGGCCACGGTATATCCCACTTCGAGTTGTGGTGCTACAGAGTTTGTTTCGGTAGCCAGGCCGCAGGTCACTATGCGAGGAACTGTCCGACTAAGGCGATCTTGATGGTGGTCACCTACAGTTCTTTCACGTCTTCTTCATCCTCGACAGCTTACTCGCCGGAGGGCAAGGTACTCATGGACCGGCAGGTCGCGCGCAGGTCGTGGCGCTGGTCTCAGCCTAGCGGTCCTCGTAACCGCATTTATGCTTTGTCCACCGACAGATCGTGAGGCCTCACCGATGTCGCCACAGGTACCTTATCGCCGGGTTTGATGTTTATGCCTTGATATATCCGGTTCTACTGGCCCCATATATCTCCCTTGTGCTAGTAGGATAGGGATAGAGCCCGAGTCCATAGATCCTTTCGAGGTAGCTACGCCATGGGTGATTCATGGTAGCTCGGCGTATATAGAGCTTGTCCCGTGACTATTTACATCGTCGGACCCTAGCCGACTTGATAGAGTTGGAGATGATTGACTTCGACGTGATTATGGGGATGGATTGGCTAGCTTCGCTACGCCAATGTAGACCGCAGAGAGTAGAGTACGGTTCCAGTTCAGGAGCCGTTGTTGTGTGGGAGGAGCACCAGATCGCCGGTGGTAGGTTTATTTCCTACCTCAAGGCTAGGAAGATGGTGCGGGTATATCTACCATCTCGTCGGGTGTTTGATATCAAGCCGCGTACCAGATTTTCGGGCCATTCAAAGAGTCGAGAGTTCCCGACGTGTTTCCTGATGACCTCCCGTATCCTCCCGAGAGAGATCGAGTTTTGTATAGATGTGTTGCGATACTCGCCTATTTCCATTCCGCCATACGTAACGGCACCGCCGAGTTGAGAGAGTCAAGGACCACCGAGGGATTTGCCGGAGAAGCGGCTTCATCAGCCTAGTGTTTCTCCCCGGGAGCGCCAGATTGTTCGTGAAAGAAGAAGGACGACGCCGCGCACGTGTGTTGATTACAGCAAACAACAAGGTGACCATTAAGAACGTATACCCTTCCCGTGATTGATGATTTGTTCGACCGATTGCGTGGTGCGAGATGTTTCTCCAAGATTGATCGCGATCGGCTATCATCAAAGTGCGAGTCGAGAGGTGGATGTCCCTAGGATCGCATTCGTGACCCAGACGCATTATGAGTTCGTGGTCATGTCTTTGGTTGACCAATGCTCCGCCAGATTCATGGATTTGATGAACCGAGTGTTCAAACCATTTTTGGACGCGCTTTGTGATAGTGTTCATTGATGATATCTTGGTTTATTCTCGCCAGAGCAGAGCACGCGGATCATTTGAGGATCGCGGCCGATAGCTTCCAGATCAGCAGCAGACGCCAAGTTTTCCAAATGTGAGTTTTGGTGACTTCAGTGGCGCTTGGGCATATCGTCGGCCGATGGCATTCGAGTGGATACGCCAAGATCGAGGCATCAGACTTGGCCTAGACCTACTACTCCGGCTGCAGAGGTTCGCAGCTCGGGCCTTGCAGATATTATCGGCGTTCGTAGAGAAGTTTGCTTCTATCTTCGCACCATTGACTAGGGCGACTCGTAAGGCAGCCAAGTTTGATGGATCGATGCCAGGAGCGTGGTTTCGATTCGAAAGAGAGATCGACGACGCCTCGTTCTTACTCTTCCGTAGGGTCCAGATGGTTATGTCGTGGTATTGTGACGCGCCAGCATCGTTGGGATGTGTGTTGACGCAAAGATGGCAGGTTATAGCATATGCATCCCGACACCAAGAAACACGAGGAACTACCCCACCCATGATTTGGAGTTACCGTGATTCACGCTTTGAAGATCCGAGGCACTATTTGTATGGGTTCACGTGGATATTTATACGCACCACAAGAGCCTCCAAAGATATCTTCACCAGAGGAGTGAACTTACGCAGACGGTGGTTAGAGTTGCTTAAGGATTACGATGTTGATATCCCGTACCACCCGGGAAGGCCAATGTTGTGCGTATGCTCTTAGTCGTAGGTCGACGGGAGCCTATCGATGTGCAGCAGAGAGGAGGACATGGTTCGTGATTTGCATCGCCAGCGAGCCTTGTGTCCGCTTGATTGATTCCCGATAGCAGTGGGTTAGAGTTCGTGAGGTTGCCGAGTCTTCCATCGTCGAGGAGGTGAAGAGGCAACAGTTCGAGGATCCAGCTTTGATTCGATATCGTGATACAGCTCTTCGTGAGGGCAAGGGTCCGGTTGAGGTAGCACCTGATGGGGTGCTAAGGTTTGAGGGCAGATTGTGTGTTCCAGATGTTTCAGGACTTCGGCAGCAGGTTCTTGGGGAAGCACACACAAGCATTACTATCCATCCGGGTCGACCAAGATGTACCACGACCTTAGATCCGTATTGGTGGGATGGCTTGAAGAGGACGCTGCGCAGAGTTCGTAGCTCGGCCCGTGGTTGTCGCAGTGAAGGTAGAGCCCCAGAGGCCGGGTGGTTTGTTACGCATTTATCGAGATCCCGACCGGAAGTGGGAGGTAATCAACATGGACTTCATTACAGGATTACCTCGCACTCGGAGGAGACATGATTCTATATGGGTTATCGCCGACAGTCGATTAAATCAGCCCACTTTCTTCCCGTCAGACGACCTTTCGATCGAGGATTATGCCGACTTTACATCCGAGAGATCGCCGATCGCATGGAGTCCCTACTTTGATCATATCGCATGTGGAGCCCGGGCCACGCTAACTTCGAGGTCCTTCCGCAGGGTTTAGGACGCAGAGCCCGAGTAATCGCATTTCATCCACGCATGCACGGACAGCAGAGCGCACTATCCGCACTTCGAGGATATGCCGCGAGCCCGTGTTATTGACTTCAGTGGTAGTTGGGAGGATCATTTGCCTCTAGTTGAGTTCGCAGATAATAATAGCTACCACTCCAAGATTCGACGGGCGCCTTATGAGGCCTTGTATGGGAGGAAGTGCAGATCGCCTATAGGTTGGTTCGATGTGGGCGAATGCAGTGGGACCAGATTTGGTACACAGCAGTGATGGATAAGGTGAAGCTTATCCGAGAGCGGCTATCGACACCGTAGTCGATGTAAGTCGATGCAGATCATCGCCGTTGGCATCTTGAGTTCGAGGTTCATGATTGGGTTTTCCTAGTGTCACCCACGGCGGTGTGATGAGATTCGGAAGAAGGGAAACTCACCCAGGTACATCGGGCCGCTTCGATTATCCGCAGGTAGGCAAGGTTGCTCATGAGTTGGATCCGCCGTCCGATCCGAGGCAGGCATCCGGTTTTTCACGTATCTATGCCGGCGAGATGTATCGGATCCATCTAGGTACACCCGATTGGCGATGTCCAGTGACCGAGGGGTTATCGTATGAGGAGATTCCCATAGCGATAGTCGATCGTCGTTAGGCGCTCATGACCAAGGACGTGGCTTCCGCAAGGTCTTGTGGCGAACGAGCTCGGGAGGAGATGACGTGGAAGCCGGCGAGGACACGAGGCGTAAGTATCTCACCTATTTCCCACACCTCCGTGTAATTCACTTTCCTACTTGTAAATTTTCGTTATCGCTTCGCCTAAGTGTTGTTTCGCGGGCCTTGTGGCATTTGCAAATCGCTTTAGTTATGAAGAATCTTATCGTTAATCGTTTTGGGAAGGAACATTCGACGAATGTTTCTGCGAGGGGAGAATGTTATACCGTATTTCCGCAGTATGTACGTAAGGGAATACGCATAAAAGTCTAGCCTTAAAGTTTAGGCAAAACGCTTTTTTGGGCACAACTCACAAAACGAATAGTTTTCCGACTAAACGCTTCCACAACTTCGTAGGGTAAATTCCGCTATGCCATTTCTAATTTTTGCGGATTTTTCCGAGAGACGAAACATTTTGGACCAACGAGGGCGACACTTGGCACCCTCCAATGGTGGACTTCAAATCGCCCATTTGGACGACCGACTAGCAATGGCACGTTTTTGTGCCTTGTGCACAAGTCGGAGTTGGTAGGATATTTGTGTATAGTTAATCCTCACCCTACACTTGCCTTGCACTTGTCTTAATCTTGGTCATTGGTTGGCCACTTCTTGACCTATAAATACCCCCCTTAAGATGAAGAGTTCTTCATCCACAAAGCTTTCCAAGTCTTGAAAATCCTCTCCTCTCCTTAAGCCTTTCGTCCAACACCTCCCTCCTCGTGAAGTTTGGCCGAGGCCTACCCCCTAGCCTAGCCGAAATCTACCCCTCCCTTGGTAGAAAAGTTGCCTTCTTGTATTGTTATAATGCCCAAAATACCCTAGCCCAAATACCTTAGTACTTAGTAGTTTGTGAAGAACTTCTAAGGTTTCCTGGAGCATACAACTTAGAGCAAAACCTTGCTCAGCGACTTTTCTAGGATATTATTGGGCTTACCGAGGTAACTAATCCTAACCTCTTTGAATTAGAGAATATATACTTGTAGTATAAGAATAAGTATAAATACTTTGAAGAATATCACAGAATAGAATTGAACTGCTACTACAAGTAGGCGGTTTAAAAGAAGAATAATCAAATCAGATTTACATAGGATCGCTTTCACAAGAGACTTATATAGCTCACCGGGTAGGGAAGTGCTGCCCGACTTTCCGTAGAATTGTGAACCTCTGCTTAGAATGACCTTGAGTAGTCTTTGATAGGTATTCGTGACTATTATAGTCGACTCTGCGCGACATATTCAACTTGGCGGTGGTTTTCACGGTAAGGTATGTGATTCTTCCTAAAGCATGATATTTTACAATATATATAGTACGGTAGACGCATACGTGTTAACTAAAATATAACTACGCAATGTCTTTGACTTAAGCCCGAATAATACTTACAGAATGCCTCACGCTTAAGCCCGAATAACACTTACAGAATGCCTCACGCTTAAGCCTCAATAATAAAGATCTGAAAGCATTTCAAAGGAATACCGAATCATTTTTACGTAAGAGAACTAATTGGTTTTTAAATGTGTTAAGAGTTATACTAGCCTTATGGGAAGTTAAGTATAACCACTTAAGATTGATAAAAGAAACATTTTGCCTATGTGTTTATAACAGACTTATATTGAATTGTGAAAAGAATAATAAGATGGTTTGATAAGTAGACATGATATGATGCTACGTGTGTTAGTGTCTTGTAACGTTTGTGAAAAAGAGTATTCATGTTGTTCTTATGTTGTTTAGCGATGTCGTTAGGTTAGTGTAGCATCACTCACCTCTTGACATACACGGGTTGTCGCCTCCACGCGGTAGACTCAGCGGTCCGGGACCATGATTCGAGAATACCTCACGCGGGTCCAAGGGACCTATGCGCGAGCTACGGAGTTCCGTGTTAGTGTGCGGGTTATACCACGCGGTCTATGTGGCCATGCGGACGACGAGTCCAGACGATGCCGAGGAGTAGCTACCGACGCGGGTTATGTACCACGCGCCTACGTGATTGGCCTATGCGCGACTACGGAGTCCGTGATTAGGCTTGCATGGTGATACTACGCAATTGGCCTCGCTGATCATTCGCAGCCTAGAAAAGACATTCTCGCTTACCTATCACGCTTTGTTTGTGATGTGCACTATGCGCGTTTCTCGTTGTTTTATACATACTTGCAAAACTGCTTTTAAAATGATATGTTTCATTTAAGTATTTTACGCTTTCATATACTTAGTACCAGATCGACCTCCTGGGGCCGCTCATGCCGCAGTAAGTGGCAAGCAGTGCTAGATCCACATTCTTGATCTCTACGTTGGTGTCGTGAGCTCCATCTTTTCCGAGGCTCTACTTTGGGTATGATCTCCTGTTGTAGATAGTTTTGTATGGTGGTATGGCGGCCCCGTCCCCGCCATAGTTGTATATTTCCTAGAGGTCTGTAGTCATGTTGCATGCTGTCGGATGTAATCGCTAAACCCTCTTATATATATATGCCGAAAGGCGATGTTTTCTCACATAAACTGTGTCTTATTTTATAAACTGTTTCATGTCTTGCTTTATATTTCCGCTGATTACTCTGATGTATGACTACTTGGGTGCTTTAAGGCACGATACTGCCTCAAACGGGTCGTGACATGTGCCTTGATAAGTACTTTGACTTGTTAAAAGAGAATTATTCTATGTATGCCTTGATTAGTACTTTGGCTTGATAAATTGAAAATTTGTCTAAGTGTGCCTTGATAAGTACTTTGACTTGTTAAAAGAGAATTATTCTATGTATGCCTTGATTAGTACTTTGGCTTGATAAATTGAGAATTTGTCTAAGTGTGCCTTGATAAGTACTTTGACTTGTTAAAAGAGAATTATTCTATGTATGCCTTGATAAGTACTTTGGCTTGATTAATTGAGAATTAGTCTAAGTGTGCCTTGATAGTCTAATGTTACACCCCGTAAGTTCAGGACATGTGTAAGTGAAGGTACGTAAGGAACACAAGACTTGGAAATTTGTACTAAAGGAAGAATTGTTTTTCTGACGGAAAATCTTCCGGACGTCGGAAAGGAAAAATGTTCGTTGTTGAGAATTGGATTCTCAAAATACATTATTTGAAGAGTATGGAACTTATTAATATTATGGAAATTTATTTTTACGGATTTGGTCACGTGGGGCCCACCCGAGGAATTTTATGTTTTGTGGGGCCCACGAGAGTTACGAAATTTTTATGGATGAATGATAGGGCGACACGTGGCACCCCCACATGGTCTTGGTTGAATTATTCCAAGGGTAAAATGGTCATTTACCATGGTAGAAGATAAGTCTTGCTAAGCTTGACATTGTTGACTTGTCAACTTGCCACATAAGCTTGATCCATGTGATTTTCATCTTAGCCTCACAAGTGTTTTTATCTAAGCCATCCATAGTGTTATAAGTGCTAAGCTAGTGCAAGACAAGCTCATTTCTACACTTAGAAAAATCACACACCTTGTTCTTCACATGGGAGCTCTCGCCAGGCCCTCCCTCACAAGAAAATTTTGTAATTTTCCTCCATTAGCCACAAGACTTTAACCCAATGTCCCCAAGGGTATTGTAAGGTTACCTCAATAGAAAGATTTCGGAAAAAAACGTATTTTTACGTTAGTCGCAAGGCGGAAACTAAGGGAGTTCTTCAACTTTGAAGTTGGAACTTGAAGATGGGTTCTTCATAGGCCGCTAAGGAGTGCTTGGAGCGGATTGGAACCTAAGGAATGGAGCTAAGAATTGCTAAGGCGCGACTTCGAATCTTGGAAATTTTAAGGGCTTTGAAAGGTATAAATTTTGTCGTTTTAATAGTTAAGGCTTACTTATTGTCAGAGCTATGGATTTTAGCAAGCATGTGTTATATAGTATGAAGTTTGATATGTTTATCGCTATTGGAACCCTAATCCGAAACTAGCATGTTTAGCGTTAAGATTACAATTCAAGTTGATTATTAGTCTAAGCGTCACATGTTGTATAAAGAAGGAAATTGTAGTTGTTGAAGTTGTTTATGACTAGATAACATGTTAGACCTTAGAACTTGGAATTGGAAAAGGATTGGAAAAGACTTAGTGTTGCTATGTAAGTTGGCCGAGAATTGGCTAGTGTGCCTTAGACTATTTTCGTATGAATCATGGGGCGAATTTTAGACGGATTGTAAGGCGTGTAATCCCCTTTGTTTGGTTGTTGTTTGGAGCCGTAAATGTGGCGTGTTGGTTATTGTATTTGACCTTGAAAAAGGTGGCAATGTGAGTAGAAACAAAGGAAGTGCTGCCCGATTTTTCCGTAGAATTGCAGACCCTATACTTAGTATTATTCTACGCTGAGACTAGAAGTTGATAGTCTTGTTGTGACCATTATAGGTTGACACTTCTACGCACGCGTATTCGCTTAGCTTGTGGATATTAGCAAAAGGTATGTGAACTATCTCCTTCTAGCATGATTCCTTAGAATAAAGAAAGTAAGTCCTACTCTCGAATGATCCATTCCTCGCTTGTATTTGGATTGCCTAAAATATAATTTGTTCTATGTACTTCCTTGAGTGTACTTTGATGTTTAAATTGTAAGTAGTATAATCCATTTCCTTAGGGAAGTTTGGATTCTTAAAAGTGAAGGTATTTTTCTTAAAGTGCATGTAGACTTGAAAAGGAAGTGGTTTCCAAATCTTTTGGCTAAGGCCTTAGTTCTAAAACCTAAAGGTCATTATAATGACTTTGTGAGTCAAAGGAGTGATTTACTTATTTGATTTAAAAGAGGAGAAATGACATGATTTAAGAGAAGTAACTTGTGCTAAGGGTGAAGTTACATACGAGGTTTAAAAGTAGAAGAAAACTTGTTTTCTAACTACAAGAGACTCAAGTATTTTTGAAAGTTAAGAACTTGATTTGTAAGTATGTGATACTTGGTTTTAATAGTATAAGTCTCTTGGTTATTGAAGGAATGGATATGTCTAAAACCATAAGCGGTTATAACGCTTTATGGGAAGTTGGTTATAACGGCTTTATGGAAGGTTAGAAAGTTGTCTATTTTGATTAATCCATAAGTTGCCTAGATTGTGAAAATTTGGAGTTACTTGATTTCAAGCTTTGAAATGAGTTTTCTAAAAGTGTAGTAACTTACTTTGAAAAATAGACACGCTGATACTACGTGTTAGTATCTCGAGCTTTACATAGAAACGAGTCTTTTATAAAAGAATGTACGTATGTAGTACTTTGGCTTGATAAATCGAGGATTTGTCTAAGTGTGCCTTGATAAGTACTTTGGCTTGTTAAAAGAGAATTATTCTATGTATGCCTTGATTAGTACTTTGGCTTGATAAATTGAGAATTTGTCTAAGTGTGCCTTGATAAGTACTTTGGCTTGTTAAAAGAGAATTATTCTATGTATGCCTTGATTAGTACTTTGGCTTGATAAATTGAGGATTTGTCTAAGTGTGCCTTGATAAGTACTTTGGCTTGTTAAAAGAGAATTATTCTATGTATGCCTTGATTAGTACTTTGGCTTGATAAATTGAGAATTTGTCTAAGTGTGCCTTGATAAGTACTTTGGCTTGTTAAAAGAGAATTATTCTATGTATGCCTTGATTAGTACTTTGGCTTGATAAATTGAGAATTTGTCTAAGTGTGCCTTGATAAGTACTTTGACTTGTTAAAAGAGAATTATTCTATGTATGCCTTGATTAGTACTTTGGCTTGATAAATTGAGAATTTTTCTATTTGTGCCCGGATAAGTACTTTGGCTTGTTAAATGAGAATTTATTCTAGTTGTGCCCTGATAAGTACTTTGGCTTGTTAAATGAGAATTTATCCTATGTGTGCCTTGATAAGTACTTTGGCTTGGTTAATTGAGAACTTGCCTATACGTACGGGTAATAGCCTTTGAGTGCCAAGATTATGTTTTATTGCTGCCGCGACTCTGGGCATGGTCTACCGTCTTGTTGTAAGTTCATCGACGCACTGACAGGATGGGATTCCACTGCATGCTTCGCTACTTGTAGTACTGGGTTAAATTCCTGATTTTTATGTAAGACATACGGTAGTGCTTATGTCTTGCTCATGGTCGGTCGAGATAGGTAAGAGTATAAGTGGGCAAACCCCAAGACGCTGCACCACCTTCTCCAGGTAAGAGTATAAGTGAGGGTAAACCCCAAGACTGCACCACCCGCTTTATGTGTTGTTTGACGGCTGAGATAGTGGTAAGAGTATAAATGAGGCAAGCCCCAAGACGTTATACCACCTTCTCCGTGGTAAGAGATAAATGGCGGGCAAGCCCCAAGACGTTATACCCCGCTTACCACCTCCTTCGTGGTCGAGTATAACGAGTGGTAAACCCCAAGACGTTATACCACCGCTCGCTTGCCTACTGCCCGCACAGCTTTTAGAACACAGTGGGACTTGTGTTCATGTATGCCTATCGGTGCTATGTTATATCACGGATCGCCAGTGAGGAAGGATTCCATCGCATGATTGATATTACGGGCGAGACCCATAGTTATATTTGAATAGTGACTTTGGTGGCCCGCCCCCCGACTTGATATGATCGCTATGTATTGGTAATCGTAGGTTGGCTATCATACATGTCTCCCGCTTTGTTTAGATCGTTATGATTTCATTACGCATTTCATCGCTCACATACTTGGTACATTCTTCGCATCGACCTCCTTCGGGCCGCTCATGCCGCAGTTTAGGTACGCTGCTTGGTGATCGACAGTGTAGGATCCTCGCCGTGGTTTTGGATAGCTCCTCCGTCCAGAGTTTATCTTTTGGTATATATCCTTCAGCATGTGCTTTGTATGGGTACTACGGGGCCTTGTCCCGTCATATTTCGCTTTAACTCCTGCAGGTCCAGTATTCATATGTGGGATCGACTCATGCATGCGGTAGTGTCTTTTGTTTATGTATATGGCAGCCTTGTCGGCTTTGCCCTTGCCCGCATTTGTTGTTTTAAAAGAAAAAATGAGGTGTTATTTAATTTCCGCAGCTTTACTTGTATTGTTATGCAGGCGGTGCCTGTAGGGCACTACCATGGGCCCGGGTTCGGGCGTGACAGAGTGGTATCGTGAGCAATAGTCTCGGAATGTTTACAGACCGTGTCTAGTGTAGTCTTGATTATCGGTGTGCGCGCCACACCCATAAACAGTGAGGCTACAGTGACATTTAGGAGTTGGTTTCATTCTTCTCACTCTAAGATCGTGCCACAGAAATGTTAGTAAGATAATTCCTTCCGACGTATTGTTGTGTTACGCTTATGCCTCGAGGGCAACAGCCGCCTGTAGGCAAAGGAGTAGCAGGAGCTACTAGTCGACTCAGAGAGTTGATAGGCTTATGCCTGTGTTATACCTGGATGTTGTTCCACAATGGCGAGTTCTTCTCAAGGCTGAGTTTTGAGACCACAAGACTGCAGAGCCTACGCTTTCTCCAGAGAAGACTATAGTGGTCATGAGGAAGCGATTATGCTTTTGACCAAGATAGCAAGACTAGCATTGTAAGTGATAGTACCCTGAGTTAGGATACTTTGATTAGTAAAGTGAGAAGTAAGAATGTTGACAAGAATGATAGGTGAACCGAGACTATAGTCAGATAGAGTTCACAACTTGTAATTACCCCGTATAAGTTGTAAGACCGATAGGGAAGATTGTGCAAGAGAAATACTTTGGCTTATGTGACGAACCTCTAGTGAATAGGGGTAGGTAAGAAGTACCTTGAGATAAGAGAGAGATTTATTTCGACTAAGAATGAGAAGTTACGAGTGACGCATGAGTCGAGTTATGGACTCATTTCGGTCACCGATAGTTTGGTATGGGTAATGTCGCTAGAAATGGTCCCATGTGATAGGTCCCGAGGATGCCGCACTCCAAGTTTAGTTAATCGTTGTACGAGTTTGTAGACGCATTCCACCGAACTAGGTCGTAAGGACCGGTAAGGCCTTAGCGGAAATTCAAGTAGCATAATGGCCAAGTTGGTTAGTAACTCCAAGGATTGGGAACGTAAACAGAATTTGAGATTTTGTACGTGTACTAGATAAGTTTGAAAGTACGAGAAAGTATGACAAGTAAGGAAAGAAAGGAACCTCTGATCCCGTGTTTGGGAAGATCAGAACCTTCGAGTTTTGTGAGAAGGGACCACTGACGGAAGGTCCATTATTATGTTTACGATGTTATGTGGTGGTCATGTGACATCGTTGGTCTTGTGCGCTTTTGATTGAGAGGCATAGTATAGAGTTTATGCCGAGCTTGTTTGGCTTGAAAATCGACTAAGAACATTCGGGACGAATGTTTCTAAGGGAAGAATGTTACACCCCGTAAGTTCGTGACATGTGTAGTAAGGCACGTAGGAACACAAGTGTCACGACTCGCCCGGCCCGTGATCGTGCTGCCTTACCGGCACCCAAGTAGCCATACATCGAGTAACCAATGAAATATAAAACAAGACAGAAACAGCTTTATAAAATAAGACACGCTTATGTAAGAAAACGCCGCTTTCGCATATATAAATAATCATGGTTCAGAAGCTACATCCCAAACTGCATAAATGACTACTGCACTCTAAGGAAATATACAACTATGGCGACAGGTTCCCGCCATACCCTCGATCAGATAAAACTATCTACAACAGTGAGATCATACCCAAAAGTAGAGCCTCCGAGAAGACGGAGCTCCCGACACCAACGCAAAAGATCCTAAGGACGCGGATCTAGCACTGCCGCTTTACTCGCAGATTTAACGCAGCTCCGGGCGAGGTCAAGATAACAGTACCAAGTATGTGAAACTATAAAGCATCGAAATGAAATCAAAGTATTTAAAACCTTTTCACAAATACAATCGCTCAATTGCACATAGTGCCACATCACAAACAACAACAAGAATAGGAAAATCAGAATGTGTCTATTCTAGGCCGCGAATGATCGGGCAAGGCCAATCGCCCATAGTATCATTCTCAAGGTGCCTAGTCCTCGACTTCCGCACCCGCATAGGTCACACATTGCACTTCGCATGAGGTATTCTCGTGATCGGGCAGCTAACCCCAGATCCGCCTAGGCTCCCGCACTCGCATAGCCTCAAAAGACCGCATAGTCTCAACAGATCGCATAGGAATCCCCGCATCAGCTAAACACCCGAATGATCAATCGAGCATACCGCCGCCCGCATAGTCTCACAGACCGCATAGGCCGATAGACCGATCAAGTGGGCAAGCCTCGTATAACAAAGGGGGTAGGTGATACAATAACAAAGACAACGGACTTAGGTTAGCAACGTAATAAAGCAAGAATGACCCTTACACAAAGATTTCAAGTCACTAACCCAGGTAGCATCATAATATGTCTACTTATCACACAAATCTTACTACACTTAACAGAAATCATTACAAGGCTTTTATAAACAAACAAGTAAACAATTCCTTTTTATCTTTCTTAAGTGGTTAGACCTAACTTCCCATAAAGCTAGTATAACTCTTAAGCTTTTGTTTTAAAAACCAGATATTTATCTTCTGTAAAAAATGATTCAGTATTCTTTTGAAATGCTTTCAGTTCTTTGTTATTCAGGATTAAGCCGTGAGGCATTGCCGTAAGTATTATTCAGGCTTAAGCCGTGAGGCATTGCCATAAGTATTATTCAGGCTTAAGTCAAAGACATTGCCGTAGTTATTATTCGCTTAACACGTACGCCTATCGCACTATATATTGTAAAATATCATGCTTTAGGAAGAATCACATACCTTCTCAAATAAAACCACCGCCAAGTCAATATGTCGCGCAGAGAGTCACCATAATAGTCACGCACATCTATCAAAGACTACTCAAGGTCATTCTAAACAGAGGGTTCACAATTTACGGAAAGTCGGGCAGACTTCCCTACCCTGAGCTATATAAGTTCATCATGAAACAAATTCTATGTAAGTACAGCTTTGATTATTCTTCTTTAAACCCTTCTCATCGTGATAACAGCTCAATTCTATTCTCGTGATATTCTTCTAAGTATTTATACTTATTCTTATACTACTACAAGAAGTATTCTCTAATTCAAAAGAGGGTTAGGATTAGTTACCTCGGTAAGCCCAATAATATCCTAGATAAAGTCGCGTCGAGCAAGGTTTAGCTCCTAAGTTGTACGCTCCCAGAGTCTAAGAAACCTTAGAAGTTCTTCACAACTTCTACAAAGGACTAAGGGATTTGGGCTAGGTATTTTGGGCATTATAACAATACTAGAAGATAACTTTTCTACCAAGGGAGGGGGTAGATTTCGCCAGGCTAGTGGGTAGGCCCTCGCCCAAACTCACTCGGGGAGGTGTTGGACGAAAGGCTAAGGGAGGAGAGGATTTTTTCAAGACTTGGAAGATAACTTTGTGGATGAAGAACTCTTCATCTCTAAGGGGTATTTATAGCTCAAGCCTGGCCAACCAATGGCCAAGATGAAGACAAGTGCAAGGCAAGTGTAGGTGAGGATTAACTATACACAAATATCCTACCAACTCCTTGACTTGTGCACAAGGCACAAAAACGTGCCATGGCTCTCCAATTCGCCCAAATGGACGATTCAAGTTCACCAATGGGAGGGTGCCAAGTGTCGCCTCCCGCTGGTCCAAAATGTTTCGCCTCGGAAAAATCCGCAAAAATTAGTAATGGCATAGCCGGAATTTTCCCTACGAAAGTCGTGGAAACGCTTTCGTCGAAAAACGATTCTTATAGTGAGTTGTGTACAAAAACGCCCAAGGCTAACTTTAAGGCCAACCAGACGTATTCCCACGCACATACTGAAATACGGTATAACATTCTCCTCCTTAGAAACATTTGTCCCGAATGTTCCCTCTCAAGACAGTTATCGAAGAACCTTAAACAGTTTGTAAGTGCCACACATGGCCACAAAATAACACTTAGGCATAAATGATAATGGAAATTTACAAGTAGGAAAGTGAATTACTTGGAGGTGTGGGGAATAGGTGAGGATACTTCTGCCTCATGTCCTCCTGGCTTCCCACGTCATCTCCTCCTCGAGCTCGCTCCGCCACAAGACTTTGACGAAGCCACGCCCTTCGTCCGCAGACGCCTAACTCGACGATCGACTATCGCTATGGGAATCTCCTCATACGATAACCCCTCACACCGACATCGCCAATCGGGTGTACCCTAGATGGATCCCCGATATATCTCCTCAAAGATAGATACGTGAAAACCGGATGCACCGCCTCCAGATCGGACGGCAGATTCAACTCGTAGGCAACCTTGCCTACCTCGCGACAATCAAACGCCCAATGTACCTTGGCCGAAGTTTCCTTCTTCCCGAATCTCATCACACCCTTCATGGGTGACACCTTTAGGAAAACCCAATCATGAACCTCGAACTCAAGATGCCGACGACGATGATCTGATACGACTTCCGACTCGAAGTTGTCAAAGCCGCCTCGGATAAGCTTCACCTTATCCATCGCTCGCTGCACCAAATCGTCCTACTAGCCGCACTCTCGCCCACATCGAACCAACCTATAGGCGACCGCACTTCCTCTCATACAAGGCCTCATAAGGCGCCATCCGAATCGGGAGTGGTAGCTATTATTATACGCAAACTCAACTAGAGGCAAATGATCCTCCCAACTACCAAGTCGTCAATAACACAAAGTGCTCGCAAAGATATCCTCAAGAGTGCGGATAGTGCGCTCGCCGTCCGCCTGCTGCGGATGAAATGCGATCGTGCTCACCGGCCCCTAAACCTCTCGAAGGACCTCTAAGTTAGCCAGAACCGGGCTCCTCTGTCTCGATATGATCGAAATAGGACTCATGCATCGACGATCTCTGATGTAAAGTCCGCATAATCCTCACCAAAAGTCGTCCGGACGGAAGAAAGTGGGCTGATTTCACACCGCCGACGATAACCCAAATAGAATCATGTCTCCTCCGAAAGCGAGGTAATCCCGTGATGAAGTCCATGTTGATTACCTCCCACTTCCGTGTCGGATCTCTATCGCCGCAACAAACCACCGTGCCTCTCGTGCTCTACCTTCACCGCCGACAACACGCACCGAGCTACGAACTCGCAACGCCCTCTTCAAGCCATCCCACCAATACACGATCTAAGGTCGTGGTACATCTTGGTCGACTCGATGGATAGAGTAACGCTACCGGTGCTTCCCAAGAACTCCACAAGTCCCGGAACATCCGAACACACACCGCCAAACCTTAGCACCCCATCGTGCTACCTCAAAAGCGACCCTTGCCTCACGTAAGAGTCAGATCACGATATCGAATCAAAGCCGATCTCGAATCAAGGTTTCTTCACCTCCTCGACGACGGAAGACTCGCAACCTCACGAACTCGACCCCACCGCTATCGTAATCAATCAAACGGACACCAAGGCTCGCTAATCGATGCAAATCATGAACCATGTCCATCCTCTCTAGCCGCACATCCGATAGGCTCCCATCGACCTACGACTAAGAGCATCCGCCACAACATTGGCCTTCCCCGTGGTACAGATATCAACATCGTAATCCTTAAGCAACTCTAACCACCGCCTCTCGCCGTGAAGTTCACTCCTCCGTCAAGATATACCGAGGCTCTTGTGGTCTGTAAAAATATCCACGTGAACCCCATACAAATAGTGCCTCCAGATCTTCAAAGCGTGAATCACACCGCCAACTCCAAATCACGCGGGTAGTTCCTCGTGTTTCTTCACCGCCGACGATATGCTATAACTCGCCACGCCGCATCAACACACATCCCAACCCGATGCCCGACGCATCACAATACACGACATAACCATCCGACCTCCGGAAGAGTAAGAACGGGGCTGCCGCCTCTTTTTCAAGAATCGAAACCCCGCCACAAGCATCACCATCAAACTTGTCGCCTTCGAGTCACCTAGTCAATGGTGCAGTAGATAGAAACAAACTTCTACGAACCGATAATATCCTCGCAAGGCCCGTAAAATCGCGAACCTCGTTTGAGTAAGAGTTCAGGCCAAGTCCCGATCGCTTCGATTCGCCAGATTCACTCGAATGCCATCACCCGGCTAATATGCCCAAGAAACGCCATCAAGTCAACCAAAACTCACATTTGGAAAACTTGGCGATACCGCCGGTCCCGAGAATCACAAGACAGCCTCAAATGCTCGCATGCTCGCCTCGAGCGAATAAACCAAGATATCATCAATGAACACTATCACAAACGTGTCCAAAAATGGTTTGAACACTCGGTTCATCAAATCCATGAATATCACGAGCATCGTCAACCCAAAAGACATGACTCAACTCATAATGCCTGCACGTCCGGAATGCAATCCTGTGGACATCCACCTCTCTCGACACTAACTCGATGATAGCCCGAACGCAGATCAATCTTGAGAAACATCTCGCGCCCGCAATCGTCGAACAAATCATCAATCTCGGAAGGGGTATTCGTTTAATGGTCAACTTGTTCACCGTCAGATCAACACACATGCGCAGCTGGCCCCGCCCTTCTTCTTCACGAACAATACCGCGCTTCCTGTGGGAGAAACACTAGGCCCAAGAAGCCCTTCTCCAAAGAAATCCCTAAGCCGATCCTTCAACTCTCTCAACTCGGCAGTGCCATTCTCAGATGGCGGAATGGAAATAGGCCGAGTGTCCGCAATATGTCAATACAAAACTCAATCTCTCTCGTGAGGGATACCGAGGTCGTCTGAAATACGCCCGAACTCTCGACCACCGAATCGACGGAAAATCTGGTACCGCAGCCTTCAAAGATCAAACACCCGAACGAGATGGTAGATATACCCTTCGTACTATCTTCCTAGCTTTGAGGTAGGAAATAAACCTACCCTGCGATACCGCGTCTCTCCCACTCAACAACCGGCTCCTCAGAAATCGGAACTGCATACTTTCTCTCGCAGCTACATTGGCATAGCAAGAAGCTAGCCAATCCATCCCCATGATCACGCCGGTCAATCATCTCCAACTCTATCAAGTCGCCAGGTCCGACGATCAGAATGGTCACAGTGACAAGCTCTATATACCCGCCGAGCTACCACCGAATCACCCACTGGCGTAGCTACCTCGAAAGGGTCTATGGACTCAGGCTCTATCCCTATCCTACTAGCAACAAGGGGAGATATATAAGACAGAGTAGAACCCGGATCTATCAAAGCATACACATCAAACCCAGAAACTGATAAGGTACCTGTGACGACATCAGCGAGGCCTCCCGATCCGCTTACCGGACAAAGCATAAATGCGGTTCGAGGACCGCTAGAATCGACCCGCGCCACGACCGCCGCGACCCGCTGGTCCACGAGTACCTTTTCTCCGGGCGAGTAATCGCTTGGGACGGAAGCGGCAATGCACCGTAGATCGGGCCCTACTACCGCCGCCGCCGGCCTGACAAACTCGCGAAATGACCTCGCCGCCACAAGTATAGCAGTTCCGAGTACGCCTCCTGTAATGGTATCTACCACAACGGGCACACCGAAAGGCACTTCGAACGGTTAGCACCTCGCTACTCGAAATCAAGTCCCGGGCCCCGACCGCCGATCGCCTGGGCTGCACCGAATGAGGTAGAGCGCTCATACCGGGCCGTGGTGCACCGACTTCACGATGCCGCCACCCCGAACCACCAAAAGAACCGCTGCCTCGCCTTCTTCTCGCCGCTGATATCGCTTACCCGGTCTCTACGCCTCGCATCCTAGCGCACGAGCTCGCATACGTTATGTCCATGCTCGGTCAAGCGGACACACCCGCACAAGACTCGGCCATGTAATCATCTAGCCTGACATAGCGATGCACCCGGCCCTCCATCTCTCGCTACAACAGCAGTGGACATATCGAGCCAAAGAATCAAACTCGACATCAGACTTCTCACCGCAAGGCCCTCCCTGCCTCAAAGAACAAGAATCTATCACTGCGCCTCCTCATCCGCGAGGCAAGAAGTGTGTGAGAAAAGCCTCAAAACTCATCCCATATCGCCGAGGTGCATGCTCTCCCGAAAGCTCCCATGAATCAAACCAATCGATCGCGTATCACGCACCGACGCGAACCGAATGTCACAGACTCGCCTCAAGCCCCGATCACCCGCATAATCCTTCGCGGTGACGGATGAACTCGCGATCATCCTCCGCCTCGACCAGAAACTCGGAGGGCTACAACTAAGGAAATCCCGTAGTCTCAAACTATTCGCCTCGTGCACTACGGGCGCGATCGAGCCGAGCCGAACGCCACATCCAGCCTCTCCTCGATTGGGCCAACTTTAGCCAATAGTCGGGCCATCTCCTTGTACCCTAACTCTCCGCCCAGCCGTGGGATGCGAGGTGGTACTGTGGTCTCGCTGGGCCGGGCAAGGCCATAGAACTCGCCGCCTCGTATAGACCGGCCCGAGCCTCGTGACTCGGGTGTCTCGCTAGCGCCTCCTCGCTTTGCCTTCGGGCCCGGTTGCCTTACGTGAGGCATAATCGCATAGAAAGGAATACGTTAGAGGTCCAACCTATAACACGCCTCTAAAGCACGATCTCTGAATGAAGAATGGAAACCAATCCTAAATATCCTATAGCCTCGACATTATGTGGTGCACAACACACCGATAATCAAGACTTACTAGATACGGTCAGAGACACTTTCCGAGGATTAATCGCTCGATACCACTTTTGTCACGACTGCCCGGCCCGTGGATCGTGCCTCACCGGCACCCAAGTAGCCATACATCGAGTAACCAGTGGAAATATAAAACAAGACAGAAACAGCTTATAAAATAAGCATACGCTTTATGTAAGAAAACGCCGCTTTCGGCATATATAAATAATCATGGTTCAAAGCTACATCCCAAACTGCATAACATGACTACTGCACTTAAGGAAATATACAACTATGGCGACAGTGGCCCGCCATACCCGATCAGCATAAAACTATCTACAACAGGAGATCATACCTAAAAGTAGAGCCTCCAGAAGATGGAGCTCGACACCAACGCAAAAGATCCTAAGGATGCGGATCTAGCACTGCTGCCTTTACCGCAGATGAACGCACTCAAGCGAGGTCAAGATAACAGTACCAAGTATGTGAAACTATAAAGTATCAAATGAAATCAAAGTATTTAAAACCTTTTCACAAATACAATCGCCTCAATTGCACATAGTGCCACATCACAAACAACAACAGAATAGGAAAATCAGAATGTGTCTATTCTAGGCCGCGAATGATCAAGCAAGGCCAATCGCCCATAGTATCATTCTCGCGTGCCTAGTCCTCGACTTCCGCACTCGCATAGTCACACATGCACCCGCATGAGGTATTCTCGACGGGGCAGCTAACCCCAGATCCGCCTAGGCTCCCGCAGCCCGCATAGCCTCAAAAGACCGTGATAGTCTCAACAGCATCGCATAGGAATCCCCGCATCGCTAAACACCCGAATGATCAATCCTCGAGCATACCGCTGCTCCGCATAGTCTCACAGATCGCATAGCCGTATAGACCAAGATCGCGGGCAAGCCTCGTATAACAAAGCGGGTAGGTGATACAATAACAAGACAACGGACTTACCTGCTAGCAACGTAAGCACAGAAGAATGACCCCTTACACAAAGATTTCAAGTCACTAACCCGTGTAGCATCATAATATGTCTACTTATCACACAAATCTTACTACACTTAACGTAAAATCATTACAAGGCTTTTATAAACAAACAAGTAAACAATTCCTTTTATCTTTCTTAAGTGGTTAGACCTAACTTCCCATAAAGCTAGTATAACTCTTAAGCTTTTGTTTTAAAACCAGATATTTATCTTCAGAAAAATGATTCAAGATTCTTTGAAATGCTTTCATTTCTTTGTTATTCAAAGCTTAAGTCTGAGGCATCGCGTAAGTATTATTCGTGCTTCGTGAAGGCATCGCCATATAAGTATTATTCAGCTTAAGTCAAAGACATTGCCGTAGTTATTATTCATTAACACACGTACGCTTCACCGCACTATATATTGTAAAATATCATGCTTTAGGAAGAATCACATACCTTCTCAAATAAACCACCGCCAAGTCAATATGTCGCAAGCAGAGAGTCACCTATAATAGTCACGCACATCTATCAAAGACTACTCAAGGTCATTCTAAACAGAGGGTTCACAATTCTACGGAAAGTCGGGCAGCACTTCCCTACCCTGAGCTATATAAGTTCATCATGGAAACAAATTCTATGTAAGTACAGTTTGATTATTCTTCTTTAAACCCTTCTACTGTGATAACACTCAATTCTATTCGTGATATTCTTCTAAGTATTTATACTTATTCTTATACTACTACAAGAAGTATTCTCTAATTCAAAAGAGGGTTAGGATTAGTTACCTCGGTAAGCCCAATAATATCCTAGATAAAGTCGCACCGAGCAAGGTTTAGCTCCTAAGTTGTACGCTCCCAGAGTCTAAGAAACCTTAAGTTCTTCACAACTTCTACAAAGGACTAAGGGATTTGGGCTAGGGTATTTTGGGCATTATAACAATACTAGAAGATAACTTTTCTACCAAGGGAGGGGGTAGATTTCGGCTAGGCTAGGGGTAGGCCCGCCAAACTCACTCAAGGGAGGTGTTGACGAAAGGCTAAGGGAGAGGAGAGGATTTTTCAAGACTTGGAAGATAACTTTGTGGATGAAGAACTCTTCATCTCTAAGGGTAGTTATAGCTCAAGCCTTGGCCACCCACTGGACAAGATGAAGACAAGTGCAAGGCAAGTGTAGGTGAGGATTAACTATACACAAATATCCTACCAACTCCTCGACTTCAGGCACAAGGCACAAAAACGTGCCATGCCTCTCCAATTCATCCAAATGGACGATTCAAGTTCACCAATGGGAGGGTGCCAAGTGTCGCCTCCCGCTGGTCCAAAATGTTTCGCCTCTAAAAATCCGCAAAAATTAGTAATGGCATAGCCGGAATTTTCCCTACGAAAGCTGTGGAAACGTTTCGTCGGAAAACGATTCTTATAGTGAGTTGTGTACAAAAAAAACGTCCAAGGCTAACTTTAAGGCCAAACTTTTTGTACGTATTCCCTTACGTACATACTCTGGAAATACGGGGTATAACAACAAGACTTGGAAATTTGTACTAAAGGAAGAATTGTTTTTCCGACGGAAAATCTTCCGGACGTCGGAAAGGAAAAATGTTCGTTGTTGAGAATTGGATTCTCAAAATACATTATTTGAAGAGTATGGAACTTATTAATATTATGGAAATTTATTTTTACGGATTTGGTCACGTGGGGCCCACCCGAGGAATTTTATGTTTTGTGGGGCCCACGAGAGTTACGAAATTTTTATGGACGAATGATAGGGCGACACGTGGCACCCCCACATGGTCTTGGTTGAATTATTCCAAGGGTAAAATGGTCATTTACCATGGTAGAAGATAAGTCTTGCTAAGCTTGACATTGTTGACTTGTCAACTTGCCACATAAGCTTGATCCATGTGATTTTCATCTTAGCCTCACAAGTGTTTTTATCTAAGCCATCCATAGTGTTATAAGTGCTAAGCTAGTGCAAGACAAGCTCATTTCTACACTTAGAAAAATCACACACCTTGTTCTTCACATGGAGCTCCTGGCCAGGCCCTCCTCACAAGAAAATTTTGTAATTTTCCTCCATTAGCCACAAGACTTTAACCCAATGTCCCCAAGGGTATTGTAAGGTTACCTCAATAGAAAAATTTCGGAAAAACGTATTTTTACGTTAGTCGCAAGCGGAAACTAAGGAGTTCTTCAACTTTGAAGTTGAACTTGACGATGGGTTCTTCATAGGCCGCTAAGGAGTGCTTCGAGCGGATTGGAACCTAAGGAATGGAGCTAAGAATTGCTAAGGCGCGACTAATCTTGGAAATTTTAAGGGCTTTGAAAGGTATAAATTTTGTCGCTTTAATAGTTAAGGCTTACTTATCATTGTAGCTATGGATTTTAGCAAAGATGTGTTATATAGTATGAAGTTTGATATGTTTATCGCTATTGGAACCCTAATCCAAACTAGCATGTTTAGCGTTAAGATTACAATTCAAGTTGATTATTAGTCTAAGCGTCACATGTTGTATAAAGAAGGAAATTGTAGTTGTTGAAGTTGTTTATGACTAGATAACATGTTAGACCTTAGAACTTGGAATTGGAAAAGGATTGCAAAAGACTTAGTGTTGCTATGTAAGTTGGCCGAGAATTGGCTAGTGTGCCTTAGACTATTTTCGTATGAATCGCGGAATTTTACACGACAAAGGCGTGTAATCCCCTTTGTTTGGTTGTTGTTTGGAGCCTTAAATGTGGCGTGTTGGTTATTGTATTTGACCTTGAAAAAGGTGGCAATGTGAGTAGAAACAAAGGAAGTGCTGCCCGATTTTTCCGTAGAATTAGAGACCCTATACTTAGTATTATTCTACGTTGAGACTAGAAGTTGATAGTCTTGTTGTGACCATTATAGGTTGACACTTCTACGCACGCGTATTCGGCTTAGCTTGTGGATATTAGCCAAAAGGTATGTGAACTATCTCCTCTTCTAGCATGATTCCTTAGAATAAAGAAAGTAAGTCCTACTCCTCGAACGATCCATTCCTTGCTTGTATTTGGATTGCCTAAAATATAATTTGTTCTATGTACTTCCTTGAGTGTACTTTGATGTTTAAATTGTAAGTAGTATAATCCATTTCCTTAGGGAAGTTTGGATTCTTAAAAGTGAAGGTATTTTTCTTAAAGTGCATAGAGACTTGAAAAGGAAGTGGTTTCCAAATCTTTTGGCTAGGCCTTGATTCTAAAACCTAAAGGTCATTATAATGACTTTAGGGGAGTCAAAGGAGTGATTTACTTATTTGATTTAAAAGAGGAGAAATGACATGATTTAAGAGAAGTAACTTGTGCTAAGGGTGAAGTTACATGAGGTTTAAAAGTAGAAGAAAACTTGTTTTCTAACTACAAGAGACTTGAAGTATTTTTGAAAGTTAAGAACTTGATTTGTAAGTATGTGATACTTGGTTTTAATAGTATAAGTCTCTTGGTTATCAAGGAATGGATATGTCTAAAACCATAAAGGGTTATAACGGCTTTATGGGAAGTTGGTTATAACGGCTTTATGGAAGGTTAGAAAGTTGTCTATTTTGATTAATCGGCATAAGTTGCCTAGATTGTGAAAATTTGGAGTTACTTGATTTCAAGCTTTGAAATGAGTTTTCTAAAAGTGTAGTAACTTACTTTGAAAAATAGACACGCCTTGATACTACGTGTTAGTATCTTGAGCTTTACATAGAAAGAGTCTTTTATAAAAGAATGTACGTATGTAGTACTTTGGCTTGATAAATTGAGGATTTGTCTAAGTGTGCCTTGATAAGTACTTTGGCTTGTTAAAAGAGAATTATTCTATGTATGCCTTGATTAGTACTTTGGCTTGATAAATTGAGAATTTGTCTAAGTGTGCCTTGATAAGTACTTTGGCTTGTTAAAAGAGAATTATTCTATGTATGCCTTGATTAGTACTTTGGCTTGATAAATTGAGGATTTGTCTAAGTGTGCCTTGATAAGTACTTTGGCTTGTTAAAAGAGAATTATTCTATGTATGCCTTGATTAGTACTTTGGCTTGATAAATTGAGAATTTGTCTAAGTGTGCCTTGATAAGTACTTTGGCTTGTTAAAAGAGAATTATTCTATGTATGCCTTGATTAGTACTTTGGCTTGATAAATTGAGAATTTGTCTAAGTGTGCCTTGATAAGTACTTTGACTTGTTAAAAGAGAATTATTCTATGTATGCCTTGATTAGTACTTTGGCTTGATAAATTGAGAATTTTTCTATTTGTGCCCGGATAAGTACTTTGGCTTGTTAAATGAGAATTTATTCTAATTGTGCCCTGATAAGTACTTTGGCTTGTTAAATGAGAATTTATCCTATGTGTGCCTTGATAAGTACTTTGGCTTGGTTAATTGAGAACTTGCCTATACGTGCGGTAATAGCCTTTGAGTGCAGATTATGTTTTATTAAGTTGCCGCGACTCTCGGTTGAAGCGGTCTTTGCCTTGTTGTAAGTTCTTGGGACGCAATGGTGATGTGGGATTCCACGGGTATGCTTGCTCACTTGTAGTACTTGGGTTAAATTCGGATTTTTATAGAAGACATGGTAGTGCTTATGTCTTGCTTGACGGCTCACGAGATAGGGTAAGAGTATAAGTGAGGGCAAACCCCAAGACGTTGTACCACCTTCCAGGGTAAGAGTATAAGTGAGGGTATACCCCAACGCTGCACCACCCGCTATGTGTTGTTCGACTAGGTTGAGATAGGGTAAGAGTATAAACGGCGGCAAGCCCCAAGACGTTATACCCCGCTTACCACCTCCTTCGGTCGAGTATAAATGAGGGTAAACCCCAAGACGTTATACCACCTCGCTCGTTTACTGCCCGCAGAGCTTTTAGAACACAGTGGGACTTGGTGTTCATGTATGCCTATTGGTGCTATGTTATATCATGGATCGCGGCGGTGAGGAAGAATTCCACGGCGCATGATTGATATTACGGGCGTGAGACCCAGTTATATTTGAATAGTGACTTTGATCGCTGCGTCCCCGACTTGATATGACCGCTATGTATCAGGTAATCGTAGGTTGGCTATCATACATGTCTCCCGCTTTGTTTAGACTGTTATGATTTCATTACGCATTTCATTCACATACTTGGTACATTCTTCGTCGACCTCCTTGGGCCGCTCACGCCGCAGTTTAGGTCTGTTGTTTGGTGATCGGCAGTGTAGGATCTGCTCGTGGTTTTGGATAGCTCCTCTGTCCAGAGTTTATCTTTTGGTATATATCCTTGATCTGTGCTTTGTACAGTTTTGGGTACTGGCGGCCTTGTCCGTCATATTTCGCTTTAACTCCTGAGGTGCGTATTCATATGTGGGATTGGACTCATGCGGTGTAGTGTCTTTTGTTTATGTGTATATGGCAGCCTTATCGGCTTTGCCCTTGCCTGCTGGTTGTTTTAAAAGAAAAAAAAAATGAGGTGTTATTTAATTTCCGCAGTTTACTTGTATTGTTAAGGTAGAAGGGTGCCCAGGTAGGGCACCAGTCATGGGCCCGGGGTTCGGGGCGTGACATGTAATCCCCTTTGTTTGGATGTTGTTTGGAGCCTTAAATGTGGCTTGTTGGTTATTGTATTCGGCCTTGAAAAAGGTGGCAAAGTGAGTAGAAACAAAGGAAGTGCTGCCCGATTTTCCGTATAATTAGAGACTAAATACTTAGTATTATTCTACATAGAGACTAGAAGTTGATAACCTTGTTGTGACCATTATAGGTTGACACTTCTACGTACGGTGTATTCGGCTTAGCTTGTGGATTTAGCCGAAAAGGTATGTGAACTATCTCCTCTTCTAGCATGATTCCTTAAGATTAAGAAAGTATGTTCTACTCCTTAAATGATCCATTCCTTGGTTGTATTTGGAGTGCCTAGAATAGAATTTGTTCTATGTACTTCCTTGATTGTACTTTGATGTTAAATTGTAAGTTGTAAAATCCATTTTCTTAGTGAAGTTTGGATTCTTAAAGGTGAAGGTATTTTTCTTAAAGTACATAGAGACTTGAAAAGGAAGAGGTTTCCAAATCTTTGGCTAGTGCCTTAGTTCTAAAACCTAAAGGTCATTATAATGACTTTAGGGGAGTCAAAGGAGTGATTTACTTATTTGATTTAAAAGAGGAGAAATGACATGATTTAAGAGAAGTAACTTGCGTTAAGGGTGAAGTTACTTGAGGTTTAAAAAGTAGAAGAAAACTTGTTTTCTAACTATTAAGAGACTCAAGTATTTTGAAAGTTGAGAACTTGATTTGTAAGTATGTGATACTTGGTTTTAATAGTATAAGTCTCTTGGTTATTAAAGGAATGGATACGTCTAAAACCATAAAGGGTTATAACGGCTTTATGGGAAGTTGGTTATAACGGCTTTATGGAAGGTTTAGAAAGTTGTCTATTTTGATTAAATCAGCATAAGTTGCCTAGATTGTGAAAAT
Organism: Przewalskia tangutica; assembly: GCA_029844215.1. Taxonomy (NCBI): domain Eukaryota; kingdom Viridiplantae; phylum Streptophyta; class Magnoliopsida; order Solanales; family Solanaceae; genus Przewalskia; species Przewalskia tangutica. The sequence goes on along the minus strand of CM056733.1, from coordinate 8,228,301 downwards.
TTGGAGTTACTTGATTTCAAGCTTTGAAATGAGTTTTCTAAAAGTGTAGTAACTTACTTTGAAAAATAGACACGCCTTGATACTACGGGTGTTAGTATCTTGGGGCTTTACATAGAAAGGAGTCTTTTATAAAAGAATGTACGTACGTAGTACTTTGTCTTGATAAATTGAGAATTTGTCTAAGTGTGCCTTGATAAGTACTTTGACTTGTTAAAAGAGAATTATTCTATGTATGCCTTGATTAGTACTTTGGCTTGATAAATTGAAAATTTGTCTAAGTGTGCCTTGATAAGTACTTTGACTTGTTAAAAGAGAATTATTCTATGTATGCCTTGATTAGTACTTTGGCTTGATAAATTGAGAATTTGTCTAAGTGTGCCTTGATAAGTACTTTGACTTGTTAAAAGAGAATTATTCTATGTATGCCTTGATTAGTACTTGGCTTGATAAATTGAAAATTTGTATAATTGTGGCTTGATAAGTACTTTGACTTGTTAAAAGAGAATTATTCTATGTATGCCTTGATTAGTACTTTGGCTTGATAAATTGAGAATTTGTCTAAGTGTGCCTTGATAAGTACTTTGACTTGTTAAAAGAGAATTATTCTATGTATGCCTTGATTAGTACTTTGGCTTGATAAATTGAGAATTTGTCTAAGTGTGCCTTGATAAGTACTTTGACTTGTTAAAAGAGAATTATTCTATGTATGCCTTGATTAGTACTTTGGCTTGATAAATTGAAAATTTGTCTAAGTGTGCCTTGATAAGTACTTTGACTTGTTAAAAGAGAATTATTCTATGTATGCCTTGATTAGTACTTTGGCTTGATAAATTGAGAATTTGTCTAAGTGTGCCTTGATAAGTACTTTGACTTGTTAAAAGAGAATTATTCTATGTATGCCTTGATAAGTACTTTGGCTTGATTAATTGAGAATTAGTCTAAGTGTGCCTTGATAAGTACTTTGGCTTGATTGATTGTGAATCATTCTAAGTGTGCCTCGTAAGGACTTTGGCTTTATTAATCGAGGATTTGCCTATGTAGCCGGAAATAGCGGTTGTGTGCTATTGGTATATCTGCTTCGTGGTCATTCCCGTTAGTGACATTTGCGATTCCGTGGAATTGCTACCCACGATGCGGCGAATACCTCACGCGGTCCGTAAGGACTTATGCGGTGAAATAGTCCCACGCGGGCGGTCCACCTATGCGAGGAATACCTCACGCGAGTCCGCACGGCTTACGCGGTTGAAATAGTCCCACGCGAGGAATACCTCACGCGGTCCAAGCCGCCTACGCGGTGAAATAGTCCCACGCGAGGAATACCTCACGCGGGTCCAAGCGGCTACGCGGTGAAATAGTCCCGAGTAGGATGGTTAAACGATATCACATGACCAATCCGGCCCGTGGATCGTGCCTTACCCCGCACCCTAGTGATACAACATCGAGAAAACCAGCGGAAAATAAAACACGAGTCATGAAACAAGAGATATAATAAGTAAACAGCAACCAAAATAATTGCCTTCAAGATATACATAAAAACCCAACATTTAACCTTTTACAAACTCCCGCCACAACAAAGCATGCACTCTAAGATTTACAACAACTATGACGGACAGGCCCGCCATACCACGAATGTATAAGCATCTGCTGCACTGTGGTAACATACCAAAAGATAAGCCTCCAAGGAACTGAGCTTTCCAATACGAAAGGTGATCCTAAAATGGATCGACACTGATGTACCTTTTACTCATGCAGATGAACGCAGCCCCGGCGAGGTCAAGCATAACAGTACCAAGTATGTGAAATCAGAAAATATCAGAAATGAAATCATAATAGTCTATATAAAGCAGAGACATGTATGATAACCAAACTACGCTCACAACATAGAAGTTAGCCATGTCAAGTCGTGACTCACGCCTAAAAGTCATCCTCACGCCCGTGGAACTCCTTCCTCACCGCCAGCCTAGGTACAAATCATGTGATACGATAATGTGTCTCGCCCATCTTATGGACCCAATATAGAAAAGGGTGGAATACATTCCTGCTCATCCTATGAACCTAGAGTCGATGGAATACATTCCGGATGAACCGTAGTCAAGTGAAATACATTCGGATGAACCGGCCCTCAAGTGAAATACATTCCTGATGAACCTGGCCTCAAGTGAAATACATTCTGGATGAACCGGTCCTCAAGTGAAATACATTCCGGATGAACCGTAATCAAGTGAAACACATTCGGATAACCAGAGTCGAGTGAAATACATTCCCGGATGAACCGGTAATCAAGTGATATACATTCCCGGATGACCCGGTAGTCGAGTAGAACACAATACTTACACAACAAGGCTATCGCACGTAACATGGTCAAGTTTCATAACAACAAGTATAAGCAAGTTACACACGACTCAAGGTACTTTCATTTTATATCAAAGTCCGGATTTTAACCTTAAAGTACTACGTCCGTTAAATTCCTTTTAAGATCCATTTCTTTTACAAAGGTCACCCGATACCCGTAGTATAAAATTTGAGTGACTAACATTGTTAAGTAAACCAAAATGCTTTCCTTTGTAAAATCAAGTGACAACCTTATTTTCCAAACGTTCAAGTTTCTCATTTTAGAAAAAGGTTTCGTAGTTCATAGTTTTAAATCCTTTAAATCATAATTCTCCTTTAAACGTTTTGAGAAACCTATGTCTTATAAGTGAGTAGGTATTCTTGTTTATAATCAATCTTATTAAGCAGCCATGATCTAGGAAATGTAATATCATTTTGTCTCATCTTAGCTTCTATGCAGATGGAGGTTTCTACTGGTTTTAATAATACTTCTTTAGTCAATACATTTTCCTTTATTAACGCCGCAGTTGGTTTGTCGATACACATTCCGATTCAAATCAAGATAACATTCTTAAGCCGTTATACCTAACTTCCCATAAAGCTAGTATAACTCTTAAGCTTTCAAAACCCAAGTAATACTCATTCTTTCAAAACGATTCATAGATCTTTTGAAATGCTTCAAGTTCTTTATTAACACATATCAAGCCAGTTATTATTCAAGTCAGTTACCTTTTAAAAACCACAAAGTATGTGCTTATCCACATAAAGCTATTATAACCAACTTCCCATAAAGCCGTTATAACACTTTATGTTTTAAATCAATCAAATACATTTAGCACATGACGCTCACCGTACTACATAGTTCACACATATCATGCTAGAAGAGATAGGAAGAGGTCCACATACCTCGCGACGATTGTCGACTAATAGCAAAACGCCCAAGTACCTCAAACCGCGGCTACTCCTAAGCCAAGTGGATCACTCCACACGTAGTACTACAACCTATGAGGCCACAAAGCGCCTATTAATACCTTTAGATCCCGACGAGAATATTCTACGTAAAATTCGGCAAAGACTCTCCCGCAACAGCAGAAATCTCCTCCTCTATCGAGGCCGCTACCAAGCCAACTGGGGTTAACACGTCCGACCGACGTGTACAATTCTACTACACAAAGAATGCTACACAAGTCTTCAGAATACACCCTATGTAATTACGTCAGCTTCTCTTATTTAAATTCAGCTTAAGTCGCAAGACATTGCAGTAAGTATTATTCAGCTTAAGTCAAAAGACATTACGCACAATTATAATGTTCATTCTATATATAGTATACTTCAACTATATATTCCTACAACATGTAATCCAATTACAACAAGGTCAAGAATGTTTACCTCGATAAGCCCAAAATTATCCGAGTTTATATGTCGCTCGAACAAGGTTTAGCTCCTACTCCGTGCGCTCCAAAACGCTCCAAGAAACCCTTAGAAGTGTCTACACAACTTCTACTTAATACTTCAACTACGGTGAAGATTTTTCCTTAGGGTTTCGTTTAGTGGCTAAAGGAAAGTATAATAGTATTTTCCAGGGCCAGATAAGTATAACCTTGGAAAGTACAACAAGGTATTTGGGCTAAAGTATTTTGTACTTTTTAACAATTCTAGTAGTTTATTGCTATACCACAAAGGGGGTTATTATACGAAAACAACTAGGCTAGGGGGGGTACCCCACGGCGAGCACCACTAGGAGGGGATACTTTCGCCAAGGGCCTTCTCAAAGGGGAGGGTGTGGCGGACGACTACTACAAGGAGAGGAGGGAGATTTCAAGACTTAGGCACATTTTGGATGAAGAACTCTTCAAGCTTAGGGGGTATTTATAGGTCAAGCCATGGCCAACCAATGGCCAAGATGAAGACAAGTGTGGTGCAAGTGTAGGTTATATTTCCACCATGTGTACCTTATCCATCTACCACACAACTTGCACAAAAATATCCTACCAACTAAAGCCCTTTTTCGCCCACCATTGCCGCCCCATTTGTTCCAATGTGAGGTGACACATGTCACCCTCCCGCTGGTCCACAATGTTTCGCCTCTAAAAATCCGCAAAAATATAAATGACATAGCCGGAATTTTCCCAACAAAAGTCAGGAAACGCTTCATTTAAAAACGACTCTAATCGGGTGTTGTGTACAAATTTCAAACTTGCCTAACTTAAGGCTCAAATTTTCACGCACGCCCTCACGCATACTGAAAATACGGGTATAACATTCTTCCTTAGAAACATTCGTCCCGAATGTTCCTTCTCAAGTCTCAACACAAACATGCGCGCTAGTATAGTCTTCACCGCTATACGCGACAAAACAATCATGCCACACCGCCATGAAATAACAAATGCACAAAATACGAAATCCCAAGTCCACGAGGAATCACCTCGTATCACAAAAGAAACGATCACACTCGCTCACTTCTCCCCTACTCGCCGCACTGCCTGCTCGAACACTCGAACCCTTCCCAAGACACGCACCACACTTCGGGCCAACACTGCTTTCCAACCCTCGAGTCACTACCTCCAAACTTGGTCATCTTACTAACCTCGATTTCCTCTAAGGCCACTCGCCTTCACGAACTGATTCTGGTCGAACGTATCCACGAACTCATAAGATGGTCATCTAAACTGGGCCTAGCACCCTTGTGACCGCCACCGGCGACCACCTGCAGCCGACCTTTCCTCGAACGGACGCGGTTGGCCCGCAACACGGCCCCAACCCGACCCACTATCGCGCCAACTCGCTTCCGACACGGAACAATCTTGCTAAAACACATCATGAAAGCTACCACTTTCATTTACCCAACCTGTGACTTATCACACAATACATTCTAGGCATAAAATGCACTCTGACAAGGATCACTCGCAAAATCTTGTACTCAAGACGGCCTTACATCTAAGGTCTCCACTGTAATATTCTAAGGTTCATCATTTTCTCACCCCCGGGCTTACCCTTTCACTAAGCATGTTTCTAAATCACATTTTAGCACCAAGCTATCCGAACATAACACTTAACACATTATCATAACAAACAAAACTCTAGATGGTTAAGATATACCGGTTACCGCCCACTCTAATCATAAGTCCACTCGCAGGCGCATAATCGCAGGCGCGGCCGAACCCGCCATCGATCCGCAGGTCGCGCTGCCGCCGTACCTCTCCTATAAGCACGCCTTCGTCACATGGCTCGACGGCCGCAGTGAAACAAGCACCGAAAGACGACATTCCCGATGATGTTTGCCACATCGCACACCGGCGGGACATGAATCCGGCCGCTAGCACTCACGTATACCGCGAACTAAGCCCCGAGCTCGACCAGCCCCCGAATACCCCGAACGCCCCAAGATCGAGGGGACCACTGCATCGCGTGGAGGTACATAACTAGATCGCTGAGGCGGTCCGCCTCGAAAGTTACCAAAGGACCTCGCTGCTCGCCTTCTCGCCGATCTCGGCCATTCCGTCGACCTCCCGTGCCTCACATCCTAGTGCATGAAGCTTGACGCGGCAATGTCCATGCCCGGCCAAGAGCTACACCCGCATGCCTCTCGCCAAGTAATCGCCCACCGTGACGTAGCGGTGTACTCGTCCTCCATATCCGCTACTACGCTGGAACATACCGAGCTAATGAGTCGAACTCACATTGTACTTCTAACCGCCCGCCCGCCCCGCCTCAACGTCAAAAACTGTTTACCCGAGCCTCTCATCCGTGAGGCAAGAAATGTGCAAGAAATGCCTCGAGAACTCGCCCCAAATCACTGGAAGTGCATGCTCTTCCCGACAGCCTCACGAATCAAACTACCAATCGCAGATCACGCACCGATGCGAACTCAATACCACCGACTTCGCTCGAGGCTCGATCACTCATGATCCGCCAGAGTCGCTTGATAAACTCCCGAGGTCGCCCTCGCCTCGATCCATAGAACACCGGAGGCTACAACTCGGAAGTCACGTAGCCTCAAATCGCTCGCCGGGGTGTACTACGGTGCTACGGGCCGGAATCGCCGTGATTCAAATTTATCTCATATCTGCCACGACTCGCCAAGAATCGCCATCTCTTGTACTTATCTCATCGGCCTGCCGCGGGACCGAGGCTCGTGTATCAGAGTCTCAGCAGCCATCGCCGCGCTTCTAAATCGCTGGCGGGCGTCGCGAAACCCGCCGCTTAAGTATCGCTCTTGTATCGACCGCTCGCGCTCGCACTCTCTCAGATCTCACTAACGCCTCCTCGATCGCTTTGCCCACTGGCTCAGGTTGCCTTACGCGGAGGCATAACTGGTAAAGGAAAGGAATATGTCAGAGGGGTCCCATTTATCACACAACTCTAAGGCACGATCTCAGAATGGGAAGGATGGAAACCAATCCTAAATGTCCTGCAGCCTCCTGATTATAGATGTGGTGCACAACACACCGATAATCAAGACTCTACTAGACACGGTCTGTAGACACTTTCCGAGGACTAATCGCTCGATACCACTTTTGTCACGACCAATCCGGGCGTGGATCGTGCCTTACCCCGCACCCTAGTGATACAACATCGAGAAAACCGGAAAATAAAACACGAGTCATGAAACAAGAGATATAATAAGTAAACAAAGCAACCAAAATTGCTTTCAGATATACATAAAAACCCAACAGCTTAACCTTTTTACAAACCCCGCCACAACAAAGGTTACTGCACTTAAGATATACAACAACTATGACGGACAGGCCCCGCCATACCACGAATGTATAAGCATCTACAGACTGTGGTAACATACCAAAAGATAAGCCTCGAAGGAACGGAGCTTTCAATACGCTGAAAGGTGATCCTAAAAGCGGATCGACAATGATGTACCTTTTACTCGCAGATGAACGCACTTCGGCGAGGTCGATAACAGTACCAAGTATGTGAAATCAGAAAATATCGTAAATGAAATCATAATAGTCTATATAAAGCAGAGACATGTATGATAACCAAACTACGATCACAACATAGAAGCCATGTCAAGTCGTGACTCACGCCTAAAAGTCATCCTCACGCCCGTGGAACTCCTTCCTCACCGCCGGCAGCCTAGGTACAAATCATGTGATACGTATAATGTGTCTCGCCCATCTTATGGACCCAATATAGAAAAGGGTGGAATACATTCCTGCTCATCCATGAACCGGTAGTCGAGTGGAATACATTCGGATGAACCAGAGTCAAGTGAAATACATTCGGATGAACCGGCCTCAAGTGAAATACATTCGGATGAACCGGTCCTCAAGTGAAATACATTCCTGATGAACCTGGCCTCAAGTGAAATACATTCCCGGATGAACCGGTCCTCAAGTGAAATACATTCCCGGATGAACCGGTAGTCGAGTGAAATACATTCCCGGATGAACCGGTAATCAAGTGATATACATTCCCGGATGACCCGGTAGTCGAGTAGAACACAATACTTACACAACAAGGCTATCGCACGTAACATGGTCAAGTTTCATAACAACAAGTATAAGCAAGTTACACACGACTCAAGGTACTTTCATTTTATATCAAAGTCCGGATTTTAACCTTAAAGTACTACGTCCGTTAAATTCCTTTTAAGATCCATTTCTTTTACAAAGGTCACCCGATACCCGTAGTATAAAATTTGAGTGACTAACATTGTTAAGTAAACCAAAATGCTTTCCTTTGTAAAATCAAGTGACAACCTTATTTTCCAAACGTTCAAGTTTCTCATTTTAGAAAAAGGTTTCGTAGTTCATAGTTTTAAATCCTTTAAAACATAATTCTCCTTTAAACGTTTTGAGAAACCTATGTCTTATAAGTGAGTAGGTATTCTTGTTTATAATCAATCTTATTAAGCACCATGATCTAGAAATGTAATATCATTTTGTCTCATCTTAGCTTATGCAGATGGAGGTTTCTACCGGTTTTAATAATACTTCTTTAGTCAATACATTTTCCTTTTATTAACGCCGCAGTTGGTTTGTCGATACACATTCTGATTTCAAATCAAGATAACATTCTTAAGCCGTTATACCTAACTTCCCATAAAGCTAGTATAACTCTTAAGCTTTCAAAACCCAAGTAATACTCATTCTTTCAAAACGATTCATAGATCTTTTGAAATGCTTCAAGTTCTTTATTAACACATATCAAGCCGCTTATTATTCAAGTCGATTACCTTTTAAAACCACAAAGTATGTGCTTATCCACATAAAGCTATTATAACCAACTTCCCATAAAGCCGTTATAACACTTTATGTTTTAAATCAATCAAATACATTTAGCACACGTACGCTCACCGCATACTACATAGTTCACACATATCATGCTAGAAGAGATAGGAAGAGGTCCACATACCGCGACGATTGTCGACTAATAGCAAAACGCCCAAGTACCTCAAACCGCCGGCTACTCCTTAAGCCAAGTGGATCACTCCACACGTAGTACTACAACCTATAGAGGCCACAAAGCGCTATTAATACCTTTAGATCCCGACGAATATTCTACGTAAAATTCGGCAAAGACCTCCCCGCAACAACAGAAATCTCCTCCTCTATCGAGGCCGCTACCAAGCCAACCGGGGGGTTAACACGTCGCCCGACCGGACGTACAATTCTACTACACAAAGAATGCTTACACAAGTCTTCATCAATACGGTCCTATGTAATTACGTCGATTCTCTTATTTAAATTCAGCTTAAGTCGCAAGACATTGCCGTAAGTATTATTCAGCTTAAGTCAAAAGACATTGCCGCACAATTATAATGTTCAGTTCTATATATAGTATACTTCAACTATATATTCCTACAACATGTAATTTCCAATTACAATGTAAGGTCAAGAATGTTTACCTCGATAAGCCCAAAATTATCCGAGTTTATATGTCGTTCTGAACAAGGTTTAGCTCCTACTGCGGCGCTCCAAAACGCTCCAAGAAACCCTTAGAAGTGTCTACACAACTTCTACTTAATACTTCAACTACGGGTGAAGATTTTTCCTTAGTGGTTTCGTTTAGTGGCTAAAGGAAAGTATAATAGTATTTTCCAAGCCAGATAAGTATAACCTTGGAAAGTACAACAAGGTATTTGGGCTAAAGTATTTTGGACATTATAACAATACTAGAGAGTATTTCTATACCACAAAGGGGGTATTATACGAAACAACTAGGCTAGGGGTACCCCACTAGCACCACTAGGAGGGGGATACTTTCGCCAAGGGGCCTTCTCAAAGGGGGAGGTGTGGCGGACGACTACTACAAGGAGAGGAGGGAGATTTCAAGACTTAGGCACATTTTTGGATGAAGAACTCTTCAAGCTTAGGGGGGTATTTATAGGTCAAGCCATGGCCAACCAATGGCCAAGATGAAGACAAGTGTGGTGCAAGTGTAGGGTTAGATTTCCACCATGTGTACCTTATCCATCTACCACACAACTTGCACAAAAATATCCTACCAACTAAAGCCCTCTTTTCGTCCACCATTGCCGCCCCATTTGTTCCAATGTGAGGGTGACACATGTCACCCTCCCGTTGGTCCACAATGTTTCGTCTCTCGGAAAAATCCGCAAAAAATATAAATGACATAGCCGAATTTTCCCAACAAAAGCGTGGAAACGCGTTTAAAAACGACTCTAATCGGGTGTTGTGTACAAATTTGAAACTTGCCTAACTTAAGGCTCAAATTTTCTACGTCCTCACGCATATACGAAAATACGGGTATAACAGAATCGCGGCGGATGGTCTGTTTTGATCATGAGCTTCCTATTTTATATTGTAAGGATACTATCGCTTACTCTCATTGTTAGTAAGGCACAATGTGTTGTAATTTGATTATCATATATGTCCGGGGGGGGGGGGGGGGACTGGGTGTTCATGTATCCTTATTGGTGTTATTACATCATGGACTGCCGGCAGTGAGGAAGGATAACACGGGCATGATTGATATTATTGGAGTTAGACCCATAGTTATATTTGAGTAGTGACTTTGGCGGCTGCCCACGACTTGATATGATCGCTTATGTGTTATGTATCAGTAGGTTGGCTATCATACATGTCTCCTATTTTGTTTAGACTGTTATGATTTTATTACGCATTTCATCGCTCACATACTTGGTACATTCTTCGCATCGACCTCCTTTCGGGCCGCTCACGCCGCAGGTTTAGGTACGCTGTTTGGTGATCGGCAGGTGTAGGATCCTGCTCATGATTTTTGGATAGCTCCCTCTGTCCAGGGGTTTATCTTTTGGTATATATCCTTCAAGATGAGCTTTATGCTGGTACTATGCGTGGCCTTGTCCGTCATATTTCAGTTAACTCCTAGAGGTCTGTATTCATATGTGGGATTGGACTCATGTACGGTGTAGTGTCTTTTGTTTATGTATATATGGCAGCCTTGTCGGCTTTGCCCTTGCACGTGCGTTGTTTTAAAAAAAAAAGAGGTGTTATTTAATTTCCGCAGTTTACTTGCGTTGTTAAGGTAGAAGGGTGCCCAGGTAGGGCACCAGTCACGGGCCCGGGGTTCGGGGTGTGACAATGGCGGGGCCCTGTCCCGCCACAGTTGTTCAGTTGTTATTCCTAGAGGTCTGTATTCACATATGTGGTTGGGTCAGAAGAACCGAGTCTGATTGTACTTTTGATTATGTTTATAGTATGGAAGCGCGCTTTATCGGCCAGCTGTGTTGTCTTTGTTTACACATATGTTTATGTTGTGTATGTTCATTGCTATTCTCGATGTATATCAACAGGGTGCCCGGGTAGGGCACCGCGCCGGTCGGGTCGTGACAAAATGGTATCGAGCGCTTAGTCCTCGGAAAGTGTCTACAGCATCGTGTCTAGAGTCTTGATTATCGGTGTGTTGTGTACCACATCTATAATCAGGAGGCTGCAGGACATTTAGGATTGGTTTCCATTCTTCTCACTCCGAGATCGTGCGATAGAGCTGTGTTGTTAGGGTCGTCCCTCCCTAACGAGTTATGTTGATTGCAGCTACGAGAAAGGCAGCAGTGACCCAGGAAGGTCTATGTGGATTTCGTATCCAGGTTGGTAATGATATAGTATAGTTGGTATTGTGACATACATCTATACGGAGTTATGTATGAGGGTCAGACACATGTTGCCTAGAATGATTTTAGAGTACCAGGAATTGGTAAAGACTAACTAGATACCGGGAAGGTATGGAATATTTAATGAATTTTCGCCAAGGTTTTGTGTTTTATTTCGAGATAATTGGGAAAAGATGAGCTGTCTGATAGGGTAGTGAACCCTTAAGAAGCCATGTTAAGGAACCTAACGGAATGCCATGTTAATAGATTAAGCTGCGTAGTAGGCTTAAGAAAATTGTACGGATGAGGTCCGTATAGAGTAAGTAATGGTTCTTGTGATCAACGACACGATTATGGTATTATGAGCAGTTTTTGTACACGTTCACGGGGGGACTGGTAAGGTAGGCTTGGAGAATGGAAATTGCGAGCCTAAGAATATTGGTAACTGCCGAGACCTTAGATATATAAGGCTCTCTCGGGCCATAAGATTTAGTATAGACCAAGAATAAGAGTTAAGTGCGACGGCGGGTGAGGACTGTGCTGGTCTCCCCATGGCCTGGAATGGAGTGGGATCAGTTGGTAGTAGTTCCGCTACGTGACGGGGTCACGAGGGCGCAAGGCCCAAGTCTAGTTAATTATTTTACGGGTTCGTGGACGCGTTCCACCGGAACCAGGTCATGAAAGCCGGAAATGGCCTTATATTGTCTTATAGAGTGACTCCAAATATTAGGGGTAATTGGTAAGGAAGTTATGTATGTATGCTAGAAAGAGTTGGAAGTACGAAAAGATAACCCTTTTCGCTTATGATGGACCGGATATACGTGATGCGAGGTATTAGGGCTATGTGTGGCATTATTAGTATGGGGTTGTGAAAGGAAACTATGTCGCAAATTATAAAGATTGACTCGAAAGAACATTCGGGGCGAATGTTTCTAAGGGGGAAGAATGTTACACAGTATTTACAAGGCATATTTTAAGAACGTACGTAAGAACTCAAAGGTTAAGGTTTGAGACGAGTAAAAATTTATCGGAATTTTGGAATTTGTCGGAAACGAAATATTGCGACGAGCGGGAGGGCGACACGTGTCACCCCCCTTAATGGTCTTGGACGAAAATGTGATGGAGAAAATGGTCATTTGACCCTAATTTAAAAGACCAAGTCTTGCTAGCCTTAGAGCTTGACAACATTGACCAAGTCAATGACCCCACTTAGTCTTGATATTTAGAAAGACTTCATCCAAGCCACCCAATTGGTTACATCTTGACCCTCCATGTCCCTATATAATACTAGTAGTAGTGAGACAAGTCCACACTTAGAATTTTTTTTCAAGAGAATTGGAAGAGCTAGAGCTTAGCTCTCGGCTTCATCAAGAAAAAGGAAGAAAACATTTCGTTGCTTGTCCATTAAACTCCAAACTTTAACCCAAGGTTCTTGAGTGTATAGTAAGCATATCTCAATAGAAAAACCCCGGAAAAAGAGAGTTTTCGTATTAGTCGCAAAGTGAAAACCTAGTGGCTTTCTAGGTTTTGGATTGGAAGCTTGAAGGAAAGTTGTTGGTGTGGTTCTAAGGGTCTCAACAAGCGGATTGAAGTGTCTTGGAGAGGCTCTAAACTACTAAGGAGCGACTTCGGATTGGAATTGGATTAAGACTCGTTAAGGTATAATCTTGTCTTTTAAAGGTGTTACAAGATTATATATTTATATTGTTGTTGTTAGCTTTACTTGTTGCTAGCATGAAGTTGATATGTTGAAGTTATAAGTATTATGGAGTGCTTGTAGCTAAATCCGAAATGTTATATAAGCCACTTGAAAATTTGATTACTAATTGGTCGTTTATTAGAAATCGTCGCATGTCACTTACTTAAAGATTATGGTTGTTATAATCAAATGCGACTTGATATCATGTTATGCTACCAATTTGGATTGAAATGGAAATTGGATAAGAATTGGTATTGTTGAACTCAAGGTGGCCGAATTTGTACTTGTGGTTTGTAATAGTTTGTTATTCATATGTATTGGACTACCTTCTATATTGTGGTGAGCCAATTGAGGCTGTATAGTTAATTATTTGTATTGGACTACCTTATAGATTGTGGTGAGCCAATTGGGGCTGTTTGGTTATTGTATTCGGCCTTGAAAAAGGTGGCAAAGTAAGTAAAAACAAAGGAGGTGCTGTCCGATTTTCCGTAGAATTTAGCGACTTAGCACCTAGAATATTCTACGTTTGAAATAAGAGGTTAATGGACGTATGGTGACCATTATAGGTTGAAGTAATAAGTATAGCGTATCCTACTTGAAGAATGGAATAGCTCAAGGTTGAAGTACTTTGGAACATTTTGCTACTTGTCGACAATCGTCGCGAGGTATGTGAACCTCTTCCTTCCTTTGGCATGATTCTATGTATGGAATATACTTGTAGTATCATTTCATGTTTCCTTCTACTCTTAGAAGTTAAGAGGTAGTTGGGTGATTTACTCTATGTAGAACTTTTCCTATCTTTGAGCATGACTAGTTGCACGTGTGTAGTACGGTAGACGTACAACACCTTGATATCCTTTACTAGTTTATTGAATGGCCAAGTCGGGTGAGTTAGGAGATTAACTCGCTTCTTTGAAAGTATAAAGGATGTCTTAAGTTTTATTTAAAGTTAAGAGACTTGAAGAGTTTTAAAGTATGTGATACTTGTTCCGTTTTAGACGTATAAGTCCCTTGGATAGGAAATTATATTTTTTGGCTAAGGCATAAAGTGAATATAACGACTTTATGGGGAGTTGGTTATATTTGCTTTATGGAAAGATAAATGACTTGATTTTAGTGAAAATGCCACTTGTTTTTAAGGCATTAATTGCCTAAGGTTTTATAATAAAAGGAGTCACTTGTTTTCTAAAGGTTAAGAGACTAATTGTATTTTTGAAAGTTATGAGAATTGATTTGAAAGTATTTAATACTTGGTTTCAAAAAGTAGAAGTCTCTTGGTTATAAAAGGAACGGTTGGTCTAAACCATAAAGGGTTATAACGGCTTTATGGGAAGTTGGTTATAACGGCTTTATGGAAGGTTAAGAGAATGGTTTTCCCTAATAAAGTAATCAAAGAAATAACTTGTGTTAAGGAAGGGCAAATTGTTTTAAAGGTACCAATTGCTTAAGGTTTTTAATAAAGAAGTCACTTGATTTAGAAGCCGGTAATTGTATTTCTAAAAAGGTATTGTGACTTGTCTTGAAAGGTGGATAGGACTTGATACTACGGTTGTTAGTATCGGGGAAGTTTTATTTGGAAAGGAGTCTTTTGAAAAGAATGTACGTACGTAGTACTTTGGCTTGATTAATTGAGAATTAGTCTAAGTGTGCCTTGATAAGTACTTTGGCTTGTTAAATGAGAATTATTCTATTTGTGCCCCGATAAGTACTTTGGCTTGTTAAATGAGAATTTGTTACACCCCGTAATTACAGGACATGTTTTAAGAACGTAAGTAAGAACTCACAAGTGTTAAGATTTGAGACTTGTAAAAATTTACCAGAAATTTGAAATTGTCGGAAAGCGTATTATTGTGACGAATGGGAGGGCGACACTTGTCACCCCCCTTATTTATGCCTTGGACGAAAATGTCATGGCCAAAATGGTCATTGACCATAGCCTTAAGATGACTAAGTCTTCCTATTAATTAGCTTGACAAAATTGACTAAGTCAAAGGGTTCAAAGTCTTGATATTTTAATTAGAGATCATCCAAACCACCCAATTGTTTGCATATTGACCCTCCATTGAACTATATAGTAGTACTAGTAGCAAGACTTGTCATAACACTTAGAAAATTTTTAGAGAATTGGAGCTTAGGCATTAGGAGCTCTCGGCTTTGAGCTCATTTGAACAAGAAATTTTTTTGTTTGTTGTCCAATAAATCCCCCACTTTAAACCAAGGTTCATGAGTGTTATGTAAGTATATCTCAATAGAAAATCCGGAAAAAGAGAGTTTTCAGATTAGTCGCAAGAGTGAAAACCTAATGGCTTTTCTAGGTTTTGGTTGGGAGTTTGAAGGAAAATTGTTGGTATGGTTCTAAGGGTCTCAGTAGCGGATTGAAGTATCTTGGAGAGTCTCTAAGTTGCTAAGGAACGACTTCGGATTTGAAGATTGGTTTGAGAATCGTTAAGGTATAATCTTGTCCTTTAAGATGTTACAAGATTATGTATTATTATTGTTGTTGTTAGCTTTACATGTTGATAGCATGAAGTGGTTAAGTTGAAGTTTATAAGTATTATGGAGTGCTTGTAGCTAAATTCGAAATGTTATATAAGCCTTGTTAAGTTGGATTTCAATTTAGTCGTTATTAGAAATCGTCGCATGTTACCTACTTCGAGATTATGGATTGTTATAATCAAATACGACTTGATATCATGTTATGCTACCAATTTGGTTTGAAATGGAAATTTGATAAGAATTGGTAAGGTTGAACTCAAGGTGGCCGAATTTGGACTTTTTAGTTTGTTTTTCATTTGTATTGGACTACTTTCTAAATTGTGAGCCAATTGGGGCTGTTTAGTTAGTCATTTGTATTGGAGTACCTTATAGAAATTGTGAGCCAATTGGGGCTGTTTGGTTATTGTATTCGGCCTTGAAAAAGGTGGCAAAGTAAGTAGAAACAAAGGAGGTGTTTTCATATTTTCCGTAGAATTTAGCGACTTAGCACCTAAAATATTCTACGTATGAAGTAAGAAGTTAATGGACGTATGGTGACCATTATAGGTTGACGTACTAGGTATAGCGTATCCTACTTGAAGAATGGAATAGCTCAAGGTGGAAGTACTTTGGAGCTTTTTGCTACTTGTCGATAATCGTCGCGAGGTATGTGAACCTCTTCCTTCTTTAGACATGGTTCTATGTATGGAATATACATGTGGTATTATTTCATGATTCCTTCTATTCTTAGAAGTTAAGAAGTATGTATGTTGATTTACTCTACGTAAGGGTTATGTCTAAGTTATCCTAAGTTATAAGTATGTTAAATTGTCCTAAGTCCTTACCAAGTCTTATGGGAGATGTTGGTAAGAATGGTTAGGAAAATATGAGATTTGATTTAAAACTATGTGTCTTGATTTATTTAAAGTAAGTAAGTGGATTTTACGTTCAAAATGACTTGAATTTATATGTGAAAAGGGATTGATTTTTAAAAGTGAAAGTTATATGGTTTTAAGAGAATAAGTTACTTGGTTTTGGAAGTGTATGGAACTTTATATTTGTTTTGTATAAGTATAAGTAAGTGGATTTTAAAGAATGTATGATATAAGGTTTTAAGACTATGAACTTTGGTTGTCTTCTAAGGATTATGAAACTTTATTTTTCAAGTTGTGGACTTGATTTCTAAAAGTATTGATGACATGATTTTAAGAGTATGTGACTTGAGTTTTAAAAAAGAAAGAAGTTTATGATTCATAATACGTATGTACGTGGTATTTTAGGGTCTAGTTTCCTAATGTTGTAAGAATAAAAGTGCCTTGAGTTCTCTAAAATGAAAGGTTGTTATAATAGCTTTATGGGAAGTTGCTATAACGACTTAAGAAGAGGTAACAATACGTTTTAAAATGTTATGTAAGGAAAATCACACCGAGCCTACAAATAGGCCGGATTATGTTATGAAATACACCGAGCCTACAAATAGGCCGGATTACGTTATGAGATACACCGAGCCTACACATAGGCCGGATTATGCCATATTACCCCGAGCCTACACATAGGCCGGGTTACGTCATCTTACACCGAGCCCCACAGGCGGGCCGGATTATGCTACATGATTCCACAGTACACCGAGCCCCACAGGCGGGTCGGATTATGCTACATGATTCCACAGTACACCGAGCCTCACAGGCGGGCCGGATTATGCTACATGATTCCACAGTACACCGAGCCCCACAGGCGGTCCGGATTATGCTACATGATTCCACAGTACACCGAGCCCCACAGGCGGGCCGAATTATGTTATATGATTCCACAAGATACCGAGCCCCAGCGGGCGGATTATGTCACATGATTCATCAGTACACCGTGTCCCGCAAATGGGCCGGATTATGTTATGTAAGATATGTAAGTTATGTGAAAAAGGCTGGATTAAGCTCTTAAGTAAGTATGTAAGAATATGTTGTTAAATCTTATCGAAAGAAGGAAAGGAACGATTAATATATGATTGATTTCAGGAGTTAAAAGGACGTTCTTTGTACAGTTATGATTTGATTCTTGCACGTTATTTCTGTTCCATATTCGCACTGTTATGCGACTTCTTCGGCTGCGTTCATGTCCGCAGTTTAGGTATTACAGTGTGGATCCGCGAGCTTAGGATCTGGTTCAAGATTTTAGATGGCTCGATGTTCGGAGTTGTCATGGCTATGTATATTCAGGGTATGGCGGGGCCCCGCCCCGCCACAAATTATGTTAAAACTCTTAGAGGTGCGTAGTCACATATTGTGGGTCTGCTTTGTAAAGAAAGGAGGCAACGCTTGCTCACGTATGACGTCGGAAGGTAGCCCTATCTACGACTGTTGTTTATTCTGTTGTTTTATTTTATAAGTTTCATGTATGTTCGTGATTATCTCTCGATGTTTACTCGTAGGGTGCCTGTAGGCACGACCACGCCCGGCTCGGGTCGTGACAAAAGTGGTATCAGAGCAGTTAGTCCTCGGAAAGTGTCTACAGACCGTGTTCAGTAGAGTCTTGATTATCGGTGTGTTGTGCACCACATCTATAATCAGGAGGCTGCAGGACATTTAGGATTGGTTTCCATTCTTCTCACTCTGAGATCGTGCGATAGAGTCGTGTTGTTGGTCGTTCCTCCCAACGAGTTATGTTGATTGCAGCCACGAAAGGCGATGACCGAGAAGGACTATGTATCGCGTATCGGGTTGGTAATGATTGTAGTATAGTTGGTATGGTGATATACATCTATACGGAGTTATGTACGAGTGTCAGACGCGTGTTGCCTAGAATGATTTTAGATTACCAGAAATTGGTAAAGACTAACTAGATACCGGGAAGGTATGGAATAGTTAATGAATTTTCGCCAAGGTCTTATGTTTTATTTAAGGTAATTGGGAAAGGATGAGCTTTCTGATAGGGTAGTGAACCCTTAAGAAGCCATGATTAAGGAACCTAACGGAATGTCGTGTTAATAGATTAAGCTGCGTAGTAAGCTTAAGAGAATTATACGGATGAGGTCTGGATAGAGTAAGTAATGGTTGTTGTGATCGAGACAACATGGTTATGGTTTTATGAGATGATTTTGTACAGTTCTTTGGGGTGGTAAGGTAGGCATGGAGCATGGAAATTGCGAGCCTAAGAATATTGATTCGCCGAGACCTTAGGTATATAAGGTTTTCTCTGCAATAAGATTTTAAGTCGGACGAGGATAAGAGTTAAGTGCGGCGAGTCGGTTGAGGACTGTTACGGGTCTCCCATGGCCTGGAATGGAGTGGGATCAGTTGGTAGTAGTTCGCCACGTGGCAGTCACGAGGTGCAAGGCCCAGTGTCTAGTTAATTGTTTTACGGGTTCGTGGACGTTACACCGGAACCAGTCGTGAAAGCGGAAATGGCCTTATATTGTTTTATAGAGTGACTCAAAGATTTGAGGCCAGAATTGGTATGGAAGTTATGTATGTATGCTAGTATGAATTGGAAATACGAAAGGATAATCTCTTTTGGGCTTATGATGGACAAGTATGCGTGTGCGAGTATTAGGGCCATGTGTGGCATTGTTGGTACGACGGTTGTGAAAGGAAACTATGTCGCTAATTATAAGTTTGACTCAAAGAACATTCGAGGACGAATGTTTCTAAGGGGGGGAGAATGTTACACCCCGTAATTACAGGACATGTTTTAAGAACGTAAGTAAGAACTCACAAGTGTTAAGATTTGAGACTTGTAAAAATTTACCGGAAATTTGAAATTGTCGGAAAGCGTATTATTGTGACGAATGGGAGGCGACACTTGTCACCCCCTTATTTATGCCTTGGACGAAAATGTCATGGCCAAAATGGTCATCGACCATAGCCTTAAGATGACTAAGTCTTCCTATTAATTAGCTTGACAAAATTGACTAAGTCAAAGGGTTCAAAGTCTTGATATTTTAATTAGAGATCATCCAAACCACCCAATTGTTTGCATATTGACCCTCCATTGAACTATATAGTAGTACTAGTAGCAAGACTTGTCATAACACTTAGAAAATTTTAGAGAATCGAGCTTAGGCATTAGGAGCTCTCGCTTTGAGCTCATTTGAACAAGAAATTTTTTGTTTGTTGTCCAATAAATCCCCACTTTAAACCAAGGTTCATGAGTGTTATGTAAGTATATCTCAATAGAAAAATTAAAAAGAGAGTTTTCGTATTAGTCGCAAAGTGAAAACCTAATGGCTTTTCTAGGTTTTGGTTGGGAGTTTGAAGGAAAATTGTTGGTATGGTTCTAAGGGTCTCAAGCGGATTGAAGTATCTTGGAGAGTCTCTAAGTTGCTAAGGAACGACTTGGATTGAAGATTGGTTTGAGAATCGTTAAGGTATAATCTTGTCCTTTAAGATGTTACAAGATTATGTATTATTATTGTTGTTGTTAGCTTTACATGTTGATAGCATGAAGTGGTTAAGTTGAAGTTTATAAGTATTATGGAGTGCTTGTAGCTAAATTCAAAATGTTATATAATCCTTGTTAAGTTGGATTTCAATTTAGTCGTTATTAGAAATCGTCGCATGTTACCTACTTGAGATTATGGATTGTTATAATCAAATACGACTTGATATCATGTTATGCTACCAATTTGGTTTGAAATGGAAATTTGATAAGAATTGGTAAGGTTGAACTCAAGGTGGCGAATTTGGACTTTTAGTTTGTTTTTCATTTGTATTGGACTACTTTCTAAATTGTGAGCCAATTGGGGTTGTTTAGTTAGTCATTTGTATTGGAGTACCTTATAGAAATTGTGAGCCAATTGGGGCTGTTTGGTTATTGTATTCGGCCTTGAAAAAGGTGGCAAAGTAAGTAGAAACAAAGGAGGTGCTGTCCGATTTTCCGTAGAATTTAGCGACTTAGCACCTAAAATATTCTACGTATGAAGTAAGAAGTTAATGGACGTATGGTGACCATTATAGGTTGACGTACTAGGTATAGCGTATCCTACTTGAAGAATGGAATAGCTCAAGGTGGAAGTACTTTGGAGCTTTTTGCTACTTGTCGATAATCGTCGCGAGGTATGTGAACCTCTTCCTTCTTTAGACATGGTTCTATGTATGGAATATACATGTGGTATTATTTCATGATTCCTTCTATTCTTAGAAGTTAAGAAGTATGTATGTTGATTTACTCTACGTAAGGGTTATGTCTAAGTTATCCTAAGTTATAAGTATGTTAAATTGTCCTAAGTCCTTACCAAGTCTTATGGGAGATGTTGGTAAGAATGGTTAGGAAAATATGAGATTTGATTTAAAACTATGTGTCTTGATTTATTTAAAGTAAGTAAGTGGATTTTACGTTCAAAAATGACTTGAATTTATATGTGAAAAGGGGATTGATTTTTAAAAGTGAAAGTTATATGGTTTTAAGAGAATAAGTTACTTGGTTTTGGAAGTGTATGGAACTTTATATTTGTTTTGTATAAGTATAAGTAAGTGGATTTTAAAGAATGTATGATATAAGGTTTTAAGACTATGAACTTTGGTTGTCTTCTAAGGATTATGAAACTTTATTTTTCAAGTTGTGGACTTGATTTCTAAAAGTATTGATGACATGATTTTAAGAGTATGTGACTTGAGTTTTAAAAAAGTTAAGTTTATGATTCTCATAAGACGTATGTACGTGGTATTTTTGGGTCTAGTTTCCCTAATGTTGTAAGAACAAAAGTGCCTTGAGTTCTCTAAAATGAAAGGTTGTTATAATAGCTTTATGGGAAGTTGTTATAACGACTTAAGAAGAGGTAACAATACGTTTTAAAATGTTATGTAAGGAAAATCACACCGAGCCTACACATAGGCCGGATTACGTTATGAAATACACCGAGCCTACAAATAGGCCGGATTACGTTATGAGATACACCGAGCCTACACATAGGCCGGATTATGCCATATTACCCCGAGCCTACACATAGGCCGGGTTACGTCATCTTACACCGAGCCCCACAGGCGGGCCGGATTATACTACATGATTCCACAATACACCGAGCCCCACAGGCGGGCCGGATTATGCTACATGATTCCACAGTACACCGAGCCCCATAGGCGGGCCGGATTATGCTACATGATTCCACAGTACACCGAGCCCCACAGGCGGGCCGGATTATGCTACATGATTCCACAGTACACCGAGCCCCACAGGCGGGCCGAATTATGTTATATGATTCCACAGTACACCGAGCCCCACAGGCGGGCCGGATTATGTCACATGATTCATCAGTACACCGTGTCCCGCAAATGGGCCGGATTATGTTATGTAAGATATGTAAGTTATGTGAAAAAGGTTGGATTAAGCTCTTAAGTAAGTATGTAAGAATATGTTGTTAAATCTTATCGAAAGAAGGAAAGGAACGGTTAATATATGATTGATTTCAGGAGTTAAAAGGACGTTCTTTGTACAGTTATGATTTGATTCTTGCACGTTATTTCTGTTCCATATTCGCACTTGTTATCGACTTCTTCCGGCCATTGCGCCATGTCCGCGAGTTTAGGTATTACGTGTGGATCCGCGAGCTTAGGATCTGGTTCAAGATTTTACGGCTCCGATGTTAGGAGTTGTCATGGCTATGTATATTCAGGGTATGGCGGGCCCCGCCCCGCCACACCGTTATGTTAAAACTCTTAGAGGTGCGTAGTCACATATTGTGGGTCCGCTTTGTAAAGAAAGGAGGCAACCGCTTCGCTCATGACAGACGTCTGCGAAGGTAGCATCTACCGACTGTTGTTTATTTCTCGTTGTTTTATTTTATAAGTTTCATGTATGTTCTGATTATCTCTCGATGTTTACTGTAAGGGTGCCTGGTAGGGCACCATCACTGCCCGGTCGGGTCGTGATGCACTATTCTATTTGTGCCCCGATAAGTACTTTGGCTTGATTAATTGAGAATTAGTCTAAGTGTGCCTTGATAAGTACTTTGGCTTGTTAAATGAGAATTATTCTATTTGTGCCCCGATAAGTACTTTGGTTTGTTAAATGAGAATTATTCTATTTGTTCCCCGATAAGTACTTTGGCTTGATTAATTGAGAATTAGTCTAAATGTGTCTTGAAAAGTATTTTGGCTTGTTAATTGAGAATAATTCTATGTGATGCCTTGATTAGTACTTTGGCTTGATTAATTGAGAATTAGCCTATGTGTGCTGGTGATAGCCTTTGAGTGCAAGTATTATATTTTATTACGATGCCGCGACTCTCTTGGCCGGTCACTGTCTTGTAAGTACTTGGACGCATCGATGATGTGCGATTCCACGGTATGCTTAGTTATTTGTTGTACTTAGGTTAAATTCGGATTTTTATAAAAGACATGGTAGTGCTTATGTCTTGTTTGATGGTCGGTCGAGATAGGGTAAGAGTATAAATGGCGGCAAGCCCCAAGACGTTATACCACCTTCTCGTGGTAAGAGTATAAGTGAGGTAAATCCCAAGACTGCACCACCTGCTTTATGTGTTGTTTGACGACCGGTCGAGATAGGGTAAGAGTATAAATGAGGGGCAAGCCCCAAGACGTTATACCACCTTCTCCAGGTTAAAAGTATAAATGAGGGGCAAGCCCCAAGACGTTATACCCCCTGCTTTACCACCTTCTCCAGGGTAAGAGTATAAATGAGGGGTAACCCCCAAGACGTTATACCACCTGTTTTGATTGACATTATGAGCGTGAGACCCATGGTTATATTTTACACCTATAGCTGTCGACAGTGATGTGGGATTCCACGGGCAGGAGATATATATATATATTGTGTATGTGTACGCCGACAGTGATGTGGGATGCCACGGGCGCGTCACATGGTTATATTTGACACTTATAGTTGTCGACAGTGATGTGGGATTCCACGGGCAGGAGATATATATATGTATTGTGTATGTGTACGCAGCTGAGTGAGATGCCACGCGCGTCACATGGTTATATTTGACACTTATAGTCGCCGGTGATTGGGATTCCACGCCACACTTTGCTATTTTGTGTGACTTGATCGCGCCCGAATTGGGTAGGGTAGTATATCGCCCTCCATAAAGGGCCGGATTGTGTTATGAAATATAAGTAAGTTATATGGTAATGAACTTAATGATTTTCCTAATCATGTACATAAGAATGTGACTATAACTTTTATTGAAAATGGGAAAAGATAATAAGCTACGATTAAGTTCATAAGTGGTAATGACACTACAGATCCGGTATGTACTTTTATACTTGTCTCGTCATTCTTTTGTACGATTATGATCTGCTTATCAGACGTTATTTATGTTCCATATTCTGCACTGTTGTAATCGACTTTCGGGCTGCGTTCATGCCCGCAGGTTTTAGGTACCCATGTTGGTGATCCTTGCTCATAGGATCTCGGTTCAGTTTTGAGAAAAGCTCCATTTGCTCCGGAGGCTTATCTCTTGTACGGTTTCCCTGAGGTAGTAGATTCATGTATATTCAGGGGTATGGCGGGGCCCTGTCCCGCCACAGTTGTTCAGTTGTTATTCCTAGAGGTCTGTATTCACATATGTGGTTGGGCTGTAAGAACTGAGTTGTACAGTTGTACTTTTGATTATGTTTATAGTATGGAAGGCGGCCTTATCGGCCAGCCTGTGTTGTCTTTTGTTTACACATATGTTTATGTTGTGTATGTTCCGCTGCTATTCTCTGATGTATACCTGAACAGGGTGCCCAGGTAGGGCACCAGTCGCGGCCCGGGGTCGGGTCGTGACAGCTTCCATCATGATTGATCCTTGGACATGCTTATACGATGTGGGATTCCGGGGCATGTGACCAGGATGCGGGTTAGATGCCCGGACATTTTATTGGACGTACCGGCAGTGACGGGGGATACCACGGGTATGCTTCCATTGTGATTGATCTTGGCCATGATTATACGATGAGGGATTCCGGGGCATGTGACCAGGATGCGGGTTAGATGCCCGCGTGTTTTATTACTCCATGTCCATGCTTATACGATGTGGGATTCCGGGGCATGCGACCGTGTTATATTATTACTCCATGGGCTAGCTCCCCATGAAGACCTGCACCTACGATGAGGGATGCCGAGGGCACGTTATGGCCATGCTTATACGATGTGGATTAGGGCACGCGGCGCGTTATATATATGTATATATATATATATATATGTTGTGTATGTGTACACCGTGAGAGTGAGGATGCCACGCGCCACATGGTTATATTTTACACTTATAGTCGCTTACAGTGATGTGGGATTCCACGCGCGAGATCTATATATGTGTTGTGTATGTACGCCGACGGTGAGGTGGGATGCCACGGGCGCGTCACATGGTTATATTTTACACTTATAGTTGTCGGCAGTGATGGGGGATTCCACGGGCACGCTTTGATATTTGTGTGACTTGATCGCGTCCCAGATTGGGCCGGGTAGTATAGGCGCCCCTCCTTAAAGGGCCGGATTATACTTATGAAAGATAAGTAAGTTATACAGTAATGAACTTAATGATTTTTCCTAATCATGTACATAAGAATGTGACCATAACTTTTATTGAAAATGGGAAAAGATAATAAGGTGCGATTAAGTTCATAAGTGGTAATGACACGGCAGGATCTGGTATGTATTTTTATACTTGTCCCTGTCATTCTTTTGTACAGTTATGATCTGTTTACTGTACGTTATTTCTGTTCCATATTCGGTACCTGTTGTACTGACCCCCTTCGGGGGCTGCGTTCATGCCCGCAGGTTTTAGGTACCCAGGTTGGTGATCCTTGCTCTTAGGATCTCGGTTCAGTTTTTGGGAAAAAGCTCCATTTGCTCCGGAGGCTTATCTCTTGGTACGATTTTCCCTGAGGTAGTAGATTCATGTAGATTCATGTATATTCAGGGGTATGGTGGGGCCCTGTCCCGCCAAAGTTGTTATGTTAAAACTCTTAGAGGTCTGTAGTCACATATTGTGGTCAGTTTGTAAAGGAAATGAGACAACTGCTTCGGTTGTATATATATATGTCCAGGAAGGTTGCCCTATCGGCTAACCTGTTGTTTTACTTTTGTTGTTTTATTTATAAGTTTCATGTATGTTCCGCTGATTATCTCTGATGTATACCTGTAAGGGTGCCCAGGTAGGGCACCAGTCGCGGGCCCGGGGTCGGGTCGTGACATTGATTTTCAAGATGTTTTAAAGTAACACGTGAGGTCTAGTGCCTTGATTTGCCAAAACCATGTATTAGAAGGATACTTGGTATGATAAGTGTCTCGATTTTCTAAATGATGGTTTCAAAATGATACATGTATTGGATCCTACTTCCTAGCGATACATGTAGTACTTAGGCTTACCTAAAATGGAAATTTAGTTCATAAAGTGAATGTACGGCTCACGTACATTGTCGTAATGGACTTTAATCCTTAGTAATGCAAGGTGTGTTAGTGCCTTAATAGTACTTTGGCTTGCTTAAATGATAGTTATTCTATTGTGTGCCTTGATAGTACTTCGGCTCGCCTAAATGGTATTGTCTTGATTTGTTGAAAAAGAAGGCATGGAAATTGTCTTGGTTTGTTAAAATGATGGTTTATTCATTTTATGATGTTGAGAGTCAAAGATTATCTTAACTTGCATATGTTGTTCATGATAGCCAGTGGTGCTAGTGTTATGACTATAAATGCGTGGTAAACCCCCAAGACGTTATACACCTCCTGAGTATAAATGCAGGGTAAACCCCCACGACGTTATACACCTCCTGAGTATAAATGCGGGGTAAACCCCCAAGACGTTATACACCTTCTGAGTATAATTGCGGGGTAAACCCTCAAGACATTATACATCTCTATGGATTTGCTACCCATGATGCGAGCATGTCGTATATGCTCATTGAGGGCCCGTAGGGTCTAAGCGGGTGAAATAGTCCTGTGCGGGTGAAATAGTCCTATGCGGGGGAAATTGTCCTATGCGGGTCCACAAGACCATTGCAGGTGAAACAGTCCCAGGAGTAGGTTTGCATAATGATACTACGGGCGGGTGGCCCTAGATTGATCATAAGCTTCCTATTTTAAAGCATGTAAAGTTTACTCTCATTGTTAGAAAGGCACAGTGTGCGGGTAGTTGTATGTTATACTTGTTACGTGATGACAGTGATGTTGTATTCCACGAGCATGCTTCTGTGATATTATATGCTGAAGGCAGGTGTCCCGGATTTTGATATGGCTTTCATATTTGAAAGTGCGCGTGTCACAATGATGATACAAGGTACAGTTGGCTCTGATTTTTATATGACACGGTAGGATCTGGTATTTGATTTTCATACTTGCCCTTGTCATTCCTTGTATAGTTATGATCTTAATTGTTGTACTTTATTTTCGTTTCATACTTAGTACTTGTTGTAATCGACTTCTTCTGGGCCGCGTTAAATGTCCGCAGTTCAGGTACACAACAGGATCCCGGTTCAAAGATTTTGAGATGACTCCAATGTTCCAGAGCTTGTCATTATGGCTAGGTATATTAAGGGGTACGGCGGGGCCTTGTCCCGTCATAGTATTTGTCCAAACTCTTAGAGGTCTGTATTCATATGTGGGCTGGACTGGCTAGAGTTGTATTTATATTATTGAACAGCGTAGACCCTTTTGAGTGATTTATATTATGACAGCCTTATCGGCTTTGCCTTTGTTTTTAAAAAAAGAGTGTTATTTATCTTCCGCGATTTATTGTGTTGTACGAATAGAAGGGTTCCCAGGTAGGGCACCAGTCGCGGGCCCGGGGTACGGGGCGTGACACTAAGAATCGATTCATTAGGACAATTTGACGACCATTTAGAAAGCGTGTTCCTTAAGCTATGGTGTACAAAGCTACCATGATCAGATTACTTTTCTTTTTAACAATAACAACACCAATCATAACAACACCAAGATCAAGCCATATATTCCATAGTTTCTAACACTATATCCTTTAACTCATAACCATGACCATCTCAAACTTGCTCAATAACAATCTAAGATTCATAACACTTTCATGGAGTTCTAGCTTAGCTACCACACTTTACTTTCACCAATAACATCAACAAATCTTTCACATGTTAGATATTATTAATAACACAAATGTCTTACCTTGAAACATCCAATAAAACTTGTAGCATCTACCCTCCTCCATGCTCACGAAGATTTATAAACTTCTAATGGTTATCTATGGAAGATTTCTCTTCAAATTGCTATTGAATTGATCCTTGATGATATGAAAACCCTAGATAGAGGTTTGAGATAGTCTAGGAAGTGTTGAGGCCGAAGTTGAGATGAAAATGAGAAGCCACCATTTTTTGGCCTTAAATAGTCATCCACCGCCTCCCATATGTGGAAGGTTATGTATTACATATCACCATATACGGCAACAAAACCCAATGCACATGGTGGAAAAATGGTGGGGAAGTTAACGCTTTGTTTTGTGGATAGATCCGCGAAGAAGATCAGCTTTTGTGGGAGGAATGCTTAGCGTATCGCCTAATTTTCATCAAACTTTGCCGAGATATGGTTTCTTTAATCCAATTGACTTCAAATATTATATATCCCTCATTAATACTCGTATAAGTCATACATGATCCTCAGGAAGGGCCTTGGGTAGCTGAAGTGCAAATCGACTAGATATACTTCTGAGCGCGCGTAGAATCATGGGGTGTAACATCCTTGTCCCCTTAAGAACATTCATCCTTGAATGTTGCAATATCATAACCGTAAGACTTAATGATGTATATAAGGAGGAGATTTTATAGTTAGGTTGGTCGGAGTTGCTTTGGGGCTGGACGGACACAAATATGGGAGTCAAATAGAGGTTGGTGGATAGGATGGTTTCCGGACAGTTTAGATTTGTGGGAGGTGTACAGGTTCTCTTAGGTGGTTTGGGGCTAAGGAGTTTGGAGTGGATGAACTAGACACGTCGTAGGTTCTGTTGGTTATTGATATTTGGTGGTTAGATAGTGGTAAGGTGGCAGAAACTGGTTGGGACAATAAGGTACGGAGGTTGAACCCGGTGAGGATGGTGGAGTAGTTGGTTTGGTTTTTGGGTGTTTTGGGAGGATTAGTTAACGACCTTTTTGTTATAGGTTGGGAAAGTGTTGTAATGTATTGAGGTGAAAGGGATTAGGCAGTTTGGACAATGATTGGACACGAAATTGATAGACAAGTTCGCGTGCGGGTAAGGTGATGTAGGCTGAGATGACCTTCTAATGTGTTTGTGACAAAGTAACCGGATAGAACCTTGGCTTGGGTATAGTTAGATCACAAAAGTTCTAACTAGACTTACACCTAGGGTTTGGAACCATAAAAGGACCAAGGGTTGGACCAAAAAAGGACCGAGGGTGGGACCACAAAAAGACCAAAGTTTGAACCACAAACGGACTTGAACTGTGTGTATCATATTTTCCCTAATATTCATGCCTAGAATGCTTTAAATGGTTGAGTTTATTATTTGCGTTGCTAAAAGGATTAATGCATCCCGTAGGCTAGAACTGTGAGTATGCATATTTTCCCTAATATCCATGCCTATAATGCTTTAAATGGCACTTCCATGTTTGTTAGTTGATGTATCCATGTCTTGCCCTCATCTGCATATGAACTTGCATTCATTTCTTTAAGAATAGGTCTGACCCTTGTGTGTTTCTTTAGCTTTGTCCTTAGGAGGTTAGCTCTGGTTTGTTCAGATCAAATATTGTTTGCTCAGTGGTGACTTGTCTAATGGTCTGTGAACTTGTCTTAATCTAAATTGTTCTACATGCCACAAAGTGCTACCTTACTCTGGTCATTGGAACATCTTTGCTTGTTTCATGTAGTCATTAGTCTAGTCACATGTTCACTTTACATAAGTCATCATGTTTAACATTAATAATGGGATTGAGGTTATATAGGGCTGTCCTCTCTATTCCTCCTGTGAAAATTTGAAATTTCGCACTAATGGGCCTGCCTTTTTGTTTTCTTTTCTATAACGAAAATCTTAAAACTGCATGTTCGGGCTAACATATTTTTACGTCTTGAAATTACTGTGTTGGGCTCATTTTTCTCTTAACTACCGAAAAGAAATGATCCAAATGTGTTAAAGTTTATGCCAATGTTTATCTATTATTTGATAAGGTTGGGATATATACTAATTTTTTTTTTTTACATGAAATGCATCGGAGCAAATGAAGAGTCTCGTTACGAGACTCATTGTGACTCTCGTCAAATGAAGACCCACATCTATGTGCATCATTCTATTCTCTTCGGAATTCCTAAATCCATGAGCGGAATGACATTGACGTCCTTCCTTGTCATTATCCTTCTTTCTCTAAATCCCACACCATTTATTCGTTGTAATTAATTAATCAACCTTGCACAATCATTAAGATGTTTAAGATAATTAGGATTTGAATTAATGAATTGGATAGGTAGTGTCCCTCTTATTTTAGGTATGTCCTACATGTTTAAAACATTGCTAAACAACTTAATCACTTTCCATTTGCATATCTATTCATTTAGTTAAAGTATTATTTCTTACTGAGTCCATTACAAAATGATTTTATCATAAGCTCTTTTATTTTAGTAAAAATCGCCTTCTTACTATCAATTGTAATATAAGCATTTTGTATAGCATGCCATACATATGTTAATCAAAATCGATTTTGCAAGAAAATGCATACCTTTAATCAATAAATCAACTTTGCATACATTTATTTTATAAACAATGTAAATGCATACTTTCAACTTTATAAGTATTTTACAATGCCTCACAAATGCATACCTTAATTCAAAAATTAACTTTACATGTATTTCTATAAAACAAGTCTTTTGTGTTATCAAAATGCATCTTTTTTAAACACTTGCAACATCTCTTTTTACTTAAACATTTTCAAACGTGCATTATTCTTTAACATAATAATCAACCTAGGTTTGACCGGACAATCGCAAGTTAGCGGATCCCGAAGGATGTCTAATCCCTTCCCTTTAGGATAATAAAGAACCCTTACCCATAATATCATAAAGTAAACATAGGTTTATTATTGTTTGACTTTATTTGCTTGCATTTAATTTTGAGCTTTAAATTGTTTCTAAATTGTAATTGCGTTAATTGCTATTTATCTTTTACTGCTTTCTTTAAACTGACATTCCGCTTATACTTCTTCCACTTCGGAAAATTAACACTATCACACACTACACGCGAGGTGTGCTTCGCGCACCCGTAAATTTCTTTCAAATGCCCAAAATTTAGGAGAGTTGGCGTATGCGCGGAGTTGGCCTGTTCGTCTGATCGGCCGCGTATCCTTTTCACTCAAGTAGTCTGCTCAGAAACCTTGCGTTTAGTAAGCCAAATCTTAGCAAATTTAGGATAGAGCTATAACACCCTTTATCTTAAGGCATGTATGCATACACCTTATGTAAAGTCGATCCTTGGTATCGTCTCCACAATTAAGAGTTCCACCGAATGTCGACAGGTCTCGCAACCCAACGACCAAATCAACATATTATGTGTTGCATGATAAATGGATCCAAGCCAAAAATGACATGTCAAAATTGGGAAATGTGAATTCATCTTTTGTTTTGTTTTTTTCGCATTTGTATTATAGGATGACTCCTACAACATGACTATAAGCACAATTTAGTCTTAGGATTATTGTTGTTATTTCAGTAAACTTTAGCTTTATTTCCAACCAAAGCATCTCAATCCAATGGCTTGGACCTATTTATCATAATTTAGCATATGTGACGTTTAGGCCTACCTCTGGCATAAAGAGGTCTCATGCCTGTTAGACTCACTTTTTATTTGCTGCTTTGTGCAATATGCTTGTAATGTAATACTTACCTTTGCAATAATTGCATGCCTTACACTAACATAGTTTTTTTTTATGAAAAGGTAAATGTGTATTAATAAGTCATCAAAATGTACAGGTTTTGTGGGCGTACCCACGAGCATAATGACAATTTAAATCTTTTGCGTCCTTGCTAGGCAGATCAACACAAAATTTAAGCACGTCAATAACAAAAATCTCAAGCTAGCCCACAAGCCGGGTAGTCGTGAGTGCCCAAGCTAAGCAATAGAGAAGTGCATCCCATAAAATAGTCTTAAACTATGATAATTCCCTTATGTATAATATAAGGTTGCAGCCGTGGGCCTCCTTAAACCCTTGCCATGGTAAACCCAAATAGGACAAACCCACGGTCAATGGAAGAGTACCTATTTGGACATGGGTAAAGACCCACCCTCGTCACGTTATACCGCTGAGAGTAATCTCCATAGTACCTACCATCCAGACAACCTACTATCTCATGCTTGCCCACAGGTCGGGAAGTCATGAGGTACAAAGCAGAAATGACTCCCGCCAATCCCACATTCCGGGTGATCGGGAGACTCCAGCTGATCCCACAAGTTGGGTAGTCTGGAGATTTGCAAAAGGTGAGTCACGGAGGCCTCAGGTCCAAACAAACCATCCATTGTCCAAGTTTGTGGCCAGAGATAAAAATTTGTCCTGGAAAAGGGAGTATAATGCGAACAAAATTTTGTAGACGCTGGTCTTGATCCTAAAAAGAATAGCTTATCTATCAAGTCTCGACCCGTCAAAAATAATCTTATTTCTCTCAATCCAAATGTGGTAGACGGTGGCCAGCCCAACCCGCTTAGCTTTAACTTGCCAACCTGTACCATGCCCATCTTTCTTAATATATTTCAAAGCGCTATCTATGGTGGTCTGATATGCGATTTATACACACGCTTAACGCAAGTGCACGTATCGTTACAAGTAATATAGTCTAGGTAAGACCGAATATCGTCCTCAGGGACTGGTTTTCAAGTACCGATTATCTATGCTTTAGTTTCTATTTGGTTAACGTTAATTGGGTTGGAATTCTAAACTAATAATGCAGGAAATTAAACTAATTATGAAAATACTTTGATTTAAATCAGTTATGATGGAGAATTAGGGCTTCCAAGATCATCAATTATCCACTTTATTCAATCCTTAATACAATTAGACTAACTTCTTTTTCTACGTTAAGATAACAGGTTAACTAGACCGTTTTATACTCATGTTAAGGTAATATAAACACTCAACCCCAATGGAGAACCCTTCTACCTTTCGATGACAAAATTGACTACAAAGGAGGATTAAGAGCAATAACCTATTAAGCTACACAAGTATCGGGGTACTTTCGTCCACGATTTAAACCTATGTTTATTCAACTATAGCATATTCACAATATCCCCTTTAGGATTTCGATTAGAACTCATATAAGTGATGATAACTAGTGATCAGTTAATTATCAAGCAATCAAAACAACTATTGAATAAATCTTAAATAAGTGAAGAAGAAACCAAACTAATATATTAATTCATGAATAAAGTTTCAAGTGAATCACAAGAAAATCCCTAATAAAGTAATTAGCTCTTATCCATAGTCACGCTAAGAACTAACATAATCTCCATACATTACTGAAATAAATAAAGCAAAAGAAAGAAAAGAAAATACTTGAAAAAGCCTCCAATCTTAGCCTCATAAGTTGTGTTGTATGTACAATGGATGGATGAATAATCTCTAGAGAATGATGTAGAGAATATATATAGCCCAAGAATCCTGTAGGTCAAGGGTTAGGGATTATGTAGGTAGGAAAAGTTATCCCTTTTGGACCCTGAAAACGTGTCAAATTCGGCCCAAAACGTCAAAACTACTGCGTCGGCACAGTGGCCCTGAGATTGGGCGCCACGGCGTCGAAAAACCTGCAGCGAAATAAACTTTAGGAACATTCAGCGCCGCGGCGCCTGAGGCATTTTTCTGGCGGATTTTCGCTTCGTCGTCCTTTTTTCGTCCGGACTTCGTCTGATCTCCTCTATACTTCCCGGAACTTCTTAGACTTCATTTCTTGGCCCTTTTGTGTGCAATTCCATCTCATTTATGCTCACTTCATCTCTTTTTTGTCATTTCTCCATTTCTGACCGCTGTGACACAAAAGAAAGAAAAACGATCCTAATACTATACTAAACATAAACAAAATGAGTAAAATACTAACTAAAAATGACTCAAAAATGTGTATAAAATACACCGATCATGGTCATAGCCCTCCGGATGCCAAGCCATGTCTTGACCGTGGACCAAAGATAACTACTGACCGTGCAGCTGAAGAATAGGTGCGCTATTGTGTCACGACCCGACCCCGGGACCGCGACTGGTGCCCTACCTGGGCACCCTTACAGGTAAACATCAGAGAAAATCAGCGGAACATACATGAAACTTATAAATAAAACATCGGAAGTAATACAACAGGTTAGCCGATAGGGCTACCTTCCAGTACATATATAAAAACAACCAAGCAGCTTGCCTTTCTTTTACAAACCGACCCACAATATGTGACTACTGCACTCTAAGAGTGTTAACATAACCATGGCGGGACAAGGCCCCGCCGCACCTGAATATACATAGCCATGACAACTCCTAACATTTGAGCCATCTCAAAATGTGAACCAGATCCTAAGCTCAGCGGATCCATAGCGTACCTAAACTGCGGACATTTAACGCACTGGCGGCCGCATAACAACAAATTTAATATGGAATGTAAATAACGCATAAGAAATGATCATAATCGTACAAAAGAATGACAAGGACAAGTATAAAAATACATACCGCATCCCGCGTGTCATTACCACTTATGAACTTAATTTCACATCAATATTTTTTCCATTCCATTAAGAGTTATAGCCATATCTTACGACTTACTTAGGAGAAGTCATTAAGTTCATTTCTATCTAACTTACTTATCTTTCATAACATAGTCCGCCCACTACGAGGGACACATATACTACCCTACCAAACCGACGCGATCGATCACACCAATATCAAAGCATGCGTGGAATCCCCATCATCGCCGACAACTAAAAGTGTAAAACATAACCATGGGTCTCACGCCCATAAAATCAATCAAAACAGGTGGTATAACGTGCGGGGCTTGCCTCATTTATACTCTTACCCCGAGAAGGTGGTAGCGGGTATAACGTCTTGGGGCTTGCCTCATTTATACTCTTACCTCGAGAAGGTGGTATAATGTCTGGGCTTGCCTCATTTATACTCTTACCCTATCTCGAATGGCCACAAATAACACATAAAGGTGTGGTACGTGTCTTGGGGATTTACCCTCACTTATACTCTTACCCCGAGAAGGTGGTATAACGTCTTGGGCTTGCCTCATTTATACTCTTACCCTATCTCGACCATCATACATAACATAAGCACTACCGACTTATCATACATAACATAAGCACTACCGCTTATCATACATAATATAAGCAAGTTAAGAAATCCCCTAACTTCCTATTAGCTTGTTCATATACACTCTCATTTTTGTTTACTTAAGGCACTAACATGTCATTATAAAATCCGGGAATTTAACCCAACGTACTACGTGCCTCTACTCCTTTAAAATGATTCTCTTTCAAATAAAACTTCCAAGATACTAATAACCGTAGTATCAAGTCATATCTACTTTTCACGACAAGTCACAATACTTTTTAGAAATACAATTATAGGCTTCTAAATCAAGTGACTTCTTTCTTTAAAACCTTAAGCAATTGGTACCTTTAAAACAATTTTGCCCTTCTTTATTTCAAATCATTACTTTGCTTACAATACTGAAGAAAACCATTCTTTTAAATCTTCCATAAAGTTGTTATAACCAACTTCCCATAAAGCCGTTATAACTCTTTATTTCTTAGACGAATTCATTCATTTGATAACCAAGAAACTTATACTTCAATTCAAATCACATAGCTTTCAAAATACTTCAAGTCTCTTAACTTTTAGGAAAACCAGTTTCTTAAATTAGAATGGCAAGAAATCAATACTTTCCAAATCAAGTATTCTATACTTTTAAATCAATTCATTTCTCCCTTTAAGAATCAAGTCTCATAACTTGAAAAATAAAGTCCCTTAACCTTTTAACAATTTGAGGTCCATAGTCTTAAAACTTCATACGTAATTTCTTATAAATTAAGTAACATATACTTGGTGCGTTGTGAATAAGTTATACTTATTTATAACTATCTTAATCAAGTAGCCATGATCTAGAAAATGTAATACAATTTTGTCTTATCTTAGCTTCTATGCAGATGGAGAATTCTACTTGTTTTAACACAATTAATTGTCATTACATTTTTCCTTTATTAACGCTGCAATGGCTTGTTCAATACTTATTCTTATTCGTGCCGTAAATTAGCCAAGTCAACTTGGCTCCAAAATACCTCCTAACGACTCTTACCAACATCCCCCATAAGACTTGGTAAGAACTTAGGATAACTTATACATAACCTTTACGTAGAGTAAATCGACATACATACCTCTTAACTTCTAAGAGTAGAAGGAATCATGAAATAGTACTACATGTATATTCCATACATAGAATCATGTCAAAAGAAGGAAGAGGTTCACATACCTCGCGACGATTATCGACAAGTAGCAAAAAGCTCCAAAGTACTTCCACCTTGAGCTATTCCATTCTTCAAGTAGATACGCTATACTTAGTACATCAACCTATAATGGTCACCATACGTCCCATTAACCTCTTACTTCATCGTAGAATATTCTGTGCTAAGTCGCTAAATTCTACGGAAAATCTGACAAAGACCTCCTTTGTTTTTACTAACTTTTCCACCTTTTTCAAGGCCGAATACAATAACCAAACAGCCTCAATTGGCTCACAACAATATAGAAGGTATTCCAATGCAAATGAATAACTAAACAGCCCCAATTGGCTCACAATTTAGAAAGTAGTTCAATACAAATGAATAACAAACTAAAAGTCCAAATTCGCCACCTGAGTTCAACCATACCAATTCTTATCAAATTTCCATTTCAATCCAAATTGGTAGCATAACATGATATCAAGTCGCATTTGATTATAACAATCCATAATCTCTAAGTAGGTAACATGCGACGATTTCTAATAAACGACCAATTAGTAATCCAATTTTCAAGTGGCTTATATAACATTTCGAATTTAGCTACAAGCACTCCAAAATACTTATAAACTTCAACTTAACCACTTCATGTTAGCAACATGTAAAGCTAACAATAACAATAAAAATAATCTTGTAACACTTTCAAAGAACGAGATTATACCTCAACGAATTGTAATCCAATCTTCAAAACCGAAGTTGCTCCTTAGCAACCTAGAGCCTCATCAAGACACCTCAATCCGCTCCTTGAGACCCTTAGAACCACACCAACAACTTTCCTTCAAACCTTCAATCCAAAACCTAGAAAGTCTCTAGGTTTTCACTTTGCGACTAATACGAAAACTCTCTTTTTCCGGGATTTTTCTATTGAGATACACTTACTATACCCTCATGAACCTTGGTTTAAAGTGTGGAGTTGAAAGGACAACAAACAAATTTTTTTCTCCCTTTGCTCAACCAAACCCGAGAGCCCTCACTTGATGTTCTTCCAATTTTCATGAAATTTGGCTAAGTGTGGACTTGTCTCACTACTAGTAGTAATATATAGGGACATGGAGGGTCAAGATGTGTACAATTGGGTGGCTAGGATGAGGTCTTAATTAAATATCAAGCTTTGTGGGTCCTTTGACTTAGTCAAGATTGTCAAGCTTGCTACTTGCAAGACTTGTCTTGCTAACAAAGGTCCAATGACCCTCTTGCCCTTGCTAATTTCGTCCAAGGCATCCTTAAGGGGGGGTGACACGTGTCGCCCTCCCATTCGTCACAAAACTACGTTTTCCGACAATTTCATAATTCCGACAAATATTTTTACAAGTCTCAATTTAACACTTGCGAGTTCTTACGTACGTTCTTAAAACATGTCCTGTAATTACGGGGTGTAACATATTGGCTCATTAGAATGGCCGCAAAGGGAGCACCTTCTATCAATGTCCATATAAGTGACTCTATCCTTCGTTCGTAATCGTTTCCTCGCACAAAGCCATAGAATGAAAGACTTCTTTAAAGTGATACAGGAACTCCAAACATTCTTCCCCAAATCACCGGCTGCCCATGTTTCCTGAAGTAATCATAGGCATTGTGATTGCTACTATACCATGCCGCCATGGTAGTAGCCGCCCGATCATGGGACCCTTCACGGTCAAGAATAATGAGAAGCCGCTTGAACAAAGGTGAGTCGTCATTCTTTGCAACCCACGTCCAAATGTTGTTGTTGTTGCTAAGATACTTGTGATTGATTTATTTAATCCAGATTGTGTCCTTCTTTTGATGCATATTCCAAAGGCATTTAGCAAGCAAAACAAGGTTCCAAGCCTTGAGATCCCTGATTCCGAGGCCACCCTCGGATTTCGGCCTGGTACACTCCTTCCAGGCTACACGCGGGTGGTTGGAACGCCACAGGAAGGTCTTACAAAGCCCATAAACTTTCTTACAAACTGCAATAGGCACTGGCATCATAGATAACCAGAAGCATTCCACACCTTGGAGGACAGACTTGATGAGCTCAATTCTGCCCGCATAAGATAAAGTAGCGCTCATCCACGAGTCAGCGAACCCTACAATTTTGTTCACAAAAAGGTCATAGTGTACCAGTCTCATCATCTCCACGGCTAGGGGAATGCCGAGATAGCGGGAAGGCATAGTGTCGATGTCGAAGCTAGTAATCTGCTTAATTATCATCAAGGTCGTGTTCCGTAACACTAGTCGTGTAC
The DNA here is from genome assembly GCA_029844215.1 of Przewalskia tangutica. Lineage (NCBI taxonomy): Eukaryota > Viridiplantae > Streptophyta > Magnoliopsida > Solanales > Solanaceae > Przewalskia > Przewalskia tangutica. The sequence goes on along the minus strand of CM056733.1, from coordinate 8,190,121 downwards.
AAGTTGGACTTGAGGGCATTAGAACTGAGGCCCGAGCATTTCTGAAAATCTCAAAGGCATTCCATGAGGATCCAGACGGATGTAGTGTCCCCTCTCGATATAAGAAGCAAATCATTGGCGAATGCAAGATGGGTGATCCTTAAGCTTTTGCACTTGGGGTGGTAGTGGAAAACCGGCGTTCGAGTGTTCTTGTTGATCATCCTCGAGAGATATTCCAAGCAAATAACAAACAAGGTAGGGGAGAGAGGGTCCCCCTGTCTGAGCCCCTTTCGGCCCTTAAAATGGCTATGTAAGCTCTCGTTGATAGAATCGAATATGAAGTCGTGGAGACGCACTCCATAATCCAAGCCACCAGCCTTTTCGGGAAATTCAAACCAATCAAAATAGCCGTGAGGAATTCCCAATTCACCGAGTCGAAGGACTTTCGGAGATCAACTTTGAGCATGCATCTACTTGAGACCCTCTTGTGGTTGTAACCCCTCAAAAGCTCTTGAGCTAGGTGTATGTTGTCAGACATACTTCTGCCCTGGACAAAAGTCGCCTGGGCCGGATCAATGAGAAAGTCCAAAATCGGTACAAACTGTGAAGCAATAATCTTGGTGATGACCTTGTACAAGATGTTACAATACGAAATAGGTCTGTAGTCGCCCACCTTTGGGCAGTGGGTAGATTTAGGAATAAGGGCGATGGTAGTGTGATTTATCTGTTTGAGAAGCTTTCCCGAACTGAAGAACTCTTTAACCGCCTCACAGAACTCCCCGCCGACAATATTCCAAGCTCTCTTGAAGAAACCCGAAGAGTAGCCATCCGGACCAGGAGCTTTGTCATCCCCGATACCGAATAATGCCCCTTTAATATCTGCGTCCGTGAAATCTCTAGTGAGATCATCCCCTTGTTTTGCCGAAAGACAATTACCCCCGGAGATGACACAAATATCAATAGGTTCACAAGTGTCTCTAGTTCCAAGTAACCCTTTATAGTAATTGATGAATTCTGTCGCAACATGGTCACCAGAGTTCGTAAGAGAACCATCACTCTTGGTAGTGGTCGCAATGAAATTCCTTTTGGAGTTGCGCTTGACCATACCATGAAAGAACTTAGTGCACCTATCACTGTGCTTGAGATGCTCGCATTTGGCAAGTTGTTTAAGGAAACTCATCTCCGCGTCAATAAGAACCATGGACGTGTGCCTGAGGTCGGTAACCCGCGTGTGTAAGTGGTCAAGATACGGGTTGCTCAAAGCATCCTGTTGAGCAATATCATGCTCCTCCTTTTCCCTTTTGACCCAGGAAGAGATATAAGAGAAGTCCTTCTCATTGAGTTGCTTCAAGGGTCCTTTGAGGCTAAGTAACTTCTGGCATAACCGGAATTGAGCATTGCCGTAAATATTGTGCTCCCAAGCATCCGTCACAATCCTTCCAAAGTGTACATGGGTAGCCCACATGTTGAAGAACTTGAACGGTCTATTATGCATTCTCAGACGATCCAAGATAGTGACAATGCACGGCGTATGGTCCGAGAAGGGCCGAGACCGACGGAAATATGCATTGCCATACCAACCCACTTGTAACCAATGGGCGTTAATGAGGGCCCCGTCAAGCTTGTTCAATGTATTGCTATGGCTGAACGTGAACTCGCAACCCGTCGAAGACAAGTCCGTGAGGCTCAAATCCCGGCAACAATCAACAATATCCTTCGTGTCGTAGCTGGAGATGGGTGCCATGTTGAAATGCTCATACTCCTTCATAACCGTGTTGAAATTAATAAGTACTAGCCACGACCCAGTCATGGGGGTCCCGTACTCCCTCAACTTCTCCCATAAGCCTCGTCTATCGACAACCGTGTGAAGCCCGTACACGAAGGTGACATGGAGCCTCTTGGAGGATATAACACAAATGACACCGCAATGAATGACTTGCGGGTTGATGTCAAGCACTTGTAGAATGACTTTGGCCGGGTTGAATAAAATAAATATCCTCCCCGCCGGATGATGGGCAAAGTTATCCAACACCTCCCAGTTGCGAAATTTCGAAGCCCAGAAACGATCAAGCATCGTGTTGTTGAGCTTTGATTCCAGGATACCAAAAATGTCAATATTGTTCTCATGCACCACGGAGCAAATCTCCTTTTGCTTGGAGGAGCGGTGCAGGCCCCTTATATTCCAAGAAGCAATGATCATTTTGATAATAGAGGGGGAATAGTCCCCTTCGTGCTATCTTTCTTAGTGCTAATAGAGCTGGTGCCACCATAAGGTCCCTTCTTTTTAGTGGGAAGGGTCGTTATTCTGCTCAAGGGTATGGGAAAGCTTTGCCCGCCATTGCTAGCCTTAGCTTTCGCCCTCATTCTCACGCCCTCGTGCCCCTCCTCCTTATTGGTACCTTCCGAGTTCCCACCTTTCCCCACCTTAGCCGATGGGCCGAAAGGTTGAGCTTCCATTTTTGAAGGTTTTTATTTTTTTTCCCCCCAAACAAAGGTCGATTCGTATTTGATCAAGAGATGGCAGAGAACCAACACTTCACAAATTTGAAGGCACATTCACCCAACAAATGACTGATTCATGGGGATACGGAGCACGGAGATGTTATAAAATGGGACCTGTACCCCGACCATTTTTCTCTCCAAAGCTTTTTGAAATTATTTCAGCATTTAATGAAACAATGCGGTTCAAATTAAGGCTTGAATAACATTTAAGCATTCAATGTGTTTTGCCTCCGCCTTTAGAAAGCTTAAAATTCAAATCGCTTTTGCAACTTCAAATTTTATCGGCATTTAATAAAATAATGTGATTCAAATTGAGGCCTGAATCACATTTATACATTTACTATGTTTTGCCTCCTCCTTTTGAAAGCTTAAAATTCAAAATCGCTTTTTGCATTTTTTAAAATTATCTCATCAATTTCAGCATGCTAATAAATCTGTCAATATTCGAAGATTCGACAAGAACTGTAAATATGCATACTTTATCATAAGCATTTTATTTTTAATAAATATTTTTCATTAACAGCTAGCCAAGACAAGAAACCAGACAGGGGTTACAGGATCAACCAAGTCAGGCGCACAAGCATCAAGAATCAAAGTTGCAAAGTTAATACAAATCGACCACCCTCCCCCTCCCCTTCTCCCCAAAACTCACAAATTTTCTTTGAGCGCAGGTTCTTCATATTACCAGAGCAGAAAAGACATCAACATTTAAAGTTCAAATTGCACAATAAGGTCTAGCACATCAGCATCACGTCAACCAAATGACGTCATCATTATCATGTCAACTCAATGACGTCATCATCATGTCAATTCGATGACGCCATCAGCATATCAATTCGATGACGCCATCAGCATCACATCAACCCAATGACACCATCAGCATCATGTCAACACAATGACGTCATTAGCATTATCAACACAATGACGCCATCAACATCATCAACACAATGACATCATCAACATTGTCAATCTAATGACGCCATCAGCATTGTCAACATAATGATGCCATCAACACCATCAAACTCAATGACGCCATCAACACCGTGAACCTAATAACGCCATCAGCATAATGTCAACTCAATAACGTCATCAGCATCACGTCAACCTAATGATGTCATCAGTATTGTTAACAAAATAACGGAATCAGCATCAACACAATGACATCATCAGTATCAACACAATGACGCCATCAACATCAATATAATAACGCTATCAACATCATCAACTCAATGACGTCATCAACATCAGCAACACAATGATGTCACCAACATCACGTCAACACAATGATGTCATCAGCATCCTGATCATTCGCCTCAGTATGTGCAACTACGACACCTTCAACACATTATGTCTACATAGGACAACATTCCTACTCACATAATCGCATTTCTCATACTTTACAATTTTTGTCTTAATAGTTCTGCACTGATTTTTCTTAAGCTTAAGCCTACAGAATCCTCAATTTATAGGAGCAGAAGCACAGAAACGTATGTGCAAGGACGATATCTCAACATTCACAGTGGTAGCACGTCCGTGCAAGGACAACATCTCCATATTCGCAGTTTCAGCACGTCCGTACAAGGACGAAATCTCAGCATTCGCAGTATTCAGCACGTTCATGCAAGAACGACATATCAGCATTCACAGCATTTAGCACGTCCGTGCAAGGACGACATCTCACTATTCGCAACATTCAGCACGTTCATGCAAGGACAATATCTCAGCATTCAGCACGTCCGTGCAAGGATAATATCTTAGCATTCATCACATCCGTGCAAATATGACATCTTAGCAGTCATAACGTCCGTGCAAAAATGACATCTCAACATTCGCAGTATTCAGCACGACTGAGCAATGATGACATCTTAGCATTCGCAGCATTCAGCACATCCGTGCAAAGATGACATCTCAGCATTCACATCATTCAACACGTCTGTGCAAGAATGACATCTCAGCATTCATAGTATTTAGCACATCCATTAAAGGACGATATCTTAGCATTCAACATGTCCACACAAGGATGACATCTCAGCATTCGCAACATTCAGCATGTTCGTGCAAGGACGAAATTTTAGTATTCACAGCATTCAGTACATCTGTACAAGGATGACATCTCAGCATTCAGCACCTTGGTTCAAGGACGACATCTCTGCATTCGCAACATTCAGCACGTCCGTGATTAACGTATTCAGCATGTCTGTGCAAGGACAACATCTCAGCATTCGCAACATTCAACACGTCTGTGTATGGACGACATCTCAGTATTCACAACATTCATCACGTCCGTATAAAAATGACATCTCTGCATTCACAACATTCGACACATTCGTACAAAAACGTCATCTCAATATTCACAGCATTCAGCACGTCCGTACGAAGATGACATCTCAGCATTCACAATATTCGGCATATTCATGTAAGGACGACATCTCAGCATTCGCAGCATTCAGTACGTCCGTGCAAGGACGATATCTCAGCATTCACATCATTCAGCATTCACATCATTCAGCACGTCCGTGCAAGGACGATATCTCAGCATTCAGTACGTCCACGCAAAGATGACATCTCAGCATTCGTAGCATTCAGTACGTTCGTGTAAAGACGACATCTCAGCATTCACATCGTTCGTGCAAGGACCATATTAAAACATTCACGGCATCCAACACATCACACATGGATGACATAGCAACATTCACAGCATCTAGCACATCACACAAGAACGACATCTCTACTCGCAGAATTGCAATTCTCATATATTCATGCTTTATCATTTTGTTATAACAGTTATGCACTAATATTTTTTAAGTTTTAGCCTACATGGCCTTAATTTACATGAGCTGGAGCACAACGTGAAACTATCTCTTACAACGAACCGAGACAATTTATTGGGGAGCCAGACTTCCCAACAAAAGACAAAGGTGGTCTCAAACATCGAACCACTCTCCTCCAGCATCCCGCAACAACAATAACCCAGTGCCATCATAATTCGACACTGGGACAAAATTTTGAACCAGCGTCAATCCGCCTTTAATTTTCTAGTATCTCATAACCCTGTTATACCCCGTATTTCCAGAGTATGTACGTGAGGGCGTACGTACAAAAGTTTAAGCCTTAAGTAGGCAAAGTGGCGAAATTTGTGCGCAACTAGCGAAAAAAGTCGTTTTCCGACGAAACGTTTTCCAAACTTTGCGAAGGGAAAATTCCGGCTATGTCATTTATAATTTTTGCGGATTTTTCCGAGAGATGAAATATTTTGGACCAACGAGAGGGCGACACTTGGCCCTCAAGTGGACGGCAATCCATGGGCTCCATTGGCACGTTTTTTAATGTTTCATGCCTTAAACATTTGGTCAATGTTTGGCTAGATATTTTGTGTAGTAGATGAGCAAGTGGGGCACACAAACACATGTCCAAATCTTCACCCTACACTTGCCCACCACTTGTCTTGATCTTGGCCATTGGTTGGCCTATAAATACCCCTCCAATGCAAGACTAAATCTTCATCCACAAATCATTTTTCCAAGTCTAAAAACTCTCTCTCCCCCTTAAGTGTAGAATTCGTCCAAGGCTCCCCTCCCCCCTTTGTGAGCCTTGGCGAAATAACCAACCCTTTGAGTTATTTTTCGTAAATACACCCCCCCCCCCTTTGAGTTGTTTTTCGTAAATACACCCCCCCCCCTTGGTAGAAAAATACTCTCCAAGTATTGTTGCTATTCCAAAATACCTTGGCTCAAATACCTTGTAGTATTCCAAGGTTACACCTATACTAAAAGCCCAGAAATACTATTATACTTCCTTTAGCCACTAAACGAAACCCTAAGGAAATCTTCATAGCGAGTTGAAGTATTAAGAAGAAGTTGTGTAGAACTTCTAAGGGTTGTTTGGAGCGGGTTGAAGCGCCCAGAGTAGGAGCTAAACGTTGCTCAGGATCGACATTAAATCTTGGATAATTTTGGGCTTACCGAGGTTGAAGTACTGCGAGTAGCATATTCTACTCGAAGGGTGGAAAAGGCTAGCAGGATTACAATACTTTGGAGCTATTTGCTAATAGTCGATAAATCGTCGCGAGGTATGTGATTCTTCCTATACTCTTGAGCATGATATTTTAAAAGAATATATATATAGTACGGTAGACGTACGTGTGTTAACTGAACGTAGTTTTACGGCAATGTCTTTTGACTTAAGCCTGAATAATAAGAATCTTGAAGTATTTCAAAAGATTTAAGAACCGTTTTTGAAAGAAGAGTAATACTTGGTTTTGAAAGCTTAAGTTATACTAGCTTTATGGGAAGTTAGGTATAACGACTTAAGAGTGATAAAAGGAACGGTTGACTTAAATTGAATTGATTTAAAGTCTGTTAAAGTGTGAAACCTCATTCGTGAGTAATGAGTACCTGGTTTTTAAAGGAATAATGTTTTACAGATTTCGGAAATAAGAATAAGTTATTATATTAAAACCAGTAGAAACCTCCATCTGCATAGAAGCTTAGATAAGACGAAATTGTATTACAGTTCCTAGATCATGGCTGCTTTAATAAGAATCAGTATAAACAAGCATTGATTTTCTTAAATTTCCAAAGTAAGGAACTTGATTTCTAAAAGAAAAGATGACTTGAGGAATTGATGAGTTTTTGGTTTAAAACATAAAGTGTTATAACAGCTTTATGGGAAGTTAGTTATAACTGTCACGACCCGTTCCGGGGCCCGTGACTGGTGCCTTACCCGGGCACCCAAGTAGTCATACATCAGAGTAATCAGCGGAATATAAAAACAAGACATGAAACAGTTGTAAAATGAGACACAGTTTTATGTGAGAAAATGTCGCCTTTCGGCATATATATATAAACATAGTTTTGCGATTACATCCCAGTGTATAATAGGACTCTGCACCTCTAAGAAGATAAACAACTATGGCGGGACAGGGCCCGCCATACCTGAATGTACAAAACTATATACAACAGCGGGAGATCATACCCAAAGTCGAGCCTCGGAGAAGATGGAGCTCACGACACCAAAGCAAAGAGATCCTAAGGATGTGGATCTAGCACTGCTTGCCTTACTGCGGCATGACGCGGCCCAGAAGGAGGTCGATACAACAGTACCAAGTATGTGGCGTAAAGTACTTAAATGAAGTCAAAGTATTTAAAACCATTTGTAAATACAATCAGTTCAATTGCACATAGTTCCATATCATAAACAAGAACAATAATAGGTAAACTGTAACATGTCTTTTCTAGGCCACGAATGATCGAAGCAAGGCCAATCGCCCATAGTATCATTATGCGTGCCTAGTCCTGGACTTCCCGCAGTCCGCATAGGTCACACATGAGACCGCGTGAGGTATTCCTCGCGTCGGGGTAGCTAACCCCGGTACCCTCTGGACTCCGCGATCCGCATAGTCTTAATAGACGCGTAGTCACAGACCGCGCATAGGGCATCCCGCGTCGGGCTAAAACACCGGAATGATCAATCTCGGAACTCCGCGACTCGCATAGTCTCACAGACGCATGCGTAGTATAGACCCGCATCGGGTGGCAAGCCCTCGGTATAACAAGTCAAGGGTAGGTGATATAATATGATACAACCGACTTACCGTTTAGCAACGTAAGCACAACAAGAATGACCCCTTTCACAACATCACAAGACACTAACACACGTAGCATCATATGTCTATTTATCAATCAATCTTACTACATTACGTAAATCAATACAAGGTTTTTATAAGCAAATAAGTAAATGCTTTTTTATCCTTCTTAAGTTATACCTAACTTCCCATAAAGCTAGTATAACTCTTAAGCTTTTGTTTAAAACCAATTTGTTTCTCTTCTGTTAAAAAATGATTCAGTATTCTTTTGAAATGCTTCAAGATCTTTATTATTCAGGCTTAAGTCAAAAGACATTGTCGTAGTTATTATTCATGCTTAAGTCAAAAGACATTGCCGTAATTATTATTCAGTTAACACTCGTACGTCTACCGTACTATATATATATATTTAAAATATCATGCTCAAGAGTATAGGAAGAATCACATACCTTCTCGGCGAAATCCACCTGCCAAGTCGAATATGTCGCGGCAGAGAATCGACTATAATAGTCAAATACGTCTATCAACGTCTAGACTAGTGCGTGCGATTCTAAGTAGAGGGTCCTCTATTCTACGAAAAATCGGGCAGCACTTCCCTACCCGTCGAGCTACTCAAGTCTATTGTGAAAAAAGTCCTAAGTAAGTATAGTTCAATTATTCTTCTTTTAAACCCTTCTACTGTGATAACAGTTCAATTCTATTCTTTAATATTCTTCTATAACCTATACTCAAGTCTTAACTATTCTTATGTGTAATATCCAATTACAATAGAAGGACAAGAGTATTTACCTCGATAAGCCCAAAATTATCCAAGTTAAAAGTCGCTCCTGAGCAAGGTTTAGCTCCTAATTTGTACGCTCCGATAGCTCCAAGAACCCTTAGAAGTTCTTCAAAACTTCTACTAAGTACTAAGGGATTTGGGCTAGGGTATTTAGGAATAGTAACTATACTTGGAAGACAACATTTCTACCAAGGGAGGGGGTAGGTTTCGGCTAGGACTACTAGGCTAGAGGGGGGGTTTCGGCCAAGGGCCTTCACAAGGGGGGAGGGGGAGTGTTTGGACGAAAACACTACAAGAGAGGGGAGGGATTTTAGACTTGGAAAGTTTGATTTGTGGATGAAGAACTCTTCATCTTAAGGGGGGTATTTATAGGTCAAGAAATGGCCAACCAATGGCCAAGATGATGCCAAGTGCAAGGCAAGTGTAGGGTGGAGATTCTCCCAAGTGTCCTTATCCATCTACTACACAAATATCCTACCAACTCCTTGACTTTGTGCAAAGGCACAAAAAACGTGCAACCTTGGCCCTTGTTTGCCGTCCATTGAGGGTGACAAGTGTCACCCTCCCGTTGGTCCAAAATATTTCGTCTCTCGGAAAAATCCACAAAAATAATAAATGACATAGCCGGAATTTTCCCTTCGCAAGTTTTGTAAAACGTTTCGTCGGAAAACGATTCTTTTTCTGAGTTGTGCACAAACATTTTTCGTCCAATGCCTAACCAAGGCTAAACTTTTGTACGTACGTCCTCACGTACATACTCTGGAAATACGGCGTATAACATTCTCCCCTCCTTAGAAACATTCGTCCCGAATGTTCCTTCCCAAGACAGTTAACGATAAAATACCTCACAACGGTTTGCAAGTGCACACATGGCCACATTATAACACTTAAGCAAATACGATAATTAAAAACCGCAAATAGGAAAGTAAGTTACACGGAGGTGTGGGGAATAAGTGAGGATACCTCTGCCTCATGTCCTCCTCGACTTCCCGTCATCTCCTCCGAGGTCGTTCGCCACGAGAACTTTGTGGAAGCCACGTCCTTGGTCATGAGCGCTAACGGCGATTGATTATCGCTATGGGAATCTCCTCATCGATAATCCTCGATCACTGGACATCGTCAATCGGGTGCACTCTAGATGGATCCCGATACATCTCTCCGGCATAGAAACATGAAACACCGGATGCACCGCCTCCAGATCGGACGGCGATCCAACTCATAAACCTTGCCTACCTGCGGACAATCGTCTGACCCGATGTACCTTGGTGAGTTTCCTTTCTTCCGAATCTCATCACACCGCCATGGGTGACACCGAGAAAACCCAATCATCAGCTGCGAACTCGGATCACGGCGGCGATGATCTGCGTATGACTTCGCCGACTCAGGTGTCGACAAACCGCTCTGGATAAGATTCACCTTATCCACTGCCTGCTGCACCAAATCTGGTCCCACTAACTGCACCTCGCCCACATCGAACCAGCCTATCGGCGATCTGCACTTCCTCATACAAGGCCTCATGGCGCCATCTCGAATCTTTGAGTGGTAGCTATTATTATCGCAAACTCAACTAGAGGCAAATGATCCTCGGCTACCCTCGAAGTCAATAACACGGGCTCGCAGCATATCCTCGAGAGTGCGGATAGTGCGCTCGGCTGTCCGATGCTGCGTGGATGGAATGCGATGCTCGTGCTCACTGCGTCCTAAACCCTTACGGAAGGACCTCGGAAGTTAGCGTAAATCGGGCTCCTGCATGCGATATGATCGAAATAGGGACTCCATGCGATCGGCGATCTCTCGGATGTAAAGTCGGCATAATCCTCGGTAGAAAAAGTCGTCTGACGGGAAGAAAGTGGGCTGATTTCGTCGACCGTCGACGATAACCCATATAGACTCGTGTCTCCTCCGAGTGCGAGGTAATCATGTGATGAAGTCCATGTTGATCACCTCCCACTTCCAGGTCGGGATCTCTATCGTCTGCAACAAACCACCAGGCCTCTGGTGCTCTACCTTCACCTGCTGACAACACGGGCACTGAGCTACGAACTCTGCAATGTCCCTCTTCAAGTCATCCCACCAATACACAGATCTAAGGTCGTGGTACATCTTGGTCGACCTAGGATGGATAGAATAACTTGTGACGTGTGCTTCCCCAAGAACACAACTGCGAAGTCTGAAACATCCGGAACACACAACACGCCCTCAAACCTTAGCACCCCAGTGGTCTACCTCAAAGGACCGCGCCTCACGAAGAGTCGTATCACGATACCGAATCAAAACCTGATCCTCAAACTGTTGCCTCTTCACCTACTCGACGATGGAATAATCAGCAACCTCTCGAACTCGAACTCCACTGCTATCAGAATCAATCAAACGGACACCAGGCTCGCTAATCGATACAAATCACGAACCATGCCCCTCTCTCCGGTGCACATCGATAGGCTACCCATCGACCTACGACTAAGGGCATACGCCACAACATTGGCCTTCCCGGGTGGTGCGGGATGTCAACATCATAATCCTTGGCGGCTCTAACCACCGTCTGCAGCCGTAAGTTCACTCTCTGCGGTGAAGATATCTGGAGGCTCTTGTGGTGCGTATAAATATCCACATGAACCTCATACAAATAGTGCCTCGGATCTTCAAGGCGTGAATCACATTGCGACTCCAAATCATGGGTGGGTAGTTCCTCGTGTTTCTTAAGCCGTCGGGATGCATACGCTATAACCTTGCCTGCTGCATCAACACACATCCCAACGATGCACGGGCATCACAATACGACATAATGCGGACCTGCGGAAGAGTAAGAGCGGGGCGGTCGTCGATCTCTCCTTCAATAGCGGAAACCCCGCTCCACAAGCATCAATCCATGAAACTTAGCGCATACGAGTCGGTAAGTCAATGGTGCAGAGATAGAAGCAAACTTCTCCACGAACCGTCGATAGTAACCTGCAAGGCCCAGAAAGTTGCGCACCTCTGTCGGAGTAGTAGGTCTAGGCCAAGTCCTGACTGCCTCGATCTTGGTCGTATCCACCCGAATACCATCGGCCCCGACAATATGCCCAAGAAAAGCCACCGAAGCTAACCAAAACTCACATTTGGAAAACTTGGCGTATAACTGCGGTCGGAGAACTTCTTGATTCGGCGCGGTATCGGTGGTCGACTTCGTACTTGCCGTCTCGTGGTGATTCGGCCTTGGTACAGTAGTTAGCCCTCGCACTTTCCCGTTCGGTTTAGTGGAGAAGTCTCGTGATCGACGCGGTATCGGTAGTTAGCCACCGTACTTGCCGGTCGCCACGTGACCGCGGCGCGGTATCTGGTAGTCGGCTTTCGTACTTGCCCCGTATCAGCTTCGTGGCGGAGTCTCGTGATACGGCCTTGGTATCTGGTAGTTAGCCCTCGTACTTGCCCCGGTCAGCTACGTGACACGGCCTTGGTATCTGGTAGTCGGCTTTCGTACTTGCCCCGTATCAGCTCCGTGGTTTGGTTGTATAGTATTGTTAGTATGGCTCTGGTATCTGGTAGTTAGCCTTCGTACTTGCCCCGTACGGTTTTTATGACTCAGGTAGGACTTGGTGTTCATATGTACTCCTTGGTGTTATTATATCATAGACTGCCGGCAGTGAGGAAGGTATTCCACGGGCATGATTGATGTTGTGGGCGTGAGACCCATAGTTATATTTGAGTGATGACATTAAGGGCGTGAGTCCCTGACTTGACATGACTGCTTATTTATTGTGGACTGTAGTTTGGTTATCATACATGTCTCCTGCTTTATATAGACTGCTATGATTTCATTTACAGTATTTTCAGTTTCACATACTTGGTACCTGTTGTACTGACCTCCTTCGGGGGGCTGCGTTCATCTGCGCGGTAAGTACACGCGATTGTTGATCCTCGCTCATAGGATCACCGTTCAGCGTATTGGGAAGCTCCGTTTCTCCGGAAGCTTATCTTTTGGTATAGTCCCCTGTCACTGTAGGTACTTGTAATGTTATACCCCGTATTTCCAGAGTATGTACGTGAGGGCGTACGTACAAAAGTTTTTAGCCTTAAGTAGGCATAAGGGTCGAAATTTGTGCACAACTAGCAAAAAGAATCGTTTTCCGACGAAACGTTTTCCAAACTTTGCGAAGGGAAAAATACGGCTATGTCATTTATTATTTTTGCGGATTTTTCCGAGAGATAAAATATTTTGGACCAACGAGAGGGTGACACTTTTCACCCTCAAGTGGACGGCAAATTGAGGCTCTTGGCACGTTTTTTGTGCCTTTCTTTGGTCGAGGTTAGGTAGGATATTTTGTGTAGTAGATGGATAAGGACACGTGGATAAATCATCACCTACACTTGCACACCACTTGTCTTGATCTTGGCCATTGGTTGGCTATAAATACCCCTCTATTGCAAGACATTTCTTCATCCACACTTGTAAAAATCCAAGGCAAAATCCTCTCCTCCTCTTAATCCTCTCGTCCAAATCACCCTCCCGAGAGGCCCTTGGCGAGAAGTACCCACTACCTTGAAGCTCTCGTAAAATACCCCCTCCTTGGTAGAAAAATACTTCTCAAAGTATTGTTATTATTCCAAAATACCTTGGCGCATATACCTTATAGTATTCCAAGGTTACCCCTATACTAAAAGCCCAGAAATACTACTATACTTCCCTTCAGTCACAAAACGAAACCCTAAGGAACTCTTCATAGATGGTTGAAGTATTTGAGTAGAAGTTGGTTAGAACTTCTAAGGGTTGTTTGGAGCGGGTTGGAGCGCACGGAGTAGGAGCTAAACCCTTCTCAGGATCGACTTTAAACTTGGATAATTTTGGGCTTATCGAGGTAATTAATCTTGCCCCCTATTGTAATTGGAAATTACATGTTGTAGTAATATATAGTTGAAGTATACTATATATAGAATGATTATTGAAGAGAATTGAACTGTAATTACATAGAAGGATATTAAAGAAGAGAATTGGACTGTAATTACACTGTATAGAAGGATGTTAAAAGGAATTGGTGTCTTACATAGGGGTGTATTCTGATGAGACTTGTGTAGTATTCTTGTGAAGTAGAATTGTACACGTCAGGTTAGGCGTGTAAACCCCGGTTGGCTTGGTAGCGGCCTCGGTAGAGAGAGGAGATTTGAGTGGTTGCGGGAGAAGCTTCGAATTTTCTGTAGAATATTCTACGAAGAGATCTATGAGTTGATAGATGTTTTATGGCCATTATAGGTGGAAATACTACGAGTAGCGTATTCTACTTGAAGAGTGGAAAAGGCTAGCAGAGTTACAGTACTGTGGAGCGTATTGCTAATTGTCGATAATCGTCGTGAGGTATGTGAACCTCTTCCTATCCTTTCTAGCATGATGTTTTGTAAACTATGTAATGCGATGAGCGTACATGTTTTAAATGAATTTGGTTGGTTTAAAACATAGGTTGTTATAATCGCTTTATGGGAAGTTAGTTATAACGACTCTATGTAGGTAAAAGAATGGTTTATTGATTGAAGAAGTAAAGAGACTTGATTTTGAAAGATAAGAGACTTAACTTAATTGACTTGATATGAATTTTGTTGTGAAACCTCATTCGTGAGTAATGAGTACTTGGTTTTAATGAATAATGTTTCTTGATTTGGGAATGAGAATAAGTGTCGAACAAACCACTGCAGCGCTAATAAAGGAAAATGTATTGACTAATTAATTATATGAAAACCAGTAGAAACCTCCATCTGCATAGAAGCTAAGATGAGACAAAATGATATTACATTTCCTAGATCATGGCTGCTTTAATAAGATTGTTATAAACAAGAATAACCTACTCACACATAAGGCATATATTACTCAACTGTTTTAAAAGGAGAAATATGTTATTAAAAGATTAAGACTATGAACTATGAAACCTTTCGAAAGTAAGAAATGTGAATATTTGAAATTAGGCAAACTTGAACTTTTGGAAAAGAATGTTGTTACTTGACTTTAAGAAGGAAAGTGTTTTGGTTTAAAAAGAAGGGCATAATGTTACCTTAGTTGTTTTAAAAGGAACATATGGTATTACCTTAATCTGTCTTAAAAGAGCGTTTAAATGTTATGACCACACGACACCGCGTTAATGGGATGAACCGGTAATGTATTTCACTCGACTACCGCGTTCATGAGATGAACCGGGAATGTATTTCACTCGACTACCGCGTTCATGAGATGAACCGGGAATGTATTTCACTCGATTACCGCGTCCATGGGATGGACCGGGAATGTATTTCACTCGACTACCGCGTTCATGAGATGAACCGGGAATGTATTTCACTCGACTACCGCGTTCATGGGATGAACCGGGAATGTATTTCACTCGACCGCGTCCGTAGGATGGGCCGGGAATGTATTTCACTCGACTACGCGTTCGCGAGATGAGCAGGGAATGTATTCACTTTCGACTACGCGTTCATGAGATGAGCAGGGAATGTATTTCACTCATTCCGCGTTCGCGAGATGAGCAGGAATGTATTCCATCCGACTACCGAGTTCATGAGATGAGCAGGAATGTATTCACACGACTCACGAGTCCATGGGATGGGCCAGAATGTATTCCACGCGTTTCTATCGATTCCATGAGATGGGCGGGAATGTATTCCATACGATGCGACATCGGGTCCATGAGATGGTAGAGACATGTTATACGTATCACATGATTTATACCTAGACTGCCGGCAGTGAGGAAGGAGTTCCACGGGCATGAGGGATGACTTGAGGGCGTGAGTCCTTGACTTGACGTGACTGTTTTTATATTGTGAACCGTAGTTTTGTTATCATACATGTCTCATGTTTTATATAGTATTATGATTTCATTCTGATATTTTGATTTCACATACTTGGTACTGTTGTCTTGACCTTCTCGGGCTGCGTTCATGCCGCAGGTAGAGGTACACCGGTTGTTGATCCTCGCTCATAGGATCATAGTTCAGCGTATTGGGAAGTTCTGTTTCTCCGGAGGCTTATCTTTTGGTATGTTTCCCTGAGTTGTAGGTTCTGTACATTCAGGGGTATGGCGGGGCCCTGTCCCGTCATAGGTGTTGTTACATTCTTAGAGGTCTGTAGTACTGTTGTGGGCAGGGTTTGTAAAAGGGATGTAACTGTTCAAAAATTTCTGTATATATGCAAGAAGGCAACCGTTTTGGTTGACCTGTTTTATTATCTTATCTCTTGTTTCATATCTGTATGTTTTATATTCCGCTGATTTCTCTGATGTATGACTACTTGGGTGCCCGGGTAAGGCACGATCCACGAGCCGGGCAGTCGTGACATGTACATTCGAGGTATGGCGGGAGCCACATCCGTCATGTTGTGTAAAAACTCTTAGAGTGCATGTAATCTTGTTGTGGCGGGGTTTGTAAAAGGATTAAAGCTATTCGGTTTGAAAGATTTGTATATATATTATTGGAAGGTGACCGTTTTGGTTATCTGTTCTTATCATATATCTTGTTTCATTTTAAGTTTTATTTATTGATTTTCTCGATGTTGTATCACTAGGGTGCGAGGTAAGGCACGATCACGGGCAGGATCGGTCGTGACAAAAGTGGTATTAGAGCAGTTAATCCTCGGAAAGTGTCTACAGACCGTGTCTAGTAGAGTCTTGATTATCGGTGTGTTGTGCACCACATCTATAATCAGGAGGCTGCATGACATTTAGGATTGGTTTCCATTCTTCTCATTCTGAGATCGTGCCTTAGATTGTGTTATAAGTTGGACCCTACAGCGCGTCTCGTTTTACCGATTATGCCTCCGCCAGCAACCGGGCGAGATGGGCAAGGCAACCGAGAAGCTGCTGGTAGGATCTGAGAGGAGTATGGGGCGCGAGCCCGATCATTACGAGATAGTGCTTAAGGCGGCGAGTTTTGCGACGCGCCCGGCCCGATAGAGTTTAGTGCGGCGGTGGGCTGCTGAGACCACGATGCACGAGCCTCAGGTCCACGGCACGGAGTAGAAGAGATGGGGTACAAGGAGATGGCTCAGTTATTGGCCAGGATAGTTGCAAGGCACGAGGATAAATTTGGATCACGGCGATTCCGATGCCGTGTAGTACCGTAGTTCACCCGAAGCAGATAGTTTGAGCTGCGGGACTTTACGAGTTGCGACCGCCAAGTGTTTTATGGATCGAGGCACGAGGATGATCCGCGAGAGTTCATCGAGACGATTCTGACGGACCGTGAGTGATCAAGGCTTGGAGACCGAGTCGGTGGTCTTAGGTTCACATCGGTTGCGTGATCTGCGATCGGGTTTTGATCGTGGGAGCTGTCGGGAGAGCATGCACTTCAGCGGTATGGAACGAGTTCTCGAGGCATTTCTTGCACATTTCTTGCCTCGCGGATGAGAGGGCTCGGGCGACATATTTTTGGTGTTGAGGCGAAGCGGGCGTC
Source organism: Przewalskia tangutica (assembly GCA_029844215.1). NCBI lineage: Eukaryota > Viridiplantae > Streptophyta > Magnoliopsida > Solanales > Solanaceae > Przewalskia > Przewalskia tangutica. Next base: position 8,172,872 of record CM056733.1, on the reverse strand, counting down.
TGTTCGGGAGTACAATGTGAGTTCGACTCATTAGTTCGGTATGTCCCGCGTTAGTAGCGATAGATCTGAGTGCACCGCTATGTCACGAGGCTCGGCGATTATTTGGCGAGAGAGTTGCGCGGGTGTAGCTCTTGTAGGGCATGGACATTGTCGCATGCGAGCTTATGCACTTAGGTGTGAGGCGGAAGGTCGGCGGAATGACGAATCAACGAAGAGGCGGGCAGCAGGTCTTTTGGCGACTTCGGCGGACCGCCTCGGCGGCGAGCTAGTTATGTACCTACGCCCGGTACAAAGTGGTCCTCCACGCCCGGGACGCCGGGATATTCGAGGCGGTCGGGGCTCCTGGGTTTGATTCGGGGAGTAAGTGCTCGCGGATGAGGCCACCCTTGTCTCGGTGTGGCGTTGTGGAAAAATTCATAAGAGAGTGTCGTACTAATTTGGGAGATTGTTATGCTTGCGGCCAGGCCATTTGGCGAGGCTCCGAGCCGTAGTACTGGTAGGATAGCGCGACTACGAGATCGATTGCGGGTTCTTCACCTTCCATAGCAAGGCGGGATGCTCATGCCGTGAGCCACGGCAGGTCGCGATAAGTTCGATTTTAGCAGTCCTTTGAACCGCCTATCGTTTCAGGTATATCCTTAACCCTCTAGAGTTTAGCATGCGTGATGCGATGACTATATGTTGAGTACTATGTACAGATAGCATTGTGTATATTGTGGTTTAGAGACATGGTTAGTTGAAAGAATAAGTGTCACGACCCGTTCCGGGGCCCGTGACTGGTGCCTTACCGGGGCACCCAAGTAGTCATACATCAGAGTAATCAGCGGAAATATAAAGCAAGACATGAAACAGTTTATAAAATAAGACACAGTTTATGTGAGAAAACATCGCCTTTCGGCATATATATATAAACATGGTTTAGCAGTTACATCCGACACTGTACTACATGACTACAGACCTCTAAGGAAATATACAACTATGGCGGGACAGGGCCCCGCCATACCCTGACTGTACAAAACTATCTACAACAGGGAGATCATACCCAAAAGTAGAGCCTCCGGAAAAGATAGAGCTCAGCGCAGCGTAGAGATCCTAAGAATGTGGATCTAGCACTGCTTGCCCTGCGGCATGAGCGCGGCCCGAAGGAGTCGATACAACCGGTACTAAGTATGTGAAAGCGTAAAGTACTTAAATGAAATCATAACACTTTTTAAAACGGTTTACAAATATGTATGAAGCAATCGAGGAAGCGCGCACATAGTGCCACATCACAAACAAGAGCAACAATAGGTAAGCGTAATAGGTCTTTTCTAGGCTGCGAATGATTGAGCGGGGCCACTCGCGCGTATTATCACTCTGCAAGCCTAATCACGGACTCCGAGTCGCATGGCCACTCACGTGGGCGCGTGAGGTATAACCCGCGTCGAGGGTATTACTCGGCGTCGCACGGACTCGTTATGCGCATGGCGCGTAGACCGCGTGAGGCATAACCCGCATACTAACACGGAACTCGTAGCTCGCATAGGCCTGGACCCGGACGCGTGAGGTATTCTCGAATCATGGTCCTGGATCGCTGAGTCTACCGCGTCGGAGGCGACTTAACCCGGTATCGTCTCAAGAGGTGAGTGATAGTACACTAACATAACGACATCTTTAAACAACATAAGCCTGACAAGGATACTCTCTTATACAAGCGTTACAAGATACTAACACACATAGCATCATAACATGTCTACTTATCAAACCATCTTATTATTCTTTTCACAATTCAACATAAGTGCATTTATAAACACATAGGCAAACTTGTTTCTTTTATCAATCTTAAGTGGTTATACTTAACTTCCCGTAAAGCTAGTATAACTCTTAAGCTTACATTTTAAAAACCAGTTAGTTCTTTTCATTAAAAATGATTGATATTCTTATGAAATGCTTTGGATCTTTATTATTGGGCTTAAGCGTGAGGCATTGCAGTAAGTGTTATCGAGCTTAAGCGTGAGGCATTCCGTAAGTGTTATCGGGCTTAAGTCAAAGACATTGCGTAGTTATTATTCGATTAACACGTATGCGTCTCACCGTACTATATATATTGTAAAATATCATGCTTTAGGAAGAATCACATACTTCAGTGAAAACCACGCCAAGTTGAATATGTCGCAGAAGTCGACTATAATAGTCACGGACATCTATCAAAGACTACTCTGAAGGTCATTCTAAGCAGGGGTTCACAATTCTATGGAAAGTTGGGCGATACTTCCCACCGGTGAGCTATATAAGTCTCGTGAAAGCAGTCTATGTAAATCTGATTTGATTATTCTTCTTTTAAACCGCCTACTGTGGTAGCAGTTCAATTCTATTACGTGATATTCTTCTAAGTATTTAATACTTATTCTAATACTACAACAGTAAGTATTCTCTAATTCAAAGAGGTTAGGATTTGTTACCTCGGTAAGCCCAATAATATCCTAGATAAAGTCGCGCTGAGCAAGGTTTAGCTCTCAAGTTGTATGCGCTCAGTGGCTCGAGAAACCTTAGAAGTTCTTCACAACTTCTACTCTGTACTAAGGGAGTTGGGCTAGGGTATTTTGGGCATTATAACAATACTAGAAGACAACTTTTCTACCAAGGGAGGGGGGGTAGATTTTTTGGCTAGGCTAGGGGGGGCCTCGGCCAAACTACTAGGCTAGAGGGAGTATTCGGCCAGGGCCTTCACGAGGAGGAGGTGTTGGGCGAAAAGGCTACAAAGGGAGAGGAGAGGATTTTCAAGACTTGGAAAGATTTGTGGATGAAGAACTCTTCATCTAAAGGGGGGTATTTATAGGTCAAGAAGTGGCCAACCAATGGCCAAGATTAAGACAAGTGCAAGGCAAGTGTAGGGTGAGGATTAACTATACACAAATATCCTACCAACTCCTTGACTTGTGCACAAGGCACAAAAAACGTGCCAATGGTCTTGAAATCGTCGATGGGCGATTTCAAGTCCACAAATTGGAGGTGCCAAGTGTCGCCTCGTTGGTCCAAAATGTTTCGTCTCTCGGAAAAATCCGCAAAAATAAGAAATGGCATAGCCGGAATTAACCTACGAAAGCTGTGGAAACGTTTCGTCGGAAAACTATTCGTTTTGTGAGTTGTGCCAAAAAAAAAACGTTTTGCCTAAACTTTAAGGCTAGACTTTTTGTACGTATTCCCTTACGTACATACTCTGGAAATACGGGGTATAACATTCTCCCCTCCGTAGAAACATTCGTCGAATGTTCCTTCCCAAACGATTAACGATAAGATTCTTCATAACTTAAGCGATTGCAAATGCCACACGGCCGCGAACAACACTTAGGCGAAGCGATAACGAAAATTTACAAGTAGGAAAGTGAATTACGGAGGTGTGGGAATAGGTGAGGATACTTACGCCTCATGTCCTCGCCGGCTTCCGCGTCATCTCCTCCACGAGCTCGTTCGCCACAAGACTTTGTGAAGCCACGTCCTTGGTCGCGGACGCCTAACGGCGATCGACTATCGCTATGGGAATCTCCTCATACGATAACCGCCGGTCACTGGACATCGTCAATCGGGTGTACCATATGGATCCCCGATACATCTCGCCGGCGTAGATCGTGAAAAACCGGATGCGCCTGCCTCGGATCGGACGGCGGATCAACTCGTAGGCAACCGCACCTACCTGCGGACAATCTGAAGCGGCCCGATGTACTGGTGAGTTTCCCTTCTTCCGAATCTCATCACACCGCCGTGGGTGGCGCTAGGAAAACCCAATCATGAACCTCGAACTCAAGATCACGGCGACGATGATCTACATCGACTTACATCGACTACGAGTCGATAGCCGCTCGGATAAGCTTCGCCTTATCCACTGCTGTACCAAATCTGGTCCCACTAGCTGCATCTCGCCCGTCGAACCAACCTATAGGCGTCTGCACTTCCTCCATACAAGGCCTCATGGCGTCATCCGAATCTTTGGGTGGTAGCTATTATTATCGCGAACTCAACTAGAGGCAAATGATCCTCCCAACTACCATCGAAGTCAATAACACGGGCTCGCGACATATCCTCGAGAGTGCGGATAGTGCGTTCTGCTGTCCGTCTGCATGCGTGGATGAAATGCGATTACTCGGGCTCACTGCGTCCTAAACCCCTGCGGAAGGACCTCAGGAAGTTAGCGTAAATGGGCTCCACATGCGATATGATCGAAGTAGGGACTCCATGCGATCGGCGATCTCTCGGATGTAAAGTGCGGCATAATCCTCGGTAGAAAAAGTCGTCTGACGGGAAGAAAGTGGGCTGATTTCGTCGACTGTCGGCGATAACCCATATAGAATCATGTCTCCTGCGAGTGCGAGGTAATCTGTGATGAAGTCCGTGTTGATTACCTCCCACTTCCGGTCGGGATCTCGATAAATGCGTAACAAACCACGGGCCTGCGGTGCTCTACTTCGCTGCGACAACACGGGCATTGAGCTACGAACTCTGCAGCGTCCTCTTCAAGCCATCCGCGATACACGGATCTAAGGTCGTGGTACATCTTGGTCGACCGGATGGATAGAGTAACGCTGTTGTGTGCTTCCCGAGAACCTGCTGCGAAGTCACGAAACATCGGAACACACAATCGCCCTCAAACCTTAGCACCCCATCAGGTGCTACCTCAGGACCGCGCCTCACGAAGAGGCTGTATCGCGATATCGAATCAAGGTGGATCCTCGGCTGTTGCCTCTTCGCCTCGCCGGCGATGGAAGACTCGGCAACCTCGCGAACTCTAACCCAGCTGCTATCGGAATCAATCAAGCGGACACGAGGCTCGCTAAGCGATGCAAATCACGAACCATGTCCCTCTCTCTGCTGCGCACATCGATAGGCTCGTCGACTACGACTAAGGCATACGCCTGGCATTGGCCTTCCGGGTGGTACGGGATATCAACATCGTAATCCTTAAGCAACTCTAACCACCGTCTGCCGTAAGTTCGACTCCTCTGGTGAAGATATCTTTGGAGGCTCTTGTGGTGTAAAAATATCCACGTGAACCCGTACAAATAGTGCCTCAGGATCTTGGCGTGAATCACGCGTGACTCCAAATCATGGGTGGGGTAGTTCCTCCGTGTTTCTTGGTGTCGGGATGCATATGCTATAACCGCCATCTGCGTCAACACATCCCAACCCGATGCGACGCGTATGCAATACACGACATAACCATCTGGACCTGCGGAAGAGTAAGAACGGCGGTCGTCGGTCTCTTTCAAGAATGGAAACCACGCTCACAAGCATCGATCCATCTGAAACTTGCCGCATACGAGTCAGCCTAGTCAATGGTGAAGAGATAGAAGCAAACTTCTTTACGAACGCGATAATATCCTGCAAGGCCCGAGCTGCGAACCTCTGCCGGAGTAGTAGGTCTAGGCAAGTCATTGCGCCTCGATCTTGGCGTATCAACTCGAATGCCATCGGCCGACAATATTCCCAAGAAACTCCACTGAAGTCAAACTAAACTCACATTTGGAAAACTTGGCGTACAAGCTGAGTCTGGAGAAGCGTCGGCCGATCGCCAAATGCTCGCGTGCTCTGCTACGGCGAGAATAAACCAAGATATCATCGATGAACACTATCACAAGCGTGTCCAAAATGGTTTGAACACTCGGTTCATCAAATCCATGAATCTGGCGGGCATTGGTCAACCAAAGACATGACCACGAACTCATAATGCGTCTGGTCGGAATGCGATCCTAGGGACATCCACCTCTCGACTACTTTGATGATAGCGATCGCGGATCAATCTTGGAGAAACATCTCGCACCTGCATGGTCGAACAAATCATCAATCACAGGAAGGGTATACATTCTTAATGGTCACCTTGTTGGTATGCGTAATCAACACACATGCGGCGTCCGTCATCTTCTTCACGAACAATACTGGCGCTCCCGGGGAAACACTAGGCACGATGAAGCCATTCTCGGCCAAATCCTCGGTGGTCCTTGACTCTCTCAACTCGGCGGGTGCCATTACGTATGGCGGAATGGAAATAGGCGAGTATCTGCAACACATCTATACAAAACTCGATCTCCTCTCGGGAGGACACCGAGAGTCATCTGGAAACACGTCACGGGGAACTCGTGACTCACTGGGCCGAAAATCTGGTACGCGGCTTGATTATCAAACACGAGCGAGATGGTAGATATACCGCTCGCACCATCTTCCTAGCCTTGAGGTAGGAAATAAACCTACCACCGGCGTCTGGTGCTCCTCCACTCAACAATGGCTCGCCGAAGCTGGAACCGTACTACTCTCTCTGCGGTCTACATTGGCGTAGCAAGCTAGCCAATCCGTCCCTATAATCACGTCGAAGTCAATCATCTCGACTCTATCAAGTCGTCTGAGGTCGACGGCGTAAATGGTCACAGGACAAGCTCATATACCGCCGAGCTACCACCGAATCACCATTGGCGTAGCTACCTCGAAAGGGTCTATGGACTCGGGCTCTATCCCTATCCTACTAGCAACAAGGGAGATATATGGGCCAGTAGAACCGGATCTATCAAAGCATACATCAAACCGAGCGATAAGGTACCGTGGCGACATCGGTGAGGCCTCACGATCTGTCGGTGGACAAAGCATAAATGCGGTTACGAGGACCGCTAGAAGCTGGACGAGCCACGACCTGCTGCGCGACCTGCGACCCGTGAGCACCACGCCTCGGGCGAGTAGCGTAGGAGATGATGGCGGCAGCGAGAACGAAGGTGAGCCCTACCACGGCGCCCCGGTCGGACGATCCTCGCAAAGTGACCTGCTGGCCTGGCGTAACAAGCTCAAAAGTAGTACCACACTTCCGTAATGGGATCTACGCATCGGCCACTGGGGTGGTCGATCGGCGATACCTCTGCTCTACGGGCGTCGAAGCCACAGGGCCACAGTGCGCCTCGAAAACTCTGGTGTCTTGAGGGCGGTGCGGGAGTGCTCGAGTGGGCGTGGTGCGAATCTAGGCTAGCTTGAGGCGCGCCCACGATAACCACGAAGACCCTCCGTCACGGCGCCTTAACCTGCTTTGCATCCACTCGTCGACCTCTGCGCTCGCCGCGTCAGGCGTGAGCTGCGTGCGGGTAATGTCCATACCGGTGGAGAAACACCCGCGCATGATTCGGCCATATAGTCGTCTAGCGGTGACATAGCGGTGCACCTATCCTCATGCTCTGCTACCAATCTTTGGGACATATCGAGCGATGAATCAAACTCGACATTGTACTCCACGGCGGTCGTCTCTGCGCCTCGATGGTAAAAATCTATCGGCCGCGCCCTCGCCGTCTGTGGAGGCAAGAAGTGAGTGAGGAAAGCCTCGAGAACTCATCCCAGTAGGCTGGGACGCGTGCTCTCCCGGGATAACTCCATGAATCAAACCAATCATTGCGGTATCACGCGGCGATCTGAACAAAGGTCACGGACTGCGTCTCGAGGCCTTGATCACCTCGTGATTCTCTGTGGCGGCGGATGAACTCCTGCGGATCATCCTCGGCCTCGACAGTAAAACTCTGGCGGGCTCTGACTCAAGAAATCTCGTAGTCTCAAACTATACGCCTCGGGTGTACCACGGGTGCGGCTGGGCTGGGTGGGCCCAGGCTGCCGCGTCGATCTCTCGCCGTGTCGGGCCTGACTTTGCTTAGCCAATGGGCCGTCTCCTTGTACCCTAACTCCTCAGCCCGGTGTGGGGCGGGAGGTGTGGGTATTGTGGTCTCTTTGAAATTTGGCGGCGTCATAGAACTCGCCGTCTGCGGTATAGGCGGGCACGAGCCCTCGTGACTCTGGGTGTCTGCTAGCGCTCCGCCGCTGCCGTGCCACGGGCGGGTTGCCTTACGTGGAGGCATAATCATTACGGGAAAGGAATACGTTAGAGGTCGACTATAACACGACTCTAAAGCACGATCTCGGAATGAGAAAAATGGAAACCAATCCTAAATATCCTATAGCCTCACGATTATTGGTGTAGTGCGCAACACACCGAATGTCGAACTACTAGATACGATGCGTAGACACTTTCAGAGGATTAATCGCTCACGATACCACTTTTGTCACGACACATTCGGGGCGTGGTGAGTGTCTTAAGGGGCACCCAGTAGTCATACATCAGTGTCGGCGGAAATATAAAGCAAGACATGAAACAGTTTATAAAATAAGACCACGATTTATGTGAGAAAACATCGCCTTTCGGCGTATATATATAAACATGGTTTAGCGATTACATCAAACCTTTGTACTACATGACTACAGACCTCTGAAATATACAACTATGGCGGGACGGGGCCGCCATACCACTACTATACAAAACTATCTCTGACAGGGAGATCATACCCAAGTAGAGCCTCGGAAAAGATGGAGCTCAGACACCAACGTAGAGATCCTAAGAATGTGGATCTAGCACTGCTTTGCCCTTACTGCGGCATGAGCGCGGCCCCGAAGAGTCGATGCAACGGTACTAAGTATGTGAAGCGTAAAGTACTTAAATGAAATCATAACACTTTTTAAAACCGGTTTACAAATATGTATGAAGCAATCGAGGAACCGCATAGTGCCACATCACAAACAAAACAGCAATAGGTAAGCGTAATAGGTCTTTTCTAGGCTGCGAATGATTGAGCGGGGCCACTCGCCGTATTATCACTCTGCAAGCCTAATCACGGACTCCGAGTCGCATGGGCCACTCGCGTGGGCGCGTGAGGTATAACCCCGCGTCGAGGTAGCTACTCCTCGGCGTCGCCCCGGACTCGTTGTCGCGTAGCGCGTAGACGCGTGAGGCATAACCCGCATACTAACACGGAACTCGTAGCTCGCATAGGCCCCTGGACCGCGTGAGGTATTCTCGAATCATGGTCCCGGACCGCTGAGTCTACCAGCATCGGAGGCGACTTAACCCGGTATCGTCTCGAGGTGAGTGATAGTACACTAACATAACGACTTATCTTTAAACAACATAAGCCTGACAAGGATACTCTCTTATACAAGCGTTACAAGATACTAACACATAGCATCATAACATGTCTACTTATCAAACCATCTTATTATTCTTTTCACAATTCAACATAAGTATGTTATAAACACATAGGCAAACTTGTTTCTTTTATCAATCTTAAGTGGTTATACTTAACTTCCCATAAAGCTAGTATAACTCTTAAGCTTATGTTTTAAAAACCGATTAGTTCTTTTACATTAAAAATGATTGATATTCTTATGAAATGCTTTGGATCTTTATTATTAGGCTTAAGCCGTGAGGCATTGTCGTAAGTGTTATTGGGCTTAAGTGGTGGCATTCGTAAGTGTTATTCGAGCTTAAGTCAAAAACATTGCCGTAGTTATTATTGATTAACACGTATGCGTCTATCGTACTATATATATTGTAAAATCATGCTTTAGGAAGAATCACATACCTTCTCGTGAAAACCACCTTGAGTTGAATATGTCGCGCGAGAGTCGACTATAATAGTCACGGACATCTATCAAAGACTACTCTGAAGGTCATTCTAAGCAGGGTTCACAATTCTATGGAAAGTTGGGCGACTTCCCTACGGTGAGCTATATAAGTCTCTTGTGAAAACAGTCCTATGTAATCTGATTTGATTATTCTTCTTTAAACCCTTCTGTGTAGTAGTTCAATTCTATACGTGATATTCTTCTAAGTATTTAATACTTATTTTAATACTACAACAGTAAGTATTCTCTAATTCAAAAGAGGTTAGGATTTGTTACCTCGAGAAGCCCAATAATATCCTAGATAAAGTCGCGCTTTGAGCAAGGTTTAGCTCCTAAGTTATGCGCTCCGGTAGCTCCAAGAAACCTTAGAAGTTCTTCACAACTTCTACTAAGTACTAAGGGATTTGGGCTAGGGTATTTTGGGCATTATAACAATACTAGAAGACAACTTTTCTACCAAGTGAGGGGGGTAGAGTTTTGGCTAGGCTAGGGGGCCTCGGCCAAACTACTAGGCTAGAGGGGTATTCGGCCAGGGCCTTCACGAGGAGGGGAGGTGTTGGACGAAAAAGGCTACAAAGGGAGAGGAGAGGATTTTCAAGACTTGGAAAGATTTGTGGATGAAGAACTCTTCATCTCTAAGGGGGTATTTATAGGTCAAGAAGTGGCCAACCAATGGCCAAGATTAAGACAAGTGCAAGGCAAGTGTAGGGTGAGGATTAACTATACACAAATATCCTACCAACTCCTTGACTTGTGCACAAGGCGCAAAGCGTGCGATGGTCTTGATTCGTCGATGGGCGATTTCAAATCCACAAATTGGAGGTGCCAAGTGTCGCCCTCGTTGGTCCAAAATGTTTCGTCTCTCGGAAAAATCCGCAAAAATTAGAAATGGCATAGCGGAATTTACCTACGAAAGTCGTGGAAACGTTTCGTCGGAAAACTATTCGTTTTGTGAGTTGTGCCCAAAAAAAAACGTTTTGCCTAAACTTTAAGGCTAGACTTTTTGTACGTATTCCCTTACGTACATACTCTGGAAATACGGGGTATAACAATAAGTATGGGGACAGGGAAGGTATGAACCTTAGAATATTACACGTTGAGACCTTAGATGTAAGGCCGGCTTGAATAAAAGATTTTGCGGTTAGTCTTTGTCAAATACTTGGTATGCGTATAAATGTATTGTGGGATAATTCCATGGGTTGTGTAAGATGAAATTGGTAGCCTTCAAGACTTGGATAGGTAAGATTGTTCCGGATCAAGGGAACAAGTGTTTGGCGCAATAGCGGGTCGGGTTGAGTACCGATCGCGGGTCAACCCGCGGCTTTGTATTGTGGTGGTCGATTCGAGGTGATACATCACGCGAAAATCGGGCGTGGCGGTGCCTTACCGGGCACCTAGCGATACAACATCGAGAAAACCAGCGGAAATAAAAACTTTAAACATGAAATGAGAGACATGATAAATAAACAGCCAAAAGCATTTGCCTTGGTATATACATAAAACGAACAGTTTAATCCTTTTACAACCCCGCCACAGCAGTTCTACAGACCTACAAGATTTACAACAACTATGACGGGGCGGGGCCCCATACCACGAATGTACAAGAACCTACAACTCGGGAACACATACCAAAAGATAAGCCTCGGAGAAAGCGGAGCTTCCCAACACGAATGTGATCCTAGCGGGGATCGGCGATCGATGTACCTTTTACTGCGGCATGAACGCCCCGGGCGAGGTCGATAACAGTACCAAGTATGTGAAACTATAAATCGTAAATGAAATCATAATAGTCTATATAAGCGGGAGACATGTATGATGACCAACTACGATACATAACATATAACCGATTACCTCAGTCGTGGACTCGCCTCCAATTATCACTCGTGCGTGGAATTTCTTCCTCACCGCCGGTTTATGATATAACAATACCAAGAGTATACATGAACACGTGTCCCACTGTGTCATAAAAACCGTCTGAGGACAAGTACAACTACCGGATCCGGCCGTACGAATAATCTGATGCAACGCAACCACGAAGGCGTCACGGGGCAAGTGCGAGCCGACTACAGGATACCAAGGCGGTCACGTGGTGGCCAGGGGCAAGTACGGCTGACCACGGGGACCAAGGCGTATCACGAGACCGTCACTACCGAGCGGGGCAAGTCACGGTGACTACGGATACGAGCGAATCGATCACGAGGCGGGGCAAATCACGAGCCGACCACGGTACCAAGGCGAGCGAAGAAACCTCAACTACCAACGGCCTCTATCGAGACGCGGTAACACGAAACACCACACTTGCACAACAAGGCTATCATCACAAGCATAGGCAAGTTTCACCACAACAAGCATAAGCAAGTTTCACCACACTCAAGTACGCTTCATTTTATGCCAAAGTCAGGGTTTTAACCTAAAGTACTACGTCGTTAAATTCTTTAAAAGAGATCCATTACTTTTATCAAAGTCACCCGATACGTAGTATTAGAATGACCGACCATTCCTTTTCAAAATCAAGTAACAACATTCTTTCCTAAGTTCGGTTGCCTAGTTTCAATTACTCAAGCTTCTCATTTTCAAATGGTTTCATAGTTCATAAACTTAATCACTTGATTTCTTTTTAGAACAATTGAGTAATATATGTCTCACGTGAGTAGGTTATTCTTGTTTACAACATTCTTATTACAATGACCATGATCTAGAAAATGTAATATCATTTTGTCTCATCTTAGTTTCTATGCGGATGGAGGTTTCTCTGGTTTTAATACAATTCATCATTATTCAATACATTTTCCTTTATTAACGCTGCAGTGGTCTGTCGATACACATTCTGATTTCCGAAATCAGTAAAACATTATTTTTTAAATAAAACCAAGTACTCATTACTCACGAATGAGGTTTCACACAAACATTCACATTAAAACAAATAAGTTAAGTCTCTTATCTTATAAGATCAAGTCTCTTAACTTCTAACATTAGTAAACCATTTTCTTTACCTCTCTTAAGACATTATACCTAACTTCCCATAAAGCTAGTATAACTCTTTTTAAAACCTTTTAAAACAAAGTGTTACTCTCCCTTCCAAAACGATTTATAAATCTTTTGAAATACATCAAGTTCTTTATTATAACAAGCGATTATAATTCACATGATTACCTTTTAAAACCACAAAGTATTTTCTTACCTACATAAAGTGTTATAACCAACTTCCCATAAAGCCGTTATAACACTTTATGTTTTAAGAACAATCAAACACGATTAACACGTATGCGTCTACCGTACTACATAGTTCACATATCGTGCTAGAAGAGATAGAAAGAGGTTCACATACCTCGCGACGAGTATCGACTAATAGCAAAAACGCTCCAACCGTCGGCTACTCCTTAAGCCAAGCAGATCGCGCCACACGTAGTACTCCCACCTATAAGGCCACAAGGCGCTTATTAACATTAGGTCTCTTCGTAGAACATTCTCAGAAAATTAGAAGACCTCCCCGCAACAGCGTAAATCTCCTCTCTATCGGTAGGCTGCCAAGCCAACCGGGGTTATACATCTAACCTAACTGGTACAACACTACTCCATGGTACTACTACACAAGTCTCTTATGTCTGACAACATGTAATTCTGATTCGGACTCTTCTTTAAATTCAGGCTTAAGTCGCAAGACATTGCCGATAACTACGTTCAGTTCTATTATATAGTATACTTCAACTATATATTCAAGCAATCATGTAATTTCCAATTACAATAGAGGGACAAGATAATTACCTCGATAAGCCCATAATTATCCTAGCTTAAAGTCGATCACGGGCAATCGTTTAGCTCGACTCCGAAGCGCTCAACCGCTCTAAACCACCCTTAGAAGTTCTAACCAACTTCTAAACAATACTCCAACGGACTATGGAGATTTTCCTAGGGTTTCGGTTTTGTGACTGACGGGAAGTATAATAGTATTTTCTGGGCTTTTCGTATAGGTATAACCTTAGAATACAACAAGGTATATGGCTAAGGTAATTTGGGCATTATAACAATACTTTTGAGTATTTCTTCACCACAAAGGGGTACAGTATACGAGAACAACACCACAAGGAGGGGGGTGAAGTCTCGGCCACAAGGCCAACTCAAGGGGGAGGGGCTCTCGGCGAGGGGAAAGGGCGAACAAGGTGAAGGGAGGAGGAAGAGCTCACAAGACTTAGGCATTTTTGGATGAAGAAGTCTTCAACCTTAAGGGGTATTTATAGGTCAAGGGATGGCCAACCAAAGGCCAAGATCAATCCATGTGTTAGGCAAGTGTAGGGCTAGGATTTACCAACACAAATATCCTACCAACTCCTTGACTTTTCCAAGGCACCAAAAACGTGCTCCTCTTTGTCCAATTCGTCCAAATGGACGTTCAAGTCCACCAATTGGAGGGTGCCAAGTGTCGCCCTCCCGTTGGTCCAAAATGTTTCGTCTCTCGGAAAAATCCGCAAAAAATAGAAATGACATAGCCGGAAATTCCCCTACGAAAGCTGTGAAAACGTTTCGTCGAAACACGACTCTAAACGGGTGTCGTGAACAAAATTAATTCGGCCAAGCCTTAGTACAAGTTTCAAATTTTCTACGTACGTCCTTACGTACATACTCTGGAAATACGGGGTATAACATGGTCCATCCAGGTGGTAGGGTCACGAGGGTGCTAGGCCCAAGTTTAGATGACCATCGTATGAGTTCGTGGATATGTTCGACCAGAATCGGATCGTGAAGGCCGGGAATGGCCTTAAAAGAGAGCGAGGCTAGTAAGATGACCAAGTTTGGAGGTGGTGACTCCAAAGTTTTGGAAAGCAAGCGATGATCAAGTATGGTGCATTATACTAGAAGAGTTCAAGTGTTCGAGAAATCTGACGAGTAAGGAAAGAAGTGAACATGTGCTGAGAGAATAGAAATGATCATTACTTTTGTGAAGAAAAGGTGCAAAGGGGATATCTTTTAGACCGGGGGTGGAAGCTTTTTGTAATGCTAGAGGTGATTCCTCGTTGACTTGGGATAAGTATTTGCGTATGTGTTATTTGGTGGCCAGGTGTGGCATTGGCAACTTGTTATGAGGAACTTTATCGTTATCTGTCTTGAGAAGGAACATTCGGGACGAATGTTTCTAAGGAGGGGAGAATGTTATACCCCGTATTTCCAGAGTATGTACGTGAGGGCGTACGTACAAAAGTTTAAGCCTTAAGTAGGCAAAGTGGCGAAATTTGTGCGCAACTAGCGAAAAGAGTCGTTTTCCGACGAAACGTTTTCCAAACTTTGCGAAAGGAAAATTCCGGCTATGTCATTTATAATTTTTGCGGATTTTTCCGAGAGATGAAATATTTTGGACCAACGAGAGGGCGACACTTGGCCCTCAAGTGGACGGCAATCCATGGGCTCCATTGGCACATTTTTTTAATGTTTCCTGCCTTAAACATTTGGTCAATGTTTGGCTAGATATTTTGTGTAGTAGATGAGCAAGTGGGGCCCACAAACACATGTCCAAATCTTCACCCTACACTTGCCCACCACTTGTCTTGATCTTGGCCATTGGTTGGCCTATAAATATTCCTCCAATGCAAGACTAAATCTTCATCCACAAATCATGTTTCCAAGTCTAAAAACTCTATCCCCCTTAAGTGTAGAATTCGTCCAAGGCTCCCCTCCCCCCTTTGTGAGCCTTGGCCGAAACCAACCCCCCCCCCCCCCTCTTTGAGTTGTTTTTCGTAAATACACCCCCCCCCTTGGTAGAAAAATACTCTCCAAGTATTGTTGCTATTCCAAAATACCTTGGCCCAAATACCTTGTAGTATTCCAAGGTTACACCTATACTAAAAGCCCAGAAATACTATTATACTTCCTTTAGCCACTAAACGAAACCCTAAGTAAATCTTCATAGCGAGTTGAAGTATTAAGAAGAAGTTGTGTAGAACTTCTAAGGGTTGTTTGGAGCGGGTTGAAGCGCCCAGAGTAGGAGCTAAACGTTGCTCAGGATCGACATTAAATCTTGGATAATTTTGGGCTTACCGAGGTTGAAGTACTGCGAATAGCATATTCTACTCGAATGGTGGAAAAGGCTAGCAGGATTATAATACTTTGGAGCTATTTGCTAATAGTCGATAAATCGTCGCGAGGTATGTGATTCTTCCTATACTCTTTAGCATGATATTTTAAAAGAATATATATATAGTACGGTAGACGTACGTGTGTTAACTGAACGTAGTTTTACGGCAATGTCTTTTGACTTAAGCCTGAATAATAAGAATCTTGAAGTATTTCAAAAGATTTAAGAACCGTTTTTGAAAGAAGAGTAATACTTGGTTTTGAAAGCTTAAGTTATACTAGCTTTATGGGAAGTTAGGTATAACGACTTAAGAGTGATAAAAGGAACGGTTGACTTAAATTGAATTGATTTAAAGTCTGTTAAAGTGTGAAACCTCATTCGTGAGTAATGAGTACCTGGTTTTTAAAGGAATAATGTTTACAGATTTCGGAAATAAGAATAAGTTATTATATTAAAAATAGTAGAAACCTTCATCTACATAGAAGCTTAGATAAGACGAAATTGTATTACAATTCCTAGATCATGGCTGCTTTAATAAGAATCAGTATAAACAAGCATTGATTTTCTTAAATTTCCAAAGTAAGGAACTTGATTTCTAAAAGAAAAGATGACTTGACGAATTGATGAGTTTTTGGTTTAAAACATAAAGTGTTATAACAGCTTTATGGGAAGTTAGTTATAACGACTTTATGAAAACAAAAGAATGGTTTTATCATTGGTTTTAAAGTGATAACTTGACTTTTTAAAAGGATAAGTGTTTTGGTTTAAAAAGGAAAGTATGAAAGTTGTTTTGGTTTACTTAAAAAAAAGTTAGTCACTCTATTTTTATAATACGGGCATCGGGTGACCTTTGTAAAAGAAATGGATCTTTTAAAAAGAATTTAACGTACGTAGTACTTTGGGGTTAAAACCTGGACTTTGGCATAAAATGAAAGTACCTTGAGTTGTGTGTAACTTGCCTATGTTTGCGTGTGATAGCCTTGTCGTGCTAGTATTGTATTTCTATACCACCGCGTCTCTCAATGGAGGGCCGGCTGATTTGTTATGATATTACTTGGACGTCTGGCGGTGTGGAGAATTCCGCACGCGCTCGCGGTGATAGTGTTATTCCATGGACTAGCTCTCCATGAGGTTTCTTACTGATTCGGCCTTGGTATCTGGTGGTCGGCTTTCGTACTTTCCCCGTCTCGTGGCTGATTCGGCCTTGGTACCTGGTAGTTAGCCCTCGCACTTGCCCCGTTCAATTTAGTGGCGAAGTCTCGTGATACGGCCTTGGTATCTGGTAGTTAGCCCTCGTACTTGCCCCGCCACTCGTGAGACGGCCTTGGTATCGGTAGTCGGCTTTCGTGCGCCCGTGACGCCGTGGCGGAGTCTCGTGATCTGACCTTGGTATCTGGTAGTTAGTCCTCGTACTTGCCCCGGTCAGCTACGTGACACGGCATTGGTATCTGGTAGTCGGCTTTCGTACTTGCCCCGTATCAGCTCTGTGGTTTGGTTGTATAGTATTGTTAGTATGGCTCTGGTATCTGGTAGTTAGCCTTCGTACTTGCCCCGTACGGTTTTTATGACTCAGGTAGGACTTGGTGTTCATATGTACTCCTTGGTGTTATTATATCATAGACTGCCGGCAGTGAGGAAGGTATTCCACGGGCATGATTGATGTTGTGGGCGTGAGACCCATAGTTATATTTGAGTGATGACATTAAGGGCGTGAGTCCCTGACTTGACATGACTGCTTATTTATTGTGGACTGTAGTTTGGTTATCATACATGTCTCCTGCTTTATATAGACTGCTATGATTTCATTTACAGTATTTTCAGTTTCACATACTTGGTACCTGTTGTACTGACCTCCTTCGGGGGGCTGCGTTCATGCCGCAGGTAGAGGTACACCAGTTGTTGATCCTCGCTCATAGGATCACCGTTCAGCGTATTGGGAAGCTCCGTTTCTCCGGAAGCTTATCTTTTGGTATAGTCCCCTGTCACTGTAGGTACTTGTACATTCAGGGGTATGGCGGGGCCCTGTCCCGTCATGTTGTATAAAAACTCTTAGAAGTCTGTAGTACTGTTGTGGCAGAGTTTGTAAAAAGGATTAAACTGTTCGGTTTGAAAGATTTGTATATATATTATTGGAAGGTGACCGTTTTGGTTATCCTGTTCTTATCATATATCTTGTTTCATTTTTAAGTTTTTATTTCCGCTGATTTTCTCTGATGTTGTATCACTAGGGTGCCCGGGGTAAGGCACCAGTCACGGGCCCGGGATCGGGTCGTGACAACCCAATGTCACCTTAATGCGATACTGAGACAAATTTTGAATTAGCGTCAGTCCCACCTATAATATTCTAGCATCACAGCAACCCAGTGTCATCATAATTCTACACTGTGATAAATTTTGAATATGTGTCAGTCTTGCCTTTAATTTTCTAGTTCATAGCAATCAAGTGTCATTATAATTCGATACTGGGATAGAATTTCGAATTCACGTCAGCCCGTCTTTAATTTTCTAGCATCACAGTAACCCAGTGTCATCATAATTCGACACTAGGACAAAAAAATTGAATCTGCGTCAGCCTCGCCTTTAATTTTCAAGCATCACAGTAATCCAGTATCATCACAGTTCGACACTGGTATCCTAGCGTCACGATAATCCAGTGTCATCATAATCCAATACTGGGACAAATTTTGAATCTGCGTCAGCTTTGCTTTTGCCCATGCATTTCCTAATCTTTGTTCTAATTCTGACAATCAGGACAAAATTGGCTATAAGTAAACGTCTTTGTCTGAAAACTCTTCCATCGCCTCCAACCAAAGAGGGACAAGTTGTTGACACCAAATTTTGACCCTCTATTCCGATTATTTATCGATAATTAAACTCTCTTTTCCTCTCAACACCGCAAAAACAATTTTCAAATGGCATCGCATTTACAATAAGCACTAAACATTTCTTAAATATTACATTATCACATTGGTATTTTTATCTTTATAATTTATAGTTATGAACAACATCTTTTAATAATTCTTACAACCCATTTTCCTTTTACTAAAATCTACACACCTTAAAACTACCCAAATCCCAGCCCCAAAACCATGAACCCAATACCCTCACATCCCAAATGAAATACCTAGCCCAATACGAGCCCAACCCGCAAGCACAAAACCCTTTCTCTTATTACACCCACTCTATTTCATTTTCAAAACCCCTTAACCTAAAAAACCCAAACGAACTCAAATCCTTAATTCCCATCCCGTCGCCACCGCCGCAGCTACTTGATCCACGCCAGATTTCCGGCCAACAAATATGCCGAAAAATCCAGCGTACTCTCCCTCCGTCACCCCCCATTCTCGAATCGCTAAAATACCTGAAAATCTTACCCCATTTCGAATCAAAATCCCCGAAATCAACCCTCCTAAAATCATCCTAAATGAATCCCAAAATCACATAACATAACTAAAGTACAAATCAGATCACGAAATCACCCCAAAAACGTCTCTGTAATTGTGGAAATATACCATCCTTAAACCGAAATCAAAATCGAGTCTTAGAGGATCTCTTGCTACCTTTCAAACCCCAGAAATGAGGGTATAAATATATGGTTATTTTTCTGGGATTGGGCATCGTAAAAACGCCCCCTTTTCGTCTCTTGAAACCATGTCATAACTTTAATCATGGTTCAGTACCCTTTTGAGAGCACTTAAAACTGAGAGAGAAAATCACCCTAAAGAATCAGAATCTTAGGCATGCATTGTTACACCCCGTATTTTCAGGATATGTTTTAAGAACGTACGTAAGAAATTGGGAATTTAATTTTAGAAATTTGGTCACGTGGGACCACCCGAGAAATTTTGTATATGTTGGGGAGTTTGGGAAGGCAAAACGCAGAACAAAAATACCCAAAACGTGTATGAACAGTGAAAACCCGTCCATGAACAGTGTTGTTCGATGAATGTTGTTCGAAAACGCCATTTCCGCCAAACCAGGAATCACGGGGCGAGACATATACCAAAAGCATCGTCTCGTCGAGCCCGTCACGTCCATACCAACCGCCACCGTCGATTCTCCCGGAATCGCCGGCAGTTTCAGATCGAAGTTTTGGTCACTATTCATCCATCTTCCCCGTTCGGTTTTTCTAATTTTCCGACCAACTGAGGTGCAATCGACGGGAGTGGAGTATACCATCAGAACCACCATCTCCTTGCCGTCATTTCCATGTAAACCAGGACCCTCGATTCTTGCTCAAACTCGCCGTCGACCAGATCGATTTTCGTCGAAACCCTCGTCGTCGACGAGCATTTTCCGGCCACCACAGGTAGAGTCGACGGTCGTGGCTAGTGTAGAAACATTCAGGGTGGAAAGGCCGACATTTTGGCACCACCCACGACCTCCAATTCAACCCAGATCGTCGGGTCAACCAAAACCCTTTTTTCGATCGGAAGTTGGAAGATTCCGATCGATTCCGGTACAGTTGAGGGCTAAGGCGTATACCGTTGTGTTCGTATTGATCTTAGCTACGTTTTGCAACCAATCCCGAGCCTCAATTCTCAGTATTTCGGAATCCGCCATTGATGCCGCCTTGAGCTCGCCGGCGGCGGCGGTGCCGCCGCAGGACCACCAGCAGTGCCGCCGCATGACCACCAGCAGACCTCCAAAAATTGTTTTCCCCCCCATTAATTCATCCACGCAACAACAATTCGATGAATTCACTTCCAACAGATCAAAAATGGAATTTTCCGGCGAACAATTCCGGCGACGGGTGGCGGCGCAGTGGGAATTCTGCCACAAATGGCGGTAGTTCAGGCTGCTTAACCACACAGAAATATTCCACAGTACTCTCAGGCAGTCCGGACAACAATTTTCCAATCACCGGCGTTGTCTACTTAGCGTGTGGATTAGCCGAAGAGGTATGTAAACTTCTTACTTCTTTTGACATGAATTTGATAAGTCTAGAGGACTGGAAGTACTTTGGTAAGTCTATGTGACTTGATTCTTGGAAGTAAGTAAATTGATTTTCAAGGTTATGGACGTATTGTGACCATTATAGGTTGAAGTACTAAGTATAGCGTATCCTACTGGGAGAGTGGAATAGCTATCAAGGTTGAAGTACTTTGGAGCATTTTGCTACGTGTCGATAATCGTCGCGAGGTATGTGAACCTCTTCCTTTCCTTTGGCATGATTATCTGTATGTTATATACTTGTGGTATCATTTCATGTTTCCTTCTACTCTTAGAAGTTAAGAGGTAGTTATGTGATTTACTCTATGTAGAACTTTTCCTATCTTTTGAGCATGACTAGTTGCACGTATGTAGTACGATAGACGTACAAGACTATGATATTCTTTACTTGTTTTATGTAATGCCAAGTCGGGTGGGTTAGGAGATTAACTCACTTCTTTGAAAATAGTAATGATGTCTTAAGTTGATTTTAAAGTTAAGGGACTTGAAGAGTTTTAAAGTATGTGATACTTGTCCCGTTTTAAACGTATAAGTCCCTTGGGTAGGAAATTGTTTATGGCTAAGGTATAAAGTGAATATAACGGCTTTATGGGAAGTTAGTTATATTTGCCTTATGGAAAGATAAATGACTTGACTATGTAAAAGGGCAACTTGTTTTTACGGCATCAATTGCCTAGGGTTTTTTTTATAAAGAAGTCACTTGATTTAGAAGCCGGTAATTGTATTTCTAAAAAGGTATTGTGACTTGTCTTGAAAGGTGGATAGGACTTGATACTACGGTGGTTAGTATCGGGGAAGTTTTATTTGGAAAGGAGTCTTTTGAAAAGAATGTACGTACGTAGTACTTTGGCTTGGTTAATTGAGATTTAGCCTATATGTTGCGGGTGATAGCCTTTGAGTGCAAGTATTATGTTTTATTACGTTGCCGACTCGGTTGGAGAAATGGTCGCCTTGTTATAAGTTACTTGACGCGTCGACGGTGATGTGGGATTCCACGTATGCTTCCGTTATTTGTAGCACTTGGGTTAAATTCCCAGATTTTATAAAAGACATGGTAGTGCTTATGTCTTGTCTGATGGTCGGTCGAGATAGGGTAAGAGTATAAATGAGGGGCAAGCCCCAAGACGTTATACCACCTTCTCCAGGGTAAGAGTATAAGTGAGGGGTAAACCCCCAAGACGTTGTACCACCTACTTTATGTGTTGTTTGACGACCGGTCGAGATAGGGTAAGAGTATAAATGAGGGGCAAGCCCCAAGACGTTATACCCCCTGCTTTACCACCTTCTCCAGGGTAAGAGTATAAATGAGGGGCAAGCCCCAAGACGTTATACCACTGCTTTGATTGATATTATGGGCGTGAGACCCATGGTTATGTTTTACACTTTTACCGCCGATGATGGGCGGTATACCTTACGCGCACTATATGACATTATCGACCAGAATGGGCCGGCAAGATACCTTTACGGGCAGACTAGATGACATTATCGACCCAGGAATGGGCCGGGCAAGATACCTTACGCGGACTATATGACATTATCGACCAGAATGGGCCGGCAAGATACCTACGCGCACTAGATGACATTATCGACCGAGAATGGGCCGGCAAGATACCTTTACGCGACTATATGACATTATCGACCCAGAATGGGGCAAGATACCTTACGCAGGCACTATATGACATTATCGACCGAGAATGGGCCGGGCAAGATACCTTACGCGCACTATATGACATTATCGACCAAATGGGCCGGCGATACCCACGCGCACTAGATGACGTTATCGACCAGAATGGGCCGGGCGATACCTGCACGCGACTAGATGACGTTATCGACCCAGGAATGGGCCGGGCAGTATACCTTTACGGGCAGACTAGATGACGTTATCGACCCAGGATTGGGCCGCAAAGATACCTTTACTGCAGACTATGTGACCTTGATCGCGCCCCAGATTGGGCGTAGTATAGGTGCCCTCCTTACAGGGTCGGGTTATACTTATGAGAGATAAGTAAGTTATATAGTAATGAACTTAATGATTTTTCCTAATCATGTACGTAAGAATGTGGCTATAGTTTTTTTTATAGAGAATGAAAAAGATAATAAGGTGCGATTAAGTTCATAAGTGGTAATGACACGGCAGATCCGGTATGTATTGTTATACTTGTCCTTGTCATTCTTTTGTCTGATTATGATCTCATCAGACGTTATTTCTGCTCCATATTCGGTACTGTTATCGACTTCTTCTGGGCTGCGTCATGCCGCAGGTTTTAGGTACCCAGGTTGGCGATCCTTGCTCTTAGGATCTCGGTTCAGTTTTTGAGAGAAAGCTCCATTTGCTCCGGAGGCTTATCTCTTGGTACAGTTTCCCTGAGGTAGTAGATTCATGTATATTCAGGGGTATGGCGGGGCCCTGTCCCGCCACAGTTGTTATTCCTAGAGGTCTGTATTCACATACGTGGTCACCGTAAGAACTGAGTTGTACTTTTGACTTTGTTTATGTTATGGAAGGCGGCCTTATCGGCTAGCCTGTGTTGTCATATTATTTGCACCTGTGTTTATGTTGTGTATGTTCCGCTGCTATTCTCTGATGTATACCTGAACAGGGTGCCTGTGTAGGCACGATCGCGCCCGGGTCGGGTCGTGACAAAAGTGGTATCGAGCGCTTAGTCCTCGGAAAGTGTCTACGACCGTGTCAGTAGAGTCTTGATTATCGGTGTTGTGCACCACATCTATAATCGTGAGGCTGCAGGACATTTAGGATTAGTTTCATTCTTCTCACCGAGATCGTGCGATAGAGTGTGTTGTTAGGGTCGTCTCCCTAACGAGTTATGTTGATTGCACTCACGAGAAAGGCGATGACCGGGAAGGACCATGTGGATTGTGTATCGGGTTGGTAATGATTATAGTATAGTTGGTATTGTGACATACAGCCATACTGAGTTATGTATGAGGTCGACGCGTGTTGCCTAGAATGGTTTTAGATTACCAAGAGTTGTAAGGACTAACTAGATACCGGAAGGTATGGATCTGTTATTGAAATCTCATCAAGGTTTATGTACTACTTTGTTATAATTAGGGAAGGATGAGCTGTCTGATAGGGTGATGAACCCTTAAGAAGTCATGTTAAGGAACTTAATGGAATACCATGTTAAAATATTAAGCTTCGTGGTAGCTTAAGAGAATTGTACTGGATGAGGTCCGTATAGAGTAAGTAATGGTTGTTGTGATCGAGACAACATGGTTATGGTATTATGAGAAGTTTTTGTACCCGTTTACGGGGGGAACTAGTAAAGTAGGCTTGGAGCATGGAAATTGCGAGCCTAAGAATATTGATAACTGCCGAGACCTTAGATATAAGGCTCTCTCGGGCCATAAGATTTTAAGTCAGACCAAGGATAAGAGTTAAGTGCGACGCTGAGTCGGGTTGAGGACCTGTTACGGGTCTCCCCATGGCCTGGAATAGAGTGGGATCAGTTGGTAGTAGTTCCGCTACGTAACAGGGTCACGAGGGTGCAATGCCCAAGTCTAGTTAATTGTTTTACGGGTTCGTGGACACGTTCCACCGGAACCAGGCCGTGAAAGCCGGAAATGATCGTATATTGTTTTATAGAGTGACTCCAAAGATTAGAGGCCAGAATCGGTATGGAAGTTATGTATGTATGCTAGTAAGAGTTGGAAGTACGGAAAGAGTACGGTCAGTAAGAAAGATAGCAACCAAGTGTAAAGGAATAGAGCCTGAATCCATAAGAACATTTCGGGGTAACTACACCCGTGAGTGTTTGGGGTGGTAGCTGAGCGGGTATATGAGATTGCCCGGTGATGATACAGTCGTCAGACCCTAGTAGACCTAGTGGAGATGATTACGACAGACTTTGTGGGCATTATGAGTATGGGCTAGTTGGCTTCGTGAGTGCCCAGGTTGACATTTTAGTATAAGTATTGTTATGTGGCCATGGGTGGCATATGTTGTAAGAAGGGTGTAGTAAAAGGAGACTATGTCGCTAATTAGAAAGATTGACTCCGAAAGAACATTCGGGGACGAATGTTTCTAAGGGGAAGAATGTTACACCGTATTTTAGGATATGTTTTAAGAACGCACGTAAGAAATTGGGAATTTAATTTTAGAAATTTGGTCACGTGGGACCACGAGAAATTTTGTATATGTTGGGAGTTTGGGAAGGCAAAACGCAGAACAAAAATACCCAAAACGTGTATGAACAGTGAAAACCCGTCCATGAACAGGTGTTGTTCGATGAGCAGTGTTCGAAAACGCCATTTCCGCCGAACCAGAATTCGCCGGGCGAGACATATACCAAAAGCTTCGCTCGCCGAGCCGTCACGCCCATACCAACCGCCACCGCCGATTCTCCGAATCGCGGCAGCTTCAGATCAGTTTCGGCCATCGCTCATCCATCTTCCCGTTCGTTTTTCTAATTTTCCGACCAACCGAGGTGCAATCGACGGAGTGGAGTATACCATCGTAACCACCATCTCCTTGCCGTCATTTCCATGTAAACCAGACCTCGATTCTTGCTCAAACTCGCCGTCGACGGATCGATTGCCGAAACCTCGTCGTCGACGAGCATTTTCCGGCCACCACAGGTAGAGTCGACGGTCGTGGCTAGTGTAGAAATATTCAGGGTGGAAAGGCCGACATTTTGGCACCACCCACGACCTCCAATTCAACCCAGATCGTCGGGTCAACCAAAACCTTTTTTTCGATCGGAAGTTGGAAGATTCCGATCGATTCCGGTACAGTTGAGGGCTAAGGCGTATACCGTTGTGTTCGTATTGATCTTAGCTACGCTTTTGCAACCAATCCGAGCCTCGATTCTCGTGATTTGAATCCGCCATTGATGCCGCTTGAGCTCACGGCGGTGCCGCGCAGACCACCAAAGATGCCGCATGACCACCAAAGACCTCCAAAATTGTTTTCCCCATTAATTCATCCACGCAACAACAATTCGATGAATTCACTTCCAATGATCAAAATGGAATTTTCCGTGAACAATTCCGCGACGACGTGGCGGCAAGATGGGAATTTCCGCCACAAACGGGCGGTAGTTCAGCCGCTTAACCACACGAAATATTCCACAAGACTTCGTGCAGTCCGGACAACAATTTTCCAATCACCGCGTTGTCTACTTAGCGTGTGGATTAGCCAAGAGGTATGTAAACTTCTTACTTCTTTGACATGAATTTGATAAGTCTAGAGAATGGAAGTACTTTGGTAAGTCTATGTGACTTGATTCTTGGAAGTAAGTAAATTGATTTTCAAGGTTATGGGCGTATTGTGACCATTATAGGTTGATGTACTAAGTATATCGTATCCTATCGAGAGTGGAATAGCTATCAAGGTTGAAGTACTTTGGAGCATTTTGCTACGTGTCGATAATCGTCGCGAGGTATGTGAACCTCTTCCTTTCCTTTGGCATGATTCTATGTATGGAATATACTTGTGGTATCATTTCATGTTTCCTTCTACTCTTAGAAGTTAAGAGGTAGTTATGTGATTTACTCTATGTAGAACTTTTCCTATCTTTTGAGCATGACTAGTTGCACGTATGTAGTACGGTGAGACGTCAAGACTATGATATTCTTTACTTGTTTTATGTAATGCCAAGTCGGTGGGTTAGAGATTAACTCACTTCTTTGAAAATAGTAATGATGTCTTAAGTTGATTTTAAAGTTAAGGGACTTGAAGAGTTTTAAAGTATGTGATACTTGTCCCGTTTTAAACGTATAAGTCCCTTGGGTAGGAAATTGTTTATGGCTAAGGTATAAAGTGAATATAACGGCTTTATGGGAAGTTAGTTATATTTGCCTTATGGAAAGATAAATGACTTGACTATGTAAAAGGGCAACTTGTTTTTACGGCATCAATTGCCTAGGGTTTTTTTTTATAAAGAAGTCACTTGATTTAGTTCGGTAATTGTATTTCTAAAAGGTATTGTGACTTTTCTTGAAGGTGGATAGGACTTGATACTACGGTGGTTAGTATCGGGAAGTTTTATTTGGAAAGGAGTCTTTGAAAAGAATGTACGTACGTAGTACTTTGGCTTGGTTAATTGAGATTTAGCCTATATGTGCTGGTGATAGCCTTTGAGTGCAAGTATTATGTTTTATTACGTTGCCGCGACTCTCGGTTGGAGGGCCGGCTGTCTTGTTATAAGTTACTTGACGCAAGCGGTGATGTGGATTCCACGGGTATGCTTCCGTTATTTGTAGCACTTGGGTTAAATTCGGATTTTATAAAAGACATGGTAGTGCTTATGTCTTGTCGATGGTCGGTCGAGATAGGGTAAGAGTATAAATGAGGGGCAAGCCCAAGACGTTATACCACCTTCTCCAGGGTAAGAGTATAAGTGAGGGGTAAATCCCCAAGACGATGTACCACCTGCTTTATGTGTTGTTTGACGACTGGTCGAGATAGGGTAAGAGTATAAATGAGGCAAGCCCAAGACGTTATACCACTGCATTACCACCTTCTCGGGGTAAGAGTATAAATGGCGGCAAGCCCCAAGACGTTATACCACTGCTTTTGATTGATATTATGGGCGTGAGACCCATGGTTATGTTTACACTTTTACCGCCGATGTGATGGGCGATACCTTACGCGCACTATATGACATTATCGACCGAGAATGGGCCGGGCGATACCTTACGCGCACTAGATGACATTATCGACCGAGAATGGGCCGGCAAAGTATACCTTTACGCGCACTATATGACATTATCGACCGAGAATGGGCCGGCGATACCTTTACGCAGACTAGATGACATTATCGACCGAGAATGGGCCGGGCAAGATACCTGCACGCGCACTATATGACATTATCGACCGAGAATGGGCCGGGCAAGATACCTTACGCGCACTATATGACATTATCGACCAGAATGGGCCGCGGATACCTTACGCGCACTAGATGACATTATCGACCGAGAATGGGCCGGCGATACCTTTACGCGCGACTATATGACATTATCGACCAGAATGGGCCGCAAAGATACCTTTACGCGCACTAGATGACGTTATCGACCCGAGAATGGGCCGGGCAAGATACCTCACGCGCACTAGATGGCGTTATCGACCGAGAATGGGCCGCAAGATACCCACGCGCACTAGATGGCGTTATCGACCCGTGATCGGGCCGGCGATACCTTTACGTAGACTATGTGACCTTGATCGCGTCCCAGATCGGGGTAGTATAGGTGCCCTCCTTACAGGCCGGGTTATACTTATGAGAGATAAGTAAGTTATATAGTAATGAACTTAATGATTTTTCCTAATCATGCACGTAAGAATGTGGCTATAGTTTTTATAGAGAATGAAAAAGATAATAAGGTGCGATTAAGTTCATAAGTGGTAATGACACGCAGGATCCGGTATGTATTGTTATACTTGTCCTTGTCATTCTTTTACGATTATGATCTGCATCAGACGTTATTTCGTTCCATATTCGCACTGTTGATCGACTTCTTCGGGCCGTTAATGCCGCAGTTTTAGGTACCTGTGTTGGCGATCCTTGCTCTTAGGATCTCGGTTGATTTTGAGAGAAAGCTCCATTTGCTCCGAGGCTTATCTCTTGTACGCTTTCCGAGGTAGTAGATTCATGTATATTCGGGGTATGGCGGGGCCTGTCCCGCCACGATTGTTATTCCTAGGTCCGTATTCACATATGTGGTCATTGTAAGAACTGAGTTGTACTTTTGACTTTGTTTATGTTATGGAAGGCGGCCTTATCGGCTAGCCTGTGTTGTCATATTATTTGCACCTGTGTTTATGTTGTGTATGTTCATTGCTATTCTCGATGTATACCAACAGGTGCCTGGGTAGGGCACCCGCGCGCCCGGGTCGGTCGTGACACGATACCCTAACGTCTGAAACTTCTTTTCTGTTTATCATAAAAAAAACCTAACAATATCAAAAGCAAATCACAAAAAAACATATTTCCCTTGTAAATCGCATAGAAACAAATCCCCCGAGTGTGGTCAACGCTTCACAACGCCGCCTCAGTTTGCTGCCCGGAGAAGGTAAACTCAATCTTTTTTTCTTTAATTTCGGGTTGTTGCATGTTTGTTTCTGTGAAGCTTATTTTATCCAGATTGTTGTTGTAGCCTATGCATATTCGTATTTTTTTCTTTAAGATATTGATATTTTGCTTTCTAAGCATCTGTCTAATGAGATTCTGGAATATGGTCTGTTAAATAATTAACATGAGGGATACACATGTTTATTCGCTTTACCTTTTTGCTCTTAATTAATGACAACTGAATATTTATATGATGGTTTGGTTGTTTGTCTTAGAGATAAGTAGTGATATAGTATCATGGCTTGATTGATCTGGAAGGGTATTTGTGAACTTGTATATGGGAATCTGGGTACAGTTTTATGCTCTTTGCCTATGCATCACATCTAAAACTGAAAGAAGTTGGCCTGTTTGTATTGAGATTTTCATGCCCAACTTACCGTGCGCTAAGATTTCGGGTATGAGGTGGGGTCAGTTTGAGTTTATTCTTTGCATTCTTAAAAGGATTAATGCATCCAGTACGCATGAACTGTGAGTATGCATATTTTCCCTAATATACAAGCCTATAATGCTTTAAATGGCATTTCCAGGTTTTTCACTTGATGTATCCATGCCTTGCCCTTATCTGCATATGCACTTGCATTCATTTCTTTAGGAATAGGTCTGACCCTTAAGTGTTTCATTAGCTTTGTCCTCGGGAGGTTAGCTCTGGTTTGTTCAGGTCGAATATTGTTTTCTCAGTGGTGACTTGTCTAATGGTATGTGAACTTTTCTTAATCTGAATTGTTCTACATGCCCCAAAGTGCTACCTTAGTCTGGTCATTTGAACATATTTGCTTGTTTCATGTAGTCAATAGTCTAGCACATGTTCACTTTACATGAGTCACCATGTTTAACATTAATAATGGGACTGAGGTTATATTGGGCCGCCCTCTCTATTCCTCTTGTGAAAATATGAAATTTCGCACTAATGGGCCTGCCTTCTTGTTTTCTTTTCTATAACTAAAATCTAAAAACTGCATGTTCGGGCTAACATATTTTTACTTCTGGATATTATTGTGTTGGGCTCGTTTTTCTCTTGAATTGTCGAAAGGAAATGATCCAAATGTGTTATAGTTTATGTCAATGTTTATCTATGTCACGACCCGAACCCCGGGCCCGCGACTGGTGCCCTACCTGGACACCCTTCTACCCATACATCACATAAAATCAGCAGAAACTCATTTTATAAAAACATGCAAGCCGATGAGGCTGCCGCTATATATAAACGGGAACTTCGCGACAACACAGTACTACAACTGGCCAACAATATCAATACAACTCACGCAAGTCCAGCCCACATATGAATACAGACCTCTAAGAGTTTGAACAATAAACTATGATGGGACAAGGCCCCGCCATACCCCTGAATATACCTAGCCATAATGATAAGCTCAGGAACATTGGAGCTTTTCCAAAACGCTGAACAAGGATCCTAAGCTCACGGATCACCCAATTGAGTACCTATACCTGCGGGCATGAACGCAACCCCCCGAAGGAGGTCAGTACAACAAGGTACCAAGTATGTAAACATGAAGTACAGTAAACAAGATCATAACTATACAAAAGATGACAGGGACAAGTATAAAAATTAAATACCAGATCCTACCGTGCCATATAAAATAAGAGCCAACTGTACCTGTTAAAAATGAGATTCAACTGCGCCATTTTAAAAAAGAGGAATCATATCAACGTTATGGATGCCTACTCATAGAATCATCATGTTCATACACATATAGATAACGTATCATACTCCATACATATAACATGTCCCGACCCATATTGGGACTCGATTCTCATATTCCGTATCTAACATGTCCCAACCCATATTGGGACTCGGTCCCATATTCCATATCTAACATATCCCGGCCCATATTGGGACTCTGTCCCCATATTCCATATCTAACATGTCCCGGCCCATATTGGGACTCGGTCCCCATATTCCGTATCTAACATGTCCCGGCTCATATTGGGACTCGGTCCTCATACAACTGGACTGTACACATATAGCTATCATAAGCAACCTTGGGCAATTTAACTCATCTTTTGACTCTCAAAGGAATAAACCCAAGGTACCAGCATCTCATGTACCAATCACATATACGAACTTTCATTTTTTGAAACCCAAAGTACTATTAAGGAAATATATAGAACAACTTCCATTTTAGAAAACCCAAGGTACTATCAAGAGAATATATCATTAAGGATTATGTTCCAATAGAACTCTATAAAGATAAATTCAAGTATCGTTAAGGATTAGGATCCACTCACTTTCTAAAGTCAAATCAAGTATCAATAAGGATTAAAATCCGCTCACTTTATAAAATCAAATCATGTCAAAAGAAGAAGGGATAGTTCACATACCGTTTATCGTCTGTACCAACTCGAAAATCTAAATTCGTCTCGCTCCTCTGGCTAACATTATGAAAACATTTGCATAGTGATAACCGATCCGAATTGCCAAATTAATCCATTTTATGAGCCATTAGTAGGTTATATATTTATAATGATCTTTATCTATTCATCTCATAACCTAGAAAATGTAAAACGAACTGGTTATATCTTAGCTTCTATGCAGATGGAAATTCTACTCATTTCAATATAATTGATTGTCGATTCCTTTTTCATTTAACGCTGCAATGGCTTGTTCGATACATTTTCTCATTAGTGTTGTAACTTAGCAAGATCAACTCGACTCCAATGCTTACTAAAAGCTCTTACCAACATCTCACATAAGACTTGATAGGGACTTAGGAATAAATTAGACATGCCTTTAGCATAGAATCAATAACATGAATACTCATTAACTTCTAAGAGTAGAATAACTTTTGAAACAATACCACAAGTATATTTCATATGTAGAACATGCCAAAGAAAGAAGGAATATGTTCACATACCTTATTGACGACTAACCAACACGACAAGTAGAATACGTCCCAAATAGGTACTTCAACCTATAACCACAACAACACGTCTATCAACTTCATGAATACTAGTATAGGACTTATACCAAGTAATGGTCCTCTTATTCTACAAAAATTTGGACATCACTTCCCCCATTTATACGTACTTTTCCACCTTTTCCAAGGCCTAAATTCAACAACAATCAAGACCCATTTAAGACACAATCAAAACAGAAACCAAATGGGATTACACGCCTACTTGACGTGTAAAATTCGGCCCCTTAATCTATACATAACAGTCCATAAAAACAGTCCACAATTCAATCAACAATAAGGGTAAAATGTGAAGCCTTTAACACCCTTTTACACCCTTATTCTTTAGGACTTTCATTAGAATTTTCCACATTTAAACATGCATAATGACAACTGAAATTTCCAGTATTAAAATTCCATAAAACAGTCCCTAAAACCGCACAATAATATCCAACAGTTTTATACAATTTCGGCCAACAAGACTCCAAACCAAAGCCCTTTTCCATAACCTTTTTTATTCCAATTCAAGTTCTAATACTTCTATACATATCATAACAACTTATCAACAACAATATTACTCCATTATAACATGCAATAGGTGAAGATAACAACAACAATAACCAACAAAAATCCAAAGGCCAAAATTGCCTAGTTCTCGGTTTCACCACCAAAAATGGTCCAAATACTTTTTATTCTTCATTATTCTTAATACAAGTTAATCTATTAACTATAACAACATGTAATATCCAATTAATTCAAGAGGAAGAAGAGTTTTTACCTTAAAAATGACCCAAAATGTCCAAAACAGTCCGCACAAATTTGGCCCACAGTTTTCGTTTTGCTCCACTTCTTCAAGTTCCAATCATACACAAGCATCCACTACAAGCTTATAACCAACTTCCATTCTTGATTCACTTCCAAAAAGTTGAAGAACAAGCCTAGAGTTTCAATCACCCATTCTCGGCCTAATGGTATTTTAAATCCTTGGAGAGTTTATCTTGGTTTAAGACTTGATTAGTGTTCTTAATCTAGGAGAATAATCACTCTTGTTCTTGGAAATTATTGGATGTGGTTGAGATTTAGGGTGAGAGAAGAGAGAAGAGAGAAGAGAGAGTTTTAGGAAGATAGGAAAAATTGTGTAATGTTCTAAGTCTTCTAAGTCTATCTCTAAATATAGATATTTGTCTTCCACCTTTATCTCAATATAGATATTTCCCTTAGCAAGACAAGTGGATGAGGGACACATGTCACCCTCCCATTGGCCAAAGCTTCTCTTCACATAAAATATCCTACACTTAGCCAAAATATCTTATTTTTCGAAGGGCCCCACAAAATTGTGAAATTCTCGGCGGGCCCCATATTGTCAATTCCAAGACTTCATTATACCAATTCCATAAATCAAATTAGAAGAATTAAACTCCAAGTTAATAATTTTCGTCTTCACATTCTTCCGAATTTTTTCCTTAAGAAACTGTAAAAAAAAATTCCTTCCAAAATTCAAATATTATTTCCTTACGTACGTTCTCATATTAATGCCTTGGAATTACGGGGTGTAACATCCTTATCACACGACTGCCCGGCCCGTGGATCGTGCCTTACCCCGCACCCTAGTGATACAACATCGAGAAAACCAAATAAAATAAAAACTTAAACATTTAAATAGACATGGATCAAGATAAAGAAAATAGGCCAACCAAAACAGTTGCCTTTCAACATATATATATGTATAGACATTTGAACAGTTACTATCCTTACAACCCCGCCACAACAAAGGCTGCACTTCTAAGATTTTTACAACAACTATGACGGACAGGGGCCCCGCCATACCACGAATGTACAAGAACCTGCACTCAGTGGTAAAATACCAAAGATAACCCTCCGAAGCAACCGAGCTTCCCACTATGCTGAAAGGTGATCCAATAAGCGGATCGGCGGTGATGTAACTCTACTGCAGATGAACGCAGCCTCGGGGAGGTCGAGCACAACAGTACCAAGTATGTGAAATCAGAATATCAGAATGAAATCATAATAGTCTATATAAAGCGGAGACATGTATGATAACCAAACTACGATACACATATAACGATTATATCAAGTCGTGACTCACGCCTCCAAGTCATTACTCAAATATAACGATGGGTCTCACGCCATAACATCAATCATGCCCGTGGAATACCTTCCTCACCGCCAGCCTATGATATGATAACACGAAGTACACCGAACACCAAGTCTACACGATGTCAAAGCCGTACTAACAATACAATACAACCAAACCACGAAGCTGACACGTTGCAAGTACGAAAGCCGACTACGGATACCAAGCGTCGCCACGTGACCGGCAAGTACGAGGGCTAACTACGGTACTAAGGTCAGATCACGAGACTTCACACTACACCGAGCGGCAAGCGAGAGGCTAACTACAGTGTACGAAGGCCGAATCACCACGAGGCGGCAAGCACGAAGCCGACCACGGTACCAAGGCGAACAAGAAGAAACCTCGTGGAGAGCTAGTCCATGGAATAACACTATCAGCGGGAGCGTGCGGAATTCTCCGTCACCGCTGCAGACGCCCAAGTAAGTTCTCAACAAGTCAACGGCCTCCATCGAGACGCGGTAGTATAGAAACACAATTCTTGCACAACAAAGGCTATCACAACAAGCATAGGCAAGTTTCACAACAACAAGCATAGGCAAGTTTCACAACAACAAGCATAGGCAAGTTATACACAACTCAAGGTACTTTCATTTTATGCCAAAGGCCGGGTTTTAACCCTAAAGTACTACGTACGTTAAATTCCTTTTAAGAGATCCATTCCTTTTATAAAAGTCACCCGATACCCTTAGTATAGAAATAGAGTGACTTACATCTTTTTAAGTAAACCAAAACAACTTCCATACTTTCCTTTTTAAAACCAAATTAAGGCAATACCATGCCTTCTTTTTAGACCAAAACACTTCTCTTTTTAAAGTCAAGTTACCACATTAAAACCAATGATAAAACCCTTCTTTTGTTTTCATAAAGTCGTTATAACTAACTTCCCATAAAGTTGTTACAACACTTTATGTTTTAAACCAATTTAAAACAATGCCTTTATTTTCCCTAAAGTTCCAGTTTGCCCAATTTCAATTACTCAAGTCTCTTTATTTAGAAAAGTTTCATAGTTCAATGTCTTAATCTCCTTTAAAACAATTGAGTAACATATGCCATATGTGTGAGCAGTTTATTCTTGTTTATAACCATCTTATTAAAGCAGCCATGATCTAGAAAATGTAATATTATTTTGTCTCATCTTAGTTTCAATGCAGATGGAGGTTTCTACTGGTTTTAATAATACTTCATTATTCAATACATTTTCCTTTATTAACGCTGCAGTGGTTTGTCGATACTCATTCTGATTTCCGAAATCAGTAAAACATTTCTCCTTTTAAAAACCAAGTACTCATTACTCACGAATGAGGTTTCACACAAAATTCATATTAATTCATTCAAGTCAAGTCTCTTATCTTTTAAGATCAAGTCTCTTAACTTCTAAAAATCAGTAAACCATTTCTCTTTACCATTCTTAAGACGTTATACCTAACTTTCCATAAAGCTAGTATAACTCTTATGTTTTCAAAACCAAGTATTACTCTTCTTTCAAAACGGTTTCTTAATCTTTCGAAATACTTCAAGATTCTTTATTATTCAGGCTTAAGTCAAAAGACATTGCCGTACAACTATATTCAGTTAACACACGACGCTTCACCGTACTATATATATATATTCTTGTAAAATACTTCCAGATTCTTATTATTCAGGCTTAAGTCAAAAGACATTGCCACACGTACGTCTACCTTACTATATATATATTCCTTTAAAATGTCATGCTCAATAGTATAGGGAGAATCACATACCTTGCGACGATTATCGACTATAAGCAAAACGCTCCACGGCTATAACCCGGCTAGCCTTGTCCACCTTCCAAGTAGTTCATGCTACTCGCAGAACATTCAACCAAAAAGGTTATAAGTTCATCAGAATACTGATCCTATGTAAATCTGATTTAATCTTCTACTTATATATTCTTACGATGCGATTTGATTCAAGTCTTTTACGTAATATCCTTCTATTACGCTCAATTCTCTTCTATGAATCTTATATTCATTTATATACTACTACGATGTAATTCCCAATTACAATAGAAGGATGAGTATTTACCTCGATAAGCCCCAAAATTATCCAAGTTTAAAGTCGATCCCGAGCAAGGTTTAGCTCCTACTCCGTGCGCTCCAATTCGCTCCAAGAAACCCTTAGAAGTTCTACACAACTTCTACTTAGTACTCCAACCAATTATGGAGATTTTTCCATAGGGTTTCGTTTAGTGGCTAAAGGAAAGTATAATAGTATTTTCGGGCTCTACGTAGAGGTAACTTTGGAAAGTACTACAAGGTATATGGGCTAAAGTATTTGGGCATTATAACAATACTTGGAGAGTATTTCTATACCACAAAAAGGGGGTATTTATACGAGACAACTAGGCAGGGTAATTCTCGGCCAAGCCTCACTCAAGGGGGAGGCTCTCGGCCAAGGCTTCTCAAAAGAGGGGGGGTTTGGACGAACTCAACTCACAAAAGGGGGAGGGATTTCAAGACTTGGAAAATGATTTTAGGATGAAGAAGTTCATCAACTTAGAGGGGTATTTATAGGTCAAGGAATGGCCAACCAATGGCCAAGATCCATCCAAGTGTTAGGCAAGTGTAAGGCTAGGATTAAGCCATGTGCACCTTATCCATCTACCACACCAACTTGCACAAATATCCTACCTAACCAATGCCACCTTTTCGTCCATTTGCCGCCCCACTTCCTTCCAATGTGAGGGTGACACATGTCACCCTCCCGTTGGTCCAAAATGTTTCGTCTCTCGGAAAAATCCGCAAAAATTATAAATGACATAGCCGGAATTTTCCCTTCGCAAGTTTAGTAAAACGTTTCGTCGAAAAACGATTCTTTTCGGTACTTGTGTACAAATTTCGAGCCTTGCCAACCTTAAGGCTTAAATTTCTATACGTACGCCCTCACGTACATACTCTGGAAATACGGGGTATAACATTCTCCCCTCCTTAGAAACATTCGTCCCGAATGTTCCTTCTCAAGACGGATAGCGATAAAGTTCTTCTAACAAGTTGCCAACGCCACACCCGGCCACAAAATAACACACGTTCTCTTCCTTCCTTACTCGTCGTGCCCTTCTCGAACACTTGAACTTCTCTAGTATACGTACCATATTTCAGTCATCGCTTCAGTTTCCAAAACTTTGGAGTCACCACCTCCAAACTTGGTCATCTTACTAACCTCAATCTTCCTTAAGGCCATTCCCGGCCTTCACGATCCGCTTCTGGTCGAACATATCCACGAACTCATATGATGGTCATCTAAACTTGGGCCTAGCACCCTCGTGACCCTACCACCTGGCGGGACCACCCAGAGCTGACCCCACCTCGAAACAGGCCGCGGGTTGGCCCGCAACATGGCCCCAACCCGACCCACTTAACGCATCAAGCTCTTGTTTCCTGATCCGGAACAATCTTACCTATACAGGTCATGAAAGCTACCACTTCCATTTTACACTACCCAAGGAATTTTCCCACAATTACTCCACGTATACTTATACATTCTGACAAAGATCACCCGCAAAGTCTTGTACTCAAGACGGCCTTACATCTAAGATCTCAACTGTAATATTCTAAGGTTCATCATTTTCTCACCCCCAGGCTTACCCTTTTTCACTAACCAGGTTTCTAAATCACATTTTAGCACAACGCTATCCGAACATAACACTAAACACATCATCATAACATCAATACAAACAAGTCTCTAGAGGGTTAAGGATATACCTGAAAATAGGCGGTTCAAAGGACCGCTAAAACTGGGAACTTCCACCGCGACCTCTGTCGTGGCCTGCCGGTGTATGAACATCCTGCCTAGCTATGGAAGGTGAAGAACCCGCAACTGATCCCGTAGTCTGTGTTATTCTACCAGCGCTCGGCCTGAGCCGCCAGATGGCCCCGCTGGCCGCAAGAATAACAATCTCCCAAGTTAGTACGACACTCTCCTTATGAAGTTTTCCACAACGCCACATCGAGACAAGGGCGACCTCATCCGGCGAGCACTTACTCCCCGAAACACGAAACACAGGAGCCACGACCGCCTCGAATACCCGAAGGTCCCGGGCGTGGAGGACCACTGCATCGGGCGAGGTACATAACTAGTCACGCAGAGCGGTCCGCCTCG
Organism: Przewalskia tangutica; assembly: GCA_029844215.1. Lineage (NCBI taxonomy): Eukaryota > Viridiplantae > Streptophyta > Magnoliopsida > Solanales > Solanaceae > Przewalskia > Przewalskia tangutica. Next base: position 8,135,126 of record CM056733.1, on the reverse strand, counting down.
AAAGTCACCAAAGGACCTCGCTGTTTTGGCCTCTTCTCGCTGATCTTGGTCATTCCGTCGATTTCTCCGCCTCACATCCAAGTGCATAAGCTGCGTGCGGCGATGTCCACGCCTACCAAGAGCTACACCCGAACAACTTTCTGCTAGGCAATCATCGAGCCCTGTAACATATCGGTGCACTCGATCTGTTATACCCCGTATTCTCAGGGTATGTATGCGAGGACGTACGTACGAGAGCACGACAGAAAATTGGAAAGGAAGAAAGAGGTGATTTTTTTCCACGGAAAAAGTTTCCGGTTTTTGTAAAGAAAAATGTTCGTTGATGGGAATTGGGTTCCCAGATTTGGAATTTGGGCTTCTTTGATTATATTAGAATTATGGAATTTTATTTTCGGAAATGGTCACGTGGGGCCCACGGGAGAAATTTACGGTTTTGTGGGGCCCACTTTGTTTTCGAGATTTTGGCCATTGTGGATATTTTCGGAAGATGTTTTATTTTGGGCCATTAGGAGGGTGACACGTGTCACCCCCGCCTAGGTGGCTTGGCCGAATTGACATTTGTGCACAACACCCGGTTAGAGTCGTTTTTCGACGAAACGTTTTACATAACTTGCGAGGGGAAAATTCCGGCGATGTCGGTTTGTATTTTTGCGGATTTTTACGAGCGGCGGAACATTTTGGACCAACGGGAGGGTGACATGTGTCACCTCGCATTGAAGCAGTGGGCGGTTTGGCCTTGGACGTTTAGGGTGTCAAGTGGGAAGATATTTTTGGTAGATATTTGTGAGGGTTTTAAGGAGTAGGGACTAGGGTGCACTTGGCTTGATCTTGGCCTTACACTTGCCTTGCACATGGCTTGATCTTGGCCATTGGTTGGCCTTTGGTTTGGCTATAAATACCCCTCCCTTGTGAAGACTTATTCATTCACTCCTCACTTTGTCTAAGTCTTGAAATCCCCCTCCCTCTTGTGGCTCTCGTCCCAAGCCTCTCCCCTCCTCCTCCTGTGGCCTTTGGTAGAAGGTCCCTCTCCCCTTTTTGGTGCCACAGCCGAGAGTAACCCCCCCCCTAGCCTAGTTGTGCTAGTCGAAATACTACCCCCCTGGGTAGAAATGTATTCTACACTTATTGTTGTAATGCCCAAAATACTTTAGCCCAATACCTTGTAGTACTCTCCGAGGTACCCTCTATACGTAGAACCGGAAAATACGATTATACTTTCCTTTAGCCACTAAACTAAACCCTAAGGAAAATCTTCACCGTTGTTGAAGTATTAAGTAGAAGTTGTGTAGACACTTTTAAGGGTTTCTTGGAGCGTTTTGGAGCGCACGGAGTAGGAGCTAAACCTTGTTCAGGAGCGACTTATAACTTGGATAATTTTGGGCTTATCGAGGTAAATATCTTGACCTTCTATTGTAATTGGAAATTACATGTTGTTGGAATATATAGTTGAAGTATACTATATATAGAATTGAACATAGTTGTGCAATGTCTTTTGACTTAAGCTGAATAATACTTACGGCAATGTCTTGCGACTTAAGCCCGAATTTAAATAAAGAGAATCGAATCGTAATTACATAGGGTGTATCAGACATGAGACTTGTGTAGCATTATCGTGGGTAGAATTGTACACGTCAGTTAGGCGTGCAAACCCCCACGGTTGGCTTGGTAGCCTTGATAGAGGAGGAGATTAACGCTGTGGCGGGGGGGGGAGGTGCTGCCGAATTTTCTATAGAATATTCTGCGTTGAGATCTAGAATGTTAATAGGCGCCTTGTGGCCTCTATAGGTTGAAGTACTACGTATGGCGTGATCTACTTGACTTAAGGAGTAGCCGACGGTTTGAGGTACTTTGAGCGTTTTGCTATTAGTCGATAATCGTCGCGAGGTATGTGAACCTCTTCCTATCTCTTCTAGCATGATATGTGTGAACTATGTAGTACGGTAGACGTACATGTGCTAAATGTATTTGATTGGTTTAAAACATAAAGTGTTATAACGGCTTTATGGGAAGTCGGTTATAATAGCTTTATGTGAATAAGCAAATACCTTGTGGTTTTTAAAAGGTAACTGATTTGAATAATAACTGGCTTGATATGTGTTAATAAAGAACTTGAAGTATTTCAAAAGATTTATGAATCGTTTTGAAAGAATGAGTAGTACTTGGGTTTTGAAAGCTTAAGAGTTATACTAGCTTTATGGGAAGTTAGGTATAACGGCTTAAGAACGTTTTACTGATTTCGGAAATCAGAATGTGTATCGACAAACCACTGCAGCGTTAATAAAAGGAAAATGTATTGACTAATGAAGTATTATTAAAACCAGTAGAAACCTCCATCCGCATGAAGCTAAGATGAGACAAAATGATATTACATTTCCTAGATCATGGCTGCTTAATAAGATTGATTATAAACAAGAATAACCTACTCACATATAAGACATATGTTTCTCAAAACGTTTAAAGGAGAATTATGCTTTAAAGGATTAAAACTATGGACTACGAAACCTTTTCTAAAATGAGGAACTTGAGCATTTGTAATTAGGCAAACCGGAACTTTAGGAAAAGAATGTTGGTACTTGAGTTTAAAAGAAAGTGTTCTGGTTTACTTAATAATGTGAATCACTCTAGTTTTATACTACGGGTATCGGGTGACTTTTATAAAAGGAATGTATCTCTTTTAAAAGGACTTAACGTATGTAGTACTTTAGGGTTAAAACCCGGACTTTGACATAAAATGAAAGTACCTTGAGTTGTGTGTAACTTGCTTATGCTTATTGTTATGAAACTTGACCATGTTACGTGTGATAGCCTTGTTGTGCAAATCGTGTTCACTCGACTACGGTTCATCCGAATGTATCTCACTTGACACGGTTCATCCGAATGTATCTCACTTGACACGGTTCATCCGAATGTATCTCACTTGATTACCGGTTCATCCGGAATGTATTTCACTTGACTACCGGTTCATCCGAATGTATTTCACTTGACTATCGGTTCATCCGGAATGTATTTCACTTGACTACGGTTCATCCGGAATGTATTTCACCGACTACCGTTCATCCGGAATGTATTCCACACGCTTCTATATTGGGTCCATAAGATGGGCCGAGACACATTATCGTATCACATGATTTGTACCTAGATCCGCAGCGTGAGGAAAGAGTTCCACGGGCATGAGGATGACTAGAGGCGTGAGTCCCCGCTTGACATGATCGCTATTATGTTGTGAATCGTAGTTTGGTTATCATACACGCCTCCGCTTTATCTAGACTATTATGATTTCATTTACGATTTTTACTGATTTCACATACTTGGTACTGTTATGCGACCTCCTTCGGGGCTGCGTTCATGCCGCAGTAGAGGTACATCGATCGTGGATCCTCGCCATAGGATCACGACAACAGAGTGGGAAGCTCCGCTTTCTCGAGGCTTATCTTTTGGTATGTGTTTCCACGAGTTGTAGGTTCTTGTACATCTGTGGTATGGCGGCCCCGCCCGCCACAGCCGTAGAAATCTTAGAGGTCTGTAGTAATCTTGGCAGGTGGTTGTAAAGGATTAAACTGTTCAGGTTTTATGTATATACTGAAGGCAACCGTTTTGGTTGGCCTGTTTATTATTATATCTCTTGTTTCATGACTCGTGTTTTATTTTCCGCTGGTTTTCTCTGATGTTGTATCACTAGGGTGCCCGGGGTAAGGCACCAGTAACGGGCCCGGGTTCGGGGCGTTACAAAGTGGTATCAGAGCAGTTAGTCCTCGGAAAGTGTCTACAGACCGTGTCTAGTAGAGTCTTGATTATCGGTGTGTTGTGCACCACATCTATAATCAGGAGGCTATAGGACATGTAGGATTGGTTTCTATTCTTCTCATTCTGAGATCGTGCCTTAGAGCTGAGTTGTAAGTTGGACCCCTCTGATGTGTTTCATTTTACCAGTTATGCCTCCGCGCAAGGCGACCAGTGCCCAGAAGGGCAAGGCAGCCGAGGGTGCTGCTAGTGAGATACAGAGGAGTACGAGGGCGCAGGCCCGGACAGTACCTGAGGTTGTGCTTCAGACGGCGGGTTTTGTGACGCCGCCAGCCCCAGCAGAGTTTAGAGCCGCAGCAGTGGCTGCTGAGACCACAGTACCTGAGCCTCCAGTCCCACAGTCTGGGGCAGAGGAGATGGGTTACAAGGAGATGGCCCAGTTGCTGGTCAGGGTCGTGGCCAGATATGAGGATAGGCTGGATGCAGCAGTTCCAGTTCCAGCCCCAGTAGCACCCGTAGTTCACCCCCGAGCAGACAGTTTGAGGCTACGTGACTTTCTGAGTTGTAGCCCGCCAGTGTTCTATGGATCGAGAGCTGAGGACGACCCTCAGGAGTTTATCCGACAGCTACAGCGGATCATGAGAGTGATCAGAGCCTCAGAGGCAGAGTCGGTGGTATTGGGTTCGCATCAGCTGCGTGATACTGCAGTTGACTGGTTTGATTCGTGGGAGCTGTCCCGGGAAGAGCATGCACTTCCAGCCGTATGGGACGAGTTCTCAAGGGCTTTTCTTGCACATTTCTTGCCCCCACAGATGAGGAGGGCTCGGGCCGACAGATTTTTGACGTTGAGGCAGGACGGGCGGACGGTTAGAGAGTACAATGTGGAGTTCGACTCATTAGCTCGGTATGTTCCCGCTGTGGTAGCTGATATGGAGGACAGAGTACACCGCTACGTCACCGGGCTGGACGATTACTTGGCAGAGGCTTGTACGGGTGTAGCTCTTCAGCCGGGCATGGACATTGCCCGCATACAAGCTCATGCACTAGGTTGTGAGGCACGGAGAGGTCGACGGAATGACCGAGATCGCCAGGCGAGGCGAGCAGGGTCCTTTGGTAACTTTCGAGGCGGACCGCCTCAGCAGCAGTCTAGTTATGTACCTCCACCAGTACAGAGTGGTCCCCCACAGTCGTCAGGACGTTCAGGGTATTCGGGAGCTGGTCAGAGCTCCAGGGCTTCTGGTTCACAGATATACATGGGTTCTAGCCAACAGGATTCACGTCCCCCTCAGTGTGCACGATGTGGCAAACATCATCCCGGGGAATGTCGCCTTTTTACTGGTGCTTGCTTCACCTGCGGCCGTCAGGGCCATGTGACGAGAGACTGTGCTTATAGGAGAGGTACCGGCAGCTTGGCGCAGCCTACCGGATCAGTGGCAGGTTCATCGCCTTCTACGATGCTACTGCAGGCGGACTTACGATTAGAGCGGTAGCTTCAGGTATATCCTTAACCCTCTAGAGGCTTGTATGTTTTGATGTTATGTTAATGTGTTAGGTGTTATGTTCGGATAGCTTTGTGCTAAAATGTGATTTAGGAACCTGGTTGGGGAAAAAGGGTAAGCCTGGGGGTGAGGGAATGATGAACCTTAGAATATTACAGTTGAGACCTTAGATGTAAGGTCGTCTTGAGTAAAAGATTCGTTTTATGTTTGACCTTTATCAGAGTGCGTAGTATACGTGGGTTTTATTTGTGTGATAAGTCCATGGGTAGTGTGAGATGGAAGTGGTAGCTTTCATGATGTGATTTAGCGGATCGCCCGTGTCAGGGAACGAGGGCTGGACGCGATTGTGGGTCGGGTTGAGGACGTGATACGGGTCAACCCGTAGCCCGGATTAAGGTGGGGTCAGCTCTGGGTGGTCCCGCCAGGTGGCAGGGTCACGAGGGTGCTAGGCCCAAGTTTTGGTAACCATCGTATGAGTTCGTGGACGCGTTCGACCAGAAGCGGTTCGTTAAGGCCGGAATGGCCTTAAGGAAGTTTGAGGTTAGTAAGATGACCAAGTTTGGAGGTAGTGACTCAAGATGTTTGGGAACGGAAGTAATGACTGAAGTTTGGTACGTACTGGGAGAGTTCAAGTGTTCGAGAAGGGCACGCAGTAAGGAAGGAAGAGAACGTGTTATTTCGTGGCGTGTGGCGTTGACAACTTGTTAGAGGAACTTCATCGATATCCGTCTTGAGAAGGAACATTCGGACGAATGTTTCTAAGGAGGAGAATGTTATACCGTATTCTCGTGGTATGTATGCGAGGACGTGCGTGCGAGAGCACGCGTAAAAATTGGAAAGGAAGAAAGAGGTGATTTTTTCCACGGAAAAAGTTTCCGGTTTTGTAAAGAAAATGTTCGTTGATGGGAATTGGGTTCCTGATTTGGAATTTGGGCTTCTTTGATTATATTAGAATTATGGAATTTTATTTTGGAAATGGTCACGTGGGCCCACGGAGAAATTTACTTTTGTGGGCCCACTTTGTTTTGAGATTTTGGCCATTGTGGATATTTTCTAAGATGTTTTATTTTGGGCCATTAGGAGGGTGACACGTGTCACCCCGCCAGTGGCTTGGGCCGAATTGACATTTGTGCACAACACCCTTGCTAGAGTCGTTTCGACGAAACGCTTTACATAACTTGAGGGAAAATTCGGCTATGTCGTTTTGTATTTTTGCGGATTTTTCCGAGCGGCGAACATTTTGGACCAACGGGAGGGTGACATGTGTCACCTCACATTGGAAGCAAGTGGGCGGTTTGGCCTCGACGCGTTTAGGGTGTCAAGTGGGAAGATATTTTTGGTAGATATTTGTGAGGGTTTTAAGAGTAGGACTAGGGTGCACTTGGCTTGATCTTGCCTTACACTTGCCTTGCACATGGCTTGATCTTGCCATTGGTTGCCTTTGGTTTGGCTATAAATACCCTCCCTCGTGAAGACTTATTCATTCACCTCACTTTGTCTAAGTCTTGAAATCCTCCTCCCTCTTGTGGCTCTCGTCCTAAGCCTCTCCCCCTCCTCCTTGTGGCCTTTGGCCGAGAAGGTCCCTCTCCCCTTTGTTGTGCCCCAGCCGAGAGTAACCCCACAGCCTAGTTGTGCTAGTCGAAATACTACCCCCCTTGGTAGAAATGTATTCTACAAGTATTGTTGTAATGCCCAAAATACTTTAGCCAAATACCTTGTAGTACTCTCCAATGTACCCTCTATACGTAGAAACCGGAAAATACGATTATACTTTCCTTTAGCAACTAAACGAAACCCTAAGGAAAATCTTCACCCGTTGTTGAAGTATTAAGTAGAAGTTGTGTAGACACTTCAGGGTTTCTTGGAGCGTTTTGGAGCGCATCGAGTAGAGCTAAACCTTGTTCAGGAGCGACTTATAACTTGGATAATTTTGGGCTTATCGAGGTAAATATCTTGACCTTCTATTGTAATTGGAAATTACATGTTGTTGGAATATATAGTTGAAGTATACTATATATAGAATTGAACATAGTTGTCAAGGCAATGTCTTTTGACTTAAGCTCGAATAATACTTACGGCAATGTCTTGCGACTTAAGCTGAATTTAAATAAAGAGAATCGAATCGTAATTACATAGGACTGTATTACTGAGACTTGTGTAGCATTCGTGGGTAGAATTGTACACGTCAGGTTAGGCGTGCAAACCCCTGGTTGGCTTAGTAGCGGCCTTGATAGAGAGAGATTAACGCCGTGGCGGGGAGGTGCCGCCAATTTTCTATAGAATATTCTGCGTTGAGATCTAGAATGTTAATAGGCGCTGTGGCCTCTATAGGTCAAGTACTACGTATGGCGTGATCTACTTGACTTAAGGAGTAGCCGACGGTTTGAGGTAATCGAGCGTTTTGCTATTAGTCGATAATCGTCGCGAGGTATGTGAACCTCTTCCTATCTCTTCTAGCATGATATGTGTGAACTATGTAGTACGGTAGAGACGTATGTGCTAAATGTATTTGATTGGTTTAAAACATAAAGTGTTATAACGGCTTTATGGGAAGTCGGTTATAATAGCTTTATGTGAATAAGCAAATACCTCGTGGTTTTTAAAAGGTAACCGATTTGAATAATAACCGCTTGATATGTGTTAATAAAGAACTTGAAGTATTTCAAAGATTTATGAATCGTTTTGAAAGAATGAGTAGTACTTGGGTTTTGAAAGCTTAAGAGTTATACTAGCTTTATGGGAAGTTAGGTATAACTCTTAAGAACGCTTCTTGATTTGAAATCGTAATGTGTATCGACAAACCAACGCAGCGTTAATAAAAGGAAAATGTATTGACTAATGAAGTATTATTAAAACCGTAGAAACCTCCATCTGCATAGAAGCTAAGATGAGACAAAATGATATTACATTTCCTAGATCATGCGCTTAATAAGATTGATTATAAACAAGAATAACCTACTCACATATAAGACATATGTTTCTCAAAACGTTTAAAGGAGAATTATGCTTTAAAGGATTAAAACTATGGACTACGAAACCTTTTCTAAAATGAGGAACTTGAGCATTTGTAATTAGGCAAACCGGAACTTTAGGAAAAGAATGTTGGTACTTGAGTTTAAAAAGAAAGTGTTCAGTTTACTTAATAATGTGAATCACTCTAGTTTTATACTACGTATCGGGTGACTTTTATAAAAGGAATGTATCTCTTTTAAAAGGACTTAACGTATGTAGTACTTTAGGTTAAAACCCGACTTTGACATAAAATGAAAGTACCTTGAGTTGTGTGTAACTTGCTTATGCTTATTGTTATGAAACTTGACCATGTTACGTGTGATAGCCTTGTTGTGCAAATACCGTGTTCACTCGATCACCGGCTCATCCGAATGTATCTCACTTGACACGGTTCATCCGAATGTATCTCACTTGATTACCGGTTCATCCGGGAATGTATCTCACTTGATTACCGGTTCATCCGGGAATGTATTTCACTTGACTACCGGTTCATCCGGGAATGTATTTCACTTGACTACCGGTTCATCCGGGAATGTATTTCACTTGACTACCGGTTCATCCGGGAATGTATTTCACCGACTACCGGTTCATCCGGGAATGTATTCCACACGTTTCTATATTGGGTCCATAAGATGGGCCGAGACTCATTATACGTATCACATGATTTGTACCTAGATCGGCGGTGAGGAAAGAGTTCCACGCATGAGGATGACTAGAGGCGTGAGTCCTCGCTTGACATGATCGCTATTATGTTGTGAATCGTAGTTTGGTTATCATACACGCCTCCCGCTTTATCTAGACTATTATGATTTCATTTACGGTATTTTCTGATTTCACATACTTGGTACTGTTATCGACCTCGGCCGTGCGTTCATGCCGCAGTAGAGGTACATCGCCGTGGATCCTCGCCATAGGATCGCTCAACGTAGTGGAAGCTCCGCTTTCTCCGAGGCTTATCTTTTGGTATGTGTTTCCTCGAGTTGTAGGTTCTTGTACATTCGTGGTATGGCGGGCCCCGTCCGTCACGATCGTTAATAAATCTTAGAGGTGCAGAGTATCGCAAGTGGTTGTAAAGGATTAAACTATTCGTGCTTTATGTATATACCAAGGCAACCGCTTTGGTTGGCCTGCTTATTATTATATCTCTTGTTTCATGACTCGTGTTTTATTTTCCGCCGTTTTCTCGATGTTGTATCACTAGGGTGCCCGGTAAGGCACCGCACTGCCCGGTTCGGGCGCACGATCCTCCATACTAGCTACTAACGCGGGGACGTACCGGGCCAATGAGTCGAACTCCAAATTGTACACCAACCGCACGCTCGCTTCGCAACACCAAAAATTTGTTGGCGAGCCCTCCTCATCCGCGAGGCAAGAAATGTGCAAGAAATGCTCCCGAGAACTCGTCCCATATACCGGAAGTGCATTCTCTCCCGACAGCTCCCACGAATCAAACCCGATCATTGCGGTATCACGCAATGACGCGAACCTAGACCACCGACTCGGTCTCGATGCCTTGATCACTTACGATCCGTTAGAATCGCTTCGGATGAACTCCTGCGGATCATCCTCGTGCCTCGACCCATAAAACTCGGCGGGTTACATCTCGTAAAATCCCGTAGCCTCAAACTATCTCGATGCGGGTGAACCATGGTGCTCGAACCGCCGGCCCAACCTATCTCTCAAGTCCGCCACAACCACGACCATTAATCGGGCCCACTTTGTAACCCATCTCTCTCGCCTGCATCGGACTGAGGCTCGTGCATCGTGGTCTCAGAGATATCGCCACGCTTCTACTCAGCCTCCTCTCGCTGCCTTGCCCTTCGCCCGGTTGCCTTGCGGCGAGGCATAATCGTGAAAACGGCACGCGTCGAGGGGTCCAACTTATCACATGCCTCTAAGGCACGATCTCGTAATGAGAAGGCGGAAACCAATCCTAAATGTCCTGCGACCTCACGATTATAGATGTGGTGCACAACACACCGATAATCAAGACTCTACTAGACACGGTCAGTAGACACTTTCCGAGGATTAATCGCTCGATACCACTTTTGTCACGACCGTTCGGCCCGTGGATCGTGCCTTACCGGCACCCTAGTGATACAACATCGAGAAAAACCAATGGAAATAAAAACTTAAACATTTAAATAGACATGGATCAAGATAAAGAAAATAGGCCAACCAAAGCGGTTGCCTTTTCAACATATATATATGTATAGACATTTGAACGAGCATTATCCTTACAACCCCGCCCACAACAAAGGCTGCACCTCTAAGATTTTTACAACAATTGTGACGGACAGGCCCCGCCATACCCCGAATGTACAAGAACCTCTGCACTGTGGTAACATACCAAAGATAAGCCTTCGAAGGAACGGAGCTTCCCAATATGCTGAAAGGTGATCCTATAAGCGGGGATCGACAGGCTATGTAACTCTACATGCGGCATTTAACGCACTCCGGGAGGTCAAGATAACAGTACCAAGTATGTGAAATCAGAATATCAGAAATGAAATCATAATAGTCTATATAAAGCAGGAGACATGTATGATAACCAAACTACAGTACACACATATAACAGTTATATCAAGTCAGGGACTCACGCCCTCCAAGTCATTACTCAAATATAACGATGGGTCTCACGCCCATAACATCAATCATGCCCGTGGAATACCTTCCTCACTGCCGGCAGTCTATGATATGATAACACCAAGAAGTACACCTGAACACCAAGTCCTACCTGATGTCAAAGCCGTACTAACAATACAATACAACCAAACCACGGCGACACGGCAAGTACGAAGCCGACTACGGATACCAAGGCCGCCACGTGTCGACCGGCAAGTACGAGGGCTAACTACCAGTACCAAGGTCAGATCATGAGACTTCACTACTACACCGAACGGGCAAGTGCGAGGGCTAACTACTGTAATTAAGGCCGAATCAGCCACGAGACGGGGCAAGTACGAAAGCCGACCACCAGGTACCAAGGCTGAACAATAAGAAACCTCATGGAGAGCTAGTCCATGGAATAACACTATCAATAGGAGCGTACCCGTGGAATTCTCTGTCACTGCCGGTACGTCCAAGTAAGTTCTCAACAAGTCAACCGACCCTCCATCGAGAGACGCGGTAGTATAGAAACACAATTCTTGCACAACAAAGGCTATCACAACAAGCATAGGCAAGTTTCACAACAACAAGCATAGGCAAGTAATACACAACTCAAGGTACTTTCATTTTATGCCAAAGGCCGGGTTTTAACCCTAAAGTACTACGTACGTTAAATTCCTTTTAAGAGATCCATTCCTTTTATAAAAGTCACCCGATACCCTTAGTATAGAAATAGAGTGACTTACATCTTTTTAAGTAAACCAAAACAACTTCCATACTTTCCTTTTTAAAACCAAATTAAGGCAATACCATGCCTTCTTTTTAGACCAAAACACTTCTCTTTTTAAAGTCAAGTTACCACATTAAAACCAATGATAAAACCCTTCTTTTGTTTTCATAAAGTCGTTATAACTAACTTCCCATAAAGTCATAACACTTTATGTTTTAAACCAATTTAAAACAATGCCTTTATTTTCCTAAAGTTCCAGCTTTGCCCAATTTCAATTACTCAAGTCTCTTTATTTAGAAAAGTTTCATAGTTCAATGTCTTAATCTCCTTTAAAACAATTGAGTAACATATGCCATATGTGTGAGCAGTTTATTCTTGTTTATAACCATCTTATTAAAGCAGCCATGATCTAGAAAATGTAATATTATTTTGTCTCATCTTAGTTTCAATGCAGATGGAGGTTTCTACTGGTTTTAATAATACTTCATTATTCAATACATTTTCCTTTATTAACGCCGCATGGTTTGTCGATACTCATTCCGATTTCGAAATCAAGAAACATTTCTCCTTTTAAAAACCAAGTACTCATTACTCACGAATGAGGTTTCACACAAAATTCATATTAATTCATTCAAGTCAAGTCTCTTATCTTTTAAAATCAAGTCTCTTAACTTCTAAAAATCAGTAAACCATTTCTCTTTACCATTCTTAAGACGTTATACCTAACTTTCCATAAAGCTAGTATAACTCTTATGTTTTCAAAACCAAGTATTACTCTTCTTTCAAAACGGTTTCTTAATCTTTCGAAATACTTCAAGATTCTTTATTATTCAGGCTTAAGTCAAAAGACATTGCCGTACAACTATATTCAGTTAACACACGTACGTCTACCGTACTATATATATATATTCTTGTAAAATACTTCCAGATTCTTATTATTCAGGCTTAAGTCAAAAGACATTGCCACACGTACGTCTACCTTACTATATATATATTCCTTTAAAATGTCATGCTCAATAGTATAGGGAGAATCACATACCTTGCGACGATTATCGACTATAAGCAAAACGCTCCACGGCTATAACCCGGCTAGCCTTGTCCACCTTCCAAGTAGTTCATGCTACTCGCAGAACATTCAACCAAAAAGGTTATAAGTCTCATCAGAATACAAATTCTATGTAAGTACAGTTTAATCTTCTACTTATATATTCTTCTGATGCGATTTCAGTTCAAGTCTTTTCTGTAATATCCTTCTATTACAGTTCAATTCTCTTCTATGAATCTTATATTCATTTATATACTACTACAGTATGTAATTCCCAATTACAATAGAAGGACAGTAGTATTTACCTCGATAAGCCCCAAAATTATCCAAGTTTAAAGTCGATCCTGAGCAAGGTTTAGCTCCTACTCCGTGCGCTCCAATTCGCTCCAAGAAACCCTTAGAAGTTCTACACAACTTCTACTTAGTACTCCAACCAATTATGGAGATTTTTCCATAGGGTTTCGTTTAGTGGCTAAAGGAAAGTATAATAGTATTTTCGGGCTCTACGTAGAGGTAACTTTGGAAAGTACTACAAGGTATATGGGCTAAAGTATTTGGGCATTATAACAATACTTGGAGAGTATTTCTATACCACAAAAAGGGGGTATTTATACGAGACAACTAGGCGGGGTACCTCTCGCCAAGCCTCACTCTGGGGAGGCTCTCGGCCAAGGCTTCTCAAAAGAGGGGGGGATTGGACGAACTCAACTCACAAAAGGGGGAGGGATTTCAAGACTTGGAAAATGATTTTAGGATGAAGAAGTTCATCAACTTAGAGGGGTATTTATAGGTCAAGGAATGGCCAACCAATGGCCAAGATCCATCCAAGTGTTAGGCAAGTGTAAGGCTAGGATTAAGCCATGTGCACCTTATCCATCTACCACACCAACTTGCACAAATATCCTACCTAACCAATGCCACCTTTTTCGTCCATTTGCCGCCCCACTTCCTTCCAATGTGAGGGTGACACATGTCACCCTCCCGTTGGTCCAAAATGTTTCGTCTCTCGGAAAAATCCGCAAAAATTATAAATGACATAGCCGGAATTTTCCCTTCGCAAGTTTAGTAAAACGTTTCGTCGAAAAACGATTCTTTTCGGTACTTGTGTACAAATTTCGAGCCTTGCCAACCTTAAGGCTTAAATTTCTATACGTACGCCCTCACGTACATACTCTGGAAATACGGGGTATAACATTCTCCCCTCCTTAGAAACATTCGTCCCGAATGTTCCTTCTCAAGACGGATAGCGATAAAGTTCTTCTAACAAGTTGCCAACGCCACACCCGGCCACAAAATAACACACGTTATCTTTCTTCCTTACTCGTCGTGCCCTTCTCGAACACTTGAACTTCTCTAGTATACGTACCATATTTCATTCATCGCTTCAGTTTCCAAAACTTTGGAGTCACCACCTCCAAACTTGGTCATCTTACTAACCTCAATCTTCCTTAAGGCCATTCCCGGCCTTCACGATCCGCTTCTGGTCGAACATATCCACGAACTCATATGATGGTCATCTAAACTTGGGCCTAGCACCCTCGTGACCCTACCACCTGGCGGGACCACCCAGAGCTGACCCCACCGAACAGCCGCGGGTTGGCCCGCAACACGGCCCCAACCCGACCCACTTAACGATCAAGCTCTTGTTTCACGATCCGAAACAAACTAACCGATACAGGACATGAAAGCTACCACTTCAAGTTAACACTCCCCAAGCAAATTTCCCACACTTACTACACTTATACTTAGACATTATGACAAAGAACACACGCACAGTCTTGTACTCAAGACGGCCTTACATCTAAGATCTCAACTGTAATATTCTAAGGTTCATCATTTTCTACCCTGTGCTTACCCTTTTCACTAACTGTTTCTAAATCACATTTTAGCACAACGCTATCCGAACATAACACTAAACACATCATCATAACATCAATACAAACAAGTCTCTGTAGGTTAAGGATATACGAAAAATAGGCGGTTCGAAGGACCGCTAAAACTGGGAACTTCCACCGCGACCTCTGCCGTGGCCTGCCTGTGTATGAACATCCTGCCTAGCTATGGAAGGTGAAGAACCCGCAACTGATCCCGTAGTCTGTGTTATTCTACCGCTACCCACCGGTGGACGATCTTGCCAGATGGCCCCGTTGGCCGCAAGAATAACAATCTCCCAAGTCAGTACGACACTCTCCCTTATGAAGTTTTCCACAACGGCCACACTGAGACAAAGCGACCTCATCCGCGAGCACTTACTCCCCGAAAACACGAAAACCCGAGAGCCCCGACCGCCCCGAATACCCCGGCGTCCCGGCGTTGTGGAGGACCACTCATCGGGCGAGGTACATAACTAGTTCTGGCCGAGGCGGTCCGCCTCGAAAGTCACCAAAGGACCTGCTTCGGCCCTCTCTTCACGATCTTGGTCATTCCGTCGATTTCTCCGCCTCACATCCAAGTGCAAAGCTCGTGACGCGGCAATGTCCATGCCCACAAGAGCTACACGAACAACTTTCGCTAGGCAATCATCGAGCCTGAACATATCGGTGCACTCGATCCTCCATACTAGCTACTAACGCGGACGTCGCCAATGAGTCGAACTCCAAATTGTACACCAACCGTACTCTGCTCGCCGCAACACCAAAAACTGTACCCGAGCCCTCCTCATCCGCGAGGCAAGAAATGTGCAAGAAATGCTCCCGAGAACTCGTCCCATATACCGGAAGTGCATTCTCCCCGACAGCCTCACGACCAAAACCACCGATCGCGGTATCACGCAAATGCGAACCTAGAACACCGACTCGTCTTCGATGCCTTGATCACTCATGATCCGTCAGAATCGCTTCGGATGAACTCCTCGGATCATCCTCGTGCCTCGACCCATAAAACTCGGGCGGTTACATCTCGTAAAAATCCCGTAGCCTCAAACTATCCGACCGGGTGAACCATGGTGCACCGAACCGCTGCCCAACCTATCCTCAAGTCCGCCACAACTCGCCATTAATCGGGCCTCACTTGTAACCCATCTCTCTCGCCTGCATCGGGATCGAGGCTCGTGCATCGTGGTCTTCAGAGATCGCCGCCGCTCTACTCGCAGCCTCCTCTCGCTGTCTTGCCCTTCGGGCCCGGTTGCCTTACGCGAGGCATAATCGTGAAAACGGCACGCTGAGGGTCCAACTTATCACACGCTACAAGGCACGATCTCGGAATGAGAAGAAGAAACTAATCCTAAATGTCCTGCTCTCCTCGACATAGATGTGGTGCACAACACACCGATAATCAAGACTCTACTAGACACGGTGCAGACACTTTCCGAGGATTAATCGCTCGATACCACTTTTGTCACGACCGTTCGGGCCCATGATCGTGCCTTACCCGCACCCTAGTGATACAACATCGAGAAAAACCAATGGAAATAAAAACTTAAACATTTAAATAGACATGGATCAAGATAAACAAAATAGGCCAACCAAAACGGTTGCCTTTCAACATATATATATATAGACATTTGAACGCATTACTATCCTTACAACCCCGCCTACAACAAGCATGCACTTAAGATTTTTACAACAACTATGACGGACAGGCCCCGCCATACCACGAATGTACAAGAACCTGCACTGTGTGGTAACATACCAAAGATAAGTCTCAGAAGGAACGGAGCTTCCCAATATCTCGAAAGGTGATCCTATAGCGGGGATCGATACCGATGTAACTCTACTGCAGATGTAACGCAGCCCGGGCGAGGTCGATAACAGTACCAAGTATGTGAAATCAGAATACTATAAATGAAATCATAATAGTCTATATAAAGCGGAGACATGTATGATAACCAAACTACGATACACATATAATGCTTATATCAAGTCGTGGACTCACACCTCCAAGTCATTACTCAAATATAACGATGGGTCTCACGCCCATAACATCAATCATGCCCGTGGAATACCTTCCTCACCGCCGATGCATGATATGATAACACCAAGAAGTACACCGAACACCAAGTCCTACACGATGTCAAAGCCGTACTAACAATACAATACAACCAAACCACGGGCGACACGGCAAGTACGAAAGCCGACTACCGATACCAAGGCCGCCACGTGTCGACCGGCAAGTACGAGGGCTAACTACTGTGTACCAAGCGTCAGATCACGAGACTTCGTCACTACACCGAACGGGCAAGTGCGAGGGCTAACTACAGTACCAAGGCCGAATCACCACGAGACGGCAAGTACGTAAAGCCACCACCGTGTACCAAGGCCGAACAATAAGAAACCTCATGGAGAGCTAGTCCATGGAATAACACTATCAATGCGAGCGCATCTGCGGAATTCCTCTCACACGCCAGACGTCCAAGTTCTCAACAAGTCAACCGCCTCCATCGAGAGACGCCAGTAGTATAAAACACAATTCTTGCACAACAAAGGCTATCACAACAAGCATAGGCAAGTTTCACAACAACAAGCATAGGCAAGTTATACACAACTCAAGGTACTTTCATTTTATGCCAAAGGTCGTTTTAACCTAAAGTACTACGACGTTAAATTCCTTTTAAGAGATCCATTCCTTTTATAAAAGTCACCCGATACCCTTAGTATAGAAATAGAGTGACTTACATCTTTTAAGTAAACCAAAACAACTTCCATACTTTCCTTTTAAAACCAAATTAAGGCAATACCATGCCTTCTTTTAGACCAAAACACTTCTCTTTTAAAGTCAAGTTACCACATTAAAACCAATGATAAAACCCTTCTTTTGTTTTCATAAAGTCGTTATAACTAACTTCCCATAAAGTCATATAACACTTTATGTTTTAAACCAATTTAAAACAATGCCTTTCTTTTCCTAAAGTTCGGTTTGCGCCCAATTTCAATTACTCAAGTCTCTTTATTTAGAAAAGTTTCATAGTTCAATGTCTTAATCTCCTTTAAAACAATTGAGTAACATATGTCATATGTGAGCGCTTTATTCTGTTTATAACCATCTTATTAAAGCAGCCATGATCTAGAAAATGTAATATCATTTTGTCTCATCTTAGTTTCTATGCAGATGGAGGTTTCTACTGGTTTTAATAATACTTCATTATTCAATACATTTTCCTTTATTAACGCTGCAGTGGTTTGTCGATACTCATTCGATTTCAAATCAAGAAACATTTCTCCTTTTAAAAACCAAGTACTCATTACTCACGAATGAGGTTTCACACAAAATTCACATTAATTCATTCAAGTCAAGTCTCTTATCTTTTAAGATCAAGTCTCTTAACTTCTAAAAATCAGTAAACCATTTCTCTTTACCATTCTTAAGACGTTATACCTAACTTTCCATAAAGCTAGTATAACTCTTATGTTTTCAAAACCAAGTATTACTCTTCTTTCAAAACGGTTTCTTAATCTTTCGAAATACTTCAAGATTCTTTATTATTCAGGCTTAAGTCAAAAGACATTGCCGTACAACTATATTCAGTTAACACACGTACGTCTACCGTACTATATATATATATTCTTGTAAAATACTTCCAGATTCTTATTATTCTGGCTTAAGTCAAAAGACATTGTCACACGTACGTCTACCTTACTATATATATATTCCTTTAAAATGTCATGCTCAATAGTATAGGGAGAATCACATACCTTGCGACGATTATCGACTATCAGCAAAATGCTCCACGGCTATAACCCGGCTAGCCTTGTCCACCTTCCAAGTAGTTCATGCTACTCGCAGAACATTCAACCAAAAAGGTTATAAGTTCATCAGAATACATTCCCATGTAAGTCTGCTTTAATCTTCTACTTATATATTCTTCTGATGCGATTTCAGTTCAAGTCTTTTCTGTAATATCCTTCTATTACAGTTCAATTCTCTTCTATGAATCTTATATTCATTTATATACTATTACAGTATGTAATTCCCAATTACAATAGAAGGACAGTAGTATTTACCTCGATAAGCCCCAAAATTATCCAAGTTTAAAGTCGATCCTGAGCAAGGTTTAGCTCCTACTCCGTGCGCTCCAATTCGCTCCAAGAAACCCTTAGAAGTTCTACACAACTTCTACTTAGCACTCCAACCAATTATGGAGATTTTTCCATAGGGTTTCGTTTAGTGGCTAAAGGAAAGTATAATAGTATTTCCGGGCTCTACGTAGAGGTAACTTTGGAAAGTACTACAAGGTATATGGGCTAAAGTATTTGGGCATTATAACAATACTTGGAGAGTATTTCTATACCACAAAAAGGGGGTATTTATACGAGACAACTAGGCAAGGGGGGGTACCCTCTCGGCCAAGCCTCACTCAAGGGGGGGGAGGCTCTCGGCCAAGGCTTCTCAAAAGAGGGGGGGGGGGGGGGTTTGGACGAACTCAACTCACAAAAGGGGGAGGGATTTCAAGACTTGGAAAATGATTTTAGGATGAAGAAGTTCATCAACTTAGAGGGGTATTTTTAGGTCAAGGAATGGCCAACCAATGGCCAAGATCCATCCAAGTGTTAGGCAAGTGTAAGGCTAGGATTGAGCCATGTGCACCTTATCCATCTACCACACCAACTTGCACAAATATCCTACCTAACCAATGCCACCTTTTTCGTCCATTTGCCGCCCCACTTCCTTCCAATGTGAGGGTGACACATGTCACCCTCCCGTTGGTCCAAAATGTTTCGTCTCTCGGAAAAATCCGCAAAAATTATAAATGACATAGCCGGAATTTTCCCTTCGCAAGTTTAGTAAAACGTTTCGTCGAAAAACGATTCTTTTCGGTACTTGTGTACAAATTTCGAGCCTTGCCAACCTTAAGGCTTAAATTTCTATACGTACGCCCTCACGTACATACTCTGGAAATACGGGGTATAACACTTACCTCCTTAGAAACATTCGTCCCGAATGTTCATAACTTGTTCCAAGCTAAACATATATGTGCATAGTCTCCCTTTACTATACTCAACAAAACCAAATATGTCACACATGGCCACAATATATCACACATGCATATTCATCAATCAAAATAGTAAGTGGGGATACTTCCTCTGCATTTCACCCACTGCTTCCGAAGTCATCTCAATCAGGAACACTTATGGACAATGTCACTGAATCTAAAGTGTGTGTATCATCACAATTTACTCTCATTCATAGTCTGAAATGAATCTCTCTTTCTTTTCGTATCTTCTCACTACTCGTAATTATAAACACTTCCATTCTTCTCATACTTTTTCACTCCTTTTCTTACTTGTCGTACTTTTATCATACTTCCAAAATTATTCGGGTATATATCGGTAATCTCGAATATGGCTCCTGTTTCCACTCCTTAGCGTTACTATATCCAAACTTGGTCATTATACGTAGATTCAATTACCTTCACTTGCCCCATGGCCAAGAATTTCCGTCTTGTCATTATTAGGTCTCTCATTGACCGAGTGCCCATTCGTCTTACTTTTACACTCCATTTCAAGTTGCCACGGGGGTCTCCTATCTCAAAGTATTTCTCATACTATCATTCCGATCATTACAGGTTCGCCACCTTTGGCCAAAGTGTTCCTACTGTACATCCTCTACTATTTGTCTTTACACTGTTCTGAGGTAATGATACCTTGTGGAACCTACCTAACTACAGTTTCATTCGCTTTTAGCATTCTTGCCATAGTCCTTCATTCTACTCATTACTAAACCAAAAATATTTCTACCTTGATACTCGATCACACAGTTTTATTCATACTCATTACTTCTTTCATACTCTTTAGCCCTTCTTCGACTGTTCCATAGTTCCCGTCCTCAATTACCTCCAACACATTATTGTTATCCAAAGGTTATCTAAAATTTTAACATGTTGCACATCATCATATACCAACTATACAACAAGCTTACCAACCTGGATACCAAGTCTAAATATTCCTATGTCACTTTCTCATAGCTGCAACCACAATAATATGTTAGGGAGGAACTACCCTAACAACACAGCTCTATCGCACGATCTTGGAGTAAGAAGAATAGAAACCATCCTAAATGTACTGTAGCCTCATGTTTATGGGTGTGGTGCACAACATACCGATAATCAAGACTCTACTGCACACGGTCTGTAGATATTCCGAGGACTAACTACTCTGATACCACTTTATCACGACCCTAACTCCGAGCCTGCGACTGGTGCCCTACCTGGGCACCCTTCTACCCATACATCACATAAAATCAGCAGAAGCTCTAAGAAAAACTCATTTTATAAAAACAGGCAAGCCGATGAGGTTGTCGCTATATATAAACGGGAACATCCCGACAACACAGTATTACAACTGGCCAACAATATAAATACAACTCACATAAGTCCAACCCATATATGAATACAGACCTCTAAGAGTGGACAGTAAACTATGATGACACAAGGCCCCGCCGTACCCCTGAATATACCTAGTCATAATGACAAGCTCTGAAACATTGGAGCTCTCCCAAAACACTGAACAAGGATCCTAAGCTCACGGATCACCCAACTGTACTTGTTAAAAATGAGATTCAACTGCGCCCTTTTAAAAAAGAAGAATCATATCAACGTTATGGATGCCTACTCATAGAATCATCATGTTCATACACATATAGATAACGTATCATACTCCGTACATATAACATGTCCCGGCCCATATTGGGACTCGATCATCATATTCCGTATCTAACATGTCCTGGCCCATATTGGGACTCGGTTCCCATATTCTGTATCTAACATGTCCCGGCCCATATTGGGACTCGGTCCCCATATTCTGTATCTAACATGTCCCGACCCATATTGGGACTCGGTCCCCATATTCTGTATCTAACATGTCCCGGCCCATATTGGGACTCGGTCCCCATATTCCGTATCTAACATGTTGTCACGACCCGACCCCGGGCCCGCGACTGGTGCCCTACCTGGGCACCCTTACCGGTATACATCAAAGATAATCAGCGGAACATCCATAAACTTAACAGGAAATAGATAACAGGATAGCCGATAAGGCCATCTTCCAAAAATATACACGTAACCCAAAAAGCAGTTACCTCTTTTTTTTTCTTTACACAACCCAATCCACAAGATATGACTACAGACCTCTAAGAATTTTTGACATAACAACTGTGATGGGACAGGGCCCCGCCATACCCCTGAATGTACATAAATCTACAACCTCAGGAAACTGTACCAAAATACAAAGCCTCTGAAATAATGGAGCTTTCCAACCATCTGAACAATGATCCTAAGAATGAGGATCAGCAAGCTATGTACTCAACTCGCAGATTTAACGCAGCCCAAGGAGGTCGATCTGAAATATGTACCAAGTATGTAAAATCAAAGCATCAGAATGAAATCATAATAGTCTAAAATAAAGCCGAGACATGTATGATAACGTAATAATAACGATATCAGGCTTGCCGAAATGAAAGTAATGAAAGTCAGTTTTACCTTTTAAAGATTGTTTCAACACATGAACAATAGTCACACCAGGGCTACGGACACAAGCCCTCAAATATCATCACATAGTCGATGGGGTCTCAAGCCCACAAATATCAAAGCGTGCCGTGGAATCCCATCACCGATTGTGAGTGTAAAATATAACCATGTGACGCGCGTGGCATCCTACCTCATTTACAGACACACATACAATACATATATATATGTATCTTACGCGTGGAATCCTCCATCATCGCCGAGCCTTAAGTGTAAAATATAACTACGTGACGCGCCTGGCATCCTACCTCACCGCGTACACACATATGAAATATATATATATATATATATATATATATATATATATATCATGCCCGTGGAATTCCTCATCTCTGGTACATGACTTCATGGAGAGCTAATCCATGGGGTAATAATCGTATATAACATGCCCGTGGAATCCCTCATTTCGGGTACATGTCTTCATGGGGAGCTAGTCCATGAAGTAATAATCGTATATAACATGGTCGCATGCCCCGGAATCCCTCATCGTATAAGCATGGCCATGGGGTAATAATAGCATCCGGGAATTTAACCCGCATCCTGGTTGCATGCCCCAGAATCCCTCATCGTATAAGCATGTCCAAGGATCAATCACAATGGAAGCATACTCATGGAATCCTCCGTCACTGCCGGTACGTCCAAGTAAATTTACAACAAGACGGCCGGCCCTCCAACTGAGAGTCACGACAATGTAAAAATATAATACTTGCACTCAAGGGCTATCACAAGCAAGCATAGGCAAGTTCATAAAATCTTTAGACTTTCATATCACATAACAATCCGAGAATTTAACCCAAAGTACTACATACTTCCATTCTTTTCAAAAGACTCATTTTCATATAAAACCCCAAGATACTAACACCCGTAGTATCAAGGCATGTCTACATTTCAAACAAATCACTACATTTTTTAGAAATACATTTCTAGGCTTCTAAATCAAGTGACCCTTACTTTAAAACTTTAAGCAATTGATACCTTTAAATCAAATTGTCGTTCTTTATTTCAAGTCATTTATTTGTTTACATTACTAGAGAAAACCATTCTTTTAACCTTCCATAAAGTTGTTATAACCAACTTCCCATAAAGCCGTTATACTAACTTTATGCTTTAGAAACTAAGACATCTTTAACCTTTCATAAAGTCGTCATAACTAACTTCTCATAAAGTCGTTATAACTCTTTATGTCTTAGACAAATTCATTCTTTTTATAACCAAGAGACTTATACTTTCAAATCAAGTTACATAACTTTCAAAATACTTCAAGTCTCTTAACTTTAGAAATCTAGTTTTTTAACTTAGAATATCAAGTCTCTTAACTTAGAATAATAAAGTCTCTTAAGCTTTTAAGAATTCAAGGTTCATAGTCTTAAAACTTCATAACGTAAACTCTTTAAATTAAGTAACATATACTTTTATGCGTTGTGAATAGGTTATACTTGTTTATAACGATCTTATTAAAGCAGCCATGATCTAGAAAATGTAATACAATTTTGTCTTATCTTAATTTCTATGCAGATGGAGAATTTTACTCATTTTAATATAATTGATTGTCGATACATTTTCTTTTATTAACGCTGCAATGGCTTGTTCGATACTTATTCTCATTCGTGCAGTAAATTAGCAAAGTCCACTCGACTCCAAATACTTCCTAACGACTCTTACCAACATCTCCCATAAGACTTGGTAAGAACTTAGGATAACTTAGACTTAACTTTTACATAGAGTAAATCAACATACATACCTCTTAACTTCTAAGAGTAGAAGGAATCATGAAATAACACCACATGTATATTTCATACATAGAATCATGCCAAAAGGAGGAAGAGGTTCACATACCTCGCGACGATTATCGACAAGTAGAAAAATGCTCCAAAGTACTTCAACCTTGATAGCTATTCCATCCCTTAAGTAGAAAACGCTACTCGTAGTACTTCAACCTATATTAATCATAACATGTCTATCAACTCCTCACTTTTTAACGTAGAATCATACTAAGTGTAAGGTCTCTTATTCTACGGAAAATCGGGCAGCACTTCCTTTGTTTCTACGTACTTGTTACACCCCAGAATTCCCAGGATATGTTTATAAGAACGTACGTAAGAACTCAAAGATGTTAAGGTTTGAGACGAGTAAAAATTTATCGGAATTATGGAATTGTCGGAAAACGAAATATTGCGATTTAACGAGGGCGACACGTGTCACCCCCCTTAATGGTCTTGGACGAAAATGACATGGAGGAAATGGTCTTTTGACCACAAATTAAAAGATCAAGTCTTGCAAAGACATTTTAGCATGACATTGTTGACTAGGTCAATGCCACTTGGCTTGATCCATGTGAAAAACATCCAAACCACCCATTTGTTCTAATCTTGACCCTCCATTTATTTATATAAGCTCCCTAGTGCAAGACAAGGCTTAACACTTAGCAATTTTTCAAGAAAAATTGATGAAAAACGTTGGGAAGCTCTCGGCCATAGGCTAGGGTTTGAAGAATTTTTTTTTCAATTGTTGTCCAATAATTCCCCCACTTTAAACCAAGGTACCTAAGGGTATTGTAAGTGTTTCTCAATAGAAAGATCCCGGAAATGTGGTGTTTTCGTATTAGTCGCATGGCGAAAACCTAGCGGTTATTCAACTTTGAAGTTGAAACTTGAAGATGAGTTTTCATAAGCTTCTAAGGGTGGCTTGGAGTGGATTGGAATGTCGAAAGGAGGAGCTAAAGGTGCTAGGATCGACTTGTACTCTTGGATCATATTTTGGGCTAATTGAGGTATAATCTTCGTTTTACTTTTGTAATTGAAGATTTCATGTTGTTATAAGTTAGAAATGATCATGTGATATGTGTTATGAAGTTTGATAAGTGTTATGGAATTTAGGAGCCCAAAACCGAAATGGCATGATTAGCCTTTTGAAATTGAAATGCAATTTTGGTCGTTAATTAGAATCGTCGCATGTTTACCTACTTGAGGATTGTAGTAGTTGTAATCGATTGCGGCTTGATATCATATTATGCTACCAATTTGTATCGAAATGGAATTGAATAAGAATTGGTATTGTTATAAACATTGTGGCCGAATTTGGAGTAGTAGTTGTATTAGTTGTTATTCATTTGTATTGGACTACCTTATAAATTGTGGTGAGCCAATTGAGGCTGTTTGGTTATTGTATTCGGCCTTGAAAAAGGTGGCAAAGTTAGTAGAAACAAAGGAGGTGTCAGATTTTCCGTAAAAATTAGCGACTTAGCACTTAGAATACTCTACGTTTGAAGTAAGAGGATTAATGGACGATTGTGACCATTATAGGTTGAAGTACTTAGTATAGCGTATTCTACTTGAAGGATGGAATAGCTATCAAGGTTGAAGCACGTTGGAGCATTTTGCTACTTGTCGATAAGCGTCGCGAGGTATGTGAACCTCTTCCTTCTTTAGACATGGTTCTATGTATGGAATATACATGTGGTATTATTTCATGATTCCTTCTACTCTTAGAAGTTAAGAAGTATGTATGTTGATTTCATGCACGTAAGGGTTATGTCTAAGTTATCCTAAGTTAAAAGTATGTTAAATTGTCCTAAGTCCTTACCAAGTCTTATGGGAGATGTTGGTAAGAATGGTTAGAAATTATGAGATTTGATTTAAAGGCTATGTGTCTTGATTTATTTAAAGTAAGTAAGTGGATTTTACGTTCAAGAATGACTTGAATTTATATGCGAAAAGGGATTGATTTTAAAAGTGAAAGTTATATGGTTTTAAGAGAATAAGTTACTTGGTTTTGGAAGTGTATGGAACTTTATATTTTTTTGTATAATATAAGTAAGTGGACTTTAAAGAATGTATGATATAAGGTTTTAAGACTATGAACTTTGGTTGTCTTCTAAGGATTATGAAACTTTATTTTTCAAGTTGTGGACTTGATTTCTAAAGAGTATGTGACTTGAGTTTTAAAAAGAAGAAGTTTATGATTATTTTAAATGCGTATGTACGTAGTATTTTAGGGTCTAGTTTCCCTAATGTTGTAAGAATAAAAGTGCCTTAAGTTCTCTAAAATGAAAGGTTGTTATAATAGCTTTATGGGAAGTTGTTATAACGACTTAAGAAGTGGTAACAATACGTTTTAAAATGTTATGTAAGGAAAAATACACCGAGCCTACAAATAGGCCGGATTACGTTATGAAATACACCGAGCCTACAAATAGGCCGGATTACGATATGAAATACACCGAGCCTACAAATAGGCCGGATTACGTTATGAAATACCCCGAGCCTACAAATAGGCCGGATTACGTGATGAAATACACCGAGCCTACAAATAGGCGGATTACGTTATGAGATACACCGAGCCTACACATAGGCGGACACGCCATATTACCCCGAGCCTACACATAGGCCGGGTTACGTCACAGTACACCGAGCTCCACAGGAGGGCCGGATTATGCTACATGATTCCACAGTACACCGAGCTCCACAGGAGGGCCGGATTATGCTACATGATTCCACAGTACACCGAGCTCCACCGGAGGGCCGGATTATGCTACATGATTCCACAAGACACCGAGCTCGCGGAGGGCGGATTATGCTACATGATTCCACAAGACACCGAGCCCCACAGCGGGCGGATTATGTCACATGATTCGTCAAGACACCGTGTCCCGCAAATGGGCGGATTATGTTATGTAAGATAAGTAAGTTATGTGGAAAAACTTGATTAACCTCTTAAGTATGTATGTAAGAATATGATGTTAAATCTTATGGAAAGAAGGAATGGAGCGGTTAATATACGAGTGATTTGGGGAGTTAAAAATGGCATTCTTTTGTACGATTATGATTTGATTCTTGCACGTTATTTCGTTCCATATTAAACTGTTGATCGACTTTCTTCGGGCTGCGTTAATGTCCGCAGTTTAGGTATTACAGTGTGGATCCGCGAGCTTAGGATCTGGTTCAAAGATTTTTAGATGGCTCGATGTTCGGAGTTGTCATGGCTATGTATGTTCAGGGGTATGGCGGGGCCTGTCCCGCCACGATTGTAATTCTTAGAGGTGCGTAGTCACATATTGTGGTCCGCTTTGTAAAGAAAGGAGGCAACCGCCGTTTATGTATGACGTCCGGAAGGTAGCCCTATCTACCGACTGTTGTTTTACTTCCGTTGTTTTATTTATAAGTTTCATGTATGTTCCGCTGATTATCTCTCGATGTTTATTCGTAGCGGGTGCCTGTGTAGGGCACCGCCGCGATCCCGGTCGGTCGTGACAAAAGTGGTATCGAGCGATTAGTCCTCGGAAAGTGTCTGCATCCGTGTCTAGTAGAGTCTTGATTATCGGTGTGTGCACCACATCTATAATCGGGAGGCCGCAGGACATTTAGGATTGGTTTCCATTCTTCTCACTCGAGATCGTGCGATAGAGGCGTGTTGTTAGGTCGTTCCTCCCAACGAGTTATGTTGATTTCAACACGAGAAAGCGTGATGACCAAGAAGGACTATGTGGATTGCGTATCCAGGTTGGTAATGATTGTAGTATAGTTGGTATTGTGATATACATCTATACGGAGTTATGTACGAGGGTCAGACGCGTGTTGCCTAGAATGATTTTAGATTACCAGGAATTGGTAAAGACTAACTAGATACCGGGAAGGTATGGAATAGTTAATGAATTTTCGCCAAGGTCTTATGTTTTATTTAAGATAATTGGGAAAGGATGAGCTGTCTGATAGGGTAGTGAACCCTTAAGAAGCCATGTTAAGGAACCTAACGGAATGTCATGTTAATAGATTAAGCCGTAGTAAGCTTAAGAGAATTATACGGATGAGGTCTGGATAGAGTAAGAAATGGTTGTTGTGATCGAGACAACATGGTTTTGGTATTATGAGAAGTTTTTGTACCCGGTTACTGGGGGACTGGTAAGGTAGGCTTGGAGCATGGAAATTGCGAGCCTAAGAATATTGATTACAGCCGAGACCTTAGGTATATAAGGCTTTCTCTGACAATAAGATTTTAAGTCGGACGAAGGATAAGAGTTAAGTGCGACCGAGTGGTTGAGGATCTCACGGTCTCCCATGGCCCGGAATGGAGTGGGATCAGTTGGTAGTAGTTCGCCACGTGTGAAGTCACGAGGGTGCAAGGCCCAAGTCTAGTTAATTGTTTTACGGGTTCGTGGACGCGTTCCACCGGAACCAGGTCGTGAAAGCCGGAAATGGTCGTATATTGTCTTATAGAGTGACTCCAAAGATTTGAGGCCAGAATTGGTATGGAAGTTATGTATGTATGTTAGAAGGAGTTGGAAGTACGAAAATATAATATCTATTGGGCTTATGATGGACGGACAAGCATGTGCGAGGTATTAGGGCTATGTGTGGCATTATTAGTGTGTCGGGGTTGTGAAAGGAAACTATATCGCTAATTATAAGTTTGACTCCGAAAGAACATTCGAGGACGAATGTTTCTAAGGGGGGAAGAATGTTACACCCCAGAATTCCCAGGATATGTTTATAAGAACGTACGTAAGAACTCAAAGATGTTAAGGTTTGAGACGAGTAAAAATTTATCGGAATTATGGAATTGTCGGAAAACGAAATATTGCGACGAACGGGAGGGCGACACGTGTCACCCCCCCTTAATGGTCTTGGACGAAAATGACATGGAGGAAATGGTCTTTTGACCACAAATTAAAAGATCAAGTCTTGCAAAGACATTTTAGCATGACATTGTTGACTAGGTCAATGCCACTTGGCTTGATCCATGTGAAAAACATCCAAACCACCCATTTGTTCTAATCTTGACCCTCCATTTATTTATATAAGCTCCCTAGTGCAAGACAAGGCTTAACACTTAGCAATTTTTCAAGAAAAATTGATGAAAAACGTTGGGAAGCTCTCGGCCATAGGCTAGGGTTTGAAGAAAATTTTTTTCAATTGTTGTCCAATAATTCCCCCACTTTAAACCAAGGTACCTAAGGGTATTTTAAGTGTTTCTCAATAGAAAGATCCCGGAAATGTGGTGTTTTCGTATTAGTCGCAAGGCGAAAACCTAAAGGGTTATTCAACTTTGAAGTTGAAACTTGAAGATGAGTTTTTCATAAGCTTCTAAGGGTGGCTTGGAGTGGATTGGAATGTCGAAAGGAGGAGCTAAAGGTGCTAGGGATCGACTTGTACTCTTGGATCATATTTTGGGCTAATTGAGGTATAATCTTCGTTTTACTTTTGTAATTGAAGATTTCATGTTGTTATAAGTTAGAAATGATCATGTGATATGTGTTATGAAGTTTGATAAGTGTTATGGAATTTAGGAGCCCAAAACCGAAATGGCATGATTAGCCTTTTGAAATTGAAATGCAATTTTGGTCGTTAATTAGAATCGTCGCATGTTTACCTACTTGAGGATTGTAGTAGTTGTAATCGATTGCGCTTGATATCATATTATGCTACCAATTTGTATCGAAATGGAATTGAATAAGAATTGGTATTGTTATAAACATTGTGGCCGAATTTGGAGTAGTAGTTGTATTAGTTGTTATTCATTTGTATTGGACTACCTTATAAATTGTGGTGAGCCAATCGAGGTTGTTTGGTTATTGTATTCGGCCTTGAAAAGGTGGCAAAGTTAGTAGAAACAAAGGAGGTGCTGTCCGATTTTCCGTAAAAATTAGCGACTTAGCACTTAGAATACTCTACGTTTGAAGTAAGAGGATTAATGGACGTATTGTGACCATTATAGGTTGAAGTACTTAGTATAGCGTATTCTACTTGAAGGATGGAATAGCTATCAAGGTTGAAGTACGTTGGAGCATTTTGCTACTTGTCGATAAGCGTCGCGAGGTATGTGAACCTCTTCCTTCTTTAGACATGGTTCTATGTATGGAATATACATGTGGTATTATTTCATGATTCCTTCTACTCTTAGAAGTTAAGAAGTATGTATGTTGATTTCTTCAGACGTAAGGGTTATGTCTAAGTTATCCTAAGTTAATAGTATTTTAAATTGTCCGTTGTCCTTACCAAGTCTTATTGGTTATGTTGGTAAGAATGGTTATGAAATTATGAGATTTGATTTACAGGCTATGTGTCTTGATTTATTTAAAGTAAGTAAGTGGATTTTACGTTCAAGAATGACTTGAATTTATATGCGAAAAGGGATTGATTTTAAAAGTGAAAGTTATATGGTTTTAAGAGAATAAGTTACTTGGTTTTGGAAGTGTATGGAACTTTATATTTTTTTTTGTATAATATAAGTAAGTGGACTTTAAAGAATGTATGATATAAGGTTTTAAGACTATGAACTTTGGTTGTCTTCTAAGGATTATGAAACTTTATTTTTCAAGTTGTGGACTTGATTTCTAAAGAGTATGTGACTTGAGTTTTAAAAAGAAGAAGTTTATGATTATTTTAAGTACATATGTACGTAGTATTTTGGGTCTAGTTTCCCTAATGTTGTAAGAATAAAAGTGCCTTAAGTTCTCTAAAATGAAAGGTTGTTATAATAGCTTTATGGGAAGTTGTTATAACGACTTAAGAAGTGGTAACAATACGTTTTAAAATGTTATGTAAGGAAAAATACACCGAGCCTACAAATAGGCCGGATTACGTTATGAAATATACACCGAGCCTACAAATAGGCCGGATTACGTTATGAAATACACCGAGCCTACAAATAGGCCGGATTACGTTATGAGATACACCGAGCCTACACATAGGCGGATTACGTTATGAAATACACCGAGCCTACAAATAGGCGGATTACGTTATGAGATACACCGAGCCTACACATAGGCGGATTACGCCATATTACCCCGAGCCTACACATAGCGGTTACGCCACAAGACACCGAGCTCCACAGGAGGGCCGGATTATGCTACATGATTCCACAGTACACCGAGCTCCACAGGAGGGCTGGATTATGCTACATGATTCCACAGTACACCGAGCTCCACAGGAGGGCCGGATTATGCTACATGATTCCACAGTACACCGAGCTCCACAGGAGGGCCGGATTATGCTACATGATTCCACAGTACACCGAGCTCCACAGGAGGGCCGGATTATGCTACATGATTCCACAGTACACCGAGCCCCACAGGCGGGCCGGATTATGTCACATGATTCGTCAGTACACCGTGTCCCGCAAATGGGCCGGATTATGTTATGTAAGATAAGTAAGTTATGTGGAAAACTTGATTAACCTCTTAAGTATGTATGTAAGAATATGATGTTAAATCTTATGGAAAGAAGGAATGGAACAGTTAATATACGAGTGATTTCAGGAGTTAAAAATGGCATTCTTTTATCTGCTTATGATTTGATTCTTGCACGTTATTTCTGTTCCATATTCGCACTGTTATCGAATTCTTCGGGCCGCGTTAATGTCCGCGAGTTTAGGTACCGGTGTGGATCCGCGAGCTTAGGATCTGGTTCAGCATTTTTAGATGGCTCGATGTTAGGAGTTGTCATGGCTATGTATGTTCAGGGTATGGCGGGGCCTGTCCGCCACGCTTGTAATTCTTAGAGGTCTGTAGTCACATATTGTGGGTCTGTTTGTAAAGAAAGGAGGCAACTGATTCGTTTATGTATGTACGTCCAGGAAGGTAGCCCTATCGGCTGACCTGTTGTTTTACTTCCGTTGTTTTATTTATAAGTTTCATGTATGTTCCGCTGATTATCTCGATGTTTACTGTAAGGTGCCCGGTAGGGCACGATCCGATCCCGGTCGGGTCGTGACAGTACTTTTCCACCTTTTTCAAGGCCCGAAAATCAATAACCAAACGCCACATTTAAGGCCCAACAATTCAGCAATACAAAGGGGATTACACGCCTAATAGGACGTGTAAAAATTCTGCCCCACAGTTATACAAAAGAGTCCACAAATCAGCCCATAAAAATAGTCCGTAATCCAACAATAACGAGGGTAAAATGTGAGGCGTTTCAACACCTTTCCACACCCCTATTTCCTTAGGACTTTCATTAGCAACTACTACACTTAAACATGCATATTAGGGGCTTAATTTCCAGCATTATACACGCCCAAAATAGTCCATAAAATGATACGACAACGTCTAACAGTTTTGGGCAGTTTTTCGGCTAAAACAACTACAATCCGATAACTCTTTCCTTAATCCATTTTATTCCAATTCGAGTTCCAACACTTCCATATATGACATACCAACTTATCAACAACCATATTACCTTATTTTAACATGCGACAAGTGTGGATAATAACAACCATATAACAAACGAAACCAAGGGCACAAAATTGCCTCAAATCGGCCAACAACATATCTACCTCATACACATCTTATTTTCCATTTCTTCCTTAACATAAGTTCATCCCTTAAACATAACAATAAGTAATATCCAATTACTGCGGAGGAAGAAGAATTATTACCTCATTTTGAGCCAAGAAATCGTCCAAAACAGCCCTTAGGTTTTGGTCCGCAATTTTCGTTTCGCTCCACTTCTTCAAGATCCAATCACATATATGTGACCTATATGAGTTTATACACAACTTCACTTTGTATTTCACTTCCAAAAAGTTGATAAAACTTAGGGTTTCACCCTCTCTATTCTCGGCCAACACTTGATCTCGGGGGTTTAAGGGGTTATCCTTGCTTAGTATACCACTAGGGATCTTAGGCTTGAGTTTGAGGATTTATCATCAACTTTTGAAGGATTTTTGGTCTTGAAATGGGCCCTTGGCCGAAGCTACATGGAAGAGGAAGAAAAAGATGAAATATTTTCTAAGTGTGGCCAAGTCTTGCAAGCCCTCTACCTTGCCTATATAATATGTCCCTAAGTGTTGATTCTTGACAAGTGTATGGCCTTATATGTAGCAAGACAAGTGGAGTGGGACCCACCTCCACTTGTCTCCAAAATATCTTCCGAGACCAAGTCTTCCAAGACCAAGTCAATAGTCAAAGGGGTATGCCACGTGTCATCATCTCATTGGTCTAAAAATATTTTCATCCTCCAAAATATCCATAATTGGTCAAAATATCTCAAAATATTGTGGGCCCCACAAAACCGTAAAATTTTCCCGTGGGCCCCACGTGACCAAATCCGAATTTAAAAATCCATAATTCTAATATATTCCAAAAGTCTCAAATACCAAATTTGAGAACCAAATTCCAATTAACAAACCTTTTCCTTCACAAGTTCCCGATATTTCTCTTAAGGAAAAGCATATTTTCTATCGTTTCACGATTTAAATCTTAACGTCTTACGTACGTTCTCTGATTCATGTGTTGGAACTACGGGGTGTAACACATGTCCCGACCCAAATTGGGACTCAGTCCTCATACAACTGTATTGTACACATATATCTATCATAAGCAACCTTGTGTAATTTAACTCATCTTTTGACTCTCAAAGGAATAAACCCAAGGTACCAACATCTCATGTACCAATCACATATACGAACTTTCATTTTTTGAAACCCAAAGTACTCTTAAGGAAATATATAGAACAACTTCCGTTTTAGAAAACCCAAGGTACTATCAAGAGAATATATCACTAAGGATTAGGTTCTAATAGAACTCTATAAATATCAAGTCAAGTATCGTTAAGGATTAGGATCCACTCACTTTCTAAAGTCAAATCAAGTATCAATAAGGATTAAAATCCGCTCACTTTATAAAATCAAATCATGCCAAAAGAAGAAGGGATAGTTCACATACCGCTTATCGTCTGTACCAACTCGAAAATAAAAATTTGTCTCGCTCCTCTAGCTAACATTATGGAAATATTTGCATAGTGATAACCGATCCGAATTGCCAAATTAATCCATTTTATGAGCCATTAGTAGGTTATATATTTATAATGATCTTTATCTAATCAGCTGTGACCCTAGAAAATGTAAAACGAACTGGTTATATCTTAGCTTCTATGCAGATGGAAATTCTACTCATTTCAATATAATTGATTGCCGATTCCTTTTTCATTTAACGCTGCAATGGCTTGTTCGATACATTTTCTCATTAGTGCTATAACTTAGCAAGATCAACTCGACTCTAATGCTTACTAAAAGCTCTTACCAACATCTCTCATAAGACTTGGTAAGGACTTAGGAATAAATTAGACATGCCATTAGCATAGAATCAATAACATGAATACTCCTTAACTTCTAAGAGTAGAATAACTTTTGAAACAATACCACAAGTATATTTCATACGTAGAACATGCCAAAGAAAGAAGGAAGAGGTTCACATACCTTATTGACGACTAACCAACACGACAAGTAGAATACGTCCCAAATAGGTACTTCAACCTATAACCACAACAACACGTCTATAAACTTCATGAATACTAGTATAGGACTTATACCAAGTAACGGTCCTCTTATTCTACAAAAATTTGGGCAGCACTTCCCCCGTGTATACGTACTTTTCCACCTTTTTCAAGGTCAAAATTCAACAACAATCAAGCCCCATTTAAGGCACAATTAAAACAGAAACTAAAGGGGATTACACGCCTACTTGACGTGTAAAATTCGGCCCCTTAATCTATGCAAAACAGTCCATAAAACCAGTCCACAATTCAATCAACAATAAGGGTAAAATGTGAAGCCTTTAACACCCTTTTACACCCTTATTCCTTAGGACTTTAATTAGCATTTTCCACATTTAAACTTGCATAATGACAACTGAAATTTCCAGTATTTAAACGCCATAAAAAAGTCCCTAAAACTGCACAACAATATCCAACAGTTTTATACAATTTCGGCCAACACGACTCCAAACCAAAGCCCTTTTCCATAACCCTTTTTATTCCAATTCAAGTTTCAATACTTCTATACATGTCATAACAACTTATCAACAACAATATTACTCCATTATAACATGCAATAGGTGAAGATAACAACAACAATAACCAACGAAAATCCAAAGGCCAAAACTGTCTAGTTCTCTGCTTCACCACCAAAAATGGTCAAAACACTTTTTATTCTTCATTATTCTTAATACAAGTTCATCTACTAACTATAACAACATGTAATATCCAATTAATTTAAGAGGAAGAAGAATGTTTACCTTAAAAATGACCCAAAACTTCCAAAACAGTTCGCACCAATTTGACCCACAATTTTCGTTTTGCTCCACTTCTTCCAGTTCCAATCACACAGAAGCATCCAATACAAGCTTATAACCAACTTCCCTTCTTGATTCACTTCCAAAAATTTGAAGAACAAGCCTAGGGTTTCAATCACCCATTCTCGGCCCAATGGTATTTTAAATCCTTGGAGAGTTTATCTTGGCTTAAGACTTGATTAGTGTTCTTAATCTAGGAGAATAATCACTCTTGTTCTTGTAAATTATTGGCTTGGTGGAGATTTAGTGTGAGAGAAGAGAGAAGAGGGAGTTTTTAGGAAGATAGGAAAAGTTGTGTAATGTTCTAAGTCTTCCAAGTCTATCTCTAAATATAGATATTTGTCTTCCACCTTTATCTCAATATAGATATTTCCCTTAGCAAGACAAGTGGATGAGGGACACATGTCACCCTCCTATTGGCCAAAGCTTCTCTTTACATAAAATATCCTATACACTTAGCCAAAATATCTTATTTTTCTAAGGGCCCCACAAAATTGTGAAATTCTCGGCGTGCCCCTTATTGTAAATTCCAAGACTTCATAATACAATACCAATTCCATAAATCAAATTAGAAGAATTAAACTCCAATTTAATAATTTTCGTCTTCACATTCTTCCGAAATTTTTCCTTAAGAAACTGTAAAATTATTTCCTTCCAAAATTCAAATTTTATTTCCTTATGTACGTTCTCATATTAATGCCTTGAAATTACGGAGTGTAACAATCTATTATTTGATAAGGTTGGGATATATACTAATCATTTTTTACATGAAATGCATCGAAGCAAATGAAAAGTCTCGTTACGAGATTCATCGCGACTCTCGTCAAATGAAGACCTGCATCTATGTGTATCATTCTATTCGCTTCGGAGCTCCTAAACTCATTAGAGGAATGACATTGTCGTCCTTCCTCGTCATTATCCTTGTTTCTCTAAATCCCGCCCCATTTATTTGTTGTAATTAATTATTCGATCTTGCACAATCATTAAGATGTTTAAGATAATTAGGATTTGAATTGATGAATTGGATAGGTAGTGTCCCTCTTTATTTTAGGTCTGTCATACATATTTAAAACTTTGCTAAATAACTTAATCACTTTCCATTTGAATATCTATTCATGTAGTTAAAGTATTATTTCTTACTGAGTCCATTACAAAATGATTTTTTCATAAGCTCTTTTATTTTAGTAAAAACTGTCTTCTTACTATAATTGCAATATAAGCATTTTGTATATCATGCCATACATATGTTAATCAAAATCGAAAATCGATTTTGCAAGTAAATGCATACCTTTAATCAATAAATCAACTTTGCATACATTTATTTTATAAACAATGTAAATGCATATTTTTCAACTTTATATGTATTTTACAATGCATCACAAATGCATAGCTTCATTCAAAAATTAACTTTACATGTATTTCTATAAACAATTCTTTTATGTTATCAAAATGCATCTTTTTTAAACACTTGCAACACCTCTTTTTACTTAAACATTTTCAAACGTGCATTTTTCTTTAATATAATAATCAACCTAGGTTTGACCGGACAACCGCAAGTTAGCAGATCCCAAAGGATGTCTAATCCCTTCCCTTTAGGATATTAAAGAACTCTTACCCAGAATCTTATAAAGCTTCGCAGACCATTTAAACGGAGTTAATGTTGACGTTATTTAGTTAATATTTATGTGTCCTAAATCACTCAAATAATTAGGTGGCGACTCTTTTCCTCCTTTAGTATTTTATTTTAATCTAAAGGTCCCAAATATGTTGCGGTAAAAAATGGGTGCGACAAAACTGATGACTCCCAATCATTCTTCGAAAAGTATGGTCAAAACCGTAATAACGAGGGTGGAAAAAAAGGTTAAAATGTGGTAAAATTCATGGCGGTAAGGGTGGCGACCGCGGTGGCAGCGGCAGAGATAGTGGTAGCAGACTGGCAGGAGGTGGTGGCAAGAGGACCGCCATCAACCCAGCGGCAGCTTAAAGTCACCGGCAATGGCCCTGGGCCATGTTGTGGGCCAACAGACAGAGGACCATGGCCCCTGCTCATTTTCTTCAACTAATTGGGACATGCCC
This sequence comes from Przewalskia tangutica, assembly GCA_029844215.1. Taxonomy (NCBI): domain Eukaryota; kingdom Viridiplantae; phylum Streptophyta; class Magnoliopsida; order Solanales; family Solanaceae; genus Przewalskia; species Przewalskia tangutica. The sequence continues at coordinate 8,097,890 of CM056733.1, read as the reverse complement.
AACGCCGCCACAGAGGCGTAAAAACTGGTCGTAAATGGTTCTCGGCAGCAGCTCGCTTGGACCTCGCCTCAACGAACGCTATTGTCGACCAAAGATGAGTGCCCGACACCCACAAATATTGAGACAGTGATGGACACAATTGGATTAAATCCACTGAATATAAATTAGTAAATAGACACTAGTGCTACTTCTCACATGATATCCCTACCAGGTAATCTCTCATCTTATTTCAATTTGAATAAAAATCGTGGCATAATTGTTGTTAATGGTCATTCAATTTCAATTCATGGTTATGGTCACATAAATTTATCTCCCTCGAACCCACCTCTCACTTTGAAAAATGTCCTTTATGCTCCTCACTTAATTAAAAATTTGGTGTATATTCAAAAATGTAAAACTGATAATTGGGGTTTCCATTGAATTTGGTCCTTTTGGATTTTATGTGAAGGATTTTTTGACGGGGAACCTCTAATGAGATGTGATAGTCGGGGCGAGCTTTACCCCATCACCTACCACTAATCAAGCCACGCCGTCAACATTTGTCGTCTTAACACCTTCCTTATGACATACATGTTTGGGATCATCCGGGGGCATCTGCTATTTCGTCTCTTAAAAACAATAATTTTATTGAGTGTAATAGTACGCATAGTACTAATTTTTGCTTGGCTTGTCCACTTGGGAAAATGTTAAATTACCGTTTGTTACTTCCAATTCTAGTATTTTGATGTCGTTTGATAATATTCATAATGATTTGTGGACATCTCCCGTTTTGAGATCTTTGGGCCATCGTTACTATGTGTTATTTTTGGATAATTATTCTATTTTTTTGGACTTTTCCATTGTAAAAAAAGTCTCAATTTTATTCCACTTTTTTTATCATTTCGAGTATTCATCCGTACCCAATTTGAATGGGAAATTAAAAACATTTAATGTGATAATGGAAGGGAGTTTGATAATGGGTCGTTTCGGGATTTTTGTAATAATAATGGCATATCTTTTCAGTTTTCTTGTCCTCATACGTCCTCACAAAATAGGAAAGCCAAAAGGAAAATTCATCTCATTAATAATATTGTTCGTACTTTACTAGCCCATGCTTCATTACCACATTCTTTTTGGCATCATGCATTACAAATGGCTACTTACCTTCTTAACATACTCCCAATCAAAGGACTAGCATACCTATCTCCACTCCAAACTCTATTGTAAGGATCCTTCATACTCTTATCTTAGGGTATTTGGGTGTTTATTCTATCATTTCTTTCCATCCACTACAATTAACAAAATTCAACCTCGTTCTACTGATTGTGTGTTTTTAGGTAATCCGTCTAATCGTCGTGGTTATAAATATTTTGATTTATCCTGCTGAAAAGAAGGTCGAAAAATTGAGTTTCCAACATGAGTCGTGAGGTGATTTGCTAGGAGTACCAAAAATTGCCAACTACCATCCTATGGCGACATGCTTAATGTGGAGTGGAGTGTGGAGTTGAAGACAAGTCTTGAAGATCCAAGAAGGAAACATTTTTTTGGCTTTTATGTAGGTCTTCACCGAGACCACCTTCGAGCTTGTTTTAATTCCTAGCTTAATTACTAGATCTCCTAATAGCTTAAATACTATGCCATGTAATAAGATAAGATGACCAAGCCGATAACCATCTAGATGGAGAAGCTTCCAACGTTTTCCAAGGAGGTAATTCATAAACTAGCTAGTTCATGCACTTATCTACATGGATGACACAAAAGGGTGGCCTAGAGAACATGAAGACTTGGGTTTTTTCCCTTCTTCCAAATCGGCCGAACCTCCCATCTGTCCCATTCGACCTAGATGCATTTTTATGTCTATCTTGTTACCTCTTCTAGAAGGTTTAGAACTAGTATATACAGGGGATGTAGTTGATGAAGAGAGATTGAAATTTTATGAAATATATTTGAGTTTTATCAAACTTTGCTAAGTTATTCAACTTTTGTGTTGTTATCTTAGTTGGTCCTTTTGTGGTCCAAAACTTGGTCCTTTTGTGGCCCAAAATATATGTATAAGTCTAGTTAGAACTTTTGTGATCTAACTATACCCAAGCCAATGTTCTATCTTGTTACTTTGTCACAAACACATTATTAGGTCGTCTTGTCCTACATCACCTTACTCGCACCCAAACTTGTCTATCAATTTCATGCCCAATCATAGTCCAAACTTCCTAATCCCTTTCATACATTACACTACAACACTTCCCCAACCTACACCAAAAAGTTTGTTAACCAAATCCTCCAAAAAACACCCAAAAACCTAACCAACTACTCCACCGTCCTCACCGGGTTCAACCTTCGTACCTTACTAACCTGATCAGTTTATGCCACCTTACCACCAAATACCAACCTACAACGTGTCTAGTTCATCCTTTACAAATGCCTTAGCCCCAAAATACCTAAGGGCACCCGTACATCTCCCATAAACCTAAATTATCTGGAAACCGTCCTATTCACCAACCTCCATTTGACTCCCATATTTGTGTCCATCAGCCTCAATCCAACTCTGACCAACCTAACCATACAATCCCCTCTTTATATACATTAGTTTGGTATCAGATCAAGGCTTTCCCGTCCCACGCCTTGACATTATGGCTAACATAAATGAAGAACTTCAGATGATCATAAGTGACCTTTTTGCGGAATAAGTACAAATCGTGAGAAAAGAATTTACGGGGCGTGCCATGATTAATAATGTCGAGTCCGGGGAGGAGTTTGCATAAAACAACCTGATGCATGAAAGGGAAGAGTATCAAAATTATGGGGATTCCTTTGTTATTGTGGAACCTAAAGTCAAGGAGGTCCTAGAGGAGGATGTTGATCTTGCAGAAGAGGGTGAATGTTTAGTACTCCGACGTGTGTTGGGTGTTCAACTTGAAGAATATGAGGAGACACAAAGATAGCAACTATTTTACACTCGATGCAAGGTAAATCACAAGGTATGTAATATGATCATTGATGGAGGAAGCTGTGCCAATATGGCCTCCGTGGAAATGCTAGATAAATTGAAATTGCCTACCCGCAACCATCCTAAACCATATGTTCTCCAACGGTTGAACAAAGATAAAGGGATAAAGGTAATGAAACAAGCTCTTGTTAGTTTTTGGGTTGGTAAGTATGAAGATGAAATATGGTGTGACATCCTACCTATTGATGCTTGTCATATTTTATTAGGTCGGCCATGGAAATTTGATAGGAAAGTGCAACAAGATGGAGAAAAGAATGTCTATTCTTTTCAAAAGGATGACAAGAATGCCCGGTTGATACCATTGTCACCTAGTGAGGTGAAGAAAATGAAGATCCAAAATGCCAAGAACCACAAGGAAAAGTTTGAGTCCCTCTTGCTTAATGCATCGGAGATAGAAGAGGAGTTGAGGAAGGGGAGACCTATATATGCATTGGTGTGAAAGGATAATAGGAGTCTTTTGGGAGATACCGACTTGAATGAGCTCTTGAAGAAATTTGAAGTTGTATTTCTAGATGATCATGCATCCAGATTACCACCAATCAGAGGTATTGAACATGCTATTGATTTTATTCCAGAAAGTTCATTACCTAATCATCCAGCCTATAGATGCAATCCAGAAGAGGCTAAGGAGTTGCAAAGACAAGTGCAAGAATTACTAAATAAAGGTTTTGTCCGAGAGAGCCTTAGTCCCTGTGTGGTACCCGCCTAGTTGGTGCCAAAGAAAGATGGGACTTGGCGCATGTGTATTGATAGCCGAGTGGTCAATACCATCACTGTGAAGTATAGGTTTCCTATGCCGATATTGGATGATCTTTTGGATGAATTGAGTGGGGCTAATTTTTTCTCCAAGATATATTTGAGGAGTGGCTACAACCAAATGAGGATACTATAGGAAAATGAATGGAAGATGGCTTTCAAGAACAAGTATGGTTTGTACGAATGGCTTGTGATGCCATTTGAATTGTGTAATGCTCCAAGATCGTTCATGAGGCTCATTCACGAGGTACTACGACCATTCATGGGTAAATTTGTTGTGATTTACTTAGATGATATCTTAATTTATAGTCAAGATAGGAAATCTCACTTGTCGCATTTAGAAGCTTTATTTGAGAATTTAAGAGATGTAAAGTTGTATGGAAAGTTAGAGAAGTGTGCTTTTATGATTACTATTATCCAATTCTTAGGATACATAGTATCATCCGTGGGCATTCATGTGAATCCATCCAAGACGGAATCTATCCGGAATTGGCCCGAGCCTACGAATGTAAGTGAGGTAAGAAGTTTTCATGGTTTGGCTTCTTTTTATCATCGTTTCATTCGAGATTTTAGTACTCGTGCTTCCCCTATAACTGAACTAATGAAAATGGGTCAGTTTAAATGGTCCCAAGGAGCACAAAGAGATTTTGAAACATTGAAGGGAATGTTATGTGAAGCATCGGTTCTAGTTATTCCAAACTTTGAGAAACTATTTGAAGTTGAATGTGATGCTAGGGGTTTTTCTTTATGCAGTCCACGGACTTTCGGCCCGAGGTAATTTTATATATTTAAAAAGAAAGATACAGGGGCCTCCGTAGGGGAAAATATACTGCTCATCAGCAGGAATGCAAAAATAAAGATTAAGCAATAATCAAATAAGCTATGATCATCACCGAGTTTATAACATACTCGATGATGATACTACAAATGCGGATACAAACCAAATGAAGATACAATGTAAGCCTAAAGCTATAAACTACCTCCGGGCTTACAAAATCTTCAATCTGCAGTGTCTCATCTCTGTCGTCTTTTAGGTACTTTAAAAATCTGATCATCTAGTAGTTACTGGATCTGGATCTGGTAATAATAGGTGAAGGTGCCCGAAGTGAAATCTTCAGAGCAACTCTTTGTACTGGAACCAATGGAAATGGGTCTGGCTGAGCAAGAAATGTATCTGTCATGGCCCTGAGTACATGTGCTAACTCCTCTATACCAAACCCCATGTATTTTCCAATGCTTGTCTGTCCCATATCCGTTATTATCTGCTGCTCTAACTGGTGATGAGTGTAGGGCTCGGGTGCCTGTAACATGTACCTCTTCCTGTCAAGAGCCTCTACAATCATATCCAAAGTAGGGCCATAATTGTTCGCTTCTGTAATACATGTCTGTCTCTGACGCCACAACTGTGCTGATCTCGCCTACAGAAAGGTGCTGATGAAATTTGTGCACTGCTCAAATAACTTCATTACCATTCTCAGACGACGGTCCTTTATATCCCTATTCTTAATTGGAGCAGCCCCATCCGAACCAATCGGAAGAGTTGATGTAACATGTGGAATCTCAGTCTTATTAAGAACATAGTCATCCGTAAAAGAATCAGAACCCTCAGGAGTGCATTCTACTACATCTGGTTTGTCTACCACAATATCCCTATCCTCATTAAACAAGTCAGCCATATCAATAAAATTATCGTCTATATATGCCATGGCTTCCTCGTGAACATCAACATCTACCTCTTCATCATCATTAGCATCAACATCTACCTATACGTCTATGTATGCCATGGTTTGGGTATGCCTGACATTTGGTTTTGTGATTGGGTTGAGTGTGTAGGTCGGTATACGGGTGCTCGAGGTGCGTTATATATAGGTTGTGTATGGTAAACAGGGTATGAAGTAGGGGAGTATTGATAATAATATGGAGGATTTTGGTTATTTTGCTTGAATAGGTTGGTGACCTGCATGGTTTCCATTTGTTGCGACAATTGTGCGAGGTATTCATCTTGATCTGTAGCGTTTCTCTTTTCTAAGGCCTCTACTTTGTCTATAGGAACAGAGATGAGTCCCAAGCCATTTTGCTCAGATGTCCCTGAATTAGTCATTTCATTGGATCGTGTATTTGATCTTGTGAAATATTGGTGCTCAGTCATCTCTTAATCAAATACGAATCGATCTTTGTTTGGGTGAAAAAGACTAAAATCCTTCAGACATTGCAACAAACTATGTTAGTATAAGACATATAACTGTTGCAAAGGTATAAGTAGCACGAAGCAAGAATATTTCATGGATAAAACACACAAAACAACACATCAAAAGTGAGTCCTAACATGTACGGGGCCTCTCTTATGCCAGAGTTAGGCCTAAGCGCCAAATATGAGAGATTATGATAGATTGATCCAAGTTGTTAAACTGTAATGTTTTTATTGGAAATAACGACAAGATGAATGTGCATTTTCCAATTTTGGCATGTCATGATTAAGTTTGGATCCGTCTATCATTATCACGCTACACATAGTATGCTGATTGGTCATTGGGTTGTGAAACCCGTCGACAAGTTTGGTGTTTTCTAATTGCGGCGTTGATACCAAAGACTGACCCTTCTAGGTTAAATGCATGCATGACTTAAGATAAAAAGTGGTATAACTCTATCCTAAATTTGGTAAGATTTGGCTTACTAGACGCAAGGTTCCCGAGCGGAATACTCGAGCGAGAAGGCTACACGGCCGACCGGACAACTCCGCGCATAAGCCAACTCTCCTAAATTTTGGGTATTTGAAAGAAATTTTGCGGGTGCACGAAGCACACCTCGCGCGTAGTGTGTGATAGTGTTAATTTTCCGAAGTGGAAGAAATATGAGCGGAATACCATATTAAGGAAAGCGGTAAAAGAAAATAGCAATTAAAGCAATTACAAATAAGAAACAATGTAAAAAACAAAATTAAATACAAGAAAATAAAGCCAAATAATAAACCTAAATTTGTTATATATCTCCAGAGGAATCTCCATATTGTCGCGCCCATTTTTTACCGGAACCGCAACATATTAGCTGCTTGGATGATCCCCTGGATTAAACGTAAATAATACTAGGGGTTCGAGGAGTCGCCACCTAATTATTTGGGTGTATTAGGACACCTAAATGTAAACTAAATAAAGTCAACATTAGCTCCATTTAATGGACTGTAAATGTTACACCCCGTAAGTCCAGGACATGTATAAGAGAATGGACGCGAGAACACAAGACTTGAAAAATTAGTACGAAAGAAAGAATTGTTTTTCCGAAGGAAAATCTTCCGAACGTCGGAAAGGAAAAATGTTCGTTGATGAGAATTAGATTCTCAAAATGCATTATTTGAAGAGTATGGAACTTATTATCATTGTGGAAATTTATTTTACGGATTTGGTCACGTAGGGCCCACCCGAGGAATTTTACGTTTTGTGGGGCCCACGAGGGTTACTAAATTTTATGGACGAATGGGAGGGCGACACGTGTCACCCCCATATGGCTTGCACGAAATGGGCCAAGGGTATTATGGTAATTGACCAATGTAGATGATCAAGTCTTGACAAAGCTTGAGATAATTGACCAAGTCAACTTGCCACTTGACTAGATATTAATTATTCTTCATCCTAGCCACACATATGTTGTAATCTAAGCCCTCCATTGTGTTATATATACTACACTAGTAGCAAGACTTAGCTCCAACACTTAGAAAATTTCAAGACCTTGTTCTTGTTCTTTAAGGAGCTCTCGGGTTTAGTACAAATCCCACACAAATTTTTTGCAATTTTGGTTCATTATTCACAAGACTTTAACCCAAGGTTCCTAAGGGTATTGTAAGGATATCTCAATAGAAAGATCTCGGGAAAACAGCGTTTTTACGTTAGTCGCAAGGCGAAAACCTAAGTCGTTTTCATAGTTTTGATTGGAAATGGAAGAGAAGTGTTTGTGAACTTCTAAAGGCTTAAAATAGCGGATTGGAGCGTATAGGAAAGGAGCTAAGAATTGCTAAGGAGCGACTTTGAATCTTGGAATTTTATAAGGGCTTATCAAGGTAACAATCTTGTCGTTTTAATGATTAAAGATTACTTATTGTTGTAGTTATGGATATAAACAAGCATGAGATGTATATATTGAAGTTTGATGAGTGTTATGGATATTGGAACCACTAATCCGAAACTAGCATGTTTAGCCTTTGAGATTATAATTCAATTTGGTTATTAGTTTAGTCGCCGCATGTTATATAAAGAAGGAATTGTAGTTGTTAAAGTTAGTTACGACTATATAACATGTTAGACCTAACAACTTGGATTGAAAAAAAAAAATTGGAAAGGACTTTGTGTTGTTGTACATGTTAGCCGAGAATGGCTTTGAATATTGAACTACTTGGTATTAATTGTGGGGCAGAATTTTACACGTATTGTAAGGCGTGTAATCCCCTTTGATTGGTTGATGTATTGAGCCTTAAATGTGGCATGTTGATTATTAATTTTCGGGCCTTGAAAAATGTGGAAAAGTACGTAGAAATAAAGGAAGTGCTGCCCGATTTTCCGTAGAATAAGAGACCGTATACTTAGTATCATTCTACGTTAGAACTAGAAGTTGATAGTCGTGTTGTGGCCATTATAGGTTGACAATTCTACGTGCGGCTTATTTGGCTTAGCTTGTGGATTAAGCCGAAAAGGTATGTGATTCATCTCCTCTTCTTCTAGCATGATTCCTTATGATAAAGAAAGTAAATCTTACTCCTTAAATGATCCACTCCTTGATTGTACTTGGATTGACTAATATAGAAGTTGTTCTATATACTTTCTTGATTGTACTTGGATTGCCTAATATAGAAGTTGTTCTATATACTTCATTGATTGTACTAATATAGAAGTTGTTCTATATACTTCCTTGATTGTACTTTGGATGTTTAAATTGGAAGTTGTTATAATCTATTTCCTTAATGAAGTTTGGATTTTCAAAAGTGAAAGTGTTTTACTTGAAGTACTTAGAGTCTTAAAAAGGAATTGGTTCCTAATCTTTTGGATAGTGCCTTAGTTCTAAAACCTAAAGGTTGTTATAACGGCTTTAGGGGAGTCAAAGAAGTGATTTACTTAATTGATTTAAAAGAGGAGAAATGACATGATTTAAAGAGAAGTAACTTGTTTTAAAGGTGTGAGTTACTTGAGATTTAAAGTCAAGAAACTTGATTTCTAAAGTTAAGAGACTTGAAGTATTTTGAAAGTTATGTAACTTGATTTCTAAAGTTAAGAGGCTTGAAGTATTTTGAAAGTTATGTAACTTGATTTGAAAGTATATGATACTTGATTTTAAAAGTATAAGTCTCTTGGTTATAAAAAGAATGAATTTGTCTAAAACCATAAAGAGTTATAACGGCTTTATGGGAAGTTAGTTATAACGGTTTTATGGAAGGTTAAGAAAGTTGTCTATTTTGATTGATAGGTATGAGTTGCCTAGGTTGTGTAATTAGAAGTTACTTGGTTTCAAAGTCTTGAAATGAATTTCTAAAGGTGTAGTAACTTAATTTGAAAAATAGACATGCCTTGATACTACGAGTGTTAGTATCTTGAGATTTTATATAAAAATGAGTCTTTTGAAAAGAATGGAAGTATGTAGAACTTAGGGTTAAATTCCAGGATTTTTATGTGAAACGAAAGTGCCTTGAGTTTATAAAATGAAATTCATTTTTGTATGATAATGAAAGTCTAAAGATTTTATGAACTGCCTATGCTTGCTTGTGGTAGCCTTTTAGTGCAAGTATTATATTTTTACGCTGCCGTGACTCTCAGTTGGAGGGCCGGTTGTCTTGTTGTGAGTTTACTTGGACGTACCGACAGTGATGGGGGATTCCACGAGTATGCTTCCATTATGATTGATCCTTGGACATGCTTATACGATGTGGGATTCCGGGGCATGCGAACAGGATGCGGGTTAGATTCCCGGATTGTTTTTATTACTACTTGGACATGCTTTTACGATGTGGAATTCCGGGGCATGCGACCAGGAGGCGGGTTAGATTCCCGGATTTGTTTTTATTACCCCATGGACATGCTTATACGATGTGGGATTCCGGGGCATGCGACCATGTTGGATATTGTTATTCCATGGACTAGCCCTCCATGAGGTTTAGTGACGCAGAATGGTCTGGTAGTTGACTTTCGTACTTGCTCCCATCGGTGGCTGACGCATGATGGTCTGGTAGTTGGTTTTCGTACTTGCCCCCGTCAGTTCTATGGCACAGTTTGGTACGGTATACTCCGGTAGATAGCTTTCGCACTTGCCCCGGTCATATCTCGTGACGACAGGCTGGATCTGGTAGTTAGCTTTCGTACTTGCCTCGGTCAGTTGTTGACGCAGGTTGGATCTGGTAGTTGGCTTTCGTACTTGTCCCGGTCAGTTTTATGATGCAGGCTGGATCTGGTGGTTCGCTTTCCTACTTGGCCCGTACTGTTTTTATGACACATGTGGGACATGGTGTTCATGTATGCTTATTAGTGTTATATTATATCATGGACTTCCGGCAGTGAGGAAGGAATTCCACGGGCATGATTGATGTTATGGGCGCGAGACCCATAGTTATATTTGAATAATGACTTTGAGGGCATGCGCCCCTGACTTGACATGACTGCTTATGTATTGTGTAATGTAGTTTGGTTATCATACATATCTCCTGTTTTATATAGACCGTTATGATTTCATTACAGTATTTTCTGGCCACATACTTGTACATTCTTCCGATCTTGACCTTCTTCGGGGGGCTGCGTTCATGCCGCAGGTTTAGGTACACAGTTTGGTGATCTGCAGGTGTAGGACCCTGCTCCGAGTTTTTTTGGATAGCTCCATCTATTCAGGAGTTTATCATTTTGGTATAGATCATTCCTTACAGGCTTTTGTACAGCTATGGGTACGGCGGGGCCTTGTCCCGTCATAGTTCAGTAAAACTCTTAGAGCTCTCTATTTATATATGAGATTTGACTCGTGTACAATGTAGTGCCTTTTTGTTATGTTTATTATATGGCAGCCTTGTCGGCTTTGCCCTTGCATGTTCGTTGGTTTTAAAAAAAATGAGGTGTTATTTAATTCCGCGGTTTACTTGTGTCAGTTAGGTAGAAGGGTGCCCAGGTAGGGCACCAGTCACGGGCCCGGGGTTCAGGGCATGACAGAGTGGTATCAAAGCAATCAGTCCTCGGAATGTCTACAGACCGTGTCTAGTAGAGTCTTGATTATCGGTGTGTTGCGCCCCACACCCATAAACAGGGGGCTACAGGACATTTAGGAGTTGGTTTCTATTCTTCTCACTCTGAGATCGTGCCATAGAGTTGTGTTATTAAGATAATTCCTCTCTTACGTATTATTGTGTTCTGATTATGCCTCGAGAGAGGCAATGCCCGAAGGCAAAGCGATGAGAGAGCTACCGGACTCAGAGAGTTTATAGGGCTCATGCCCAGGGTATACCGGATATTGTGCCGCAGTCGGCGAGTTCTTCTGCGCCAGGTTTTGAGGCCCCAACACCAGAGCCTCAAGTTTCTCAGTTAGGGGAAGACTATAGGGTCATAAGGGAAGCAGTTATGTTATTGACCAAGATAGTGGTGCTACAGTTTCATCAGCAGGAGGTTATTCGGACAGTACAGACAGATGTACATAGGGTAGAGGGCCAACGCGGAAATCAGCGTAAGAGGGATAGACCGGTTGGTTATCCCGGTGAGTTTTTGGACGAGCAGCCTCAGCAGCGAGTGAGATATTCGTCCCAGCCTACCCAGGACATACCCCCGCAGCTCACAGGTGGGAGATTTGACCCCACAAGGTATTTAGGAGCCGGTCCAAGCTCCAGGGTTCGAAGTTCTCAGAGGAGCAGAGGATTTTAAAGAATGAGTGAGGGTATTCTGCCTAAATAGTAGACACAGGTAATAAATAAGAGAATACTAAAGATCCGAGCCATACAATTTATCAATTCTAACACAAGGTACTTATTAGATCGAATGTACTTCCACTTATTCCTCACTGTTTCCGATGTAGTAAGCGTCATATGGGGAAATGCCGTTATGGCACAGGTGTTTGTTTTTATTGTGGCCGTCCGGGCCATATACTGAGGGTATGTCCTTTTAGAAAGAGCACCGGTGAGGTGGCTCAGCCTATGAGGCCGGTGGTTGGTTCCCTTTCCTCGCGGTTCTGCGAGCGAGGTGTTCAGATGTCAGCCAGCCGTGGTAGAGGTCAGGGTGGAGTTTATAGTTCTGGCGGTCCTTCAAACCGCATAGATGACGTGGCTACTAGGCAGGATCAGGAGGCAACATCGCATGGGGTTACAGGTATATCTCGATTCTTTTGAATCATACATGCACTGATAGATTCAGATTCCGCCCTAGCGTATATGTTTTCCCTTGTTGCTAGTAGTTGTAATTGATAGCACCACCAGAAGTAGAGATACTCTGATTAGTAAAGTGAAAAGTGAAGAATGTTGACAAGAATGCTAAAGTGAACTGCGACTATAGTTGTGTAGGGTTCACAAGTTGTAATTTTCCCATAACAGTGTAAAGCCCGATAGTGGAGGATGTACAGTAGAAATACTTCGGCCTAGGTGACGAAACTCTAGAGTATGGGAAGATAGGGTGAGAAGTACCTTGAGATAGGAGAGAAATTTATTTCAGACTAAGAATGAGAAGTTAAGTGTGACGATGGGTCGGGTTGTGGACCCATTTCGGGTCAGCCGGTAGTATGGAATGGGGTGATGTCACTTGGATTGCCTAATATAGAAGTTGTTCTATATACTTCCTTGATTGTACTTTGGATGTTTAAATTGGAAGTTGTTATAATCAATTCCCTTAATGAAGTTTGGATTTTCAAAAGTGAAAGTGTTTTACTTGAAGTACTTAGAGTCTTAAAAGGAAGTGGTTCCTAATCTTTTGGATAGTGTCTTAGTTCCAAAACCTAAAGGTTGTTATAACGGTTTTAGGGGAGTCAAATGAGTGATTTACTTAATTGATTTAAAAGAGGAGAAATGACATGATTTAAAGAGAAGTAACTTGTTTTAAAGGTGTGAGTTACTTGGGATTTAAAGTCAAGAAACTTGATTTCTAAAGTTAAGAGACTTGAAGTATTTTGAAAGTTATGTAACTTGATTTCTAAAGTTAAGAGGCTTGAAGTATTTTGAAAGTTATGTAACTTGATTTGAAAGTATATGATACTTGGTTTTAAAAGTATAAGTCTTTTGGTTATAAAAAGAATGAATTTGTCTAAAACCATAAAGAGTTATAACGGCTTTATGAGAAGTTAGTTATAACGGCTTTATGGAAGGTTAAGAAAGTTGTCTATTTTGATTGATAGGTATGAGTTGCCTAGATTGTGTAATTAGAAGTTACTTGGTTTCAATGTCTTGAAATGAATTTCTAAAGGTGTAGTAACTTAATTTGAAAAATAGACATGCCTTGATACTACGGGTGTTAGTATCTTGGGATTTTATATAAAAATGAGTCTTTTGAAAAGAATGGAAGTATGTAGAACTTAGGGTTAAATTCCCAGATTTTTATGTGAAACGAAAGTGCCTTGAGTTTATAAAATGAAATTCATTTTTGTATGATAATGAAAGTCTAAAGATTTTTTGAACTGCATATGCTTGCTTGTGGTAGCCTTTGAGTGCAAGTTTTATATTTTTACGCTGCCGTGACTCTCAGTTGGAGGGTCGGCTGTCTTGTTGTGAGTTTACTTAGACGTACCGACAGTGATTGGGGATTCCACGTGTATGCTTCCATTATGATTGTTCCTTGGACATGCGTATACGATGTGGGATTCCGGGGCATGCGACCAGGATGCGGGTTAGATTTCCGGATTGTTTTTATTACTCCTTGGACATGCTTATACGATGTGGGATTCCGGGGCATGCGACCAAGATGCGGGTTAGATTCCCGGATTTGTTTTATCACCCCATGGACATGCTTATATGATGTGGGATTATGGGGCATGCGATCATGTTGGATATTGTTATTTCATGGACTAGCCCTCCATGAGGTTTAGTGACGCAGGATGGTCTGGTAGTTGGCTTTCGTACTTGCCCCCGTCGGTGGCTGACGCAGGATGGTCTGGTCGTTGGCTTTCGTAGTTGCCCCCGCGTTCTATGGCACGATTTGGTACCAGAGACTCGGTAGATAGCTTCGACTTGCCCGACCATATCTCGTGACGACGCCTTTGGATCCGTAGTTAGCTTCGTACTTGCCCGGTCGATTGTTGACGCAGCCGGATCCGTAGTTGACTTTCGTACTTGCCTGGCCGGTTTTATGACGCAGCCGGATCAGTCGTTCATTTTCCTACTGCCCGCATCTTGTTTTGACACGGTGGGACTTGGTGTTCATGTATGCTTATTGGTGTTATATTATATCATGGACTGCCGGAAGTGAGGAAGGGATTTCACGGGCATGATTGATGTTATGGGCGCGAGACCCATCGTTATATTTGAGTAATGACTTTGAGGGCATGCGTCCCTGACTTGACATGACTGCTTATGTATTGTGTACTGTAGTTTCGTTATCATACATGTCTCATGTTTTATATAGACCGTTATGATTTCATTCTGATATTTTGCCACATACTTGGTACATTCTTGTCTTGACCTCGCTTGAAGTGCGTTCACGCCGCAGTTTAGGTACACTGATTTGATGATGCGCAGTGTGAGACCTCGCCCGAAGTTTTTTGGATAGCTCCATCTGCTCGTGAGTTTATCATTTTGGTTTAGATCCTTCATTCTGAGCTTTTATGCGATTATGGGTACGACGGGGCCTTGTCGTCATAGTTGATAAAACTCTTAAGTGCAGTATTCATATGTGGGATTAGACTCGTGTACAGTGTAGTGCCTTTTTGTTATGTATATTATATGACAGCCTTGTCGGCTTTGCCCTTGCATGTTCGTTGGTTTTAAAAAAAAACGAAGTGTTATTTAATTTCGCGGTTTACTTGTGTCAGTTAGGTAGAAGGGTGCCCAGGTAGAGCACCAGTCACGAGCCCGGGGTTCGGGGCGTGACAGTAAACTTATGAGATTCTGGGTAAGAGTTCTTTATTATCCTAAAGGGAAGGGGTAAACATCTTTTAAGATCCGCTAACATGCGGTTGTTCGGTCAAACCTAGGTTAAATTATTTAGCTAAGAAATGGTTTTTTTTTAAAGTAAAAAAGATGCAGTTTTGACAAGATAAAAGAGTTGTAAGACGTGCTTGTAAAAATATATAAAGTTAATTTTGGATGAAAAATGTATTTATATAATGGAACATATAAGGTGTATATATTTGTATTTTCGATAATAAGAAAACAATAAATTATTTATGTAATGTGATTAAGTGAGTTATGAGAACAAAATCATTTCTTATTGTTATAAAAAAAACTTATTTTCATAGACTTAAAAATACTAATAAAGAGTGATTAAATGTTGACAGTTTTAAATGTGCATGAAGAAACTAATAAATACTAGCGGTAAAAATTAAATATGCATGTCAAGCCTAAAGGGAATGAGCTAGCGGAGGGTTTTAGACTAACATCTAATTTATTGATTTGAGACCTAATTGTTCTAAAGGTTCCAATAACATCACAAAGTTGAATAATTAAATACAACAAATAAGCAGAGTTGAGAAGTTAGGAGTAGAGTCCAAGGCGGGTGACGTCGTCATCCCTCCTTATTTTGTTTTGAGATCCCGAAGTGAAAGATGAGCATGGATGCGATCTTCATTTATGTCGTGATTCATGATGAGTCTCGTAACGAAACTCTCATTTGACTCCGATGCATTTCATATAAATAAAAGAAAGGAAAATGATTAGTAAGTGCTCAAGAATAAACATTGACGCAAAATTTAAGTACATAAAACATTTAAATTTGACAATCCAAAAGAAAACGGTCCCAAACAGCAAACAAACAACTTTTAATTAGAGCAAAAGCCTTAAGATGTGCACGGAATAAAAGAAGGCAAAGTAGGCCCGAAAAAGGAATTGGCAGGGCCAAGGTAGTAACAGCCCACACTCTTCAATCCAGGATTTGGGCCTTGGATGCCAACAATGTACAGAGTCATAAAGCAGGCCCAAATATTCTAAGCATGATACTATAAGGAGAATTCAGCCCAATATATAATGAGCCCAAATAACACGCATGCTCACATTTATAAATATGAATCCATATCTAATATACACTTAGATATATTGCTACAGTACTCTCTTAGACTAATCACGGAGAACATATATTTTTAATCAGAGATAGAGAAAAGAGATTTCAATATTTTCAGACTAAAACAGAGCAAAGGGTTAGGGAATGACCTAGAATAACTTAACAAGATACCAATAGAGGTACTGGATAGTGGCAATATAGCAAGATTAAGATCATACCACATGCTTAACCCCTTGAAGAAATAGGAATGCTCACATAGACAAATTGAGAAACTGAGGAAGGTAATAAAAAAAGAAACAAAATGGGTTCTTCTTTCTTTTATCACTTAGGAGCCGTGTGAGATGAAAGTCTCATGCACGGTTTTGAAAAGACTAAATAAACACATGCTCTTAGTAAATAGTTCAGACATGGATACAACTGATCTAAAGATGAATCACAGAGGTAAATGGGAGAAAACTTCATGCTCATTTGGGGACAATCTCAGAAACATGACAGATCACAAACGACATAGACAACACACAACTTTAGTAAAAACTAGTATGGTATATTTGAGACTCAATATTTAGCCAAACAATGAGGTTCAAGTCAACCTTAGCCTTTCAAGAATATACTGGGAACTTAACTAACTCCTACAATACCCTAGCAGGGCATATAACATTGCTTAAAGATGGACCAGTGATTGACAGAATATATTCAACAGCACACAATAATATACCTAACGACATCTAGGCATTATGGAAGCATTTTTTTAACTGATCATAATTAGAAACAGAGGCAATTATGTTGATCCTATACAGGTCACTATAATCCAACAATCTCAAGCTATATGGCTTCAGTAAACATCTCAAAAATAATAAACCCTGTCTAAAGGGTCTATGTGAGCTATCGACACATTTAATCCATTATGGCTAATTTAATTCGCTTCATATTACATTAGTCTAGAAGTTAATCCAAAGACTCAAACTAAGTAAACGGGCCAATCAAAACAGGAGCAATCGAACTGAATCCTAAATTGAACACACAATTAAACACGGAGAAACGCCAAAGTGAAATATGAAATAAATTAAAATCGAGAGAGAGTTGAGTTTACCTTCTCCGGACAGCGAACTGAAGCGGCGTTTTGAGTCGTCGAAGCCACTCGGAGGATGCGATTGAAAAGTCGAAGTTTTGGCACTTGCGATCTATATATCAAGAATGAAGAAGCTTTTTGTATGTTTTTCTCTCGGTTTTTGTTCTTGGAAGGATGTGAAAAGCTCTGAAAAGAAAAATTTATGAAAAGGGTTGGAGAGATCTGAAAAAGGGTGCCCCGCCGATTCCTTTTGCATGCCAGAACCAATGCCTAGATTTGCATGCCATAACCAATGCCTTTGACCAATCGAGTCATGTTGTCGCGCCCATTTTTTACCGCAACATATTAGCTTAGTGATTCTCTTGGATTAAAATAAAATGCTAAAAAGAGTTTGAACAGTCGCCACCTAATTATTAGGATGAATTAGGACACCTAAATGTTAACGAAATAATATCAACATTAACTCCATTTAATATTCTGCGAAAAACTTGTGATATTCTAGACAAGAGTTCTTTATTATCCTAAAGAGAAGATATTAGACACCCTTCAGGACCCGCTAACTTGTGGTTGTCCAGTTCAAACCTAGGTTAATTATGTTTAAATGCATGTTTTATAAATATGAAGTTAAGTAAAGGATGTTAGAAACAAATATTTAAAGACGTATTTTTGTCAACTTTTGCATGATACTGCTTGTAAAAATACATATCAGAATTGATATACCGGAAAGTATGTTGTGTGTAAATAAATTAGTTTTTGATGAAAATATGCGTTTGTATAGCATGAGTTATAAAATATTTGTTTTTTGCAACTGATAATAAGAAAACTTTTATTAGATATTTTTTATAATGTTAATAAATTAGTTATGAATAGATCGTTTTTATGAGTTTGACAAAAAAAAAAACCTTATTATTTTGTAATACTAATAGCATGTATAAGGATGATCGAACAGTTTTGGAAAAGTTTAGACCTGCATGGCGATCTTAACAAATAAATAAATTAGAAATGAATTTTTGTTTTAAATTACCCTTCCCAATCTATTCGAAGACTAATTGTTTTAAATATCCTAATAATTAAAAAATTAAGTAATAAATTACAACAAACAAATAAAAAGGATAAAATGAGGAGGATGGATTAAGAGAATAAGGATGGTGATTGGACAACAATGTCATCCCGCTCTATTTTTTGTCTTGGAATTTCTGAAGCGGGAATGTGATGGACGTGATTATGGATCTTCATTTGTCTTGGTCATGATGAGAGACTCTTTTTCCAATGCATTTCATGTAAAATAAAAGAAAAGGATTAGTAAATGTCCCACAAAACTTATCAAATGATAAACAAATATCTACATAAAAGTTTTAAGCATATGTAAGTTATTTCATTTTAACTGTCCAAAGGACAAGCAAGCCCACAACAATTTTTATTAACGAATTGGGCCTCAATGTGCATACGTGAGATGGGAAAATGATACAAGGAGGCCCCAAACACCGAAAATCTCCACATGATTCAGCCATATATAAGGCCCTGATAATGAAAGTGATACACGGAATAATGCAGGCCCAATACTCTGTATTTCTCAGATTTTCCTCAAGGGGATAACAATAAGAAGACAAGCCCAGATACATAACAAGGACCAATTCAAACTGGAGGACTTACTTACAGGCAAGATTGTTTCACAAAGGTGATACATATGAAAGATATACACATATATACAACACTATATGTACATACTGGAATTGTATATCATGTCTACTCCGAGATATATCATCTTGGTAAGAAACTTATTTAACTGAAAAGATAGCAAACTACATGCTAGACTAAAATAAGGCAAACACAGAAGGACCCAAATGAGGCATACCATATAAGCAAGGCAGAATCAAACAAAGGTGACTAAATAAGAACCAAATTAATGTCAAGATGAAGAGACGGGGTTATATATGCAAATAAAGGAGGAGCATATTCAGATCAAAAGTAGTGGCACATGAATAACATCCTGAGTGTTTTCCTAGGCTAAACCGTAACACACTAACAACTCAAAAGTTCAAATAGAGCAGCAGGAGGCATGGTTCAGAGATGCTTTTCTTACATTAGTCCAAATTCCAAATTCCTATGAAGTGGACAAACATGCTGACTCTTTCACTTCTCATTATGCATTTGAGTAGGATGAACACAATCACAAGTAAGCAGATGCTTAGAGTGAATGGGAATGTCTAAACATATATGTAGAGAACAAGGATTGGCCATGCTGAGACTTAGGAATAGTTGTTCTAGACATGGTTCCTACAAACTAACCTTCAAAATGGTATGTTATCAAACACTAGATATGTTTAGTTTATTTTAAAATATAAACTAGTACTAAATGACATACCAAACACAATGAGACATAGGTTAACCAACTAACAAATCTTTAACGTATTAGTCATGCTTCTAAGATCACTATATCAGCTTGTTAAATTAGTTTGCTTAACTAAAGAAGCTAAGCATATAAATAACCCAATGACATTACAGATTATACATGGTATGGTCAAGGGTCCCACCAATCAAAATCTACTAACATATTGTGTAAGGGGTATAGAACTCTGCAACGGTATTCAACCATATTCATTTACAGTCTACCAGACAACTTAGGTATTAGCGGAACATACATGAGAGACTCAAAGAGATTACATACTGTCATGAAGGTATTTGAATGTATCAACATACTAAGAATATAAATAATTTTATTAGCAGAACATATGGGCATAATAGGACATATCGATTTAGCATGCAACACATAAATATCACTGATTTAAGTTAAAACCTGCTATTTTACTTGAAATTAGCCATTTTATAATCAGAAATTAAGCTAATAGCTCACACAACACATAAAACATAAAACTAAAATAAAGACTGAGGAGAAATTTGAGTTTACCTTCTTCGGGCAGCGAGAGACAACGTTTCAAACTGTCGGAAACACTCGGAAGATGCGATTGAAAAGACGGAAGTTTTTTTTGCGTGTTTTACAAAAAAACTGAGGTTTCACTCAGTTTTCGTGTGCTCCCAAAGAGGTGTTTACCGATCGCCATAAGGGTCCGAAAAAGGTCATATTTATAGCCCCCTTTCGATTTCAATCTCGATTAGGGAAAGAAATGATTCTCTTGTTGAATATGGTAAGGGTCATATGATTTTGATACGATTTGGTTATGATTTGTTCTGGTGATTTGGGGAATGATTTTTGGGGACGATTTGGGTAAGATTTCAGGTGATAATTTTGGAAGATTTGGTATGGTTTTTGTTATGGTAAGTTTTACTTTTTGGGTGATTTGGGGGGAATTTGTGACGATTTTCGTTGTGTGTCGCAGGGATGACGAGGTGACCGAATTTTTCGACCGAAAAATTTGGCGAGAATCTCGGGGTTACGGGGGGCATCAGCGACGATGAATATGGGGGTATTTAGGGTTCATGGGTTTTGGTTTTTAGGTTGATGGGTATTTTGGGGGGTGGTGGACGAAATAAGGATCTGGGCTGATGGACGTTTTGGGCTTACGTTCGAGGCCCTTTTTTTGTGCTTGGGAAGTTATTTTATAAAAGGGAGGGGACCCTTAGTTTGGGTTTAGAGAGATAACAACAATTCTAACAAGATTTGCACCAAGAGGTTGACCCACAAAAGAATCGAGGTTCGGACCACAAAAACACTGATGGACCACAAAAGGACCAACTAAGATAAACAACACAAATGTTGAGTAATTTAGTAAATGAGTAAAACTCAGTTATTTTTCATAAATCTTCCACATCCTTTTACATCAACTTCATGCCCTATTTTTACTAGTATTTGGACACTTTTAGAAGACAACTCAATAGACATAAAACTAGAACCACTTCGGCCACAATAGGAAAGAGAGTTTGGTCGAATGGGAAAAGGATGTGGTTCGACCAACTCACCTCTCTGTATTTTTCATGTAGATGAATTCATGAACTTTGGCCACTCATGAATCATTCCTTGGAATACGTTCCAAAGCTTCCATCTTTAGCATGCTCCTCGGCCGAATGGAAAAGGGAGAATACTCAACCACTCATTCATGTTCCCTAGGCCATTCTTGATGTCTTCTATGTAGATAAGTGCATAAACTTGTTAGTTCATGAATTATCTCCTTGGAAGCTCTTCTTCTAGATGATTATTTTCCTTGTCACCCGATCCTCTTACACAACCTAGTCATTACACGACCTAGTCACCTTATTACATGACATATTAGATATGTCCTAGGAAGCTAGTAGTTAAGCTAGGAATTTAAAGATAAAATAAAATGATCTTGGTCAAGACCTACAAAAATGCCAAAATAAATGTCTCTCCTTGCATCTTCAATTGATGTCTTCAATTCCACACCATATTCCATGCCATTTTAGGCATCTAGCCATAGATTGATGGTTAGTGTATCCCCCAATTTCTCACTATAGGAGGCAATGAGTTATTTTTCTTGAATTAAGCCGCTACCACTATGAACTTCTCTAACATCACGTTCAACTTCAAATATTAACTAAATGTTCGGAGTAGCAAGGACGCTAACATTTCGAATGAAATGAAATGAATCCAAACCACTGAGACTTCTTACCATGCTTATATTCGTATACTCGTGCCAACTTCATATAGTCCCCACTTCAGATGGATGAAGGTCCTCGGGTGATACTTTGTATTCTTGGACGAGGATCTGTCACACGACCAACCCAAGCTCAGGATCGGTGCCTACCTAGGCACCCTTCTACCTTAACAACTAAGTAAACTGCGGAAATTAAATAACACCTTTTTTTTTCTTATAAAACCAATCGTACGTGCAAGGGCAAAGCCACTGTGCCGCCATATAATATACATAACGAAATACACTACACCGTACATGAGTCCAATCCCACACATGAATACAGACCTCTAAGAGTTATACTGAACTATGACGGGACAAGGCCCCGCCGTACCCACGACTGTACAAAAGCCTGTACTGAAAGAACTCATACCAAAAAGATAAACTCCCAACGTAAGGAGCTATCCAAAACTCGGCAGGTCCTACACTGCCGATCACCAAATCAAGGTACCTAAACTCGGCAGATGAACGCACTTCAAGGAGGTCAAGACGAAGAATGTACCAAGTATGTGAAACAGCAAGTACTTTGAATGAAATCATAATAGTCTAAACAAAACAGGAGACATGTATGATAGCCAACCTACAGTGCACAACACATAAGCAGTCATACAAGTCATGGACGCATGCCCTCAAGTCATTTCTAAAGTATAACCATGGGTCTCACGCCCATTATATCAATCATGCCGTGGAATCCTTCCTCACCGTGATCAGTGATATAATATAACACCAATAGCATACATGAACACCAAGTCCCACCGTGGTATAGCGTCTTGGGGTTTACCTCACTTATACTCTTACCCCGAGAAGGAGGTAAAGCGGTGGTATAAAGATTCGGGGTTTACCCTCACTTATACTCTTACCTCGGAGAAGGTGGTAAAGCATCTGGGGTTTACCTCACTTATACTCTTACCCTATCTCAACCGACCATCAAACAAAACAAGCAGGGGGTATAATGTCTTGGGGGTTTACCCCTCACTTATACTCTTACCCTGGAGAAGGTTGTATAGCATCTTGGGGGTTTACCCCTCACTTATACTCTTACCCTATCTCGACCGACCATCAAACAAAACAAGCAGCACTACCATGTCTTCTATAAAAATTCGGGAATTTAACCCAAGTACTACAAATAACGGAAGCATACCCGTGGAATCCCACATCACTGTCGGTACGTCCAAGTAACTTATAACAAGACAAATTGACCCTCCAACCGAGAGTCGCGGCAACTTAATAAAACATAATCCTTGCACTCAAAGGCTATCACCAGCACACATAGGAAATTCTCAATTAATCAAGCCAAGGTACTTATCAAGGCACACATAGAATAATTCTCATTTAACAAGCCAAAGTACTTACCAAGGCACAAATGGACAAATTCTCAATTTATCAAGCCAAAGTACTAATCAAGGCACACTTAGACAAATTCTCAATTTATCAAGCCAAAGTACTAATCAAGGCATCACATAGAATTATTCTCATTTAACAAGCCAAAGTACTTATCAAGGCACAATTAGAATAATTCTCATTTAACAAGCCAAAGTACTTATCAAGGCACAATTAGACAAATTCTCAATTTATCAAGCCAAAGTACTAATCAAGGCACACTTAGACAAATTCTCAATTAAACAGGCCAAAGTACTACGTACGTACATTCTTTTCAAGAGACTCTTTTTTGTGTAATACCCCAAGATACTAACACCCGTAGTATCAAGGTGTGTCTATTTTTCAAAGTAAGTTACTATACTTTTAGAAACTCATTTCAAAGCTTGAAACCAAGTAACTTCAAATTTTTACAATCTAGGAAACTTATGCACATTAATCAAAATAGACAACTTTCTAAACCTTCCATAAAGCCGTTATAACCAACTTCCCATAAAGCCGTTATAACCCTTTTATGGTTTTTAGACAATTTCATTCTTTTTATAACTAAGAGACTTATACTTAAAACCAAGTATCACAAACTTTCAAATCGAGTCTCTTAACTTTCAAAATACTTCGAGTCTCTTAATATTTAGAAAACAAGTTTCTTCTACTTTTAAACCTCAAGTAACTCACACCTTTAAAACAAGTTACTTCTCTTAAATCATGTCATTTATCCTCTTAAAACAATTAAGTAAATCACTCCTTTAACTCCCCTAAAGTCATTACAACAACCCTTAGGTTTTGGAACTAAGGCACTAGCCAAAAGGTTTGGGAACCACTTCCTTTTCAAGACTACATGCACTTTAAGTAAAATACTTTCACTTTTAAGAATCCAAACTTCACTAAGGAAATGGATTATACAACTTACAATTTAAACATCAAAGTACAATCAAGGAGTACATGTAATCTAATTCTATTTTAGGCAATCCAAATACAACCAAGGAATGGATCATTTAAGGAGTAGAACTTACTTTCTTTATCTTAAGGAATCATGCTAGAAGAGAGATAGTTCACATACCTTTCGCTAAATCCACAAGCTGCCGAATACACCGCACGAGAAGTGTCAACCTAAAATGGTCACAACAAGACTATCAACTTCTAGTCTCTATGTAGAATAATACTAAGTATTTAGTCTCTAATTCTACGGAAAATCGGGCAAAGACTTCCTTTGTTTCTACTCACTTTGCCACCTTTTCAAGGCCGAATACAATAACCAACAAGCCACATTTAAGGCTCCAACAACAACCAAACAAAGGGATTACACGCCTTACCCCACGTGTAAAATTCCGCCCACAATTCATACAAAGTAGTTCCATAATTAAAGCCATTCTCGGCCAACTTACAACCAACAACACTAAGTCTTTTCCAACCCTTTTCCAAATTCCAAGTTCTTAGGTCAACATGTTATTTAGTCATAGACAACATCAACAACTACAATTTCCTTCTTTATTCAACATGACGACTTAAACTAATAATCAACTTGAATTCCAATCTTAAAGCTAAACATGCTAGATTTTGGATTAGGGTTCCAATAGTCAAAATACTTATCAAACTTCATACTATATAACACATGCTTGCTAAAATCCATAGCTACAACAATAAGTAAGTCTTAACTACTAAAACGACAAAATTTATACCTTTCCAAGCCCTTAAAATTTCCAAGATCCAAAGTCGCGCCTTAGCAATTCTTAGCTCCTTTCCTTAAGTTCCAATCCGCTCCAAGCATTCCTTAGAGGCCTATGAAGAACCCTTCTTCAAGTTCCAACTTCAAAGTTGAAGAACTCCCTTAGTTTCCGCCTTGCGACTAACGTAAAAATGCGTTTTTTCCGAAATCTTTCTATTGAGATAACCTTACAATACCCTTGGGGACATTGGGTTAAAGTCTTGTGGCTAATGGATCAAAACTACAAAAATTTGTCTTCCAAAAGAAGCCTTGGCCGAGAGCACTTTAGTGAAGAACAATGTTTTCTTGAAAATTTTTCTAAGTATAGAACTTGTCTTGCACTAGTGTAGGATATATACTACTTAGGAGGGCTTAGATAATACCACATGTGAGGCTAGGATGAAGAGCAATTACTAATTAACCAAGTGGCAAGTTGACTTGGTCAACTTTCTCAAGCTTGAAGACTTTGTTCATCTACAATGGTCAATGACCATTTTACCCTTGCACAATTTCGACCAAGGCCAAGTGTGGGGGTGCCACGTGTCGCCCTCTCATTCGTCCATAAAATTTCGTAACCCTCGTGGGCCCCACAAAAATATAAAATTCCTCGGGTGGGCCCCACGTGACCAAATCCGTAATAATAAATTTCCATAATATTAATAAGTCCCATACTCTTGAAATAATGTATTTTGAGAATCCAATTCTCAACAACGAACATTTTTCCTTTCCGACGTTCGGAACATTTTCCGTCGGAAAAAATAATTCTTCCGTTCGTACCAATTTCCAAGTCTTGATTCCTACGTACATTCTCTTTTACAAGTCCTGGACTTACGGGGTGTAATAGATCCCATGTATGGTCGAATTACCTTGTGAATGACACTTACCGAAGAGTTTCGGGCGTCACACACTCCGAATGGCATCTCAATCCACTCGAACAAACCATAGTTGATCTTGAGAGCCTTTTTCCACACACTTCTTCCTTGTATCCTCATTTGTTGGGAGTCGTTCCTCTAATCTATCTTGGAGAAAAAATATTCATCCATTATCGGTCATGGAGACTTGTACATTACAGTGATTATGTAGACCGCTTGGTTGCCAATACACACATGCCAAATTCCTTTCTCCTTTGGCACCAACAATGCGAGTTCGTGTTGGGGCTAGGGCACTTTCGAGCATCGCCTTTGCCTAATAACTCTTGCTCTCGGCCTTGCAAATCCTTAGCTTTTTCTAAATTGTGTCTATAGGCTTGAAGATTAGGTAATGAACTTCTTGGAAATATATCAATAGCATGTTCAATACCTCCTATAGGTGGTGTTCTGGGTACAAGATCATTCGGAAGTTACTTCACGCCAGCATTTTCCACCGTATCTCCTATAATATTATCCTTCTCCTTGCACGCCAATGCACCTATAAAACTCCCCTTCTTTAATTATTCTTCTATCTTCCGTGTGTCAAGTAAGGGGGACTCGACCTTGCATTTCTTGGTGTTTTGGATTTTCATCTCTTTCACCCTTGTTAGGTGACAATGGCATCAATCGGAACTATTTACCATCATTTCAAAAAGAATGTGTATTTTTCTCTCCATTATGTTGTGACTTATATCTTCTGTGCGTCAAGTAAGGGGGAATGATGTGAGTAAGGATGGATGATGTTGGGTAAGTGGGTGTGGTGTGGAGAATTTTCGGGTCGACCCAAAATAGGATTGCAATATGAGGTTCTCGGTATTGGGAGGTGATTTCAAGAAAATGTAGAAGGATGCAGGTCAAGGCGTTTTGTGGGGTAGTTATAGACTAGTTTCGGGTGAGTGTGATGATCGGACTTTTATGGTTGGCTTATGGTAGGTTGGTAGAGCAGCACTGAGACAGTGAAGTTCTCGGAAGTTTGTGTTATGCGGACTATGTGGTGGTGTTTGGATTGTGCGGGTAATTTGTGGACTGTTTTAGGAGTTAGCCTTTAGTGGGGAGTTTTGGGAGGTATTGATGGTGGTAGGAATAACTGGTATATAGTATGTTGCATGAGGTTGAACATGAGTTGTAGAATACAAACTCGTGTGAAAGGATGATTGATTTTGTCTAAGTGTTGGTTTGGTTGTTTAGTGTTGGTGGATTTGATGAGGTATGAAAGATATGCCCAAGGATAGAGGAATGGGGATTATATTTGGCGAACCAACATCAAGGATTGTGTGATCAATACCACAAGGTCAAGATCGAGCCAAGGATAGAGAAACGGGGATTCAATTGGGCGAACCAACACCAAGGATTGTGTGATCAATACCACAAGGTCAAGACCGAGGTTTGCTAGATGCAATGCCTGTGAACTAGCCAAGTGAGGGTGATCGAGGCTCTTATAGTACCCAAGGCTTAGACTAAATTGGTCCACATAAGTTCCAACCTTCGTTTACCACCAAGGGGGTTCCTCAAGATTGGGTATAGACTAGGTCACACAAATCCTAATCAATATTTACACCGAATGGAGGGTGATGCACAAAATGATCAGATAAGTTCTAAGTCTAACACACAAGTTGAAGACTTAGATTTTATATTAAACTTAACTCAAGCATTATCTTTAAATTCATCCTAAGGTTCCTATTTATAGTAGTACATGGATTATTCTAGAAGACAAATTAAAGGATACAAACTCTAGCTAGAACCTTTCGACCAAGTGAGGACAAATAGGAAAGGGTCGGGTTTTCTTGGTGGTCAAGTGTGTTCTCAACCTTGGCGTGAATAATAGGAAATGGTTTGGTTTTAATTGGAGACAAGGATGAACTCCAAATCCTTTATACCTGTTTGTGGAGTCCAAGTCAAAGAGTTGACGGATTGGGCTTCTCAAGGATCTCATCTTCTTGGAATGGGTTTGGAAGCTTCCATTATTTGTACTTGGTTGACAATCTATTTCGGCCAACCTCCTCCTCTCCCCTTTGGACGATTTTGAAGACTTCATTTCATGAATTGTTACATTGGAAGCCTCATCTTCTAGAACATCCTTTTTCTTGCCAATTTGTCCTCCAACTCACGATCTAGTCATCAACTTGGATACCTTTTGGCTTAGTCATCTTGTGACAAGGACTCTCGGCTTTGCCACCCCTTATATGACATATTAATTGTGTCCTAAGGTAGTTATTCCATGGCCTACTATGTCCTAAGATAAGAGCTAAAAGCTAAGCTAAGTAATAAAAGAAAATAACAAGCTAAAAGAAATGCATGGTCTCGGCCAAGACCTACATAGAAATTCGAATAAAACATGTAATTGAATCTTCATGTAACAAGTCCAATTCCACTCCATTTTCTATGCATTTTTAGGAATATAAGTGTAGATCGGCGGGCAGCCCTTGGTACCCCTAACAATTCTCCTCTAGGCTCATGATGAATGTTTAAGTACACCGACTTTCTTTCAACCATATCCTCTTCTTTGAAAACATTTGCCCTCAAATTCGTGTCGTCTAGATGTGAATTTTTTTCTCAACAACAAGTGTTGATATAATATTTTAAACATTAGATAGGGTCTAAAGTCTTATCTTATAGGCGCCCTCAACAAAATTTATCAAATAAGGATCCAAATACACGACAAAAGGTTTTTCCTTAACATGATGTCCGCATACTTCCTTAATCCAATAAAGTACAATCCTTGGCCATAGGTAGGACATTGGTTTGGTGTGCTTTTCAAATTTGTTCTAGAGAAAAATAATTCACTTACTCTAGTTTCATGTTGGACGTCCAATGGACTTTCATGGCTTGGAATAATAAGGACCGAGGCTTCATAATTCTTCCTTCTCAAGGCTTCAAAGACACTTGTTGCTCCTTGGAACCATTCATACTCATATTTTCTTATTAGTTCGTTGAGAAGGGAAGCAAGGGTGCAACAATTCCGCATGTCATGATGAAAGAAAGAAGTTACCCTAAAGTAACCATTTATCGTAATAGTCCCCATAGAATCAGACCATCCTTGGTTAGGTTGCATCGTGATTGGTTCACATATGGCCTCAGATGTTGTGGTGTAACCTATGGGTTGTTGGAGCATGTTGTGGATGAAGCTCAAGGAAGATTTTGGAATACTTCACAACTCAAATGGCCTCACAAGTTCTTCACACAAGTCATTTTCAATCTTGAAGGCCAATAACTTGCAAGGATTCTCCACTCTTGGTATTTGATTGTCCCTTCCTTCCTTAAGTGTAGTTAAGGCCAATGAGCCAAACATAAGCCAAGTCAAGTGTCTCCAATGGACCAAGGGTCCCGTGATGAACAATCCTTACATGGAAGCAGTGGACTAGATAGAACAATGGACTTTTGGTCTTGAATTAGGACGAGAACAATGACGATTCCTCTAACATCATGATTAATTTTAATTAGTGGCTCTATGATCGAAATAAGGGCAGTAAGGGCACCATATATTCTGATGGCATGAGGATATGAAGAAGTCGAGACATGTAAGCTTCTTACTGCACTTGCATTTGTACATTCAGACCTGTCTTGGGTGGTAGCACACGTGTGCCACTTCTCATGTTCTTTTGACACCAACTCTTGTTCTTGGCATCCATATTCTTGGTGAGTAGACAATGAAATTCTTGAAAATAAATCAAGGGAAAGTTCACTAGCTTCCGTTGGTAGTGTTCCGGATGCAACGTCATTTGGGAGTTCCTTCACGTTGGCAATTTCTACAACTTCCGCAATGTTTTCCCTTTCCTTGAATGCCAATAAGTCCATAAGAATCCCATTCTTCGATTATTCTTCTACCATTCGTGCATCAGATATTAGGGATTTGGCTTCACACTTCTTCGCACGTCGGATTCTCATATTCTTCACCTCAATAGATGACATTGGAACTAGTCGGATCTTCTTATCATCTTTTCAAAAGGAATAAGTATTCATTCCTTCATCATGTTATGCTATTGTGCCAAGTTGTCATGGTTGCCCCAATAAAATATGACATCCATCCATAGGGAGGATGTCACACCATACCTTATCATCATATGTTCCAATCCGAAAGCTAACAAGTGTTTGTCTTATGATTCTTAGCTTTTCGTCTTGGTTCACCCATTGGAGATCATATGGATTTAGATGATTTAGGGTGGGTAATTTTAACTTGTCTACCATTTCCATGGAGGCCAAATTGACACTACTTCTCCCGTCAATAATCATATTGCACACTTTGTCTTGTACTTTGCATCAAGTGTAAAAGAATTGTTCACCTCGTGTCTCATCATGTTCGTCAAGTTGAACACTTAACACATGTCGGACAACTAAGTGTTCATATAACTCCGCAAGAGTAACATTCTCCTCCTCAATTTCATGATCATACAATGAATTGCTAAATAAGGATTGCATTTTTTCTCAACATGATACGATGGATTATTAAAAAGGCTATGTCTTTGTTTTTCTCCTCAAAACTCCTTGATTCCGGTCTTCTCCATAGAAAAGGAATTCCCACAACCATGGTATTCTTTTTCTTCATACCTTGGATTTCCTAGCAGAACCCTTGGCTTTGCATTGATACTCACGGTACATCCCGCAAGTTTTATTTTCCAAGTTTGCACTTGTTCCGTGACAATCTTTGATAGAACCCTCTTAAGTTCGTTACTTACTTGTGACATAGCGTTGTTGCATGGGACGGGAACGCTTGACTCTAATAACATTGTGATATAAGTAAGGAGGGGTGATGTTGGGTAAGTGGGTCGGGTGTGGAGGATGTTCGGGGCGACTGGAAATAGGATAGCAATTTGAGTTTCTTGGTTTCTCGGATTATCGGGACAGTGAGGTGTTAGAAGGAGATTTTGGGAAAATATAGAAGGATGTGGGTCAAGGGTGGGTGATCAACACAAGGATCGGATAAGTTCCAACACACAAGTTAAAGACTTAGATTTTATATTAAACTTAGCTGAAGAATGATCTTTTGATTAATCCTAAGGTTCATATTTATAGTAGTACATGGATTATTCTAGAAGACAAATTAAAGAACGCAAACTCTAGGTAGAACCTTTTGGCCAAGTGGGGACAAATGGGAAAGGGTTCGGGTTTTCTTGGTCGAGTGAGTTCTCGGTCTTGGTGTGAATAATGGGAAATAGTTTGGTTTTACTTGGAGACAAGGATGAACTCCAACTCCTTCACACCTCTTTGTGGTGTCCAAGTCGAAGAGTTTATGGATTGGGCTTCTCAAGGATCTCATCTTCTTGGAATGGGTTTGAAAGCTTCCATTCTTTGTACTTGGTTGACAAACCATTTAGGAAAACCTCTTCATCTCCCATTTGGATGATTTTGAAGACTTCAATTCATGAATTGTTACCTTGGAAGCCTCATCTTCTATAACATCCTTGTCCTTGCCAACTTATCCTCCAACTCATGGCCTAGTCATCTACTTGGAAGACCTTTTGGCTTAGTCATCTTGTGACAAAGACTCTCGGCTTTGCCACCCCTTACATGACCTATTAGTTGTGTCCTAAGTTAGTTATTACATGGCCTAATATGTCCTAAGCTAAGAGCTAAAAGCTAAGCTATGTAATAAAAGAAAACAATAAGCTAAAAGAAATGCATGGTCTCGGCTAAGACCAACACAGAAATCCGGGTAAAATATGTAATTGAATCTTCATGTAACAAGTCCAATTCCACTCCATTTTCCATTCATTTTTGGCACATAAGTGTAGATCGGCAGATAACCCTTGGTACCCTAAACAATCTCCTCTAGGACCATGATGAAAGTTTAAGTCCGTAGGCTTTCTTTCATCAGGGACTGGGCCGTGCGTTTCTTGGCATTTTAGAATTTCATCTCCTTTACCTTGTTAGGTGACAATGGAATCAATCGTAACTCTTTACCATTATTTCAAAAAGAATATGTATTCTTCTCTCCATCATGTTGTGACTTCCTACATATTTCCATGGTTGACCCAATAAAATATGGCAAGCATCCATAGGTAGGATGTTGCACCATATCTTATCTTCATAATTCCCAACCTGGAAGCTAGTAGGAGCTTGTTTTGCTACACTTAGCTCGTTGTCTTTGTTCACACATCGGAGAGTATAGGGATTAGGATGGCTGCAGGTAGGTAAATTTGTTCGCCATTTCTACGAAAGCCATATTATCACAACTTCCTCCGTCAATGATCATTGTACACACCCTATTATTTACCTTGTATCAGATAAATGATAGCAAAGAAATCCGCATACTCTTGGTATTCTTCAATTGTCATGACCCGCGGGTTAGGACATTCTTCACAAAGAGGCCTAGTCTTAGACACTTGAAACACCTCTTTCGGCTTCTATCCACCCCCTTCGAAACCTCAACTTTCTTCCCTTTTATCGTTCCCTAAATTTTCTTGATTATACAAAAGGTTAGTGTTATACCCCGTATTTCCAGAGTAGGTACGTAAAGGAATACGTACAAAAAAGTTTTGGTCTTAAAGTTAGGCCTTGGACGATTTTTAGGCACAACTCACAAAGCGAACGGTTTTCCGACGAAACGTTTCCACAGCTTTCAAAGGATAAATTCCGGCTATGTCATTTCTTATTTTTGCGGATTTTTCCGAGAGACGTAACACTTTGGACCAATGAGAGGGCGACACTTTCCACCCTCTCATTGGTGGACTTGTCACGGCATTAGGGCCGATTGAATGCCAAAGCCTTGTCATAAAGTTGGATAGATATTTTGTGTGCAAGTTGGCCAAGGACACTTGCCTAAATCCTCACCCTACACTTGCCTTGCACTTGGCATAATCTTGGCCATTGGTTGGCCATGTCTTGACCTATAAATACCCCCCTTGTTGAAGAGTTATTTCATCCTAAATTGAGCAATCTATCTAAGTCTCAAATCCTCCTCTCCCTCTTGTTGTTTCGTCCAAACACACCCCTCCCCTTGAGAAGCTTGGCCGAGGCTACCCTACCCCCTAGCCTAGCCGAAACCTACCCCCCCTCCCTTGGTAGAAAAGTTGCCTTCTTGTATTGTTATAATGCCCAAAATACCCTAGCCCATATACCTTAGCACTTGGTAGAAGTTGTGAAGAACTTCTAAGGTTTCCTTGGAGCATACAACTTAGGAGCAAAACCTTGCTCAGGCGCGACTTTTTCTAGGATATTATTGGGCTTACCGAGGTAATAATCCTAACCCTCTTTTGAATTAGAGAATACTTACTGTTATAGTATAAGAATAAGTATAAATACTTAGAAGTATACCACAGAATAGAATTGAAGTGTTAATCACTTAGAAGGGTTTAAAAGAAGAATAATCAAACTGTACTTACATAGGACTGTTTTCACAGTAGACTTATATAACTCACCGGGTAGGGTTGTGCTGCCCGACTTTCCGTAGAATTGAGGACCCTCTGTTTAGAATGACCTACAGAATAGTCTAGACTTTGATAGATATCTGTGACTATTATAGGCTGATTCTCTGCGCGCGACATACTCGACTTGGCAGGTGGATTTCGCCGAGAAGGTATGTGATTCTTCCTAAAGCATGATATTTTACAATATGTATATAGTACGGTAGACGTACAAGTGTTAACGGAATAATACTTACGGCAATGCCTCACGGCTTAAGCCTAAATAATAAAGAACTGAAAACATTTCAAAAGGACTACTGAACCATTTATTAACAGAAGAGAACTAATTGGTTTTTAAACAGAAGCTTAAGAGTTATACTAGCTTTATGGGAAGTAAGTATAACCACTTAAGATTGATAAAAGAAACAAGTTTGCCTATGTGTTTATAACAGACTTATATTGTGAATAAAAAGATGGTTTGATAGGTAGACATGATATGATGCTATGTGTGTTAGTATCTTGTAACGTTTGTATAGGTGAGTATCCTTGTTGTGCTTTTGTTACTAAAAGGTAAGTTGTTATGTTAGTATACTATCACTCACCTCTTGAGATGATACCGGGGGTTAAGCTGCCCTCCGATGCGGGGTAGACTCAGGCGGTCTGGGACCATGATTCGAGAATACCTCATGCGGGTCCAGGGGGCCTATGCGGAGCTACGAGTTCCGTGTTAGTATGCGGGTTATGCCTCACGCGGTCTATGTGGCCATGCGCGACAATGAGTCCAGGCGATGCCGAGGAATAGCTACCGACGCGGGTTATACCTCACGCGGGCCCACGCGAGTGGCCTATGCGGACTCGAGTCGAGATTAGGCTTGCTG
Organism: Przewalskia tangutica; assembly: GCA_029844215.1. Classification (NCBI taxonomy): domain Eukaryota; kingdom Viridiplantae; phylum Streptophyta; class Magnoliopsida; order Solanales; family Solanaceae; genus Przewalskia; species Przewalskia tangutica. Next base: position 8,064,124 of record CM056733.1, on the reverse strand, counting down.
AATGACGGGCGAGTGGCCTGCTTTCGATCATTCGCACCTAGACAAGACGACATTACGCTTACCTATTGTTGCTCTTGTTTGTGATGGCACTATGTGCGGTTTCTGGTTGTTTCATACATACTTGTAAACCGGTTTTAAAAATGATATGTTTCATTTAAGTACTTTACGATTTCGCATACTTAGTACTGTTGTAATCGACTCTCCTTCGGGGCTGCGCTCATGCCGCAGTGGCAAGCAGTGCTAGATCCGCATTCTTAGGATCTCTACGTTGGTGCGGGAGCTCCATCTCTTCCGAGGCTCTACTTTTGGTATGATCTCCTGTTGTAGTTAGTTTTGTGATCAGGTATGGCGGGGCCCCGTCGCCATAGTTGTATATTTCTTAGAGGTCTCAGTAGTCATGTTGCATGTTGTCGGATGTAATCGCTGAACTATGATTATATATATATGCCGAAAAGCGGTGTTTTCTCACATAAATCGTGTCTTATTTTATAAAGCTGTTTATGTCTTGTTTTATATTTCCGCGATCTCTCCGATGTATGACTACTGGGTGCCCCTGCAGGCACGACCACGCCCCGAACGGGTCGTGACAAAAGTGGTATCGAGCGATTAATCCTGGAAAGTGTCTACGCATCGTATCTAGTAAGTCTTGATTATCGGTGTGTTGCACCACACCAATAATCGTGAGGCTATAGGATATTTAGGATTGGTTTCCATTCTTCTCATTCCGAGATCGTGCTTTAGAGCCGTGTTATAGGTTGGACCCTCTAACGTATTCCTTTCTGTAATGATTATGCCTCCTCGTAAGGCAACCCGCCTGGCGGCAAGCGTGAGGAGCCGCTAGCAGACACCCAGAGTCACGAGGGCTCAGCCCGTCTATACGAGACGGCGAGTTCTATGACGCCGCCACTCAAAGACAGACCACAGCACCCACACCTCCCGCCCCACACCTGCGGAGGAGTTAGGGTACAAGGAGACGGCCCACCTTTTGGCTAAAGTTGTGGCCCGACACGAGAGAGGCTGGACGCGGCAGCCTGGGCCCAGCTCGGCCAGACTGCGTCTGTTCACCCGAGGCGCAGAGTTTGAGGCTACGAGACTTCTTGAGCTGTAGCCCGCCGGAGTTTTATGGATCGAGGTCGGAGGATGATCCGCAGGAGTTCATCCGTCAGCTTCAGAGGATTTTGAGAGTGATCAGGGCGTCGGAGACCGAGTCCGTGATCTTTGGTTCACATAGGCTGCGTGATACCGCAGTCGATTGGTTTGATTCACGGAGTTATCCCGGGAGAGCACGCGCCCCCCTACTTGGGATGAGTTCTCGAGGCTTTCTCACTCACTTCTTGCCTCGCGGAGATGAGGGCGCGGCCGATAGATTTTTACCATCGAGGCAGAGGACGACCGCCGTGGAGTACAATGTCGAGTTTGATTCATTGGCTCGATATGTCCCAAAGATTGGCAGCAGATGGAGGATAGGGTGCACCGCTATGTCACCGCTAGACGACTATATGGCCGAGTCGTGCGGGGTTTCTCCACCGGTATGGACATTACCCGCACGCAGCTCACGCCTGATGCGAGGAACGCAGAGGTCGACGAGCGATGACATGGCGAGAAAGGCCAGGCGGGAGGGTCTTCTCGTGGTTATCGTGGGCGGCCTCAGCAGCTAGCCTAGATTCGCACCACGGCCAAAGACAGAGCACTCGCACCGCCCTCAAGACGCCTACGCTGAGGGCGCACCAGGCCCCGTGGCTTCGTGACGCCCAGGTAGCAGAGGTATCGCCGCCGACCACCCCAGGTGGCCGATGCGGTAGATCCCATTACGGGAAGTGTGGTACTACTTTTGGATCTTGTTACGCCAGGCGCAGGTCACTTTGCGAGGATCGGCCCGACCGGGCGCAGTGGTAGGCTCACCTTCGTGTTCTGTTGCCGCCATCATCTCCTACGATTACTCGCCGAGGCGTGGTGCTCAGCGGGTCGCCAGGTCGCGCAGAGGTCGTGGCTCAGTGTCCCGATTCTAGCGGTCCTCAAAACCGCATTTATGCTTTGTCCACCGACAGATCGTGAGGCCTCACCGATGTCGCCTGTACCTTATCGCCTGGGTTTGATGTTTATGCCTTGATAGATCCGGGTTCTACTGGCCCCTATATATCTCCCCTTATTGCTAGGAGGATAAGGATAGAGCCTGAGTCCATAGACCTTTTCGAGGTAGCTACGCCAATGGGTGATTCGGTGGTAGCTCGGCGGGTTTATAGGGCTTGTCCAGTGACCATTTACAGTCGTCAGACCCTAGCCGACTTGATAGAGTTGGATATGACTGACTTTGATGTGATTATGGGGATGGATTGGCTAGCCTCTTGCTATGCCAACGTGATCGCAGAGAGAGAGTAGTACGGTTCCAGCTTCTCGGCGAGCCGGTTGTTGAGTGGGAGGAGCACGGTATCGCCGAGGGTAGGTTTATTTCCTACCTCAAGGCTAGGAAGATGGTGCGAAGGGTATATCTACCATCTAGTTCGGTGTTTGATACCGAGGTCATGCACCAGATTTTCCGTCCAAAGAGTCACGAGTTCCCGACGTGTTTGCATGACCTCCGGGTATCCTCTCCCGAGAGGAGATCGAGTTTTGTATAGATGTGTTGCGGATACTGCCTATTTCCATTCCGCCATACGTAATGACACCCGCCGAGTTGAGAGAGTTGAAGGATCACTTAGGGATTTGCTAGAGAAGCGGCTTCATTAGGCCTAGTGTTTCTCCCCGGGAGCGCCAGATTGTTCGTGAAGAAGAAGGGCGACGCCGCGCATGTGTCGATCTGCACGGTGAACAAGGTGACCATTAAGAACAGATACCCTTCCTAGGATTGATGATTTGTTCGACGATTTGCGTGGTGCGAGATGTTTCTCCAAGATTGATCTGCGATCGGGCTATCATCAAAGTAGTCGAGAGAGGTGGATGTCCCTAGATCGCATTCGGACCCAGACGCATTATGAGTTCGTGGTCATGTCTTTTGGGTTGACCAATGCTCCGCGGTATTCATGGATTTGATGAACCGAGTGTTCAAACCATTTTGGACACACGTTTGTGATAGTGTTCATTGATGATATCTTGGTTTATTCTCGCCAGAGCGAGCACGCGAGCATTTGGCGACTGGCCGACAGCTTCCAGATCAGCTTGTACGCCAAGTTTTCCAAATGTGAGTTTTGCTGACTTGATGGCGCTTGGGCATATTGTCGGGGTTGATGGCATTCGAGTTGATACGCCAAGATCGGCGTCACAGACTTGGCCTAGACCTACTACTCCGGCAGAGGTTCGCAGTTTTCGGGCCTCGCAGGTATTATCGGCGGTTCGTGGAGAAGTTTGCTTTATCTTCGCACCATTGACTAGGCCGACTCGTGGCGCAGCCAAGTTTCAGCCGATCGATGTCAGGAGCGTGGTTTCGATTCTTGAAAGAGAGACCGACGACCGCCTCGCTTCTTACTCTTCCGCAGGGTCGGATGGTTATGTCGTGTATTGTGACGCGCCGCATCGGGTTGGGATGTGTGTTGATGCAGCATGGCAGAGTTATAGCATATGCATCCCGACACCAAGAAACACGAGAGAACTACCCCACCCATGATTTGAGTTGGCACCGTGATTCACGCCAAGATCCGAGGCACTATTTGTACGGGTTCACGTGGATATTTTTACGCACCACAAGAGCCTCCAGATATCTTCACCAGAGGAGCCGAACTTACGATGCAGACGGTGGTTAGAGTTGCTTAAGGATTACGATGTGACATCCTGCACTACCCGCAAGGCCAATGTTGGCGTATGCGCCTTAGTCGAGGTCACGGGGAGCCTATCGATGTGCGGCCAGAGAGAAGGACATGGTTCGTAATTTGCACCGTTAGCGAGCCTTGGTGTCCGCTTGATTGATTCCGATAGCAATGGGGTTAGAGTTCGTGAGGTTGCCGAGTCTTCCATCGTTGAGGAGGTGAAGAGGCAATACCGAGGATCCAGCTTTGATTCGATATCGCGATACGACTCTTCGTGAGGGCAAGGGTCCTTTGAGGTAGCACTGATGGGTGCTAAGGTTTGAGGGCGTTGTGTGTTCGGATGTTTCGTGACTTCGCAGAGGTTCTCGGGAAGCACACATAGCGCGTACTCTATCCATCCGGTCGACCAAGATGTACCACGACCTTAGATCTGTGTATTGGTGGGATGGCTTGAAGAGGACGTTGCGAGTTCAGCTCGGTGCGTGTTGTCGCAGTGAAGGTAGAGCACCGAGACCGTGGTTTGTTACAGCGATAGAGATCCCGACCGGAAGTGGGAGGTAATCAACATGGACTTCATCACGGATTACCTCGCACTCGGAGGAGACATGATTCTATATGGGTTATCGTCGACAGTCGACGAAATCAGCCCACTTCCTTCCCGTCAGACGACTTTTCTACCGAGGATTATGCGGACTTTACATCCGAGAGATCGTCGATCGCATGGAGTCCCTACTTCGATCATATCGCATGCAGGAGCCCGATTTACGCCAACTGGAGGTCCTTCCAGAGGATTTAGGGACGCAGTGAGCCCGAAATCGCATTTCATCCACTGCATGACGGACAGCAGAGCGCACTATCCGGACTCGAGGATATGTCGCGAGCTGTTATTGACTTCAGTGGTAGTTGGGAGGATCATTTGCCTCTGGTTGAGTTCGCGTATAATAATAGCTACCACTCCAGTATTCAGATGGCGCCTTATGAGGCCTTGTATGGAAGGAAGTGCAGATCGCCTATAGGTTGGTTCGAGGTGGGAGAGGTGCAGCTAGTAGGACCGGATTTGGTGCAGCAGGCAGTGGATAAGGTGAAGCTTATCCGAGAGCGGCTATTGATACTCGTAGTCGATAAGTCGATGCAGATCATCGTCGCCGACATATCCGAGTTTGCGATTGATGATTGGGTTTTCTGAAGGTGTCACCACGGCGGTGTGATGAGATTCGGGAAGAAGGGGAAACTCAGCCCAAGGTACATTGGGCCGTTTCAGATTGTCCGCAGGGTAGGCAAGGTTGCCTATGAGTTGGATCTGCCGTCCGATCTGGAGGCAGTGCATCCGGTGTTTCACGTTTCTATGCTGAGGAGATGTATCGGGGATCCATCTAGAGTACATCCGATTGACGATGTCCAGGTGACCGAGGGGTTATCGTATGAGGAGATTCCCATAGCGATAATCGATCGTCAGGTTAGGCGTCTGCGGACGAAGGACGTGGCTTCCGTCAAAGTCTTGTGGCGGAACGAGCTCAGGGAGGAGATGACGTGGGAAGCCGAGGAGGACATGAGGCAGAAGTATCCTCACCTGTTCCCCACCCCTCCAGGTAATTCACTTTCCTACTTGTAAATCTTCATTATCGTTTATGCCTAAGTGTTGTTTATGGCCGTGTGTGGCTTTTGCAAACTGCTTAAGTTTTGAAGAACCTTATCGTTATCTGTCTTGGGAAGGAACATTCGGGACGAATGTTTCTGGCGAGGGGAGAATGTTATACCCGTATTTCCAGAGTAGGTACGTAAAGGAATACGCATAAAAAAGTTTTGGTCTTAAAGTTAGGCCTTGACGATTTTTAGGCACAACTCACAAAGCTTAACGGTTTTCCACGAAACGTTTCCACAGCTTTCAAAGGATAAATTCGGCTATGTCATTTCTTATTTTTGCGGATTTTTCCGAGAGACGAACACTTTGGGCCAATGAGAGGCGACACTTTCCACCCTCATTGGTGGACTTGTCACGCATTAGGGCGATTGAATGCCAAAGCCTTGTCATAAAGTTGATAGATATTTTGTGTGCAAGTTGGCCAAGGACACTTGCCTAAATCCTCACCCTACACTTGCCTTGCACTTGGCATAATCTTGGCCATTGGTTGGCCATGTCTTGACCTATAAATACCCCTTGTTGAAGAGTTATTTCATCCTAAATTGAGCAATCTACCTAAGTCTCAAATCCTCCCTCTCCTCTTGTTGTTCGCCCAAACACACCCTCCCTTGAGAAGCTTGGCGAGGCTACCCTACCCCCAGCCTAGCCGAAACCTACCCCCTCCCTTGGTAGAAAAGTTGCCTTCTTGTATTGTTATAATGCCCAAAATACCCTAGCCCATTTACCTTAGCACTTGGTAGAAGTTGTGAAGAACTTCTAAGGTTTCTCGAGCATACAACTTAGAGCAAAACCTTGCTCAGCGCGACTTTTCTAGGATATTATTGGGCTTACCGAGGTAATAATCCTAACCTCTTTTGAATTAGAGAATACTTATCGTTATAGTATAAGAATAAGTATAAATACTTAGAAGTATACCACAGAATAGAATTGAAGTGTTAATCACTTAGAAGGGTTTAAAAGAAGAATAATCAAATCAGATTTACATGTGACTGCTTTCACAGAGACTTATATAACTCACCTGGGTAGGGTTGTGCTGCCCGACTTTCCGTAGAATTGAGGACCCTCTGCTTAGAATGACCTACAGAATAGTCTAGACTTTGATAGATATCTGTGACTATTATAGGTCGATTCTCTCATACGACATACTCGACTTGCGGTGGATTTCGTAGAAGGTATGTGATTCTTCCTAAAGCATGATATTTTACAATATGTATATAGTACGGTAGACGCACAAGTGTTAACGGAATAATACTTACAAGAATGCCTCACGGCTTAAGCCTAAATAATAAAGAACTGAAAACATTTCAAAAGGACTACTGAACCATTTATTAACAGAAGAGAACTAATTGGTTTTTAAACAGAAGCTTAAGAGTTATACTAGCTTTATGGGAAGTAAGTATAACCACTTAAGATTGATAAAAGAAACAAGTTTGCCTATGTGTTTATAATGACTTATATTGTGAATAAAAAGATGGTTTGATAGGTAGACATGATATGATGCTATGTGTGTTAGTATCTTGTAACGTTTGTATAGGTGAGTATCCTTGTTGTGCTTTTGTTACTAAAAGGTAAGTTGTTATGTTAGTATACTATCACTCACCTCTTGAGATGATCCGGGGTTAAGTCGCCTCCGACGCGGGTAGACTCAGTGATGGGACCATGATTCGAGAATACCTCACGCGGGTCCAGGGCCTATGCGAGCTACGAGTTCCGTGTTAGTATGCGGGGTTATGCCTCACGCGGTCTATGCGCTACGCGACAGAGTCCAGGGCGATGCCGAGGAATAGCTACCACGCGGGTTATACCTCATGCGGGCCCACGCGAGTGGCCATGCGGACTCGAGTTCAGATTAGGCTTCTGAATGAGGACGTGGGCGAGTGGCCTGTTTCGATCATTCGCACCTAGACAAGACGTATTACGCTTACCTATTGTTGCTCTTGTTTGTGATGTGGCACTATGTGCGGTTTCTCGGTTGTTTATACATACTTGTAAACCGGTTTTAAAAATGATATGTTTCATTTAAGTACTTTACTGCCGCATACTTAGTACTGTACCGACCTCCTTCGGGGCTGCGTTCATGCCGCAGTAAGGCAAGCAGTGCTAGATCCGCATTCTTAGGATCTCTACGTTGGTGTCGGGAGCTCCATCTCTTCCGAGGCTCTACTTTTGGTATGATCTCCTGTTGTAGTTAGTTTTGTCTACAGGTATGGCGGCCCCGTCCCGCCATAGTTGTATATTTCCTTAGAGGTCGTAGTCATGTACAAATGTCGGATGTAATCATTTGAACTATGATTATATATATATGCCGAAAGGCGGTGTTTTCTCACATAAACTGTGTCTTATTTTATAAACTGTTTCATGTCTTGTTTTATATTTCCGCTGATCTCTCTGATGTATGACTACTTGGGTGCCCCGGTAAGGCACCAGTCACGGGCCCCGGAACGGGTCGTGACAGTTAGAATTAGAGGTACTACCTTTCTCATTGACACTAGTGAGTTTGGCATAAGGTCTTGGGGTACCCTTCTTTTGTTGTCATTCAAATTTGATTTCTAAGTGAGAAAAATCTTCAAACTGTTGTATGTTGCCACTTTAACCATTTCTTGAATGTCCACGTTCAAGCCACCAATGAACATGCAATTCTTTGTGTCTCTTTTTCTTCCAAATCACACAACATAGTTGTTATACCCCGGAAATTCCAGGATATGTTTATAAGAACGTACGTAAGAACTAAAAAATGTTAAGATTTGAGACGAGTAAAAATTTATCGGAATTTTGGATTTTTGTCGGAAAACGAAATATTGCGACGAACGGGAGGGCGACACGTGTCACCCCCCTTAGTGGTCTTGGACGAAAATGGCATGGATAAGATGGTCATTTGACCATTAGAGAGATGACCAAGTCTTGCAAAGACTTAAGCTTGACATTGTTGACTAAAGTCCAAGGGCCACTTGGGCAAGATCCATGTGAAACTCATCCAAGCCATCCATATGTACTAATCTTGACCCTCCATTATGTTATATATGTACACTAGTAGTGCAAGACTTTGTCATTCTCAACACTTAGAAATTTTTTGAAATCTTGTTCTTGCTCACTATGAAGCTCACGGCAATGGGAAATTTTCCAAGAGGAAATTTTCCAATTGTTGTCCAATAATCTCCCCACTTTAAACCAAGGTTCCTAAGGGTATTCTAAGGGTATCTCAATAGAAAGACCCCGGAAAAAGATTGTTTTCGTATTAGTCGCAAGGCGAAAACCTAAGGAGTTCTTCAACTTTGAAGTTGGAACTTGAAGATGAGTTCTTCATAGGCTTCTAAAGGTTGCTTGGAGTGGATTGGAATGTCTAAAGGAGGAGCTAAAGTTGCTAAGGATCGACTTGTAATCTTGGATCATATTTGGGCTAAATGAGGTATAATCTTCGTCTTACTTTTGTAATTGAAGATTCCATGTTATTATAAGTTAGAAATGATCATGTGATATGTGTTATGAAGATTGATAAGTGTTATGGAAATTTGGAAGCTCAAGTCCGAAAATGACATGTTGAGTCATTTGAAATTGAATTACAATTTGGTCGTTAACTAGAATCGTCGCATGTTATCTACTTGAAGATTGTAGTTGTTATAATCAATTGCGACTTTATAACATGTTATACTAAACAACTTGGATTGAATAGAAATTGGAAAATAATTCGTATTGTTGTCCCTAATTGCCGAATGGACATTGTATTTTTGGACTAGTTTAATGTCAATTGTGGGGCAGAATTTTACACGTCTTGATTAAGCGTGTAATCCCCTATTGTTAACTACTTTGTTGAGCCTTAAATGTGGCGTGTTTGGTTATTGAATTCGGCCTTGAAAAAAGTGGCAAAGTATGTAGAAACAAAGGAAGTGCTGTCCGATTTTCCGTAGAATTTAGTGACTTTACACTTGGAATATTCTACGTTTGAAGTAAGAAGTTAATAGACGTACTATGGTCATTATAGGTTGACATACTACGTACGGCATATTGGACTTGGCAAGTGGATTAAACCGAAGAGGTATGTGGAACTTTCTTATCTCTTGAGCATGAATAAGTTTTAAATGTATAGTACGGTAGACGTACGAGTTTTTGACGAATCTAGTCCATTTGATATCCTTGGCTTATTTTAAGAATGTCCAAATTGGTTGAGTTAGGAAATTAACTCACTTGTTTAAATATTAAGGATATCTTGGTTTTCAAAAGTAAAGAGACTTTAAGTATGTAGAAAGTATTTTTGATACTTATTTTGTTGGAAAGTTTAAGTCTCTTGGTGATAAAGAAGAATGTAAGTATCTAAGGTATAAAGCTAGTATAACGGCTTTATGGGAAGTTGGTTATAATAGCTTTATGAAAAGTTAAAAAGAGTGGTTTACTCTAAGTAATATAAGTATGATAAATGACGTGATAATGAAAGGCAAATTGATTTAAAGGCATCAATTGCTTAAGGTTTTAAAAGAAAGAAGTCACTTGATTTAGAAGCCTGAAAATGTATTTTCTAAAAGGTATTGTGACTTGTCTTAAAAATGTAGTTATGACTTGATACTACGGTTATTAGTATCTTGGAAGTTTTATATGAAAATGAGTCATTTTAAAAGAATAGAAGTACGTAGTACTTTGGGTTAAATTCCCGGATTTTATAATGACATGTTAGTGCCTTAAGTAAACTAAAATGAGAGTGTATATGAATAAGACTAATAAGAAGTTAGGGGGATTTCTTAACTTGCTTATTTATTGTATGATAAGCCGGTAGTGCTTATGTTATGTATGATAAGCCGGTAGGGCTTATGTTATGTATGATGGCCGGTTGAGCTAGGGTAAGAGTATAAATGAGGGGTAAACCCCCAAGACGTTATACCACCTTCTCCAGGGTAAGAGTATAAATGAGGGGTAAACCCCCAAGACGTTATACCACCGCCTGTGGTAAGAGTATAAATGGCGGGTAAACCCCAAGACGTTATACCACCGCTCCGTGGATTTGCTACCCATGATGCGAGGAATACCTCACGCGAGTCCTTATGGGCTTACGCGGGTGAAATAGTCCCACGCGCGGTACAAATTTATGCGAGGAATACCTCATGCGGTCCATGGACCCGTGCGGTGAAATAGTCCCGCGAGTAGGATTGCTTATTGATACTACTGCGTGGACCTGTTTTGATCATGAGCCTCCTATTTTATGCAGTAAAGTATATACTTGTTTACTCTCATTGTTAGTAAGGCACAGTGTACTGTTATATGAGTTATCATACATGTCTCTGGTTTTATTTTAGACTTATGATTTCACTACGATTGATTTGGCCACATATTTGGTACATGTTATCGACCTCCTTGGGCTGTGTTCATGCCGCAGTAGAGTATCTGAGTTCTTGATCCTCACTATTAGGATCACTGATTCAGCTGTTGAGAAGCTCCATTACTCCGGAGGCTTATCCCTGGTATTGTCGGTTGTTGTACATTCAGGGGTATGGCGGGGCCCTGTCCCGTCACTGTTGTTATTCTTAGAGGTCTGTAGTCATGTCTAGTGGTTTGGGATGTAAAGAAAGAATTGTGACTGATGTTTATTTTATTATGTATGTTTTACGGAAGGTGGCCTTATCGGCTAGCCTGTTGATGTTTATGTCTAAGTGTTTTATGAGTTGTGTATGTTCCGCTGCTATTCTCTAATGTATACCTGTAAGGGGTGCCCAGGTAGGGCACCAGTCGCGGGCCCGGGGTCGGGTCGTGACAATAGTGACCTCGAATTCTCGCACATATTTCTCAACGTTATGAAGTACTTGACGAAGTTTGGTGAGCTTAAGGTAAATGTCTTGTGCATATTCTCTTAGCAAGAATTTCCTCTTCTAGTGTTTCTTTAGTTTTTCCCAAGAGTCAATCTTGGGTTTGCCATTTCTTCTCCGACTGACTTTTAGGTTTTCATACCACACTGTAGTTAATTCCTTCAACTTCAACATATCCACCTTAAAACATGTATGACATAATATTTCTTGAACTCGAATAGCCTCTCAATGGCCCTTAGCCATTCAAAAAACTCCTCCGGGTCCACGTTCTCTTCAAAGGTTGGAAGATCAAAATGTAAGGTTCAGTCATTCTCCCTTTCATGCCTCAGGTCCTATAGGACATCTTCTACCAATTCAGCATCATTGATCACTACACGATCCTCAAACTCTCTTTTGAAGAGTTGTATTTTTTCCGCAACTAGTTCACTTTCGGCCCTTCGAAGATTGTCATTTAAGTGAGCGATAATATCAAGGCATGGGATGGTATTGCCTTGCTCTGATAACAAACTGGTGTATATAAGGTGGGGCGATTGAGGGTAAGTTGGTCGGAGTTTGGTTTGACACATGTTGATATGAAAGTGGGGTCAAAAGTAGGCTGCCAGGTGGGAAGTTTTCTGCCGGGTAGTGGAGCATTTGGTTAGTTAGAGGGTTAGTTTAGGGTTGAAGTGGACTAAAACATTTTGTGGGGGTAGTTCTAGACAAGTTGAGGGTTGTGTTGGTGGTCGGGGTTTGGTGGTAAGGTAATGAAAACTGGATGGAATAGTGAGGTTATCGGTAAGGGGTGTTTTGCGGACTGTTTGATGTTGTTGGGGTTGGACGGATATGTATGGGTTGTTTTGATTAATGGACTTTGGTCTGGGTGTTAAGGAAGTATTATGGTGTATGATAGTGAAAGGAATAGGGTTGTTTGCATAAGTAATGGACATGAGGTTTCTAAGTGCAAGCTCGGATACAAACCAAATGAGGGTCGGTCAAAATAGAGAAGGATAGAGACGCGAGGTTTATATGGACAAGCTTGGGTCGACACCAAGTAAGGTAGGACAATTGGACAAGGATTTGACAAAGGTTGCTAAGTACAAAATCGAGAACAAACCAAGTCAGGGAGGTCAATGACATTGTGATAGTAACCGGATAGGCCATTGGCTTGGGTTTGGTTGGTGCACAAAAGTACCAACTTCAACTTGCACCGAGGGGAACCTTAGTTTGGGTTTAGCTAGATCACAAAATATCTAACTATAGTTTCACCAAGGGGTTGTCCCACAAAAGGATCGAGGTTCGGACAAAAAAAGGATCGATGGACCACAAAAGGACCAACTAAGATAAACAACACAAAAGTTAGTAAATTAGCAAATGAGTAATACTCAAATAGTTTTCATAAATCTTCCACACCATTTTATGTCAACTTCATGCCCTATTTATACTAGTATTTGGATACTTCAAGAAGACAACTCAATAGACATAAAACTAGAACCACTTCTGCCACAATGAGAAATGAAGTTTGGTGGAATGGGAAAGGGATGGGTTCGACCAACTCTTGAGGTTCTCTAGGCCCTTCCTTTGTATCTTTCATGTAGATGAATGCATGAACTTAGGACACTCATGAATCATCCCATTGGAATACGTTCGGAAGCTTCCATCTTTAGCATGTTCCTTGGCCGAATGAAAATGGGAGAATACTTGGCCACCCGTTCAAGTTCCCTAGGACATTATTGATGTCTTCTATGTAGATAAGTGCATGGACTTGTTAGTTCATGAATTATCTCCTTGGAATCTTCTCTTCTGGATGATTCGTATGCTTGTCACCCGATCCTCTTACACGGCCTAGTCGTTACACGACCTAGTCACCTTATTACATGGCATATTTGTTATGTCCTAAGGAATCAGGGAATTTAAAGACTAGCTAAAATATAATAGTCTCGGCCAAGACCTACATAAAGGTCAACATAAATGTGTCTCCTTGCATATTCAAGTGACGTCTTCAATTCCACTCCATTTTCCATGCCATTTTAGGCATCTACCCGTAGATCTATGGTTAGTTGTTGGAACCCTTGGCAAATAACTTAATGGCTCAAGTTACGTGTGTAAGTTCATGTGCTTTCTTTCATAAATCTCCCTTCTTTAAAATAATTTGTCCTCAAATTCTTGTCATGTAAGTATGAGGACATGTATCCAACATGACATGTTGAACCTTCACCTTCGTCCGGGAGTTCTTCCATGTAAGTGCCTTCCCGAAACCGAGCAAATACCTTGAAAGGACCACACTTCAAATAGTTTTCCCTTTGGATCAAGGAGTCATAGGTAAAATAATTGAGTCGTGCACCCCCAATTTCTCACTATAGGAGGAAATGAGTTCTTTTTCTTGAATTAAGATGATACCATTATCAACTCGTCTAACATCACATTCAACTTCAAATAGTAACAGAACGTCCGGAGTAGCAAGGATACTAACATCCCGAATAAAATTAAAGGAAGACAAACCACAGATACTTCTTACCATGCTTATATTCGTATACTCGTGTCATCTTCACGTATTCCCCACTTCGGATGGATGAAGGTCCTCGGGTGATACTTTGAAGTCTTCGACCAAGGATCCCATTGACGATCGGATTACCTTGTACAAGAGACTTATAGAAGATCTTTGGTTGTCACACACTCTGAATGACATCTCAATCCACTCGCACAAATGATAGTTGATTTTGAGTCTCTTCTGTTATACCCCGTAGTTCTGGCCATGCGTATGAGAACGTACGAAAGGGGTTAAGACTTAAATTTTAGAAAGATAGGTTGACGGATTGTTTCGGACGGGTTTTAGTCAACTTTGAGACGATTTATGTCCAGTTGCATTAGGAGTTCCTAGGTGTTTCAAAGGCCTAGTATGAAGTTCGTTGAGTCTAGTTCCCAACGCAATAAACCGTTCATCGATAGGACACCGGAGTAGAAAGTTATGGGAGTTACACGTTCAGTGCGCAGTCGAGCTGAAGAATATCTTCGGTCAGGGGCCACAGCGCCGCGGCACCGATGCAGTGCCGCGGCGCCGAGATTACTGGAAGTTTGCAAAGGTTTCAGCGCCGCAGCGCCGGCTGCAGGGCCGCGGCGCCGAGGCGGGTTTTTGCGAATCTGGGGGAAAAATTAGAACTGTTTTTTAAAAAAAAAGGCCATGGGAGGGTGACAAGTGTCCCCCCCCCCATCTGATTTTATGCATGTCCTATTTATTGACCAAGTCTTGAAGACTTGGTCATTCTTGAAAGAGCTCCCTTCTCTCTAAAAATCCCTCCTCCTTCTCTCTAAAATTCCCTCTCTCTTCTCACTAGAAATTCAAGAGGAAACCAAGGCTTAGAGAAAATTCAAAAAAGGGGCAAGAAGGAAACATGTTGACAAGCTTGTAAGAGGTTTGTGGAGCTGATTGTGGAAAGAAAGCAAGTGAAATTGTTGGACTAATTTGGGTCAACTCTAAGGTAACAATCCTTTCTCTTTTTACTAGTAAATTGTGTTGCATGTAAGGAAGAAAGGACTTGTAGTTGTCAATATTGCTTTTAAGTATATTGCATGTAAGAAATATGATTTGGATTTGAAAGGATCGGATAAGGATGACATGTGAACATGTTATAGCCAAGATACTACCTTAACCTTATTGAATTAGTTGTTATGTATTGTGGGGCAGAATTTTACACGTCCAAGTTTAGGCGTGTAATCCCCTTTGTATTGATTGGATTGTTGGGTCTTAAAAGTGGCGTTTGGATGTTGAATTCGGACCTTGAAAAGGTGGAAAAGTATGTAGAAACAAATGAAGTGTTGTCCAATTTTCCATAGAATAAGGAACTTTGCAATTAGAATGTTCTACGTTGAGGCTAGAAGCTAATGGACGTATTATGGTCATTATAGGTTGACATACTACGTGCGGTATATTGGACTTGCGAGTGGATTGGCCCGAAGAGGTATGTGGAACTTTCCTATCTCTTGAGCATGAGTAGTTGTAAATGTATAGTACGGTAGACGTACGAGTTTTAAATGAATTTAGTTTCATTTGGTATCATTGACTTGTTTTAAAGGATAGACATGCCTTGGTTTCAAAAGTATAAAGTTGGTAAATAACTTTATGGAAAGAAAAGAAAGAATGGTTTATTCTAATAGGGTAAACAAAGATTTTCTTGACTTGAAGATGTATAGAAACTTGACTACAAGATAAGAGACTTGAAGTATTTTGAAAGTATACAATACTTGGTTTTCGAAAGTATAAGTCTCTTGGTTACGAAAAGAATGTAAGTGTCGAAAAGTATAAAGCTAGTATAACGGCTTTATGGGAAGTTGGTTATAATAGTTTTATGGAAAGTTAAAAAGAGTGGGTTACTCTAGGTAATGTAAGTATGATAAATGACTTGAAATAATGAAAGACAAATTGATTTTTAGGCATCAATTGCTTAAGGTTTCAAAAGAAAGAAGTCACTTGATTTAGAAGCCTAAATGTATTTCTAAAAAGGTAATGTGACTTACCTTGAAAAGTAGACATGACTTGATACTACGGTTATTAGTATCTTGGAAGTTTTATATGAAAGAAATGAGTCATTTTGTAAAGGAATAGAAGTACGTAGTACTTTGGGTTAAATTCCCGGATTTTATAATGACATGTTAGTGCCTTAGGTAAACTAAAATGAGAAGGTATAATAATGATGTTAATAATAAGTTAGGGGATGTCTTAACTTGCTTATATATTATGATAAACCGGTAGCGCTTATGTTATGTATGATAGCCGGTTGTGCTAGTTTAAGTTATTCTTGCGGGGTAAACCCCCGGGTTACTATTTATTCCATGGATTTGCTACCCATGATGCGAGTGCGGAGTTTGTACTCATTGCGGGCCCACCGGGCCCATGCGGGTGAAATAGTCCCATGCGGGTGAAATAGTCCCATGCGAGGCGGATGACCTCATTGCGGGTCGACAGGACCTATGCGGGTGAAATAGTCCCAGGAGTAGGATTGCTTAATGATACTACGGGCGGGTGGCCCTACTTTGATCATGAGCCTCCTATTTTTATGCAGTAAAGTATACTCTTGTTTACTCTCATTGTTAGTAAGGCACAATGTACTGTAATTTGATTATCATCTATGACTCCAGCTTTATTTTAGACTTATGATATAATTACAGTATTTTTTTTTCAGTTTTACATACTTGGTACATATTGTGTACTGACCCCCTTTCCTCGGGGGCTGCGTTCATGCCGCAGGTAGGGGTAAGCAGGTGTTGGATCCTCATTCTTAGGATCACTGATCAGGTGTCAGAAGCTCCTTTCCTCCGGAGGCTTGTCTTTTGGTACGGTTTCCCCCTGATGTTGTAGATATTATGTACATTCAGGGGTATGGCGGGGCCCTGTCCCGCCACAGTTGTTCCTGAAGTGCAGTAGTCGCATTTGTGTTTGAAATGTAAACGAGGTTATCTTGTTTTACTTTTGGTTATGTATATATTATGGAAGACGACCTTATCGGCTGGCCTGTGATGTTTATGTATTGTGTATGTTCACGCCATTCTACGATGTATACTGAAAGGGTGCCTGAGTAGGGCACCGATCGCGCTGGGTCGGGTCGTGACAAAAGTGGTATCAGAGCAGTTAGTCCTCGAAAAGTGTCTACAGACCGTGTCTAGTAGAGTCTTGATTATCGTTGTGTTGTGCACCACATCTATAATCAGGAGGCTACAGGATATTTAGGATTGGTTTCTATTCTTTCACTCTAAGATCGTGCAATAGAGCTGTGTTATAGGTTGAACTCCCTCTGACTTATTTTTTATGTATCAATTATGCATCCACGCAAGGCAACCGCGGCCCAGAAGGGCAAAGCGGTGAGGAGCCGCAAGTAGGGCCTTGAGAGGGTTACGAGGCACGTGCAATCTTTACTCGAGGTGATGTTTCGGACGGCGAGTTCCACGACATCGCCACCAAAGAGAGTTCGGAGCGATGGCGCCATCGAGACCATGCATACTGAGCCTCGATTACAACCCGGAGCAGAGGATATGGGCTGAGAGATGGCGATTATTAGCGAGATTGTGGCAAGCGGGGAGGGCGACGGATCTGGCCGGTTCCGGTTGTACCGTAGTTCACCCCGCATCGATAGCTTGAGACTTGGGACTTTTGAGTCGCAGCCAGAGTTCTATGGGTTGAGGACTGAGGATGATCCTCAGGAGTTTATCCGACAGTTGCAGCGGATCATGAGAGTGATCAAGGCCTCAGAGACAGAGTCGGTAGTGTTAGGTTCACATCGGCTGCGTGATACTGCAGTCGACTGGTTTGATTTATGAGAGCTGTCTTGGGGGGAGCATGCGCTTCCAGCTGTTTTGGATGAGTTCTCAGAGGCGTTTCTTAGCCATTTCTTACCCTCACAGATGAGGAGAGCTCGGGCTGATAAATTTCTAACGTTGAGACAGAGCGGGCGGACGGTCCGAGAGTACAATGTACAGTTTGACTCGTTGGCTCGGTACGTCCCCGCTTTAGTGGCCGACATGGAGGATAGAGTACACCGCTATGTCACAGGGCTCGATGAGTACTTAGCAGAGGGTTGCTCAGGAGTAGCTCTTCAGCCGGGCATGAACATTGCCCGCATGCAGGCTTATGCGCTTGGGTGTGAGGAACGTAGGGGCCGACGGATTGATAGATATCAACAGAAGAGGGCCAAGACAACAGGGTCCTCTGGTAGTTTTCGAGGCGGACGACCTCAGCAACAGACTGGATTTGCACCTCAGCCGGTGCAGAGCGTTCCTCCACCGTCTTCCGGGCATTCAGGGTATTCAGGGGCAGAACAGGGCTCCAGGGCTTTGGGTTCCCAGAGGAACCGGGGTTCCAGTCAGATGAGGCCACCTATACCTCAGTGTGGTCGATGTGCTGATTTCCATCGTGGGGGGGTGTCGTGTTCCTCCGGGAGCTTGTTACTCTTGTGGACAGCAGGACCATTTGAAGAGAGACTGTCCGACCAGAGGCGGCGGGGGTGTTATGGTTCAGCGAAGTCGATTCTTTGGATCTTCGTCTTCGGCGGTTAGGCGCCCCGGAGGGCAGGGTGTTCACGGACCAACAGCGCGGCGAAGTCGTGGTGGGGTCGATTCAGCCGGTCCTCGAACGCATTTATGCTATGTCCAGCCATCAGGACCAGGAGGCGTCACCAGATGTCGTCACAGGTACATTATTGGTTTTATGTTGTGATGTATATGCTTTGATAGATCTAGGTTCTACCTTGTCCTATATATCTCCTCATATTGCTGGTAGAATAGGGATATAGACCGAGTCCATAAAACCTTTTGAGGTGGCTACGCCAGTAGGTGATTCGGTGGTAGCTGAGCGGGTATATAAGGCTTTCCCAGTGACTATATACAGTCGTCAGACCCTAGACGACTTGATAGAGTTGGATATGACGGACTTTGATGTGATTATGGGTATGGATTGGCTAGCGTCTTGCTATGACAATGTGGATTGTAGAGAGAGATTGGTACGGTTCCAGTTTCCTGGGGAGCCGGTTATCGAGTGGAAGGGGAATACTGCGTCGCCAAGGGGTAGGTTTATTTCTTACCTCAAGGCTAGGAAGATGGTGCGGAAGGGGTATATCTACCATATGGTTCGGGTATTCGACATCGAGGTCGAGATACCGACCTTGATCGATTCGGTTGTTAGAGAGTTTCAGGACGTATTCCCAGGCGATCTCGGGTATCCTCCCGAGAGGAGATTGAGTTTGCATTGATATGTCGCGGACACTCGACTATATCTATTCCACCATACAGGATGGCTTTCGAGTTGAGGAGTGAAAGACCAGTTGAAGGATTTGCTGGAAAAAGGCTTTATCAGGCCTAGTGTTTCTCCCTGGGGAACGCCGGTTTTATTTGTAAAGAAGAAGGATGGGACGCTGCATATGTGTGTTGATTACAGGCAGCTGAATAAGGTAACTATCAAGAACAGATACCCCCTCCCCAGGATTGATGATTTGTTTGACCAGTTGCGGGTGCGAGGTGTTTTTCCAAGATAGACCTGCGATCTGGTTATCATCAGGTACGAGTTAGAGAGACAGATATCCCAAAGACTGCATTCAGGATCCGGTATGGGCACTATGAGTTCAGGGTGATGTCTTTCGGGTTGACCAACGCCCCAGCAGTATTCATGGATTTGATAAACCGGGTGTTCAAGCTATTCTTGGATATGTTCATTATAGTATTCATTGATGATATCCTAGTTTATTCGCACACAGAGCAGGACCATGCAGATCATTTGAGGACGGTACTGGGAGTCCTCCGGGACCGACAGTTGTATGCCAAGTTCTCGAAATGCGAGTTTTGGTTGGCTTCAGTGGCTTTCTTAGGGCATGTTATCGGGGCCGATGGTATTCGGGTTGATACAACAAAGATTGAGGCAGTCAAGACTTGGCCTAGACCCACTACAAGCGGAGTGCGTAGCTTTGGGCCTCGCAGTTATTATCGAGATTTGTGGAGAAATTTGCTTCCATTTCAAAGACCTTTGACTAGCCGACCCGAAGCAGCTATGTTTCAGTGGACGGATGCTTGTGAGGAGAGCTTCCAGTTACTGAAGGAGAAATTGACGACCGCCCCAGTTTTTACTCTTCCAGAGGGTTTAGACGGATATGTGGTTTATTGTGATGCATCGGGTGTCGGGCTTGGGTGCGTGCTGATGCAGCACGGTAAAGTTATAGCTTACGCATCTCGACAGCTCAGGAAGCATGAGAAGAACTACCTCACACATGACTTAGAGTTGGCAGCAGTGATTCTTGCCTTGAAGATCTGGAGACATTATTTATATGGAGTTCATGTGGATATTTACACAGACCACAAGTGCCTCCAGTATATCTTCAGCCAGATGGAGCTGAACTTGCGGCAGAGACGGTGGTTAGAGCTACTTAAGGATTATGATGTCGATATCCTATACCACTCAGGGAAGGCCAATGTAGTTGCAGATGCCCTTAGTCGCAGATCGATGAGTAGTCTGTCGGATGTGCAGCCAGAGAAAAAGGGCATGGTCTGCGAGTTACATCAGTTAGCGAGCCTTGGAATTCGATTGATCGATACCGATGATAGTGGGGTACGGGTTCGTGAGATTGCCGAGTCTTCCATCGTTGATGAGGTGAAGAGGCGGCAGTATGAGGACCCAGTGTTGGTACGAGATCGAGATGCGACTCTTGGGAGGAGAAGAGTCTATTTGAGGTAGCGCGATGGGGTGCTAAGATTTGAGGCGGTTGTGTGTTCCCGGTAGCGAGGACCGTCGGTGCAGATTCGTGAGGCACACAGTGCTCGTTATTCTATCCATCCGGGGTCGACTAAGATGTACCATGACCTCAGATGTATGTATTGGTGGGATGGCCTGAAGAGGGACATGGCGAGTTTTGTTACCTGATGTCCTAATTGTCGCAGTCAAGTTGAGCACCAGAAGCCCGGTGGGCTATTTCAGGCTATTGATATTCCGACATGGAAGTGGAAGGTGATCAATATGGACTTTATTACAGGGTTACCTCACACTCAGAGGAAGCATGATTCCATCTGGGTTATCATCGACAGGCTGACGAAATCAGCCCACTTTCTTCCAGTCAGGACGACTTTGTTCGGCCGAGGATTATGCTAGATTGTATATCAGGGAGATTGTGAGACTGCACGGAGTTCATATATCGATTATTTCAGACAGATGAGCCCAGTTCATGGCTAACTTCTGGAGGTCTTTCCAGAAGGGATTAGGGACACATGTGAGTCTCAGTAATGCGTTTCATCCTCAGACCGACGGACAGGCCGAGCGTACTATCCAGATACTTGAGGATATGATGCGGGCCTGTGTTATTGATTTCAGGGGTAGCTGGGAGGATCATTTACCTCTTGTGGAGTTTGCATATAACAACAACTACCATTCTAGTATCCAGATGGCACCCTATGAGGCCTTATACGGGAGGAAGTGCAGGTCACCAATAGGCTGGTTTGATGTGGGAGAAGTTCAGTTAGTCGGGCCAGACTTGATTCAGCAGGTGGTGGATAAGGTGAAGCTTATCCAGGAGCGGTTATTGTCAGCTCAGAGTCGACAGAAGTCGTATGCAGATCATCGGCGTCGACACTTGGAGTTTGAGGTGGATGATTGGGTCTTCCTGAAGGTATCACCCATGAAGGGCGTGATGAGATTTGGGAAGAAGGGAAACTTAGCCCAAGGTACATTGGGCCTTATCAGATTATCCGTAGGGTAGGCAAGGTTGCCTATGAGTTGGATCTGCCATCCGATCTGGAGGCAGTACATCCAGTTTTTCATGTGTCTATGTTGCGAAAGTGTATTGGAGATCCATCTAGAGTGCACCCTATTTGTGATGTCCAGGTGACAGAGGGGTTATCGTATGAGGAGAGTCCCATAGCGATACTCGATCTTCAGGTTAGGCGATTGCGGACAAAGGATGTGGCTTCCGTCAAGGTCTTATGGCGGAATGAGAACAGATAGGAAATGACATGGGAAGCAGAAAAGGACATGATGAAGAAGTATCCTCACTTGTTCCCTACATCTCCAGGTAACCCACTTTCCTGCTTGTCAGTTTTTAATTTGGCAATTTTGCTTAAGTAATGTTGTGGCCGTGTAGAGCGTTCTTTTTGCAAGAAGAATAGTTAAGAGGGTCTATGTCGATATTGTGATTTGAGTAAGCATAGAAGGAACATTCGGGATGAATGTTTCTAAGGGGGGGAGAATGTTATACCCCGTAGTTCCGGCCATGCGTATGAGAACGTACGAAAGGGGTTAAGACTTAAATTTTAGAAAGATAGGTTGACGGATTGTTTCGGACGGGTTTTAGTCAACTTTGAGACGGTTTATGTCCAGTTGCATTAGGAGTTCCTAGGTGTTTCAAAGGCCTAGTATGAAGTTCGTTGAGTCTAGTTCCCAACGCAATAAACCGTTTGTCGATAGGACATCGGAGTAGAAAATTATGGGAGTTACAAGTTCGGTCTGTGATGAGTGAAGAATATCTTGATCGGGAGCCACAGTGACTGGCGCTGAGATCTTGGAAGTTTGTAGAGGTTTAGTGTGCGCCGAGGCGGGTTTCTGTGAATCTGGGGGAAAAATCAGAACTGTTTTTAAAAAAAAAAAGGCCATGGGAGGGTGACAAGTGTCCCCCCCCCCATCTGATTTTATGCATGTCCTATTTATTGACCAAGTATTGAAGACTTGGTCATTCTTGAAAGAGCTCCCTTCTCTCTAAAAATCCCTCCTCATTCTCTCTAAAATTCCCTCTCCCTTCTCACTAGAAATTCAAGAGGAAACCAAGGCTTAGAGAAAATTCAAAAAGGTGGCAAGAAGGAAACATGTTGACAAGCTTGTAAGAGGTTTGTGGGGGGTGATTGTGGAAAGAAGGCAAGTGAAATTGTTGGACTAATTTGGGTAAACTCTAAGGTAACAATCCTTTCTCTTTTTACTAGTAAATTGTGTTGCATGTAAGGAAGAAAGGACTTGTAGTTGTCAATATTGCTTTTAAGTATATTGCATGTAAGAAATATGATTTGGATTTGAAAGGATTGGATAAGGATGACATGTGAACATGTTATAGCCAAGATACTACCTTAACCTTATTGAATTAGTTGTTATGTATTGTGGGGCAAAATTTTACACGTCCAAGTTTAGGCGTGTAATCCCCTTTGTATTGATTGGATTGTTGGGCCTTAAAAGTGGCGTTTGGATATTGAATTCGGACCTTGAAAAGGTGGAAAGGTATGTAGAAACAAAGGAAGTGCTGTCCAATTTTCCATAGAATAAGGAACTTTGCAATTAGAATGTTCTACGTTGAGGCTAGAAGCTAATGGACATATTATGGTCATTATAGGTTGACATACTACGTGCGGTATATTGGACTTGCGAGTGGATTGACCCGAAGAGGTATGTGAAACTTTCCTATCTCTTGAGCATGAGTAGTTGTAAATGTATAGTACGGTAGACGTACGAGTTTTAAATGAATTTAGTTTCATTTGGTATCCTTGACTTATTTTAAAGGATAGACATGTCTTGGTTTCAAAAGTATAAAGTTGGTAAATAACTTTATGGAAAGAAAAGAAAGAATGGTTTATTCTAATAGGGTAAACAAAGATTTTCTTGACCTGAAAATGTATAGAAACTTGACTACAAGATAAGAGACTTGAAGTATTTTGAAAGTATACGATACTTGGTTTTCGAAAGTATAAGTCTCTTGGTTACAAAAAGAATGTAAGTGTCGAAAAGTATAAAGCTAGTATAACGGCTTTATGGGAAGTTGGTTATAATAGTTTTATGGAAAGTTAAAAAGAGTGGGTTACTCTAGGTAATGTAAGTATGATAAATGACTTGAAATAATGAAAGACAAATTGATTTTTAGGCATCAATTGCTTAAGGTTTCAAAAGAAAGAAGTCACTTGATTTAGAAGCCTAAATGTATTTCTAAAAAGGTAATGTGACTTACCTTGAAAAGTAGATATGACTTGATACTACGGT
The DNA here is from genome assembly GCA_029844215.1 of Przewalskia tangutica. Taxonomy (NCBI): domain Eukaryota; kingdom Viridiplantae; phylum Streptophyta; class Magnoliopsida; order Solanales; family Solanaceae; genus Przewalskia; species Przewalskia tangutica. The sequence goes on along the minus strand of CM056733.1, from coordinate 8,040,496 downwards.
TATTAGTATCTTGGAAGTTTTATATGAAAGAAATGAGTCATTTTGTAAAAGAATAGAAGTACGTAGTACTTTGGGTTAAATTCCCGGATTTTATAATGACATGTTAGTGCCTTAGGTAAACTAAAATGAGAAGGTATAATAATGATGTTAATAAGAAGTTAGCGGATGTCTTAACTTGCTTATTTATTATGATAAGCCGGTAGCTCTTATGTTATGTATGATAGCCGGTTGTGCTAGTTTAAGTTATTCTTGCGGGGTAAACCCCCGGGTTACTATTTATTCCATGGATTTGCTACCCATGATGCGAGTGCGGCGTTTGTACTCATTACTGGCCCACCGGGCCCATGCGGGTGAAATAGTCCCATGCGGGTGAAATAGTCCCATGCGAGGCGGATGACCTCAATGCGGGTCGACAGGACCTATGCGGGTGAAATTGTCTCAGGAGTAGGATTGCTTAATGATACTGGGCGGGTGGCCCTACTTTGATCATGAGCCTCCTATTTTTATGCAGTAAAGTATACTCTTGTTTACTCTCATTGTTAGTAAGGCACAGTGTACTGTAATTTGATTATCATCCATGACTCCAGCTTTATTTTATACTTATGATATAATTACAGTATTTTTTTCCAGTTTTACATACTTGGTACATATTGTGTACTGACCCCCTTTCCTCGGGGGCTGCGTTCATGCCGCAGGTAGGGGTAAGCAGGTGGTGGATCCTCATTCTTAGGATCACTGATCAGGTGTCAGAAGCTCCTTTCCTCCGGAGGCTTGTCTTTTGGTACGGTTTCCCCCTGATGTTGTAGATATTATGTACATTCAGGGGTATGGCGGGGCCCTGTCCCGCCACAGTTGTTATTCCTAGAGGTCTGTAGTCGCATTTGTGTTTGGGCTGTAAGAACAGGTTGTACTGTTTTACTTTTGGTTATGTATATATTATGGAAGGCGGCCTTATCGGCTGGCCTGTGATGTTTATGTATTGTGTATGTTCCGCTGCCATTCTCTGATGTATACCTGAAAGGGGTGCCCAGGTAGGGCACCAGTCGCAGCCCGGGATCGGGTCGTGACATCTTCTTCCACACACCTCTTCCTTGTATGCTCATTTTTTGGGAGTCTTTCCTCCAATCTATCTTGGAGAACAAATAATCATCCATTCTCGGTCATGGAGTTTGTACATTATGATGATGTTGTACACTGCTTGGTTGTCAATACTTATGTGCCAAGTTCCTTCCTCCTTTGGCACCAACAAGGTGATTGTCGTGTAGGGGCTCGAGCTCTTTCGGGCATCTCCTTTGCCTAATAACTCTTGCTATCGTCCTTGAAAACCTTAGCCTTTTCTAAATTGTGTCTATAGGCTTGAAGATTAGGTAATGAACTTCTTGGAAATAAATCAATAGCATGTTTAATACCTCTCATCGGTGGTGTTCCAGGTACAGATCATTCAGAAGTTCCTTCACGTCGGCATTTTCCACCGTACCTCTCATAAGATTCCCCTTCTCCTTGCACGCCAATGCACCTATAGAACTCCCTTTCTTTAATTATTCTTCTATCTTCCGTGTGTCAAGTAAGGGGGACTCGACCTTGCATTTCTTGATGTTTTGGATTTTCATCTCTTTCACCCTTGTTAGGTGACAATGGCATCAATCGAAACTATTTACTATCCTTTCAAAAAGAATGTGTATTCTTCTCTCCATCATGTTGTGATTTCCTATCATATTTCCATGGTTTACCCACCAAAATATGGCAAGCATCCATAGGTAGGATGTCGTACCATATATCATCTTCATTCCCAACCCGAAATCTAGTAAGAGCTTGTTTTGCTACCCTTAGCTCGTTGTATTTGTTCACCTATCGGAGAGTATATGTATTAGGATGGTTGTAGGTAGGCAACTTCAATATATTCACCGTCTCTACAAAAGCCATTTTAACCCAGCTTCCTCCGACAATGATCACCGCATACACCCTATCATTTACCTTGTATATTGTTATACCCCGTATTTCCAGAGTATGTACGTGAGGACGTACGTACAAAAGTTTGAGCCTTAAAATAGGCAAGGGGCGAAAATTTTGTTCACAACCCCCGAAAAGAACTGTTTTTCGACGAAACGTTTTCCAAACTTTGCGAAGTGAAAATTACGGTTGCGACATTTATTATTTTTGCGGATTTTTCCGAGAGATGAAATATTTTGGACCAACGAGAGGGCGACACTTGTCACCCTCAAGTGGACGGATGTGGTGGCCGATTGGGTGCACGTTTTGTGCCATTTTTTGTGGCCTAAACCATGGGTCAATGTTTGGAGTGAATTGAGGAGTAGATGGCTAGGGGGCACTTGGGCAAATCCTCACCCTCCACTTGCCCACCACTTGTCTTGATCTTGTCCATTGGTTTCCCTATAAATACCCCCCTTAGTTGAAGACTTCTTCATCCACTCCACACTTTTCCAAGTCTGGAAAATCCTCCCCCCCCCCCTTCTTCTTGTTGCTCTCGTCCAAAGAGCACCCCTCCCCCTTTGTGAGGCCTTTTGGCCGAGAAGTACTCCCCCCTTCCTTTGTGGTGCTAGCCGAAAGTACCCCTCCCTACCTTGAGTTGTTCTCGTAAAATACACCCCCATTGGTAGAAAAGTATTCTCCAAGTATTGTTACTATTCCAAAATACCTTGGCCCAAATACCTTGTAGTATTCCAAGGTTACCCCTATACTAAAAGCCCAGAAATACTATTATACTTTCCTTCAGTCACAAAACGGAACCCTTAGGAAAATCTTCATAGTTGGTTGAAGTATTAAGAAGAAGTTGCGTAGAACTTCTAAGGGTTGTTCGGAGCGGGTTGGAGCACCCAGAGTTGAAGCTAAACGTTGCTCAGGATCGACATTTAAACTTGGATAATTTTGGGCTTATCGAGGTAAATACTTTTGACCTTCTATTGTAATTGGAAATTACATACTGTAGTAGTATAGAAATGAATATAAGATTCATAGAATGATATTACAGAAGAGGATTGAACTGTACTTACATAGGACTATATTTACAGTAGACTTGTGTAGTTTAACGGGTAGGGAAGTGCTGCCCGATTTTCCGTAGAATAGAGAACCCCCTGCTTAGAATATTCCATAGAGTAGTCTAGACGTTGATAGACGTATATGGCCTTTATAGGTTGAAAGTACTGCGAGTAGCGTGTTCTACTTGAAAGGTGGACAAGGCTAGTCGGGTTATACCGGTGGAGCGTTTTGCTAATAGTCGATAATCGTCGCGAGGTATGTGATTCTTCCTATCCTCTTGAGCATGATATTTTAAAAGAATATATAGTACGGTAGACGTACGTGTGTTAACTGAACGTGGTTTTACTCCGATGTCTTTTGACTTGAGTTTAAATAATAAGAATCTTGAAGTATTTCAAAAGAATTAAGAAACCTTTTTGAAAGAAGAGTAATACTTGGTTTTAAAAGCTTAAGAGTTATACTAGCTTTATGGGAAGTTAGGTATAACGACTTAAGAGAGATAAAAAGGATGGTTTATTGATTTTAGAAGTTAAGAGACTTGATCTTAAAAGATAAGAGACTTGACTTAGTTGAATTAATATGAATTTTGTTAAAAAGTGTGAAACCTCATTCGTGAGTAATGAGTACTTGGTTTGTAAAGGAATAATGTTTCTTGATTTGGAAATGAGAATAAGTATCGAACAAACCACGAAGGCTAATAAAGGGAAATGTATTGACTAATAAAGTATTATGAAGACCAGTAGAAACCTCCATCTGCATAGAAGCTAAGATGAGACAAAATGATATTACATTTCCTAGATCATGGTTGCTTTAATAAGATTGTTATAAACAAGAATAACCTACTCACACATAAGGCATATGTTTCTCAAATTGTTTTAAAGGAGAATTATATCATTAAGTGATTAAAACTATGAACTACGAAACCTTTCGAAAATGAGAAACTTGAGCATTTGAAATTAGGCAAACTTGAACGTTTGGAAAATAATGTTGTTACTTGATTTTACAAAGGAAAGTGTTTTGGTTTACTTAAAAAGATAGTCACTCTATTTTTATACTACGGGTATTGTGTGACTTTTGTGAAAGAAACAGATTTTTTTAAAGAGTTAATGTATGAAGTACTTTGGGGATAAAAACCCGAACTTGTTAACATAAAGTAGAAAGTACCTTGTGTGAATAACTTGATTATGTTGGTTTGTGATAGCCTTGTAATACTTTCTTGTTGCTTTGATAAGTAAACATGTTAGGATGCTACGTGTGTTAGTATCTTGTGATGTTTGTGTAAAGGGGTTTCCGATTGTGCTTATGTTGTTTAACGATAAGCGTTATGATAGTATTGTACCACTCACCTCTTGACATGATACCGGGGTTAAGCGCCTCCGACGCGGGTTATAGCTCGAGCGATGCAGGACTATGATTCGAGAATACCTCATGCGGGTCGGGGACCTATGCGAGCTACGAGTTCCAGGTTAGTGTGCGTTCTATATGGTCATGCGGTCTATGTGGCCATGCGGACTGCGAGTCCAGGACGATGCCGGGGAGTAGCTACCCTCGATGCGGGGAATACCTCATGCGGGCCTATATGAGTGGCCTATGCGGAGCTGCGGGAAGTTCCAGGATTAGACGCGCACATTTGATACTGCGGGCGAGTGGCGGCCGATCATGGCGGTCTAGAGCAGACCTCGTGATACGATTTATGACTTTGTTGGTGCGTGGGTTTTAGTAGTCGGCTATGCCTTCGCATTTACCCGTGACGGTTTTAGTATGACACAGTGGGACTCGGTGTTCATGTGTATTCCTTGGTGCTTTTATATCATAGATCGCGGTGAGGAAAGGTATTCCACGCATGATTGATGTTGTGGGCGTGAGACCCATAGTTATATTTGAATGATGACTTTGAGGCGTGAGTCACGACTTGACATATCGCTTATTTATTGTGAATCGTAGTTTGGTTATCATATATGTCTCGCTTTATATAGACTACTATGATTTCATTTCTGATATTTTGATTTCACATACTTGGTACTGTTATCGACTCTCCTTCGAGGTACATCGATTGTTGATCCTCGCCATGTGGTCACAGTTCAGCGTTTTGGAAGCTCCGTTTCTCCGGAGGCTTATCTTGGGTATAGTCCCTTGTCGTTATAGGTACTTACATTCAGGGGTATGGCGGGGCCCTGTCCCGCCATTGTTGTTATATCATTCTTAGAGTGCTGTAAATGCTTGTTGTGGGCGAGTTTGTAAAAAAGATGAATCGTCGGATTTAAGTTTTTATAAATATATGCCGAAAGACAACTTTTCTCAGAAGACTGTTTTACACTTCATATTATTTCATGTCTTGTTTTATGTTCCGCTGATTACTCTGATGTATGTCTACTTGGGTGCCCGGGTAAGGCACCAGTCACGGGCCCGGGTTCGGGTCGTGACAAAAGTGGTATCAGAGCAGTTAATCCTCGAAAAATGTCTACAGACCGTATCTAGTAGAGTCTTGATTATCGGTGTGTTGTGCACCACACCAATAATCAGGAGGCTATAGGATATTTAGGATTGGTTTCCATTCTTCTCACTCTGAGATCGTGCTTAGAGCTGTGTTATAAGTTGGACCCTCTAACGTATTTCTTTCCCACCGCTATGCCTCCGCGTAAAGCAACCCGGCCCGAAGGGCAAGGCGAGGCTGCGAGTAGAGCACAGAGGGTTACGAGGGCACAGGCCCAATCATCACCTGGGGTGGTGCTTCATTCGGGGAGTTCTGCGGCGTCGCGGCTTCAACAGAGTTTAGCACAATGGGCGATTCCTCTGCGACCATGATATCCGGACCTTGGCCTTCCACCCGATGCGAAAGAATAGATTGCAAAGAGACGACCTTGTTACTAGATAGGGAGTTAGCAACCAGAGAGAATATTATGTACCGATTTATCACGGGTCTTGATGACTATCTAAGAGAGGGTTGTGCAAGAGTAGCTCTCGATCGAGCATGAGCATGGCACTGCGACGGGCTTATGCGCAGCAGGCCGAGAAACGTAGAGATCGACAGATTAATCAAGGACAGCAGAAGAGGGCCAGATCGGCAGGATCCTTTGGTAACTTTCGAGGCAAACCGCCTCAGCAGCAGATTAGATATGCACCTCCACCAGTGCAGAGTGGTCCTCCATAGGGTTCGGGATGTTCGGGGTATGCCGGAGTTGGTCAGAACTCCAGGGCTTCCGGTTCAGAGCTACACGTAGGTTCCAGCCAGTCGGATTCAGTTTTTTCCCAGTGTTCACAGTGTGACAGGCGTCATCCCGGGGAATGCCATCTTTTTTGTTGGTGCTTGCGGCCAGCAGGGCCATTTTGCGAGAAATTGTCCGACCAGAGGTGGCACGAATGTAAAGACTCAGCCTTCAGGATCAGTGGCTAGTTCGTCAGCTTCCCTAGCTATGCGCCCAGCCGGGCATGATTGATTAGAACGACAAAGGGGAAGTGAAGCAGTAGATACAGGTATATCTTTAACCCTCTAGAGATTAGTATGTGTGATAAGATGAGTATATCTTAAGTGTTATGATCAGATAGCATTGTGCTAATTGTGATTAGAAATCATGGTTAGTTAACCGGGTAAGATTGGGGGATAGGAAAAGTGTGAGCCTTAGAGTTTTATACGTGGAGACCTTAGAGGTAAGGCCATCTCGAGTAAAAGATGTATTTTTATGTTTGACCCTTATCGGAGTGCATAGTGCACGTGTGATATATTTGTGTGATAAGTCCCTGAGTAGTGTGGAATGAAAGAGGGTAGTTGAGCTAAGAAGACCACTAGGTTTTCGTAACTTGATTAGTGAGATTGTTTCGGATCGGGGAACAAGAGTTTTGCGCGATAGCGGGTCGGGTTGAGGACCGATCTCGGGTCAACCCACGGCCTGCAATGTGGTGGGGTCAGTTCAAGGTGGTCCCGCCAGGTGGTGGGGTCACGAGGGTGTTAGGCCCAAGTTTAGTTAACCATCGTACGAGTTCGTGGATGCGTTCGACCAGTAGTCGGGCCGATGAGGTCAGCCCATCTTGTCTTTTAGTCAAGGCCGTTTACTCGGCAGAGGGTTATGCGAAATGTTATATCAGGGAGGTTGTAAGGCTGCACGAGGTTCCTACTTTCACCTTATGACAGGCAGTGGAGCCCAGGTTACGGCTATTTCTTTTCTGGAGGTTTTACCAAGCAGGGTTAGGAACTCAGGTGAGTCTCAGAATCGCATTTGCCCTCGGGCCAGTGTTAGGAATTCAGGGGTAGCTGTGAGGATTGTTGCCTCCTGTTGAGGGAGTGTTTTATAGCTACCATTTCAGTATTCGGATATCGCCTTATGACGCCTTGTAGGGGCGGAAGTGTAAGTTCTTGGCCGATTGGTTCGATGTTGGCAAGGTTCGGATAATCGGTTCATTCTTGTTTCAGGATGTGGGTAGGGTGAAGCCTATCCGTGAGAGAGGTTATCGGCACTGAGTCACCGAAGTCGTGCGGATAATCGGCGACGACGCTTGGAGTTCAGGTTGACGGTGGGTCTTCTTGAAGGTACCACCCCGGAAAGGGTGTAACGAATTTTGGAAAACAGAGGAAACTTAGCCGAGGTACTTTGAGCGCTTTCAGTGTTATACTGTTATACCCCGTATTTCCAGAGTATGTACGTAAGGACGTACGTAGAAAAGTTTGGGCTTTAAAGTGGCTTGGCCGAAAATTATTTGTTCACAACACCCGATTAGAGTCGTTTTGACTAAACGCTTCCACGACTTTCGTAGGGAAAATTCCGACTATGTCATTTATTATTTTTACGGATTTTTCCGAGAGATGAAATATTTTGGACCAACGGGAGGGTGACACTTGTCACCCAAGTGGACGGTTTTGGGGGCTTTTGGTTGAGCACGTTTTTTGTGCTTTTCTTGCCTAAAATGTTTGGTCAATGTTATGTAGATATTTTGTGTGGTAGATGAGAAAGTGGGACCCACAAGACACTTGGCTAAATCCACACCCTACACTTGCCTAACACTTGGATTCATCTTGGCCATTGGTTGGCCTTGGCTTGTCCTATAAATACCCCTCTAAGTGATGAACTTTCTTCATCCACAAATATTTCCAAAGTGTTGAAATCCCTCTCCCCCTTAAGTATGGTTCTCGTCCAACCCTCCCCCCTTTGAGTGGCCTTTAGGCCGAGAGCAACCCCCCCTAGCCTAGTTGTGCTAGTCGAAATACTACCCCTCTTGGTAGAAATACTCTCAAAAGTATTGTTGTAATGCCCAAATTACCTTAGCCATATACCTTGTAGTATTCTAAGGTTATACCTATACAAAACCCAGAAATACTATTATACTTCCCTTCAGTCACAAAACCGAAACCCTAAGGAAATCTCCATAGTTAGTTGGAGTATTAAGTAGAAGTTGGTTAGAACTTCTAAGGGTGGTTTGGAGCGGGTTGGAGCGCTCGGAGTTGGAGCTAAACGTTGCCCAGGATCGACTTTATACTTGGATAATTATGGGCTTATCGAGGTAATTATCTTGTCCCTCTATTGTAATTGGAAATTACATGATTGTTAGACTAAATAGTTGAAGTATACTATATATAGATCGAACGTTGTTATCGGCAATGTCTTTGGACTTAAGCCCGAATAATAAGAAACCTTTTCGAAAGAAGAGTGCTGAACTGCAATTACATAGGACTGTATTACATTAGACTTGTGTAGCTTTTATGTGAGGTATAATTGTGCACGTCCGGATTAGACGTATAACCCCCTGGTTGGCTTGGTAGCCAGAAAGAGGAGGAGATTTACGCTATCATGCGGGGAGGTCGCGAATTTTCGTAGAATGTTATACGATAAGATCTAGATGTTAATAAGCGCCTTGTGGCCTTATAGGTTGAAGTACTACGTGTGGCGCGTTCTACTTGGCTTAAGGAGTAGCCGACGACTTGAGGTACTCGGAGCATTTTGCTATTAGTCGATAATCGTCGCGAGGTATGTGAACCTCTTCCTATCTCTTCTAGCATGATATGTGTGTAACTATGTAGTACGATAGACGCATACGTGTTAAATGTATTTGATTGGTCTAAAACATAAAGTGTTATAACGGCTTTATGGAAAGTTGGTTATAACAGCTTTATGTAGGTAAGAAAATACTTGTGGTTTTTAAAATGTAACTGATTTGAACTATAACTGGCTGGTTAGGTGATAATAAAGAACTTGAAGTATTTCAAAGGATTTTTGAATTATTTTGAAAGAAGAAGTAATACTTGGTTTTTGAAAACTTAAGAGCTATACTAGCTTTATGGGAAGTTAGGTATAACGGCTTAAGAATGTTTCTTGATTTGAATCGAGAATGTGTATCGACAAACCACCGCGGCGTTAATAAAAGGAAATGTTTTGACAGATTAAGTATTATTAAAACCGAGAGAAACTTCCATCCGCATAGAAGCTAAGATGAGACAAAATGATACTTCTAGATCATGGTCATTGTAATAAGATTGTTATAAACAAGAATATCCTACTCACATATAAGGCATATGTTTCTCGGATGATTTAAAAGAGAATTATATTCTTAAATGAATAAGACTATGAACTACTTAAACCTTTCTAAAATAAGAAACGTGAACATTTGAAATTAGGCAAACTTGGACGTTTGGAAAATAATGTTGTTACTTGATTTTGCAAAGGTAAGTGTTTTGATTTACTTCAAAAGATAATCACTCTATTTTCATATACTACGGGTATTGTGTGACTTTTGTGAAAGTAACGTATCTTTTAAAGAGTTAATGTATGAAGTACTTTGGGGATAAAAACCCGAACTTATTGACATATAGTAGAAAGTACCTTGTGTGTATAATTTGTTTGTGTTGGTTTGTGATAGCCTTGTAATACTTTCTTGTTGATTGATAAGTAAACATGCTAGGATGCTACGTGTGTTAGTATCTTGTGATGTTAGTGTAAAGGGGTTTTCCCCTCGACTGCGCTTAAAGTTGTTTGACTATCAGCCGTTATGTTGGTGTTGTACCACTCACCTTGACTTGTCTCCGGAGGTTAAGCTGCCCTCCGATGCGGGGTAGACTCAGGCGGTCTGGGACCATGATTCGAGAATACCTCATGCGGGTCCAGGGGATCCATGCGGAACTACGGGAGTTCGTGTTAGTTTGCGGCCGCGTGGTCACGCGGTCTTTGTGGCTACGCGATGCGAGTCGGGGCGATCTACGGGAGTAGCTACCCTCGATGCGAGGAATACCTCATGCGGGCCTATGAGGTTGGCCTATGCGGAGCTGCGGAGAGTTCCAGGGCTAGACGCGCACATCTGATACTGCGGGCGAGTGACCATCTTTGATCATGTGACGGTCTAGACAGATATCATGACACAGTTTATGACCTTGTTGGTACTGTGGGTGTTAGTAGTCGGTTATGCCTTCGTACTTACCCTGTACTGTTTTATTAGTACACGTGGGACCCGTGTTCATGTGTATTTCTTGGTGCTTTTATATCATAAAGCTGGCGATGAGGAAGGTATTCCACGGCATGATTGATGTTATGGGCTTGAGACCCATAGTTATGTTTGAGTGATGACTTTGAGGCGTGAGTCCCGACTTGATACGATCGCTTATTTAATTGTAAGCGTAGTTTGGTTATCATACATGTCTCTGCTTTATAGACTATTATGATTTCATTTCTGATATTTTGATTTCACATACTTGGTACATGTTATCGACCTCGTATGGCGTAAAGAGGCGAGCTCTACAAGTCTCTCCCGTACGCACGTCTGCACATGTATGGGATCGCAAGCAGCCCGTACCATTGTCTTTGTCGGGTGAGCGGTAAAGTGACAAAAGTGGTATCGAGCGCTTAATCCTCGGAAAGTGTCTACAGACCGTATCGATGGAGTCTTGATTATCGGTGTGTTGTGCACCACACCAATAATCGTGAGGCTATAGGATATTTAGGATTGGTTTCCATTCTTCTCATTACGAGATCGTGCCTTAGAGTGTGATAAGTTGGACCCTCTAACGTATTTCTTTCCCACCGATATGCCTCGCGCAGGCAAACCCGGCCCGTGAGGCAAGGCGGCCGAGGAGCCGCGAGTAAATCTGAGAGGGTTACGAGGGCACGGCCCAATCTTTACCTAGGGTAGTGCTTCATTCGGGAGTTCTGCGACGCCACTAGCCCAGCAGAGTTTAGCAGCGGCGGCGATTCCTCTTGCGCCATGATATTTGAACCTTCATCCACGGCCAGGGCGGGAATATAGATTGCAAAGCGACCACATTACTAGCTATGGATTTGGCTACGGAGAGTACCGATGTACCACGAGTCTTGATGACTATCTAAGAGAGGTTGTGCAAGAGTAATTCTTCGATTGAAGCGAGCATGGCACGTATGCGGGCTTATGCGCGGCGAGAAACGTAGAGATCAACGGGTTAACAAAGGGCGAGAAGGGCGAGCGGCAGAAGGTCCTTGGTAACTTTCGGCGAGTCACCTCACCACAGATTAGATATGCACCTCGCCGGTCGCAGTGGTCTTCCGGATTTGGGGCGTTCGGGGTATGCAGGAGTTGGTCGAACTCCGTGGCTTCAGTTCCACGATGGCGAGACGCCATCGAGAATGTCGTCTTTTAGTTGGGTACTTGTTGTACTATGACCGTCGGTATGATGTCGAAAGAGTGTCCTTGTAGGAGGACTTAGCCTTCAGATCGGTGGGTAGTTTGTCATCTTCCTTAGCTATGCCGCCTACGAGGCGGTTTGATTAGAACGACTAAGGAGTGTAGCGGAGATATAGATATATCCTTAACCTCACAGAGATCGTATGCATGATAAGATGGGTATATCATAAGTGCTATGTTACGATAGCGATGTGTAAGTTGTGATTAGAAATCTTGGTTAGTTAACCAAGTAAGATTTGGGGATAGAGAAGGTGTGAGCCTTAGAGTTTTATACGTGGAGACCTTAGAGGTAAGGCCCATCTCGAGTAAAGGTGTAGTGTTCATGTTTGACCCTTATAGGAGTGCATAGTGCACGTGAGCTATGTTTGGGATAAGTCCCGAGTAGTGTGGAATGAAAGAGGGTAGTTGAGCTAAGAAGACCGCTAGGTTTTAAACGTGATTAGTGAGTTTTCTTGGGAGCTAGCGTTTTGCGGCGTTCTTGGGTCGAGTTGAGGCCGCGTTGCGGGTCAACCCGCGGCATGTATGGTGGTGGGGTCGGTTGTGGTGGTCCCGCCTTGTGGTAGGTCACGAGGTGTTAGGCCCAAGTTTAGTTAACCAACGCATCTGGTCGTGGACGATTCGACCGATGGTCGGGCGAGGAGGTCACCGCCTTGTCTTCTAGCAAAACCGTGTACTCGGCAGTGTTGTTTATATCGTAAAGGTTGTAAGGCTGCAGGGTGCCTACCTTCACCTTATGGCGCGCAGTGAAGCCTGTGGTGGCTATTTTCGCTTTCTAAAAGTTGTACCAAGCAGCGTTAAGAACTGGTGAGTCTCGGACTCGCATTCGCCTCGGGCGATGTGTGGATTTGAGGGTAGTTGTGGGGATTGTTGTCTCCTGTGGAGGGAGCGTTTAAGCTACCATTTCAGTGTTCGGATGTCGTCTTTTGAAGCCTTGTAGGGGCGGAAGTGTAAGTTGCCGGTCGATTGGTTCGATGTTGGCAAGGTGCAGATAGTTGGTTCAGGCTTGTTCCAGCAGACTGTGGGTAGGGTAAAGCTTATCCAGAAGAGGGTTTTGGCAGCTCAGAGGAATCGTGCGGATTATCGGCGACGACGCAGAGTTCAGCCGACGGTCGGTCTTGAAGGTACCACCCCGGTTAGGGTGTGACGAGTTTTGGAAAAAAAAAAAAACCAAGGAAACTTAGCCCGAGTTAGTTTGGGCCTTTTGAGTTCGTGTGAAGGATAGGCCAGGTTGCCTATATGTTAGCATTTGCCGTCCGACTTGGGAGGCAGTACGTCCGGTCTTTCGTATTGTTATGTTCGGGAAAGTATCGGAGATCCATCCAGAGTGTTCCCAGTTAGTGATGACCACATTAGAGATAGTAACCCCGAGTTTTGGAAACCAAGCGATTTAAATGTGGTAAGAGTTCGAGTGTACGACAGCCTCAGGGATCGCATGCGGCCCGGTACCATTTGTTGGGTCGCCGGAGTGACACTAGAACCTCGCGGCAAAGTGACAAAAGTGGTATCATTTCTTTTGTAAAGAGAAGGTGCGAAGGAAGTATATTTTAGACCCCGGAGAGAGGTGTTTGTGGTGATGTTAGAGGTGTTTCCTCGTGGACTTGGAGGTAAGTATTTTGCGCAAGTTGGTTCCGTGGCCATGTGTGGCAGGTTTGTTCTCGTAAGTATAGTGGTGAAGACTATACTGGCGCGCGTTTGTTTTGAGACTTAGAAGGAACATTCGGGACGAATGTTTCTAAGGAGGGGAGAATGTTATACCGTATTTCAGTATGTACGTGGGGCGTGCGAGAAAAGTTTGGGCTTTAAAGTGGCTTGGCCGAAAATTATTTGTTCACAACACCCGATTAGAGTCGTTTTTCGACGAAACGTTTCCACAGCTTTCGTAGGGAAAATTTCCGGCTATGTCATTTATTATTTTTACGGATTTTTCCGAGAGATGAAATATTTTGGACCAACGGGAGGGTGACACTTGTCACCCAAGTGGACGGTTTTGGGGGCTTTTGGTTGAGCACGTTTTTTGTGCTTTTCTTGCCTAAAATGTTTGGTCAATGTTATGTAGATATTTTGTGTGGTAGATGAGAAAGTGGGACCCACAAGACACTTGGCTAAATCCACACCCTACACTTGCCTAACACTTGGATTCATCTTGGCCATTGGTTGGCCTTGGCTTGTCCTATAAATACCCCTCTAAGTGATGAACTTTCTTCATCCACAAATATTTCCAAAGTGTTGAAATCCCTCTCCCCCTTAAGTATGGTTCTCGTCCAACCCTCCCCCCTTTGAGTGGCCTTTAGGCGAGAGCAACCCCTAGCCTAGTTGTGCTAGTCGAAATACTACCCCTCTTGGTAGAAATACTCTCAAAGTATTGTTGTAATGCCCAAATTACCTTAGCCATATACCTTGTAGTATTCTAAGGTTATACCTATACAAAAACCGAAATACTATTATACTTCCCTTCACCACAAAACCGAAACCCTAAGGAAATCTCCATAGTTAGTTGGAGTATTAAGTAGAAGTTGGTTAGAACTTCTAAGGGTGGTTTAGAGCGGGTTGAGCGCCGGAGTCGAGCTAAACGTTGCCGGGATCGACTTTATACTTGGATAATTATGGGCTTATCGAGGTAATTATCTTGTCCTCTATTGTAATTGGAAATTACATGATTGTTAGACTAAATAGTTGAAGTATACTATATATAAGATCGAACGTTGTTATCGCAATGTCTTTGGACTTAAGCTTTGAATAATAAGAAACCTTTCGAAAGAAGAGTCTTTGAATCGCAATTACATAGGGATCAGTATTATGAGACTTGTGTAGCTTTTCCGTGAGGTAGAATTGCACGTCCGATTAGACGATAACCCCCGGTTGGCTTGGTAGCCACCGAAAGAGGAGGAGATTTACGCTGTCATGTGGGGAGGTCTTTGCGAATTTTACGTAGAATGTTCTACGATAAGATCTAGATGTTAATAAGCGCCTTGTGGCCTTATAGGTCAAGTACTACGTGTGGCGCGTTCTACTTGGCTTAAGGAGTAGCCGACGACTTGAGGTACTCGGAGCATTTTGCTATTAGTCGATAATCGTCGCGAGGTATGTGAACCTCTTCCTATCTCTTCTAGCATGATATGTGTGTAACTATGTAGTACGATAGATGTACATGTGTTAAATGTATTTGATTGGTCTAAAACATAAAGTGTTATAACGGCTTTATGGAAAGTTGGTTATAACAGCTTTATGTAGGTAAGAAAATACTTGTGGTTTTTAAAATGTAACTGATTTGAACTATAACTGGCTGGTTAGGTGATAATAAAGAACTTGAAGTATTTCAAAGGATTTTTGAATTATTTTGAAAGAAGAAGTAATACTTGGTTTTTGAAAACTTAAGAGCTATACTAGCTTTATGGGAAGTTAGGTATAACGGCTTAAGAATGTTTCTTGATTTGAAATCAGAATGTGTATCGACAAACCACCGCAGCGTTAATAAAAGGAAATGTTTTGTGATTAAGTATTATTAAAACCAGTAGAAACTTCCATCTGCATAGAAGCTAAGATGAGACAAAATGATACTTCCTAGATCATGGCTGCTGTAATAAGATTGTTATAAACAAGAATATCCTACTCACATATAAGACATATGTTTCTCAGATGATTTAAAAGAGAATTATATTCTTAAATGAATAAGACTATGAACTACGAAACCTTTCTAAAATAAGAAACGTGAACATTTGAAATTAGGCAAACTTGGACGTTTGGAAAATAATGTTGTTACTTGATTTTGCAAAGGTAAGTGTTTTGATTTACTTCAAAAGATAATCACTCTATTTTCATATACTACGTATTGTGTGACTTTTGTGAAAGTAACGATCTTTAAAGAGTTAATGTATGAAGTACTTTGGGGATAAAAACCCGAACTTATTGACATATAGTAGAAAGTACCTTGTGTGTATAATTTGTTTGTGTTGGTTTGTGATAGCCTTGTAATACTTTCTTGTTGATTGATAAGTAAACATGCTAGGATGCTACGTGTGTTAGTATCTTGTGATGTTAGTGTAAAGGGGTTTTCCTCATCGCGCTTTTAAAGTTGTTTGACTATCAGCCGTTATGTTGGTGTTGTACCACTCACCTTGACTTGTCTCCGGAGGTTAAGCTGCCCTCCGATGCGGGGTAGACTCAGGCGGTCTGGGACCATGATTCGAGAATACCTCATGCGGGTCCAGGGGATCCATGCGGAACTACGGGAGTTCCAGGTTAGTTTGCGGCCCTTGTGGTCATGCGGTCTTTGTGGCTACGCGATGCGAGTCGGGGCGATGCGGGGAGTAGCTACCGACGCGAGGAATACCTCACGCGGGCTACGAGGTTGGCCTACGCGAGTGCGGAGAGTTCGAGGCTAGACGCGCACATTTGATCTGCAAGCGAGTGACCACTTTGATCATGTGACGGTCCAGCAGATATCATGACACGATTTATGACCTTGTTAGTGCATGGGTGTTAGTAGTCGGTTATGCCTTCGTACTTACCCTGTACTGTTTTATTAGGACACAGGTGGGACCTGGTGTTCATGTGTATTTCTTGGTGCTTTTATATCATAAACTGCCGGCAGTGAGGAAGGTATTCCACGGGCATGATTGATGTTATGGGCTTGAGACCCATAGTTATGTTTGAGTGATGACTTTGAGGGCGTGAGTCCCTGACTTGACATGACTGCTTATTTAATTGTAAACTGTAGTTTGGTTATCATACATGTCTCCTGCTTTATAGACTATTATGATTTCATTTATGATATTTCGATTTCACATACTTGGTACTGTTATCGACCTCGCCCGGCCGCGTTCACGCCGCAGTTGAGGTACACGATCGTTGATCCTAGCTCTCAGGGTCACAGTTCAGCGTTTGGGAAGCTCCGTTTCTCCGGAGGCTTATCAGTGGTATAGTCCCCTGTCATAGTAGGTGTTTACATTCAGGGGTTTGGCGGGGCCCTGTCTCGCCATTGTTGTCGTATCATTCTTAGAAGTGCATGTCTTGTTGTGGCGAGTTGTAGAAAGGGATATCGCTCAAATTGTTATATATTATGAAGGTAACCGTTTTTGGGTTAGCCTGTCTTCGTATTTCACTGTCTTATTACTTTGGCTTCATGTTATTGTTTTATGTTCCGCTGATTTTACTCTGATGTTGTATCATAGGGTGCCCGGGTTAAGGCACCAGTCACGGGCCCGGGTTCGGGTCGTGA
The DNA here is from genome assembly GCA_029844215.1 of Przewalskia tangutica. Lineage (NCBI taxonomy): Eukaryota > Viridiplantae > Streptophyta > Magnoliopsida > Solanales > Solanaceae > Przewalskia > Przewalskia tangutica. The sequence continues at coordinate 8,023,647 of CM056733.1, read as the reverse complement.
AATATACCCCGTATTTCCAGAGTATGTACGTGAGGGCGTACGTATATAATTTGAGCCTTAAAAGTTTAGGCTAGGTTCGAAATTTGGGCACAAGTGCCGAAAAGAATCGTTTTTCGACGAAACGTTTTACTAGACTTGCGAAGGGAAAATTCCGGCTATGTCATTTTTAATTTTTGCGGATTTTTCCGAGAGGCGAAACATTTTGGACCAACGGGAGGGTGACATGTGTCACCCTCACATTGGAAGAAGTGGGGCGGCTAAGGGACGAAAAAGAGAGCACTTTAGTTGGTAGGATATTTTGTGCAAGTTGTGTGGTAGATGGATAAGGTCCACATGGTTAAAATCTAGCCCTACACTTGCACCACACTTGTCTTCATCTTGGCCATTGGTTGGCCTTTGGTTAGCCTATAAATACTCCCACAAGTTGAAGACTTTCTTCATCCTCACTTGAAAACTTCTAAGGCAAAAACCCTCCCTCTCCCTCTTATGCTCTCGTCCGCCACACCCCCTCCCCCTTTGTGGTAGCCTAGCCGAAACACCCCTCCCCCTCTTGGAGGCCCTCGGCCGAGAATACCCCCCCTAGCCTAGTTGTTTTCGTATAATACCCCTTTTTGTGGTATAGAAATACTCTCCTAGTATTGTTATAATGCCCAAATACCTTGGCCCAAATACCTTGTAGTATTCCCAAGGTTACACTTATACAAAAGCCCAGAAAATACTATTATACTTTCTTTAGCCACTAAACGAAACCCTAAGAAAAACCTTCATAGTCGGTTGAAGTGTTAAGTAGAAGTTGCGTAGAACTTCTAAGGGTTGATTGGAGCGGATTGGAGCACTCGGAGTAGGAGCTTAACGTTGCTCAGGAGCGACATTATACTTGGATAATTTTTGGGCTCATCGAGGTAAATACTACTGTCCTTCTATTGTAATTGGAAATTACATACTGTAGTAGTATAGAAATGAATATAAGATTCATAGAAGAGATTTGAACTGTAATAGAAGGATATTACGAGAAAAGTTGAATGAAATCACTTGAGGAAGAATATAAGTAGAAGTTAAACGTACTTACATAGATTGTATTCTGATGATCGATAACCTTTATTGGTTGAATGTTTTGCAAGTAGCATGTGCTACTTAGAAGGTGGTCAAGGCTAGCCGGGTTATAGTCGTGGAGCGTTTTGCTTATAGTCGATAATCGTCGCGAGGTATGTGATTCTTCCTATACTCTTGAGCATGAAGTGTTTTAGTATATATATATATATATAGTACGGTAGATGTACGTGTGGCAATGTCTTTTGACTTAAGCCTGAATAATATGTATATATTATATGGTAGATGTACGTGTGCTAACTGAATATAGTTGTACGGCAATGTCTTTTTGACTTAAGCCTGAATAATAAGAACCTTGAAATATTTTTAAAAGGAATATAGATATAGTACGGTAGACGTACGTGTATTAACTGAATGTAGCGTTACGGCAATGTCTTTTGACTTAAGCCTGAATAATAAAGAGTCTTAAAGTATTTCAAAAGAATTAAGGAACCTTTTTGAAAGAAGAGTAATACTTGGTGTTGAAAACATAAAGAGTTATACTAGCTTTACGAGGTTAGGTATAACGTCTTAAGAGAGATAAAAGAATGGTTTCTTGATTTTTAGAAGTTAAGAGACTTAACTGAAAAGATAAGAGACTTGACTTAATTGTTTTGATATGAAGTTTGTTAACAATGTGAAACCTCATTCGTGAGTAATGAGTACGTGGTTTTAAAAGGAATAATGTTTCTTGATTTGAAAATCGAATGTGTATCGACAAACCACTGCAGCGTTAATAAATGTATTGAATAATGAAGTATTATTAAAACCAGTAGAAACCTCCATCTGCATAGAAGCTAAGATGAGACAAAATGACATTACATTTCCTAGATCATGGCCGCTTAATAAGATTTATGAACAAGAATAACCTACTTTATGGCATATGTTACTCAATTGTTTTAAAAAGAGATTAAGACATTGAACTATGAAACTTTTCTAAAAAGAGACTCGAGTAATTGAAATTAGGCAAACCGAACTTTAGGGAAAAGAAAGGCATTGTGTTGTCTTGAAATGGTTTAAAACTTAAAGTGTTATAACAGCTTTATGGGAAGTTGGTTATAACGACTTTATGAAAACAAAAGAAGGGTTTTTATCATTGATTTTAATGTGGGAACTTGGCTTTAAAAAGAGAAGTTGTTTTGGTTTACTTAAAAGATGTAAGTCACTCTATTTTTATCGGGTGATTTTCATAAAAGGAATGAATCTCTTAAAAGGAATTTAACGTACGTAGTACTTTAGGGTTAAAACCCGGACTTTGGCATAAAATGAAAGTACTTTGAGTTGTGTGAAACTTGCCTATGCTTGTTGTTGTGAAACTTGCCTATGCTTGTTGTTGTGAAACTTGCCTATGCTTGTTGTTGTGAAACTTGCCTATGCTTGTTGTGATAGCCTTTGTTGTGCAAGAATTGTGTTTCTATACTACCGCGTCTCTCGATGGAGGGTCGGTTGACTTGTGGAGAACTTACTTGGACGTGCCGGCAGTGACAGAGAAATTCCACGGGTACGTTCCTGTTGATAGTGCTACTTTTTCTAAACGCTTTGGACATACTGACACGATGCGTAGCGCACGGGTATGCTTCCATTTTGATTTCCGCCTTGTTGTTTCCTTTTTGGACATACTGACACGATGCGTAGCGCACGGGTATGCTTCCATTTGGAATGTTGTCTTATTTTTTCCCTTTGGACATACTGACACGATGCGTAGCGCACGGGTATGCTTCCATTTGGAATGTTGTCTTAGTGTTTCCCTTTGGACATACTGACACGATGCGTAGCGCACGGGTATGCTCCCATTTGGATTGTTGTCTTGTTGCTATCACATCATAGACTGCCGGCGGTGAGGAAGGAATTCCACGGGCACGAGTGATGATTTGGAGGGCGTGAGTCCCTGACTTGATATGACTGTTTATATGTTGTGTACTATAGTTTGGTTATCATACATGTCTCCTGCTTTATATAGACTGCTATGATTTCATTTACAGTATTTCTGATTTCACATACTGTACTGTTATCTTGACCTCCGAAGTGCGTTCATCTGCAGTAGAAATCTATTTGCCGATCCGCGTTTAGGATCTCATTTCAGCGTATTGAAGCTCCGTTCCTTGGAGGCTTATCTTTGGTATGTTACCACGAGTCCAGTAGGTTCTTGTGCATTCGTGGTATGGCGGGGCCTGTCCGTCATAGTTGTTGTATAAATCTTAAGTGCAGAGCATTGTTGTGGGCGGTTGTAAGGATTGTAACGCTCAAATGTCTATATATATATGTTGAAAGGCAACCATTTTGGTTGGCCTATTTTCTTTATCTTGATCCATGTCTATTTAAATGTTTAAGTTTTTATTTCCTGGTTTTCTACGATCTTGTATCACTAGGGTGCCCGGTAAGGCACGATCCACGGGCCGGTTGGTCGTGACAAAAGTGGTATCGAGCGATTAGTCCTCGGAAAGTGTCTGACCGTGTCTAGTAAGTCTTGATTATCGATGTGTTGTGCACCACATCTATAATCGAGGCTATAGGACATTTAGGGTTGGTTTCCTTCTTCTCATTCCGAGATCGTGCCTTAGAGCGTGTTATAAGTTGGACCCTCCGACGCGTGCCGTTTTTACGATTATGCCTCCGCGTAAAAGGCAACCCGGCCGAAGGGCAAGCGAGAGGAGCTGCGAGTAGCGGCGGCGCCTCTGAGACCACAAGACTGAGCCTCCATCCGCGATGCAGAGCGGAGAGATGAAGTTACAAGGAGGCCCGATTAATGGCGTGGTTGTGGCGAACTTGAGGATAAGTGGGCCGGCAGTTCGAGCACCGATGGTTCACCCAGATCGAGATAGTTGGAGGCTACGGATTTTACGAGATGTAACCCGCGAGTTTTATGGGTGAGGCACGAGGATGATCCGCAGGAGTTCATCCGAAGCGATTCTGGATCGTGAGTGATCAAGGCATCGGAGACCGAGTCGGTGGTCCTAGGTTCGCAGCAGCTGCGTGATACCGCAGTCGACTGGTTTGATTCGTGGGAGCTGTCCCGGGGAGAGCATGCACTTCCAGCTATTTGGGACGAGTTCTCAAAGGCATTTCTTGCACACTTCTTGCCTCCACAGATGAGGAGGGCTCGGGCCGACATATTTTTGGTGTTGCGGCGAATCCGCGTCTGGTTCGGGAGTACAATGTGAGTTCGACTCATTGGCCTGCGTCCCACATTAGTAGCTAGTATGGAGGATCGAGTGCACCGATATGTTACGAGGCTCGATGATTACCTAGCGAGAGTTGTTGGTGTAGCTCTTCAGGGCATGGACATTGCCGTATGCAGCTTATGCACTGGAGGTGAGAGCAGAAATCGACGTAATGACCAAGGTCGTGAAGAGGCGAGCAGCAGGTCCTTTGGTAACTTTCGAGGCGGACCGCCTCAGTGAGACTAGTTATGCGCCTCCGCGATCTGAGTGGTCCTCCACGCCTTCGGATATTCAGGAGCGGTCGTGGCTCAGGGTTCAGATTTTCGGGAGGCGGGGTGTTAGCGGTGAAGCCACCACTACCTCGTTGTGGCCATTGTGGTAGACTCGCGATGGGAGTGTCGTGCTAGTCCGGGAGTTTGTTTTACATGCGGCAGCGAGGCCATTTGGAAAGCGTCCGACTGGGGTAGCTCTGGTAGGATAGCACTGACTACGGATCGATTGCGGGTTCTTCTACCATGCTTGAGCAGGATGTTCATACACTGCGGAGCCACGGTAGAGGTCGCGGTGGAAGTTCCCAGTTTTAGCGGTCCTTTGAACCGCCTATTTTCAGGTATATCCTTAACCCTCTAGAGTTTGGTATGTTTTGATGTTATGATGATGTGTTTAGTGTTATGTTCGGATAGCTTTGTGCTAAGATGTGATTTAGAAACCTGGTTAGTGAGAAAGGGTAAGCACAGGGTGAAAAATGATGAACCTTAGAATTTTACAGTTGAGACCTTAGATGTAAGGCCGTCTTGAGTACAAGTTTTTGCGAGTGATCTTTGTCAGAACGTATAGGTATACGTGGTGTAATTGTGTGATAAGTCCCTGGGTAGTGTGAAATGGAAGTGGTAGCTTTCATGACCTGTAGAGGTAAGATTGTTCAGGATCGGGGAACAAGAGCGTGATGCGTTAAGTGGGTCGGGTTGGGACCATGTTGAGGGCCAACCCGCGGCTGTTCGAGTTGGGTCAGCTGGGTGGTCCGCGGTGGTAGGGTCACGAGGGTGTTAGGCCCAAGTTTAGATGACCATCGTATGAGTTCGTGGATGCGTTCGACCAGAATCGGTTCGTGAAGGCCGAGGGATGGCCTTAAGGGAGGTTGAGGCTTGTAGATGACCAAGTTTGGAGGAGGTGACTCCAAAGTTTTGGGGACTAAAGCGATGACTGAAGTGTGGTACATATGCTAGAAGAGTTCAAGTGTTCGAGAAGGGCACAACGAGTAAGGGAGGAAGAGAACGTGTGTTATTTCGTGGCCAGGTGTGGCGTTGGCAACTTGTTAGAAGATCTTCATCGTTATCCGTCTTGAGAAGGAACATTCGGGACGAATGTTTCTAAGGAGGGGAGAATGTTATATCCCATATTTCCAGAGTATGTACGTGAGGGCGTACGTATATAATTTGAGCCTTAAAAGTTTAGGCTAGGTTCGAAATTTGGGCACAAGTGCCGAAAAGAATCATTTTTCGACGAAACGTTTTACTAGACTTGCGAAGGGAAAATTCCGGCTATGTCATTTTTAATTTTTGCGGACTTTTCCGAGAGGCGAAATATTTTGGACCAACGGGAGGGTGATATGTGTCACCCTCACATTGGAAGAAGTGGGGCGGCTAAGGGACGAAAAAGAGAGCACTTTAGTTGGTAGGATATTTTGTGCAAGTTGTGTGGTAGATGGATAAGGTCCACATGGTTAAAATCTAGCCCTACACTTGCACCACACTTGTCTTCATCTTGGTCATTGGTTGGCCTTTGGTTAGCCTATAAATACTCCCATAAGTTGAAGACTTTCTTCATCCTCACTTGAAAACTTCTAAGGCAAAAACCCTCCCTCTCCCTCTTGTGCTCTCATCCGCCACACCCCTCCCCCTTTGTGGTAGCCTAGCCGAAACACCCCTCCCCCTCTTGGAGGCCCTCGTGAGAATACCCCACTGCTAGTTGTTTCGTATAATACCCTTTTTGTGGTATAGAAATACTCTCCTAGTATTGTTATAATGCCCAAATACCTTGGCCCAAATACCTTGTAGTATTCCCAAGGTTACACTTATACAAAAGCCCAGAAAATACTATATACTTTCTTTAGCCACTAAACGAAACCCTAAGGAAAACCTTCATAGTCGGTTGAAGTGTTAAGTAGAAGTTGCGTAGAACTTCTAAGGGTTGATTGGAGCGGATTGGAGCACTCGGAGTAGGAGCTTAACGTTGCTCAGGAGCGACTTTATACTTGGATAATTTTGGGCTCATCGAGGTAAATACTACTGTCCTTCTATTGTAATTGGAAATTTCATACTGTAGTAGTATATAAATGAATATAAGATTCATAGAAGAGACTTGAACTGTAATAGAAGGATATTACAGAAAAGGATTGAACTGAAATCACTTCAGAAGAATATAAGTAGAAGTTAAACTGTACTTACATAGGGTGTATTCTGATGGTGATAACCTTTATTGGTTGAATGTTTTGCAAGTAGCATGTGCTACTTAGAAGGTGGTCAAGGCTAGCCGGGTTATAGCCGTGGAGCGTTTTGCTTATAGTCGATAATCGTCGCGAGGTATGTGATTCTTCCTATACTCTTGAGCATGAAGTGTTTTAGTATATATATATATAGTACGGTAGACGTACGTGTGGCAATGTCTTTTGACTTAAGCCTGAATAATATGTATATATTATATGGTAGATGTACGTGTGCTAACTGAATATAGTTGTACGGCAATGTCTTTTTGACTTAAGCCTGAATAATAAGAACCTTGAAATATTTTTAAAAGGAATATTGATATAGTACGGTAGACGTACGTGTATTAACTGAATGTAGCGTTACGGCAATGTCTTTTGACTTAAGCCTGAATAATAAAGAGTCTTAAAGTATTTCAAAAGAATTAAGGAACCTTTTTGAAAGAAGAGTAATACTTGGTGTTGAAAACATAAAGAGTTATACTAGCTTTATGGGAGGTTAGGTATAACGTCTTAAGAGAGATAAAAAGAATGGTTTACTGATTTTTAGAAGTTAAGAGACTTAATCTGAAAAGATAAGAGACTTGACTTAATTGTTTTGATATGAAGTTTGTTAACAATGTGAAACCTCATTCGTGAGTAATGAGTACGTGGTTTTTAAAAGGAATAATGTTTTACTGATTTCGAAAATCAGAATGTGTATCGACAAACCACTGCAGCGTTAATAAATGTATTGAATAATGAAGTATTATTAAAACCAGTAGAAACCTCCATCTGCATAGAAGCTAAGATGAGACAAAATGACATTACATTTCCTAGATCATGGCTGCTTAATAAGATTTATGAACAAGAATAACCTACTCGCCTATGGCATATGTTACTCAATTGTTTTAAAAAGAGATTAAGACATTGAACTATGAAACTTTTCTAAAAAGAGACTTGAGTAATTGAAATTAGGCAAACTGGAACTTTAGGGAAAAGAAAGGCATTGTGTTGTCTTGAAATGGTTTAAAACTTAAAGTGTTATAACAGCTTTATGGGAAGTTGGTTATAACGACTTTATGAAAACAAAAGAAGGGTTTTTATCATTGGTTTTAATGTGGGAACTTGGCTTTAAAAAGAGAAGTTGTTTTGGTTTACTTAAAAGATGTAAGTCACTCTATTTTTATCGGGTGATTTTCATAAAAGGAATGGATCTCTTAAAAGGAATTTAACGTACGTAGTACTTTAGGGTTAAAACCCGGACTTTGGCATAAAATGAAAGTACTTTGAGTTGTGTGAAACTTGCCTATGCTTGTTGTTGTGAAACTTGCCTATGCTTGTTGTTGTGAAACTTGCCTATGCTTGTTGTGATAGCCTTTGTTGTGCAAAAATTGTGTTTCTATACTACCGCGTCTCTCGATGGAGGGTCGGTTGACTTGTGGAGAACTTACTTGGGCGTCTGCGGTGACGGAGAAATTCCACAGTGCGTTCGCTTGATAGTGCTACTTTTGCTAAACGCTTTGGACATCTCGACACGCGATGCGTAGCGCACGTATGCTTCCATTTTGATCGCCTTGTTGTTTCCTTTTTGGACATACTGACACGATGCGTAGCGCACGGGTATGCTTCCATTTGGAATGTTGTCTTATTGTTTCCCTTTGGACATACTGACACGATGCGTAGCGCACGGATATGCTTCCATTTGGAATGTTGTCTTAGTGTTTCCCTTTGGACATACTGACACGATGCGTAGCGCACGGGTATGCTCCCATTTGGATTGCTGTCTTGTTGCTATCACATCATAGACTGCCGGCGGTGAGGAAGGAATTCCACGGACACGAGTGATGATTTGGAGGGCGTGAGTCCCTGACTTGATATATTCGCTTATATGTTGTATCGTAGTTTGGTTATCATACATGTCTCCGCTTTATATAGATCGCTATGATTTCATTTCTGATATTTACGATTTCACATACTGTACTGTTATCGACCTCTTGCCGCTGCGTTCACGCCGCAGTAGAAGTACATCTACCGATCCGCGTTTAGGATCTCATTTCAGCGTATTGGGAAGCTCCGTTCCTTGGAGGCTTATCTTTGGTATGTTACCACGAGTGCAGGTTCTTGTGCATTCGTGGTATGGCGGGGCCTGTCCGTCATAGTTGTTGTATAAATCTTAGAGTGCCAGCATTGTTGTGGGCAGGGTTGTAAGGATTGTAACTGTTCAAATGTCTATATATATATGTTGAAAGACAACCATTTTGGTTGGCCTATTTTCTTTATCTTGATCCATGTCTATTTAAATGTTTAAGTTTTTATTTCCGCTGGTTTTTCTCTGATGTTGTATCACTAGGGTGCCCGGGGTAAGGCACCAGTCACGGGCCCGGGTTCGGGTCGTGACATTCAGATCATTTGGAAAATAGGCCAAGTTGTCTATAGGTTAGTATTGTCGTCCGACGTAGGAGGCAGTACATCCGGTCTTTCATGTTGTTATGTTCGGAAAAGTATCGGAGATCCATCCAGAGTGTTCCCAGTTAATGATGACCGAGTTGGAGGTAGTAACCCCGAGATTTTGGAAAACTGAAGCAGTAGCAAAAATGTGGTAAGTTATGAGAAAGAGTTCGAGTGTACGAGAAGGGTACGACGAGTAAGAGAATAGAAGTGATCATTTCGTTTGTAAAGAGAAGGTGCGAAGGGAGTATCTTTTAGCCCTTGGGTGGGAGCTTTTGTAGTGTTGGAGGTGATTCCTCGTGGACTTGGATTAAGTATTTGCGCGTGTGTTATTTTGTGGCCAGGTGTGGCATATTTGTTTTCGTAAGTATAGTAGTGAAGACTATACTGGCGCAAGTATGTTTTGAGACTTAGAAGGAACATTCGGGACGAATGTTTCTAAGGAGGGGAGAATGTTATACCCCGTATTTCCAGAGTATGTACGTGAGGACGTACGTACAAAAGTTTGAGCCTTAAATTAGGCAAGGGGCGAAAATTTTGTTCACAACCCCCGAAAAGAATTGTTTTTCGACGAAACGTTTTCCAAACTTTGCGAAGTGAAAATTACGGTTGCGACATTTATTATTTTTGCGGATTTTTCCGAGAGATGAAATATTTTGGACCAACGAGAGGGCGACACTTGTCTTCCTATCCTCTTGAGCATGATATTTTAAAAGAATATATAGTACGGTAGACGTACGTGTGTTAACTGAACGTGGTTTTACTCCGATGTCTTTTGACTTGAGTTTAAATAATAAGAATCTTGAAGTATTTCAAAAGAATTAAGAAACCTTTTTGAAAGAAGAGTAATACTTGGTTTTAAAAGCTTAAGAGTTATACTAGCTTTATCGGAAGTTAGGTATAACGACTTAAGAGAGATAAAAAAGATGGTTTATTGATTTTAGAAGTTAAGAGACTTGATCTTAAAAGATAAGAGACTTGACTTAGTTGAATTAATATGAATTTTGTTAAAAAGTGTGAAACCTCATTCATGAGTAATGAGTACTTGGTTTGTAAAGGAATAATGTTTTACTGATTTCGGAAATGAGAATAAGTATCGAACAAACCACAACAGCGCTAATAAAGGGAAATGTATTGACTAATAAAGTATTATGAAGACCAGTAGAAACCTCCATCTGCATAGAAGCTAAGATGAGACAAAATGATATTACATTTCCTAGATCATGGCTGCTTTAATAAGATTGTTATAAACAAGAATAACCTACTCACACATAAGGCATATGTTTCTCAAATTGTTTTAAAGGAGAATTATATCATTAAGTGATTAAAACTATGAACTACGAAACCTTTCGAAAATGAGAAACTTGAGCATTTGAAATTAGGAAAACTTGAACGTTTGGAAAATAATGTTGTTACTTGATTTTACAAAGGAAAGTGTTTTGGTTTACTTAAAAAGATAGTCACTCTATTTTTATACTACGGGTATTGTGTGACTTTTGTGAAAGAAACGGATTTTTTTAAAGAGTTAATGTATGAAGTACTTTGGGGATAAAAACCCGAACTTGTTAACATAAAGTAGAAAGTACCTTGTGTGAATAACTTGATTATGTTGGTTTGTGATAGCCTTGTAATACTTTCTTGTTGCTTTGATAAGTAAACATGTTAGGATGCTACGTGTGTTAGTATCTTGTAATGTTTGTGTAAAGGGGTTTCTGATTGTGCTTATGTTGTTTAACGATAAGCGTTATGATAGTATTGTACCACTCACCTCTTGACATGATCACGGGGTTGCCGCCTCCGACGCGGGTATAGCTCAGCACCGGGACTATGATTCGAGAATACCCACGCGGGTCCAGGGACCTATGCGCGAGCTACGAGTTCCGTGTTAGTGTGCGGCCTATATGGTCATGCGGTCTATGTGGGCTACGCGGATCGCGAGTCCAGGACGACGCCGGGAGTAGCACCCTCGACGCGGGAATACCTCGCTGGTCTACGTGAGTGGCCTATGCGAGTCGCGGAAGTTCCAGGACTAGACGCGACATTTGATATCGCGGGCGAGTGGCGGCTTCGATCATGTGGCGGTTCAGACAGCACTCGTGATACGCTTTATGACTTTGTTGGTACTGGGTTTTAGTAGTCGGCTATGCCTTCATACTTACCCCGCACGGTTTTAGTATGACACGTGGGACCCGTGTTCATGTGTATTCCTTTGTGCTTTTATATCATAGATCGGCGATGAGGAAGGTATTCCACGCATGATTGATGTTGTGGGCGTGAGACCCATAGTTATATTTGAGTGATGACTTTGAGGCGTGAGTCACGACTTGACATCGCTTATTTATTGTGAATCGTAGTTTGGTTATCATATATGTCTCCCGCTTATATAGACTACTATGATTTCATTTACAATATTTTCGGGCCACATACTTGGTACTTGCCAGATCGACTCTTCGGGCCGCGTTCATGCCGCAGTAGAGGTACATCGATTGTTGATCCTCGCCATGTGGTCACAGTCATTGCGTTTGGGAAGCTCCGTTTCTCCGGAGGCTTATCTTGGGTATAGTCCCCTGTCGTTGTAGGTACTTACATTCAGGGGTATGGCGGGGCCCTGTCCCGCCATTGTTGTTATATCATTCTTAGAGGTCTGTAGTACTGTTGTGGGCAGAGTTTGTAAAAAAGGATGTAACTGTTCGGATTTAAGTTTTTATATATATATGCCGAAATGCAACTTTTCTCAGAAGACTGTTTTACACTTCATATTATTTCATGTCTTGTTTTATATTCCGCTGATTACTCTGATGTATGTCTACTTGGGTGCCCGGGGTAAGGCACTAGTCACGGGCCCGGGTTCGGGTCGTGACATATATTATATTTTCTCTCTTTGTGACTCATAATTATTTTTCAAGTTTAGCACTCAACACATGTTAGAGTACTAAACTTACACCTTCCTCTGCAAGAGCAACATCTTCCTCTTCGACCTCCTCAATTTCGGGTTCCTCTATAGCAAATGAATTCACATACTCTTGGTATTCTTCAATTGACATGACCCGCAGGTTAGGACATTCATTCGCAAAGTGTCCTAGTCCTAGACACTTGAAATACCTCTTTCGGCTTCTATCCACCTCCTTCACAACCTCTATTTTTTTCCCTTTATCGTTTCCTACATTTACTGGATTATACAAAGGGTTAGAATAAGATGTACTACCTTTCTCCTTGACACTAGTGGGTTTGGCATAAGGTCTTGGGGTACCCTTATTTTGTTGTCGTTCAAATTTGATTTCTAAGTGACAAACATCTTCAAATGTGTTGTATGTTGCCACTTCAATATTTTCTTGAATTTCCACATTCAAGCCTCCAATGAACCGTGCAATTCTTTATGTCTCTTTTTCTTCCAAGTCACAAAGCATAGTGACCTTCTCGAATTCTTGCACATATTCCTCAACCTTAAGAACTCCTTGAAGAAGTTTGGTGAGCCTAAGGTAAATGTCTTGTTCATATTCTCTTGGCAAGAATTTCCTCTTCAAGTGTTTCTTTAGTTTTTCCCAAGAGTCAATATTAGGTTTGCCATTTCTTCTTCGACTTGCTTTTAGATTTTCATACGACAATGAAGCGAATTCCTTCAACCTCAATGTATCCACCTTAAAACATTTATGATCGCCATATTTCTTGAACTCGAATATCCTCTCAATGACCCTTATCCATTCAAGAAACTCCTCTGGGTCCATATTCCCTTCAAAGGTTGGAAGATCAAACCGTAAGGTTCGGTCATCCTCTTTTTCATGCCTCGGGTCCTCTAGGACGTATTCTACTTCATGCCTTGGTTTTTTTTTGATTAACTTCTTCTACCAATTCAGCATCATTGATAATTACACCATACGCAAACTCTCTTTCAAGAGTTGCATTTGTTCCGCAACTAGTTCATTTTCGGCCCTCCATAGATCGTCATTTAAGTGAGCCATAGCATCAAGGTATGGGATGGGATGAGGCTAAGTTGGTAAGAGTATGGTTGGACATGGGTTAATATGAAAGTGGGGTCGAAAGTAGGCTACCGGGTGGGATATATTCTGCCGGGTACTGCGGTGTTTGGTGGGTTAGACGGGTAGTTTAGGGTTGAAGTGGACTAAGGAGTTTTATGGGGGTGGTTCTAGACAAGTTGAGAGTAATTTTGGTGGTTGGGGTTTGATGGTTGGATGGTGGTAAGGTAATGGAAACTGGCTGGAACAATGAGGTTATCGGTAAGTGGTATTTTGCAGACTATTTGATGTTGTTGGGGTTGGACGGATATGTATGGGTGATTTCGGTTAATAGTTTTTGGTGTAGGTGTTTGGTAAGTGTTATGGTGTATGATGGTGAAAGGAATAGGGTTTATTTTGCATAAGGAATGGACACGAGGTTGCTAAGTGCAATCTCGGGTACAAACCAAGTGAGGGTCGGTTGAAATAGACAAAGATAGAGATGCGAGGTTGCTATGGGCAAGCTCGGGTCGACACCAAGTGAGGTAGGCCAATTGGAAAAAGGATTTGACCAAGTTTTATAAGTATAAGCTCGAGAATAAACCAAGTGAGGGAGGTTGATGACCTTGTGATAGTAACCAGATAGGCCCTTGGCTTGGGTTTGGTTGGATCACAAAAGTACCAACTTCAACTTGCACTGAGGGGAATCTTAGTTTGGGTTTAGCTAGATCACAAAAGTTCTAACTAGACTTGAACCAAGGGGTTTACCTACAAAAGGATCGAGGTTCAGACCATAAAAGGATCGATAGCCCACAAAAGGACCAACTAAGATAAACAACACAAAAGTTGAGTAACTTAGCAATTGAGTAAAACTCAAATATCTTTCATAAATCTTCTAAACCATTTTACATCAACTGTATGCCCTATTTATACTAGTATTTGGACACTTCTAGAAACCAACTCAATAAACATAAAACTAGAACCAGTTCAGCCATAATGGGAAATGGAGATTGGCTGAATGGGAAATGGAGTTTGGTCGAATGGGAAAGAAATGGGGTTCAACCAACTCTTGAGGTTCTCTAGGACATTCCTTTGTATCTTTCATGTAGATGAATGCATAAACATAGGCCACTCATAAATTGTTATACCCCGTATTTCCAGAGTATGTACATGAGCGCGTACGTATTATAATTTGAGCCTTAAAAGTTGGCTAGTTTCGAAATTTGTACACAACACCCGATTAGAGTCGTTTTTCGACGAAACGTTTCCACAGCTTTCGTAGGGAAAATTCCGGCTATGTCATTTATAATTTTTGCGGATTTTTCCGAGAGACGAAACATTTTGGACCAACGAGAGGGCGACACTTGTCACCCTCTAATTGGAGCACTTGAGGCGTCCTCTTGGACGATTTGGCCTTGGCTTTAGTCCGGGTTAGGTAGGATATTTTGGTGGTAGATGGATAAGGTGTACTTGGCTTAATCTTAGCCTTACACTTGCCTAAAACTTGGATGGATCTTGGCCATTGGTTGGCCTTCACTTGACCTATAAATACCCCTCTAGTTGAAGACTTTCTTCATCCAAAAACTTGAGCAATCTAACTAAGTCTCAAAATACTCCCTCTGTCACGACCCGACCCCGGGGCCGCGACTAGTACCCTACTGGGGTACCCTGTCAGGTATATGTCAGAGAATAGCAGCGGAACATAGCACAACACATAACTTCATAAAAAGGGTAAAACATATCTGGCCAGCCGATAAGGCTGCCTTCCATAAACATACTTAAACAAAGTATTTATAATACAACTGGTTCTTATAGCCCAAAATACATATGTGACCACGCACTTAAAGATAACAACTGTGGCGGGACAGGGCCCCGCCATACCCCCTGAATGTATAAAATACCTATAGCATCAGGGAAAATCCGTACCAAAACAACAAGCGTCCGGAGGAATGGAGCTTCTGACACCGGAATAGTGATCCTAAGAACGAGGATCCTCAATCTGCTTACCCTTACCGCAGATTTAACGCAGCGGCGAGGAAGGGGTCGACACAATATGTACCAAGTATGTAAAGTCGAAAATCCGTAATAATGATATCAAGTCTAAAAGTAAGCTGGAGTCATGGAAGACAATTAAAATACCTTTTTACTGTGCCTTACTAACAATGAGAGTGACAAGTATATATATATATATATACATATAATACTGCATAAAATAGGGGCCTTAGGATCAAGACAGGGTACCTCGCAGCGGTATCCATAAGCACCCCTACTCCTGGGACTATTTCACCCGCATAGGTCCCTGTGGACCCGCATGAGGTACTCCTCGCATCGGCTGTACCCGCCGGCATGGGACTATTTCACCCGCATAAGCCCCTAAGGACTCGCATGAGGTATTCCTCGCATCATGGGTAGCAAATCCACGAACTGGTGGTATAACGATCTTGGGGACTTACCCCTCAGATATACTCTTACCCTGAAGCAGCTGGTATAACGATCTTGGGGCTGGCCCCTCAGATATACTCTTACACTGAAGCAGATGGTATGACGATCTTGGGGCTGGCCCCTCAGACATACTCTTACACTGAAGGAGGTGGTATGACGATCTTGGGGCTTGCCCCTCAGACATACTCTTACCCTATCTCAAACTGTCATCATATCATAATAATAAATAAGTTAAGAAAACTTATAACTTCTTACTAATCTTGCTCATATACCCTCTCATTTTAGTTTACTTAAGGCACTTAACCATATCTTTAATAAAAAGCCAACCGAATTTAACCCAAGTACTACATGCTTCAACTCTTTTAAAAGTGACTCTTCTTTATACATAAAAGCCTTTGGGCAATTGATGCCTTTAAATCAATTTGCCTCTTCATATACTTATCTTACTTAGAGTAAAATCTCTTCTCATTAACCTTTTATGAAGCTAATAAACCAACTTCCCATAAAGTTGTTATATTAACTCTATACTTTAGTAAAATCATACTTTTCCCTTAATCAAGGGACTTATACATTTTTAAAACGAACAAGTCATTTTATAATCAAAACAAGTAAGAACACCAAATCTTGTACGTCTACCGTACTACATAGTTTCATCTATTCATGCTCAAGAGATAGGAAAGCTTCACATACCTCTTTGGTCAATCCACTTGCTAAGCTCAACTACCGCAAGTAATATCTCAACCTATAATAATCATGATACGCTTGTTAACCTCTAATCTCAAAGTAGAACAATCCAAGTTCTAAGTCACTAAATTCTATGGAAAATCAGCATTTCCTTTGTTTCTACTCACTTTGCCACCTTTCTCAAGGTCGAATTTATCATCCAAACGCCACATTTAAGGCTCAATCAAACCAACAATTCAAGGGGATTACATACCCAAAATTCTGTCCCATAAGTCTACAACAATTTACTTAACAATTCTAAGGTAGTTTTTAGGCTACAACATGCTCATAATCTCTTCTTAACCCATTCTTCATATCCAAACCACATTTCTAGCATGCAATGATTCTAAGAGCATTATCTACTATCACAAGTTCCTTCTTCTAAACATGCAACACTAGAACTAATTCTAAAGGAAGAAATGTTACCTTAAAGTTTTAGCCAAACTTATTCCAAATATTGCTAGCTTCCTTGCCAAGAACACCACCACAACAATGCCAACAAGCTAGCCACAAGCTTCCTTTTCTTGCTCTTATCTTTCAGATTTTTCTTAGGCTTAGAATTTCTCTTGGGGTTCTAGAGAGAGGGCTGGAAGTTTAGAGAGAAGGGGGAGCAATTTGAGAGAGAGAGAGTGAAGATGAAAGATAGAAAATGACCAAGCCTTGGTCAATATATTGCATGCAACAGAAAATCAGATGGGGGGGGACACTTGTCACCTTCCCATGGCCTCTTTTCAAAACAAAAATCAGATTTCCTAAGTTTTTCCGCCTAAAAACCCGCCGGCGCCAGCGCCACGCGGCGCCAGCTAAACCTCCGCGATCCTCGATCTTTCGCGCGCCACCGCTGCCCTGGCGCCGCGGCTCTGTAACTGCTGCGACCCTGCGGTACTTTAGGCGCCGCGGCCCTGCACCCGGAGCCGCGGCCCTGTCGCCTTAGTCCGAAACACGTTTCTGTCCGACTGCGCACTGAACTTGTAATTCTCATAACTTCCTACTCCGACGCCCTATCGACGAACGGTTGGTTGCGTTGGAATCCAGACTCAACGAACTACGCCCTAGGCCTTTGAAACACTTAGGAACTCTCAATATACCGGGTCATAACCCGCCTCAAAGTTGACTAAAACCCGCCCGGAACAATCCGTCAACCTATCCTTAAAAAATTTAAGTCTTACATACTTTCGTACGCTCTCGTACGTAGGGTCAGAACTACGGGGTATAACACCCTCTCCCTTGAGCTTTCGTCCACCACACCCCCCTCCCCCTTTGAGAGCCCTTGGCCGAGAGCCACCTCCCTCCCCTTTGTGGTGTTTCTTGCGTGGTACCCCCAGACTAGTTGTCTCGTATAAATACCCCCTTTTGTGGTATAGAAATACTCTCCAAGTATTGTTATAATGCCCAAATACCTTGGCCTAAATACCTTGTAGTATTCCCAAGGTTACACTTTTACAAAAGCCCAGAAAATACTATTATACTTCCCTCAGTCACAAAAACGAAACCCTAAGTAAATCTTCACCCGTAGTTGAAGTCATAAGTAGAAGTTGGTTAGAACTTCTAAGGGTTGGTTGGAACGGATTGGAGCGCCCGGAGTAGGAGCTAAACGTTGTTCAGGATCGACATATAACTTGGATAATTTTGGGCTTAACGAGGTAAACGCTCTTGACCTTCTGTTGTAATTGGAAATTACATGTTGTAGGAATATATAGTTAAGTATACTATATATAGAACTGAACATAGTTGTGCGGCAATGTCTTTTGACTTAAGCCTGAATAATACTTACGGCAATGTCTTGCGACTTAAGCCTGAATTTAAAAAGTGGTGAATCGTAATTACGTGGGGCGTATTACAGTAGACTTGTGTAGCATTACTGTGTAGTAGAATTGTACACGTCCGGTTAGACGTGTTAACCCCCCCCCTGGTTGGCTTGGTAGCCGGCCTCGATAGAGGAGGAGATTTACGCTGTTGCGGGGGGGGGAGGTGCTGCCGAATTTTCTGTAGAATATTCTACATTGAGATCTAGGATGTTAATAGGCGCCTTGTGGCCTCTATAGGTTGAAGTACTACGTATGGCGTGATCTACTTGGCTTAAGGAGTAGCCGACGGTTTGAGGTACTTGGAGCGTTTTGCTATTAGTCGATAATCGTCGCGAGGTATGTGAACCTCTTCCTATCTTTTCTAGCATGATATGTGTGAGCTATGTAGTACGGTAGACGTACATGTGTTAACTGTATTTGGTTGTTTTAAAACAATAAGTGTTATACTAGCTTTATGGGAAGTTAGGTATAACGTCTTAAGGGTGGTAAAATGAATGGTTTATTAATTTCAAAAGTTAAGAGATTGGATCTTATAAATAAGAGACTTAACTTAAATGAATTAATATGGATTTTGTGTGAAACCTCATTCGTGAGAAATAAAGGAATAACGTTTTACTGATTTCGGAAATCAGAATGTGTATCAATAAACCACTGCAGCGTTAATAAAGGAAAATGTAATGAATAACTAAGTATTATTAAAACCAATAGAAACTTCCATCTGCATAGAAGCTAAGATGAGACAAAATGACATTTCCTAGATCATGGCTGCTTAATAAGATTGATTATAAACAAGAATAACCTACTCACTTATAAGACATAGGTTTCTCAAAACGTTTAAAGGAGAATTATGTTTTAAAGGATTTAAAACTATGAACTACGAAACCTTTTCTAAAATGAGAAACTTGAGCATTTGAAATTAGGCAAACTTGAACGTTTGGAAAATAAGGTTGTTACTTGATTTTACAAAGGAAAGCATTTTGGTGTACTTAACAATGTTAATCACTCTAATTTTATACTACGGGTATCGGGTGACCTTTGTAAAAGAAATGGATCTTAAAAGGAATTTATCGGACGTAGTACTTTAAGGTTAAAAATCCGGACTTTGACATAAAATGAAAGTACCTTGAGTTGTGTGTAACTTGTTTATGCTTGTTGTTATGAAACTTGACCATGTTACGTGTGATAGCCTTGTTGTGCAAGTATTGTGTTCTACTCGATTCACGTTCATCCGAATGTATTTCACTTGATTCACGGTTCATCCGAATGTATTTCACTTGATTACGGTTCATCCGAATGTATTTCACTGACACGGTTCATCCGAATGTATTTCACTGACACGGTTCATCCGGAATGTATTTCACTGACACGGTTCATCCGGAATGTATTTCACGACTACGGTTCATCCGGAATGTATTTCACTCGACTACGGTTCATCCGGGAATGTATTTCACTCGACTCACGGTTCATGGGATGAGCAGAATGTATTCCACACGCTTTCTATATTGGGTCCATAAGATGGGCCGAGACACGTATATCGTATCACATGATTTGTACCTAGACTGCCGGCAGTGAGGAAGGAGTTCCACGGGCATGAGGGATGACTTTTAGGGCGTGAGTCCCTGACTTGACATGACTACTCTTATGTTGTGAACTGTAGTTTGGTTATCATACATGTCTCCTGCTTTATAGACTATTATGATTTCATTCTGATTTTTCTGATTTCACATACTTGGTACTGTTATCGACCTCCTTGGGGCCGCGTTCATGCCGCAGTAAAAGGTACATCGACCGCCGATCGATCCGCTTATAGGATCACATTTCAGTGTTGGGAAGCTCCGTTCCTTCGAGGCTTATCTTTTGGTATGTTACCACAGTCAGTAGATTCTTATACATTCGTGGGTATGGCGAACCTGTCCCGTCATACCATTGTAAATCTTAGAGTGCAGTAACCTTTGTGTGGCGGGGTTTGTAAAAAGGATAAGCTGTCGGTATTTATGTATATATGATGAAGGCAACTGTTTTTGGTTGGCTTGTTTATTTATCTTTTCTCTTAATTCATGTTCATGTTTTTATTTCCGTGATTTTCTCGATGTTGTATCACTTTAGGGTTCCCGGTAGGCACGATCACGCCCAGGTTCGGTCGTGACAAAAGTGGTATCGGAGCGATTAGTCCTCGGAAAGTGTCTACGACCGTGTCTAGTAGAGTCTTGATTATCGGTGTGTTGTGCACCACATCTATAATCGTGAGGCTATAGGACATTTAGGATTAGTTTCCATTCTTCTCATTACGAGATCGTGCCTGAGCGTGTGATAAGTTGGGCCCTCCGACGTATCCCTATTTTTACCGTTATGCCTCGCGTAAAACCTTGGCAGCCCAGATAGGCAAAGCGATCGAGGAGGCGTGGCGAGATCTGAGTACGAGGCGCAGCGCTGGCGGTACACGAGGCAGTGCTCGACGCGGGCGGGTTTCGCGACGCCAAAGACCAAAGAGAGCTTAGAGCGGCGGTGGGCCGAGACTCTGACTGAGCCTCCCACCCGAGCCGGGCGATGACGGGTACAAGAGATGGCCCGATCGGCGGTCGTGGCGATATGAGGATAGGCTGGATGCAATGATTCGGCCCGATAGCACCGTAGTTCACCGGCGAGCGGTTTGAGGCTACGTGACTTTACGAGTTGTAGCCCGCCATGTTCTATGGATCGAGCCGAGATGACCCTCGGGAGTTTATCCGAAGCGGCCGGATCATGAGAGTGATCGAGCCTCGAGGCGAGTCGGTGGTATTGGGTTCGCATCACCTGCGTGATACTACGATTGGATAGTTTGATTCGTGAGCTGTCCGGGAAGAGCATGCACTTCCAGCGATTTGGGACGAGTTCTCGAGGGCATTTCTTGCACATTTCTTGCCTCCACAGAGATGAGGAGGGCTCGGGCCACAGATTTTTGACGTTGAGGCGGGGCGGGCGGGCGGTTAGAGAGTACAATGTGAGTTCGACTCATTAGCTCGGTATGTTCCCACCGTAGTAGCGGATATGGAGGACGAGTACACCGCCACGTCACCGGGCCGACGATTACTTGGCGAGGCTTGTACGGTGTAGCTCTTCGGGCATGGACATTGCCCGCATGCAAGCTCATGCACTAGGATGTGAGGCACGGAGAGGTCGACGGAATGGCGAGATCGGCGAAGAGGCGAGCAGCGAGGTCCTTTGGTAACTTCGAGGCGGACCGCCTCGGCAGCGATCTAGTTATGTACCTCCGCCAAGATGCAGTGGTCCTTCTCGCCTTCGACGCTCGGGTATTCGAGCCGAGCTCGGGGCTTCACGGTATACGTGAGTGCTAGCGGCGGATTCACGTCTCCCGTGTACGATGTGGCAAACATCATCCCGGAATGTCGTCTTTTTATCGGTGCTTGTTTCACTGCGGCCGTCGTGGCCATGTGACGAGGCGTGCTTATAGGAGAGGTACCGGCTTAGCGCAGCCTACGGATCGATGGCGTGTTCATCGCCTTCTACTTATGCGCCTGCAGTGGACTTATGATTAGAGTGGAGCGGTAGCTTGGGTATATCCTTAACCCTCAGAGGCTTGTATGTTTTGATGTTATGTTAATGTGTTAAGTGTTATGTTCGGATAGCTTTGTGCTAAAATGTGATTTAGGAACACAGTCAGAAAAGGGTAAGCTGGGGGTGAGAAATGATGAACCTTAGAGTATTATTGAGACCTTAGATGTAAGGTCGTCTTGAGTACAAGATTTTGCGAGTGCTCTGTCGAGTGCATTTTATGCAGAATGTATTGTGTGATAAGTCCACAGGTTGGGTAAATGAAAGTGGTATCTTTCATGATGTGATTTAGCAAGATTGTTCCGTGTCGGCGAGCAAGAGTTGGCGCGACAGTGGTCGGGTTGGGGCCGTGTTGCGGGCCAACCCGCACTGCTTCGAGTGGGGTCAGCTCCGGGTGGTCCCGCGGTGGTAGGGTCACGAGGGTGCTGGGCCCAAGTTTAGTTGACCATCGTATGAGTTCGTGGGTGTGTTCGACCAGAAGCAGATCGTGAAGGCCGGGAATGGCCTTAAGGAAGATTGAGGCTAGTTAAGATAACCAAGTTGGAGGTGGTGACTCCAAGGTTTTGAAAACTGAAGCGATAACTGAAGTGTGGTACGTATATGAGAAGATTTCAAGTGTTCGGGAAGGGCACGACGAGTAAGGCAGGGAGAGTACGTGTGTTACTTTGTTGCCATGTGTGGCATTGGAAATTTGTTTAAAGTTAAGAGGAACTTTATCGTTATCCGTCTTGAGAAGGAACATTCGGGACGAATGTTTCTAAGGAGGGGAGAAAATGTTATACTCCGTATTTCCAGAGTATGTACATGAGCGCGTACGTATTATAATTTGAGCCTTAAAAGTTGGCTAGTTTCGAAATTTGTACACAACACCCGATTAGAGTCGTTTTTCGATGAAACGTTTCCACAGCTTTCGTAGGGAAAATTCCGGCTATGTCATTTATAAATTTTGCGGATTTTTCCGAGAGACGAAACATTTTGGACCAACGAGAGGGCGACACTTGTCACCCTCTAATTGGAGCACTTGAGGCGTCCTCTTGGACGATTTGGCCTTGGCTTTTTAGTCAAGGGTTAGGTAGGATATTTTGGTGGTAGATGGATAAGGTGTACTTGGCTTAATCTTAGCCTTACACTTGCCTAAAACTTGGATGGATCTTGGCCATTGGTTGGCCTTCACTTGACCTATAAATACCCCTCTAGTTGAAGACTTTCTTCATCCAAAAACTTGAGCAATCTAACTAAGTCTCAAAATACTCCCTCTCCCTTGAGCTTTCGTCCACCACACCCCCCTCCCCCTTTGAGAGCCCTTGGCCGAGAGCCACCTCCCTCCCCTTTGTGGTGTTTTGCCGTGGGGTACCCCCCCTAGCCTAGTTGTCTCGTATAAATACCCCCTTTTGTGGTATAGAAATACTCTCCAAGTATTGTTATAATGCCCAAATACCTTGGCCTAAATACCTTGTAGTATTCCCAAGGTTACACTTTTACAAAAGCCCAGAAAATACTATTATACTTCCCTCAGTCACAAAAACGAAACCCTAAGTAAATCTTCACCCGTAGTTGAAGTCATAAGTAGAAGTTGGTTAGAACTTCTAAGGGTTGGTTGGAACGGATTGGAGCGCCCGGAGTAGGAGCTAAACGTTGTTCAGGATCGACATATAACTTGGATAATTTTGGGCTTAACGAGGTAAACACTCTTGACCTTCTGTTGTAATTGGAAATTACATGTTGTAGGAATATATAGTTAAGTATACTATATATAGAACTGAACATAGTTGTGCGGCAATGTCTTTTGACTTAAGCTCGAATAATACTTACGCAATGTCTTGCGACTTAAGCTGAATTTAAAAAGTGATCCGAACTGTAATTACATAGGGTGTGTATTACGAGACTTGTGTAGCATTCCGTGTAGTAGAATTGTACACGTCGGTTAGGCGTGTTAACCCCTCGGCTGGTTGGCTTGGTAGCGGCCTCGATAGAGAGGAGATTTACGCTGCGGGGAGGTCTGCCAATATTCGTAGAATATTCTACATTGAGATCTAGGATGTTAATAGGCGCCTGTGGCCTCTATAGGTTGAAGTACTACGTATGGCGTGATCTACTTGGCTGGAGTAGCCGAAGCGGTTTGAGGTACTTGGAGCGTTTTGCTATTAGTCGATAATCGTCGCGAGGTATGTGAACCTCTTCCTATCTTTTCTAGCATGATATGTGTGAGCTATGTAGTACTGTGACGCATACGTGTTAACCGTATTTGGTTGTTTTAAAACAATAAGTGTTATACTAGCTTTATGGGAAGTTAGGTATAACGTCTTAAGGGTGGTAAAATGAATGGTTTATTAATTTCAAAAGTTAAGAGATTGGATCTTATAAATAAGAGACTTAACTTAAATGAATTAATATGGATTTTGTGTGAAACCTCATTCGTGAGAAATAAAGGAATAACGTTTCTTGATTTGGAAATCGTAATGTGTATCAATAAACCATCGCAGCGTTAATAAAGGAAAATGTAATGAATAACTAAGTATTATTAAAACCGAGAAACTTCCATCCGCAGAAGCTAAGATGAGACAAAATGACATTTCTAGATCATGGTCGCTAATAAGATTGATTATAAACAAGAATAACCTACTCACTTATAAGACATAGGTTTCTCAAAACGTTTAAAGGAGAATTATGTTTTAAAGGATTTAAAACTATGAACTACGAAACCTTTTCTAAAATGAGAAACTTGAGCATTTGAAATTAGGCAAACTCAACGCGTTTGGAAAATAAGGTTGTTACTTGATTTTACAAAGGAAAGCATTTTGGTGTACTTAACAATGTTAATCACTCTAATTTTATACTACGTATCGGGTGACCTTTGTAAAAGAAATGGATCTTAAAAGGAATTTATCGGACGTAGTACTTTAAGGTTAAAAATCGGACTTTGACATAAAATGAAAGTACCTTGAGTTGTGTAACTTGCTTATGCTTGTTGTTATGAAACTTGACCATGTTACGTGTGATAGCCTTGTTGTGCAAGTATTGTGTTCTACTCGACACGGTTCATCCGAATGTATTTCACTTGATTACACGGTTCATCCGGAATGTATTTCACTGACACGGCTCATCCGAATGTATTTCACCGACACGGTTCATCCGGAATGTATTTCACTGACACGGTTCATCCGGAATGTATTTCACTTGACTACCGGCTCATCCGGAATGTATTTCACTCGACTACTGGCTCATCCGGAATGTATTTCACTCGACTACGGTTCACGGATGAACAGGAATGTATTCCACACGTTTCTATATTGGGTCCATAAGATGGGCCGAGACCGTTATACGTATCACATGATTTGTACCTAGATCGGCGGTGAGGAAGGAGTTCCACGTACGGAGGATGACTTTTAGGGCGTGAGTCACGACTTGACATGACTACTCTTATGTTGGAATCGTAGTTTGGTTATCATACATGTCTCCCGCTTTATAGACTATTATGATTTCATTTCTGATTTTACGATTTCACATACTTGGTACTGTCAGATCGACTCCTTCGAGGCCGCGTCATGCCGCAGTAAAAGGTACATCGACCGCCGATCCCCGCTTATAGGATCACATTTCAGCGTGTTGGGAAGCTCCGTTCCTTGGAGGCTTATCTTTTGGTATGTTACCACGAGTCAGTAGATTCTTATACATCTGTGGTATGGCGGGCCTGTCCGTCATACCGTTGTAAATCTTAGAGTGCAGAGTAATTGTGGCGGTGGTTTGTAAAAAGGATAATTGTTCGGGTATTTATGTATATATGATTAAGGCAACTGTTTTGGTTGGCCTGTTTATTTATCTTTTCTCTTAATTCATGTTCATGTTTTTATTTCCGCTGATTTTCTCTGATGTTGTATCACTAGGGTGCCCGGGGTAAGGCACCAGTCACGGGCCCGGGTTCGGGTCGTGACATAAATCATCCCATTAGAATACGTTCGGAAGCTTCCATCTTTAGCATGTTCCTTGGCCGAACGGAAATGAGAGAATTTTTGGCCGCCTCTTCATGTTACCTAGGCCATTCTTGATGTCTTCTATGTAGATAAGTGCATGAACTTGTTAGTTCATGAATTATCTCCTTAAAAGCTCTTCTTGTAGATGATTCTTGTCCTTGTCACCCGATCCTCTTACACGACCTAGTCACCTTATTATACGACCTATTAATTATGTCCTAAGGAAGCTAGTAGTTAATCTAGAAATTTAAATACAAGCTAAAAGAAAATGGTGTCATCCAAGACCAACATAAAGGCCAAAATAAATGTGTCTCCTTGCATCTTTAAGTGATGCCTTCAATTCCACTCCATATTCCATGCCATTTTAGGCATCTAGCCATAGATTGATGCTTAGTTGTGGGCACCGTTGGAAAATCACTTAATGGCTCAAGTTGTGTGTGTAAGTTCACGGACTATCTTTCATCAATTTATGCGCATGGGCGAGTCCACCTCTGCAGAGTCGTGTTTGTCATGACACTGAGGTGAGGTGTCAAGTGACATCGATTCAGTGGGGTCTTGTTCGCAGTAGCGGGTATGCTCTAGTAGAGTTATTCCACCAAGGTAGAATCATTGTATCATGTGTCTTATATATTCCTTAGGTCATGTTTTCTTTCCCAAATTATAATATCTTGAAACCAGAGTCGTCATAGAGCGTTTTCAAAAGTCTAAGAACAATTTCATTCTAAGGCTATGTGATTATTCCTTTGTGAATTAAGTTTATGTTTCTATGTTCATTAATAATGGTGTTATAGAATAATTATAAGTTGGGGAACACAAGTTATGCATCCTTATAAGTTTAAAAGAGTTTAATCAATGCAGGTTTAATGGAATAGTTTACTTATATTATTGTTAATTAGTGATAGATATTGCTATATGATCATGTTATAATGCTTAATTTGGATATAGAAACCTATTCCAATTGGGGGAAATTTCTAAGGTTTCAATTTTGGGATTTTGTATATTGTTCAATTGAGGGTTCAAATGTGTATAGATTTTCAATTAACTTAAGGATATGACTACCTAGTATGTATTCTTGATTTTTGAGTATTAAAGTTCGAGTCTTGATAGCATGGGCCCGTAATTGATATTTAAGTCTTGGTTTATATTGTGTAAGCTTTATAATAACGATTATAATATTCGTGATTAGACTTCAATTATCATGAGGCGCAGAGAAAGAGAAAGGCTATCACTAAGCTTGATCGTGTAGCGCTCCTATTTATCCTAGAGGTAGGTTACAATTTAGTTTTGAGACTTCGATAGAAGTGCGTAATTAGATATAAATATTGAGGGGTATTAGGCGTATTTAGGGGTTCCACTCAGCTAGTTGTGATGAACTTATGAGTGGGTACTGAGGTTGAACTGTGATGATAGATGATTTAGGGAATTAGCCTTGTGCTAATTCCGGCTTCTTGTTTGGGATCTTCGCCATAAGTGAGCTTGCCACCATGTTTGTTATTGTTTGTTTACTCATCACATATGCTTTTGATATGATATCATGATTCTGTCTTGGACTGTATATGTATGTTATTGAATATTGAAAATATGTGATATGTCATCTCTATACTTGATTGTATTTCATTATATCATGATATCTTGGCTTGTATTGTCATTTGCATTTATACACTCATAGTTGTGTGATATTAGTATGAGACTGGTATGGATATGTTATGGGTCCAAGAGGCCGGAAAGGTAAGAATACTATGAGATTATGGCAACATTGAGATGATATTGATAAACGGGTAACGGAGTTGCTTGCTTGCAACATGATATTATTCATCCAAGAGTTGGGCTTCAATGGGAATAAAATCTTGATGTATTGTATACCGGATCATAATAGGTACCTGACATATGCATTGTATATCATACAGATCATAATAACACCTTGATGTATTATATATCGGATCATAAAAGGTACATGACATATGCATTGCAATCATGTCATACATATATGGCATGTCATTGATTAATTGTGGGTGGACTTGTAATTGAAGTGACTGATAATGAATTGACTAGATTTTTGAAAACGAAAGACTTGAATTTGCTATTTGAGATTAGGATCTCTGTTATTGAACTATTTGGATTGAGGTTACTTGATAGATTATGAAATCCTACTTGAAAAGATGTTGTGAAATTCTATGCAATATTATGTGAACATTGTGGCATTAATTGGACTATTGAGTTGTTAATATAGGATTATTTGGTGTCAACTCGGTATTTATATCAGATTATGTATCTTCCATTGTTGTCGGCCTATGATGTCTATGAGGATATATTGTGTACTCATGCTACGCTTACTGTATTCTTTTTGGATACAAATTCAGTACATTACCCCTTCGTAAGACCACATGGTTGAGTTCGAGTAGTTGATCCCCAACAATCAAGGTGAGGATGATACTTCCAGCATACCCTTGGGTGTTATCTTTATCTCAATCTTTAGTTGCATTTGAGGGACATGACATACATTTCTAGACTATGTATTTGGATTTGGCATACGTGTCTATTTCAGACTTATATAAGATTTGTTAGTGCTCTTGATGAAAGAAAGGGTCCAGACTTAGCTTCTCAATTTGATAAATTGATCAAAGGATCAAGGGGTTCAAAGAATGTTCATTAACCCATGGGAGAAGGCCGCGAATGGCATGGATTATGGGGAGGATTGGGAGCCATAACTTAATGGTCTTCTAAGGACAAGATTATTCGGTCTTATGTGTTGGTGTTGGACGAGATCTTGCATTATATTTTGTTGTCTTTAACTTCTATTCTAGCTAGCAGTCTTGTTAGGACATATTAAAATCATGTAATAGCTTTTAGTTCACCTTCGGACATAGGTAATACTTAGGTGACATGGACAAGTAATACCAAAGTAGCACAGATAAGAAGGGCCTAGACCGAGAACACACCATGGTAATGACAAGGATGACATGGACAACAAGGTGCCACAAACAAGAAACTCCCGAAAAGACAAGTCAAGCTCAGACTATAAAAACTGAAGGATAGCCATCAAAGCATTGGTACATAGAATAGAAGTCTCTAAAATGATTCCAAGATGATAAAGTCTAGGGAAACTCAAGTACTACTCGGGCTTACAATGAAAGTGTGAAGAGGTTTGGATTTACCCTTGTCTCAGAGCAAGGCCAAACAGTTTCTATTACACCCCGTAATACCAGGGCTACTAATTGAGAACGTGATTAAGGATTTAAGATTTGAATTTTGGAAGGAATGAATAATTACATTTTCTTAAGAAAAATTTCGGAAAAAATGTGACGACGGAAAAATTATTAACTTGGAGTGTAATACTTCTAATTGGATTTATGGACTTAGTATTGGATTATAAGGTGTTAGAATTGATAATATGGGGTCCGCCGAGAATTTCACAATTTCGCGGGGACCTTCGAAAAATTATAATATTTTGGATCAATCAGAGGGCGACACGTGGCACCCCTCCACTTGTCTTGCTAAGATGACAACAAATTAGATATTTTGAGAGGTGACAAGTGGAGATGGGTCCCACTCCACTTGGCTATACATATCCAAGTCTTGCAAGACTTGGATCACTTTACACTTAGACCAAAAAATAAGCTCTCATCTTCTCCCCTTTAGCTCCATAATTTCGAGAGCCCCGTGGCTAAGAACAACCATTGTTGATCAATTTATTTCTCCAAGATTAAGCCCTTAAACCATGTGCTAAGCCTAGATTAATATTCTACACGTTTTTACTTGTCTTGGCCGAAAGTTGATGCCAAACCCTAGGGGTTCCGTCGACTTTTTGGAAGTGAGATTCAAAGAGAAGTTTCTCCTAAGGTTGTAGGGGGTACATATATGTGATTGGAACTTGAAGAAGTGGATCGAAACAAAAACTGCACACCAATAAAGACCGGACTGTTTTGGGGCATTTTTGGGCAAAAAAATAAAAGTCCTTATTCTTTTAAAGTAATTGGATATTACTTATTGTTATTATGTATGGATGAACTTGTGTTAGAAAATAATGAAGAATAAAAAGCGTTTGAGCCATTTTTGGGGCTAAAATCGATTTGGGACAGATTTGGTGCAAATGGAATTCGTTGGTTATTGTAGTTGTTATCTTCACCTATTGCATGTTATAATGGATTAATATTGTTTTTAATAAGTTGTTATAACTTATGTAGAAGTTTTGGAACTCAAATTGGAATAAAATGGATTAAGGAACGAGTTATCGGGTTGTAGTTGTTGTGGCCGGGAAACTGCCCAAAACTGTTAGACGTTGTTGTGTCGTTTAGTGGAAGGGTTTTGAGGTATTAAATGCTGGAAATTTAGTTGTTGTTATGCATGTTTAAATGTAGTAGTTTCTAATAAAAGTCCTAAGGGAATAAGGGTGTGGAAAGACGTTAAAAGGCCTCACATTTTACCCTCGTTATGGTTGGATTGCGGACTATTTTTATGGGCTAATTTGTGGACTGTTTTGTATAACTGTGGGGCAGAATTTTACACGTCCAGTTAGACGTGTAATCCCCTTTGGCTAACTGTTGGTTTTGCCTTAAATGAGGCTTGTTGGTTGATGAATACGGGCCTTGGAAAAGGTGGAAAAGTACGTAGAAACAAAGGAAGTGTTGCCCAATTTTCCGTAGAATTAGAGGGCCATTATTTGGTATAAGTCCTACACTTGATAGCTTGTAGTTGATAGAAGTGCTATTGCCATTTTAGGTTGAAGTACTACGTGTAGCACATTCTACTTGGCTTGTGGAATAGCCAATAAGGTTGAAGTACATTGGAGCGTATTGCTACTTTTCGTTTGGGTTAGTCGCCAACGAGGTATGTGAACTTCTTCCTTCCTTTGACATGATTATTTGGTAAGTCTATGTGATTAAATTTTAGTGAGTCTATGTGACTTGATTTGGTAAGTCTATGCGACTTAATTCATTTGAAGTAAGTAAGTCGATTTTGGAAATATATAAGTCTTGATTATGAAAGTATGAGTGACTTAGTCAAAATTGTGTAAGTTACGTGAAGTACTTTAAAGTTAAGAGATTTGATTTAAGGTTAAGAGACTTGATTTCTTTACAAGTTATGAGACTTTATTTTTCAAGTTATGAGACTTGATTTCTAAAGTTAAAAGATTTGATTTAAAGTTACGAGACTTGATTTATTTACAAGTTATGAAACTTTATTTTTCAAGATATGAGACATGATTTCTAAAGTTAAGAGATTTGATTTAAAGTTATGAGACTTGATTTCTTTACAAGTTATGAGACTTTATTTTTCAAGATATGGGTTACTTGATTTACTTCTAAAGTTAAGAGGCTTGATTTCGAAAGAGTATGTGACTTGAGTTTTAAAAGTATACGTTTATTGATTTAAAGAGAATGAGTTTTATGATTCTTTTTAAGTATGTATGTACGTAGTACTTTTGGGTTTAGTTTCCCCAATGTGATAAGAAATAAAAGTGCCTTAAGTTCTCTAAAATGAAAGGTTGTTATAATAGCTTTATGGGAAGTTGTTATAACGACTTAAGAAGAAGTGAAAGGGTGGTTTAAAATGTTATGTAAGGAAAAGTACACCGAGCCCCACAGGCGGGCCGGATTATGCTACATGATTCCACAGTACACCGAGCCCCACAGGCGGGCCGGATTATGCTACATGATTCCACAGTACACCGAGCCCCACAGGCGGGCCGGATTATGCTACATGATTCCACAGTACACCGAGCTCCACAGGCGGGCCGGATTATGCTACATGATTCCACAGTACACCGAGCCCCACAGGCGGGCCGGATTATGCTACATGATTCATCAGTACACCGTGTCCCGCAAATGGGCCGGGTTACGTTATCACGTATGGGTAATCAAAGTAAGCTCCCAAATAAGAAGTCCCTCCATAAATGGCCGAATTATGTTATGTAAGATATGTAAGTTATGTGGAAAAACTTGATCGAATTCTTAAGTATGTATGTAAGAATATGATGTTAATTCTTATTGAAAGAAGGAAAAGAATGATTAATGTACGATTGATTTCATGAGTTAAAATGGCACGGTAGGATCTGGTATTTTAATTTTTATACTTGCCCCTGTCATTCTTTTGTACAGTTATGATCTTGTTTAATGTACTTTATTTTCGTTCCATACTTAGTACTTGTTGTACTGACCCCCTTAGGGGGGCTGCGTTCATGTCCGCAGGTCTAGGTACACAGTTGTGGATCCGCGAGCTTAGGATCCTTGTTCAGCATTTTGAGATGGCTCCAAGTTCCGGAGTTTGTCATTATGGCTAGGTATATTCAGGGGTACGGCGGGGCCTTGTCCCATCATAGTTGTTGTCACCTTCTTAGAGGTCTGTATTCATATGTGGGCTGGACTGGTGTAAGTTGTATTTACATTGTTGTACAGCGTAGACCCTTTCGGGTGATTTATATTTATACGGAAGCCTTTCCGGCTTTGCCTTTATTTTTAAAAAAAATGAGTGTTATTTATCTTCCGCGGTTTATTTATGCTGTATGGGTAGAAGGGTGCCCAGGTAGGGGCACCAGTCACGGGACCGGGATTTGGGGTGTGACAGTTTCACATTAAGCTCACCATATCCAAGGGCCGACTTGGTCTCCAAGACAACTAATCCCCTTTCCCTTGTTCCCATTTCGGCCGAGATGGACTTGTAATTGTGTACATTTATCTTCCCTTCTAGAATGATACTATAAATAGGACCTTATTCTATTGTAGTTAGACATGTTTTGAGTTAAAGATAAATATAGAGTTTAAGTCCTCAACTTGTGTGTTGAAACTTATTTAATCCTGTGTGGGTCACCCCTCCTTTTAGTGTAAGACTTGGTTGAGACTGTGTGACTTAACCATTTCCCAAACTTGAGGAACCCCTTAAGTGGTAAATGAAGGTTGGAATTGTGTTGACAAACTTAGCCTAAGCTTTGAGTTACCAAAAGGGCATCAATCAGCCTCACTTGGCTAGTTCACAGGCATTGCATGTAGCAAACCCCGATCTTGACCTTGTGGCTTTGATCACATTATCCTTGGTGTTAGCTTAGTCAATAAATCCCTTGTGTCTCTATCCTTGGGATTATCGACCGTTCCCTATTACAACCCCAACCACTAAACACTTAAATCGAAACAACCAAGCCAACACTTGAACAAAATCTATCATCCCTCACTCGAGTTGGTATCCTATAACTCGTGTTCAACCGTCACTCAATATACTATATCCTAGCTACCCTTACCTTCCACAATACTTCAACAATATCCCCACCAAAGGTCATCACCTAAAATAATCCACAAACAATCGTCCACAAACAACAGTGTATCAGTTATGTTCCACCAGCCTGCCAACACCAAACCACCAAAGACTGACCATCACACTCACCCTCAATATTTCTACAACCATCCCACAAAACACATAGACCTGATTCCCACTACACTCTCCTGAATCACTATCAAATACCCCACTGTCCCTTCAATCCGAGAACTGAGAACCCCATATTGCCATCAATTTTAGGGTCAACCCAAAATCCTCCACACCCGACCCACTTACCCAAAATCACCCCTTCTTACTTACATCAACCGTCCCACGTTTTGACACTATGGATCAAGAGAGTGATTAACTTAAAAGGGCTTTTTCCGAAATGGTTGCAAACCAAGTAAGGAGATAATTTTCCAATCGTGTGGTCATTAATGATGTTGAATCAGGAGAAGAGGTTGTTCAAAACAACTCCATCTCTATTGAAGATGATGAACAGGAGGCCCCTAGAGTTGAAAGAGGAAGTGACCGAACTTTACGGTTCGACCTTCCAACCATTGAAGGAAATTTTGATCCCGAGGAGTTCCTAGAATTTTTTAGAGCCATCGAAAGACTCTTTGAATTCAAAGGCTATGATGATCACCAATGCTTTAAGTTGGCCATATTAAAACTTAAATCTTTTACCTCTGTGTGGTATGAAAATTTGAAGGCAAGTCAGAAAAGGCATGGCAAGTCCAATATTGATTCTTGGGAAAGGTTGAAGAAACACATAAAGAGGAAATTCTTGCCCTATGAGTAAGAACAAGAATTATACCTCAAGCTCACCAAGCTACGGCAAAGTGGTCTTAAGGTAGAGGAATATGTCCAGGAATTTGAGAAGATCAAGATGTTATGTGATTTAGAAGAGAAGGAACCGCAACGCATTGCCCGGTTTGTGGGAGGACATAGCATGACAATTCAAGAAAAAATGGAGGTGTCCACTTAATCAACATTTGAGGATGTGTGCCATTTGGCACTAAGGTTCGAATGACAATAAAAAAAGGTTGTCCCAAGACCTTACACAAGGGCCACAAATTCTAAGGAGAAGATTGGCACGTCCTATTCTAACCCCTTGGACAAACAAGTGTGATAAGGAAAAAGGCAAAGTGGAAGTTAAACAAGGTGTTGATAAATGAGGCAAGAGATTCTACAAGTCCTAAGGACTCGGACATTTTGCTAGGGAATGCCCCAACCCGAGGACCATGACACTAGAAGAATACAAAGAAAGTGGTGAAACCTTTGTGGTGGAAGAAACCGAGATAGAAGAGGGCAAAGAGGAAGACGAGGTTGTTGCGGAAGAAGGTGTGAGTATAGTCCTTCAACATGTGCTAACTGCACAAGTGGAGGATCTTGATGAGAATCAAAGAAAGCAACTTTTCTACACATAGTGCAAAATAAAAGAAAAGTGTGTAGTGTGATTATTGACGGAGGGAGTTGTGCAAATATGATTTCTATCGGAGTGGTAGGCAAATTAAAACTACCTATTCGTGAGCATCCTAAACCCTACAACCTCCGATGGGTGAAAAAAACGAGTGGGCTCAAGGTTGCCACCCAATCCCATATCAATTTTTGGATTGGAGGATACATTGATGAGATTTGGTTTGATGTCCTTCCAATGGACGTATACCATATCTTATTAGGTAGGCCATGTCAATATGATTGGAATACCATACACGATGGAAAACATAACACTTACTCCTTTCACAAAGATGGTAAGGTCTTTCGGCAAATACTATGGTCACCAAGTAAGGTAATGGACATGAAGATTCAACAAGCAAGAAAATGCCAAGCCAAGTCTGAGGCACGGAAGAAGGAGGATGGATCTAATAAGGAGAGTGACATGGGTGTGTTGGCTTATAGATAAGAGACCGGTTCGAAGGATACCTTAGAGGTTTCAGAAATGTTGAAGTCATATGATCCCACAACCGAACCACCACCTCACAATGTTGTTGATCCTACTTGTGAGATAGCTCTTGGAAAATCCCTCCCTCCGTGTGATGAACCAAAGATAACAATTGAGCCAATTATTCAAAAAGATTTTATTCCATGCCATGATAGTGAGGAAATAATACAAAGTTGGACCTTCTCTTCCAATCCATTACACCAAATCAAAGGAATGGATAACATCTTCATCAATCCATTATATGAACAATCAAACATGGAAGAAGGAATCGGCATGGGGTTTTTCAAATAACGATGCTTCCAGAATCTTGTCAAGGGTAGATGGTGAACTCACCCTTGATTTATTTTCAAGAGGGTCATTATCTATTCACCAAGCCTATGGACATGGAAAGCAAGAAGTAATAACAGAATAAAATGGCCAAGGGTACCTAGCTCCAATATATCATGTGTCTTGTTGGTACCGAAACGAAAGGAAGCATGGAGTGTGTACAACAACAACCAAGTAACCTACATCTTCATCATCAGTTACCAGTCTCCGTGGCCAATGTTAAATATTTATAATTTGTGTGGGACACCATCAAAGCTCGAAAATTATCTGATGATGAAAATCCGAGAAGCAGTTGAGCAAAAGAAGAATTCTAAGAAGCTACTTAGTAGATGCGGGTGTCTTGTATGTGAAATCCAAGGAAGTGAGTGTGATACTTCCCCTATAACGACCATCACAATGAAAGATCTTGAAAGGATTGGAAATACCCTAGGACAAGAAGAACAAGCTAAGAATGACAATGATGAAAGGTTGTCGGGTACATAACTTGGCGTTGTGACTAACAATTCATTGGTCGAATGGGGAGAGTACTTAAGGGATGGTCATTTCAAATTTCTAGCCAAGTTTAAAAGGGGTTAGTACATAGGGCAACATCCGAACACAAAATGTTATGTCCTTGAGGTGCCTTCACAATTGAACCATCCGAATTTGAGGATGAATTCTCTCCAAGAAGGGCAGATTGATGAAAGAGAAGGTCCGGACTTAGCTTCTCTATTTGATGAATTTACCAAAGGATCAAGAGGTTTGAAGAATGGCCATCAACCCATGGGAGAATGCAGCGAATAACATGCATTATGGGGAGTATTGGGAGTAGGGATGTCAATGGGGCGGGGCGGGGCGGGGGCGGGGGAAGGGTATCCCATACCCGTACCCACCACCTAAAACACATCCCCACCCCCGCCCCACCACCCATCACGGGTAGTAATTCTTCCACCCGCCCCGCCCCACTTACTTCACGCGGATACCCACTTATCCGGCGGGTACCCATTAATAAAATACTCAAATAATGTCCAGCAATTGTTTTAGTCACCAAAATGAAAGTTATATAAGAAAAAGGAAAAAAAAGGAACTTTTCCACTATGGTGTATCGAATATCAAGTCTAAAACCTTGCCAAAATATTATGAATATTAAAAAACAGTAAAGATGAAAATATTTAACAAAAAAAAGGAGAACAAAGAGAATAAGAAAAAGAAACGTGGTGCATTACGGTGCAGGTTAGCTCAAGTCACATTTTAAATCAAGAAAGGGCCAAATAAATTCGTAAATAACCTAATTAAACTAATATATGATACGGATATGGGCGGTGCGGGTACGGTCGGTGTGGGTACGGTGCGGGTAGCGGGGCGGGGCGGGTGCGGGCGGGTCTTATATGAAATCCATCCCCGCCCCACTACCCATGGCAGGTAGCACTTTTGATACCCATACCCGCCCCACCACCCACCAAACCATCCCCCATACCCGCCTCAATTGGAGCGGGTGCGGGGCGGTACCCGCATTTACCCGCCCCACTGACATCCCTAATTGGGAGCCATAATTTAATCGTTTTCTAAGGACAATTTTATTCGGCCTTATATGTTGGTCTTGGCCGAGACCTTGCATTATATTTTGTTGTCTTTAACTTTTATTCTAGGTAGTAGTCTTATTAGGACATATTAAGTTCATGTAATAGCTCTTAGTTCACATTGATACACATTGAATACTTAGGTGGTCACATGGCCAAGTAATACCAAAGTGGCACGAACAAGAAGGGCCTAGACCGAGAATACATCATGGCAAGGACAAGGATGACATGGACAACAAGGTGGCTCGAATAAGAAACTCCAGAGGAGAAAAGTCAAGCTTGGACTAGGAAGATTGAAGGTTGGCTGAGGATCAAATCATTGGTACATAGAATGGAAGTCTCTAAAATGATTCCAAGATGATAAAGTCTAGGGAAACTCAAGTATTACTCGGCTTCTACAATGAAAGTGTGAAGAGGTTTGCATTTATCCCTGTCTCAAAGAAAGGCCAAACTCTTTCACATTGAGCTCACCATAACAAAGGGACGACTTGTTCTCCAAGACAACTAATCCCATTTCTCTTGTTACCATTTCGGTTGATATGGCTTTGTAATTGTGTCCATTTGTCTTCCCTTCTAGAATGATCCTATTTACTAGACCGGGGTTGATAACTATAAGCCCGGATACTTAACAATTAAGGATGGTCGGAAACCTTATGATAGACCCTAGACCTAGGCTAGGTTGGATCACACAAGTTCCAACGTTCGCTTGCAACCCAAGAGGGTTCCTTAATCTTGGATTTAGTTAAGTCACAAAGTCTTAACCAAACTTACACCGAAGGGAAACCTTAGTTTAGGTTCAACTAAGTCACATAGTCTTAGCTAAACTTGCACCAATGATTTTGGCTCACATAAGAACCAACTAAGAGTAGACACACACAAGTGAATACGATGTGAGTTACAATTGCGATTACAAGGAAATGGAAAAGCAAACAACAACAACTTTGGTTACAAATCTGGAAAATATGAACAAAAAAAATAGTTTGTTGAGTCGATTGATATTTAATTTGTCCTTAAGATAAAATTGCCCCGTATAAATCCTTTAACGACTATTGGCAACTTGTCTCCCAAGATAAAACAGCAACAAACAATTGAGCAAAGGATAACTCAAGTGTTTACAAAAAGAAGAACCTTTAGAGTGTATGGAAGAATACTAGAGAAGAAGAAGAACTTATACAATTTCTGAAGTTTTGGTGTGACCTTCAATTGAGCCAATAGACTCCATTTATAGTGTGATGAAGATGACTTCCCATCTAGCCAAGTAATGGCCTTCAATGTCATGTAATGACACTTAATATGGGGTTACAATTCAGCCAAATAATAGAGGATTAATGCTCTAAAACCAGCCTAGGAGTCAGAACTTTTCATCTTCCGTCGAGCCTTCTGGAATCGAAGCGTCGCGGCCCTGTCTGGGAGGCACCGCGATGCCTAAATTCCCGTAGCCAAACAACAAATTAGTGCCATGGCGCTGGCCGGAGAACCGGGGCCCTTCAAGGCTCCACAACATTTTCCGACTCATTTCATCTTTTACACATCGTACACTTCTTCCTTCATTTACCAATGTGAAACCATCGTCATTTGGTCAATAACCATCTATCATTTCAAGTCTCAAATATTTTGTATATGTACCAATATCTCTTTCACTAAGGAAATTTACGATCATTGGTACAACGTATGTACGTGTGTAGAAACGAGGTTTCCGACGTGCGGGGCTCCAATTATTCGAGTAATAAATAATAGGATTAACTTTATTCCACGTTAATAAATTTCCAAAAATCCCCTCTTGAAAGAAATTTTGGCGCACTTATTAAACATATTTTATATACCCTTTTTGAGTCATTTTTAGTTAGTATTTTTACTCATTTCGTCTGAGTTTAGTATAGTATTATGATCATTTTTCTTTCTTTTGAGTCACACCGGTCATAAATGGAGAAATGACAAAAAGAAGATGAAATGAGCTTAATTGAGAGGGAATTACACACTAAAAGGGCCAAGAAATGAAGCCTAAGAAGTTACGAAAAGTATAGAAGATATCAGACGAAGTCCGGACGAGAAAAGGACAAAAATCAGAAAATTCGGGAAAGAGATGATGTACAAGATGCCGAATAATGAGTAGGGTTTTAGGGTTTTATACTTGAGAAAATATTGCATTGTGAACCTTGAAAACGTGTCAAATTCAGCCCAGAATTGGAAAAAACCCGCCTTGGCCCTGCAGGCTGGCGCCGCGGCGCCTAAAGTCCAGAGGAAAATTTGGCTCACAGCAGTTGGGGCGCCGCAGCCATGCTGGTTGGCGCCGCGGCACCGGTGGCTTCTCTTTCCCGGATTTTCTGATTTTTGTCCTTTTCTCGTCCGGACTTCGTCTGATTTTTTCTATACTTCCCGGGACTTCTTAGGCTTCATTTCTTGGCCCTTTTAGTGTGCAATTCCCTCTCAATTAAGCTCATTTCATCTTCTTTTTGTCATTTCTCCATTTATGACCGCTGTGACTCAAAAGAAAGAAAAACGACCATTATACTATACTAAACACAGACGAAATGAGTAAAATACTAACTAAAAATGATTCAAAAAGGGTATATAAAATATGTCTAACAAACCCCCAAACTTAAACTTTACTCGCCCTCGAGTAGAGAAGAATAAAAACAAAAACAAAACAAACGAAGACTCTATGAAATTGATCAAGTAGCTATAGCAATGCTTCTTCAAAATCATGGATGACAGATGTGATAATATGTTATAACATATATAGCATGAATAATCAGCAATCTAGAATTTCAAGTTAGATATTTCGCAAATTCACTTAGATCACAATCAGTGGAACACAAACACCTAACCTATGCATGTCAATATCAATCCATCTTTCACAAAATGTTATAGACCTGTTTACTTGCTATTCTCCACTAATCATAGACTTACACATTAAATATCATCAGGACTTTCAAGGGTTGTAATGTAGGCTTAGGCAGGGGTAGGTAAAAGTAGACATTTAGGCTCAAATTACATACCATAAACTATTTTCATTAAACTCATTCTTTCTTCTTTTTGATATTCTTTTTAGTCTCATACCTATTTTTTCCCTATTTTATTTTGAGAGAATGAGATACATTATAAATGACAGACACCCCCAATCTTAGGCTTTTGCATATTCTTCATTGGGGTGCATCAAATTTTTCAATTCTCTTTTTGTTCCTTCTTCAACACTTTTCGTCCCACTAACTTTCAATGATTACTTATGGCACAAACAGAGAATCATAGGGTGTCAAACAAAGATCTTATTTTAGGCTCAAAGGGGCTGACTAGTGATACAATTTATGTCAGGATAGGTAATGAATGGTCAGAAGGGCTAACAAAGAAATGTCCGAGTCATCTCCCTAAACATGTATATCTTAACTATTTCGCCTCAAATAACAAGCAAACATATTTTTTAGACATTTTCAACCGTTCTTTCCATAACTGACACACATAAGCTAAGCACAAATATCCCAAAGAATTAGATGTCATGAATTTTTGACATATCTAACTTAAGCACACAGATTGTCGCTTTTAATTCCATTACATTATCCCACTTTATCCACTCAATATCTTTAGTAACTACAACATACATGATCCATACAAAAAAAATTATGACTAAAAAACAACAAAAACAAAAGATAACAAAAAGACTCAAAACCAAATACAAAATAAAATAAGACGCCCCCCAAACTTAATCGACACCTTTTCCCCAATGTGTGAAGACTAAACGTAGGGACAACTTGCTGACACAACACAACGGTCATAAAGGAGGCCTGGGATAAGATTCTTGAGTTTGCACAAGCTTCTGGGCCATCTGAACTTCTGAATTTCAGCATTTTGACAATTAGTTCCCATTCCACCTGACATCAAAACATTAGACAAAACCCAAGACCGTGAGACTGTTCAAGATAAAATAAAACAAACTAAAATAGAAAATCAAACTAACATATAATAAATATTTGGTTGCCTCCCAACAAGCGTTGTCTTTAACATCTTTTAGTCGGACGCAGTTAACCTTTACTAGTGCCCAGTGAATCTTTCTGCGAACAGTTTGCAATCCGAACAATTATTTTTGCCGGCCTCACTTCACCTACACCATTTCTATAGAACACAGAAAAGGGTAGTACTTTTATGCTTTCCCCCAAATCGCCCAATACTTGCTTGCATTCAAAATTCCCTAAAGTGCGGGAAATAATGAAACTCCATGGATCTCTAGACTTTTGGGGGTTCCCTTGAGGGTATGAACCTTCTGGTTGGGGGTCATCAAAGACATCTGATGGTATTTCTTCTACAATGGGTTCATCAAAAAAGAACTCCAAGGAATCCAAAAAAGTGAAAAATTGGATTCCAGTAACCCCTTCTTTTTCTACAACAACCACCTTTCTCAATTCCTCAACAACTTGGTGTGGTTCAGGTTCCTCATTCTGCTTATCACCCCCCACAACTGTGTTGCTAAGCAGATTTTCTTGCGGTATATTGATCACCATATCCATCAACTGCCCTATTTGTGCCTCCAAATTTTTGATGGACACACTTGTCTCAGCCATAAACTGAGTCTGGCACTTGGTGAGCCTGAGTATGGTTGCCTGCAACTCATTTTGATCTTCCTGTGGAACCTGTGGGTTAGGCTGTTGTTGATGATTCCACTGCCCATGATAGTAGTAGTAGTCCATGCCTTTTTTTTGTTATACCCCGTATTTTCAGAGTATGTACGTAAGGGAATACGTACAAAAAGTCTAGCCTTAAAGTTTAGGCAAAACGTTTTTTTTGGGCACAACTCACAAAACGAATAGTTTTCCGACGAAACGTTTCCACAGCTTTCGTAGGGTAAATTCCGGCTATGCCATTTCTAATTTTTGCGGATTTTTCCGAGAGACGAAACATCTTGGACCAACGGGAGGGCGACACTTGTCACCCTCCAATTGATGGACTTGAAATCGTCCATTTGGACGATTTGGACAATGGTGAGCACGTTTTTTGTGCCTTGTGCACAAGTCAAGGAGTTGGTAGGATATTTGTGTATAGTTAATCCTCACCCTACACTTGCCTTGCACTTGTCTTAATCTTGGCCATTGGTTGGCCACTTCTTGACCTATAAATACCCCCTTAGAGATGAAGAGTTCTTCATCCACAAATCTTTCCAAGTCTTGAAAATCCTCTCCTCTCCCTTTGTAGCCTTTTCGTCCAACACCTCCTCCCTCCCCTTGTGAAGGCCCTTGGCCGAATACCCCCCCCCTAGCCTAGCCAAAAATCTACCCCCCTCCCTTGGTAGAAAAGTTGTCTTCTAGTATTGTTATAATGCCCAAAATACCCTAGCCCAAATCCCTTAGTACTTAGTAGAAGTTGTGAAGAACTTCTAAGGTTTCTTGGAGCTACCGGAGCGTTCAACTTAGGAGCTAAACCTTGCTCAGGCGCGACTTTATCTAGGATATTATTGGGCTTACTGAGGTAACTAATCCTAACCCTCTTTTGAATTAGAGAATACTTACTGTTGTAGTATAAGAATAAGTATAAATACTTAGAAGAATATTGCAGAATAGAATTGAATATTATCACAAAGAGAAGGGTTTAAAAGAAGAATAATTGAACTATGCTTATATAGGACTGTTTCACATGAGACTTATATAGCTCACCGGTAGGAAGTGTTGCCCGACTTTCCGTAGAATTGTGAACCCTCCGCTTAGAATGACCTTGAGTAGTCTTTGATAGATGTCTCGTGACTATTATAGGTGACTCTCTGCATGACATATTCATCTTGCGGATGGTTTTCATTGAGAAGGTATGTGATTCTTCCTAAAGCATGATATTTTACAATATATATAGTACGGTAGACGCATACGTGTTAATCGAATAATACTTACGGCAATGCCTCACGCTTAAGCCTGAATAACACTTACAGAATGCCTCACGCTTAAGCCCGAATAATAAAGATCCAAAGCATTTCAAAAGAATCTCAATCATTTTTAATGTAAGAGAACTAATTGGTTTTAAGCGAAGCTTAAGAGTTATACTAGCCTTATGGGAAGTTAAGTATAACCACTTAAGATTGATAAAAGAAACAGTTTGCCTATGTGTTTATAACAGACTTATATTGAATTGTGAAAAGAATAATAAGATGGTTTGATAAGTAGACATGATATGATGCTATGTGTGTTAGTGTCTTGTAACGTTTGTGAAAAAGAGTATTCTTGTTGTGCTTATGTTGTTTAACGATAAGTTGTTAGGTTAGTGTAACATCACTCACCTCTTGACATATTACCGGGGGTTAAGCCGCCCGACGCGGGTAGACTCAGTGATGCAGGACCATGATTCGAGAATACCTCATGCGGTCCAAGGACCTATGCGAGCTACGGAGTTCCGTGTTAGTGTGCGGGTTATACCTCACGCGGTCTATCCGCCATGCGACGACGAGTCGGGGCGATGCCGAGGAGTAGCTACCTCGACGCGGGTTATATACCCTATGCGGGCCTATGTGATTGGCCTACGCGACTACGGAGTCCGTGATTAGGCTTGCATGGTGATACTACGCAATTGGCCTCGCTGATCATTCGCACCTAGAAAAGACTCGCAGCTTATCTATCACGCTCTTGTTTGTGATGTGGCACTATGTGCGGTTTCCTTGGTTGTTTCATACATACTTGCAAAACTGTTTTTAAAATGATATGTTTCATTTAAGTATTTTACAGTTTCATATACTTAGTACCTGTTGTACTGACCTCCTTCGGGGGGCTGCGTTCATGCCGCAGGTAAGGGCAAGCAGGTGCTAGATCCACATTCTTAGGATCTCTACGTTGGTGTCGGGAGCTCCATCTTTTCCGTAGGCTCTACTTTTGGGTATGATCTCCCTGTTGTAGATAGTTTTGTACAGTCAGGGTATGGCGGGGCCCTGTCCCGCCATAGTTGTATATTTCCTTAGAGGTCTGTAGTCATGTTGTACAGTGTCGGATGTAACTGCTAAACCATGTTTATATATATATGCCGAAAGGCGATGTTTTCTCACATAAACTGTGTCTTATTTTATAAACTGTTTCATGTCTTGCTTTATATTTCCGCTGATTACTCTGATGTATGACTACTTGGGTGCCCCGGTAAGGCACCAGTCACGGGCCCCGGAACGGGTCGTGACATTTTTACTCTAGCTTTACCTACAAAATAAGAAAAACAACAAAAACTGATAAAAAAATGCTCGCAGAACAAGTTAGAAACTTGTTCAT
The DNA here is from genome assembly GCA_029844215.1 of Przewalskia tangutica. Lineage (NCBI taxonomy): Eukaryota > Viridiplantae > Streptophyta > Magnoliopsida > Solanales > Solanaceae > Przewalskia > Przewalskia tangutica. Next base: position 7,979,740 of record CM056733.1, on the reverse strand, counting down.
GGAGCAACCAAATTAGAAATAAGAATAGATAATTCGATATTGAAAGTACGTCAGTCCCCGGCAACGGCGCCAAAAACTTGTCAGCGATATTTCGAATGCTCACGCAAGTGCACGTATCGTTCATAAGTAATATAGTCTGGTAAGACCGAATATCGTCCTCAGAGACTGGTTTCTAATTACCGAACATCTATTCTAGGTTATCTATTTGGCAAACGATAATTGAATTGGGTTTTTATCTAACTACTAGAATAATTGCAAGAAGTAAACTAATTTATTTGGTTTTTATCAGTTATGAAGGAATTAGGGCTTCCAATATCCTCGACTATTCACTCTATTCAATCCTTAATGCAACTAGAATGACTTCTTCTTCTACGTTAAGATAGCGGTTAAATAGACTGTCTTATATTACAGTTAGGATATATAATCGCTCAACCCCAGTGCAGAACCCTTCTATATTTCTATGATAGAATTTACTACATAGGAGGATTAAGAACAGTAACCTATAATGCTACATAAGTATCGGGGTACTTTCTTCCGCGATTTTAACATATGTTTATTCAACTACAACATATCCAAATCTCTCATCTCGGTTCTTGATTCGAAATCATATAGATTATGATAATTAGTGATCAATTAACTATCAAGTATTCATACCAATTATTGAATAAATCTTAAACAAGTGAAGAATAAATCAAACTAATGTATTAATTCACGATTCTAGTGATTCAAAATAAAAGCCCTAATAAAAAGATTAGCTCATAGACATATACATGCTAAGAACCAATTTAATATCCATACATGAACTGAATTAAAAACAAAGAAAAGGAAAGAAAATAACTGAACAGGTCTCCAATCTTCTGCCTTGGTTCCTATCTGAACAGTGTTGTGTGGTGTAGAATAGGGTTTTTAGAATATGTACAAGATTCCCAATAATGAGTACGGTTTTAGGGTTTTATACTTGAGAAAATATTACATTGCGAACCCTGAAAACGTGTCAAATTCGGCCCAGAATCGGAAAAACTCCGCCTCGGCGTCTGAAGTCCTGAGGAAAATTTGTCTCACAACAGTTGGGGCGCCGCGGCCCTGCTGGCTGGAACAAAAAAATTGAATGATTTTTTCACAAAGAGTTCTATCTTGTCTAAAACAACACATACAATTTTCACCCTAATTAAAATCAACAAACATTCTCGTATTAAGGTCTTGTATGAGTTATTTACCTTAATTTAATTTAATTTACTGTAAGAAGGTGAATATATTATTTTCATGAACTTTATATAAGTGAAATATATTTATTGTTAATATTTGTTTGATTTTATGAAAAATTATATAAATTAATAAGGAGTAGACGTGCATCACACTTGTTCAAAGACTTGTTTTTAATAAGATTGTGTTAGAAAATTTGGTGTCTGAAAATATTAAAGAAATCCCCTCTACTTTGGTTAGTACAACAACTACATACCCAGTATATTCCCACAAGTAGGGTCCTAGGAAAGTAGAGTATATGAAGACCTTACCGCTACCTTGTTTTTAGGGTAGTAATTTCCTCAATTTTCTTTTTGTTTTTTCCCTCTCGAAATATTAAAGAAGATGTTTTTTTTCAATGTAGGAATAGAAGTGTGGAGTACAGTTAGATATCAATCTGGTAACGTTAGTCATTGCCTCATCGGTATAATTCGTGTTCCTCGCAAACATATGAGTGGCATATTATACACAGGCAAGGTACTATATACTTCTTACTTATAAAGATTTCAATCTAATTCGCGTTGAAAACACTTGTGAATTTGTTGTTGACAAACGGTGATGTGTACAATATAATTATATTGCCACCAAACTTACTTCATTTATAACTAAAAATTGATAGAGAATGATGCATAACTAATATTCAATGAAGAAATGTCTTGTATAATAATGGAGTATATTTTTAGATGTGTCACAAAATATTGAATGCTTGTTTCAAGAAGAGTTTTATTTTGTCCGAAAATCACAAATAAATAGAATCACCCTAATTAAAATCAACTAATGCTAACATATTAAGGACTTGTATGAGTTATTGACCTATATTTAATTTAATTGACTATAAATAGAATCAGTATATTAGTTCAATGAACTTTACATAAGTGAAATATATTTATTGATAATAATTATTTAATTATTAAAAAATTATATTCACTAATAAGGAGTACACGTGAACCGCACATTCCCAAAAATTAGTTTTTGAATAAAAATGTATTTAGTAATTTGGTGTCTGAAAATATTAAAGGAAGTGCCTCTGCTTTGGTTAGTGTAGGGGTTCCGTGGATTATATTATGGATTAATTAAAATCAAACAGCAAAATAGACAAAAACAGTATGCTGAAACAATGTCGAATGTCAGCAAAAATGTCGTCTGACACAAGTGGCGACACGAAGATAAAACTTAATACAAACCTTTGTAGGAGTTTAAAATGCAGCGGAATAAAATAAAGAACACAAAGGTTTAATTTTCATAGGTTATATATTAATATAACCCATGATGGTCAATGACCAAAGGTATTGTATATATTTATATACAATTGAAATATTCCTTCTTTACAATGTTACAAGAAGATACAAAAGGAATAAAAAAAGGTTTAAGTCGCAGATGACTTATGCCTGAAAAATCTATCTAAAATAGAAGTGATCAACACTTCATTACAATTGCTTCAATGAAAGAACAAAACTAGAATCTAGACAGCACTTGTAATGTCGTCACAAATACAGGCAACACTTGTTGATCCAGTTTTCGATCTTAAAATCTGGAGAGCTCTCTCGATCTTTTCTCTTATGATTTTCTGGATATCGAATCCTTGAAGTGACCTCTCTATTTATAGTAGAGAGTTCTCTTGAAATACTCCTCGATTAGTTGTGTAGGTTGAGCCAAATATGGAGCACGTGGGCAATGGCTTAAGGCTGAAAAATCTCCAACTGAGTGGACTGTTTCTTCCACGTCTTGCTCCTCAAGTTATGCAGCCTCTTGGACTTGGTCTTCATCGATCCTAATCTGCTTTGAAGACTCCTTGCTAAGTCAATTTGCCATGTCACAAAGATCACAATTTCCTAAAAAGCTGTCCAAGAAGATAGACAAAACTGTTATCCGAATGTCAGCCCAAATGTCAAGACATTTGTTCTGACATTTTCTGGAAAACGATATGTTAAGAAAAATGTCATAACACCAATCCTAACATTAACATTCTCCCCCTTTTTGCCTTTCTTTACAAAACTCAAACAACTAAGTATAAGTGATCTAACAATGAAATTTTTTCACAAATGCTCCCCCTCAATCTGGAATTGGCATATAAATAATATATACAATATCCACAGATATGCCATCTTAGATAGTTAACACGAATCATCATCCAAGTAAAATAAAACAGATTAGTGTCATTCCAATTCAAAATATAGAAAATATTATCCCATCACCAAAACATTATCCCATCACTACTGGACACTTTTCCAGCACAACCATATTTTAGTGGGCATATTCTTCACCAACAACAACATCTATTCTTTACCGGAAATAACATCTCATCATCACATCGAGCTTCTCAAAGATCGACATCGTCAATAAATGTGATCTCAAGTTGATAGAAGTAGTAGATTCCAACCTCTTTCTACTTCTTCCAACTTCACTGCCTTGCTCCCCCTGCACCAGCTCCAGGTCTTCGACGAGAACTTCTTTTTCGCGTAGCTGCTCTGCTGCTTTCTGGTTCTTTTTTCTGTCCAGCTTCAGCTCCCCCTTCTTTCTCTCCTTTATTTTGTTCAGCTCCATCATCATCTCCCCCTTTTTGGAAAGAAAGCAAAGATAAAAAATGATCCCTGGCTTGAGTCAGAGCTAATTTTGCATTATCAATTTCAAACAGCTGTTCATTGATTTTAACAATTTGTCTCAAAATCCAATAAGCTGTCATAGGAGGTTGTCCTGATTCAGTGTTGCCAAAAATGTTGGGAACATTTTTGTCAACATTTTCTTTACTACTGTCTTCCATGAAAGATCAATTACTCTGTTGAGGCTCCTCAGGACTGTTTTATTGACAACATACACCTCAGATTTTTTTCTATGTAGGAATAGAAGAGTGGAGTACAATTAGATATCAATGTTGTAACGTTAGTCATTGCCTCATCAGTATAATTTGTGTTCCTCGCAAACATATGAGTGGCATATTATACACAGGCAAGGTACTATATACTTCTTACTTATAAAGACTTTAATCTAATTCGCGTTGAAAAAATTTGTGAATTTGTTGTTGACAAACGGTGATGTGTACAATATAATTATTTTGCCACCAAACTTAATTCATTTATAACTAAAAACCTATAGAGAGTGAAGCATAACTAATATTCACTGAAGAAATGTCTTGTATAATAATGGAGTATATTTTTAGATGTGTCACAAAAATATTGAATGCTTGTTTCACAAAGAGTTCTATCTTGTCCGAAAATCACAAATAAATTGAATCACCCTAATTAAAATCAACTAATGCTAACATATTAAGAACTTGTATGAGTTATTGACCTATATTTAATTTAATGTACTATAAATAGAATCAATATATTATTTCATGAACTTTATATAAGTGAAATATATTTATTGATAATATTTATTTAATTATTACAAAAATTATATTCACTAATAACGAGTACACGTGAACCACACATGCCCAAACATTAGTTTTTGAATAAGAATGAATTAGAAATTTGGTGTCTGAAAATATTAAAGAAAGATCATTTGCTTTGGTTAGTACAACAACATACCTAGTGTACTTTCATAAGTAGTGTTCGGGAAAAATAGAGTATACGCAAACCATATCCCTACCTTGTGGTAAGGGCGATAATTTCTTCAACTTTTTTTTATTTTTTCCCTAAAGAAATATTAAAGGCAGTGCTTTTTTTTCTGTATAAGAATAGACGAGTGGAGTACAACTTGATATCAGTGTTGTAACGTAAGTCATTGCCTTATCAATATAATATTTTTTTCTCACAAACATATAAGTAAAGTATTATATATGTACAAGGTGCTATACACATCTGACTTATAAAGAGTTCAATCCAACTCGTGTTGAAAACACATGTGAATTTGTTGCAGACAGACGGAGATGCGAACAATATAGGTATATCGCCATAAAGATTAGTTCATTAGTTCATTTTAACTAAAAACCTCTAGAGAGTGAAACATAAATAACATTGAATAAATAAATTCCCTTAAAAACAATTGAGTATATTTTTGTAAAGTCCCGAATAATAATAATATCAATAGTAATTAAAAAAAACAGAAACAAAAACACATCACTCACCTTAACTTCCCCATTTCCCCATTTTTTACTCCCTCAACCTCTTTTCCTCCCACTCATTCCACTCCCTCATATCCCAAAATATGTGCAACTTGCACATCCATATAGTTAACTCATACAATAAAGAGAGCAAAATAATTTTCAGAAAAATACAAATAAAAAATCAGGAACAAAACAAAGAGGAAAAAATCCAGAATTTCAGAGAAAAAAAAGTTAAGGAGAGCAAGGATAAGTCGAAGTTGAGATTTTCATTCGCGATTACGAAGCAACAAAGGTGAGTTGTCTCACTCATAATTCTTAGTAAAATTCTTTATTTCAGGTTATTTTGCATGTTAGAATATAATCCGGATGTTGAACGAGAATTTATGAAGTTACAGTTAAGAGATTTCGTAATAACTAGTTTGAATTATGGAACATTATGAGCTATTGTTTTCTAAGTTATACTTGTTAGAACTGAATGAAATCTGGAATGGTTATACATCTCTCTGTTACGGTCAGATCTAGCTAAAGAGGGGCTAAAACCGACGTACGATTTGAGAGTTATCACACTTTAAAATTTCTCCTCAGATTTGGCCGAGATTCGGGAAGGCAGAACTTTACGAACTGTTTTGTTGAGTTCGGTTTGAGAGTTATCGCACATTAAAGTTTCTTCCTCGGATCGATTGAAATCCGTAAGGCATAATGTAAAATGGTAAAATTGTACGAACTGGTACAAAATATGAAAATCTGGTTCAAATGAAAGTCGTATATTTATCTTTTCTCGTCAGTTTGAGAATTTACGGGACTTGATCCGACTTCCAAATAAGAAGTTATGACTGTTTTAATATTGTGTATCGTTCTTACAACAAATCCGGCTAACCAGTTTTATTGGAGTTGTTAAAATGAAAAACTGAATATTTCGGTGAGGAATCTGAAAGTTTGTGCTGAATAAAAGTTATATATTACTTTGTCCTAGATAGTTTGAGACTTTACGCGGATAAATACGACGTACGGTTTGAGAGTTATCACTGTTTAAAGTTTCTGCCTCGGATCAATCGAAATCTGGAAGGGCCGAATGTATAACATAAAAACTGTACAAATAGGTAAATAATTTGGAAGTGTGTGATGAGTAAAAGTTCTAGATTTCTCTGTTCTAGGCATTTTGATACTTTACGGGGATTAATCCTACTTACGGATAAGAAGTTATGACTGTTCTAAGATTGTGTCTTATTTTTATAAATATTCTGGCGAGATAGTTTTCATTGGGTTGCTTCTTGCGTGAAATTGTACTAGTTACACTAAGTATTTCCAGAGGAACTTGGGTTAGTGTTAGGTATCCATGTTACCTTCAATTCGACATAAGAAATACCTTATTTGGGGTTACAGTTTGAGAATTATAACTCTTACAAGTGGGAAGTGCAAAAAGGTTGAAAGAACGGAGTAACATTTGAATCTTCGAAAGATGTGACATTATTAATAAACATTCGCCTTCGGGGCTACTTAAACACACTTTTCCTTATGGGCTATTAACATACATTTGCCTTCGGGGATATTTAAACATATTTTCCTTCGGGGCTATTTAAACACACTTGACTTCGGGGCTATTTAAACACACTTGACTTCGGGGCTATTAACATACATTTGCCTTTGGGGCTATTTAAACATATTTGCCTTTGGGCTATTTAAACACACTTGCCTTCGGGGCTATTCACATATATTATCCTTCGGGGCTATTTAAACACATTTGCCTTCGGGGCTATTCTCATACATTTGCCTTCGGGGCTATTTAAACACACTTTCCTTCGGGGCTATTAATATACATTTTCCTTCGGGGCTATTAACATACATTTGCCTTCAAGACTATTTACACATATTTGCCTTCGGGGCTATAATTGAAATGTATTGGAACGGGTTGCATACACCGCAAGAAAAGTTTGTATATAAATAAGTGATATGAGATGAAGTAGGTATACTGGTTAACTAAGTATTCCCTAGGATGAGTTGGGAGGAGATTTTGTGTGCGCGAGTATGTATGGACTTGTACACCGACAATGATGAAACTTGTTTTCATGAAAGGCTTATTATGTTCATGTTATGAATGTACTTAGAATATTGTGATTACTTTGAATTGTAGGGCGAGGTTCTCACTCATCCCCGGATGGTAGCGCTGACTCTTTTATTTAACATATTTCAGGGAAGTGCGATATAGGAAAAGCTCTGCAACAGGGCTAGCGATCGTCTCGCAGCCTCATCATCTCACCAATCCATTATTCCGAACTTGGTGACTTTCATTATTAAATAGTAGGTTTTAAGGACTCGTGTTGTTCTTGGGGTAATGTCCCATACGAGATTGTCTTTATTTAAATTTTAAATTTCTTATTTCATATCTAAATCTTTAATTGTGTCTAGTTAGAACAATATGGTTGCACGAGTATGGGATTGTGTTATTCAAGAAAAAGGTTCATCAATTTATTAACTTCTACGCTCATACATGTTTAAATTTTAGAAGGAAAAGAAGTTTAAAGGGTACTCCTGTGAAGGAAGGGTTTTCAGGTGCCATCACGCCCTAAGGAAAGAGTTGAGAAAAAGTTGGGGTGTGACAAGTTGGTATCAAAGCTAAACCAGGTTAGGAGATTCTAGGAAATTTCTTTGAGTTCAGTGTTTGAACGGTTACTTATTGCGACAGTGTGCGCGCCACCTTAGTAATAAGTGAACGAAATAAAATCCTACACAGTTTCAGTTGTTAATATTTCTTAAGTAATAAAATCTGTAAGATCGAGTTATTGTCCACAGAGACTGGTTTATCAATTACCGAATAGTTAATCTATGGTTTCTATTAGGTTAACATTCATTTGTTTGTTTTTTAAACTAAGAAATATGCAGAAAATAAACTAAAATGATAATACTTTGGTTTTAAAAATAGTTATGAAGGGAATTAAGGTTTCCAATCTCCTCAACTATCCACTCTTTCACTGATTAATGCACGACTAATGATTCTTCTTCTTATTAAGTTAGCAGGTTAACTAAGATGTTCTATATTCCGGTTAGGATATATAAAAACTCAACCTTATGAAGAAACCTTCTATATTTCTATGATAGGTTTTACTACACAGGAGGATTAAGAGCAATAACCTTAAACACTACACAAGTATCGGAGTACTTTCGTCCACGATTTTAACTTATGTCTAAACAACTATAGCATATTCAAATCTCCCTTTCAGATCTTGATTCAAAATCATATAAGTTATGAAAATTAGTGATCAATTCATTATCATACAATCATAACAAGTTGAATAGATCTTAACAATTGAAGAAAAAATCACTAAGTATGCATTAATTCATGAAAAAAGTTTCAGGTTTATTTGACGGAAAACCCTAATAAAGAAATTAGCTCCTAGACATTGTCATGCTAAGAAACTAATTAACAATTCTAACATAAACTGAATTGAAATAAGGGAAAGAAAAAGAACTTTAAATAAAAGATGTCTCCAATCTTGTTCTTGCCTCTAATTCTCGCCTCCCAAAGTATGATGCTTAGAATAAGAATCCATGCGGCTTATATTCAGCAAAAAAGCTCGTTTCGGACCCTTTTACCCTTCAGCAATTTCGCCCTGTTTCTTGAAAATCCCGTATCGGTGTCACGGTGCTAGAAAAATAGGGGCTCTCTGGACTTTTAGCGCCGCGGCCCTTCATTTTGGCGTCGCGACGCTATCCCTTTTTTTTGTCCGTATTTCGTGAGATTTCTTCCATTCTTCCCGGGGCTTCTTCGATTGATTGCTTTGGCTTTGCTTGTGCATTTTTATCCTCAATATCAGCCAAATTCCACTTGAATTCGCCATATTCCATATGAGTCGCTTAAAAACCTAAAAACACTAAACAAGACACATAACACGGTACAAAACAATAAAAAGACACGTAAAGACTTCCTAAACAGGCTCTAAAACAGTCCTAAAATCGACTTAACAAGTCATAAAGTGGAGTACGCATATTTGGCTAATATAGTATATAACCAAAAAGAGTCCCCAGCGGTGCATGATGTCCCTATTGTTCGAAATTTTTTGGAGGTTTATCTTGAAGATCTATCAGGCCATAGAGAAGTGGAGTTTGCTATAGAGTTAATTCCATGTACAATACATATTTCTATTCCTCCTTATAGAATGGCCCCAACTGAATTGAGAGAGTTAAAAGAATAATTGAAGGATCTTTTGGATAAAGGCTTTATAGGGCCTAGTGTTTCCCCCTTGGGTGCACCAGTCCTTTTTGTGAAGAAAAAAGATAGATCGCTCCGAATGTGCAATGATTATCGACAACTCAATAAGGTCATGGTTGTTGAGTGTATTTTATACACTCTTTTGAGTCATTTTTAGTTGGTATTCTACTCTTTTATTTTGCGTTTAGTATAATGTTAGGTGTGTTTTTCTTTCGTTGTGTCACAGCGGGCATAAAGGAGAATATAATACTTTCGAGGATGAAATTGCACAAGCACAACCCAAAGGAATGAAGCCTAAGAAGTGCCAAAAAGAATAGAAGAAATCTGGCAAATTCTGGATAAAAATCAGAGAGGCACCGCGGTGCCTGGCCCAGTAGCACCGCGGTACCATAGAACCGCGGTCAAGAAAATTAGCATCGAGGTGTAAAATTTCCAGAAAGTCCGAAATTGAAACACTGTTGAAGGAACCGCGGTCCAGGAAAGAGGAACGGCGGTGCAATATTTCTAATAAGCTGCCAGTGATTTCAGCCCATTAGCACCGCGGTGCCGGACAGCGGAATCGTGGTGCCGGACAGCGGAACCGCGATGTCTACGCGTAAAAATCAGAATCCGAGTCGATTTTTGACAAGGGTAAAAGGGTCTGAAGCAAGGTTTTTCTCAGATATAAATACCCTAAACCCTGTCATTATTAAGCATACTACTTTGGAGAGGAGAACGACGGCTACAAGCTACAATTGGAGACATCTTATTGTTCAAGTTATTTTTCTTTCCTTTACTTTATTTCAGTTTATGTTGGATTTTGTATTAGTTCTTGACATGACAATTTTTAGGAGCTAATTACTTTAGTAGGGTTTCCATCAAATCTTCTTGAAACTCTTTCATATAGTTAATGCATTGATTATTGATTTCTTCTTCATCATATTAAGATCTATTCAATATTGTTATGATTTATTGATAATTAACTAGCTATTAATTGTCATCACTTATATGATTTCGAATCAAAAGTCTGAAAGGTGAGATTTTAATATGTTGCAATTGTCTAGATATAGGTTAAAATCGTGGACGAAAGTACCCCGATACTTGTGTAGTATTCAAGGTTATTGTTCTTAATCCTCTTGTGTGGTAAAACTTATCATATAAATATAGAAGGTTTCTGCACAAGGTTGAGCTCTTGCATGTCCTAACCGGAATATAATGACAGATTAGTTAACCTACTATCTTAATAAGAAGAATGATCATTAACATTGCATTAACACGTGAAATAGTGGATAGTTGAGGAGATTGGAACCCTATTCCCTTCATAACTGTTATAAACCCAAAGTATTATAATCTTTAGTTTATTTCCTGCAATTAGTCATAATTCGTAGTTATAATTCTCAAACTAAAGAACGTCAACCAGATAGATACCATAGAATAGATATTCGATACTTAATAAACTAGTCTCTGTGGATGATAACTCGTTCTTACAAATCTTTATTACTTGAACGATACGTACACTTGCGTAAGCATATAGAAATATCGCAACAAGTTTTTGGCGTCGTTGTCGGGGACTGGCGTACTGTTAATATTGATTTATCTATTCTTATTTCTAATTTGGTTTTTATTTTCAGTTTTTTTATTTTGCTTTAGTGTTGTTTGCTGTGATCTGTTTGCTGTTTTTGATTAATCTCAGGAACTTAGTTTATGCGAAGTAGGAGAGGAGCTGACATTCATATCCCTTTGAACCCTGAGATTGAGAAATTGTGCAGATAAAATAGGAAAGAGAAAAGAGCAGCTGATTCCTTAGCAATGGGAGATCAGCGAAACAATAATTTGGTAGATGATGAGTTACCGCATGTCTTAAGACAAGTCCCTGCAGAAAGGAGCTTGGGGGACTATGTGATGCCTACAATTACAGGGGTGCAGACTTGCATCAGGCTTCCAGCTGTTGAAGCCAACAATTTTGAAATCAAACCATCCATATTGTACATGGTTCAAAGCTCAGTTCAGTTTGGGGGACTACCGTCTGAAGATCCCCATTTGCATCTAGCAAATTTTCTGGAGCTGTGTGCAACTTTAAAGTACAATGGTGTTACTGATGATGTCATTCGGTTGAGACTCTTCCCATTCTCACTCAGGGATAGAGCAGAGTGCTGGATGAACTCATTAAAGGCAAACTCCATTACCACATAGCAAGACTTAGCCCAGAAGTTTCTTGCCAAGTTCTTCCCTCTAGCAAAGGCAGCAAAGCTCAGAGGTGAGTTGAATAACTTCTATCAGCTAGAGGGAGAATCATTATATGATGCATGGGAGGGGTTTAAAGATTTACAGAGAAAGTGCCCACATCATGGGATTAAGAAGTGGATGCTAGTCCACATATTTTACAATGGGATGTGTGGTATAACTCGTACCATCATTGATGCTGCAGCAGGGGGAACATTGATGAGAAAGAGTGTCAATGAGGCACATGATTTGTTAGAAGACATGGCCACAAAAAACCATCAGGGGGCAGATGAGAGAGCATTGAATAGAAAAAAAATGGCAGAGATTCATGAGCTGGATGCTATCACAGCATTGACTGCACAAGTAGCCACTTTGACAAAATAGATGCAGCAAAATACCATGTCAGTTAAAGCGATTCAGACACCTGTGAGTTGCGAAATTTGTGAGGGTCCCCATACTTTTGATAGGTGTAAAGCAGTGGACCCGAATAATATGCCCATGGAGCAGGTTCAAGAAGTGGAAAATTTTCAGAGGCCCTACAAAAACCCCTACTCTAACACATACAGTCCGGGGTGGAGAAATCACCTAAATTTTTCATGGAAGAATAAACAAGGGCAACAATCACAATTTCAGACATCATCCTCACAGCAGTTCAGCCCACCAGATCCACAAGAGAAGTCAGATGACATAAAAGCAGCACTGGACCTTGGCCAACTCTCAGACTCAATTCATGAAAGAAACCAGGTCCTCAATTTAATCCTTGGCCAACACTCAGACAAAATTTATGACAGAGATCCAGCAGTTCATGACAGAGACTAGGTCTTCTATCTGAAATTAGGAAACACAGGTGGGACAACTGGAACATACACTGAACAGTAGACCGCAAGGAAACCTCTCTAGCAACACAGTGGCCGTGTTGTCGATCTTCGATTCCAGGATACCAAAAATGCCAATGTTGTTCTCATGCACCACGGAGCAAATCTCCTTTTACTTGGAGGAGCGGTGCATGCCCCTAATATTCCAAGAAGCAATAATAATTTCGATAATGGAGGGGGACTGGTCCCCTTCGTGCTATCTTCATTAGTGTTATTAGAGCTGGTGCCACCATAAGGTCCCTTCTTTTTAGGAGGAAGGGTCGTCATTCTGTTCAAGGGTATGGGCAAGCTTTGCCCGCCATTGTTATCCTTGGCTTTAGATCTCGTCCTCACGCCCACATGCCCCTCCTCATTTTTGATACCTTCGGAGTTACCACCTTTCCCAACCTTAGCCGATGGGCCGAAAGGTTGAGCTTCTGTATCTGTCCGACCTTTGCCAACCCTGGTCTGTGTCCCAGCAGGCTGGCCTCCTAAAAGCTCCTCCTTTGGAGTAGTGTTATTGTTACGACCCGACCTCGGGCCCGCGACTGGTGCCTTACCCCGGGAACCTTAGTGATACAACATCAGAGAAAATCAGCGGAAATAAAAACTTACAGATATGAAATAATGAAATAAGAAAACAGGCTAACCAAAATGGTCACCTTTTTTTTTTTTGCATATATATAGAAATTTGAACAGTTACATCCTTTACAAACCCTGCCCACAACAGTACTACAGACCTCTAAGAGTTTTTATAACAACTATGACGGGACAGGGCCCCGCCATACCCCTGAATGTACAAGTACCTACAATCTCAGGGAATCATACCACAAGATAAGCCTCCGGAGAAACGGAGCTTCCCAAAACGCTGAACTGTGATCCTATGAGCGAGGATCAACAACTGGTGTACCTCTACCTACGGCATGAACGCAGCTTCGGCGAGGTCAAGATAACAGTACCAAGTATGTGAAATCAAAATATCAGAATGAAATCATAATAGTCTATATAAAGCAGAGACATGTATGATAACCAAACTACAAGACACCATATGTAAATAGACATGTCAAGTCGTGGACTCACGCCTCGCCATCACTCATGCCCGTGGAATTCCTTCCTTACTGCCGGCAGTTTATGACATAAATCATACTTATGTGACGCGCCGGTGGAATCCTACCTCACCGCTTGCATACATGTACAATACATATATATACCTCCCGCCCGTGGAATCCTCCATCATCGCCAATTGTAGGTGTAACATATAACCAGTGACGCGCCGTGGCATCCTACCTCACCGCGTACATACACATATACAATACATATATATATACATATATATATATATATATATCTAACGCGGCCGCATGCCCTGGAATCCCTCATCGTATAAGCATGGCCATAACGTGCCCTCGGAATCCCTCATCGTAGGCGCAGGTCTTCATGGGGAGCTAGCCCATGGAATAATAATATAACATGCCCCCGGAATCCCTCATCGTGGGTACATGTCTTCACGGGGAGCTAGCCCATGGAGTAAAGTATAACATGGTCGCATGCCCCGGAATCCCTCATCGTATAAGCATGGCCATGGAGTAATGAAACGCGCGGGCATCTAACCCGCATGCCCCGGCATCCCTCATCGTATAAGCATGGCCAAGATCAATCACAATGGAAGCATACACGTGGAATCCTCCGTCACTGCCGGTACGTCCAATAAAACGTCCGGGCATCTAACCCGCATCCTGGTCGCATGCCCCGGCATCCCTCATCGTATAAGCATGGCCAAGATCAATCACAATAGAAGCATACCCGTGGAATCCTCCGTCACAGCCGGTACGTCCAAATAAGTTCACAACAAGTCAGTCGGCCCTCCATCGAGAGACGCGGTGGTATAGAAATACAATACTTGTACAACAAACGCTATCACAACTAGCATAGGCAAGTTCAACATATTCTTAGATGTTCATTTTATGACAACAAATCCGGGTTTTAACCCTAAAGTACTACGTACTTAAATTCTTTCAAAAAGATCCATTTCTTTTACAAAGGTCACACGATACCCGTAGTATCAAAATAGAGTAACTATCTTTTTACGTAAACCAAAACAATTTCCATACTTTCTTTTTAAACCAAATCAAGACAATACCATGCCTTCTTTTTTAAACCCAATCAAGACAATACCATGCCTCCTTTCTAAACCAAATCACTTCTCCTTTTAAAGTCAAGTTACCATTTTAAATCCAATAATGAAACCATTCTTTTATTTTCATAAAGTCGTTATAACTAACTTCCCATAAAGCTATTGTAACACTTTATGTTTTAAACCAATTTAAGACAAAGCCATGCCTTTCTTTTAAACCAAAACACTTCAAATTCTCAAGTCTCTTTTCTTTTAGAAATCAAGTTCCTTACTTTGGAATTTAAGAAAACAATACTTGTTTATAATGATTCTTATTAAAGTAGCCATGATCTATAAAATGTAATACAATTTTGTCTTATCTTAGCTTCTATGCAGATGGAAGATTCTACTTCTTTTAATATAATTATTTGTCATTACATTTTCCTTTATTAACGCTGCAATGGCTTGTTCGATAGTTATTCCCATTTCCGAAATCAATATAACTTATTCCTTTTTCTTTTTTGATCAAGTACTCATTTCTCACGAATGAGGTTTCACCAGTTTCTAACACAATTAAAGTTCTTCACATTTCATATCAAGTCAAATATAAGTCAAGTCTCTTATCTTTTAAAATCAATAAACCATTCTTTTACCTACATAAAGTCGTTATAATTAACTTTCCATAAAGCTATTATAACACTTTATGTTTTAAACCAACCAAAATTCGTTTAGCACCCGTACGTCTACCGTACTACATAGTTCACAATCAATCATGCTAGAAAGGATAGAAAGAGGTTCACATACCTCGCGACGATTATCGACAATTAGCAAAATGCTCCAAAGTACTATACCCTTGCTAGCATTTTCCACCCTTCAAGTAGAATACGCTACTCGTAGTACTTCAACCTATGATGGTCATAAAACGTCTATTAACCTCTAGCTTCGAACGTAGAATATTCTAAGTACAAGGTCACTAAATTCTACGGAAAATCGGGCAGCACTTCCTTTGTTTCTACATACTTTGCCACCTTTTTCAAGGCCGAATTCAATAACCAAACGCCACATTTAAGGCTCAAACAATTAAGCAAATACAAAGGGGATTACACGCCCTACAATACGTGTAAAATTCCGCCCCACAATTACTACCAACTAGTCCACAATACAATGCAATTCTCGGCTACAACAACACTACTTCTCTTTCAATTCCTTTTTTCAATACAAGTTGTTATTCCAACATGCCAACTTCAACAACTATAATTCCTTCTTTATATAACATGTGACGACTTAAACTAATACTCAAATCGAATTGTAATCTTAAGGGCTAAACATGCTAGTTTTCGGATTAGAGTTCCAATATCCATAACACTTATCAACTTCGTAATATAAACACCTCATGCTTGCTAATATCCATAGCTACAACAACAAGTAATCTTAATTACTAAAACGACAAGAATTATACCTTTACAAGCCCTTAAAATATCCAAGATTCAAAGTCGCTCCTTAGCAATTCTTAGCTCCTTTCCTTATGTTCCAATACGCTCCAAGAACTCCTTAGAAGCCTATGAAGAACTCATCTTCAAGTTCCAACTTCAAAGTTGAAGAACTCCTTAAGTTTCCGCCTTGCGACTAATACGAAAACGCCACTTTTCCGGGATCTTTCT
This sequence comes from Przewalskia tangutica, assembly GCA_029844215.1. Lineage (NCBI taxonomy): Eukaryota > Viridiplantae > Streptophyta > Magnoliopsida > Solanales > Solanaceae > Przewalskia > Przewalskia tangutica. The sequence continues at coordinate 7,963,416 of CM056733.1, read as the reverse complement.
ATTGAGATAACCTTACAATACCCTTAGGGACCTTGGGTTTAAGTCTTGTGAATAATGGATCAAAACTACAAATTTTTCTTGTGAGAAGGAGCACAAAGCCGAGAGCTATGTGATGAAGAACAAAGTGTTGTGAAATTTTTCTAAGTGTTTGAAGACAAGTCTTGCACTAGTGTGTATATATAATACAATGGAGGGTCAAGATAATTAGAAATGTGTGGCTAGGATGAAGAACACATGGATAATAGCCAAGTGGACAAGTTGACTTGGTCAATATTCTCAAGCTTGAAGACTTATCATCCACAATGGTCAAATGACCATCCTAACCTTGCATAATTTCGTCCAAGGCTATGTGGGGGAGGTGCCACGTGTCTCTTTCTCATTCGTCCATAAAAATCCGCAACCCTCGTGGGCCCCACAAAACGTAAAATTCCTCGGGTGGGCCCCACATGACCAAATCCGTAAAAAAAACAAATTCCATAATTCTTATAAATTCGTAAAGTCTTAAATACCAAATTTGAGAATCCAATTCTCAATAATAAACCTTTTTCCTTCACGAAGCTCGAAAACTTTTCCGTCGAAAAATCACATCTTTCTTCCTTTCCATTTTTAATGTCGTATTCTCGTACGTACGTCCTCACATACATACCCTGAAACTACGGGGTGTAACATTCTTCCCCTTAGAAACATTCTTCCCGAATGTTCCTTCTAAGTCTCAAAACATACATGCGCCGGTATAGTCTTCACTACTATACTTACAAAACCAATTATGCCACACCTGGCCATAATATAACACATGCGCAAAACTCTAATCCAAGCCAATGAGGAATCACCTCTAACGTGCATAACATCACTATAAGATCCCACCCAAGGTCTAAAGGATACTCTCTTCACCTCGTTACTTCACACAATGATCACTTCCCTTCTCTTAACACATGTTCACTTCTTTCCTTACTCGTCGTACACTTCTCGTACACCCGAACTCTTTCTATTACACGTACCATATTTCAGTCATCGCTTCTGATTTTGAACTCTTGGGGTTTCTACTATCCAACTTGGTCACCTTACTAGCTTCGATTTCCTCTAAGGCCATTCCCGGCCTTCACGATTCGATTCTGATCGAACGCATCCATGAACTCGTACAACGGTTACCTAAACTTGGGCCTTGCACCCTCGTGACCCCATCACCTAGCGGGACCACCTCAAATTTACCTCACTTCATTCCGGGCTGTGGGTTGACCCGCAATCTGGCCTCAACCCGACCCGTTATCGCGCCAAACTCTCTCGTTCCCCGATCCGGAACAATCTTACTAATTCACGTCATGAAAGCTACCACTTCTATCTCAAACTACCCATGGGATTATCACACAAATTCAGTTCACACATACCAAGTACTTCGACAAACACTAACCGTAAAATCTTTTACTCAAGACGGCCTTACATCTAAGGTCTCAACTGTTATAAATTCTAAGGTTCAAAATTTTCTCATCCCCAGACTTACCCTTTTCACTAACCAGGCTTCTAAATCACATTTTAACACAAAGTTATCCGAACATAACACTTAACACATCATCATATCATCAAAACATACTAGTCTCTAGAGGGTTAAGGATATACCTGAAAATCAAATAACGGTTCAAAGGACCGCTAAAACTGGGAACTCCCACCGCGACCCCTGCCGTGGCCTGCCGGTGTATGAACATCCTGCCTAGCCATTGAAGGCGAAGAACCCGCAACTGATCTTGTAGTCTGTGCTATCCCACCAGTGCCACCTGCCTGGACGATCTCGCCAAATGGCCCTGTTGGCCGCAAGCATAACAAGCGGTCGAAGTAGTACGACACTCCCCAACATGGAATCTATTACAGCGACCACACCGAGGTAAAGGTGGCTTTCCCTGGCTACTACCCTCGAACATCTGTGACCCTGCAGCCCTGGAGCCCTGACCTACTCCCGAATATCCCCGGCGATCAAACCTCCTGCTAGAAGACTGGGAAGGAGCACTCAGTGTAGGCTGAAATGTTGACCTAGCCTGCTGTTGAGGTTGTCTGCCTCGAAAGTTACCAAAGGACCTCACAGTATTGCCTCTTATGCTGATCCCGTCCCTACGCCGCCTCTACGCTCTCAATCCTCGTGCATAAGCTCAGATACGGCAATGTCCATGACCGGCCAAGAGCTACTCGCATAACTCTCTGCTAGATAATCGTCAAGTCCTGTGACATATCGGTGCACTCTATCCTCCATGTCTGCCACTAAAGCGGGGACATAACGAGCCAACGAGTCAAACTCTATACTGTATTCCCGAACCGTCCGCCCGTTCTGCCTCAACATCATAAATCTATCTGCTCGAGCTCTCCTCATCTGCGAGGGCAATAAGTGTGTAAGAAATGCCTCTGAGAACTCGTCCCAACCAGCTGGAAGCGCATGCTCCCCCCGGGATAGTTCCCATGAATCAAACCAGTCGACTGCAGTGTCACGCAGCCGATATGAACCCAATACCACCGACTCCGTCTGTGAGGCCTTGATCTCTTTCATGATCCGCTGCAGCTGTCGAATAAACTCCTGAGGATTTTCCTCAGTTCTCGATGCATAGAACTCTGGTGGACTGCAACTCAAGAAGTCCCGAAGTCTCAAACTATCGGATCTAGGGTGAACCACCGTACTACGGAATCGCCGCTTCACGCTCGCTCTCATTCCTAGCCACAAGCCTAGCTAGTAACTGGGCCATATCCTTGTAACTCATATCCTCGGCTCCTGGTCGTGGAACTGGAGACTCAAGTATCGTGGTCTCAGTAGCTATTGCTGCTGCTCTAAACTCTGTTGGGGCTAACGGCGTCGCAAAACTCCCCATCTGAAGTACCACCTCAGGTAAAGACTGAGCCTCTGCCCTGGTAACCCTTCGTGCTCTACTCGCAACTCTCTCTGCTGCCTTGCCCTTCTGGGCTCTGGTTGCCTTGCGTAGGGGCATAACTGGTACAAAAGAATACGTCAGAGGGAGTCCAACTTACAACACAGCTCTAAGGCACGATCTCAGAGTAAGAAGAATAGAAACCAATCCTAAATATCCTGCAGCCTCCTGATTATAGGTGTGGTGCACAACACACCGATAATCAAGACTCTACTAGATACAGTCTGTAGACACTTTTCGAGGATTAACTGCTCTGATACCACTTTTGTCATGACCCGACCTCGGGCCCGCGACTGGTGCCTTACCTCGGGCACCCTAGTGATACAACATCAGAGAAAATCAGCGGAAATAAAAACTTACAGATATGAAATAATGAAATAAGAAAACAGGCTAACCAAAATGGTCACCTTTTTTTTGTTGCATATATATAGAAATTTGAACAGTTACATCCTTTACAAACCCTGCCCACAACAGTACTACAAACCTCTAAGAGTTTTTATAACAACTATGACGGGACAGGGCCCCGCCATACCCCTGAATGTACAAGTACCTACAATCTCAGGGAATCATACCACAAGATAAGCCTCCGGAGAAACGGAGCTTCCCAAAACGCTGAACTGTGATCCTATGAGCGAGGATCAACAACTGGTGTACCTCTACCTACGCAGATGAAACGCGGCCTCGGCGAGGTCAAGATAATGTACCAAGTATGTGAAATCAAAATATCAGAAATGAAATCATAATAGTCTATAGAAAACAGGAGACATGTATGATAACCAAACTACAGTACACCATATGTAAATAGACATGTCAAGTCAGAGACTCACGCCCTCACAGTCATCACTCATGCCCGTGGAATTCCTTCCTTACTGCCGGCAGTTTATGACATAAATCATACTTATGTGACGCGCCGGTGGAATCCTACCTCACTGTCGGCGTACACATGTACAATACATATATATATACCTCCTGCCCGTGGAATCCTCCATCATCGCGGAAATGTAGGTGTAAAATATAACCAGGTGACGCGCCCGTGGCATCCTACCTCACTGTCGGCGTACACATATACAATACATATATATATACATATATATATATATATATATATAACGCGGCCGCATGCCCCGGAATCCCTCATCGTATAAGCATGGCCATAACGTGCCCTCGGAATCCCTCATCGTAGGCGCAGGTCTTCATGGGGAGCTAGCCCATGGAATAATAATATAACATGCCCCCGGAATCCCTCATCGTGGGTACATGTCTTCACGGGGAGCTAGCCCATGGAGTAAAGTATAACATGGTCGCATGCCCCGGAATCCCTCATCGTATAAGCATGGCCATGGAGTAATGAAACGCGCGGGCATCTAACCCGCATCCTGGCCGCATGCCCCGGCATCCCTCATCGTATAAGCATGGCCAAGATCAATCACAATGGAAGCATACCCGTGGAATCCTCCGTCACTGCCGGTACGTCCAATAAAACGTCCGGGCATCTAACCCGCATCCTGGTCGCATGCCCCGGCATCCCTCATCGTATAAGCATGGCCAAGATCAATCACACTATAAGCATACCCGTGGAATCCTCCGTCACAGCCGGTACGTCCAAATAAGTTCACAACAAGTCAGCCGGCCCTCCATCGAGAGACGCGGTGGTATAGAAATACAATACTTGTACAACAAACGCTATCACAACTAGCATAGGCAAGTTCAACATATTCTTAGATGTTCATTTTATGACAACAAATCCGGGTTTTAACCCTAAAGTACTACGTACTTAAATTCTTTCAAAAAGATCCATTTCTTTTACAAAGGTCACACGATACCCGTAGTATCAAAATAGAGTAACTATCTTTTTAAGTAAACCAAAACAATTTCCATACTTTCTTTTAAAACCAAATCAAGACAATACCATGCCTTCTTTTTTAAACCCAATCAAGACAATACCATGCCTCCTTTCTAAACCAAATCACTTCTCCTTTTAAAGTCAAGTTACCATTTTAAATCCAATAATGAAACCATTCTTTTATTTTCATAAAGTCGTTATAACTAACTTCTCATAAAGCTATTATAACACTTTATGTTTTAAACCAATTTAAGACAAAACCATGCCTTTCTTTTAAACCAAAACACTTCAAATTCTCAAGTCTCTTTTCTTTTAGAAATCAAGTTCCTTACTTTGGAATTTAAGAAAACAATACTTGTTTATAATGATTCTTATTAAAGTAGCCATGATCTATAAAATGTAATACAATTTTGTCTTATCTTAGCTTCTATGCAGATGGAAGATTCTACTTCTTTTAATATAATTATTTGTCATTACATTTTCCTTTATTAACGCTGCAATGGCTTGTTCGATAGTTATTCCCATTTTCGAAATCAATATAACTTATTCCTTTTTCTTTTTTGATCAAGTACTCATTTCTCACGAATGAGGTTTCACCAGTTTCTAACACAATTAAAGTTCTTCACATTTCATATCAAGTCAAATATAAGTCAAGTCTCTTATCTTTTAAAATCAATAAACCATTCTTTTACCTACATAAAGTCGTTATAATTAACTTCCCATAAAGCTATTATAACACTTTATGTTTTAAACCAACCAAAATTCGTTTAGCACCCGTACGTCTACCGTACTACATAGTTCACAATCAATCATGCTAGAAAGGATAGGAAGAGGTTCACATACCTCGCGACGATTATCGACAATTAGCAAAATGCTCCAAAGTACTATACCCTTGCTAGCATTTTCCACCCTTCAAGTAGAATACGCTACTCGTAGTACTTCAACCTATGATGGTCATAAAACGTCTATTAACCTCTAGCTTCGAACGTAGAATATTCTAAGTACAAGGTCACTAAATTCTACGGAAAATCGGGCAGCACTTCCTTTGTTTCTACATACTTTGCCACCTTTTTCAAGGCCGAATTCAATAACCAAATGCCACATTTAAGGCTCAAACAATTCAGCAAATACAAAGGGGATTACACGCCCTACAATACGTGTAAAATTCCGCCCCACAATTACTACCAACTAGTCCACAATACAATGAAATTCTCGGCTACAACAACACTACTTCTCTTTCAATTCCTTTTTTCAATACAAGTTGTTATTCCAACATGCCAACTTCAACAACTATAATTCCTTCTTTATATAACATGTGACGACTTAAACTAATACTCAAATCGAATTGTAATCTTAAGGGCTAAACATGCTAGTTTTCGGATTAGAGTTCCAATATCCATAACACTTATCAACTTCATAATATAAACACCTCATGCTTGCTAATATCCATAGCTACAACAATAAGTAATCTTAATTACTAAAACGACAAGAATTATACCTTTACAAGCCCTTAAAATATCCAAGATTCAAAGTTGCTCCTTAGCAATTCTTAGCTCCTTTCCTTATGTTCCAATCCGCTCCAAGAACTCCTTAGAAGCCTATGAAGAACTCATCTTCAAGTTCCAACTTCAAAGTTGAAGAACTCCTTAAGTTTCCGCCTTGCGACTAATACGAAAACGCCACTTTTCCGGGATCTTTCTATTGAGATAACCTTACAATACCCTTAGGGACCTTGGGTTTAAGTCTTGTGAATAATGGATCAAAACTACAAATTTTTCTTGTGAGAAGGAGCACAAAGCCGAGAGCTATGTGATGAAGAACAAAGTGTTGTGAAATTTTTCTAAGTGTTTGAAGACAAGTCTTGCACTAGTGTGTATATATAATACAATGGAGGGTCAAGATAATTAGAAATGTGTGGCTAGGATGAAGAACACATGGATAATAGCCAAGTGGACAAGTTGACTTGGTCAATATTCTCAAGCTTGAAGACTTATCATCCACAATGGTCAAATGACCATCCTAACCTTGCATAATTTCGTCCAAGGCTATGTGGGGGAGGTTCCACGTGTCGCCTTCTCATTCGTCCATAAAAATCCGCAACCCTCGTAGGCCCCACAAAACGTAAAATTCCTCGGGTGGGCCCCACATGACCAAATCCGTAAAAAAACAAATTCCATAATTCTTATAAATTCGTAAAGTCTTAAATTCCAAAGTTGAGAATCCAATTCTCAATAATAAACCTTTTTCCTTCACGAAGCTTGAAAACTTTTCCGTCGAAAAATCACATCTTTCTTTCTTTCCATTTTTAATGTCGTATTCTCGTACGTACGCCCTCACATACATACCCTGGAACTACGGGGTGTAACAGTTATCATAGACATGAGCTAAGGTTTCCTCAATGTCTTTCTTAGCTTTGCTATCAATGGGGTTGTGAACCAAGATTTTGCCATGCATATCCACAAGCTTACGGAAAATTGTGGATTGCTTGACGACCGTGCTCATGGTGCTAGGGTTACACCCATGCATTGTCCCATTTTTGCCAGTCTCGGTCTGTGTTCCCAAAGACTGACCACCCATAATCATATCCCTCGAGCTCTCCCCTGCGTCAACGATAGTTTGAGCATTCGCGGATTGGCCTAAAGGCTTCCGGGTCTTGCCCTTGATTTCATTAGTTTCCGTGTGGCCTGTAGGGACTCCCGATGCTGAGTTCCGACCTTTGCCAGCCCCGGTTTGTGTCCCCAAGGGCTGGCCACCGTGATCCGGACACCACTCCTTAAGTTCCATACCTTGCTGGTCCCCCCACTCCCACTAGCATCACTCGCGCCAACCGTGACCTTATCACTTTCGCTTGTGTTGGCGCCTTCGGGTCCCTTACATTTATCCGATGCTAAGTTCCGACCTTCGTCAACCCCGGTTTGTGCCCCCGAAGGCTGACCACCAAATTTCTTGACCGTAGAGGCCCCCACACCACCCGGATTGGGCGCCATAGCTAGTTGGCCACCCGCCAGCGACTCATCCTTGCCATCCACTAGTTGAGCACCCGTGGCTTTGTCTGGCAACTTATTAACCTTGCCACTGGTTGTGTTAGCTCCTGAGGGTACCACACTTACTTTTGGTGAAGAGTTTTGACCTTTGTCAGCCTCGGTTTGTGTCCCCGAAAGCTGACCACCTGTAACCTCAATTTCCGAGTTCTGACCTGCGCCAACCCCAGTTTGCACACCCGTGGATTGGCCAGCGTCTTCTGGGCCTCATTTTCACTCCCATAAGTACCCTTGGGGACTCCATGGTCCCTCGGTGCTGAGTTTCGACCTTTTTCAGCCCCAGTTTGTGTCCCCGAAGGATGACCACCCGTGACCCCTACAACTCCCGAGTTCCGACCTGTGCCAACCCCAGTTTGCACACCCGCGGATTGGCCTACCGTCTTCTGGACCTCCCTTACACTCCCATAAGTACCCTTAGGGCCTCCATGGTCCCCCGGTGCTATGTTTCGACCTTTGTCAGCCCCGGTTTGTGTCCCCGAAGGCTGACCACCCGTGACCCCTACAACTCCCGAGTTATGACCTATGTCAACCCCGGTTTGCACACCATCGGATGGGCCTACCGTCTTCCGAGCCTCCCTTTCACTCCCATAAGTAACCTTGGGACCTCTATGGTCCCCCGCTACTGAGTTCCTATTTTTGCCAGCCTTGGTTTGCGCCCCAAAAGGCTGGCTATCCATACCCAAGTTCCTCCCTTCGTCAACCCCGGTTTGTGTCCCCAAGATTGAACTTTACCATGCACACCACTCCCATTCCCGTCTGTACCCTTATCCACCATAGGGGAAATCTCCGACTCGGGTGTTTCCAAGTAGGTGTGAACCCCTTTTGCCTTGACATTTTGGGTCACGCCTTTCTTATGCACCCGCCTGTTAGTGTCGGCAAGATGCTTCTCATAACCCTTAGTGGAGTGCCCAATTCTATGACATTTCTGACAAAAATCCGAAAGTTTTTCATATACAAGCCCTTGGTCAATGATGGTGCCATCCCAAAGCTTGATTTCAATGTCATGGATTATTTCTTTGGAAAGATCTATCTCGATTAGCGCCCTTGCGTAAGAAGTTTACTCCTTATCATTAGTGAGTTTATCAGTCCCGATGGGTCTCCCAATACGTGACAAGATGCGGCTAAGCACATTAACATTCCAAAGCTCTAGTGGGAGAGATGGCTATAGGTATAGTACATATCTCATGTCTATCAAAGGTGAAGCGTTGTGGTATATCCTTAAGCAATAGCGGAGTGCTATAAACAAAGTGTGGCCCATTGGCCATGAATTTCTCCTTGTCAGCCTCGGTATTGAATTTGAAAATAATCCAACTCGAGGTGTGAACATTGAACCTATAGGTAAATCCCCATGAGCGGCAAAGCTTCCTAAGTGCTAGACTCCCCGGATAAGTCCCCGCAAAGTAACCAACCAAGAGATGACCGCAAGTGTCTGTGAGATCATACATATCACCCCTCGGGAGCTCAAGAGGGCCCTCTCTTCGGCAATCTGTGAAAAAGTGCAAACGTTTCCCATTAGATACATTTCGGTTGCCTTTGACTATGGACGCGTAGGCCTTTTTGGATTTATGAGTCGTGGGGTCCTTTGTGCCGTCATCCACGACATTCTCAACAAAAAGATCCCGAACATTACCACCTGAATTCGATGCGGTATCTTGGGAGCCAAGAGTACAAGATGAGGGTATGAAGTCTAAAGTACTGTTACACCCCGTAAGTTCAGGACATGTGTAAGTGAATGTACGTAAGGAGCACAAGACTTGGAATTAGTGCGAAAGGAAGGATTATTTTTCCGACGGAAAGTCTTCCGGACGTCGGAAAGGAAAAATGTTCGTTGTTGAGAATTGGATTCTCAAAATGTATTATTTGTAAAGTATAGAACTTTTTATTATTATGGAAATTTATTTTGTTCGGATTTGGTCACGTGGGGCCCACCCGAGGAATTTTACGTTTTGTGGGGCCCACGAGGGTTACGGAATTTTATGGACGAATGAGAGGGCGACACGTGGCACCCCCACAAGGTCTTGGTCGAAATTAGAGTGAGGGTAAAATGGTCATTGACCACCTTGGAAGATTTGTCTTGCTAGCTTGACATTATTGACTAGTCAACTTGCCACTTAGGCTTGATCCATGTGATTTTAAATCCTAACCACTCATGTGTTGCAATCTTAACCCTCCAATGTGTTATATATATCCTACTAGTGCAAGACTTGGCATTTTCTACACTTAGAAAAAATTAGAACCCTTAGAGAGAGAAGTGAAGCTCTCGGCTTTCATGTTATTCCCACACAAAAATTTTATAGTTTTGATCCATTAGCCACAAGACTTTAACCCAATGTCCCTAGGGGTATTGTAAGGATATCTCAATAGAAAGATTTCGGAAAAAACGTATTTTTACGTTAGTCGCAAGGCGGAAACTAAGGGAGTTCTTCAACTTTGAAGTTGGAACTTGAAGATGGGTTCTTCAGGCCTCAAGGAGTGATTGAGCGGATTGGAGCTTAAGGAAAGGAGCTAAGAATTGCTAAGGCGACTTTGGATCTTGGAAATTTTAAGGGCTTGGAAAGGTATAAATTTTGTCGTTTTAGTAGTTAAGACTTACTTATTGTTGTAGCTATGGATTTTAGCAAGCATGTGTTATATTGTATGAAGTTTGATAAGTATTTTGACTATTGGAACCCTAATTCGAAATCTAGCATGTTTAGCTTTAAGATGGGAATTCAAGTTGGTTATTAGTTTAAGTCGTCGCATGTTGAATAAAGAAGGAAATTGTAGTTGTTGATGTTGTCTATGACTAAATAACATGTTGACCTAAGAACTTGGAATTTGGAAAAGGGTTGGAAAAGACTTAGTGATGTTGGTTGTATGTTGGCCGAGAATGGCTAGTGAAGTATATTACTATTTCGTATGAATTATGGGGCGGAATTTTACACGTAGTGTAAGGCGTGTAATCCCCTTTGTTTGGTTGTTGTTTGGAGCCTTAAATGTGGCTTGTTGGTTATTGTATTCGGCCTTGAAAAAGGTGGCAAAGTGAGTAGAAATAAAGGAAGTGCTGCCCGATTTTCCGTAGAATTAGAGACTAAGTACTTAGTATTATTCTACATAGAGACTAGAAGTTGATAGCCTTGTTGTGACCATTATAGGTTGACACTTCTACGTACGGCGTATTCGGCTTAGCTTGTGGATTTAGCCGAAAAGGTATGTGAACTATCTCCTCTTCTAGCATGATTCCTTAGAATAAAGAAAGTAAGTTCTACTCCTTGAATGATCCATTCCTTGCTTGTATTTGGATTGCCTAAAATAGAATTTGTTCTATGTACTTCCTTGAGTGTACCTTGATGTTTAAATTGTAAGTTGTAGAATCCATTTTCTTGATGAAGTTTGGGTTCTTAAAAGTGAAGGTATTTTTCTTAAAGTACATAGAGACTTAAAAAGGAAGTGGTTTCCAAATCTTTTGGCTAGTGCCTTGTTCTAAAACCTAAAGGTCATTATAATGACTTTAGGGGAGTCAAAGGAGTGATTTACTTATTTGATTTAAAAGAGGAGAAATGACATGATTTAAGAGAAGTAACTTGCGTTAAGGGTGAAGTTACTTGAGGTTTAAAAAGTAGAAGAAAACTTGTTTTCTAACTATTAAGAGACTTGAAGTATTTTGAAAGTTAAGAACTTGATTTGTAAGTATGTGATACTTGGTTTTCATAGTATAAGTCTCTTGGTTATTGAAGGAATGGATACGTCTAAAACCATAAAGGGTTATAACGGCTTTATGGGAAGTTGGTTATAACGGCTTTATGGAAGGTTTAGAAAGTTGTCTATTTTGACTAAATCGGCATAAGTTGCCTAGATTGTGAAAATTTGGAGTTACTTGATTTCAAGCTTTGAAATGAGTTTTCTAAAAGTGTAGTAACTTACTTTGAAAAATAGACACGCCTTGATACTACGGGTGTTAGTATCTTGGGGCTTTACATAGAAAGGAGTCTTTTATAAAGGAATGTACGTACGTAGTACTTTGGCTTGATAAATTGAGGATTTGTCTAAGTGTGCCTTGATAAGTACTTTGACTTGTTAAAAGAGAATTATTCTATGTATGCCTTGATTAAGTACTTTGGCTTGATAAATTGAGGATTTGTCTAAGTGTGCCTTGATAAGTACTTTGACTTGTAAAAGAGAATTATTCTATGTATGTCTTGATTAAGTACTTTGGCTTGATAAATTGAGGATTTGTCTAAGTGTGCCCTGATTAGTACTTTGACTTGTTAAAAGAGAATTATTCTATGTATGCCTTGATTAAGTACTTTGGCTTGATAAATTGAGGATTTGTCCAAGTGTGCCTTGATAAGTACTTTGACTTGTTAAAAGAGAATTATTCTATGTATGCCTTGATTAAGTACTTTGGCTTGATAAATTGAGGATTTGTCTAAGTGTGCCCTGATTAGTACTTTGACTTGTTAAAAGAGAATTATTCTATGTATGTCTTGATTAAGTACTTTGGCTTGATAAATTGAGGATTTGTCTAAGTGTGCCCTGATTAGTACTTTGACTTGTTAAAAGAGAATTATTCTATGTATGCCTTGATTAAGTACTTTGGCTTGATAAATTGAGGATTTGTCCAAGTGTGCCTTGATAAGTACTTTGACTTGTTAAAAGAGAATTATTCTATGTATGCCTTGATTAAGTACTTTGGCTTGATAAATTGAGGATTTGTCTAAGTGTGCCCTGACTTGTTAAAAGAGAATTATTCTATGTATGCCTTGATTAAGTACTTTGGCTTGATAAATTGAGGATTTGTCTAAGTGTGCCTTGATAAGTACTTTGACTTGTTAAAAGAGAATTATTCTATGTATGCCTTGATTAAGTACTTTGGCTTGATAAATTGAGAATTTGTCTAAGTGTGCCCTGATTAGTACTTTGGCTTGATAAATTGAGAATTTGTCTAAGTGTGCCTTGATAAGTACTTTGGCTTGTTAAATGAGAACTATTCTATTTGTGCCTTGATAAGTACTTTGTCTTGGTTAATTGAGAATTAACCTATGTGTGCTGCTGATAGCCTTTGAGTACAAATATTATGTTTTATTATGTTGCCGCGACTCTCGGTTGGAGGGCCGGTTGTCTTGTTATAAGTTACATGGACGTACCGACAGTGATGTGGGATTCCACGGGTATGCTTCCGTTATTGTAGTACTGGGTTAAATTCCCAGATTTTTATAAAAGACATGGTTGTGCTTGTGTCTTGTTTGATGGTCGGTCCAGATTGGGTAAGAGTTTAAATGAGGGCAAGCCCCAGGCGTTATACCACCTCCTCCAGGTAAGAGTATTAGTGAGGGTAAACCCCAAGGCAGTACCACCCGCTTTATGTGTTGTTTGTGCCGGTTGAGATAGGGTAAGAGTATAAATGAGGCAAGCCCAGACGTTATACCACCTTCTCGGGGTAAGAGTATAAGTGAGGGTAAACCCCAAGATGCTATACCACCGCTTTACCACCTTCTCGGGGTAAGAGTATAAGTGAGGTAAACCCCAAGATGCTATACCAGGTGGGACTTGAGGTTATATTATATCATGGATCGCCGGTGAGGAAGGATTCCAGGCATGATTGATATTATGGGCGTGAGACCCATGGTTATGTTTTAGTAACGACTTTGAGGCATGCGTCCTTGGATCGATATGGTTTATGTATTGTGAATCGTAATTTGATTATCATACATGTCTCTGTTTTGTTAGGATTATGATTTGTTCTGATATTTTGATTCACATACTTGGTACATTCTTCGTCTTGACCTCCTTGAGTGCGTTCATGCGCCAGTGTAGGTCTATTGTTTGGTGATCGGCAGTGTAGGATCTGCTCGGGGTTTTGGATAGCTCCTTTGTTCGGGAGTTTATCATTTTGGTATAGTTCCATGACAAAGCTTTTGTACATTTTTGGTACTGGCGGGGCCTTGTCCGTCATAGTTGATTTAACTCCTAGAAGTGCGTATTCATATGTAGGATTGGACTCGTATGCGGTATTGTGTCTTTTGTTTATGTATATATGGCGGCCTTGTCGGCTTTGCCCTTACGCACGTTTGTTTTAAAAGAAAAAAAAAGGGTGTTATTTGATCCATGATCTACTTGTATTGTTAAGGTAGAAGGGTGCCTGGTAGGGCACGATCCACGAGCTTGAGGTTCGGTCGTGGCAGTGGTATCGAGCGATCGATCGTCGGAATGTTTACTGATCGTGTCTAGTAGAGTCTTGATTATCGGTGTGTTGCGCCACACCCATAAATAGGAGGCTACAGGACATTTAAGAGTTGGTTTCTATTCTTCTCACTCTAAGATCGTGCATAGAGGCGTGTTAGTAAGAAAATTCCTCTCGACGTATTGTTGTATTCTGATTATGCCTCGAGGAGGCGGCCGCCTGGGAGGGCAAAGGAGTAGTAAGAGCTACTAGTCGGACTCGAGAGTTGATAGGGCTTATGCCTGTGGTATCTGGATGTTGTTCGCGATCGGCAAGTTCTTGCGCCGAGTTTTGAGGCCTCAGCACCAGAGCCTCCAGTTTCTCGGTTAGGAGAAGACTATAGGGTCATGAGGGAAGCAGTTATGTTATTGACCAAGATAGCGGTGCTAGCCGTTGTAAGTGATAGTACCCCAGAGGTAGGGATACTTTGATTAGTAAAGTGAGAAGTAAACGTTGACAAGAATGATAGGTGGTGAGACTATAGTTGTATAAAGTTCACAAGTTGTAATTGCCCCCTGACAGTGTAAGACCGTTAGGGAAGATTGTGCAGTAGGAATACTTTGGCATATGAGACGACCTCCAGTGAATAGGGGATAGGGTAAGAAGTACCTTGAGATAAGAGAAAGATTTATTTCAGACTAAGAATGAGAAGTTAAGTGTGACGATGAGTCGGGTTATGGACTCATTACGGGTCAGCCGGTAGTATGGAATGGGGTGATGTCAGTTAGAAAGGGTCCCGTTATGTGATAGGGTCCCGAGGATGCAAGGCCCAAGTTTAGTTAATTGTGGTACGAGTTTGTGGATGCGTTCCACCGGAACTAGATCGTAAGGACCGAGAAGAGCCTTAACGGGAAAGTAAGTAACAATATGGCTAAGTTTGGATAGTAACTCCAAGGATTGGAGAACAGAAACAAAATTTGAGATTTTGTACGTGTACTAGATGAGTTTGAAAGTACGAGAAAGTATGACAAGTAAGGAAAGAAAGGAACCTTTAAGGATCCCGTGTTTGGGAAGACTGTAACCTTTGAGTTTTGTGAGAAGGGACCACGGACGGAAGGTCCATTATTATGTTTACGTATGTTAGGCGATGGCCAGGTGTGGCATCGTTAGTCTTGTGCAGTTTTGATTGGTAAGCATATTATAGAGTTTATCAAGAATTTATATAGCTTGACAATCGACTAAGAACATTCGGGGACGAATGTTTCTAAGGGGAAGAATGTTACACCAGTAAGTTCGGGACATGTGTAAGTGAATGCGTAAGGAGCACAAGACTTGGAATTAGTGCGAAAGGAAGGATTGTTTTTCCGACGGAAAGTCTTCCGGACGTCGGAAAGGAAAAATGTTCGTTGTTGAGAATTGGATTCTCAAAATGTATTATTTGTAAAGTATAGAACTTTTTATTATTATGGAAATTTATTTTGTTCGATTTGGTCACGTGGGGCCCACAGAAATTTTACGTTTGTGGGGCCCACGAGGGTTACGGAATTTTATGGACGAATGAGAGGGCGACACGTGGCACCCCCCACAAGGTCTTGGTCGAAATTAGAGTGAGGGTAAAATGGTCATTGACCACCTTGGAAGATTTGTCTTGCTAGCTTGACATTATTGACTAGTCAACTTGCCACTTAGGCTTGATCCATGTGATTTTAAATCCTAACCACTCGTGTTGCAATCTTAACCCTCCAATGTGTTATATATATCCTACTAGTGCAAGACTTGGCATTTTCTACACTTAGAAAAATTAGAACCCTTAGAGAGAGAAGTGAAGCTCTGGCTTTCATGTTATTCCCACACAAAATTTTATAGTTTTGATCCATTAGCCACAAGACTTTAACCCAATGTCCCTAGGGGTATTGTAAGGATATCTCAATAGAAAGATTTGGAAAAACGTATTTTTACGTTAGTCGCAGGCGGAAACTAAGGAGTTCTTCAACTTTGAAGTTGGAACTTGAAGATGGGTTCTTCATAGGCCTCTAAGGAGTGATTGGAGCGGATTGGAGCTTAAGGAAAGGAGCTAAGAATTGCTAAGGCGCGACTTTGGATCTTGGAAATTTTAAGGGCTTGGAAAGGTATAAATTTTGTCGTTTTAGTAGTTAAGACTTACTTATTGTTGTAGCTATGGATTTTAGCAAGCATGTGTTATATTGTATGAAGTTTGATAAGTATTTTGACTATTGGAACCCTAATTCGAAATCTAGCATGTTTAGCTTTAAGATGGGAATTCAAGTTGGTTATTAGTTTAAGTCGTCGCATGTTGAATAAAGAAGGAAATTGTAGTTGTTGATGTTGTCTATGACTAAATAACATGTTGACCTAAGAACTTGGAATTTGGAAAAGGGTTGGAAAAGACTTAGTGATGTTGGTTGTATGTTGGCGAGAATGGCTAGTGAAGTATATTACTATTTCGTATGAATTATGGGCGGAATTTTACACGTAGTGTAAGGCGTGTAATCCCCTTTGTTTGGTTGTTGTTTGGAGCCTTAAATGTGGCTTGTTGGTTATTGTATTCGGCCTTGAAAAGGTGGCAAAGTGAGTAGAAATAAAGGAAGTCTTTGCCGATTTTCCGTAGAATTAGAGACTAAGTACTTAGTATTATTCTACATAGAGACTAGAAGTTGATAGCCTTGTTGTGACCATTATAGGTTGACACTTCACGCACGCGTATTCGGCTTAGCTTGTGGATTTAGCGAAAAGGTATGTGAACTATCTCCTCTTCAGCATGATTCCTTAGAATAAAGAAAGTAAGTTCTACTCTTGAATGATCCATTCCTTGCTTGTATTTGGATTGCCTAAAATAGAATTTGTTCTATGTACTTCGAGTGTACCTTGATGTTTAAATTGTAAGTTGTAGAATCCATTTTCTTGATGAAGTTTGGGTTCTTAAAAGTGAAGGTATTTTTCTTAAAGTACATAGAGACTTAAAAGGAAGTGGTTTCCAAATCTTTTGGCTAGTGCCTTGTTCTAAAACCTAAAGGTCATTATAATGACTTTAGGGAGTCAAAGAGTGATTTACTTATTTGATTTAAAGAGGAGAAATGACATGATTTAAGAGAAGTAACTTGCGTTAAGGGTGAAGTTACTTGAGGTTTAAAAAGTAGAAGAAAACTTGTTTTCTAACTATTAGAGACTTGAAGTATTTTGAAAGTTAAGAACTTGATTTGTAAGTATGTGATACTTGGTTTTCATAGTATAAGTCTCTTGGTTATTGAAGGAATGGATACGTCTAAAACCATAAAGGGTTATAACGGCTTTATGGGAAGTTGGTTATAACGGCTTTATGGAAGGTTTAGAAAGTTGTCTATTTTGACTAAATCGGCATAAGTTGCCTAGATTGTGAAAATTTGGAGTTACTTGATTTCAAGCTTTGAAATGAGTTTTCTAAAAGTGTAGTAACTTACTTTGAAAAATAGACACGCCTTGATACTACGGGTGTTAGTATCTTGGGGCTTTACATAGAAAGGAGTCTTTTATAAAGGAATGTACGTACGTAGTACTTTGGCTTGATAAATTGAGGATTTGTCTAAGTGTGCCTTGATAAGTACTTTGACTTGTTAAAAGAGAATTATTCTATGTATGCCTTGATTAAGTACTTTGGCTTGATAAATTGAGGATTTGTCTAAGTGTGCCTTGATAAGTACTTTGACTTGTTAAAAGAGAATTATTCTATGTATGTCTTGATTAAGTACTTTGGCTTGATAAATTGAGGATTTGTCTAAGTGTGCCCTGATTAGTACTTTGACTTGTTAAAAGAGAATTATTCTATGTATGCCTTGATTAAGTACTTTGGCTTGATAAATTGAGGATTTGTCCAAGTGTGCCTTGATAAGTACTTTGACTTGTTAAAAGAGAATTATTCTATGTATGCCTTGATTAAGTACTTTGGCTTGATAAATTGAGGATTTGTCTAAGTGTGCCCTGATTAGTACTTTGACTTGTTAAAAGAGAATTATTCTATGTATGTCTTGATTAAGTACTTTGGCTTGATAAATTGAGGATTTGTCTAAGTGTGCCCTGATTAGTACTTTGACTTGTTAAAAGAGAATTATTCTATGTATGCCTTGATTAAGTACTTTGGCTTGATAAATTGAGGATTTGTCCAAGTGTGCCTTGATAAGTACTTTGACTTGTTAAAAGAGAATTATTCTATGTATGCCTTGATTAAGTACTTTGGCTTGATAAATTGAGGATTTGTCTAAGTGTGCCCTGACTTGTTAAAAGAGAATTATTCTATGTATGCCTTGATTAAGTACTTTGGCTTGATAAATTGAGGATTTGTCTAAGTGTGCCTTGATAAGTACTTTGACTTGTTAAAAGAGAATTATTCTATGTATGCCTTGATTAAGTACTTTGGCTTGATAAATTGAGAATTTGTCTAAGTGTGCCCTGATTAGTACTTTGGCTTGATAAATTGAGAATTTGTCTAAGTGTGCCTTGATAAGTACTTTGGCTTGTTAAATGAGAACTATTCTATTTGTGCCTTGATAAGTACTTTGTCTTGGTTAATTGAGAATTAACCTATGTGTGCTGCTGATAGCCTTTGAGTACAAATATTATGTTTTATTATGTTGCCGCGACTCTCGGTTGGAGGGCCGGTTGTCTTGTTATAAGTTACATGGACGTACCGACAGTGATGTGGGATTCCACGGGTATGCTTCCGTTATTGTAGTACTGGGTTAAATTCCCAGATTTTTATAAAAGACATGGTTGTGCTTGTGTCTTGTTTGATGGTCGGTCGAGATTGGGTAAGAGTATAAATGAGGGGCAAGCCCCAAGACGTTATACCACCTCCTCCAGGGTAAGAGTATTAGTGAGGGGTAAACCCCCAAGACGCTGTACCACCTGCTTTATGTGTTGTTTGACGGCCGGTTGAGATAGGGTAAGAGTATAAATGAGGGGCAAGCCCCAAGACGTTATACCACCTTCTCCAGGGTAAGAGTATAAGTGAGGGGTAAACCCCCAAGATGCTATACCACCTGCTTTACCACCTTCTCCAGGGTAAGAGTATAAGTGAGGGGTAAACCCCCAAGATGCTATACCACCGGTGGGACTTGAGGTTATATTATATCATGGACTGCCGGCAGTGAGGAAGGATTCCACGGGCATGATTGATATTATGGGCGTGAGACCCATGGTTATGTTTTAGTAACGACTTTGAGGGCATGCGTCCTTGACTGGATATGACTGTTTATGTATTGTGAACTGTAATTTGATTATCATACATGTCTCCTGTTTTGTTAGACTGTTATGATATGTTTACAGTATTTTCAGTTCACATACTTGGTACATTCTTCGTCTCGACCTCCTTGGGCTGCGTTCACGCGCAGTGTAGGTCTGTTTGGTGATCGGCAGGTGTAGGATCCTGCTCAGGGTTTTTGGATAGCTCCCTTTGTTCAGGAGTTTATCATTTTGGTATAGTTCCATCAGTACAGGCTTTTGTACATTTTTGGGTACGGCGGGGCCTTGTCCCGTCATAGTTCAGTTTAACTCCTAGAGGTCTGTATTCATATGTGGGATTGGACTCATGTACGGTATTGTGTCTTTTGTTTATGTATATATGGCAGCCTTGTCGGCTTTGCCCTTGCACGTACGTTTGTTTTAAAAGAAAAAAAAAAGGGTGTTATTTCAGTCCCGCAGTCTACTTGTATTGTTAAGGTAGAAGGGTGCCCAGGTAGGGCACCAGTCACGGGCCCGGGGTTCGGGTCGTGACAAGTACCCTCGTTGATAGACAACACATCATTATCCGTGTGAGTGTCCCCCACTTGAAGACCATTGCTCACAAGTCCGGGAGTTGTGGGTTCGTGAGAAATCGGGGGGAACTCAACGGGATTTGTGATTTCCATAGACGTTTCCCCCACCCGAATGGGCAGTGTCGTGAAGTTCACACGATTCCGCTTCTTTTTCTTCTTCGCCATCCACAAAGTTACAAAGTACGATTACAAACAAGAGTTGAATACAATTGAGGAATACGTAATTGAAATCCGGACAGGCCAGGTTTATGAATTACAACGCTTCTACTAATTATACAAACACTTGCCTACTTCAATGTATGAATAAGGAAACCGTAAAAATTTGTGTAAACCGAACAGGCCCGGAATATGAATTACAAGGCTTCTTATTTATACTTGATTAGTGTAATGCGATAGCAAACATTCATTCATACAAAAGCGCGACCCTTGTATTTACCTATCGATACTCTTAGGTTTGCCTAGTGAATATAGATAGTAAATACTAAATTGAATGGTAAAACAAAAGCAATGTTTTGGAATACCTCGTTGTCACATGCCTCTTTGGTTCGAACGGGTTTAACCGTGAACAGATAAGGACGTTGAGCTACTGCGGGCTTGTAGCTATCCTTTTTCCCTTGTCTCGGACATATGTAAGTATCCGTTAAGGAAGTTCTAAGCAATCCGTTCAACGGCTCGCAAAATCTGTAAAGACAAAGCCCAGCCAAACCAAGGTCGTATCAAGGGGAAAAAATAAAAAGTATATATGTGTATATATCTATAAATATCGGCTATAATATATGGTATATATGAGCACGTGAGTACAAATATATAAAATATAGTATATGTTAAATATAAAATATATATAGTATAACTAAGAGTACAAGAAATCCACAAAAGCAAGTCAACAAGAGCCTAGGGTGTCTCGGGCGCGGGACTTGCACCAAAATGGAAACAAGGACTGCAATGCAATCTAGGCGCAGTGCGCATGCCCAGAAATGGCAAAGCGCAGCAAGGCAGCATTCAGCGTAGGCTTTGGCTTGCACGAAAGAGGAAATGCGTCACTATCAAGCCTTAATGGCTCCGAAAAATTCAAATTGAGCCTAGGGAAACAACAATGAAGAGGGCGTGAATGTTTCCTATGGATCAAATCAACCAATCTATCAAGAACACAATAACAATGTAGAACAATCTTGCTATGAACACGAAGAACATGAAGAACAAGCAAGACAATACTCGATAAACTTCCAAGACGCTAATCAACAAGACGAGATAGGATTATGAGAAAACGGTAAGAAATAATCAAATAACCCTCAAGTAGCAAGTTAACAAGGTCATAATGCACAAAATTAGCACTAATAGAGGCACAAAAATTCCCCGCATTCACCCGGAAACTCAAGAAACCTAAATCGGAGCGATTAAAGGAACCTCAGGAACACAGATGAACAAGGACAATTATAAGGTTAGGCAAGGCCAATACTAAAGTTAGAACAGTCAAGCAAGCCTATATGAACAGATTCCAGCAACAAAGCAATTCGAAGAACACTCGTAGGTACTAGGAACATTAATCGCTAGAAAACAAACATGAGCAATCAAAGCAACACTAACGAACAAGAAACGGAAGCAAACACACTAAAGAACACCAATCCAGAGAAACTAACACTTAGACCTTAATCAAAAGTAACATAAAGAGGAAGGAAAATGAAAAGAAATCACCCGAATGTGCGTCTTCTCGTGTTTCCAGAATGTTGAAGTTGTTGAGCCTTAATGGAGTTGTTTAGCTTCAATGGAAGTTGTTGGGCTTCCGTTGTTGCTTCCTCTTGAGAAGAATGCCACAAAATGGATATCTCAACCCCCAAAGGGGGGGGGGGGTGAGAGGTGAGTCTTGTAGCTTGGAGAGCTGAGAGATATATAGCAAAAGGTGAGAGAAGTGTTAAATAAATGCACTTCTCGCCGGTAGTTGAGGCTTTAAGTCTTCAATAAATGCTATTCCTCCAAGAACCTTAAGAGCTTAACATTTATAGCACAACTCTCATAAATTAACACGGTGAGTGAGTGAAAGATGTCAACAAACTCAAGGTATTCCGTATTTAACCACGAAAGAAGAGAAGAACCCGTAAGCTTCAAGTCTTCAACTTAGCCGAAATGCAACCATGAAAATCTCACGAAGAAGATGAAGTTATAGTCGACGTGAGATATATTCCCCTCTTTGAATCTAAGAACATAAACAAAGCACTTGGATGAATCCAAGCCAAGAGATTCGCTTTTGTGACTTCGTTAAGCCTTGGAATTCTAGAGAGAATGGAGAGCAAACTAATAGTTGTGATGATTCCTTGGTTTGAGTATAAGCCCCTTGTGTTGCTGAGTTGGAGATAATATTGAAACTGGAAATAAGATCTTTGAAGGATTTGTCAGCTATTGGTGGCAGTTGCAATGATGGAAACAACCAAATGCTGCCTATAGAATATGAGAATCAATTCACCTAGAGATTGTTTGGATGATCCCATGTATTACTACATTGATAGAGGGTGTAAAAAAAAGTACAGCAAAGAGCATAACAAGTGTGATTCAGAGGACAACAACATGGCCGATAGTTTTAATAATTGGACATTGACTGCAAGATATAGAATAATTATCACAATGCTTGAAGAAATTAGAGTAAAAATGGTGAAAAGAATTGATCAATTGAGAGAATTTTCAAACACATGGATCACTGATATTTCACCCATGTCTTTCCAGATTTTGCAAGAAAACATTGACAAATCAGTGAAGTGTAGCTTGTATTGGAACAATGAAAGGGAGATAAGTCATCTTCCTCGCGTAAAGGGCGATATTGCGTATTATTAAGAATTACATGTATCAAGGTTAGTAAGCTAAGGTATTTTATAGATATTTGACTAGTAAGGTCTTCGTCTACATTGTGCAACATGTTACAATTCTACATAACCTTTGGATAACAATAGTGTGTTGGGGTAATTGAGGACGAGAACTATGGAACAGTCGAAAAATGGTTGTAAGAAATATGAAAACAATGAATAAGTAGGAATGGAATGGTATGATCAAGTATCAAGGCATGAATGTTTTTTTTCTTTCTTTCGTTTAATGGCGAGTAGAAGGAAAGATTACGACAATAATGATAAAGGTGAATAAAATTATAGTTATACAGGTTTCACAAGGGTATGATTACTCCAGAACAGTGTAAGGACCAATGGTAGCGCAGGGACAATAAGAACACTTCGGCCAAAGGTGACGAACCTCTGATGTTCAAGAAGATAGTATGAGAAATACTTGAGATAAGAGACCCACAAGGCAACTTGAGATAGAAATGTAAAGGTAAGACGGATGGGCACTCGGTCGATGAGAGACCTAATAATGATAATACAAGAAAGCTTGACAAGCCATTGGATCATGTAACACCGCAAATTGGATATAAATATATGAAGCATCGATGTCACGACCCGACCCGACGGGCCGTGATTAACGTCCTAATTGGACGTCATTACTGACCTGTCACTCTTAATCCAATTAATACAGATGTCTACATAAATTTCGGCAGCACAACGCTGCTTTTACAACATATCCCTAAAAACGGGCGAGCCGACAAGGCTGCCAAAACAACAACAAAACAACAGTCATAATAGGCTAGCCGACTAGGCTGTCACCAACCACATCACGCGTACAAAGGCATAAGTCAAAATACGCAAGCCGGCAAGGCTGCTACTAAGTAATGACATCAAAACCCAAAATGAAGTACAAACATCCAACCCACAACTGTCTACAGACCTCTAAGAGAGTAATACTGACATATGACGGGACAGGACCCCGTCGTGCCCAAAAATATGCATAAGTCTGAAAATAAAGGTCTGTACCAAAAATAGCTGGCTCCGGAACAAAGGAGCTCTCCAACTGCTGTACAGAGATCCTAGACTGGAGGGTCACCTATCTGAACTCCTGAACCTGCGGGCATGAACGCAGCTTTCAGGAAGAAGGTCGATGCGAGATAATGTACTGAGTATGTAAAACATAAAATACTGTAAAACTGATTAACAACTGTACCAAGTAAAACAGAGAGTCATCAAACTGTCATAAAACTGAGAATCATGTCTAAAAGAATATCATGTATACTGAATCATAAAACATCGTGCTCATGTCTGTATATAAAAACTGTAAAACATGTCTCGGTCCTCTATGGAGGGACTCGATGGAATCTGTATCTGCGCGCGTAACATGTCTCGGCCCTCTAAGGAGGGACTCGATGTAATGTGTATATATATATCGTGTCTCGGCTCTCTAGTGAGGGACTCGATGAATGATGCATGGCTGTGCACGAACATGATCTGGCCCGGGACTCAGTGGAATGAAATAGTAACACTTAGTACGAGTAGATATCATGATTAACTGTATGCAGCTAAAATCATTATGTGACTCTCAATAACATTACTACCATAAACTCTGTTACTGATTTATAATCATTAGTAAATAATCATTTTTAAAAACTGAACTGGTAGGAGTTAAGTACGTCCGCCGTACTTTACTAAAAATCATGCCAAAAGAAAGAAAGGTCTTACATACCTCTTAGGCGAACTAATCAGCTTGGTATTAAGGTATCCCTCGTTTAGTAATTCAACCTGTGATAAGGAACAACATGCTCGTCAATTCTATGGTTCCTAATGTAAGTTATATGCTTAAAGGCTCCCTTATTTCTACAAAATTTGGGCAGCATTTCCTTTGTTTATGTGCGTATCCACAATTTTCCAATAATCCAAATCAACCAACAATTCAACTCCAGCTACAATCCAATCAACCAACAATCCAATTCAAACCAACAATTCAATTCAAACCAACAATTTCCCCTTTATTCCAGAATATATAAAATTAACACCTTTCTTACACTTAATCCTTTCGAGGCATGTATAGGTATCTTATTGCAATACTTATGCATGTTTGTAGCTTATTTACATACTAGTTCAGCCCGTAATACATTACCAAGCATGTTCAATAATTTCTATCAATTTCCCGGCCGTATCGACATGTTATCAATTCCAAACTTTTTCTTTTAAATTCTTAAACATTTCAATTCATCTTTCAATTCTTTCATACAAATAATTATCTCTTAATCGTCAAGTCTACATTTCAATTCTCAACATGCAAATGGTAAGCAACATGCAATTCAACCATTGAAGCCAATATCTAACTATTTTAGTTCGAAATTTGCCAACCAATTCTAACAACAACTACACGCGATTCTTATTCACGTTCCATCATAATTTAGGCTTGTTTTATTAACCCAAAACCATCTCCTAAATTCTGAAATTAAGCATTTCATTTATATCACAAAAAGAAGTTTTAACCTTAAGAGAATGCTAAAAAAGCGGCTCACTTTTCGATTTTCAAGCCCAATTTTCTTATCAATTTCTAGTCCAATCCTTCACTTCTTCATCTCCAATCCAACATGCAACCATTCTACCATGTTAATCCCTCATTCTTACACCTTTTCCTTCAAGAAAACTTGTCCAAAAACCCAAGAACCCACTTTGCCTAAAATCGCAGAATGCCGAGAACCCCCCACTGTTTTGGGGTGATAATTTCGCCTCAAAATGGTGGGATAATTTACCCCAAGAAGATGGAATAACAAGCTAAATTTTCTTGCAAAGGGTGGGAATTTTCGATCAAGAAGGGGGGGGGGGGGGGGGGGAGAAAGGAGAGCTTAAAAATTGTGATTTTGTTTTTTGGAAGAAATGAAGGTTTTAGAAGAGTTTTATAAATTTTCAGATTTCTAAATAATGCACTAAGACCCCCTTAAAAGCCACACTTTGCCCCCTCTAAGTATTTATTTAACTAAATCAACCCCCACTTCTTTTAATCTAATTTTCCATTGCCTTAATTTCTCATCATCGTACCTTTAAATACCTTACTAACTCATAACAGAAAAATACATATTTATTTATACCACCATTTCTAAAGAGATTTCCGGCGTCACATCCGTCATTGCCAAAAATTAAATCGTATTAGTACGTAAAATATATGCAATTTCGAAAATTGGAAATCTCAATCCTTAATGACGTTCTAAATCTTTGTCTTAACTCACGAGGTGTAACAGTCTTTCCCCCTTAGAAACATTCGTCCTCGAATGTTCATAACAAGTCTCAAGTTCTAGAAATTTCGGCAAAGCCTCCTTTACAATAGTAACTAACCATCTATATCCGGCAACCCAGCAGATGCCACACAGGGCCATAAAAAAAACACACACACACACATATAGTTCACCAATACCATAATCAATGAAGGGAGTTAGATTGAATTACCTGGAGGTATAGGGAATAAGTGAGGATACTTCCTCTTCATCTCGTCCTCAGCCTCTCAAGTCATTTCCTCTCTATTATTGTTCCGCCATAACACCTTAACGGATGCAACATCCTTAGTCCGCAGCCTCCTGACTTGGTGATCCAATATGGCCACAGGACTCTCCTCATAGGACAACCCCTCAGTCACCTGGACATCGTCCACAGGGAAGACTCTGGAAGGGTCACCAATACACTTCTGTAGCATAGACACATGGAAAACTGGATGTACTGCTTCCAAGTCTGAGGGTAACTCCAACTCATAGGCAACCTGACCTACCCTGCGAATGATCTGATAAGGCCCAATATACCTCGGGCTAAGTTTTCCCCTCTTCCCAAATCTCATCACACCCTTCATGGGTGATACCTTCAAGAATACCCAGTCGCCGATCTGAAACTCTAGGTTGCGTCGCGATTATCGACATATGACTTCACGACTCGGTGCTAGTAATCTTTCTTGTATGAGTTTCACCTTGTCGACAGCCTGCTGAACTATATCTGGACCAATCAACTGAGCCTCACCTACGTCAAACCAACCAATGGGCGACCTGCACTTCCTCCCATACAAAGCCTCATACGGGGCCATCTGAATACTAGAGTGGTAGCTGTTATTGTAGGCAAACTCAATAAGCGGCAAGTGGTCATCCCAGCTACCTCTAAAATAAATAATACAAGCCCTCAACATATCCTCCAGTATCTATATGGTACGCTGCATGCGCCCATCCGTGCGAGGATGAAATCTTTATCTTTGAGACTCACCTGCGTTCCCAATCCTTTCTGAAAAGATCTCCAGAAGTTAGCCGTGAACTGGGCTCCTCGGTCAGATATGATAGATATAAGAACCCCATGCATCTTCACTATCTCCCTGATGTATAATCTAGCATAGTCCTTAGCTGAGTAAGTAGTCCGGACTGGAAGAAAATGGGCTGATTTTGTCAGCCTATCTACAATAACCCAGATAGAATCACACTTCCGCTGAGTACGAGGCAATCCTGTAATAAAATCCATATTAATTACCTCCCACTTCCAAGTCGGGATCTCTATCGCCTGCAGTAGCCCACCAGGCTTCTGATGCTCGATCTTAACCTGTTGACAATTCAGGCACTGAGCAACAAACTCTGCCACATCTCTCTTCATGCCATCCCACCAATACAAGCTCCTAAGGTCATGATACATTTTCGTCGACCCTGGATGAATAGAATAACGGGCATTGTGCGCCTGCATAACTCTCGACGCAACCCTGCAATGTCGGGTACACATAACCTACCATCATATCGCAGCACACCCTCAGAGGTCACCTTAAATAAAGCCTTCTCCTTTCGGAGAGCTGCATCTCTATACTGTGCCAGAACAGGATCGTCATACTGGCATCTCTTTACCTCTTCTATGATAGAGGACTCAGCAACTCCTCGAACAAGAATAGCACTATCTCTAGAATCCGCCAACCGGACTCCAAGGCTGGCTAGCCTGTGAATCTCTCGAACCATCTATTTCATGTCCGGCTGCACATCCGACAAACTACCCATGGATCTACGGCTGAGAGCATCTGCCACAACGTTGGCCTTCCCTGGGTGGTACAGAATATCAACATCATAATCCTTTAGCAACTCAAGCCACCGCCTTTGTCTTAGATTCAGTTCCTTCTGTTTAAAGATGTATTGAAGACTCTTATGATCTGTGTAAATATCAACATGAACACCATACAAGTAATGTCTCCATATCTTCAGAGTATGAATCACCGCCGCTAGCTCTAAATCATGAGTGGGGTAATTCTTTTCATGTTTTCTGAGCTGTCGGGAGGCATAAGCTATAACTTTGCCATGCTGCATCAACACTGTTATACCCCGTATTTCCAGGGTATGTACGTGAGGACGTACGTATATAAATTTGAGCCTTAAGTTAGGCAAGTTTCGAAATTTGTGCACAAGTGCCGAAAAGAGTCGTTTTCCGGCGAAACGTTTCCACAGCTTTTGTAGAGAAAATTCCGGCTATGTCATTTATTATTTTTATGGATTTTTTCGAGAGACGAAACATTTTGGACCAATTGGAGGGCGACATGTGTCACCCTTAGGTGTCCAAGGTTGGACGAAATTTCCTTGGTGGAAGCTTCTAGGCTTGCACGTTTTTTTCATCTTTTGTGCCTAAAATGTTTGGTCAATGTTTGTGAGATATTTTTGTGGAGTGGATGACCAAGTGGGACCCACACAACACATGGCTTAATCTTCACCTTACACTTGCCTACCACTTGGCTCAATCTTGGCCTTTGAGTGCCCTATAAATACCCCCTTAGTTGATGAGTTATTTCATCCACACTTGAGCAAATTCCAAGACTCAAACACTCCCTCCCTTGTAGTTGTCTCGTCCAACTCCCCCTCCCCCTTTGAGTGGCCTTTTGGCCGAGAGCAACCCCCCCTAGCCTAGTTGTGCTAGTCGAAATACTACCCCCCTTGGTAGAGAAATACTCTTCAAGTATTGTTATAATACCCAAATACTTTAGCCCAAATACCTTGTAGTATTTCCAAAGTACCCTCTATACAAAAAGCCCGGAAAATACTATTATACTTTCCTTTAGCCTCTAAACGAAACCCTAAGGAAAATCTCCATAGTTGGTTGGAGTATTAAGTAGAGGTCGCGTAGAACTTCTAAGGGTTGTTTGGAGCGGGTTGGAGATCACGGAGTAGGAGCTAAACCTTGCTCAGGATCGACATTTAAACTTGGATAATTTTGGGCTTATCGAGGTAAACACTACTGTCCTTCTAATTGTAATTGGAAATTACATGTTGTAGGAATTTATAGTTGAGTATACTATACGTAGAACTGATCATAGTATTGCGGCAATGTCTTTTGACTTAAGCCTGAATAATAAGAAACCTTTTCGAAAGAAGAGTACTGAACTGTAATTACATAGGACTGTATTACAGTAGACTTGTGTAGCTTTTCTGTGAGGTAGAATTGTGCACGTCCGGATTAGACGTATAACCCCCCCTGGTTGGCTTGGTAGCCGGCCCCGATAGAGGAGGAGATTTACGCGGTTGCGGAGGGGGGGGGGGGGGAGGTGCTGCCGAATTTTTCTGTAAGATATTCTACATTGAGATCTAAGATGTTAATAGGCGCCTTGTGGCCTCTATAGGTTGAAATACTACGTGTGGCGTGGTCTACTTGGCTTAAGGTGTGGCCAAGCGGTTTGAGGTACTTGGAGCGCTTTGCTATTAGTCGGTAATCGTCGCGAGGTATGTGAACCTCTTCCTATCTGTTCTAGCATGATATGTGTATAACTATGTAGTGCGGTAGACGTACATGTGTTTAATGTATTTGATTGGTTTGAAACATAAAGTGTTATAACGGCTTTATGGGAAGTCGGTTATAACAGCTTTATGTAGGTAAGAAAATGCTTTGTGGTTTCAAAGGGTAACTGACTTGACTTAATGGTATTGATATGAATTTTGTTAAAAGTGTGAAACCTCATTCGTGAGTAATGAGTACTTGGTTTTAAAAGGAATAATGTTTTACTGATTTGAATCGAATGAGTATCGACAAACCACCGCGGCGTTAATAAAGGGAAATGTATTGAATAATGAAGTATGGTATTAAAACCAGTAGAAACCTCCATCTGCATAGAAGCTAAGATGAGACAAAATGATATTACATTTCCTAGATCATGGCTGCTTAATAAGATTGATTATAAACAAGAATAACCTACTCATATATAAGACATATGTTTCTCAAAACGTTTAAAGGAGAATTATGTTTTAAAGGATTAAAACTATGAACTACGAAACCATTTCTAAAATGAGAAACTTGAGCATTTGAAATTAGGCAAAAATTGAACGTTTGGAAAATAAGGTTGTTACTTGATTTTACAAAGGAAAGCATTTTGGTTTACTTAACAATGTTAGTCACTCATTTTTTTTATACTACGGGTATCGGGTGACCTTTGTAAAAGAAATGGATCTTTAAAAGGATTTAACGTACGTAGTACTTTAGGGTTAAAATCCGGACTTTGACATAAAATGAAAGTACCTTGAGTTGTGTATAACTTGCCTATGCTTGTTGTTGTGAAACTTGATCATGTTACGTGTGATAGCCTTGTTGTGCAAGTACTGTGTTTTACTCGACTCTGGTTCAGGATGAACAGGAATGTATTCACTCGACTCCGGTTCATCCGGAATGTATTTCACTCGACTACGGTTCATCCGGAATGTATTTCACTCGACTACGGTTCATCCGGAATGTATTTCACTCGACTACGGTTCATCCGGAATGTATTTCACTCGACTCACGGTTCATGGGATGAACCGGAATGTATCCACGTTTCTATCTGGGTCCATGAGATGGGCGAGACATGTTATACGTATCACATGATTTGTACCTAGGCCGCCGGCGGTGAGGAAGAAGTTCCACGGGCATGAGGATGACTTTGAGGCGTGAGTCACGACTTGACATAATCGCTTTTATGTTGTGAATCGTAGTTTGGTTATCATACATGTCTCCCTTTATATAGACTATTATGATTTCATTCTGATATTTACGATTTCACATACTTGGTACTGTTATCGACCTCCTTGGGGTGCGTTCATGCCGCAGTAGAAATCGTCATTTGCCGATCCGCGTTTAGGATCTCATTTCAGCATTTTGGGAAGCTCCGTTCCGTCGGAGGCTTATCTTTGGTATGTTACCCTGAGTCTGTAGGTCCTTGTACATTCAGGGGTATGGCGGGGCCCTGTCCCGTCATAGTTGTATAAATCTTAAGTGCAGCCTTTATTGTGGGCAGGGTTGTAAGGATTGTAACTGTTCAAATGTCTTTATGTATATATGATGAAGGCAACTGTTTTGGTTGGCCTGTTTATTTGTCTTGTCTCTTAATTCATGTTCATGTTTTTAATTCCGCTGATTTTCTCTGATGTTGTATCACTAGGGTGCCCGGTAAGGCACGATCCACGAACCCGGGCAGTCGTGACAAAAGTGGTATCGAGCGATTAGTCCTCGGAAAGTGTCTACAGACCGTGTCTAGTAGAGTCTTGATTATCGGTGTGTTGTGCACCACATCTATAATCAGGAGGCTATAGGACATTTAGGATTGGTTTCCATTCTTCTCATTCTGAGATCGTGCCTTAGAGTTGTGTGATAAGTTGGACCCCTCTGACGTATTCCTTTCCTTTACCAGTTATGCCTCCACGTAAGGCAACCCAGGCCCAGATGGGCAAGGCAGTCGAGAGGCGTTAGTGAGATCTGAGAGGAGTGCGAGCGCGAGCCCGTCGAGTACACGAGCGAGTGCTTCCGGCCCGGGTTTCGCAGCGCCGCGGCCAGCGAGTTTAGAGCGCGGCGGAGCTGCGAGACTACGATACTGAGCCTCGGCCCGGCTGGAGCGGATGAGATAAGTACAAGGAGATGGCGATTCTTCGCGGTCGTGGCGAATATGAGGATAAATTTGGATCTGTGATTCCGGCCCGAGCACCGTAGTTCACCCGGCGAGCGGTTTGAGGCTACGTGACTTTACGAGTTGTAGCCCGCGATGTTTTATGGATCGAGCCGAGATGACCCTCGGGAGTTTATCAAGCATTCTGACGGATCATGAGTGATCGAGTCTCGAGCAGTCGGTGGTATTGGGTTCGCATCACCTGCGTGATCTGCGATTGGTCCGGTTTGATTCGTGGGAGTTGTCGGGAAGAGCATGCACTTCAGCCGTATGGGACGAGTTCTCGAGGCTTTTCTTGCACATTTCTTGCCCACAAATGAGGAGGGCTCGGGCGTGATTTTTGACGTTGAGCGGGGCGGGCGGGCGGTTAGAGAGTACAATGTGGAGTTCGACTCATTAGCTCGGTATGTTCCGTATGGTGGGCGATATGGAGGGCGAGTACACCGCTACGTCACGGGTGGATGATTACTTGGCGAGGCTTATGCGGGTGTAGCTCTTGGTAGGGCATGGACATTGCCCGCATGCAAGCTCATGCACTAGGATGTGAGGCACGGAGAGGTCGGCGGAATGACCGAGATCGGCGAAGAGGCGAGCAATGTGGTCGCTGGTAACTTTCGAGCGGACCGCCTCGGCCGATCTAGTTATGTACCTCCACGATGCAGTGGTCCTCCTCGCCTTGGGGCGTTCGGTATTCGGGAGCTGAGTGAGCTCGAGGGCTTCGGTTCCGCGGTATACGTGAGTTCTAGCGGCGAGATTCATGTCCTCCGGTGTGCCGATGTGGCGGCGCCATCACGGGAATGTCGTCTTTGCTTGGTGCTTGTTTCACTGCGGCCGTCGAGGGCCATGTAACGAGGCGTGCTTATAGGAGAATGCCGGCGGCAGCGCAGCCTGCCGAATCGATGGCGGGTTCATCGCGCTTTCTACGGTATCGCCTGCGAGCGAGCTTATGATTAGAGTGAATCGGTAGCTTCAGGTATATCCATAACACTCTAGAGTTTTGTATTCGTGATATGATGACCTTATTATTGTGTGCTACGTTCGGATAGCGTTATGTTGGTTATGAGTTAGAAAGCATGGTTAGTTGAAAGTATATGTATGGTGGCATGGAAAGTTTGAACCTTAGAATTTTTCGTGTTGATACCTTAGAGGTAAGGTCATCTTGAATAAAAGATTTTACGGATTGTCTTTGTTGAAATACTTGGTTTGCGTATAAATGTGTTAGGATAATTCCTTGGGTAGTGTAAAATGGAAGTGGTAGCTTTCATGACTTGTATAGGTAAGATTGTTCGGATCGGAAACAAGAGCGTGATGCGTTAAGTGGGTCGGGTTGGGGCCGTGTGCGGGCCAACCCGCGGCTGTTCGAGGTGGGGTCAGCTCAGGTGGTCCCGCTTGTGGTAGGGTCATGAGGGTGTTAGGCCCATGTTTAGTTAACGATTATACGAGTTTGTGGATGCATTCGACCGATGAGTCGGGCGATGGGGTCAGCCGTCGTGTCTTTCGATCAAGGCCGTTTACTCGGCAGAGGTTATGCGAGATGTTACATCGAGAAAGGTTGTAAGGCTGCGAGGTGCCTACCTTCACCTTATGTCGAGCAGTGGAGCCAGTGTTACGGTGTTTCCTTTTGGAAGTTTTACGAGCGGGATTAGGAACTTCGGGTGAGTCTCGTATCATATTCGCCGCCGGGCGGTATTTGGATTTCAGGGGTAGCGGTGAGGATCGATGCCTCCTGTTATGAAGCGATTTACGGCTACCATTTCAGTGTTAGGATATCGCCTTGTGACGCCATCTAGGGGCGGAAGTGTAAGTTGCCGGTCGATTGGTTCGGCGTTGGCAAGGTTCGAATAGTTGGTTCATACGTGTTGGCGAGGATGTGGATAGGGTGAAGCTTATCGAGAAGAGGTTTTGGCGGCTCGGAGAAATCGTGCGGATTATCGGCGATGGCGCTTAGAGTTGAGTTGTGGTCGGTCTTCTTGAAGGTACCACCGGATAGGGTGTGACGAGTTTTGGGAAAAGCGAGAAACTTAGCGAGTTACTTTGGGCCTTTTGAGTTCGTGTGAAGGATAGGCGGGTTGCCTATATGTTAGCATTTGCCGTCCGACTTAGGAGGCGATGCGTCCGATCTTCGTGTTGTTATGTCGGAAAGCATCGGAGATCCACCTGCAGATTTTGGCGAATCGATGCGAATGTAAATATGGTAGAAGGAGTTCGAGTGTACGAGAAAGTGCGACAGCGTAAGGAAAGAAGCGAGCATGTATTGCGAGCATAGTTGTGATCATTACTTTGGTGATGTTAGAGGTGTTTCCTCGTGGACTTGGATGTAAGTATTTGCGCAGGTGTTTCTGTGGCCAGGTATGGCAGGTTTGTTCTCGTAAGTATAGTAGTGAAGACTATACTGGCGCGCGTTTGTTTTGAGACTTAGAAGGAACATTCGGGACGAATGTTTCTAAGGAGGGGAGAATGTTATACCCCGTATTTACAGGGTATGTACGTGAGGGCGTACGTATATAAATTTGAGCCTTAAGTTAGGCAAGTTTCGAAATTTGTGCACAAGTGCCGAAAAGAGTCGTTTTCCGGCGAAACGTTTCCACAGCTTTTGTAGAGAAAATTCCGGCTATGTCATTTATTATTTTTACGGATTTTTCCGAGAGACGAAACATTTTGGACCAATTGGAGGGCGACATGTGTCACCCTTAGGTGTCCAAGGTTGGACGAAATTTCCTTGGTGGAAGCTTCTAGGCTTGCACGTTTTTTTCATCTTTTGTGCCTAAAATGTTTGGTCAATGTTTGTGAGATATTTTTGTGGAGTGGATGACCAAGTGGGACCCACACAACACATGGCTTAATCTTCACCTTACACTTGCCTACCACTTGGCTCAATCTTGGCCTTTGAGTGCCCTATAAATACCCCTTAGTTGATGAGTTATTTCATCCACACAGAGCAAATTCCAAGACTCAAAACACTCCTCCCTTGTAGTTGTCTCGTCCAACTCCCCTCCCCTTTGAGTGGCCTTTTGGCCAAGAGCAACCCCTAGCCTAGTTGTGCTAGTGAAATACTACCCCTTGGTAGAGAAATACTCTTCAAGTATTGTTATAATACCCAAATACTTTAGCCCAAATACCTTGTAGTATTTCCAAAGTACCTCTATCTAAAAGCCTGGAAAATACTATTATACTTTCCTTTAGACTCTAAACGAAACCTAAGGAAAATCTCCATAGTTGGTTGGAGTATTAAGTAGAGGTCGCGTAGAACTTCTAAGGGTTGTTTGGAGCGGGTTGGAGTGCACGAGTAGAGCTAAACCTTGCTCGGGATCGACATTTAAACTTGGATAATTTTGGGCTTATCGAGGTAAACATCATCTTTCTTCTAATTGTAATTGGAAATTACATGTTGTAGGAATTTATAGTTGAGTATACTATACGTAGAATCGATCATAGTATTGCGGCAATGTCTTTTGACTTAAGCTGAATAATAAGAAACCTTTTCGAAGAAGAGTCTTGAATCAGTAATTACATAGGATCCGTATTATAGTAGACTTGTGTAGCTTTTACGTGAGGTAGAATTGTGCACGTCCGGATTAGGCGTATAACCCCTGGTTGGCTTGGTAGCCACCCGATGAGCGAGAGATTTACGCGCCATGGGAGGGGGAGGTCTTTGCCAATTTTCTGTAAGATATTCTACATTGAGATCTAAGATGTTAATAGGCGCCTTGTGGCCTCTATAGGTTGAAATACTACGTGTGGCGTGGTCTACTTGGCTTAAGGTGGCCAGAAGCGGTTTGAGGTACTTGGAGCATTTTGCTATTAGTCGATAATCGTCGCGAGGTATGTGAACCTCTTCCTATCTGTCTAGCATGATATGTGTATAACTATGTAGTACGGTGACGCATACGTGTTTAATGTATTTGATTGGTTTGAAACATAAAGTGTTATAACGGCTTTATGGGAAGTTGGTTATAACAACTTTATGTAGGTAAGAAAATGCTTTGTGGTTTCAAAGGGTAACTGACTTGACTTAATGGTATTGATATGAATTTTGTTAAAAGTGTGAAACCTCATTCGTGAGTAATGAGTACTTGGTTTTAAAAGGAATAATGTTTTACTGATTTCGGAAATCAGAATGAGTATCGACAAACCACTGCAGCGTTAATAAAGGGAAATGTATTGAATAATGAAGTATGATATTAAAACCAGTAGAAACCTCCATCTGCATAGAAGCTAAGATGAAACAAAATGATATTACATTTCCTAGATCATGGCTGCTTAATAAGATTGATTATAAACAAGAATAACCTACTCACATATAAGACATATGTTTCTCAAAACGTTTAAAGGAGAATTATGTTTTAAAGGATTAAAACTATGAACTACGAAACCTTTTCTAAAATGAGAAACTTGAGCATTTGAAATTAGGCAAAACTTGAACGTTTGGAAAATAAGGTTGTTACTTGATTTTACAAAGGAAAGCATTTTGGTTTACTTAACAATGTTAGTCACTCATTTTTTTATACTACGGGTATCGGGTGACCTTTGTAAAAGAAATGGATCTTTAAAAGGATTTAACGTACGTAGTACTTTAGGGTTAAAATCCGGACTTTGACATAAAATGAAAGTACCTTGAGTTGTGTATAACTTGCCTATGCTTGTTGTTGTGAAACTTGACCATGTTACGTGTGATAGCCTTGTTGTGCAAGTACTGTGTTTTACTCGACTACGGTTCACGGATGAACCAGAATGTATTTCACTCGACTACGGCTCATCCGGAATGTATTTCACTCGACTCACCGGTTCATCCGGAATGTATTTCACTCGACCACCGGTTCATCCGGAATGTATTTCACTCGACTACCGGTTCATCCGGAATGTATTTCACTCGACTCACGGTTCATCCGGAATGTATTTCACTCGACACGGTTCATCCGGAATGTATTTCACTCATCACGGCTCATGGGATGAACCGAATGTATCCCACACGCTTTCTATCGGGTCCATGAGATGGGCCGAGACATGTTATACGTATCACATGATTTGTACCTAGGCTGGCGGTGAGGAAGAAGTTCCACGCGTGAGGATGACTTTGAGGCGTGAGTCCTCGACTTGACATAATCGCTTTTATGTTGTGAACTGTAGTTTGGTTATCATACATGTCTCATGCTTTATATAGACTATTATGATTTCATTTACAGTATTTCTGATTTCACATACTTGGTACTGTTATGCGACCTCCTTCGGGGCCGCGTCATGCCGCAGTAGAAGTACATCTACCGCCGATCCGCGTTTAGGATCTCATTTCAGCGTTTTGGGAAGCTCCGTTCCGTCGGAGGCTTATCTTTGGTATGTTACCCTGAGTCTGTAGGTCCTTGTACATTCAGGGGTATGGCGGGGCCCTGTCCCGTCATAGTTGTATAAATCTTAGAGGTCTGTAGCACTGTTGTGGGCAGGGTTGTAAGGATTGTAACTGTTCAAATGTCTTTATGTATATATGATGAAGGCAACTATTTTGGTTGGCCGGTTTATTTATCTTGTCTCTTAATTCATGTTCATGTTTTTAATTCCGCTGATTTTCTCTGATGTTGTATCACTAGGGTGCCCGGGGTAAGGCACCAGTCACGGGCCCCGGAACGGGTCGTGACAAACACACACCCTAACCCGATACCTGAAGCATCACAATAAATCACATACCCGTCTAACCCCTCCGGGAGAGTCAAAACTGGGGCCAAAGTCAACTTATCCTTCAACAACTGAAAACTGTGCTCACAAGCATCGGTCCACTGGAACTTAGCTACCTTCTGGGTTAACCTAGTCAAGGGTGCTGAGATCGAGGCAAAATTTTCCACAAACCTCCTATAATACCCTGCTAGACTCAGAAAACTGCGTACCTTAGTAGGTTTATGTCACGACCCGTTCCGGGGCCCGTGACTGGTGCCTCACCTGGGCACCCAAGTAGTCATACATCAGAGTAATCAGCGGAATATAAAAACAAGACATGAAACAGTTGTAAAATGAGACACAGTTTATCTGATGAAAAGCTTGCCTTTCGGCATATATATATAAATAACCCAAGTTTTGCAGTTACATCCCAACTGCATACTCAGACTACAGACCTCTAAGGAAGTAAACAACTATGGCGGGACAGGGCCCCGCCATACCCTGAATGTACAAAACTATCTACAATACAGGGAGATCATACCAAAAAGTAGAGCCTCCGGAGAAGATGGAGCTCCTGGCACCAATGCAAAGAGATCCTAAGGATGTGGATCTAGCACTGCCGCTCTTACCGCGGCATGAACGCAGCCCCGGCGAGGTCAAGACAACAGTACTAAGTATGTGAAATCAGAAAGTACTTAAAATGAAATCAAAGTATTTAAAACCATTTGCAAATACAATCAGTTCAATTGCACATAGTGTCATATCACAAACAAGAACACTAATAGATATAATGTAACTGGTCTTTCCTAGGCCGCGAATGATCGCAGCAAGGCCAATCGCCCATAGTATCATTATGCGCGCCTAGTCCTGGACTTCCCGCAGTCCGCATAGGTCACACACAGACCCGCATGAGGTATTCCTCGCATCGGGGGTAGCTAACCCCGGTACCCTCCTGGACTCCCGCAGTCCGCATAGTCTCAATACACCGCATAGTCATACCTGCACGCATAGGGCATCCCCGCATCGTGCTAAAACACCGGAATGATCAACTCGAGCTCCCGCACTCGCATAGTCTCATGCACCACATGGCCGTATAAACCCGCATCAAGGTGGCAAGCCCGGTATAACCAAATGAGGGGTAGGTGATATAACAACAAGATAACCGACTTACCGTCTAGCAACGTAAGCACAACAAGAATGTCCCCCTTTCACAACATCACAAGACACTAACACACATAGCATCATAGTATGTCTATTTATCAAACAATCTTACTACACCTTACAGAATACAAGGTTTTTATAAGCAATTTAAGTAAACAGTTCTTTTTATCATTCTTAAGGGGTTATACCTAACTTCCCATAAAGCTAGTATAACTCTTAAGCTTTTGTTTAAAAAACAACTGTTTCTTTTCTGTTAAAATTGATTCAGTATTCTTTTGAAATGCTTCAAGATCTGTTATTATTCAGGCTTAAGTCAAGAGACATTGTCGTAGTTATTATTCAGGCTTAAGTTAAAAAGACATTGCCGTAGTTATTATTCAGTTAACACATGTACGTCTACCGTACTATATATATATGTTAAAATATCATGCTTAAGAAGAATCACATACCTTCTCGGCGAAAACCTCCTGCCAAGTTGAATATGTCGCGCGCAGAGAATCAAATATATAATACCAAATACGCCTATCAACGCTCAGACTGCATCAGAAATGATTCTAAGCAGAGGGTTCTCTATTCTATGGAAATTTGGGCAGCACTTCCCTACCCGGTAAGCTATACAGTCTACTGTAAAAACAGCCCTAGGTGAGTTCAGTTCTATTATTCTTCTTTTAAACCCTTCTACTGTGATAATGATTCAATTCTATTCTTTAATATCCTTCTAAGTATTTATACTTATTCCTATACTTCTACAAGATGTATTCTCTAATTACAAAAGAAGGATAAGTTTATTTACCTCGATAAGCCCAATAATATCCTAGATAATACGTCGATCCCGAGCAAGGTTTAGCTCCTAAGTTAGACGCTCCGATAGCTCCAAGAACCCTGAAGTTCTTCACAACTTCAACTAAGTACGGGATTTGGGCTAGGTATTTGGGCATTATAACAATACTAGAAGGCAACTTTTCTACCAAGGGAGGGGGGGGGGGGGTAGATTTCGGCTAGGCTAGGGGGGTAGCCTCGGCTAAGCTTTACCAAAGGGGGGGGGGGGAGTAGGCTTTGGACGAAACAAGCTCAAGGGAGAGGGGAGGATTTTCAAGACTTGGAAAGGAATTTGTGAATGAAGAACTCTTCATCTTAAGGGGGTATTTATAGGTCAAGACATGGCCAACCAATGGCCAAGATTTAGCCAAGTGCAAGGCAAGTGTAAGGTCAAGATTAGGGCAAGTGTACCTAGCCAACTTGCACACAAAATATCCTACCAACTACTTGACAAAATAGGCACTCCATTCGGCCATATTGACGCCTCACGTCCACCAATTGGAGGGTGAAAAGTGTCGCCCTCCCGTTGGCCCAAAGTGTTTCGTCTCTGGGAAAAATCCGCAAAAATTAGAAATGGCATAGCCGGAATTTATCCTACGCGAGTTGTGTAAAACGTTTCACGAAACGATTCTTTTAGCGAGTTGTGCCCAAAAAAACGTCTTGTGCCTAAACTTTAAGGCTAGACTTTCGTACGTACGTCCTCACGTACATACCCTGGAAATACGGGGTATAACATTCTCCCCCCCTTAGAAACATTCGTCCCGAATGTTCCTTCCCAAGACAGATAACAATAAGGTTCCTCATAACTTAAATTTTTTTTGCAAATGCCATACACGGCCACAAAACAACACTTAGGCATAAACGATAATGAAGATTTACGAGTAGGAAAGTGAATTACTTGGAGGTGTGGGGAATAGGTGAGGGTACTTCTGCCTCATGTCCTCCTCAGCTTCCCACGTCATCTCCTCCCTGAGCTCGTTCCGCCACAAGACTTTGACGGAAGCCACGTCCTTGGTTCGCAGACGCCTAACCTGACGATCGACTATCGCTATGGGAATCTCCTCATACGATAACCCCTCGGTCACCTGGACATCGTCAATCGGGTGTACCCTAGATGGATCCCCGATACATCTCCTCAGCATAGATACATGAAACACCGGATGCACTGCCTCCAGATCGGACGGCAGATCCAACTCATAGGCAACCTTGCCTACCTCGGACAATCGAAACGCCCAATGTACTGGGCCGAAGTTTCCTTCTTCCGAATCTCATCACACCCTTCATGGGTGACACATTTAGGAAAACCCAATCATGAACCTCGAACTCGATGCCGACGACGATGATCTGCATATGACTTCGCCGACTCGAAATGCCAAGAACCTCTCCGATAAGCTTCACCTTATCCATCGCTCACGCACCAATCTGGTCCCACTAATCGCACTCGCCCACATCGAACCAGCCTATAGGCGATCCGCACTTCCTCCCATACAAGGCCTCATAAGGCGCCATCCGAATACCTGGAGTGGTAGCTATTATTGTATGCAAACTCAACTAGAGGCAAATGATCTTCCCTACACCCACGGTCAATAACACGTGCTCGCAGATATCCCAAGAGTCCGGATAGTGCGCTCGCTGTCCGTCTGCTCGTGGATGGAATGCGACTCGTGCTCACTGCCCCTAAACCCTTCGAAAGACCTCCGAGTTAGCCGTGAACCGGGCTCTCATGCGATATGATCGAAATAGGGACTTCATGCATCGACGATCTCTGATGTAAAGTCCGCATAATCCTCACCAAAAAGTCGTCCTAACGGAAGAAAGTGGGCTGATTTTGTCACCGTCGACGATAACCCATATAGAATCATGTCTCCTCCGAGTGCGAGGTAATCTCAGAATGAAGTCCATGTTGATCACCTCCCACTTCCGTGTCGGGATCTCTATCGTCAGAATAAACCACCGTGCCTCTCGGTGCTCTACCTTCACCGCGACAACACGCACCGAGCTACGAACTCGCAACGCCCTCTTCAAGCCATCCCACCAATACACGATCTAAGGTCGTGGTACATCTTGGTCGACTTCGGATGGATAGAGTAACGCTACGCGTGTGCTTCCCAAGAACTCCGCCAAGTCCTCAAACATCCGGAACACACAACCCGCCTCAAACCTTAGCACCCCATCGTGCTACTCAAAAGCGACCTTCCTCACGAAGAGCCGTATCACGATAACGTGTCAAAATCGATCCTCGAATCGCTGCTCTTCACCTCTCGACGATGGAAGACTCGCAACCTCACGAACTCGAACCCCATCGCTATCGTAATCAATCAAACGGACACCAAGGCTCGCTAATCGATGCAAATCACGAACCATGCCCTCCTCTCCTGGCCGCACTGATAGGCTACCCATGGACCTACGACTGGCGGCATCCGCCACAACATTGGCCTTCCCGTGGTACAGGATATCGACGCCATAATCCTTAAGCAACTCTAACCACCGCCTCTCGCCGTAAGTTCAGCTCCTCTCGTCAAGATATACCGAGGCTCTTGTGGTCGGTATAAATATCCACGTGAACCCCATACAAATAGTGCCTCCAGATCTTCAAAGCGTGAATCACTGCTGCCAACTCCAAATCATGGGTGGGGTAGTTTCTCTCGTGTTTCTTAAGCTATCGGAATGCGTACGCTATAACTCTACCCTGCTGCATCAACACACATCCCAGCCCGATGCCTGACATATCACAATACACAACATAACCGTCTGGACCCTCTGGAAGAGTAAGAACGGGCGCTGCGCCTCCTTCAAAGAATCGAAACCTCGCCACAAGCATCACCATCAAACTTAGCCGCTTTCCGAATCAGCCTAGTCAATGGTGCGTAGATAGAAGCAAACTTCTACGAACCGATAATAACTCGCAAGGCCCGTAAAATCGCGAACCTCTGTCGGAGTAGTAGGTCTAGCAAGTCCTCGATCGCTTCGATCTTGGCCAGATCCACTCGAATGCCATCACCCACAATATGCCCAAGAAAAGCCACCAAAGTTAACCAAAACTCACATTTGGAAAACTTGGCGATAATCGCTGGGTCCCGAGAATCACAAGACAGCCTCAAATGCTCCGCATGCTCTCGCTTCCGAGCGAGAATAAACCAAGATATCATCGATGAACACTATCACAAACGTGTCCAAAAATGGTTTGAACACTCGGTTCATCTAATCCATGAATACCACGAGCATTGTCAATCCAAAAGACATGACCGAACTCATAATGCCCGCATCGTCCGAATGCACCTAGGGACATCCGCCTCGACTCGCACTGATGATAGCCCGATCGCAGATCAATCTTGAGAAACATCTCGCGCCCGCAATCGTCGAACAAATCATCAATCCCGGAAGGGGTATTCGTTTAATGGTCACCTTGTTCACCGCTCGTAATCAACACATGCGCAGCCCCCGCCCTTCTTCTTCACGAACAATACCGGTTCTGCGAGAAACACTAGGTCCGGATGAAGCCCTTCTCCAAAGAAATCTCTCACCGGTCCTTCAACTCTCTCAACTCGGCAGTGTCATTCTCAGATGGCGGAATGGAAATAGGCCGAGTGTCCGCATCACATCTATACAAAACTCGATCTCCTCTCGTGAGGATACCCGGAGGTCATCCGAAACACGCCTGGGAACTCTTTGACATCGGAATCGATCAAAATCTGGTATCGCAACCTCGTGATCAAACACCCGAACGAGATGGTAGATGTACTTCTTCGCACCATCTTCCTAGCCTCGAGGTAGGAAATAAACCTACCCTACGATACAGTTGTTCCTCCCACTCGACAACCGCCTCAGAAACCGGAACCGCACTACTCTCCCTCGCAGCCTACGTGGGCGAGCAAGAAGCTAGCCAATCCATACCCATGATCACGCCGAAATCACCATATCCAACTCGATCAAGTCGGCCAGGTCCGACGATCAGAATGGTCACCGACAAGCCCTATATACCCGCCGAGCTACCACCGAATCACCCACTGGCGTAGCTACCTCGAAAGGGTCTATGGACTCAGGCTCTATCCCTATTCTACTAGCAACAAGGGGAGATATATAGGACAGAGTATAACCCGGATCTATCAAGGCATACACATCAATATCGGAGACTGATAAGGTACCTGTGATTTACATCAGCGAGGCCTCCCGTCCCGCTTACCGACAAGGCATAAATGCGCTTCGAGGACCGCTAGAATCGACCCGCGCCACGACTCGCCACTGGCCGCCCACGAGTACCTTGCCCTCCGGCGAGTAATCGCTGGGATGAAGAACCAGAATCGACCGCAGTCGACTCTACCATCGGTTGCCTCGCCGACAGATTTCGCAAATGACCTGCCGCCAGTGTAGCAAGCTCCTGAGTAGTACCGCAACCTCGAATGGAACTCGCCATACGACACACCGAAGCGGACTCGATCGGTTAGCACCTTGCTACTCGAAATCAAGTCCTGGGACTCGACCGCCCAATACTCCGCCGAATCGACAATGATGTGGGAGTGCTCGAGCTGGGCTGGTGCAAATCTAGATCGCCACTGAGGCCGCCCACCCCGAGAACTACTAAAAGAACCGCCGCCCCGCCTTCTTCTCGATGCTGATATCTATCGACTCGCTCGCTCGCGCTCGCATCCAAGTGCATGAGCTCGCACGCGTAATGTCCATACCCGGCTGAAGAGAAACACCCGCACAAGACTCGGCCATATAATCATCTAGCCCGGTGACGTAGCGGTGCACCCTATCCTCCATATCTGCTACCAACGCTGGGGCGTATCGAGC
Organism: Przewalskia tangutica; assembly: GCA_029844215.1. Taxonomy (NCBI): domain Eukaryota; kingdom Viridiplantae; phylum Streptophyta; class Magnoliopsida; order Solanales; family Solanaceae; genus Przewalskia; species Przewalskia tangutica. The sequence continues at coordinate 7,919,527 of CM056733.1, read as the reverse complement.
CAAAGAATCGAACTCGATATTGTACTCCCTAATCAAGGCCCCGCTGTCTCAAAGCAATAAAAATCTGTACCCGCGCCTCTCATCCGCGAGGCAAGAAGTGAGTAAGAAAGGCCTCCGAGAACTCGTCCCAAGTAGCTGGGGATGCGTGCTCTCCCCGGGATAACTCTCACGAATCAAACCAATCGACTGCAGTATCACGCAGCCGATGCGAACCAAAGATCACGGACTCGGTCTCCGACGCTCGATCACTCATAATCCTTCAGAATGACGGATGACCTCGCGGATCATCCTCCGCCTCGACCAGAAAAATCTGGCGCCACAACTCAGAAATCTCGTAGCCTCAAACTCGGCCTGGTGAACCACGGTACGATCGGGCCGAATCGAATCGCGATCCACTGTCTCATGTTCGCCACGATCTCGCCAATAGTCGGGCATCTCTCAGACCCTAACTCTCCGCCCCAGCCGTGGACGAGGTGTGGTACTGTGGTCTCGCTGGGCCGGGCGCCATAGAACTCGTCGTCGAGGTATAAACTTGGCTCGAGCCCTCGTAATCTCCTGTCCTACTAGCGCCTCCTCGGCCGCTTTGCCCTTCAGGTTGCCGCCTTACGCGAGGCATAATCAGCATGTAAAAGGAATACGTTAGAGGGTCCAACTTTAACACGACTCTAAAGCACGATCTCAGAGTGAGAAGAATGGAAACCAATCCTAAATATCTTATAGCCTCACGATTATTGGTGGTGCACAACACACCGATAATCAAGACTCTATTAGATACGGTCTGTAGACACTTTCCGAGGATTAACTGCTCTGATACAACTTTTGTCACGACCCATTCCGGGGCCCGTGACTGGTGCCTCACCCGGGCACCCAAGTAGTCATACATCATAGTAATCAGCGGAATATAAAAACAAGACATGAAACAGTTGTAAAATGAGACACAGTTTATCTGATGAAAAGCTTGCCTTTCGGCATATATATATAAATAACCCAAGTTTTGCGCTACATCCCAACTGCACACTAGACTCTGCACTTAAGGAAGTAACAACTATGGCGGACAGGCCCGCCATACCCCGAATGTACAAAACTATCTACAATACAGGAGATCATACCAAAAGTAGAGCCTCCTATAAGATGGAGCTCCCGACACCAATGCAAAGAGATCCTAAGGATGTGGATCTAGCACTGCGTTCTTACTGCGGCATTTAACGCAGCCCAAGGAGGTCAAGACAACAGTACTAAGTATGTGAAATCAGTAAAGTACTTAAAATGAAATCAAAGTATTTAAAACCATTTGCAAATACAATCAGTTCAATTGCACATAGTGTCATATCACAAACAAGAACACTAATAGATATAATGTAATTGGTCTTTCCTAGGCCGCGAATGATCGCAGCAAGGCCAATCGCCCATAGTATCATTATGCGTGCCTAGTCCTGGACTTCCCGCAGTCCGCATAGGTCACACACAGACCCGCATGAGGTATTCCTCGTGACGGGGTAGCTAACCCCTGCATTCTCCTGGACTCCCGCAGTCCGCATAGTCTCAATACACCGCATAGTCATACAGACCGCATAGGGCATCCCCCGCATCAGGCTAAAACACCCGGAATGATCAATCCTGGAGCTCCCGTAGCTCCTCATAGTCTCACAGACCGCATAGGCCGTATAGACCCGCATCAAGGGTGGCAAGCCTTCGGTATAACCAGTCGAGGGGGTAGGTGATATAACAACAGTACTACTGACTTACCGTCTAGCAACGTAAGCACAACAAGAATGTCCCCCTTTCACAACATCACAAGACACTAACACACATAGCATCATAGTATGTCTATTTATCAAACAATCTTACTACACCTTACAGAATACAAGGTTTTTATAAGCAATTTAAGTAAACAGTTCTTTTTATCATTCTTAAGGGGTTATACCTAACTTCCCATAAAGCTAGTATAACTCTTAAGCTTTTGTTTAAAAACCAACTGTTTCTTTTCTGTTAAAACTGATTCAGTATTCTTTTGAAATGCTTCAAGATCTGTTATTATTCAGGCTTAAGTCAAGAGACATTGCCGTAGTTATTATTCAGGCTTAAGTCAAAAGACATTGTCGTAGTTATTATTCAGTTAACACATGTACGTCTACCGTACTATATATATATGTTAAAATATCATGCTTAGGAAGAATCACATACCTTCTCGGCGAAAACCTCCTGCCAAGTTGAATATGTCGCGCGCAGAGAATCAGCCTATAATACCAAATACGCCTATCAACGCTCAGATGCATCAGAAACAGCTTCTAAGCAGAGGTTCTCTATTCTATGGAAATTTGGGCAGACTTTCCTACCCTGTAAGTTATACGATCTTTGTAAAAACAGCCCTAGTTGAGTTCATTCTATTATTCTTCTTTAAACCCTTCTATTGTGATAATAGTTCAATTCTATTCTTTAATATCCTTCTAAGTATTTATACTTATTCCTATACTTCTACAAAGATGTATTCTCTAATTACAAAAGAAGGATAAGTTTATTTACCTCGATAAGCCCAATAATATCCTAGATAATACGTCGATCCCGAGCAAGGTTTAGCTCCTAAGTCAGACGCTCCGATAGCTCCAAGAACCCTTAGAAGTTCTTCACAACTTCAACTAAGTACTAAGGGATTTGGGCTAGGGTATTTTGGGCATTATAACAATACTAGAAGGCAACTTTTCTACCAAGGGAGGGGGGGGGGGGGTAGATTTCGGCTAGGCTAGGGGGGTAGCCTCGGCTAAGCTTTACCAAAGGGGGGGGGGGGAGTAGGCTTTGGACGAAACAAGCTCAAGGGAGAGGGGAGGATTTTCAAGACTTGGAAAGGAATTTGTGAATGAAGAACTCTTCATCTTAAGGGGGTATTTATAGTTCAAGACATGGCCAACCAATGGCCAAGATTTAGCCAAGTGCAAGGCAAGTGTAAGGTCAAGATTAGGGCAAGTGTACCTAGCCAACTTGCACATAAAATATCCTACCAACTACTTGACAAAATAGGCACTCCATTCGGCCATATTGACGCCTCACGTCCACCAATTGGAGGGTGACAAGTGTCTCCCTCCTGTTGGCCCAAAGTGTTTTGTCTCTGGGAAAAATCCGCAAAAATTAGAAATGGCATAGCCGGAATTTATCCTACGCGAGTTGTGTAAAACGTTTCGTCGGAAAACGATTCTTTTAGCGAATTGTGCCCAAAAAAACGTCTTGTGCCTAAACTTTAAGGCTAGACTTTCGTACGTACGTCCTCACGTACATACCCTGGAAATACGGGGTATAACAATGTAGTAGGTCTGGGTCATGTCTTCACCGCCTCAATCTTCTGAGTATCCACCCGAATACCATCTGCCCCGACAATATGCCCCAAGAATGCCACTGAGGCCAACCAAAACTCACATTTCGAAAATTTGGCATACAACTGCCGGTCGGGAGGACTCTGGCATCGCCTCAAGTGATCCGCGTGCTCCTGCTCTGAGCGAGAATATACCAGGATGTCATCAATGAATACTATAACAAATGTATCCAAGAATGGTTTGAACACCCGGCTCATAAGGTCTATGAACACTGCTGGAGCATTAGTCAACCCAAACGACATTACCCTGAACTCATAATGTCCGTACCGGGTCCTGAACGCAGTCTTTGGGATATCTACCTCTCTAACCCGTACCTGATGATAACCGGATCGCAGGTCTAACTTCGAGAAATACTTAGCGCCCTGCAACTGGTCGAACAAGTCATCAATCCTGGAAAGGGGATACCTATTCTTGATGGTCACCTTATTCAGCTGCCTATAGTCAATACACATCCGCAGCGAACCATCCTTCTTCTTTACAAATAACACCGGCGCACCCCATGGAGATGCACTAGGCCTAATGAAGCCCTTCTCTAACAGGTATCTCAACTGTTCCTTTAACTCCTTCAACTCTGCAGACGCCATTCTATAAGGAGGAATGGATATAGGTTGGGTACCTGGAAATATATCTATACTGAAATCTATCTCCCGCTCTGGAGAAAGACCTGGGAGATCATCTGGGAAAACATCCGGAAACTCACTGACTATCGAATCGATCAAGGGCCGGACTTACCTCGGGATTATCATTCGAACTAAGTGATAAATACACCCTTTCAACCATCTTCCTTGCCTCGAGGTATGAAATAAACTTACCCTCGGTGATGCGGTGTTCCTTTCCACTCAATAACCGCTCGTTCGAACCGAATCGAACCAACCTCTCTCGACAATCAACGTTGGCAAAACATGAGGCCAACCAATCCATACCCATAATAACGTCGAAGTCGATCATATCCAACTCTATCAAGTCTGCTTAGGTACGACGGCTATATATCGCCACCGAGCAATTCTTATACACACGCCTAGCTATAACCGAGTCTCCCACCGGTGTAGCTACCTCGAATGGTTCTATAGGCTCAGGTTCTATCCCTATCCTACTAGCAACAAGAAGGGATATATAGGACAAAGTGAAACTTGGATCAATCAAAGCATACACATCATAGAAAAAGACCGACAATGTACTGCGTGATAACATCCGTGACGCCCCGGTCGCGTCATCGCCATGGAATAAATGTGGTTCGGCGACCGCGTAACGGAACCTCGCCACGGCCTCTGCCACGGCCAACTGATGTCTGAGTACCCTGCCTGATGGGGCGCATAATTGCAGTCGACGATGAACCGACAATAGAGCCCGTAGGCTGAGCCATAGCACCCGTGCCATCTCTATACGGACACTCCCTCATCAAATGGCCTGGACGGCCGCAAGAAAAACAAGTATCAATATCAATGCGACACTCCCCCGGGTGACGTCTGCCACACTGTGGACACTGAGGGAGAGATGGTCTCCACCGCCCGTAACCCCGCGTCGCGACTGCCGCCGGAGCCCCGATCAGCCTCAATGCCCCGAGCGATCAAATCGTCTACCAGTAGTCTGTGAAGGTGTACTCAGGCCGGGCCGAGGAATACTCGATAGATCGCTCGCCGGACGTCACCAAAACCTCGCTGCCCCGCCTCTGGGCCGATCTGCCCCGACCCTTCCGGCCGCTCTCTATGTCGCTTCTTCAATCCTCGCGCAAAGGCTGCATCCGGCGATGTCCATGGTCGGTCAAGGCGTACCGCCAAGCACCCATCAATAAGATAATGGTCCAACCCCATCACATAACGGTGCACCCTATCCGCCATGTCTGCTACCATAGTGGGTGCGTACCGGGCCAAGGAGTTGAACTCTAAGCTATACTCTCTGACCGTCCTCCCATTCTGCCGCAGAATCAGAGGAACCTGTCGACTCTTGCCCGTCTCATCTCCGGAGGCATAAAGTGGCCAAGGAATGCTTCTGAAAACTCATCCCATCCTGCAGGAGGAGCACCCTCGCCCCTAGACAACTCCCAGGACTCAAACCAGTTGACTGCTACGTCGCGCAACCGGTATGACGCCAATATAACCGACTCAGTCTCTGAAGCCCGGATCACCCTCAATGTCCTCTGCGTCTGGCGGATGAACTCATGTGGATCATCCTCAGGCCTAGAACCGTAAAACTCTGGCGGACTGCAACTCAGGAAATCTCTAACCCTCAAACTGCTCGCTCAAGTTAATCGTTTGGCCTCGCTTATGAACTCGCTCCCGCCACTATCCTTGCTAATAATCGGATCGTTTCTCTCAAATCTCCATCATGTGCCCTCGTCTGGGAATCAAGGCTCGTGCATCGGGTCTTGATACGGGTGATGTTGCTCGAGAGGAGCCTCTAGATCCGTGACGAGGCGTAACCCGCTGCCGGGGACACACTCGTGAGTAGACCGCGTGCAAGACTGGTAGCTCTCGCACCCGACTAGTGTCCTCATCAGATTTGCCTTCATGCCACGGCACCTTCCTCGGAGGCATAGCTGTAAACATAGTAAACTTATCAGAAGACGGATCATCCTAATAACACCGCTCTATAGGAAGATCTAAGAGGTGGAAGAATATAAACAACCCTAAATGTCCGACAGCCTCCTGTGTATAAGTATGGTGCACAACATACCCATACACAAGACTCTACTAAACACGGTCTGTAGACATTCCAAGGACTAACTGCTCTGATACCACTTTTGTCACGACCCGACCCGACGGGCCGTGATTAACGTCCTAATTGACGCGTCATCGACTTGTCACTCTTAATCCAATTAATACAGATGTCTACATAAATTTCGGCAGCACAATGCTGCTTTTACAACATATCCCTAAAAACGGGCGAGCCGACAAGGCTGCCAAAGCAACAAAACAACAGTCATAATAGGCTAGCCGACTAGGCTGCCACCAACCACATCACGCGCACAAAGGCATAAGTCAAAATACGCAAGCCGGCAAGGCTGCTACTAAATAATGACATTAAAACCCAAAACGAAGTACAAACATCCAACCCACAACTGTCTACAGACCTCTAAGAGAATAATACTGACATATGACGGGACAGGACCCCATCGTGCCCAAAAATATGCATAAGTCTGAAAATAAAGGTCTGTACCAAAAATAGCTGGCTCCGGAACAAAGGAGCTCTCCAACCGCCGTATGCAGATCCTAGACCGGAGGGTCACCTATTCGAACTCCCGAACTCGCGGCATGAACGCACTTCGAGGAAGGGGTCGATGCGAGATAATGTACTGAGTATGTAAAACATAAAATACTGTAAAACTGATTAACAACTGTACCAAGTAAAACAGAGAGTCATCAAACTGTCATAAAACTGAGAATCATGTCTGAAAGCATATCATGTATACTGAATCATAAAACATCGTGCTCATGTCTGTATATAAAAACTGTAAAACATGTCTCGGTCCTCTATGGAGGGACTCGATGGAATCAGATTCGCACAGTAACATGTCTCGCCTCAAGGAGGGACTCGATGTAATGTATATATATATCGTGTCTCGGCTCTCTAGTGAGGGACTCGATGAATGATGCATGGCTGTGCACGAACATGATCTGGCCCGGGACTCAGTGGAATGAAATAGTAACACTTAGTACGAGTAGATATCATGATTAACTGTATGCAGCTAAAATCATTATGTGACTCTCAATAACATTACTACCATAAACTCTGTTACTGATTTATAATCATTAGTAAATAATCATTTTTAAAATCGAATCGGTAGGAGTTAAGTACGTCCGCTGATTTACTAAAAATCATGCCAAAAGAAAGAAAGGTCTTACATACCTCTTAGGCGAACTAATCAGCTTGGTATTAAGGTATCCCTCGTTTAGTAATTCAACCTGTGATAAGGAACAACATGCTCGTCAATTCTATGGTTCCTAATGTAAGTTATATGCTTAAAGGCTCCCTTATTTCTACAAAATTTGGGCAGCATTTCCTTTGTTTATGTGCGTATCCACAATTTTCCAATAATCCAAATCAACCAACAATTCAACTCCAGCTACAATCCAATCAACCAACAATCCAATTCAAACCAACAATTCAATTCAAACCAACAATTTCCCCTTTATTCCAGAATATATAAAATTAACACCTTTCTTACACTTAATCCTTTCGAGGCATGTATAGGTATCTTATTGCAATACTTATGCATGTTTGTAGCTTATTTACATACTAGTTCAGCCCGTAATACATTACCAAGCATGTTCAATAATTTCTATCAATTTCCCGGCCGTATCGACATGTTATCAATTCCAAACTTTTTCTTTTAAATTCTTAAACATTTCAATTCATCTTTCAATTCTTTCATACAAATAATTATCTCTTAATCGTCAAGTCTACATTTCAATTCTCAACATGCAAATGGTAAGCAACATGCAATTCAACCATTGAAGCCAATATCTAACTATTTTAGTTCGAAATTTGCCAACCAATTCTAACAACAACTACACGCGATTCTTATTCACGTTCCATCATAATTTAGGCTTGTTTTATTAACCCAAAACCATCTCCTAAATTCTGAAAATAAGCATTTCATTTATATCACAAAAAAAAGAAGTTTTAACCTTAAGAGAATGCTAAAAAAAAACGGCTCACTTTTCGATTTTCAAGCCCAATTTTCTTATCAATTTCTAGTCCAATCCTTCACTTCTTCATCTCTAATCCAACATGCAACCATTCTACCATGTTAATCCCTCATTCTTACACCTTTTCCTTCAAGAAAACTTGTCCAAAAACCCAAGAACCCACTGCCCTAAAATCGGCAGAAATGCCGAGAACCCCCCACTGTTTTGGGGTGATAATTTTGCCTCAAAATGGTGGGATAATTTACCCCAAGAAGATGGAATAACAAGCTAAATTTTCTTGCAAAGGGTGGGGATTTTCGATCAAGAAGGGGGGGGAGAAAGAAGAGCTTAAAAATTCTGATTTTGTTTTGTGGAAGAAATGAAGATTTTAGAAGAGTTTTATAAATTTTCAGATTTCTAAATAATGCACTATGACCCCCTTAAAAGCCACACTTTTCCCCATCTAAGTATTTATTTAACTAAATCAACCCCCACTTCTTTTAATCTAATTTTCCATTGCCTTAATTTCTCATCATCATACCTTTAAATACCTTACTAACTCATAACGGAAAAATACATATTTATTTATACCACTATTTCTAAAGAGATTTCCGGCGTCACATCCGTCATTGCCAAAAAGTAAATCGTATTAGTACGTAAAATATATGCAATTTCGAAAATTGGAAATCCCAATCCTTAATGACGTTCTAAATCTTTGTCTTAACTCACGAGGTGTAACAATCGATTCCACAACATATACGACTATATCCCTCAGAAAGTATATAAATGGGAGTAACAGTGAGTAAAGCTCGAGATTAACACCTAAATAGGTGAAAAGAGGCCAATGACGCCTATGGATATATGGTAGACATTAAAGATATATGTTAAGAGATAATGGCATTATAATACAGATAAAATGTCAGACAAATGCAGATGTCTATGAGTACTTTGAAACTAACCAAAAGTTCTACGAGATAGGTAAAGTAATAGGTTTACATCTTATCGAGATCAAGGAAATCTTTTCCTAAAAATTCCATTGACAGAAAGTCTTAGCTATGAGGTAGGTGAAGAAATTTGAATCTAAGTATAATGACCAAGTTTGGATATAGTAAACCAACATCATGTGATGCAATCCTTCAAAGTCTTCTACGTATTGGATAAAGGAATAAGTTATCAATTCTATCCTTAAGGGGTAGTAACTCCAAGGATTGGAATCAGGAGCAATGTTTGAGATTACGTATGTATACCAGAATAATTTGGAATTATGAAGAGTACGACAAGTAAGAAAATGAGTGAACAAGTGTCAAAATAATTGAAGTTGTTTATAATTACGAGTAGTGAGAATATATGAAAAAAAAAATCATTTCAGACCATGAATGAGAGTTAATTGTGATGATACACACACTTTAGATTCAATGACATTATCCATAAAGTGTTCATGATTGAGATACTACAAATATAAGAATTTCCAGCACACCAGTTAGTAAACAAAGCTAAGTTGACAATAGGATCATTCACCCACAAGCAGCTTGATTAATGTGAGGACTAAGGAGAGAAGTTGACATGAGGGAACACATCGGTTAGTTAAGTGGGAGTCCGATTGAAGGATTCAGATAGTGATAGCCCTATGACTCAGAATACATCAGAGTCATCCCTCATACGGGAAAAAAACGTCATGATAAAGATCCCATTTATGGAATATATTGGGAAAAATGTCTAACAAAATAAAAATTGCAACCTTCGAGTATAATAGGAGAGAAACCTTCAGAGGAAAGGTCAATTTGTGCATTCCGAATATAACAGGATTACGAGACAAGATTACGACAGAGGTCCATGGTTCACAATATTTCAGTCACCATGAATCTACTAAGATGTATCATGATCCCAAAAAGGTATGTATTGGTGGGATGGCATGAAAAGGGACATAGCGGAAGTTGTTGCTCAGTGCCCGAATTGTCAATAGGTTAAGGTTGAGCATCAGAAGCCTGGTGGATTATTGTAGGAGATAGAGATTACAACTTGGAAGTGAGAAGTGATTAATATGGGTTATTGTGGATAGGCTGACGAAACCAGCCCATTTTCTTCCAGTTCGGACTACTTACTCAACTGAGAACTATGCTAGGTTATACATCAGAGAGATAGAAATACTACATGGGGTTCCCACATCTATTATATCGGACAGAAGATCTCAGTTTACATCTAACTTTTGGAGATCGTTCCAGAAGGGATTGGGGACACAGGTGAGTCTCAGCACAACATTTCATCCTCATATTGATGGGCAGGCAGAGAGTACTATTCAGACACTAGAGGATATGTTGAGAGCCTGTACTATTGAATTCAGGGGTAGCTAGGATGATCATTTACCACTTGTTAAGTTTACCTATAATAATAGCTACCATTCTAGTATCCAGATGGCCCCGTACGAGGCCTTATATGGGAGAAAGTGCAGGTCACCTATTGGTTGGTTTGATATGGGCGAGACTAAGTTACTTGGCCCAAACATGATTCAGCATGTTGTGGATAAGGTGAAGCTTATCCAGGAGAGATTATTAGCAGCCCAGAGTCGATAGAAGTCGTATGCAGATAATCGACGTCGACACTTAGAGTTTCAGCTTGATGATTAGGTATTCTTGAAGGTATCAACCATGAAGGGTGTGATGAGGTTCGGTAAGAAAGGGAAGCTTAGCCCGAGATATATTGGGCCTTATCAGGTTATTCGTAGGATAGGCAGGGTTGCCTATGAGTTGGATCTACCATCTAATTTGGAAGCGGTACATCCGATTTTTCATGTATCAATGTTGCGTAAATGTATTGGTGATCTTTCTAGAGTATCCCCTACAGATGATGTTCAGGTTCAGAGGAGTTAACTTATGAGGAGAGTCCTATAGCTATACTTGATTGTCAGGTGAGAAGGTTACGCATTAAGGATGTGTCTTCCATCAAGGTGTTGTGGCGAAACAATAATAGGGAAGAGATGATGTGGGAAGCAGAAAATGAGATAAAGAAGAAGTATCACCACTTGTTCCCTATGCTTACAGGTAATGCGATTCCTTATTTGGCTACATTGATTGGTGAATAATACATGTGTTATATTGTGGCCATGTGAGGAATATTTAGGTTTGATGAGTATTGTTGGAACTTATAGAAAAAGAAGAGTTTAAGTGATAAAAATGTGTGCTGTGAATTTCAGCCTGTGTGAAATGCAGTACGATCAGCGGTCTGAAACTTCGAGAGTCAGAGGTATTCGACACCGCGGCGCCGACGTGCAGGACTGCGGTGCTGACACTAACAAGTATAAGTTGATAGGTTTAGTTAAAGGAGAATATGCCAAAATGTTTATAGTTTGAGACCTATTATGAACATTTGGGGACGAATATTTCTAAGGGGGGGGAAAATGTTACACAACGTAATTACAGGGCAATGAGATGAGAACGTAAGTTAGGATATAAGATTTGAATGTTGGAAGGAAGGTATATTTACATTTTCTATATGGAATAATTTTGGATGCAACAAATGTTACGACGAGAATTAATACTAGTAGTTGGATTATTTCCAATGGTGTTATGGACTTAGTGTTGAATTATTAAGTTTTGGCATTAAGAAGCTAAAGGCCATTGAAAATTTCACAATTTGGCTAAGTGTGGGAGATATTTTGTGAAGGGAAAGACAAGTGGACAAGTGGGGTTCATGGGTCCCCCCTCCACTTGTGCTACAAGCACCACTGTTACACCCCGGAAATTTTTTTGTGTTACCGAGACAGCAGACGACTTAGTATGGGCTCATGAGAGGGTAAAGATATACAAGAATTAGGGATGAAGATTCTGTTATATATGTATAATAATAACATATAGACGACAATGGAGGCCATATGGTGTAAGTTGGTTAATATGTTACTTGACAAATAACCCTCGTAACCGTAAGTTAAGATGGGGAACACATGTCAGGATTTTATAAAGGGTATATGACAAGATATATGAATAGTAAAAAGGAAGTTTAGAAAGTCTTAAGAGGGACACTTAAGCCAAATATGAGTATAAGCACTCCAAAAGGATGATTTAAGTATACGTTTTCGGGTGATTTAGATTTACGAGGCCAACACACCATTATACGTTGAGAATTTGGGAAAACACAAAAAATGAAAGTTGTATATAATTGAAATACCTTTCTAACCATAGGTCATGGGCCTTCATTCCACCTAGGGATAAAAGTTATGGACGTTTTAAAGAGGAAAGGTCATAATGGCAGTGGGCTCGGCCTAACCCGACTCCAAGTCGGGTCAGGCCCACTTCCTTGGCTATTTAAGGAAAAATTTCACCCATTATCTTCCTCATTGCATGCCAAAAGATCTAGAATACTTTAGAGAGAGAGAGTGAGGAGAGTTAGAGAGATAGAGCAAGGGTTCGATCAAGTTCGAGGCCCCGAATCCCGAGGCTCGTGAAGGATAAAGTGTAATACAAGTTGTCATCGTCGTTTCAAGCTAAACATTGAACTTGGGGGATGATATTTTCGTGGTTGAGCTACTGCTAAGGTATGTATTATTTTCTCATCATTTTTATTGAGATGATTACGTGGAGATTTAACGGATTAAAGTGTTAGAAATATAGTTATAATTATCGTATACCGAATATTAAGGCGTTGCGGTTTAGGGGCTGTTTTGGATAGAATTGTAAGATGAGTTTAGTCATATTATTGTTGTAAATTGTTAGATTTGTTGTTGTTGTTGGTTATTAGCTTAATTTGGAATTGTTGGGTTGGTAGGATTATAGGGGAGATGCTGTCCAAATCCCGTTAGGTGACAGAATAAATGATTAGGTAGAATAATCTTGTTGTCCTAGTCTTATCCCTATATTGTTGATGGTATTTTAGTTAAGGATTAGCTTGAGGCATAAATAAGGTATGTAAGGCTAATCCTTCTTTCATATTTTGGCATGATCCCTTTTATATGACAACTAAAGAATGTAAAACATAAGTACTCTATTCTTAGTTGGATGTGGAATCGATATCCAATGTCTTGTTTCGTTCATGTTATACTCTTGTTGATAATTCAAAGGAAGATTCTGCGATACATTATACTTACACGTTCACTACAAAGCAAATGATAAATGAAGAAAACTCTAAAGCTTGTTCTCAAAATCTCTCCAAAGGGAGTTGTAATAGAAACCACTCTGAAAGGGGTGCAACGTTTTGTAACTTCATTACATATTCATATTGTATATCATGTGTATTGTTATTGTTCCACCTAATCAGCTGGATTATGATACTCTTAAGACGGAAGCGGCTGCCAGAAGGGGCCACCCTAGCTAAACAAGAAGTTTGCTGAATGGCCATCGTATGACTACGCTACTGCACGGGCGGACTATTGTGTTATTAGCCGGAAGCGACTACGAGTAGGATATTCTATATTTATATTGAGTATGATAGAATTTGTGTAAGGGACCATATGACATGGTTCAAAGTGCTATTTCAGGTTACTCCCGGGTTGCTTTCTAAACTTGATTACTGTTACGTTTTTCCTTATTTTATGATTCAAGATTACATATTCAAGACATATTCCATCGACCCTTTCTTCGGGGGGCTGAGTTTCATGCTCACAGGTTCAGGAATGCGGTTACACGATCCAGCCACCTAGGAGGAGTCAGCATTGGGAGTCAGACAACTCCACTTGCTTCGGAGACTGTTCCTGTTTTGATATAATTTTGGTTGTATACATCCTGGGTCCGACGGGGCCCTGTCCCGTCACTTATGTACGGTCATACTCTCCTAGTAGTCTGCGGACAACGTGGGTGTCATGGGTACTGTTTGGCCTTGACGGCCATTGTTTTGTTGTACAGAAGTATCGGCAGCATCGTTGGCTTACCTTGTGACATGTTACGTATATATAAGTATGTTTTGAGATGTTTTGAGTTATAGGCGGACTTTGGTATTCTATTTACAGCTTCAAACTTAGTTACAAAGACCCTATTGAATGTTATGTGTGAGTACAGGTAACATAAGTTGGGTTATCGGGCAGGTTAAGCTCGGTCACTCGTCATGACCCTAGGTTGGGTCATGACAAAAGTGGTATCAGAGCATTTCAGCCCTTGGCATGTTCGTAGACGGTGTCTAGTAGAGTCTTTTTTATTGGTGTGTTGTACACCACATCTATAAACAGGAGGCTATGAGACATTAATAGGGTGTCATTCCTTCTTTCTTGTTAGAGATCATATGAATAGAGTTGTGTCATAAGTGAGGTCCTTAATCTAATAATCTTGTATGATTTCAGCAATGACTAGGAAGAGTAAAGCGATAGCAGCCTAGAAGGGCAAATCAGTTGACGGTGAGGCAGTTAGCCAAGCCCCCAGGTCTACCAGAGCTCAGACTTATACCGGGATACACATTCAATCCCAGAGTTCTCCTACTTTCTCACCTCCGGAGGAGCTCAAAGGGGCACCTAATCTAGCCCCAGCTCCAGCACTAGTACCTGTACCTCCAGTCCCTCAGCCGGATGCTCAGGGTCAAGAGATGAGAGAGATGAGAGATGCTATCCATTTGTTGACTCAGATACTTGCTACTCAGGATGGACGGCAGGATATGGGTCATGAGTATCCAGATAGGGCTGCTAGTGTCAGGGCCCGATATTTTCTTACATTAGATCCCCCATAGTTTAAGGGCATGGACCCTAATGTTAATCCTCAGGAGTTCATAGATAGTATGCAACATACTTTATATGTGATGAAGGCGTCCGCTACAGAATCTGTTGAGTTAGCTGCTTATAGATTGCAGGGTATAGCAATTAATTGGTTTCAGTAATGGAGATTATCAAGGGGTAGAGATGCTCTTCCGTCGACTAGGCAAGAATTCTCAGATGCCTTCTTGCGCCATTATATGCCACCCGAGTTGAGGCGGGCAAGGGTTGATAGGTTCCTTAACCTGCAGCAAGGTAGTATGTCTGTTAGAGAGTATAGTGTGGAGTTTGATTCTATAGCCAGATATGCCCCTTCTATTGTGCAGGAAATGGAAGATAGAGTTCATCGATACGTGATGGTATTAGAGCCAGGGTTGTAGGAGGCTTGTATGGCAGTAGTGATGCAGCCATGTATGGATATAGCTCGTATTCAGGCTTATGCTCAAGGGTCAGAGGATTGTAGGCGCCAGCGAGAGGCTATCTCAGAGCAGAGTAGTAGTCAGCCCAAGAGGGATAGGTCAGAAGGTCAGTATAGAGGTTCCACTAGCGAGAGCAGACCCCAGTATAGTGCACCTCTACAGTTTCAAAGATCTCAGCGGGGTAGGGAGACTTCCATTAGGCAGTGTTATACCCCGTAGTTCCAGGGTATGTATGCGAGGACGTACGTACGAGAATACGACAGAAAGATTGGAAAGGAAGAAAGAGGTGATTTTTCCTCGGAAAAGTTTCCGGTTTTTGTGAAGGAAAAAGGTTCGTTAATGGGAATTGGATTCCCAGATTTGGTATTCGGACTTCCTGGAATATTAGAGAATTATGGAATTTTATTTTCGGAAATGGTCACGTGGGGCCCACGGGAGAAATTTACGGTTTTGTGGGGCCCACTTTGTTTTCGAGATTTTGGCCATTGTGGATATTTTCGGAAGATGTTTTATTTTGGGCCAATAGGAGGGTGACACGTGTCACCCCGCCAGTGGCTTGGCCGAATGACATTTGTGCACAACACCCTGTTAGAGTCGTTTTCGACTAAACGTTTTACATAACTTGCGAGGAAAATTCGGCTATGTCATTTAGTATTTTTGGATTTTTCCGAGAGGCGGAACATTTTGGACCAACGAGAGGGCGGCACTTGGCACCTCTCATCAGCGGGCGCGGGCGACATGGGACGATTGGGAGATAAGGTTGGGCAAGATATTTGTGAGGGTTTTAAGGAGTAGGGACTAGGGCACTTGGGCATATCTTGCCCTACACTTGCATAGCACTTGGCTAGATCTTGGCCATTGGTTGGCCTTGCTTGGCCTATAAATACCCTCCCTTTGAAGACTTCTTCATCACAAATAAATCTCTAAGTCTTGAGAGCTCCCCTTTTCGTGAGGCCCTCGCCGAGAGTAGCACCCCTCCTTGTGTGGCCGAGACCCACCCCTTCCTTTAGCTAGGCCGTGGGTACCCCTTTTGCCTTGTTGTTCTCGTAGAATACCCCTCTTGGTAGAAATACTCTCAAAAGTATTGTTACTATACCCAAATTACCTTAGCCGTATACCTTGTAGTATTCCAAAGAAACCTCTATCGTAGAGTCAGGAAATACTACCAGTATGTCCTTTTGTCTCAAACCGAAACCCTAAGGAAATCTTCATTGATGATTGAAGTATTTAAGTAGAAGTTGGTTAGAACTTCTGGTTGTTTGGAGCGGTGGAGCACGGAGGTGAGCTAAGCGCCTAAGGATCGACATTTATACTTGGATAATTATGGGCTTATCGAGGTAATTATCTTGTCCCTCTTTTTGTAATTGGAAATTACATGTTATTAGAATATATAGTTGAAGTATACTATATATAGAACTAAGCTTAGCATCGGCAATGTCTTTTGACTTAAGCTGAAGAATAAAGAAAAGAATCGCATCAGTATTTACATAGGACTGTATTGCAGTAGACTTGTGTAGTATTACTGAGTAGAATTGTACACGTCCGGTTAGACGTGTAAACCCCCCCCCCCCCTGGTTGGCTTGGTGGCCGGCCTCGATAGAGGAGGAGATTTACGCTGCATGTGGGGAGGTGCCGAATTTTCTCAGAGAAATGGACCTTGTGTTTTGAAGTTAATAGACGTTTGTGACCTTTTTAGGTGAAAGTACTAAGAGTAGCGTATTCTACTTGAGGAGTGGAAAGGGCTAGCAAGGTTGTAGTACTTGGAGCATTTTGCTTATTGTCGATACTCGTCGCGAGGTATGTGAACCTCTTCCTATCTCTTCTAGCATGATATGTGTGAACTATGTAGTACTAGACGCATACGTGTTAATCGTGTTTGATTGTTTTTAAAACATAAAGTGTTATAATGGATTTATGGGAAGTTGGTTATAACAGCTTTATGTAGGTAAGAAAATACTTTGTGGTTTTAAAAGGTAACTGATGTGAATTATAACTGGCTTGTTATAATAAAGAACTTGATGTATTTCAAAAGATTTATAAATCGTTTTGAAGGGAGAGTAATACTTGGTTTTTGAAAACTTAAGAGTTATACTAGCTTCATGGGAAGTTAGGTATAACGGCTTAAGAATGTTTTACTGATTTCGGAAATCAGAATGTGTATCGCCAAACCACTGCAGCGTTAATAAAGGAAAATGTCTCGACTAATGAGTTGTATTATTAAAACCAGTAGAAACCTCCATCTGCATAGAAACTAAGATGAGACAAAATGATATTACATTTTCTAGGTCATGGTCTTTGTAGTAAGATTATTATAAACAAGAATAACCTATTCACTCATAAGACTTATGTTACTCAAATGTTTTAAAAGCCATAAAGACTATGAGTTATGAAACCTTCCTAAAAAACGTAACTTGCGCATTTTGGAAATTAGGCAAACTTGACGTTTGGAAAATAATGTTGTTACTTAATTTTACAAAGGTAAGTGTTTGGTTTACTTAAAAGACAATACTCTATTTTATACTACGTATTGTGTGACTTATGTGGAAGGAACAGATCTTTTAAAGATTTAATGTATGAAGTACTTTGGGGATGGATACCCGAACTTGTTAATAGAAAGTACCTTGTGTGAATAACTTGATTGTATTGGTTTGTGATAGCCTTGTAATACTTTCTTGTTGATTTGATAAGTAAACATGTTAGGATGCTACGTGTGTTAGTATCTTGTGATGTTAGTGTAAAGAGGTTTTCCTCGATCGCGCTTAAAGTTGTTTGACTATCACCGTTATGTTGGTATTGTACCACTCACCTTGACTTGTGTCCGAGGTTGCCGCCTCCACGCGGGTAGACTCGGGCGATCCGGGACCATGATTCGAGAATACCTCACGCGGGTCCGTGGATCCATGCGGAACTACGGAGTTCCGTGTTAGTTTACGCCTCGTGGTCACGCGGTTCAGTGGCTACGCGGATCGCGAGTCCGTGATTTACGCCGGAGTAGCTACCGACGCGGGTTATACCTCACGCGCCTATGTGGTTGGCCTATGCGAGTCGCGGAGAGTTCTGTGGCTAGACGCGCACATTTGATATCGCGCGAGTGACCGCCTTTTATCATGTGACGGTTCAGACAGATATCATGACACGCTTTATGACCTTATTGCATCGCTGGTTTTAGTAGTCGGCTATGCCTTCGTATTTACCCGCATAGCTTTATTATAACACAGTGGGACACGTGTTCATGCGTGTTCCTTGGTGCTTTCATATCATAGATCGTTTGGCGGTGAGGAATGTGTTCCACGCACGATTGATGTTGTGGACGTGAGACACATTGTTAAATTGAGTGATGACTGAGGCGTGAGTCCCGACTTGACATGACTTCTATTTATCAGTGAATCGTAATTTGGTTATCATACATGTCTCCCGCTTTGTATAGACTACTATGATTTCATTTGCAGATTTATTTTCGCCACATACTTGGTACTGCCAGATCGACTTCGGGGCCGCGTTCATGCCGCAGTAAAGGTACACCGCCATTGATCCTCGCCTAGTGGTCACGATTCAGCGTTGGGAAAGCTCCGCTTTCTCCGAGGCTTATCAGCGTATAGTCCTCGTTGTTGTAGGTATTTACATTCGTGGTATGGCGGCCCCTGTCCCGCCATTGTTGTCGTATCATTTCAGAGGTCCAGAGTAATCGCTGCAAGGTGGTTTGTAAAAGGATTACACTGCTCATGTTGAAAAAATTGTTATTCATATATATGCCAGAAGACAAGTTTTCTCGACATCGCTTATACTTCATTTGTTTCACGATGTGGTTTATGTTCCGACATTACTCGATGTTGTATCACTAGGGTGCCCGGGTAAGGCACGATCCACGCCCCGAACGGTCGTGACAAAAGTGGTATCGAGCGCTTAATCCTCGGAAAGTGTCTACGCATCAGATTCAGAGTCTTGATTATCGATGTGTTGTGCACCACACCAATAATCGTGAGGCTATAGGATATTTAGGGTTGGTTTCATTCTTCTCATTACGAGATCGTGCCTTAGAGCCGTGGTGATAAGTTGGACCTCTAACGATTTTTTTCCTTACCATTATGCCTCCGCAGGCAACGAGCTCAAGGGCAAGACACCGAGGAACCGCTAGTGAGATACAGAGGAGACGAGAGCGCAGCCCGCATCAGACCGAGGTTGTGCTTGACGGCGGGTTTTGGACGCCGCCACCAAAGAGAGGTTAGAGCCGCAGTAATGGCTGCTGAGACCGCAGTACCTGAGCCTCCAGTCCCACAGTCTGGGGCAGAGGAGATGGGTTACAAGGAGATGGCCTGGCCGCCGTGGTCGTGGCCGATATGAGGATAGGCCGACGCAGCAGCCTTCCCAAAGAGCACCAGTGGTTCACCCCGAGCAGATAGTTTGAGGCTACGGACTTTCGAGTCAGAGCCCGCCAGAGTTTTATGGGTCGAGGCCTGAGGATGATCCGCAGGAGTTCATCCGGCAGTTACAGCGGATCATGCGGGTGATCAAGGCTTCAGAGACCGAGTCTGTGACCTTTGGTTCGCATCGGCTGCGTGATCCCGCGATCGATCGTTTGATTCACGGGAGCTTTCCGGGAGAGCATGCACCTCCAGCAAGATGGGATGAGTTTTCGGGCTTTCTCACTCACTTCTTGCCTCCGCATGAGGAGGGCACGGCCGACAAATTTTGATGCTTAGACAGAGCGCGACGGTTCGAGTACAATGGAGTTCGACTCATCGTCTTGCAGACGCCCCAGCGTGGTAGCTAGTATGGAGGATCGAGTGCACCGATATGTTACAGGCTCGATGATTACATGTCGAGGCATGTTCAGTGAGTAGCTCTTCACCGCATGGACATTGCCCGCACGCAGCTCACGACCGGATGCGAGGCACGGAGAGGTCGACGGAATGACCAAGATCAGCAGAAGAGGCCGAACAACAGGTCCTTTGTGACTTTCGAGGCGGACCGCCAAGAAGATACTAGTTTTGTACCTCCGCCGGGCAGAGTGGTCCTCCACAACCTTCAGAGTATTCGGAGCAGTCGTGGCTCGCGGTTGTGTTTCAGGAAGTGCGGTGTTGGCAGATGCGGTCACCCCTACCTACTGGTGGTCGATGTGGTAGACCGCATTTGGGAGTGTCGTTAGAACGCCCGAACCCGGCCCGCATCGTGCCTTACCGGGCACCCTAGTGATACAACATCGAGAAAACCAAATGGAAAATAAAACACGAGTCATGAAACAAGAGATATAATAAATAAACAGCAACCAAACAGCTTTCAAGATATACATAAAAACCCGAACAGCTTATCCTTTTACAAACCCCGCCACAACAAAGCATGCACTTAAGATTTACAACAACTATGACGGGACAGGGCCCCGCCATACCCCTGAATGTACCATAACCTACAACTCAGGGACACATACCACAGATACGCCTCCGAAGGAACGGAACTTTCCAACACGCGGAAATGAGATCCTCAGAGCGGGGATCCACGACCGATGTACTCTACTCGCAGACGTAACGCAGCCAAGGAGGTCAAGATAACAGTACTAAGTATGTGAAATCACAACATCAGAATGAAATCATAATAGCTTAAAAAGCAGGAGACATGTATGATAACCAAAATACAAAGACGCAACATAAAGCCAAGTCGTGACTCACGCCTCAAAGTCACCACTAAATATAACTATGGGTCTCACGCCCACAACATCCATCATGTTCGCATCATGGCCGCATGCCCCTAATATCGTGACGGTAGACATGTCCATGATGCAACAATAATAACAAGGCCGCACGGCCACATGCCGGAATCGTGACGGTAGACATGCCCATGTAACCTCAATAACAATATATCTGGTGGTCAACCCCGCCGCACGCCACATGCCCCGGACATCAGACGGTAGACACGCCCATGTTGCAAGAATAACCATATATCGGGTAATCAACCCACCGCACGGCGCGATGCCCCGGAATCGTGACGGTAGACATGTCCACGTGACATCAACAACAAGACAAGAATCAAAATGGAAACATACCCGTGGAATTCTCCATCACCGCCAAAGACGCCCAAGTAAGTTCTCAACAAGTCAACCGCCTCTATCGAGACGCAGAATACGTAAATACCACACTTGCACAACAAAGGCTATCATCACAAGCATAGGCAAGTTTCACAACAACAAGCATAGGCAAGTTTCACAACAACAAGCATAGGCAAGTTTCACAACAACTCAAAGTACTTTCATTTTATGCCAAAGTCGGGTTTTTAACCCCAAAGTACTACATACGTTAAGTTCTTTTTAAAAGAGATCCATTACTTTTATAAAGTCACCCGATACCGTAGCCTTAGAATGACCGACCCACATTCCTTTCCAAAATCAAGTAACAACATTCTTTTCCTAAGTTCCAGCTTTGCCTAGTTTCAATTACTCAAGCTTCTCATTTTCAAATGGTTTCATAGTTCATAAACTTAATCACTGATTCCTTTTAGAACAATTGAGTAATATATGTCTCACGTGAGAGTAGGTTATTCTTGTTTACAACATTCTTATTACAAGACCATGATCTAGAAAATGTAATATCATTTTGTCTCATCTTAGTTTCTATGCAGATGGAGGTTTCTACCGGTTTTAATACGATACATCATTATTCAATACATTTTCCTTTATTAACGCTGCAGTTGGTCCTGTCGATACACATTCGATTTCCAAATCAAGAAACATTATCCCTTTAAATAAAACCAAGTACTCATTACTCACGAATGAGGTTTCACACAAACATCCACATTAAAACAAATAAGTTAAGTCTCTTATCTTATAAGATCAAGTCTCTTAACTTCTAACATCATTAAACCATTTTCTTTACTTCTCTTAAGACATTATACCTAACTCCCCATAAAGCTAGTATAACTCTTTTTAAATCCTTTAAAACCAAGTGTTACTCTCGATTTATAAATCTTTTGAAATACATCAAGTTCTTTATTATAACTAGCCAGTTATATTTCACATCGATTACCTTTAAAACCACAAAGTATTTTCTTACCTACATAAAGTCATTATAACCAACTTCCCATAAAGCCGTTATAACACTTTATGTTTTAAGAACAATCAAACACAGTTAACACGTGTACGTCTACCGTACTACATAGTTCACACATATCATGCTAGAAGAGATAGGAAGAGGTTCACATACCTCGCGACGATTGTCGACTAATAGCAAAACGCTCCAAGTACCTCAAACCGCCGGCTACTCCTTAGCCAAGTGGATCACTCCACACGCAGATTTCAACCTATAAGGCCACAAGGCGCTTTATTAACATCTAGATCTCAACGTTCCATAATCTACGTAAAATTCGAAGACTCTCCCCGCAACAAACAGAAATCTCCGCCTCTATCGACGCCGGCTACCCAGCCAACTGTGGGGTTTTACACGCCTAACCGACGTGTACAATTCTACTACACAAGAATGCTATACAAGTCTACCGTAATACAACCTATGTAATTACAGATTCGCTTTATTCTTCAGCTTAAGTCAAAAGACATTGCCACAATACTATGTTGATTCTATATATAGTATACTTCAACTATATATTCTAACAACATGTAATTTCCAATTACAATAGAAGGACAGTAGTGTTTACCTCGATAAGCCCAAAATTATCCAAGTATAATGTCGCTCCTGAGCAACGTTTAGCTCCTACTCCGAGTGCTCCAATCCGCTCCAAACAACCCTTAGAAGTTCTAACCAACTTCTACTTACAACTTCAACTACGGTGAAGATTTCCTTAGGGTTTCGTTTAGAGGCTAAAGGAAAGTATAATCGTATTTTCCGGGCTTTTCAGCAAAGCGGTACTTTGGAAAGTACTACAAGGTATTTGGGCTAAAGTATTTTGACATTATAACAATACTAGAGAGTATTTCTATACCACAACAAAGGGTATTATACGGAAACAACTAGCAGTGGGGTACCCACGCCAAACACCACAGGGAGTGGGTGGCTCTCGCCAAGGCTCACTCATGGGGGTAGTGTGGCGGACGAATTGCACACAAGAGGGAGGGAGTATTTTTCTTGGAATTTCACAAGTGTGGATGAAGAATAACTCTTGCATTAGAGGGGTATGTCTAGGTCAAGGGATGGCCAACCAATGGCCAAGATTATGCAAAGTGCAAGGCAAGTGTAAGGCCAAGATTTGGGCAAGTGTCCTAAGCCAACTTGCACACAAAATATCCTACCAACTCCAAGACAAAAAAAGCCACCTTGTTCGTCCCTTTGCCGCCACTCAAGGCCAATGTGAGGTGACACTTGTCACCCTCCCGCTGGTCCAAAATGTTTCGCCTCTAAAAATCCGCAAAAATTATAAATGACATAGCCGGAATTTTCCCAACAAAAGTCATGGAAACGCTTCGCCGAAAAACGACTCTAATCGGGTGTCAGGTACAAATTTCGAAACTTGCCTAACTTAAGGCTCAAATTTTCTACGCACGTCCTCACGCACATACTCAAAATACGGTATAACATTCTCCTCCTTAGAAACATTCGTCCGAATGTTCCTTCTAAAGACGGACACGAAGAAGATCTTCTAACAAGTTGCCAATGCCACACACGGCCACAAACATAACACACGCTCTTCTTCCTCCTTACTCAGAGTGCCCTCCTCGAACACTTGAACTCTTCTAGTATACGTACCATACTTGATCATCATTTCGCTTCCCAAAACTTTGGAGTCACTACCTCCAAACTTGGTCATCTTACTCGCCTCAATCTTCCTTAAGGCCATTCCCGCCTTCACGATCTACTGGTCGAACGTATCCACGAACTCATACGCTGGTCATCTAAACTGGGCCTAGCACCTCGTGACTCGCCACCGGGCGACCACCCAGAGCTGACCCTTCCTCGAAACGGGACGCTGGTTCGCCCGCAACAT
Organism: Przewalskia tangutica; assembly: GCA_029844215.1. Lineage (NCBI taxonomy): Eukaryota > Viridiplantae > Streptophyta > Magnoliopsida > Solanales > Solanaceae > Przewalskia > Przewalskia tangutica. The sequence goes on along the minus strand of CM056733.1, from coordinate 7,895,529 downwards.
GCCCCCAACCCGACCCACTATCGCGCCAACTCTTGCTCCTCGACACGGAACAATCTTGCTAAATCACATCATGAAAGCTACCACTTTCATTTACTCAACCCAGGGACTTATCACACAATACATTCTAGGCATAAAATGCACTCCGACAAGGATCACTTGCAAAAACTTGTACTCAAAACGGCCTTACATCTAAGGTCTCCTCTGTAATATTCTAAGGTTCATCATTTTCTCACCCCAGGCTTACCCTTTCACTAAGCATGCTTCTAAGTCACATTTTAGCACAAAGCTATCCGAACATAACACTTAACACATTATCATAACATACAAAACTCTAGATGGTTAAGGATATACCTGAAAGTAGGCGGTTCAAAGGACCGCTAGAACTGGGAACTCCCACCGCGACTTACCGGCTCACGGTACGAACATTCTCGCTGGCTATGGAAAGTGAAGAACCCGCAATCGCTTCCAATAGTTCAGGCTATCCTACCGCTACCCCCGGCCTGGACAGTCTTCGCCATATGGCCTCGCTGGCCGCAAGAATAACAAGCTCCTCGTACTACGACACTTCAAATGCGGTCTACCACATCGACCACACCGAGGTAGGGGTGATCGACCGCCAACACCCCTACTCCTCAACATTCAAGCTCGAGCCCGACCGCTTCCTGAATATCCCGCGGTCCCGGCGTCGCGGGGACCACTCAGAATGGCGGAGGTACATAACTAGTCACGCTGAGGCGGTCCGCCTCGAAAGTCGCCAAAATATCCGACCGCCTTGGCCTTCTTCTCGGAAAGCGGTCTACCTGCCGATCTTCGCGCTCGCACTCCAAGTGCATGAGCTCGAATGCGGCAATGTCCATGCCCTACCAAGAGAAACACCAACAACTCTTCGCTAGGTAATCATCGAGCCTCAGAACATATCTGCACTCGATCCTCCATACTAGCTACTAATGCGGGAACATACCGCCAATGAGTCGAACTCACATTGTACTCCAATCAGACGCCCGCTTCGCCTCAACATCAAAAATCTGTTTACCGAGCCCTCCTCATTTGCGAGGCAAGAAATGTGCCAGAAGGCCTCAAAACTCGCCCCAAACGGTGGAAGTGCATGCTCTCCCGAAAGCTCCCACGAGTCAAACCAATCGATCGCGTATCACGCACCGACGCGAACCAAATGTCACGCATACTCTGAAGCCTTGATCACCCGTGACGATCCTTCAGAATCGACGGATGAACTCCTCGCGATCATCCTCCTCGACCAGAAACTCAAAGCGCTACAACTAAGGAAATCTCGTAGCCTCAAACCGCTCGGGCCTCGCACTACGTGCCGCTGAATCGAAATGCCGCGGCCCACTTATCTCTCATATTCGCCACAACTCGCCAATAATCGGGCCATCTCCTTGTGACCCATCTCCCGCCTGCATCGTAGATCGAGGCTCGTGCATCAGAGTCTCAACCACCGCCGCGCTCTAAACTCACAGGCCGGGCGGCGTCGCAAAACTCGCCGTCTCAAGCACTACTCGTAATCGACCGCTCGCGCTGCATCTCCTCAATCCCACTAGCGCCTCCTACGCTTTGCCCTTCTCGGGCCTCGGTTGCTTCGCAGAGGCATAATCGTAAAAACGAAACACGCCGTAGGGTCCAACTTACAACATGCCTCTAAGGCACGATCTCGTAATGAGAAGAATGGAAACTAATCCTAAATGTCCTATAGCCTCACGATTATAGATGTGGTGCACAACACACCGATAATCAAGACTCTACTAGACACGATCCAGACACTTTCCGAGGACTAATCGCTTCGATACCACTTTGTAACGCCCAACCCGGCTCATCGTGCCTTACCCGCACCCTAGTGATACAACATCAGCGAAAATAAAACACGAGTCATGAAACAAGAGATATAATAAATAAACAGCCAACCAAAACAATGCTTTCAAGATATACATAAAAACCCGAACAGCTTATCCTTTTACAAACCCCGCCTACAACAAAGGCTGCACTTAAGATTTACAACAACTATGACGGACAGTGGCCTCGCCATACCCCGAATGTACCATAACCTACAACTCGTGGAAACATACCAAAGATAAGCCTCAAGGAACGAGCTTTCCAACACGCCAAATGAGATCCTCAGAGCGGATCCACGATCGATGTACTCTACCGCGCAGATGAACGCAGCCAAGGAGGTCAAGATAACAGTACCAAGTATGTGAAATCACAACATCAGAATGAAATCATAATAGCTTAAAAAGGCGAGACATGTATGATAACCAAAATACAAGACGCAACATAAAAGTTAGCCAAGTCGTGGACTCACGCCTCAAAGTCACCACTCAAATATAACTATGGGTCTCACGCCACAACATCCATCATGTTCCAGATCACGGCCGCATGCCTGAATATCAGACGGTAGACATGTCCATGATGCAACAATAACAAGGCCGCACGGCCACATGCCCCGGACATCGTGACGGCAGACATGCCCATGTAACCTCAATAACAATATATCGGGTGGTCAACCCCGCCGCACGCCACATGCCCCGAATATCAGACGGTAGACACGCCCATGTTGCGCAAGAATAACCATATATCGGTAATCAACCCGCCGCACGGCCGCATGCCCGAATATCAGACGGTAGATACGCCCATGTGACATCAACAACAAGACAAGAATCAAAATGGAAACATACCCGTGGAATTCTCCATCACCGCCAAAGACGCCCAAGTAAGTTCTCAAGTCAACCGCCTCTATCGAGAGACGCAGAATACGTAAATACCACACTTGCACAACAAAGGCTATCATCACAAGCATAGGCAAGTTTCACAACAACAAGCATAGGCAAGTTTCACAACAACAAGCATAGGCAAGTTTCACAACAACTCAAAGTACTTTCATTTTATGCCAAAGTCGGGTTTTTAACCCCAAAGTACTACATACGTTAAGTTCTTTTAAAAGAGATCCATTACTTTTATAAAAGTCACCCGATACCGTAGCCTTAGAATGACCGACCCACATTCCTTTCCAAAATCAAGTAACAACATTCTTTCCTAAGTTCGGCTTGCCTAGTTTCAATTACTCAAGCTTCTCATTTTCAAATGGTTTCATAGTTCATAAACTTAATCACTTGATTCCTTTTAGAACAATTGAGTAATATATGTCTCAATTGAGATTAGATTATACTTGTTTACAACATAATTATTAAAGCAGCCATGATCTATAAAATGTAATATCAATTTGTCTCATATTATTTTCTATGCATATGGAGGTTTCTACTGGTTTTAATACGATACATCATTATTCAATACATTTTCCTTTATTAACGCTGCAGTGGTCTGTCGATACACATTCTGATTTCCGAAATCAGTAAAACATTATCCCCTTTAAATAAAACCAAGTACTCATTACTCACGAATGAGGTTTCACACAAACATCCACATTAAAACAAATAAGTTAAGTCTCTTATCTTATAAGATCAAGTCTCTTAACTTCTAACATCATTAAACCATTTTCTTTACTTCTCTTAAGACATTATACCTAACTCCCCATAAAGCTAGTATAACTCTTTTTAAATCCTTTAAAACCAAGTGTTACTCTCGATTTATAAATCTTTTGAAATACATCAAGTTCTTTATTATAACTAGCCGCTTATAGTTCACATCGCTTACCTTTAAAACCACAAAGTATTTTCTTACCTACATAAAGTCGTTATAACCAACTTCCCATAAAGCCGTTATAACACTTTATGTTTTAAGAACAATCAAACACGCTTAACACGCAGACGTCTACCGCACTACATAGTTCACACATATCATGCTAGAAGAGATAGGAAGAGGTTCACATACCGCGACGATTGTCGACTAATAGCAAAACGCCCAAGTACCTCAAACCGCCGCTACTCCTGCTGCCGATCACTCCACACGTAGTACTTCAACCTATAAGGCCACAAGGCGCTTATTAACATCTAGATCTCAACGCTCCATAATCTACGTAAAATTGGCAAAGACTCCCCGCAACAACAGAAATCTCCTCCTCTATCGAGGCCGGCTACCAAGCCAACCAGGGGGGGGTTTTACACGTCTAACCGGACGTGTACAATTCTACTACACAGTAATGCTATACAAGTCTACTGTAATACAACCCTATGTAATTACAGTTCAGTTCAGTTCTTTATTCTTCAGGCTTAAGTCAAAAGACATTGCCACAATACTATGTTCAGTTCTATATATAGTATACTTCAACTATATATTCTAACAACATGTAATTTCCAATTACAATAGAAGGACAGTAGTGTTTACCTCGATAAGCCCAAAATTATCCAAGTATAACGTCGCTCCTGAGCAACGTTTAGCTCCTACTCCGAGTGCTCCAATCCGCTCCAAACAACCCTTAGAAGTTCTAACCAACTTCTACTTACAACTTCAACTACGGTGAAGATTTCCTTAGTGGTTTCGTTTAGAGGCTAAAGGAAAGTATAATCGTATTTTCCGGGCTTTTCAGCAGCGGTACTTTGGAAAGTACTACAAGGTATTTGGGCTAAAGTATTTTGGACATTATAACAATACTAGGAGAGTATTTCTATACCACAACAAAGGGTATTATACTGAAACAACTAGGCAGTGGGGTACCCTACTACCAAACACCACAGGGAGGGGTGGCTCTCGCCAAGGCTCACTCATGGGGTAGTGTGGCGGACTTAATTGCACACAAGAGGGAGGAGTATTTTTCTTGAATTTCACAAGTGTGGATGAAGAATAACTCTTGCATTAGAGGGTATTTATAGTCAAGGGATGGCCAACCAATGGCCAAGATTATGCCAAGTGCAAGGCAAGTGTAAGGCCAAGATTTGGGCAAGTGTCCTAAGCCAACTTGCACACAAAATATCTTACCAACTCCAAGACAAAACAAGCCACCTTGTTCGTCCCTTTGCCGCCCACTCAAGGCCAATGAGGTGACACTTGTCACCCTCCCGCTGGTCCAAAATGTTCGCCTCTCGGAAAAATCCAAAAATTATAAATGACATAGCCGAATTTTCCCAACAAAAGTGGAAACGCTTTCAAAAAAACGACTCTAATCGGGTGTTGTGTACAAATTTCAAACTTGCCTAACTTAAGGCTCAAATTTTCTACGACGCCCTCACGCATATACCAAAATACGGTATAACGATCGTGGTGCGGGGAGCTTGTTATTTTGCGGCAGGCCATTTTGCAGGAACCGTCACCAGGGTAGCACGGATGTTACGACTCACCCTACCGGATCGTGTGCGGTTCATCGCTTCTACGCTTATGCGCCTGGCAGCCCTATGATTAGAGTGAAACAAAGAGTTACTGGTATATCCTCAACCTCTGAGATCGATGTGTGATAAGACGGGTATATCATAAGTGCTATGTTCGATAGCAGTGTGTTAAATTGTGATTAGAAATCTTGGTTAGTTAACCAAGTAAGATTTGGGGGATAGAGAAGGTGTGAGCCTTAGAATGTTATACGTGAAGACGTTAGAGGTAAGGCCATCTCGGGTAATGATGCATTGTTATGTTTGATCCTTATCGGAGTGCATTGTGCACGGGAGCTATGTTTGGGATAGGTCCCTAAATAGTATGGAATGAAAGAGGGTAGTTGAGCTAAGAAGACCGCTAGGTTTTCGTAGCGTGATTAGTGAGAGTTTTCCTGATCGGGGAGCTAGAGTTTTTGCGCGTTGCCGGGTCGGGTTGAGGCCACGTGCGGGTCAACCCGCGGCCTGTATGGTGGTGGGGTCTGTTTGTGGTGGTCCCGCTTGAGGTAGGGTCTTGAGGGTGTTAGGCCCATGTTTGGTTAACCAACAGACGAGTTAGTTCGTGGATGCGTTCAACCGCAGTCGGGCCGATGGGGCAGCCCGTCGTGTTTTCTGGCCGTGACCGCAGTACTCAGCAGTGTTGATATATCAGAAAGGTTGTAAGGCTGCACGGGGTGCTATGGGAGTATACTTTAGACCTCGGGTGAGCCGCGATGTTAGAGGTGTTTCCTCGTGGACTTGGATGTAAGTTTTTCGCAGTATTTCTACGCCAAAGCGTGGCGGATTGTTCTCGTAAGTATAGTAGCAGAGACTATATCTGGGCTTGTATGTTTGGAGACTTAGAAGGAACATTCGACGAATGTTTCTAAGGGGAAGAATGTTATACCCGTAGTTCCGTGGTATGTATGCGAGGACGCACGAGAATACTGTGAAAGATTGGAAAGGAAGAAAGAGGTGATTTTTCCTAAAAGTTTCCGGTTTTGTGAAGGAAAAGGTTCGTTAATGGGAATTGGATTCCCGATTTGGTATTCGGACTTCGAATATTAGAGAATTATGGAATTTTATTTTGGAAATGGTCACGCTGGGCCCACGGAGAAATTTACTGATTTTGGGCCCACTTTGTTTTCTAGATTTTGGCCATTGTGGATATTTTCGAAGATGTTTTATTTTGGGCCAATAGGAGGGTGACACGTGTCACCCCGCCAGTGGCTCGCCGAATGACATTTGTGCACAACACCCTGCTAGAGTCGTTTTCGACTAAACGCTTTACATAACTCATGGGAAAAGTCCGGCTATGTCATTTAGTATTTTTGCGGATTTTTCCGAGAGACGGAACATTTTGGACCAACGAGAGGGCGGCACTTGGCACCCTCTCATTGGTGGGCAAGGTGGGCGGCACATGGGACGATTGGGAGATAAGGTTGGGCAAGATATTTGTGAGGGTTTTAAGGAGTAGGGACTAGGGGGCACTTGGGCATATCTTGGCCCTACACTTGCATAGCACTTGGCTAGATCTTGGCCATTGGTTGGCCTTTGCTTGGCCTATAAATACCCTCCCCCTTTGAAGACTTCTTCATCACAAATAAATCTCTAAGTCTTGAGAGCTCCCCCCCTTGTTCGCAGGCCCTTGGCCGAGCAAGAGCACCCTCCTTGTGGTGTGGCCGAGACCCACCCCCCCTTCCTTTAGGGCTAGGCCGTGGGGGTACCCCCCCTTTTTTTGCCTTGTTGTTCTCGTAGAATACCCCCCCTCTTGGTAGAAATACTCTCAAAAGTATTGTTACTATACCCAAATTACCTTAGCCGTATACCTTGTAGTATTCCAAAGAAACCTCTATACGTAGAGCCCGGAAATACTACCGTATGTCCTTTTTGTCTCAAACCGAAACCCTAAGGAAATCTTCATTGATGATTGAAGTATTTAAGTAGAAGTTGGTTAGAACTTCTAAGGGTTGTTTGGAGCGGGTTGGAGCACCCGGAGTAGGAGCTAAGCGTTGCTAAGGATTGACATTTATACTTGGATAATTATGGGCTTATCGAGGTAATTATCTTGTCCTCTTTTGTAATTGGAAATTACATGTTATTAGAATATATAGTTGAAGTATACTATATAGAACTAAGCTTAATGTCGCAATGTCTTTTGACTTAAGCTCAAGAATAAAGAAAAGAATCGCATTTGTATTTACATAGACTGTATGCAGAGACTTGTGTAGTATTCGAGTAGAATTGTACACGCCCGGTTAGGCGTAAACCCCCGGTTGGCTTGGTGGCCACCGATAGGAGGAGATTTACTGTCATGTGAGGTGAGGCCGAATTTTCTCAGAGAAATGGGACCTTGTGTTTTGAAGTTAATAGACGTTTGTGACCTTTTAGGTGAAAGTACTAAGAGTAGCGTATTCTACTTGAGGAGTGGAAAGGGCTAGCAAGGTTGTAGTACTTGGAGCATTTTGCTTATTGTCGATACTCGTCGCGAGGTATGTGAACCTCTTCCTATCTCTTCTAGCATGATATGTGTGAACTATGTAGTACGAGACGCATACGTGTTAACTGTGTTTGATTGTTTTTAAAACATAAAGTGTTATAATGGCTTTATGGGAAGTTAGTTATAATGACTTTATGTAGGTAAGAAAATACTTTGTGGTTTTAAAAGGTAATCGATGTGAATTATAATCGCTTGTTATAATAAAGAACTTGATGTATTTCAAAAGATTTATAAATCGCTTTGAAGGAGAGTAATACTTGGTTTTTGAAAACTTAAGAGTTATACTAGCTTCACGGGAAGTTAGGTATAACGCTTAAGAATGTTTCTTGATTTGAAATCGAATGTGTATCGCCAAACCACCGCAGCGTTAATAAAGGAAAATGTCTTCGACTAATGAGTTGTATTATTAAAACCAAGAAACCTCCATCTGCATAGAAACTAAGATGAGACAAAATGATATTACATTTTCTAGGTCATGGTCAGTAGTAAGATTATTATAAACAAGAATAACCTATTCACTCATAAGACTTATGTTACTCAAATGTTTTAAAAGAGATTAAGACTATGAGTTATGAAACCTTTCTAAAATAAGTAACTTGAGCATTTTTGAAATTAGGCAAACTCGACGCTTTGGAAAATAATGTTGTTACTTAATTTTACAAAGGTAAGTGTTTTGGGTTTACTTAAAAGACAAATACTCTATTTTATACTACGTATCAGGTGACTTATGTGGAAGAAACGGATCTTTTAAAGATTTAATGTATGAAGTACTTTGGGGATGGATACGAACTTGTTAATAGAAAGTACCTTGTGTGAATAACTTGATTGTATTGGTTTGTGATAGCCTTGTAATACTTTCTTGTTGATTTGATAAGTAAACATGTTAGGATGCTACGTGTGTTAGTATCTTGTGATGTTAGTGTAAAGCGGGTTTTCCTCGATCGCGCTTTAAAGTTGTTTGACTATCACCGTTATGTTGGTATTGTACCACTCACCTTGACTCAGGTCCGAGGTTAAGTCGCCTCCGACGCGGGTAGACTCAGCGATGCAGGACCATGATTCGAGAATACCTCACGCGGGTCCAGTGGATCCATGCGAACTACGGAGTTCCGTGTTAGTTTACGGCGTGGTCACGCGGTCTTTGTGGCTACGCGATCGCGAGTCCGTGACGACGCCGGAGTAGCTACCGACGCGGGGTTATACCTCACGCGCCTATGTGGTTGGCCTACGCGAGTCGCGGAGAGTTCTGGCTAGACGCGCACATTTGATATCGCGGCAGTGACCGCCTTTTATCATGTGACGGTCAGACAGATATCATGACACGCTTTATGACCTTATTGCACTGTGGGTTTTAGTAGTCGGCTATGCCTTCGCACTTACCCGCATAGCTTTATTATAACACGCGGGACCCGTGTTCATGTGTGTTCCTTGGTGCTTTCATATCATAGATCGCCAAGATGAGGAATGTGTTCCACGCACGATTGATGCGGGCGTGAGACCCATTGTTAAATTTGAGTGATGACTGGCGTGAGTCCTCGACTTGACATGATCGCTATTTATCAGGAATCGTAATTTGGTTATCATACATGTCTCCGCTTGTATAGACTACTATGATTTCATTTGCGATTTATTTTCGCCACATACTTGGTACCAGATCGACCTCCTTCTGGGCCGCGTTCATGCCGCAGTAAAGGTACACCACCATCGATCCTCGCCTTAGGGTCACAGCTCAGCGTTTGGGAAAGCTCCGCTTTCTCCGAGGCTTATCAGCCGTATAGTCCTGTTGTTGTAGGTATTTACATTCGTGGTATGGCGGCCCCGTCCCGCCATTGTTGTCGATCATTTCTTAGAGGTCCGTAAATCTGTTGTGCGGTGGTTTGTAAAGGATTACATCGTTCATGTTGAAAAAATTGTTATTCATATATACGCCAGAAGGCAAGTTTTCCTCGACATCGCTTATACTTCATTTGTTTCATGTATGTGTTTTATGTTCCGCTGATTACTCTGATGTTGTATCACTAGGGTGCCCGGGGTAAGGCACCAGTCACGGGCCCCGGAACGGGTCGTGACAGGCAGAGACAGAGTTCTTATGCATCAGATTCTCAGCAGCATGAGAGGTCAGAGCAGGAGGTGATGCCCCCTCCTCGATATGCGATTTGTGGGAAACGTCATGTAGGACGGTGTCGTCAGGATATATGTTATACTTGTGGTGATCCGGGGCACTATGCTAGAGATTGCCCACAAAGAGTGGGTAGTATTGTTCCTGAGAATTCTGAGCAAAGATCTTCACCTCGCAAGAAGAGCCCTGCAGATAGGATTCGGACTTCTTCCTACGAGGTAAGGCGGAGCGAGCATCTAGCTCCAGTACTGGGCCGCATCATATCTACTCTCTAGGTGGGAGACCGGGTTCAGAGACACCGCATGATGCACCATCACGTATACCCTTCTTCAGATTATTTATTGATGGGTTTAAGCTATATACGTGTCACGACCCGAACCCGGGCCCGTGACTGGTGCCTTACCCCGGGCACCCCAGTAGTCATACATCAGAGAAAATCAGCGGAACATAAATCAATAACATAAAATAACAGAAGTATAAACAATAACCTGTGAAAACTTGCCTTTCGGCATATATATAAAAACAACAACTCTTTCAACTCAACAGCTTTAATCCTTTTACAAACCCCGCCACAACAAGATTACTAAAGACCTCTACGAATGATATGACAACAACGACGGACAGGCCCCGTCATACTCGAATGTAAGCACCTACAACAACCGGGACTATACGAAGATAAGCCTCGAGGAACGAGCTTCCCAAACGCTGAATGTGACCCTAAGAGCGAGGATCAACGATCGCGTACCTTTACTCGCGCAGATGAACGCAGCCCGGGCGAGGTCAAGATAACAGTACTAAGTATGTGAAACATGAAGATATCAGTAAATGAAATCATAGTAGTCTATAGAAAGCGGGAGACATGTATGATAACCAAACTACGATTCACGATAAATAGCGATCATGTCTAGTCGTGACTCACGCCTCGGTCATCACACCAATATAACAAAGGGTCACACTCCCACAACAACAATCATGCCCGTGGAATACCTTCCTCACCGCCAGCCAATGATAGAAAAGCACCAAGGAATACATGAACAATGTGTCCCACTGGTTCCAAATAAAACAAGACAGTGGTAGGCACGAAGGCATAGCCGACTACTAACACCTACGCACTAACAAGGTCATAAATCGTACCATGATATCTGCCTGCACCGCCACATGATCAAAGCCGTCGCCGCCGCAATATCAAATGTGCGCGTCTAGCCCTGGAACTCCCCGCAGCTCCGCATAGGCCAATCTCATAGGCCCGCATGAGGTATAACCCCGCATCGAGGGCAGCTACTCCCCGGCATCGTCCTGGACTCGCAGTCCGCATGGCCACATAGACCGCATGACCATAAAGGCCGCACACTAACCTGGAACTCTCGTAGCTCGCATAGGCCGGGACCCGCATGAGGTATTCTCGAATCACGGTCCTGCATCGCTCGAGTCTACCCCGCATCGGAGGCGACAACCCCGAAACACGGTGAGTGGTATAATACCAACATAACGCTTTATCGTTTAAACAACATAAGCACAATCAAGGGAAAACCCCTTTACACAAACATCACAGAATACTAACACACGTAGCATCCTAATATGATTACTTATCAAATCAACACGAAGGTATTACAAGGCTATCACAAACCAATACAATCAAGTTATTCACACATAAGGTACTTTCTACTATATGATTAACGAGATCGGTTTATTATCCCCAAAGTACTTTATAAAATAACTCTTTAAAGATATGTTACTTTCACAAAAGTCACACAATACCCGTAGTATATAACAATAGAGTGATTATCTTTTGAAGTAAATCAAAACACTTCTCTTAGTAAAACCAAGTAACAACATTCTTTTTCAAACGCCCAAGTTTGCCTAATTTCAAATGTTCACGTTTCTTATTTTAGAAAGGTTTCGTAGTTCCTAGCCTTATTTATTTAAGAATATAATTCTCTTTTAAACCATCTGAGAAACATAAGCCTTATATGTGAGTAGGATATTCTTGTTTATAACAATCTTATTACAGCAGCGATGACCTAGGAAATATCATTTTGTCTCATCTTAGCTTCTATGCAGATGGAAGTTTCTACCGGTTTTAATAATACTTAATCCAAAACATTTCCTTTTATTAACGCCGCAGTTGGTTTGTCGATACACATGCTGATTTCCAAATCAAGAAACATTCTTAAGCCGTTATACCTAACTTCCCATAAAGCTAGTATAACTCTTAAGTTTTCAAAACCAAGTATTACTTCAAGTTCTTTATTAACCCATAACAAGCCGCTTATAGTTCAAATCGATTACCTTTTAAAACCACAAGTATTTTCTTACCAACATAAAGTCGTTATAACAACTTCCCATAAAGTCGTTATAACACTTTATGTTTTAAACCAATCAAATACATTTAGCACACGACGTCACCGCATCACGTAGTTCACACATATCATGCTAGAATAGATAGGAAGAGGTTCACATACCTCGCGACGAGTATCGACTAATAGCAAAACGCCCAAGTACTTCCAACCGTCGCTACTCCTTAAGCCAAGTAGATCGCGCCACACGTAGTACTTCAACCTATAAGGCCACAAGGCGCTTTATTAACATCTAGATCTCTTCAGAGAACATTCTACGTAAAATTGCAAAGACCTCCCCGCAACAGCAGAAATCTCCTCCTCTATCGGGCCGCTACCAAGCCAACCAGTGGGGTTATACGCCTAATCCGGACGTACAATTCTACCTCACGTAAAAACTACACAAGTTCATCGTAATACACCTATGTAATTACAGCTCAAGACTCTTCTTTCAAAAGGTTTCTTATTATTCAGCTTAAGTCAAAAGACATCACGATACTACGTTCAGTTCTATATATAGTATACTTCAACTATATAGTCTAACAACATGTAATTTCCAATTACAATAGGGGGACAAGATAATTACCTCGATAAGCCCATAATTATCCAAGTTAATGTCGATCCTGAGCAAGGTTTAGCTCCTACTCCGTGCGCTCCAATCCGCTCCAAACAACCCTTAGAAGTTCTAACCAACTTCTACTTAAATACTTCAACCAACTATGAAGATTTCCTTAGGGTTTCGGTTTGGTGACTGACGGGAAGTATAATAGTATTTACGGCTTTTCAGATAAGTATAACCTTAGAATACTACAAGGTATACTGGCTAAGGTAATTGGGCATTATAACAATACTTTTGAGAGTATTTCTACCAAGAGGGGTATTATACGAGAACAACTAGGCTGGGAGGTACCCCACTAGCACCACAAGGAGGGGTGTATACCCTCTACCACCCCACTGGGGAACTCTCGACGAGGGGAAAGGGTGCTCGGCCAAAGGCCTTTCTCAAAGGGAGAGGAGGGACGAACCACTACAAGGGAGAGGGGAAGGCTTTCAAGACTAAGAAACTTTGTGGAATGGATGAATAAGTCTTCCAAAGGGGGGGGGGGGTATTTTTCGTCCAAGCCAAGGCCAACCAATTGCCAAGATCTAGCCCAGTGCATAGCCAGGGTAGGGCCAAGATCTTGCCAAGTGCACACTAGCCAACTAACACAAAAATATCCTACCAACCCTTGACCACAATGGCCATACTTTCTACCACCACAATTACCGCAAGGTGTTCCAATGAGAGGTGACAAGTGTCGCCTCTTGTTGATCCAAAATGTTTCGCCTCTCGGAAAAATCCGCAAAAATTAAAAATGACATAGCCGGAATTTTCCCTACGAAAGCCGTGGAAACGCTTTCACAAAAACGACTCTAATCGGGTGTTGTGAACAAAGTTAATTCGCCAAGCCTATGTAAAGTTCAAATTTTTCTCGCACGTCATTACGCATATACCGAAATACGGTATAACATTCTCCTCCTTAGAAACATTCGTCGAATGTTCTTTCTAAGTCTCGAAACAAACGCGTCAAGATAGTCTTCACTACTATACTTACGAGGACGATCTGCCACACCCGCCACGTAAACATCTGCGCAAATTCTTACATCCAAGTCCACGAGGAATCACCTCTAACATAACCACAACCACCTCTCTCCAGGGTCTAAAACATATTCCTTCGTGACCTTCTCTTTACAAAAGAAATGATACCACTTTTGTCACTTTGCCGTGAGTTTCTAGTGTCACTCCCGACCCAACAAATGGTACCGGCTGCACGCGATCCCCGAGGTCGTGTATACTCGAACTCTTCCCACATTTAAAGCATCGCTCGCCAAAACTCGGGTTACTATCTCTAACGTGGTCATCATTAACAGGAACACTGGATGGATCTCCGATACTTTCCCGAACATATCAATACGAAAGACGGACGTATTGCCTCCTAAGTCGAGCGGCAAAGCTAACATATAGGCAACCGCCTATTCTTCACATGAACTCAAAGGGCCCAAAGTAACTCGCTAAGTTCCTCTGTTTTCCAAAACTCGTCATACCCAACGGGTGGTACTTTCAAGAAGACAGACCGTCAACCAGAACTCTAAGCGTCGTCGCCGATTATCCGCAAGATTTCTCCGAGTGCCGAACCTCTTCTAGACAAGCTTTACCTATCCACGATCTGCTGGAACAAGCTCAACCGACTATCCGAATCTTGCCAACATCGAACCAATCGGCCGTGACTTACACTTCCGCCCCTACAAGGCTTTATAAGGCGACATCCGAACACTGAAATGGTAGTTTAAGCACTCCCTCCACAGGAAACGACAATCCCCACAACTACCCCTGGAATCCACATCTGGCGGGTGAATGCGATCGAGACTCACCGAGTTCCTAACCACGCTGGTAAAACTTTTAGAAAGCGAAAATAGCCACAACACGGGCTTCACATGCGACATAAGGTGAAGGTAGGCACCGTGCAGCCTTACAACCTTCGATAAATCAACATCGCCGAGTGAGCGGTCTGGCCGAAGAACACGATGGGCTGCCCCATCGGCCCGACTCATCGGTCGACGCCTCCACGAACTTCGTCTGTTGGTTAACCGAACTTGGGCCAAACACCCTTGTGATCCTACCACAAGGCGGAACCATCACAAACTGACCCCACCACCAAACATGCCGCGGGTTGACCCGCAACGTGGCCTCAACCCGACCCGTGCCGCGCGCTAGCTCCGAAGGAAAACTCTCACTAATCACGTTACGAAAACCTAGCGGTCTTCTTAGCTCAACTACCCTCTTTCATTCCACACTACTCAGGGACTTATCCCACAAACATAACTCACGTGCATAATGCACTCTTATAAGGGTCAAACATGAACACTACACCTTTACTCGAGATGGCCTTACCTCTAAGGTCTCCACGAATAACACTCTAAGGCTCACACTTTCTCTATCCCCCAAATCTTACTTGGTTAACTAACCAAGATTTCTAATCACAATATACACTCTGCTATCAGAACACAACACTTAAGATATACTCATCTCATCATACGCTACCAATCTCTAGAGGGTTAAGGATAAACCTGTATCTACTGCTCCACTCCCTTAAGTCGTTCTAATCAAACCTGCCCCGTAGGGCGCATAGCTAAGGAAGGTGACGACTACCCATCGATCCTGAAGGCTAAGTCCTCCTACAAGGACACTCTTTCGACATCGGACCACGGCGGTCGTAGGTAAAACAAGTACTAACTAAAAGATGACATTCCCGGGATGGCGTGCATCGCACCGTGAATCTTGGGGAAAAATCGAATCCGGTGTGGAACCTACGTGTAGTGAATCGGAAGCTGGAGCTCGACCAACTCTGCGTACCGAACGCCCCGAACCCCGTGGAGGACCTTTTCTCGCCGTGGGCGTGCATAATCTAATCCGTGGTGAGGCGACTCGCCTCAAAGGTTACTAAAGGACGCTGCTCTCGGCCCTCTTCGTCGCCGTTAACGTCGATCTCTACGTTTCTCGACTGCTGCGCATAAGCCGCATACGGGCCATGCTCAAGCCTAACTGAAGAATTACTTTCGCTCAACCCTCTCTTAGATAGTCATCAAGACTCGCGGTACATCGGTACACTCTGGTAGCCAAATCCATAGCTAGTAACAGGGTCGCCTTTTTGCAATCTATATTCTCTGTCCCCAGTCGTGGAACTGAAGGTTCATATATCATGGCCGCAGTAGGAACTGCCGCCGCCGTGCTAAACTCTGCTGGGGCTAGTGACGTCGCAAAACTCCCCGAATGAAGCACCACCCCAGGTGATGATTGGGTCTGTGCCCACGTAACCCTCTGTACTCTACTGCTCGCCTCCGTGCGCCTTGCCCTCTGGGCGGGTTTGCCTACGCGGAGGCATAGCGGTAAGGAAAGAAATACGTTAGAGGTCCAACTTACAACAGCTCTAAGGCACGATCTCAGAGTGAGAAGTGTAGAAACCTATCCTAAATCTCGTATAGCCTCCTGATTATTGATGTTATGCACAACACTCCGATAATCAAGACTCTCGGATCTGATGCGTAGACACTTTCAGAGGATTAATCGCTCGATACCACTTTTGTCACGACGAACCGGGCGTGATCGTGCCTACCGGGCACCCGGTAGTCATACATCAGAGAAAATCAGCGGAACATAAATCAATAACATAAAATAACAGAAGTATAAACAATAACCTGTGAAAACTTGCCTTTCGGCATATATATAAAAACAACAACTCTTTCAACCTGAACAGTTTAATCCTTTTTACAAACCCTGCCCACAACAGTACTAAAGACCTCTACGAATGATATGACAACAACGACGGACGGGGCCGTCATACCACGAATGGCTTTACAACAACCGGGGACTATACGAAGATAAGCCTCGGAGGAACGGAGCTTCCCAAACGCCTGACGTGACCACTAGGCGAGGATCAACGATCGGCGGTGTACCTTTACTGCGGCATGAACGCGGCCCAAGGAGGTCGATCTGACAGTACTAAGTATGTGAAACATGAAGATCAGTAAATGAAATCATAGTAGTCATAAGCGGGAGACATGTATGATAACCAAACTACGATTCCTGATAAATAGCGATCGTATGCAGTAAGGGACTCACGCCTCGAAGTCATCACTCGATATAACAATGGGTCTCACGCCCACAACATCAATCATGCGTGGAATACCTTCTCACCGGCGATCGATGATAGAAAAGCACGAGGAATACACATGAACAACGGGTCCCACTGTGTCCAAATAAAGCGATGCAGGTAAATGCGAAGGCATAGCCGACTACTAACACCCAGTACTAACAAGGTCATAAAGCGTACCATGATATCTGCCTGCACCGTCGCATGATCAAAGGCGGTCGCCGCGCGCAATATCAAATGTGCGCGTCTAGCCTGGAACTCTCGCGACTCCGCGATAGGCCAATCTCATAGGCCCGCATGAGGTATAACCCCGCGTCGAGGTAGCTACTCCGGCGTCGCCGGACTCGCGATCGCGTGGCACATGACCGCGTGACCATAAAGGCCGCACACTAACACGGAACTCGTAGCTCGCATAGGCCCGGGACCCGCATGAGGTATTCTCGAATCATGGTCCTGCATCGCTGAGTCTACCCCGCATCGGAGGGCAGCTTAACCCCCGGAAACACGGTGAGTGGTATAATACCAACATAACAGTTTATCGTTTAAACAACATAAGCACAATCAAGGGAAAACCCCTTTACACAAACATCACAGAATACTAACACACGTAGCATCCTAATATGATTACTTATCAAATCAACACGAAGGTATTACAAGGCTATCACAAACCAATACAATCAAGTTATTCACACATAAGGTACTTTCTACTATATGATTAACGAGATCGGGTTTTTATCCCCAAAGTACTTTATAAAATAACTCTTTAAAGATATGTTACTTTCACAAAAGTCACACAATACCCGTAGTATATAACAATAGAGTGATTATCTTTTGAAGTAAATCAAAACACTTCTCTTAGTAAAACCAAGTAACAACATTCTTTTTCAAACGTCCAAGTTTGCCTAATTTCAAATGTTCACGTTTCTTATTTTAGAAAGGTTTCGTAGTTCCTAGCCTTATTTATTTAAGAATATAATTCTCTTTTAAACCATCTGAGAAACATAAGCCTTATATGTGAGTAGGATATTCTTGTTTATAACAATCTTATTACAGCAACCATGACACAGGAAATATCATTTTGTCTCATCTTAGCACATGCAGATGGAAGTTTCTACTGGTTTTAATAATACTTAATCTGTCAAAACATTTCCTTTTATTAACGCTGCAGTGGTTTGTCGATACACATGCTGATTTCCGAAATCAGTAAAACATTCTTAAGCCGTTATACCTAACTTCCCATAAAGCTAGTATAACTCTTAAGTTTTCAAAAACCAAGTATTACTTCAAGTTCTTTATTAACCCATAACAAGCCAGTTATAGTTCAAATCAGTTACCTTTTAAAAACCATAAGTATTTTCTTACCAACATAAAGCTGTTATAACCAACTTCCCATAAAGCCGTTATAACACTTTATGTTTTAAACCAATCAAATACATTTAGCACATGTACGTCTACCATACTACGTAGTTCACACATATCATGCTAGAAGAGATAGGAAGAGGTTCACATACCTCGCGACGAGTATCGACTAATAGCAAAACGCTCCAAGTACTTCCAACCGTCGGCTACTCCTTAAGCCAAGTAGATCGCGCCACACGTAGTACTTCAACCTATAAGGCCACAAGGCGCTTATTAACATCTAGATCTCTTCGTAGAACATTCTACGAGAAAATTCGGCGACCTCCCCGCATGGCAGCGTAAATCTCCTCTCTATCGGGGCCGCTCAAGCCAACGACGGGGTTATACGTCTAATCGGACGTGCACAATTCTACCTCACGAGAAAAGCTACACAAGTCTCATCAGTCTGATCTATGTAATTCTGATTCGGTACTCTTCTTTGAAAAGGTTTCTTATTATTCAGCTTAAGTCAAAAGACATTGCGATACTACGTTCGATTCTATATAGTATACTTCAACTATATAGTCTAACAACATGTAATTTCCAATTACAATAGGGGACAAGATAATTACCTCGATAAGCCCATAATTATCCAAGTTAATGTCGATCACGAGCAAGGTTTAGCTCTACTCGTGCGCTCAATCCGCTCCAAACAACCCTTAGAAGTTCTAACCAACTTACTTAAATACTTCAACCAACTATGAAGATTTCCTTAGGGTTTCGGTTTGGTGACCAGGAAGTATAATAGTATTTACGGGCTTTTAGTATAAGTATAACCTTAGAATACTACAAGGTATACGGCTAAGGTAATTTGGGCATTATAACAATACTTTGAGAGTATTTCTACCAGAGGGGTATTATCACGAGAACAACTAGGCTAGGGAGGTACCCACGGCTAGCACCAGGAGGGGGTGTATACCCTCGGCTACCCACTGTGGGGAACTCTCGCCAAGGGGAAAGGGTGCTCTCGGCCAAGGCCTTTCTCAAAGGAGAGGAGGGACGAACCACTACAAGGGAGAGGAAGGCTTTCAAGACTAAGAAACTTTGTGGAATGGATGAATAAGTCTTCCAAAGGGGGTATTTATAGTACAAGCCAAGGCGACCAATGGCCAAGATCTAGCAGTGCATAGCAAGTGTAGGGCGAGATCTTGCCAAGTGCACACTAGCCAACTAACACAAAAATATCCTACCAACCCTTGACCACAATGGCGTACTTTGGCCACCACAATTACCGCCCAAGGTGTTCCATGAGAGGGTGACAAGTGTCGCCTCTTGTTGGTCCAAAATGTTCGTCTCTCGGAAAAATCCGCAAAATTAAAAATGACATAGCGAATTTTCCTACGGCTAATGTGGAAACGTTTAGTCAAAAACGACTCTAATCGGGTGTTGTGAACAAAGTTAATTCGGCCAAGCCTATGTAAAAGTTCAAATTTTTCTACGTACGTCCTTACGTACATACTCTGGAAATACGGGGTATAACAATACGAACTGTCCCTTACCACTATGACATGATGTATTACAACATAAGTTAGGATACAAGCATAGGAGTTAATGGGGTAAATCGAGACAAAAGACTTAGTGAAAAACTTAGTTGAAACCTTAAGGGGGAAAGTGCCCAAAAAATAGCAAGACCATAGCTATAAATCGGAACTAGGGTAAACGAATAGAAGACTACCCTTGATATGTAACATTTTAGTTATTATAACATGATACTGGCGGTATTAGATACGATTAATTTGACCTTAAATAGTACCGTCATGTTTTACTCTATTGTTTAACTATCCATAAAACTTCTATAAGTTACATATTTTCAACATTTGAGGACGAATGTTTCTAAGGGGGGAGGATGTTACACCCCGGAAAAAATTATGTTACCGAGACTGCAGACGACTTAGTATGGGCTCAGGGGAGGGTAAAGATATACAAGGATTAGGGATGAAGATTCGGTTATATATGTATAATAATAACATATAGATGACAGTGGAGGCTATATGGTGTAAGTTGGTTAATACGTTACTTGACAAATAGCCCTCGTAACCGTAAGTTAAGATGGGGCCCACATGTCGGGATTTTATAAAGGGCATATGACAAGTTATATGAATAGTACATAGGAAGTTTAGAAAGTCTTAAGAGGGACACTTAAGCCAAATATGAGTATAAGCACTTCAAATGGATGATTTAAGGATACGTTTTCGGGTGATCTAGATTTACGAGGCCAACACACCATTATATGTTGAGAATTTGGGAAAACACAAAAAATGAAAGTTATATATAATTGAAATACCTTTCTAACCATAGGTCGTGGGCCTTCATGCCACCTAGGGATAAAAGTTATGGATGTTTTAAAGAGGAAAGGTCATACTGGCAGTGGGCTCGGCCCAACGCGACTCCAAGTCGGGTCAGGCCCACTTCCTTGGCTATTTAAGGAAAATTTTCACCCATTATCTTCCTCATTGCATGCCAAAAGATCTAGAATATTTTAGAGAGAGTGTGTGAGGAGAGTTAGAGAGATAAAACAAGGGTTCGATCAAGTTCGAGGCCCTAATCCCGAGGCTCGTGAAGGATAAAGTGTAATACGAGTTGTCGTCGTCGTTTCAAGCTAAACATTGAACTTGGGGGATGATATTTTCGTGGTTGAGCTACTTCTAAGGTATGTATTATTTTCTCATCATTGTTATTGAGATGATTACGTGGAGATTTAACGGATTAAAGTGTTAGAAATATAGTTATAATTATCGTATACCGAATATTAAGGCGTTGCGGTTTAGGGGTTGTTTTGGATAGAATTGTAAGATGAGTTTATTCATATTATTGTTGTAAATTGTTAGATTTGTTGTTGTTGTTGGTTATTAGCTTAATTTGGAATTGTTGGGTTGGTAGGATTATAGGGAGATCTTTGTCCAAATCCGTTAGCGAGAATAAATGATTAGTTAGAATAATCTTGTTGGTCTAGTCTTAATCCCTATATTTTTATGGTATTTTAGTTGATTAAGCTCGGGAAGGGACTAGAGGATTAGCTTGAGGCATTTATGTAAGGCTAATCCTTCTTTCATATTTTGGAATGATCCCTTTTATATGACACCTAAAGAATGTAAAACATAAGTACTCTATTCTTAATTGGATGTGGAGTCGATATCGAATGTCTTCTTTCGTTCATGTTATACTCTTGTTAATAATTCGAAGGTAGCTTCTGCGATACATTATACTTACACGTTCACTATAAAGAAAATGGTAAATGAAGGAAACTCTAAAACTTGTTCTCAAAATCTCTCCAAAGGGAGTTGTAATAGAAATCACTCTGAAAGGGGTGCAACGTTTTGTAACTTCATTACATATTCATACTGTATATCATGTGTATTGTTATTGTTCCACCTGATCAACTGGATTATGATATTCTTAAGCCGGAAGTGGCTGCCCGAATGGGCCAACATGACAATGCCGGAAGCGGCTGTCCGAAGGGACTATTGTGTTGTTAGCCGGAAGCGGCTACGAGTAGGATATTCTATATTTATATTGAGTATGCTAGAATATGTGTAAGAGACCATATGACATGGTTCAAAGTGCTATTCTAGGTTACTCCCGGGTTGCTTTCTAAACTTGCTTACTGTTACACTTTTCCTTGTTTTATGATTCAGTATTGCCTTACTTATTCAGTACATATTCCGTACTGAACCCCTTTCTTCGGGGGCTGCGTTCCATGCCCACAGGTTCAGGGATGCGATTACTCGATCCAGCCACCTAGGAGGAGTCAGCATTGAGAGTCAGATAGCTCCACTTGCTTCATAAACTGTTCATGTTATGGTATAATTTTGTTTGTATACATCCTGGGTCCGACGGGGTCCTGTCCCGTCACTTATGCACAGTCATACTCTCCTAGTAGTCTGCAGACAGCGTGGGTGTCATGGGTACTGTTTGGCCTTGCCGGCCATTGTTTTGTTGTACAGAAGTATCAGCAGCCTCATTGGCTTACATTGTGATATGTTACGTATATATAAGTATGTTTTGAGATGTTTTGAGTTACAGTTGGACTTTGGTATTCTATTTACAACTTCCAAATTTAGTTACAAAGACCCTATTGAATGCCATGTGTGAGTACATGTAACATAAGTTTGGTTATCGGGCAGGTTAAGCTCGGTCACTCGTCATGGCCCTAGGTTAGGTCGTGACATCCACCTATTTATATATGTATTGCAAGAATTTGTATCATAAAATATCTTCTCATCCAAACTCATTTCTCTCTTCCTTCTCCTTCAAAGTTTTCGAAAAATCATGGCCAAGTGAAGAACAAGATTAAGTTATTTTCCAAGATTAAGATCCTTAACCAAGTTCTAAGCCAAGTTAACACACCAAAACAGTGGGTCATGGTGTTGGCCGATTTTGTCTAAGAAAACCCCTAAGCTTGGAGATGAACTTGTTGGAAGAAAAACATGAAAGCAAGATGGTTACAAGTTTGTAGAGGATACGTGGGTGTTGTTGTGACTTGAAGAAGTGATGCAAAGTGAAGAAGTGGCCGTGTGAAGTAGGGACTGTTTTGGGCTAAAGTTAAGGTAAGAATTCTTCTTCCTCTTAATGAATAATGGAAGTTAAATTATGTTGTAGTTAAGGGATGAACTTGTGTTAAGTGAAATGGAGAATAAGAAGTGCATGAGACAGTTTTGGCATGTTAGTCGATTGGACTGTTTTTAGTATATTGAATTCGTTGGTTATTATTGTTGTTATCGTCACTTATTGCCTGTTAAAATGAAAGAATCTTGTTATTGAAAGTTGATATGGTTTATATTAAAAGTGTTGAAATATGAATTGGATTTTAAGGAGTTATGGAAAGGGCTTTGGTTTTGGTTGTTGGCCGAAACTGCATGAAACTGTGGGACGTTGTTGTGTTGTTTTAGGGACTGTCTTGTGGAGTTATAATGCTGGAAATTTAGTTATAATTATGCATGTTTAATGTGGTAAATTTCTAACGTATGTCCTAAAGGAATAAAGTTATAAAAAAGTGTAGAAAGGCTTCACATTTTACCCTCGTTGTGTTGGGATATGGACTGTTTTTATATGGATTAAGAGTCTGGATTAACATAAGAAGTAGGTGTGTGAATCACCTTGGTTGTTGTTTTGGTTATGTCCTTAATTGGTACTTGGTTATTGATGTTATTGGCCTTGTTTGTAAGTTGTGGAAGTATGTATTAATAGGGGAAGTGTTGCCCAAATTTTTATGAAAGGAAGGTCATTATGTGATATAGCGTATACTAGTATTCATGAAGTTGATAGAAGTGTTATTGTTATTATAGGTTGAAGTACCTATTTGAGACATATTCTACTTATCGTGTTGGTATAGCCGATAAGGTATGTGAAACTATCCCTTCTTCTTTTGTCATGTTTTTTATAAAGTAGGTGTAAGGCGGACGTACATAGTTCTATTGGATCTTAATACTTAATGATACATGATATGATAGTGTCTTGGTTTTTCTAAAAATGAAAGTTCACTTTAAAGATTTTATTGAGAGTCAAAAGATGATTTAAATTGCACAAGGTTGCTCATGATAGCTATTCGTACAAGTGTTATTATTTCATCCACCAAGTCCCATAATAGGCAGGCAATGTTCACCGAGTCCCTCACTAGAGGGTCGGTAATGTTATATGTATTATGATTCCATGGACATGCAATCCATGATGCGAGTAAAGATACTAATGACAGTCGTGCGCAGATACTAGCACTTGTTCACTGAGTCCCATAATGGGCCGGCAATGTTATATGTATATGATTCCATGGACATGTATCCATGATACGAGTATAAATACTCATGAAAATATATGATTCCATGGGCATGCTTCCATGATGCGGGTATAGATACCCATGACAGTATATGACTCTCACTTTTTTAAAAAAGGCACAGTTGATTCTCACTTTTGCGCAGTTGACTCTCTATTTTTACAAGGTATAGTTGGCTCCTATTTTATATGGCACGGTTGGATCTGGTATTTGATTTTCATACTTGTCCCTGTCATCTTTTGGCCAGTTATGATCTTATTTACAGTACTTTATGTTTACATACTTAGTACATTGTTGTACTGACCCCCTTCTCCGGGGGGTTGCGTTCATGCCCGCATATATAGATACTCAGTTTGGTGATCCTCGAGCTTAGGATCTCTGTTCATCTTTTGGGATAGCTCTATTATTCCGGGGCTTGTCATTTGGTACGAATCTGCTGTTATAGGCTTATGTATATTCAGGGGTACAGCGAGGCCTTGTCCCGTCATATTTCACTGTCTTACTCTTAGAGGTATGTAGTCATGTGTGGGTTGAACATGTACAGTTGTAGTTCATTATGGCTATTGTGTATATAATGGCAACCTTGCCGGCTTGCCTATGATATTATATGACAGTTCAGGGGACAGGATCCCTTTGTTATGAGATTATGAGTTTTTTTAAGCTTCCGCTGGTTATATGTGATGTGTGGGTATAAGGGTGCCCAGGTAGGGCACCAGTCGCGGCTCGTCGGCTCGGGCTGTGACAAGTTGATTTCCTCTTTGTACCATAGGAAGAGAGTTAGTGGACTTTTGATTGAAGCCTTGATTTTGGTGCTCTTTGGATTTAAATTTATTTTTATCATTATTGAACTTCCTTACCATCGAATTGAATTTTCGAGTAAGGAGAGCAACATTTGCACCATCACCAATTTCTTCAAGATTCTTATCCTCTTCATCGATTTGATTCTCTAATGATTTTATTTGAAGTTCTATATCCTTGATTTTATACAATGTCCTTTGATTCTCCATATTTATCTCATAAGTTTTGAGAATACTCATTAAGATATGAAGGTCCATTGTAGCAAGATTGTGAGCTTCTTCAATCACACAAATCTTTATATTGAACTTTTCAGGAAGGGAATGAAGTGCTTTTTCAACAAGTTGAGTGTTGGTTAATGGAGAACCAAGCACTTGACATTCATTAGAAATGTCAATCAACTTTTAAAAATAGGTTTTAATGTCTTTCGTCTCTTCCATCCTTAAATGTTCATATTTACTCATGAGCATACGAAGCTTCGTTCGACGAATACTAGAGCTACATTCACAATGAGTTTGTAAAGTATCTCAAGCATCATTGGCCGTGGAGCAATTTTGTATGAGTTTGAACATATAAAAGTCAACCCATCAAAAAATAGCATTTACGGCCTTTTCATTGAAACTTGCATTGTTGGTTTCTTCCGCATTCCATTCAGATTCAGGCTTAACAAGAATGTCGTCTTCCTCATCCGGTGGTAGCATTGGAATAGTATATCCATTGGTAATAGATCTCCATGCTCTAACATTAATAGATTTGATATGAGAGCGTAGGCGAATTTTCCAATAGGCATAATTTGATCCATCTAAAATAGAAAGTCCACCAATTGTTGGATTAGCCAGATCCATAGTTTAAATAACAGGACCAAACACTTATTATGTCAAGTGTTGGCTCTGATACCACTTGTTTGGTCCCCGGGGTAATACTATGGAATAATTAAAAACAAACCGAAAGTAAAATAGCTTGTATGCTGAAACAGTTTGCAAATGTCGTTGACAATGTCGTCCGACACAAGTGACAACGCTTAGATAAAAATAGTAAAACCTTAGAAGAGTAAAATGCAGCGGAAATAATAAAGAACATAAATGTTTATATTTACATAGGTTATATATTAATATAACCTATGACGGTCAATGCCGAAAGTATTGTATATATATATACAATTGAATATATTTCTTCTTTTATAATATTACAAGATAATACAAAAATGAATAAAAAGGTTAAGTCGCAGATGACTTATGTCTGAAAAATCTAACTAAATAGACATAGACAACATCTCATTACAATTGCTTCAATAAAGACTAGAATCTAAACAACAATTATAATGTTGGACAAAACGTTGTAGACACGCTCAGGCAACACTTGTGATCCAATTTTCTGATCGTGATATCGGAGAGCTCTCTTGATATTTTATTTTGATTTTTCTAGATGTTGATTACTTGATGTAGCCTCTCTATTTATAGTAGAGAGTCTTCCTTGAAATGATCAATGAATTATTGTAGAGGTTGAGAGAAAAGTAGGCAGCTTGATATAATTTGTTGAAGAAGAATGTGGAGTAAGATCCTCTAACTTCTTGGACTTGTTCCCCAAGTCTATAAACATTTTGGACTTGGTCTTCACACATTTTTAATCAGCTCCAAAGCTCCTTGCCAGGTCACTTTACCATCGTGGTAAAAATCCCACGAGATCAACTTCAGTCCGTGAAGTAAGGCAAAATTGTTATCAGAATGTTGGTCCGAATGTCATGACATTTGTTCCAATATTTTCTGATTTAACTTAGTACTGAAAATGATAAAAGGATATATTAGGAAAAATATCATAACATCAAACCCAACATTAACAATATTGAATAATATCCCCTTCCATCAGGATGGGAATTGATAAGCTATTCAAAAGTTAATAATCTTAAGGTGTTTTAGAGCTTTTGCTACATTTGCTTATGAAGGATAATTTATCTCTTTATATTTAGGGAGAAAAATTAGCTCGGCAAATAGAATCCGCGCTCTTTAGATGAACAGGCTATGAAGGACATGTTTGGAACCTTTGAGTTTCACACATACAATTGCATTAGCAAAGTTGATGAATTTATAATGATTGGGTTAAAATTGATAAACAGGTCATTATCTTTAGGGTAATGGGATGAGTTATCTACTATGATTAATTAGTTGTTGATATTTGAAGGAGTAAGGAACTTTAGGGTGTAGTTTATACATCTTTAGATAAAATAATATAAGTATTATTGTACTCCCAAACACAAACAATTTAATTGAAACTGCATTCACTTCGCACAAAACACATCATGAGCGTGATGAAATGTTAAAAAATATGGGGAATGACGAAGGGAAGAAGAAGTAAAGGAAATTGGAGAAATTAGCAGAGGAGGAAAACAACAACATTATTGATGATTTAAAGCACTTGGTTCTATGCATTGAAAAATTGCAAGAATTATAAGAAGAGCTAGAGAAGATTAACAAAGAGGTGAGTGGTGAATTGTTGAAAGTAGCATAGAAGTACAGTCGGATCCGCCAGCTAATCTATGAGAATCGAACATATATTATTAAGATATTCCTGTCTTCTGGTTGAAAACTTTTATGAGGCATCCCATTCTTGGCGAGCTTGTAAGTAGTGAAAAGGACCATAAGTTCAATCCAAGTGGAATACTCTGAAGATGTAAAACATCGGTTTATACTATCACCTTTAACCTCAATCCAAATGCTTATTTTGACAATACAAAGCTCTGGAAGACGTATACCTTCATTGAAGATGATGGACATGCAAAATTACTGTCAAATTCAAACATTGAACTTAATTTAGAATTGTCAAATATTTAATAGGCATAGTTTGAGAATATATGTAACGCCCCAAACCATGACCTGGGTGAAACACGACACTCGATATCTAACTACATGTGACCGAGCGAACCACATGCTTGTTGAGTCAACATAGACATCAAAAACATGCAATGACAATGATTTAAAACATGTAAAGCATAATTACTAAAAATATAGTCTGAAATATAATAGCGGAAATATCTTAATAAAACACACTAAGTCTGACAATAATACTGACATAACATGATAACTAGTCTAGTCTATGAAATCTCTGAAATGTGAGTTTGACTATAAAACTCTTTACCAGTACAAGGCCCTGCAATACCTCTACTATAAAACATATGTAAGAATAAGATATTGTCACCCCGAATGAGATGGAACTCACCAATAGTTGATATTAAGGAAAATTCAAGTGAGCAGATCCGGCGTCTTGAAATTCAGTACCTGCACTGTGAAGTGCAGGCCCTGGGCAAAGGGACGTTAGTACATTTGAATTGTACTGTATATAAAGCAACTGAAATAATACGTAGACACATGATATAATAGGAACATGAAACTGACATGAACATGAATATAGTAACATGTGTAAAATATATAAAATGTATATCTATGGGGAGAGAAGTAGTATAACCGACAACATAAAATTACTATGTGGGTATGTGGCGTCTGGTATTTGGCCCAACCAGCAGAGCACTCGCATACCTTCCCGGGGTATGAGACATGAACATGACATGAAAGGATCAATCAATAATCTGAAGGTATTGTCCTCTATGCGGAGTGACTCTTATCCTACACTGGGATACGTAGTTTCAGACTATGAGAGCCTTCTCGGTAATCTATGCAACTACCAAAACATGTACTTAAAAGTAGTTTCCTTGTAAGCCCATGAATTTCATGAAAATAACTTGTAAAACATGGTTTACAATTATAGTTTAACATGTGAAAGGATATATCATATAACTTACATAAATCATGAAAAATATGTATAATTTCATGGAATTTGAGAAATAATAATTATCACTTGTATTTAAGAACTTATGGAATTCAAATCATACTTTAATGAATTACGGACAGGTTCATTAAAATTATAATGACCTATCATGAATAGAATTAATGACTTCTAATATAGATATGACGTATAATAATAATAATACATGCATTAGAGTTATCTTGATAATGGAACAAACCCTAAACTTATGAAGAATTCATGTTTCATGGAAAACGTAGTGTGGGGAAGGACATGGATATTCCCACATGTGGATAGAAACTCGACATACCTTATTCACTCCAATACTTGTAATAAAAATCTGAACTTGGAATAAGAAGTCGAAAGATTGAACCTTGAGCTTTGGAATGAGTTTATCTTGAAAACCATAGGTTGAGAACAATGAATTTCACTTAGGAATTGATTATACTTGATTAGAATCGAGTATAAATACATGAAAATGACTTACCTTGATGTAGGAGAAAGTTGGGAAGAGAGGAACTTCGTTCTAGGGCTTGAGAGTATGAAAAACTAATTTTTGGAACTAAGTCTGCGTATTTATACAGTTTAGTCCGTCCGGACTTTTACGGTCAAATTTGATGGACCGTCAAATTTTCTATGGTCTAGGTCTGGCCCGTATCTTTTTGTATGGTCCGCAGAGGGACTGTATACAAATGAAAGATTCCTAGTGAATGACAAACACTGGAGGGTCTATTACAGTTAGAAAGGACAAATCATAACTTTTTATACGATCCGTATAAATTTACCGAGTTCTGTCATTTTCAAAAACATAAGTACGGTTCATTTTGATGAACCGTAACAAAAGTTTATGCTTATCATATCACGACTTCCTAAGATGCTAACATAGAGGCTAATGTTGCTACGAAAGCTTATTGGTTAAGAAAGAAGAGAAGATATAGAGATATATGCTAGCTAAATGCCCTCAAATTCGTGTACGAAACCGTACTGGTACCGTACCATTGAAGAGGGAAATCCCACCCCTGATCATTCCTTGAAGAAGGAAATTCCCGAGGAAAGGTCTCACTCATATATATACAAAGACAAATATGACAACCGGGGCACAACACAATGCTAAGGATAGGCTCCTGATTTGACTATAGAATTGATGAGCATGACATATGCCATAATCAGAATAAAAAAGAGAATGAATCGAGATGGATAACAATAGCTGAAATTGTCACTTTATGGAATCATTTTTCTTTCTATAGATTCACCAGAGGGGGAGAGACCCCAGTCAGTTATACAAATGGTTGAATCAGAGTTATTGAGATTAGATTGGTGTTATCTATTTCTTTCCCATCTGGCTCTGACCGGTAGACCACCCCACCTTATTACATGCCAATAAAAAAAAACCTAAATTAAGGTGCTTTATCGAGCTTGGGAATGAGTGGTGAATAGGAATCACCCCTATGGATATAGATCATTTCCTTAATCATAGTCAGGTTAGGTCCACTTCTTTCAAAAAAAAAAAAAAAAAAACAGGAATGATTAGCCAAACCCCTTTCTATGAAGTGAAGTAAGTGAACCGGTAGGGTGAAGTTGCCATCGCTTCCGCCTTCGTATGACTAGTTTGATTTTGTTTATTGATTGCTTGTCATGAATCACTCTTTCCCATATTATAGAGAAGGATGCCACTGCTTCTTTTTTTATTGTTGTTCTGTATGAATGGATTTGGTTTTCCAACTGTTATCGGTCAACTTCGTTGTCTCTCAATCGCTTGACTGTCACTCTGACTCTCATCCAGTCTCTTTGTTGATGTTTTTCCAGTAGCTGGTCTCTTTCTTGCTTGCCCGTCGGTTATTCTCTAACCTCCTGTAGTCGTGATGGTGGTTGATAGTAGGTCACTTGGATTGCAGGTCTTCCCCTGTAGTTCACTCCATCGGTCAGTTGGTTGCACTGCTAGCTAGGCCTTGATGTAGCATGTCGCTGTCGAGTTGCTCTGTGCTTGCTCATTCCAGTTAGTCATGATGACGTCTGATTATTCTGTTTTCCAGTCAATCACGAAAGCACATGATTGAAAATGAGTGAAAGGGTTCCACGCTAAATAAAACCAAAATTCCATTACAACCAAGGAAAGAGATAGATCACATCTTGGCCAAATGCTAATCCTCCTAGTTTGAAAGAGAAAAAGAGTGGAGATGTGTGAAAAAAGATCACTCCTAACTAACCAGCCAAGTGAAAGGAGCCCACTTATCCACTCCCCTTTCCCCCATTACTAGGAGCCTCACCCTCTTGACTTGATATGTCAAGAAGACTAGAATCTATAGTAGATCATCTGTTACTTAAAAGGCTCGCCCATCTCATATATATGATAAAGGAAGCGGGCTCTTTTTAGCCATTTTCTTTCTTTTATTTTTGTCACGACCCGTTCCGGGGCCCGTGACTGGTGTCTTACCCGGGCACCCAAGTAGTCATACATCAGAGAAATCAGCGGAATATAAAACAACCAAGATATGAAACAGTATAAATAAGACACAGTTTCTGGGAAAAAGTTGCCTTTCGGCATATATGTATATAAATACCCCAAAATGAGCGATTCGTCCCAACGCACAACAGTCTGGACCTCACAGAGTTTAAAACAACAATGGCGGGATAGGGCCCGCCATACCTGAATGCAAATATCTACAACGACGGGGACCGTACCAAAATGCTAAGCCTCGGAGAAAGCGGAGCTTTTCAATGAAAGCGGTGATCCTAAGAGCGAGGATCAACGGTGAAGTACCTTTACTGCGGCGTGAGCGGCCCCGAAGGAGTCGGTCTGACGGTACCAAGTATGTGGCCCGAAAATCGTAAATGAAATCATAGTAGTCTATATAAAGCGGGAGACATGTATGATAACCAAAACTACGATTCCTGATAAATAGCGGTCATGTCAAGTCGAGGACTCGCCCTCAAAGTCATCATAAAACCGTGCGGGGTAAATGCGAAGGCATAGCCGACTACTAAAACCCACGGTACAAACAAGGTCGTAAAGCGTATCATGAGATCTGTCTAGGCGTCACATGATCAAAGATGGCGCTCGCGCGATGTATCTAATGCGCGTCTAGCCACGAACTTCCGTAGCTCGCGTGGGCCACTCGATGGCCCGCGTGAGGTATTCCCGCATCGAGGTAGCTACTCCCGGCAGCGTCGGGACTCGCCGTCGCGTAGCGCCAAAAGCCGCGTGACCACAAGGGCGCGTACTAACACGGAACTCCGCGATTCGCGCCGGCCATCTGAGACTGCATAAGGTATTCTCGAATCATAGGTCACTAGACACTTTGAGTCTACCCGCATCGGAGGCGACAACCGGAATCATGAGTGATATAATATCATCATAACGACTTATCGTTAAACAACCTAAGCGACAAGGAAAAACCCTTTACACAAACATCACAAGATACTAACTCACGTAGCATCCTAACATGTTTACTTATCAAGTCAACAAGAGAGTATTACAAGACTATCACAAATCAATACAATCAAGTTATTCACACAAGGTACTTTCTACATTATGTTAACAAGTTCGGGTTTTTAGCCCCAAAGTACTTTATGTATTACTCTTTTAAAAGATCCGTTTCTTTCACAAAAGTCACACAATACCCGTAGTATAAAAAAAATAAAGTGATTATCTTTTGAAGTAAATCAAAACACTTCTCTTTGTAAAATCAAGTAACAACATTCTTTTCCCAACGCTCAAGTTTGCCTAATTTCAATTACTCAAGTTTCTCATTTTCGAAAGGTTTCGTAGTTCATAGTTTTAATCCTTTAAAACAATTTGAGAAACATATACCTTATGTGTGAGTAGGTTATTATTGTTCATAACAATCTTATTCTGTGACCATGATCTAGGAAATGTAATATCATTTTGTCTCATCTTAGCTCCTATGCAGATGGAAGTTTCTACCGGTTTTAATAATACTTTATTAGTCAAAACATTTCCCTTTATTAGCGCTGCTGTGGTTGTTCGACATTCATTCTGATCGGTAAAACATCATTCCTTTTGAAAACCAAAAATACTATTTACTCACGAATGAGGTTTCACACTTTTTAACAAAATTCATATTAGTATAATTAAGTCAAGTCTCTTATTTTCTTAAATCAATAAATCATTCTTTTTATCACTCTTAAGCCGTTATACCTAACTTCCCATAAAGCTAGTATAACTCTTAAGCTTTTAAAACCAAGTGTTACTCTTAAAAATGTTTCTTAATTCTTTTGAATTACTCCCGATTCTTTTTATTCAGGCTTAAGTCAAAAGACATTGCCGTACTTATTATTCAGGCTTAAGTCCGAAGACATTGTCGTACTTATTATTCAGGCTTAAGTCCGAAGACATTGCCGTAATTATTATTCAGTTAACACACGTACGTCTACCGTACTATATACATATTCTTTAAAATATCATGCTCAAGAGGATAGGAAGAATCACATACCTTCTCGTGAAATCCACCGCCAAGTTGAATATGTCGCCTTGAAGAATCGACCTATAACGATCAAATCGTCTATCAGCGTCTAGGCATCTTGCATCAAAGCTCTAAGCGAGAGGTTCGCTATTCTATGGACATTTGGGCAGCACTTCCCTACGGTGAGCTACTCAAGTCTCATGTGAAAACGATCTATGTAAATCTGATTCTATTATTCTTCTTTTAAACCGCCTACTTGTGATATCGATTCAATTCTATTCTTTAATATCCTTCTAAGTATTTATACTTATTCTATACTTCTACAGTATGTATTTTCTAATTACAAAAGGAGGATAAGGTTATTTACCTCGTAAGCCCAATAATATCCTAGATAAAAGTCGCTCACGAGCAAGGTTTAGCTCTACTCAAGACTCCATGCGCACCAAGAACCCTTAGAAGTTCTTCACAACTTCAACTAAGTACTAAGGGGTTTGGGCTAGGGTGATTTGGGCATTATAACAATACTAGAAGGCAACATTTCTACCAAGGGAAGGGGGGGGGGGGTAGGTTTCGGCTAGGCTAGGGGGGGGGCCCTCGGCCAAACTCACCAAAGGGGGGGGAGGTGTGTTGGAAGAAAAAGGCTTAAGGGAGAGGAGAGGATTTCAAGACTTGGAAGGCTTGTTTGTGGATGAAGAACTCTTCATCACAAGAGGGGTATTTATAGGTCAAGGGATGGCCAACCAATGGCCAAGATTATGCCAAGTGCAAGGCAAGTGTAAGGCCAAGATTTGGGCAAGTGTACATAGCCAACTTGCACACAAAATATCCTACCAACTACTTGACAAAGTTGGCACTCCAATCGGCCCTAATGTCGTCCACACATCCACCAAGGAGAGGGCGACAAGTGTCGCCCTCTCGTTGGTCCAAAGTGTTTCGTCTCTCGGAAAAATCCGCAAAAATTAGAAATGACATAGCCGGAATTTATCCTTCGCGAGTTGTGTAAAACGTTTAAATCGAAACACGACTCTGTCGGGTGTTGTGCACAAATGAAATTCGGCCAAGCCACCTAGGGGTGACACGTGTCGCCTCTCCTACTCGTCAAAATATTTCATCTTAGAAAATATCCTGATGGCCAAAATCTCGAAAACAAAGTGGGCCCCACAAAACCGTAAATTTCTCCCGTGGCCCCACGTGACCATTTCCGAAAATAAAATTCCATAATTCTCTAATATTCCAAGAAGTCTGAATACCAAATCTGGGAATCCAATTCCCATTAACGAACCTTTTTCCTTCACAAAAACCGGAAACTTTTCCGTGGAAAAATCACCTCTTTCTTCCTTTCCAATTTCAATGTCGTATTCTCGTACGTACGTCCTCGCATACATACCCTGGAACTACGGGGTATAACAATTTTTCCTTGGCTATGGGGTCTAATATGAGATGTATAACGTGCTCATACTCATCCGTTAGGATGTTCCCCCTTCAAGAGCTCCGCTAGGATACTAACTTAGTAACCTAGCATTAAATTAGGCGTCCTACTTAATAAATAGATAAAGAACTAGTAAGTCCATTATTTGTGGTACCCCTAAGAGACATTTTCCTTTCATTATATTGTATGAAATAAAAGCTAAAGCACTTTCTTTTAAGAATGTATCTGGTTCCATCGTTCTTTCGTTAGTTAAGCCATTTTTTTCTAAAAATAATTGTTGTAATTCTGGTTTGACACTATTTGGAATGGCTCTCTCATATTGAGAAATTATATGTAGTGGCATTCGATCACATAATCCATTGACAACTGCATAAATGACTAGAATTTGTTTTTCAATTTGCAGTGATGCATATTATGGATGTTTTGGTACTTCTGTCAGCCTTGCACCTCTATTTATTAATGCCTTAGTCGCTCTATCAGGGTCTGAGCCAAATTAAGCAAGGGCGGTCACTTCGCGATATTGTGCCGATTCTAGTTTTGAACTATCGTAGACTTATTTCATAGTTTTCAACTGAATGACAGACCCGATATGACTGAAAGATAAGATGATGTTCATAGTGGGTCTAATTCTGCGATAAAAGAGGTCTGTTGCCAAATAGATTTGTCCATCAGTAATAAATATCACATTGGTGGGAATATAGGCTGATACGTCTCCAATTTATGTTTCAATAATGTGTAAGGCGGACAAGCTACTTTTTCCTCTCAGGTCCATTCATTTAGCTGCTCTTTCTAAGAGACGAGAATGTAAATAGAAAACATCCCATACGAAAGCCTCAACATGGTGGTCGGCATAACAATAATGACATTTATCGATATGCTAACGTTACTAAGATCAACATAGATTATTAATGCGTGCATTCTATTATCGCAAAAATTGTCACGACCCGAGCCGACGGATTCGCGACTGGTGTCCTACCTGGGCACCCTTCTACCCACACATAACAATAAATCAGCGAAAGCTTAAGAAACAACTCATAACAAAACAGGAAAGCCGATAAGGCCGCCACTGTATATATAAATACCCAAATAACTGTAACTGTACATATGTCCAACCCACACATGACTACAGACCTCTAAGAGTATAACAGTAACTATGATGGGACAAGGCCCCGCCGTACCCCTGAATGTACATAAGCCCGTAATAGCAAAAATGTACCAAAATGACTAGACTCCGGAATAATGGAGCTATCTCAACAGTTGTGCAAAGATCCTAAGCACGCGGATCAGCAAACTGAGTACCTACACCTGCGGGCATGAACGCAGCCAGGAGAAAGTCGATACAGCGGTATCAAGTATGTAAACATAAAGTACAGTAAATAAGATCATCACTGGCCAAAGATGACAGGGACAAGTATGAAAATCAAATACCAGATCCAACCGTGTCATATAACATAAAAACCAACTGTACCTTTTCAAAATATAAAAGTTATGTCAAATCAGGGACACCTACCCTTATAATCATTATGCATTTTCTATTCATGGGACTCGAACCCGCATCATGGAGAGCTAGTCCATGGAATAATACAATGTCATGGGACTCGAACCCGCATCATAGAAGCATGTCCATGGAATAATATAATATCATGAGACTCGAACCCGCATCATGGAAGTATGTCCATGGAATAATACACATATATAAAGTTGTCGGCCCTCTAGTGAGGGACGCGGTGATGTGGAAATATAACACTTGCATGAATAACTATCATGAGCAAACATATGCAAGGTAAATAATCCTTGACTCTCATTAGAACAATAGAATGAACTATCATTTTAAAAAAAACCATGGTATTATCATGTCATGTAATATTAGGGACTTGAACCAAAAAGTACTATGTACGTCCACCGTACGTTCATTTTATATAAAGGGTCATATCATGTATTATTAGGGACTTGAACCCGAAAGTACTATGTACATCCACCGTACATTCATTTTATACAAATAATTTAAAATGAACTTTCATTTATAAACTCAAGGAACTTTCACTTTTAAAGTCAAGACACTTTCACTTTCAAAATCAAGTCACTTACTCTTTTAAAATCAAGTCACTTACTCTTTTAAAATCAAGTCATGTATCATAAAGGATTCAATGGAATTACGTACGTTCATCGTACCCCCATTCCATATAAATCATGCCAAAGAAGAAAGGATAGTTCACATACCATATAGGCTATACCAATTTGACAACTAGAATACGTCTCAAGTAGTACTTCAACCTATAATGACAATAACACGTCTATCAATTCCATGATACTAGTATACACTTATACTACATAATGAATCTCCTTTCGTATAAAAATTCGGGCAGCACTTCCCCTATTTATACATACTTTTCTACCTTATAAATAAGTCCAATAACATCAATAACCAAGCACCACTTAGGGCCACAACCAAAACAACAACCAAGGTGATTCATACACCTACTTCTCATGTTAATCCGGCCTCTTAATCCACATAAAAACAGTCCATACAAACAATCCATACAAACAATCTATACTTCTACAATAATTAGGGTAAAATGTGAAGCTTACAACACCTTTATATACCCTTATTCTTTTAGGACTTACGTTAGCGATTTACCACCTTAAACATGCATAATGATAACTGAATTTTCAGCATTACAATACCACAAAACAGTCCCTGAAACTGCACAACAATATCCAATAATTTTAGGCAGTTTTCGGCCAACACACAACTAAAGCCCTTTTCACAATTCCTAATAATCTAACTCACATTTCAACATGTTTATATAAATCATAACAACTTGTAAGAACATGATTTCCTTCATTTTAACATGCGATTAGAGACATTAAATAACAACAATAACCAACGAATCCAACATTACCAAAACTGTCCAGTTTCGGCTATCATGCCAAAAATGGTGAAATACATTTCTTAATCTCCTTTTTACTTAACACATGTTCATCTATCAATTATAACATCATGTAACTTCTAATTACTTCAAGAGGAAGAAGAAATATTACCTCAAATCTTAGCCCAAAACAGTCCACAGCTCTCGACAATACCCTGCTTCACTTTTACACCACTTCTTCACATTACAATCACACACACGTATCCTCTACAAGCTTGTAACCATGTTGCTTTCATGTTTTACTTCTAAAAAGTTCATCAACAAGCTTAGGGTTTCAAGATATTTTCTTTCCAAAATCGTGACTTACTATATTGCAAGGTTAACTTAGCTTAGAACTTGGTTAAGGTGCTTAATCTTATAAAATAACTTGATCTTGTTCTTCTCTTTTTCTAAGGTTTTCGAGACTCTCAAGAACAAGAGAGAGGTATGAGGGTTTGAAGGATGAATATCTTTGTGTGTTAAAGTCTTGCAAGACTTGGATTAATACAAGTGTAGTAGCACAAGTGGAGGGGGACCCATGAAGCCCCACTTGTCCACTTGTCTTCCCTTCTCATAAAATATCTTCACACTTAGCCATATTTTCCAACATTTTCGATGGCCACCCTTCACAACACCACGACTTAATAATTTAACACTTGGTCCATAATTCTATTGGAAATAATTTACTTACTAAAATTTAATTTTTGTCATCACATTAATCTCGAAAATTTTCCATATAAGAAAATGTAAAACTCCTTTCCTTTCAACATTCAAATCTAATTTCCATAATCATGTTCTCACTTAGTAGCTATGGAATTACGGGGTGTAACATTTTTCCCCCATTAAAAACATTCATCCCGAATGTTCATACTAGGTCTCAAGCTATACAAACTTCGGCATAGTCTCTTTAACTATACCTAACAACTAATATTCAACAAGCACAAAGATGTCTCACATGGCCACAATATAACATATAGTCTCATGCACCAATCAAAATAGTCAAATAGGGATTGGAATTACCTGTAGACGTCGGGAATAAGTGAGGATAATTCCTCTTCATCTCATCTTCTGCTTCCCACGTCATCTCTTCTCTATTATTGTTCCTCCACAATACCTTGACGGAAGCCACATCCTTAGTCTGTAATCTTCTAACCTGACGATCAAGTATGGCTTTGGGACTCTTCTTATAAGCCAACTCCTCTATCACCTGGAGATCATCTACTGGGAAGACTCTAGATGGATCACCAATACACTTACGCAGCATCGATATATGAAAAACTGGATAAACTGCGTCCAGATCAGATGGTAGATCCAACTCATAGGCAACATTGCCTACCCTGCAAACAATCTGGTAAGGCCCAATGTATTTCGGGCTGAGCTTCCCCTTCTTACCAAACTTCATCACACCCTTCATGGGTGATACCTTCAAGAATACCTAATCCTCAAGCTGAAACTCCAAGTGTCGACGACGATTATGTCACGACCCGACCCCGGGGCCGCGACTGGTGCCCTACCTGGGCACCCCGTTCAGGTATACATCAGAGAATAGCAGCGGAACATACACAACATACAATATGTTTAGACAATAACATCACAGGCTAGCCGATAAGGCCGTCTTCCATAAAATATGCATAATCAAAAGCAAAGCAGATAACTCGGTTCTTATTTGACCACTGGCTGTGACTACGGACTTAAGAATAACAAGCGTGGCGGACGAGCCCGCCATACCACGAATGTACATAAATCTACAACATCAGTGAAAGAATGTACCAAACTGACATGCCTCCGGAGAAATGGAGCTTCTGACGCCTGATCAGTGATCCTAAGAATGAGGATCCACCACCTGCTTACCCCTACCTGCGGCATGAACGCAGCCCCCGAGGAAGGGGGTTAGTACACAATATGTACTAAATATGTAAAACTGGAAAATACTGTAATTACATCATAAGTTTAAAACAAAGTCGGAGACATGTATGATAATCAAATTACAGTACATTGTGCCTTACTAATAATAAGAGTAACTAAGAGTATACTTACAACATAAAAATAGGAAGCTCACGATCAAATCAGGACCAACCGCCCGCAGTATCATTAAGCAATCCTACTCCTGGGACTATTTCACCCGCATAGGTCGTGTGGACCCGCATGAGGTATTCCTCGCATAGGATGTACCCGCCCGTATGGGACTATTTCACCCGCATAAGCCCATAAGGACTCGCATGAGGTATTCCTCGCATCATGGGTAGCAAATCCACGGAAACAGGTGGTATAACGTCTTGGGGGTTTACCCCTCATTTATACTCTTACCCTAAAGCAGGTGGTATAACGTCTTGAGGGTTTACCCCTCATTTATACTCTTACCCTGGAGAAGGTGGTATAACGTCTTGGGGGTTTACCCCTCATTTATACTCTTACCCTTGCTCAACCGGCCATCATACATAACATAAGCCTTACCGGCTTATCATACATAACATAAGCACCACCGGCTTATCATACAATAGATAAGCAAGTTAAGAAATCCCCCTAACTTCTTATTAGTCTTATTCATATACATTCTCATTTTAGTTTACTTAAGGCACTAACATGTCATTATAAAATCCGGGAATTTAACCCAAAGTACTACATACTTCCACTCTTTTAAAAATGACTCTTTTTCATATAAAACTTCCAAGATACTAATAACCGTAGTATCAAGTCATAATTACTTTTCAAGACAAGTCACAATACCTTTAGAAATAAAGTTAGGCTTCTAAATCAAGTGACGCCTTTTCTTATAAAACCTTAGGCAATTGATGCCTTAAAATCAAATTGCCTTAAATCAAGTCATTTATCCCCATTTATTTTTCCATAAAGCTAATATAACCAACTCCCCATAAAGTCGTTATATTAACTTTATACCTTAGCCAATTACAATTTCCTATCCAAGGGACTTATGCGTTTAAAACGAAACAAGTATCATATAGTTTAAAACTCTTCAAGTCCCTTAACTTTAAAAACTTAAGACATCCTTAATACTTTTAAAGAAGTGAGTTAATCCCCTAACTCACCCAACTTGGCTATTCATAAAACTAGTAAAGGATATCAAGGTCTTGTACGTCTACCGTACTATATACGTGCAACTATTCATGCTCAAAAGATAGGAAAGTTCTACATACCTCTTCGGGTCAAACCACTTGCCAAGTACAATATCCCGCCCGTAGTATGT
Organism: Przewalskia tangutica; assembly: GCA_029844215.1. Taxonomy (NCBI): domain Eukaryota; kingdom Viridiplantae; phylum Streptophyta; class Magnoliopsida; order Solanales; family Solanaceae; genus Przewalskia; species Przewalskia tangutica. Next base: position 7,854,912 of record CM056733.1, on the reverse strand, counting down.
CAACCTATAATGTCCACAATACGTCTATTAACGTCTTACTTCAAACATAGAATATTATAAGTGTAAAGTCACTAAATTCTACGGAAAATCGGACAGCACCTCCTTTGTTTCTACATACTTTGCAACCTTTTTCAAGGCCGAATTTAATAACCAAACACGCCACATTTAAGGCCCAATCAATGCAATTAACAATAGGGGATTACACGCCTATTAGACGTGTAAAATTCCGCCCCACAAAAGATATCCAACTAATACAAACTACTAGTCCAATTCGGCCACATTGAGATACATGTCACGCCCCGAACCCCGGGCCCGTGACTGGTGCCCTACCTGGGCACCCTTCTACCTAACAGACACAAGTAAACTGCGAAATTTAAATAACACCTCATTTTTTTAAACCAACGTACGTGCAAGGGCAAAGCCGACAAGGCTGCCATATAATATACATAAACAAAAGACACTACACTGTACATGATTCCAATCCCACATATGAATACAGACCTCTAAGAGTTTTACTGAAATATGACGGGACAAGGCCCCGCCGTACCCATAACCGCATAAAAGCACATGCATGAACTATACCAAAAAGATAAACTCACGAACATAGGAGCTATCCAAAACTCGAGCGGTCCTACACTGCAGATCACCAAATTGCGCACCTAAACTGCGGCATGAACGCACCGGGCGAGGTCTGAAGAATGTACCAAGTATGTGAAACGATAAGTATTGTAATGAAATCATATGATCTAAACAAAGCAGAAGACATGTATGATAGCCAACCTACGACACAATACTTAAGCGATCATATCAAGTCGAGGATCGTACGCCTCAAAGTCATTACTAAAATATAATCATGGGTCTCACGCCCATAATATCAATCATGCGTGGAATCCTTCCTCACCGTGATCCATGATATAATATAACACCAATAGACATACATGAACACCAAGTCCCACCTGTGTCCTAAAATCAGACGCTAAGTAGGAAAACGAACCACGGATCTAGCTGCGATCATAAAACTGACGGGGCAAGTACGAAAGCCAACTACGAGATCAAAGGCTAACAATCGACGGGCAAGTAAGTACGAAAGCTAACTACGGATCCACTCATCACGAGATATGGCCGGGCAAGTGCGAAGCTATCTAAGGAGCCTACCGTACCAAAGCGTGGATAGAATCGACGGGGCAAGACGAAAGCCAACTACGGATCGGCTATCAATCGACGGGCAAGTACGAAAGCTATCTACCAGATCCAGCCTGCGTCACTCAATCTCATGGAGGGCCAATCCATGGAATAAAATATCCCACGTGGTCGCATGCCCCAGAATCCCACATCGTATAAGCATGACCATGGGGTAATACAAATAAATCCGAGAATCTAACCCGCCTCCTGGTCACATGCCCCGGAATCCCACATCGTATAAGCATGTCCAAGGAGTAACACAAATAATGGAAGCATACCCGTGGAATCACACATCACTGTCGGTACGTCCAAGTAAACTTATAACAAGACAGCCGACCCTCCAACCGAGAGTCGCGACAACGTAATAAAACATAATACTTGCACTCAAAAGCTATCACCAGCACACATAGGCAAGTTCATAAAATCTTTAGACTTTCATTTTATAAACTCAAGACACTTATAGAATAATTCTCAATTAAACAAGCCAAAGTACTTATCAAGGCACACATAGAATAATTCTCAATTAAACAAGCCAAAGTACTTATCAAGGCACACATAGAATAATTCTCAATTAAACAAGCCAAAGTACTACGTACGTACATTCTTTTCAAAAGACTCCTTTTTATGTAAAACCACAAGATACTAACACCCGTAGTATCAAGGTGTGTCTATTTTTCAAAGTAAGTTACTACACTTTTAGAAAACTCATTTCAAAGCTTGAAATCAAGTAACTTCAAATTTTCACAATCTAGGCAACTTATGCCTAATAATCAAAATAGACAACTTTCTTAACCTTCCATAAAGCCGTTATAACCAACTTCCCATAAAGTCGTTATAACCCTTTATGGTTTTAGACATATTCATTCCTTTTATAACCAAGAGACTTATACTTTTAAAACCAAGTATCACATACTTACAAATCAAGTTTCTTATCTTTCAAAATACTTCAAGTCTCTAAATCTTTAGAAATCAAGTTTCTTCTACTTTTAAACCTCAAGTAACTCACACCTTTAAAACAAGTTACTTCTCTTAAATCATGTCATTTCTCCTCTTTTAAACCAATTAAGTAAAATCACTCCTTTAACTCCCCTAAAGTCATTAAAACAACCCTTAGGTTTTGAAACTAAGGCACTAGCCAAAAGATTTGGAAACCACTTCCTTTTCAAGACTCTATGTACTTTAAGTAAAATACCTTCACTCTTAAGAATCCAAACTTCACTAAGGCAATGGATTATACAACTTACAATTTAAACATCAAAGTACAATCAAGGAAGTACATAGAACAATTTCTATTTTAGGCAATCCAAATACAACCAAGGAATGGATCATTTAAGGAGTAGGACATACTTTCTTTATCTTAAGGAATCATGCTAGAAGAGGAGATAGTTCACATACCTTTTCGGCTAAATCCACAAGCTAAGTCGAATACGCCGTACGTAGAATTGTCAACCTATAATGGTCACAACATGACTATCAATTTCTAGTTTCTAACGTAGAATAATACTAAGTATACAGTCTCTTATTCTACGGAAAATCGGGCAGCACTTCCTTTGTTTCTACATACTTTGCCACCTTTTTCAAGGACGAATACAATAACCAAACATGCCACATTTAAGGCTCAACATACCAACCAATCAAAGGGGATTACACGCCTTACAATACGTGTAAAATTCCGCCCCACAATTCATACGAAGTAGTTTAACAACCAAGCCATTCTCGGCCAACATATACAACAACACTAAGTCTTTTCCAATTCCAAGTACCTAGGTCTAACATGTTATATAGTCATAAACAACTTCAACAGCTACAATTTCCTTCTTTATACAACATGCGACGACTTAAACTAATAATCAACTTGAATTGTAATCTTAAGGCTAAACATGCTAGTTTTCGGATTAGGGTTCCAATAGCCAAAACACTTATCAAACTTCATACCATATAACTCATGCTTGCTAATATCCACAACTACAATGATAAGTAAACTTTAATTGCTAAAACGACAAGATTTATACCTTTACAAGCCCTTAAAATTTCCAAGATTCAAAGTCGCTCCTTAGCAATTCTTAGCTCCTTTCTTTTATGCTCCAATCCGCTATTTGAAGCCTCTAGAATTTCACAACCAACTTCTCTTCCATTTCCAATCCAAAACTAGGAAAACTACTTAGGTTTTCGCCTTGCGACTAACGTGAAAACGTCGTTTTTCCGCAATCTTTCTATTGAGATATCCTTACAATATACTTAGGGACCTTGGGTTAAAGTCTTGTGAATAATGGATCAAAACTACAAAATTTTCTTGTGTGGGAATGATGAACCCGAGAGCATGTCTTGCTAAGCTCAAAGTTCTCTCAATTTTTCTAAGTGTTGAAGACTAGTCTTGCTACTAGTGTGGTATATAAAACACAATGGAGGGCTTAGATTTCAACACTTGAGTGGCTAGGATGAAGAACACATGGATAATAGCCAAGTGGACAAGTTGACAAGTCAACAATCTCAAGCTTTGAAGAATTATCTTCCTTGATGGTCAATGACCATTTTACCCTTACTAAAAACGTCCAATACCATATGTGGGGGTGCCACGTGTCTCCCTCTCATTCGTCCATAAAATACCGTAACCCTCGTGGGCCCCATGATCGGTGTATTTTATATACACCTTTTGAGTCAGTTTTAGTTAGTCTTTTGTCCCATTTTGCACATATAAGTGTCGTATTAGGATAATTTTTCTTTCTTTTGAGTCAAAGTGGTTAAAATGGTCAAATGGCGGAAAAAGAGCAAAAAGAGGGCAAAAGAGGAGACGCGAGCCGGGAAACAGAAAGTGGCGAGCGAGGAAAAATCAAGACCGGCGCCGCGACGCCTCACTGCGATCAGCAGGCCGCGCGCCCATCATTCGAGAAGGTGCGAGAAGATCCAGCGCGCGGCGCAGGTGGCCGCGCGCCACTATCCAGAGAAGACAGGAGATATAGCGCCGCGACGCCTCGCATCGATATCGGGCCGCGCACGAAACAATCGACGGATTGCGAACTTCCGGCGCGCGCTGTCTGCGACGCGGCACGCGAAAAAAATAGGTTTTCAGATGGATTTTGGGCCAGGCCTGCAGGGAAAAGTTGAGGCGGTTTTCAGCCTATAAAAGGAGAACCCTAGGCAGTTTTTAAGGGTTCCCCTTCTTGCACAACTCAAGACTTTGGATTGGAGATTGGATACCATTAATTTAGTACTTTCTTTTCCTTTTCTTTACTTTATTTCAGTTTTTGCATGATGAACTTTGAATTAGTTCTTGTCATCTTTATGGCTAGGAACTAATTCTCTTATAGGGTTTTCCATGTTGAATTACTAGAACCCTATGTTATAAATTAATGCATGCTTATGGTTATTTTTCTTATTGAGAGATCTATCCAATAATTGAGTTGAATTCTTGGTAATTAATTGACAACTAATTATCACTATATGATTTCTAATCAGACTCTGAGAAGGGGGGATTGTGAATATGCTGTAAGTTGGGTAGACATTCTTGGATTGGGGATGAAAATACCTCAATTATTTATGTAGCGTTGATGAGAGGCTTAACAACCCTAATTTTGCGCATTGTGCGTGACGGTCAACTAGGTTTTTGTTCTTAATCCTCCTATAAAGTTATCCTTATCACCGAGAGGTAGGTAAGGTGCGATACTTGGGTTGAGTGTTTATATAACCCTAGCGGGAGTATAAAACGATTTCGTAAACCTGCTTTCTCCTAAAGAAGAATACCATAAGTTAATGCATTAGTAAGTAGCATAAGCGGATAGTAAGGATACATGGAAGCCATATTCTCATCACAACTGAAGTAAACCTTTATAGTTAAATAGCTTTTATAATTCGTAGTTATAAACAACCAATCAATCATAAATTCACCAAATAGATACTAGAAAATAGATAGTTGGTAATTGGACCCTAATCCTTGTGGACGATATTCGGTCTTATCAAAGACTATACTACTTGTCACGATAACGTGCACTTGCGTTTAAAGTGTGTGCATCTTAACGCGCATCAAGTTTTTGGCGCCGTTGCCGGGGATTAGGCATAGTTCAATATCAAATTTATCTATTTTTAATTTCTAATTTGGTTTTTACTCTTTTTTAATTTTTATAGGTTTTTATTTATTCTATTTTATTTTATTCTTTTTCATTTTATGTATTTATTGTGTGAAAACAAGGGTGCCGTGATCCGTTGTTGGTTTTGATGTATCTCAGGGATCCTGAAGATATGGAGTACTACTGTCAATATGATCGAGCTCCAACCGTAGAGGAAGAGAGAGAGGAATTGCGAGAAGTCATACTCAGTCTCACTAAGTATCAAGCGCAGTTCATGGACAAAATGAGATTGGCCATAAAGAAGCTGGAACTACAAATAGGAGAACTCGCGATCATATTTGGCAGCGAAATGCAAGAAAATCAATCAGCACCTATGGGGGGTGGCAAGCAACTTGAAGGGCCTGAACCACACCCAACTATTGAGGAATCTGGCAAGGTAGTTAGTGTAGAGAAAGAAAAGATTTCAGGGATCCAATTATTGGCCTTCTTGGATTCTGTGGAAATTCTTTTTCCTGCACCTATCACAGAAGAAACACCACTAGCTATCACTAATGGCTCCCAAATAGGAATTACATATCATCAAGGGCAACCCCCAGAGTTAAGAGATGTAGAGAATTTCACGGATTCCTACACTATAAAAAGCCTAAAAGACAAACCTATCTTGTGTACTTGTGTTATACCCCGTATTTCCAGAGTATGTACGTGAGGGCGTACGTACAAAAGTTTAGCCTTAAAGTAGGCAATGGGACGTTTTTTTGGGCACAACTCCTTAAAATAATCGTTTTCCGACGAAACGTTTTACACAACTCGCGTAGGATAAATTCCGGCTATGTCATTTCTAATTTTTGCGGATTTTTCCGAGAGACGAAACACTTTGGACCAACGAGAGGGCGACACTTGTCACCCTCTCATTGATGGATGTGAGGCGGAATTGGACCGAAATGGATTGGCTATTTTGTCAAGTAGTTGGTAGGATATTTTGTGTGCAAGTTGGCTAGGTACACTTGCCCTAATCTTGACCTTACACTTGCCTTGCACTTGGCATAATCTTGGCCATTGGTTGGCCATCCCTTGACCTATAAATACCCCTCTTGTGATGAAGAGTTCTTCATCCACAAACAAGCTTTCCAAGTCTTGAAAATCCTTCCCTCTCCCTTGTAGCTTTTCGTCCAAACACCTCCCCCCCCCCTATGAGAACCTTAGCCGAGGCTATTCCCTAGCCTAGCGAAATCTACCCCTCCCTTGGTAGAAAAGTTGCCTTCTAGTATTGTTATAATGCCCAAAATACCCTAGCCCAAATCCCTTAGTACTTAGTAGAAGTTATGAATAACTTCTAAGGGTTCCTGGAGCTATCGGGCGTCTGACTTAGAGCTAAGCCTTGCTCGGATCGACTTATATCTAGGATATTATTGGGCTTACCGAGGTAAATTATCCTAACCCTCTTTTGTATTAGAGAATGCATACTGTAGAAGTATAAGAATAAGTATTAATACTTAGAAGAAGATTACAGAATAGAGTTGAACTGTTATCACAGTAGAAGGGTTTAAAAAGAAGAATAATCAAATCAGATTTACATAGGATTTTTCTGATGAACTTGAGTAGCTCACCGGGTAGGGAAGTGCCCAATTTTCCGTAAGATAGAGAACCTCTCGCTTAGAATCATTTCTGAGTAGTGCGAGCGTTGATAGACGTGTCTGACTATTATAGGTTGATTCTCTGCGCGCGACATATTCAACTTGGCAGGTGGTTTTCGCCGAGAAGGTATGTGATTCTTCCTAAGCATGATATTTTAAAATATATATATAGTACGGTAGACGTACATGTGTTACCTGAATAATAATTACGGCAATGTCTTTTGACTTAAGCCTGAATAGTACTTACGACAATGTCTTTTGACTTAAGCCTGAATAATAAGAGTCTTGATGCATTTCAAAAGAATACTGAATCATTTTTAACAGAAGAGAACTAATTGGTTTTTAAACAGAAAGCTTAAGAGTTATACTAGCTTTATGGGAAGTTAGGTATAACAACTTAAGAATGATAAAAGGAACAGTTTACTTATGTGTTTATAACAGACTTACATTGATCTATGAAAAGAATAATAAAATGGTTTGATAAGTAGACATGATATGATGTTATGTGTGTTAGTGTCTTGTAACGTTTGTATAAAAGGGTATTCTTGTTGTGCTTATGTGTTTAACGATAAGTTGTTATGTTAGTATTATATCACTCACCTCTTGACATAAATACCGGGGGTTAAGCTGCCCTCCGATGCGGGGTATACCTCGTGCGATGGTGTGACTAAGATGCGAGGACACCTCATGCGGTCTGTGACCTATGCGAGTCTGCGAGAGTTCCAGGTTAGTATGCGGGGTTATACCTCATGCGGTCTATGTGGCCATGCGGACTACGAGTCCAGGACGATGCCGAGGAGTATCTACCCTCGATGCGGGGTTATGCCCTATGCAGGCCTACGTGAGTGGCCTATGCGGACTACGGGAGTCCAGGATTAGGCTTGCTTAATGATACTGTTACACCCCGTAGTTCAGGTCATGCGCATGAGGGCGTACGAAAGGGAGTAAGACTTAAAATTTTCAGAAGATAGGTTGACGGATTGTTCCGGACGGGTTTTAGTCAACTTTAAGGCGGGTTATGACCCGGTACATTGAGAGTTCATAAGTGTTTCAAAGGCCTGGGGCGTAGTTCGTTGAGTCTAGATTCCAACGCAACCAACCGTTCGTCGATAGGACGTCGGAGTAGAAAGTTATGAGGTTACAAGTTCGGCGCAATGACGTAAATGTGTTTGAGGCGGCGCATGGCGCGCCGAAAGATCGAGAGATGCGGAGGTTTCAGCGCCGCTGGTAGCGCGGCGCGCGCCGAGGCGGATTTTTGGGCGGAAAAACTTAGAAAAGTCTGATTTTTGTTTTAAAAGAGACCATGGGAGGTGACAAGTGTCCCCATCGATTTCTGTTGCATGCAATATATTGACCAAGACTTGGTCATTTTCTATCTTTCATCTTCTCTCTCTCTCTCAAATTGCTCCCCCTTCTCCCTAAACTTCCAGCCCTCTCTCTAGAACCCCAAGAGAAATTCTAAGCCTAAGGAAAATCAAATTAAGGGCAAGAAGGAAGTTGGTGGCTAACTTAAAAGTGTTATTGTGGTGGTATTCTTGGAGGAAAGGCTAGCAAGGTGTTGGAATAAGCTTGGCTAAAACTTTAAGGTAATGATTCGTCCTTTAGATTTAGTTTATAGTGTTGCATGTTAAGAAGAAAGAACTTGTGGTAGTGAATAATGCTCTTAGAATCATTGCATGCTAGAAATGTGGTTTGGATATGAAAAATGGGTTAAGAGGAGATTATGAGCATGTTGTAGCCTAAAAACTACCTTAGAATTGTTAAGTGAATTGTTGTAAACTTATGGGGCAGAATTGGTATTTGGGTGTGTAATCCCCTTTAAAATGTTGGATTGTCGAACCTTAAATGTGGTGTTTGGATGATAAATTCGGCCTTGAGAAAGGTGGCAAAGTGAGTAGAAACAAAGGAAATGCTGCCCAATTTTCCATAGAATTTAGTGGCTTTGAGTTTAGATTATTCTACATTGAAATTAGGGGTTAATAAACGTATCATGGTTATTTTAGGTTGACATATTACTTGCGGTAGTTTGGACTTAGCAAGTGGATTGATCAAAAAGGTATGTGAAGCTTTCCTATCCTTTGAGCATGAGTATTTGTATCTATGTAGTACGGTAGACGACAAGATTTAGTATTCTTACTTGTTTAAGTATATATAAAGACTTGTTTCGTTTTGAGAAGTATAAGTCCCTTGTTAAGGGAAAAGTATGATTTTACAAAAGTATAGAGTACTTGGTGTGAAAGTATTGAGTATTGAATTATTCTAAAGATAAGTGGCTTGAAGTATTTTTGGAAGTTGTGTAGAATTGTTTGAAGTATAAGTCTCTTGGTTTGTAAAAGAACAAAATGGTTTATAAGGAGTTATAACGGCTTTATGGGAAGTTAGTTATAACGGCCTTGTGAAAGGATAAGAAGGTCTTAATTTCCAAAGTATAAAGATAGTATAACGGCTTTATGGGAAGTTAGTTATATTAGCTTTATGAAAGGATAACAAGAAGAGATTTACTCTAAGTAAGATAAGCAAGGACAAATGATTTGATTTATGAAAGGCAAATTGATTTTAAGGCATCAATTGCCCAAAGGTTTTATACATGAAAAAGAGTCACTTTTGAAAGAGTTGAAGTATGTAGTACTTTGGGTTAAATTCAGCTTTTCTTTTATTAAAGATATGATTAAGTGCCTTAACTAAAATGAGAGGGTATATGAACAAGACTAATAAGAAGTTATAAGTTTCTTAACTTATTTATGATTATGATATGATAACAGTTTGAGCTAGGGTAAGAGTATATCTGAGGGGCAAGCCCCAAGATCGTTATACCACCTACTCCAGGGTAAGAGTATATCTGAGGGGCAAGCCCCAAGATCGTTATACCACCTACTCCAGGGTAAGAGTATGTGCGGCGGCCACCCCAAGATCGTCATACCATCCGCCCAGCAAAGAGTATATCTGAGGGGCAGATCCGAGATCGTTATACCATCTGCACCAGTATAAGAGTATATCTGAGGGGCAAGCCCCAAGATCGTTATACCATCTGCTCCAGTATAAGAGTATATCTGAGGAGTACAGTCCCCAAGATCGTTATACCATCTGCTTCAGGGTAAGAGTATATCTGAGGGGTAAGTCCCCAAGATCGTTATACCACATGTTAGTGGACTTGCTACCCACGATGCGAGGAATACCTCACGCGAGTCCTTATGGGCTTACGCGGTGAAATAGTCCCACGCGGGCATACACCTATGCGAGGAATACCTCACGCGGTTCACGAGACCCGTGCGGGTGAAATAGTCCCGGAGTAGGATTGCTTATTGATACTACGCGAGGACCTGCTTTGATCACGAGCCTCCTATTTTTATGCGACTATATACATATGCTTGTTACTCTCATTGTTAGTAAGGCTGATAAAAGGTAAGTTGATTTCATCCATGACCCCACTTATTTTCGGACTTATGATTTCATTACGATTTTGATTTCACACACTTGGTACTGTTATCGACCTCCTTCTGGGCTGCGTTCATGCCGCAGTCGAGATACGTAGCTTCAGTCCGCACTCTTAGGATCACTGTTCATTTCTGAAAGCTCCATCTCGGAGGCTTTGTCTTTGGTATGATTCCCGAGGTTATAGACTTTTGTACATTCGGGGTATGGAGGGCCCTGTCCCGCCACGGTTATTATTCCTGAGGTGCGTAGTCACGTTTGTGGTTTGGGTGTAAGAATAAAGTTATCTTGCTTTCACTATCGGTTAAGTTATTTTATGAAAGGCGGCCTTATCGGCTTGCTAGTGATGTTTACCTTATACAGATTTGTTTTATGTATGTTCCGCTGCTATTCTCTGACATATACCTGACAGGGTACCCCGGAAGGGTACTAGTCGCGGCCCCGGGGTCGGGTCGTGACAAAAGTGGTATCAGAGCAGTTAGTCCTCGGAAAGTGTCTACAGACCGTGTCTAGTAGAGTCTTGATTATCGGTGTGTTGTGCACCACATCTATAATCAGGAGGCTGCAGGACATTTAGGATTGGTTTCCATTCTTCTCACTCTAAGATCGTGCGATAGAGCTGTGTGGTTAGGGTCGTCTCTCCCTAACGAGTTATGTTGTTTGCAGCTACGAGAAAGGCAGCAGTGACCCAGAAAAGATTATGTGGATTGCGTATCCAGGTTAGTTATGATGGTAGTATAGTGGGTATAGTGACATTCAGCTATACAGATTTATGTATAAGGGTCAGACACGTGTTGCCTAGAATGATATTGGAATACCAAGGATTGATAAGGACTAATTAGATACCGGGAAGGTAGGGAGTGGTTTGATGAACTCTCATCAAGGTTGTACGTACTAATTTGAGATAATTAGGAGATGATGAGTTGTCTGAGAAATAAATGGACCCTTAAGTTTAATTAAGAGACCTAATGGGAAACTATGTTTGTAAATTAAGCTACGTGGTATGCTTAAGAGTATAGTACAGATGAGATTCGGGCGGAGTAAGTGATGGGATTGTTGTAAGATTTAGTATCATGAACGAGGGATATTGAGACTATGTACATGTGTTAGAATAAGTTGGTAGATACGAACGGGCAATTCTGTTAGGCCGTGAGCGAGGGTAAGTAGTAATGGTTCATATTTTGGGTTCATTTTCTGTTTGACTTACGGAATGGGTATGCGTGTGCGATATCTTAGGGTCATAGGTGTGGCATAATGAAGTTCCATTAGTATATAATGCGAGGATGTACCGAGGAATAGTAGATTGGCTCTAAAAGAACATTCGGGACGAATGTTTCTAAGGGAGAATGTTACACCCGTAGTTCAGGTCATGCGCATGAGGCGTGCGAAAGGGAGTAAGACTTAAAATTTTCGTAAGATAGGTTGTGGATTGTTCGGACGGGTTTTAGTCAACTTTAAGGCGGGTTATGACCTGGTACATTGAGAGTTCATAAGTGTTTCAAAGGCACAGGGCGTAGTTCGTTGAGTCTAGATTCCAACGCAACCAACCGCTCGTCGATAGGGCGTCGGAGTAAAGTTATGAGGGTTACAAGTTCGGCGCAATCGGACAGAAATGTGTTTCGCGGCGCGGCATGGCGCGGCGCGAGGCCGCGCGCCTAAAGTTCTGAAGGGTCGCTAAAGTTGCAGCGCGCGCCGAATAGCCGCGCGCCAAAGATCGTAGGCTGCGGAGGTTTATTGCTGGCGCCGCGGTGGCGCGCCGAGGCGGGCTTTTTGGGCGGAAAAAAATAAAAAAATCTGATTTTTGTTTTAAAAGAGACCATGGGAGGGTGACAAGTGTCCCCCCCCCCATCTGATTTTTCTGTTGCGTGCAATATATTTTCCAAGACTTGGGCATTTTCTATCTTTAATATTCTCTCTCTCAAATTGCTCCCCCTTCTCCCTAAACTTCCAGCCCTCTCTCTAGAACCCCAAGAGAAATTCTTAGCCTAAGGAAAATCTGAAATTAAGGGCAAGAAGGAATTTGGTGGCTAACTTAAAAGTGTTATTGTGGTGGTATTCTTGGAGGAAAGGCTAGCAAGGTGTTGGAATAAGCTTGGCTAAAACTTTAAGGTAATGATTCGTCCTTTAGATTTAGTTTATAGTGTTGCATGTTAAGAAGAAAGAACTTGTGGTAGTGAATAATGCTCTTAGAATCATTGCATGCTAGAAATGTGGTTTGGATATGAAAAATGGGTTAAGAGGAGATTATGAGCATGTTGTAGCCTAAAAACTACCTTAGAATTGTTAAGTGAATTGTTGTAAACTTATGGGGCAGAATTGGTATTTGGGTGTGTAATCCCCTTTAAAATGTTGGATTGTTGAACCTTAAATGTGGTGTTTGGATGATAAATTCGGCCTTGAGAAAGATGGCAAAGTGAGTAGAAACAAAGGAAATGCTGCCCAATTTTCCATAGAATTTAGTGGCTTTGAGTTTAGATTATTCTACATTGAAATTAGGGGTTAATAAACGTATCATGGTTATTTTAGGTTGACATATTACTTGCGGTAGTTTGGACTTAGCAAGTGGATTGATCAAAAAGGTATGTGAAGCTTTCCTATCCTTTGAGCATGAGTATTTGTATCTATGTAGTACGGTAGACGTACAAGATTTAGTATTCTTACTTGTTTAAGTATATATAAAGACTTGTTTCGTTTTGAGAAGTATAAGTCCCTTGGTTAAGGGAAAAGTATGATTTTACAAAAGTATAGAGTACTTGGTGTGAAAGTATTGAGTATTGAATTATTCTAAAGATAAGTGGCTTGAAGTATTTTTGGAAGTTGTGTAGAATTGTTTGAAGTATAAGTCTCTTGGTTTGTAAAAGAACAAAATGGTTTATAAGGAGTTATAACGGCTTTATGGGAAGTTAGTTATAACGGCCTTGTGAAAGGATAAGAAGGTCTTAATTTCCAAAGTATAAAGATAGTATAACGGCTTTATGGGAAGTTAGTTATATTAGCTTTATGAAAGGATAACAAGAAGAGATTTACTCTAAGTAAGATAAGCAAGGACAAATGATTTGATTTATGAAAGGCAAATTGATTTTAAGGCATCAATTGCCCAAAGGTTTTATACATGAAAAAGAGTCACTTTTGAAAGAGTTGAAGTATGTAGTACTTTGGGTTAAATTCCCGGTTTTCTTTTATTAAAGATATGATTAAGTGCCTTAACTAAAATGAGAGGGTATATGAACAAGACTAATAAGAAGTTATAAGTTTCTTAACTTATTTATGATTATGATATGATAACGATTTGAGCTAGGTAAGAGTATATCCGGCGGGCAAGCCCCAAGATCGTTATACCACCTACTCGGGGTAAGAGTATGTCCGAGGCAAGCCCCAAGATCGTCATACCACCTCCTTCAGCAAGAGTATGTCCGAGGCCACCCCAAGATCGTCATACCATCCGCTTGTAAGAGTATATCCGGCGGGCGATCCGAGATCGTTATACCATCTGCACGATATAAGAGTATATCTGAGGGGCAAGCCCCAAGATCGTTATACCATCTGCTCCAAAGATAAGAGTATATCCGGCGAGTACACCCAAGATCGTTATACCATCCGCTTGTGGTAAGAGTATCCGGCGGGTAAGTCCCCAAGATCGTTATACCACTGTTAGTGGACTTGCTACCCACGATGCGAGGAATACCTCACGCGAGTCCTTATGGGCTTACGCGGTGAAATAGTCCCACGCGGGCGGTACACTATGCGAGGAATACCTCATGCGGTTCACGAGACCCGTGCGGTGAAATAGTCGCGAGTAGGATTGCTTATTGATACTACGCGAGGACCTGCTTTGATCACGAGCCTCCTATTTTTATGCGTTACTATATACATATGCTTGTTACTCTCATTGTTAGTAAGGCACGCGAAAAGGTAAGTTGATTTCATCCATGACCCCACTTATTTTGGACTTATGATTTCATTACGATTTTCGCCACACACTTGGTACTGTTATCGACCTCCTTCGGGGCTGCGTTCACGCCGCAGTCGAGATACGTAGCTTCTCGGTCCGCACTCTTAGGATCACCTGCTCATTTCTGAAAGCTCCATCCTCGGAGGCTTTGTCTTTTGGTATGATTCCCGAGGTTATAGACTTTTGTACATTCGTGGGGTATGGAGGCCCCGTCCCGCCACGATTGTTATTCCTGCAGGTGCGTAGTCACGTTTGTGGTTTGGGCCGTAAGAATAAAGTTATCTTGCTTTCACCATCGGTTAAGTTATTTTATGAAAGGCGCCTTATCGGCTTGCTAGTGATGTTTACCTTATACGATTTGTTTTATGTATGTTCATTGCTATTCTCGACATATACCCGATGGTACCGGAAGGGTACTAGTCGCGCCCGGTCGGGTCGTGACAAAAGTGGTATCGAGCGATTAGTCCTCGGAAAGTGTCTGACCGTGTCTAGTAGAGTCTTGATTATCGGTGTGTCGCACCACATCTATAATCGAGGAGGCGCAGGACATTTAGGATTGGTTTCATTCTTCTCACTCTAAGATCGTGCGATAGAGGCGTGGTTGTGGTCGCCTCTCTCTAACGAGTTATGTTGTTTGCACTACGAAAGGCGATGACCCGTAAAAGATTATGGATTGCGTATCCGGGTTAGTTATGATGGTAGTATAGTGGGTATAGTGACATTCAAATATCTGATTTATGTATAAGGGTCAGACACGTGTTGCCTAGAATGATATTGGAATACCAAGGAGTGATAAGGACTAATTAGATACCGGGAAGGTAGGGAGTGGTTTGATGAACTCTCATCAAGGTTGTACGTACTAATTTGAGATAATTAGGAGATGATGAGTTGTCTGAGAAATAAATGGACCCTTAAGAAGTTTAATTAAGAGACCTAATGGGAAACTATGTTTGTAAATTAAGCTACGTGGTATGCTTAAGAGTATAGTACAGATGAGATTCGGGCGGAGTAAGTGATGGGATTGTTGTAAGATTTAAGTATCATGAACGAGGGATATTGAGACTATGTACATGTGTTAGAATAAGTTGGTAGATATGAACGGGCAATTCTGTTAGGCCGTGAGCGAGGGTAAGTAGTAATGGTTCATACTTTGGGTTCATTTTCTGTTTGACTTACAGTGAATGGGTATGCGTGTGCGATATCTTATGGTCATAGGTGGCATAATGAAGTTCCATTAGTATATAGTACGAGGATGTACCGAGGAATAGTAGATTGCTCTAAAAGAACATTCGGGACGAATGTTTCTGGGGAGAATGTTACACCGTAGTTCAGGTCATGCGCATGAGGGCGCATTTAAAGGGAGTAAGACTTAAAATTTTCGTAAGATAGGTTGACGGATTGTTCGGACGGGTTTTAGTCAACTTTAAGGCGGTTATGACCCGGTACATTGAGAGTTCATAAGTGTTTCAAAGGCCTGGGGCGTAGTTCGTTGAGTCTAGATTCCAACGCAACCAACCGCTCGTCGATAGGGCGTCGGAGTAGAAAGTTATGAGGGTTACAAGTTCGGGCGTGATCGGACAGAAATGTGTTTCGAAGGCGAAGCGGCCGCGGCGCCGATGCACGCGGCGCCTAAAGTTCTGAAGGGTCGCTGAAGCGTAGCCGCGCGCCGACAGCTGGCGCGCGCCAAAGATCGAGAGAAGCAGAGGTTTAGCTGGCCTGGCGCGCGGGCATGGCCGAGGCGGATTTTTGGGCGGAAAAACTTAGAAAAGTCGATTTTTGTTTTAAAGAGACCATGAGGGTGACAAGTGTCCCCCCATCTGATTTTACATTGCATGCAATATATTGACCAAGACTTGGTCATTTTCTATCTTTCATCTTCTCTCTCTCTCTCAAATTGCTCCCCTTCTCCCTAAACTTCCAAATTTCTCTCTAGAACCCCAAGAGAAATTCTTAGCCTAAGGAAAATCTGAAATTAAGGGCAAGAAGGAAGTTGGTGGCTAACTTAAAAGTGTTATTGTGGTGGTATTCTTGGAGGAAAGGCTAGCAAGGTGTTGGAATAAGCTTGGCTAAAACTTTAAGGTAATGATTCGTCCTTTAGATTTAGTTTATAGTGTTGCATGTTAAGAAGAAAGAACTTGTGGTAGTGAATAATGCTCTTAGAATCATTGCATGCTAGAAATGTGGTTTGGATATGAAAAATGGGTTAAGAGGAGATTATGAGCATGTTGTAGCCTATAAACTACCTTAGAATTGTTAAGTGAATTGTTGTAAACTTATGGGTAATTGGTATTTGGGTGTGTAATCCCTTTAAAATGTTGGATTGTTGAACCTTAAATGTGGTGTTTGGATGATAAATTCGCCTTGAGAAAGGTGGCAAAGTGAGTAGAAACAAAGGAATCTGCCCAATTTTCCATAGAATTTAGTGGCTTTGAGTTTAGATTATTCTACATTGAAATTAGGGGTTAATAAACGTATCATGGTTATTTTAGGTTGACATATTACTTGCGGTAGTTTGGACTTAGCAAGTGGATTGATCAAAAAGGTATGTGAAGCTTTCCTATCCTTTGAGCATGAGTATTTGTATCTATGTAGTACGGTAGACGACAAGATTTAGTATTCTTACTTGTTTAAGTATATATAAAGACTTGTTTCGTTTTGAGAAGTATAAGTCCTGGTTAAGGGAAAAGTATGATTTTACAAAAGTATAGAGTACTTGGTGTGAAAGTATTGAGTATTGAATTATTCTAAAGATAAGTGGCTTGAAGTATTTTTGGAAGTTGTGTAATTGTTTGAAGTATAAGTCTCTTGGTTTGTAAAAGAACAAAATGGTTTATAAGGAGTTATAACGGCTTTATGGGAAGTTAGTTATAACGGCCTTGTGAAAGGATAAGAAGGTCTTAATTTCCAAAGTATAAAGATAGTATAACGGCTTTATGGGAAGTTAGTTATATTAGCTTTATGAAAGGATAACAAGAAGAGATTTACTCTAAGTAAGATAAGCAAGGACAAATGATTTGATTTATGAAAGGCAAATTGATTTTAAGGCATCAATTGCCCAAAGGTTTTATACATGAAAAGAGTCACTTTTGAAAGAGTTGAAGTATGTAGTACTTTGGGTTAAATTCCCGGTTTTCTTTTATTAAAGATATGATTAAGTGCCTTAACTAAAATGAGAGGGTATATGAACAAGACTAATAAGAAGTTATAAGTTTCTTAACTTATTTATGATTATGATATGATAACAGTTTGAGCTAGGGTAAGAGTATATCCGGAGGCAAGCCCCAAGATCGTTATACCACCTACCTGTGGTAAGAGTATGTCCGGAGGCAAGCCCCAAGATCGTCATACCACCTCCTTCATGTAAGAGTATGTCCGGCGGGCCACCCCAAGATCGTCATACCATCCGCTTCAGCAAAGAGTATATCCGGCGGGCGATCCGAGATCGTTATACCATCCGCACTGATAAGAGTATATCCGGCGGCAAGCCCCAAGATCGTTATACCATCTGCTCCAAAGATAAGAGTATATCCGGCGAGTACTGATCCCCAAGATCGTTATACCATCCGCGGGTAAGAGTATATCCGGAGGTAAGTCCCCAAGATCGTTATACCACTGTTAGTGGACTTGCTACCCACGATGCGAGGAATACCTCACGCGAGTCCTTATGGGCTTATGCGGGTGAAATAGTCCCACGCGGGCGGTACAAATTTATGCGAGGAATACCTCATGCGGGTTCACGACCCACGCGGTGAAATAGTCCCGAGTAGGATTGCTTATTGATACTACGGGCGAGGGACCCTGTTTTGATCACGAGCCTCCTATTTTTTATGCAGTACTATATACATATGCTTGTTACTCTCATTGTTAGTAAGGCACAGTAAAAGGTAAGTTGATTTCAACCATGACCCCACTTATTTTCGGACTTATGATTTCATTCTGATTTTCGCCACACACTTGGTACTGTTGCTTGACCTTCTCCTTCGGTGCGTTACGCCGCAGTCGAGATACGTAGCTTACCGGTCCGCACTCTTAGGATCACTGTTCATTTCTGAAAGCTCCATCCTCGGAGGCTTTGTCTTTGGTATGATTCTCGAGGTTATAGACTTTTGTACATTCGGGGTATGGCGGGCCTGTCCCGCCACGCTTGTTATTCTAGAGGTCCGTAGTCACGTTTGTGGTTTGGGGTGTAAGAATAAAGTTATCTTTATTTCACCATCGGTTAAGTTATTTTATGAAAGGCGCCTTATCGGCTTGCTAGTGATGTTTACCTTATACGATTTGTTTTATGTATGTTCATTGCTATTCTCCGACATATACCGGCGGTACCGGAAGGTACTAGTCGCGCCCCGGTCGGGTCGTGATGATACTATGGGCAATTGGCCCCGCCCGATCATTCGCGGCCTAGAAGAGACACATGCTTACCTATTGTTGCTCTTGTTTATGATGTGGCACTATGCGTTACTGGTTGTTTCATACATATATGTAAACCGATTTTAAAATGATATGTTTCATTTAAGTACTTTCTGATTTCGCATACTTAGTAATTGTTATCGACCTCTTGGGCCGCGTTCATGCCGCAGGTGGCAAGCGGTGCTAGATCCACATCCTTAGGATCTTTGCGTTGGTGTCAGGAGCTCCATCTTCTCCGGAGGCTCTACTTTTGGGTATGATCTCCCTGTATTGTAGATAGTTTTGTACATTCAGGGTATGGCGGGGCCCTGTCCCGCCATAGTTGTTTACTTCCTTAGAGGTCTGTAGTCCTTTTGTACAGTTGGGATGTAACTGCAAAAACTATGTTTATGTATATTGTTATACCCCGTATTTCCAGAGTATGTACGTAAGGGAATACGTACAAAAAGTCTAGCCTTAAAGTTTAGGCAAAACGTTTTTTTTTTGGCACAACTCACAAAATGAATAGTTTTCCGACGAAACGTTTCCACAGCTTTCGTAGGGTAAATTCCGGCTATGCCATTTCTAATTTTTGCGGATTTTTCCGAGAGACGAAACATTTTGGACCAACGGGAGGGCGACACTTGTCACCCTCCAATTGATGGACTTGAAATCGTGCATTTGGACGATTTGGACTAAGGAGAACACGTTTTTTGTGCCTTGTGCACAAGTCAAGGAGTTGGTAGGATATTTGTGTATAGTTAATCCTCACCCTACACTTGCCTTGCACTTGTCTTAATCTTGGCCATTGGTTGGCCACTTCTTGACCTATAAATACCCCCTTAGTGATGAAGAGTTCTTTATCCACAAATTACTTTCCAAGTCTTGAAAATCCTCCCTTCTCCCTTGTTAGCCATTTCGTCCAAGCCCTCTTCCCCCTCTAGCCTAAGTGACCCTTGGCCGAGGCTTCCTCCCCCCCTAGCCTAGCCGAAATCTACCCCCCTCCCTTGGTAGAAAAGTTGCCTTCTTGTATTGTTATAATGCCCAAAATACCCTAGCCCTAATACCTTAGTACTTAGTAGAAGTTGTGAAGAACTTCTAAGGTTTCTTTGGAGCATTCAACTTAGGAGCAAAACCTTGCTCAGGCGCGACTTTTTCTAGGATATTATTGGGCTTACCGAGGTAACTAATCCTAACCCTCTTTTGAATTAGAGAATATATACTGTTGTAGTATAAGAATAAGTATAAATACTTAGAAGAATATCACAGAATAGAATTGAATCAAGTACCACAGAAGGGGTTTAAAGAAGAATAATCAAATCAGATTTACATGGGACTGTTTTCACGATGAACTTATATAGCTCACCGGGTAGGGAAGTGCTGCCCAACTTTCCATAGAATTGTGAACCCTCTGTTTAGAATGACCTTCAGAGTAGTCTTTGATAGATATCTGTGACTATTATAGGCTGACTCTCTGCGCGCGACATATTCAACTTGGCAGGTGGTTTTCGCTGAGAAGGTATGTGATTCTTCCTAAAGCAT
The DNA here is from genome assembly GCA_029844215.1 of Przewalskia tangutica. Taxonomy (NCBI): domain Eukaryota; kingdom Viridiplantae; phylum Streptophyta; class Magnoliopsida; order Solanales; family Solanaceae; genus Przewalskia; species Przewalskia tangutica. Next base: position 7,834,717 of record CM056733.1, on the reverse strand, counting down.
GATATTTTACAATATATATAACTACGGCAATGCCTCACGGCTTAAGCCTGAATAACACTTACGGCAATGCCTCACGGCTTAAGCCTGAATAATAAAGATCTGAAAGCATTTCAAAAGAATACTGAATCATTTTAACAGAAGAGAACTACTTGGTTTTTAAACAGAAGCTTAAGAGTTATACTAGCCTTATGGGAAGTTAAGTATAACCACTTAAGATTGATAAAAGAAACAGTTTGCCTATGTGTTTATAACAGACTTATATTGAATTGTGAAAAGAATAATAAGATGGTTTGATAAGTAGACATGATATGATGCTATGTGTGTTAGTGTCTTGTAATGGTTGTGAAAAAGAGTATTCTTGTTGCGCTTATGTCGTTTAAAGATAAGCTGTTATGTTAGTATACTATCACTCACCTCTTGAGATAATCTGGGGTTAAGTCGCCTCCACGCGGGTAGACTCAGTGATGCAGGACCATGATTCGAGAATACTCATGCGGGCCTGAGGGGCCTATGCGAGCTACGAGTTCGAGTTAGTATGCGGGGTTATGCCTCACGCGGTACGTGGCCACGCGACAACGAGTCGGGGCGATGCCGAGAGTAGCTACCCTCGATGTGGGTTATACCTCACGCGCCCGTGTGAGTGGCTCATGCGGACCGGAGTCGGATTAGGCTTTTGAATGATGATATGGGCGAATGGCCCTGCTTCGAATCATTCGCAGCCTAGAAAAGACCTATTACAGTTTACCTATTGTTGCTCTTGTTTGTGATGTGGCACTATGCGCGTTTCTCGTTGTTTCATACATACTTGCAAACTGCTTTTTAAAATGATATGTTTCATTTAAGTATTTTCTGATTTCATATACTTAGTACTGTTATCGACCTCCTTCTGGGGCTGCTCATGCCGCAGTAAGGGCAGCAGTGCTAGATCCACATTCTTAGGATCTCTACGTTGGTGTCGTGAGCTCCATCTTTTCCGAGGCTCTACTTTTGGGTATGATCTCCTGTTGTAGATAGTTTTGCATCGAGGGTATGGCGGGGCCCCGTCCCGCCATAGTTGTATATTTCCTTAGAGTGCAGAGTCATGTTTGCGAAGGTTTGGATGTAATCGCTAAACCTGTTTATATATATATATGCCGAAAGGCGATTTTTTCTCACATAAAATGTGTCTTATTTTATAAATCGTTTCATGTCTTGCTTTATATTTCCGCTGATTACTCGATGTATGACTACTGGGTGCCCTGAAGGCACGACCACGCCCCGAACGGTCGTGACAAAAGTGGTATCGAGCGATTAATCCTCGGAAAGTGTCTACGCATCGTATCTAGTAGAGTCTTGATTATCGGTGTGTTGTGCACCACACCAATAATCGTGAGGCTATAGGATATTTAGGATTGGTTTCATTCTTCTCATTCCGAGATCGTGCTTTAGAGTCGTGTTATAGGTTGGACCTCTAACGTATTCCTTTCTGTAATGATTATGCCTCCACGTAAGGCAACCCGCCGAGGGCAAGGCAGCCGAGGAGCGCTAGCAGACACCCAGAGTCACGAGGGCTCGTGCCCGGGCCTATACGAGACGGCGAGTTCTATGACGCCGCCACCAAAGACAGAACCAGCACCACACCTCCCGCCCCACACCGGCGGAGGAGTTAGGTACAGTGAGATGGCCCAACTTTTGGCTAAAGTTGTGGCCCGACACGAGGAGAGATCGACGGCAGCCTGGCCAGCCCAGCTCGGCCGCACCGTGGTACACCCGAGGCGTATAGTTTGAGGCTACGAGATTTCTTGAGTCAGAGCCCGCGAGTTTTACTGGTCGAGGCCGGAGGATGATCCGCAGAGTTCATCCGTCGCCTTCAGAGGATCGTGAGGGTGATCAAGGCCTCGAGACGAGTCTGTGACCTTTTCGCATCGGCCGCGATACCGCGATCGATTGGTTTGATCATGGGAGTTATCGAGGAGAGCACGCGTCCCAGCTACTGGGATGAGTTCTCGAGGCTTTCCTCACTCACTTCTTGCCTCCACGGATGAGGGCGCGGGCGGATAGATTTTTACCATCGAGGCAGAGGACGACCGTCGGGAGTACAATGTCGAGTTTGATTCATCGCTCGATATGTCCCAAAGATTGGTAGCGAGATGAGGATAGGGTACACCGCTATGTCACGGGCTAGACGACTATATGGCCGAGTCGTATGCGGGGTTTCTCCACCGGTATGGACATTACCCGCATGCAGGCTCACGACCTTGGATTCGAGGAGCGCAGATGTCGACGAGTGACGCAGCGAAGAAGGCAGGCCAGACGAGGGTCTTCAGGTGGTTATCGTTGTGGGATGCCTAAGCTGGAGTCTATATTCGCAACGCAGCCAGCTCAGAGAAATCCTGGACAGTCGTCAGCACAGCCAGAGTTTTCTATGGCGCACTGTGGCCCTGTGGCTTCGAGCGTCGAGTAGCAGAGGCGCCGACGGACCACCCCGTGTGGCCGATGCAGATCCCATTACGGAAGTGTGGTACTACTTTTGGAGCTTGTTACGATTGTGGCCAGCAGGTCACTTTCAGGGATCGTCCGACCGGCGCCCGGTGGTAGGCTCACCTTCGTGTTCGCTGCCGCTTCATCATCTCCTACGATTACTCGCCCGAGGCGTGGTGCTCATGGGTCAGCCAGGTCGCGGCAGAGGTCGTGGCTCGTCGATTCTAGCGTCCTCGAACCGCATTTATGCTTTGTCCACCGACAGATCGTGAGGCTTCACCGATGTCGCCACAGTACCTTATCGGTTCGGGTTTGATGTTTATGCCTTGATAGATCCGGTTCTACTGTCCTATATATCTCCCTTGTTGCTAGTAGGATAGGATAGAGCCCGAGTCCATAGATCCTTTCGAGGTAGCCACGCCTGGGTGATTCATGGTAGCTCGGCGGGTATATAGAGCTTGTCCCGTGACCATTTACGCGTCGGACCTAGCCGACTTGATAGAGTTGGAGATGATTGACTTCGACGTGATTATGGGATGGATTGGCTAGCTTCTGCTACGCCAATGTAGACCGCAGAGAGAGTAGTACGGTTCCAGTTTCTGAGGAGCCGGTTGTTGAGTGGGAGGAGCACCAGATCGCCGAGGTAGGTTTATTTCCTACCTCAAGGCTAGGAAGATGGTGCGAAAGCGGTATATCTACCATCTCGTTCGGGTGTTTGATATCAAGCGGTACCAGATTTTGATCCGTTCAGAGTCACGAGTTCCCGCACGTGTTTCGGATGACCTCCGGGTATCCTCCCGAGAGGAGATTGAGTTTTGTATTGACATATTGCGGACACTCGCCTATTTCCATTCCGCCATACGTAATGACACCGCCGAGTTGAGAGAGTTGAAGGACCACTTAGGATTTCTTTGGAGAAGCGGCTTCATTAGGCCTAGTGTTTCTCCCCGGGAGCGCCAGATTGTTCGTGAAGAAGAGACGGACGCCGCGCATGTGTTGATTACGGTGAACAAGGTGACCATTAAGAACAGATACCCTTCCTGTGATTGATGATTTGTTCGACCATTGCGGTGCGAGATGTTTCTCAAGATTGATCCGCGATCGGCTATCATCAGTGCGAGTCGAGAGGTGGATGTCCCTAGATCGCATTCAGACCGTGACGCATTATGAGTTCGTGGTCATGTCTTTGGGTTGACCAATGCTCCGCGGTATTCATGGATTTGATGAACCGAGTGTTCAAACCATTTTTGACACGCTTGTGATAGTGTTCATTGATGATATCTTGTTTATTCTCGCCAGAGCGAGCACGCGAGCATTTCGGCGATCAGGCCGATAGCTTCTCCGACCAGCCTATACGCCAAGTTTTCCAAATGTGAGTTTTGGTGACTTGATGGCGTTTCTTGGGCATATTGTCGGGTGATGGCATTCGAGGATACGCCAAGATCGAGGCGCCAGACTTGGCCTAGACCTACTCCGGCAGAGGTTCGCAGCTTTTACGGGCCTTGCAGTTATTATCGGGCGTTCGGAGAAGTTTGCTTTATCTACGCACCATTGACTAGGCCGACTCGTGGCGCCAAGTTCCAGGATCGATGATGCTTGAGCGTGGTTTCCGATTCTTGAAAGAGATTGACGACCGCCTCGTTCTTACTCTTCCGCAGGTCCGACGGTTATGTTGTGGTATTGTGACGCGTCGTGCATCGGGTTGGGATGTGTTGACGCAGCATGGCAGAGTTATAGCATATGCATCCCGACACCAAGAAACACGAGAGGAACTACCCCACCCATGATTCGAGTCGCACCGATTCACGCCAAGATCCGAGGCACTATTTGTATGGGTTCACGTGGATATTTATACGACCACAAGAGCCTTCAAGATATCTTCACCAGAGGGAGCCGAACTTACGGCGAGACGGTGGTTAGAGTTGCTTAAAGATTACGATGTTGATATCCCGTACCACCGGAGAAGGCCAATGTCAGGCGTATGCTCTTAGTCGTAGGTCGATGGGAGCCTATCGATGTGCGCTAGAGAGGGACATGGTTCGTGATTTGCATCGATTAGCGAGCCTCGTGTCCGCTTGATTGATTCCGATAGCGGTGGGGTTAGAGTTCGTGAGGTTGCCGAGTCTTCCATCGCCGAGGAGGTGAAGAGGCAATTCGAGGATCCACTTTGATTCGATATCGTGATACGCCTCTTCGTGAGGCGCGGTCCTTTTGAGATAGCACCACGGGGTGCTAAGGTTTGAGGGCGCATGTGTTCCGGATGTTTCAGACTTGGCAGCAGAGTTCTTGGGGAAGCACACACAAGCTACTTATCCATCCGGGTCGACCAAGATGTACCACGACCTTAGATCCGTATTGGTGGGATGGCTTGAAGAGAGACGTTGCAGAGTTCGTAGCTCGCCCGTGTTGTCGCGCAGTGAAGGTAGAGCACCGAGGCCCGTGGTTTGTTACGCATTTATCGAGATCCCGACCGGAAGTGGGAGGTAATCAACATGGACTTCATCACGATTACCTCGCACTCGGAGAGACATGATTCTATATGGGTTATCGCCGACAGTCGACGAAATCAGCCCACTTTCTTCCGTCAGACGACTTTTTCTACCGAGGATTATGCCGACTTTACATCCGAGAGATCGCCGATCGCATGGAGTCCCTACTTCGATCATATCGCATGCAGGAGCCCGCCACGCTAACTTCGAGGTCCTTCCGCAGGGGTTTAGGACGCAGTGAGCCTCGAGTAACGCATTTCATCCACGACAGACGGACAGCAGCGCACTATCCGCACTCTCGAGGATATGCCGCGAGCCCGTTATTGACTTCGATGGTAGTTGGGAGGATCATTTGCCTCTAGTTGAGTTCGCGATAATAATAGCTACCACTCCAAAGATTCGGGACGGCGCCTTACGAGGCCTTGTATGAGGAAGTGCAGATCGCCTATAGGTTGGTTCGATGGGCGAGGTGCGCCTAGTGGGACCAGATTTGGTACATCGCAGATGGATAAGGTGAAGCTTATCCGAGGCGCTATCGTGATACCGTAGTCGGCGTAAGTCGACGCAGATAATCGCCGTCGGATCTTGAGTTCGAGGTTCATGATTGGGTTTTCCTAGGTGTCACCCATGGCGGTGTGATGAGATTCGGAAGAAGGGAAACTCACTTCAGGTACATTGGGCGTTTGATTGTCCGCAGGTAGGCAAGGTTGCCTATGAGTTGATCTCGCCGTCCGATCCGGAGGCGATGCATCCGGTTTTTCACGTGTCTACGCCGGCGAGATGTATCGGATCCATCTAGGGTACACCCGATTGACGATGTCCAGTGACCGGCGGGTTATCGATGAGGAGATTCCCATAGCGATAGTCGATCGTCGGGTTAGGCGTCTGACGAAGGACGTGGCTTCCACAAAGTCTTGTGGCGAACGAGCTCGTGGAGAGATGACGTGGAAGCCGAGCGAGGACATGAGGCGTAAGTATCCTCACCTATTCCCACACCTCCGTGTAATTCACTTTCCTACTTGTAAATTTTCGTTATCGCTTCGCCTAAGTGTTGCTCGTGGGCCGTGTGGCATTTACAATCGCTTAAGTTATGAAGAATCTTATCGTTAATCGTCTTGGAAGGAACATTCGACGAATGTTTCTGAGGGGAGAATGTTATACCAGTATTTAGAGTATGTACGTGAGGCGACGCATAAAAGTTTAGCCTTAAAGTAGGCAATGGACGCTTTTTGGGCACAACTCCTTAAAAGAATCGCTTTTCCGACGAAACGTTTTACACAACTCGCGTAGGATAAATTCCGGCTATGTCATTTCTAATTTTTGCGGATTTTTCCGAGAGACGAAACACTTTGGACCAACGAGAGGGCGACACTTGTCACCCTATCATTGATGGATGTGAGGCGGAATTGGACCGAAATGGATTGGCTATTTTGTCAAGTAGTTGGTAGGATATTTTGTGTGCAAGTCACAGTACACTTGCCCTAATCTTGACCTTACACTTGCCTTGCACTTGGCATAATCTTGGCCATTGGTTGGCCATCCCTTGACCTATAAATACCCCTCTTGTGATGAAGAGTTCTTCATCCACAAACAAGCTTTCCAAGTCTTGAAAATCCTTCCCTCTCCCTTGTAGCTTTTCGTCCAAACACCTCCCCCCCCCCCTTTGAGAAGCTTAGCCGAGGCTATTCCCCCCCTAGCCTAGCCGAAATCTACCCCCCCTCCCTTGGTAGAAAAGTTGCCTTCTAGTATTGTTATAATGCCCAAAATACCCTAGCCCAAATCCCTTAGTACTTAGTAGAAGTTATGAAGAACTTCTAAGGTTTCCTTGGAGCTATCAGAGCGTACAACTTAGGAGCTAAGCCTTGCTCCAGATCGACTTATATCTATGATATTATTGGGCTTACCGAGGTAAATTATCCTAACCCTCTTTTGTATTAGAGAATGCATACTGTAGAAGTATAAGAATAAGTATTAATACTTAGAAGAAGATTACAGAATAGAATTGAACTGTTATCACAGTAGAAGGGTTTAAAAAGAAGAATAATCAAACTGTACTTACATAGGACTATTTTCACAGTAGACTTGAGTAGCTCACCGGGTAGGGAAGTGCTGCCCAATTTTCCGTAAGATAGAGAACCCTCTGCTTAGAACTGCACGCAGTAGTCCAACGCTGATAGACGTGTCCGACTATTATAGGTTGATTCTCTGCGCGACATATTCAACTTGGCGTGGTTTTCACGGTAAGGTATGTGATTCTTCCTAAGCATGATATTTTAAAATATATATATAGTACGGTAGACTTACATGTGTTACCTGAATAATAATTACGGCAATGTCTTTTGACTTAAGCCTGAATAATACTTACGACAATGTCTTTTGACTTAAGCCTGAATAATAAGAGTCTTGATGCATTTCAAAAGAATACTGAATCATTTTTAACAGAAGAGAACTAATTGGTTTTTAAACAGAAAGCTTAAGAGTTATACTAGCTTTATGGGAAGTTAGGTATAACAACTTAAGAATGATAAAAGGAACAGTTTACTTATGTGTTTATAATGCACTTACATCGATCTATGAAAAGAATAATAAAATGGTTTGATAAGTAGACATGATATGATGTTATGTGTGTTAGTGTCTTGTAACGCTTGTATAAAAGTGGTATTCTTGTGCTTATGTGTTTAACGATAAGTCGTTATGTTAGTATTATATCACTCACCTCTTGACATAAATACGGGGTTGTCGCCTCCGACGCGGGTATACCTCGTGCGATGTGGTGACTATGATGCGAGGACACCCTACGCGGTCCTGCGGTGACCTATGCGGAGTCGCGAGTTCTAGGTTAGTACGCGGGTTATACCTCACGCGTCTATGTGGCTACGCGACCACGAGTCCAGACGATGCCGAGGAGTAGCTACCCTCGATGCGGGTTATGCCCTACGCAGCTCACGTGAGTGGCCTATGCGGACTACGGAGTCCGTGATTAGGCTTGCTTAATGATACTATGGGCAATCGCCCCGCTCGATCATTCGCACCTAGAAGAGACCATCGCGCTTACCTATTGTTGCTCTTGTTTATGATGTGGCACTATGCGCGGTTACTCGTTGTTTCATACATATATGTAAACTGATTTTAAAATGATATGTTTCATTTAAGTACTTTACGCTCGCATACTTAATAATTGCCAGTATCGACCTCCTTCGGGCCGCGTTCACGCCGCAGGTGGCAGTGTGCTAGATCCACATCCTTAGGATCTGCGTTGGTGTCGAGCTCCATCTTCTCCGCAGGCTCTACTTTTGGGTATGATCTCCCGTATTGTAGATAGTTTTGTACATATTCAGGTATGGCGGCCCCGTCCCGCCATAGTTGTTTACTTCCCAGAGGTCTGTAGTCCTTTTTACATTGGGATGTAATCAGAAAACTATGTTTATGTATATATGCCGAAAGGCGACATTTTCTCACATAAAATCGTGTCTCTTTACAATCGTTTCATGTCTTGTTTTATATTCCGACACTCGATGTATGACTACTTGGGTGCCTGTGTAAGGCACTACCACTGCCCTAACGGGTCGTGACAACTTGGGGGACACTTATATGTTTAAGGCTCTTGTTTGAACAAATAGTTATAGGGAAATTGAGACCTATAACAATAAATCTCCGAATTGCAAGTAGTTCGCAGAAGGGTCCAATGAGCACTGCACGCTTAATTGCGTCCCGCTAAAAGACGTTAAAGAGTGGCTTGTTGGGAGGCAACCCAATGTTTTCAATTATGTTATTTTAATTTCTGTCTTTAGTTTATTTTATTTTGTCTAGAACAATCTCACGGTCTTGGGTTCTTGTGTTTGCGCTGTGATTGATAGGTGCAGGGAAATAAACTGAAGGACGAAAAGCTGAACGAAAGCCGGATTTAAAACGGTAGCGCCGCGCGCCGTATAGTGGCCGCCACGACCTGCTCGGGCGTGGATCGTGCCTTACCCGGGCACCCAAGTAGTCATACATCAGAATAATCAGCGGAACATAAAAACAATACATGAAACAAAATGTGAAATGAGACACATTTTACCTGAGAGAAAATCGCCTTACGGCATATATATATAATTACCAAAGTTGAACAGTTTAATCCTTACAACCCTGCCCACAACAAAGCATGCACTTCTAAGATTTTTACAACAACTATGATGGGACAGGGCCCCGCCATACCCCTGAATGTACAAGAACCTACAGACTCAGGGTAACATACCAAAGATAAGCCTCCGAAGGAACGTAGCTTCCCAATACGCTGAAATGTGATCCTAAAATGGATCGATACCGATGTACCTCTACCGCAGATTTAACGCACTTCAAGGAGGTCAAGATAACAGTACTAAGTATGTGAAATCAGAATATCAGAAATGAAATCATAATAGTCTATATAAAGCAGGAGACATGTATGATAACCAAACTACAGTACACACATATAACAGTTATATCAAGTCAGGGTCTCACGCCCACAACATCAATCATGCCCGTGGAATACCTTCCTCACTGCCGGCAGTCTATGATATGATAACACCAAGAAGTACACCTGAACACCAAGTCCTACCTGATTCCAAAGCCGTACTAACAATACAATACAACCAAACCACGGTCGACACTGGCAAGCACGAAGCCGACTACCAGATACTCAAGGCCGCCACGAGTCGACCGGCAAGTACGAGGGCTAACTACTGTGTACCAAGCGTCAGATCACGAGACTTCACTACTAACCGAACGGGCAAGCGCGAGGGCTAACTACTGTGCACTAAGGCCGAATCAGCCACGAGGCGGCAAGTACGAAAGCCGACCATCAGGTACCAAGGCCGAACAGTAAGAAACCTCATGGAGAGCTAGTCCATGGAATAACACTTTCAACGTGAGCGCATCTGCGGAATTCCTCTCACACCAGACGCTCCAAGTAAGTTCTCAACAAGTCAACCGGCCCTCCATCGAGAGACGCGGTGGTATAGAAACACAATTCTTGCACAACAAAGGCTATCACAACAAGCATAGGCAAGTTTCACAACAACAAGCATATGCAAGTTTTACACAACTCAAGGTACTTTCATTTTATGTCAAAGTCCTTGTTTTAACCCTAAAGTACTACGTACGTTAAATTCCTTTTAAGAGATCCATTCCTTTTATAAAAGTCACCCGATACCCTTAGTATAAAAAAATAGAGTGACTTATATCTTTTTAAGTAACCCAAAACAACTTCCATAGTTTCCTTTTTAAAACCAAATTAAGGCAATACCATGCCTTCTTTTTGGACCAAAACACTTCTCTTTTTAAAGACAAGTTACCACATTAAAACCAATGATAAAACCCTTCTTTTGTTCTCATAAAGTCGTTATAACTAACTTCCCATAAAGCTGTTATAACACTTTATGTTTTAAACTAATTTAAGACAAAACAATGCCTTTCTTTTCCCTAAAGTTCCAGTTTGCCTAATTTCAATGCTCAAGTTTCTCATTTTCGAAAAGGTTTCGTAGTTCATAGTTTTAATCCTTTAAAACATAATTCTCTTTTTAAACGATTTGAGAAACATATGCCTTATATGTGAGCAGGTTATTCTTGTTTATAATCAATCTCATTAAAGCAGTCATGATCTAGGAAATGTAATATCATTTTGTCTCATCTTAGCTTCTATGCAGATGGAGGTTTCTACTGGTTTTAATAATACTTCATTAGTCATTACATTTCCCTTTATTAACGCTGCAGTGGTTTGTCGATACTCATTCTGATTTCAAATCAAGAAACATTATTCCTTTTTTAAAAACCAAATACTCATTACTCATGAATGAGGTTTCACACAAAATTCATATTAATTCTTTCAAGTCAAGTCTCTTATCTTTTAAGATCAAGTCTCTTAACTTCTAAAAATCAGTAAACCATTCTCTTTATATCTCTCTTAAGACGTTATACCTATCTTCCCATAAAGCTAGTATAACTCTTATGTTTTCAAAACCAAGTATTACTCTTCTTTCAAAAAGGTTCCTTAATCTTTTGAAATACTTCAAGATTCTTTGTTATTCAGGCTTAAGTCAAAAGACATTGCCGTAACACTACATTCAGTTAACACACGTACGTCTACCGTACTATATATATATTCCTTTAAAATATTTCAAGGTTTTTATTATTCAGGCTTAAGTCAAAAGACATTGCCACACGTACGTCTACCGTACTATATATATATTATTCTTTTAAAAATACTTCATGCTCAAGAGTATAGGAAGAATCACATACCTCGCGACGATTATCGACTATAAGCAAAACGCTCCTCGGTTATAACCCGGCTAGCCTTGTCCACCTTCCAAGTAGCACATGCTACTCGCAGAACATTCAACCAATAAAGGTTATCACTTCATCAGAACATCGGCCCTATGTAAGTACAGTTTAATCTTCTACTTAAATATTCTTCTGATGTGATTTCAGTTCAAGTCTTTTCTGTAATATCCTTCTATTACAGTTCAATTCTCTTCTATGAACCTTATATTCATTTCTATACAACTACAGTATGTCATTTCCAATTACACTAGAAGGATAGGATTATTTACCTCGGTAAGCCCAAAATTATCCAAGTTTAAAGTCGATCCTGAGCAACGTTTAGCTCCTAATCCGCGCGCTCCAACCCGCTCCAAACAACCCTTAGAAGTTCTAACCAACTTCTACTCAAATACTTCAACCATCAATGAAGATTTCCTTAGGGTTTTGTTTAGTGGTTAAAGGAAAGTATAAAAGTATTTTCGGGCTCTACGTATAGAGGTAACTTTGGAAAGTACTACAAGGTATTTGGGCTAAAGTATTTGGGCATTATAACAATACTTGGAGAGTATTTCTATACCACAAAGGGGGGGGTATTATACGAAAACAACTAGGCTAGTGGGGTGTATTCTCACCACCACTAGGAGTGGGGAGCACCCTCTCGCCAAGGCTTCTCAAGGGGAGGGGAAGGCTTTGGACGAAATATCAAGAGGGAGGGAGTATTTTTAGACTTAGAAAGAATGCTCAAGTTTGGATGAAATAACTCTTCAACAAGGGGGGGTATTTATAGGTCAAGAAATGGCCAACCAATGGCCAAGATCCATCCAAGTGTAAGGCAAGTGTAGGGCTAGATTTTAACCATGTGGACCTTATCCATCTACCACAACAACTTGCACAAAATATCCTACCAACTCCCTTGACCCCAATCGTCCACTTTGCCGCCCCAATGCTTCCAATGTGAGGGTGACACGTGTCACCCTCCCGTTGGTCCAAAATTTTTCGTCTCTCGGAAAAATCCGCAAAAATTATAATTGACATAGCCGGAATTTTCCCTTCGCAAGTTTTGTAAAACGTTTCGTCGAAAAACGACTCTTTTCGGCACTTGTGCCCAAATTTTCAAATCTTGCCAATCCTTAAGGCTTAAATTTATATACGTACGCCCTCACGTACATACTCTGGAAATACGGGGTATAACAGCCGCGGCGCCAAAAGAGATGAACAGCGCAGAATTTAGGTAGCCATACAGCAGAAAATCCCGGCGGCGCAGAGTTCAGCCATGCGCTAAAATCGGGTCATACACTGTCGGGAATCCAGAACTTAAAAACGCCCAAAAATTAGATTTTCCCCAATTCCAAATTCAAAAACCTAACCTTCCCTCTCCAAAAACCCACGAAATTCTAGAAATTTGCCCACAAATCGTCCACAAATCCAACCCAACCACAACCTAAACTCTTAAATTCCCAAAAAAAAAAAAACCCTTAGCCATCTCAACCAACAAAGCTCTATTCCATAGCCTCAAAACCACCAATTGAAACAAGGACAAGCTCGAATATTCTCCTAAAAAGGTAATCCTTTTCTGTTCTTGAATCATTTTATTAAAGTCATAGGAGGTAGTAGTTTGGAGGAGTATTGTAGTTGGAGTAGTTTGGGTGTTGAAAAGTGATTGTGAAGTTTGGAGAAAATAGTAGAAAAGGAGGTTGTGGGTACTGAGTAAGAAAGTTGAAGTTTGGGTGTTGTGTTCGCTGCTAATTGTTGAGTGTGTAGGAGATAGTGGTGCCACTAAATTAGAAGCTGTAGATTTTTGTTTTAAAATGGCCACCAGGAAAAGAAGAGGATCCACATCCACCTCAACCCCACAATATGACGAAAGTAGGTTTGTAAGCTACGAAGCCTTTCAAAGATACAAAAAGCTTGATACCAGACCCTTAATACCAGAAAGGGGAATGGACTACCAGAGGGCGTCATTTGGAGAAGGAGATGTTTATGAGCCCATTCGGGCGATGATTGAGCTAAGGGAGTGGGGAAAATTTGTGAACCCGGAGAAGATAGCACCAGCAAACACAACAATGGTGCGTGAATTTTATGCCAACTTTCCGGAGAAGGTGGAAAGGGGATGCTTTGTAAGGGGAAGCTATGTGTCTGTGACAGCAGAAAATATCAATATACAATTAAAAACAGTTGATGTTGAAGGAGGAATTGGTGATCGGAGCCATTTTAGAACATGGTCTAGGAGCACCGACAACATAAACTGGGATATCGTCGCAAACACCGTGAGCTACCAGGAGTCGCTTTTTGATATTGGAAGGAATGGGTCAAGAGCACCGAACAAAGCAATTCAACAAAGTAGCCAAAGGTTGGCTATACTTCGTCAGCGCCCGCATGATTCCATCCACGCACTTCACCAGAGTGCCAGAGGATAGGATTAAAATGGTATATGGAATTATGAGGGGGTTGACGATTGATGTGGGGAAAGAAATAGTGCAGAGCATTGAGGAAATCAGCAGGTTGGTAACGACAGGCGGATTGGGACATGGCTCAGTTATCACCAAGCTATGTCACATGAGTGCGGTCCCACAACTACCCACCGACACTCGCGAGAGAAACCAACTGCGCCGTGTCCTACGATAGTGCACTCTTTCCGCACTCCAAGCCCCCAAAGAGCAGACGAGAGTACCCCAAAGAAGAAGAAGAAGCAGCAGCAGCAGCAGCAGAGGCCGCCATGGACGAAGATGAGCCTGAAATAGGGGCTCAATATGAGGCAGGACCTAGCCACAGGCCAACCACAGGAGCAGAACCTTCAGAGCCCACAATGGGGCAATTGTACCAACATCAGAGGAGGATGATGCAGACCTTGCAAACAGTAGTACAAGGACAGCAAGAAACGAGGCAACAAATCGACGAGCTGAGTGCCTTGTTCAACCAATGGTCGATGCAGTATCCACCGCCACCACCACCATTTTAGCCAAAGTCTGTAAGTGTCTTTTTCTTTTATTTTCTTTGAGTCTACACACATTGGGGACAATGTGTGATTTAAGTTTGGGGGTGTTGTATTTGTATTTTATTTTCTTTGTGTCATGTTATGTTTTATTTTAGTCTTTTTGATTGTTTTATGTTTATTTTGAGTCACCAATTTTTTTTTTCTTTTTGAGTCATAATTGCCTGTCAAAGATCATGTATGCTGTAGTTGCTAGAAACACCTAGTGAAGTAAGGTGGAATAATGTAAAGGAATTGAAGCAACTATCTAAACACTTAGGTCAGATATGCCAAAAACTCACAGAATCTGTCTATTTGGAGTTTCTTGCTTGAGTTATGCATGCTAAATGATAAATGTTTATGTGTTATGATTGCTTGCTATTTGAGGCGAAATAGTTAGGATATGCATGTTAGGGAGATGACTCAGGCATTTCTTTGATAGTCAATTCTTACCATTTTTTTCTATCCCGTACTTTAAAAGTATCCCTAGTCAGCCCCATTGAGCCTAAAAATTGAAACTTCTTCTTTGACACCCTATATTCCCACAGATTGTGCCATAAGTAAAAATGTGAAGTAGTGGAATCAATTGTGTTAAAAAAGAGACAAAAAGAGTGAATGAGCTTGTTGCACCTCAATAAAAAAGTAATAAGAAAGAGGCAAAAGCCTAAGTTTGGGGGTGCTCGTTATTATAATACTCTTCATTCTCCCAAAACAAAAGAGGGAAAAAGATAGAATTGAAGTGAAGAAAAGAACAAAAAGAAAAGGGAAATATTGAAAAGCTAAAGAGCTTATGGTACACAAAAATGAGCCTAAATGCCTATTTTTACCAACCCCTACCTAAGCCTACATTACAACCCTTAAAGTCCTCAAGATCTCTTTATGCATATCCGAATTAGTGGAGAATAGCAAGTAAGCATGCCATATGAATTCTTGAATTTATATGCATGATTTAGTATATTAACCTCATTAAGCATGATGAATATGAGTTTATAAATATCTAGCTACATGTGCTTAGTGTGTTGAAATTTCACGCTATATGTTCCTGCATATTATTTTGCTAACCTTCATGTTTTTCTAGTTAACACTAATGCAGCAAAAGTGATCAATGGCAATGAGTCTTTTATTTTTCGTTCTTTGAGTCTTTTATTTTATTTCTTTCTATCTTTGCTCGAGGGCGAGCAAAGGTTAAGTTTGGGGGTATTTGATCGGTGTATTTTATATACACCTTTTGAGTCAGTTTTAGTTAGTCTTTTGTCCCATTTTGCACATATAAGTGTCGTATTAGGATAGTTTTTCTTTCTTTTGAGTCAAAGTGGTTAAAATGGCCAAATGGCGGAAAAAGAGCAAAAAGAGGGCAAAGAGAGACGCGGTAGCCGAAACAGAGAAAGTGGCGAACGAGGGAAAATCAAGACCGGCGCCGCGCGCCTCGCACAGCGTGCCGCGCGCCATCATTCGTAGAAGGTGCGAAGATCCAGTACTGCGCGCTAAAAGTTAGGCCGCGGCGCCACTATCGCAGAGGACAGATATAGCGCCGCGGCTCGTAGCAGATATCGGGCCGCGCGCCAAACAACTGACGGATTGCAGAACTTCCGGCTGGCGCTGCTCGCAGGTGCGCGCGCCGACGCGAAAAAAAGGTTTTCGACGGATTTTGGGCCAGCTGCAGGAAAAGTTGAGGCGGTTTTCACCTATAAAAGGAGAACCCTAGGCGCTTTTATGGTTCCTTCTTGCACAACTCAAGACTTTGGCTTGAGATTGGATACCATTAATTTAGTACTTTCTTTTCCTTTTCTTTACTTTATTTCGCCAGCATGATGAACTTTGAATTAGTTCTTGTCATCTTTATGGCTAGGAACTAATTCTCTTATAGGGCTTTCCATGTTGAATTACTAGAACCCTATGTTATAAATTAATGCATGCTTATGGTTATTTTTCTTATTGAGAGATCTATCCAATAATTGAGTTGAATTCTTGGTAATTAATTGACAACTAATTATCACTATATGATTTCTAATCGACTCGAGAAGGGGATTGTGAATATCCGTAAGTTGGGTAGACATTCTTGATTGGGGATGAAAATACCTCAATTATTTATGAAGCGTTGATGAGAGGCTTAACAACCCTAATTTTGCGCATTGTGTGTGACGGCCAACTAGGTTTTTGTTCTTAATCCTCCTATAAAGTTATCCTTATCACCGAGAGGTAAGGCGCGACATCGGGTTGAGTGTTTATATAACCTAGCGGAGTATAAAACGATTTCGTAAACCTGCTTTCTCCTAAAGAAGAATACCATAAGTTAATGCATTAGTAAGTAGCATAAGCGGATAGTAAGGATACATGGAAGCCCTATTCTCATCACAACTGAAGTAAACCTTTATAGTTAAATAGCTTTTATAATTCGTAGTTATAAACAACCAATCAATCATAAATTCACCAAATAGATACTAGAAAATAGATAGTTGGTAATTGGACCCTAATCCTTGTGGACAATATTCGGTCTTATCAAAGACTATACTACTTGTCACGATAACGTGCACTTGCGTTTAAAGTGTGTGCATCTTAACGCGCATCACCCCACAAAAATGTAAAATTCCTCGGGTGGGCCCCACATGACCAAATCCGTAAAAATAAATTTCCATAATGTTAATAAGTTCCATACTCTTCAAATAATGCGTTTTGAGAATCCAATTCTCAACAACGAACATTTTTCCTTTCCGGCGTTCGAAAGATTTTCCGTCGGAAAAACAATTCTTCCTTTCGTACCAATTTCTCAAGTCTTGTGTTCTCGCGTCTATTCTCTTATACATGTCCTGGACTTACGGGGTGTAACATTCTTCCCCCCTTAGAAACATTCGTCCCCGAATGTTCTTAGTCGCTGCTGTTATACAAACTCCGGCATAGTCTCTATACTCTGCCTATCAATCAATACTCCACAAGACCAACGATGCCACACATGGCCACCACATAACATACGTAAACATATCAATGGACCTTCCGTCCGTAGTCCCTTATCACAATACTCGAAGGTTACAGTCTTCTCAAACACGGGATCCCTAGAGGTTCCTTTCTTTCCTTACTTGTCATACTTTCTCGTACTTTCAAACTAATTTAGTACACGTACAAAATCAACTAGACTTGGGCCTTGCATCCTCGTGACCCTATCACATAGCGGGACCATATCCAACTGACATCACCCGATTCCATACTATCGGTTGACCCGAAATGAGTCCATAACCCGACCCATCGTCACACTTAACTTCTCATTCTTAGTCTGAAATAAATCTTTCTCTTATCTCAAGGTACTTCTCACCCTATCCCCCTATTCACTAGAGGTTCGTCACATAAGCCGAAGTATATCTACTGTACATTCTTCCCTATTGGTCTTTACACTTATTATGGGGTAACTACAACTTGTGAACTCTACACAACTATAGTCTCAGTTCACTTTATCATTCTTTTCAACATTCTTAACTTTTCACTTTACTAATCAAAGTATTCCTACCTCTGGGGGTACTATCACTTACAACTGCTAGCAACAAAGGGAAAACATATATGCTAGGGCGAAATCTGAATCTATCAATGCACGTATGATTCAAAAGAATCGAAATATACCTGTAACCCCATTTTATGTCGCCTCATGATCCTGCCCAGTAGTCACGTCATCTATGCGGTTCGAAGGACCGCCAGAACTATAAAATCCACCCTGACCTCTACCACGACTGGCTGACATCTGAACACCGTGCCCTAGGGGACGCACAACTGTGGAGGAAAGGGAACCAACCATCGGCCTCATAGGATGAGCCACCTCACCGGTGCTCCTTCTAAAAGGACATACCCTCAGTATATGGCCCGGACGGCCACAATAAAAACAAACACCTGTGCCATAACGGCATTTCCCCAAATGACGCTTACTACATCGGAAACACTGAGGAAAAAGTGGCCTCGACTGAGAAAATCCTCTGCTCCTCTGAGAACTTCGACCCCTGGAGCTTGGACCGGCTCCTAAATACCTCGTGGGGTCAAATCTCCCACCCGTGAGCTGCGGGGGTATGTACTGGGTAGGCTGGGATGAATATCTCACTGCTGGCCGAGGTCCAAGGCCCAAAACTCACCGGATAACCAACCGGTCCTAGCCTCTTACGCTGATCTCCGCTGCCCTCTACCCTATGTACACTGTCAGATCGCCGAATAACCTCCTGCTGATGAAACAGAGCACCGCTTATCTTGGTCAATAACATAATCGCTTCCTCACGACCCTATAGTCTTCTCCTAACTGAGAAACCGGAGGCTCGTGCCGGGTCTCAAAACTCGGCGCAGGTTAACTTCGCCGATCGCAGATAACATCCAGATACAGGCATAAGCCCTATCAACTCTCTGAGTCCGACTAGTAGCTCTCGCTACTCCTTTGCCCTTCTGGGCCAGTGTTGCCTCCCGGAGGCATAATCAGACACAAAAATATGTCAGAGAGGAATTATCTTACTAACACAGCTCTATGACACGATCTCAGAGTGAGAAGAATAGAAACCAACTCCTAAATGTCCTGTAGCCTCGTGTTTATGGGTGTGGCGCACAACACACCGATAATCAAGACTCTACTAGACACGGTTTGTAGACATTCCGAGGACTGACTGCTCTGATACCACTCTGTCACGCCCGAACCCCGGGCCCGTGACTGGTGCCCTACCTGGGCACCCTTCTACCTAACAGACACAAGTAAACTGCGGAATTTAAATAACACCTCTTTTTTTTTAAACCAACGTACGTGCAAGGGCAAAGCCGACAAGGCTGCCATATAATATACATAATGTTACACCCCGTATTTGCAGGACATGTTTCAAGAACGTAAGTAAGAACTCATGAGTGTTAATATTGAGACTTGTAAAAATTTATCGGAAATATGAAATTATCGGAAAATGTATTATTGTGACGAATGGGAGGGCGACATGTGTCACCCCCCCTTAGTGATGCCTTGGTCGAATTAGGCATGGCCATAATGGTCATTGACCATAGTCTTGGATGACTAAGTCTTGCAACTTGTAGCTTGATAATCTTGACTAAGTCAAAGGACCCACAATGTCTTGATATTTTTAATAAGAGCTTATCCTAGCCACCCAAATGGTTGCATCTTGACCCTCCAAGGTCCTATTTAATACTACTAGTAGCAAGAGTGATCCAACACTTAGAAAAATTTCACTAAAATTGGAAGAGCTCAAGAACATGCTCTCGGGTTCCCTCTCTTTGAAAAAGAAAAAAATTTGTTTCTTGTCCATTTAACTCCCTACTTTAAACCAAGGTTCTTATGTGTATTGTAAACATATCTCAATAGAAAAATCTTGGAAAAATATAGTTTACGGGTTAGTCGCAAAATGAAAACCTAGTTGTCTTTCTAGGTTTTGTTGGAGATTTGAAGGATATTTGTTGGTGTTGTTCTAAGGGTCTCAACAAGCGGATTGAAGTGTCTTGGAGAGGCTCTAAACTACTAAGGAGCGACTTCGGATTGGAGTTGGATTAAGTTCCATTGAGGTATAATCTTGTCTTTTATAGGTGTTACAAGATTATATAGTTATATTGTTGTTGTTAGCTTTATATGTGGCTAGCATGAGGTTGATGTGTTGAAGTTATAAGTATTATGGATTGCTTGTAGCTTAAATTCGAAATGTTATACAAGCCACTTGAAATTGGATTACTAATTGGTCGTTTATTAGAAATCGTCGCATGTTACTTACTTGAAGATTATGGTAGTTATAATCAAATGCGACTTGATATCATGTTATGCTACCAACTTGGATTGAAATGGAAATTGGATAAGAATTGGTATTGTTGAACTCAATGTGGCCGAATTTGGACTTGTAGTTTGTACTAGTTTGTTATCGTTGGTGGGGCGGAATTTTACACGTCTAGTAGGCGTGTAATCCCCTATTGATTATTGTTTTGATTGTGCCTTAAATGAGGCGTGTTTGGTTATTGTATTCGGCCTTGAAAAAGGTGGCAAAGTTAGTAAAAACAAAGGAGGTGCTGTCCGATTTTCCGTAGAATTTAGCGACTTGACACTTATAATATTCTACGTTTGAAGTAAGGCTTTAATAGACGTATTGTGAATATTATAGGTTGACATTCGACGGGCGGGACTTTGTACTTGACAAGAGGTTTGACCCGGCGAGGTATGTAGAACTTTTCCTATCTTTTGAGCATGACTAGTTGTACGTATATAGTACGGTAGACGTACATGACCTTGATATCCTTTACTAGTTTTATGAATAGCCAAGCGGGTGAGTTAGTAGAATAACTCACTTCTTGAAAGTATTAAGGATGTCTAATGTTTTATTAAAGTTAAGGGACTTGAAGAGTTTTAAAGTATGTGATACTTGTTCCGTTTTAAACGTATAAGTCCCTTGGATAGGAAATTGTATATGACTAAGGTATAAAGTGAATATAACGACTTTATGGGAAGTTGGTTATATTGGCTTTATGGAAAGATAAATGGCTTGATTTAATGGAAGGCAATTCGATTTTAAGGCATCAATTGCCTAAGGTTTTATAAGAAAATGAGTCACTTGATTTAGAAACCTAACTTTATTTCTAACGGTGTCGTGACTTGCCTTGAAATGTAATTTGGACTTGATACTAGGATTAATAGTATCTTGGAAGTTTTCTACTAAAAAGAGTCATTTGTTTTAAAGAATTGAAGTACGTAGTACCTTGGGTTAAATTCCCGGATTTTTATAAAAGACATGCTAGTGCCTTAGGTAATACTAAAATGAGAGTGTAGATGAATAAGACTAATAAGAAGTTAGGGGGATTCTAACTTGCTTATTTATTGTATGACGGCCGGTTTGAGATAGGGTAAGAGTATAAGTGAGGGGCAGACCCCCAAGACGCTATACCACCTTCTCCAGGATAAGAGTATAAATGAGGGGTAAACCCCCAAGACGTTATACCACCTGTATTATTACCTTCTTCAGGGTAAGAGTATAAATGAGGGGCAAACCCCCAAGACGTTATACCACCTGCTTCAGGGTAAGCGTATAAATGAGGGGTAAGAACCCTAAGACGTTATACCACCTGTTTCTATGGGTTCGCTACCCATGATTTGATCGGGAGTCTCCTATTGTGATGTTGTACGTATTCCCTTGATTTTACTCTCATTGTTAGTAAGGCACTGTAATCGTAATTTTGTTATCATACATGTCTCCGCTTTGTTTTAAACTTATGTTGTAATTATAGTACTTTCCGCTTTACTTACTTAGTACATATCAGGTAATCGAATTCTTCCTGGCTGCGCTCATGCCGCAGAAAGTGGTAAGCGAGATGGTGGATCCACATTCTTAGGATCACTTATCGACGCCGAAGCTTCGCTTATCCGAGGCTTGTCTCATTTCGTACGCTTTTCCTCGTGTTGTAGATTTATGTACATTCGTGGTATGGCGCCCCGCCCGCCACGCTTATTATTCCTGCAGGTCTGTATTCACATTTGTGGTTGGGTCAGTAAGAACCGATGTTATCTGATTGTACATTTTGATTATGTTATATATTGAAGCGCCTTATTTGGCCAGCTCGGATGTTTTATTGTTACACATGTGTTTATGTTGTGTATGTTCCGCTGCTATTCTCTGATGTATACCTGAACAGGGTGCCTAGGTAGGGCACCAGTCGCGGCCCGGGGTCGGGTCGTGACACATAAACAAAAGACACTACACTGTACATGAGTCCAATCCCACATATGAATACAGACCTCTAAGAGTTTTACTGAAATATGACGGGACAAGGCCCCGCCGTACCCATAACCGTACAAAAGCCTGCATGTATGAACTATACCAAAAAGATAAACTCCGAGCAGAGGAGCTATCCAAAACTCGAGCAGGTCCTACACTGCAGATCACCAAATCACCTAAACTCGCAGATGAATGCACTCAAGGAGGTCAAGACGAAGAATGTACCAAGTATGTGAAATGAAGAAATCAGTAATGAAATCATAACAGTCTAAACAAACAGAAGACATGTATGATAGCCAACCTACAGTACACAATACTTAAGCAGTCATATCAAGTCAGGGACGCATGCCCTCAAAGTCATTACTAAAATATAACCATGGGTCTCACGCCCATAATATCAATCATGCCCGTGGAATCCTTCCTCACCGGCGATCCATGATATAATATAACACCAATAGGCATACATGAACACCAAGTCCCACTGTGTCCTAAAATCAGACGGGCAGTAGGAAAATGAACCACCAGATCCAGTCTGCATTATAAAACTGACGGGGGCAAGTACGAAAGTCAACTATCAGATCCATCTCGGCCAACAATCGACGGGGCAAGTAAAGCTAACTACTGAGATCCACTGTTGCCACACGAGATATGACCGGGCAAGTGCGAAGCTATCTACGAGCCTACCGTACAAATCGTGTGATAGAACTGACGGGGCAAGACGAAAGCCAACTACTGATTCACCGGCGCATCAATCGACGGGGCAAGTACGAAAGTTATCTACTGATCCACTGCGTCACTAAATCTCATGGAGGGCCAATCCATGGAATAAAATATCCCACGTGGTCGCATGCCCCGGAATCCCACATCGTATAAGCATGACCATGGGGTAATACAAACAAATCCGGGAATCTAACCCGCCTCCTGGTCACATGCCCCGGAATCCCACATCGTATAAGCATGTCCAAGGAGTAACACAAATAATGGAAGCATACCCGTGGAATCCCACATCACTGTCGGTATGTCCAAGTAAACTTACAACAAGACAGCCGACCCTCCAACCGAGAGTCGCGGCAACGTAATAAAACATAATACTTGCACTCAAAAGCTATCACCAGCACACATAGGCAAGTTCATAAAATTTTTAGACTTTTATTTTATAAACTCAAGGCACTTATAGAATAATTCTCAATTAAACAAGCCAAAGTACTTATCAAGGCACACATAGAATAATTCTCAATTAAACAAGCCAAAGTACTTATCAAGGCACACATAGAATAATTCTCAATTAAACAAGCCAAAGTACTACGTACGTACATTCTTTTCAAAAGACTCTTTTTTATGTAAAACCCCAAGATACTAAAACCCGTAGTATCAAGGTGTGTCTATTTTTCAAAGTAAGTTACTACACTTTTAGAAAACTCATTTCAAAGCTTGAAATCAAGTAACTTCAAATTTTCACAATCTAAGCAACTTATGCCTAATAATCAAAATAGACAACTTTCTTAACCTTCCATAAAGCCGTTATAACCAACTTCCCATAAAGCCGTTATAACCCTTTATGGTTTTAGACATATTCATTTCTTTTATAACCAAGAGACTTATACTTTTAAAACCAAGTATCACATACTTACAAATCAAGTTTCTTATCTTTCAAAATACTTCAAGTCTCTTAATCTTTAGAAATCAAGTTTCTTCTACTTTTAAACCTCAAGTAACTCACACCTTTAAAACAAGTTACTTCTCTTAAATCATGTCATTTCTCCTCTTTTAAACCAATTAAGTAAAATCACTCCTTTAACTCCCCTAAAGTCATTAAAACAACCCTTAGGTTTTGAAACTAAGGCACTAGCCAAAAGATTTGGAAACCACTTCCTTTTCAAGACTCTATGTACTTTAAGTAAAATACCTTCACTCTTAAGAATCCAAACTTCACTAAGGCAATGGATTATACAACTTACAATTTAAACATCAAAGTACATTCAAGGAAGTACATAGAACAAATTCTATTTTAGGCAATCCAAATACAACCAAGGAATGGATCATTTAAGGAGTAGGACATACTTTCTTTATCTTAAGGAATCATGCTAGAAGAGGAGATAGTTCACATACCTTTTCGGATAAATCCACAAGCTAAGCCGAATACGCCGTACGTAGAATTGTCAACCTATAATGGTCACAACATGACTATCAATTTCTAGTTTCTAACGTAGAATAATACTAAGTATACGGTCTCTTATTCTACGGAAAATCGGGCAGCACTTCCTTTGTTGCTACATACTTTGCCACCTTTTTCAAGGCCGAATACAATAACCAAACATGCCACATTTAAGGCTCAACATACCAACCAATCAAAGGGGATTACACGCCTTACAATACGTGTAAAATTCCGCCCCACAATTCATACGAAGTAGTTTAACAACCAAGCCATTCTCGGCCAACATATACAACAACACTAAGTCTTTTCCAATCCTTTTCCAATTCCAAGTACTTAGGTCTAACATGTTATATAGTCATAAACAACTTCAACAACTACAATTTCCTTCTTTATACAACATGCGACGACTTAAACTAATAATCAACTTGAATTGTAATCTTAAGGCTAAACATGCTAGTTTTCGGATTAGGGTTCCAATAGCCAAAACACTTATCAAACTTCATACCATATAACTCATGCTTGCTAATATCCACAACTACAATGATAAGTAAACTTTAATTGCTAAAACGACAAGATTTATACCTTTACAAACCCTTAAAATTTCCAAGATTCAAAGTCGCTCCTTAGCAATTCTTAGCTCCTTTCTTTTACGCTCCAATCCGCTATTTGAAGCCTCTAGAAGTTCACAACCAACTTCTCTTCCATTTCCAATCCAAAACTAGGAAAACTACTTAGGTTTTCGCCTTGCGACTAACGTGAAAACGTCGTTTTTCCGCAATCTTTCTATTGAGATATCCTTACAATATACTTAGGGACCTTGGGTTAAAGTCTTGTGAATAATGGATCAAAACTACAAAATTTTCTTGTGTGGGAATGATGAACCCGAGAGCATGTCTTGCTAAGCTCAAAGTTCTCTCAATTTTTCTAAGTGTTGAAGACTAGTCTTGCTACTAGTGTGGTATATAAAACACAATGGAGGGCTTAGATTTCAACACTTGAGTGGCTAGGATGAAGAACACATGGATAATAGCCAAGTGGACAAGTTGACAAGTCAACAATCTCAAGCTTTGAAGACTTATCTTCCTTGATGGTCAATGGCCATTTTACCCTTACTAAAAACGTCCAATACCATATGTGGGGGGTGCCACGTGTCGCCCTCTCATTCGTCCATAAAATACCGTAACCCTCGTGGGCCCCACAAAAATGGAAAATTCCTCGGGTGGGCCCCACATGACCAAATCCGTAAAAATAAATTTTCATAATGTTAATAAGTTCCATACTCTTCAAATAATGCATTTTGAGAATCCAATTCTCAACAACGAACATTTTTCCTTTCCGGCGTTCGGAAGATTTTCCGTCGGAAAAACAATTCTTCCTTTCGTACCAATTTCTCAAGTCTTGTGTTCTCGCGTCTATTCTCTTATACATGTCCTGGACTTACGGGGTGTAACATTCTTCCCCCCTTAGAAACATTCGTCCCCGAATGTTCTTAGTCGGTTGCCAAGCTATACAAACTCCGGCATAGTCTCTATACTCTGCCTATCAATCAATACTCCACAAGACCAACGATGCCACACATGGCCACCACATAACATACGTAAACATATCAATGGACCTTCCGTCCGTGGTGTCACGACCCGACCCCGGGCCGCGACTGGTGCCCTACCTGGGCACCCTGTTCAGGTATACATCAGAGAATAGCAGCGGAACATTCAGAACATAAACACAGGTGTAACAATATAACAACACAGGCTAGCCGATCAGGCCGCCTTCCATAATATAAACAAAGTCAAAAATACAACTTTACAACTCAGTTCTTACAGCCCAACCACATATGTGAATACAGACCTCTAGTGTCACGACCCGTTCCGGGGCCCGTGACTGGTGCCTTACCCGGGCACCCAAGTAGTCATACATCAGAGAAAAATCAGCGGAAAATAAGACAAGACATGAAATAATTGTAAATGATACACGCTTCGAGAAAAGTTGCCTTCGCATATATATATAAACCAAGGTTTGCAGTTACATCCCAACTATACAACATGACTACAGACCTCTAAGGAAATAAACAACTATGGCGGGACACGGCCCCGCCATACCCTCGATCAGACAAAACTATCTACAACGGAGATCATACCCAAAAGTAGAGCCTCCTAGAAGATGGAGCTCGACACCAACGCAAGAGATCCTAAGGATGTGGATCTAGCACTGCTGCCCTTACCGCGGTATGAACGCAGCTTCAAGAGAGGTCTGCATAATGTACTAAGTATATGAAATCAGAAAGTACTTAAATGAAAACATATCATTTTAAAATCAGTTTTGCAAGTATGTATGAAACAACCAAGGGAACCGCACATAGTGCCACATCATAAACAAGAGCAACAATAGGTAAACTGTAACAGGTCTTTTCTAGGCTGCGAATGATCGAAGCAGGGCCAATTGCCTGTAGTATCACCATGCAAGCCTAATCCTGGACTCCCGTAGTCCGCATAGGCCACTCATATAGGCCCGCATAGGGTATGTAACCCCGCATCGAGGGTAGCTACTCCTCGGCATCGTCCTGGACTCGTAGTCCGCATGGCCACATAGACCGCATGAGGTATAACCCCGCATCACTAACCTGGAACTCCCGTAGCTCCGCATAGGTCCCCTGGACCCGCATGAGGTATTCTCGAATCATAGTCCCAGACCGCCTGAGTCTACCCCGCATCGGAGGGCAGCTTAACCCCTGGTAATATGTCAAGAGGTGAGTAATATTATACTAACATAACAGCTTATCGTTAAACAACATAAGAACAACAAGAATACTCTCTTACACAAACGTTACAAGACACTAACACACATAGCATCATATCATGTCTACTTATCAAACCATCTTATTATCCTTTTCACAAATCAATATAAGTCTGTTATAAACACATAGGTAAACTGTTCCTTTTATTATTCTTAAGTGGTTATACCTAACTTCCCATAAAGCTAGTATAACTCTTAAGCTTCTTTTTTAAAAACCAATTTGTTCTCTTCTGTTTAAAAATGATTCAGTATTCTTTTGAAATGCTTTCAGATCCTTATTATTCAGGCTTAAGTCGCAAGACATTGCCGTAAGTATTATTCAGGCTTAAGTCAAAAGACATTGCCGTAGTTATTATTCAGTTAACACGTACGTCTACCGTACTACATATTTTTAAAATATCATGCTTAAGGAAGAATCACATACCTTCTCTGAAATCCACCGCCAAGTTGAATATGTCGACGCAGAGAATCACCTATAATAGTCACAGACATCTATCAAAGTCTAGACTACTCGAAGGTCATTCTAAGCAGGGTTCACAATTATATGGAAAGTCGGTCAGTACTTCCGTACCCGGTGAGCTATATAAGTTCATCAGTGAAAACAATTCTATGTAAATCTGATTTGATTATTCTTCTTTAAACCCTTCATTGTGATAATAGCTCAATTCTATTCAGAATATTCTTCTAAGTATTTAATACTTATTCTTATACTTCTACAAGATGCATTCTCTAATACAAAAGAGGGTTAGGATTATTTACCGGTAAGCCCAATAATATCCTAGATAAAGTCGCACTGAGCAAGGTTTTGCTCCTAAGTTGCACGCTCCAAGAAACCTTAGAAGTTCTTCACAACCTACTAAGTACTAAGGGATTTGGGCTAGGTATTTTGGGCATTATAACAATACTAGAAGGCAACTTTTCTACCAGGGAGGGTAGATTTCGCCAGCTAGGGGAGGGGTTGCCTCGCCAAGCTCACTCAAGGGAGGGGTAGGAGGCTTTGGACGAAAAGCTTTAGAGAGAGGAGGGATTTTTCAAGACTTGGAAAGGAATTTGTGGATGAAGAACTCTTCATCTTGGGGTATTTATAGATCAAGCCATGACCAACCAAGGGTCAAGATGATGCCAAGTGCAAGGCAAGTGTAGGGTGAAGATTTAGGCAAGTGTCCATTCTATCTACTACACACAAATATCCTACCAACTCCTTGACTTGTGCAAAGGCACAAAAACGTGCCATCCTAGTCCAATTCGGCCCAATGGGCGATTTCAAGTCCATCAATTGGAGGTGCCAAGTGTCGCCTCCCGTTGGTCCAAAATGTTTCGTCTCTGGAAAAATCCGCAAAATTAGAAATGGCATAGCGGAATTTACCTACGAAAGTTGTGGAAACGTTTCGTCGGAAACGATTCTTTTAGCGAGTTGTGCACAATTTTGAACTTGGCCTAACTTTAAGGCTAAACTTTGACGCACGCCTCACGTACATACTCGAAATACGGGTATAACATTCTCCTCCTTAGAAACATTCGTCCGAATGTTCCTTCCCAAGACGATTATCGATAAAGCTTAAACGGTTTGCCAGTGCACATGGCCACAATATAACACTTAACACTTGACGAAAGATAAATCAGCAAAAAGGAAAGTAAGTTACCTGGAGGTGGGGAATAAGTGAGGATCTTGCCACGACCCATTCGGGGCCGTGGATCGTGCCTTAAGGCACCCAAGTAGTCATACATCGAGTAATCGGAAATATAAAACAAGACATGAAACAGTTTATAAAATAAGACACGCTTTAAGTGAGAAAATAGCGCTTTCGCATATATATATAAACATGGTTTAGCTTACATCCGAATCGTATAACATGACTACAAACCTCTAAGGAAAAATACAACTATGGCGGAGGCCCGCCATACCCTATCAGATAAAACTATCTACAACAGGGAGATCATACCCAAAAAGTAGAGCCTCCGGAAAAGATGGAGCTCCCGACACCAACGTAGAGATCCTAAGAATGTGGATCTATGTCACGACCCGAACCCGGGCCCGTGACTGGTGCCTTACCCCGGGCACCCTAGTGATACAACATCAGAGAAAAACCAGCGGAAATAAAAACTCAAGAATGAAAACAGTGAAATAAGAAAGTAGGCTAACCCAAACGGTTACCTTTTTTATACATAATTTAAAACTTGAACAGTTACATCCCATACAAACCTGCCCACAACAGTGTTACAGACCTCTAAGAATTTTGAAACCATAATGACGGGACAGGGCCCCGCCATGCCCCTGAATATACAAAAGTCTACTACTTCAGGGAACCGTACCACAGGACAAGCTTCCGGAGATATGGAGCTTTCCGAGAACCGAACAGCGATCCTAAGAGAGTGGATCGCCAGCTATGTACCTCAACTGCGGCATGAACGCACCCCAAGGAGGTCGAGACAACATGTACCAAGTATGTGAAATCAGAAAAATCAGAAATGAAATCATAATAGTCTATATAAAGCGGAGACATGTATGATAACCAAATTACAACACCACAACTTACAATCACCATATCAAGATAGGGACTCATGCGTGAAATCATCACTCAAATACAACCCGAATTTAACCCGCACAATGGCCGCATGCCCCGACATCTCACCTCGGTATAAGCGTGGCCCTGGAACCGTCCTAGTGGGCCCATACCGGTGGACCATCCAACGTGTCGGTATGCCCAAAGGAGATAACAAGATAACAATCCCTGTGGAAGCATACCCGTGGGCCACCCAACGCGTGTCGGTATGTCCAAACAACTAACAAGAGAATACTCACCGTGAAGCATACCCGGCTACCCAACGTGTCGGTATGTCCGATCAAATAACAATAACAACACCACTAATGGAAGCACACCCGTGGCTACCCAACGCGTGTCGGTATGTCCATCAATCAACCAGATAGCCCTCCAACGAGGCGCAGAGCACATAAATACAACACTTGCGCACGAAGCTATCACTACAAGCATGGGCGTTACACACAACTCAAGGTACTATAAATATTTCTTAACACAATGTCAAGTATACCATTTAAAACCCAAGTACTTAACCCCTTTAGGATCAAGATACTCCTACCTTTTATAAACAAGTCACTTATGTTTTTCCATCACAAGAAGTTCAATATTTGAAAACGAGTTACTTCCCTTTTCCCAAAATCAAGTTACCATTTTAAATCTAATAATGAAACCATTTCTTTATTTTCATAAAGTCGTTATAACTAACCTCCCATAAAGCTATTACAACACTTTATGATTAATAAAACAAGTCAAGACAAAATCATGCCTTTCTTTTAAACCAAAATACTTCAAATTCTTAAGTCTCTTTTCCTTTAGAAAATCGAATTCCTTACTTTGGAATTTTTAAGAAGATCAAAACTTGATTTCAATAATTCTCATTAGAGCAGCCATGATCTAGGAAATGTAATGTCATTTTGTCTTATCTTAGCTTCTATGCAGATGGAGGTTTCTACTGGTTTTAATATGATTAACGTCATTACTTCTTTCCTTTATCGACACTGCATTGGCTTGTTCGATCCTTATTCCCATTTCCGAAATTGTAACGTTATTCTTTTAAAAACCAAGTATTCATATCTCACGAATTAGGTTTTATACTTTTCAACACCATTTAGGTCAATTACAAGTCACGTCTCTTATCTTTTGAAAACAACAAACCATTCTTTTAGCTACAAAAAGCGGTTATAACAAACTTCCCATAAAGCCGTTATAACACTTTATGTTTTAAACCGACCAATTACCACTATAAACATTTATGAGACCAATAGGGCTCATTCTTTAACCACCGAAAATTAAGTTACTAACGGATAAGACCTTACTACTATTTTCACACAATGAAGCCCTTAACACTTCATATCAAGTCAAGGCACAAAGGAAATCAAATTCCTTTAACACTCAAGTCTACCGCACTATATATTTTACAAATAGTCATGCTGAAGAGGATCGGAAGACTCACATACCTCGCGACGATTGTCGACAAGAAGCAAAATGCTCCACCGTATTATCGCCTTAAGTAGAATATGCTACCGTAGTACTTCAATCCTATAAGGGTCATGAAACGTCTATCAAACTCTAGCTTCGAGCGTAGAATCAACTAAGTGCAAAGTCCCTAAATTCTACGACAATTTGACGACACTTCCTTGCTTCTACTAACTTGCCACCTTTGTTAAGGTCGAATTCAATAACCCAACGCCCCACAATAATACAAAATAACCCAATACTTTCCATCCCATTCTTGGCCAACCATAAACCAATTCTTAAATCCCTTTCAATACTTTCCAATCCAAGTCCTTAGGTCTAACATGATATCTAGCCCTAGACATCTTCAACAATTACAATCTTAAGGCTAGCATGCCCATTTCAGTTTTTAACAAGACAACAAGATCCAAATCTATACAAAATAAAACAGCCTCAGGCTCAATTCTATACTACTACAATATAACAGCCTTAGGCTCAACTCTAAACTACTAAAATAAAACAGCCTCAGGCTCACATCTATACTACTAAAATAAAACAGCCTTAGGCTCATAACCAAGAGAAAGGGGAAACTCTTACTTTAAGGAATAGCCCACAAAAGCCCCTTTTTCTTCCTCCTCTTTCCGTCAAAATCGTCCACCAGCGTTACCCACAAGTTTACCCACACTTTTTCTTCTTGCCGCCGCTCCAACAATATCCTCTAAAGCTAGGTTTTCTTCCAAAAACTAGAGAGAAGGGATAGGGTTTTCCATGGAAGGGTTTTGAAATGAAATGGCCAAGTCTTCCAAGACTTGGCCTAAAATAGCCCTAATCTGTCAAAAGGGATGGGAGGGACACTTGTCACCCTCCCTTAGGTTTCTAACAAAATATCTCCTGATTTCAGCCTTTTATCGCGACAAAAACCGCTGGCGCCATGGCCACGCGCAGGCCATGGCTCACTTCCGAGAAAATGTTCCAGCAATCCGGCGCCGCGGCCCTGCATTCCGGCGCCGCGTTCGCATTCCGGCGCCGCGCGCTGCAACCCCGCGACCCCAGAACAAGCGGCGCGCCTCAGATTCGTGGCCGGCTGCACTGAACTAAAATCGCTGCACACTGCGCACCAAACTTGAAACTTCCATAACTTTTGACTCCGATGTCCAAACGACGAACGGTTTGTTGCGTTGGGATCTAGATTTAACGGACTACACATTAGGCCTTTTAAACACCTCGAAATTCTTAACAACTGGGGTACAACACTCCAAGGCAAACTCAAAATCCCAACACATGTTGTCAACTTATCTATCAACTTTTACATCTTAAATTCCTTGGTATGTTCTTATCTAACTCCTTGAATTTACTGGTGTAACATTCTCTTAGAAACATTCATCCCGAATGTTCCTTCTAAGTCTCCAAAACGCAGACGCCGGTATAGTCTTCACTACTCCACTCATGAAAGAATCAGTTATGCCACTCATGGACTTATCACTAGAAAAATACTCCCCACATACTATGTACTTCCGACAAGGATCATCAGAAATCTTTTACTCTAGCCGACCTTACCTCTAAGGTCTCGATTATTATAAATTCTAAGGTTCAAAACTTCATTTTCGGTGTTTTTAGTCTCATAGTCTTAATCACTTAATAATATAATTTTTAAAACCATCGTGAGAAAACGATGCCTTATGTGTGAGCAGGTTATTCTTTGTTCATAACACCTTATTAAAAGAAACACGCATCTAGAAATGTACATCATTTTGTCTTATCTAGCTTCTACGCATAATGAGGTTTCATCGGTTTTAATAATACTCTAATTATTCAATACATTTCCTTATTACGCTGCAGCGGGTTTGTTCGATACTTATTCTGATTCAAATCAGAAACATTATACCTTTAAAACCAAGTACCTATTACTCACGAACGCAGGTTCTTCACACTTTAACAAAATTCATATCAATTCAATTAAGCCAAGTCTCATTCTTTAAGATCAAGCTCTTAACTTAAATCAAGAACCATTCCTTTACCTTCTAAGATCGCTATACCCAACTTCCCATGTTTAGTATAACTCTTATGTTTTCAAACCAAGTATTACTCTTCCAAAATATTTAATTTTGAAATACTTCAAGACTTTTTATTATTCAGCTAAGTCGAAGACATTGTCGTGAATTATTATTCGTGCTTGTCAAAAGACATCACGTAATTATTATTCGCCAACATTAACGACGCTCACCGTGACCGTATATATATACTTCAAAAATATCATTCTCAAGAGTATGAAGAATCATATAATTCTCGCGAATGATTAATGATAATTAGCAAATAGCTCCAAAGCATCAGAATCTCATAGCTCTTTCCACCCTTCGAGTAGAATATGCTACTGCAGACTTCCAACCTATAATCTAAGTATATGTTTCTATCAACGCCTAGACTACATCGTAGAATACTCTAATGTAAAAATTGGGCAAAAGACTTCCCTACCCACTAAACTACACACAGTTTCATCAGAATACAAACATGGGGTACAAATAATCTTCTTCAGAATATCCTTCTATTACACTCAATTCTCTTTATATGACCTTATATACATTTATATACTAATACAGATGACGAATTACAATAAGGATGTAAAAGAGATTAATTTCGATAAGCCCAAAATTATCCAAGAGAACATCCTGCAACGTTTAGCCGCACTCAACGCCCACCGCCCCTTAAACCCTAAAGTTTCACATAACTTACTTCAATACCAACCGGATTATGAAGATTTCTTAGGTTTCGCTTTTTGTGACTTAATGAAGTATAATAGTACTGGCTCTACGTGATAGAGTGGGTAATCCTGGAAAGTACTACACAGCATAAGTGGGCCATGTATTTAGGGATTATAAATAATACTTGGAAGTATTTCAAATTTAAGTAGGGGGCATTTTCGCTAGCACAACCACGGGTGCAGTACTCACAAAAATGGCCTCACAGCTGAAAGGGAAGACTAAACACTGTATGGAGCGAGGGATTTGCTCTGAATTTATCAAGAGAGGATGAAGAAGGAGTTCAATCAAGGGGCATGAGATTTACAACGCGAACCAATGGCCAAGATGGTCTAAGTGCTACGCAAGTGTAGCGAGGATTCATCCACGTGTCCTTATCCATCTACTACACAAAATATCCACCTAACCCTTGACCAAGAAAGAGCACAAACGTACAAAGAATGCCCTTGTCGCCTTTGAGGCGACATACGCCACTCCCTTTGTCACGACCCACCTGGGCCCGTGATCAGCCCACCCCCGTGCACCCTAGTGATACAACATCGAGAAAACCAAATAAAATAAAAACTCAAGAATGAAAATAAAGAAATAAGAAAGTAGGCTAACCCAAACTGCACTTTTTTATACATAATTTAAAACTCGAACAGCTTACATCCCATACAAACTCGCTCACAAATGCTGGCTGCACTTAAGAATTTTGAAACTATAATGACGGACAGGCCCCGCCATGCCCCGAATATACAAAAGTCTACTACTTCAGTGGAACTGCATTACGTGACAAGCTTCCTCCCGAGATACGGAGCTTCCGAACCGAACAACGATCCTAAGAGTGGATCGCCAGTTACGTACCTCAACTCGCAAGATGAACGCACTTCGGGCGAGGTCAAGATAACATGTACCAAGTATGTGAAATCAGAAATATCAGAATGAAATCATAATAGTCTATATAAAGTGAGACATGATGATAACCAAATTACAACACCACAACTTAAAAGCGCCATATCAAGATAGGACTCATGCCCGTGAAATCATCACTCAAATACAACCCGAATTTAACCCGCACAAAGGCCGCATGCCCCACATCTCACCTCAGAGGCACGGCCGTGGAACCGCCCCAATGGGCCCATACCGTGGACCATCCAACGTGGCCTGCATGCCCAAAGGAGATAACAAGATAACAATCCTCGCAAGCATACCCGGCTACCCAACGTGTCGGTATGTCCAAACAACTAACAAGAGAATACTCACCGGAAGCATACCCGGCTACCCAACGTGTCAAGATGTCCGATCAAATAACAATAACAACACCCTAACGGAAGCACACCCGCTGGCTACCCAACGTGGCTCAGATGTCCATCAATCAACCAGATAGCCGCTTCTCCAACGAGGCGCGTAGCACATAAATACAACACTTGCACACGTTTATCACTACAAGCATAGTCTGCTACACACAACTCAAGGTACTATAAATATTTCTTAACACAATGTCAAGTATACCATTTAAAACCCAAGTACTTAACCCTTTAGATCAAGATACTCCTACCTTTTATAAACAAGTCACTTATGTTTTTCCATCACAAGAAGTTCAATATTTGAAAACGAAGTTACTTCTTTTCCCAAAATCAAGTTACCATTTTAAATCTAATAATGAAACCATTTCTTTATTTTCATAAAGTCGTTATAACTAACCTCCCATAAAGCTATTACAACACTTTATGATTAATAAAACAAGTCAAGACAAAATCATGCCTTTCTTTAAACCAAAATACTTCAAATTCTTAAGTCTCTTTTCCTTTAGAAAATCGAATTCTTACTTTGGAATTTTTAAGAAGATCAAAACTTGATTTCAATAATTCTCATTAGAGCAAACATGATCTAGAAATGTAATGTCATTTTGTCTTATCTTAGCTTCTATGCAGATGGAGGTTTCTACCGGTTTTAATATGATTAACGCCATTACTTCTTTCCTTTATCGATAATCGCATCGCTTGTTCGATCCTTATTCCCATTTCCAAATCAGAACGTTATTCTTTTAAAAACCAAGTATTCATATCTCACGAATTAGGTTTTATACTTTTCAACACCATTTAGGCCAATTACAAGTCACGCTCTTATCTTTTGAAAACAACAAACCATTCTTTAGCTACATAAAGCTGTTATAACAAACTTCCCATAAAGCCGTTATAACACTTTATGTTTTAAACCGACCAATTACCACTATAAACATTTAAGTAGACCAATAGGCTCATTCTTTAACCACCGAAAATTGCATTAACGGATAAGACCTTACTACTATTTTCACACAACGAAGCCCTTAACACTTCATATCAAGTCAAGGCACAAAAGTGGAAATCAAATTCTTTAACACTCGTGCATCTACCGCACTATATATTTTACAAATAGTCACGCCAAGAGGATAGGAAGAATCACATACCGCGACGATTGTCGCATAATAAGCAAAATGCTCCACCGTATTATCGCCTTAAGTAGAATATGCCACCGTAGTACTTCAATCCTATAAGGGTCATGAAACGCCTATCAAACCCTAGCTTCAACGTAGAATCAACTAAGTGCAAAGTCCCAAATTCTACGACAATTGACGGCACTTCCTTTGCTTCTACTAACTCGCCACCTTTGTTAAGGTCTAATTCAATAACCCAACGCCCACAATAATACAAAATAACCCAATACTTTCCATCCCATTCTTGCCAACCATAAACCAATTCTTAAATCCCTTTCAATACTTTCCAATCCAAGTCCTTAGGTCTAACATGATATCTAGCCCTGACATCTTCAACAATTACAATCTTAAGGCTAGCATGCCCATTTCTGGGCTTTTAACAAGACAACAAGATCCAAATCTATACAAAATAAAACAAATTTCTGTGCTCAATTCTATACTACTACAATATAATGTTCTTAGGCTCAACTCTAAACTACTAAAATAAAACAACTTTCAGTGCTCACATCTATACTACTAAAATAAAATATTTAGGCTCATAACCAAGAGAAAGGAAACTCTTACTTTAAGGAATAGCCCACAAAGCCCCTTTTTCTTCCTCCTCTTCCGTCAAAATCGCCCACCAGCGTTACTCCACAAGTTTACCCACACTTTTTCTTCTTGCCGCCCAACAATATCCTCTAAAGCTAGGTTTTCTTCCAAAACTAGAGAGAAGGGAGAGGTTTTCCATGGAAGGGTTTTGAAATGAAATGGCCAAGTCTTCCAAGACTTGGCCCTAAAATAGGCCCTAATCAAGTCAAAGGGACGAGGGACAATTGTCACCCTCCCTTAGGTTTCTAACAAAATATCTCCCGATTTCACCTTTTATCGCGAAAAACTCGCCAGCGCCGCGGCTAGCCGGCCGCGCTTCCACTTCCGAAAATGTTCCAGATCCGCGCCATGCCAGATTCCGGGCGCTGCAACCTCGCGACCCTCAGAACAAACGGCGCCATGCCAGATTCGGCGGCGCTGCACTTCGAATCAAAATCGCCGCCGCCGTCGCACCAAACTTGAAACTTCCATAACTTTTGACTCACGTTCAAACGACGAACGGTTTGTTGCGTTGGGATCTAGATTTAACTGACTACACATTAGGCCTTTTAAACACCTCTAAATTCTTAACAACTGGGGTACAACACTCCAAGGCAAACTCAAAATCCCAACACATGTTGTCAACTTATCTATCAACTTTTACATCTTAAATTCCTTGGTATGTTCTTATCTAACTCCTTGAATTTACTGGGTGTAACAATCTAGCACCGCTGCCTCTTACCATGCAGATGAACGCAAATTTCTCGAAGGAGGTCAAGATAACAGTACTAAGTATATGAAATCAGAAATACTTAAATGAAACATATCATTTTAAAACGGTTTTGCAAGATGTATGAAACAACCAAGGAAACCGCACATAGTGCCACATCACAAACAAGAGCAAAGAATAGGTAAACTGAATGTGTCTTTTCTAGGCCGCGAATGATCGCAGGCCAATTGCCCGTAGTATCACCATGCAAGCCTAACTCGACTCAGTAGTCCGATAGGCCAATCACATAGGCCCGCATAGGTATATAACCCCGCATCGAGGGTAGCTACTCTAAGCATCGCCCCGACTCGTAGTCCGCATGGCCACATAGATCGCATGAGGTATAACCCCGCACACTAACTCGAACTCCCGTAGCTCCGCATAGGTACATTGGATCCGCATGATGTATTCTCGAATCATGGTCCCATACCGCCTGAGTCTACCCCGCACGGAGGCGCCTTAACCCCTGAATATGTCAAGAGGAGTGATGTTACACTAACCTAACAAATTATCGTTAAACAACATAAGCACAACAAGAATACTTTTACACAAACGTTACAAGACACTAACACACATAGCATCATATCATGTCTACTTATCAAACCATCTTATTATTCTTTTCACAATTCAATATAAGTCCGTTATAAACACATAGGCAAACTGCTTTTTATCAATCTTAAGTGGTTATACTTAACTTCCCATAAAGCTAGTATAACTCTTAAGCTCCCGCTTAAAACCAATTAGTTCTCTTCATAAAAATGATTCAAGATTCTTTTGAAATGCTTTCGATCTTTATTATTCGTGCTTAAGCAGGCATCGCGTAAGTGTTATTCGTGCTTAAGCCAGGCATTGCCAGAATGTTATTCGTGCTTAAGTCAAAGACATTGCCGTAGTTATTATTCGCTTAACACATGACGCTCACCGCATCATATATATATTGTAAAATATCATGCTTTAGGAAGAATCACATACCTTCTCAAATAAAACCACCGCCAAGTTGAATATGTCGCACAGCAGAGTCACTTATAATAGTCGACACGCCTATCAACGCTCGTGACTACTTTGTAAACGCTTCTAAACAGAGGGTTCTATATTCACGAAAATCGGGCGCACTTCCCTACCCTGAGCTACTCAAGTTCATCAGAAAACAAATTCCATGTAAGTACAATTTGATTATTCTTCTTTAAACCCTTCACCGTGATAATTCAATTCTATTCGCAATATTCTTCTAAGTATTTATACTTATTCTTATACTACTACGAAGTATTCTAATTCAAAAGAGGGTTAGGATTAGTTACCCTGTAAGCCCAATAATATCCTAGATAAAGTCGCACCGAGCAAGGTTTTGCTCCTAAGTTGTATGTCTAAGAAACCTTAGAAGTTCTTCACAACTTCTACTAAGTACTAAGGATTTGGGCTGTGGTATTTTGGGCATTATAACAATACAAGAAGGCAACCTTTCTACCAAGGGGTAGATTTGCCAGGCTAGTGGGGTAGGCCCTCGCCAAACTTCAAGGAGGGGGAGTGTTGACGAAAGAGGCTACAAGGGAGAGGAGAGGGTTTTTCAAGACTTGAAAGTAATTTATGGACGAAGAACTCTTCATCTCTGGGGTATTTATAGGTCAAGTGGCCAACCAATGGCCAAGATTAAGACAAGTGCAAGGCAAGTGTAGGTGAAGATTTACTCTACACAAATATCCTACCAACTCCTCGACTTGTGCACAAGGCACAAAAACGCACTTCAAGTCCAATTGGCCCAAACGGACGATTTCAAGTCCACAAATCGGAGGGTGCCATGTCGCCTCCCGCTGGTCCAAAATGTTTCGCCTCTAAAAATCTGCAAAATTAGAAATGGCATAGCCGAATTTACTCTACGAAAGTCGTGGAAACGCTTTCACTGAAAACGATTCCTTTAGTGAGTCAGGCCCAAAAAAACGCTTTGCCTAAACTTTAAGGCTAGACTTCAGACGTATTCCCTTACGCATATACTCGAAATACGGTATAACATTCTCCTCCTTAGAAACATTCGTCCCGAATGTTCCTTCCAAGACAGCTTAACGATAAGATTCTTCATAACTTAAACAGCTGTAAATGCCACACACGCCACGTAACAACAACACTTAGGCATAAACGAGCAATGAAGATTTACAAGTAGGAAAAGTGAATTACCCGAGGTGTGGGAATAGGTGAGGATACCTCCGCCTCATGTCCTCCTGGCCCCAAATCATCTCCTCCTCGAGCTCGCTCCGCCACAAGACTTCGACTAAGCCACGCCTCGTCCGCAGACGCCTAACTCCGACGATCGACTATCGCCATGGAAATCTCCTCATACGATAACCCCACACCGGACATCTTCAATCGGTGTACCTAGATGGATCCCCGATACATCTCTCAAGATAGATACGTGAAAAACCGGATGCATCGCTTCCAGACGGACGGCAGATTCAACTCATAGCAACCTTGCCTACCCCGCGACAATCCAAATGGCCCAATGTACCTGGCCGAAGTTTCTTCCTCCCGAATCTCATCACACCCTTCATGGTGACACCTTCAGAAAACCCAATCATCAATCGCGAACCTGATGTCGACGACGATGATCTCGATACGACTTGGCCGACTCGAAGCCGCCAATAGCCGCCTTGGATAAGCTTCACCTTATCCATCGTCACGCACCAAATCGTCCCACTAGCCGCACTCTCGCCACATCGAACCAACCTATAGGCGATCGCACTTCTCCCATACAAGGCCTCATAAGGCGCCATCCGAATACCGGAGTGGTAGCTATTATTATACGCGAACTCAACCAGAGGCAAATGATCCTCCCAACTACCATCGGTCACAACACAGCTCGCAGATATCCTCGCAGTTCGATAGTGCGCTCGCCGTCCGTCTGCTCTCAGGATGAAATGCAGATTGTGCTCACTCAAGGCCCCTAAACCCTCTCGGAAGCGACCTCCGTTAGTCGAATCGGGCCTCCGCTCGATATGATCAAGTAGGGATCCATGCGCGACGATCTCTGATGTAAAGTTCGCATAATCTCACTAAAAGTCGCCCCGACGGAAGAAAGTGGGCTGATTTCACACCGCCGACGATAACCCATATAGAATCATGTCTCTCCGAAAGCGAGGTAATCCCGTGATGAAGTCCATGTTGATTACCTCCCACTTCCGTGCGGATCTCAATCGTTCAGAATAAAACCACCGTGCCTCGTGCTCTACCTTCACCGCCGACAACACGGCACCGAGCTACGAACTCGCAACGCCCTCTTCAAGCCATCCCACCAATACAGATCTAAGGTCGTGGTACATCTTGGTCGACCCGACGGATAGAGTAACGCGCTGCGTGTGCTTCCCAAGAACTCACGCCAAGTCCTCAAACATCCGAACACACAACTCGCTTCTCAAACCTTAGCACCCCATCGTGCTACTCAAAAGGACCTTGCCTCACGTAAGAGTCAGATCACGATAACGAATCAAAGCCGATCTCGAATCGTTGCCTCTTCACCTCCTCGACGACGGAAGACTCGGCAACCTCACGAACTCTAACCCCACCGCTATCGTAATCAATCAAACGACACCAAGGCTCGCTAATCGTGCAAATCATGAACTATGTCCTCCTCTCTAGCCGCACATCCGATAGCTCTCCATCGACCTACGACTAAGAGCATCCGCCACAACATCGCCTTCCCGTGGTACAGATATCAACATCGTAATCCTTAAGCAACTCTAACCACCGCCTCTCGTGAAGTTCGCTTCCTCCGGTCAAGATATACCGAGGCTCTTGTGGTCTGTAAAATATCCACGTGAACCCCATACAAATAGTGCCTCCAGATCTTCAAAGCGTGAATCACACCGCCAACTCCAAATCACGCGGGTAGTTCCTCGTGTTTCTTCAAATTGCCGACGCATATGCTATAACCCCGCCATGCCGCATCAACACACATCCCAACCCGATGCTCGACGCATCACAATACACGACATAACCATCCGACCTCCGAAGAGTAAGAACGGGGCTGCCGCCTTCTTTCAAAGAATCGAAACCCCGCCACAAGCATCACCCATCAAACTTGGTCGCTTTCGAGTCACCTAGTCAACGGTGCGTAGATAGAAGCAAACTTCTCCACGAACCACCGATAATATCCTCGCAAGGCCCGTAAAATCGCGAACCTCGTCTGAGTAAGAGTTCAGGCCAAGTCCTCGATCGCTGATTCGCCGTATCCACTGAATGCCATCACCCCATAATATGCCCAAGAAACGCCATCAAGTCAACCAAAACTCACATTTGGAAAACTTGGCGCATAATCTGGTCTCGAGAATCACAAGATAGCCTCAAATGCTCAGATGCCTCGCTCGAGCGAATAAACCAAGATATCATCAATGAACACTATCACAAACGTGTTCAAAATGGTTTGAACACTTGCTCATCAAATCCATGAATACCGCCGAGCATCGTCAACCCAAAAGACATGACCAACTCATAATGCCCGTGACGTCCGAATGCACTGTGGACATCCACCTCTCTCGACTCGCACTGATGATAGCCCGATCGCAGATCAATCTTGGAAAACATCTCGCACTCGCAATCGGTCGAACAAATCATCAATCCCGGAAGCGGTATTCGTTTAATGGTCACCTTGTTCACCGTCAGAATCAACACACATGCGCAGCTGCCCCGCCCTTCTTCTTCACGAACAATACCGCGCTTCTGCGGAGAAACACTAGGCTCGATGAAGCCTTCTCCAAAGAAATCCCTGCCGATCCTTCAACTCTCTCAACTCGCAGTGCCATTCTCAGATGGCGGAATGGAAATAGCCGAGTGTCCGCAATATGTCAATACAAAACTCAATCTCCTCTCGTGAGAGGATACCTGTGAGGTCGCCCGAAACACGCTCGGGAACTCTCTCGACTATCGAATCGATGGAAAATCTGTACCGCAGCCTTCAAGATCAAACACCCGAACGACGGTAGATATACCCTTCGCACCATCTTCCTAGCCTCGAGGTAGAAATAAACCTACCTCTACGATACCGCGCTCTCCCACTCAACAACCGGCCTCAGAAATCGGAACTGCATTACTCTCTCTTCAGCCTACATTGGCGTAGCAAGAAGCTAGCCAATCCATCCCCATGATCACGCCGGTCAATCATCTCCAACTCTATCAAGTTCCGCCAGTGGTCCGACGATCAGAATGGTCACAGACAAGCTCTATATACCCGCCGAGCTACCACCGAATCACCCATCGCGTAGCTACCTCGAAAGCGGTCTATGGACTCGTGCTCTATCCCTATCCTACTAGCAACAAGTGGAGATATATAGATGCAGTAGAACCCGATCTATCAAAGCATACACATCAAACCCGAACCGATAAGGTACCGTGACGACATCGCGAGGCCTCCGATCCCGCTGGCCGGACAAAGCATAAATGCGGCTCGAGGACCGCTAGAACCAGGACCGCGCCACGACTCTACCGCGACACTGGTCCATGAGTACCTTGCCCTCCGTGGCAGTAATCGCTTGGGATGAAGAAGACTGAAAGAACTCAGGTCGACTTCTACCATCAAGATCGCTTGGTCTGACAGCTCGCATAGTTACCCCGCTGGCTACAATCAAACAAACTCCCGTAGCACCATAACTCCCGGCGGATCTACCGACGGCCACACCGAGGGGTGGTCCTGATCGCCGTAACCTCGCCGCTCAATGTCAAGTCCCGGGGCCCCGGTCGCCTCGAATATCTCCGAGGCCGGTGACGGCAGAGTGCTCGAGCCGGCCGTGGTGCACCCAGATCGCCGAGGCCGCCACCACGATAGCCACCAAAAGACTTCGCCGCCCCGGTCTTCTTCTCGCCGCCGTCACAACCCGCGCTCTCTACGCCTCACATCCTGCAGCATGAGCTCGCACGCGGTAATGTCCATACCCTACCAAGAGAAACACCCGCATACGACTCGGCCATATAGTCATCTAGCCTTGACGTAGTGGTGCACCCTATCCTCCATATTAGCTACCAACGCTGACATATCGAGCCAATGAATCAAACTCGACATTGTACTCCCGACAAGGCCCTCTCGCCTCGCCAAGAAAAATCTATCACCCGCGCCCTCTCATCCGCGAGGCAAGAAGTGAGTGAGGAAAGCCTCGAGAACTCATCCCAGTAGCCGGGACGCTGCTTTCCCGATAACTCCCATGAATCAAACCAATCGATCGCAGATCACGCGCCTTACGCGAATCGGCGTCACAGACTGCTCGAGGCCTTGATCACCCTCACGATCCTCAGCGACGGATGAACTCGCGATCATCCTCCGCCTCGACAGTAAAACTCGCGGCTACAACTCAAGAAATCTCGTAGCCTCAAACTATTCGCCTCCGGTGTACCACGGCGCGACCGCGCTGAGCTGAATCGAATCGCCAGATTCACTTATCTCGATTCGCCACAACTCTAGCCAATAGTCGGCCATCTCTCAGACCTAACTCTCCGCCCAGCCGTGGGAGCGAGGCGTGGGTACCGTGGTCTCTATGGGCCGGCGGCGCATAGAACTCGCCGTCTGCAGATAGATCGGGCTCGAGCCTCGTGAACTCTTGTTCGATCGCGCTCTCACCGCTTTGCCCTTCGGGCTCGGTTGCCTTACGCGAGGCATAATCACATGTAACAAGGAATACGTTAGAGGGGTCCAACTTTAACACGCTCTAAAGCACGATCTCAGAGTGAGAAGAATGGAAACCAATCCTAAATATCCTATAGCCTCGACATTATTGGTGTGCACAACACACCGATAATCAAGACTCTACTAGATACGGTCAGACACTTTCCGAGGATTAATCGCTCGATACCACTTTTGTCACGACTCCATTCCGGCCCGTGGATCGTGCTCACCGGCACCCAAGTAGTCATACATCGTAGTAATCGGGAAATATAAAACAAGACATGAAACAGCTTTATAAAATAAGACACGCTTTAAGTGAGAAAATAGCGCTTTTCGGATATATATATAAACATGGTTTAGCGCTACATCCGATATCTGCATAACATGACTACATGCACTCTAAGGAAAATACAACTATGGCGGATAGGCCCGCCATACCTCGACTGCATAAAAATTATCTACAACAGGAGATCATACCCAAAAAGTAGAGCCTCCTAAAAGATGGAGCTCCGACACCAACGTAGATCCTAAGAATGTGGATCTAGCACTGCTGCCCTTACCGCAGATGAACGCAGCCTCAAGGAGGTCGATAACAGTACTAAGTATATGAAACTGTAAAATACTTAAATGAAACATATCATTTTAAAAACGGTTTTGCAAGTATGTATGAAACAACCAAGGAAACCGCACATAGTGCCACATCACAAACAAGAGCAACAATAGGTAACTGTAATGAGTCTTGTCTAGGCTGCGAATGATCGAAGCAGGGCCAATTGCCCGTAGTATCACCATGCAAGCCTAATCCTGGACTCCCGTAGTCCGCATAGGCCAATCACATAGGCCCGCATAGGGTATATAACCCCGCATCGAGGGTAGCTACTCCTGCATCGCCCCGACTCGTAGTCCGCATGGCCACATGCA
Source organism: Przewalskia tangutica (assembly GCA_029844215.1). Taxonomy (NCBI): domain Eukaryota; kingdom Viridiplantae; phylum Streptophyta; class Magnoliopsida; order Solanales; family Solanaceae; genus Przewalskia; species Przewalskia tangutica. The sequence continues at coordinate 7,789,755 of CM056733.1, read as the reverse complement.
TCGCATGAGGTATAACCCCGCACACTAACTCCGAACTCCGTAGCTCGCATAGGTCCCTTGGACCCGCATGAGGTATTCTCGAATCATGGTCCCAGACCGCCTGAGTCTACCCCGCATCGGAGGGCAGCTTAACCCCCGGTAATATGTCAAGAGGTGAGTGATGTTACACTAACCTAACAGCTTATCGTTAAACAACATAAGCACAACAAGAATACTCTTTACACAAACGTTACAAGACACTAACACGCATAGCATCATATCATGTCTACTTATCAAACCATCTTATTATTCTTTCACAATTCAATATAAGTCCGTTATAAACACATAGGCAAACTGCTTTTTTATCAATCTTAAGTGGTTATACTTAACTTCCCATAAAGCTAGTATAACTCTTAAGCTCCTGCTTAAAACCAATTAGTTCTCTTCATAAAAATGATTCAAGATTCTTTTTGAAATGCTTTCGATCTTTATTATTCAGTGCTTAAGCCACAGGCATTGCCGTAAATGTTATTATTCAGCTTAAGTCAAAGACATTGCCGTAGTTATTATTCGCTTAACACACGACGCCTACCGCACTATATATATATTATAAAATATCATGCTTTAGGAAGAATCACATACCTTCTCAAATAAAACCACCGCCAAGTTGAATATGTCGCGCAGAGTCACTATAATAGTCGACACGCCTATCAACGCTCGCACTACTTTGTAAACAGCTTCTAAACAGAGGGTTCTATATTCACGGAAAATTGGGCAAGATTTCCCTACCCATGAGCTACTCAAGTTCATCAGAAAACAAATTCTATGTAAGTACGCTTTGATTATTCTTCTTTAAACCCTTCATCGTGATAACAATTCAATTCTATTCGCAATATTCTTCTAGGTATTTATACTTATTTTTATACTACTACGTAAGTATTCTCTAATTCAAAAGAGGGTTAGGATTAGTTACCTCGGTAAGCTCCAATAATATCCTAGATAAAGTCGCTACTGAGCAAGGTTTTGCTCCTAAGTTGTATGCTCCATGAAACCTTAGAAGTTCTTCACAACTTCTACTAAGTACTAAGGGATTTGGGCTAGGTATTTTGGGCATTATAACAATACAAGAAGGCAATTTTTCTACCATGGAGGGGGTAGATTTCGCCAGGCTAGTGGGGTAGCCCTCGGCCAAACTTCACAAGGGGGAGTGTTGGACGAAAGAGGCTACAAGGAGAGGAGAGGTTTTTCAAGACTTGAAAGTAATTTGTGGATGAAGAACTCTTCATCTCTAAGGGGGTATTTATAGGTCAAGAAGTGGCCAACCAATGGCCAAGATTAAGACAAGTGCAAGGCAAGTGTAGGGTGAAGATTTACTCCACACAAAAAACGTGCACTTCTAGTCCAATTCGTCCAAATGGACGATTTCAAGTCCACAAATTGGAGGGTGCCAAGTGTCGCCCTCCCGTTGGTCCAAAATGTTTCGCCTCTTCTAAAAAAATCAAAAATTAGAAATGGCATAGCCGGAATTTACTCTACGAAGTCGTGGAAACGCTTCGTGAAACGATTCCTTTAGTGAGTTGTGCCAAAAAAAAAACGTTTTGCCTAAACTTTAAGGCTAGACTTTTGTACGTATTCCCTTACGTACATACTCTGGAAATACGGGGTATAACAGATACCTCCGCCTCATGTCCTCCTCAGCTTCCCACGTCATCTCATCTCTAAGCTCGTTCCGCCACAAGACTTTGACGGAAGCCACATCCTTGGTCCGCAGACGCCTAACCTGACGATCGACTATCGCTATGGGAATCTCCTCATACGATAACCCCTCGGTCATCCGACGCCGCCAATCGGATGTACCAGATGGATCCCGATACATCTCTCAAGATAGAAATGTGAAACACCGGATGCACCGCCTCCAGACGGACGGCAGATTCAACTCGTAGGCAACCTCGCCTACCCCGCGATGATCCGACAGGCCCAATGTACCTTGGCCGAAGTTTCCCTTTCTTCCCGAATCTCATCACACCTTCATGGGTGACACCTTCAGAAAACCCAATCATGAACCTCGAACTCATGCCGACGACGATGATCTGTATATGACTTGGCCGACTCAGCCGTCAAGAATCTCCTCGATAAGCTTCACCTTATCCATCGCTGCTGCACCAACCGTCCCACTAATCGTACTCGCCCACATCGAACCAACCTATAGGCGACCGCACTTCCTCCCATACAAGGCCTCATAAGGCGCCATCCGAATACCGGAGTGGTAGCTATTATTATACGCAAACTCAACTAGAGGCAAATGATCCTCCCACTACCTCGGTCGATAACACAGCTCGCAGATATCCTCAAGAGTCCGGATAGTGCGCTCGCCCGTCCGTCTGCGTGGATGGAATGCGATCGTGCTCACCGCCCCTAAACCTCTCTCGAAAGACCTCCGAAGTTAGCCGAACCGGGCTCCTCATCGATATGATCGAAATAGGGACTCATGTAGTCCGACGATCTCTGATATATAGTCCGCGTAATCCTCACCAAAAGTCGCCCCGACGGAAGAAAGTGGGCTGATTTCACACCGTCGACGATAACCCATATAGAATCATGTCTCTCCGAGTGCGAGGTAATCCCGTGATGAAGTCCATGTTGATCACCTCCCACTTCCGTGTCGATCTCTATCGTCAGAATAAACCACCGTGCCTCCGTGCTCTACCTTCACCACCGACAACACGCACCGAGCTACGAACTCGCAACGCCCCTCTTCAAGCCATCCCACCAATACACGATCTAAGGTCGTGGTACATCTTGGTCGACTCGATGGATAGAGTAACGCGCGCCGTGTGCTTCCCCAAGAACTTGCCAAGTCCTAAAACATCCGGAACACACAACCGCTCAAACCTTAGCACCCCATCGTGCTACCTCAAAAGGACCCTTGCCCTCACGAAGAGTCAGATCACGATAACATGTCAACACCGATCTCGAATCGCCGCTCTTCACCTCCTCGACGATGGAAGACTCGCAACCTCACGAACTCGAACCCCACCGCTATCGTAATCAATCAAATGGACACCAAGGCTCGCTAATCGATGCAAATCACGAACCATGTCCCTCCTCTCTAGCCGCACATCCGATAGGCTCCCATCGACCTACGACTAAGAGCATCGCCACAACATTGGCTTTCCCGTGGTACAGATATCAACATCGTAATCCTTAAGCAACTCTAACCACCGCCTTCGCCGTGAAGTTCACTCCTCTGTCAAGATATACCGAGGCTCTGTGGTCCGTAAAAATATCCACGTGAACCCCATACAAATAGTGCCTCCAGATCTTCAAAGCGTGAATCACACCGCCAACTCCAAATCATGCGGGAAGTTCCTCTCGTGTTTCTTCACGTCGGGACGCATATGCTATAACCCCGCCATGCTCCATCAACACACATCCCAACTCGATGCTCGACGCATCACAATACACGACATAACCATCTCGACCTCCGAAGAGTAAGAACGGGGCGGCCGCCGCCTCTCTTTCAAAGAATCGAAACCCCGCCACAAGCATCACTCCATCAAACTTAGCCGCCTTCCGAGTCGCCTAGTCAATGGTGCGTAGATAAGCAAACTTCTCCACGAACCGCCGATAATATCCTGCAAGGCCCGTAAAATCGCGAACCTCTCGGCCGGAGTAGTAGGTCTAGGCCAAGTCCCGATCGCCGATCTTGGCCAGATTCACTCGAATGCCATCACCCGATAATATGCCCAAGAAACGCCACCAAGTCAACCAAAACTCACATTTGGAAAACTTGGCGCATAACCGCCGGTCCCGAGAATCACAAGATAGTCTCAAATGCTCCGCATGCTCCCGCTTCCGAGCGAGAATAAACCAAGATATCATCAATGAACACTATCACAAACGTGTTCAAAAATGGTTTGAACACTCGGCTCATCAAATCCATGAATATCACGAGCATCGTCAACCCAAAAGACATGACCGAACTCATAATGCCCGCACGTCCGAATGCGATCTAGGGACATCCACCTCTCGACTCGTACATGATGATAGCCCGAACGCAGATCAATCTTGAGAAACATCTCGCGCTCGCAATCGGTCGAACAAATCATCAATCACGGAAGGGGTATTCGTTTTAATGGTCACCTTGTTCACCGTCAGTAATCAACACACGCGCGGCCCCGCCCTTCTTCACGAACAATACCGCGCTTCCTGGAGAAACACTAGGCCTGATGAAGCCCTTCTCCAGCAAGTCTCTAAGCTGATCCTTCAACTCTCTCAACTCGGCAGGTGCCATTCTGTATGGCGGAATGGAAATAGGCCGAGTGTCTGGCAACACATCTATACAAAACTCAATCTCCCTCTCAGGAGGGATACCCGGGAGGTCGTCTGGAAACACGTCTGGGAACTCTCTGACCACTGGAACTGACGGAAAATCTGGTACCGCAGCTTCAGTATCAAACACCCGAACGAGATGGTAGATATACCCCTTCTGCACCATCTTCCTAGCCTTGAGGTAGGAAATAAACCTACCGCTGGCGATACCGTGCTCCTCCCACTCAACAACCGGCCTCAGAAACTGGAACTGCATTACTCTCTCTCTCAGCCTAAATTGGCGAGCAAGAAGCTAGCCAATCCATCCCCATGATCACGCCAAGTCAATCATCTCCAACTCTTTCAAGTCGGCTAGGTCCGACGATCAGAATGGTCACAGACAAGCCCTATATACCCGCCGAGCTACCACCGAATCACCCATCGCGTAGCTACCTCGAAAGGGTCTATGGAATCGTGCTCTATCCTTATCCTACTAGCAACAAGGGGAGATATATAGACAGAGTAGAACCCGATCTATCAAGGCATAAACATCAAACCTGAACCGATAAGGTACCGTGACGATATCGTGAGGCCTCCCGATCCCGCCGGTTGACAAGGCATAATGCGTTCGAGGACCGCTAGAATCGGGACCCGCGCCACGACTCCGCCGCGACTGGCCGCCCATGAGTACCTTGCCTCCGGGCGAGTAAATCGCTGGGATGAAAAAGACCGCGAAAGAACTCGTAGGCCGACTCCTACCACCCGCGCCACTTAGTCGGGCGCTCACAAATGACCTGCCGCCACAATCAAACAAGCTCCCGTAGCACCTCAACTCCCGGGATCTACCGACGGCCACACCGGTGGGGTGGTCCCATCGCTGCGAACTCGCCGCTCGATGCTCAAGTCCCGCCCCGGTTCGCTCGAATGTCTGGCCAGGCTGAGACGGCAGAGTGCTCGAGCTGGTGGTGCAAATGTCGATCGCCGCCGAGGCCGCCACCACGATAGCCACCAAAAGACCTCGCCGCCCCGTCTTCTTCGCCGCCGCTGTCACCCGTTGCCTCTACGCCTCACATCCAAGAGCATGAGTCGCACGCGGTAATGTCCATACCGGCTGAAGAGAAACACCCGCACATGACTCGGCCATATAATCATCCAGCCCGGTGACGTAGCGGTGCACCCTATCCTCCATATCTACTACCAACGCTGGGACATATCGAGCCAATGAATCAAACTCGACATTGTACTCCCGACAAGGCCCTCTCGCCTCGCCAGAAAAATCTATCACCCGCGCCTCCTCATCCGCGAGGCAAGAAGTGAGTGAGGAAAGCCTCGAGAACTCATCCCAAGTGGGGACGCGTGCTCTCCCGGATAACTCCCATGAATCAAACCAATCGATCGCGGTATCACGCGACTATGTGAACCAAAGATCACGACTCGGTCTCCGATGCCCCGATCACTCTCAAAATCCTTCAGAGTCGACGGATGAACTCCTCGCGATCATCCTCCGGCCGACCAGAAACTCGGCGGGCTACAACTCAAGAAGTCTCGTAGCCTCGGACTCTCCTTCGGGTGAACCACGGTACGATCTGGATCGAACCGCCAGATCCACTGCCCTCGTGTTCGCCACAATCCTAGCCAATACCGGGCCATCTCCTTGTACTTATCTCTCCGCCCAGCCGTGGGACAGAGGTGCGGTATCAGTAGTTGTTATACCTCGTATTTCGAGTATGTACGAGGCGCACGATAAAAGTTTAAAGCCTTAAGTAGGCAAAGTGGCGAAATTGTGCACAAGTGCGAAAAGAGTCGCTTTCCGTAAACGTTTCCTGACTTTGTAGGAAAATTCGGCTATGTCATTTATTATTTTTACGGATTTTTCGAGAGACGAAACATTTTGGACCAATTGAGGCTTACATGTGTCACCCTTAGGTGTCCAAGGTCGACGAAATTTCCTCGTAGAAGCTTCAGGCTTGCACGCTTTTTTCATCTTTTGTGCCTAAAATGTTTGGTCAATGTTTGTGAGATATTTTGTGGAGTGGATGACCAAGTGGGACCCACACAACACATGGCTTAATCTTCACCTTACACTTGCCTACCACTTGGCTCAATTTTGGCCTTGAGTGCCCTATAAATACCCCTTAGTTGATGAGTTATTTCATCCACACTTGAGCAAATTCCAAGACTCAAAACACTCCTCCTCAGTAGTTGTCTCGCCCAACTCCCTCCCCTTTGAGTGGCCTTTTGGCCGAGAGCAAACCCCTAGCCTAGTTGTGCTAGTCGAAATACTACCCCTTGGTAGAGAAATACTCTTCAAGTATTGTTATAATACCCAAATACTTTAGCCCAAATACCTTGTAGTATTTCCAAAGTACCTCTATACGAAAGCCCAAAATACTATTATACTTTCCTTTAGCCTCTAAACGAAACCCTAAGGAAAATCTCCATAGTTGGTCGGAGTATTAAGTAGGTCGCGTAGAACTTCTAAGGGTTGTTTGGAGCGGGTTGGAGCGCACTGAGTAGAGCTAAACCTGCACAGATCGACATTTAAAATTGGATAATTATGGGCTTATCGAGGTAAATATCTTGTCCTCTATTGTAATTGGAAATTACATGATTGTTAGACTATATAGTTGAAGTATACTATATATAGAATCAACGTTGTTATCGGTAATGTCTTTGGACTTAAGCTCGAATAATAAGAAACCTTTCGAAAGAAGAGTCCGAATCAGTAATTACATAGATGTAGACATGAGACTTGTGTAGCTTTTCGTGAGGTAGAATTGTGCACGTCCGGATTAGACGATATAACCCCCGGTTGGCTTGGTAGCCCGATAAAGGAGGAGATTTACGCTGTTGGGGGAGGTGCCAATTTTCTGGAGAATGTTCTACGAAGAGATCTAAATGTTAATAAGCGCCTTGTGGCCTTATAGGTTGAAGTACTATGTGTGGCGCGATCTACTTGACTTAAGGAGTAGCTGACGGTTTGAGGTGCTTGGAGCGTTTTGCTATTAGTCGATAATCGTCGCTAGGTATGTGAACCTCTTCCTACCTTTTCTAGCATGATATGTGTATAACTATGTATTACGGTAGACGTACATGTGTTAAACGCATTTGATTGGTTTGAAACATAAAGTGTTATAACGGCTTTATGGGAAGTTGGTTATAACTTTTTATGTAAGTAAGAAAATGCTTTATGGTTTTAAAAGGTAACCGATTTGACTTATAAGCGACTTAATGTGTAATAATAAAGAATCTTGAAGTATTTCAAAAGAATGTCAATCATTTTTAATGTAAGAATAAGCCTTGGTTTTGAAAACATAAGAGTTATACTAGCTTGATGGGAAGTTAGGTATAACGTCTTAAGAATGGTAAAATGAATGGTTTATTGATTTTAAAAGTTAAGAGACTTGATCTTAAAAGATAAGAGACTTAACTTGTTTTACTTGGTAATTAACATTTTGTTAAAAATGTTGTAAAACCTCATTCGCGAGTAATGAGTACTTGATTTTAAAAGCAATAATGTTTTACCGATTTGAAATCGTAATAAGTATCGAACAAACCACAGGCGCTTAATAAAGGGAAATGTTTTGACTAATAATGTATTAGTAAAACCAGAGAAACTTCCATCTGCATAGAAACTAAGATGAGACAAAATGATGTTACATTTCCTAGATCATGGTCGCTTAAATAAGATTGTTATAAACAAGAATAACCTACTCACGATCGCATATATGTTTCTCAAATTGCTTTTAAAGGAGAATTATATCATTAAGTGATTAAAATTATGAACTACGAAACCTTTCGAAAATGAGAAACTTGAGTAATTGAAATTAGGCAAACTTGAAACATTTGGAAAAGAATGTTGTTACTTGATTTTACGAAGAGAAGTGTTTTGATTTACTTCAAAGGATAATCACTCTATTTTCATATACTACGTATTGTGTGACTTTGTAAACGTAAAGTATCTTTTAAAAGATAATGTATGAAGTACTTTGGGAATAGATACCCGATCTTGTTAATCATATATTAGAATGTACCTTGTGTGTATAACTTGATTGTGTTGGTTTGTGATAGCCTTGTAATACTTTCTTGTTGATTTGATAAGTAGACGTGATATGATGCTATGTGTGTTAGTGTCTTGTAACATTTGTGTAAGAGAGTATTCTTGTTGTGCTTATGTTGTTTAACGATAAGCTGTTATGTTAGTATAATATCACTCACCTCTTGACATATTCGGGGTTAAGGCGCCTCCACGCGGGTAGACTCAGCGATGCAGGACCATGATTCGAGAATACCTCATGCGGATCCAAGGACCTATGCGAGCTACGGGAGTTCCGGTTAGTGATGCGGGGTTATACCTCACGCGTGCATGTGGCCACGCGACTACGAGTCGGGACGATGCCGAGGAGTAGCTACCCTCGATGCGGGTTACATACCCTACGCGTCTATATGAGTGGCCTATGCGGACTACGGAGTCCGTGATTAGGCTTGCATGGTGATACTACGGGCAATTGGCCCCGCTTGATCATTCGCACTAGAAAAGACCTCTGATTTACCTATTGTTGCTCTTGTTTATGATGTGGCACTATGCGGTTACCTTGGTTGTTTCATACATACTTGCAAAACTGATTTTAAAATGATATGTCTTCATTTAAGTACTTTACAGTTTCATATACTTGGTACCTGTTGTACTGACCTCCTTCGGGGGGCTGCGTTCATGCCGCAGGTTGAGGTACACCAGTCGTTGATCCTAGCTCGTGGTCACTGTCGTTTGGGAAGCTCCGTTTCTCGGAGGCTTATCAGCCGTATAGTCCTGTCGTAGTAGTGTTTACATTCGCGGTATGGCGGCCCCGCCCCGCCATTGTTGTCGTATCATTCTTAGAGTGCAGTACCGCTGTGGGCGAGTTGTAATGGGATGTAATCGTCGGTTTTAAATTGATTTATATATATATGCCGTAAGGCAAGTTTTCTCGAACTATTGTTTCATACTTCGTTATTTCATGTTATCGCCTTATGTTCATTGATTACTCGATGTTGTATCACTAGGGTGCCCGGTAAGACACGATCACGCCCGGTTCGGTCGTGACAAAAGTGGTATCGAGCGATTAATCCTCGGAAAGTGTCTACGCATCAGATCCGTAGAGTCTTTATTATCGGTGTGTTGTGCACCACTCCAATAATCATGAGGCTATAGGATATTTAGGATTGGTTTCTATTCTTCTCACTCTGAGATAGTGGCTTAGAGCTATTTTGTAAGTTGGACCCTCTCACGTATTTCTTTCCTTACCGCTATGCCTCCGCGTAGGCAACCCGGCCCAGGAGGCAAGGCGGCCGAGAGCTGCGAGTAGTCTGCAGGGTTACGAGGCACAGCCCAACCATCACCGAGTTAGGTGCTTCGTTCGGGAGTTCTGCAACGCCACTAGCCCCAAGAGTTTGGCACGCGGCAGCAGCCTCTGCGGCCATGACATTTGAACCTTCGCCCACGACGAACAGAGAATATAGATTGCAAAGAGGCGACCACATTACTAGCTATGGATTTGGCTACCAGAGAGTATACCGATGTCGCGAGTCTTGATGACTATCTAGGAGAGGTTGTGCAAGAGAAATTCTTGATTAGGCTTGAGCATGGCACGAGTGCGGGCTTGCGCAGCGATCCAAGAAACGAGAGATCGACGGGTTAACGGGCGACGAGAAGAGGCGAGCAGCAAGGTCCTTTAGTAACTTTCGAGGCGAGTCACCTCACCAGCGGATTAGATTATGCACATCCACCAGTGCAGAGAGGTCCTCCGGGGTTCGGGACGTTCGGTGTGCGAGGAGTTGGTCGAGAACTCGAGTTTTCGGTTCACGCTACACGTAGGCTCGGCCAGCGGATTGATTTTTCCCGTGTTCACCGTGTGACAGCGTCGTCGGGAATGTTATCTTTGTTGATGCTTGTTTCACGGCCGTGGCCCGTGTGTCGAAAGGATGTCCTAGTAGGAAGGATGCAAGTAGGGGACGTAACCTTCAGATCGGTGGGTAGTTCGTCATCTTCCTAGCGCGCCTACGGGGCAGTTTGATTAGAACGACTAAGGGAGTGAGGCGAGATATAGATATGTCCTTAACCCTCTAGAGATGAGTATATCATAAGTGTTATGTTCTGATCGCAGTATGTTAGTTGTGATTAGAATCATGGTTAGTAACCGGGTAAGTTCGGGGGGCTGAGCGTATAAAGAGGCCAGAGCCTCTACCACGGGAACAGACCCGAACCGTGGCTCTCCGTATGGCACATCCTGAGATGGTTCATGCCTCAGGGATCGCATGCAGCCCGGTACCATTTGTTGGGTCGCCGGAGAAGGTGTTACCTCGCGGCAAAGTGACAAAAGTAAGATTTGGGGGATAGGAAAAGTGTAAGCCTTAGAGCTTTTTACGTGGAGACCTTAGAGGCAAGGCAATCTTGAGAGAAAGATTTATTTTATGTTTGACCTTTATCAGAGTGCATAATGCACGTGAGATATATTGTGTGATAAGTCCCTGAGTAGTGTGTAATGAAAGAGGGTAGTTGAGCTAAGAAGACCGCTAGGTTTTCGTAACGTGATTAGTGAAATTGTTCCGGATCGGGGAGCTAGTGTTTTGCGCGTTGCCGGGACGGGTTGAGGCCATGTTGCGGGTCAACCCGCGGCCTGTTTGGTGGTGAGGTCAGTTTGTGGTGGTCCCGCCTTGTGGTAGGGTCATGAGGTGTTAGGCCCATGTTTAGTTAACCATTATGCGAGTTTGTGGATGCATTCGACCGATGGTCGCCGATGGGTCGGCCGTCGTGTCTTTCAGTCAAGATCGTTTACTCGGCAGAGGGTTTTGTGAGATGTTACATCAGAAAGGTTGTAAGGCTGCACGAGGTGCCTACCTTCACCTTATGTCAGACAGTGGAGCCCAGGTTACGACTGTTTTCTTTTCTGGAAGTTTTACCAGGCAGGATTAGGAACTCAGGTGAGTCTCCGTATCATATTCGCCTCGCCGCGATTTGGATTTCAGGGGTAGCGGTGAGGATCGTTGCCTCCTGTTAGGAAGCGTTTTACGGCTACCATTTCAGTGTTCGGATATCGCCTTGTGATGCCTTGTAGGGGCGGAAGTGTAAGTTGCCGGTCGATTGGTTCGACGTTGGCAAGGTTCAGATAGTTGGTTCATACGTGTTCAGCAGGATGTGGATAGGGTGAAGCTTATCCAGAAGAGGTTTTTGGCAGCTCAGAGAAATCGTGCGGATTATCGGCGACGACGCTTAGAGTTCAGGTTGACGGTCGGTCTTCTTGAAGGTACCACCCCGGATAGGGTGTGACGAGTTTTGGAAAAAGCAGAGGAAACTTAGCCCGAGTTACTTTGGGCCTTTTGAGTTCGTGTGAAGGATAGGCCAGGTTGCCTATATGTTAGCATTTGCCGTCCGACTTAGGAGGCAGTGCGTCCAGTCTTTCGTGTTGTTATGTCCGGGAAAGCATCGGAGATCCACCCAGAGATTTTGGAAACTGAATCAGTAACAGAAATATGGTAAGAAGGAGTTCGAGTGTACGAGAAGGGTACGACGCGTAAGGAAAGAAGCGAGCATGTATTGCGAGCATAGTTGTGATCATTACTTTGGTGATGTTAGAGGTGTTTCCTCGTGGACTTGGATGTAAGTATTTGCGCAGGTGTTTCTGTGGCCAGGTATGGCAGGTTTGTTCTCGTAAGTATAGTAGTGAAGACTATACTGGCGCGCGCTTGTTTTGAGACATAGAAGGAACATTCGGGACGAATGTTTCTAAGGAGGGGAGAATGTTATACCCCGTATTTCGGAGTATATGCGTGAGGCGTGCGATAAAAGTTTAAAGCCTTAAGTAGGCAAAGTGGCGAAATTGTGCACAAGTGCCGAAAAGAGTCGTTTTCCGGCGAAACGTTTCCACAGCTTTTGTAGGGAAAATTCCGGCTATGTCATTTATTATTTTTACGGATTTTTCCGAGAGGCGAAACATTTTGGACCAATTGGAGGGCGACATGTGTCACCCTTAGGTGTCCAAGGTTGGACGAAATTTCCTTGGTGGAAGCTTCTAGGCTTGCACATTTTTTCATCTTTGTGCCTAAAATGTTTGGTCAATGTTTGTGAGATATTTTGTGGAGTGGATGACCAAGTGGGACCCACACAACACATGGCTTAATCTTCACCTTACACTTGCCTACCACTTGGCTCAATCTTGGCCTTTGAGTGCCCTATAAATACCCCTTAGTTGATGAGTTATTTCATCCACACTTGAGCAAATTCCAAGACTCAAAACACTCCTCCTCCTTGTAGTTGTCTCATCCAACTCCTCCCCTTTGAGTGGCCTTTTGGCAGAGAGCAACCCCCCCTAGCCTAGTTGTGCTAGTCGAAATACTACCCCCCTTGGTAGAGAAATACTCTTCAAGTATTGTTATAATACCCAAATACTTTAGCCCAAATACCTTGTAGTATTTCCAAAGTACCCTCTATACGAAAGCCCGGAAAATACTATTATACTTTCCTTTAGCCTCTAAACGAAACCCTAAGGAAAATCTCCATAGTTGGTTGGAGTATTAAGTAGAGGTCGCGTAGAACTTCTAAGGGTTGTTTGGAGCGGGTTGGAGCGCACGGAGTAGGAGCTAAACCTTGCTCAGGATCGACATTTAAACTTGGATAATTATGGGCTTATCGAGGTAAATATCTTGTCCCTCTATTGTAATTGGAAATTACATGATTGTTAGACTATATAGTTGAAGTATACTATATAGAACTGAACGTTGTTATCGGCAATGTCTTTGGACTTAAGCCTGAATAATAAGAAACCTTTTCGAAAGAAGAGTACTGAACTGTAATTACATAGGACTGTATTACAGTAGACTTGTGTAGCTTTTCTGTGAGGTAGAATTGTGCACGTCCGGATTAGACGTATAACCCCCCCTGGTTGGCTTGGTAGCCGGCCCCGATAAAGGAGGAGATTTACGCTGTTGCGGGGGGGGGAGGTGCTGCCGAATTTTCTGTAGAATGTTCTACGAAGAGATCTAAATGTTAATAAGCGCCTTGTGGCCTTATAGGTTGAAGTACTATGCGTGGCGCGATCTACTTGACTTAAGGAGTAGCTGATGGTTTGAGGTGCTTGGAGCGTTTTGCTATTAGTTGATAATCGTCGCTAGGTATGTGAACCTCTTCCTACCTTTTCTAGCATGATATGTGTATAACTATGTAGTACGGTAGACGTACATGTGTTAAACGCATTTGATTGGTTTGAAACATAAAGTGTTATAACGGCTTTATGGGAAGTTGGTTATAACAGCTTTATGTAAGTAAGAAAATGCTTTATAGTTTTAAAAGGTAACTGATTTGACTTATAACTGACTTAATGTGTAATAATAAAGAATCTTGAAGTATTTCAAAAGAATCTTTGAATCATTTTTATGGAAGAATAATACTTGGTTTTGAAAACATAAGAGTTATACTAGCTTTATGGGAAGTTAGGTATAACGTCTTAAGAATGGTAAAATGAATGGTTTATTGATTTTAAAAGTTAACAGACTTGATCTTAAAAGATAAGAGACTTAACTTGTTTTACTTGGTAATTAACATTTTGTTAAAAATGTTGTAAAATCTCATTCGCGAGTAATGAGTACTTGATTTTAAAAGCAATAATGTTTCTTGATTTGAAATCGAATAAGTATCGAACAAACCACAAGAATGCGCTAATAAAGGGAAATGTTTTGACTAATAATGTATTAGTAAAACGGTAGAAACTTCCATCCGCATAGAAACTAAGATGAGACAAAATGATGTTACATTTCCTAGATCATGGTCGCTTAAATAAGATTGTTATAAACAAGAATAACCTACTCACGATCGTATATATGTTTCTCAAATTGCTTTTAAAGGAGAATTATATCATTAAGTGATTAAAATTATGAACTACGAAACCTTTCAAAATGAGAAACTTGAGTAATTGAAATTAGGCAAACTTGAAACATTTGGAAAAGAATGTTGTTACTTGATTTTACGAAGAGAAGTGTTTTGATTTACTTCAAAGGATAATCACTCTATTTTCATATACTACGGGTATTGTGTGACTTTTGTAAACGTAAAGTATATTTTAAAAGATAATGTATGAAGTACTTTGGGAATAGATACCCGATCTTGTTAATCATATATTAGAATGTACCTTGTGTGTATAACTTGATTGTGTTGGTTTGTGATAGCCTTGTAATACTTTCTTGTTGATTTGATAAGTAGACGTGATATGATGCTATGTGTGTTAGTGTCTTGTAACGTTTGTGTAAGAGAGTATTCTTGTTGTGCTTATGTTGTTTAACGATAAGCTGTTATGTTAGTATAATATCACTCACCTCTTGACATATTACCGGGGGTTAAGCTGCCCTCCGATGCGGGGTAGACTCAGGCGGTCTGGGACCATGATTCGAGAATACCTCATGCGGGTCCAAGGGACCTATGCGGAGCTACGGGAGTTCCGGTTAGTGATGCGGGTTATACCACGCGGTCTATGTGGCCATGCGGACTACGAGTCGGGGCGACGCCGAGGGAGTAGCTACCCTCGCGGGGTTACATACCCTATGCGGGCCTATATGAGTGGCCTATGCGGACTACGGGAGTCCAGGATTAGGCTTGCATGGTGATACTATGGGCAATTGGCCCTGCTTCGATCATTCGCAGCCTAGAAAAGACCTGTTACAGTTTACCTATTGTTGCTCTTGTTTATGATGTGGCATTATGTGCGGTTACCTTGGTTGTTTCATACATACTTGCAAAACTGATTTTAAAATGATATGTCTTCATTTAAGTACTTTACAGTTTCATATACTTGGTACTGCATGCGACCTCCTTCGGGGCTGCGTCATGCCGCAGTTGAGGTACACCGCCGTTGATCCTAGCTCGTGGTCACGATCAGTTTGGGAAGCTCCATTTCTCCGGAGGCTTATCAGTGGTATAGTCCCCTGTCGTAGTAGGTGTTTACATTCAGGGGTATGGCGGGGCCCTGTCCCGCCATTGTTGTCGTATCATTCTTAGAGGTCTGTAGTACTGTTGTGGGCAGAGTTGTAAAGGGATGTAACTGTTCGAGTTTAAATTGATTTATATATATATGCCGTAAGGCAAGTTTTCTCAGACTATTGTTTCATACTTCTTGTTATTTCATGTTATCGTCTTATGTTCCGCTGATTACTCTGATGTTGTATCACTAGGGTGCCCGGTAAGGCACACCACGCCCGGTTCGGTCGTGTGATGAGTCTCGCTGGGGCCGGCGGCGTCGTAGAACTCGCCGTCTCCGGTATAGACTGGGCCCGAGCCCTCGTGACGCTAGGGGTCCCACTAGCACCACTACCGCTTTGCCCTTCTGGGCCCGGGTTGCCTTACGTGGAGGCATAACTGTTACAGAAAAAGGGATACGTTAGAAGGGTCCGACTTATAACACAGCTCTAAGGCACGATCTCAGAATGAAAAGAATGGAAACCAATCCTAAATATCCTATAGCCTCCTGATTATTGGTGTGGTGCACAACACACCGATAATCAAGACTCTACTAGATACGGTCTGTAGACACTTTCCGAGGATTAATCGCTCGATACCACTTTTGTCACGACGCCCGGTTCGTGGATCGTGCCTTACCCGGGCACCCAAGTAGTCATACATCAGAGAAAAATCAGCGGAAAATAAGACAAGACATGAAATAATTGTAAATGATACACAGTTTCTGAGAAAAGGGTTGCCTTTCGGCATATATATATAAACCAAGGTTTGCAGTTACATCCCAACTATACAACATGACTACAGACCTCTAAGGAAATAAACAACTATGGCGGGACAGGGCCCCGCCATACCCTGACTGTACAAAACTATCTACAACAGGGAGATCATACCCAAAAGTAGAGCCTCCGGAGAAGATGGAGCTCCTGACACCAACGCAAGAGATCCTAAGGATGTGGATCTAGCACCTGCTTGCCCTTACCTGCGACATGAACGCAGCCCCCCGAAGGAGGTCAGTACAACAGGTACTAAGTATATGAAACTGTAAAGTACTTAAATGAAAACATATCATTTTAAAATCAGTTTTGCAAGTATGTATGAAACAACCAAGGGAACCGCACATAGTGCCACATCATAAACAAGAGCAACAATAGGTAAACTGTAACATGTCTTTTCTAGGCTGTGAATGATCGAAGCAGGGCCAATTGCCCGTAGTATCACCATGCAAGCCTAATCCTGGACTCCCGTAGTCCGCATAGGCCACTCATATAGGCCCGCATAGGGTATGTAACCCCGCATCGAGGGTAGCTACTCTCAAGATCGCCCCGACTCGTAGTCCGCATGGCCACATAGACGCATGAGGTATAACCCCGCATCACTAACTCGAACTCCGTAGCTCCGCATAGGTCCCTTGGACCCGCATGAGGTATTCTCGAATCATGGTCCTGCATCACCGAGTCTACCCCGCACGGAGGCAGCTTAACCCCTAATATGTCAAGAGGTGAGTGATATTATACTAACATAACACTTATCGTTAAACAACATAAGCACAACAAGAATACTCTTACACAAACGTTACAAGACACTAACACACATAGCATCATATCATGTCTACTTATCAAACCATCTTATTATCCTTTTCACAAATCAATATAAGTCCGTTATAAACACATAGGTAAACTGTCTTTTATTATTCTTAAGTGGTTATACCTAACTTCCCATAAAGCTAGTATAACTCTTAAGCTTCTTTTTAAAACCAATTTGTTCTCTTACGCTTAAAAATGATTCGAGATTCTTTGAAATGCTTTCGATCCTTATTATTCAGCTTAAGTCGCAAGACATTGCCGTAAGTATTATTCAGCTTAAGTCAAAAGACATTGCCGTAGTTATTATTCAGTTAACACATGTACGCTTCACCGTACTACATATATTTTAAAATATCATGCTTAAGGAAGAATCACATACCTTCTCGCGAAATCCACCGCCAAGTTGAATATGTCGCGCAGAGAATCACCTATAATAGTCACAGACATCTATCAAAGTCTAGACTACTCAAGGTCATTCTAAACAGAGGGTTCACAATTCTATGGAAAGTCGGGAAGCACTTCCCTACCCGTGAGCTATATAAGTTCATCGTGAAAACAGTCTATGTAAGTACAGTTTGATTATTCTTCTTTAAACCCTTCTATCGTGATAACAGTTCAATTCTATTCTCAGAATATTCTTCTAAGTATTTAATACTTATTCTTATACTTCTACAGTATGCATTCTCTAATACAAAAGAGGGTTAGGATTATTTACCTCGGTAAGCCCAATAATATCCTAGATAAAAGTCGTGCCTGAGCAAGGTTTTGCTCCTAAGTTGTACGCTCCAAGGAAACCTTAGAAGTTCTTCACAACTTCTACTAAGTACTAAGGGATTTGGGCTAGGGTATTTTGGGCATTATAACAATACTAGAAGGCAACTTTTCTACCAAGGGAGGGGGGGTAGATTTCGGCTAGGCTAGGGGGGGGTTGCCTCGGCCAAGCTCACTCAAGGGGAGGGGGGGTAGGAGGCTTTGGACGAAAAGCTTTAGAGAGAGGGGGAGGGATTTTTCAAGACTTGAAAGGAATTTGTGGATGAAGAACTCTTCATCTTAAGGGGGTATTTATAGGTCAAGCCATGGCCAACCAAGGGTCAAGATGATGCCAAGTGCAAGGCAAGTGTAGGGTGAAGATTTAGGCAAGTGTCCATTCTATCTACTACACACAAATATCCTACCAACTCCTTGACTTGTGCAAAGGCACAAAAAACGTGTCATCCTAGTCCAATTCGTCCAATGGACGATTTCAAGTCCATCAATTGGAGGTGCCAAGTGTCTCCTCCGTTGGTCCAAAATGTTTCGCCTCTCGGAAAAATCCGCAAAATTAGAAATGGCATAGCCGAATTTACCCTACGAAAGTTGTGGGAAACGTTTATTCGAAAACGATTCTTTTAGCGAGTTGTGCACAATTTTCGAACTTGGCCTAAGTTTAAGGCTAAACTTTGACGCACGCCTCACGCATACTCCGAAATACGGGTATAACATCTAGAATAACAAGCGTGGCGGACAGTGGCCCGCCATACCTGAATGTACATAATCTACAATATCGTGGAAAGATCGTACAAAAGAAAGACAAGCCTCCGAGAATGGAGCTTCCGACGCCCGATAAGTGATCCTAAGAGGTCGATCCGCAACTCGCTACCCTTTCTCGCAGATTTAACGCAGCCCCCGAGGAAGGGGGTCAGTACACAATATGTACTAAGTATGCAAAACTGGAAAGTACTGTAATTACAACATAAGTTTAAAAGAAAGCCGGAGACATGTATGCTAACAAAATTATAGTACTCAGTGCCTTACTAACAATGAGAGTATAAATAGGTGTATACTTACAACGAAAAATAGGATTGGAATCCTACTCCTGGGACTATTTCACCCGCATAGGTCCAGTGGACCTGCGTGAGGTATTCCTCGCATGGGACTATTTCACCCGCATAAGCCCTTACGGACTCGCATGAGGTATTCCTCGTATAGGCTGGACCCGCCCGCATGGGACTATTTCACCCGCATAAGCCCTTACGGACTCGCATGAGGTATTCCTCGCATCGTGGTTAGCAAATCCACGGAAATATACTATGCCACAATCCCGGGGAATGACCCCGCAACGAATAATATATCAGTAGCCCAAATCCGACTATCACACACAACATAAGCTCTATCGGCTTATCATACAATAAATAAGCAAGTTAAGAAATCCCCTAACTTCTTACTATTCTTGTTCATATACACTCTCATTTTAGTTTACTTAAGGCACTAACATGTCTTTATGAAAATCCGGGAATTAACCCAAAGTACTACGTACTTCTATTCTTTTAAAATGACTCATTTCATTATAAAACTTCCAAGATACTAATAGCCGTAGTATCAAGTGACAATTTCTTTTCAAGACAAGTCACAATACTTTTCAGAAATAAAAATATGGCTTCTAAATCATGTGACTCGTGTCTTATAAAACCTTAGGCAATTGATGCCTTGAAATCGAATTGCCTTCCATTAAATCAAGTCATTTATCTTTCCATAAAGTCAATATAACCAACTCCCCATAAAGTCGTTATATTCACTTTATACCTTAGTCATGTACAATTTCCTATCCAAGGGACTTATACGTTTTTAAAACGACACAAGTATTACATACTTTAAAATTCTTCAAGTCCCTTATCTTTAACAAGACTTAAGACATCTTTAATATTCTCAAAGAAGTGAGTTAATCTCCTAACTCACCCGACTTGGCATTTCATAAAACAAGTAAAGAATGTCAAAGTCTTGTACGTCTACCGTACTATATACGTGAAACTATTCATGCTCAAAGGATAGGAAAAGTTCTACATACCTTGTCGGGTCAAACCACTTGCCAAGTACAAAGTCCCGCCCGTAGTATATCAACCTATAATATTCACAATACGTCTATTAACGCCTTACTTCAAAGGTAGAATACTATAAGTGTAAAGTCTCCATTTTCTACGGAAAATCGGACAGCACCTCCTTTGTATTTACTCACTTTGCCACCTTTTTCAAGGCCGAAAATACAATAACCAAACAGCCCCAATTGGCTCACAATTATATAGAAGGTAGTCCAATACAAATTAATAACTAAACAGCCCCAATTGGCTCACAATTATATAGAAGGTAGTCCAATGCAAATGACTAACTAAACAGCCCCAATTGGCTCACAATTATATAGAAGGTAGTCCAATGCAAATGACTAACCAAACTAATGCAAACTACAAGTCCAAAATCGGCCACCTTGAGTTCAACAAAACCAATTCTTATCCAAATTCCATTTCAATCCATATTGGTAGCATAACATGATATCAAGTCGCATTTGATTATAATAACCATAATCTTTAAGTAAGTAACATGCGACGATTCTAACAACGATTAAATTGTAATTCAACTTAGTAATGGCTTACTTTACATTTCATATTTCCAAGGCTATAATCAATCCATAATCCTTATAACTTCAATATAACAATTTCATGCTCGCAACATACAAAGCTAACAACAACAATAAAAGTAATCTTGTAATACTTTCAAAGAACAAGATTATACCTCAATGATTCTTAATCCAACTCCAATCCGAAGTCGCTCCTTAGTAGTTTAGAGCCTCTCCAAGACACCTCAATCCGCTTGTTGAGACCCTTTGAACAATACCAACAATTATCCTTCAAAACTCCAACAAAACCTAGAAAGACCCTTAGGTTTTCGTTTTGCGACTAACCCGTAAACTACCTTTTTCCAAGACTTTTCTATTGAGATGTGTTTACAATACACCTAAGAACCTTGGTTTAAAGTGGGGAGTTGAATGAACAAGAAACAAATTTTTTTCTTCTTCCTTTTTGTGAAACCCGAAACCTCTCAATGTGTTCTTCAATTTGTGCAATTTTTTCTAAGTGTTAAACTCTCCCTCTACTAGTAGTAATATATAAAGCACCTTGGAGGGTTATGATATAAACACATGGAAGGCTTAGATGTAGTCTTACAAAAGAATCAAGACCATTGTGGGACCTTTGACCTTAGTCAATATTATCAAGCCTCAAGTTGCAAGACTTGTCTTGCAACAAAGGTCAAATGACCCTTATGCCCTTGCTAAAAATCGTCCAAGGCATAGTAAGGGGGTGACACGTGTCGCCCTCCCATTCGTCATACTAATACGTTTTCCGACAATTTCCATAATTTCCGATAAATTTTTACAAGTCTCAAATCTTAACATTTGTGAGTCCTTACTTACGTTCTTAAAACATGTCCTGAAATTACGGGGTGTAACATTCTTCCCCCCTTAGAAACATTCGTCCCCGAATGTTCTTTCGGAGTCAAACTTAAAATAGCGACATAGTTTCCTTTCACAACCCTGACATACCAAAATAACTGCTACACATGGCCACATAATAGCATTTAGGCAAAAGAGATACTCCAATTAAAACTTGACAAGTAAGGGAAGATGAATTACCTGAAGGTATAGGAAATAAGTGAGGATACTTCCTCAACATGTCTTCCTCCGCCTCCCATGTCATCTCCACTCGGTTATCACTTCTCCACAGGACTTTGACGAAAGCTACATCCTTGGTCCGCAGTCGCCTGACCTGGCGATCGAGTATCGCTATGGGACTCTCCTCATACGATAACCCCTCTGTCACCTGGACCTCACTAGTAGGGAAAACTCTCGCTGGATCACCGATACACTTCCGCAACATAGAAACATGGAAGACCGGATGCACCGCCTCTAACTCTGATGGCAGATCCAACTCGTAGGCAACCTTGCCCACTATACGAACGATCTGGTAGGGCCCAATGTACCTTGGGCTGAGTTTCCCCTTCTTACCGAATCTCATCACCCCCTTCATGGGTGACCCCTTCAAGAAGACCCAATCGCTCACGAAACTCCAAATGCCGACGCCGATTATCCGCATATGACTTCGCCGACTACGAGCCGCTATGGTCTCTCGGATAAGCTTCACCTTATCCATACCTCTGTACCAAGTGCAGGCCAACTAATCGTACTCGCCCACGCCGAACCAACCGACGGCGACTGCATTTCCGCCATATAAAGCCTCGTATGGCGCCATCTCAGATATCGGAATGGTAGCTGTTGTTATAAGCAAACTCACAAGAGGCAAATGATCCTCCCGCTACCATCGAAATCAATCACGCAGCTCGCGGATATCCTCGTTGTGCGGATAGTGCGCTCGCTGCCCGCGATCCCGAGGATGAAATGTCGGCCGAGACTCACTGTGTCCCCAAACCCTTCGGAAAGACCTCGAAGTTAGCCAAATTGGGCCTCTATCGATATAATCGACCTCGAACACCGCGGCAGCCTCACTATCTCTCGGATGTACAATCGGCATAGTCCTCACCAAAACGCCGCCCCGATCGAAGGAAATGGGCTGATTTCGTCACTGTCAACAATAACCCAAATGGAGTCGCATTTCCTCCGAGTGCGAGGTAACCTCAGAACAAAGTCCATGTTGATCATCTCCACTTCCAAGTCGGAATCTCAATACCTCGCAACAATCCATCGGGCCTCGGTGCTCGACTTGACTGGCCGGGCAATTAGGACATCAGGCAACAAAACTCGCCACGCCCTCTTCGAGCCATCCCACCAATACAAACATCTGAGGTCATGGTACATCTTGGTCGACCCCGGATGAATAGAATATCGAGCGCTGTGTGCCTCCCCCAGAATCTGCTGACGAAGTCCTAACACATCGGGAACACACAACCGGCCCTCAAATCTCAGCACCCCATCAGGCGCTACCTCGAATAGACTCTTCTCCTCACGAAGAGTTGTATCTCGATACCGCACCAACACTGGGTCCTCAAACTGTCGCCTCTTCACCTCATCAACGATGGAAGACTCGGCAACCTCACGAACCCGTGTATCGATCAATCGAACCCCTAGGCTCGCTAACTGATGGATCTGACGGACCATGTCCTGTCTCTCTGGCTGTACCTCTGATAGGCTCCCCATAGATCTACGACTCAAGGCATCAGCAACTACGTTGGCCTTCCCCGGATGGTATAGAATATCAACATCATAATCTTTCAGTAACTCTAACCACCGCCTCGCCTCAAGTTCACTCCTCTCGCTGAAGATATCTTGAGGCTCTTGTGGTCTGTATAAATATCCACATGAACTCGCATACAAATAATGTCTCCAAATCTTGAAGGCATGAATAATCGCGCCAACTCTAAGTCATGGGTAGGTAATTCCTCTCATGCTTAGAATCGCGGGAAGCATAGGCTATAACCTGCCGTGCCGCATCAAAACACACCCTAGCCCGATACCCGAGGCATCACAATAGATCACGTGCCCATCTAACCTCCTAAGAGTAAGAATTGGAGTTGTAGTCAACCTTTCCTTCAGCAACCGAAACCCTTCTCGCAAGCCTCTGTCCACAGGAACTTGGCTGCCTTCTGAGTCAGCCTAGTCAACTGTGCCGAAATCGAAGCAAACTGCTCCACAAACCTACGATAATACCCTGCAAGTCCTAAGAAACTGCGCACCTCGGTCGGAGTAGTAGGCCTCGGCCAAGACTTGACTGCCT
Organism: Przewalskia tangutica; assembly: GCA_029844215.1. Taxonomy (NCBI): domain Eukaryota; kingdom Viridiplantae; phylum Streptophyta; class Magnoliopsida; order Solanales; family Solanaceae; genus Przewalskia; species Przewalskia tangutica. Next base: position 7,766,365 of record CM056733.1, on the reverse strand, counting down.
CAATCTTAGCCGTATCCACGCGAACACCATCAGCCCCAATAATATGCCCCAGGAATGCCATTGAGGCCAACCAAAACTCACACTTGGAGAACTTGGCGAATAACTGTCGGCTCCGGAGAATCCCAAGTACAGCCCTCAAGTGATCTGCATGCTCCCGCTCTGTCCGTGAATACACCAGGATGTCATCAATGAATACAATCACAAACGTATCCAAAAATGGCTTGAACACCCGGTTTATCAAATCCATAAATACCGCTGGAGCGTTGGTCAAACCGAAAGACATAACCCTGAACTCATAGTGCCCATACCGAGTCCTGAATGCAGTCTTTGGGATATCTGCCTGTCGAACTCGCACCTGATGATAACTGACCGCAGTCTACCTTTGAGAAACACCTCGCACCGCAATCGTCAAACAAATCATCAATCACGGGAGGGTACCTATTCTTAATGGTTACCTTATTCACCGTCAGTAGTCAACACACATACGCAGCGTCCCATCCTTCTTCTTCACAAACAACATCGGCGCTCCCCATGGAGATACACTAGGCATGATAAAGCCTTTCTCCAAAGAAATCTTTCACCGGTCCTTGACTCCTCAACTCGCGAGTGCCATCCTCGTATGGCGGAATGGAAATAGGTCGAGTGTCTGGCAACGTGTCAATACAAAACTCGATCTCCCTCTCAGGAGGGATACCTGGAAGATCATCTGGGAACACATCCGGAAACTCCCTAACCACGGCATCGATCAAGAACTGCACTCGGCCTCAGATCGAATACCGAACGGATGATAGATGTACCCTTCTCGCACCATCTTCCTAGCCTTGAGGTAAGAAATAAACCTACCGCCGGCGATCTTTGTGTTGCCTCCACTCGATAATCGGCTCGCCAGAAATCGAACCGAACCAACTGTCCTACGGCCAACGTTGGCATAACAAGAAGTCAACCATCCATACCCATAATGACATCAAAATCACATCTCCAAATCTATCAAGTTCGCAAGGTCCGACGATCAGAATAAATACCGACAACCTCTATACACCCGCCGGCTAACACCGAATCACCAATCGGCGTAGCTACCTCAAACGGCTCTATCGACACGGCTTACCCCGATTCTACCCGCATAAGAGGGGACACGTAGGACAAGGTAGAACCTGGATCTATCAATGCATAAACATCACAGCCTGAAATTAGTAATGTACCTGTAACGACGTCAGGGGAAGCCTCCTGATCCTGGCGGCTGGCTAGAGAATATATGCAGTTCTGGGGACCGCTAGAACTGGAACCACCACCACGACCTCTACCGCGGCCTGCCGGTCCGTGAGTACCCTGCCCTCCGGGGCGCATAACCCCAGAAGGAGAAGAAGACCCAACAACTGATCCCGGTTGTCTTTGCACCACCCATGCCGCCTCTGACGGACAATCTCTTCAAATGGCCCACCGCCACAAGAGTAACAACCTCGCAGAACACGACACTCGCACGGTGAGATCTACGCATCGAGCACACCGAGATGTGGTGGTATCGTCGGCGAGATCTGCCTCCCCGAAACCTCAAGACACGGAGCCACGACTGCTCTCGATCGACCGCTGATCGGACCTCCCGCCGTAAATCGCGGACGGAGCACTCAGGCTGGCCGGAAAGTGGACCTAGTTCTGGCCGAGTGTCGCCCGCCGATAATCGCCTGAGACCACGATGTCACAGCCTCTTGAGGCGGCTCGTCAACTGGTCCTCTCTCTCTATCTCTATCCTTGTGCATAGGCTCGCATCCTAGCGATATCCATACAGGGCGGAAGAGCCACCCCAAGCATTTGTAATCATATGATGGTCTAGCCCCATCACATAACGATGAACTCTATTCGCCATGCTAGCTACAATAGTATGCGATGCACGCCAAGGAGTCAAACTCAGCTATACTCTCGATCCTCCTGCTCGCCTCAAGGTCAAGAATATGTCTACCGGGCTCTCACCGTCTCGGGAGGCAAAAAGTGATCCATGAAAGCCTCTCAGAAACTCCTCCCAAACAGTGGAAGAGCATCATCACCTCTCAAAGCAACCACAACTCAAACGGTTCAGGCAATATCGCGCAACCGGTAGGAGGCTAGTAATGCACTGTCTCTCAAGCCCTAAGAACTGCATGGTCCGTCAGAGCCGAATGAACTCCTGCGGATCCTCATCGACCTCGAACCATAAAACTCGGGTGGATGACATCCGAAAAATCCCTAATCCATGGCCGCTCAGGCTGGGTGCTGCTCCTGCCGCGCTTGCTACTATATGGTCAACAACCGAATCTGTTCCCGTAGTCTCTATACTCGCACCGGTGGTGAATCGAGGCTCGCACGGAACCTCGAGCTACCGCCGCTCTCGGCCTCTAAAATCGCAGCGTGGCGAACTCGCCGACCGCCTACTACCTCAAGCATAGTACTGGCTCGAGCCCGTGTAACCTGCGAGTACCGCTAGCAGCCTCCCGCCGCTTTGCCCTTATGGGCTCGTCGCCTTTCGTGGAGGCATAGCTGTTTCATAAGAAGAGGTCAGAGAGGATTCAACCTAATAAGACAGCTCTAATGCACGATCTCAGAGAGAGAAGAATGGAAACCAATCCTAAATGTCCTGCAGCCTCCTGATTATTGATGTGGTGCACAACACACCGATAATCAAGACTCTACTAGACACGGTCTGTAGACACTTTCCGAGGACTAACTGCTCTGATACCACTTTTGTCACGACCCGACCCCGGGCCGCGACTGGTGCCCTACCTGGGCACCCTGTTCAGGTATACATCAGAGAATAGCAGCGGAACATTCAGAACATAAACACAGGTGTAACAATATAACAACACAGGCTAGCCGATCAGGCCGCCTTCCATAATATAAACAAAGTCAAAAATACAACTTTACAACTCAGTTCTTGACCACATATGTGAATACGGACCTGCAGGAATAACCGTGGCGGACGGCCCGCCATACCACGAATGTACATAATCTACAATATCGGGAAAGATCAGACTAAAAGAAAGACAAGCCTCCGGAGAATGGAGCTTCCGACGTCTGATAAGTGATCCTAAGAGTGTGGATCCGCAACCTGCTTACCCTTTCCTGCGGCATGAACGCAGCCCCCGAGGAAGGGGGTCAGTACACAATATGTACTAAGTATGCAAAACTGGAAAGTACTGTAATTACAACATAAGTTTAAAAGAAAGCCGGAGACATGTATGCTAACAAAATTACAGTACTCAGTGCCTTACTAACAATGAGAGTATAAATAGGTGTATACTTACAACGAAAAATAGGATTGGAATCCTACTCCTGGGACTATTTCACCCGCATAGGTCCAGTGGACCTGCGTGAGGTATTCCTCGCATGGGACTATTTTACCCGCATAAGCCCTTACGGACTCGCATGAGGTATTCCTCGCATAGGCTGGACCCGCCCGCATGGGACTATTTCACCCGCATAAACCCTTACGGACTCGCATGAGGTATTCCTCGCATCGTGGTTAGCAAATCCACAGAAATATACTATGCCACAATCCCGGGGAATGACCCCGCAACGAATAATATATCACTAGCCCAAATCCGGCTATCACACACAACATAAGCTCTATCGGCTTATCATACAATAAATAAGCAAGTTAAGAAATCCCCTAACTTCTTACTATTCTTGTTCATATACACTCTCATTTTAGTTTACTTAAGGCACTAACATGTCTTTATGAAAATCCGGGAATTAACCCAAAGTACTACGTACTTCTATTCTTTTAAAATGACTCATTTCATTATAAAACTTCCAAGATACTAATAGCCGTAGTATCAAGTGACAATTTCTTTTCAAGACAAGTCACAATACTTTTTAGAAATAAAAATATGGCTTCTAAATCATGTGACTCGTGTCTTATAAAACCTTAGGCAATTGATGCCTTAAAATCGAATTGTCTTCCATTAAATCAAGTCATTTATCTTTCCATAAAGTCAATATAACCAACTCCCCATAAAGTCGTTATATTCACTTTATACCTTAGTCATGTACAATTTCCTATCCAAGGGACTTATACGTTTTTAAAACGACACAAGTATTACATACTTTAAAATTCTTCAAGTCCCTTATCTTTAACAAGACTTAAGACATCTTTAATATTCTCAAAGAAGTGAGTTAATCTCCTAACTCACCCGACTTGGCATTTCATAAAACAAGTAAAGAATGTCAAAGTCTTGTACGTCTACCGTACTATATACGTGAAACTAGTCATGCTCAAAGGATAGGAAAAGTTCTACATACCTTGTCGGGTCAAACCACTTGCCAAGTACAAAGTCCCGCCCGTAGTATATCAACCTATAATATTCACAATACATCTATTAACGCCTTACTTCAAAGGTAGAATACTATAAGTGTAAAGTCTCCATTTTCTACGGAAAATCGGACAGCACCTCCTTTGTATTTACTCACTTTGCCACCTTTTTCAAGGCCGAAAATACAATAACCAAACAGCCCCAATTGGCTCACAATTATATAGAAGGTAGTCCAATACAAATTAATAACTAAACAGCCCCAATTGGCTCACAATTATATAGAAGGTAGTCCAATGCAAATGACTAACTAAACAGCCCCAATTGGCTCACAATTATATAGAAGGTAGTCGATGCAAATGACTAACCAAACTAATGCAAACTACAAGTCCAAAATCGGCCACCTTGAGTTCAACAAAACCAATTCTTATCCAAATTCCATTTCAATCCATATTGGTAGCATAACATGATATCAAGTCGCATTTGATTATAATAACCATAATCTTTAAGTAAGTAACATGCGACGATTCTAACAACGATTAAATTGTAATTCAACTTAGTAATGGCTTACTTTACATTTCGGATTTCCAAGGCTATAATCAATCCATAGTCCTTATAACTTCAATATAACAATTTCATGCTCGCAACATACAAAGCTAACAACAACAATAAAAGTAATCTTGTAATACTTTCAAAGAACAAGATTATACCTCAATGATTCTTAATCCAACTCCAATCCGAAGTCGCTCCTTCGTAGTTTAGAGCCTCTCCTAGACACCTCAATCCGCTTGTTGAGACCCTTTGAACAATACCAACAATTATCCTTCAAAACTCCAACAAAACCTAGAAAGACCCTTAGGTTTTCGTTTTGCGACTAACCCGTAAACTACCTTTTTCCAAGACTTTTCTATTGAGATGTGTTTACAATACACCTAAGAACCTTGGTTTAAAGTGGGGAGTTGAATGAACAAGAAACAAATTTTTTTCTTCTTCCTTTTTGTGAAACCCGAAACCTCTCAATGTGTTCTTCAATTTGTGCAATTTTTTCTAAGTGTTAAACTCTCCCTCTACTAGTAGTAATATATAAAGCACCTTGGAGGGTTATGATATAAACACATGGAAGGCTTAGATGTAGTCTTACAAAAGAATCAAGACCATTGTGGGACCTTTGACCTTAGTCAATATTATCAAGCCTCAAGTTGCAAGACTTGTCTTGCAACAAAGGTCAAATGACCCTTATGCCCTTGCTAAAAATCGTCCAAGGCATAGTAAGGGGGTGACACGTGTCGCCCTCCCATTCGTCATACTAATACGTTTTCCGACAATTTCCATAATTTCCGATAAATTTTTACAAGTCTCAAATCTTAACATTTGTGAGTCCTTACTTACGTTCTTAAAACATGTCCTGAAATTACGGGGTGTAACACGTGGTCCCTTATCACAATACTCGAAGGTTACAATCTTCTCAAACACGGGATCCCTAGAGGTTCCTTTCTTTCCTTACTTGTCATACTTTCTCGTGCTTTCAAACTTATTTAGTACACGTACAAAATCAACTAGTCTTGGGCCTTGCATCCTCGTGACCCTATCACATAGCGGGACCATATCCAACTGACATCACCCGATTCCATACTATCGGTTGACCCAAAATGAGTCCATAACCCGACCCATCGTCACACTTAACTTCTCATTCTTAGTCTGAAATAAATCTTTCTCTTATCTCAAGGTACTTCTCACCCTATCCCCCTATTCACTAGAGGTTCGTCACATAAGCCGAAGTATATCTACTGTACATTCTTCCCTATTGGTCTTTATACTTATTATGGGGTAACTAAAACTTGTGAACTCTACACAACTATAGTCTCAGTTCACTTTATCATTCTTGTCAACATTCTTAACTTTTCACTTTACTAATCAAAGTATTCCTACCTCTGGGGTACTATCACTTACAACTGCTAGCAACAAAGGGAAAACATATATGCTAGGGCGAAATCTGAATCTATCAATGCACGTATGATTCAAAAGAATCGAAATATACCTGTAACCCCATGCGATGTCGCCTCCTGATCCTGCCCAGTAGTCACGTCATCTATGCGGTTCGAAGGACCGCCAGAACTATAAACTCCACCCTGACCTCTACCACGACTGGCTGACATCTGAACACCCTTCCCTGGGGGACGCACAGCTGTGGAGGAAAGGGAACCAACCATCGGCCTCATAGGCTGAGCCACCTCACCGGTGCTCCTTCTAAAAGGACATACCCTCAGTATATGGCCCGGACGACCACAATAAAAACAAACACCTGTGCCATAACGGCATTTCCCCAAATGATGCTTACTACATCGGAAACACTGAGGAAAAAGTGGTCTCGACTGAGAAAATCCTCTGCTCCTCTGAGAACTTCTACCCCTGGAGCTTGGACCGGCTCCTAAATACCTCGTGGGGTCAAATCTCCCACCCGTGAGCTGCGGGGGTATGTACTGGGTAGGCTGGGATGAATATCTCACTCGCTGCTAAGACTGCTCGTCCAAAAACCCACCGGGATAACCAACCGGTCTAGCCCTCTTACACTGATCTCCGCGTTGGCCCTCTACCCTCTCAGACACTGTCAGATCGCCGAATAACCTTCTCGATGAAATCGTAGCACCGTAATCTTGGTCAATAACATAATCGCTTCCTCACGACTCCTATAGTCTTCTCCTAATCGAGAAACCGAGGCTCGTGTCGGGTCTCAAAACCTAGCCTTGAAGAACTCGCCGATCGCTGACAACATCCGGTATACCTCGGCATAAGCCCTATCAACTCTCTCGAGTCCGACTAGTAGCTCGCTACCTTTGCCCTTCCTGGGCGTTGCCTCTCGGAGGCATAACTGTACACAAAAATACGTCAGAGAGGAATTATCTTACTAACACAGCTCTATGGCACGATTTCAGAGTGAGAAGAATAGAAACCAACTCTTAAATGTCATGTAGCCTCCTGTTTATGGGTGTGGCGCGCAACACACCGATAATCAAGACTCTACTAGACACGGTCTGTAGACATTCCGAGGATCGATCGCTCGATACCACTCACACGCACCGAACCCGGGCGGATCGTGCCCTACCTGGGCACCCTTCTACCTAACAGACACAAGTAAACTGCGGAATTTAAATAACACCTCATTTGTTTTTAAACCAACGTACGTGTAAGGGCAAAGCCGACAAGGCTGTCATATAATATACATAAACAAAAGACACTACATCGCATAATGAGTCCAATCCTACATATGAATACTGCACTTAAGAGTTTTACTGAAATATGACGGGACAAGGCACCGCCGTACCCATAACCGTACAAAAGCCTGTACAGAAGGAACTATACCAAAAAGATAAACTCCTGAACAGAGGGAGCTATCCAAAACTCGAGCGGTCCTACACTGCAGATCACCAAATCGCAGACCTAAACTGCGGCATGAATGCAGCCTCAAGGAGGTAAGTACGAATGTACCAAGTATGTGAACGATGAAAGCATCGTAATGAAATCATAATAGCTAAACAAAGCAGAGACATGTATGATAGCCAACCTACGACACAATACTTAAGCGATCATATCAAGTCGTGGACGACGCCAAAGTCATTACTAAAATATAACCATGGGTCTCACGCCATAATATCAATCATGCCCGTGGAATCCTTCTCACCGCTGCCCATGATATAATATAATACCAAAAGGCATACATGAACACCAAGTCCCACTGTGTCCTAAAATCAGACAGCAAGTAGGAAAACGAACCACGGATCCACTGCATCATAAAACTGACGGGCACGAAAGCCAACTACGAGATTCGGCGTCAACAATCGACGGCAAGTACGAAGCTAACTACGATCCGGCTGCCACGAGATATGACCGCCAAGCGCGAAAGCTATCTACCGGAGCCTACCGTATCAAACTGTATGATAGAACTGACGGGGGCAAGTACGAAAGCCAACTACGGATCCGGCTGCGTATCAATCGACGGGGCAACTACGAAAGCTATCTACCAGATCCAGCCTGCGTCACTCAATCTCATGGAGGGCCAATCCATGGAATAAAATATCCCACGTGGTCGCATGCCCCGGAATCCCACATCGTATAAGCATGACCATGGGGTAATACAAACAAATCTGGGAATCTAACCCGCCTCCTGGTCACATGCCCCGGAATCCCACATCGTATAAGCATGTCCAAGGAGTAACACAAATAATGGAAGCATACCCGTGGAATCCCACATCACTGTCGGTACGTCCAAGTAAAATTGCAACAAGACAGCCGACCCTCCAACCGAGAGTCGCGGCAACTTAATAAAACATAATACTTGCACTCAAAAGCTATCACCAGCACACATAGGCAAGTTCATAAAATCTTTAGACTTTCATTTTATAAACTCAAGGCACTTATAGAATAATTCTCAATTAAACAAGCCAAAGTACTTATCAAGGCACACATAGAATAATTCTCAATTAAACAAGCCAAAGTACTTATCAAGGCACACATAGAATAATTCTCAATTAAACAAGCCAAAGTACTACGTACGTACATTCTTTTCAAAAGACTCATTTTTATGTAAAACCCCATGATACTAACACCCGTAGTATCAAGGTGTGTCTATTTTTTAAAGTAAGTTACTACACTTTTAGAAAACTCATTTCAAAGCTTGAAATCAAGTAACTTCAAATTTTCACAATCTAGGCAACTTATGCCTAATAATCAAAATAGACAACTTTCTTAACCTTCCATAAAGCCGTTATAACCAACTTCCCATAAAGCCGTTATAACCCTTTATGGTTTTAGACATATTCATTCCTTTTATAACCAAGAGACTTATACTTTTAAAACCAAGTATCACATACTTACAAATCAAGTTTCTTATCTTTCAAAATACTTCAAGTCTCTTAATCTTTAGAAATCAAGTTTCTTCTACTTTTAAACCTCAAGTAACTCACACCTTTAAAACAAGTTACTTCTCTTAAATCATGTCATTTCTCCTCTTTTAAACCAATTAAGTAAAATCACTCCTTTAACTCCACTAAAGTCATTAGAACAACCCTTAGGTTTTGAAACTAAGGCACTAGCCAAAAGATTTGGAAACCACTTCCTTATCAAGACTCTATGTACTTTAAGTAAAATACATTCACTCTTAAGAATCCAAACTTCACTAAGGCAATGGATTATACAACTTACAATTTAAACATCAAAGTACAATCAAGGAAGTACATAGAACAAATTATATTTTAGGCAATCCAAATACAACCAAGGAATGGATCATTTAAGGAGTAGGACATACTTTCTTTATCTTAAGGAATCATGCTAGAAGAGGAGATAGTTCACATACCTTTTTGGCTAAATCCACAAGCTAAGCCGAATACGCCGTACGTAGAATTGTCAACCTATAATGGTCACAACATGACTATCAATTTCTAGTTTCTAACGTAGAATAATACTAAGTATACGGTCTCTTATTCTACGAAAAATCGGGAAGCACTTCCTTTGTTTCTACATACTTTGCCACCTTTTTCAAGGACGAATACAATAACCAAACATGCCACATTTAAGGCTAAACATACCAACCAATCAAAGGGGATTACACGCCTTACAATACGTGTAAAATTCCGCCCCACAATTCATACGAAGTAGTTTAACAACCAAGCCATTCTCGGCCAACATATACAACAACATTAAGTCTTTTCCAATCCTTTTCCAATTCCAAGTACTTAGGTCTAACATGTTATATAGTCATAAACAACTTCAACAACTACAATTTCCTTCTTTATACAACATGCGACGACTTAAACTAATAATCAACTTGAATTGTAATCTTAAGGCTAAACATGCTAGTTTTTGGATTAGGGTTCCAATAGCCAATACACTTATCAAACTTCATACCATATAACTCATGCTTGCTAATATCCACAACTACAATGATAAGTAAACTTTAATTGCTAAAACGACAAGATTTATACCTTTACAAGCCCTTAAAATTTCCAAGATTCAAAGTCGCTCCTTAGCAATTCTTAGCTCCTTTCCTTTACGCTCCAATCCGCTATTTGAAGCCTCTAGAAGTTCACAACCAACTTCTCTTCCATTTCCAATCCAAAACTAGGAAAACTATTTAGGTTTTTGCCTTGCGACTAACGTGAAAACGTCGTTTTTCCGCAATCTTTCTATTGAGATATCCTCACAATATACTTATGGACCTTGGGTTAAAGTCTTGTGAATAATGGATTAAAACTACAAAATTTTCTTGTGTGGGAATGATGAACCCGAGAGCATGTCTTGCTAAGCTCAAAGTTCTCTCAATTTTTCTAAGTGTTGAAGACTAGTCTTGCTACTAGTGTGGTATATAAAACACAATGGAGGGCTTATATTGCAACACTTGAGTGGCTAGGATGAAGAACACATGGATAATAGCCAAGTGGACAAGTTGACAAGTCAACAATCTCAAGCTTTGAAGACTTATCTTCCTTGATGGTCAATGACCATTTTACCCTTACTAAAAACGTCCAAGACCATATGTGGGGGTGCCACGTGTCGCCCTATCATTCGTCCATAAAATACCGTAACCCTCGTGGGCCCCATAAAAATGTAAAATTCCTCGGGTGGGCCCACATGACCAAATCCGTAAAAATAAATTTCCATAATGTTAATAAGTTCCATACTCTTCAAATAATGCATTTTGAGAATCCAATTCTCAACAACGAACATTTTTCCTTTCCAGCGTTCGGAAGATTTTCCGTCGGAAAAACAATTCTTCCTTTCGTACCAATTTCTCAAGTCTTTTGTTCTCGCGTCTATTCTCTTATACATGTCCTGGACTTACGGGGTGTAACAATACAATAACACCAATTCTTATCCAATTTCCATTTCAATCCAAGTTGTTAGCATAACATGATATCAAGTCGCAATCGATTATAACTACTATAATCTTCAAGTAAGTAACATGCGACGATTCTAATAAACGACCAAATTGTAATCCAACTTCACATGGCTTAAATGACATTTCAGATTTAAGGCTACAATCAATCCATAATACTTATACAACTTCAACACATATACTTCATGCTAGCAAACATGTAAGGCTAACAACAATATATAATCTTGTAACACTTAAGAGACAAGATTATTACCTCAACGATTCTTAGTCCAACTTCAAATCCGAAGTCGCTCCTTAGCAACTTAGAGCCTCTTCTAGACACTTCAATCTGCTACTTGAGACCCTTAGAACAACACAAACAAATTTCCTTCAATCTTCCAATCAAAACCTAGAAAAGCAACTAGGTTTTTCACCTTGCGACTAATACGAAAACTATCTTTTTCCGGGATTTTTCTATTGAGATATCCTTACAATACACTCATGAACCTTGGTTTAAAGTGTGGATCTTAATAGACAACAAAAAAAAAATTCTTTTCAATGGAGCATGAACCCGAGAGCTTGCTCTTGGAGTTCTTGAAATTCTTGAAATTTTTTTCTAAGTGTTGAACTTAGTCTTGCTACTAGTACTACTATATAGAACAATGGAGGGTCAAGATGTGTACAAATGTGTGGCTTGGATGAGCTTCTATTAAATATCAAGACTAGTGGTCCCATTGACCAAGTCAACATTGTCAAGCTCTTCAAGTTGCAAGACTTAGTCATCCTAGCAAAGGTCAAATGACCCTTTTGGCCATGCCAAAATCGTCCAAGGCTACATAGGGGGGGTGACACATGTCTCCCTCCCATTCTTCACAATATTACGTTTTCCGACAATTCTATAATCCCGATAAATTTTTACAAGTCTCTAATTGTTACACCCCGTAAGTCCAGAACATGTAAAAGAGAATGTATGAAAGGAAACAAGACTTGGAAATTGGTACGAAAGGAAGAATTGTTTTTCCGACGGAAAATCTTCTGGACGTCGGAAAGGAAAAATGTTCGTTATTGAGAATTTGATTCTCAAAATGCATTATTTGAAGAATATGGAACTTATTAATATTATGGAAATTTATTTTTACAGATTTGGTCATGTGGGGCCCACCCGAGGAATTTTACGTTTTGTGGGGCCCACGAGGGTTACGGAATTTTATGGACGAATGAGAGGGCGACACGTGGTACCCCCATAAGTGGTCTTGGTCGAATTAGAGGAGGGGTAATATGGTCATTGACCATGGTGGAAGATAAGTCTTCCAAGCTTGATAATGTTGACCAAGGTCAACTTGCCCACATGGGCTTGATCCTAGTGAAACCTATCCTAACCACTCAAGTGTTGAAATCTTAGCCATCCATTGTGTTTTATATACATAGCTAGTGCAAGACAAGCTCATTTTACACTTAGAAAATTTAGAGAACTTGAGCTTAGCCTTATGAAGCTCTCGGGTTTCACCTATCTCCCACACAAAAATTTGCAAATGTTGTCCATTAGCCACAAGACTTAAAACCAAGGTTCCTAAGAGTGTTGTAAGGTTATCTCAATAGAAAGATTTCGGAAAAAACGTATTTTTACGTTAGTCGCAAGGCGGAAACTAGGGGAGTTCTTCAACTTTGAAGTTGGAACTTGAAGATGGGTTATTCATAGGCCTCTAAGGAGTGCTTGGAGCGGATTGGAACCTAAGGAAAGGACCTAAGAATTGCTAAGGCGCGACTTTGGAATCTTGGAATTTTTTTTAAGGGCTTATAAAGGTATATTCTTGTCGTTTTAGCAATTAAGGTTTACTTATCATTGTAGCTATGGTTATTAGCAAGCATGAGTTATATAGTATGAAGTTTGATATGTTTATTGGCTATTGGAACCCTAATCCGGAAACTAGCATGTTAGCCTTAAGACTACAATTCAAGTTGATTATTCGTTTAAGTCATCGCAGGTTGTATAAAGAAGGAAATTGTAGTTGTTGAAGTTGTTTAGACTATCTAACATGTTAGACCTTAGAACTTGGAATTGTAAAAAGAATTGGAAAGGACTTGTGTTGAGTCATTGTTGGCCGAGAATGACTAGTAAGTATTGAACTACTGCATGAATTGTGGGCGGAATTTTACACGTATGGTGCGAGTGTAATCCCCTTTGTTTGGTTGTTGTTTGGAGCCTTAAATGTGGCTTGTTGGTTATTGTATTCGGCCTTGAAAAAGGTGGCAAAGTGAGTAGAAACAAAGGAAGTGCTGCCCGATTTTCCGTAGAATTAGAGACTAAATACTTAGTATTATTCTACATAGAGACTAGAAGTTGATAGCCTTGTTGTGACCTTTATAGGTTGACACTTCTACGTACGGTGTATTCGGCTTAGCTTGTGGATTTAGCCGAAAAGGTATGTGAACTATCTCCTCTTCTAGCATGATTCCTTAAGATAAAGAAAGTAGGTTCTACTCCTTAAATGATCCATTCCTTGGTTGTATTTGGATTGCCTAAAATAGAATTTGTTCTATGTACTTCCTTGATTGTACTTTGATGTTTAGATTGTAAGATGTAGAATCCATTTTCACTTGAAGTTTGGATTCTTAAAAGTGAAGGTATTTTTACTTAAAGTACATGTAGTCTTAAAAGGAAGTGGTTTCAAATCTTTTGGCTAGTGCCTTAGTTCTAAAACCTAAAGGTCATTATAATGACTTTAGGGGAGTCAAAGGAGTGATTTACTTATTTGATTTAAAAGAGGAGAAATGACATGATTTAAGAGAAGTAACTTGTGTTAAGGGTGAAGTTACTTGAGGTTTAAAAAGTAGAAGAAAACTTGTTTTCTAACTATTAAGAGACTTGAAGTATTTTGAAAGTTAAGAACTTGATTTGTAAGTATGTGATACTTGGTTTTAATAGTATAAGCCTCTTGGTTATTGAAGGAATGGATACGTCTAAAACCATAAAGTTGGTTATAACGGCTTTATGGGAAGTTGGTTATAACGGCTTTATGGAAGGTGAGAGAGTTGTCTATTTTGATTAATCGGCATAAGTTGCCTAGATTGTGAAAAATTTGGAGTTACTTGATTTCAAGCTTTGAAATGAGTTTTCTAAAAGTGTAGTAACTTACTTTGAAAAATAGACACGCCTTGATACTACGGGTGTTAGTATCTTGGGGCTTTACATAGAAAGGAGTCTTTTATAAAAGAATGTACGTACGTAGTACTTTGACTTGTTAAAAGAGAATTATTCTATGTATGCCTTGATTAGTACTTTGGCTTGATAAATTGAGAATTTGTCTAAGTGTGCCTTGATAAGTACTTTGACTTGTTAAAAGAGAATTATTCTATGTATGCCTTGAGTAGTACTTTATTGAGAATTTGTCTAAGTGTGGCTTGATAAGTACTTTGACTTGTTAAAAGAGAATTATTCTATGTATGCCTTGATTAGTACTTTGGCTTGATAAATTGAGAATTTGTCTAAGTGTGCCTTGATAAGTACTTTGACTTGTTAAAAGAGAATTATTCTATGTATGCCTTGATTAGTACTTTGGCTTGATAAATTGAGAATTTGTCTAAGTGTGCCTTGATAAGTACTTTGACTTGTTAAAAGAGAATTATTCTATGTATGCCTTGATTAGTACTTTGGCTTGATAAATTGAGAATTTGTCTAAGTGTGCCTTGATAAGTACTTTGACTTGTTAAAAGAGAATTATTCTATGTATGCCTTGAGTAGTACTTTATTGAGAATTTGTCTAAGTGTGGCTTGATAAGTACTTTGACTTGTTAAAAGAGAATTATTCTATGTATGCCTTGATTAGTACTTTGGCTTGATAAATTGAGAATTTGTCTAAGTGTGCCTTGATAAGTACTTTGACTTGTTAAAAGAGAATTATTCTATGTATGCCTTGATTAGTACTTTGGCTTGATAAATTGAGAATTTGTCTAAGTGTGCCTTGATAAGTACTTTGACTTGTTAAAAGAGAATTATTCTATGTATGCCTTGATTAGTACTTTGGCTTGATAAATTGAGAATTTGTCTAAGTGTGCCTTGATAAGTACTTTGACTTGTTAAAAGAGAATTATTCTATGTATGCCTTGAGTAGTACTTTGGCTTGATAAATTGAGAATTTGTCTAAGTGTGGCTTGATAAGTACTTTGACTTGTTAAAAGAGAATTATTCTATGTATGCCTTGATTAGTACTTTGGCTTGATAAATTGAGAATTTGTCTAAGTGTGCCTTGATAAGTACTTTGACTTGTTAAAAGAGAATTATTCTATGTATGCCTTGATTAGTACTTTGGCTTGATAAATTGAGAATTTGTCTAAGTGTGCCTTGATAAGTACTTTGACTTGTTAAAAGAGAATTATTCTATGTATGCCTTGATTAGTACTTTAGCTTGATAAATTGAGAATTTGTCTAAGTGTGCCTTGATAAGTACTTTGACTTGTTAAAAGAGAATTTTTCTATGTATGCCTTGATTAGTACTTTGGCTTGATAAATTGAGAATTTGTCTAAGTGTGCCTTGATAAGTACTTTGGCTTGTTAAAAGAGAATTATTCTATGTATGCCTTGATAAGTACTTTGGCTTGATTAATTGAGAATTAGTCTAAGTGTGCCTTGATAAGTACTTTGGCTTGATTGATTGTGAATCATTCTAAGTATGCCTTGGTAAGGACTTTGGCTTGTTAATTGAGGATTTGCCTATGTGTGCTGGAAATAGCCGGTTGTGTGCTATTGGTATATCAGTCGTTTCGGGGTCAGTCCCCGGGTTTGTGGCATTTGCATAATTCCGTGGATTTGCTACCCACGATGCGAGGGATACCTCATGCGAGTCCATAGGGCTTACGCGGTGAAATAGTCCCACGCGGGGGTCCAAATTATGCGAGGAATACCTCACGCGTCCGTGGGACTTACGCGGTAAAATAGTCCCATGCGAGGAATATCTCATGCGGTCCGTAAGGGCTTATGCGGGTGAAATAGTCCCACGCGAGGAACATCTCACGCGTCCACGCGACTTACGCGTGAAATAGTCGGAGTAGGATTGCTTATCGACATCTGCGGGCGGTGGTCCCGCTTTGATCGTGAGCTTCCTATTTTATATTGCAAGTATACTAATATTTGCTCATGATTGTAAGGTTCAGATGGCTTATCGATGTTGTAGTATATCATGGATCACGGCAATGGCGGGCGATTCCGCGCATGATTGATGTATGGGCGTGAGACCCATAGTTATATCTCGAGTAGTGACTTTGAGGCTGCGCCCCCGACTTGATATGATTGCTATGTTATGTATATGTATGTTGCTATCATACATGTCTCTGCTTTGTTTAGATCGTTATGATTTCATTACGATTTATTGTTCACATACTTGGTACATTCTTCGCATCGACCTCCTTCGGCCGCTCATGCCGCAGTTTAGGTAATGCTAGTCGGTGACCTGGCAGTGTAGGATCCTGCCGGGGTTTTGGGATAGCTCCTCCATTCGGAGTTTATCTTTGGTATATGTCCTTCAAGATGTGCTTTGTACGATTTTGGGTACGGGCCTTGTCCCGTCATAGTTCGATTTAACTCCTGCAGAGGTCCGTATTCATACGTGGATTGACTCGTACAGATAGTGTCTTTTGTTTATGTATGTTATATGGCAGCCTAGTCGGCTTTGTCTTACACGTACGTTGGTTTTAAAAAAAATGAGCTGTTATTAATTTCTGCAATTTACTTAGTTGTTAAGGTAGAAGGGTGCCCAGGTAGGGCACCAGTCACGGGCCCGGGGTTTGGGGTGTGACACTAATCTTAACATTTGGGATTCTCACGTACCTTCTTAAAAACATGTCGTGTAAATACGGGGTGTAACATATTATCTGCATACAATTTCTGTCGACTCTGGGCTGCTAATAATCTCTCCTGGATAAGCTTCACCTTATCCACATCTTGTTGAATCATGTCTGAGCCGAGTAACTTAGTCTCGCCCACATCAAACCAACCTATAGGTGACCTGCACCTCCTCTCATATAAGACCTCATACGGGGCCATTTGAATGCTAGAATGGTAGTTGTTGTTATACGCGAACTCAACGAGTGGCAAATGATCCTCCCATCTACCCCTAAAGTCAATAACACAGGCTCTCAACATATCCTCGTTGTGCGAATAAGACGCTCGCCGCCCATCATCGAGGATGAAATGTGGTGCTAAGACTCACTTGTGTCCCCAATCCCTTCTGGAACGACCTCCAAAAGTTAGTTGTAAACTGAGGCCCTCTGTCTGATATAATATATGTGGGAACCCCGTGCAGTCTCACTATCTCCCTGATGTACAGTCTAGCATAATCCTCAGTTGAGTAAGTAGTCCTGACTGGAAGAAAATGGGCTGATTTTGTCAACCTATCTATGATAACCCATATAGAGTCATACTTCCTCTGAGTACGAGGTAAGCCTGTAACGAAGTCTATATTGATCACCTTCCACTTCCAAGTCAGGATCTCTATCTGCTGCAATAATCCATCAGGCTTCTGGTGCTCAACCTTAACCTGCTGACAATTCAGACACTGTGCAACAAACCCTGCTACGTCCCTTTTCAGGTCATCCCACCAATACACGCATCTGAGGTCATAATACATCTTAGTCGACCCCGGATGAATAGAATACCAAGAACTATGTGTTTCTCCCATAACCTACTGACGTAGCCCTGCAACATCAGGTACACACAATCTGCCTTCGTACTGTAGCACCCCACCAGGTGCAACCTCAAATACAGTCTTCTCCTTTCGAAGGGATGCATCTCTATATCGTACCAGAATAGGATTCTCATACTGATGCCTCTTCACCTCTTCTATGATAGAGGACTCGGCAACCCCTCGAATAAGAACTCCACTGTCTTCAGAATTGGCCAACCGGACTCCAAGGCTCTCTAACTGGTGTATCTCACGAACCATCTCCTTTCTATCCAGCTGCGCATCTATCAAAATACCCATAGACCGATGGCTAAGAGCATCCACTACCACATTGGCTTTCCCCGGATGGTACAGAATATCAACATCATAGTCCTTAAGTAACTCTAACCACCGTCTCTGTCGTAAGTTCAACTCCTTCTATTTGAAGATATATTGGAGGCTCTTGTGATCAGTATAAATGTCAACATGAACCCCATATAGATAATGTCTCCATATCTTCAAAGCATGTATCATAGCTGTAAGCTCCAAATCATGGGTGGGATAATTCCTTTCATGCTTCCTGAGCTGTCGGGAGGCATAAGCTATAACTTTGTCATGCTGCATCAACACACAACCTAGCCCAACACCTGAAGCATCACAATATACAACATAACCCTCTAGTCCCTCAGGAAGGGTCAGAACTGGAGCCGTAGTCAACATATCTTTCAATGACTGGAAGTCTTTCTCACAAGCATCCGTCCATTGGAACTTAGCCGCCTTCTGAGTCAGCCTAGTCAAAGGCACTGAGATCGAAGCAAACTTCTCCACAAACCTCCTGTACACCGCAAGCCCGTAAAATGCTGCACTGCAGGAGTCATAGGTCTGGGCCAAGTGTTAACTACCTCAATGTTTTGTGTATCCACCCGATTACCATCAGCTCCAATAATGTTCCCTAAGAATGCCACTGAGGCCAATCAGAATTCACAGTTAGCAAATTTGGCATACAACTGTCGGTGCTGTAGGACTCCAAGTATTATCCTCAAATGGTCTGCATGCTCCTGATCTGAACGAGAATAAACCAGGGTATCATCAATGAATACTATAACATACGTATCCAGGAATGACTTGAACACCCAGTTCATCAAATCTATAAACACTGCTGGAGCATTGGTCAATCCAAAAGACATCACCCTAAACTCATAGTGCCCGTATCGGGGTCCTGAATGCTGTCTTTGGGATATCTACCTCTCTTACCCACACCTGATGATAACCGGACCGCATGTCTATCTTCGAAAAACACTTAGCATCCTGCAACTGATCAAATAAAACATCAATCCTGGGGAGGGGATACCTATTCTTGATGGTTACCTTATTCAGCTGCCTATAATCAATACACATCCGCAGCGATCCATCCTTCTTCTTTACAAATAACACTGGCGCTCCCCAAGGAGATGTACTAGGCTTAATTAAGCATTTTTCTAGCAAGTCTCTCAGTTGCTCTTTCAATTCCTTCAATTCTGCAGGTGTCATTCTATAGGGAGGAATAGATATAGGCTGGGTATCTGGCAGTACATCAATACATAACTCTATCTCCTACTCTGGAGGAAGACCTGGAAGATCATCTGGGAATACGTCCGGGAAATCACTAACTACCGGAACTGACTCAAGAGTTGGTACCTCAGCTTCTGTATCATACACCTGAACCAAGTGATAAATATAACCTTTACGGACCATCTTCCTTGCCTTAAGGTATGAAATAAACCTATATAACTGGCTCGCCTGGAAACAGGAATCGAACCAACTTCTCTCTACAATCAACGTTAGCATAACAAGAAGCTAACCAATCCATTCCCATAATCACATCAAAGTCAGTCATGTCTAACTCAATCAAGTCTGCTATGGTACGACGACTACATATAACCACCGAACAATTTTTATACACATGTCTATTCATGACTGAATCTCCTACCAGCGTAGCTACCTCAAAAGGTTCTATCGACTCAGGTTCTATCCCAATTCTACTAGCAACAAGGGGAGATATATTGGATAAAGTAGAACCTGAATCTATCAAAGCATACACGTTACAGAAAAAGATCAATAATATACTTGTGACAACATCCGGTGACGCCTCCTGATCGTGTCTACTCGCCAGAGCATAAATATGGTTCGAAGGATCGTCAGAACTAGAACCTCTGCCACGACCTCTGCCACGACCTCTACCACGACCTGCTGGCACGTGAACACCCTACCCTGCAGGGAGCATAGCTATAGAAGATGATGACCCATCAGCTGATCTGTAGGCTGAGCCATACTACCCGTGCCACATCTATACGGACACTCCCTCTGCAAATGACCCTGACGGGCAAGAATAACAGGCTCTCGAAGCAGAATGACACTCTCCAAAATGGGACCTACCACATCGAACACACCGAGGCAAAGGTGGTCTCATCTGGCTAGAACCCCTGAACATCTGCGAACCTGCAACCCTAAAGCTCTGACCAGCTCCTGAATACCCTGTCCTGCGATCAAACCTCCTGCCTGTAGACTGTGGAGGTGCACTCTGCGCTGGCTGGGAAGAATACCTGACATGCTGCTGAGGCTGCCCGCCTCGAAACTCCCCAAAATGTCTAGTCGACCTAGCCCTCTTAGGCTGGCCTCGGTCATGATCTCTGTCTAACTGACGACCTCTATGTCGGTCATCGACTCCCGGTGCATAAGCTTGGATATGATAAATATCCATACCTAGTTGAAGAGCCACTGCCAAACAACCATCAGTCAGATACCGATCTAGTCCCATAACATAGCAGTGCACTCTATCGGCCATATCAGCCACAATCGTAGGCGCATATCTCGCCAATAAATCAAACTCCAGGCTATACTCACGATTGGTCCTGCCACCCTGCCTCAACTGTAGAAATCTATCAACTCTAGCCCTCCTCATCTCTGGAGGCAAGAAGTGACCAAGGAATGCCTCTGTAAACCCATCCCATGTAGCTGGAGGAACATCATCTCCTCTAGACAACTCCCACGACTCATACCAGTTAGTAGTTATATCATGCAACTGATATGAAGCTAAGTCAACAGACTCCGTCTCTGGCGCCTTTATTACCCTCAAAGTACATTGTATCTGTCGGATGAACTCTTTGTTATACCCCGTAGTTCCAGGGTATATAGGTGAGGATGTACGTGCGAGATTACGACAGAAATTTTGGAAAGAAAGAAAGATGTGATTTTTCGACGGAAAAGTTTCCGGTTTTTTGTGAAGAAAAAGGTTCGTTAATGGGAATTGGATTCCCAGATTTGGTATTCGGACTTCTTAGAATATTTGAGAATTATGGAATTTTATTTAGGAATGGTCACGTGGGCCCACGTGAAATTTACGTTTTGTGGGCCCGCTTAGTTTTTGAGATTTTGGCCATTATGGATATTTTCGAGATGAAATATTTTGATTTAGCAGGAGGCGACACGTGTCACCTCTAGGTGGCCCTTGGCCGAAATTAGCTAGATGTGGCAAGCAGTGGCGCCAAGTCTTGCTAGATATTTTGTGTGGACAAGTGGCTTGTGGGTCCCACCCACACTTGTCCCCAATCTCAACCACACACTTGCCTTCATCCTATCCCTTGGTTGTCCTATATGCACCCTTAGTTGATGAAATCTTCCACACTTAGACATTTGAAGACTTGAAAACCCTCCCTTCTCCTTGACCTGAGCTCTCTGCTTTGCCCCCATTTCTTGAGCAAAATTTGTCCAACAATTCTTAAACTCTCAAGTGTTCTTCCCTAAGGTGTTAGGAAGATTGTGTACCAAGAGTTGGAAAAGATTTCACACCCCTAGCCTTGACGCACTTGGCCGAAAGTTGTCATCTTGAAACCCTAAGTGTTCTTCACTTTTTGGAGTTGAATCTTGAAGAGAAGTTGGTTAGGAGCTTCTATGGGTTTCTTGTAGCGGATTGGAACGTAAAGATTTGGAGCTAAGACTTGCTTGGAGCGACTTTAAGAACTTGGATATTTTTGGGCTATTTGAGGTAGTGGAACTTAAACCTCTTTGTGAATTGGTTGTTATACATATATTATAAGTATATTATGGATTATATAATATATGGAGTAAGTTTGGAAGAGTTGGATCTTGTTAACTTGTTAAAAGAAAGGATTGGCCGTTTGCCATTAAAATGGTAAAATGTATCTTACTTGCTAAGAAGCTAATAACAAAGTAACTATAACTTATATTAAGAATGGAAATATAAGTTGGATGACTAATGAGTAAATTGGATAAGTAAAATGGACAAAGTTGCCAAGGACCCCAACTTAAGGATGTATTTACTTTGGACCGTATTTACTTTGGGTATTTACATTGACTGTATTTACATTTCATTAAGGAAGATTTTTCAATCGCGTTAGTTTGGGCGTGTGATCCTTTTAATTATTATATTGTTATGAAGGCGTGATAGTAAACCGCTACACGGCCGCGTAATCCCCTTCTTTTACTTATTGTTATGGGCGTGATAGTAAACCGCGTTACCGTTGGGCGTGTAATCCTTCTTTATGTTGTTTAATTATTACGCCTTATATATATATATGGTATATATATTACGTTATTCGCCTTGGTAAAAGATGGAAAAGTGAGTATAAGCGGGAAGTACACTTCCAGAAATTTCCGTAGATTTTGAGGGCTTTTATTGGTATAAGTCTTCAATGATAAGAAAGGTTTGATAGAGTACTATGACCATTTTAGGAGTGGAGTACTACGTGTGGCGTGATCTACTTGGCTTAAGGAGTAGCCGACGTGAAGTACTGAGCGTTTTGCTTATTGTCGATAAATCGTCGCGAGGTATGTGAACCTCTTCCTATCTTTTCTAGCATGATTGTTGTGAACTATGTAGTACGGTGACGCATGTGCTAAGTGATTTGGTTGGTTTAAAACATAGGGTGTTATAATAGCTTTATGGGAAGTTAGTTATAACGACCTTATGTAGGTGAAAATGGTTTACTGATGTTAGAAGTTAAAAGACTTGATCTTATAAGATAAGAGACTTAACTTATTTGTTTTAATGTGGATGTTTGTGTGAAACTTCATTCGTGAGTAATGAGTACTTGGTTTTTAAAGGGATAATGTTTTACCGATTTGGGAATCGAATGTATCGACAGACCATCGGCGTTAATAAAGGAAAATGTATTGAATAATGATGTGTTGTATTAAAACCAAGAGAAACCTCCATCCGCATAGAAGCTAAGATGAGACAAAATGATATTACATTTTCTAGATCATGGTCTTTGTAATAAGATCGTTATAAACAAAGAATAAACTACTCACATATATGACATATGTTACTCAATTGTTTTAAAAGAGATTAAGACTATGAGTTATGAAACCTTTCTAAAATAAGTGACTTGAGCATTTGAAAATGAGAAGTTGAGTAATTGAAACTAGGCAAACTGGAACTTAGGAAAAGAATGTTGTTACTTGATTTTGAAAAGGAATGTGGGTTGGTCATTCTAATACTATGGGTATAGGGTGACTTTTATAAAAGTAATGGATCTCTTTTAAAAGAACTTAACGTATGTAGTACTTTGGGGTTAAAAACCCGGACTTTGGCATAAAATGAAAGTACTTTGAGTTGTGTGAAACTTGCCTATGCTTGTTGTTGTGAAACTTGCCTATGCTTGGGATGATAGCCTTTGTTGTGCAAGTGTGGTATTTCTGTGTTACCGCGTCTCTCGATAGAGGCCTCGACTTGTGAGAACTTACTGACGCGTCTTGGCGGTGATGGAGAATTCCACGGGTATGTTTCCATTTTGATTCTTGTCTTGTTGTTGATGTCACATGGACATGTCTACACCGAGGTAGAATTAGGGGCATGTGTACGCCAGGTTGATCACCCGATATTATTGTTGATGTCACGTGGACGTGTTCACACCGAGGTAGAATTCCGGTATGTGGCCATGGGCATTGGTATTATTGTTGCATCATGGACATGTCTACACCGATGCAGAATTCGGCACGCGCCATGATGCGAACATGATTGATGTTGTGGGCGTAAGACCCATAGTTATATTTGAGTGATGACTTGAGGCGTGAGTCCCCGATCGACATGATCGCTTTTATGTTGTGAATCAGAGTTTGGTTATCATACATGTCTCCCGCTTTATATAGACTAGTATGATTTCATTCTGATTTTTCTGATTCACATACTTGGTACTGTTATCGACCTCGGGGCCGCGTTCATGCCGCAGTAGAGGTACATCGATCGTGGATCCTCGCTCTTAGGATCTCGTTCAGCGTTTTGGGAAGCTCCGTTTCTCAGAGGCTTATCTTTTGGTATGTGTTCCACTGAGTTGTAGGTTCTTGTACATTCTGTGGTATGGCGGGCCCTGTCCGTCATAGTTGTTGTAAATCTTAGAGTGCATGTAGTATCTTGTTGTGGTTTGTAAAAAGGGATTAAACTGTTCATTTTGAAAGAGTTGTATTTATTATGTTATTGGAAGGTAACCGTTGGGTTGGCCTGTTTTATGTTCATATATCTGTTTCTTGTTTAAGTTTTATTTTCCGCTGGTTTTCTCTGATGATTGTATCACTAGGGTGCCCGGGATAAGGCACCAGTAACGGGCCCCGGAACGGGTCGTTACAAAAGTGGTATCAGAGCAGTTAATCCTCGGAAAGTGTCTACAGACCGTGTCTAGTAGAGTCTTGATTATCGATGTGTTGTGCACCACATCTATAATCAGGAGGCTGCAGGACATTTAGGATTGGTTTCCATTCTTCTCATTCCGAGATCGTGCCTTAGAGCTGTGTTGTAAGTTGGACCCCTCTGACGTATCTCGTTTTTACCAGTTATGCCTCCGCGCAAGGCAACCAGAGCCCTGAAGGGCAAGACAGCCGAGGGAACCGCTAGTGAGATACAGAGGAGTACGAGGGCGCAGGCCCAGACAGTACCTGAGGTTGTGCTTCAGACGGCGGGTTTTGTGACGCCGCCAGCCCCAGCAGAGGTTAGAGCCGCAGCAATGGCTGCTGAGACCGCAGTACCTGAGCCTCCAGTCCCACAGTCTGGGGCAGAGGAGATGGGTTATAAGGAGATGGCGATTGCTTGGCCGTGGTCGTGGGCCGATATGAGGATAATTTGGCCGACGCAGCAGTTCAGTTCGAGCACCAGCCGTTCACCCCCGAGCAGATAGTTTGAGGCTACGGGACTTTCTGAGTTGTAGCCCGCCAGAGTTTTATGGGTCGAGGCCTGAGGATGATCCGCAGGAGTTCATCCGGCAGTTACAGCGGATCATGCGGGTGATCAAGGCTTCAGAGACCGAGTCTGTGACCTTTGGTTCGCATCGGCTGCGTGATACCGCAGTCGATTGGTTTGATTCATGGGAGCTTTCCCGGGGAGAGCATGCACCTCCAGCAGTATGGGATGAGTTTTCGGGGGCGTTCCTCACGCACTTCTTGCCTCCGCAGATGAGGAGGGCACGGGCCGATAGATTTTTTATGCTTAGACAGAGCGGGCGTACGGTTCGGGAGTACAATGTGGAGTTCGACTCATTGGCCCGGTACGTCCCAGCGTTGGTAGCTAGTATGGAGGATCGAGTGCACCGATATGTTACAGGGCTCGATGATTACATGTCAGAGGCATGTTCAGGAGTAGCTCTTCAGCCGGGCATGGACATTGCCCGCATGCAGGCTCATGCACTGGGATGTGAGGCACGGAGAGGTCGACGGAATGACCAAGATCAGCAGAAGAGGGCCAGAACAACAGGGTCCTTTGGTGACTTTCGAGGCGGACCGCCTCAGCAGCATACTAGTTTTGTACCTCCGCCAGTGCAGAGTGGTCCTCCACAACCTTCAGAGTATTCGGGAGCAGGTCGTGGCTCCAAGTTGAGTTTCGAGGAAGTAAGGTGTTGGCGATCGGTCACCCTACCTCGGTGTAGTCGATGGTAGACCGCATTTCGGGAGTGTCGTGGTGCGGGGAGCTTGTTATTTTCGGCCAGCAGGCCATTTTGCGAGGAATCGTCCGACCAAGGGTAGCACGGATGTTACGACTCAGCCTACCGGATCAGTGGCTGGTTCATCGCCTTCTATTATGCACTGCAGGTAGGTGCCTATGATTAGAGTGGAGCGGTAGCTTCAGGTATATCCTTAACCCTCTAGAGTTTGGTTTGCGCGATATGATGATCTTATTATTGTGTGCTATGTACGGATAGCGTTGTGTTGTTTGTAAGTTAGAAAACATGGTTAGTTGGAAGGATAAGTGTGGGGGCATGGAAAGTGTGAACCTTAGAGTTTTATACGTGGAGACCTTAGAGGCGAGGCCGTCTTGAGTGGGTGATTTTACGGTTGGTCTTTGCCGATGTACTTGGTATGCGGGGAAATATTGTGGGATAATTACATGGGTAGTGTGAGATGGAAGTGGTAGCTTTCATGGCGTGAATTAGTAAGATTGTTCGGATCGGAACAAGAGTTAGCGCGTTAGGGTCGGGTTGAGGCCATTTGCGGGTCAACCCGCAGCCCATATTGAGGTGGGTCGGTTCGAGGTGGTCCCGCGGTGGTAGGGTAACGAGGTGCTAGGCCCAAGTTTAGGTAACCATCGACGAGTTCGTGGACGTTGCTCAACGAGAATCGGATCGTGAAGGCCGGAATGGCCTTAGAGTAAATTGAAGCTAGTGGAGCTGTTGTAAGATTAGAAATGATTCCTCGTTGGCTTGGATTTGAGTTTTGCGCACATGTTATATTCTCGCCATTGGTGGCATGATCGGTTTGTAAGTATAGTAGTGAAGACTATACCGACACAAGTACGTTTGGAGACTTAGAATGAACATTCGACGAATGTTTCTAAGAGGGAAGAATGTTATACCGTAGTTCCGTGGTATATAGGTGAGGATGTGCGCGAGATTACGGCGTAAATTTTGGAAAGAAAGAAAGATGTGATTTTTCACTGGAAAAGTTTCCGGTTTTTGTGAAGAAAAGGTTCGTTAATGGGAATTGGATTCCCAGATTTGGTATTCGGACTTCTTAGAATATTTGAGAATTATGGAATTTTATTTAGGAATGGTCACGTGGGCCCACGGTGAAATTTACGTTTTGTGGGGCCCGCTTAGTTTTTGAGATTTTGGCCATTATGGATATTTTCGGAGATGAAATATTTTGGGCGAGTAGGAGGCGACACGTGTCACCCTAGGTGGCCCTTGGCCGAAATTAGCTAGATGTGGCGCAAGTGGCCAAGTCTTGCTAGATATTTTTGTGTGGACAAGTGGCTTGTGGTCCCACCCACACTTGTCCCCAATCTCAACCACACACTTGCCTTCATCCTATCCCTTGGTTGTCCTATATATGCACCCTTAGTTGATGAAATCTTCCACACTTAGACATTTGAAGACTTGAAAACCCTCCCTTCTCCCTTGACCTAGAGCTCTGTTTTGCCCCATTTCTTGAGCAAAATTTGTCCAACAATTCTTAAACTCTCAAGTGTTCTTCCCTAAGGTGTTAGGAAGATTGTGTACCAAGAGTTGGAAAAGATTTCACCCCTAGCCTTGAAGGGATGCCTTGGCCGAAAGTTGTCATCTTGAAACCCTAAGTGTTCTTCACTTTTGGAGTTGAATCTTGAAGAGAAGTTGGTTAGAGCTTCATGGTTGCTTGTAGCGGATTGGAACGTAAAGATTTGGAGCTAAGACTTGCTTGGAGCGACTTTAAGAACTTGGATATTTTTGGGCTATTTGAGGTAGTGGAACTTAAACCTCTTTGTGAATTGGTTGTTATACATATATTATAAGTATATTATGGATTATATAATATATGGAGTAAGTTTGGAAGAGTTGGATCTTGTTAACTTGTTAAAAGAAAGGATTGGCCGTTTGCCATTAAAATGGTAAAAACGTATCTTACTTGCTAAGAAGCTAATAACAAAGTAACTATAACTTATATTAAGAATGGAAATATAAGTTGGATGACTAATGAGTAAATTGGATAAGTAAAATGGACAAAGTTGGCCAAGGACCCCAACTTAAGGACTGTATTTACTTTGGACCGTATTTACTTTGGACTGTATTTACATTGGACTGTATTTACATTTCTGTTAAGGGGAAGATTTTTCAATCGCGTTCCGTTTGGGCGTGTGATCCCCTTTTTAATTATTATATTGTTATGAAGGCGTGATAGTAAACCGCGTTACCGGTTGGCCGCGTAATCCCCTTCTTTTACTTATTGTTGTTATGGAGGCGTGATAGTAAACCGCGTTACCGTTTGGGCGTGTAATCCCTTCTT
This sequence comes from Przewalskia tangutica, assembly GCA_029844215.1. Taxonomy (NCBI): domain Eukaryota; kingdom Viridiplantae; phylum Streptophyta; class Magnoliopsida; order Solanales; family Solanaceae; genus Przewalskia; species Przewalskia tangutica. The sequence continues at coordinate 7,738,322 of CM056733.1, read as the reverse complement.
TATGTTGTTTAATTATTACGCCTTATATATATATATGGTATATATATTACGGTTATTCGGGCCTTGGTAAAAGATGGAAAAGTGAGTATAAACGGGGGAAGTGCTGCCGAAATTTCCGTAGATTTTGAGGGCTTTTTATTGGTATAAGTCTTCAATGATAAGAAAGGTTTGATAGGAGTACCATGACCATTTTAGGAGTGGAGTACTACGTGTGGCGTGATCTACTTGGCTTAAGGAGTAGCCGACGGGTTGAAGTACTTGGAGCGTTTTGCTTATTGTCGATAAATCGTCGCGAGGTATGTGAACCTCTTCCTATCTTTTCTAGCATGATTGTTGTGAACTATGTAGTACGGTAGACGTACATGTGCTAAGTGATTTGGTTGGTTTAAAACATAGGGTGTTATAATAGCTTTATGGGAAGTTAGTTATAACGACCTTATGTAGGTGAAAATGGTTTATTGATGTTAGAAGTTAAGAGACTTGATCTTATAAGATAAGAGACTTAACTTATTTGTTTTAATGTGGATGTTTGTGTGAAACTTCATTCGTGAGTAATGAGTACTTGGTTTTAAAGGGATAATGTTTCCGATTTGGAATCGAATGTGTATCGGCAGACCATTGCAGGCGTTAATAAAGGAAAATGTATTGAATAATGATGTGTTGTATTAAAACCGAGAAACCTCCATCTGCATAGAAGCTAAGATGAGACAAAATGATATTACATTTTCTAGATCATGGTCTTTGTAATAAGATCGTTATAAACAAAGAATAAACTACTCACATATATGACATATGTTACTCAATTGTTTTAAAAGAGATTAAGACTATGAGTTATGAAACCTTTCTAAAATAAGTGACTTGAGCATTTGAAAATGAGAAGTTGAGTAATTGAAACTAGGCAAACTGGAACTTAGGAAAAGAATGTTGTTACTTGATTTTGAAAAGGAATGTGGGTTGGTCATTCTAATACTATGGGTATAGGGTGACTTTTATAAAAGTAATGGATCTCTTTTAAAAGAACTTAACGTATGTAGTACTTTGGGGTTAAAAACCCGGACTTTGGCATAAAATGAAAGTACTTTGAGTTGTGTGAAACTTGCCTATGCTTGTTGTTGTGAAACTTGCCTATGCTTGTTGTTGTGAAACTTGCCTATGCTTGTGATGATAGCCTTTGTTGTGCAAGTGTGGTATTTACGTATTCTACCGTCTCGATAGAGGGCCGGTCGACTTGTTGAGAACTTACTTGGACGTGCTGGCAGTGATGGAGAATTCCACGGGTATGTTTCCATTTTGATTACTGTCTTGTTGTTGATGTCACATGGACATGTCTACACCGAGGTAGAATTCCGGGGGCATGTGGCCATTCGGCAGGGTTGATCACCCAAAGATATTATTGTTGATGTCACGGGCGTGTCTACACCGAGGTAGAATTACGGGGGCATGTGGCCATGGGGCATTGGTATTATTGTTGCATCATGGACATGTCTACACCGATGCAGAATTCCGGGGGCATGCGGCCATGATGCGAACATGATTGATGTTGTGGGCGTAAGACCCATAGTTATATTTGAGTGATGACTTGAGTCCCTGACTGGACATGACTGCTTTTATGTTGTGAACTGTAGTTTGGTTATCATACATGTCTCCTGCTTTATATAGACTAGTATGATTTCATTCTGATTTTTTCTGATTTCACATACTTGGTACTGTTATCGACCTCCTTCGGGGGGCTGCGTTCATGCCGCAGGTAGAGCTACATCGGTCGAGGATCATCGCTCTTAGGATCTCAGGTCAGCGTTTTGGGAAGCTCCGTTTCTCCGGAGGCTTATCTTTTGGTATGTGTTCCCTGAGTTGTAGGTTCTTGTACATTCAGGGGTATGGCGGGGCCCTGTCCCGTCATAGTTGTTGTAAATCTTAGAGGTCTGTAGTACTGTTGTGGGCAGGGTTTGTAAAAAGGGATTAAACTGTTCATTTTGAAAGAGTTGTATTTATTATGTTATTGGAAGGTAACCGTTGGGTTGGCCTGTTTTATGTTCATATATCTGTTTCTTGTTTAAGTTTTATTTTCCGCTGGTTTTCTCTGATGATTGTATCACTAGGGTGCCCGGGATAAGGCACCAGTAACGGGCCCCGGAACGGGTCGTTACACTCTTGTGGATCATCCTCGGGTCTTGACCCGAAAAACTCTGGAGGGTCACAATGCAAGAAATCACGAACCCTCAAACTGTCGGACCTAGGGTTAACTCCTGGACCCTGTCTGCGGGTCTGCCCTACCACAAATCTAGTCGCATAAGCACTGCATCTCTCATGGCCCTATCATCTGCACTTGACTGAGGAACTGGAGGCTCAAGTATCAGGGCCTCTGGAGCTGCTCTAAGCTCCTCTGGTAATGGAGGTGTAACTGAACTCGCTGACTAATGCACATCCTCAGGCATAGATTGGGCATATGCCCTAGTAACTCTCTGAGTCCGACCAGCAGCTCATGCTACTGATTTGCCCTTCTGGGCCACTGTTGCCTTCTTCGGAGGCATAGTTATAACACAATAATACGTTAGAGGGGAACCATCTTAATAACACAGCTCTATTGCACGATCTTATGAGATGCAAGAATAGAAACCAATTCTAAATGCCCAGCAGCCTCATGTGTATAAGTATGGTGCACAACATACCTATACCCAAGACTCTACTTAGACACGGTTTGTAGACATTCCGAAGACTAACTGCTCTGATACCACTTTTGTCACGACCCGAGCCGATGGGTCCGCGACTGGTGTCCTACCTGGGCACCCTTCTGCCCACACATAACAATAAATCAGCGAAAGCTTAAGAAATAACTCATAACAAAATAGGCAAGCCGACAAGGCCGCCACTGTATATATAAATACCCAAATAACTGCAACTATACATATGTCCAACCCACACATGACTACAGACCTCTAAGAGTATAACAGTAACTATGACGGGACAAGGCCCCGTCGTACCCCTGAATGTACATAAGCCCATAATAGCAAAAATGTACCAAAATGACTAGACTCCGGAACAATGGAGCTATCTCAACAGCTGTGCAAAGATCCTAAGCACACGGATCAGCAAACTGAGTACCTACACCTGCGGGCATGAACGCAGCCCCCCGGAGAAGGGGGTCAGTACAATAGGTACCAAGTATGTAAACATAAAAGACAGTACATAAGATCATAACTGGCCAAAGTGACAGGGACAAGTATGAAAATCAAATACCAGATCCAACCGTGCCATATAACATCAAAGCCAACTGTACATTTTCAAAATATAAAAGTTATGTCAAAATCAGGGACACTTGCCCTCAGAATCATTATGCATTTCCTATTCATGTGACTTGAACCTGCATCATGTAGAGCTAGTCCATGGAATAATACAACAGCATGGGACTCGAACCCGCATCATGAAAGCATGTCCATGGAATAATATAATATCATGGGACTCGAACCCGCATCATGAAAGCATGTCCATGGAATAATACACATATATAAAGTTACCGGCCCTCTAGTGAGGGACGCGGTGATGTGGAAATATAACACTTGCACGAATAACTATCATGAGTAAACATATGTAAGTTAAATAATCCTGGACTCTCATTAGAACAATAGAATGAACTATCATTTTAGAAAAACCCATGGTATTATCATGTCATGTAATATTAGGGACTTGAACCCAAAAGTACTATGTACGTCCACCGTACGTTCATTTTATACAAAGAGTCATATCATGTATTATTAGGGACTTGAACCCGAAGGTACTATGTATGTCCACCGTACATTCATTTTATACAAATCATTTAAAATGAACTTTCATTTATAAACTCAAGGCACTTTCACTTTTAAAGTCAAGACACTTTCACTTTCAAAATCAAGTCACTTACTCTTTTAAAATCAAGTCACTTACTCTTTTAAAATCACGTCATGTATCATAAAGGATTCAATGGAATTACGTACGTTCACCGTACCCCCATTCCATATAAATCATGCCAAAGAAGAAAGGATAGTTCACATACCTTATAGGCTATACCAACTTGACAACTAGAATACATCTCAAGTAGTACTTCAATCTATAATGACAATAACATGTCTATAAATTCCATGATACTAGTATACACTTATACTACATAATGAATCTCCTTTCGTATAAAAATTCGGGCAGCACTTTCCCTATTTATACATACTTTTCCACCTTATAAATTAGGCCAATAACATCAATAACCAAGCACCACTCAGGGGCACAAACAAAATAGCAACCAAGGTGATTCATACACCTACTTCTCATGTTATTCCGACCTCTTAATCCATATAAAAACAGTCCATACAAACAGTCCATACTTCTACAACAATGAGGGTAAAATATTAAGCTTACAACACCTTTATATACCTTTATTCCTTTAGGACTTACGTTAGCGATTTACAACCATAAACATGCATAATGATAACTGAATTTTCAGCATTACAACACCACAAAACAGTCCTTGAAACTGCACAACAATATCCAACAATTTTAGGCAGTTTTCGGCCAACACACAACTAAAGCCCTTTTCACAATTCCTTATAATCCAACTCACATTTCAACATGTTTATATAAACCATAACAACTTGTAACAACATGATTTCCTTCATTTTAACATGTGATTAGAGACGTTAAATAACACAATAACCAACGAATCCAACATTACCAAAATTGTCCAGTTTCGGCTCTCATGCCAAAAATTGTGACATGCATTTCTTAATCTCCTTTTTACTTAACACATGTTCATCTATAAATTATAACATCATGTAACTTCTAATTAATTCAAGAGAAATAAGAAATATTACCTCAAATCCTAGCCCAAAATAGTCCACAACTCTCGGCAATACCGTGACCCTGCTTCACTTTTGCACCACTTTTTCACGTTACAATCACACACACGTATCCTCTACAATCTTGTAACCATCTTGTTTTCATGTTTTACATATAAAAAGTTCATCAACAATCTTAGGGTTTCAAGATCTTTTCTTGCCAAAACCGTGACTTACTATATTGCAAGGTTAACTTGGCTTAGAACTTAGTTAAGGTGCTTAATCTTGTAAAATAACTTGATCTTGTTCTTCTCTTTTTCTAAGGTTTTCGAGACTCTCAAGAACAAGAGAGAGGTATGAGGGTTTGAAGGATGAATGTATTTGTGTGCTAAAGTCTTTCAAGACTTGGATTAATACAAGTGTAGTAGCATAAGTGGAGGGGGACCCATGAAGCCCCACTTGTCCACTTGTCTTCCCTTCTCATAAAATATCTCCACACTTAGCCATATTTGCCAACATTTTCGATGGCCACCCTTCACAATACCAAGACTTAATAATTTAACACTTATTCCATAATTCTATTGGAAAGAATTCACTTACTAGAATTTAATTCTTGTCATCACATTAATCTCGAAAATTTTCCATAATAAGAAAATGTAAAACTCATTTCCTTTCAACATTCAAATCTAATTTTCATAATCATGTTCTCACTTAGTAGCATTACGGGGTGTAACAGAAATATTCCCCCATGGCACACCTAGAATATGGGGCCAAAATTGTAGACGAGCAGGATCCGAAGCGGTGGCTGCTACAAGAATAGAATATTCCAAAGCATTCACTTCTAAAAGAATTTGAACTAATTGTGCCACAGTTGAGTGTTTATGTCAAATCGCTACATAGACACAACAAATGTCTCACTCTTAGAGGTATCCCTTGAGTTCGGTTTCTTTTGGTTTAATATGGTATCGATAGCAATAGTTATTTTTCATGTTTGGCGGTCCCCGATTATACGTTATTGTTGACCACGACCTAAGGAACCAGGCTATATATCGCTTTTAAACCTGTTTGCATAGGCTCGTGCACAGATTTACGTTCAATAATCCCAGAGGCTTTCACTTCCACTCGTATTCGCTCGTGATCACTTAGAGCCCCCTTCCATCAATAGGTACTCCCAAGCCATCGACTGCACACCCTAGAATAGCCTTTCCCATATGTACATTTATAATAGATCTAATACACTTGACAAGATCTCCTTCTTTAATAGTAGTATCACTACCAATGACAACAATCCCTACATTCTCATTCTCAAGATTCAAGGTTATGTTTTTCACAGCACTGGCGAATTCCACCATTTCGCCAGCTTGAATCTCGTTCAATCCATAAACACGTGCAATACCATATCCAACTAAGATCACTCGACTGATTTCATACACTTGAAAATTTATATAAAAGTTGCTAATTCGACTTTCTAATAGAATTGTTAGTTCCACAGCTCAGGGTGAAAGTTCCTTAATTCCATTGTTGATAAATAGAAGGGAGAGTGCCTCTTTAGAAAACATGAGCTCTACCACTACTAGTATTTTTTATTCTTTTCAGAGACTAATTCCAAAAAAAAATCTCAATAGTTGTTTGTACCTTTTTATAAGGAGGGCTACGAAGGGCTCTATGGTTCTTTATTTGATTAAGGTATTTTAAATAGGTATCCAATGAGAATATATTACCCTTATGATACAAGAGGATCCCCCTAATCTCATTCATTTTCTCGAGAATGGAGTCCTCTAGAACCTTGTCTGAACGAAGGGCTTCCTCCATTTTAAGCTCAGTCTGGAATTGGGTCTCAATTATGGAGTCAAAAGTCTCCTCGGGCAAGGGAGATCTAATCATATTAATGGTAAAACGATCACAAAGCTCCCACATCCTTTGTACGTCCTCCAGTAAGGGTTAGTACAACTATGGCTCAAGAGGCGCTGCACGTTCACCAGGGTTGGGAGAGTCTGAGGCTGGATGGTTGGCACCATCTTTGGAATTAGAATGGGATCTACTTCTAACTAAATCACCAAATAAATTAGTTCACCTGAAGGCCCTTCCTCCAGTGCCCTCACCTGATACTGATCCAGAGGCCCCCCGAAGGAACCATCATGTTACACGATAATGAAATGCTTAATCTCAGAGACCATGTAATCGCCCGAGCCAACGCTCCGGAGTAGCCCAACCCTCTAAGATAAAAGGAAAGAGACTTCTCACCGAGAGAAAAAGCTATCCTTTCGAGTAAGGACCAATTGACATCTTCACCATAGTTTCAGAGATAGAAAATAGAACGGAGCAAACAAGTAGGTAGAAAAAAACTAAGCCAAAACAGAAAAGGGACGCAGACAAGAGAGTTAACTATTTTTGTTCGAGCATGTTGAATATGGACAAATTTGATATGACGACCAGCGCGGTTGTTCTGATTTCATTTTCTTGAAGGGTACTGGCACTAAGTTACTTATGATTCCTCTCACTTTGTTTGAGCTGAATTACATCCTGTTACACCCCATTATTCCAGGATATATACATATATATATAAGAATGGACGTAAGGAATCAGGATGTTAAAAATTGAAACGAAAGAAAGAATTATCTTTCGAGGGAAAAATCTTCCGAACCTCGAAAAAAAGAAGTGTTTGTTAATGAGAATTGGGTTCTCGAATTTTCTATTTGAGACGTTTAGAATTTATCGGAACTATGGAAGTTTATTTACAGAGTTGGATACGTGTGGCCCACCCGAGAAATTTTACGATTTGTGGGGCCCACGATGTTTCCGATATTTTGACCAATTATGGAAATTTCGGGAAACAGAATGGTATGGACCAATGGGAGGGCGACACGTGTCACCCTCCACATGGTCATCTTGGGCGAAATGGATGAGTATAGAATAGCCAATTTGGCTTGATAATATTGACTAAGTCAAATAGTCAAGTGGAGCTTGAGATACTTCACCACATCTTGACCACACATTTGGATTAATCTTAGCCCTTGGTCTCATTATATATTTCTACTACTAGTGCAAGACTAGAGCTGTTATACCCCATATTTCCGGAGTATGTACGTGAGGACGTACGTACGTTTGTACAAATCCTAATTAGGTTAAGAATGAGATTGTAAGCTTTCAACGGAAAAGATTCCGAACCTTGTGAAGGAAATTCTACGTTTTTAATATTTTAACCGATTACGGATTTTTCCGAGAGACGAAATATTTTGGACCAATAGGAGGGCGACATGTGTCACCCTTAGTTGGCTTAGGTTGGACGAAAAGGTTGGGCAAGTGGGCAAGTCAATTGGTCAAGTCTTGCAAGTTGATTTTGTGTGAGTGGGAGTTGGTAGGGGTGGACGGTTTAGGTGAGTTAGTGGAGTCCACATGGCTCATTGTTGTGGTGGGCATGTGTTCCAATATTGTGGTGGACATATGTCCAAATGTTGTGGGAGACACTTGGTTGGAAGACCTCATCTTTCACTTGGATCATAATCCCAACCCTCCACTTGTTTTAATCTTGTCCCTTGAGTGTTCTATAAATACCCCCCTTGAGTGAAGACTTCTTCATCCACTCCACATTCTCTAAGTCTAAAAATACTCCCTCTCCCTTGTAGTGTTTTCGTCCCAACTCCCTCCCCCCTTCCTAGTGGCTTCGGCCGAGAATACCCCCCCTCTTTGAAGAAAGTTGCCTTCTAGTATAATTACTATTCCAAAATACCCTAGCCCCAAATCCCTTATACTATTTAAGTAGAAGTTGTGTAGAACTTCTAAGGGCTTCTTGGAGCTATCGGAGCGTGCAAATTAGGAGCTAAGCCTTGCTCAGGATCGACATTTAACTTGGATAATTTTGGGCTTATCGAGGTAAATACTCTTGTCCTTCTATTGTAATTGGATATTACATATAAGAATAGTTAAGACTTGAGTATAGGATCTAGAAGGATATTAAAGATTAGAATTGAACTGTAATCACGGTAGGGCGGTATAAAAGAAGAGAATTGAACTGCATTTACATAGAGTATTTACTGAGACTTGAGTAGTTTGACGAGTAGGAAGTGTTGCCCAATTTTCCGTAGAATAGAGAACCCTCTCGCTTAGAACTTTATACAAGATAGTCTAGACGTTGATAGACGATTTGGTATTATAGGTCGATACTCTGCTTGCGACATATTCGACTTGGCAGGTGGTTTTCGCCGAGGAGGTATGTGATTCTTCCTATCCTCTTGAGCATGATATTTTAAATATATATATATATATATATATATATATATATAGTACAGACGACGTGTTAAGCGAACATGGTTTTACTTGACGTCTTTCGACTTGAGTCTAAATAATAAGAACCTTGAAGTATTTCAAAAGAATTATGAATCATTTTGAAAGAAGAGTAATACTTGATTTTTAAGTAAAGCTTAAGAGTTATACTAGATTTATGGGAAGTTAGGTATAACGACTTAAGAAAGATAAAAGGAACGGTTTTACTTATTGTTTATGAAAATCTTGTATTGACTTCTGCAAAGTGTAGTAAGATGGTTGATAGGAAAACATGTTATGATGCTACGTGTGTTAGTGTCTTGTGATGTTGTGTAAGGGGTCATTCTTGTTGTGCTTACCTTGTTAAACGTTAAGACCGTTGTACTGTTATTATATCACATACCCCCTTGACTTGTTATACCGAGGGCTTGCCACCCTTGATGCGGGTCTATACGGCCTATGCGATCTGTGTGACTATGCGGAGTGCGGAGTTCGAGGATTGATCATTCCGGTGTATTATCCGACGCGGGGATGCCTATGCGATGTGTGACTATGCGGTCTATGAGACTACGCGATCGCGGAGTCCGAAGGTACCGGTTCTGCGAGGAATACCTCATGCGGTGCATGTGTGACCTATGCATCGCGGGAAGTCGAGGATTAGGCACGCATAATGATACTATGGGCGATCGCCTTGCTTCGATCATTCGCGCCTAGAAAAGACCGATTACATTATATCTATTTTGCTCTAGTTTATGTTGTGGCACTATGCGATTGAATAGTTGTATTTGCAAATGGTTTTAAATACTTTGATTTTACTTGATTTTTACGCTTTCACATACTTGGTACTGTTATCGACCTCCTTCGGGCCGTTCATGCCGCATGTAAGGGAAAGCGGTGCTAGATCCACATCCTTAGGATCTCTACTTTGGTGTCGTGAGCTCCATCTTCTCGAGGCTCGACTTTTGGTATGGTTCTCCCGATGTTGTAGATATATGTACATTCGTGGTATGGCGGGGCCTGTCTGCCATAGTTGTTTACATTCCTAAGTGCGTAGTCATATTGTAAAGTTGGGATGTAATCGCTTCACTCTTTATATATATCTTGAAAGCGCTTTTCCTCAGATAAACTGTGTCTCATTTACATTGTTTCATGTCTTGTTTTTATATTCCGCTGGTTACTCTGATGTATGACTACTTGGGTGCCCGGGTAAGGCACGATCCACGCCCGAACGGTCGTGACAAAAGTGGTATCGAGCGATTAATCCTCGGAAAGTGTCTACAGACCGTATCTAGTAGAGTCTTGATTATCGGTGTGTTGTGCACCACACCTATAATCAGGAGGCTATAGGATATTTAGGATTGGTTTCCATTCTTCTCACTCTGAGATCGTGCCTTAGAGCTGTGTTATAAGTTGGACCCCTCTAACGTATTCCTTTTATGTAACAGTTATGCCTCCACGTAAGGCAACCCGGGCCCAGAAGGGCAAGGCAGCCGAGGGAGCTGCTAGTAGGACACCGAGAGTCACGAGGGCACAGGCCCAGTTCTTACCCGAGGCGATACCTCAGACGGCGAGTTCCATGACGCCGCCGGCCCCAGCAGAGACCACAGTAACCGCGCCTCGCCCCACACCGGGGCAGGAGTTGTGGTACAGCGAGATGGCCCGCCATCGCCGTGATCGTTATTATACCGTATTTCCGAGTATATACGTAAGGAATACGACGAAAAGTCTAGCCTTAAAGATAAGCCTTGACGCTTTTATTTGTACACAACTCACTAAAAGAATCGCTTTCCGACGAAACGCTTCCACACTTTCGTAGGTAAATTCCGCTATGCCATTTCTAATTTTGCGGATTTTTCCGAGAGACGAAACATTTTGGACCAACGGGAGGGCGACACTTGTCACCCTCCAATTGATGGACTTGAAATCGTCCATTTGGACGATTTGAACAATAGGGAGCACGTTTTTTGTGCCTTGTGCACAAGTCACGGAGTTGGTAGGATATTTGTGTATAGTTAATCCTCACCCTACACTTGCCTTGCACTTGTCTTAATCTTGGCCATTGGTTGGCCACTTCTGACCTATAAATACCCCTTAAGATGAAGAGTTCTTCATCCACAAATTACTTTCCAAGTCTTGAAAATCCTCCCATCTCCCTTGTGAGCCATTTCGCCCAATCCCTCTTCCCCCTCTAGCCGAAGTGGCCCTTGGCCGAATACTCCCCCCGAGCCTAGCCAACGATCTACCCCCCTCCCGTGGTAGAAAAGTTACCTGCTTGTATCGTTATAATGCCCAAAATACCCTAGCCCAACTACCTTCGTACTTAGTGGAAGTGGTGAAGGACTTCTAAGGTTCTGAGCATACAACTTAGGAGCAAAACCTTGCTCAAAGCGACTTTTCTAGGATATTATTGGGCTTACCGAGGTAATAATCCTAACCCTCTTTTGTATTAGAGAATGCATACCGTAGAAGTATAAGAATAAGTATTAATCACTTAGAAGAATATCACGAATAGAATTGAACTGTACTACCAGTAAGGGTTTAAAAGAAGAATAATCAAATCAGATTTACATAGATTGTTTTCACAAGAGACTTATATAGCTCACCGGGTAGGGAAGTGCCCGACTTACCGTAGAATTATGAACCCTCTGTTTAGAATGACCTTGAGTAGTCTTTGATAGATATCTCGTGACTATTATAGGTGACTCTGCGCGACATATTCAACTCGCGTGGTTTTCACGGTAAGGTATGTGATTCTTCCTATAGCATGATATTTTACAATATATATAGTACAGACGCATACGTGTTAATCGGATAATAACTATGGCAATGTCTTTGACTTAAGCTCGAATAATACTTACGAATGCCTCACGCTTAAGCCTGAATAATACTTACAGAATGCCTCACGCTTAAGCTCAATAATAAAGAATCAAAACATTTCAAAAGACTCTCGAATCATATTAACAGAAGAGAACTAATTGGTTTTTAAAACAGAAGCTTAAGAGTTATACTAGCTTTATGGGAAGTAAGTATAACCACTTAAGATTGATAAAAGAAACAAGTTTGCCTATGTGTTTATAACAGACTTATATTGAGAAAAGAATAATAAGATGGTTTGATAGGTAGACATGATATGATGCTATGTGTTAGTATCTTGTAACGTTTGTATAGGTGAGTATCCTTGTTGTGCTTATGTTGTTTAAAGTTAAGTTGTTATGTTAGTATACTATCACTCACCTCTTGAGATGATACCGGGGTTAAGCCGCCTCCGACGCGGTAGACTCGGTGATGCGGGACCATGATTCGAGAATACCCTACGCGGGTCCAGGGGGCCTACGCGAGCTACGAGAGTTCCGGTGTTAGTATGCGGGGTTATGCCTCATGCGGTCTACGCGCTACGCGACAATGAGTCGGGGCGATGCCGAGGAGTAGCTACCCTCGATGCGGGTTATACTCACGCGCCCCCGAGTGGCCTACGCGGACTCGAGTCGTGATTAGGCTTGCAGAATGATAATACGGGCGAGTGGCCCCGCTCGAATCATTCGCAGCCTAGAAAAGACCTATTACGCTTTACCTATTGTTGCTTTGTTTGTGATGTGGCACTATGCGCGTTTCTCGATTTCTTCATACATACTTGTAAACCGGTTTTAAAAAGGGTTATGATTTCATTTAAGTACTTTACAGCTTCACATACTTAGTACTGTAGATCGACCTCTTCGGGGCTGCGTCATGCCGCAGGCGGCAAGGTGTGCTAGATCCGCATCCTTAGATCTCTACGTTGGTGTCGGGAGCTCCATCTCTTCCGAGGCTCTACTTTTGGTATGATCTCCCGTTGTAGATAGTTTTGTATGCAGTGGTATGGCGGGCCCTGTCCCGCCATAGTTGTATATTTCCTTAGAGGTCTGTAGTCATGTTGTACAGTGTCGGATGTAACTGCTAAACCATGATTATATATATATATATGCCGAGAGGCGATGTTTTCTCACATAAACTGTGTCTTAATTTATAAACTGTTTCATGTCTTGCTTTATATTTCCGCTGATTACTCTGATGTATGACTACTTGGGTGCCCCGGTAAGGCGCACCAAATACGCCCGAACGGTCGTGACAAAAGTGGTATCGTGAGTTAATCCTCTGAAAGTGTCTACGACATCGTATCTAGTAGTCTTGATTATCGGTGTGTTGTGCACCACACCAATAATCGTGAGGCTATAGGATATTTAGGATTGGTTTCCATTCTTCTCATTCGAGATCGTGCTTTAGAGTCAGTTATAGTTGGACCCTCTAACGTATTCCTTTCCTCGTAATGCTTATGCCTCCACGTAAGGGCAACCCGCCCGGCGGCAAGGCAACCGAGGAGTCGCTAGCAGACACCCAGAGTCACGAGGGCTCGTGCCCGTCTATACCGTAGACGGCGAAGTTCTATGACGCCGCCAAATAGAGACCACAGCACCCACACCTCCCGCCCCACACCGGGCTGGCGAGTTAGGTATGAGAGACGGCCCACCTTTTGGCTAAAGTCAGGCCCGACACGGCGAGAGGCCGGACGCGCAGCCCAGCCCAGCCCACCCGCCGCATCTGTTCACCCGAGGCAGAGAGTTGAGGCTACGAGACTTCGAGTCAGAGCCCGCCGAGTTTTACGGGTCGAGGCCGAGGATGATCCGCAGGAGTTCATCCGCCGCCAGAGGATTTTGAGAGTGATCGGGCGCCGGAGACCGAGTCCGTGATCTTTGGTTCACATAGGCCGCGCGTGATACCGCAATCGATTGGTTTGATTCACGGAGTTATCCCGGAGAGCACGCGCCCCGCCTACTGGGATGAGTTCTCGCAGGCTTTCCTCACTCACTTCTTGCCTCAACAGATGGCGAGGGCGCGGCCGATAGATTTTTACCGCCGAGGCAGAGACGACCGCCGTGGAGTACAATGTCGAGTTTGATTCATCGCTCGATATGTCCCAAAGATTGGTAGCAGATATGGAGGATAGGTGCACCGCTATGTCACCGCCAGACGACTATATGGCCGAGTCATGTGCGGGGTTTCTCCACCGGTATGGACATTACCCGACGCAGCTCACGCCCGATGCGGCGAGCGCAGAGGTCGACGCGAGTGACGACAAAGCAGGCGAAGGCCGTGACGGAGGGCCTTCCGTGGTTATCGTGGTGGCGGCGCCGGCCAGTAGCCTAGATTCGCACCACGCCACCAGAGCACTCTGCACCGCCCTCGACACCCAGAGTTTTCGAGGGCGCATCGGGCCCTGTGGCTTCGCACGCCCGCAGTAGCAGAGGTATCGCCGATCGGGCCACCCCAGCTGTGGCCGACGCGTGGATCCCATTACGGAAGTGTGGTACTACTTTTGGAGCTTGTTACGCTGCCAGGCCGCAGGTCACTGCGAGGGATTGTCCGACCGGGGCGCTAGTGGTAGGGCTCACCTTCGTGTTCGCTGCCGCTTCATCATCTCCTACAGATTACTCGCCCGAGGCGTGGTTCATACGGGTCAGGTCGCGCGCAGGTCGTGGCTCGGGTCCAGCCTAGCGGTCCTCGTAACCGCATCTATGCTTTGTCCAAAGCGACAGATCGTGAGGCCTCACCGATGTCGCCAGTGTACCTTATCGCTGGGTTTGATGTTTATGCCTTGATAGATCCGGGTTCTACTCTATCCTATATATCTCCCCTTGTTGCTAGTAGGATAGGGATAGAGCCTGAGTCCATAGACCATTTCGAGGTAACTTCGCCAGTGGGTGATTCGGTGGTAGCTCGGCGGGTATATAGGGCTTGTCCTGTGACATTTACACCGTCGACCGGCCGACTTGACAGAGTTGGAGATGATTGACTTCGACGTGATTATGGGGATGGATTGGCTAGCTTCTGCTATGCCAATGTAGATCGCAGAGAGAGTAGTACGGTTCTTTCGGCGAGCCATTGTTGAGTGGGAGGAGCACGGTGACGCCGAGTGGTAGGTTTATTTCCTACCTCAAGGCTAGGAAGATGGTGCGAAGGGTATATCTACCATCTAGTTCGAGTGTTTGATACCGAGGTCGCGTACCAGATTTTCATCGCCTCCGTAGTCGTGAGTTCCCGACGTGTTCCCGCATGACCTCGTATCCTCCCGAGAGGAGATTGAGTTTTGTATTGACATATTGCGATACTCGCCTATTTCCATTCCGCCATACGTAATGGCACCGCCGAAGTTGAGAGAGTCAAGGACCACCGAGGATTTGGCCGAGAAGCGGCTTCATTAGGCCCGTGTTTCCCGGGGCGCCGGTATTGTTCGTGAAGAAGGACGGACGCCTTTGCGCATGTGTGTTGATTACAGCATTTGAACAAGGTGACCATTAAGAACAGATACCCTTCCCGTGATTGATGATTTGTTCGACTACCGCAGTGGCGCGATGTTTCTCCAAGATTGATCTGCGTCGCTATCATCGTTCGTGTCGAGAGGCGATGTCCCTGTGGTCGCATTCGGACCCAGACGGCATTATGAGTTCAGTGGTCATGTCTTTGGGTTGACCAATGCTCCGGCGGTATTCATGGATTTGATGAACCGAGTGTTCAAACCATTTTTGGACACGCCAGTGATAGTGTTCATCGATGATATCTTGGTTTATTCTCGCCAGAGCGAGCACGCGAGCATTTGGCGATCAGGCCGACAGCTTCTCAGACTCAGCAGACGCCAAGTTTTCCAAATGTGAGTTTTGGTGACTTGATGGCGTTTCTTGGGCATATTGCTCGGGTGATGGCATTCGAGTGGATACGCCAAGATCGAGGCGAAGGACTTGGCCTAGACCTACTACTCCGGCAGAGGTTCGCAGCTCGGGCCTCGCAGTTATTATCGGCGGTTCGTGGAGAAGTTTGCTTTATCTCGCACCATTGACTAGCCGACTCGTAAGGCGGCCAAGTTCGATGATGATGCTTGTGGAGCGTGGTTTCGATTCTTGAAAGAGAGATTGACGACCGCCCCCGTTCTTACTCTTCCAGAGGGTCCAGATGGTTATGTCGTGTATTGTGATGCGTCAGGCATCGGGTTGGGATGTGTGTTGATGCAGCATGGCAGGTTTATAGCATACGATCCCGACAATGAAGAAACACGAGGAACTACCCCACCCATGATTTGGAGTCGCACCGTGATTCACGCCAAGATCCGGAGGCACTATTTGTATGGGTTCACGTGGATATTTATACGCACCACAAGAGCCTCCAAGATATCTTCACCGAGGAGCTGAACTTACGGCAGACGGTGGTTAGAGTTGCTTAAGGATTACGATGTTGATATCCCGTACCACCCGGGAAGGCCAATGTTGGGCGATGCTCTTAGTCGTAGGTCACGGGGAGCCTATCGATGTGCGCCAGAGAGGAGGACATGGTTCGTGATTTGCATCGCTTAGCGAGCCTTGGTGTCCGCTTGATTGATTACGATAGCGATGGGGTTAGAGTTCGTGAGGTTGCCGAAGTCTTCCATCGCCGGCGAGGTGAAGAGGCAACAGCTTCGAGATCCACTTTGATTCGATATCGCGATACGCTCTTCGTGAGGCAAGCGGTCCTTTTGAGGTAGCACCGATGGGGTGCTAAGGTTTGAGGGCGCATCGTGTTCGGATGTTTCAGACTTCGCAGCAGTTCTCGGGGAAGCACACGCTGCTACTTCATCCATCCGGGTCGACCAAGATGTACCACGACCTTAGATCCGTATTGGTGGGATGGCTTGAAGAGGATGTTGCAGAGTTCGTAGCTCGCGCCCGTGTTGTCGCAGCAGTGAAGGTAGAGCACCGAGGCCCGGTGGTTTGTTGCGCATTTATCGAGATCCCGACCGGAAGTGGGAGGTAATCAACATGGATTTCATCACAGGATTACCTCGCACTCGCAGGAGATATGATTCTATATGGGTTATCGTCGACAGTCGACTAAATCAGCCCACTTTCTTCCGTCAGACGACTTTTTCTACCGAGGATTATGCCGACTTTACATCCGAGATCGTCGATCGCATGGAGTCCCTATTTCTATCATATCGCATGCAGGAGCCCGATTTACTAACTTCGGAGGTCTTTCCGTATGGTTTAGGACGCAGTGAGCTCGAGCACCGCATTCCATCCTCGCATGCACGGACAAGCAGAGCACACTATCCGCACTCTTGAGGATATGCCGCGAGCCCGTGTTATTGACTTCGTGGTACCGGGAGGATCATTTGCCTCTAGTTGAGTTTCACAGATAATAATAGCTACCACCCAAAGATTCGGGATGGCGCCTTATGAGGCCTTGTATGAGGAAGTGCAGATCGCCGATAGGCTGGTTCGATGTGGGCGAGGTGCGATTAGTGGGACCGCACTGCACAAGAAAGTGGATAAGGTAAAGCTTATCCAGAGCCGCTATCGACAAACTCGTAGTCGATGTAAGTCGATGCAGATCATCGTCGTCGCATCCGAGTTTGAGGTCGATGATTGGGTTTTCCTAGCGTGTCACCCACGGCGGTGTGATGAGATTCGGGAAGAAGAAACTCACCAAGGTACATCGGGCCGCTTCGCATTGTCCGTAGGGTAGGCAAGGTTGCTATGAGTTGATCTCGCCGTCCGATCCGGAGGCGGTGCATCCGGTTTTTCACGTATCTATGCCGAGGAGATGTATCGGGATCCATCTAGTGGTACACCCGATCGACGATGTCCAGTGATCGGCGGGTTATCGTATGAGGAGATTCCCATAGCGATAGTCGATCGTCGTTAGGCGTCGCGACCAAGGACGTGGCTTCCACAAAGTCTTGTGCGAACGAGCTCGTGGAGGAGATGACGTGGAAGCCGAGAGGACATGAGGCGGAAGTATCCTCACCTATTCCCACACCTCCGTAAATTCACTTTCCTACTAAATTTTAGTTATCGTTTACGCCTAAGTGTTGCTCGTGGCCGTGTGTGGCATTTACAATCGCTAAGCTTCTTCGATAATCGTTTTGGGAAGGAACATTCGGACGAATGTTTCTAAGGGGGAGAATGTTATACCGTATTTCAGTATGTACGTGGGAATACGACGAAAGTCTAGCCTTAAAGATAAGCCTTGACGCTTTTATTTGTACACAACTCACTAAAAGAATCGTTTCCGACTAAACGCTTTCCACACTTCGTAGGGTAAATTCCGCTATGCCATTTCTAATTTTGCGGATTTTTCCGAGAGGCGAAACATTTTGGACCAACGGGAGGGCGACACTTGTCACCCTCCAATTGATGGATTTGAAATCGTCCATTTGGACGATTTGAACAATAGGGAGCACGTTTTTTGTGCCTTGTGCACAAGTCAAGGAGTTGGTAGGATATTTGTGTATAGTTAATCCTCACCCTACACTTGCCTTGCACTTGTCTTAATCTTGGCCATTGGTTGGCCACTTCTTGACCTATAAATACCCCTTAAGATGAAGAGTTCTTCATCCACAAATTACTTTCCAAGTCTTGAAAATCCTCCCTTCTCCCTTGTTAGCCATTTCGTCCAAGCCCTCTTCCCTCTAGCCTAAGTGGCCCAGGGCCGAATCCTCCCCCCTAGCCTAGCCAAAAATCAACCCACCCGCCCTTGGTAGACAAGTGACCCTCTTGTAACGTTATAATGCCCAAAATACCCTCGCCCAAATACCTTAGTACTTAGTCGACGTTGTGAAGAACTTCTAAGGTTCTTGAGCATACAACTTGTGAGCAAAACCTTGCTCAAAGCGCGACTTTTCTAGGATATTATTGGGCTTACCGAGGTAATAATCCTAACCCTCTTTTGTATTAGAGAATGCATCTGTAGAAGTATAAGAATAAGTATTAATCACTTAGAAGAATATCACGTATAGAATTGAACTGTTACCACGTAGAAGGGTTTAAAAGAAGAATAATCAAACCAGATTACATAGGATCGTTTTCACATGAGACTTATATAGTTCACCGTAGGAAGTGCTGCCCGACTTACCGTAATTATGAACCCTCTGCTTAGAATGACCTTGAGTAGTCTTTGATAGATATCTGTGACTATTATAGTCGACTCTGCGCGACATATTCAACTCGCGTGGTTTTCACGGTAAGGTATGTGATTCTTCCTAAAGCATGATATTTTACAATATATATAGTACTAGACGCATACGTGTTAATCGAATAATAACTATGGCAATGTCTTTGACTTAAGCCTGAATAATACTTACAGAATGCCTCACGCTTAAGCTCGACAATACTTACAGAATGCCTCACGCTTAAGCCCGAATAATAAAGAATCAAAACATTTCAAAAGACTATCAATCATATTAATGTAAGAGAACTAATTGGTTTTAAAGCGAAGCTTAAGAGTTATACTAGCTTTATGGGAAGTAAGTATAACCACTTAAGATTGATAAAAGAAACAAGTTTGCCTACGTGTTTATAAATGCACTTATATCGAGAAAAGAATAATAAGATGGTTTGATAAGTAGACATGATATGATGCTATGTGTGTTAGTATCTTGTAACGCTTTGTATAGGTGAGTATCCTTGTTGTGCTTATGTTGTTTAAAGTTAAGTTGTTATGTTAGTATACTATCACCACCTCGAGATGATACCGGGTTAAGCCGCCTCCGACGCGTGGTAGACTCAGTGATGCAGGACCATGATTCGAGAATACCTCACGCGGGTCCAGGGGCCTATGCGAGCTACGAGAGTTCCGTGTTAGTACGCGGGTTATGCCTCACGCGGCTATGTGTCCATGCGTACAGCGAGTCCATGACGATTCAGAGGAGAAGCTACCCTCGACGGGTTATACTTCACGCGCCCCCGTGAGTGGCCTATGCGACCGGAGTCCGTGATTAGGCTTGCAGAATGATAATACGCGAGTGGCCCGCTTCAATCATTCGCACTAGAAAAGACCTATTACGCTTACCTATTGTTGCTTGTTTGTGATGTGGCACTATGTGCGGTTTCCTTGATTTCTTCATACATACTTGTAAACTGGTTTTAAAAAGGGTTATGATTTCATTTAAGTACTTTACAGTTTCACATACTTAGTACCTGTTGTACTGACCTCCTTCGGGGGGCTGCGTTCATGCCGCAGGTAAGGGCAAGCAGGTGCTAGATCCGCATCCTTAGGATCTCTACGTTGGTGTCAGGAGCTCCATCTCTTCCGAGGCTCTACTTTTGGTATGATCTCCTGTTGTAGATAGTTTTGTACAGCAGGTATGGCGGCCCCGTCCCGCCATAGTTGTATATTTCCTTAGAGGTCTGTAGTCATGTTGCAAAGGTTTCGGATGAATCGCTAAACCATGATTATATATATATACGCCGAGAGGCGATGTTTTCTCACATAAATCGTGGTCTTAATTTATAAACTGCTTTCATGTCTTGCTTTATATTTCCGCGATTACTCGATGTATGACTACTTGGGTGCCTGAAGGCACGACCACGCCCCGAACGGTCGTGACAATCGTGGCGCATACGGTGATAGGCCGACGCAGCAGCCTGGCCCAAATAGCCTCGGTCCACCCGAGATCGGACGCTGAGGCTACGGATTTTCTCGAGTTGTAGCCCGCCGTAGTTCTACTGCCGAGGCTCGAGGATGATCCGCAGGAGTTCGTCCGCCGATTCAGAGGATCACGCGTGTGATCAAGGCTTCAGAGACCGAGTCCGTGATCTTGGTTCGCGACGGCCGCGTGATACCGCACCGATCGGTTTGACTCGCGAGCTTTCCTGTGGAGAGTATGCGCCCAAAGAAGATGGGACGAGTTTTCTGAGGTTTTTCTCACTCACTTCGCGCCGCAGATATGAGGCACGGGCCGACAGATTTTTGTTGTTGAGGCAGAGGCGCACGCCAGGAGTACAACGCCGAGTTCGATTCGTTGGCTCGATATGTCCTCGCTGGTAGCAGATATGGAGGATGAGTGCATCGCTACGTCACCGGGCTAGATGATTATATGGCCGAGTTTTGTGCGGGTGTGGCTTTTCAGCCAGGCATGGACATTACCCGCATGCAGGCTCATGCACTTGGATGCGAGGAGCGCAGAGACCGACGGGTCGACAGATTTCAGCAGCAGAAGAAGGCCAAGACGGCCGGATCTTTTGGTAGCTCTCGGGGTGGACGGCCTCAGCAGACGTCTAGATTTGTACCACAGCCAGCTCAGAGCACTCCTACATCGTTTTCGGTACAGCCAGAGTATTCGGGCGTGCCGTGGCCCCGTGACTTGGACTTCCAGGTAGCAAGGGTGTTAACCGATCGAGGTCCGCCTGTGTCCGATGGTAGATTCCATTCGTGGAGTTGGTACTACTGAGTTTGCTACACTTGTGGCCGCAGGTCATTATGCGAGCTGTCCACTGCGGGCAACACCGATGGTAGGGTCACCACGAGTGGTCTGTCGGCCTCATCTCCTACGCCACTCGCCCGAGGGCGTGGTACTCATGGGCCAGCAGGTCACGGCAGAGGTCGTGGCGCGGGTCCCAGTTCTAGCGGTCCTCAGAACCGCATTTATGCCTTGTCCACGGGCAGACTGTGAGGCCTCACCGATGTCGCACGGTACTTTATCGCTTTCATGTTGTGACGTGTATGCCTTGATAGATCCGGGTTCTACTGCCCCATATATCTCCCTATTGCTAGTAGGATGGGATGAGCCCGAGTCCATAGACCCTTTCGAGGTAGCTACGATGGGTGATTCGTGGTAGCTCGGCGAGTATATAGGCTTGCCCAGTTGTCTTTATGCGATCGCCGACCCTAGCCTACTTGATAGAGTCGACATGACCGATTTCGATGTGATCATGGGTACGGATTGGTTAGCTTCTGCTACGCCAATGTAGATTGCAGGAGAGAGTGGTACGGTTCCGCTTTCGGGAGCCGGTTATTGAGTGAGGAACACCGTGTCGCCAGGGTAAGTTTATTTCCTACCTCAAGGCTAGGAGGATGGTGCGAAGGTATATCTACCATCTCATTCGTGTTTGATAATCGAGGTCGCTGCACCAGATTTTCAGGCCGAAGAGTTAGAGTTCCCAGATGTTTCCGCACGACCTCCGAGTATCCTCCCGAGAGAGATAGAGTTTTGTATCGATGTTGCTGACACTCGCCTATTTCCATTCCGCCATACGTAACGGCACCGCCGAGTTGAGAGTTGAAGGACCACCGAGAGATTTCTGGAGAAGCGGCTTCATCAGCCTAGTGTTTCTCCCCGGGAGCGCCGTATTGTTCGTGAAGAAGAACGACGCCGCTGCATGTGTTGATTACAAGTGAACAAGGTGACCATTAAGAACAGATACCCTTCCTGTGATTGATGATTTGTTCGACCAGCATGAGTGCGAGATGTTTCTCCAAGATTGACCGCGATCGCTATCATCGTGCGAGTCATAGAGGCGGATGTCCCTAGAATCGCATTCCGACCCAGACGCATTATGAGTTCGTGGTCATGTCTTTCGGTTTGACCAATGCTCCGCGTATTTATGGATTTGATGAACCGAGTGTTCAAGCCATTTTGGACACGCTTGTGATAGTGTTCATCGATGACATCTTGTTTATTCTCGCCAGAGCGGGAGCACGCGAGCATTTGAGGACCGTGTTGAGAGTTCTCCAGACCGGCCAGACGCCAAGTTTTCGAAATGTGAGTTCTGGTTGACTTCGGTGGCTTTTCTTGGGCATATAGTCGGGGCCGATGGTATTCAGGTGGATACGGCCAAGATCGAGGCAGTCAGGACTTGGCCTAGACCTACTACTCCGACAGAGGTGCGCAGCTTTCTGGGCCTCGCAGGTTATTATCGGCGGTTCGTAGAGAAGTTTGCTTCTATCTCTGCACCATTGACTAGCCGACTCGTAAGCGCTAAGTTTGATGATCGATGCTTGGAGCGTGGTTTCCGATCGGGAGAGATCGACGACCGCCTCGTTCTTACTCTTCCGCAGGTCCAGACGGCTATGTCGTGTATTGTGACGTCGGCATCGCTGGGATGTGTGTTGACGCAGCAGGCAAGGTTATAGCGCACGATCCCGACGCTAAGCATGAGAGAACTACCCCACCCATGATTTGAGTCGGCGATGATTCACGCCTTGAAGATCCTGGAGGCACTATTTGTACGGGCTTCACGTGGATATTTATACTGCACCACAAGAGCCTTCAAGATATTTTCAGCCGAGGAGTCGAACTTACAGCAGACGGTGGTTAGAGTTACTCAAGGATTACGATGTCGATATCCTGTACCACCCGGGAAGGCCAATGTTGTGGCGTACGCCTTAGTCGTAGGTCGATGGGGAGTCTATCAGATGTGCAGCCAGAGAGGATGGGCATGATTCGCGATTTACATCAGTTAGCGAGCCTTGGAGTCCGATTGATTGATTATGATAGCAGTGGGGTCCGAGTTCGTGAGGTTGCCGAGCCTTCCATCGTCGAGAGGTGAAGAGGCAACAGTTTGAGGATCCGGTTTTGACACGCGATCGCGATACGCCCTTCGAGGGAAAGTGGTCCTTTGAGTAGCACCACGGGGTGCTAAGGTTTGAGGGCGTTGTGTGTTCCGGATATTGCAGGACTTCGCAGCAGTGTTCTAGGGAAGCACACAAGGCGTGTTACTCTATCCATCCGGTCGACAAAGATGTACCACGACCTCGCATCGTGTATTGGTGGGATGGCACAAGAGGACGCCGCAGTTTGTTGCTCGCCCGTGTTGTCGCAGTGAAGGTAGAGCACCGAGGCCCGTGGTTTATTGCGCATAGAGATCCCGACCGGAAGTGGGAGGTGATCAACATGGACTTTATCATCGGGTTACCTCGCACCGAGGAAACATGATTCTATTTGGGTTATCGTCGACGCCGACGTAAATCAGCCCACTTTCTTCCCGTCAGACGACTTTTTCTGAGGATTATGCCGACTTTACATCCGAGAGATCGCCGATCGCATGGAGTCCCTATTTCTATCATATCGCATGCAGGAGCCCGGGCCATTTACTAACTTCGAGGTCTTTCCGTAAGGGTTTAGGGACGCAAGTGAGCTCGAGCATCGCATTCCATCCTCGCATGCACGACAGCAGAGCACACTATCCGCACTTCGAGGATATGTCGCGAGCCCGTGTTATTGACTTCGTGGTAGCCGGGAGGATCATTTGCCTCTAGTTGAGTTTCGTATAATAATAGCTACCACTCCAGATTCGACGGCGCCTTATGAGGCCTTGTATGGGAGGAAGTGCAGATCGCCGATAGGCTGGTTCTACGTGGGCGAGGTGCGCTTAGTGGGACCGCACTGCACAAAGCAGTGGATAAGGTAAAGCTTATCCAGAGCCGCTATCGACAAATTTCCGTAGTCGCATGGTCGATGCAGATCATCGTCGTCGGCATCTGGAGTTTGAGGTTGATGATTGGGTTTTCCTGAAGGTGTCACCCATGAAGGGTGTGATGAGATTTGGCAGGAAATGGAAGCTCAGCCCAAGGTACATTGGGCCTTATCAAATTGTCCGCAGGGTGGGCAAGGTCGCCTATGAGTTGGATCTGCCGTCCGATCTGGAGGCAGTGCATTCGGTTTTTCATGTTTCTATGCTGAGGAGATGTATCGGGGATCCATCTAGAGTGCACCCGATTGACGATGTCCAGGTGACCGAGGGGTTATCGTATGAGGAGATTCCCATAGCGATAATCGATCGTCAGGTTAGGCGTCTGCGAACCAAGGACGTAGCTTCCGTCAAGGTCTTGTGGCGGAATGAGCACAGGGAGGAGATGACGTGGGAAGCTGAGGAGGACATGAGGCAGAAGTATCCTCACCTATACCCCACACCTCCAGGTAACTCACTTTCCTACTTGTAAATTTTTAATTATCATATTTTGCTTAAGTGTTGTATTGTGGCCATGTGTGGCATTTGCAAATTGTTAAGTTGTGAGGACCTATATCGTTATCTGTCTTGAGAAGGAACATTCGGGACGAATGTTTCGGGCGAGGGTAATGTTATACCAGATTTCCGAGTATGTACGTGAGGACGCACGACGCTTGTACAAACCCTAATTAGGTTAAGAATGAGATCAGAAGCTTTCGACGGAAAAGATTCCGAACTTGTGAAGGAAATTCTACGCTTTTAATATTTTAATCGACACGGATTTTTCCGAGAGACGAAATATTTTGGACTCAATAGAGGGCATACGTGTCACCCTTAGTTGGCTTAGGTCGACGGTTGGGCAAGTGGGCAAGTCAATTGGTCAAGTCTTGCGTTGATTTTGCGAGTGGAGTTGGTAGGTGGACGGTTTGGGTGAGTTAGTGGAGTCCACATGGCTCATTGTTGTGGTGGGCATGTGTTCTAATATTGTGGTGGACATATGTCCAAATGTGGGAGACACTTGGTTGGAAGACCTCATCTTTCACTGGATCATAATCCCAACCTCCACTTGTTTTAATCTTGTCCCTCGAGTGTTCTATAAATACCCCCTCGAGCGAAGACTTCTTCATCCACTCCACATTCTCTAAGTCTAAAAATCCTCCCTCTCCCTTGTAGTGTTTTCGTCCCAACTCCCTCCCCCCTTCCTAGTGGCTTCGGCAGAGAATACCTCCCCCCTCTTTGTAGAAAGTTGCCTTCTAGTATAATTACTATTCCAAAATACCCTAGCCCCAAATCCCTTATAGTATTTAAGTAGAAGTTGTGTAGAACTTCTAAGGGCTTCGAGCTATCTGAGCGCAAATTAGGAGTTAAACCTTGCTCAGGATCGACATTTAACTTGGATAATTTTGGGCTTATCGAGGTAAATACTCTTGTCCTTCTATTGTAATTGGATATTACATAAAAGAATAGTTAAGACTTGAGTATAAGATCTAGAAGGATATTAAAGATTAGAATTGAACTGTAATCACGAGTAGGCGGTATAAAAGAAGAGAATTGAATCAGATTTACATGTGATCGTATTTACTGAGACTTGAGTAGTTTGACGAGTAGTGGAAGTGCGCCCAATTTTCCGTAGAATAGAGAACCTCTCGCTTAGAACTTTATACAAGATAGTCTAGACGTTGATAGACGATTTGATCGTTATAGTCGATACTCGCGCGACATATTCGACTTGGCAGGTGGTTTTCGCCGAGGAGGTATGTGATTCTTCCTATCCTCTTGAGCATGATATTTTAAATATATATATATATATAGTACGGTAGACGTACGTGTGTTAACTGAACATGGTTTTACTTGACGTCTTTCGACTTGAGTCTAAATAATAAGAACCTTGAAGTATTTCAAAAGAATTATGAATCATTTTTGAAAGAAGAGTAATACTTGATTTTTAAACAGAAAGCTTAAGAGTTATACTAGCTTTATGGGAAGTTAGGTATAACGACTTAAGAAAGATAAAAGGAACGGTTTTACTTATTGTTTATGAAAATCTTGTATTGACTTCTGCAAAGTGTAGTAAGATGGTTGATAGGAAAACATGTTATGATGCTACGTGTGTTAGTGTCTTGTGATGTTGTGTAAGGGGGTCATTCTTGTTGTGCTTACCTTGTTAAACGTTAAGACCGTTGTACTGTTATTATATCACATACCCCCTTGACTTGTTATACCGAGGGCTTGCCACCCTTGACGCGGTCTATACGGCCATGCGGTTCGTGTGACTATGCGAGTGCGGGAGTTCCAGGATTGATCATTCGGTGTCTTATCCCGACGCGGGGATGCCTATGCGGTCCGTGTGACTACGCGGTCCATGAGACTACGCGATGCGGAGTCCGTGAGGTACCGGTTAGCTACCGATGTGAGAAATACCTACGCGGTCTGCATGTGACCTATGCGATCATGGAAGTCCAGGATTAGGCACGCATAATGATACTATGGGCGATTGGCCTTGCTTCGATCATTCGCGGCCTAGAAAAGACCAGTTACATTATATTTATTTTGCTCTTGTTTATGTTATGGCACTATGTGCAATTGAATTGGTTGTATTTGCAAATGGTTTTAAATACTTTGATTTTACTTCAGTACTTTACAGTTTCACATACTTGGTACCTGTTGTACTGACCTCCTTCGGGTGGCTACGTTCATGCCGCAGGTAAGGGAAAGCAGGTGCTAGATCCACATCCTTAGGATCTCTACTTTGGTGTCAGGAGCTCCATCTTCTCCGGAGGCTCGACTTTTGGTATGGTTCTCCCTGATGTTGTAGATATATGTACATTCTGGGTATGGCGGGGCCCTGTCCCGCCATAGTTGTTTACATTCCTAGAGGTCTGTGGTCATGTTGTAAAGTTGGGATGTAACTGTTCACTCTTTATATATATGCCGAAAGGCGCCTTTTTCCTCAGATAAACTGTGTCTCATTTTACATTGTTTCATGTCTTGTTTTTATATTCCGCTGGTTACTCTGATGTATGACTACTTGGGTGCCCGGGTAAGGCACCAGTCACGGGCCCCGGAACGGGTCGTGACAAGAGCATTTCCAACACTTAGAAAAAATTCAAGCTTTCTTGCTCTTAGATGAGAGCTCTCGGCTTTGAGAAAAAAAAAGAGAAGAAATTTTGCAATATTGCTCCATAATTCCCAATATTCAAACCCAAGGTTCCTAAAGGTATTCTAAGGTTATCTCAATTGAAAGATCCCAGAAAAACTACGTTTTCACGTTAGTCGCAAGGTGAAAACCTAAGGAGTTCTTCAACTTTGAAGTTGGAAATTGAAGAGAAGTTGATCATGAGCTTCTAAGGAGTGCTTGGAGCGGATTGGAACGTAAGAAGAGGAGCTAAAAGTTGTTAAGGATCGACTTTTACGCTTGGACATTATTAGGGCTTATTGAGGTAAAAATCTTCGTCTTCTTAATGTGATTAAAGATTCCATGTTATGATAAGTTAGGAATGATCATGTGATTCATATTATGAAGTTTGAAAAGATTTGTATCATGTCGACATGTTGAAAACCGAAATTGGACATGTTAGCCATTAAGTTTGTAATTCAATTTAATTGTTAGATACAATCGTCGCATGTTAAGAAAGAAAGGATTTATAGTTGTTGAAATTGTTATTATGTATATAACATATTGGAATAACAACTTGGATTAAAAAGGAATTGAACGGAAATTGACATTGTTGTTGATATTGATGGTAGCCGAGAATGGCTTAAGTTGTTGGACAGTTTTATATTAATTGAGGGCAGAATTTTACACGTCCCTTTAGGCGTGTAATCCCCTTTGAATTTCTGAATTTTTGAGCCTTAAATGTGGCATTTGGTTATTGATTTTCGGGCCTTGAAAAAGGTGGAAAAGTACGTAGAAACAAAGGAAGTGCTGCCCGATTTTCCGTAGAATTAAGAGTCCTTATACTTAGGAATATTCTACGTTAAAAGCTAGTAGTTGATGGACGTATTATGGTCATTATAGGTTGACATTCTACGTGCGGCGTTTTCAACTTGGCAAGTGGATTGAGCCGGAGAGGTATGTGGAACTTTTCTTATTTCTTGAGCATAAGTAGCTATAAATGTATAGTACGGTGGACGTACGAGATTTAAATGAATTCAATTTCATTTGGTACCCTTGACTTGTTTAAGAATGTCTAAGTTGGTTGAGTTAGAGAATTAACTCACTTGTTTTAAAGGTTAAAGATGTCTTGGTGTCTAAAGCATAAAGTTAGTATAACAACTTTATGGGAAGTTAAAAGAATGGTTTATTCTAATAAGGTAAACAAAGATTTCTTGACTTGAAAATGTATAGAATACTTGGTTTGGAAAATATTGATTACTTGAACTATTCTAAAGTTAAGAAACTTGATTTCTAAGGTTAAGAGACTTGAAGTATTCTGAAAGTATATGATACTTGGTTTTAAAAGTATAAGTCTCTTGATTTAAAAAAGAATGTAATTGTCTAAAACATAAAGAGTTATAACGGCTTTATGGGAAGTTAGTTATAACGGTTTTATGGAAGGTTAAGAGAGTGTCTACTTGATTTATAGGCATGAGTTGCCTAGGTTGTGAATGTAGAAGTTACTTAGTGTCAAAGCCTTGAAATGAATTTCTAAAGGTGTAGTAACTTGTTTTGAAAAGTAGACAAGCCTTGATACTACGAGTGTTAGTATCTTGGGGTTTTTATATAAAAATGGTTCTTTTTTAAAGGAACGGAAGTACGTAGTACTTTGGGTTAAATTCCCGGATTTCTAATAACATGTTAGTGCCTTAAATTAACTAAAATGAGAGTGCATGATAATTAGGGCTAATAAGAAGTTAGGGGATGTCTTAACTTGCTTATGATAATTATGATAAGCCGGTGGTGCTTATGTTATGTATGATAAGTCGGTGGTGCTTATGTTATGTATGATAGCCGGTTGTGCTAGTGATGTATTGTTCATTACGGGGTCATTCCCCGGGCTTGTTGCATTTGCATATTCCGTGGATTTGCTCCCCACGATGCGAGGAATACCTCATGCGAGTCCGTATGGCTCATGCGGGTGAAATAGTCCCATGCGGGCGACCCTCTATGCGGCGAGATTACCTCATGCGGGTACATACGACCTATGCGGGCGGATACAGTTTATGCGAGGAAATTACCTCATGCGGGTCCATACGGCCTATGCGGGTGAAATAGTCTCAGGAGTAGGATTTCAGAATGATACTACGGGCGGATGACCCTAGGTTAATCATGAGCTTCCTGTTTTAAAACCGACAAGGTTTATTCTTGTCCACTCTTATTGTTAGTAAGGCATAGTGTACTGTTAATATGGTTATCATACATGTCCCCAGCTTTATTTTAGACTATTATGATTTCATTACAAGATTTCGCCACATACTTGGTACTGTTGTAATCGACCTCCTTCTGGGCTGCGTTCATGCCGCAAAGAGAGTTATATGTTCTCGATCCTCACTCTTAGGATCACTGTTCAGTTGTTGAGAAACTCCATTACTCCGGAGGCTTATCTTTGGTTCAGATCCCTGGTATTGTCGGTTGTTGTACATTCAGGGGTATGGCGGGGCCCTGTCCCGTCACAGTTGTTATGTAAAAATTCTTAGAGGTCTGTAGTCATATCTTGTGGATTAGGTTGTAAAGAAAAAAAGAGGTAACTGATTTTTGGGTTATGTGTATACTTTTGGAAGGTGGCCTTATCGGCTAACCTGTTATTTATTTATTTTTGAGTTGTATGTATGTTCCGCTACTATTCTCTGATGTATACCTGTGAGGGGTGCCCAGGTAGGTCATCAGTCGCGGGCCCGGGGTCGGGTCGTGACACATCCACCCTCGAACTCATTGAATACTTTCTAAATCTATCTGTTTTCATTGAATTTCTGCTATCTGTTTTGAGTTAGACAAACATATATCTTACCTCCCGGTGACCGGCTTCGCAAGACCTTTTCAATCCATACTAGAGAAGTCCTCTTTCGGTCTAGGATCTATTGTGAGGAGGATCACCTTTCTTTACTAGAGGATCAAGAAACAAAAGACTTACATACACAATTATAGAGGTGAACCAGCTTGGTCGGTAGAATTTTTTAGAATCTAGCAAAAGGAGGAAGTTATGCTTTTCTTAAGGCAATCCATAAGTAAGAAATAGAATGAGGAAGATAGAGGACCCCTCAGAATAGTATGTGGGCCTTCCTCAAGCAATCCCCTATGACTCAACCTTTGTTCTTGTTCAAAGGAATCCTCTCATTTCTTCCCCTTTTTCGAGCTCACTAAGGCCAGCGATGCCCCATTTGTCTCTGTCTGCTATCGTGCCTCATTAGACGGTTCATCAGGAGTTGCTATCTTAGACCAAGAACTTAGCACTCTTGATTTATCTTTTTCAATTGATTTCTAATAGGATTGGAAAATGTCACGGTGCATAACACATCTAATTGGAAGCAGAATGAAGATAATGTGCTTTACTCTTTCATTCAGAAATGGATTAACCCTTTGTTGGTCAGCTAACTTAACTCAACCTGCTCGCTTAGTTTTTCACTAAGCCTCATCTGAGTGTTATATACATAGCTCCTAAAAACTGCTGGGTTTGGCTTGTTGCCTTTGATTCCTTACCCATAACATAAGATAAATGGTGTGTGCTTCAACATCTAAGTTTCACACAAGGAACCTCATGCTCTTAATGATAAACTATGCTATTTGATGGACTGGAAGGTCAACCACATAATTTATCCCTCAAGCTGAATGAACTTTACCTACTATTTTAGTTTAGGGCTATTGAGTTTACTTGCTTCTCACTAACAGAAGAATCACGAGCTTCATCACTCAACTCTAAACCAAATGAAAAACACTCGACTATAGGATAAAAATACTTCACTCTAGAAGGTTAGGTTTCATACCGACAAGACCTCTTATATCAAAATCCGCTCATTTCACACCAACTAAAACAAAATTAATCACCAAGGTAGAGTTGTATAAAGCCCTAATGTAATTGAACGAAGTAGAAAACCCACAATATGAGAGCAAAAACCTTCTGTGTGTATGAAGAAAAACAATATCGAGTTAGGTAGGATGTAGATCGAGCACAATAAGCTACAAGAGTGATTATTTCGCTTTGGAAGGAAAAAACATGTCAAATAAGTCCATACTCATCTCTCAAGCTATCTGGGAATAACAACACCAGACATAGAAGAAAGGAGTGTAGGATTGGTAAATTTTGCCGGAAAGAAGCTATTCGACTAATTTATGAGGCTATGACTGGTGAAGACCGCTTTCTTCGGAGCGTGCTATTGCATCAAGTGAAAAGGGACCGCGAAACACTACACCAGATAGGGAAAACAAGGATTAGATATTTTGTCCATGACCACTTGAGCGTGATTCCCTTATCTATTGAAAAGTATTATCTAGATAGTAAATATTTAGGGCATATGACTAGTAAGGTAAATAAACCTATCGTATCGACGCCATGCAAAAAGAAGAAAATTCACAGACTAAAAGAAATTTCTTCTCATTTACATTTGTCTCAATCATGGGCGGTTGAAAAGAGTTCTTCCGATCCGATCATTGTGTAAGCCGAGAGTTTAATAAATGACGAGCTAGATGACAGTTTAGTCAATACCAAAATCGTAGATGAGTTAGGAGTAAAGAGTGAAGACCAGGAAATTTCCTTCAATATAGAGTAAGGACAAAGGAAAGTCTTCTAATCTTTGATCCCTCGATTCAAGAGTGATTGAAGTGAATACAATAAAAGAATGTAAGGAAGGGTTCCCCTAGGAAAGACATCTCGAATGCTTCCAAAATAAGTTCATCGACCTGTAATGTGACTTCTAGAAAAGTCCCACCCTATACCTAGCAGAGTTGGCGATAATAAGGAGAGTAGAAAGCAGCTACCGACCATCGAAAGATCCATGACTTTAAGATCCGCATGCAAGGGAAGATTCACTTATTCTTTGAGATGACAAATCTCCCCACTAGATGAAAATTACTAAATCAACACCAAGATGTATAGGAGTACTTTCTCTGATCGACGTTTCCCAGACCAAAACTGAAAGGACATACTAATCCCCAAAGGATTCTCGGGCATTCCTTCATATCGGGAGGAGATACCAGTTGGAGGAGAAGATAAGGAAAACTTTCTTTCTTCCATTCAATTCTTACTCCAATCCCAATAGGATAAATAAATATAGAACTTTCTATAAGGGCATCTGACTATAGGCACTGGAGTCAGACTGTCTGAGTATGTAAACTATGTGGTGGATACGATAACAAATAAGTCTTCTATATCAGCCAATTTTTATTCCACGAGGGACTTCAATGAAGTAATATTTTTGGATTTCCCGTTCATCGTATCGACCAACCCAAACCCCATACCTGTCCCCGATGAAAGTCGGGATGACATCGGTTTTCATTTAAAACCATCTCACTCTAAGAAAAAGAGAGCTTTACGAAATTTTCAAAAGGAATTGAGTAAGCTCTCGCCTAAGAGAAGAGTTTAATAAAGCCGAGAGGAATTTTTAAACAACAAAAAAGCTTTTCTTCCTGCCTAGGTGATAGACCACCTTATGACCGATGTGATTACCAGCTAAAGGGCAAAAAGACGGGGTTGAATGCGACTCTACCAATACCAATCTCCTCTGGAGCAAAGATATCAACTCTTCCTGGTATTGGTAATGATTAACATATTCTTTTTTTAGAGAGGGGAACCCTTACTTAAGAACATAGAGTGGCCTAGACAAAAAAGTAAGGCA
The DNA here is from genome assembly GCA_029844215.1 of Przewalskia tangutica. NCBI lineage: Eukaryota > Viridiplantae > Streptophyta > Magnoliopsida > Solanales > Solanaceae > Przewalskia > Przewalskia tangutica. The sequence continues at coordinate 7,705,258 of CM056733.1, read as the reverse complement.
AAGGATAAAAGAGAAGTACCCGACCCAGCTAAGAAGGGTCTCCCTTTAACAGATTTTTCCTTAGTAAGCTAGCTTTGGTTTCTAAAAAATCCAAGTTCTATTTCACTCCTGGAATGACCCTGTTGGCAACTCTCTGTCAACACAAACAATAAAGAGATGAAAGGATCTTCAAGTAGCCCTGACTAAGGTTTGAAAAGACTCTCGGGCGTACTACAACTTTTTTGGAAGGCTAGGGTGGTTTTTAGAAAATGCGAAGATAGAAGACGTGGTAGGGAACCAATTTTTATCACTTTCCCCCTCTAGTGGTCATTCATTGTTTTGATGACTCGAATACGAAAGAGTTGGTTGGCAGTTCAAACCTCAGTAAGGAGTTGAAGAGAGGTCTTTCAGTTTGTTCAAAGGCACTATGGATAAGCCATTACAGATAATATGATTCTTTTGGAGTTTTCTCATATATAATTGACCAAAAGTTCATCAACCTATCCGAGGGATGATGAAGTCGATGCCATAATTGAGGGAAGTGCCTTGTTACTCTTTTTTAGATAAGAATGCAAAAGACCCTGACCCTGCCAATCAAGTCCACTCAGATAGACTAAGTAGACTAAAAAGAGTGCACAAGAAAGACTAAGGAAACAAAACCTTTTCTAGATAATGTTGGGCCAAGTAGAGACATTTCACCTAGATTCGATCATCACGTCAACTTTGTTTATTCAACAAAGTGATCAAGCTACTTAGCCACTAGGGACTGGCCTCGTGAATGCATTTGCTAAAGGCCTTATTGGCCGGCTTTCTCAATCATCAATCTAACTTCAGAAATAAAATAAGCCCCCTTGATGAGATTAGATATAGTTTTCTTTCGAATATTTTCTGATTGACAAAATCTTTTTTGCTGTGTGATTCTGCCCCCCACTCTACCAACAACCTATGTGTCGATCTATACCCAGTTGTTTTACCTCTATTTTAATGTGTATGTTCTAGATAAGTGCATATCCTCATAGAGCAAGGGGCAGAAAAGATCAATGAAAGACTAGAGCGCGAGCTAGCTGATATGCCAATAAGTCCTTGATTTCTTATCCGCAAAGGAAGACTTAGATTCATTGAAGAATACACTTTTGAGCCTAAAATCAAGAGGAAGGGTTGCTTGTCAAGCTGACCTATATATAATAATAAGAAATTTCTATCTATTTTTTATTACTAGTCTGATTTTCTTTATTGCTTGCTTATCGTGAATCACTCATTCTCACCTAACAGAGAGGGGTGCCACTGCTTCTCTTTTGATCGTTGTTCTATATGAATGGGTTTGGTTTTCCAACGGTTGTCGGTCAACTTCTAGGTCACTCAGTCACATGTCTGTCACTCTGACTCCGGTCTTTTTGTTGACCTTTTCCAGTAGCTAGTCTCTTTCTTGCTAGAACGTCGGTCACTCTATCACCTTCTGTAGTCGTGATGGCAGTTGATAGTAGGTCACTCGGCTTTCAGGTCTTCACCTGTAGTTCACTCTACCGGTCAGTCGGTTGCCCTGCTAGTTAGGCCTTGATGTAGCATGTCGCTGTCGAGTTGCTCTGTGCTTGCTCATTTTAGGTAGTCATGATGACGTCTCATTATTTTATTTTCCAGTCGATCACGAAAGCACATGACTAAAATGAGTGAAAGGGTTCCTCGTTAAATAAAACCAAAGTTCCATTACAATCAAGTAAAGAGATAGATCATATCTTGGCCAAATGCTAATCCTCCTAGTTTGAAAGAGAAAAAGAGTGGAGATGTGAGAAGAAAGATCACTCCTAACTAAGTCAAGTGAAAGGAGCCCAATTATCCACTCCCCTTTTCCCCCATTGCTAGGAGTCTCACCCTCTTGATTTGATATGTTAAGAAGACTAGAACCGATAGTAGATCATCTTTTACTTAAAAGGCCTACCCATCTCATAAATGTGATAAAAGAAGCAGGCTATTTTTAGCCATTTTCTTTCTTTTGTTTTTCCTTGGCTCTATGGTCTAATATGAGATGTATAACGTGCTCATACTCATCCATTAGGATGTTCCTCCTTCAAGAGCTCCGCTAGGATTCTAACTTAGTAACCTAGCATTGAATTAGGTAGGAAACTCGTCCTACTTCATAGATAGAAAAAGAACTAGTAACTCCATTATTTGTGGCACCCCTAAGTGACTTTTTCCTTTTATTTTATTGTATTTAATAAAAGCTAAAGTACTTTATTTTAAGAATGTATCTGGTTCCATATTTCTTTCGTTAGTTAATCCATTATTTTCTAAAAATGATTGTTGTAATTCTGGTTTGACATTATTTGAAATGGCTCTCTCATATTGAGAAATTCTATCTAGTGGTATTCGATCACAGAATCCATTGATAACTGCATAAATGACTAGAATTTGTTTTTCAATTTGCAGTGATGCATATTGTGGTTGTTTCGGTACTTATGTCAGCCTTGCACCTCTATTGAGTAATGCTTGAGTCGCACTATCAAAGTCTGAGCCAAATTGAGCAAGGAATGCCACTTCGTGATATTGTGTCAATTCCAGTTTTGAACTATCGTAGACTTGTTTCATAGTTTTCAACTGAATGGCAGACCCGACGTGATTGCTAGATAAGATGATGTTTATAGCAGGTCTAATTTTGCGATAAAAGAGCTCTTCAAATAGATTTGTCCATCGGTAATAGGGATCACATTGGTGGGAATATAGGCTGATACGTCTCTAGTTTGTGTTTCAATGATGGGTAAGGTGGTCAAGCTACCTATACCTGTTTGGTTTGATTGTTTAGACGTTCTTTCTAAGAGACGGAAATGTAAATAGAAAACATCGCTTGGGAAAACATCACGTGTTGGTGGTCAGTGTAATAATAATTATATTTGTTGATATGATATTGTATGTTAACTAAGATCCTTATAGATTATTAATGCATTCATTCCATTATCACGGTTATATTCCCCATGGCACACCTATAATATAGGGCAAAAAGTTGTAGAAGAGCAGGATCTGAAGCGGTGGCTGCTACAAGAATAGAATATTCCAATGCATTCGCTTCTGAAAGAATTTGAACTTATTGTGCCACAGTTGAGCATTTTGTCTAATCACTACATAGACATAATATAATGTCTCACTCTCAGAGGTCACCATCGTGTTCAGTTGATTTTGGTTTAATATAGGCTCATGCACAAATTTACGTTCAATAATCCCAAGGGCTTTCACTTCCACACGTCTTCACTTGGGATAGCTTAGAGACCCTCTTCCATAAATAGGTATTCCTAAGATATCTACCGCATACCCTAGCATAGCCTTTCCCGCAGGAAAATCCAAAATAGATCCAGTGCGATTGGCAAGATCTCCTTCTTTAATAGCAGTATCACTACTAAAGACAATAATATCTACATTCTCATTCTCAATATTCAAGGATATTCTTTTCACACAGCTGGCAAATTCCACCATTTTCCTAGCTTGAATCTCGTTCAATTCATAAACACGTGCAATTAGATGTACAACTGAGACCACTCGAACGATTTCATCCACTTGAAAATTCATGTAAAAATTGTTAATTTGACTTTCTAATAGACTTGTTAGTTCCGCAGCTCGGGAAGAAATTTCCATAATTCCATTGTTGATAGATATAAGGGAGAATGTCGGTTTATAAAATATGAGCTCTACCAGTACCAGTATTTCCTTTTTTTTATTATTTCAAAGACTAATTCCAAATCATTTTTCACAATAGTTGTTTGCAGCTTTTTATAAGGCAGGCTACAGTGGGTCCCATAGTTTTTTATTTGATTAGGGTATTTTAATTAGGTATCCAATGAGAGTGGCTTACCTTAGGATAGAAGAGGACCCCTTAATCTCGTGCCTTTTCTAGAGAATGGAATCCTCTAGAACCCTGACCGAACGAAATGCTTCTTTCATTTAAGCTCCATTAAGAATTGAGTCTCAATTATGGAGTCAAAAGTCTCCTCAGGCAAGGGATACCTGATCATATTAATGGTAAGACAATCACAGAGCTCCCACTGCCTTTATCCGTCCACTAGTAAGGGCTGGTATAGCTTTGGCCCAAGAGGCGTTGCGCGTTCACCAGGGTTGGGAGAGACCGTGGCTGGATGGTTTGCACCAGCTTTGAAATTAGAAGAGAAACTATTCTAAATAAATCACCAAATATATTAGTCCACCTGAAGCCCCTTCCTCCAACGCCCTCATGATACTGAGCCAGAGGCCCCCCGAAGGAGCCATTATGTTACATAATGATTAAATGCTGAATCTCATAGACGATGCAATCGCACGGGCCAGCGCTCCGGAGCAGCCTAACCCTCTGAGATAAAAGGAAAGAGACTTCTCACTGAGAGAGAAAACTATCCTTTCAAGAAAGGCCCAATAGTCCTCTTCAGACCATAGTTTTAGAGATAGAAAATAAAATGAAGCAAGCAAGAAGGTAGAAAAAAGAACTAGACAAAACAGAAAAGGGACACAGACAAGAGAAAAAAGATTTTTGTTATTGGAACATGTTGAATATGGACGGATCAAATGTGATGACCAACACAATTGTTCTGATTTTATTTTCTTGAAGGGTACTGGCACTAAGTTACTTACGATTCCTCTCACTTTGTTCGAGCTGAATTACATTCACTCTCAAACTCGATGAATACTTTCTAAATCTATCTGTTTCATCAAATTTCCGCTATATGTCTTGAGTTAGACAAGCATGTATCTTATCTCCCGGTGACCGGCTTCGCGAGACCTTTTCCAATTACTTGATAGTGCTCTTTACTTTTTCTATTGCTCGATAGTGTTCTTCGAGAGACCTTTTTCAATTGCTCGATAGACATGCACGTATCTTAGGATACTAATTCCGCGATAAAATAGTTCTGTTTCCAAATAGATTTGTCCATTAGCACTCTTGATTTTCTTTTTCAATTGATTTCTAATATGATTGGCAAATGTCATTGTGCGTAACACATCTAATTTGAAGTATAATGATGATAATGTTCTTTACTCTTTCATTTGTAGATGGATTAACCCATGTTGTGTTGGGTTAACTTAACTTGAATCTATTATGTTTATTTTTTCACTAAGCCGCATCTGAGTGCTATATATATTGCTCTTTGATCACAACTTAAATAAAATTAACATTCTTTAAGAACTTTTTCTCTTGATCTTATTAGCTTAGTATCATGGAAGTCAAAATAGTTATAGCAGAGTAAGATAGAAGATGATCAATCTCGCCTCATCATGATTAGTGTCGATTCCATTGTGAAAGGTGCTTAAAATGTCGTTAAGTCATTACACTCATGGGTGAACCCACAAGGGAAGGGAGAGGTTGCTTCCTAATAACAACTGGGTTTGGCTCAATGCCTTTGATTACTTACCCATAGCATAATATAAAGGGTGCGTGCTTCAACATCTAAGTTTCACACAAGGAACCCCCTGCTTTTAAAGATAAACTATGATATTTGATGGACTGGCAGGTCAACCATATAATTTATCCCTCAAGCTAAACGAACTTGAATTGCTCTTTTAGTTTAGGGCTATAAAGTTTACTTGCTTCTCACTAATGGCAGAATCACGAGCTTCATCACTCTACTCTAAACTAAATGAAAAACACACAGCTATAGGATGACAATCCTTCACTCTGGAAGGGTAGGTTCCATACCGACAAGACCTCCTATCCAAGAATCTACTCATTGCATACCAACTAAAATGGAACGTAATCACCAAGATAGAGTTGTATAAAGCCCTAATGTAACTGAATGAAGTGGAAATCCACAATACGAGAGCAAAAACCTTTTATGTGTAAGAAGAAAAGAAACATCGAGTTAGGTAGGATGTAGATAAAGCGCAATAAGCTACATGAGTGATTATTTTACTTTGGAAGGAATAAAGCATGTCAAATATGGTCCTGTTATACCCCGTAGTTCCAGGGTATGTATGTGAGGACGTACGTACGAGAATACGACAGAAATTTTGGAAAGAAAGGAAGATGTGATTTTTTCGACGGAAAAGTTTCCGGTTTTTGTGAAGAAAAAGGTTCGTTAATGGGAATTGGATTCCCAGATTTGGTATTTGGACTTCTTGGATTATATTAGAATTATTGGATTTTATTTTCAGAAATGGTCACGTGGGGCCCACGGGAGAAATTTACGGTTTTGTGGGGCCCGCTTTGTTTTTGAGATTTTCGGTATTTTGGATATTTTCGGAAGACGAAATATTTTGGACGAGTAGGGGGGCGACACGTGTCACCCCCATGTGGCCATGGTTGGCCGTTTCTTGTTGACACTTGGCTTTGGCCGAAATGGTGTGGACAAGTGGCTTGCCACTTGTCCCAAGTTTTGTGAAGCCATTTGGAGGGTGGGACCCACACACACTTGTCCCAAGATCTCACCACACACTTGCCTTGATCTTGGCCTTTGATTGTTCTATAAATACCCCATAGTGCAAGACATATTATTTCATCCACTTAAGAGCTTTCCAAGGCTTGTATAATCCCAAATACATTGGCCTAGTATCCCTAGTAGTATTCCAAAGTTATTTCAAATACTAGGAGCCCGGAAATACTACTTTATTCCAATAATCGCAAAACGAAACCCTAGAAAAATCTTCATAGATTGGTTGAAGTGTTAAGAGAAGTTGTTTAGAAACTTCTAAGGGTCGCTTGGAGCGGGTTGGAGCGTAAGGAATTGGAGCTAAACATTGCCCAGGATCGACTTATAATCTTGGATAATTTTGGGCTTATCGAGGTAATGATATGTGTCCCCCTATTGTAATTGGATATTACATGTTGTAGTAGTTATACTTGACTATATTATATTGGAAGGATGATTATAAAGGATTGAATCAGTATTTACATCGACCGCATTTACAGAGACTTGTGTAGTATTATTGTGAAGAATAATTGAACACGCCAGGTTAGGCGTGTAATCCTGGGAGTTGTTGGCACAGTAGCGGCCTTGGTAGGAGAGATTTATGTGATAGCGGGGAGGTGCCGAATTTCTTTGTAGAATATGGAACCATGTATTTAAAATATTCTACGAAGAGATCTAGAGTTGATAGGCGTTTTGTGGCCTTTATAGGTTGCGATTTGAGTAGCGTATTCTACTCAAGAGTGGAAAAGGCTAGCAGAGTTACAGTACTGTGGAGCGTTTTGCTAATTGTCGATAATCGTCGCGAGGTATGTGAACCTCTTCCTATCTTTTCTAGCATGATTATTGTGAACTATGTAGTACGGTAGACGTACATGTTGTTATACCCCGTATTTCCAGAGTATGTACGTGGGGACGTACATAGAAAAGTTTGAACTTTAAAGTTGTCTTGGATGATTTATTTTGTGCACAACACCCGGTTAGAGTCGTTTTTCGACAAAACGTTTTACAAAACTCGGGTAGGATAAATTACGGCTATGTCATTTCTAATTTTTGCGGATTTTTCCGATAGACGAAACATTTTGGACCAACGAGAGGGCGACACTTGTCACCCTCTCATTGGGGACGTTGGGGCGGGAAATGTGACGATTGGGTGGCCTTTTTTGTCAAGGAGTTGGTAGGATATTTTTGTGTAGTAGATAGAATGGACACTTGCCTAAATCCTCACCCTACACTTGCCTTGCACTTGGCATCATCTTGGCCATTGGTTGGCCATTGCTTGACCTATAAATACCCCCCTTTAGATGAAGAGTTCTTCATCCACAACTCATTCTCCAAGTCTTGAAATTCCCTCCCCTCTCTTGTAGTATTTTCGTCCAACACCCCCTCCCCCTCTAGCCTTAGTGGCTTGGCCGAGAGCCACCACCCCCCCCCCTCTAAAGCAAGCCCTAGCCGAAACACCACCCCCCCTCCCTTGGTAGAAATGTTGTCTTCCAAGTATAGTTACTATTCCTAAATACCCTAGCCCAAATCCCTTATAGTATTTAAGTAGAAGTGGTATAGAACTTCTAAGGGTTCTTGGAGCTATCGGAGCGTGCATTTAGGAGCTAAACCTCGCTTAGGATCGACGTTTATACTTGGATAATATTGGGCTTATCGAGGTAAATATCTTATCCTCCTTTTGTAATTAGAATTTACATAATGTAGAAGTATAGGGATAAGTATGAAATACTTAGAAGGATATTGCAGAATAGAATTGAATTGTTATCACCGTAGAAGGGTATAAAAGAAGAATAATTGAATTGTACTCACAGTAGACTGTATAGTTTACCGGGTAGGGAAGTGCTGCCCAAATTTCCATAGAATAGAGAACCCTCTGCTTAGAGCTTTATACAGTACATTCTAGACATTGATAGACGTATTTGACTGATATAGGTCGATACTCTGCGCGCGACATATTCAACTTGGCAGGTGGTTTTCGCCGAGAAGGTATGTGATTCTTCCTATACTCTTGAGCATGATATTTTAAATATATATAGTACGGTAGACGTACGAGTGTTAACTGAATAATAATTACGGCAATGTCTTTTGACTTAAGCCTGAATAATAACTACGGCAATGTCTTTTGACTTAAGCCTGAATAATAAAGAATCTTGAAGTATTTCAAAAGAGATAAGAAACCTTTTTTAAAGAAGAGTAATGCTTGGTTTTAAAAAGTTATACTGACTTTATGGGAAGTTAGGTATAACGACGTAAGAGAGATAAAAAGAATGGTTATTGATTTTAGAAGTTAAGAGACTTGATCTCATAAGACAATAGACTTGACTTAATTGAATTAACATGAAGTTTGTTAAAAGTGTGATACCTCATTCGTGAGTAATGAGTACTTGGTTTTTAAAGGAATAATCTTTTACTGATTTCGGAGATCAGACTAAGTATCGAACAAACCACTGCAGCGCTAATAAAAGGAAATGTACTGAATGGTAAAAGAATGGTTTATTGATTGTAGAAGTTAAGAGACTTGATCTTAAAAGATAAGAGACTTGACTTATAAACGACTTGATTTTGAAAGTTAAGAGACTTGATCTTGAAAGATAAGAGACTTGACTTATAACGACTTGTTTTCGGAAAAAGAGAAGTAACTTGATTTTAAGTATAGGTTACTTGTTTTGAAAAGAGTAAGTTATTTGGGTTTTAAAAGAATACTTGTTGTTGTTTTAAAAGAAAAAAGACTTGTGGAATTGAAGAGTTTTTGGTTTAGAACATAAAGTGTTATAACAGCTTTATGGGAAGTTAGTTATAACGACTTTATGAAAACAAAGGAATGGTTTTTATCATAAGTTTTAAAATGGTAACTTGACTTTAAAAGGAGAAGTGTTTTGGTCTAAAAAGAAGGCATGGTATTGTCTTAATTTGGGTTAAAAAGGAAAGTCTGGAAGTTGTTTTGGTTTAATTAAAATGTTAGTCACTTTATTTTTATACTACGGGTATCGAGTGACTTTTGTAAAAAAAATGGATCTTCTATAAAGAATTTAATGTACGTAGTACTTTGGGGATTAAAACCTGGACTTTGTCATAAAATGAAAGTACCTTGAGTTGTGTGTAGCGTGCCTATGTTTGCGTGTGATAGCCTTGTTGTGCAAGTGTTGTATTTTTATGTTACCGCGTCTCTCGATGGAGGGTCGGTCGTGTTATTCTTGATCATTTTGGACATACTGACACGATGGGCGGCCCACGGGTATGCTTCCACTATGATAGTCCATGGGCATACTGACTCGATGGATGGTCCACGGGTATGCGGCCATGATGAGGGTTCGTTTCCCTGTTGATAGTGTTATTCCATGGATTAGCTCTCCATGAGGTTTTACTGATTCGGCCTTGGTATCTGGTGGTTGGCTTTCGTACTTGCCCCGTCTCGTGGCTGATTCGGCCTTGGTACCTGGTAGTTAGCCTTCGCACTTTCCCCGTTCAGTTTAGTGGCGAAGTCTCGTGACACGGCCTTGGTACCTGGTAGTTAGCCTTCGTACTTTCCCCGGTCAGCTACGTGACACGGCCTTGGTACCTGGTAGTCGGCTTTCATACTTGCCCCGTGTCAGCTTCGTGGTTTGGTTGTATAGTATTGTTAGTACGGTTGTTATGACACATGTGGGACCTAGTGTTCATGTGTACTTCTTGGTGTGATTATATTATAGACTGCCGGCAGTGAGGAAGGTATTCCACGGGCATGATTGATGTTGTGGGCGTGAGACCCATTGTTATACTTGAGTAATGACTTTGAGGGCGTGAGTCCCTGACTTGACATGACTGTTTATATATTATGGACTGTAGTTTGGTTATCATACATGTCTCCTGCTTTATATAGACTATTATGATTTCATTTATAGTATTTTACAGTTTCACATACTTGGTACCTGTGGTACTGACCTCCTTCGGGGGGCTACGTTCATGCCGCAGGTAGAGGTACATCGGTTGTGGATCCGCGCTATTAGGATCACAGTTCAGCTTTTTGGGAAGCTCCGTTTCTCCGGAGGCTTATCTTTGGTATAGTCCCCGCGGTGTAGTTACTTGTACATTCTGTGGTATGGCGGGCCCCGTCGTCATAGTTATGGTTACATTCTTAGAGGTCCGTAATCTGTTGTGGGCAGGGTTTTGTAAAAGGATTTAACTGTTCAGTTTGATATATGTATATATTCAGGAAGGTGACCGTTTTGGTTAGCCTAGTTCATGCTTTATGACTTGTCTCATGTTTTAGTTTTTATTTCCGCTGATTTTCTCTGATGTTGTATCACTAGGGTGCGGGCAGGCACGATCCACGCCCGGATCGGTCGTGACAAAAGTGGTATCGAGCGATTAGTCCTCGGAAAGTGTCTACGCACCGTGTCTAGAGTCTTGATTATCGGTGTGTTGTGCACCACATCTATAATCAGGAGGCTGCAGGACATTTAGGATTGGTTTCCATTCTTCTCACTCTGAGATCGTGCCTTAGAGTTGTGTTGTAAGTTGGACTCCCTCTGACGTATTCTTTTAAATCAGTTATGCCTCCACGCAAGGCAACCAGATCACAGAAGGGCAAGGCAGCAGAGGGAGCTGCGAGTAGAGCACGGAGGGTTACGAGCGAGGCCCGATTACCCGAGGTGGTGCTACAGACGGCGGATTCTACGATGCCGCCAGCCCCAGCAGAGTTTAGAGCCGCAGCAGTGGCTGCTGAGACCACAGTACCTGAGCCTCCAGCCCCACGACCAGGAACAGAGGATATGGGTTGCAAGGAGATGACCCAGTTACTAGTTAGGTTTATGGCCAGACTTGAGGACAGACGGGAGCCGAAGGTACCAGTAGTGCACCCCAGGGCCGATAGTTGGAGACTTCGGGACTTCTTAAGTTGCAGTCCACCAGTGTTCTATGGATCGAGAGCTGAGGATGACCCTCAGGAGTTTATCCGACAGTTACAGCGGATCATGAGAGTGATCAAGGCCTCAGAGGCAGAGTCGGTGATATTGGGTTCGCATCGGCTGCGTGATACTGCAGTCGACTGGTTTGATTCATGGGAACTGTCCCGGGGGGAGCATGCGCTTCCAGCTGTATGGGACGAGTTCTCAGGGGCTTTTCTTGCACATTTCTTGCCCCCACAGATGAGGAGGGCTCGGGCCGACAGATTTTTGATGTTGAGACAGGACGGGCGTACGGTTCGGGAGTACAACGTGGAGTTCGACTCGTTGGCCCGATATGTCCCGGCGTTAGTGGCAAATATGGAGGACAGAGTGCACCGCTACGTCACGGGGCTCGATGACTACTTGGCAGAGGCTTGCTCGGGTGTAGCTCTTCAGCCGGGCATGGACATTGCCGCGCGACTTATGCGCCCAGGTGTGAGGCGGAGAGGTCGGCGGAATGGCCGGGATCGTGAAGAGGCGAACAGCGAGGTCTTTTGGCGACTTTCGAGGCGGACCGCCTCGGCAGAACTAGTTATGCGTCTCCGCAAGATCTGAGCGGTCCTCCACAATCTTGTGGCATCCAGAGTATTCGAGGCGGTCGGGGCTCGGGTTTGATTTTCGAGGAGTAAGTGCTCGCCGGATGAGGTCACCCTTGTCTCGGTGTGGCGTTGTGGAAAACTTCATAAGGAGAGTGTCGTACTAATTTGGGAGATTGTTATGCTTGCGGCCAACACGGCCATTTGGCGAGAAGGTCCAGGCCAGGTAGCGCGGATGTTGAGACTCGGCGCCGGGATCATTGCGGGTTCTTCGCCGATAGCTAGGCGGGATGTTCATGCGGCGGTACGGCAGTCGCGGTGGAAGTTCCCGATTTTAGCGATCCTTTGAACCGCCTATTTACAGGTATATCCTTAATCCTCTAGAGACTAGTATGTATTGATGATGTGTTAAGTGTTATGATCGGATAGCGTTGTGTTATTGATGTGTTAGAAAACATGGTTAGTTGAAAGGATAAGTATGGGGACATGGAAGGTGTGAACCTTAGAATAGTACACGTTGAGACCTTAGATGTAAGGCCGTCTGGAGAAAAAGATTTTACGGTTAGTCTTTGTCGAAACACTTGGTATGCGTGAAATGTATTGAGGGATAATTCCTTGGGTTGTGTAGGATGAAAGTGGTAGCTTTCAGGACTTGTATAGGTAAGGTTGTTCCGGATCGGGGAACAAGAGTCTGGTGCGATTATGGGTCGGGTTGAGGACCATTCGCGGGTCAACCCGCAGCTCGGTTTAGGGTGGGGTCAGTTCGAGGTGGTCCCGCCAGGTGGTAGGGTCACGAGGGTGCTAAGCCCAAGTTTAGGTAACCATCGTATGAGTTCGTGGATGTGTTCGACCAGAATCGAATCGTGAAGGTCGGGAATGGCCTTGAGGGAATTTGAGGCTAGTAAGATGACCAAGTTTGGAGGTGGTAACTCCAGGGTTGTGGAAATTGAAGCGGTGACTGAAGTGTGGTATGTGTACTAGAAAAAGTTCGGGTGTACGAGAAAGGGACGACGAGTAAGAAGAGAAGCGAACAATGTGTTATGAGAACGGAAGTGATCATTTCTTTTGTGAAGTGAAGATGCGAAGGGAGTACCCTTTAGACCATGGGTGTGAGCTTTTTGTGATGTAAGAGGTGATTCCTCGTTGGCTTGGATTTGTATGATATACTATGGCCATTGATGGCATGATAGGTTTCGTAAGTATAGTAGTGAAGACTATACCGGCGCATGTGTGTTTGGAGACTTAGAAGGAACATTCGGGACGAATGTTTCTAAGGGGGGAAGAATGTTATACCCCGTAGTTCCAGGGTATGTATGTGAGGACGTACGTACGAGAATACGACATAAATTTTGGAAAGAAAGGAAGATGTGATTTTTTCGACGGAAAAGTTTCCGGTTTTTGTGAAGAAAAAGGTTCGTTAATGGGAATTGGATTCCCAGATTTGGTATTTGGACTTCTTGGATTATATTAGAATTTTGGGATTTTATTTTCAGAATTGGTCACGTGGGGCCCACGGGAGAAATTTACGGTTTTGTGGGGCCCGCTTTGTTTTTGAGATTTTCGGTATTTTGGATATTTTCGAAAGACAAAATATTTTGGACGAGTAGGGGGGCGACACGTGTCACCCCCATGTGGCCATGGTTGGCCGTTTCTTGTTGACACTTGGCTTTGGCCGAAATGGTGTGGACAAGTGGCAAGCCACTTGTCCCAAGTTTTGTGAAGCCATTTGGAGGGTGGGACCCACACACACTTGTCCCAAGATCTCACCACACACTTGCCTTGATCTTGGCCTTTGATTTTTCTATAAATACCCCATAGTGCAAGACATATTATTTCATCCACTTAAGAGCTTTCCAAGGCAAAAATATCCCTTTCCCTTTGTATAGTTTTCGTCCCCCTCCCCCTCTTGTGTAGAAATACTTGGAGTATTATAGTATAATCCCAAATACATTGGCCTAGTATCCCTAGTAGTATTCCAAAGTTATTTCAAATACTAGGAGCCCGGAAATACTACTTTATTCCAATAATCGCAAAACGAAACCCTAGAAAAATCTCCATAGCTTGGTTGAAGTGTTAAGAGAAGTTGTTTAGAAACTTATAAGGGTCGCTTGGAGCGGGTTGGAGCGTAAGGAATTGGAGCTAAACGTTGCCCAAGATCGACTTATAATCTTGGATAATTTTGGGCTTATCGAGGTAATGATATGTGTCCCCTTATTGTAATTGGATATTACATATTGTAGTAGTTATACTTGACTATATTATATTGGAAGGATGATTATAAAGGATTGAACTGTATTTACATTGGACTGTACTTACAGTAGACTTGTGTAGTATTATTGTGAAGCAGAATTGAACACGTCCGGTTAGACGTGTAATCCCCTGGGAGTTGTTGGCCTGGTAGCGGGCCTTGGTAGGAGAGATTTATGTGATAGCGGGGAGGTCTGCGAATTTCTTTGTAGAAGATGGAACCATGTATTTAAAATATTCTACGAAGAGATCTAGGAGTTGATAGGCGTTTTGTGGCCTTTATAGGTTGCAGTACTTCGAGTAGCGTATTCTACTTGAAGAGTGGAAAAGGCTAGCAGAGTTACAGTACTGTGGAGCATTTTGCTAATTGTCGATAATCGTCGCGAGGTATGTGAACCTCTTCCTATCTTTTCTAGCATGATTATTGTGAACTATGTAGTACGGTAGACGTACATGTGCTAAGTGATTTGGTTGGTTTAAAACATAGGGTGTTATAATAGCTTTATGGGAAGTTAGTTATAACGACTTTATGTAGGTAAAAAAATGGTTTATTGATTGTAGAAGTTAAGAGACTTGATCTTAAAAGATAAGAGACTTGACTTATAAACGACTTGATTTTGAAAGTTAAGAGACTTGATCTTGAAAGATAAGAGACTTGACTTATAACGACTTGTTTTCGGAAAAAGAGAAGTAACTTGATTTTAAGTATAGGTTACTTGTTTTGAAAAGAGTAAGTTATTTGGGTTTTAAAAGAATACTTGTTGTTGTTTTAAAATAAATGAGACTTGTGGAATTGAAGAGTTTTTGGTTTAGAACATAAAGTGTTATAACAGCTTTATGGGAAGTTAGTTATAACGACTTTATGAAAACAAAGGAATGGTTTTTATCATTAGTTTTAAAATGGTAACTTGACTTTAAAAGGAGAAGTGTTTTGGTCTAAAAAGAAGGCATGGTATTGTCTTAATTTGGGTTAAAAAGGAAAGTTTGGAAGTTGTTTTGGTTTAATTAAAATGTTAGTCACTTTATTTTTATACTACGGGTATCGGGTGACTTTTGTAAAAAAAATGGATCTTCTAAAAAGAATTTAACGTACGTAGTACTTTGGGGATTAAAACCTGGACTTTGTCATAAAATGAAAGTACCTTGAGTTGTGTGTAGCGTGCCTATGTTTGCGTGTGATAGCCTTGTTGTGCAAGTGTTGTATTCTTATGTTACCGCGTCTCTCGATGGAGGGTCGGTCGTGTTATTCTTGATCATTTTGGACATACTGACACGATGGGCGGCCCACGTGTATGCTTCATTATGATAGTCCATGGGCATACCGACTCGATGGATGGTCGCGGGTATCGGCCATGATGAGGTTCGTTTCCGTTGATAGTGTTATTCCATGGATTAGCTCTCCATGAGGTTTCTTGGTCGGCCTTGGTATCGGTGGTTGGCTTTCGTACTTGCCGCCTCGTGGCTGATTCGGCCTTAGTACACGGTAGTTAGCCTTCGCTTGCCCTTCGGTTTAGTGGCGAAGTCGTGACACGGCCTCGGTACACAGTAGTTAGCCGTACTTGCCGGTCATTCGTGACACGGCGCTTGGTACACGTAGTCGGCTTCGTATTTGCCGTGTCACCGTGGTTTGGTTGTATAGTATTGTTAATGCGGTTGTTATGACACAGGTGGGACCTAGTGTTCATGTGTACTTCTTGGTGTGATTATATCATAGACTGCCGGCAGTGAGGAAGGTATTCCACGGGCATGATTGATGTTGTGGGCGTGAGACCCATTGTTATACTTGAGTAATGACTTTGAGGCGTGAGTCACGACTTGACATATTTGTTTATATATTATGGAGTGTAGTTTGGTTATCATACATGTCTCGCTTTATATAGACTATTATGATTTCATTCTGATATTTCTGATTTCACATACTTGGTACTGTTATCTTGACCTCCTTGAGGCTGCGTTCATGCCGCAGGTAGAGGTACATCGGTTGTGGATCCGCGCTATTAGGATCACAGTTCAGCTTTTTGGGAAGCTCCGTTTCTCCGGAGGCTTATCTTTGGTATAGTCCCCTGTCAGTGTAGTTACTTGTACATTCAGGGGTATGGCGGGGCCCTGTCGTCATAGTTATAGTTACATTCTTAGAAGTGCATGAAATCTTGTTGTGGCGGGGTTTTGTAAAAGGATTTAACTGTTCAGTTTGATATATGTATATATTCAGGAAGGTGACCGTTTTGGTTAGCCTAGTTCATGCTTTATGACTTGTCTCATGTTTTAGTTTTTATTTCCGCTGATTTTCTCTGATGTTGTATCACTAGGGTGCCCGGGGTAAGGCACGATCACGGGCAGGATCGGTCGTGACAGTCCTCACTAACGCTCAGTTGTGCGGGAATAGCCACGGACATAGAAAAAAGAAGTGTAGGATTGGTAAGCTTTGCCGAAAAGAAGTTATTCGACTAATTTAAGAGGCTACTACCGGCGAAGCTCGCTTTCTTTGGAGCGTACTATTTCGTGAAGTGGAAAGAGACAACGGAGACCACACAAGACAGGGAAAATGAGGATTAGATATTTCATCAACAACCACTTGAGCACGATTTGCTTATCCGTTGAAAAGTACCATCCAGACAGTAAGCCTTAGGGCATATGACTTGTTACACCCCGTAATTCCAGGACATGTTTAAGAGAATGTACGTAAGGAATCAGGACTTTAAATTTGAACGAAAGAAAGAGTTGTAATTTCTAAGGAAAATCTTCTGAACCTCGGGAAGGAAAAATGTTTGTTAGTAAGAATTGGGTTCCCAGAATTGTTATTTGAGATTGTGGAAATTTATTTACGGATTTGGTCACGTGGGGCCCATTCGGGGAATTTTACATTTTTGTGGGGCCCACAAGGTTTCCGATATTTTGACTAATTATGGAAATTTCGGGAAACAAAATTTTATGGACGAATGGGAGGGTGACACGTGTCACCCCCCCCCCCACACCCAACACCCCCCCTACTTGGACTTGGTCGAAAATGACCAAGGGTATGATGGTCAAGTCTTGAAGCCAAGGCATGATATATTGACCAAGTCAAGGAAGACCAAGTTGAAGCTTGATAATATTGACCATATTTGACTAATATCCTAGCCACACATTTGTTTTGATCTCACCCTTTGGTTGTGGTATATATCTACATTACTAGTGCAAGACTAGACATTCCAATACTTAGAAAAAATATTGGCAAGACTTGTGTGCTCATTAGGGAGCTCTCGGCAATGGCACTAAATCCACACAATTTTTTTGCAATATTGCTTCATAATTCACAATACTTAAACCCAAGATCCCTAGAGGTATTCTAAGGATATCCCAACACAAAAATCCCGAAAAAACTACGTTTTTACGTTAGTTGCAACATGAAAACCTAAGGTGTTCTTCAACTTTGAAGTTGGAACTTGAAGATGAGTTCTTCACAAGCTTCTAAGGGTTGCTTGGAGTGGATTGGAATGTCGAGAAGAGGAGCTAAAGTTGCTAAGGATCGACTTTAGGTTTTGGTTTGTATTCGGGCTTAAAAGAGGTAATAATCTTCGTCTTGCTATTGTAATTCATGATTTCATGTTATAGTAGTTGATAGATGAGCATGTGATATTTAGAATGAAGATTGATAAGTTTTATGAAATTTGGAAGCTTAAATCCGAGATTGGCATGTTAGCCATTAAAATTGGAAATCAATTTGGTCGATAGTTATAATCGTTGCATGTTGAATAAGAAAGGGATTATAATTGTTATAATTGATTGCGACTATATAACATGTTAGAATAACAACTTGGATTGAAAAGGAATGGAAAAGAATAGATGTGGTGTTATCTTTGAGATTGTCGAAAATGGCTCAAGTTATTGGACAGTCTTACTTTAATTGTGGGGCAGAATTTTATACGTCATGTTAGATGTATAATCCCCTTTGAATTGTTGGTTTGTTGCGCCTTAAATGTGGCATGTTGGTTGTTGATTTCGGGCCTTGAAAAAGGTAGAAAAGTACGTAGAAACAAAGGAAGTGCTGCCCAAATTTCTGTAGAATAAGAGACCTAGCACTTAGTATTATTCCACGTTGATAAGCTAGGAGTTGATAGACATGTTATGGTTATTATAGGTTGAAGTACTACGTATAGCGTATTCTACTTGAAGGGTGGAATATCTATCAAGGTTGAAGTACTTTGGAGCATTTTGCTACTTGTCGATAGTCGTCGCGAGGTATGTGAACCTCTTCCTTCTTTTGGCATGATTATACGTATGAAATATACATGTGGTGTTATTTCATGATTCCTTCTACTCTTAGAAGTTAAGAGGTATGTATGTTGATTTACTCTATGTAAAAGGTATGTCTAAGTTATCCTAAGTTCTTACCATGTCTTATGGGGGATGTTGGTAAGAGTCGTTAGGAAGTATGTGGGGTCGAGGTGACCTTGCTAATTTACTGCACTAATGAGAATAGGTATCGAACAAGTCATTGCAGCGTTAATAAAAATGTATCGACAATCAATTATATTAAAATAAGTAGAATTATCCATCTGCATATAAACTAAGATAAGACAAAATTGTATTACATTTTCTAGATCATGGATGCTTTAATAAGATCGTTATAAACGAGTATAACCTATTCACAGCTCATAAAAGTATATGTTACTTAATTTTAAAGAGTTTATGTTATGGAGTTTTAAGACTATGAACCTTGATTTCTTAAAGGGTTGAGACTTTATTTTTCAAGTTATGGGACTTGATTCTTAAAGGTAGAAGTGACTTGATTTATTTGAAGTAAGTGAATTGATTTTAAATAGTTTATGTTATGGAGTTTTAAGACTATGAACCTTGATTTCTTAAAGGGTTGAGACTTTATTTTTCAAGTTATGGGACTTGATTCTTAAAGGTAGAAGTGACTTGATTTATTTGAAGTAAGTGAATTGATTTTAAAGAGTTTATGTTATGAAGTTTTAAGACTATGAACCTTGATTTCTTAAAAGGTTATGAGACCTTATTTTCCAAGTTATGGGACTTGATTTTTAAAGGAAGGAATGACTTGATTTAAAAAGTATGTCTTCTTAATTTATTTCAAGAGTTAAGAAGAATGATTTCAAAAGAGTATGTAACTTGAGTTTTAAAAGTATACGTTTGTTGATTTAAGGAAAAGGAGTTGCATGATTCTTTTTAAGTATGTATGTACGTAGTACTTTTGGGTTTAGTTTTCCCAATGAGATAAGAAATAAAAGTGTCTTAAGTTCTCTAAAATGAAAGGTTGTTATAATAGCTTTATGGGAAGTTGTTATAACGACTTAAGAAGAAGTGAAAAGGCGGTTTAAAATGTTATGTTATGAGACACACCGAGCCTACAAATAGGCTGGGTTATGTTATGAGACACACCGAGCCTACACATAGGCCGGGATATGTTATGAGATTATGATAGCCGACTGTACTTATGTTACGTGATTATGTTAGCCGGTTGTGCTTGTGATATATTATTTATTGCGGGGTCAATACCCGGGACATTATACATTCCATGGATTTGCTCTCCACGATGCGAGTATTGCGTATATACTCATTGCGGATCCACAAGATCCATGCAGGTGAAATAGTCTCATGCGGGTGAAATAGTCCCATGCGGGAGAAATAGTCCCATGCGGGTTCAATTCCTATGATTATTCCATGGACTGCTACTCCATGATGCGGGTATATCCACATATATACTCATTGCGGGTCTACAAGATCCATGCGGGTGAAATAGTCTCATGCGGGTGAAATAGTCCCATGAGTTGATTTTCTATTTTATAAAATGTACAGTTTACTCGCATCATACTGAGTCCCTCACTAAAGGGTCGGGACACATTATAGGCGTATAGACATGACAATTGATTTTATATTATATCATGGACTGCCGACAGTGATGTTGTATTCCACGAGCATGCTTCTGTGATATTATATCGAGGGCGGTGTCACGATTTTGACATGGCTTTCATATGTGAAAGTGGTGCGGTGTTATAGTAGTACTGATACAAGTCTGATTGGCTCTGATTGTTATATGACACGGTAGGATCTGGTATTTGATTTTCATACTTGTCCCTGTCATTCTTTTGTACAGTTATGATCTTGTTTACTGTACTGTATTTCCGTTCCATACTTGGTACCTGTTGTACTGACCTCCTTCGGGGGGCTGCGTTCATGTCCGCAGGTCTAGGTACTCAATTGTGGATCCGCGAGCTTAGGATCCTGGTTCAGCATTTTGAGATGACTACATTGTTCCGGAGCCTGTCATTATATATTCAGGGGTACGACGGGGCCTTGTCCCGTCACAGTTTATTGTCCAAATTCTTAGAGGTCTATATTCATATGTGGGTAGGACTGGCTAGCGTTGTAATTACATTGTTGAACAGTATAGACCCTTTCAGGTGATTTTTATTATGGCAGCCTTATCGGCTTTGCCTTTGTCTAAAAAAATGAGTGTTATTTATCTTCCGCGGTTTATTATGTTGTATGAATAGAAGGGTGCCCAGGTAGGGCACCAGTCGCGGGCCCGGGGTGAGGGTCGTGACATGACTAGTTAGGTAAATCAACATATCGTATCGACGAGATGCAATAAGAAGAAAATTCACAGACTGTGAAAAATAATTTCTTCGCATTTACATTTATCTCAATCATGGGCAGTTGAAAGAGTTCTTCCGGTCTGATTATTTCTCAAGCTGAGAGTTCAATAGATGAGGAGCCAGATGACATTTTTAATCAATACCAAAAGCATAAATGAGTTAGGAGCAAAGAGTGAAGACCGTGAAATTTCCTTCAACATAGAGTAAAGGCAAAAGAAAGTCTTTTGATCTTTGATCCCCTGATTCAGGAGCAATTGAAGTGAATACAATAAAATAATACAAGGAATGGTTCCCTTAGGAAAGGCATCTCGACTGATTCCAAAATAAGGTCATCGATGCAACTTATAGAAGACTCTCTCCATATACCTAGCAGAGTTGGCACTAATAAGAAGAGCAAAAAGCATACAAGGGAAGATCCTCTTATTCTTTGAGATGAAAAATCTCCCCACTAGATGAAAATTACCTAATCAACATCAGGCAGTATAAGAGTGCTTTCTCTGATCGGCATTACCCAAACCAGAACGGAAAGGACATACCGGTATAGGAGATACCGGTTGGATGAGAAGATAAGAATAACTTTCTTGGGTCTCGGGTATCCAATCAATTAATCCCACAACTTCCATTCCACTCTTGCTCCAACCCTAATAGAGCTAGTACTTGATATAAGGGTTTCTGACTATAGGCGTTGAAGTCAACATGTCTAAGTATGTAAACTATATGGTGGATATGATAACAAATGACTTTTTAGATCAGCCAATTCTTCTTCCATGAGAGACTTCAATGAAATTTCTTGGATTTCCCATTCATCGTATCGACCAACCTAGACCCCATACATGTCCCAGATGAAAGTCAGGATGAAACCATCTTTCATTCAAAACTAACTCACTTTAATGAAAGGAGAGCTTTGCGAATGTTTCTAAAGGAATTGAGTGAGCTTTCGCCTAAGAGAAGAGTTTAATAAAGAAGACATGGATGTTTCGACAATAGAAAAGCTTTTCTCCCCAACTGAGGTAATAGACCACTTTATGGCCGATGTGATTACCATCCAAAGGGCAAAAATGGGGTCGGGTGCGACTCTACCAATACCAATCTCCTCTGTAACAAGAAAACGCAACCCTGGTGGCTAAGACCCTGACTCTCACAACCAAGCCTACTCAGATAGACTATGTAGACTAAAAAAGTGCATAATAAAGAGTAAGGAAACAAAAACTTTTCTACATAACACTTGGCCAAGTAGCAATATTTTACCCAAATTCGATCATCACGTCAACTTGCTTTATTCAACAAAGTGATCAAGTTTCTTAGCCACCAGGGACCAGCCTCGTGTATCATTCTCTAAACGCACTATTGTTCGACTTTCTCAATCTTCAATATAACTTTATAAATAAAATAAGCCCACTTGACGAGATTAGAGCTAATTCTATTTCGAACATTTTTGGTTGACATAAAGCTTTCTTGCTGTGTAATTCTAGTTATTTTATTTCAAACATTTTTGGATTGACAGGAAACTTTCTACCGCTATTTTACTTTGTACGTTCTGGATAGGTGTGCATCCTTATAGAGCGAGTGATAGAAAGTATTAATGAAAGAATAAAGTGTGAGCTAGCTGATCTACCGATAAGTCTTTGATTTCTTATCCACAAAGGCAGACTTGGACTTATTGAAGAAAGTATTTCAGGTGAAGACCAATGAGCGATTGCGACAACTACGGATCCTTTAACTGGGTTTTTACTAATACTAACTAATAGGCTTTCAGAAGCTTTCCACACAAAGAGGGGAGGAAGTACTTGCTGTAAATTTTCCAAAAGGATTTTTTTCCATTAGCCGAGGAAAGAAGTAACAAATGAATATCGCTATCGTAGGAAAAAAAAACATAGGATTGAATACCTTGACCACCATCTCTTCATCCTCAACTCTGAGTGTCAGCTCACCCTTTTCCACATCAATCAAGGCTCTCCCAGTTGCCAAGAATGGTTTTCCCAAGATGATAGGGATTTCATCATCTTCCTCCATATCAAGGATGAGGAAGTCTGCAGGAAAGAAGAATTTTCCCACCTTAACTAATATGTCTTCAATTATTCCCCTGGGATGCACCACTGTCCTATCCGCCAACTGCAAGTTCACAGTGGTTGGTTTGGCTTCACCCAAACCCAACCTCTTGAAAACGGACAAGGGCATGAGATTTATGCTGGCCCCCAAATCACACAGGGCCCTGTTACATGTCACCCTACCAATTGTGCAAGGCAATGTGAAGCTCCCTGGATCCTTAAGCTTGGGGGGCAGTTTCTTCTGTAAGATGGCACTGTATTCCTCTGTCAATGCCACTGTCTCATACTCAGCTAGCTTCTTCTTCTTCCCAAGGATTTCCTTCATAAATTTGAAATAAGTAGGCATTTGCTCCAACGCCTCAATGAAATAGATGTTAATGTGCAGCTTTCTAAATATCTCCAAGAACTTGGAGAATTGCTTATCAAATGCTTTCCTTTGCAACCTCTGAGGGTAAGGAATCTTCTCTGTGTATTCCCTTACTGGAACTGTTGGAGCCTTCTCTAAAATAGGGTGGTCCTCAGTAACCCCCTATTTCTCTGCCTCTACTCTCTGCTCAACTCTCTGTTCTACCACATGCTGAGGTGTAGGCTGTTCTAGCTGCTTCCCACTTCTCAGCTGCACCGCCTGACACTGTTCTCTGGGATTCATCTCTGTATTACTAGGAAGAGTGCCCTGTGGCCTGTTATTTGCCATCTTTGCTAGTTGTCCCACCTGCGTCTCCAAGTTCCTGATAGAGGACCTTGTCTCTGCTATGAACTGGGTTTGTGAATTCCTAAGTGTCAACAAGGTTGCTCATGATTCGTGCAGCTTCTCTTGTGGGCGGGTGTCTTGAAGCTGGGAGGATGAGGCCTGGTTAAATGGTTGCTGATTCTGGTATTGGCCTCAGAACTGGTTCTGCTGCCCTTGATCACCCCTCCATGAAAAGTTAGGATGATTTCTCCACCCTGGATTGTAAGTATTTGAATAGGGGTTATTCTGGGGCCTTGGATAATTCCCCACTGCCTGACATTCTGCTTGCTCAATAGGGATGTTGTTGGGGTTTGCTGATGGGCACCTATCAAAAGTATGAGAACCCCCACACATCTCATAATTCATTGGCATCTGAACTGCATTCATTGACACTGTGTTCTGCTGCAGTTGCTTGGTCAAGAGTGCTAGCAACATGTGCATTTAACGATGTGATGGCATCGATCTCATGAACTTCTATCGCTCTCCTTCCACTTACCTCTATATCATCTGTCATATGGTTATTGGTGGTCATGTCTTCAAACAAATCATGGGCTTCATGTGTTGTCTTCCTCATGAAGGTTTCACCTGCAGTTGCGTCAATGATGGTTCTTGTGGTCCCACTTAGCCCATTATAGAAAATATGGACCAAATTCCACAGCTCAATTCTATGATGTGGACACTTTCTCTGCAGATCTTTAAATCTCTCCATAGCCTCATAGAGTGACTCTCCATCAGTCTGGTAAAAATTGTTCAGCTCTCCTCTCAGCTTAGCTGCTTTGGACGGTGAAAAGAACTTTGCCAAGAACTTTTGTGCCAACTCCTGCCATGTGAATATAGAATCTTGTCACGACCCGACCCCGGGCCCGTGACTGGTGCCCTACCTGGGCACCCTTACAGGTACACATCAGAGAAAATCGGCGGAACATACATAAACTCAATAAGAAATAAATAACAGGCTAACCGATAAGGCTACCTCCCTGAATATATAAATAAAGTCAAAAGCAGTTACCTCTCTTCTTCTTTTTCTTACAAACCGACCCACAAGATATGACTACAGACCTCTAAGAGTTTTGACATAACAACTATTGTTACACCCCGTAATTACGGGACATGTTTATAAGAACGTACGTAAGAATTCAAATGTTAAGATTTGAGACTAGTAAAAATTTATCGAAATTGTCGGAAAATGAAATATTACGACGAATGGGAGGGCGACACGTGTCATCCCCTTATTTGGTCTTGGACGTTTTGGACATGGGTAAAAGGGTCATTTGACCATAAGGTAGATGACCAAGTCTTGCTAAGTCGTAAAGCTTGATATAATTGACTTGTCAAAGGGCCACTTGGGCTTGATCCTAGTGAAATGTATCTAAGCCACACATATGTACTAATCTTGGCCCTCCATTATGCTATATATGTATACTAGTAGCAAGACAAGCTCCACACTTAGCTAAATTTTCAAGAAAATTTGAAGAACACACTAAGGGGCTCTCGGGTTCAAGGTTTCCAAAACAAGAAAAAAAATTGTTTGTTGTCCAATAATCTCCCCACTTTAAACCAAGGTTCCTAAGTGTATTGTAAGGGTATCTCAATAGAAAAATCCCGGAAAAGTATCGTTTTCGTATTAGTCGCAAGGTGAAAACCTAGTTGCTTTCATAGGTTTGGATTGGAAGATTAAAGGAAAGTTGTTTGTGATCTTCTAAGGGCTTCAAGTGGCGGATTGAAGTGTCAAGGAGAGGCTCTAAGTTGCTAGGGAGCGACTTCGGATCTTGAAGTTGGATTAAGGCTCGTTGAGGTAACAATCGTGTTCTCTTAAAGTGTTATAAGATTACATATTGTTGTAGCCTTACATTTTAACTAGCATGAAGTATTATGTGTTGAAGTTTTATAAGTGATATGGATAGTAGAAGCCTAGAATCCGAAATGACATTCTAGCCATTTGAAATTGAAATACAATTTGGTCGTTAATTAGAATTGTCGCATGTTACCTACTTGAAGATTGTAGTAGTTATAATCGATTGCGGCTTGATATCATGTTATACTAAACAACTTGGATTGAAAAGGAATTGGATAATAATTTGTGTTGTTGTACCTCAAGTTGCCGAAATGACATAGTATGTTGGACTAGTTTGATATCAATTGTGGGGCGGAATTTTACACGTCTTGTAGGCGTGTAATCCCCTATTGTTAACTTCATTGATTGAGCCTTAAATGTGGCGTGTTTGGTTATTGAATTCGGGCCTTGAAAAAGGTGGAAAAGTATGTAGAAACAAAGGAAGTGCTGTCCGATTTTCCGTAGAATTTAGTGACTTTGCACTTAAAATATTCTACGTTTGAAGTAAGAAGTTAATAGACGTATTATGGTCATTATAGGTTGACATACTACGTGCGGTATATTGGACTTAGCAAGTGGATTGACCCGAAGAGGTATGTGGAACTTTCCTATCTCTTGAGCATGAGTAGTTGTACCTATATAGTACGGTAGACGTACGAGATTTTGATATCCTTTACTTGTTTTAAGAATGTCCAAGTTGGGTGAGTTAGGAGACTAACTCACTTGTTTAAAAGTATTAAGGATGTCTTAGTTTTCAAAGTTAAGGGACTTGAAGTATTTTTGAAAGTATATGATACTTGTCTTGTTTGAAAGTATAAGTCCCTTGGATATATGGAAGAATGTAATTGTCTAAAGTATAAAGTTAATATAACGACTTTATGGGAAGTTGGTTATAATAGCTTTATGAAAAGTTAAAAAGAGTGGTTTACTCTAAGTAATGTAAGTATGATAAATGACTTGAAATAATGAAAGACAAAATGATTTGAAGGAATCAATTGCTTAAGGTTTTAAAAGAAAGAAGTCACTTGATTTAGAAGCCTATAAACGTATTTTCTAAAAAGGTATTGTGACTTGCCTTGAATAGTAGATAGGACTTGATACTATGGTTATTAGTATCTTGGAAGTTTTATATGAAAAAGAGTCATTTTAAAAGGGTAGAAGTACGTAGTACTTTGGGTTAAATTCCCGGATTTTTAAAATGACATGTTAGTGCCTTAAGTAAACTAAAATGAGAGGGTATATTAATAATGTTAATAAGAAGTTAGGGGATTTCTTAACTTGCTTATGTTATGATAAGCCGGTAGCGCTTATGTTATGTATGATAGCCGGTTGTGCTAGTTCATGTTATTTTTACGGGGGAAAGCCCCGGTGTCACGACCCGAACCCGGGCCCGTGACTGGTGCCTTACCCGGGCACCCAAGTAGTCATACATCAGAGTAATCAGCGGAACATAAAAACAATACATGAAACAAAATGTGAAATGAGACACATTTTACCTGAGAGAAAATCGCCTTTCGGCATATATATAAATAATTACAAAGTTGAACAGTTTAATCCTTACAACCACACAGTGATTACTCTGAGACCTCTAAGATTTATACAACCACTATGACGGGACAGGGCCCCGCCATACCCCTGAATGTACAAGAACCTACAGACTCAGGGTAACATACCAAAAGATAAGCCTCCGAAGGAACGGAGCTTCCCAATACGCTGAAATGTGATCCTAAACGCGGGGATCGGCGGTAGATGTACCTACTGCGGCATGACGCGGCCAGAAGGAGGTCGATCTAACAGGTACCAAGTATGTGAAACTGTAAATACTGTAAATGAAATCATAAGTCTATATAAAGCAGGAGACATGTATGATAACCAAACTACAGTACACACATATAACAGTTATATCAAGTCAGGGACTCACGCCCTCCAAGTCATTACTCAAATATAAATATTGGGTCTCACGCCCACAACATCAATCATGCCCGTGGAATACTTTCCTCACTGCCGGCAGTATATGATATGATAACACCAAGAAGTACACCTGAACACCAAGTCCTACCTGATGCCAAGGCCGTACTAACAATACTATACAACCAAACCACGAAGCTGACACGGGGCAAGTACGAAAGCCGACTACCAGATACCAAGGTCGGCCACGTAGCTGACCGGGGCAAGTACGAGGGCTAACTACCAGGTACCAAGGCCGTATCACGAGACTTCGTCACTACACTGAACGGGGCAAGTGCGAGGGCTAACTACCAGGTACCAAGGCCGAATCAGCCACGAGACGGGGCAAGTACGAAAGCCGACCACCAGGTACCAAGGCCGAACAGTAAGAAACCTCATGGAGAGCTAGTCCATGGAATAACACTATCAGCGAGGGCGTGCGTGGAATTCTCCGTCACGCCGATGCGTCCAAGTAAGTTCTTAACAAGTCAAGGCCTCCACCGAGACGCGGTAGTATAGAAACACAATTCTTGCACAACAAAGGCTATCACAACAAGCATAGGCAAGTTTCACAACAACAAGCATAGGCAAGTTATACACAACTCAAGGTACTTTCATTTTATGTCAAAGTCCGAGTTTAACCCTAAAGTACTATGTACGTTAAATTCCTTTTAAGAGATCCATTCCTTTTATAAAAGTCACCCGATACCCTTAGTATAAAAAATAGAGTGACTTACATCTTTTTAAGTAAACCAAAACAACTTCCATACTTTCCTTTTTAAAACCAAATTAAGGCAATACCATGCCTTCCTTTTGGACCAAAACACTTCTCTTTTTAAAGTCAAGTTACCACATTAAAACCAATGATAAAACCCTTATTTTGTTCTCATAAAGTCGTTATAACTAACTTCCCATAAAGCTGTTATAACAATGTCTTTCTTTTCCCTAAAGTTCCAGTTTGCCTAATTTCAATGCTCAAGTTTCTCATTTTCGAAAAGGTTTCGTAGTTCATAGTTTTAATCCTTTAAAACATAATTCTCTTTTAAACAATTTGAGAAACATATGCCTTATATGTGAGTAGGTAATTCTTGTGTATGATCAATCTTATTAAGCAGCCATGATCTAGGAAATGTAATATCATTTTGTCTCATCTTAGTTTCTATGCAGATGGAGGTTTCTACTGGTTTTAATAATACTTAATTATTCAATACATTTTCCTTTATTAGCGCTGCAGTGGTTTGTTCGATACTTATTCTGATTTCCGAAATCAGTAAAACATTATTCCTTTTTAAAACCAAGTACTCATTACTCACGAATGAGGTTTCACACAAAATTCATATTAAGTCAAGTCTCTTATCTTTTAAGATCAAGTCTCTTAACTTCTAAAAATCAGTAAACCATTCTCTTTATCTCTCTTAAGACGTTATACCTGACTTCCCATAAAGCTAGTATAACTCTTATGTTTTCAAAACCACGTATTACTCTTCTTTCAAAAAGGTTTCTTAATTCTTTTGAAATACTTCAAGATTCTTATTATTCAGGCTTAAGTCAAAAGACATTGCCGTATAACTACGTTCAGTTAACACACGTACGTCTACCGTACTATATATATATTCCTTTAAAATACTTTCAAGATTCTTATTATTCAGGCTTAAGTCAAAAGACATTGCCACACGTACGTCTACCGTACTATATATATATATTCCTTTAAAATACTTTCAAGATTCTTATTATTCAGGCTTAAGTCAAAAGACATTGCCACACGTACGTCTACCGTACTATATATATATATTCCTTTAAAATACTTTCAAGATTCTTATTATTCAGGCTTAAGTCAAAAGACATTGCCACACGTACGTCTACCGTACTATATATATATATTCTTTTAAAATACTTCATGCTCAAGAGTATAGAAAGAATCACATACCTCGCGACGATTATCGACTATAAGCAAAACGCTCCACGGCTATAACTCGGCTAGCCTTGTCCACCTTCCAAGTAGCACATGCTACTCGCAGAACATTCAACCATTAAAGGTTATCACCATCAGAATACGGTCTATGTAAGTACTGATTAATCTTCTACTTATATTCTTCTGATGTGATTTCAGTTCAAGTCTTTTACTGTAATATCCTTCTATTACAGTTCAATTCTCTTCTATGAATCTTATATTCATCTATACAACTACAGTATGTAATTTCCAATTACAATAGAAGGACAGTAGTATTTACCTCGATAAGCCCAAAATTATCCAAGTTTAAAGTCGATCCTGAGCAACGTTTAGCTCCTACTCCGAGTGCTCCAATCCGCTCCAAACAACCCTTAGAAGTTCTACGCAACTTCTACTTAACACTTCAACCGACTATGAAGGTTTTCCTTAGGGTTTCGTTTAGTGGCTAAAGGAAGTATAATAGTATTTCCGGGCTTTTCGTATAGGGGTAACTTTTGGAATACTACAAGGTATTTGGGCTAGAGTATTTAGGGCATTATAACAATACTTGGAGAAGTATTTCTCAACCACAAAGGGGGAGGGGTATTTCTCAAAAACAACTAGGCTAGGGGGGGTACCCCTCGGCTAGAACACTAAAAAGGGGGGGGACCCTCTCGGCCAAAGCTTTCTCAAGGGGGGGAGGGGTAGGCTCTTGGACGAGAACTCTCACTAAGAGGGGGGGAGGATTTTAACACTTAGAAAATATTTAGGGATGAAGAAAGTCTTCAACTTAGGGGAGTATTTATAGGCCAACCAATGGCCAAGATCAAGCCAAGTGCTATTTAAGTGTAGGGCTAGGATTCATCTAAGTGCACCTTATCCATCTACCACACCAACTACACAAAATATCCTACCAACTTTGACCCACACTTTCGTCCACTTGCTGCCCAACCTCACGTCCAATATGAGGGTGACACATGTCACCCTCCCGTTGGTCCAAAATGTTTCGTCTCTCGGAAAAATCCGCAAAAATTATAAATGACATAGCCGGAATTTTCCCTTCGCAAGTCTTGTAAAACGTTTCGTCGAAAAATGATTCTTTTCGGCACTTGTGCCCAAATTTCGATCCTTGCCAATCCTTAAGGCTTAAATTATTATACGTACGCCCTCACGTACATACTCTGGAAATACGGGGTATAACATTCTCCCCTCCTTAGAAACATTCGTCCCGAATGTTCCTTCTCAAGACGGATAACGATAAAGTTCCTCTAACAAGTTGCCAACGCCACACCTGGCCACGAAATAACACACGTTCTCTTCCTTCCTTACACGTCGTGCCCTTCTCGAACACTTGAACTCTTCTAGTATAAGTACCACACTTCAGTCATCGCTTCAGTTCCCAAAACTTTGGAGTCACCACCTCCAAACTTGGTCATCTTACTAGCCTCAATCTTCCTTAAGGCCATTCCCGACCTTCATGATATCCGCTTCTGGTCGAACACATCCACGAACTCATACGATGGTCATCTAAACTTAGGCCTAGCACCCTCGTGACCCTACCACATGGCGGGACCACCTCGAACTGACCCAACCCCAAACCGGGCTACGGGTTGACCCGCAACATGGCCCCAACCCGACCCACTTAACGCATCAAGCTCTTGTTTCCCGATCCGGAACAATCTTACCTATACAGGTCATGAAAGCTACCACTTCCATTTTACATTACCCAAGGAATTTTTCCCGCAATTACTCCACGTATACTTATACATTCTGACAAAGATCACCCGCAAAATCTTGTACTCAAGACGGCCTTACATCTAAGGTCTCAACTGTAATATTCTAAGGTTCATCATTTTTTTTTTCACCCCCAGGCTTACCCTCTTTCACTAACTAGGCTTATAACTCACACTTTAGCACAAAGCTATCCGAACATAACACTTAACACATTATCATAACATCAATACATACAAGTCTCTAGAGGGTTAAGGATATACCTGAAAATAGGCGGTTCAAAGGACCGCTAAAACTGGGAACTTCCACCGCGACCTCTGCCGTGGCCTGCCGGTGTATGAACATCCTGCCTAGCTATGGAAGGTGAAGAACCCGCAACTGATCCCGTAGTCTGTGCTATCCTACCAGCGCTACCCCTGGTCGGACAGTCTCTCGCCAGATGGCCCTGTTGGCCGCAAGAATAACAATCTCCCAAGTTAGTACGACACTCTCCCTTATGAAGTTTTCCATAACGGCCACACTGAGACAAGGGCGACCTCATCCGGAGAGCACTTACTCCCCAAAAACTCAAACACAGGAGCCCCGACCTGCCTCAATATCCCGGGTCCCGAAGGCCGTGGAGGACCACTGCATCGGGCGGAGGTACATAACTAGTCTGCCTGGAGGCGGTCCGCCTCGAAGGTTATCAAAGGACCTGCTGTTACGGCCCTCTTACGCGATCTTGGTCATTCCGCCGATTTCTCCGCCTCACATCCAGTGCATAAGCTGCGTGCGGGCAATGTCCATGCCCTGAAGAGCTACACCCGAACAACTTTCTACTAGGCAATCATCGAGCCCTGTAACATATCGGTGCACTCGATCCTCCATACTAGCTACTAACGCGGGGACGTATCGAGCCAATGAGTCGAACTCCACATTGTACTCCTAAACCGTACGTCCGTTCTGCCGCAACACCAAAAATCTGTCGGCCCGAGCCCTCCTCATCTGTGGAGGCAAGAAATGTGCAAGAAAAGCCCTTGAGAACTCATCCCAAACGGCTGGAAGTGCATTCTCTCCCGACGGCTCCCACGAATCAAACGATCATGCGGTATCACGCACCGATGCAAACCTAGGACCACCGACTCGGTCTCGATGCCTTGATCACTCTCGCGATCCGTCAGAATCGCTTCGGATGAACTCGCGGATCATCCTCGTGCCTCGACCCATAAAACTCGCGGCCTACAACTCGGAAAATCCGTAGCCTCAAACTATCTCGATCTAGGGTGAACCATCGGTGCTCGAAGGCTGCGTCCAGCCTATCCTCAAGTCTGGCCACAACCCTGGCCATTAACTGGGCCCACTCCTTGTAACCCATCTCCTCTGCTCCAGACTGTGGGACTGGAGGCTCAGGTACTGTGGTCTCTGTAGAGACTGCCGCTGCTCTACTCGCAGCTCCCTCTGCTGCCTTGCCCTTCTGGGCCCGGGTTGCCTTGCGCGGAGGCATAACTGGTGAAAACGGCACGTCGGAGGGTCCAACTTATCACACAGCTCTAAGGCACGATCTCAGAATGAGAAGAATAGAAACCAATCCTAAATGTCCTGCAGCCTCCTGATTATAGATGTGGTGCACAACACACCGATAATCAAGACTCTACTAGACACGGTCTGTAGACACTTTCCGAGGATTAACTGCTCTGATACCACTTTTGTCACGACCCGAACCCGGCTCGTGGATCGTGCCTTACCCGCACCCAAGTAGTCATACATCGAGTAATCGAACATAAAACAATACATGAAACAAAATGTGAAATGAGACACATTTTACGAGAGAAAATCGCCTTTCGGCATATATATAAATAATTACAAAGTTGAGCAGTTTAATCCTTACAACCCCGCCACAACAACTGCTGCACTTAAGATTTATCTGACCACTCTGACGTGACAGGGCCCCGCCATACCCCTGAATGTACAAGAACCTACCGACTCCGGGTAACATACCAAAAGATAAGCCTCCGAAGGAACGGAGCTTCTCAATACGCTGAAATGTGATCCTAAACGCGGGGATCGACGGTAGATGTACCTCTACTGCGGCATGACGCAGCCCCGAAGGAGGTCGATCTAACAGTACCAAGTATGTGAAATCAGAATACTATAAATGAAATCATAAGTCTATATAAGCGGAGACATGTATGATAACCAAACTACGATACACATATATAACGATTATATCAAGTCGTGGACTCACGCTCCAAGTCATTACTCAAATATAAATATTGGGTCTCACGCCACAACATCAATCATGCGTGGAATACTTTCCTCACCGGTATATGATATGATAACACCAAGAAGTACACTGAACACCAAGTCCTACGATGCCAAGGCCGTACTAACAATACTATACAACCAAACCACGAAGGCGACACGTGGCAAGTCTGGCCGACTACGGATACCAAGGCCGCCACGTAGCGACCGGCAAGTACGAGGGCTAACTACTGGTACCAAGGCGTATCACGAGACCGTCACTACTGCTGAGCAGGGCAAGTCACGAGGGCTAACTACCGGTACGAGGCCGAATCAGCCACGAGGCGGGGCAAGTCTGGCCGACCACCGGTACCAAGGCGAACGAAGAAACCTCGTGGAGAGCTAGTCCATGGAATAACACTATCAGCGGAGGCGTGCGGTGGAATTCTCCGTCCGCAGATGCGTCAAGTAAGTTCTTAACAAGTCAACCGGCCCTCCACCGAGAGACGCGGTAGTATAGAAACACAATTCTTGCACAACAAAGGCTATCACAACAAGCATAGGCAAGTTTCACAACAACAAGCATAGGCAAGTTATACACAACTCAAGGTACTTTCATTTTATGTCAAAGTCCGGGTTTAACCCTAAAGTACTACGTACGTTAAATTCCTTTTAAGAGATCCATTCCTTTTATTAAAGTCACCCGATACCCTTAGTATAAAAAATAGAGTGACTTACATCTTTTTAAGTAAACCAAAACAACTTCCATACTTTCCTTTTTAAAACCAAATTAAGGCAATACCATGCCTTCCTTTTGGACCAAAACACTTCTCTTTTTAAAGTCAAGTTACCACATTAAAACCAATGATAAAACCCTTCTTTTGTTCTCATAAAGTCGTTATAACTAACTTCCCATAAAGTTGTTATAACACTTTATGTTTTAAACCAATTTGAGACAAAACAATGTCTTTCTTTTCCCTAAAGTTCCAGTTTGCCTAATTTCAATGCTCAAGTTTCTCATTTTCGAAAAGGTTTCGTAGTTCATAGTTTTAATCCTTTAAAACATAATTCTCTTTTAAACAATTTGAGAAACATATGCCTTATATGTGAGTAGGTTATTCTTGTGTATGATCAATCTTATTAAGCAGCCATGATCTAGGAAATGTAATATCATTTTGTCTCATCTTAGTTTCTATGCAGATGGAGGTTTCTACTGGTTTTAATAATACTTAATTATTCAATACATTTCCCTTTATTAGCGCTGCAGTGGTTTGTTCGATACTTATTCTGATTTCCGAAATCAGTAAAACAATATTCCTTTTTTAAAACCAAGTACTCATTACTCACGAATGAGGTTTCACACAAAATTCATATTAAGTCAAGTCTCTTATCTTTTAAGATCAAGTCTCTTAACTTCTAAAAATAAGTAAACCATTCTCTTTATCTCTCTTAAGACGTTATACCTGACTTCCCATAAAGCTAGTATAACTCTTATGTTTTCAAAACCACGTATTACTCTTCTTTCAAAAAGGTTTCTTAATTCTTTTGAAATACTTCAAGATTCTTATTATTCAGGCTTAAGTAAAAAGACATTGCCGTATAACTACGTTCAGTTAACACACGTACGTCTACCGTACTATATATATATATTCCTTTAAAATACTTTCAAGATTCTTATTATTCATGCTTAAGTCAAAAGACATTGCCACACGTACGTCTACCGTACTATATATATATATTCCTTTAAAATACTTTCAAGATTCTTATTATTCAGGCTTAAGTCAAAAGACATTTCCACACGTACGTCTACCGTACTATATATATATATATTCCTTTAAAATACTTTCAAGATTCTTATTATTCAGGCTTAAGTCAAAAGACATTGCCACACGTACGTCTACCGTACTATATATATATATTCTTTTAAAATACTTCATGCTCAAGAGTATAGGAAGAATCACATACCTCGCGACGATTATCGACTATAAGCAAAACGCTCCACGGCTATAACTCGGCTAGCCTTGTCCACCTTCCAAGTAGCACATGCTACTCGCAGAACATTCAACCAATAAAGGTTATCAGTCTACTGTAAATACAGTCCTATGTAAGTACAGATTAATCTTCTACTTATATTCTTCTGATGTGATTTCAGTTCAAGTCTTTTACTGTAATATCCTTCTATTACAGTTCAATTCTCTTCTATGAATCTTATATTCATCTATACAACTACAGTATGTAATTTCCAATTACAATAGAAGGACAGTTGTATTTACCTCGATAAGCCCAAAATTATCCAAGTTTAAAGTCGATCCTGAGCAACGTTTAGCTCCTACTCCGAGTGCTCCAATCCGCTCCAAACAACCCTTAGAAGTTCTACGCAACTTCTACTTAACACTTCAACCGACTATGAAGGTTTTCCTTAGGGTTTCGTTTAGTGGCTAAAGGAAGTATAATAGTATTTCCGGGCTTTTCGTATAGGGGTAACTTTTGGAATACTACAAGGTATTTGTGCTTGAGTATTTAGGGCATTATAACAATACTTGGAGAAGTATTTCTCAACCACAAAGGGGGAGGGGTATTTCTCGAAAACAACTAGGCTAGGGGGGGTACCCCTCGGCTAGAACACTACAAAGGGGGGGGACCCTCTCGGCCAAAGCTTTCTCACGGGGGGGAGGGGTAGGCTCTTGGACGAGAACTCTCACTATGAGGGGGGGAGGATTTTAAGACTTATACAGTATTGAGGGATGAAGAAAGTCTTCAACTTCAGGGAGGAGTTATAGGCCAACCAATGGCCAATATCAAGCCAAGTGCTATGCAAGTGTAGGGCTAGGATTCATCCAAGTGCACCTTATCCATCTACCACACCAACTACACAAAATATCCTACCAACTTTGACCCACCCTTTCGTCCACTTGCCGCCCAACCTCACGTCCAATATGAGGGTGACACATGTCACCCTCCCGTTGGACCAAAATGTTTCGTCTCTCGGAAAAATCCGCAAAAATTATAAATGACATAGCCGGAATTTTCCCTTCGCAAGTCTTGTAAAACGTTTCGTCGAAAAACGATTCTTTTCGGCACTTGTGCCCAAATTTCGATCCTTGCCAATCCTTAAGGCTTAAATTATTATATGTACGCCCTCACGTACATACTCTGGAAATACGGGGTATAACATTCTCCCCTCCTTAGAAACATTCGTCCCGAATGTTCCTTCTCAAGACGGATAACGATAAAGTTCCTCTAACAAGTTGACAACGCCACACCTGGCCACGAAATAACACACGTTCTCTTCCTTACTCGTCGTGCCCTTCTCGAACACTTAAACTCTTCTAGTATAAGTACCACACTTCAGTCATCGCTTCAGTTCCCAAAACTTTGGAGTCACCACCTCCAAACTTGGTCATCTTACTAGCCTCAATCTTCCTTAAGGCCATTCCCGGCCTTCATGATATCTGCTTCTGGTCGAACACATCCACGAACTCATACGATGGTCATCTAAACTTAGGCCTAGCACCCTCGTGACCTTACCACATGGCGGGACCACCTCGAACTGACCCAACCCCAAACCGGGCTACGGGTTGACCCGCAACATGGCCCCAACCCGACCCACTTAACGCATCAAGCTCTTGTTTCCCGATCCGGAACAATCTTACCTATACAGGTCATGAAAGCTACCACTTCCATTTTACACTACCCAAGGAATTTTTCCCACAATTACTCCACGTATACTTATACATTCTGACAAAGATCACCCGCAAAATCTTGTACTCAAGACGGCCTTACATCTAAGGTCTCAACTGTAATATTCTAAGGTTCATCATTTTTTTCACCCCCAGGCTTACCCTCTTTCACTAACTAGGCTTATAACTCACATTTTAGCACAAAGCTATCCGAACATAACACTTAACACATTATCATAACATCAATACATACAAGTCTCTAGAGGGTTAAGGATATACCTGAAAATAGGCGGTTCAAAGGACCGCTAAAACTGGGAACTTCCACCGCGACCTCTGCCGTGGCCTGCCGGTGTATGAACATCCTGCCTAGCTATGGAAGGTGAAGAACCCGCAACTGATCCCGTAGTCTGTGCTATCCTACCAGCGCTACCCCTGGTCGGACAGTCTCTCGCCAGATGGCCCTGTTGGCCGCAAGAATAACAATCTCCCAAGTTAGTACGACACTCTCCCTTATGAAGTTTTCCACAACGGCCACACTGAGACAAGGGCGACCTCATCCGGCGAGCACTCCTACTCCCCTGAAAATCTGAAACATGGGAGCCACGACCGCCTCGAATATCCCGAAGGTCCCGATTGTGGAGGACCACTGCATCTTGGCGGAGGTACATAACTAGTCTGCTGCTGAGGCGGTCCGCCTCAAAGGTTATCAAAGTACCCTGCTGTTCTGGCCCTCTTCTGTTGATCTTGGTCATTCCGTCGATTTCTCCGTTCCTCACATCCAAGTGCATAAGCCTGCATGCGGGCAATGTCCATGCCCGGCTGAAGAGCTACACCCAAACAACTTTCTGCTAGGCAATCATCGAGCCCTGTAACATATCGGTGCACTCGATCCTCCATACTAGCTACTAACGCGGGGACGTATCGAGCCAATGAGTCGAACTCCACATTGTACTCCCGAACCGTACGTCCGTTCTGCCGCAACACAAAAAATTTGTCGGCCCGAGCCCTCCTCATCTGTGGAGGCAAGAAATGTGCAAGAAAATCCCTTGAGAACTCGTCCCAAACGGCTGGAAG
Source organism: Przewalskia tangutica (assembly GCA_029844215.1). Lineage (NCBI taxonomy): Eukaryota > Viridiplantae > Streptophyta > Magnoliopsida > Solanales > Solanaceae > Przewalskia > Przewalskia tangutica. Next base: position 7,667,401 of record CM056733.1, on the reverse strand, counting down.
TGCATTCTCTCCCCGGGACAGCTCCCACGAATCAAACCGATCATGGTATCACGCGGCCGATGCGAACCTAGGACCGACTCGGTCTCCGATGCCTTGATCACTCTCATGATCCAGAATCGTCGGATGAACTCCTGCGGATCATCCTCAGGCCTCGACCCATAAAACTCTGGCGGCCTACAACTCAGAAAATCCCGTAGCCTCAAACTATCTGATCTAGGGTGAACCACTAGTGCTACTGGAACTGTTGCGTCCAGTCTTGTTATACCCCGTATTTCCCGAGTATGTACGTGAGGACGTACGTAGAAAAGTTTGAACTTGAAGTAGACTTGGCCGAAATATTTTTGTGCACAACACCCGATTAGAATCGTTTTTCGACGAAACGTTTTACACAACTTGCGAAGGGAAAATTCCGGCTATGTCATTTAGTATTTTTGCGGATTTTTCCGAGAGATGAAACATTTTGGACCAACGGGAGGGTGACATGTGTCACCCTCACATTGGGCGTTACTTTGGGCGGTTTGGACGAAAAGGAGTCAAAGGGGTTGGTAGGATATTTTGTGATATTTGTGTGGTAGATGGATAAGGTACACATGGGTGAATCTTGACCCTACACTTGCCTTGCACTTGGCATGATCTTGGCCATTGGTTGGCCATGGCTTGACCTATAAATACCCCCCTTTGTGAGGCCCCTTGGCTGAGAGTCCCCTCCCCCTTGGCTGAGAGTTCCCCCCCCCACCCCTCCTAGTGGGGTTGGCCGAGGGGTACACACCCCCCCTTGTGGTGTTGTCTCGTATAAATACCCCCCCCCCTCTTGGTAGAAATACTCTCCAGGTATTGTTACTATACCCAAATACCTTAACCTTATACCTTGTAGTATTCCAAAGTTACCTCTATACGTAGAGCCCGAAAATACTATTATACTTTCCTTTAGCCACTAAACAAAACCCTAAGGGAATACCTTCATAGTCGGTTGAAGCGTAGAACTTCTAAGGGTTGTTTGGAGCGGGTTGGAGCGCACGGAGTAGGAGCTAAACCTTGCTCAGGATCGACATTTAAACTTGGATAATTTTGGGCTTATCGAGGTAAATACTACTGTCCTTCTATTGTAATTGGAAATTACATGTTATAGGAATATATAGTTGAAGTATACTATATATAGAATTGAACATAGTTTTGCGGCAATGTCTTTTGACTTAAGCCTGAATTTAAAGAAGAGAACTGAACTGTAATTACATAGGACTGTATTACAGTAGACTTGTGTAGCATTACTGTGAAGTAGAATTGTACACGTCCGGATTAGACGCACACCCCCCCCCCCCCCTTCTAGGGAGTTGTTGGCCTGTTAGCAGGCCTCGATAGAGGAGGAGATTTACGCGGTTGCGGGGGAATCTTGCCGAATTTTCTGTAGAATATTCTACGTTGAGATCTAGATGATAATAGGCGCCTTGTGGCCTCTATAGGTTGAAGTACTACGTGTGGCGTGAGCTGCTTGGCTTAAGGTGTAGCCGACGGTTTGAGGTACTTGGAGCGTTTTGCTATTAGCCGATAATCGTCGCGAGGTATGTGAACCTCTTCCTATCTTTTCTAGCATGATATGTGTATAACTATGTAAATGCGGTGAGCGTACATGTGTTAAATGTATTTGATTGGTTTAAAACATAAAGTGTTATAACGGCTTTATGGGAAGTTGGTTATAACAGCTTTATGTAAGTAAGAAATGCTTTATGGTTTTTAAAAGATAACTGATTTGACCTATAACTGACTGGATGTGTGATAATAAGAAACCTTTTGGAAAGAAGAGTAACACTTGGTTTTAAAAGCTTAAGAGTTATACTAGCTTTATGGGAAGTTAGGTATAACGGCTTAAGAGAGATAAAAAGAATGATTTATTGACTTAAGAAGTTAAGAGACTTGATCTTAAAAGATAAGAGACTTGACTTAATTTTATTAATGTGAATTTTGTTAAAACGTGTGAAACTTCATTCGTGAGTAATGAGTATTTTGGTTTTCAAAAGGAATGATGTTTTACTGATTTCGGAAATCAGAATGAATGTCGAACAAACCACAGCAGCGCTAATAAAGGGAAATGTAGTGACTAATAAAGAATTATTAATAACCAGTAGAAGCCTCCATCTGCATAGAAGCTAAGATGAGACAAAATGATATTACATTTCCTAGATCATGGCTGCTTAAATAAGATTGTTATAAACAAGAATAACCTACTCACGTATCAGACATATGTTTCTCAAATTGCTTTCAAAGAGAATTATATCATTAAGTGATTAATACTATGAACTACGAAACCTTTCGAAAATGAGAAACTTGAGTAATTGAAATTAGGCAAACTTGAACGTTTGGAAAAGAATGTTGTTACTTGATTTTATAAAGAGAAGTGTTTTGGTTTACTTCAAAAGATAATCACTCTATGTTTATACTACGGGTATTGCGTGACTTTTGTGAAAGAAACGGATCTTTTAAAAGAGTTAATGTATGAAGTACTTGGGGATAAAAACCCGATCTTGTTAATCAGATAGTAGAAAGTACCTTGTGCGAATAACTTGATTGTGTTGGTTTGTGATAGCCTTGTAATACTTTCTTGTTTGTTTGATAAGTAAACATGTTAGGATGCTACGTGTGTTAGTATTCTGTGATGTTTGTGTAAAGGGGTTCTCCCTCAATCGCGCTTATGTTGTTTAACTATCAGCCGTTATGTTGGTATTGTACCACTCACCTTGACATGATCCCGGAGGTTAAGGCGCCTCCGACGCGGGTAATACTCGAGCGATGCAGTGTGACTATGATTCGAGGATACCTCATGCGGGTCCCGGACCTATGCGAGCTACGAGTTCGAGGTTAGTGTGCGGCCTATATGGTCATGCGGTCATGTGGCCATGCGGTGCGAGTCGGCGGATGCCGGGAGTAGCTACCCTCGATGCGGGGAATACCTCATGCGGGCCATTGGGTGGCCTACGCGAGTGCGGGAAGTTCTGTGGCTAGACGCGCACATTAGATCTGCGGGCGAGTGGCGGCTTTGATCATGTGACGGTGCAGACAGATCTCATGATCTGATTTATGACCTTGTTTGTACTGTGGTTTTTAGTAGTCGGCTTTACCTTCGTACTTACCGTATGGTTTTATGATGACACGGTAGTACACGGTGTTCATGTATTCCTTGGTGCTTTTATATCATAGGTAGCCGGTAGTGAGGAAGGTATTCCACGGCATGATTGATGTTGTGGCGTGAGACCCATTGTTATATTTGAGTGATGACTTTGCGGGCGTGAGTCCCGACTTGACATGGCTTATTTATTGTGAGCGTAGTTTGGTTATCATACATGTCTCGCTTTATATAGACGCTATGATTTCATTCTGATATTTTGATTTCACATACTTGGTACTGTTATCTCGACCTCGCCCGGAAGTGCGTTCATGCCGCACGTTGAGGTACACGATCGTTGATCCTAGCTCTCGGTCACGATTCGGCGTTTGGGAAGCTCCGTTTCTCGGAGGCTTATCGATGGTATAGTCCTGCCGTAGTAGGTGCTTACATTCAGGGTATGGCGGGGCCTGTCCGCCATTGTTGTCATGTCACTCTTAGAGGTTTGTAGCATCTTGTTGTGGGCGAGTTGTAAGTGGGATGTAGCTGTTCGGTTAAGTTTTCATATATACATGCGAAAGGCAATTTTTCTCAGTTATTATTTCATACTTCATGTTATTTCATGTTATTGTTTTATATTCCACGATTACTCGATGTTGTATCACTAGGGTGCCCGGTAAGGCACGATCCACGGCCCGGTTCGGTCGTGACAAAAGTGGTATCGAAGCGATTAATCCTCGGAAAGTGTCTGACCGTATCTAGTAGAGTCTTGATTATCGGTGTGTTGTGCACCATCAATAATCGAGAGGCTATAGGATATTTAGGATTGGTTTCCATTATTCTCACTCGAGATCGTGCCTTAGAGCCGTGTTATGTCGGACCTCTAACGTATTTCTTTCCCACCGCTATGCCTCCGTGTAAAACCCGAGCCTGAGAGGGCAAGGCAGGAGGCTGCGAGTTGAGTCTGAGAGGGTTACGTGGGCACGCCCAATCATCACCGACATGGCGCCATTTGGGAGTTCTGCGACATCACGGCCCAGTGAGTTTAGCCGCGGCAGCGATTTCCTCTGCGGCCATGATAAGTTGAACCTTGGTTCCACGGCCAGGAGCAGAGAATAGAGATTGCAAAGGCGACCACATTACTAGCTATGGGTTGGCTACGGAGAGTATACCGATGTACCGCAAGTCTTGATGAATATCTAAGAGAGGTTGTACAAGAGTAATTCTTGATTGAAGCTTGAGCATGGCACGTATGCGGGCTTATGCGCGTGAGCCAAGAAAAGTAGAGATCAACGGGTTAACGAGGGCGAAGAGGGCGAATAGCAAGGTCCTTTGGTAACTTTCGAGGCCAATCGCCTCGCGTGGTTAAATACGCACATCCACGGTCAGAGTGGTCCTCCACAGGGTTCAGAGCGTTCGGGGTAAGTCGGAGTTGGTCAGAGCTCCAGCTTAGGTTCACGGCTACATGTAGGTTCCGGCCCGGATTGATTTTCCCCGTGTTAGCGGTGTGACGACGTCATCACGGGAATGTCGTCTTTTAGTTGGTACTTGTTTTACTGCGGCCGTCGAGCCATGTGTCGAAAGGATGTCCTAGTAGGAGGACTCAGTCTTCATGTCGATGACGATTCATCATCTTCCCTAGCTATCGCACTACGAAGCGAGTTTGATTAGAACGACTAAGGGAGTGAAGCGATGAATCTGGTATATCCTTAACCCTCACAGAGATTAAATGCGTGTAAGATGAGTATATCTTAAGTATTATGTTCAGATCACATAAGTGTATTGTGATTAGAAATCATGGTTAGTTAACCAGGAAAGATTGGGGGATAGGAAAAAGTGTAAGCCTTAGAGTTTTATACGTAGAGACCTTAGAGGCAAGGCCATCTTGGGAAAAAGATTTATATTTTTACGTTTAACCCTTGTCGGAGTGCATGGTGCACGTGAGCTATGTTGTGGAATAAGTCCCTGAGTAGTGTGGAATGAAAGAGGGTAGTTGAGCTAAGAAGACCGCTAGGTTTTCGTAACTTGATTAGTGAGATTATTCCGGATCGGGGAGCAAGTGTTTTACGCGAGAGTGGGTCGGGTTGAGGCTACGCGCGAGTCAACCCGCGACTGTTTTATGGTGGGTCGGTTGTGGTGGTCCCTCCGGTGGTAGGTCACGAGGGTCTTAGGCCCAGTTTAGTTAACCGTCGTGCGAGTTCGGTAGGTGCGTTCGACCCGATGGTCGGGCCGAGGAGGTCAGCCCGTCTTATCTTTTAGTCAAAACCTTGTACTAGGCAGTAAGTTATGCGAGATGTTATATCAGGAAGGTTGTAAGGCTGCACGAGGTGCCTACCTTCACCTTATGGCAGACAGTGAAGCCCAGGTTCGGCTGTTTCTTTTTCAGGAGGTTTTACCAGGCAGGGTTAGGAACTCAGGTGAGTCTCAGTAGCGCATTCGCCCTCGGGCCTGTGTTTGGATTTCAGGGGTAGCTATGAGGATTGTTGCCTCCTGTTGAGGGAGTGCTTTTATAACTACCATTTCAGTATTCGGATATCGCCTTACGAAGCCTCGTAGGGGCGGAAGTGTAAGTTGCCGGTCGATTAGTTCGATGTCGGCAAAGTTCAGATAGTGGGTTCATACTTGTTTCGGCAGGATGGGGATAGGGTGAAGCCTATCCAGGAGAGGTTATCGACAGCTCAGAATCAACAGAAGTCGTACGGATGATCGGCGACGATGCTTGGAGTTCAGGATGACGGTGGGTTTTCTTGAAGGTACCACCCCGGAAGGATGTGACGAGATTCGGAAATCAGAGGAAACTTAGCCCGGGTTACTTTGGGCCTTTTCAGGTCATGTGAAGAGTAGGCCAGATTTCCTATATGTTAGCTTTTGCCGTCCGACTTAGGAGGCAGTATGTCCGGTCCTTCCTGTTGTTAGGTTCGAAAAAGTATCGGAGATCCATTCAGAGTGTTCCCAGTTAATGATGACCAAGTTAGAGATAGTAACTCAGAGATTTGGAAACTGAATCAGTAACAGAGATATGGTAAGAAAGAGTTCGAGTGTACGAGAAGGGTACGACGCGTAAGGGAAGAAGCGAACATATATTGCGAGCATTGATGTGATCATTTCTTTTGTAAGGAGAAGGTGCGAAGGAAGTATATTTTAGACCTCGGGTAAGGGCTTTTGTGTTGCTAGAGGTGTTTCCTCGTGGACTTGGATGTAAGTATGTTTGCGCGTGTTGTATTGTGGCGGGTGGGGCATGTTTGTTTTAAATGCGTATAGTAGTGAAGACTATCTTGGCGCCGCGTATGTTTTGAGACTTAGAAGGAACATTCGGGACGAATGTTTCTAAGGAGGGGAGAATGTTATACCCCGTATTTCCAGAGTATGTACGTGAGGACGTACGTAGAAAAGTTTGAACTTGAAGTAGACTTGGCCGAAATATTTTTGTGCACAACACCCGATTAGAATCGTTTTTCGACGAAACGTTTTACACAACTTGCGAAGGGAAAATTCCGGCTATGTCATTTAGTATTTTTTGCGGATTTTTACGATAGACGAAATATTTTGGACCAACGGGAGGGTGACATGTGTCACCTCGCATTAAGCGTTACTTTAGGCGGTTTGAATGAAAAGGAGTCAAAGGGTTGGTAGGATATTTTGTGATATTTGTGTGGTAGATGGATAAGGTACACATGGGTGAATCTTGACCTACACTTGCCTTGCACTTGGCATGATCTTGGCCGTTGGTTGGCCATGGCATGACCTATAAATACCCTTTGTGAAGACTTCTTCATCCTAAAATCTTTCTAAGTCTTGAAAGCCCTCTCTTCCCCTTAGTGTAGTGTTCTCGTCCAAGAACACACCTCCCCTTTGTGAGGCCCCTTGGCGAGAGTCCCTCCCATGGCGAGAGTTTCCCCCTCACAGTGGGGTTGGTAGAGTACACACCCCCTTGTGGTGTTGTCTCGTATAAATACCCCCCCTCTTGGTAGAAATACTCTCCAAGTATTTTTACTAAACCCCAATACCTTAACCTTATACCTTGTAGTTGTCCAAAGGTACCTCGATTCGTAGAGCAGAAAATACTATTATACTTTCCTTTAGCCACTAAACAAAACCCTAAGGAAAAGCATCACGACAGGCCGGGACGCGGCGGTGCCTACAGGCACCCTTACAGTAAACATCGAGAGAAAATCAGCGGAACATACACGAAACTTAAAAATAAAACATCGTAAGTAAAACAACGGAGTTAGCCGATAGGGCTACCTTCCGAACATATATAAAAACAAGCGGTTGCCTCCTTTCTTTTTACTGACCCACAAAATGTGACTACGGACCTCTAAGAGTTTTAACAACCTTTGTGGCGGGACGGGGCCCGCCATACCACGAATGAACATAAGCGTGACAACTCGGAACACTGGAGCCATCTCGACTTCTTTGAACGGGATCCTAGCTCGCGGATCCACGTGTACCTAAACTGCGGGCATGACGCGGCCCCGAGAAGTCGATCAACAGTGCGAATATGGAACAGAATATAACGTCTGATAAACAAATCATAAGCGTACAAAATAATGACAAGGACAAGTATAAAAATACATACGGATCTGCCGTGTCATTACCACTTATGAACTTAATCGTACCTTATTATCCTTTCCATTCCCGATAAGAGTTATAGTCACATTCTTACGTGCATTATTAGAAAAAGAATCATTAAGTTCATTCCGTATAACTTACTTATCTTTCATAACATAGTCCGGCCCACTACGGAGGGACACATATACTACGACCCGATGCGGGACGCGATCAAATCACACTAATATCAAAGCATGCGTGGAATCCCCAATCACATCGACGGCTATTAGTGTAAAATATAACCATGTGACGCGCCGTGGCATCCGCTCACCGTCGGCGTACATACACAATACATATATATATATCTGCGTGGAATCCCATCACTGCCAAACGATCCGAGGTATAATAATACACCAATAGGCATACATGAACACCAAGTCCCAGCGGTGGTATAGCGTCTTGGGGGTCTACCACTCACTTATACTCTTACCATGGAGAAGGTGGTAAAGCAGGTGGTATAGCATCTTGGGGTCTACCTCACTTATACTCTTACCACGGAGAAGGTGGTATAACGTCTTGGGGCTTGCCGCCGTTTATCTCTTACCACTATCTCGACCGGTCGTCAAACAACACTTAAAGCAGGTGGTAAAGCGTCTTGGTGGTTTACCCCTCACTTATACTCTTACCCTGGAGAAGGTGGTATAACGTCTTGGGGCTTGCCGCCGTTTATACTCTTACCCTATCTCGTGACCATCAAACAAGACATAAGCACTACCATGTCTTTTATAAAATCAGAATTTAACCCAGTGCTACAAATAGCGGAGCATACCCGTGGAATCCGCATCAGTCGATGCGTCAAGTAACTTATAACAAGACGGTAGGCCTCCAACCGAGAGTCGCGGCATCGTAATAAAACATAATACTTGCACTCAAAGGCTATCACCAAAGCATAGGCTAATTCTCAATTAACAAGCCAAAGTACTTATCAGGGCACAAATAGAATAATTCTCATTTAACAAGCCAAAGTACTTATCCGGGCACAAATAGAATAATTCTCATTTAACAAGCCAAAGTACTTATCGGGGCCTGAATAGAATAATTCTCATTTAACAAGCCAAAGTACTTATCGGGGCACAAATAGAATAATTCTCATTTAACAAGCCAAAGTACTTATCGGGGCACAAATAGAATAATTCTCATTTAACAAGCCAAAGTACTTATCAGGGCACAAATAGAATAATTCTCATTTAACAAGCCAAAGTACTTATCGGGGCACAAATAGAATAATTCTCATTTTAACAAGCCAAAGTACTAATCAAGGCATCACATAGAATTATTCTCAATTAAACAGGCCAAAGTACTACGTACGTACATTCTTTTCAAAAGACTCCTTTCCAAATAAAACTTCCCCGATACTGACAACCGTAGTATCAAGTCCTATTCACCTTTCAAGACAAGTCACAATACCTTTTTAGAAAATACAATTACCGGCTTCTAAATCAAGTGACTTCCTTATTTTAAACCTTAAGCAATTGGTACCTTTAAAACAATTTGCCCTTCCTTAACACAAGTTATTTCTTTGCTTACTCTATTAGAGAAAACCATTCTCTTAACCTTCCATAAAGCCGTTATAACCGACTTCCCATAAAGCCGTTATAACCCTTTATGGTTTAGACCAACACGTTCATTTTATAACCAAGAGACTTCTAATTTTTGAAACCAAGTATTAAATACTTTCAAATAAATTCTCATAACTTTCAAAAATACAAATAGTCTCTTAACCCTTAGAAAACAAGTGACTCCTTTTATTATAAAACCTTAGGCAATTAATGCCTTAAAACAAGTGGCCTTTTCACTAAAATCAAATCACTTATCTTTCCATAAAGCAAATATAACTAACTTCCCATAAAGCGTTATATTCACTTTATACCTTAGCCCAAAACAATTTCCTATCGAGGACTTATACGTTTAAAGCGGAACAAGTATCACATACTTTAAAACTCTTCAAGTCCTTAACTTTAATAACACTTAAGACATCCTTTATACTTTCAAAGAAGTGAGTTAATCTCGACTCACCCGACTTGGCTATTCACAAACTAGTAAAGGATATCAAGGTGTTGTCGTCTACCGTACTACATCGTGCAACTAGTCATGCTTAAAGATAGGAAAAGTTCTACATAGAGTAGATCACACAACTACCTCTTAACTTCTAAGAGTAGCGAAACATGAAATGATACCACAGGTATATTCCATACATAGAATCATGCCAAAGGAAGGAAGAGGTTCACATACCTCGCGACGATTGTCGACAAGTAGCAAAATGCCCCAAAGTACTCCAACCTTGATAGCTATTCCACTCTCCAAGTAGGATACGCTATACTTAGTACTTCAACCTATAATGGTCACAATATGTCCATTAACCTTTCACTTAACGTAGAATATTTTAGGTGCTAAGTCGCTAAATTCTACGGAAAATCGGACGACACCTCCTTTGTTTCTACTCATTTGCCACCTTTTTCAAGGCCGAATACAATAACCAAACAGCCCGATTGGCTCACAACAATATAGAAGGTATTCGATACAATGAATAACTAAACAACCCCAATTGGCTCACAATTTAGAAAGTAGTCCAATACAAATGAATAACAAACTAAAAGTCCAAATTCGGCCACCTTGAGTTCAACCATACCAATTCTTATCAAATTTCCATTTCAATCCAAATTGGTAGCATAACATGATATCAAGTCGCATTTGATTATAACAATCCATAATCTCTAAGTAGGTAACATCGGCGATTTCTAATAAGCGACCAATTAGTAATCCAATTTTCAAGTGGCTTATATAACATTTCGAATTTAGCTACAAGCACTCCATAATACTTATAAACTTACACATACCAACTTCGTATTTGTCAGCGTGTAAAACTAACAACAACAAAAAATATATAATCTTGTAACATCTTAAAGGACAAGATTATACCTTAACGATTCTCAATCTAATCTTCAATCGAAGTCGTTCCTTAGCAACTTAGAGACTCTCGAGATACTTGATCCATTGCTTGAGACCCTTAGAACCATACCAACAATTTTCCTTCAAACTTCCAACCAAAACCTAGAAAAGCCATTAGGTTTTCACCTTGCGACTATCTGAAAACTCTCTTTTTCCGGATTTTCTATTGAGATATACTTACATAACACTCATGAACCTTGGTTTAAAGTGTGGAGCTTAAAGAACAAGCAACGAAAATTTTTTCTTCTCAAGTGCCATGAACCCGAGAGCAAGCTAGAGCTCTCTTCAAATTTTGTGAAAATTTTCTAAGTGTTTGGACAAAGTCTTGCTACTACTAGTATTATAAAGGGACATGGAGGGTCAAGATGCAAACAATTGGGTGGTGTGGATGAGTTCGTAGTAAATATCAAGACTAGGTGGGTCTTGACCAAGTCAACATTCTCAGCTCATTAATTGGAAGACTTCGTCAGCCTACGGCTATGGCCCATGACCAGTGTGGCCATGCCTACGTTCGGCCACGGCACTCAACGGGGGGGGGGTGACACGTGTCGCCCTCCCATTCGTCACAACAAAACGTTTTCCGACAATTTCATAATTCCGATAAATTTTTACAAGTCTCAAATCTTAACACTTGTGAGTTCTTACGTACGTTCTTACACCACGTCCTGTAAATACGGGGTGTAACATTCTTCCCCTTAGCAACATTCGTCCCGAATGTTCTTTCGAGTCAATCTTTATAATTAGCGACATAGTTTCCTTTCACAACCCGACATGCCAACAATGCCACACATGTCCCTAATACCGCACACGCATATCATCATCATAAGCCCAAAAGAGATTATCTTTTCGTACTTCCAACTCATACTAGCATACATATATAACTTCTATACCGACTCTGGCCTCAAATCTTTGGAGTCACTCTATAAAACAATATAAGGCCATTTAAACTTCGCTGGATTCGGTGGAGCAACGTCCACGAACAGTAAAACAATTAACTAAACTTGGGCACTTGCGCCGCCGCGACCTATCACGTGGCGGAACTACTACCAATGAACCCACTCTATTCCGGGCCAAGGGGACGTGTGGTCCTCACCCGACCGCCGTCGCACTTAACTCTTATCCTTGCGACTTAAAATCTTATTGCAGAGAAAGCCTTATATACCTAAGGTCTCGGCGATAATCAATATTCTTAGGCTCGCATTTCCATGCTCCAAGCCTACCTTACGATCCCCAATGCGGGTACAAAACTTCTCGTAAAACCAAAATCATGTGGTCTCGATCCACAACCATTACTTACTCTTTACAGGCCTTATCAGTATAATTCTCTTAAGCATACTACGCGGCTTGATCTATTAACATGACATTCCGTTAGGTTCCTTAATATGGCTTCTTGGGTCCACTACCTGTCAGACGACTCATCCTTTCCCGATTATCTCAAAATAAAACACAAGACCTTGGCGAAAATTCATTAACTATTCCATACCTTCCGGTATCTAGTTAGTCTTCTGGATTCTGGTAATCTAAAATCATTCTAGGCAACACGTCGACCTCATACATAACTCGTATAGATGTATGTCACAATACCCACTATACTCTAATCATTACCAACACGGGTACGCGATCCACATAGTCCTTCGGGTCACTTTGCGCTTTCTGAAGGCTGCGATCAACATAACTCGTTAGGGAGAGGCGACCACTAACAACCGCGGCTATCTATCGCGATCTCGGAGTGAGAAGCGGAAACCAATCCTAAATGTCCTGCAGCCTCCCGATTATAGATGTGGTGCGCAACACACCGATAATCAAGACTACTAGACACGATGCGTAGACACTTTCAGAGGACTAGCGCTCTGATACCACTTTTGTCACGACCGGCCGGGACGGCGGTGCCCTACACAGGCACCGCTACGAGTAAACATCGAGAGAAAATCAGCGGAACATACGAAACTTAAAAATAAAACATCGTAAGTAAAGCAATGAGTTAGCCGATAGGGCTACCTTCACGAACATATATAAAAACAAGCGATTGCCTCGCTTTCTTTTACAAAGCGACCCACAAATGTGACTACAGGACCTCTAAGAGTTTTAACAACCCTTTGTGGCGGGACGGGGCCCGCCATACCGAATGAACATAAGCGTGACAACTCGGAACACTGGAGCCATCTCAACTTCTGAACCGGGATCCTAAGCTCGCGGATCCACAATGTACCTAAACTGCGGGCATGAGCGGCCCAGAAGTCGATTCGATGCAACAGTGCAGAATATGGAGCAGAATATAACGTCTGATAAACAAATCATAAGCGTACAAAGAATGACAAAGACAAGTATAAAAATACATACGGATCTGCGTGTCATTACCAACATGAACTTAATCGTACCTTATTATCCTTTCCATTCCCGATAAGAGTTATAGTCACGTTCTTACGTACATTATTAGAAAAGAATCATTAAGTTCATTACCGTATAACTTACTTATCTTTCATAACATAGTCGGCCCATTACGGAGGGACACGTATACTACGACCCGATCGGGACGCGATCAAATCACACTAATATCAAAGCATGCGTGGAATCCCCATCACTTTGTCGGCTATTAGTGTAAAATATAACCATGTGACGCGTGGCATCCCACTCATTTGTCGTACACATACACAATACATATATATATATATCACGCGTGGAATCGCATCATTGCCGACGATCCGGTATAATAATACACCAATAGGCATACATGAACACCAAGTCCCAGCGGTGGTATAAGCGTCTTGAGGTCTACCCTCACTTATACTCTTACCGGAGAAGGTGGTAAAGCGGTGGTATAGCATCTTGGGGTCTACCCTCACTTATACTCTTACCGGAGAAGGTGGTATAACGTCTTGGGGCTTGCCCGCCGTTTATACTCTTACCACTATCTCGTAGGTCGTCAAACAACACTTAAAGCGGTGGTAAAGCGTCTTGGGGTTTACCACTCACTTATACTCTTACCGGAGAAGGTGGTATAACGTCTTGGGGCTTGCCCGCCGTTTATACTCTTACCCTATCTCGTGACCATCAAACAAGACATAAGCACTACCATGTCTTTTATAAAATCAGAATTTAACCCAGTGCTACAAATAGCGGAAGCATACGTGGAATCCCACATCAGCCGATGCGTCGCCCAAGTAACTTATAACAAGACAGTAGGCCCTCCACCGAGTCGCGGCATCGTAATAAAACATAATACTTGCACTCAAAGGCTATCACCGACACATAGGCTAATTCTCAATTAACAAGCCAAAGTACTTATCGGGGCACAAATAGAATAATTCTCATTTAACAAGCCAAAGTACTTATCAGGCACAAATAGAATAATTCTCATTTAACAAGCCAAAGTACTTATCGGGCACAAATAGAATAATTCTCATTTAACAAGCCAAAGTACTTATCGGGGCACAAATAGAATAATTCTCATTTAACAAGCCAAAGTACTTATCGGGCACAAATAGAATAATTCTCATTTAACAAGCCAAAGTACTTATCGGGGCACAAATAGAATAATTCTCATTTAACAAGCCAAAGTACTTATCGGGGCACAAATAGAATAATTCTCATTTTAACAAGCCAAAGTACTAGTCAAGGCATCACATAGAATTATTCTCAATTAAGCGGGCCAAAGTACTACGTCGTACATTCTTTTCAAAAGACTCGCTCCAAATAAAACTTCCGATACTAACAAGTAGTATCAAGTCCTATTCACCTTTCAAGACAAGTCACAATACCTTTTAGAAAATACAATTACCGGCTTCTAAATCAAGTGACTTCCTTATTTAAAACCTTAAGCAATTGGTACCTTTAAAACAATTTGCCCTTAACACAAGTTATTTCTTTGCTTACTCTATTAGAAAACCATTCTCTTAACCTTCCATAAAGCCGTTATAACCGACTTCCCATAAAGTCGTTATAACCCTTTATGGTTTAGACCAACACGTTCATTTTATAACCAAGAGACTTCTACTTTTTGAAACCAAGTATTAAATACTTTCAAATAAATTCTCATAACTTTCAAAAATACAAATAGTCTCTTAACCCTTAGAAAACAAGTGACTCCTTTTATTATAAAACCTTAGGCAATTAATGCCTTAAAACAAGTGGCCTTTTCACTAAAATCAAATCACTTATCTTTCCATAAAGCAAATATAACTAACTTCCCATAAAGCCGTTATATTCACTTTATACCTTAGCCCAAAACAATTTCCTATCCAGGACTTATACGTTTAAAACGGAACAAGTATCACATACTTTAAAACTCTTCAAGTCCCTTAACTTTAATAACACTTAAGACATCCTTTATACTTTCAAAGAAGTGAGTTAATCTCGACTCACCCGACTTGGCTATTCACAAACTAGTAAAGGATATCAAGGTGTTGTCGTCTCGCACTACTACGTCGTGCAACTAGTCATGCTTAAAGATAGGAAAAGTTCTACATAGAGTAGATCACACAACTACCTCTTAACTTCTAAGAGTAACAGAAACATGAAATGATACCACGGGTATATTCCATACATAGAATCATGCCAAAGGAAGGAAGAGGTTCACATACCGCGACGATTGTCGACAGTAGCAAAATGCCCCAAAGTACTCCAACCTTGATAGCTATTCCACTCTCCAAGTAGGATACACTATACTTAGTACTTCAACCTATAATGGTCACAATATGTCCATTAACCTTTCACTTCTAACGTAGAATATTTTAGGTGCTAAGTCGCTAAATTCTACGGAAAATCGAATGACACCTCCTTTGTTTCTACTCACTTTGCCACCTTTTTCAAGGCGAATACAATAACCAAACAGCCCCAATTGGCTCACAACAATATAGAAGGTATTCCAATACAATGAATAACTAAACAGCCCCAATTGGCTCACAATTTAGAAAGTAGTCCAATACAAATGAATAACAAACTAAAAGTCCAAATTCGGCCACCTTGAGTTCAACCATACCAATTCTTATCAAATTTCCATTTCAATCCAAATTGGTAGCATAACATGATATCAAGTCGCATTTGATTATAACAATCCATAATCTCTAAGTAGGTAACATGCGACGATTTCTAATAAACGACCAATTAGTAATCCAATTTTCAAGTGGCTTATATAACATTTCGAATTTAGCTACAAGCACTCCATAATACTTATAAACTTCTACATACCAACTTCATGTTGTCAACGTGTAAAACTAACAACAACAAAAAAATATATAATCTTGTAACATCTTAAAGGACAAGATTATACCTTAACGATTCTCAATCTAATCTTCAAATCCGAAGTCGTTCCTTAGCAACTTAGAGACTCTCCAAGATACTTCAATCCGCTACTTGAGACCCTTAGAACCATACCAACAATTTTCCTTCAAACTTCCAACCAAAACCTAGAAAAGCCATTAGGTTTTCACCTTGCGACTAATACGAAAACTCTCTTTTTCCGGGATTTTTCTATTGAGATATACTTACATAACACTCATGAACCTTGGTTTAAAGTGTGGAGCTTAAAGAACAAGCAACGAAATTTTTTTTCTTCTCAAGTGCCATGAACCCGAGAGCAAGCTAGAGCTCTCTTCAAATTTTGTGAAAATTTTCTAAGTGTTTGGACAAAGTCTTGCTACTACTAGTATTATAAAGGGACATGGAGGGTCAAGATGCAAACAATTGGGTGGTTTGGATGAGTTCTTAGTAAATATCAAGACTATGTGGGTCCTTGACCAAGTCAACATTCTCAAGCTCATTAATTGGAAGACTTAGTCATCCTAAGGCTATGGTCAATGACCATTGTGGCCATGCCTAATTTCGTCCAAGGCATTCTAAGGGGGGGTGACACGTGTCGCCTCCCATTAAATCCTGACAAAACGTTTTCCGACAATTTCATAATTCCGATAAATTTTTACAAGTCTCAAATCTTAACACTTGTGAGTTCTTACGTACGTTCTTACACCATGTCCTGTAAATACGGGGTGTAACAAAAACCTTCATAGTCGGTTGAAGTGTTAAGTAGAAGTTGCGTAGAACTTCTAAGGGTTGTTTGGAGCGGGTTGGAGCGCACGGAGTAGGAGCTAAACCTTGCTCAGGATCGACATTTAAACTTGGATAATTTTGGGCTTATCGAGGTAAATACTACTGTCCTTCTATTGTAATTGGAAATTACATGTTATAGGAATATATAGTTGAAGTATACTATATATAGAATTGAACATAGTTTTGCGGCAATGTCTTTTGACTTAAGCCTGAATTTAAAGAAGAGAACTGAACTGTAATTACATAGGGTGTATCAGATAGACTTGTGTCCCATTCCTGTGAAGTAGAATGGTACCCGTCCGGATTAGACGTACACCGCCCCCCCTTCGAGGGAGTTGTTGGCCTTTTAGCAGGCCTCGATAGAGGAGGAGATTTACGCGGTTGCGGGGGGGGGGAGGTGCTGCCGAATTTTCTGTAGAATATTCTACGTTGAGATCTAGATGTTAATAGGCGCCTTGTGGCCTCTATAGGTTGAAGTACTACGTGTGGCGTGAGCTGCTTGGCAAGGTGTGGCCGACGGTTTGAGGTACTTGGGCGTTTTGCTATTAGTCGATAATCGTCGCGAGGTATGTGAACCTCTTCCTATCTTTTCTAGCATGATATGTGTATAACTATGTAGTGCGGTGAGCGTACATGTGTTAAATGTATTTGATTGGTTTAAAACATAAAGTGTTATAACGGCTTTATGGGAAGTTGGTTATATGACTTTATGTAAGTAAGAAATGCTTTGTGGTTTTTAAAAGATAACTGATTTGACCTATAACTGACTGGATGTGTGATAATAAGAAACATTTTTGAAAGAAGAGTAACACTTGGTTTTAAAAGCTTAAGAGTTATACTAGCTTTATGGGAAGTTAGGTATAACGGCTTAAGAGAGATAAAAAGAATGATTTATTGACTTAAGAAGTTAAGAGACTTGATCTTAAAAGATAAGAGACTTGACTTAATTTTATTAATGTGAATTTTGTTAAAACGTGTGAAACTTCATTCGTGAGTAATGAGTATTTTGGTTTTCAAAAGGAATGATGTTTCTTGATTTCGGAAATCAGAATGAATGTCGAACAAACCACAGCAGCGCTAATAAAGGGAAATGTAGTGACTAATAAAGAATTATTAATAACCAGTAGAAGCCTCCATCTGCATAGAAGCTAAGATGAGACAAAATGATATTACATTTCCTAGATCATGGCTGCTTAAATAAGATTGTTATAAACAAGAATAACCTACTCACGTATCAGACATATGTTTCTCAAATTGCTTTCAAAGAGAATTATATCATTAAGTGATTAATACTATGAACTACGAAACCTTTCGAAAATGAGAAACTTGAGTAATTGAAATTAGGCAAACTTGAACGTTTGGAAAAGAATGTTGTTACTTGATTTTATAAAGAGAAGTGTTTTGGTTTACTTCAAAAGATAATCACTCTATTTTTATACTACGGGTATTGTGTGACTTTTGTGAAAGAAACGGATCTTTTAAAAGAGTTAATGTATGAAGTACTTGGGGATAAAAACCCGATCTTGTTAATCAGATAGTAGAAAGTACCTTGTGCGAATAACTTGATTGTGTTGGTTTGTGATAGCCTTGTAATACTTTCTTGTTGGTTTGATAAGTAAACATGTTAGGATGCTACGTGTGTTAGTATTCTGTGATGTTTGTGTAAAGGGGTTCTCCCTCGATCGTGCTTATGTTGTTTAACTATCAGCCGTTATGTTGGTATTGTACCACTCACCTTGACATGATCCCGGAGGTTAAGCTGCCCTCCGATGCGGGGTAATACTCGAGCGATGCAGTGACTATGATTCGAGGATACCTCATGCGGGTCCCGGGGACCTATGCGGAGCTACGAGAGTTCCAGGTTAGTGTGCGGCCTATATGGTCATGCGGTCTATGTGGCCATGCGGACTGCGAGTCCAGGCGGATGTCGGGGAGTAGCTACCCTCGATGCGGGGAATACCTCATGCGGGCCATTGGAGTGGCCTATGCGGAGCGGGAAGTTCGAGGGCTGAAGCGCGCACATTAGATCTGCGAGGCGAGTGGCGGCTTTGATCATGTAATGATGCAGACAGATCTCATGATCTGATTTATGACCTTGTTTGTACTGTGGGTTTTAGTAGTCGGCTGTGCCTTCGTACTTACCCCGTACGGTTTTATGATGACACAGGTAGGACATGGTGTTCATGTGTATTCCTTGGTGCTTTTAAATCATAGACTGTCGGCAGTGAGGAAGGTATTCCACGGGCATGATTGATGTTGTGGGCGTGAGACCCATTGTTATATTTGAGTGATGACTTTGCGGGCGTGATTCCCCGACTTGACATGACTGCTTATTTATTGTGAACTGTAGTTTGGTTATCATACATGTCTCCTGCTTTATATAGACTGCTATGATTTCATTCTGATATTTTGATTTCACATACTTGGTACTGTTGCGACCTCGCCCGGAGCTGCGTTTATCTGCGAGTTGAGGTACACCAGTCGTTGATCCTAGCTCTCAGGGTCACAGTTCAGCATTTGGGAAACTCCGTTTCTCCGGAGGCTTATCAGTGGTATAGTCCTCTGCCGTAGTAGGTGCTTACATTCAGGGGTATGGCGGGGCCCTGTCCCGCCATTGTTGTCATGTCACTCTTAGAGTGCATGTAATCTTGTTGTGGCGAGTTGTAAGTGGGATGTAGTTCGGATTTAAGTTTTCATATACATGCCGAAAGGCAATTTTTCTCAGATTATTATTTCATACTTCATGTTATTTCATGTTATTGTTTTATATTCCGCTGATTACTCTGATGTTGTATCACTAGGGTGCCCGGGGTAAGGCACCAGTCACGGGCCCGGGTTCGGGTCGTGATAAGTCTATCCTCAGTCAGCCTGACCACGGCCATTAATCGGGCCACTCGCGTAACCCATCTCTTGCTCTCGGGCGTGGGGCGGAGGCTCAGTCTTGTGGTCTCTGTAGAGGCCCGCCGCTCTACTCGCGACTCCCTCGCTGCCTTGCCGCCGGGCGGGTTGCCTTGCGCGGAGGCATAACTGGTGAAAACGAAGTACGTCAGAGGGGTCCAACTTATCACACAGCTCTAAGGCACGATCTCAGAATGAGAAGAATAGAAACCAATCCTAAATGTCCTGCAGCCTCCTGATTATAGATGTGGTGCACAACACACCGATAATCAAGACTACTGAACCACGGTGCGTAGACACTTTCAGAGATTAATCGCTCTGATACCACTTTTGTCACGACCGAACGGGCTCGTGGTAGTGCCTTATCCGGGCACCCAAGTAGTCATACATCAGAGTAATCAGCGGAACATAAAAACAATACATGAAACAAAATGTGAAATGAGACACATTTTACCTGAGAGAAAATCGTCTTTCGGCATATATATAAATAATTACAAAGTTGAACATTTTAATCCTTACAACCACCTTGCGATCTTCTGGACCTCTAAGATTTATCTGACCACTATGACGGGACGGGGCCGCCCGTACCACAGATGTACAGAACCTACGGACTCGTGGTAACATGCAAAAGATAAGCCTCAGAAGGAACGGAGCTTCCCAATACGCTGAAATGTGATCCTAGCGCGGATCGGCGGTGATGTACCTCTACTGCGGCATGACGCAGCCCCGAAGGAGGTCGATCTGACCAGTACAGTATGTGAAGCGTAAATACTATAAATGAAATCATAAGTCTATATAAAGCAGGATACATGTATGATAACCAAACTACAGTACACACATATAACAGTTATATCAAGTCAGGGACTCACGCCCTCCAAGTCATTACTCAAATATAAATATTGGGTCTCGCCCACAACATCAATCATGCGTGGAATACTTTCCTCACCGGCGGTATATGATATGATAACACCAAGAAGTACACACGAACACCAAGTCCTACGATGCCAAGGCGTACTAACAATACTATACAACCAAACCACGAAGGCGACCGCGGCGAAATCACGGCCGACTACGGATACCAAGGTCGGCGTGGCTGACCGGGGCAAGTACGAGGGCTAACTACCAGGTACGAGCGTATCACGAGACCGTCACTACACTGAGCGGGGCAAGTCACGAGGGCTAACTACTGGTACCAAGGCCGAATCAGCCACGAGGCGGGGCAAGTCTGGCCGACCACCGGTACCAAGGCGAACGAAGAAACCTCGTGGAGAGCTAGTCCATGGAATAACACTATCAGCGAGGCGTGCGTGGAATTCTCCGTCACTGCCAGATGCGTCAAGTAAGTTCTTAACAAGTCAACCGGCCCTCCACCGAGAGACGCGGTAGTATAGAAACACAATTCTTGCACAACAAAGGCTATCACAACAAGCATAGGCAAGTTTCACAACAACAAGCATAGGAAAGTTATACACAACTCAAGGTACTTTCATTTTATGTCAAAGTCCGGGTTTAACCCTAAAGTACTACGTACGTTAAATTCCTTTTAAGAGATCCATTCCTTTTATAAAAGTCACCCGATACCCTTAGTATAAAAAATAGAGTGACTTACATCTTTTTAAGTAAACCAAAACAACTTCCATACTTTCCTTTTTAAAACCAAATTAAGGCAATATCATGCCTTCCTTTTGGACCAAAACACTTCTCTTTTTAAAGTCAAGTTACCACATTAAAACCAATGATAAAACCCTTCTTTTGTTCTCATAAAGCCGTTATAACTAACTTCCCATAAAGTTGTTATAACACTTTATGTTTTAAACCAATTTGAGACAAAACAATGTCTTTCTTTTCCCTAAAGTTCCAGTTTGCCTAATTTCAATGCTCAAGTTTCTCATTTTCGAAAAGGTTTCGTAGTTCATAGTTTTAATCCTTTAAAACACAATTCTCTTTTAAACAATTTGAGAAACATATGCCTTATATGTGAGTAGGTTATTCTTGTGTATGATCAATCTTATTAAGCAGCCATGATCTAGGAAATGTAATATCATTTTGTCTCATCTTAGTTTCTATGCAGATGGAGGTTTCTACTGGTTTTAATAATACTTAATTATTCAATACATTTCCCTTTATTAGCGCTGATGTGGTTTGTTCGATACTTATTCTGATTTCCGAAATCAGTAAAACATTATTCCTTTTTTAAAACCAAGTACTCATTACTCACGAATGAGGTTTCACACAAAATTCATATTAAGTCAAGTCTCTTATCTTTTAAGATCAAGTCTCTTAACTTCTAAAAATTAGTAAACCATTCTCTTTATCTCTCTTAAGACGTTATACCTGACTTCCCATAAAGCTAGTATAACTCTTATGTTTTCAAAACCACGTATTACTCTTCTTTCAAAAAGGTTTCTTAATTCTTTTGAAATACTTCAAGATTCTTATTATTCAGGCTTAAGTCAAAAGACATTGCCGTATAACTACGTTCAGTTAACACACGTACGTCTACCGTACTATATATATATTCCTTTAAAATACTTTCAAGATTCTTATTATTCAGGCTTAAGTCAAAAGACATTGCCACACGTACGTCTACCGTACTATATATATATATTCCTTTAAAATACTTTCAAGATTCTTATTATTAAGGCTTAAGTCAAAAGACATTGCCACACGTACGTCTACCGTACTATATATATATATTCCTTTAAAATACTTTCAAGATTCTTATTATTCAGGCTTAAGTCAAAAGACATTGCCACACGTACGTCTACCGTACTATATATATATATTCTTTTAAAATACTTCATGCTCAAGAGTATAGGAAGAATCACATACCTCGCGACGATTATCGACTATAAGCAAAACGCTCCACGGCTATAACCCGGCTAGCCTTGTCCACCTTCCAAGTAGCACATGCTACTCGCAGAACATTCAACCAATAAAGGTTATCGACCATCTGTAAATACAGTCCTATGTAAGTACAGTTAATCTTCTACTTATATTCTTCTGATGTGATTTCAGTTCAAGTCTTTTCTGTAATATCCTTCTATTACAGTTCAATCCTCTTCTATGAATCTTATATTCATCTATACAACTATGATGTAATTTCCAATTACAATAGAAGGATGATAGTATTTACCTCGATAAGCCCAAAATTATCCAAGTTTAAAGTCGATCCTGAGCAACGTTTAGCTCCTACTCCGAGTGCTCCAATCCGCTCCAAACAACCCTTAGAAGTTCTACGCAACTTCTACTTAACACTTCAACCGACTATGAAGGTTTTCCTTAGGGTTTCGTTTAGTAGCTAAAGGAAGTATAATAGTATTTCCGGGCTTTTCGTATAGGGGTAACTTTTGGAATACTACAAGGTATTTGGGCTAGAGTATTTAGGGCATTATAACAATACTTGGAGAAGTATTTCTCAACCACAAAGGGGGAGGGGTATTTCTCGAAAACAACTAGGCTAGGGGGGGTACCCCTCGGCTAGAACACTACAAAGGGGGGGGACCCTCTCGGCCAAAGCTTTCTCAAGGGGGGGAGGGGTAGGCTCTTGGACGAGAACTGTCACTAAGAGGGGGGGAGGATTTTAGCACTTAGAAAATATTTAGGGATGAAGAAAGTCTTCAACTTAGGGGAGTATTTATAGGCCAACCAATGGCCAACCAATGGCCAAGATCAAGCCAAGTGCTATGCAAGTGTAGGGCTAGGATACATCCAAGTGCACCTTATCCATCTACCACACCAACTACACAAAATATCCTACCAACTTTGACCCACCCTTTCGTCCACTTGCTTCCCAACCTCACGTCCAATATGAGGGTGACACATGTCACCCTCCCGTTGGTCCAAAATGTTTCGTCTCTCGGAAAAATCCGCAAACATTATAAATGACATAGCCGGAATTTTCCCTTCGCAAGTCTTGTAAAACGTTTCGTCGAAAAACGATTCTTTTCGGCACTTGTGCCCAAATTTCGATCCTTGCCAATCCTTAAGGCTTAAATTATTATACGTACTCCCTCACGTACATACTCTGGAAATACAGGGTATAACATCCGGGTTACTACAAATTCCATGGATTTGCTACCCATGATGTGAGTACGGCGTTTGTACTCATTGCGGGCCCACCGGGCCCAAGCGGGTGAAATAGTCCTGTGCGGGTGAAATAGTCATATGCGGTGCAGAGCGCATCGCTCCATTGCGGGTCCGTAGGACCTATGCGGGTGAAATGGTCCCAGGAGTAGGATTGCTTAATGATACTACGGGCGGGTGACCCTACTTTGATCATGAGCCTCTTATTTTTATGCAGTAAAGTATATACTTGGTTACTCTCATTGTTAGTAAGGCACAGTGTACTGTAATTTGATTATCACACATGTCTCCAGCTTTATTTTAGACTTATGATGTAAATTGCAGTATTTTCCAGTTTTACATACTTGGTACATATTGTGTACTGACCCCCTTTCCTCGGGAGCTGTGTTCATGCCGCAGGTAGGGGTAAGCAGGTGGTGGATCCTCATTCTTAGGATCACTGATCAGGTGTCAGAAGCTCCATTTCTCCGGAGGCTTGTCTTTTGGTACGGTTTTCCCTGATATTGTGGATATTATGTACATTCAGGGGTATGGTGGGGCCCTGTCCCGCCACAGTTGTTATTCCTAGAGGTCTGTAGTCACATTCGTGGTTTGGGTTTTAAAAACAGAGATGTACTGATTTATTTTTGGTCTATGTATATTTTACGGAAGGTGGCCTTATCGGCTAGGCTGTTGATGGTTGTTGTCTATGTGTTTATATGTGTTGTGTATGTTCATTGCTATTCTCGATATATACAGGCAGGGTGCGGGTAGGGCACCACCAGCCCGGTCGGTCGTGACAACTATGACGGACAGGGCCCGTCATACCTGAATGTACAACAACCGATAATACGTGGATCTGAACCAAAGATAAGCCTTGAGTAATGGAGCTTCTCAGCGGTGAACAATGATCCTAAGAGTGAGGATCAAGAACTCAGTATAACTCTACTGCGGCGTGAACGCAACCCCGAATGAGGTCGATCTGGTACCAAGTATGTGGCCCAGAAAAATCAGTAATGAAATCATAATAGTCTAAAATAAAGCTGGGGACATGTATAATAACTACATTAACAGTACACTGTGCCTTACTAACAATGAGAGTAAACAAGAGTATACTTTACTGTATAAAAATAGGAGGCTCATGATCAAATTAGGGTCACCCGCCCGTAGTATCATTAAGCAATCCTACTCCTGTGACTATTTCACCCGCATTGGTCATGTGGACCCGCAATGAGGTCATCCGCCTCTCACAGGACTGGTCCGCCCCGCATAGGACTATTTCACCCGCATGAGCCCTACGGACTGGCATGAGGTATTCCTCGCATCGTGGGGAGCAAATCCACGAAATATGCAAATGCCTGGCGGGAATGACCGTAATGAACAATATATCACTAGCACAACCGGCTATCATACATAACATAAGCACCACCGGCTTATCATACATAACATAAGCACCACCGGCTTATCATAATTATCATAAGCAAGTTAAGACATCCCTTAACTTCTTATTAGCCTTAATTATCATGCACTCTCATTTTATTTAACTTAAGGCACTAGCATGTTATTAGAAATCCGGGAATTTAACCCAAAGTACTACGTACTTCCGTTTCTTTAAAAAGAACCCTTTTTATATAAAAACTCCAAGATACTAACACCTGTAGTATCAAGGCTTGTCTACTTTTCAAAACAAGTTACTACACCTTTAGAAATTCATTTCAAGGCTTTGAAACCAAGTAACTTCTACATTCAAAACCTAGGCAACTCATGCCTATAAATCAAGTAGACACTCTCTTAACCTTCCATAAAGTCATTATAACTAACTTCCCATAAAGCCGTTATAACTCTTTATGTTTTAGACAATTACATTCTTTTTATAACCAAGAGACTTATACTTTTAAAACCAAGTATCATATACTTTCAAATCAAGTTACATAGCTTTCAGAATATTTCAAGTCTCTTAACTTTTGAAATCAAGTTTCTTAACTTTAGAGTAGTTCAAGTAATCAATACTTTCCAAATCAAGTATTCTATACATTTTCAAGTCAAGAAATCTTTGTTTACCTTATTAGAATAAGCCATTCTTTTAACTTCCCATAAAGTTGTTATAACCAACTTTATGCTTTAGAAACCAAGACATCTTAACCTTTAAAACAAGTGAGTTAATTCTCTAACTCAACCAACTTGGACATTCTTAAACAAGTCAAGGATATCAAATGAAACTAAATTCATTTAAATCTCGTACGTCTACCGTACTATACATTTATAGCTACTCATGCTCAAGAGATAAGAAAAGTTCCACATACCTCTTCGACTTAAACCACTTGCCAAGTTGAATACGTCGTACGTAGAATGTCAACCTATAATGACCATAATACGTCCATCAACTACTAGCTTTCAACGTAGAATATTTCTAAGTATAAGGACTCTTAATTCTACGAAAAATCGGGCAACACTTCCTTTGTTTCTATGTACTTTTCCACCTTTTTCAAGGCCCGAATTCAATAACCAAACATGCCACATTTAAGGCTCAACAATTTAGCTAACCAAAGGGGATTACACGCCTTACAATACGTGTAAAATTCTGCCCCACAATTTATACAAAACAGTCCAATAGTCAATGCCATTCTCGGCTAAAATGAGCAACAATGCAAAGTCTATTACAATTCTTTTTCAATCCATATTGTCGTTCTAACATGTTATATAGTCGCAACCAACTTTAACAACTATAATCTCCTCTTTATATAACATGCAACGACTAAAACTAATAACTAAATTGAATTACCATCTAAAAGGCAAATCATGCTAGTTTCGGATTTTAGGCTTCCAAAATTCCATAAAACTTATCAATCTTCATAATATATATTACATGATCATTTCTAACTTATCATAACATGGAATCTTCAATTACAATAGTAAGACGAAGATTTATACCTCAAATAAGCCCAAATATTATCCAAGACTTCAAGTCTATCCTTAGCAACTTTAGTTCCTCTTCTTGACATTCCAATCCACTCCAAACAACCCTTATAAGCTTATGAAGAACTCTTCTTCAAGTTCCAACTCCAACTATGAAAAACCCCTTAGGTTTTCATGTTGCGACTAACGTAAAAACGTAGTTTTTCCGGGATTTTTGTGGAGGGATATCCTTAGCATACCTTTAGGGATCTTGGGTTTGAATATTGGGATTTATGAAGCAAGATTGCAAAAAATTTCACTCCACCAAGGGCCTTGGCCGAGAGCTCATAATGGAACACCTAAAGTTCTTGAAAAAATTCTAAGTGTGGAATTCATCTTTACTACTAGTAGTAGTATGTATTTATAACACCATGAAGGGCTAAGATTGAACCAATTGGATAGCTAAGACTGGTCTACTATGTCAAGCCTCAACTTGCCCTTTGACTTGGTCCATTTTATCAAGCCAATTGGCTATTATTTTCTTAGCATTTTCGTCCAAGATGACCATGTGGATTTTGACACGTGTCGCCATCCCATTGGTCCATAATATTACATTTCCCGAAATTTCCATAATTGGTCAAAATATCAGAAACCTCGTGGGCCCCACAAAAATGTAAAATCTCTCGTGTGGGCCCCACGTATCCAACTCTGAAAATAAACTTCCATAATTCCGATAAATTCTAAACGTCTCAAATAACAAATTTGAGAATTCAATTCTCCTTAATGAACCATTTTCCTTCCCGGGGTTCGGATGTTTTTCCTTAGAATTTACAAATCTTTCTTTCGTTCAATTTTTTAAGTCTTGTGTTCTCCCGTCTATTCTAATATACATGTCCTGCAATTTCGGGGTGTAACATTCTCCCCTCCTTAGAAACATTCGTCCCCGAATGTTCCTTCGAGGTTTCATCTAAACGGATATTGACATAGTCCCTTGACTACACCCAACATAATCACACTTGCCACACATGGCCACATAACAATACTTATGCTAAAACGTCAACCTGAACTCCAAGTGTCGACGTCGGTTATCTGCATAAAGCTTTTATCGACTTTGAACTTGCTAATAATCTTTCCTGGATAAGTTTCGCCTTATCCACAGCCCGTTGAATCAAGGCTGGGCCAATTAACTAACCTCGCCTACGTCAAACCAACCAATCGGCGATCTACACTTCCTTTCCTACAAAGCCTCATACAGGGCCATCTGAATACTGGAAGGGTATTTGTTATCGTACGTAACTCAACAAAAGGCAAATAATCCTCCCAGCTATCTCTGAAATCAAGAACACGGGCCCGCAACCTATCTTCAAGTGCCTGGATAGTACGCTCTGCCTGTCCGTCGATCTGAGGGTGACATGAAACACTGAGACTCACCTATGTCCCTAATCCCTTCTGGAAAACCTCCAGAAGTTATCCGTAAACTGAGCTCATCCGTCTGACATCATAAGTGTAGGAACCCCGTGCAGTCTCACAATCTCTCTGCTATATAATCTAGCATAATCCTCAGTCGAGTAAGTGGTCCTGACCGGAAGAACATGGGTTGGTTTCGTCAGCATGTTTACTATGACCCTCAGGGAGTCGCACTTCCTCTGAGTACGATGCAACCCTGTAACAAAATCCATATTTCTCACCTCTCATTTCTAAGTCGGGATCTCAATCGCCTGTAATAGCCCATTGGGCTTCTGGTGTTCAACCTTGACCTGCTACTAATTCGGACACTAAGCAACAAACTCTGATACGTCCCTCTTTAAGCCATCTTACCAATACATATATCTGAGGTCATGATACATCTTAGTCGACCCCGAATGAATAGAGTAACGAGCACTGTGTGCCTTCCTTAAAACTTGCTGACAAGTCCTGCAGCATCGGCACACACAAGCTATCCTCATATCACAGCACCCTATCCGGTGCTACTCAAGCAGGCTCTTCTCCTCTCGGAGAGTCGTATCTCGATCCCGTACTAAAACTGGATCCTCATATTGTCGCCTCTTCACCTCCTCGACGACGAAAGACTCGGCAACCTCTCGGATCCAAACTCCATTAACCTCAGAAACAAATAATCGAACCCCTCGGCTCGGTAGCTGATGAATCTCACGGACCACGTCCCGTCTATCTGGTTGTCCATCTGACAGACTACCCATAGATCTACGACTAAGAGCATCTGTAACCATATCGGCTTTCCCTGGGTGGTATAGGATATCAATATCACAATCCTTGAGTAACTCTAACCACCGTCTATGTCGCAAATTCAGTTTCCTCTGTCTGAAGATATACCGAAGGCTCTTGTGGTCTGTACAAATATCCACATAAAATCTATATAAGTAATGCCTCCAAATTTTCAAGGCATGATTAACTGTCGCCAACTCTAAATCATGAGTAGCGTAATTCATTTCATGCTCCCGTAACCGCCGGGAAACATAGGCTCTAACCTTATCGTGTTGCGTCAGCACACAACCTAGCCCAACACCCAAATTGTTACAATAATAACCTAACCCTCTAGTCCCTCAAGAGGGTTAGAATTGTAGTCGTGGTCAACTTATCTTCCAATAACTGGAAGCTTTTCTCATACTTGTGAAATATTCGGGCATCCTTAATCTCAATTATGGTTCCTGTTTCTAATTCTCTGTTGCAACCAGACTTGGTCGCTATACTTAGATTCAATTCCTTCACTTGTCTTATGGCTAAGACTTCCTGCCAATCACACTTTTAGGGGGGAGATTTCCTTGATCTCGTCAAGTAGTAATCTTATTATTCTCTTCCAGCTCATAGAGCTTATAGTCATGTGTTCAACCCCAATTCATGGTATTACATAATCCAATGGCTTGCCCAGATTTCTTATCGTTCGAGTGTCTACTCGTCTTACCTTTATTTTTCATTACAAGTTGCCCTAGGGTCTCTTACCTCCCCGTATATATACGGTCTGGCCCGTCATTACAGACTTGCCACCTTTCGTCGAGGTGTTCCTAACTGCCCATCATTTCTAATGGTCTTTACACTAGTCTGGGTAATTATGCCTTGGGAAACCTTCATAACTGTAATTGCATTCTCCTTATTATTCTGGTCATAACCCTTCATCATACTAATTACTAACCCAAAATATTTCTACCTCGCTCCGGGGTCGTACATTTCCATTTATGCTTATTACTAGCATTTATATCCTTAAGACCCATCCTCGACCATTTTCTAATGTCGTTCTCAATTACCCCAACACAATACTTTTCCCACGGTTATCTAAAGTTGTAACTTATGGCATGTCGACACTGAAGCCCTTACCAGTCTCATATCTTTCGCCTAACAACATGGGTACACATAACCTCATAATACGTAAAACTATCCTTATACGTGGGGGAGAGAGCTTATCTCCCTTTCCTAATATTAGTCATCAAGCGCCACCTTATAATCGTATAGATTTTCAAAACCTACCAACGATGTCTTCTGTTTTTCCACAGGCAGTACTCACACTTATCTTATTCCTGCCTCGCGCATTTTTCCTGAAACCATTCGCAATGTCGTGGCCCTTACTGCCACCTCCAAGGGCACTTAACATGAATTTTTCAATGATCGTACGTTCTTATCTCCGTCTCTTAACTTTCAAATTCACGTACTACATACTTCCAACATCAATTTATTTACTTCAACCGAACAAGTCACGTAGACTTACTAAAATCAAGTCTGTCAATTGTATATCATCACCGGGCAATCCTTATGTACCCGCTTAGCTACAACCCAAACACCCACTGGTGTAGCTACCTCGAAAGGTTCTTATGGATTCAGGCTCTATCCCTTTACACTTGGTTGCTCTCCTTCTTACTGGTCGTACTTTTGTCACGACCCGACCACGGGCCCGCGACTGGTGCCTTACCCCGGGCACCCTAGTGATACAACATCAGAGAAAATCAGCGGAAATGAAAACTTACACATGAAACAAGATATACAATAATGAAATAAGAAAACAGGCTAACCAAGCGGTTACCTTCGAATATATAAATAAAACTTGAACGACGATTACATCCCTTTTTAAACTCGCCCAACAAGATACTACAAACCTCTAAGAATGTTATAACAACAACGACGGACGGGGCCGCCATACCACGAATGTAAGTACCTACAACGGTGGACTATACGAATAAGCCTCCGGAGAAACGGAGCTTCCCAAAACGTTGAACTGTGATCCTATGAGCGTGGATCAACAACTGGTGTACCTACCTGCGGCATGAACGCAGCCCCCCGAAGGAGGTCGGTCTGGCAGTACCAAATATGTGGCGAAAATCACGTAAATGAAATCATAGTAGTCTATATAAAACAGAAACATATATGATAACCAAACTACGATTACATAATATGTAGCAAATACGCGTCAGTCGGGGACTCACGCCTCAAAGTCATCACTCAAATATAACTATGGGTCTCATGCCCGCAACATCGATCATGCGTGGAACACCTTCCTCACCGCTTGGCGATCTATGATAACCACACCAAGGAGTACACGTGAACACGGGTCCGCTGTGTCATAAAATCTGCGGGGCAAGTCGAAGGCTAACTACGGATACCAAAGCCGTCATCAATCGGCCAGGGCAAGTGAAAGCCAACTACGGATACCAAAGTCATACCAACAAATCTATATAACCATACCACGGTGACCCGAGTAAATCGAAAGCCAACTACGGATACCACTGCGCCACGTGGTGGCGGGGGCAATCTAAGACTAACTACGGATACTGGCCGGAATCACGAGACTTCGTCACAAAACTGAACGGGGCAAGTACGAAGGCTAACTACCAGATACCAAGCCGAATCAGCCACGACCTCGGGGCAAGTACAAGAGCCAACTACAAGATACCAAGCCGAATCAGTAAAACCTCATGGAGAGCTAGTACATGGAATAATAATAATCACAGAAGCGTACCCGTGGAATGCTCCGTCACTACCGGTACGTCCAAGTAAGATCATAACAAATTAGTCGGCCCTCCATCGAGAAACGCGGTGGTATAGAAATACAATACTAGCACGACAAGGCTATCACACGCAAACATAGGCAAGTTACACGCAACTCAAGGTACTTTCATTTTATGCCAGAGTCCAGGTTTTAACCCCAAAGTACTACGTACGTTAAATTCTTTTTAAAAGATCCATTTCTTTTACAAAGGTCACCCGATGCCCGTATTATCAAAAATAGAGTGACTAACATTTTAAGTAAACCAAAACAACTTCCATACTTTCCTTTTTAAACCAAATTAAGACAATACTATGCCTTCTTTTTAGACCAAAACACTTCTCCTTTTAAAGTCAAGTTACCATTTTAAAACTAATGATAAAACCATTCTTTTGTTTTCATAAAGTCGTTATAACTAACTTCCCATAAAGTTGTTATAACACTTTATGTTTTAACTAATTTAAGACAAAACCATGTCTTTCTTTTAAACCAAAAACTCTTCAATTCCTCAAGTCTCTTTTCTTTTAGAAATCAAGTTCCTTAATATTTCACATCAAGTCATTTATAAGTCAAGTCTCTTATCTTTTAAAAACCAAAAACAATTTCTTTACCTACATAAAGTTGTTATAGCAAACTTCCCATAAAACCGTTATAACACTTTATGTTTTAAACCAACCAAATTCATTGAGAACATGTACATCTACCGTACTACATAGTTCACAACAATCATGCTAGAAAAGATAGGAAGAGGTTCACATACCTCGCGACGATTATCGACAATTAGCAAAACGCTCCACGTGCTCACAACGCGCTGCTTTTCCACCCTTCAAGTAGAATACGCTACTCGTAGTACTTCAACCTAAAAAGGCCACAAAACATCTATCAACCTCTAGATATTTTCGTAGAATAATTCTAGATACAAGATTCCTTATTCTACGGAAAATTCGGCAGCACCTTCCCACTGCAACCACGCCGTCTCCTCCTCTAACGAGGCTGCTACCAACCAACAATCCCATGGGGTTACACGTCTAACAGGACGTGTACAATTCTACTCACAATAATACTACAAATTTCTGTAAATACAAATCCTATGTAAATCTGATTCAATTCTTTATAATCATTCTTCCAATATATCTTATACTCAATTCTAAACTACTACAACATGTAATCTCCAATTCTGATAGGGGACATAGGTAATTACCTCGATAAGCCCAAAATTATCCAAGATATAAGTCGATCACGAGCAACGTTTAGCTCGATTCCTTACGCTCCAACCGCTCCAAGCAACCCTTAGAAGTTTCTAAACAACCTCTTAACACTTCATCTAAGCTATGAAGATTTTTCTAGGGCTTCATTTTGCGACTATGGGATAAAGTAGTATTTAGGGCTCTTATGTTGGGATTTTTGGAATACCACCGATTTAGGCTAAAGTATTTGGAATAACAACAATACTTGAAGAATTCTACTCAAGGTGGGGGTGTTTGGACGAGAACTCACTAAGGGAGGGAGGAATTTTTGCCTTGGAAACTTTCTAATGTGGATGAAATAAAGTCTTGCACACTGAGGGGTATTTATAGGAAATCAATGGCCAAGATCTAGGCAAGTGGATGGTGAGGATGGGGTACATGAGTGTGGGTAGTTGGCCAACCATTTGGCTACCACAAAAATGGGACACGTGGCCACCACAAAAATGGGCCACTTGTCCACCAAAAAAACGTGCCACTTGCCCTTCTCCATTCGGCCAACATGGCCACCTGGGGTGACACGTATCGCCCCTACTCGTCAAAATATTTCATCTTAGAAAATATCCGTAATGCCAAAATCCGAAAATAAAGTGGGCCACAAAGCCAGTAAATTTTCGTGGGCCCACGTGACCAATTTCGGAAATAAAATTTCATAATTCTCAAATATTCCAAAAGTCCAAATACCAAATCTGGGAATCCAATTCCCTTTAACGAACATTTTTCCTTCACAAAATCCGGAAACTTTTCCGTCGAAAAATCAAATCTTTCTTCCCTTCCAATTTTTTTGTCGTATTCTAGTACGTTCGTCCTCATATACATACCCTGGAACTACTGGGTGTAACATTCTTCCCCCCTTAGAAACATTCGTCCCGAATGTTCCTTCTAAGCCTCGAATCAACCACGCGCCGGTAGAGTCTTCACTACTATACTTACAAACCAATTATGTCACACATGGCCATAATATAACATACGCATAAAACTCAATCCAAGCCAACGAGGAATCACCCCTAACGTGTATAACAACACAAAACTTCCACCCATGGTCCAAAGGATACTTTCTTCACATCTTATAAAAAGGACACTTCACATCTTCGCCTCTTTTCTTACTTGTCATTACCCTCCTCGTACACTCGAACTCTTCCTCATATACTTACCACATTTCTGTCATTGCTTCAGTTTCCAAAATCTCGGGGTTACTATCTCTAACTTGGTCATCATTAACTGGGAACACTCTGGAGGGATCTCCGATTACTCTTCTGAAACATAGCAACATGGAATCTGGACGTCTTGCCTCACAAGTCGAGCAGCGGTGCTAACTTATAGGCAACGGCCTATTCTACTATTATCTGAAAATGCCCAAAGTACCTCGGGCTAAGTTTCCCTTCTTTCCAATTTCGTCACACGCTTCCGGTGGTACCTTCAGAAGACCACGTCGACTGAACTCCAGTGTCGCGCGATCGTCATGCGACTTACGGTTGACTCGAGCCGCTAATAATGTTACACCAGTAAATTCAAGGAGTTAAGATAAGAACATACCAAGGAATATAAGATTTGAAAGTTGATAGATAAGTTGACAAACATGTGTTGGGCCGGATGTTGAGTTTACCTTGGAGTGTTGTACCCCAGTGGTTAAGAATTTCAAGGTGTTTAAAGAGCCTAGTGTGTAGTTCGTTAAATCTAGTTCCCAACGCAACAACCCGTTCGTCGATAGGACATCGGAGTCAAAAGTTATGGAAGTTACAAGTTAGGTGCGATCGGGCAAGCAGATTTCGGTTCGAAGTGCAGTGGCGCCGAATGCGAGGCTGCGGCGCGGTTATCTTGGGAGTCCGGGGTTTCAGCGCGCCGGAATCTTTGGAACTTTTTCGGAAGTGGAAGCGCCGCGGCACCGAGGCGGGATTTTTGCGCATAAAGGGGCGAAAAACAGGGGATATTTTGTTTAAAACCTATGGGAGGGTGACAAGTGTCCCTCTCATCCTTTTTACCAGAAAGTGGTCCTATTTTAGGGCCAAGTCTTGGAAGACTTGGCCATTTCATTTCAAAACCCTCCCAAGAAAAACCCTCTCCCTTCTCTCTAGTTTTTTTGATGAAAACCTAGCTTAAGAGGAAACTATTAGAGCGGCGGCAAGAAGGAAAAGTGTGGGTAAACTTGTGGGAAGCGCTGGTAGACGAGTTTGACGGAAAAGAAGTGGAAGAAAGGGGCTTTTGTGGGTTTCTCCAAAGGTAAAAGTTTCCCCTTCTCTTGGTTATAAGTTATACTTGTTATAGTAGTTTAGAAATGAGCCTGAGGCTGTTATATTTTAGTAGTTTAGAATTGTGCCTGAGGCTGTTATATTTGAATAGATTTGGATCTTGTTGTCTTGTTGAAACCGAAAATGGGCATGTTAGCCTTAAGATTTTAACTTCAATTTGGTTACTAATTTGGTCGTCGCAT
The DNA here is from genome assembly GCA_029844215.1 of Przewalskia tangutica. NCBI lineage: Eukaryota > Viridiplantae > Streptophyta > Magnoliopsida > Solanales > Solanaceae > Przewalskia > Przewalskia tangutica. Next base: position 7,632,176 of record CM056733.1, on the reverse strand, counting down.
GTTGTAAAGGGGGATTGTAGTTGTTGAAGATGTCTAGGGCTAGATATCATGTTAGACCTAAGAACTTGGATTGGAAAAGAGTTGGAAAGGGGTTTAGGATTGGTTTATTGTTGGCCAAGAATGGCATGGAAATTATTGGTTTATTTTGTATCATTGTGGGGCGGAATTTCTGGCGTCTGTAAAGCGTGTAATCCCTTTGTGGTTAGCTGAATTGTGTGCCTTAAATGTGGCGTTGGTTATTGAAATTCGGCCTTGAAAGAGGTGGCATAGTAAGTAGAAACAAAGGAAGTGCTGTCCGACTTTCCGTAGAATGTAGGGACCTTGCACTTAGTTATTCTACGTTCGAAGCTAGAGATTGATAGACGTTTTATGACCTTTATAGGATTGAAGTACTACGGTAGCATATTCTACTTAAGAGGGAAAGTACTATGGAGCATTTTGCTAACCGTCGATAATCGTCGCGAGGTATGTGATTCTTCCTATCCTCTTCAGCATGACTATTTGTGAAATATATAGTGCGGTAGACGCACGTGTGTTAAAGGAATTAAATTTCCCTTTTGTGCCTTGACTTGATATGAAGTGTAAAGGTCTTGATTGTGTGAAAAAGTAGTAAACTCCCATTCGTTAGTAATGGGTACTTGGTTGTTAAAGAATAAGCCCTCTTGGTCTCATAAGGGCTTATAGTTGTAATTGGTTGGTTTAAAACATAAAGTGTTATAACGGCTTTATGGGAAGTTTGTTATAACCACTTTATGTAGGTAAAAGAGTGGGTAGTTGAGTTCAAAAGATAAGAGACTTGACTTGTAATTGACCTAAATGGTGTTGAAAAGTGTGAAACCTCATTCGTGAGATATGAGTACTTGGTTTTTAAAAGAATAATGTTACATAAATTTCGGAAATGGGAATAAGGATCGAACAAGCCAATGCAGCGTCGATAAAGGAAAGAAGTAATGACAATTAATCATATTAAAACCAGTAGAAACCTCCATCTGCATAGAAGCTAAGATAAGACAAAATTGTATTACATTTCCTAGATCATGGCTGCTCTAATAAGAATTATTGTAATCAAGTTTTGATCTTCTTAAAAATCCCAAGGTAAGGAACTCGATTTCTAAAAGAAAAGAGACTTAAGAATTTGAAGTGTTATAACAGCTTTATGGGAAGTTAGTTATAATGACTTTATAGGAATAAAGGAATGGATTCATTATCGGATTTTTAAATGGTATACTTGACGTTGTGCTAAAAAGTGTTTAAAGTGCTTGATTTAAACCTGAATGTGTTCGATACTACGGGTGTTAGTATCGTGTGGCTTTTACGTAGAAAGAGGTCTTTGTTTTGAAGGAATGAAAGTATGTCGTATTTTGGGGTTGAAACCCGGAATTTTGTTGACATGAAATGAAAGTACGTTGAACTGGCCTATGCTTGTTGTGATAGCTTTTGTTGTGCAAGTGTTGTATTTCTGTGCTACCGCGTCTCTCGTTGGAGGGCCGGCTATCTGGTTGATTAATGGACATCTTGACCGCGTTGGGTAGCCGCGGGTATGTTTCCACTATATCGATTCTTGATGGACATCTTGACACGTTGGGAGGCCGGGTATGCTTCATTAGGGTGTTATTATTGTTATTTGATTGGACATGCGACACGTTGGGTAGCCCGGGTATGCTTCCGATGAAGTAGTATCTTGTTATTTGATTGGACATACCGACACGTTGGGTAGCCGGGTATGCTTCCATGATGAAGTATCTTATCTTATTTGATTGGACATCGACACGTTGGGTAGCCCGGGTATGCTTCCACGATGAGTATTATTTTGTTAGTTATTTGGACATCTTGACACGTTGGGTAGCCGGGTATGCTTCGCGAGGATTGTTATCTTGTTATCTCCTTTGGGCATACCGAGCCGTTGGATGGTCCACGGGTATGAGCCCATAGGGCGGTTCGAGCCATGCTTATACCGAGGTGAGATCTTGGGGCATGCGGCCATTGTGCGAGTTAAATTCGAGTTGTATTTGAGTGATGATTTCACGGGCATGAGTCCCTATCTTGATATGGCTTATATGTTGTGGTCTTTGTAGTTTGGTTATCATACATGTCTCGCTTTATATAGACTATTATGATTTCATTTCTGATATTTTTGATTTCACATACTTGGTACTGTTATGCGACCTCGCCCGGGGCTGCGTTCATGCCGCAGGTTGAGGTACATAGCTTGCTGATCCACACTCTTAGGATCGCTGTTCGGTTCTCGGAAAGCTCCATATCTCGGAAGCTTGTCACGTGGTGCAGTTCCAAGTAGTAGACTTTTGTATATTGAGGGCATGGCGGGGCCTGTCCGTCGTCATTATGGTTTCAAAATTCTTAGAGTGCATGCTTGTTGTGGGCAGGTTTGTAAGGGATGTAACTGTTCAAGTTTTCATTTATGTACAAAAAGGTAACCGTTTGGGTTAGCCTGTTTTCTTATTTCACTGCTTTCTTTCATGAGTTTTTATTTCCGCTGGTTTTTCTCTGATGTTGTATCACTAGGGTCTCCGGGGTAAGGCACCAGTCACGGGCCCGGGATCGGGTGGTGACAAAAGTGGTATCAGAGCAGTTAATCCTCGGAAAGTGTCTACAGACCGTATCTAGTAGAGTCTTGATTATCGGTGTGTTGTGCACCACATCTATAATCAGGAGGCTATAGGATATTTAGGATTGGTTTCCATTCTTCTCACTCTGAGATCGTGCCTTAGAGGCATGTTATAAGTTGGACTCCTCGGCGTATTCTTTGTATACGGTGATGCCTCCCATGGCAACGAGCCGAAGGGCAAGAGCGGCGAAGGAGGCTGCGAGTAGAAGCGGCGGCGGTCTCTGCGAGACCACGGCTTTGAGCCTCGGTCCGCGGCACAGGCGAGAGGAGATGGGTTACAAGGATATGGCCCAGTTATTGGCCAGGATCGTAGCTAGGCACGAGGATAGGCTGAATCTGGCGATTCAGTTCGGTAGTACGGGGTTCACAGAGGTCGAATAGGTTGAGACTACGGGATTTTACGAGTTGCGGCCACCGAGTTCTGGGTCGAGGCACGAGGATGATCCGCGTGAGTTCATCAAGCGATTCTGGATCATGAGTGATCAAGGCTTCGGAGACCGAGTCAGTGGTTTTGGGTTCACATCGGCTGCGTGATACTGCAGTCGACTGGTTTGATTCGTGGGAGCTGTCCCGGGGGGAGCATGCACCTCCAGCTGGTTGGGGCGAGTTCTCAGAGGCTTTCCTTGGCCATTTCTTGCCTCCACAGATGAGGAGGACACGGGCCGACAGATTTTTGATGCTGAGACAAAGAGGGCGCACAGTTCGGGAGTACAATGTAGAGTTTGACTCATTGGCTCGGTATGTCCCCGCTCTGGTGGCAGATATGGAGGATAGAGTGCACCGTTATGTCACAGGACTCGATGACTACTTAGCAGAGAGTTGCACGGGAGTAGCTCTTCAGCCGGGCATGGATATTGCCCGCATGCAGGCTTATGCACTTGGGTGTGAGGAGCGTAGGGGTCGACAGAATAACCAAGATCAGCAGAAGAGGGCCAGAACAGCAGGTCTCTGGTGACCTTCGAGCGGCGGCCTCGGCAGGAACTAGTTATGCGCCTCCGCCCGATCTGAGTGCTCCGCGCGATCTTGGGGACATTCGGAGATTGAGGCGGTCGGGGCTCGAGTTTCATGTTTTTGGGGGAGCAGGGACGTTAGTCAGATGGGACCACCCCTACCTCGTTGTGGTCATTGTGGTAGGCTCCATAATGGGGAGTGTCGTGCTGGAATGGGAGTTTGTTTTGCATGCGGCCAGCAGGGCCATTTTGCGAGAAATTGTCCAACCAGAGGTAGCGCGGATGTAGAGACTCAGCCTTCGGGATCAGTGGCTGGTTCATCTCCTCCTTTTGTGCGTCGTGCAGGGAAGAAACATGAGTAGAACGACAAAAAAGGGAAGTGAAGTAATAGTTACAGGTATATTCTTAACCCTCTGGAGACTAGTATGCATTGATGTTATGGTGATGTGTTAAGTGTCATGTTCGGATAACTTTGTGTTAAAAATGTGATTTAGAAGCCTGATTAGTGAAAAGGGTAAGTCTGAGGATGAGAAAAATTTGAACCTTAAAATTTATAACAATCGAGACCTTAGAGGTAAGGCCGGCTAGAGTAAAAGATTTTACAGTGATCCTTGTCGGAAGTACATAGTATGCGGGGAGTATTTTTCGGGTGATAAGTCCATGAGTGGCATAACTGATTCTTTTGTGAGTGGAGTAGTGAAGACTATACCGGCGTCTGCGTTTTAGAGACTTAGAAGGAACATTCGGGACGAATGTTTCTAAGGGGGGAGAATGTTACACACCGTAAATTCAAGGAGTTAAGATAAGAACATACCAAGGAATATAAGATTTGAAAGTTGATAGATAAGTTGACAAACATGTGTTGGACGGATTTTGAGTTTACCTTGGAGTGTTGTACCCCAGTTGTTAAGAATTTCAAGGTGTTTAAAGAGCCTAGTGTGTAGTTCGTTAAATCTAGTTCCCAACGCAACGAACCGTTCGTCGATAGGACATCGGAGTCAAAAGTTATGGAAGTTACAAGTTAGGTCTTGTGATCGAGCAAGCGGCCAGTTTTGATTCGAAGTGCAATGCGCCGCTGGAATCTGAGGCGGCACGGTTATCTTGGGAGTCCGCGGGGGTTGCAGCGCCGCGGCGCCGGAATGCAGGGCCGCGGCGCCGGAATGCTGGAACTTTTTCGGAAGTGGAAGCGCCGCGGCGCCGAGGCGGGATTTTTGCGCAGAAAGGGGCGAAAAACAGGGGATATTTTGTTTAAAACCTATGGGAGGGTGACAAGTGTCCCTCCCATCCTTTTTACCAGAAAGTGGTCCTATTTTAGGGCCAAGTCTTGGAAGACTTGGCCATTTCATTTCAAAACCCTCCCAAGAAAAACCCTCTCCCTTCTCTCTAGTTTTTTGAAGAAAACCTAGCTTAAGAGGAAACTGTTGGAGCGGCGGCAAGAAGGAAAAGTGTGGGTAAACTTGTGGGAAGCGCTGGTAGACGAGTTTGACGGAAAAGAAGTGGAAGAAAGGGGCTTTTGTGGGTTTCTCCAAAGGTAAAAGTTTCCCCTTCTCTTGGTTATGAGTTATACTTGTTATAGTAGTTTAGAAATGAGCCTGAGGCTGTTATATTTTAGTAGTTTAGAATTGAGCACGAGGTTATATTTGAATAGATTTGGATCTTGTTGTCTTGTTGAAACCGAAAATGGGCATGTTAGCCTTAAGATTTTAACTTGATTTGGTTACTAATTTGGTCGTCGCGTGTTGTAAAGGGGATTGTAGTTGTTGAAGATGTCTAGGGCTAGATATCATGTTAGACCTAAGAACTTGGATTGGAAAAGAGTTGGAAAGGGGTTAGGATTGGTTTATTGTTGGCCAAGAATGGCATGGAAATTATTGATTTATTTTGTATCATTGTGGGCGGAATTTCTGGCGTCTGTAAAGCGTGTAATCCCCTTGTGGTTAGCTGAATTGTGTGCCTTAAATGTGGCGTTGGTTATTGAAATTCGGCCTTGAAAAGGTGGCATAGTAAGTAGAAACAAAGGAAGTCTTTGTCCGACTTTCCGTAGAATGTAGGGACCTTGCACTTAGTTATTCTACGTTGGCTAGAGATTGATAGACGTTTTATGACCCTTATAGGATTGAAGTACTACGGTAGCATATTCTACTTAAGGGGGAAAGTACTGTGGAGCATTTTGCTAACCGTCGATAATCGTCGTGAGGTATGTGATTCTTCCTATCCTCTTCAGCATGACTATTTATGAAATATATAGTGTGGTAGACGCACGTGTGTTAAAGGAATTAAATTTCCCTTTTGTGCCTTGACTTGATATGAAGTGTAAAGGTCTTGATTGTGTGAAAAAGTAGTAAACTCCCATTCGTTAGTAATGGGTACTTGGTTGTTAAAGAATAAGCCCTCTTCGTCTCATAAGGGCTTATAGTTGTAATTGGTTGGTTTAAAACATAAAGTGTTATAACGGTTTTATGGGAAGTTTGTTATAACCACTTTATGTAGGTAAAAGAGTGGGTAGTTGAGTTCAAAAGATAAGAGACTTGACTTGTAATTGACCTAAATGGTGTTGAAAAGTGTGAAACCTCATTCGTGAGAAATGAGTACTTGGTTTTTAAAAGAATAATGTTACATAAATTTCGGAAATGGGAATAAGGATCGAACAAGCCAATGCAGCGTCGATAAAGGAAAGAAGTAATGACAATTAATCATATTAAAACCAGTAGAAACCTCCATGCGTAGAAGCTAAGATAAGACAAAATTGTATTACATTTCCTAGATCATGGCTGCTCTAATAAGAATTATTGTAATCAAGTTTTGATCTTCTTAAAAATCCCAAGGTAAGGAACTTGATTTCTAAAAGAAAAGAGACTTAAGAATTTGAAGTGTTATAACAGCTTTATGGGAAGTTAGTTATAATGACTTTATAGGAATAAAGGAATGGATTCATTATCGGATTTTTAAATGGTATACTTGACGTTGTGCTAAAAAGTGTTTAAAGTGCTTGATTTAAACCTGAATGTGTTCGATACTACGGGTGTTAGTATCGTGTGGCTTTTACGTAGAAAGAGGTCTTTGTTTTGAAGGAATGAAAGTATGTCATATTTTGGGGTTGAAACCCGGAATTTTGTTGACATGAAATGAAAGTACGTTGAACTGGCCTATGCTTGTTGTGATAGCTTTTGTTGTGCAAGTGTTGTATTTCTGTGCTACCGCGTCTCTCGTTGGAGGGCCGGCTATCTGGTTGATTAATGGACATACTGACACGTTGGGTAGCCCACGGGTATGTTTCCACTATATCGATTCTTGATGGACATACTGACACGTTGGGAGGCCCACGGGTATGCTTCCATTAGGGGTGTTATTATTGTTATTTGATTGGACATACTGACACGTTGGGTAGCCCACGAGTATGCTTCCACAGTGAGTAGTATCTTGTTATTTGATTGGACATACTGACACGTTGGGTAGCCCACGGTTTTGCTTCATGAGGGTTGAGTATCTTGTTATTTGATTGGACATACTGACACGTTGGGTAGCCCACGGGTATTCTTCCACAGTGAGTATTGTTTTGTTAGTTGTTTGGACATACTGACACGTGGGTAGCCCACGGGTAAGCTTCCGAGGATTGTTATCTTGTTATCTCCTTTGGGCATACCGAGCCGTTGGATGGTCGCGGGTATGAGCCCACTAGGGCGGTTCCAGGGCCATGCTTATCTGAGGTGAGATCTTGGGCATGCGACCATTGTGCGGGTTAAATTCTCGGGTTGTATTTGAGTGATGATTTCACGGGCATGAGTCCCTATCTTGATATGACTGCTTATATGTTGTGGTGCTGTAGTTTGGTTATCATACATGTCTCCTGCTTTATATAGACTATTATGATTTCATTCTGATATTTTTGATTTCACATACTTGGTACATTCTCTTGACCTCCTTGGGCTGCGTTCATCTGCGCGAGTTGAGGTACATAGCTGGCGATCCACACTCTTAGGATCATTGTTCGGTTCTCGAAAAGCTCCATATCTCGGAAGCTTGTCTGTGATGCGGTTCCACAAGTAGTAGACTTTTGTATATTCAGGGGCATGGCGGGGCCTGTCCAGTCATTATGGTTTCAAAATTCTTAGAGTGTAACCTTTGTTGTGGCGAGTTTGTAAGGGATGTAACTATTCAAGTTTTCATTTATGTACAAAAAGGTAACCGTTTGGGTTAGCCTGTTTTCTTATTTCACTGCTTTCTTTCATGAGTTTTTATTTCCGCTGGTTTTTCTCTGATGTTGTATCACTAGGGTGCCCGGGGTAAGGCACCAGTCACTGGCCCGGGATCGGGTCGTGACAAATAACTTCTTCTGGATAAGCTTCACCTTATCCACATCCTGCTGAAACAAGTAGGGACCAAACTATCTGAAACTTGCCGACATCGAACCAATCGACCCGGTGACTACACTTCCGCCATACAAGGCTTCATAAGGCACCATCCGAATCTTGAAATGGTAGCTAGTATAATACTCGCTCAACAAGAGGCAAATAATCCTCACGGTACCACGAAATCAAAACAGGCGTAACCTATCCTCAAATGCGGATAAAATCGTTGTTCGTCCGTCGGCAGAGGTGAATGCAATCTGAGACTCACTTTGAGTTCCTAACCACTTTGGTAAAACCTCTGAAAAGAAATTGTCACGCCCGAACCTCGGGCGTGGTGGTGCCTACACAGGCACCGCCTACCTTAACAACACAAGTAAACTGCGGAAATTAAATAACACCCCTTTTTTTTAAAAACCAACATACGTGAAAGGGCAAAGCCGACAAGGCTGCCATGATATACATACTCAAAATACACTACACTGTACATGAGTCCAATCCCACATATGAATACAGACCTCTAAGAGTTATACTGAACTATGACGGGACAAGGCCCGCGTACCCATGCATGTACAAAGCACATCTTGAAAGAACTTATACCAAAAAGATAAACTCCGACGAAGGAGCTATCCAAAACTACGGCGGGTCCTACACCTGCCGATCACCAAACTGCGTACCTAAACTTGCGGCATGAACGCAGCCCCCCGAAGGAGGTCAGTACGAAGAATGTACCAAGTATGTGAAACACTAAGTACTGTAATGAAATCATATGATCTAAACAAAGCAGGAGACATGTATGATGGCGACTACGATACAACACATAGCGATCATAACAAGTCGGGACGCGTGCCTCAAGTCATTTCTAAAATATAACCATGGGTCTCACGCCCGTAATATCAATCATGCGTGGAATCCTTCCGCCACTTGGCGATCCATGATATAATATAACACCAATAGGCATACATGAACACCAAGTCGCATGTGTCCTAAAAGCATGCGGGCAGTAGGAAAACGAGCAGGTGGTATAATGTCTTGGGGGTTTACCCCTCATTTATACTCTTACCCTGAAGACGGTGGTAAATCAGGGGGTATAATGTCTTCGGGGTTTACCCCTCGTTTATACTCTTATCCTGGAGAAGGTGGTATAGCGTCTTGGGGGTTTACCCCTCACTTATACTCTTACCCTATCTCAACCGACCATCAAACAAAACAAGCAGGGGGTATAATGTCTTGGGGGTTTACCCCTCATTTATACTCTTACCCTGGAGAAGGTGGTATAGCGTCTTGGGGGTTTACCCCTCACTTATACTCTTACCCTATCTCAACCGACCATCAAACAAAACATAGCACTACCATGTCTTTTATAAAAAATCCGGGAATTTAACCCAAGTACTACAAATAACGGAAGCATACGTGGAATCCACATCAGCTGTCGATGCGTCGAGTAACTTACAACAAGACAGCCGGCCCTCCAACCGAGAGTCGCGACAACGTAAAAAAACATAATACTTGCACTCAAAGGCTATTACCAGCACACACAGGCAAGTTCATAACATCTATAGACTTTTATTTTATAAACTCAAGGCACTTAGAGAATAATTCTCATTTAAACAAGCCAAAGTACTTATCAAGGCACACATAGAATAATTCTCAATTAAACAAGCCAAAGTACTTATCAAGGCACACTTAGACTAATTCTCAATTAATCAAGCCAAAGTACTTATCAAGGTACACTTAGACTAATTCTCAATTAATCAAGCCAAAGTACTTATCAAGGCACACTTAGACAAATTCTCGATTAATCAAGCCAAAGTACTTATCAAGGCACACTTAGACTAATTCTCAATTAATCAAGCCAAAGTACTACATACGTACATTCTTTTCAAAATACTCCTTTCTATGTAAAGCCCCAAGATACTAACACCCGTAGTATCAAGGTGTGTCTATTGTTTTTCAAAGTAAGTTACTACACTTTTAGAAAACTCATTTCAAAGCTTGAAATCAAGTAACTTCAAATTTTCACAATCTAGGCAACTTATGCCCATTAATCAAAATAGACAACTTTCTTAACCTTCCATAAAGCCGTTATAACCAACTTCCCATAAAGCCGTTATAACCCTTTATGGTTTTAGACATATTCATTCCTTTTTATAACCAAGATACTTATACTTAAAACCAAGTAACACATACTTACAAATCAAGTTCTTAACTTTCGAAAATGCTTCAAGTCTCTTAATATTTAGAAAACAAGTTTCTTCTACTCTTAAACCTCAAGTAACTCACACCTTTAAAACAAGTTACTTCTCTGAAATCATGTCATTTCTCCTCTTTTAAAACGATTAAGTAAATCACTCCTTTAACTCCCCTAAAGTCATTACAACAACCCTTAGGTTTTGGAACCAAGGCACTAGCCAAAAGGTTTGGAAACCACTTCCTTTTCAAGACTCTATGTACTTTAAGTAAAATACTTTCACTTTTAAGAATCCAAACTTCACTAAGGAAATGGATTATACAACTTACAATTTAAACATCAAAGTACAATCAAGGAAGTACATAGAACAACTTCTATTTTAGGCAATCCAAATACAACCAAGGAATGGATCATTTAAGGAGTAAGACATACTTTCTTTATCTTAAGGAATCATGCTAGAAGAGGAGATAGTTCACATACCTTTTCGGCTAAATCCACAAGCTAAGACGAATCGCGTGCGTAGAAGTGTCAACCTATAATGGTCACAACAAGACTATCAACTTCTAGTCTCTAACGTAGAATAATACTAAGTATACGGTCTCTAATTCTACGGAAAATCGGGCAGCACTTCCTTTGTTTCTACTCACTTTGCCACCTTTTTCAAGGCCGAATACAATAACCAACACGCCACATTTAAGGCTCAAAACAATAACCAAACAAAGGGGATTACACGCCTTACAATACGTGTAAAATTCCGCCCCACAATTCATATCAAGTAGTATAAAAATCCAAGCCATTCTCGGCCAACTCATAACCAACAACACTAAGTCTTTTCCAATCCTTTCAAATTCCAAGTTCTAAGGTCTAATATGTTATGTAGTCATAAACAACTTCAACAACTACAATTTCCTTCTTTCTACAACATGCGACGACTTAAACCAATAATCAACTTGAAATGTAATCTTAAGGCTAAACATGCTAGTTTTCGGATTAGGGTTCCAATAGCCAATATACTTATCAAACTACATAATATACATCTCATGCTTGCTAATAACCATAGCTAAAACAATAAGTAAACCTTAATTGCTAAAACGACAAGATTATACCTTACAAGCCCTTAAAATTCCAAGATTCAAAGTCGCTCTTTAGCAAATTCTTAGCTCCTTTCCTTAAGTTCCAATCCGCTCCAAGCACTCCTTAGAAGCCTATGAAGAACCCATCTTCATGTTCCAACTTCAAAGTTGAAGAACTCCTCAAGTTTCCGCCTTGCGACTAATACGAAAACGCCATTTTTCCGAAATCTTTCTATTAAGATATCCTTACAATACCCTTAGGGACATTGGGTTAAAGTCTTGTGGCTAATGGATCAAAACTACAAATTTTTCTTGTTGGAAATAGCCCAAACCCGAGAGCAACATGTGAAGAACAACAATGTGTGATTTTTTTCTAAGTATTCAAGACCTTGTCTTGCTACTAGTAAGTATTTATAACACATTGGAAGGCTTAGATTATAACAAGTGGGTGGCTAAGATGAAGATCACAAGGATTAAGCACAAGTGGCAAGTTGACCTTGGTCAACAATCTCAAGCTAGCAAGACTTATCTTCCACCATGGTAAATGACCATTTTACCCTTACACATTTCGACCAATACCAAGTGTGGGGGGTGCCACGTGTCGCCCTCTCATTCGTCCATAAAATTCTGTAACCCTCGTGGGCCCCACAAAACGTAAAATTCCTCGGGTGGGCCCCACGTGACCAAATCCGTAAAAATAAATTTCCATAAGGTTAAGAGTTCCATACTTTTCAAATAATGCATTTTGAGAATCCAATTCTCAACAACGAACATTTTTCCTTTCCGACGTCCGGAAGATTTTCCGTCGGAAAAACAATTCTTCCTTTCGTACCAATTTCCAAGTCTTGATTCCTTACATACACTTTATTACACATGTCCTGTACTTACGGGGTGTAACATTCTTCCCCCTTAGAAACATTCGTCCCCGAATGTTCTTAGTCGGTTGTCAAGCTATACACATGTCACGACCCGAACCCGGGCCCGTGACTGGTGCCTTACCCCGGGCACCCTAGTGATACAACATCAGAGAAAATCAGCGGAAATAAAAACATGAACATGAATTAAGAGACAAGATAAATAAACAGGCCAACCAAAACAGTTGCCTTCATCATATATACATAAATACGACGGTTATCCTTTTACAAACCCCGCCCACAACAGCGATCTCTGCACTTAAGATTTATACAACAACTATGACGGGACAGGGCCCCGCCATACCCCTGAACGTTCAAGAACTTACAGACTCAGGGTAACATACCAAAGATAAGCCTCCGACGAAACGGAGCTTCCCAAAATGATTAAATGAGATCCTAAACGCGGGGATCGGCGGTAGATGTACTTCTACTGCGGCGTGACGCGGCCAGAAGGAGGTCGATGCAGTACCAAGTATGTGAAATCGTAAATATCGTAAATGAAATCATACTAGCCTATAAAAGCGAGATGGTATGATAACCAAACTACGATACACACATAATGATTATATCAATTCGTGGTCTCACGCCACAACATCAATCCCGCGTGGAGTACGCCTCACTGCCGGCAGTCTATGATATGATAACAACAAGACAGCAATCCAAATGGGAGCATACCCGTGCGCTACGCATCGTGTCAGTATGTCCAAAGGGAACAAATAAGACAACATTCCAAATGGAAGCATACCCGTGCGCTACGCATCGTGTCAGTATGTCCAAAGGGCAACAATAAGACACCATTCCAAATGGAAGCATACCCGTGCGCTACGCATCGTGTCATTATGTCCAAAGGGAAACAATAAGACAACAAGGCGGTAATCAAAGTGGAAGCATACCCGTGCGCTACGCATCGTGTCAGTATGTCCAAAGCGATTAACAAAAGTAACACTATCAACAGGAACGTACCCGTGGAATTTATCCGTCACTGCCGGTCACGTCCAAGTAAATTCTCAACAAGTCAACCGACCCTCCATCGAGTGACGCGGTAGTATAGAAACACAATTCTTGCACAACAAAGGCTATCACAACAAGCATAGGCAAGTTTCACAACAACAAGCATAGGCAAGTTTCACAACAACAAGCATAGGCAAGTTTCACAACAACAAGCATAGGCAAGTTTCACAACAACAAGCATAGGCAAGTTTCACAACAACAAGCATAGGCAAGTTTATACACAACTCGAAGTACTTTCATTTTATGCCCAAGTTCGGGTTTTAACCCTAAAGTACTACGTACGTTAAATTCCTTCTAAAGAGATTTATTCCTTTTATAAAAGTCACGATACAGTAGTATAAAAATAGAGTGACTTATATCTTTTAAGTAAACCAAAACAACTTCCATACTTTCTTTTTTTTAAGACAAGTTACCACATTAAAACCAATGATAAAACCTTTCTTTTGTTTTCATAAGGTCGTTATAACCAACTTCCCATAAAGCTGTTATAACACCTTATGCTTTAAACCATTTTAAGACAACACAATGCCTTTCTTTTCCTAAAGTTCGGTTGCCTAATTTTAATTACGCAAGTCTCTTTTTGAAAAGTTTCATAGTTCAATGTCTTAATCTCTTTTAAAACAATTGAGTAATATATGTCATGGCGAGTAGGTTATTCTTGTTCATAATCAATCTTATTAAGCGACCATGATCTAGAAAATGTAATATCATTTTGTCTCATCTTAGCTTACATGCGGATGGAGGTTTCTACTGGTTTTACTAATACTTAATTATTCAATACATTTTCCTTTATTAACGCTGCAGTGGTTTGTCGATACACATTCTGATTTCCGAAATCAGTAAAACATTATTCCTTTCAAAAACCAGGTACTCATTACTCACGAATGAGGTTTCACACAAACATCCATATTAAGTCAAGTCTCTTATCTTTTAAGAATAAGTCTCTTAACTTCTAAACCATTAAACCATTCTTTTTATCTCTCTTAAGACGTTACACCTAACTTCTCATAAAGCTGGTATAACTCTTATGTTTTCAAACCAAGTATACACTTCTTTCAAAAAAGTTTCTTAATCTTTTAGAATACTTCAAGGTTCTTTATTATCACACATCAAGTTGGTTATAAGTCAAATCAGTTATCACAAAGCATTTCTCATTTACATAGAGCTGTTATAACACTTTATGTTTAAAAACAATCAAATACATTTAACACATGTACGTCTACCGTACTACATAGTTATACACCTATCATGCTAGAACAGATAAGAAGAGGTTCACATACCTCGCGACGATTATCGACTAATAGCAAAACGCTCAGTACCTCAAAACCGGCTACACTCTCGCCAAGCAGATCACTCCACACGTAGTACTACAACCTATAGAGGCCACAAAGCGCCTATTAATATCTTTAGATCCCGACGTAGAATATTCTACGAAAAATTCGCAAAGACTCTCCCCGCAACAGCGTAAATCTCTCTCCTCTATCGAGGCCGCTACCAAGCCAACAGGGGGTTAACACGTCTAACCGGACGTGTACAATTCTACTACACAGTAATGCTACACAAGTCTACTGTAATACAGTCCTATGTAATTACAGTTCAGTTCTCTTCTTTAAATTCAGGCTTAAGTCGCAAGACATTGCCGTAAGTATTATTCAGGCTTAAGTCAAAAGACATTGCCGCACAACTATGTTCAGTTCTATATATAGTATACTTAACTATACACTCCTACAACATGTAATTTCCAATTACAACAGAAGGTTAGGAATGTTTACCTCGATAAGCCCAAATTTATCCGAGTTTATATGTCGATCCCGAGCAAGGTTTAGCTCTACTCTGTGCGCTCCGACCCGCTCCAACCAACCCTTAGAAGTTCTAACCAACTTCTACTTATAACTTCAACTACGGGTGAAGATTTTTCCAAAGGGTTTCGTTTAGTGGCTAAAGGAAAGTATACTAGTATTTATGGGCTTTTTGTATAGAGGTAACCTTGGGAATACTACAAGGTATTTAGGCCAAGGTATTTGGGCATTATAACAATACTAGGAGAGTATTTCTATACCACAACAAGGGGTATTATACGAAACCAACTAGGCTAGGGGGTAGGCTCTCCACAAGGCCCAACAAAGGGGGAGGGGACTTGGCCGAATGCTACACTTAAGGGGGAGGGATTTTTGAGACTTGGAGAATGATTTTTGGATGAAGAAGTTCATCAACTAAGGGGGGTATTTATAGGTCAAGCAATGACCAACCAATGGCCAAGATGAAGACAAGTGTTAGGCAAGTGTAGGGCTAGGATTTGGACAAGTGTTTGTGGGCCCCACTTTCTCATCTACTACACAAAATATCTAGCCAAACATTGACCAAATGTTTAAGGCATTTTCCATGGCAAAAACGTGCCAACCACTCCCTCCAAAACCGTCCACTTTGTGCCACCTAAGGGTGACACGTGTCGCCCTCCTATTGGTCCAAAATATTTTATCTCTCGGAAAAATCCGCAAAAATTATAACTGACATAGCCGGAATTTTCCCTACGAAAGCTGTGGAAACGTTTCGTCGAAAAACGACTCTTTTTGGCACTTGTGTACAAATTTCGAAACTATGCTTACTTTAAGGCTCAAATTAATATACGTACGCCCTCACGTACATACTCAGGAAATACGGGGTATAACAACACACTCCGGCACAATCTCTATACTATGCCTATCAATCAAAACTGCACAAGACCAACGATGCCACACATGGCCACCACAACATACGTAAACATAACAATGGACCTTCCGTCCGTGGCCCCTTCTCACAAAACTCGAAGGTCACTGTCTTATCACAAACAGGATCTTTAGAGGTTCCTTTCTTTCCTTACTTGTCATACTTTCTCGTACTTTCAAACTTATCTAGTACACGTACAAAATCTCAAATATTGGTTCTGTTCTCCTATCCTTGGAGTTACTATCCAAACTTGGTCATATTGTTACTTACTTTCCCGTTAAGGCTCTTCTCGGTCCTTACGACCTAGTTCCGGTGGAACACATCCACGACTCGTACAACGATTAACTAAACTTGGGCTTGGCATCCTCGGGACCCTATCACATAGCGGGACCATTTCTAACTGACATCACCCCATTCCATACTACCGGCTGACCCGAAATGAGTCCATAACCCGACTAATCGTCACACTTAACTTCTCATTCTTAGTCTGAAATAAATCTCTCTTATCTCAAGGTACTTCTTACCCTATCTTCTATTCACTAGAGGTTCGTCACATAAGCCAAAGTATTTCTACTATACATCCTTCCCTATCGGTCTTACACTGTTACGGGGTAATTACAACTTGTGAACTCTACACAACTATAGTCTCAGTTCACTTATCATTCTTGTCAACATTCTTAACTTTTCACTTTACTAATCAAAGTATCCCTACCTCTGGGGTACTATCACTTACAACTCTAGCGATAAAGGGAAAACCTATCCGCTAGGGTAAAATCTGAATCTATCAATGCACGTATGACTCAAAAGAATCAAAATATACCTGTAACCCCGTGCGATGTTGCCTCCTAATCCTGCCTAGTAGCTACGTCATCTCTGCGATTCGAAGGACCGCCAGAACTATAAACTCCACCCTGACCTCTACCACGGCTGGCTGACATCTGAACACCACGCTCGGGGGCCCGGTGTGGAGGAAAGGTAACCAACCATCGGCCTCATAGGCTGAACCACCTTACCGGCGCTCTTTCTAACCGGACATTCCCACTTCTTGTGGCCCGGACGGTCACAATAATAACAAACATCTGTGCCATAACGGCATTTCCCCATATGACGCTTACTACATTGGAAACACTGAGGAATATGTGGCCTCGACTGAGAAAATCCTCTGCTCCTCTGAGAACTTCGAACCCTGGAGCTCGGACCAGCTTTTAAATATCTCGTGGGGTCCAATCTCCCACCTGTGCTCTGTGAGGTATGTCTTGGGTAGGTCGACGAATATCTCACTCGCTGCTGAGGCAGCTCGTCCAAAAACTCACCGGGATAACCAACCGGTCTAGCCCTCTTACGCTGATCTCCGCGTTGGCCCTCTACCCTCTGTACACCTGCTTGTACTGGCCGAATAACTTTCTGCTGATGAAACTGTAACACCGCTATCTTGGTCAATAACATAACTGCTTCCCTTATGACCCTATAGTCTTCTCCTAACCGAGAAACTGGAGGCTCTGGTGTTGGGGCCTCAAAACCTGGCACAGAAGAACTTGCATCGGCGGCACAACATCCGGTATACCACGGGCATAAGCCCTATCAACTCTCTCGAGTCGACTAGTAGCTCCTACTCCTTTGCCCTTCAGCGGTGTAGCCCTCGCGGAGGCATAATCGTAACACAAAATCACGTCGGAGAGGAATTATCTTACTAACACGGCTATGGCACGATCTTAGAGTGAGAAGAATAGAAACCAACTCACCAAATGTCATGTAGCCTCCTGTTTATGGGTGTGGCGCGCAACACACCGATAATCAAGACTCTACTAGACACGGTGCGTAGACATTCAGAGGCCGATCGCTCGATACCACTCTGTCGCGCCGAACCGGGCGTGGATGGTGCCCTACAGGCACCCTTCTACCTTAACAACACAAGTAAACTGCGGAAATTAAATAACACCCCTTTTTTTTTAAAACCAACATACGTGCAAGGGCAAAGCCGAAAAGGCTGCCATGATATACATACTCAAAAGACACTACATTGTACATGAGTCCAATCCGCGTATGAATACGGACCTCTAGAGTTATATCTTGAACTATGACGGACAAGGCCCCATGCACCCATAATCGTACAAAAGCACATCTTGAAAGAAATTATACCAAAAAGATAAACTCCCAACGAATGAGCTATCCAAAACTACGGCGGGTCCTACACCTGCCGATCACCAAACTGCGTACCTAAACCTGCGGCATAAACGCAGCCCCCCGAAGGAGGTCAGTACGAAGAATGTACCAAGTATGTGAAATGAAATCTTGTAATGAAATCATAACGATCTAAACAAAGCAGAGACATGTATGATGGCCAACCTACGACACAACACATAAGCGGTCATAACAAGTCGAGGACGCGTGCCTCAAGTCATTTCTAAAATATAACCATGGGTCTCACGCCCATAATATCAATCATGCTCGTGGAATCCTTCCTCATCGCGATCCATGATATAATATAACACCAATAGGCATACATGAACACCAAGTCCCACTGTGTCCTAAAAGCATGCGGGCCAAGTAGGAAAACGAGCAGGTGGTATAATGTCTTGGGGTTTACCCCTCATTTATACTCTTACCCTGAAGAGGGTGGTAAAGCAGGGGGTATAATGTCTTGGGGGTTTACCCCTCATTTATACTCTTATCCTGGAGAAGGTGGTATAGCGTCTTGGGGGTTTACCCCTCACTTATACTCTTACCCTATCTCAACCGACCATCAAACAAAACAAGAAGGGGGTATAATGTCTTGGGGGTTTACCCCTCATTTATACTCTTACCCTGGAGAAGGTGGTATAGCGTCTTGGGGGTTTACCCCTCACTTATACTCTTACCCTATCTCAACCGACCATCAAACAAAACATAGCACTACCATGTCTTTTATAAAAAATCCGGGAATTTAACCCAAGTACTACAAATAACGGAAGCATACCCGTGGAATCTCACATCACTGTCGGTACGTCCAAGTAACTTACAACAAGACAGCCGGCCCTCCAACCGAGAGTCGCAACAACGTAAAAAAACATAATACTTGCACTCAAAGGCTATTACCAGCACACACAGGCAAGTTCATAACATCTATAGACTTTCATTTTATAAACTCAAGGCACTTAGAGAATAATTCTCACTTAAACAAGCCAAAGTACTTATCAAGGCACACATAGAATAATTCTCAATTAAACAAGCCAAAGTACTTATCAAGGCACACTTAGACTAATTCTCAATTAATCAAGCCAAAGTACTTATCAAGGCACACTTAGACTAATTCTCAATTAATCAAGCCAAAGTACTTATCAAGGCACACTTAGACAAATTCTCGATTAATCAAGCCAAAGTACTTATCAAATCACACTTAGACTAATTCTCAATTAATCAAGCCAAAGTACTACGTACGTACATTCTTTTCAAAATACTCCTTTCTATGTAAAGCCCCAAGATACTAACACCCGTAGTATCAAGGTGTGTCTATTTTTTTTCAAAGTAAGTTACTACACTTTTAGAAAACTCATTTCAAAGCTTGAAATCAAGTAACTTCAAATTTTCAAACTTATGCCCATTAATCAAAATAGACAACTTTCTTAACCTTCCATAAAGCCGTTATAACCAACTTCCCATAAAGCCGTTATAACCCTTTATGGTTTTAGACATATTCATTCCTTTTTATAACCAAGAGACTTATACTTAAAACCAAGTAACACATACTTACAAATCAAGTTCTTAACTTTCGAAAATGCTTCAAGTCTCTTAATATTTAGAAAACAAGTTTCTTCTACTCTTAAACCTCAAGTAACTCACACCTTTAAAACAAGTTACTTCTCTTAAATCATGTCATTTCTCCTCTTTTAAAACAATTAAGTAAATCACTCCTTTAACTCCCCTAAAGTCATTACAACAACCCTTAGGTTTTGGAACCAAGGCACTAGCCAAAAGGTTTGGAAACCACTTCCTTTTCAAGACTCTATGTACTTTAAGTAAAATACTTTCACTTTTAAGAATCCAAACTTCACTAAGGAAATGGATTATACAACTTACAATTTAAACATCAAAGTACAATCAAGGAAGTACATAGAACAACTTCTATTTTAGGCAATCCAAATACAACCAAGGAATGGATCATTTAAGGAGTAGGACATACTTTCTTTATCTTAAGGAATCATGCTAGAAGAGGAGATAGTTCACATACCTTTTCGGCTAAATCCATAAGATAAGACGAATACGCCGTACGTAGAAGTGTCAACCTATAATGGTCACAACAAGACTATCAACTTCTAGTCTCTAACGTAGAATAATACTAAGTATACGGTCTCTAATTCTACGGAAAATCGGGCAGCACTTCCTTTGTTTCTACTCACTTTGCCACCTTTTTCAAGGCCGAATACAATAACCAGCACGCAACATTTAAGGCTCAAAACAACAACCAAACAAAGGGGATTACACGTCTTACAATACGTGTAAAATTCCGCCCCACAATTCATATCAAGTAGTATAAAAATCCAAGCCATTCTCGGCCAACTCATAACCAACAACACTAAGTCTTTTCCAATCCTTTTCAAATTCCAAGTTCTAAGGTCTAATATGTTATGTAGTCATAAACAACTTCAACAACTACAATTTCCTTCTTTCTACAACATGCGACGACTTAAACCAATAATCAACTTGAAATGTAATCTTAAGGCTAAACATGCTAGTTTTCGGATTAGGGTTCCAATAGCCAATATACTTATCAAACTACATAATATACATCTCATGCTTTCTAATAACCATAGCTACAACAATAAGTAAACCTTAATTGCTAAAACGACAAAATTATACCTTACAAGCCCTTAAAATTCCAAGATTCAAAGTCGCTCCTTAGCAAATTCTTAGCTCCTTTCCTTAAGTTCAAATCCGCTCCAAGCACTCCTTAGAAGCCTATGAAGAACCCATCTTCAAGTTCCAACTTCAAAGTTGAAGAACTCCTCAAGTTTCCGCCTTGCGACTAATACGAAAACGCCGTTTTTCCGAAATCTTTCTATTAAGATATCCTTACAATACCCTTAGGGACATTGGATTAAAGTCTTGTGGCTAATGGATCAAAACTACAAATTTTTCTTGTTGGAAATAGCCCAAACCCGAGAGCAACATGTGAAGAACAACAATGTGTGATTTTTTTCTAAGTCTTCAAGACCTTGTCTTGCTACTAGTAAGTATTTATAACACATTGGAAGGCTTAGATTATAACAAGTGGGTGGCTAAGATGAAGATCACAAGGATTAAGCACAAGTGGCAAGTTGACCTTGGTCAACAATCTCAAGCTAGCAAGACTTATCTTCCACCATGGTAAATGACCATTTTACCCTTACATATTTCGACCAAGACCAAGTGTGGGGGTGCCACATGTCGCCCTCTCATTCGTCCATAATATTCCGTAACCCTCGTGGGCCCCACAAAACGTAAAATTCCTCGGGTGGGCCCCACGTGACCAAATCCGTAAAAACAAATTTCCATAAGGTTAATAGTTCCATACTTTTCAAATAATGCATTTTGAGAATCCAATTCTCAACAACGAACATTTTTCCTTTCCGACGTCCGGAAGATTTTCCGTCGGAAAAACAATTCTTCCTTTCGTACCAATTTCCAAGTCTTGATTCCTTACATACACTTTCTTACACATGTCCTAGACTTACGGGGTGTAATAGAAATAGCCATAAACTGGGCTCCACTGCCTGCCATAAAAAATAAAAGTAGGAACCCCGTGCAGCCTTACAACCTTCCTGATATACAACATCTCGCATAACCTCCGCGAGTAAGCAGTCGACTAAAAGACAAGATGGGCTGACCATCGCCCTGCTGCAGTCGAACGCATCCACAAACTCGTGCGATGGTTATCTAAACTTGGGCCTAACACCTCGTGACTTATCATCTAGCGGGACCACCTCAACCGACCCACCACATTCTGGGATGCGGGTTGACTCGCGAAATGGCCTCAACCCGACCCACTTCGTACTAAACTCTCATTCCCCGATCCGGAACAATCTTACCAGTTCACGTCATGAAAGCTACTACTTCCATCTCACACTACCCATGGATTTATCACAACTTACACCATGCTAACCGAACATAGCACTCCACGTGTATCTACCATAACAACCTAAACAAGTCTCTTAAGGCTGAAGATTTCCCTGTAACTACTGCCTCACTTTCCCTTTGCCGCTCTAATCAAATCTTGCTCTGCTGGGCGCATAACTACAGAAGGTGATGAACCAGCCACTGATCCCGAAGGCTGAGTCGTAACATCCGCGCCACCTCTGTTCGGACAATTTCTCGCAAAATGGCCCTTCTGGCCGTAAGCCTAACAAGCTATCTAAGTAGTATGACACTCCCCATAAGAACCCCTACCACAACGACCATACCGAGGTGGGAGTGGCCTCCTCTGGCTAACACCCTGTCACGACCCGAACCCGGGCCCGTGACTGGTGCCTTACCCCGGACACCCAAGTAGACATACATCAGAGTAATCAGCGGAATATAAAACAAGACATGACATAAATGAAGTGAGAAACAGTTTTTCCGAGAAAAGTTGCCTTTCGGCATATATATATATAACTTAAATCCGAACAGTTATATCCCATTTACAACTCGCCACAACAGACCTGCACTTAAGAATGATAACAACAATGGCGGGACGGGGCCGCCATACCTGAATGTAAGTACCTACAACGACAGGGACTATACCCAAGATAAGCCTCGGAGAAACGGAGCTTCCAACGCATTGACGTGACCACTATGGCGAGGATCAACAAGCGGTGTACCTCTACCTGCGGCATGAACGCAGCCCCGAAGGAGGTCGCACAACAGTACAGTAGTATGGCCGAAATCGTAAATGAAATCATAATAGTCTATATAAAACAAAAGACATATATGATAAACAATTTACGATACACAATATGTAAGCAGTCATGTCAAGTCAGGGACTCACGCCCTTAAAGTCATCACTCAAATATAACCATGGGTCTCATGTCCACAATATCAATCATGCCCGTGGAATTCCTTCATCACTGCCGGCAGTCCATGATATAACAAGCACCAAGGAATACACATGAACACCAGGTCCCACCTGTGTCATAATAAAACCGTACGGGGTAAGTACGAAGGCATAGCCGACTACTAAGACCCACAGTACCAATAATGCCATAAACTGTATCACGAGGTCTTTCTAGACCGCACCACATGATCGAAGCTGGCCACTCGCCCTCAGTATCAATGTGCGCGTCTAATCCTGGAGCATACCGCTGCTCCGCATAGGCCACACATAGGCCCGCATGAGATATTCCTCGCATCGGGGGTAGCTAGCCCGCGGTACCCTCCTGGACTCCCGCAGTCCGCATAGTCACATAGACCGCATAGTCACACAGACCGCATAAGGCACTCCTCGCATCGGGATAATACACCCGGAATGATCAATCCTGGAGCATACCGCTGCTCCGCATAGTCACACAGACCGCATAGGCCGTATAGACCCGCATCAAGGGTGGCAAGCCCTCGGTATAACAAGTCAAGGGGGTATGTGATATAATAACAGTACAACGGGCTTAACGTTTAACAACGTAAGCACAACAAGAATAACCCCCTTACACAACATCACAAGATACTAACACACGTAGCATCCTAACATGTTTACTTACCAAATCAACAAGAAAGTATTACAAGGCTATCACAAACCAACACAATCAAGTTATTCACACAAGGTACTTTCTACTTTATGTTAACAAGTTCGGGTTTTTATCCCCAAAGTACTTCATACATTAACTCTTTAAAAGATCCGTCTCTTTCACAAAAGTCACACAATACCCGTAGTATAAAAATAGAGTGACTATCTTTTTAAGTAAACCAAAACACTTCCCTAAGTAACAACATTATTTTCCAAACGTTCAAGTTTGCCTAATTTCAAATGCTCAAGCTTCTCATTTTCGAAAGGTTTCGTAGTTCATAGTTTTAATCACTTAATAATATAATTCTCCTTTTAAAACAATTTGAGAAACATATGCCTTATGTGTGAGTAGGTTGTTCTTGTTTATAACAATCTTGTTAAAGAAGCCATGATCTAGGAAATGTAATATCATTTTGTCTCATCTTAGCTTCTATGCAGATGGAGGTTTCTACTGGTTTTAATAATACTTAATTAGTCGATACATTTCCCCTTATTAGCGCTGCAGTGGTTTGTTCGATACTTATTCTCATTTCCGAAATCAATACAAGGCGTTTATAAACAATTAAGTAAATCGTTCCTTTTATCTCTCTTAAGTCGTTATACCTAACTTCCCATAAGGCTAGTATAACTCTTAAGCTTTTAAAACCAAGTATTACTCTTCTTTCAAAAACGGTTCTTAATTCTTTTGAAATACTTCAAGATTCTTTATTATTAGACTCAAGTCAGAAGACATCGCAGTAAAACCACGTTCAGTTAACACACGTACGTCTACCGTACTATATATATTCTTTTAAAAATATCATGCTCAAGAGGATAGGAAGAATCACATACCTCGCGACGATTATCGACTATTAGCAAAACGCTCCACCGCTATAACCCGGCTAGCCTTGTCCACCTTTCAAGTAGAACACGCTACTCGCAGTACTTCAACCTATAACGGTTATACAAGTCTACCAAAGTCTAGACTACTCGGTAGAATAAATCTAGATACAATATTCTACGGAAAATTGGGCAGCACTTCCCTACCCGTCAAACTTCACAAGTCTACTGTAAATACAGTCCTATGTAAGTATAGTTCAATTCCCTTCTTATATACTTTCCTTGTATATAACTTATACTTAATTCTTATACTTCAACAGTATGTAACTCTAATTACAATAGGGGGACAAGATATTTACCTCGATAAGCCCATAATTATCCAAGTTTAAATGTCGATCCTGAGCAACGTTTAGCTCCTACTCTGGGCGCTCCAACCCGCTCCAAACAACCCTTAGAAGTTTCCAAACAACTTCTACTAGCACTTCAACCAACTATGAAGATTTTTCCTTAGGGTTTCGTTCGAGACAAAAAGGACATAAGATAGTATTTCCGGGCTCTACGTATAGAGGTATCTTTGGAATAATAACAATACTTGGAGAGTATTTTCTACCAAGAGGGGGGTAGGTTTCGTCTAGCACCCCTAGGAGGGGGGGTACCTCTCGGCCAAAAGGCCTCACAAAGGGGGAGGGGGAAGACTTGGACGAGAACTACACAAGAAGGGGGGGAGGATTTCAAGATTTAGAAAACATTTTGTGGATGAAGAAGTCTTCAACCAAGGGGGGGTATTTATAGGACAACCAAGGGCCAAGATCAAGACAAGTGGTGGGCAAGTGTAGGGTGAGGATTTATCCAAGTGTACCTTATCCATCTACCACACAAAATATCACAAATATCCTACCTACTCCAAGACATTGAAATCGTCCAAGAAACGCCCATGAATCTGCCAATTTGAGGGTGACAAGTGTCGCCCTCTCGTTGGTCCAAAATATTTCATCTCTCGGAAAAATCCGCAAAAATAATAAATGATATAGCCGTATTTTTCCCTTCGCAAAGTTTGGAAAACGTTTCGTCGAAAAACAATTCTTTTCGGGGGTTGTGAACAAAATTTTCGACCCTTGCCTAATTTAAGGCTCAAACTTTTCTACGTACGCCCTCACGTACATACTCTGGAAATACAGGGTATAACATTCTCCCCTCCTTAGAAACATTCGTCTCGAATGTTCCTTCTCAAGACGGATAACGATAAAGTTCCTCTTAACTTAAACAAGTTGCCAATGCCACACATGGCCACAAAATAACACACGCTCCAATACTTAATCCAAGTCTACGAGGAATCACCTCTAACATCACAAAAGCTTCCACCCAAAGTTTAAACGATACTCCCTTAAGAAACGATCACTTCTATTCTTAACACATGTTCACTTCTTCCCTTACTCGTCGTACCCTTCTCGTACACTCGAACTCTTTCTCATACCTTACCACATTTCCATCTCGCTTGGTTCCAAATCTACGGGTTACTACCTCGAACTTTGGTTATCATTCATCGGGAACAACGGATGGATCTCTGATATTTTTCCGAACATAACAACATGAAGACCGGACGTACTGCCTCCTACGTCGGAAGGCAAAGCTAACATATAGGCAACCTGGCCTATTCTTCACATGATCTAAAAAGGCCCAAAGTAACTTGGGCTAAGTTTCCTCTGTTTTCCAAAACTCGTCACTCCCTTTCCGGGGTGGTACCTTCAAGAAGACCCACCTTCAACCTGAACTCCAAGCGTCGTCGCCGATTATCCGCACAACTTCTGTTGACTCTGAGCTGCCAATAACCTCTTCTGGATAAACTTCACCCTATCCACATCCTGCTGAACAAGTATGAACCAACTATCTGAACCTTGCCAACATCGAACCAATCGACCGGCAACTTACACTTCCGCCCCTACAAGGCGTCATAAAGCGACATTCGAATACTGAAATGGTAGCTATTAAAACACTCCCTCAACAGGAGGCAACCATCCTTACAGCTACCCCTGAAATCCAAACACTGGCCCGAGGGCGAATGCGATACTGAGACTCACCTGAGTTCCTAACCCTGCCTGGTAAAACCTCCAAAAAAAGAAACAGCCGTAAGCTGGGCTCCACTGCCTGTCATAAGGTGAAAGTA
This sequence comes from Przewalskia tangutica, assembly GCA_029844215.1. Classification (NCBI taxonomy): domain Eukaryota; kingdom Viridiplantae; phylum Streptophyta; class Magnoliopsida; order Solanales; family Solanaceae; genus Przewalskia; species Przewalskia tangutica. The sequence continues at coordinate 7,605,662 of CM056733.1, read as the reverse complement.
GGCACCTCGTGCAGCCTTACAACCTTCCTGATATAACATCTCGCATAACCCTCTGCCGAGTAAACGGTCTTGACTAAAAGACAAGATGGGCTGACCTCATCGGCCCGACTACTGGTCGAACGCATCCACGAACTCGTACGCTGGTTAACTAAACTTGGGCCTAACACCCTCGTGACCCTATCACAAAGCGGGACCACCCCAAACCCACCACCATACAGGCCGCGGGTTGACCCGCAATCGGTCCGCAACTCGACCCGCTATCGCGCCAAACACTTGCTCCCCGATCCGGAACAATCCCACAATCAAGTCACGAAAACCTAGTGGTCTTCTTAGCTCAACTACCCTCTTTCATTTCATACCACCCGGGACTTATCACACAGACATATCTCACGTGTACTATGCACTCCGATAAAGGTTAACATAACAAAAATCTTTTACTCAAGATGGCCTCGCCTCTAAGGTCTCTACGTATAAAACTCTAAGGCTCACACTTTCCTTATCCCCAATCTTACCCGGTTAACTAACCATGATTTCTAATCACAATTAACATAATGCTATGTGAACATAACATTTAAGGTATACTCATCTTATCATACGTACTAATCTCTAGAGGGTTAAGGATCTACCTGTATCTACAGCTTCACTCCCCTTTGTCGTTCTAATCAATTCTGCCCTATTGGGCGCATAGCTAAGGAAGGTGACGAACTAGCCACTGATCCTGAAGGCTGAGTCTCTACATCCGCGCCACCTCTGGTCGGACAATTTCTCGTAAAATGGCCCTGCTGGCCGCAAGCAAAACAAGTTGTCGAAGAAGTACGACACTCCCCACAATGACATCTTCCACAACGGCCACACCGAGGTGGGGGTGGCCTCCTCTGGCTAACACCTCATCTTCTCCGAGCCACTGAATCCGCAAATGATCTGGTAGGCTGAGTCCTCCTACGTATAGCTGTGAACCACAAGCCCTGGAGCTCTGACCAACTCCGGCATACTCCGAACGTCCTGAACCCTGTGGAGGACCACTCTGCACTGGCGGAGGCGCATATCTAGTCTGCTGGTGAGGCGATTCGCCTCGAAAGTTACCAAAGGACCCTGCCGATCTGGCCCTCTTCTGTTGATCTTGGTTAATCCGTCGATCTCTATGTTCCTCTGCGTGCTGCGTATAAGCCTGTACGCGGGCAATATCCATGCCTGACTGAAGAGCTACTCTTGCACAACCTTTCTTTAGATAGTCATCAAGACCCGTGATATATCGGTGCACTCTATATTCTCTGGTTGCTAAAATCCTAGCTAATGTGAGTCCATTCCTTTGTAATCCAAATTTTTGTTCGGTCGTGGGCGAAGGCTCATATATCATGGCGCGAGGAGCTGCTGCCGTGCTAAACTCTGCTTGAAATTTGGTGGCGTCGCGAACTCCCGAATGAAGCACCACCCGGTGATGATTGGGCATGTGCCCTAGTAACCCTCGTGCTCTACTCGCGACTCGCCGCGCGCCTTGCCTTACGGGCGGGTTGCCTTACGCGGAGGCATAACGGTAAGGGAAAGAAATACGTTAGAGGGGTCCAACTTATAACACAGCTCTAAGGCACTATCTCATAGTGAGAAGAATGGAAACCAATCCTAAATATCCTATAGCCTCCTGATTATTGGTGTGGTGCACAACACACCGATAATCAAGACTCTACTAGATACGGTCTGTAGACACTTTACGAAGATTAACCGCTCGATACCACTTTTGTCACGACCGAACTGGGCGTGATGGTGCCTTACCCCGGGCACCCAAGTAGACATACATCAGAGTAATCAGCGGAATATAAAACAAGACATGACATAAATGAAGTGAGAAACAGTTTTTCCGAGAAAAGTTGTCTTTCGGCATATATATATATATATAACTTAAATCCGAACAGTTATATCCCATTTACAACTCTGCCCACAACAGTACTACAAACCTCTAAGAATGATAACAACAATGGCGGGACAGGGCCCCGCCATACCCCTGAATGTAAGTACCTACAACGACAGGGGACTATACCCAAATAAGCCTCGGAGAAACGGAGCTTCCCAACGCTGACGTGACCACATGAGCGAGGATCAACAAGCGGTGTACCTTACCTGCGGCATGAGCGCGGCCGAAGGAGTCGATCTGACAACAGTACCAAGTATGTGGCGAAAATCGTAAATGAAATCATAATAGTCTATATAAAACAAAAGACATATATGATAAACAATTTACGATACCTGATATATGCGATCGTATCAGTCGAGGACTCACGCCTTAAAGTCATCACTCAAATATAACCATGGGTCTCATGTCCACAATATCAATCATGCGTGGAATTCCTTCATCACCGCCGATCCATGATATAACAAGCACCAAGGAATACACATGAACACGGGTCCCGCTGTGTCATAATAAAGCATACGGGGTAAGTACGAAGGCATAGCCGACTACTAAGACCCACAGTACCAACAATGCCATAAACTGTATCACGAGGTCTTTCTAGACCGCACCACATGATCGAAGCTGGCCACTCGCCCTCAGTATCAATGTGCGCGTCTAATCCTGGAGCATACCGCTGCTCCGCATAGGCCCGCATGAGGTATTCCTCGCATCGGGGGTAGCTAGCCCGCGGTACCCTCCTGGACTCCCGCAGTCCGCATAGTCACATAGACCGCATAGTCACACAGACCGCATAAGGCACTCCTCGCATCGGGATAATACACCCGGAATGATCAATCCTGGAGCATACCGCTGCTCCGCATAGTCACACAGACCGCATAGGCCGTATAGACCCGCATCAAGGGTGGCAAGCCCTCGGTATAACAAGTCAATGGGGTATGTGATATAATAACAGTACAACGGGCTTAACGTTTAACAACGTAAGCACAACAAGAATAACCCCCTTACACAACATCACAAGATACTAACACACGTAGCATCCTAACATGTTTACTTACCAAATCAACAAGAAAGTATTACAAGGCTATCACAAACCAACACAATCAAGTTATTCACACAAGGTACTTTCTACTTTATGTTAACAAGTTCGTTTTTTTATCCCAAAAGTACTTCATACATTAACTCTTTAAAAGATCAGTCTCTTTCACAAAAGTCACACAATACGTAGTATAAAAATAGAGTGACTATCTTTTAAGTAAACCAAAACACTTCCTAAGTAACAACATTATTTTCCAAGCGTTCAAGTTTGCCTAATTTCAAATGCTCAAGCTTCTCATTTTGAAAGGTTTCGTAGTTCATAGTTTTAATCACTTAATAATATAATTCTCCTTTTAAAACAATTTGAGAAACATATGCCTTATGTGTGAGTAGGTTGTTCTTGTTTATAACAATCTTGTTAAAGAAGCCATGATCTAGGAAATGTAATATCATTTTGTCTCATCTTAGCTTCTATGCAGATGGAGGTTTCTACTGGTTTTAATAATACTTAATTAGTCGATACATTTCCCCTTATTAAGCTGCGATGGTTTGTTCGATACTTATTCTCATTTCCGAAATCAATACAAGGCGTTTATAAACAATTAAGTAAATCGTTCCTTTTATCTCTCTTAAGTCGTTATACCTAACTTCCCATAAGGCTAGTATAACTCTTAAGCTTTTAAAACCAAGTATTACTCTTAACAAAAGCGGTTCTTAATTCTTTTGAAATACTTCAAGATTCTTTATTATTAGACTCAAGTCAGAAGACATCGCAGTAAAACCACGTTCAGTTAACACACGTACGTCTACCGTACTATATATATTCTTTTAAAAATATCATGCTCAAGAGGATAGGAAGAATCACATACCTCGCGACGATTATCGACTATTAGCCAAACGCTCACCGCTATAACGGCTAGCCTTGTCCACCTTTCAAGTAGAACACGCTACTCGCGATCTTGACTATAACGGTTATACAAGTCTATCAAAGTCTAGACTACTCGGTAGAATAAATCTAGATACAAGATTCTACGGAAAATTGGGCGTGACTTCCCTGCACAAACTTCACAAGTCTCTCAGAATACAAATTCTATGTAAGTACAGTTCAATTCCCTTCTTATATACTTTCCTTGTATATAACTTATACTTAATTCTTATACTTCAACAGTATGTAACTCTAATTACAATAGGGGACAAGATATTTACCTCGATAAGCCCATAATTATCCAAGTTTAAATGTCGATCCTGAGCAACGTTTAGCTCCTACTCTGGGCGCTCCAACCCGCTCCAAACAACCCTTAGAAGTTTCCAAACAACTTCTACTAGCACTTCAACCAACTATGAAGATTTTTCCTTAGGGTTTCGTTTGAGACAAAAAGGACATAAGGTAGTATTTCCGGGCTCTACGTATAGAGGTATCTTTGGAATAATAACAATACTTGGAGAGTATTTTCTACCAAGAGGGGGGTAGGTTTCGTCTAGCACCCCTAGGAGGGGGGGTACCTCTCGGCCAAAAGGCCTCACAAAGGGGGAGGGGGAAGACTTGGACGAGAACTACACAAGAAGGGGGGGGAGGATTTCAAGATTTAGAAAACATTTTGTGGATGAAGAAGTCTTCAACCAAGGGGGGGTATTTATAGGACAACCAAGGGCCAAGATCAAGACAAGTGGTGGGCAAGTGTAGGGTGAGGATTTATCCAAGTGTACCTTATCCATCTACCACACAAAATATCACAAATATCCTACCTACTCCAAGACATTGAAATCGTCCAAGAAACGCCTATGAATCCGCCAATTTGAGGGTGACAAGTGTCGCCCTCTCGTTGGTCCAAAATATTTCATCTCTCGGAAAAATCCGCAAAAATAATAAATGATATAGCCGTATTTTTCCCTTCGCAAAGTTTGGAAAACGTTTCGTCGGAAAACAATTCTTTTCGGGGGTTGTGAACAAAATTTTCGACCCTTGCCTAATTTAAGGCTCAAACTTTTCTACGTACGCCCTCACGTACATACTCTGGAAATACGGGGTATAACACACCCCTTCCTCTCCGATCCACTGAATCCGCAACTGACCTGGTAGGCTAAGTCATCCCACATGTATCCCTCCTACTAGGACATTTTCTCCTCACATGTCTGCCACTAACGCGGGGACATAACGAGCCAATAAGTCAAACTCTATACTGTATTCCCGAACCGTCCGCGTTCGCCTCGACCTCATAAATCTATCTGTCCGAAGCTCTCTGTCTGCGAGGGCAAGAAGTGTGTAAAAAATGCCTCTGAGGTCTTGATCACTTTCATGATCCGCTGCAACTGTCGAATAAACTCCTGATGATCTTCCTCAGTTCTAGATCCATAGAACTCGGGTGGACTGCAACCCAAGAAGTCCCGAAATCTCAACTATCGGATCTAGGGTGAACTCATCGTGCTGCGGAACCTCCGACTCTCGTCTGTCCTCATTCCTAGCCACAAGCCTAGCTAGTAACTGGGCCATTTCCTTGTAACTCATATCCTCGGCTCCTGGTCGTGAAACTGGAGGCTCAGGTATCGTGGCCTCAGTAGAAACTGTTGCCGCTCTAAACTCTGTTGGGGCTAGCGGCGTCATAAAACTCGTCGTCTGAAGTACTATCTCAGGTAATGGCCAGGGCACTGTGCCTCGTAACCTACGTGTTCTACTCGTAGCTCCCTCTGCTGCCTTGCCCTCCTGGGCTCTGGTTGTCTTGCGTAGAGACATAACGGGTGAAAAGAATACGTCAGAGGGAGTCCAACTTATAACACAGCTCTAAGGCACGATCTCAGAGTGAGAAGAATGGAAACCAATCCTAAATATCCTGCAGCCTCCTGACTATAGATGTGGTGCACAACACACCGATAATCAAGACTCTACTAGATACGGTCTGTAGACACTTTCCGAGGATTAACTGCTCTGATACCACTTTTGTCAAGACCCGACCACGGGCCCGCGACTGGTGTCTTACCCCGGGCACCCTAGTGATACAACATCAGAGAAAATCAGCGGTAATGAAAACTTACACATGAAACAAGATATACAATAATGAAATAAGAAAACAGGCTAACCAAAACGGTTACCTTTCTGAATATATAAATAAAACTTGAACACGAACAGTTACATCCCTTTTTCAAACTCTACCCACAGCGATTACTCTGGACCTAAGAATGTTATAACAACAACGACGGGACGGGGCCCGCCATACCACGAATGTAAGTACCTGGCGACGGGGACTATACGAAAGATAAGCCTCGAGAAAGCGGAGCTTCCCAACGTTGAGCGTGATCCTATGAGCGAGGATCAACAATCGGTGTACCTCTACTGCGGCATGAACGCGGCCCGAAGAGGTCGATCTAACAGTACCAAATATGGCTGAAAATCGTAAATGAAATCATAGTAGTCTATATAAAGCAGAGACATATATGATAACAAACTACGATTACATAATATGTGATCCGCGTCAGTCGGGGACTCACGCCTCAAAGTCATCACTAAAATATAACTATGGGTCTCATGCCCGGCATCGATCATGCGTGGAACACCTTCCGCCATGCCGCGATCTACGATAACCACACCAAGGAGTACACATGAACACGAGGTCCCACTGTGTCATAAAACCGTCTGGGGCAAGTCGAAGGCTAACTACCGGATACCAAAGCCGCGTCATCAATCGGCCGGGGCAATACGAAAGCCAACTACGGATACCAAAGTCGTGCAACAAATCTATATAACCATACCACGGTGACCCGGGGCAAGTACGAAAGCCAACTACGGATACCACTGCGCCACGTAGTGGCGGGCAAATCTGAACTAACTACGGATACTGGCCGGAATCACGAGACCGTCACTGGCGAGCAGGGCAAGTCTGAAGGCTAACTACGGATACTGGCCGAATCACCACGACCTCGGGCAAGTACGAGCCAACTACGGATACTGGCCGAATCAGCCACGACCTCGGGGCAAGTACGAGAGCCAACTACCAGATACCAAGCCGAATCAGTAAAACCTCATGGAGAGCTAGTCCATGGAATAATAATAATCACAGAAGCGTACCCGTGGAATGCTCCGTCACTGCCGGTACGTCCAAGTAAGATCATAACAAATCAGCCGGCCCTCCATCGAGAAACGCGGTGGTATAGAAATACAATACTAGAACGACAAGGCTATCACACGCAAACATAGGCAAGTTACACACAACTCAAGGTACTTTCATTTTATGCCAAAGTCCAGGTTTTAACCCCAAAGTACTACGTACGTTAAATTCTTTTTAAAAGATCCATTTCTTTTACAAAGGTCACCTGATGCCCGTATTATCAAAAATAGAGTGACTAACATTTTAAGTAAACCAAAACAACTTCCATACTTTCCTTTTTAAACCAAATTAAGACAATACTATGCCTTCTTTTTAGACCAAAACACTTCTCCTTTTAAAGTCAAGTTACCATTTTAAAACTAATGATAAAACCATTCTTTTGTTTTCATAAAGTCGTTATAACTAACTTCCCATAAAGTTGTTATAACACTTTATGTTTTAAACTAATTTAAGACAAAACCATGTCTTTCTTTTAAACCAAAAACTCTTCAATTCCTCAAGTCTCTTTTCTTTTAGAAATCAAGTTCCTTAATATTTCACATCAAGTCATTTATAAGTCAAGTCTCTTATCTTTTAAAAACCACAAACCATTTCTTTACCTACATAAAGTTGTTATAGCAAACTTCCCATAAAGCTGTTATAACACTTTATGTTTTAAACCAACCAAATTCATTTAGCACATGTACGCCTACCGTACTACATAGTTCACAACAATCATGCTAGAAAAGATAGGAAGAGGTTCACATACCTCGCGACGATTATCGACAATTAGCAAAACGCTCCACGTACTCTAACCTTGCTCGCCTTTTCCACCCTTCAAGTAGAATACGCTACTCGTAGTACTTCAACCTAAAAAGGCCACAAAACATCTATCAACCTCTAGATATTTTCGTAGAATAATTCTAGATACAAGATTCCTTATTCTACGGAAAATTCGGCAGCACCTTCCCCCCCCCCCCTGCAACCACATAAATCTCCTCCTCTAACGAGGCCTGCTACCAAACCAACAATCCCATGGGGGGGTTACACGTCTAACCGGACGTGTACAATTCTACTCCACAATAATACTACAAATTTACTGTAAATACAGTCCTATGTAAATACAGTTCAATTCTTTATAATCATTCTTCCAATATATCTTATACTCAATTCTAAACTACTACAACATGTAATCTCCAATTACAATAGGGGGACATAGGTAATTACCTCGATAAGCCCAAAATTATCCAAGATATAAGTCGATCCTGAGCAACGTTTAGCTCCAATTCCTTACGCTCCAACCCGCTCCAAGCAACCCTTAGAAGTTTCTAAACAACTTCTCTTAACACTTCATCTAAGCTATGAAGATTTTTCTAGGGCTTCATTTTGCGACTATGGGATAAAGTAGTATTTCCGGGCTCTTATGTTGGGATTTTTTTTGGAATACCACCAGGGATTTAGGCTAAAGTATTTGGAATAACAACAATACTTGAAAAATTCTACTCAAGGTGGGGGGGTGTTTGGACGAGAACTCACTAAGGGAGGGAGGGGAATTTTTTGCCTTGGAAACTTTCTAATGTGGATGAAATAAAGTCTTGCACACAAGGGGTATTTATAGGGAAATCAATGGCCAAGATCTAGGCAAGTGGATGGTGAGGATGGGGTACATGTGTGTGGGTAGTTGGCCAACCATTTGGCTACCACAAAAATGGGACAAGTGGCCACCACAAAAATGGGTCACTTGTCCACCAAAAAAACGTGCCACTTGTCCTTCTCCAATTCGGCCAACATGGCCACACGGGGGTGACACGTGTCGCCCCCCTACTCGTCCAAAATATTTCATCTTCCGAAAATATCCGTAATGCCAAAAATCCGAAAATAAAGTGGGTCCCACAAACCAGAATTTTCAGTGGGCCCCACGTGACCAATTTCGGAAATAAAATTTCATAATTCTCAAATATTCCAAAAAGTCCAAATACCAAATCTGGGAATCCAATTCCCTTTAACGAACATTTTTCCTTCACAAAATCCGGAAACTTTTCCGACGAAAAATCACATCTTTCTTCCTTTCCAATTTTACTGTCGTATTCTCGTACGTACGTCCTTGTATACATACCCTTGAACTACGGGGTGTAACAACTTTTTCCGTACTTCCCAACTTATTCTAACATACGTACATAACCTCCATACTGATTATGGCCTCCAATCTTTGGAGTTACAATATCGAACAATTTAAGGCCATTTTCGGCTCTCACGACCCGGTTCCGGTGGAACGTGTCCACGAACTCGTAAAATGATTAATTAGACTTGGGTCTTGCACCCTCGTGACCCTGTCACATAGCGAGACTACTACCAACTGATCCCACTCCATTTCAGGCTATGGGGTGACCCGTAATAGGTTTTCAACCCGACCCATCGTCGCACTTAACCCTTATCCTTGGTCTGACTTAAAAAAAAATTACTACCCGAGAAGGCCTTATATACCTAAGGTCTCAGCGGTTATCAATATTCTAAGGCTCACAATTTCCATGCCCCAAGCCTACAATATCCTTCCCCGCATACGGGTAAGATGGCTTCTCATAAGCTCTTAATCGTATTGTCTTAATCATAACAACCATACTTACTCCATACGGATCTCATCCGTACTGTATTCGTAAGCATACTACGTAGCTTAATCTATTAACATAGTCTTCCATTAAGTCCCTTTATCAAGATTTCTTAAGGGTTCATTACCTTCTCAGACAGCTCATCATCTCTTAATTATCTCAAATTAGTACGTAAAACCTAGATGAGAATTCATTAAACTGTTTCATACCTTCCCGGTATCTATTTAGTCCTTACCAATCCTTGGTAATCCAAAATCATTCTAGGCAACACGCGTCTGACCCTCATACATAAATCTGTATAGTCGTATGTCATTATACCAACTACACAACAAATATTACCAACCTGGATACGCAATCCACATAATCCTTCCTGGGTCACTGCTGCCTTTCTCGTAGCTGCAATCAACATAACTCGTTAGGGAGGGACGACCCTAAAAACACAGCTCTATCGCACGATCTCAGAGTGAGAAGAATGGAAACCAATCCTAAATGTCCTGCAGCCTCCTGGTTATAGATGTGGTGCACAACACACCGATAACCAAAACTCTACTAGACACGGTCTGTAGACACTTTCCGATGACTAACTGCTCTGATACCACTTTTGTCACGACCCAACCCCGGGCCCGCGACTGGTGCCCTACCTGGGCACCCTTACAGGTACACATCAGAGAAATCGACGGAACATACATAAACTCAATAAGAAATAAATAACAGGCTAGCCGATAAGGCTACCTCCCTGAATATATATATATATAAAGTCAAAAGCAGTTACGTCTTTTTTTCTTACAAACCGGCCCACAAGATATGACTACAGACCTCTAAGAGTTTTGACATAACAACTGTGACGGGACAGGGCCCCGCCATACCCCTGAATGTACAACAACCGACAATATCAGGGATCTGAACCAAAGATAAGCCTCCGGAGTAATGGAGCTTCTCAACAGCTGAACAATGATCCTAAGAGTGAGGATCATCAACCTGTATAACTCTACATGCGGCATGAACGCAGCCCCCCGAAGGAGGTCAGTACAACAGGTACCAAGTATGTGAAACTGAAAGTATTGTAATGAAATCATAATAGTCTAAAATAAAACTGGGGACATGTATGATAACTACATTAACAGTACACTGTGCCTTACTAACAATGAGAGTAAACAAGAGTATACTTTACTGCATAAAAATAGGAGGCTCGTGATCAAATTAGGGCCACCTACCCGTAGTATGATTAAGCAATCCTACTCCTGGGACTATTTCACTCGCAAAGGTCTTGTGGACCCGCAATGAGGTCATCCACCTCGCATAGGACTGGTCTGCCCCGCATAGGACTATTTCACCCGCATAAACCCTACGGACTCGCATGAGGTATTCCTCGCATCGTGGGGAGAAAATCCACGGAATATGCAAATGCCACAAGCCCGGGGAATGACCCCGTAATGAATAATATATCACTAGCACAACCGGCTATCATACATAACATAAGCACCACCGGCTTATCATACATAACATAAGCACCACCGGCTTATCATAATTATCATAAGCAAGTTAAGACATCCCCTAACTTCTTATTAGCCTTAATTATCATGAACTCTCATTTTATTTAACTTAAGGCACTAGCATGTTATTAGAAATCTGGGAATTTAATCCAAAGTACTACGTACTTCCGTTTCTTTAAAAAGAACCCTTTTTATATAAAAACCCCAAGATACTAACACCCGTAGTATCAAGGCTTGTCTACTTTTAAAAACAAGTTACTACACCTTTAGAAATTCATTTCAAGGCTTTGAAACCAAGTAACTTCTACATTCACAACCTAGGCAACTCATGCCTATAAATCAAGTAGACACTCTCTTAACCTTCCATAAAGCCGTTATAACTAACTTTCCATAAAGTCGTTATAACTCTTTATGTTTTAGACAATAACATTCTTTTTATAACCAAGAGACTTATACTTTTAAAACCAAGTATCATATACTTTCAAATCAAGTTACATAGCTTTCAGAATACTTCAAGTCTCTTAACTTTAGAAATCAAGTTTCTTAACTTTAGAGTAGTTCAAGTAATCAATACTTTCCAAATCAAGTATTCTATACATTTTCAAGTCAAGAAATCTTTGTTTACCTTATTAGAATAAGCCAATCTTTTAACTTCCCATAAAGTTGTTATAACCAACTTTATGCTTTAGAAACCAAGACATCTTAACCTTTAAAACAAGTGAGTTAATTCTCTAACTCAACCAACTTGGACATTCTTAAACATGTCAAGGATATCAAATGAAACTAAATTCATTTAAATCTCGTACGTCTTCCGTACTATACATTTATAGCTACTCATGCTAAAGAGATAAGAAATGTTCCACATACCTCTTCGACTTAAACCACTTGCCAAGTTGAATACGCCGTACGTAGAATGTCACCCTATAATGACAATAATACGTCCATCAACTACTAGCTTTTAACGTAGAATACTTCTAAGTATAAGGACTCTTAATTCTACGAAAATCGGGCAGCACTTCCTTTATTTCTACGTACTTTTCCACCTTTTTCAAGGCACGAATTCAATAAACAAACATGCCACATTTAAGGCTCAACAATTTAGCTAACCAAAGGGGATTACATTCCTTACAATACGTGTAAAATTCTGCCCCACAATTTATACAAAACAGTCCAATAGTCAATGTCATTCTCGGCTAAAATGAGCAACAATGCAAAGTCTATTCCAATTCTTTTTCAATCCATATTGTCGTTCTAACATGTTATATAGTCGCAACCAACTTTAACAACTATAATCTCCTCTTTATATAACATGCGACGACTAAAACTAATAACTAAATTGAATTACCATCTTAAAGGCAAATCATGCTAGTTTCGGATTTTAGGCTTCCAAAATTCTATAACACTTATCAATCTTCATAATATATATCACATGATCATTTCTAACTTATCATAACATGGAATCTTCAATTACAATAGTAAGACGAAGATTTATACCTCAAATAAGCCCAAATATTATCCAAGACTTCAAGTCGATCCTTAGCAACTTTAGTTCCTCTTCTTAACTTTTCAATCCACTCCAAGCAACCCTTAGAAGCTTATGAAGAACTCCTCTTCAAGTTCCAACTCCAACTATGAAAAACCCCTTAGGTTTTCATGTTGCGACTAACGTAAAAACGTAGTTTTTCCGGGATTTTTGTGGGGGGATATCCTTAGAATACCTTTAGGGATCTTGGGTTTGAATATTAAGATTGCAAAAAATTTCACTCCATAAAGGGCCTTGGCCGAGAGCTCATAATGGAACACCTAAAGTTCTTGAAAAAATTCTAAGTGTGGAATTCATCTTTACTACTAGTAGTAGTATGTATTTATAACACCATCAAGGGCTAAGATTGAACCAATTGAATGGCTAAGATTGGTCCACTATGTCAAGCCTCAACTTGCCCTTTGACTTGGTCCATTTTATCAAGCCAATTGGCTATTATTTTCTTAGCATTTTCGTCCAAGATGACCATGTGGAGGGTGACACGTGTCGCCCTCCCATTGGTCCATAATATTACGTTTTCCGAAATTTCCATAATTGGTCAAAATATCAGAAACCTCGTGGGCCCCACAAAAACGTAAAATCTCTCGGGTGGGCCCCACGTATCCAACTCTGAAAATAAAATTCCATAATTCCGATAAATTCTAAACGTCTCAAATAACAAATTTGAGAATCCAATTCTCCTTAACGAACCATTTTCCTTCCCGGGGTTCGGAAGATTTTCCTTAGAATTTACAACTCTTTCTTTCGTTCAAATTTTTAAGTCTTGTGTTCTCCCGTCTATTCTCATATACATGTCCTGGAATTTCGGGGTGTAACAAATCTGTAGGAATGGAATTCAACCAAACATTTGCTCTTTCCCTGAGTGAGAAGGAAAAGAGCCCCAATCGGATGGCGGCGTCAGTAACGCCATTATACTTTAAAGTTGCAAACATGTCCAAGAAATTTGCTATGTGCATATGAGGGTCTTCATATGGCAACCCTCCAAATTGAACTATATTCTGCACCATACTCAGGATCGCAGGCTTGATTTCAAAATTATTTGCTCCTATTGCTGGGAGCCTGATGCAAGTCTGTGCTCCATTCACCCTTGGCAGCACATAATCTCCCAAACTTCTCTCAGCTTGGACCTGGACCCTTTCTTTCACCTCCATTGGTAACCTCTGGGGCATCCTCTGGTTAGGTTGATGATCACCTAACCATTCGTTCATCTCATTGTTATTCTGCAAGCCTCTCATTGCTATTAAGGCCAAGATTCATTTATTTATCCGGTTCTGCTTGCAAGTCTTTTCAATCTCCGAGTTGAAGTGAACAAGTGTATCTGCTCCTCTTCTCCTTCGCATAAACTAGATGCCTGCAACAGATCAAAATCAACAAACGGATCACGGCGCACGGTTTCACCAATAAAAAAAATAATAAAAAGAAAAATAAAAACCAAATTAGAAATTAAGAATAGATAGAATGATATTGAACTACGTCAATCCCTGGCAACGGTGCCAAAAACTTGATGCGCGACTTATACACACGCTAAACGCAAGTGCACGTATCGTGACAAGTAATATAGTCTAGAAGATCAAGTTATCGTCCTCAGGGATTAGTGTCCAATTACCAACCTCTATTCTGTAGTATCTATTTGGTGACCGATAATTTGAAGATTTGTTTATAGCTATGATTATAGATGCTAACTAAATTATTTTACTTTACTTCAGATATGGTGGAAATAGGGCTTTCAAATCTCCTCAACTATCCGCTCGCTTTACTCGTTAATGCAAATGATTAAGGTTCTTCTTCTATTTTGAGGTAGCAGGTTAACTAAGCCGTTTTATACTCTTGTTAAGGTAATATAAACACTCAACCCCAATGTAGAACCCTTCTATATTTCGATGACAAGATTGACTACAAAAAAGGATTAAGAACAATAACCTATCAAGCTACACAAGTATCGGGGTACTTTCGTCCACGATTTAAACTTATGTTTATTCAACTATAGCATATTCACAATCTCTCCTTTCGGATTTCGATTAGAAATCATATAAGTGATGATAATTAGTGATCAATTAATTACCAAGCAATCAAAACAATTATTGAATAAATCTCAACAATAATAAGAAGAAACCAAAACATGCATTAATTCATAAGAACGAGGTTCAAGTGATTCAACATGGAAAGCCCTAAATTAAGTTAGTTCTTAGCCATAGACATGCCAAGAACTAAAATAATATCCAACATATACTAAAAAGAAATAAAGTAAAGAACAAGAAATTACTCAAAAATAAGTCTCCAATCTTGATCTCAAGTTGTGATGAATGGTAAGGTGTGGAACTCTCTCAAATCTGACCTAAAAGGTCCTTTTATATCCTCAAAAACGTGCAAAACATTTTCCTTCTTGGCCTTGGCCCAATCCTATTCGGATTTATCAATTTTCTCGTGTCGGCGCGCTTGTCGGTGCGCGCGACTACGCTTCTTGGCGTCGTGTTGTCTTCTTCTTTGGTTGGTTAGCGCCGCCTGTTTCGCCGGGTTGCCAACTTTTTAGCTTTTTGAGCTCTGGAACCTCTGTTTCTGCTCTCTTTCCGCTCCTTCTCACCAATGTGCCATTTTAAACCATTGTGACTCATAAAAAAGAAAATATATCCTAACACGACACATATTTGTACAAAATAGGCAAAATACTAACTAAAAATGACTCAAAAGGTGTATATAAAATACACCGATCAGCATCCTATCTTGTAAATTCTCCTTTCCCACTGCCTCGAGCTCTTGCTTTTAGGGTGGATATTCAAGAAATTCACTATGAAAATTGGCATGACACAATACCTGCAGAGTATGCTATGCCCAACCTTCCTTCTCTTGATCCGCACCTACCTCTCGTAGAGGATGGTCAATATCAATATATATACTAGAGACTTCTTTTAGCTTTATCTTTTCAAACGTAGGAGAATTCCTTTTGTACTTATAAGAATGCTACTTAAGGAGAAGAATCTCTTTACTGAGGAGCACATGAATCTATTCTTTATGTGTCCCACATCCGACTATGTTAAAGCATCCGCCCACTCCTCAGTGAAAGGAAATGCTACTCAGAGATCAAAAAAGAAAGTTGGTGTCTCGTTAGAAAGACTTGGTTCGTAGAGTAGAGGCATTTCCCTAAGATATTGGTTTCTTTCTTTTCTTTTTACATTCAAATAGTTTTTCGTTCCTGCAGGTGACGTTTTGTCTTATGACATGGCATGGTAATTTATCGAGTGCGCTTTCCTTTCTCCTACTCCCACTTTGAGAAGGGAAGTGCTAAAGGGTGGGCATGCTCGACTGAAAGGAGAGGAAAGATTGTTCACTTTTGGCACGGGCGCACACTCTGCGATATCTGGGTCACTGAGGTTCCTTTTATTCCGAATTTTAAGATCCTCTATCTCTATGATTTTACCCTTCACGTATCAGCCCCATTCTTCATTAATCTATCTTTCTCCTAACGTAAGAAAGTGACACAAACTTGGACAACTTTTTTCAAACTTGACAGTTAAGTTCCCTGCTACTTCCGTAAATACGCCTTGGATGAGCGTAAAATCCGTGTAACTATAAGCACTTTTATTTTCAACCTCCAGATGGTAAAGGAAGGCATCATCCCTCATTTATCTCGCAATCACAATAGCCATATAGTCGAATAGTTGAGTTAGATGGGGGATAAGAGTCGAACTACAAAGAGGTATACCTAAGAATTAGGAGTTATAACATTCATAAAAGAAAGAAAAAAATTATAGCAACTTCAAGTAAGAAAAAAGAAGAAAAAAAAGATTTGCTTAAGTAAGATAGTCGTTTTTTTGGTATACCGCTCTACTCACAAAGCGAATGAACATAAATCTTTCCAAATATCATGAATATCCTTCGCCCTTTATCTCCTCATCTTCCTATTTATAAGCCACAACTTACTTTGACTTTTTCAATTTCCCATAGAATCTCTAGAGCTTTCTAACCACAATAGTTTTATTTTTTTTATCTTCTTTGTCTGAAAATATGTTTGATTTGATTCACCTATGAGAATTTCTACCAATTCTTCTTTTATTAATCAAAGCCCATCCTAAAATCTGTCGACATTACTGCCTTAGCCATGTTCTATCATCTTTATAATAGAGTTCGTCATTTATTGACGGATTTTTCAGAATTTTTCTTTCTTATAATTGGAAGAAAATGATTGAAATGACTGTTCCAAATTTAACCTATACATTTCTTTGAGATTGAAACAAAAAATATTTTTTTCTTATGAAATGTTTATTATTCGTTGATAGATCTAAAGCTTATGTCGTAGAAGCTGACATCAAGATATTGGCCTTTTGTCTGCATCTTCCCTTGTAGAGTGGCATCTTTTATAAGAAAAGACTTTCTCAGTGGAACAAAAAAGAGTTTGAGCTTTATTTTTGGTTGACTTTTAGCCACGCACGACAATTATGCGCATGTGTCCCAAAGTGACGTATATTTTTTGGTAATGGGTATAATTGAGAGAAAAGGTTTGGTATTCAACCTCCCCTTATATGCTCTAAAAAGGGTCATGGAATCCTTTTTTTTTAGGATCCATTTTCTACATTCAATTATCTATTGAGCCTAATGTGGAATCACCATCATTACACATTCATAGTTGGTTTGGCTGCTGGTCTAGCGAGATTTCCTAGCCACCTAGAGTGCAGCATGCATACTGAAAATTGTAATGTAAGTAACTCAGTGTTCCATGTAGGGGAAATGAACAAAAAAATCATTTTGATCCTACCGCATGTTCAATAGTTTTTAGCGGTTCCCTAAGAGATCTTTATCATTAATGCAACCTTTATTTTGCTCATTCATAGAGTTGTATTTAGTACCTCTAAGAAATATGATTATCCACCGTTAGTCACTAATGTAGGTTGGCTTGGATTACTTAGTCGTGTGCCCCTAAGAGGGCATCACGCTTTGGGATGCAGAGGAGCTATTATCATCCAACTCCCTAACTTAAAGAGGAACTATGTTTGGACTGCAGTGAACTATAACATGGGGGGATGTCTAATCCTTTTGCTGCTATAAGGGTGGCTAATTGTACACAGTAAGCTCAAATACCCCTGGTTTTGGAAGGAACATGAGTCTGAATGCTTTGTTTAGTGTGCGACCGAGACTACACTATGTAGGTACCTTTGTAGGTGAGTCATCAGTCGGTCCTAGAAATGGTGACAACAGCACGAGGAGTTAATGACTGAATATGATGCAACCTAGGGATCACCAGAAAGTTCTTTCGCTCTTTAGGGATCGGGGGCATAGCACAATTATTCTTGGAGGAGGGTTGTTTGCCTGGGTGACTGATCCTGCCATAATATACTTATACCTATTATGGCACCGGCAACTGAAGTCGAGCATACATACCATGATCTTCATGCATGATAGTTGGGAGGAAAGAAATGATGATAGATGATAATGAGAAAGAGTGCAGCGTTTGGACGAGCAGAATAGAGGAAAGAAATGTGTCATTCCATGTCATGGAGTGAAGAGTAACCCTCGTCTCATGTAAGAAACTAAATGCACCTCGAGGTGCTATTGAGGAACTGATGGACCTTCTCGAGCATATGATAATTAATTAAGAGATAGAGCTAGCCTATTCATTATGGGAAATTAATGTTTTGGGCCAAATAAAGCTTACCTATAACACATGGCTTTCTCTAGCGAGCTTTCTATCGTAATTCCAAAGACACCCCAAGATAAGATACATATGTTGGGAAGGGGACTTGATTAATAAAACATGGCTGGATCTGGGTTTTGATAGTGGTGCCCATTCAACACCAGTTCCGAAAGGGTTCGCTCATGCTGGAGGGAGCATCCCTATTTTGTGATCTGTCCGCTAGGTCACGCAAATCCGAAGAAATTATCACGAACGAGCCACGTGTAGGGAAACTTACACGTGTGGTTCTGATCGGGCTTTCCTGAGGTATCTAATAACCTTGGTTCTGCTAGCCACTGGTGCACCTCTCCTAAATATTACCTATTTATTCTGGAATAATCTTTTTAGGAGGGACAACTTTACATATTTCTGCCAAATCCTTCTATTATTAAGTATGGTTGGTACTATGATGTGTTTTTATTCATTCGAACAAGAGATATTTGATGCTTTTGAATTCATTGTATTAATTCTACTTTCTACTCGCGGTATGCTCTTTATGATCTCAGCATATAATTCAATTTCCATGTATTTACCTATTGAGCCTCAAATTTTTTGTTTTTATGTGATCGAAGCATAAAAAGAAAGTATGAATTTTCTATGAAAGTTTGCTCGAAATATTTGATCTTAGGTGTTCCTCTGGAATATCATTGTTTGGGTATGATCGGACAACTACCGATATCTATAAATATATTTTCTTAGAATATTTTTTAGAAATATCTTTATTTATATCGTAAACTATCAGATCGAGTATTACTTAGATGTGAAACCTGCAGACCTCAATGTTGTAATATTTCTCTTATAGGGGGAACAAAATCAAAGAATATATAGACTAGTAGAGACTCTATGTAGTTGTCTATCTATGGCGATCAATCTACATTTTTCCCCATAGTTTGAGGTTGTGTCTCGATATCCTATGTGTGAAATATAAGGGACTAGTCCCTATAAATATAAACCTTGGTATAATTTTATGCCTTATGATGAAAAGGGAGTCGGTGTGGTATAAAGTGAAGATTAGGGGAGTAGAAAAAAATCCTTTATGGGGTATTCCGAATGTGTAACCTAAGCAATGAAAAAGGGGCCTGATACTTCAATTAGAAGAGCGACCAGTTGGTTCACCAAACCTTGACCCAATGTCACACATTCTCCAGGTCCGAAGGGATCCAGGGACCAACTACCGACTCTTCCCAAAATTGTGTTGTCGGAGCTGAGATAGGAATGGCCATTAGTGGACACCCACAACTTTTCACCGGTTGGAGAGGACCTCTTTAATACATTATGGAAAGATGTTCACAGGGGTCAGAAAGACTCGGTCATATGAATTTAGAACACCTATGTGTTGGTAAATGAAAACCATCTCAACCGGATCAGAGTAAACAACAATGTGGAAGCAGGTCACCATTTGCCTTAAAAGAATTCACACGCGACCACCAGCATTCCCAAAATAAGAGGAGATCTACTACTTACTGCTCATGGAAAAATCCGACATATACTATAGTCAAGTCGTTCACCTATATTTTTGATATCCTTTCCTTCTATTCATCAAATTCTTTGCTTTGACCTAGTGAAAAATGAAGTTGATGGAGTTGGGTAAAAATAGGGGGGAGAGGAGAGCCTTAGGGTGCGCTCACTTTTGCATTTTCTTAAGTTCTTGAGATTCTCAGTCTCTCTTTTTAGTAGGGAGGAATAGTACGTGACTGGTTATTCTCAGACGATGGAATCATTCTTCTATAAATAAAAGAAAAAGAAGCTAGAATATTTCCATTAATAGAGCTTTCACGTCTGCGCATAGAATCTTTTTTTCACTTCCATTCTATTTCAACAGTAGTTGGGGCAGAATATGTGTGATTGTTCGAAAGTAGTTTCAAATATTCTTCACATCCCTAGAGAGATAGATTGTTGCTATTGTGCCTTGGTCGTCAAAAGGGGCACGAACAGTATTAAAGTAATGGTCCATGTCCCAGAGGTCTTCGAGCCTTGGCATTTACAATCTCATTGAATGGCTGTGGTTCCGGGACACAAGTCTGGAGTTGCCAGGTGAGACACTCGATTCACGAACTGTAAGCCTATCTCCACATCAAGCTCCTCAATTTGACCCAGCCTGTCACACTTTGGACATTTCTACTGGATCGTTGAGGCTCCATAAAGACAACTCTACTTCATTAGGGAGACGCATTACTCATTAGCGAGTGTCTGGTGACCAATGATTCAGTCGATTTTACCTACTATTGTATTTTAACCAATGACTTTCTCCATATGAAAGTGATACTATATCTGCTGAGTCAAGTAGGTCAAGCTGAGTCAAGTCATCCTATAACAGAAAGTCGCTCAACCCAAGTAGCCCTTACTATATAAGGGGGTGGAGCGCTAAGAAAGAGAAAGTGTTATCACTATACGAAATGAAGTAGCGACTAGCACGCTAAGCTAAGATCAACCACTTTTCAAATGTGAATACTTTCTTTCTTGGTCGTCTATTTTAATAAGTGGATTATGATTCATGCAGTCTTTCTCTATTGCATTGGTCTTTTCACTCCCCACTCTCCACCATAACAAAATCTTTCCACTATATCTCAGGAGTAGTCAAAGAGGAGTAGTCAAAGGAAGTACATCGGGTCTGAGTAGGAATAAATTGAATAAGAAGTAGGGCATACAACAATGGATCTATTCATTCACAAAATCTATTTGGATCATACTAGGATGAATGGGATTGGTCTGCCCTCTTGCTCGAATATAATACTCCACCACTGTCATATGTTTCATGCTACCTTTCATGAACAACTATGCCCGAGAATGAATTGTGATATAACGCCGAGTAAGCCACAACTCTATTCCCAACTCGAAATCCATAATGACTTATTGGGAGATAAAATAGGGGGCCCTATACCATATATCCTACTGCCTTGGGACGACTGTATGTTACCTCATAGCAGCACGACCAAATGGAGGTGGAAATCCATTTATATAGGTTGGACGCTAGCTAGCGCCTTCCTTATAACAATAGTAAATATTGGTATTCCCCTTGTTTATTAGTATTAGTAAAGTTGCTTGAGGATTTCTACTAGAAATGAAAGTTTCCTATTATACGATCCCTAGTAAAGCCAATTTCATGATAGTTGTTTGTCTGAGTAAGAAGACGATGGCTTGTATTATTTGTGAGTGATCTCCTCTAAATGTTATCTTTGGGCATTTTGCTCTCTTTCAAAGAGATGACTATTCAAACAGCAAAGTATTCAGATGCACGTACTTTATAAATATTTCATCTCCTACACAAGACAAACTGAGCCCTACATCTCACTCTATGTGTTTTCTTAAGTGAGGTTGGGGTACCCCTTTATCAAAAGGGGTACAAGTGTTAATGATTCTTCTACACGATGATTCCACCTTTCTTGACATGTCACCTTTTTCGAACTACTATGGCGAGGCTTTGAGATTCCCTGTGATGGTGGGCCATTATGTTCTTTTGTCTCCCCTTAGAGGGGAGGGGTGAAACTATTGAGGAGTTTATGTGAGACAACATCAAAATTTTCTGATTTAAAAGAGTCATCAAGATTTAGGTGACCAGGGTGATCAATAGCTTGATCAGCTTAAGGGGAAGTTTCGCAGGTTTGTGAAGATAAATTCTCATCACTCAGTTTTTAGAGCTGAGTCAACTGATTCAGTGGTCTCCCTCTCTCCCTATACTTTGAACCAAAACTCTTCTTCTAATGTAGATTCTCTAGATTCTATTCTCGGGGTACGCATATCCATTTATATACAGTTTCCTATTCATAGGTTTGTATCAACTAAGTCTCTATCTACTTCCCATGAGTCTTTTTTGCAATTTCATCCATCATTTTGAACTTGATACCTTTACAAAGACCATATCTCAACCCTGCTGGCAACTCTATGCAGAAAGAGATCATAGCACTAGAATGGTTTGCTACTTAGGATTGAGTCTCTCTTCCTCTAGGGAAAGAAACCATTGGCTACAAATGGGTCTATAAAGTCAACAAAAAGATGATGGAGTAGTTGAGGGGTTGAAGGTTATATTGGTGGCCAAAGGATACACACTAGAGTATTAAGTTGAACCCATTTCTAACAAGTCAAGAGGTTGAATGCCCCTTTAGAGATAGAGGAAATATTTGCCCTAGCTTGGCAAAATGCATCCCCGTGCAACGAATTTCATTGCCAACCTCTTTATTATATTCTTTTCATTTTCCATTGCATGTTTGGGATATGTTTGGTCTTCAATATATTCCACGATGTCAGTAAACCATGGTTTACCATTGGGTGCCCTTTCAATGGACAAAAGATCACTATTGAACATGTCGGGAGTCAACTCCAAAATTTATATTATGTTGCAATACACCCCTAGAGTTATCCAGTGGAGGGAGACTTATTTTGCAAATATGTTCTTTTCTCGATTCCTATACACTTTCTTGCAGAGATTCTAGTTTCAAATGGAGTTCTTAACCAGTTGGAAAAAATGTTGGCTAACTTTTGGTGAGGTAGTGATGAAGACAAAAGAAAGCTTCAGTGGCTATTTTATGATACTATGTGCCTACCTATTCAGGAAGGGGCTTTAGGTCCTTCTACTACAAGATATTTTCAAAAGTTTTTGTATGAAGTTTACCTGGTCAATAAGAGGGGGTACATTCAATGAGAAGAATATCAGAGAGCCAGAGGTGGAACCAGAAATCAGTGCTAGCTCCATTTCCAATCCACCATTTTGAGCCCTTAAGTATTGGTGGGGATGCCTGAAAATAGATCTGATTTCACTCCAAGCCCTGACAACCAAGTTTAGAATCAGCAAACCATAGGGGGCTTTCTGATATTTTCTTTTGAAAAAAGCAGTCCAAAGTATGACTCCCTCTTATTGATCAAGCCAACTCTTTTACTAGTTATTTCTCTGAAATCATAGATGTGCTTGACGCACATAGAAACTACTTTTTCAATGATATCGAGGAATTTTTGCCTCAATGAGTGGTTTATGATATCAGAAAAAATGGTATATTCACATGTCATTAGAATGACAGTGGGATATGGAAAAAGAATTGTAGTGCGTCATTTATTCTCAAAGATGGTTGAGAATCGATAAGAAGTTGAATAGGAATTCAAGCTTGGACTCAATTTGTCTAGAATAAAGCCATTGCTATAATAGTTAGCATTTTTGCATGGAAGCTATTATTTGACTGTGTATGCGGGTATTTCAGAATCAGTTAAGGGAATAAATTAAGATGAAAGGTATAAGATTAGTAAGAAAATTCTTGTTCTATTCGGACCATGATAAATAAAGTATTGATCACCTCTTCATCAAGAGTGAGCTTGCTATAGAGGTTTGGAACAATTTTGATCGCCTTTTAATAGTTGATCCTTCCAAATAGATTTCATTCAGTCCCAGTGGTTTAACAGATCTCACAGTAAATCCCAAGTTGGATACATCACGTCTATGCTTACTATTGTTTAGTTTGGGAACTCTGGACGAAAAGCAATAGCAGTAAATTAGAAAACCTAATATCTCAATCGGCTGCTATTATTCAACAAATTACAGACTGACTGAAAGACTATTCTAAGTTTCTTAACATCAGATCATCTTGTGCGTTTACTGATTATGTTCTTCTGGATACGATCTACATTTACCAAGATCGTAAAATAGCAAATGACTCCAAAACTATTGTTTATTACTTCAATGAAAATAAAGAATCCTCTAAAATTACCCATACCTAGACTCATAGTGAAGCTTTATTTCATCCAAATTCTCGGCTGGCCATTTCTATATCGTCTATACATTTAGAGAAAACAACAATGTGGAAGACTCTTTAGCAAGCTTTGGCTACGATTCTTAGTTTGAGTATAGGTTTTTCTCTACAACTGATCTTCCTCAACAAATTCAGGGTTTTCTCTAAAAAAAAAAGTGGGTTATCAAATATCATATTGATATGGCTTTGTTCACATTCATTTTATTAGAAATAATGTTTTTGGCTCTCTTGTAAATATTTGTGAGCAGGTCTATGTACTTTTTTATTGGTAAGGTTTTGACATCCTCCCCCTTAACCCCCCCAGTCGAGGGCGGATGGAGTATTGACGAAGATGTTTGGGACTGAACACATCCCCTTTTACTTAGTAGGGCTTAGGAACGATGTTGGGAAATGATTGTTGAATATAGTTACTCACCTCATAGTCTAATTTCTTATGTGGGGTATATACAGGTCGAGTTTATGCCCGGAGGACCAAACCTAACTGATGTGACAAGTTTGGTATATTGTCTTCCCTATATCAGCAGGCGGTATAGTCGTATTGCTATTATTCCACTAGTACGGGTCACTTTATCCGGATGTAATAGTGTAGTAGCAATTTGTGGAGCTTAGTTAAGCATGTTGTTTGCAAAGCAAGTTTCATCCTAACTTGATTTATGAATTTCGGCAGCTAAGGGGCATAGCGATTTATGGAGTTTAGTTAAGCTTAACTCTGATCTGAGGCCATTAGTAGTGCATGAGATTCGAAAGAAATAGATATTGAGTCACGAGGTAGAGCATTAGATCCGAGAGAGAAAGATATTATGAAAGTTCTCCCACAGGAAAACCTAGTCTTTGAAGCAATTTCTCAAATCAATCTATTCGAGCCCTTAGAAAGTAGAGCTAGACCCACACAAATGCTTAATCGAAAGCTCTGTCCTCCTTCCCATCCTACCAGATCGAAAAGAAGAAGCTTGCCCATTCGACCCAAAAGGCTTTTGTCGTGATATTACTTCCCCCTATTCGACGATTCACTTTTCCTGGACTTTGTTGAATCATCTGAAAAATAGGGAAAGTGCTAAGACTGCTAATGCAACTAGGGGAGTTTAAGGACTCAATTCCAAGGCTAAAAGCCTAGACTAGACTAGAAAGGATATTTCTTTGGTCTTCAGTAAACTCTACTAGATGCAGTTTCCCAGGAATCTAATGCACTAACTCCTGGACTTAGACGATATGCCTTTAGGGGTATGTTAGTAAGTAATCCCTCTCAATAGTTGCGTTTCAAAGGCATTTTGACATTATCCCTTTTCCATGTAAAAAACAGATAAGAAATCTCATCTTCATCCTATTGTGATGTTATCGCTATTAAATATGTTATTCTTATCATGCTATTGCTTCTATCTTCTAACCATCTAAGAACGAATTTAATAGCAGCTCTTGCACCCATTGATTTTGTACCTTCTAACATCTCGAGCTCAGTATTGTACCCTAACCTCAATACATTTCACACCCACCCAATTGTGCAAAAATGATGATTCACCAAAAAATTGTTTTGACGATGTCAACATCCCGAAAGAAAATTTCTTTGTTAGGGATTCAACTTTCTATCTTAAAATAGATAATGAAATTATTAAGAAACTTTTGGTTAAATATTTACCACACTTCTTTAGTCAATTTTCCCACTTTATTATGTTGATTCCTCTCTCCGTATATTTTATGTTAGAAGGAAGGCAAAAGCTAAATGGTGGTTTGTTTAGGAACAGAGCTAATCCTTCTTTTCTGAGTTCGTCTACATTCTCTCGGTAGATAGGGAACTCCCCTTTCTTAGCGCATGATCTACTTTCTTTTTTCTTCTTAACACTAACGTAATCCTAAAAGATCTTTATGCATCAGTCGTGTTCTATTGCTTTAATTTTCTATTTTGTTAAATGGAAAATAGAATAAGCCCGTTTCAGAGTAAGGGCAGTTAGCAAGAATGTGTTTGAATCAATCTTGGAAGAATGCGTAGCTTTTAAGAAAGAAGACTCTTTAGTCTTTTAACATCAATCAAAGAGGCTAATTGAGATCCTAACTATAAGTTAAAGCGGATTAATTAAAAGGACTGGGCAAAAAGGTTTTGACATAAGGAAAGGTCCTTCCTTACCTAGGAGCTCCTATCTTAAATGATGAATACGAATTAGTAGGGATGCCCCAAATAACTCTTTTTGAATGGACATCTGCGATAGCATTAAGTCGAGCACAAAAGAGATATGGGCTTCTAATAATGAGGTATAAGCCTTCTAGCATACGTGATGCCTTCCCAAGGTCTGGTCTCTTCGGTATATGTAAATACTTTCTGTTTTACTGTGTGGAATAAGAGCGGGTGTCTTTCATTTATCAAGACTGGATAAACCAAAGAAGTCTGCGATTCCTAGGTATTTGAGGAATGGAATTTATAGGAAGATTAGCAGAACCGATAGGAATCAGTACTGCATCGACTTCTATATGCTAATGATTTTGAAATAAGAGCTCTTAGTCCTTTCGGCACGACATAAAAGAAAGGTTGTTCTTGTTGCGGGTTTATTAGAGCTTGAGAATCTAGTTAGGGCTATTTGAACTAATAAGGAAAGTAGGCATTCTAAGTTCATTTTGATGGCATTGAATTGAAAGATAGCCTATCTAAGAGAAGATGAAATAGCAAGTACTTGAGAAGAAAAGAAGTTGTGATAGAATGCGCATTAACTGATATCATTCAGGAAATTCCATTCTTAACGTCTTAGTAACAAATAATGGATAAAAGATCCCACGAATAGGGTTAGCATAAGAAGAGCTTTTGTAAGAAGGGCATTGTTCTCAGATGGGCAGATGGAGCTGTTAGAAAGAATTACCGTCGTCGAGAAGAGAAGGGGAATACATTTTTTTTTTGGGAATAAGCACTCTTGTCGCGTCTGGAGTTGTAGATAGTAGGGGGAATTGCATTTCGAGTTGTTAGAAAAAACACAGTTGTTAAAGTGAAAAGAACTCTATTTTTTACTTTTAAATAAGAATAATTATTCAATCAAGGGCTAACCCACACACAGAGAAGGAAGAAGTTATCTCAATATCTTTCACACATATGACATTTTTCTTTCCCATGACTACAATGTGAGTCTCAACAACCATATCGGAGAGAAGAAATAGGGCTCTTTACCAGTATCATAGCTAGGAGAATGAAAGCATTATTAGGAAGATCTTTTGTTCGATCTGCCTTGGGTGGGGAAATTAAAAAATTCTATTTCATCCTCCAAAATAAAACACATCTTAAGAATTATACGAGTCGGGTGGGTCTGGTGTCTAACAACTGGATCGATTATGAGTCATCTCCTAGTCTGGTTATCCTTTTGTTTCGGGTGGTTCAAACTAAATGAAAGAAAGGTCGAACAAATCTATTGAATAGACATCTGCTTCCTAGTCCTTTCGAACCAGTCAAAACCTGGAGCAAGGGATTTGAAGAACTTTATCAATGAGTTGGGACTAATAGCAGTATTTGCTTTGGGACCTCAATATACATGGTAAAATAAAGGGGATCCTAGTGATTTTACATTTTAGACGCTACTATCAATAGACAATGAAGAAGGGATGGCTCCTGCATATGATGCTAATAAGTTGTGTTGCATGATTTCTTTGTGTTCTTAAAGTTTAGGGATAATATCGCTTTTATTATTATTTAAATATCTCTTTCAGAACAGATTTCTCCATAAGTAATGGGACATTCGGGATGAAGCCAATAAAAAAAAGAATTTTTTTATTGGATGATAGCTTTTATGACACAAGATTGTTCTATTCCAGGACTATAGTGAATAAAGAGGGTCATCTCTTGTTAACCCGTCACACTGTAGTGAATAGAGAGGGTCAGCTCTTGTTAATCCGGTATAACAAATTAATAGAAGAGAGTTAGTACTCATTTAATTGACCTCATTGGGTAGGTCTTACTAGCCTTTACACTGGTCAAACTTATTTACTCATTCTCCACAGTAATGGAGTGACTTTCATTATTTCCAAAGCATCTGGTAATTTTGGATGCCATTACACCCCTAACTTTGGTTTCCACCAACCCAATCAAATCTACCTCTTGTGCTCTTATATAATATTTGGCCTCTCTCTACTTCTCGATTTTACCGATCTTTTTTACTGTTACTCCCCGAAATTACAGGACATGTTTATAAGAACGTACGTAAGAACTCAAAAAAAATGTTAAGATTTGAGACTAGTAAAAAATTATCGTATTATGGAAATGTCGGGAAAAAAATATTGCGACGAATGGGAGGGTGACCCGTGTCACCCCCGCCCTTAGATGATCATGGTCGAATGGACCATGGGTTTTATGGTCATTTGACGATGGTAAAGATGAGCAAGTCTTGCTAGGCTAAGAGCTTGATAATATTGACTAAGTCCAAGGGCCACTTGGCTTGATTTTTTAGTGGAATGCATCCAAGCCACCCATATGTGCTAATTTTGACCCTCCATAGTGTTATTTAAACATAGTAGTAGCAAGACAAGGCTATTTTACACTTAGAAAAATTTGAAGAAAACTTGTTCTTCACTATGTTGCTCTCGGGTTAGGCATCCTCAAGGAAAGAAAAAATTTCATTTGTTGTTCAATAATCTCCATACTTTAAACCAAGGTTCCTAAGGGTATTGTAAGGGTATCTCAATAGAAATATCCCGGAAAACTGTCGTTTTTGCGTTAGTCGCAAGGTGAAAACCTAAGTCACTTTCCTAGGTTTGGATTGGGAATTGAAGGAAAGTTGTTTGTGATCTTCTAAGGGCTTCAAGTGGCGGATTGGAGTGTCAAGGAGAGGCTCTAAGTTGCTAGGGAACGACTTCGGATCTTGAAGTTGGATTAAGGCTCGTCAAGGTAACAATCTTGTTCTCTTAAGTGTTATAAGATTACATATTATTGTAGCCTTACATTTTAACTAGCATTAAGTTTATGTATTGAAGATTGATAAGTGTTATGGATATTGGAAGCCTAAATCCGAAATGACATTGTTAGCCTTTTGAAATTGAAATACAATTTGGTCGATAATTAGAATCGTCGCATGTTATCTACTTGAAGATTGTAGTTGTTATAATCAATTGCGGCTTTATAACATGTTATACTAAACAACTTGGATTGAAAAGGAATTGGAAAGGAGGATATATTGTTACACCTATTGGTCGTGAGTGGCATTGCCTTTTTGGATTAGTTGATATAAATTGTGGGGCAGACTTTTACACGTCCTATTAGCCGTGTAATACCCTTTTGTTATCTACATTGTTAAGCCTTAAATGTGGCATGTTTGGTTATTGAATTCGGGCCTTGAAAAAGGTGGAAAAGTACGTAGAAACAAAGGAAGTGTTGTCCGATTTTCCGTAGAATTTAGTGACATTACACTTAGAATATTCTACGTTTGAAGTTAGAAGTTAATAGACGTATTATGGTCATTATAGGTTGACATACTACGTACGGCATATTGGACTTAGCAAGTGGATTGAACCGAAGAGGTATGTGGAACTTTCTTATCTCTTGAGCATGAGTAGTTGTAAATATATAGTACGGTGAGCGTCACGAGATTTTGACGAATCTAGTTTCATTTGATATCCTTGACTTGTCTTAAGAATGTCCAAGTTGGTTGAGTTAGGGAATTAACTCACTTGTTTAAAAATATTAAGGATATCTTAGTTTCTAAAAGTTAAGGGACTTGAAGTATTTTGAAAGTATATGATACTTGTTTTGTTTTGAAAGTATAAGTCTCTTGGATATAAAGAAGAATGTAATTGCATAAAGTATAAAGTTAGTATAACGACTTTATGGGAAGTTGGTTATAATAGCTTTATGGAAAGATGAAAGAGTGGTTTACTCTAGTAATGTAAATAATGATAAATGACTTGAAATAATGAAAGGCAAATTGATTTGAAGGCATCAATTGCTTATGGTTTTAAAGAAAGAAGTCACTTGATTTAGAAGCCTATAAATGTATTTCTAAAAGGTATTGTGACTTGTCTTGAAAAGTAGATATGACTTGATGCTACGGTTATTAGTCTCTTGGAGTTTTATATGAAAAAAAGTCATTTTAAAAGAATAGAAGTACGTAGTACTTTGGGTTAAATTCCCGAATCTTTTATGATACGATAGTGCCTTAAGTTAAAAAGAAATGAGAGTGTATGCTAATTAAACCAAATGAGAAGTTAAGGGGTTTCTTAACTTGTTTATGTTATTTATAGTAGTCGGTTGTGTTTGTGATATATTGTTCATTACGGGGTCATTCCCCGGGCTTGTGGCATTTGCATATTCCGTGGATTTGCTACCCATGATGCGAGGAATACCTCATGCGAGTCCGTAGGGCTCATGCGGGTGAAATAGTCCTATGCGGGGCGGACCAGTCCTATGCGAGGAAGTTACCTCATGCGGGTCCATACGGCCTATGCGGGTGAAATAGTCCCAGGAGTAGGATTGCGTGATAATACTACGGGCGGATGGTCCTAGGTTAATCACAGGCTTCCTATTTTTAAGAACCGGAAATGTATATTTTACTCTCATTGTTAGTAAGGCACAATATACTGTTAATTTGATTATCATACATGTCTCCAGCTTTATTTTAGACTTATGATGTAAATTGCAGTATTTTCCAGTTTTACATACTTGGTACATATTGTGTACTGACCCCCTTTCCTCGGGGGCTGCGTTCATGCCGCAGGTAGGGGTAAGCAGGTGGTGGATCCTCATTCTTAGGATCACTGATCAGGTGTCAGAAGCTCCATTTCTCCGGAGGCTTGTCTTTTGGTACGGTTTCCCTGATGTTGTAGATTTATGTACATTCAGGGGTATGGCGGGGCCATATCCCGTCACAGTTGTTATTCTTAGAGGTCTGTAGTCATATTTTTGGATTGGGTTGTAAGAACAGAGATGTGCTGTTTTAATTTTGGATTATGTATATTTCACGAAAGGCGGTCTTATCGGCTAGCTTGTTCATATTTGTTGTCTAATTATTTTTATGAGTTGTGTATGTTCCGCTGCTATTCTCTGATGTATACCTGAAAGGGGTGCCCAGGTAGGGCACCAGTCGCGGGCCCGGGGTCGGGTCGTGACATTGACATTCCATATAAGGACCTTCATATGGAACTATTATTGTTTTTACATTCCCCTCACACCTTAGCAATACCTCTAGATTTTCGTCTTGTGCAACCCTTATTTATCTTTTGTTTTTTGTCCTTTACTTCCCCCTCCTCCCTCTTTCAAAGAATTCAAAATTGTTGATATGTTTTGCATTTATTCGCCCACTCTTCATTCAGGGTAATTCAAACCACGGAGGATCTTCCACTTTTAGGGTCATAGCACCAGTACTTAAGCGCTTACTCTTACTGCTCTTATCAGGTTCACCTCTTTTGGATGCCCTTAGGTTTGAAGTCATTTGTTTATCACAGAAAAATTCCCCATCAGTCACTTTCATAGTTGACCCTCTCTCATATCCTCACTTCTATGAGCCAAATCACTCTCATCGGGAGTTCTCTCCTTGAATACACCCTCTTCAGCTTTGTTACCCAAACACTCATCCTGAGCAATCTCTTCCGTTTTAGCAGTGTCCACATCTATCATCTTTGTTTGTTCTTGTTTTGGGTCCTCTAGAACCACAAAATAGTTCGGGCTGACTAGGTCTAGTTAAGTCATTCCACTCGCACAACTAGTGTGCAGCCCCCTTTTTTATTGTCACTACTGGTACCTAACCCTGTCGGCTCGACATTTTTTGAAGTATCGACCCTTACTAAATAGGGAAATTCAAAGAGGAGAACAATGATAGCTGACTACCACTAAAAGTCAGACTAAGAGCACACATTATATGAGTGAAAACTTCCAATGCATACTACCTCGTGCTTGCAGGTCTGACTGGTGCTTTCTCTCCAACAACTGCTTCAATTAATTTTAAGTCGGACTACGCCCGCAACTTACATATTGAAAGACCGAACAGAAAATGAAAAGTCATACTACAACTGTAAATAAATATTCCCACCCCGCTCTGACTTTGATCGACTTACCTACACAATGTATTTTTGAGAGAAGAGGTCAAGGGGAGAAATGACACTCGAAAGACATCTTTATTATCATGTCAAGAGAAAGGACATAGATAAGATAATTGCTTAAAGAATTTCATTGTCAAATTGATCTCGAAATTGGAACCAAATAGTAGTTGATGCGCAAAGGTGCTTTATGAAAGTCGGTCCACAATAGTGCAAGTACGGTTGATTTCATTGATCAAACGAAAACCGTTTCTTGCTTTTTTCCCTCTCTGGCTTGACTACTTTGTTTTCTTAACACAAGTCTTATTTAACCTTCACGGAACACTTCACTACCCAACAAGATCTAACTTGAAGGCAATAAGCAAGGGCATAGCAGTTGTGCGAAAGTCGTTGTGCCTTAGCACATCCCTTTTCTTGCTCCTTAGTGTTTGTTTTTTATTGCAGATAGCATGTTTGACTTATAAGATAGAAAGGGACTTTATCGCTTATTTGAAGCCATATAAGGCTTTCTTCAATTGCAAACAAGGGGAAAGTCTGCCACACCAACCATTGTTGAGATAGGGACTCCAGCGCAGCGGTAAGAAAACTCACCCAGTGAATTAGTGGATCACACACTTGGAGATAGGGACAGGGGCATGACTGACTCTTTAGAAAGTGTCATGACCCGACCCCGGGCCGCGATTGGTGTCGTACCTGGGCACCCTTACAGTTATACATCAGAGATAATTAGCGGAACATACATCAAACTTATAAATTAATTCAACAAGACATAAACAACAGGTTAGCCGATAAGGCTACCTCCCTGGACATATATATACATATATAGCCAAAAGCAGTTACATCTATTTTTTTTTCTTTACACAATCCAAACCACAAGATATGACTACAGACCTCTAAGATTTTGGACAAAAACTATGACGGAACAAGGCCCCGCCGTACCCCTGAATATACCTAGCCATAATGACAAGCTCCAGAACATTGGAGCCACCTCAAAACGCTGAACCAGGATCCTAAGCTCGTGGATCCACAACTGTGTACCTAAACTGTCACGACCCGACCTGCTCGCGATCGTGCCCTACCCGGGCACCTGCTCGTATACATCGAGAATAGCAATGAACATACATGAAACTTATAAAATAAAATAACGAAATTAAACCACGTGTTAGCCGATAAGGCTACCTTCCCGACACATATACATATACATAACAACAAAGAATACATCCCTTTCCTTTTACAAACCGACCCACAATATGTAACTGCACTTAAGAATTACAATCACAAGCGGACGGGGCCCCGCCATACCCTGAATGTACATAAGTCTACCATATCGGAAACCGTACTAAAAGATAAGCCTCGGAGTGAAAGCGAGCTTCTTTCCAAAATCGAACAGAGATCCTAAGAGCAAGGATCACCAACTGCTGCACCTATCACTGCGGGCATGAACGCAGCCTCGGCGGGGTCGATAACAAAACCGAGTATGGAATGTAAATAAAATGCAATAACCAAATCGATTCAGATAAAAGAATGTCCTTTTAACTCTCAAATCAATCATATATTAACCGCTCTTTCCTTCTTTCAATAAAATTTAACAACATATTCTTACATACATACTTAAGAGTTTAATTCATCTTTTTTCACATAACTTACATATCTTACATAACATAATCCGGCCCATTATGGAGGGACTTCTTATTTGGGAGCTTACTTTGATTATCCATATGTGATAACGTAATCCGACCCATTTGCGGGACACGGTGTACTCATAAATCATGTGGCATAATCCGGCCCGCCTGTGGCCTTGCATCGTGGAATCATGTAGCATAATCCGCCCGCTGTGGAGTTGCATCTTGTGGAATCATGTAACATAATACGCCCGCCCGTGAGCTCGGTGTAAGATGACGTAACCCGCCTATGTGAAGGCTCGGGTAATATGGCGTAATCCGCCTATGTGTAGGCTCGGTGTATCTCATAACGTAATCCGCCTATTCGTAGGCTCCTGTATCTCATAACGTAATCCGCCTATTCGTAGGCTCCTGTATCTCATAACGTAATCCGCCTATTCGTAGGCTCCTGTATCTCATAACGTAATCCGGCCTATTCGTAGGCTCGGTGTAATTTTCCTTACATAACATTTTTAAACCATCTTTTCACTTCTTCTTAAGTCGTCATAACAACTTCCCATAAAGCTATTACAACAACCTTTCATTTTGGAGAACTTAAGACACTTTTATTCTTACAACATTAGGAAAACTAGATCCAAAAATACTACGTACATACATACTTAAAAGAATCATAAAACCTCCTTTCTTTTTAAAGCTCAAGTCACATACTCCTTTGGAAACCATCTTCTTAACTTTCGAAATAAATTAAGAAGCCATACTTTTAAAATTTAGTCCTTTCCACTTATAATCAAGGCTTATGGTCTTAACCCCTCGTAGTATACACTCTTTAAAATCATGTCGCTTATACTTATAAAATCATGTCCTCTATACTTTAGAAATCAAGTCCCATAACTTGAACAATAAAGTTTCATAATCCTTTAAAGAAAATCAAAGTTCATAGTCTTAAAACTTCATAACATACATTCTTTAAAATCCATTTACTTATACTTATAAAATCATGTCATCTACACTTTAGAAATCAAATCCCATAACTTGAAAAATAAAGTTTCATACACTTCCCAAAACCAAGTAGCTTATTCTCTTTAAAACCATATAACTTCCACTTTTAAAATCAATCCCCTTTTCACATATAAATTCAAATCATTTTTAAACATAAAATCAACTTACTTACTTTAAATAAATCAAGACACGTAGCTTTAAATCAAATCTCATAACTTCCTAACCATTCTTACCAACATCTCCCATAAGACTTGGTAAGGACTTAGGATAATTTAAACATACTTTTAACTTAGAATCAACAACGTGAACACTTCTTAACTTCTAGGAGTAGAAGAAATCTTGAAATATTATCACATGGATATTTCATACGTAGGATCATGCCAAAGAAAGAAGAGGTTCACATACCTCGCGACGATTAGCGACAAGTTGCAAAAAGGCTCCAAAGTACTTCAACCTATAATGGCCACAATACGTCCATTAACCTCTTAATTCAAACGTAGAATATTCTAAGTGCTAAGTCACTAAATTCTACGGAAAATCGGACAGCACCTCCTTTGTTTCTACTCACTTTGCCACCTTTTTCAAGGTCGAATACAATAACCAAACAGCCCCAATTGGCTCACAACAATATAGAAGGTAGTCCAATACAAATGAATAACTAAACAGCCCCAATTGGCTCACAATTTAGAAAGTAGTCCAATACAAATGAATAACAAACTAAAAGTCCAAATTCGGCCACCTTGAATTCAACCATACCAATTCTTATCAAATTTCCATTTCAATCCAAATTGGTAGCATAACATGATATCAAGTCGCATTTGATTACAACTACTAAAATCCTCAAGTAGGTCAACATGCGACGATTCTACATAACGACTAAAATTGAAATCCAACTTAACATGGCTTATATTACATTTCGGATTTCCAAGGCTACAATCAATCCACAATCCTTATAAACTTCTACATATCAACTTCATGCTAGCAACCCGTAAAGCTAACAACAATATAAATATATAATCTTGTAAATACATTAAAGGACAAGATTATACCTCAACGAATCTTAATCCAATTCCAATCCGAAGTCGCTCCTTAGTAGTTTAGAACCTCTCCAAGACACTTCAATCCGCTTGTTGAGACCCTTAGAACCATACCAACAACTTTCCTTCAACTTCCAAACCAAAACCTAGAAAGACAACTAGGTTTTCATTTTGCGACTAACCCGTAAACTATCTTTTTCCGGGATTTTTCTATTGGGATACACTTACAATACCCTCATGAACCTTGGTTTAAAGTGTGGAGCTTATTGGACAAGAAACACAAATTTTTCTCCCTTGAAGGACCCCTAACCCGAGAGCAACTATGATGTTCTTCCAATTTTTTGTAAAATTTTCTAAGTGTTAAAGCTTGTCTACTACTACTAGTATTATATAGTGCAATGTTGGGTCAAGATGCAAACAATTGGGTGGTTTGGATGATCTCTTATAAAATATCAAGACTAGTGGGACCTTTGACTTTGGTCAAGAAACTCAAGCTCATTAATTGGAAGACTTTGTCATCTTAAGACTATGGTCAATGACCATTTTGGCCATGCCTATTTTCGTCCAAGGCATCTATAAGGGGGGTGACAAGTGTCGCCCACCCATACGTCACAAAATTACGTTTTCCGACAATTCCATAATTCCGATAAATTTTACTCGTCTCAAACCTTAACCTTTGAGTTCTTACGTACGTTCTTATAAACATATCCTGAAATTCCGGGGTGTAACATTCTTCCCCCCTTAGAAACATTCGTCCTCGAATGTTCTTTTGGAGTCAAACTTATAATTAGCGACATAGTTTCCTTTCACCACCCCGACATACCAACAATGCCACACATGGCCCTAATACTCGCACACGCATATCTGGCCCATCATAAGCCCAAAAGAGATTATCTTTTCGCACTTCCAACTCCTTCTAACATACATACATAACTTCCATACCGACTCGCCTCAAACCTCGAGTCACTCTATAAAACAACATAAGGCCATTTCCGGCCATGACTGGTTCGGTGGAACGCGCCCACGAACCCAGAAACAATTAACTAGACTTGGGCCTTGCACCTCGTGACTCGTCAAGTAGCGGAACTACTACCAACTGATCCTACTTATTCTGTGCCATGGGAGACTGCACAGTCCTCACCCGACCCGCCGTCGCACTTAACTCTTATTCTTGGTCTATAATAAATCTTTCTACCCGAGAAGACCTCGCACATCTAAGGTCTCAGCGGTCTTCAACATTCTTAGGCTCGCAATTTCCATGCTCCAAGCCTATCTTATCAGTCTCCCCGTAAACGGGTACAAAAACTTCCCAAAACCAAAACCATGTTGTCTCGATCACAACACCCATTAATCACTCTACGCGACTTCATCCGCACAATTCTCTTAAGCCTACTACGCAGCCTTAATCTATTAACATGACATTCCGTAGTTCCTTAACATGGCTTCTGGGGTTCACTACCCTATCGCATACCTCATCCTTTCCCAATTATCTCGAATAAAACACAAAACCTTGGCGAAAATTCATTAACTATTCCATACCTTCCCAGATCTAGTTAGTCCTTACCAATTCACGAAATCTAAAATCATTCTAGGCAACACGCGCCTGCCCTCATACATAACTCCGTATAGATGTATGTCACAATACCAACTATACTATAATCATTACCAACCCGATACACAATCCACATAATCCTTCTTGGTCATCACGCTTTCTCGTAACTGCAATCAACATAACTCGTTAGGAGGGACGACTAACAACACAACTCTATCGCACGATTTCAGAGTGAGAAGAATGGAAACTAATCCTAAATGTCTTGCAGCCTCCGATTATAGATGTGGTGCACAACACACCGATAATCAAGACTTACTAGACACGGTCTGTAGACACTTTCCGAGACTAATCGCTCGATACCACTTTTATCACGACCGACCAAGCTCGCGATCGGTGCCCTACCCGGGCACCTGCCTTCGTATACATCGAGAATAGCAAATAACATACATGAAACTTATAAAATAAAATAACGAGAAATTAAACCACGTGTTAGCCGATAAGGCTACCTTCCCGACACATATACATATACATAACAACATCACTACATCCCTTTCCTTTTACAAACCGACCCACAATATGTAACTACTGCACTTAAGAATTATAATCGCAAGTGACAGGCCCGCCATACCCCGAATGTACATAAGTCTACCATATCGGGAAACCGTACCAAAAGATAAGCCTCCGGAGTGAAAGGAGCTTCTTTTCCAAAATCAACAGATATCCTAAGAGCAAGGATCACCAACATGCTGCACTATCACTGCGGCATGAACGCAGCCTCTGGGGTCGCATAACAAAAATTTCAGTATGGAGCAGAAATAAAATGCAATAACCAAATCGTATTCAGATAAAAGAATGTCCTTTAACTCGAAATCAATCATATATTAACTGCTCCTTTCCTTCTTTCAATAAAATCTAACAACATATTCTTACATACATACTTAAGAGTTTAATTCATCTTTTTCACATAACTTACATATCTTACATAACATAATCCGCCCATTATGGAGGACTTCTTATTTGGGAGCTTACTTTGATTATCCATACGTGATAACGTAATCCGCCCATTTGCGGACACGGTGTACTCATAAATCATGTGGCATAATCCGCCCGCTGTGGGCTCGCATCGTGGAATCATGTAGCATAATCCGCCCGCTGGAGTTCTGCATCGTGGAATCATGTAACATAATCCGCCCATGCGAGCTCGGTGTAAGATGACGTAACCCGGCCTATGTGAAGGCTCGGGGTAATATGGCGTAATCCGGCCTATGTGTAGGCTCGGTGTATCTCATAACGTAATCCGGCCTATTCGTAGGCTTGGTGTATCTCATAACGTAATTCGGCCTATTCGTAGGCTCGGTGTATCTCAGAACGTAATCCGCCTATTCGTAGGCTCCTGTATCTCATAACGTAATCCGGCCTATTCGTAGGCTCGGTGTAATTTTCCTTACATAACATTTTTAAACCATCTATTCACTTCTTCTTAAGTCGTCATAACAACTTCCCATAAATCTATTATAACAACCTTTCATTTTGGAGAACTTAAGACACTTTTATTCTTACAACATTAGGAAAACTAGATCCAAAAATACTACGTACATACATACTTAAAAGAATCATAAAACCTCCTTTCTTTTTAAAGCTCAAGTCACATACTCCTTTGGAAACCATCTTCTTAACTTTCGAAATAAATTAAGAAGCCATACTTTTAAAATTTAGTCCTTTCCACTTATAATCAAGGCTTATGGTCTTAACCCCTCGTAGTATACACTCTTTAAAATCATGTCGCTTATACTTATAAAATCATGTCCTCTATACTTTAGAAATCAAGTCCCATAACTTGAACAATAAAGTTTCATAATCCTTTAAAGAAAATCAAAGTTCATAGTCTTAAAACTTCATAACATACATTCTTTAAAATCCATTTACTTATACTTATAAAATCATGTCATCTACACTTTAGAAATCAAATCCCATAACTTGAAAAATAAAGTTTCATACACTTCCCAAAACCAAGTAGCTTATTCTCTTTAAAACCATATAACTTCCACTTTTAAAATCCATCCTTTTCACATATAAATTCAAATCATTTTTAAACATAAAATCAACTTACTTACTTTAAATAAATCAAGACACGTAGCTTTAAATCAAATCTCATAACTTCCTAACCATTCTTACCAACATCTCCCATAAGACTTGGTAAGGACTTAGGATAATTTAAACATACTTTTAACTTAGAATCAACAACGTGAACACTTCTTAACTTCTGGAGTAGAAGAAATCTTGAAATATTATCACATGGATATTTCATACGTAGGATCATGCCAAAGAAAGAAGAGGTTCACATACCTCGCGACGATTAGCGACAAGTTGCAAAAAGGCTCCAAAGTACTTCAACCTATAATGGCCACAATACGTCCATTAACCTCTTAATTCAAACGTAGAATATTCTAAGTGCTAAGTCACTAAATTCTACGGAAAATCTGACAAAGACCTCCTTTGTTTCTACTCACTTTGCCACCTTTTTCAAGGTCGAATACAATAACCAAACAGCCCCAATTGGCTCACAACAATATAGAAGGTAGTCTAATACAAATGAATAACTAAACAGCCCAATTGGCTCACAATTTAGAAAGTAGTCCAATACAAATGAATAACAAACTAAAAGTCCAAATTCGGCCACCTTGAATTCAACCATACCAATACTTATCAAATTTCCATTTCAGTCCAAATTGGTAGCATAACATGATATCAAGTCGCATTTGATTACAACTACTAAAATCCTCAAGTAGGTCAACATGCGACGATTCTACATAACGACTAAAATTGAAATCCAACTTAACATGGCTTATATTACATTTCGGATTTCCAAGGCTACAATCAATCCACAATCCTTATAAACTTCTACATATCAACTTCATGCTAGCAACCCGTAAAGCTAACAACAACAATATAAATATATAATCTTGTAACACATTAAAGGACAAGATTATACCTCAATGAATCTTAATCCAATTCCAATCCGAAGTCGCTCCTTAGTAGTTTAGAACCTCTCCAAGACACTTCAATCCGCTTGTTGAGACCCTTAGAACCATACCAACAACTTTCCTTCAACTTCCAAACCAAAACCTAGAAAGACAACTAGGTTTTCGTTTTGCGACTAACCCGTAAACTATCTTTTCCGGATTTTTCTATCGGGATACACTTACAATACCCTCATGAACCTTGGTTTAAAGTGGAGCTTATCGACAAGAAACACAATTTTTTCTCCCTTGAAGGACCCCTAACCCGAGAGCAACTATGATGTTCTTCCAATTTTTTGTAAAATTTTCTAAGTGTTAAAGCTTGTCTACTACTACTAGTATTATATAGTGCAATGTTGGGTCAAGATGCAAACAATTGGGTGGTTTGGATGATCTCTTATAAAATATCAAGACTAGTGGGACCTTTGACTTTGGTCAAGAAACTCAAGCTCATTAATTGGAAGACTTTGTCATCTTAAGACTATGGTCAATGACCATTTTGGCCATGCCTATTTTCGTCCAAGGCATCTATAAGGGGGGTGACAAGTGTCGCCCACCCATACGTCACAAAATTACGTTTTCCGACAATTCCATAATTACGATAAATTTTACTCGTCTCAAACCTTAACCTTTGAGTTCTTACGTACGTTCTTATAAACATATCCTGAAATTCCGGGGTGTAACATAAACCTGCGGACATAAACGCAGCTCAAGGAGTTCGATACGCTTCGAATATAGAGCGGAAATAAGGTACAAGAATAGATCATAATCGCATAAAAGAATGACAGGGGCAAGTATAAAAAGTAAATATCAGATCCTACCATGCCATTACTACTCATGAACTTAATCGTACATCATTATCTTTTCCCATTTTTCAATAAGAGTTATAGTCAAATTCTTACGTACATACTTAGGAAAAGTCATCAAGTTCATAACCATATAACTTACTTATATGGCATACCATAATCCGGCCCTTTCTGGAGGGACGCCTATACTGCCCGACCCAGTCTGGGACGCGATAAAGTCACATAAGTCTGCCCATAAAGGTATACTGTCCGGCCCAATCTGAGACGCGATAAAGTCACATAAATCTGCCCATAAAGGTATACTGCATATAAATAGGAAGCTTATGACCAACTTAGGGCCACCTGCCCATAGTATCATTTGGCAATCCTACTCCTGGGACTATTTCACCCGCAAGGGTCTTGTGGACCCGCATAGGACAATTTGCCCCGCATAAGACTATTTCACCCGCACAGGACTATTTCACCCGCTTAGGCCCTACGGGCCCGCAATGAGCATATACGTCATGCTCGCATCATGGGTAGCAAATCCATGGATATGTATAATGTCTTGGGGGTTTACCCTGCAATTATACTCAGAAGGTGTATAACGTCTTGGGGTTTTACCCCGCATTTATACTCAGGAGGTGTATAACGTCTTGGGGGTTTACCCCGCATTTATACTCATAACACTAGCACCAAAGGCTATCATACATAACATAAGCACCACCGGCTTATCATACATAACATAAGCGTTACCGGCTTATCATACATAACATAAGCGCTACCGGCTTATCATACATAACATAAGCACTACCGGCTTATCATACATAACATAAGCAAGTTAAGAAATCCCCTAACTTCTGTCACGACCCGATTCCGGGCCCGTGACTGGTGCCTTACCCCGGGCACCCTAGTGATACAACATCAGAGTAATCAGCGGAACATAAAATGATACAAGACATATTATGAAATATGAAACAATGATCTGAGAAAAACTTGCCTTTCGGCATATATGTAAATAACAACTTTTTCAACATGAACAGTTTAATCCTTTTTTACAAACCCCGCCACAACAAGATTTACTGCACTTCTAAGAATGATATGACAACAATGGCGGACAGTGGCCCCGCCAAAACCCCGAATGTAAACACTTACTACGACAGGGACTATACCACCGATAAGCCTCCGAGAAACGGAGCTTCCCAAACGCCAAATCGTGACCGAGAGCTAGGATCAACGATCGGTGTACCTCAACTGCGGCATGAACGCAGCCTCAAGGAGGTCAAGATAACAAAAATTTAGTATGAAACTAAAAATACCGTAAATGAAATCATAATAGTCTATAAAGCAGAGACATGTATGATAAGCAAACTACGATCACAACAAATAAGCGATATGTCAAGTCGTGACTCACGCCTCAAAGTTATCACAATAAAACCGTGACGGGCAAGTAATAAGGCATAGCCGACTACTAAGACCCACAAGACTAAAAATACCACAACCGTATCCCGAGGTCTTTCTAGAC
Source organism: Przewalskia tangutica (assembly GCA_029844215.1). Classification (NCBI taxonomy): domain Eukaryota; kingdom Viridiplantae; phylum Streptophyta; class Magnoliopsida; order Solanales; family Solanaceae; genus Przewalskia; species Przewalskia tangutica. The sequence goes on along the minus strand of CM056733.1, from coordinate 7,563,068 downwards.
CGCACCACGATCGGCCGCCACTCGCCCGCAATATCAATGCGGCGTCTATCCTCGAACTCGCAGCCCGCATAGGTCACACACGGACCCGCATGAGGTATTCCTCGAATCATGGTCCTGCATCGCCGAGGTATACCCCGCATCGGGCGGCTAACCCTCGGTATCCGCCTAGGCTCCCGCAACCCGCATAGTCTCAAAAGACCGCATAGTCTCAATGCATCGCATAGGAATCCCGCGATCGGGCTAAACACCCGAATGATCAATCCCGAGCTACCGCGACTCGCATAGTCACGAGGACCGCATAGCCGTGAAAGACCCGATCGGGTGGCAAGCCCTGTATGATAAGTCAAAGGGTATGTGATACAATAATAGTACAACGCTTAACGCTTAACAACGTAAGCACAACAAGAACGACCACTTTACATCACGATCACACAAGATACTAACACACGTAGCATCCTAACATTTTCACTTATCACATCAACAAGAAAGTATTTACAAGGCTATCTCAAACCAAAGACAATCAAGTTATTCACACAAGGTACTTTAAGCTAACAAGTTCGGTATCTACCCCTAAAGTACTTCATACATTAAATCTTTTAAAAGATCCGTTGCTTTCACATAAGTCACACAATACCCGTAGTATAAAATAGAGATCATTTCTTTAAATAAACCAAAACACTTACCTTTGTAAAATCAAGTAACAACATTATTTTCCAAACGTCCAAGTTTGCCTAATTTCAAATGTTCACGTTTCTTATTTTAGAAGGGTTTCGTAGTTCATAGTCTTATTCATTTAAGAATATAATTCTCTTTTAAACAATCTGAGAAACATAAGTCTGATATGTGAGTAGGATATTCTTGTTTATAACAATCTTATTACAAAGAAATTGTGATCTAGGAAATATCATTTTGTCTCATCTTAGCTTCATGCAGATGGAAGTTTCTACCGTTTTAATAATACTTAATTAGTCAAAACATTTCCTTTTATTAACGCCGCAGTTGGTTTGTCGATACACCTTCCGATTTCAAATCAAGAAACATTCTTAAGCCGTTATACCTAACTTCCCATAAAGCTAGTATAACTCTTAAGTTTTTCAAAACCAAGTATTACTTCTTCTTTCAAAATGATTCAAAAATCTTTTGAAATACTTCAAGTTCTTTATTAACACATAACAAGCCAGTTATGGTTCAAATCGATTACCTTTTAAAGACCACAAGTATTTTCTTACCAACATAAAGTCGTTATAACCAACTTCCCATAAAGCCGTTATAACACTTTATGTTTTAAATCAATCAAATACGCTTAGCACACGTACGCTCACCGCACTACATAGTTCACACATATCATGCTAGAAGAGATAGGAAGAGGTTCACATACCTCGCGACGAGTATCGACTAATAGCAAAACGCCCAAGTACTTCCAACCGCTTCGGCCACTCCTTAAGCCAAGTAGATCGCGCCACACGTAGTACTTCAACCTATAAGGCCACAAGGCGCTTATTAACATTTAGATCTCATCAGAACATTCTACCAAAAATTCTAAAGACCTCCCGCAACAACAGAAATCTCCTCCTCTATCGAGGCCGGCTACCAAGCCAACCAGGGGTTATACGCCTAACCCTAACTGCACAATTCTACTCCACGGCACTACTACACAAGTCTATTGTAATACGTTCTCATGTAATTACTGCTCAAGATTCTTCTTTAAATTCAGCTTAAGTCGCAAAGACATCAGTAAGTATTATTCAGCTTAAGTCAAAAGACATCACGATAACTACGCTCAGTTCTATATATAGTATACTTCAACTATATATTCTAACAATATGTAATTTCCAATTACAATAGAGGACAAGATAATTACCTCGATAAGCCCATAATTATCCTAGTTAAAGTCGATCCCGGCAATCGTTTAGCTCCAACTCCGAGCGCTCCAACCCGCTCTAAACCACCCTTAGAAGTTCTAACTAATTTCTACACAAAACTCCAACTGACTATGGAGATTTTCCTAGTGGTTTCGGTTTTGTGGACCGACTAAGTATAATAGTATTTCGGGCATTTTCAGATAGTATAACCTTAGAATACAACAAGGTATACTGGCTAAGGTAATTGGGCATTATAACAATACTTTTTGAGAGTATTTCTACACCACAAAGGGGGTTTTATACGAAAGCAACTAGCAGTGGGTACCCCACGCCACACTACTAGGAGTGGGCGCTACTCTGCCAAGGGCCCTCCCGACAGGGGGAGGGGGAGCTCTCAAGACTTAGAGATTTTTTTGGATGAAGAAGTCTTCAAAGGGAAGGGTATTTATAGGTCAAGGGATGGCCAACCAAAGGCCAAGATTAAACCAAGTGTTAGGCAAGTGTAGGCTAGGATTTGTCCACGTGTCCTCGACCAACTAACACACAATATCCTACCAACTACACCTCTCCATTTCGCCCAACTGAGCCCTTACGTCCGCTAATGGGAGGGTGCCAAGTGGCGCCCTCTTGTTGGCCCAACACGTTTCGTCTCTCGGAAAAATCCGCAAAAATTAAAAATGACATAGCCGGAAATTCCCCTACGAAAGCTGTGAAAACGTTTCGTCGAAAAACGACTCTAAACGGGTGTTGTGAACAAAATTAATTCGGCCAAGCCTTAGTACAAGTTTCAAATTTTCTACGTACGCCCTTACGTACATACTCTGAAAATACGGGGTATAACATTCTCCCCTCCTTAGAAACATTCGTCCCGAATGTTCCTTCTAAGTCTCAAAACAAACGCGCGCCAGTATAGTCTTCACTACTATACTTACGAGAACAATCCTGCCACAGCTGGCCACAGAAGCACCTGCGTAAATACTTACATCAAATTCCACGAGGAAACACCTCTAGTCATCACCACAAAACACTCCTCACCGGGGTCTAAAATATACTTCCTTCGCACCTTCTCTTTACAAAAGAAATGATCACATCTATGCCCGCCATACATGCTCGCTTCTCTCTTTACTCGTCGTAGATCCCACTTTGATACCACTTTGTCACTTTGCCTGAGGCATTAACCTTCTCAGGCGACCCAACAAATGGTACCACTTTTGTCACTTTGTCGCGAGCCTTGCTCCGACGACCCAACAAATGGTATCGCCGCCATGACTTCGAGGCCGTCGTGACACTCGAACTCTTACCACATTCGACACGGCCGTTTCAAGACTCGGGGTTACTATCTCTAACGTGGTCATCATTAACTGGGAACACTCTGGATGGATTCTCCGATACTTTCCCGATCATAACAATACGAAAGACCGGACGTACTGCCTCCTAAGTCGGACGGCAAAAGCTATCATATATGCAACCTGGCCTATCCTTCACATGAATTCAAAAGGGCCCAAAGTAACACGGGCTAAGTTCCTCTGTCATACCAAAACTCGTCACACCCTAACCACAGTCTGCTGGAACAAGCCTGAACCAACTGTCTGAACCTTGCCAACATCGAACCAATCGGCCAAGAACTTACACTTCCGCCTCTTACAAGGCTTCATAAGGCGATATCCGAACACCGGAATGGTAGCTTAAACACTCCTTCAACAGAGACAACAATTCTCGCAACTATCCTCAAATCCAAACACCGCCCGAGGCGAACGTGATTCCGAGACTCACCTGAAGTTCCTAACCTTGCTCGCAAAACCTCCGTAAAAGAAGCCGTAACTGGCTCCACTCGTCGCCTTAAGGTGTAGGTAGGCACCTCGCAGCCCTACAACCTTCTCGATAACTCAACACACCGAGTAAACGGCCCCGATCAAGAACACGATGGGCTGCCCCATCGCCCGACCATCGGTCGAACGCATCCACGAACTCGCTCACGGTTAACTAAACTGGGCCTAACATCCTCACAACCCTAACACAAGGCAGACCACCACAACCTGACCCCACCACCAAACCTACCGCTGGTTGACCCGCAACGTGGCCTCAACCCGACCCTAACGCGCACAATACTAGCTCCCGATCCGAACAATCTCACTAATCACGCTTCAAAACCTAGCGTCTTCTTAGCTCAACTACCCCCTTTCATTCCACACTACCAGGACCTATCCCAACATAACTCACGTGCACTATGCACTTCCGATAAGGGTCAAACATAACACTACACCTTTCTCGAGACGGCCTCACCTCTAAGGTCTTTACGTAAAAAGCTCTAAGGCTCACACCTTCTATCCCCAAAATCTTACTCGGTTAAACAACCATGATCTAATCACGACTAACACACCGCTATCGAACATAGCACTTAAGGTATACTCACCTTATCACATATACGATCTCTGAGGGTTAAAGATATATCTATATCTCATCGCTACACTCCCTTAGTCGTTCTAATCAAACCCGCCACGTAGGCTCATAGTTAAGGAAGATGACGAACTACCCACCGATCTGAAGGCTAAGTCCTCCTACAAGGACACCCCATCGACATCGACCGGACGGTCGTAGTACAACAAGTACCAACTAAAAGACGACATTCCGGAATGACGTCGCCACATGGAACCGGAAGCCCCGAGTTCGACCAACTCTCGCACACCCCGAACGCCCCGAAATCTGGAAGACCACTGCGACCGGGCGAGGTGCATATCTAATCTTTGGCGGTGGCGACTTCGCCGAAAGTTACTAAAGAACCTTCCGCTCGCCCTCTCGCTGCCTTTGTTAACCCGTAAATCTCTACGCTTGGCTCGCGCGCATAAGCCCGCATACGTGCCATGCTCAAGCCTCAATCAAGAATTACTCTTGCACAACCTCTCTTAGATAGTCATCAAGACCCGTGGTACATCGGTATACTCTCCGTAGCCACATCCATAGCTAGTAATGTGGTCGCTTTCTTTGCACTCTATATTCATCGCTTCCGGCCGTGGAACGAAGGTTCAAATATCATGGCCGCAGCTGGGAACCGCCGCTGCGTACAAACTCTTGGGCTAGTGACGCCGCAAAACTCCCCGAACGGCACTACCCTAGGTAATGATTGAGCTCGTGCCCTCGCCACCCTCCGAACTCTACTCAGCCTCCTGCCGCTTTGCCTCTGGGCCCGGGTTGCCCTACGCGAGGCATAACGCAGTGGAAAGAAATACGCCGAGGTCCAACTTACAACACCGCTCTAAGGCACGATCTCGAGTGAGAAGAATAGAAACCAATCCTAAATACCCTATAGCCTCGATTATTGGTGTGGTGCACAACACACCGATAATCAAGACTTCATCGGATACGGCTCAGACACTTTCCGAGGATTAATCGCTCGATACCACTTTTGTCACGACCCGATTCCGGCCCGTGGATCGTGCCTTACCGGGCACCCTAGTGATACAACATCGAGTAATCACGAACATAAACGATACAAGACATATTATGAAATATGAAACAATGATTCGAGAAAACTTGCCTTTCTAAGATATATGTAAATAACAACTTTTTCAACATGAGCAGCTTTAATCCTTTTTACAAACCCCGCCACAACAAGATTACTGCACTCTAAGAATGATATGACAACAATGGCGGGACGGGGCCCGCCAAACCCCGAATGTAAACACTTACTACGACGGGGACTATACCATCGATAAGCCTCCGAGAAACGGAGCTTCCCAAATAAATGGCGTGACCGAGAGCTAGGATCAACGATCGGTGTACCTCAACTCGCGGCATGAACGCACTTCAAGGAGGTCAAGACAACAGTGCATGTGAAACTAAAAATATCGTAAATGAAATCATAATAGTCTATAAAGCAGAGACATGTATGATAAGCAAACTACGATTCACAACAAATAAGCGATATGTCAAGTCGTGGACTCACGCCTCAAAGTTATCACAATAAAACCGCACGGCAAGTACGAAGGCATAGCCGACTACTAAGACCCACAAGACTAAAAATACCACAAATCAGATCCCGAGGTCTTTCTAGACCGCACCACACGATCGAAGCCGCCACTCGCCCGCAATATCAATGCGCGTCTATCCTCGAACTCTCGCAGCCCGCATAGGTCACACACGGACCCGCATGAGGTATTCCTCGAATCATGGTCCTGCATCACCGAGGTATACCCCGCATCGGCGGTAACCCTCGGTATCCGCCAGGCTCCCGCAACCCGCATAGTCTCAAAAGACCGCATAGTCTCAACAGCATCGCATAGGAATCCCCGCATCGCTAAACACCGGAATGATCAATCCCGAGCTACCGCACTGCATAGTCACGAGGACCGCATAGCCGAAAGACCGCATCGAGGGTGGCAAGCCCTCGGTATGATAAGTCAAAGGGTATGTGATACAATAATAGTACAACGCTTAACGCTTAACAACGTAAGCACAACAAGAATGACACTTACATCACGATCACACAAGATACTAACACACGTAGCATCCTAACATTTTCACTTATCACATCAACAAGAAAGTATTTACAAGGCTATCTCAAACCAAAGACAATCAAGTTATTCACACAAGGTACTTTAAGCTAACAAGTTCGGGTATCTACCCCAAAGTACTTCATACATTAAATCTTTTAAAAGATCCGTTGCTTTCACATAAGTCACACAATACCCGTAGTATAAAATAGAGTGATCGTTTTTTTAAATAAACTAAAACACTTACCTTTGTAAAATCAAGTAACAACATTATTTTCCAAACGCCCAAGTTTGCCTAATTTCAAATGTTCACGCTTTCTTATTTTAGAAGGGTTTCGTAGTTCATAGTCTTATTCATTTAAGAATATAATTCTCTTTTAAACAACTGAGAAACATAAGTCTTATATGTGAGTAGGATATTCTTGTTTATAACAATCTTATTACAAATTGTGATCTAGGAAATATCATTTTGTCTCATCTTAGCTTCTACAGATGGAAGTTTCTCTGGTTTTAATAATACTTAATTAGTCAAAACATTTCCTTTTATTAACGCTCGCATGGTTTGTCGATACACCTTCCGATTCAAATCAAGAAAACATTCTAAGCCGTTATACCTAACTTCCCATAAAGCTAGTATAACTCTTAAGTTTTTCAAAACCAAGTATTACTTCTTCTTTCAAAATGATTCAAAATCTTTTGAAATACTTCAAGTTCTTTATTAACACATAACAAGCCGTTATGGTTCAAATCGATTACCTTTTAAAGACCACAAGTATTTTCTTACCAACATAAAGTCGTTATAACCAACTTCCCATAAAGCCGTTATAACACTTTATGTTTTAAATCAATCAAATACGTTTAGCACACGTACGCCTACCGCACTACATAGTTCACACATATCATGCTAGAAGAGATAGGAAGAGGTTCACATACCTCGCGACGAGTATCGACTAATAGCAAAACGCCCAAGTACTTCCAACCGTCTACTCCTTGCCAAGTAGATCGCGCCACACGTAGTACTTCAACCTATAAGGCCACGCGCTTATTAACATTTAGATCTCATCGTAGAACATTCTACCAAAATTCGCAAAGACCTCCCCGCAACAACAGAAATCTCCTCCTCTATCGAGGCCGCCACCAAGCCAACCGGGGGTTATACGCCTAACCCTAACTGCACAATTCTACTCCACTACTACACAAGTCTATCAGTAATACACCTATGTAATTACAACAAGATTCTTCTTTAAATTCAGCTTAAGTCGCAAAGACATTGCCGTAAGTATTATTCAGCTTAAGTCAAAAGACATTGCCGATAACTACGCTCAGTTCTATATATAGTATACTTCAACTATATATTCTAACAATATGTAATTTCCAATTACAATAGAGGACAAGATAATTACCTCGATAAGCCCATAATTATCCTAGTTAAAGTCGATCCCGGCAATCGTTAGCTCCAACTCCGAGCGCTCCAACCCGCTCTAAACCACCCTTAGAAGTTCTAACTAATTTCTACACAAAACTCCAACTGACTATGGAGATTTTCCTAGTTTCGGTTTTGTGGACCGACTAAGTATAATAGTATTTCGGCATTTTCAGATAGTATAACCTTAGAATACAACAAGGTATACTACTAAGGTAATTTGGGCATTATAACAATACTTTTGAGAGTATTTCTACACCACAAAGGGGGTTTATACGAAAGCAACTAGGCAGTGGGTACCCCACGCCACACTACTAGAGTGGCGCTACTTCCTGGGCTGGGCCTCACGAAATGGGGAGGGGGAGCTCTCAAGACTTAGAGATTTTTTTTTTGGATGAAGAAGTCTTCAAAGGGAAGGGGTATTTATAGGTCAAGGGATGGCCAACCAAAGGCCAAGATTAAACCAAGTGTTAGGCAAGTGTATGGCTAGGATTTGTCCATGTGTCCTTGACCAACTAACACACAAAATATCCTACCAACTACACCTCTCCATTTCGTCCAATCCGAGCCCTTACGTCCGCCAATGGGAGGGTGCCAAGTGGCGCCCTCTTGTTGGCCCAACACGCTTCGCCTCTCTAAAAATCCGCAAAAATTAAAAATGACATAGCCGAAATTCCCTACGAAAGTCGTGGAAAACGCTTTGAAAAACGACTCTAAACGGGTGTTGTGAACAAAATTAATTCGGCCAAGCCTTAGTACAAGTTTCAAATTTTCTACGTACGCCCTTACGTACATACTCTGAAAATACGGGGTATAACATTCTCCCCTCCTTAGAAACATTCGTCCCGAATGTTCCTTCTAAGTCTCAAAACAAACGCGCGCCAGTATAGTCTTCACTACTACACTTACGAGAACAATCCTGCCACAGCTGGCCACAGAAGCACCTGCGTAAATACTTACATCAAAGTCCACGAGGAAACACCTCTAGTCATCACCACAAAACACTCCTCACCGGGGTCTAAAATATACTTCCTTCGCACCTTCTCTTTACAAAAGAAATGATCACATCTATGCCCGCCATACATGCTCGCTTCTCTCTTTACTCGTCGTAGATACCACTTTGATACCACTTTGTCACTTTGCCTGAGGCATTAACCTTCTCAGCGACTCCAACAAATGGTACCACTTTTGTCACTTTGTCGCGAGCCTTGCTCGACGACCCAACAAATGGTATCGGTCGCCATGACTTCGAGGCTGTCGTGACACTCGAACTCTTACCACATTCTCGATACGGCCGCTTCAAGACTCGGTTACTATCTCTAACGTGGTCATCATTAATCGGGAACACTCGATGGATTCTCCGATACTTTCCGATCATAACAATACGAAAGACCGGACGTCGCTTCCTAAGTCGGACGGCAAAGCTATCATATACGCAACCCGCCTATCCTTCACATGAATTCAAAGGGCCCAAAGTAACACGCTAAGTTCCTCTGTCATACCAAAACTCGTCACACCCTAACCACGGTCTGAACAAGCTCAACTAATCGTTCAACCTTGCCAACATCGAACCAATCGACCTAAGAACTTACACTTCCGCCTACAAGGCTTCATAAGGCGATATCCGAACACCGAATGGTAGCTTAAACACTCCTTCAACAGAGACAACAATTCTCGCAACTATCCTCAAATTCCAAACACCGCCCGAGGCGAATGTGATTCTCGAGACTCACCGAGTTCCTAACCTTGCTCGCAAAACCTCCAAAAGCACCGTAACTGGGCTCCACTGTCCTTAAGGTGTAGGTAGGCACCTCGCAGCCCTATAACCTTTCGATAACTCAACACACCAGTAAACGGCCCCGATCAAGAACACGATGGGCTGCCCCATCGCCCGACCACCGGTCGAACGCATCCACGAACTCGCTCGGTTAACTAAACTTGGGCCTAACATCCTCACAACCCTAACACAAGCGCAGACCACCACAACCCGACCCCACCACCAAACCTACCGCGGGTTGACCCGCAACGTGGCCTCAACCCGACCCGCAACGCGCACAATACTAGCTCCCGATCCGAACAATCTCACTAATCACGCTTCAAAACCTGGCGTCTTCTTAGCTCAACTACCCCTTTCATTCCACACTACTAGGGACCTATCCCAACATAACTCACGCGCACTATGCACTCCGATAAGGGTCAAACATAACACTACACCTTTCTCGAGATGGCCTCACCTCTAAGGTCTTTACGTAAAAGCTCTAAGGCTCACACCTTCTCTATCCCCAAAATCTTACTCCTGCTAAACAACCATGATCTAATCACGACTAACACACCGCTATCGAACATAGCACTTGGTATACTCACCTTATCACATATACCGATCTCTGAGGTTAAAGATATATCTATATCATCGCTACACTCTTAGTCGTTCTAATCAAACCCGCCACGTAGGCTCATAGTTAAGAAGATGACGAACTACCCACCGATCCTCGAAGGCTAAGTCCTCCTACAAGGACACCCCATCGACATCAGACCGACGGTCGTAGGTACAACAAGTTAACTAAAAGACGACATTCCGGAATGACGTCGCCACACCGTGGAACCTAAGCCCCGAGTTCTCGACCAACTCCCGCACACCGAACGCCCCGAAATCTGGAAGACCACTGCACCGGGCGGAGGTGCATATCTAATTGGCCGCGAGGCGACTCGCCTCGAAAGTTACTAAAGAACTCATTGCTCGCCCTCTCGCCCTTGTTAACCCGTAAATCTCTACGCTTGGCTCGCGCGCATAAGCCCGCATACGTGCCATGCTCAAGCTTCAATCAAGAATTACTCTTGCACAACCTCTCTTAGATAGTCATCAAGCACCGTGGTACATCGGTATACTCTCGTAGCTACATCCATAGCTAGTAATGTGGTCGTCTTCTTTGCACTCTATATTCATCGCTTCCTGGCCGTGGAACCGAAGGTTCAAATATCATGGCCGCAGCTGGAACCGCCGCCGCGTACAAACTCTGGGGCTAGTGACGCCGCAAAACTCCCGAATGAAGCACTACCCTAGGTAATGATTGAGCCTGCGCTCGCCACCCTTCCGAACTCTACTCAGCCTCCCTGGCCGCCTTTGCCTCCCGGGCCCGGTTGCCTACGCGAGGCATAACGGTAGTGGAAAGAAATACGCCGAGGGTCCAACTTACAACACCGCTCTAAGGCACGATCTCGTGAGTGAGAAGAATAGAAACCAATCCTAAATACCCTATAGCCTCCTCGATTATTGGTGGTGCACAACACACCGATAATCAAGACTTCATCGGATACGGTCGTAGACACTTTCCGAGGATTAATCGCTCGATACCACTTTTGTCACGACCCGATTCTCGCCCGTGATCGTGCCTTACCCCGCACCCTAGTGATACAACATCGAGTAATCACGAACATAAACGATACAAGACATATTATGAAATATGAAACAATGATTCGAGAAAACTTGCCTTTCAAGATATATGTAAATAACAACTTTTTCAACATGAGCGCTTTAATCCTTTTTACAAACCCCGCCACAACAAGATTTCATGCACTTCTAAGAATGATATGACAACAACGGGCGATGTGGCCCCGCCAAACCCCCGAATGTAAACACTTACTACGACAGGACTATACCACCGATAAGCCTCCGAGAAACGGAGCTTCCCAAACAAATCGTGACTCGAGAGCTAGGATCAACGATCGTGTACCTCAAACAGCAGAAATCTCTCCTCTATCGAGGCCGCTACCAAGCCAACCAGGGGTTATACGCCTAACCCTAACGTACAATTCTACTCCACAAGACTACTACACAAGTCTATCAGTAATACACTCATGTAATTACGATCAAGATTCTTCTTTAAATTCAGCTTAAGTCGCAAAGACATTGCCGTAAGTATTATTCAGCTTAAGTCAAAAGACATTGCCGATAACTACGCTCGATTCTATATATAGTATACTTCAACTATATATTCTAACAATATGTAATTTCCAATTACAATAGAGGACAAGATAATTACCTCGATAAGCCCATAATTATCCTAGTTAAAGTCGATCCCGGCAATCGCTTAGCTCCAACTCCGAGCGCCCAACCCGCTCTAAACCACCCTTAGAAGTTCTAACCAACTTCTACACAAAACTCCAACTGACTATGGAGATTTTCCTAGGGTTTCTGGTTACGTGGATCGACTAAGTATAATAGTATTTCGGGCATTTTCAGATGGTATAACCTTAGAATACAACAAGGTATACGGCTAAGGTAATTGGGCATTATAACAATACTTTTTAGAGTATTTCTACACCACAAAGGGTTTTATACGAAAGCAACTAGGCTAGGGGTACCCACGGCCACACTACTAGGAGGCGCTACTCTCGCCAAGGGTCCTCACGAATGGGAGGAGCTCAAGACTTAGAGATTTTTTTGGATGAAGAAGTCTTCAAAGGGAAGGGGTATTTATAGGTCGAGGATGGCCAACCAAAGGCCAAGATTAAACCAAGTGTTAGGCAAGTGTAGGGCTAGGATTTATCCACGTGTCCTCGACCAACTAACACACAAAATATCCTACCAACTACACCTCCATTTCGTCCAATCCGAGCCCTTACGTCCGCCAATGGGAGGGTGCCAAGTGGCGCCCTCTTGTTGGCCCAACACGTTTCGTCTCTCGGAAAAATCCGCAAAAATTAAAAATGACATAGCCGGAAATTCCCCTACGAAAGCTGTGAAAACGTTTCGTCGAAAAACGACTCTAAACGGGTGTTGTGAACAAAATTAATTCGGCCAAGCCTTAGTACAAGTTTCAAATTTTCTACGTACGCCCTTACGTACATACTCTGAAAATACGGGGTATAACAACTTCTTATTAACCTTATTTATATACACCCCCATTTTAGTTTACTTAAGGCACTAACATGTCATTATAAAATCCGAAAATTTAACCCAAAGTACTACGTACTTCTACTCTTTTAAAATGACTCATTTTTCATATAAAACTTCCAAGATACTAATAACCGTAGTATCAAGTCATATCTACTTTTCAAGCCGAGTCACAATACCTTTTAGAAATACATTTATAGGCTTCTAAATCAAGTGACTTCTTTCTTTAACACCTTAAGCATTTGATGCCTTCAAATCCATTTGTCTTTCATTATTTCAAGTCATTTATCATTATTTACATTACTAGAGAAAAACCATTCTTTTAACCTTCCATAAAGTTGTTATAACCAACTTCCCATAAAGTCGTTATAACTCTTTATGTCTTAGACAAATTCATTCCTTTTATAACCAAGAGACTTATACTTTCAAATCAAGTTACATAGCTTTCAAAATACTTCGAGTCTCTTAACTTTAGAAATCAAGTTTCTTACTTAGAAAACAAGTCTCTTATCTTTAGAATGTCAAGAAATCAATATTTTCCAAATCAAGTATTCTATACTTTTAAATCAAGTCATTTCTTCCTTTAAGAATCAAGTCCCATAACTTGAAAAATAAAGTATCTTTACCTTTTAAGAATTTAAGGTTCATAGTCTTAAAACTTCATACGTAAACTTTTTTTAAATTAAGTAACATATACGTTTATGTGTTGTGAATAGGTTATACTAGTTCATAACGATCTTATTAAAGCAGTCATGATCTAGAAAATGTAATACAATTTTGTCTTATCTTAGCTTCTATGCTGATGGAGAATTCTACTCATTTTAATTTAATTGATTGCCGATACATTTTCTTTTATTAACGCTGCAGTGGCTTGTTCGATACTTATTCTCATTCGTGCAGTAACTTAGCAAAGTCAACTTGACTCTAAATACTTCCTAACGACATTTACCAACATCCCCCATAAGACTTGGTAAGAACTTAGGATAACTTAGACGTATCTTTTACATAGAGTAAATCAACATACATACCTCTTAACTTCTAAGAGTAGAAGGAATCATGAAATAGTACCACATGTATATTTCATACATAGAATCATGTCAAAAGAAGGAAGAGGTTCACATACCTCGCGACGATTATCGACAAGTAGCAAAATGCTCCAAATTACTATAACATTGCTAGCTTTTCCACCCTTCAAGTAGAATACTCTACTCGTAGTACTTCAACCTATAAGGGTCATAATATGTCTATTAACCTCTAGCTTCGAACGTAGAATATTGTAAGTGTAAAGTCACCAAATTCTACGGAATATCGGACAGCATTTCCTTTGTTTCTACGTACTTTTCCACCTTTTTCAAGGCCCGAATTCAATAACCAAACGTCACATTTAAGGCTCAATCAATTCAGCTAACCAAAGGGGATTACACGCCTTAACAGGACGTGTAAAATTCTGCCCCACAATTAATACGAAACTGTCCAAAGATTAAGGCAATTCTTGGCTCAAAAATGTGTAACACATAAAGTTCATTCCAATCCCTTTTCAATCCAAAATTGTTATTCTAACATGTTATATAGCCTCAAACGATTATAACAACTATAATCCCTTCTTTCTATAACATGTGACGATCGTAACTAACAATTAAATTGAATTACAATCTTAAAGGCTAACATGAACTTTTCGGAGTTAGGCTTCCAAAATTCCATAACACTAATCAATCTTCATAATATATATCACATGATCATTTCTAACTTATCATAACATGAAATCTTCAATCACAATAGTAAGACGGAAATTTATACCTCAATAAGCCCAAATCCAATCCAAGATTCAAAGTCGATCCTTAGCAACCTTTAGCTCCTCTTCTCATTTTCCAATCCCCTCCAAGCACTCCTTAGAAGCTCATGAAGAACTCCTCTTCAAGTCCCATCTTCAAAGTTGAAGAACACCTTAGGGTTTTCGCCTTGCGACTAACGTAAAAACGTCATTTTTCCGGGATCTTTCTATTGAGATATCCTTACAATACCCCTAGGAACCTTGGGTTAACATCTTGTGAATTATGGACAACAATTGAAAAAATTTGTGTGGAGAAAGCCTTAAAGCCGAGAGCAACAAAATAGAGCACACAAAGTTTCTCAAATTCTTTCTAAGTGTTGAATGATCTAGTTTTGCACTAGTAGTAGTATTATATAAGGAAATCAATGGCTGGGATTAAAACATATGGATGGCTAAGATGTGGTCAATAATATCAAGCTCATTTTTTTCCTTTGACTTGGTCCATTTTATCAAGCCAATTTGGCTAGTCTTTAAGGATTAATTCATCCAAGATGACTATGTAGAGGGTGACACGTGTCGCCCTCCCATTGGTCCATAACATTTTGTTTCCCTAAATTTCCATAATTGGTCAAAATATCAGAAACCTCGTGGGCCCCACAAAAATGTAAAATTTCTCGGGTGGGCCCCACGTATCCAACTCTGTAAATAAACTTCCATAATCCCGATAAATCCTACAAGTCTCAAATATCAAATTCGGGAACTCAATTCTCATTAACGAACAATTTTTCTCCCCGAGGCTCGAAAAACCTTTCCTTAAGAATAACAATTCTTTCTTTCGTTTCAAACTTAAAGTCGTATCTTCTCACGTACATTGTCTTAAATACATGTCCTGAAATTACGGGGTGTAACAGAAAGTATACAATTGTTGAAAGAGTGAAGTCTGGGGACAATGGTAAACATGAGGAATGGCACCTCCGCGCTACTAAAGAAGTTCATAAGCAAGGGACATGCCGAACACCTACCTTTCCAACTAATTCCAAGGCGAGGACCCTTTAATTGACTATGCGTTCTTACGTCAGCGAGCGATGTCAAATGGCTGAACGCCGCTCTCTAACCAGTTAAGTTTATGAACACCCATCTCTAACCAGTCAAGTGGTTGAAGGCCCCTTTCTCTAAATATCTTGGGAATTGAAGAGGACATGTTTGAAACTCATTCGGTAATCTTCTCCTGAAGGTAGGAATTTCCCAAAGGTACTGATATAATAACTCTCTCAATTACACATGTTTTAGGGAGTTGGACGCCTTATTCTTATGAGTAGCCTATGTAAATATAAGTCAGGAGCAAGGATTCTGGATAGACAAATTCGATATTGCAAGTGCAAATCGACTTTCCTAAGATGAAAGTGAAAGTGGAGTGAAAGCGGGCCCTAAGCAGGAACCAACGACGTTTAAGTCAAGTTCCAATATGTATATAAAAGTCAAGTTCAATCATTGAATGTGAGATTTCTTTTAGCCTGGTATTTTTTTCTCTTTTGAGTCAGGTTCTTAAGACAGGAAATCAGATTTTTTGAATATCTCTTTTTCGGCCTATTTTCTAAGTTAGTTAAAGATCGAAATTAGACCTGAGAGAAACTAGACTTCTAGTAAGAGTATGTGCACCTTAAGTTGAGGAGAGTTGTTCACAAGAAGTGGTTATGAACTCTTTCTTATTTCGGTTCAGAAGAGGCTGCACACATTCAGTTGCACTAGTGGATTGTATAACCTTTTTTTGAGTGCTAACAAAGTTCGTGTGTTCTTGGTTAATAAAAAAACAAGTATAAGCTTAAGAACTGATACTATAAGTAGCACAAAGGCCGTAAAAGATAAATGAAAGGAGTTTTTGAACATGTTTCCACTTATCCAAGGAATCCATTTCTTGACATTCGTATTTGAGAGAGAGTTATTCTTAGGTATGTTCTTTCAGGAAACCTTTTTGGTAAGCTAAAAGTGAAGTTTAGGTAAGTATATAGTCCCATATGAAATTCAAAAAACATTCATAACTGGCACTTGATGAAGTCAATCTTAAGTGTTAGAAGCTACTTCTAAGGGACTCCTTCTCATCTAGAAAGGATATGCTATTGAGAGACAATAGGGCGATAGCAATAGATACAAGAACTGAAATAGAAACAAAGATTACTTCTGTAAGGAAAGGGGAAAGTTGCTTAGATAGGGTGATAGCCCTGTTTAGATTTTTTATCCTTTCATGCGCTTGTCTTGTATTAAGGTATACTAAATAAATGAGTAAAAGTAGGTACCAGAATGGGATGGATTACTCTTTTTATTAGTGAGGACAAGCCACTTTCATTTTCAATAATCTAATGTCACACCAACCCTTTAAAGAGTAGGTGGTTCATATCTTTCTATGACCTCCCGAATAAGAAGTAGGAGGATAGGTAGAGCAAGATCTCTTGAACTCTACCCAGGTAGCCTTCTTCATTCATCCATTTAGGCCCGACTAGGAACATGTGGATCCAAGGAACCTGACTCGGGAACAACTTCTTACTAGTAGGAGCTAATCACAGTAAGAGAGTCCAATCTCTGAAATAGAGATTATAGTCTCTCTATAGTCGTCTACTAGTAAAAGGCTTAGGTCATGATTTGATCCAACAGAGTCGTAACACCTTTCTATCTAAAATAAATGGTGCTCGATGAAAGGATCTATATTCCACACTATGTTGTGGGCTGGGGAGAGAGTTGCTCTGCGAATATGGACGTTTAGTGTTCTTATAGAGGAAGCATACTAGAAAGAGAATTGAAAGGGCCTTCAAAAAAGAGTTGATGAAAGAAAGCATGTGGACTTAAACTTTCATTATGAGCCTAAAGGAGAATTTTTAAGGTTACTAAGGGCTACCCATCATTCTACACTTAGATGCCTAACATGGCATGGAAAATAGAATGGTATTGGAGTTATTACGTGGAGGTTCAAAAAGACATTGTATTTTCGGTCTTCTTATTGGTCTTGGCCGAGACCATGTTTTCTTTTAGCTTGTTGTTTTCTTTTATTATTTAGCATAACTTTTAGCTCTTAGCTTAGGACATAGTAGGCCATGGAATAACTACCTTAGGACGCAATTAATAGGTCATGTAAGGGATGTCAAAACTGAGAGTCCTTGTCACAAGATGACTAAGCCAAAAGGTCTTCCAAAAAGATGACTAGGCCGTGAGTTGCAGGACAAGTAGGAAAGGACAAGGATGTTCTAGAAGATGAGGCTACCAAGATAACAATTGAAGTCTTCAAAATCGTCCAATGGGAGATGAAGAGGTTGGCTGAAATGGTTTGTCAACCAAGTACAAAGAATGGAAGCTTCCAAACTCATTCCCAGAAGATGAGATTCTTGAGAAGCCCACCCTTCGACTTGGACTCCACAAAAGGGAGTGTGAAAGAATCATTCTTTGTCCCCAAGAAAAGCCAAGACCTTTCCCGTCATCTTGGTTTGGTCGAAACATTCTTGGTCACCAAGCAAACCCCAAACCCGTTCCCATTCGTTCTCACTAGGTTGAGAAAGTAGTTAGAGTTTGTGTCCTTTAGTTTGTTTTCTAGAATAGTCTTTTGTTTACTATAAATAGGGGCCTTAGGCCATTGTAAATGAGACAAGAGTTGATAGATGTAAAAGTGAGTTTCACTCAAATCCTAATTGTATTCACTTGTGTGTGTTTACTTTTAGTCGATCCTTGTGTGGATCACCCTTCCTTATGAAGAATTCGTGTTTCACGAAAAAGCATAGCGTGGGGAAGGATATGGATGTTCCCACACGTGGATAGAAACTCTACATACCTTATTTTCTCCAATACTTTTAATAAAAATCTGAACTTGGAAGAAGAAGTCCAAAGATTGAACCTTGAGCCTTGGAATGGGTTTATCTTGAAAATCCTACGTTGATTTCGCTTAGGAATTGATTATACTTGATTAGAATCGCGTGAAAATGCATGAAAAGGATTTACCTTGATGTAGGAGAAAGTTGGGAAGAGAGGAACTTCGTTCTAGGGATTGAGAGTATGAAAAAATGATTTTGGGACTAAGTATGCGTATTTATACAATTTAGTCTACCAAGACTTTTACGATCAAATTCGACGAACCGTCAAATTTTCTATGGTCTAGATCTGGACCGTAACTTTTTCTACGGTCTAGGGAGGGACCGTATAATTTTGTACGGTCCATATAATCGGACTGTCATCCAAATGTAAGATTCCAGTGAATGACAAAAGCTGGAGGGTCTATTACAGTTAGAAAGGATGGGCCGTAACCTTTATACTATCCGTACAATTTTACTGAGTTCCGTCATTTTCAAAAACATAAGTACGATTCATTTCGACGGAACATAACAAATTCTACGGTCGGTATAATCCAGGCGTAAAATTGAATCTGAAACTGATTTTTTAACTTAAACTCCCGATTTTGGTTTCCTAAACCCTTGAATCATAAACATGGCTTAGTTTAGAGTTACGAGGTTTTACAATATATTAGATGTTCAATATGTATTGAGCCATAAAAAAGAAACAAGGATTTACACTCTTGAAATAGGAAGTTAGCACCTGTCATATGCAGAGATGATATATTAAACAGTTACCTACCATAAGGCTTCTATACCACAAAAAGCCCAGAGGTTAATCTACCAAAAATATGTTACTGACCCCAAAATATACCCCCTGACTATGTAATTATCTGCAAAATTTACCCCCTGACTATGCAATTATCTGCTGTTAACTTCAAGTAAATACATTGCACCGTCAGGCCGAGCCATTTCCATGGAGTTCATGCAGGAATTCCCAGTATTTAGTTAGCATATGATCCTCTGGATGTACTCGGTCCCACTTGCCCGCACAAAATATTGCATATGCATCAGCTGCATACCTGGAAATTTAACAGAAGCATAAAGTCAGTTTCTCTGTGATGAGGAGCTAAAATCCCTTTTAGTTGTGTGCCTTACTTGCCAATGCCATGCAGCTGTGTGACATGAGTCCAAGTTTCTCCCAGATATTCTTGAGAGAGCCGTTGAATATCCAGTGACCTCTTCCTATATAATCCTAAAGGTCGTATCAAATTTTCAATATCCTCTGCAGCAACCTCTGTAGCAGCCACTGCATTTGGACAGAGACTGAAAAACTCTGCTAGCACTCTCCTAACCTACATGCATGTGCTCACTGTTAGTAGGAATTCAAATATTCTTTCAAATAATACTTTGTCAATAAAGTCATTACGCAGAATCAAATAACTCTGCTCTGCTAGCTTCACTTCTGGTCCACAGGCAATCCGAACCACAGAAAAAGGGGAATGCCAAGCTGATACCTTGATTGCACAAGCTTTTCTATAATGCTCATATTTCTGGTTTTGTGCTGTTACAGTGTACTTTTTTTGGATATAATCACATCTTTCAGTTCATCCATGGTGGATTCAGCAGGAGCTAGTTAATTTTGTTGTTTAGTTCTCTTTTCACTTTCAGTCAAATTTCCTTCTTTGTAATTTGGAATTCTGAGTGATTATCAATAGAATTGGATCATTAGTGTCTCTAATTGTTGATTTAGTGAGTCTTACTCCATTGGAGTGTTACAGATTAACAAGTGTACTACTCGAATGTAATCATCATCTTCTTCTTTCTACGTCCACATCTTAGATTAGCCCAAGCATATTCTCCTCTAGCAACTTCTCTTCCTAGTTAATCCCTAAAAACAAGTATGACCCTAGTGTTGAATATAGATTGGGAAAAGGGTCAAAACTGCCCTTGAACTAATGGAAATCAAAAATGCCCCTGCCGTTAACATAATGGTTCATTTTTGCCCCTCCCGCTAACAAATTACACCTCATAAAATAATTTTTTTTTTGGCTGAGTTGGAAATTCAAGTGGAAAAAAACTCTCTTAACCACCATGATAAGAGATCTCATCGAAAGAATCTCTCCGACCTGCCGCTGATCACCACTTCCTTCTCCACTTTTCTTACTTATTACTTTGCTATCGTGTGATTTCATTTCTATATTTTCTGAACTCCTAGCATAACCAACAACACCCGTTAGAGGAACTCGAATATGAAACCGGCTCAAAAGAAGTGTCATTGTTCATTATTAATGCATCCTTATAAAGTAATATGTTACATCGTAAATCAACTCTTAATACAAAAACTATATTTATTAGAGTACCAAGTAATTAATGGTGATATTTTTTCCATTTCGTCTTCCTCTTTAATCTGCAACTCCATACTTGATACATCCACAAAGTACTTTCATAAATTCCCTACTATAGTTAGCCTCTCATACGTGTCATGTTTCGTCGTTCACATGTAAGATCTGTAGTACCTCTTTTTTATTTGTTGCTAGTATAAGAATAAAATCCAAGATCTGAAGCTTCTAGGAGAGACCAACCGGAAAAGTCGACCGTGACCGAAACTTGAGAGGGCTTTTGCTGGTAGTGGGTCTTATAGAGGCGGAGTTGGACGAAAAGAATTTTGGGAGGGTTATTGCTTTTCGGTATAACGCGGAGATGCAGGGGTAAAGTCAGTTTTATTGGTGGTACATAATACTTCATGGTTTTGGTCTGCGTTCTTGGTGAGATCTCTTATCAAGGTGGTGAAGATAGATTGGGGACCCATTTGTTTCAGAGAGACTTTTTTTCACCTGGATTTCCAACTCAGCCAAAAAAAAAATTATACAACATACCCAGTAAAACTCCACCACGTGGGGTCTGGGGAGGGTAGAGTGTACACAGACCTTACCTCTACCTTGGTAGGTAGAGCGGCTGCTTCCGGGAGACCCTCGGCTCAAGATCTGCGTAATTACAATTAAAGGAAACGTTGCATAGCAAGATAAACGGTCACAGACAAGAAATTAAAGCTATAGGAACATGCTGGTAACAAAAATCGAATACGCCATGATAGCACATTCTGTCAAAAGAAAGCAGTAGGTAACACAAATAAATAATATGAATAAAGTACACTAGAGAACACATAGCTGCAGACTATCTACTATCCTTCAATCCTAATCCGTGTCCTCCATAAACCCCTATCTAAGGTCATGTCCTCAGTAAGTCGCACATGCGTCATATCCGTCTAATCACTTCTCCCCAATACTTCTTCAACATACCTCTACCTCTACTGAACCCGTCCATAACCAACCTCTCACACCTCCGCACTGGGGCATTTGTGTCTCTCCTCTGCACATGCCCAAACCATCTCAACCTTGCTTCCCGCATCTTATCCTCTACCGAGGCCACTCCCACTCTGTCCCGGATATCGACATTTATAATTTTATCCCTCCTTGTATGCACACACATCCAACTCAACATCCTCATCTCCGCAACTTTCATCTTTTGGATGTGCGAAGTCTTGACTGGCCAACACTCCGTCCCATACAACATAGTCGGTCTGACGACCGCCCTATAAAATATATCTTTGAGCTTTGGTGGCACTTTTTTGTCGCCTGAGACTCGGATCGCGAGCCTCCATTTCAACCACTGCCTTGTACGATGTGTGACATCGCCATCAATCTCTCAATTTCCTTGAATAATAGGCAGTACTTGAAGCTTCCTTTCTTTGGGATGACACGAGTCCCAATCGACACTTCCACTCCGATCTCGTGGTCGCTCCACCATGAACTTGCACTCCAAATACTGCTCTTGGACCTACTCAACTGAACCATTTGGACTCTGAGTTTGTCTCCAAACCTCGGTTTGGCGTTCGCTCATTCACGAGTCTCATCAATCAGGACTATGTCATCTGCGAATAACATACACCATGGCACCTCCTCTTGAATTTATCGCGTCAGTCCGTCCATCACCAAGGCAAATAGGAAAGGGCTAAGCGTTGATCCCTGGTGCAGCCCCATCGTCACTAGAAAGTGCTCTGAGTCTCCTCATATTGTTCGTACCCTGGTCTTGGCACCATCATACATATCATTGATCGCCCTAGTGTATGCCACATGTACACCTCTAACCTCCAAACATCTCCATAGAACCTCCCTAGGAACTTTGTCGCATGTCTTCTCTAGGTCGATGAAAACCATATGTAGGTCTCTCTTCCTCTCACTATACTGCTCCACCAACCTCCTAATAATGTGAATGGCTTCAATAGTCGAACGTCCCGGCATGAATCCAAACTGGTTCTCGAAAATAGACACGCCTTTCCTTACCCTCATCTCCACAACCCTTTCCCAAACTTTCATAGTGGCTTAAAAGCTTGATACCCCTATAGTTGTTGCAACTCTGGATATCACCTTTGTTTTTGTACAACGGAATCATTGTACTCCACCTCCATTCATCGGGCATTCTTGTCATCTTAAAAGTGATGTTAAACAACTCAGTCAGTCATTCCAAACCTGTCATGTCTATGTTTTTCCAAAAATCAACTGGGATCTCATCGGGCCCGGTTGCTCTTCCCCTACACATCCTACGAACAACATCCTTAACCTCCTCAACCTTAATCCTTCTACAATACCCAAAATCTTGATACCTACCAGATTGCTCCAGATCTCCCAACACACACGATGTCACTATCTCCTTTTTCGTTCAAGAGTTTATAAAAGTAAGATCGTCTCACTTTAATATGTGTGCCTCCATTGATTACTTTCCGTCGCCTTGATGCACCTTACGTGATCCAAATCACGGCTAATCCTCTCCCTCGCCTTGGCCAGTCTGTATAACTTACTATCCCCGTCTTTCTCCTCTAATTCCACATCTGAGCGTTAAAATTTGCTGTTTTTACAGAATCATGAGCTTAGCCTCTTTCCTCGCCATCTTATCTGACTCCCTATTCGTCCACTTCTCCACCTCATCCTCGCTTTACCATTTTCGTGATACGTGATTTTCTTTGCTTCCACCTTCTGAACCACATCATTCCACCACCAATCCTCCGATGCCTACCACGGGTACCGCCGAGACCCCAAAACTTCTCTGCTACCTACCGAATGCAATGGTCGTCACCGCATCTGGTTGCATCCCACTACTCCTCCAGGCCCCTTTAGCCAACAACCTCTCCCCCACAACTTTTGCACTAGTCATGTTCAGACTCCCCCATTTGATTCTCAACCTGTCATCCACAACCCTCCTCTTCTTCTTCTCTATCCTGATCTCCAAATCCATCACCAAAAGCTTATGTCGGGTTGTGAGATCCTCTCTCGGAATAACCTTGCAATCTTTACAAAGACCTTTGTCAACCTTCCTAAGGAGCAAAAAGTCTATCTGAGTCTTAGCCACCGAACTACGGAAAGTCACCAAGTGCTCCTCCTTCTTCAGGAACCTCGAATTGGCTATCACCATCTCAGACGCTCTAGCGAACTCCAAAAGTGAGACGCCCACCCCCATTTCTGACCCCGATGTCAAAGCCTCCATGCACGTCATCATAACCCCGGGGAGTGATCCGATATGTCCATTGAAGTCCCCTCCTATAAATACCTTCTCAGTGGGTGGGATACCACCCATCACCTCATCCAATTCCTCCCAGAAGCGCCTCTTCTCCTCTTCGCTCAAGCCCGCATGTGGTGCGTAAGCACTAATAATGTTCATAGTGAACCCTCCAACTACCAACTTAATCGTCATCATCCTGTCATTGACCCAACCTCTACCACCTGATCCCTTAGCTCACTATCTACTAAAATGCCTACACCGTTCCTACACCTCGACCTACCCGAAAACCATAACTTATACCCGTCTACATCTTTAGCCTTAAGTCCTACCCATTTGGTCTCCTGGACACAAGCTATATTGATCCTCCTCTCCTTAAGAATCTTAACTAGCTCTATGGACTTTCCCGTTAAAGTTTCAATGTTCCAAGACCCTATTCTCAGCCTAGCTTCACCCTTACCCCACTTACCCCTACCCTCGCCGTCCCGAGTCCCAGGAGAACATGACCCTAGTCTACCATTTGTTACCAAAGCCACTAAAACAAGTATTAAATAAAAGACTACCTAGATGTTTACCCTAAAACAAGAAGATATTCAAGTGAAAGCACAAGTTAACAATGATCTAGAGGTAGACAAAACAACTACACCGAAATGCTATAACTACAGACAAAAATGCTAAATGCAAGAACGTAAAGTCACGAATCAATACAGTGAAGCATCAAATTTAACAATACAGATAAGGACAAAGAATGAAATACGGGCAACTGGAGGTACCAACTCCAGTATCCGAACCTGAATGCTAGCACTATAAAAGCAAGAAGTCCACAATATAAGGGATGAATTGAGAGCAGATAACAGATTACCATAAAAATATATATCCAAGAAGAATTGACAGCACACAAAATGCACAAACAAGTAACTTAAACTCTATATACTTAGAGCAAAAAAGGATAGCCAAAGTATCCCAACAGAAGCACAACAGCAACCGGTGGAATTCAATGGATTTAATACTTAAAACAGAGCACACAAATTGATAAGAAACACAGTAACTATAAGATGAAACAGAAGTAGTAATAACTACACAAGATCTACAAACATAAACTGAACAGGAATGAAATCAAGGGCAAAAGAATAATCAAAGCACAATAATTAAAATATATACAACAGATGCTAATTAAGAATTAAAAGCAAGGGAGATCGAACAAAAACATAACAGATGCGAGTCAGATAGCAGTTAGATAAAGGCCGCACAATAACTACTAAATATGGGTCGAACAAAAACAAAAATCAGATGCTAGATAAGAAGTAAAAACGAGGGACAGAGACGGTAACACCTGTACTGCGTCGCCGGGAGCTTAGCCGGAGGGACTGTTTCACACCGGAATTGATTGTCGGGTAAGGTACCGCCGATAATCTGATTGGGCCTTCGCTGCTAGAGGTTGGGTCAGCCTTACCCACCCACGCCGAGGGAGTGAGGGAAAACAAAGAGAAGAAAGAAAGGAAAAAGGAGAAGAAGAGATAGAGAAAGAGGGTCGGTGACCTACTTGTGTGATGGACGCCGGTCCGGACGAACAGTGGGGAAGGAATTAGGAAATTAGCCGTTATCGGCGAAACAGAGAGACCTTAAGAGGAGAGAGAGAAAGGAGCATGAAAAAAAAAACTGTAAGTGTGGAGGGGCAAAAATGAACCATTTTGCTAACGGTAGGGGCATATTTTCACCCAAAAGCAAACGGAGGGCATAATTGCTCTATTTCCATTAGTTCAAGGGCACTTTTGTCCCTTTTCCCATATAGATTTAACAAATGAAGTATGGGCCAAATGATATCAAAGAAAGAAACTCTCTTGCTTTCCGTTTCAGAATCTTTTTTCCTTTTTTTCTTCTGGGTGGAGGAAAAAAAGAGCAGAGAAGAAAACGTACGCATATATGTCAGCAAGTAGTAACGGGGATCATTTAGCTGATACTTTGACACAATAATTTTATTAGTAAACTGCCTGATATGGCTTAGAGCACAACGCTAGAAAAGACCATGAATACACCTTTTCTACATGTTCCTTAGCTTAATATGCTGGAAACTTTATCTCATCAGATAAACCAAACATCTCAAGAATGATCACTTACTTAAATTTCAGTTCAGCATGTTTAGAATCATAACAGGCAATAGATTTTTGATGCCACACAGTGGACAAAACAATGCAAATATTTTACCTCCCTACTTCATGACAACTTATTTTACGTACAATCATAAATTTCTTGACTATTTAAGAATGATTCAAAAGGGAAACAATTACCTGCACGCCGGTGGTGCAATTTAGAAGCATACAGATAACCAACACCCTCCAAGGATCATGAGCATGGTTTTCTTGGAGGAGATTAAAATGGGATCGCGGAGGTACCCATGTGTTATCTTCACTCCTCCTTAAATAAGCCTCATCTCTTTTCTGGGAAGCAGAGAGACAAGGTTTCCGCCCTTTTGAACCTTTTCTTTTGTTCTTCTTTTCACGATGTTCATTCTGAAAGTAGGGAGAAACCTTTCTTCCGGTAAGACAGTTCTTCAAAGGCTTTGGTCTATCCTTCCGTACCTTTATTTCTTCTCCGGTTGTTGAGTTAGCAAAGTAACGGGAAACCACTCGAACTTTGGTTCGTGCATTTCTGTCGCGTTTTCCGGTTCCTTTCGTCACGCGTTTTCCAGACCTTCCTTTCTTCATTTCAGTTTCTCCATTCTTGGAGTTCACAAAGTAAGGGGAAACTACTCGTGCTTTCTGTTCAATCATCTTTTCATCGATCCGATTCTGAGATAAGCAAGGTTCACGCACAATTTTACCAGCTTTAGGTCCGCAACCTCCTTCCCCAGAATGTGATAAATGACTCTCATTTCCAATCATATAGCCAGATTCTGAAGACTTTTGTATTGTTTTGAACCTTTGAGAGAAAGGGCTACAAACTTGTGACTTGAGGACAATCTTCTCATCTTCAGTTCTCCTTTTACCGGAACTAAAGTTTCCACCTTCGTATGCAAACTGTGAAAAGAGATCATCAATACAATTGGCCACTGCATTATCACCACGATTAACCGAAATTGAAACAACAGTAGTACATCCCTCATCTAAATAACCAGATTGTTTATTATCCTTCTCATTAATATCCTCCAATTTTGTATCAAGGGGGCCAGTCAGGACGGGGTTGGCATCCATTTCCCTCTTATCATTTCCCGATTTCTCATCATCACCACGTTTAGCATTTTTCTTTCTCTTCCTTTTATTACTCCTCTGATCCATTTCTGCAGTAACCATGCACTCACTCTTGATAGGCTTCATATACAAATCAGAAATAGCTTCAATGGATTTACTACTTCCAGTCTCCTCATAGTCAGGCGCTTTCTTGAAATATGGAGAAGATTTTACAATTTTTACTTCCTCTTCACAATGTTTCTCCTGCTGCTTCTTCCTTTTCTTCTTTCCTTTATTATCCTGCTTCCCCTCCATACATACATCCTGCATATCATCATCGACTTTTGCTACAATGGAAACATTATCACAACTTTGAGCTGATATTGACCTTGATGAACGTGCCCCATTTGTCTGACTGGAGGAGGAGTTTGTACATTTGTCATTCCCACTACTAGTACTAGTAGCTGAAACTGACCTTGATGAACGTGCCCCATTTGCCTGGACATCATCTGATTCCGAAATAAATCTAGAATTGACATTGTAATTGGTATATTTACCAGTGCCGAATATCTCCCTTAACATTTTATAATGTAAAAGCCCTTTGTTTCTAAACAGCTTCTCACCACCATGGATCTGTGGCAGAAAATAAATTCATTAGAGTAAAAAACTTTTTAACCATTAAAAATATAATACAAATTATAGTAGCTTTAACAAACTTACCCAGTAAATATCTTCCCACACCTCATCCTTACAAGTTACTTTGTTGTTATTTGGGTTCCATTCATAACCAGTGACTTGTAACAGATCCATGAACTGCTCTGTCTCGTCTCTAAATTTTTTACACAATGCCTGCACTTGGGTTACACCACTTTGTTTGTGTGTTCGATGATATAATTTTTGAACAATTCTTCCCCAGTCTAGCTGGTTGAAGTCTTTCTCATGAATCACCAATTCTTCATAGAGGATTCCGATGAGGAAATCCTTCCATGGCTTCGCCCTGCGGTGTGAACGGGACATCCTTCTACGTATCTGATAACACAAGTAATAAATGATTGATGTTCATTAATCCAACCAACACAAATGTAAACATGATTTCTTTTACCCTATTTAGTGGTGGATGTCTTTAAATATTCACCAAAAAATCGGAGGGTGTTAACAACAAATCAGGTGTTGGTGGAGAAAATGGGTCTTTGTGGTGGTGTGGATGTTAAATATACATACAATATATTACAATGTCACGGATAAAGCAGCAGCCCACAAAGTCACGGAAACAGCCCACTATGTTGGATTGTAATATTACCATAATTGTATAGTTAGTCTCCATATAAAATAGGAATTTAGATGTAGAATAGGAAAAGGATTTTCCTATTGTAACTTATATATATATGTCTTTCATCAATAAGAATAATCAAGGGATTAATTCTTTCGGTGGAAATGGATGAAGAAGATTACAATGGATGGGAGTTGGGTGTTATTTCCAATGGGCTACCGGGTGTAGACTAGTTTTTAGGGCTAAGTCGTTGAAAAGGATTGGGAAAACTTGTACATTTGTGAAAGATTCCCGAAGCTTTTCTTTAAGTTAAAAAACATTTTTGCATCTTCCAGCCGACCTCCATAAAATAACATTCTAGGATCCAACTGTTGAAGGAAGCCAAAAGGGATCTTTGGGACCAAACCAGTGATGCTTGGCCAGTCATATTGAATAACGAGACTACTTTAGCATCATCTTAAAGCAGTATCCAATTTATTGTTTAACAGAGCTGAAATCGTAGGTGCAGCAAAGAGCTAACTAACTAACATCTTGTTTGATGAAAATGAAATTGTGTAGTTGAATTGAATTAACTAAAATGTGGTGCAACAACAATAAAGAACCAAACAGTGGTCTTATCATACGATTGATAAAAAGAGAAGGCCCAATTTCGTTTGCCCACAAACCACTCTATATATATCTATTGTTCAACACAAAGAAAAGTTGAAACCTACTTCTCCAGAATTTCATAACCCTAATTAAGGAGCAATAGATAATACCTTCACATGGACCGACCGACAATCCAACTTGGTTCCATCATCCCTCCATATGTATATCACTTGGACACAAACTTTAAGAAAAAAAAAATGAAACAATTTAACTCTTATGTTGAAATAATAAATTACCATTTGTAACAAAACAATGCATTTTACTTTACGTATTGTTTGGATGGTCGTTATTTATGGTTTCATATGTTATAGTATAGTACCGTATTAATAAATAGACTGTAATTAATATTTACATTATTGTATAGTACTGTATTAATAAATACAATATATAGATAGATTGTAACTAATATTTACATGAGTGCAAAAAAAAATGTGATCCACATATTCACATGGTTTTCACATCTACTACATAGAAATCATTTCCTTTTTATCAAGTTTTCTTGAGTGAGGCATGTTCCATGTAGTCTTTCAAATCAATTTTCAGGGTCAATCTTGAGCTAGCATAGTCTGGTCAGCATTTAGAATTTTATATAAAGATTTGAACCATTTTTATTAGGGGTGAGCGGGTCCGGGTACCCTACTATTTTTGAACTATCCGGAACTTACCCTGTAAAAGATCGGTTCCTAAATTTACTATCCGGAACCTACCCGTATCAATCCTTACCCGGAACCTACCCGGACCCTGCGATTCCGGGTAGGTTCCCGGGTACCCTGTAACCGAGATGCTACTTTTTTTTAAAATTGGTACAGATGCTGAGATGCTACTCCAAATACCAATTCAGTTACATAAAATATTTAAACACGGAAAAGGAAGAAATGCAAAACGTGGCATTGGACTAGAATGTGCAGTACCAGTACGTGCAATCATAAAATTAGTGACTGAGTTGTTAAATTAAATGGATTGGGTTGTTAAATTAAATGGACTGGGCCAATGGGCTTTGTTAAATTAAAGTGGACTGGGTTGTTAAATTAAATGGACTGGTGTGTTTGATTGTTTGGGTATAAAATTAAGTGGACTAAATAAATAATTTAAAGGGGGGATTAATAGGGTCCGGGTATCGATTCCGGTTCCGAGTACCCGGTTTATATATTTTGGAACCGAAACTGGACCCTATTTTATCGGTTCCTAATTTTACTACCCGGAACCTACCCGTTATTCTAATATATCTATCCGAAACCTACCCGTTAGTATCGGTTCCGGTCGAATATCTGGGTACCCTGTACCCGTGCTCACACCTAATTTTTATATGCTTTCCAATACTAGCGGTCATCTTTTTCCGGCAATAACACTACTAAATTCATCTACTTCCAGACAATATGTAGAAATTAGGAAATTGTTCTTTCAACAAACCAGAGTCCCCCAATTGTCTTCTCATTACATGATTCTTTTTCCATTCCCCCCAACATGCTTCTTGAATTCCTTCCAGAGGAGGGGGTTTACTAATTTAGGAGCCCAAAAATCCTCTCTTCCATATTTAACCTCAATTACAGACTTCCAAGGAGCTTCTTTCCCATCATTTAATCTCCATAACCACTTACATAAAAGACTAGTGTGAGCTTTAAGATTTCTAACTCCCATCTTATGTTCACAGTGCTCCACTTCACCAAATGGTATTTCCTTTTTTCTGCATTACCTTCCCATAAGAAGGTTCTTCTAATACTATACAATTTCTTCTCCACCCTAACTAGTATAGAAACCAAGACACTATTTATTAATGTTAATCTATCCCAAAAAATAAATATTGTTGCTTCCAGGGAGCCAGCTTCTTTTCGCATTTCTCAATGTCTCCATTCCAAACAGATATGCCATCTTTTTTTACGGATCTTTCTTTTTTACATGAACTTCATGTGATCTTTGTTTAATGAACAAAATCAATTGTTGAAGGTCTATAAGGGACAGCACCACCAAAAAAAAAAAAAGAAACCTATAGGTCTCTGTAAGACAAATTTGAGATAATTTTAAATTAGCAGCAGATTTGACGAATATATTATAGCACTAAAACCCAAAATGCCTTACCATCTAGTCCACATCACCATTGCAAGTGCTTATGTCATTATCACAGCACACAAAGTTAATTACTTTAGTGGCAATCTGTACAAATTGGTAGTTTATAGAGCTTCTTTTTCTATCAAAAGGTATGGGAGCGGGGGTCCGCAATTGATGCTTCTCAGTTGACCATTGGCTTCCGCAATTGATTTTGTTCCTTAAACAAACAAGGATACTTAAGGGATGTTAATTTTGGTCAAAAACTCTGCGTACGCACATACATACAATACAAATGGAGAAATTCAGATGTTGGCAAAAGGTTGATTTTTTAATTTATTCCGGAGCAAGCTTTTAATTAATTCTTATTATATTATATTTTTGTTCTTATTTCTTGAATTCTTTTAGATTCCTAGGTCATTTCTATGTTCAATTATTTTTTAAAGTATATGTATGTCCTAGAGACAATCTGTACTAGGATAAAATGTATTTTATACACATTCGTATTTATATTAATGATGATTAATATTATGGCATTTGCATTTGTTGAATTATTAGTTGATTGTTTATAATATTCTATAAATGCATCCTTAGAGTTTACGTGTTTATTAATGATGTGAAAATTAATGTTATAACATAACTCTTAAATTACCTCGACTAATAATCATCGAGATTGGGATATCGATGATATGTGATACGTCGACATGTGATCTGCATCATATCCATAGGGGATGTAGTATGTCTCACTTGCTACGAGTTATGGCAACTCGTGATGGACACATGGATACTTGTTGAAGTATTGGTATACCCTGCTGATGTACTGTTTTGTTATATGTCTATAATGGCATCAGCATGTGGGAGATAGAAGTCCTTAGACTTGAGGTCAATATCACCTTGTTTACGGAGTAATGTACTTTGATCCTGTCCTAAGCTCAAATGTCTTATAGGTTGAGACGCGGCTTATTTTGGGTGCATTACGAAGTAGATTAAATGTGGTATGTGAGTCAAGATTATGATTCATTCCTTGAATGTATATTCAAGTGAACACTCAAATACTCATATGGTATTAGGTTGACTAAGTCATTGGCCAATGCAATGGACATGTCTTTGATATGATCCTGTTGTCAACTAATATAAATGAGTTATAATGATCAAGTCATTTGGATAGACACTTGACAAATTCTAAGCGTGATTGAGTGTGTCATGAATGAAATAATTTTATCTTCCCACGTAGAGGTTCAGTTCACATGTTTCGTGTAGCTAAACTTTACATATTCGATTCGTACAGCGCGATCTATGAGTTAGTGTAGACCCTAATGTTATTAGTGTCAGTATGAGAAGGTCTGAAGGGTAACACTAAGTCAATTGTTTTGTCGATTCAAGGATGTAATCGGAGAGTATATAAATGTTCGGTTGATAATCGAGACATTAGACTAAAATAGAAACGAAACAAAATTGGAGCAGGGCCACAGCGCAGATGAGTCAGGGCCACGGCGCCATAGCGTCGTGGCGCCACTTACTCAGTGTCGCGGCGGCGTCTGGCGTCGATGGGTCCGAAATGACCCAGCTCTGTTTGATTTTGGCACGGCCACGAGAAACCCTAGCTGATTTATTCAGCTATATGTACAGGGTTTAGCCTCATATTTTTCACACCATCTTTTCATAATATTAAACTCTACTGAAACTCTGCTGAAATTCCTAGCTTTCCAAAAGAGAAATTACATCATAGTTTTTGACTTGCATATCGAGGGACTATTGCGTGCGCACCCTCGGACTACACAAGCTTCAAAAAAATTCAGATTGCTATCAATGTAAGTCTTCGTTCGAAGTATTATATTTTTTCTTGTGTTTATTTTACATTGTATAATCATCCTACAGTTTGACCGTCGTTGGGTTTGAAACATAAATTTTTAAATTTCGCTGTGTGTACGAACCCGAAAAAATCCTATAGTGATATCAGAGCCTGGGCTGTTTTGTGTGATTATACAATGAATATTAATGATGATATGGGTTAGGATTTGTTTAAATTTTAATTTATGTCGTTTAAAAGCTTTAAAACCTTAAAACTCAAGAACACATGAATTTTGTCTCCGAATCTGTTAAACAGTGATGTAATCGAGGAAGTCATTCGGATCTAACTCATCTAAGTTGATATGCGTGACCGGTTCGATTCAAACATGGTGCATTGAGACGAAAAACGAGAATGGATTTGATGATGGTCGATGAACGTGCTGTGAAATAGTGAAAGAGGTACAAAATGAATCTGCAAATATGAGCCTAAACTAGTTTTAGGGTTTTGGAATTGCAGAAATTGTGGTTCTGGGGTTGAGACGCCGCGGCTCCATCATGGAGTGCCGCGGTGCTGACTAGGGTTTTGCAGCGGCGCCGCGACTCTGTTCAATAGGGCCACCGCGCGGTTCATCCAGAAGCTTAAAATAAATTTTAGAGAAAATTTGCAAAATTACCGTCTCTGAACTTCCGGCGCCACGGCGCCATTGACGAAATTTTTAAAAAATCGAAATCAGAAACTAAAGTTTTAAAAGTTCCAGAATCTGATTCTGAAAGTTTTAGAATTTCAGAATCTGAAAATAAAATTTTAAATTGGACAGATTTGGTCCTTTCGGGCAAATCTGTAATTAAAGAAACCTTCTGAAATTTGATTTTTAAGTTCTGGAAATTGCAAACAAGTCTCTGAAACCTGAATTTTTTTTCTGAAAGTTAAAATTGCATTTTCTGAATTTATTAGGGTTCGAATTGAACATTTAAATTCTTAAGGGACTAAACTGTAAATTTTTTAAAAGTTTGCAGAAATCTTAAAAATCAGAATTTAAAATCAGAAAATGTTTAGGGACTGTTTGACATAGACATAGTTTTAAAGTTTAGACAAATAAACTCATGATTGTCATTAATGATATATTATTCTATAATATACAAATGTGCTAAGTGATTGAATGTGATGCATTTAAATTATTAGCATAGCGTCCGCAATTATTGTCTGGGTAGGTGGTGCCCAGTAATTGTTTACTTTTAATGACCGCTATAACTGTATGGGTAGACGGCGCCCAGTATGTGATTAAAATCATCTTTTATCATGCTTATTGGGTTTGATGGTTACTCATCTAAATGTGTTTAGAAATTGCATGATAGGATGTCATATGGTGTATGACATAATTGTTGATCTTGGTTGTAATCACCAAAACTGAAAATGTTCCTCAAACATTAAAATACAAGTCTAATTAAAATGTGTCGTCCATTATAATTGTTAGGGTGCAAAATCTTTTTCGGCGATACGAGTATTTATGCCAAAGCATTTGCTCTAAGTCTACGAGGACTCAGGCCCTTTCATAGATGTGTTAAAATGAAAGTAGATAATGAACTTTTATAGGTATTTGCACCAAAGTGTTTGCTTGCAAAAGGCTAAATTTACTTAGGCATTTAAACGCAGTCGTGTAATGGGGTGGCTTGTTTAGATGAATCTTGGCACCAAAGTGTCAGACTAGTCTAAAGACGCAAGATTAAAATGAAAGATAATTTAATCAAACCAAAAGTTGTGAATAAGTTTTACAATTGGTTGAGGACCTACCAAAGTGTGTTATTGAAGTTATCAGCCAAAGCAAATGCGGATATAGCATATGTTTGGATCTTAGCTCACTATGACTTTAAAATATTTTAGGTTCGTATTCTACCTTGGGGTCGAAGAAGTATGCAAAATAGTGAGAGCTAATTAAACAAAAGGTCATGTTAAATTAGCATATAATGAATGTGTATAATTAGGAGAATAAAATTTTGATTGCATTTTTCTTGTCTATCTATACCTTCAGATCTTCAGAATGTCGAACTTCTCAATGAAAATGCTAATGGAATCCAATGGATTGACTGGACCCAATTTTAGATTGGCTCATGAATGTAAGAAAGTCATGAGACAAGAGAAAATTGAATATACATTGGATCAGGTATTCCCTACAGTACCTGCGAAGGACTCTGCCGATTATGCAACATTTGATAAAGTGGCGTATCAAAAACATTATGATGATGTCATTTCAGCTCAGTATTTGATGAAGTCTTCTATGTCACCTACATTACAAAGACAACATGAGAATATGGGGTCCAATGAAATGCTGGTACATTTGAAGAGTCTCTATGACACGCAGTCTCAGACAATGTAGTATGAGCTGCTCATAGAACTTTTCAAGTGTAAACTCATTGAAGGGGGCCAAGTGTCTCCTTATGTGCTGAAAATGATTGAGTTGATAGAAAGGTTGGCATCCATTGAAATAAAGTTTCATGACAGAGTCGCTACCACACTCATCCTCCATTCACTTCCACGTTCGTTCGAGAGTTTCATTATAAATTACAATATGAATGGAACTAAAGCGAAGTTGCCAGTACCTGATATCGAAAACTTTTGAATCTTCGGTCTCCAAAAGCAAACCTATTCTGATGGTTGGATCCTCTAGTTATCTCAAACCGAAAGGTAAGGGACAACAGAAGAGGAAGGGCAAAGTTGTTGTTTCGGCAGCAGCAATGAAGCCCAAAGGAGGGGCGAAGAAGAAGAAGAAACTTTCAGCATCGGATGTGTGCATGAACTGCAACATGAAGGGGCATTGGAGGAAGGACTGTACAACTTCAAGATGAGGGATGGCACCAGGTGTACCATCCTCTAGTGGACAAGGTATGTTTGTAATTGAAAATAATCTGTCTATAAATAATTCTCATTCCTGGGTACTAGATATCGCTTGTGGCTCACACATTTGTACAAATGTGCAGGGGCTAAATAATAGCAGGAATGTCGGACCTCGAGAGGTAGACCTGCGCATCGGAAATGGAACACGTGTTGATGTTGAGCGCGTGGGAGATTATAGATTAGATTTACCTTCCGACAATAATTTAATGTTAAACAATTGTTATTATGTTCCTTCTTTTACAAGAAACATTATTTCCATTCATGTTCTTGACACTGAGGGCTTTTCCTCAAGCATTAATAATAGCAATATGATTTTGGCTTTTGATAATGTTGTGTATGGAATTGCGCTTCTTGTGAATGGATTGTATACATTAAACTGCCGCCGGGAAATTTTCAATGTACAAAATAAAATAGCTAAATTAAATGAAAGAAATTATACCTACTTGTGGCATTGCAGACTTGGTCATATCAATCAAACGAGGATAGAACGGTTGATGAAATTAAATACCTTGAACCATTTGACTTACAATCTTATGGTAGTTGTGAATCTTGTTTGAAGGGTAAAATGACCATTAAACCTCTTTCTGGAAAGGGGATCCGTGTCAATGAGGTGCTTGAGTTGGTACATACTGACGTATGTGGACCATTTTTTACTCAAGCTAGAGAAGGTTTCTCTTACTTCATTACTTTTACAGACGACTTATCAAGAATGGATATGTGTATCTTATGAGACATAAATCTGAGGCCTTCGAGAAGTTTAAGGAGTTTAAGGGTGAAGGTAAGAAACAACTCTCAAAGAGTATCAAGACTCTCCAATCTGATCGTGGGGGTGAATACTTAAGCAAAGAATTTCTTGAATACTTAAAGCTACATGGAGTTCATTCTGAATGGACACCTCCTGGAACACCACAGATGAATGGTGTTGCCGAAAGGAGAAACCGAACCTTGCTTGACATGGTTCGTTCCATGATGAGTTTTCAGCTCTTCCAACATACCTTTGGGGATACGCTATTCTAACCTCGATATATGTTCTGAACAGAGTTCCTTCTAAATCAGTTGAAAAGACATCATATGAGGTATGGTGTGGCAAGAAGCCATCACTTAGACCAATGAGGCCCTGGGGGTGTCCTGCATATGTCAAGAAGTTGATCACTGATATGTTGGAGTCTAAAAGTGAGAAATGTTACTTCGTTGGGTATCCAAAGGAAACTAAGGGATACTATTCATATCTTCTTGGAGAACATAAGATATTTGTTTCTAGGAACGCAACTTTTCTTGAAGATGAATATGTCTACAAGGAAAGGAGTTGCACTGAGATAGAACTTGAAGAAAATCAAGAACAAAGTAACATAGAGGTTGAACCCTTGTCGAGTGAACAAGGAAAGGATTCAGTGGGAGCTTATGGCGAAGATTGGGTACGCCCTTCGGCCAGTGGGAGTGTTACGAGGAGAGATACAGAAATGCAAGATCCTCCTGCACAAACCTTAGGAGCTAGTGCACCAGTTGCACCTCCTCCCATTCAGGAAAGACATGAAAATGATATTCCTGAAAGCTCTAATGTTGGTGGATCAACCAACGCACAAGAACCTTCTCACAGTTAGAATATACCTGTAACTGAACTGCAAGACAATCAACTCTGTAGGTCTATTAGAACTCATCGTCCTCCGGAAAGACTAAATCTACTTGTGAAAACACAAAATGAGCTAGATATTCCAGATGATGACGAGCCTAGAACCTACAGCGAAGCAATGCTAAATATTGATTCGAAGAGATGGTAAGAAGCCATGAAATCTGAAACAGAATCTATGTATATCAATCAAGTGTGGAACTTGGTTGATTTGTCAAATGGGGTTAAACCCATAGAATGCAAATGAGTCTTCAAGAAGAAGAGTGATGCATCAGGAAAAGTTCAGACTTATAAAGCTAGACTAGTGGCTAAAGGTTTTACTCAGCGTCCTGACGTGGATTATGATGAGACCTTTTCACCGGTGGCTAAGATAAATGTTACACCCCGTAAGTCCAGGACATGTATAAGAGAATGTACGTAAGGAACCAAGACTTGGAAATTAGTACGAAAGGAAGAATTGTTTTTCCGACGGAAAATCTTCCGAACTTCGGAAAGGAAAAATGTTCGTTGTTGAGAATTGGATTCTCCAAATGCATTTTTTGAAGAGTATGGAACTTTTAACCTTATGGAAATTTATTTTTACGGATTTGGTCACGTGGGGCCCACCCGAGGAATTTTACATTTTTGTGGGGCCCACGAGAGTTACGGAATTTTATGGACGAATGAGAGGGCGACACGTGGCACCCCCTCCATGATGTTGGACGAAATATTGCAAGGGTGTTATGGTCATTTGACCTATGTAGATGATAAGTCTTCTAAGCTTGATTTTGTTGACTAGTCAACTTGTCCACATAGGCTTAATCCTTGTGATCTTCATCTAAGCCACACAATTATTATAATCTTGGCCCTCCAATGTGTTATATAAGTATACTAGTAGTGCAAGACTTGAGCATTCTATACTTAGTGAAATTTTTCAAGAACTAGTCTTGTTCAAGAAGGTTGCTCTCGGCTTAGTCCATTCCTCCACAAGAAAATTTTTAGTTTGTGATCCATTAGCCACAAGACTTTAACCCAATGTCCCCAAGGGTATTGTAAGGTTATCTCAATAGAAAGATTTCGGAAAAAACGCATTTTTACGTTAGTCGCAAGGCGGAAACTAAGGGAGTTCTTCAACTTTGAAGTTAGAACTTGAAGATGGGTTCTTCATAGGCCTCTAAGGAGTGCTTGGAGCGGATTGGAACCTAAGGAAAGGAGTTAAGAATTGCTAAGGCGCGACTTTGAATCTTGGAAATTTTAAGGGCTTGGAAAGGTATAATCTTGTCGTTTTAGTAATTAAGTTTACTTATCATTGTAGCTATGGATATTAGCAAGCATGAGTTATATTTTATGAAGTTGGATTAGTGTATTGGCTATTGGAACCCTAATCCGAAAACTAGCATGTTTAGCCTTAAGATTACATTTCAAGTTGATTATTAGTTAAGTCGTCGCATGTTGTATAAAGAAGGAAATTGTAGTTGTTGAAGTTGTCTATGACTAAATAACATGTTGACCTAAGAACTTGGAATTTGGAAAAGGATTGGAAAAGACTTAGTGTTGTTGGTTGTAAGTTGGCCGAGAATGGCTTTAATTATGGAACTACTTTGTATGAATTGCGGGGCGGAATTTTACACGTATTGTAAGGCGTGTAATCCCCTTTGTTTGGTTGTTGTTTGGAGCCTTAAATGTGGCGTGTTGGTTATTGTATTCGGCCTTGAAAAAGGTGGCAAAGTGAGTAGAAACAAAGGAAGTGCTGCCCGATTTTCCGTAGAATTAGAGACCGTATACTTAGTATTATTCTACGTTAGAGACTAGAAGTTGATAGTCTTGTTGTGACCATTATAGGTTGACACTTCTACGTACGGCGTATTCGGCTTAGCTTGTGGACATTAGCCGAAAAGGTATGTGAACTATCTCCTCTTCTAGCATGATTCCTTAAGATAAAGAAAGTACGTCCTACTCCTTAAATGATCCATTCCTTGGTTGTATTTGGATTGCCTAAAATAGAATTTGTTCTGTGTACTTCCTTGATTGTACTTTGATGTTTGAATTGTAAGTTGTATAATCCATTGCCTTAAGTGAAGTTGGATTCTTAAAAGTGAAAGTATTTTACTTAAAGTACATAGAGTCTTGAAAAGGAAGTGGTTTCCAAATCTTTTGGGCTAGTGCCTTAGTTCCAAAATCCTAAAGGTCATTATAATGACTTTAGGGGAGTCAAAGGAGTGATTTACTTAATTGTTTAAAAGAGGAGAAATGACATGATTTAAGAGAAGTAACTTGTCTTAAAGATGTGAGTTACTTGAGGTTTAAAAGTAGAAGAAACTTGTTTTCTATATATTAAGAGACTTGAAGTGTTTTGAAAGTTGAGCACTTGATTTGTAAGTATGTGATACTTGGTTTTAATAGTATAAGTCTCTTGGTTATAAAAGGAATGGATATGTCTAAAACCATAAAGGGTTATAACGGCTTTATGGGAAGTTGGTTATAACGGCTTTATGGAAGGTTTAGAAAGTTGTCTATTTGGATTAATCGGCATAAGTTGCCTAGTTTGTGAAAATTTGAAGTTACTTGGTTTCAAGCTTTGAAATGAGTTTCAAAAAGTATAGTAACTTACTTTGAAGAATAGACACGCCTTGATACTACGGGTGTTAGTATCTTGGGATTTTACATAAAAAGGAGTCTTTTGAAAAGAATGTACGTACGTAGTACTTTGACTTGATAAATTGAGAATTAGTCTAAGTGTGCCTTGATAAGTACTTTGGCTTGTTAAATGAGAATTATTCTATTTGTGCCTTGATAAGTACTTTGGCTTGTTAAATGAGAATTATTCTATTTGTGCCTTGATAAGTACTTTGGCTTGTTAAATGAGAATTATTCTATTTGTGCCTTGATAAGTACTTTGGCTTGTTAAATGAGAATTATTCTATTTGTGCCTTGATAAGTACTTTGGCTTGTTAAATGAGAATTATCCTATTTGTGCCTTGATAAGTACTTTGATTTGGATTAATTGAGAATTTGTCTAAGTGTGTCTTGATAAGGACTTTGGCTTGTTTAATTGAGGATTGCCTATGTGTGCTGGTAATAGCCGGTCGTGTGCTATTGGTATATCATTCGTTTCGGGGTCATTCCCCGGGTTTGTGGCATTTGGGTATTAGTGGATTTGCTACCCACGATGCGAGGAATACCTCACGCGAGTCCGTAAGGGCTTGCGCGGTGAAATAGTCCCACGCGCGGTCCGACCTATGCGAGGAATACCTCACGCGAGTCCGTAAGGGGCTTACGCGGGTGAAATAGTCCCACGCGAGAATACCTCACGCGGTCCACGTGACCTACGCGGTGAAATAGTCCCGCGAGAAGGATTGCTAAATGACATCGCGCGGTGGTCCCGCTTTGATCGTGAGCTTCCTATTTTATATTGTAAGGATACTACCGTTTACTCTCATTGTTAGTAAGGCACGGTGTGTTGTAATTTGATTATCATATATGTCCGGATTGTTTGTGTCACCCTATGGTCACGCTTTTACGATGTGGGATTCCGCGTGAGACCACGAGGTATTTAGGACACAGTGGGACTTGATGTTCATGTATCCTTATTGGTGTTATTATATCATGGCCGGCGGTGAGGAAGGATTCCACGCATGATTGATATTATGGGCGTGAGACCCATAGTTATATTTGAGTAGTGACTTTGGCGGTGCGTCACGACTTGATATGATCGCTTATGTGATATATCGTAGGTTGGCTATCATACATGTTTCTGCTTTGTTTAGATCGTTATGATTTTATTACGTATTTATTGTTCACCTACTTGTACATTCTTCGCATCGACCTCCTTCGGCTGCGTTCACGCCGCAGTGTAGGTACGTTGTTTGGTGATCGGCAGTGTAGGATCTGCTCGGGGTTTTGGATAGCTCCTCCGTCCGGAGTTTATCTTTTGGTATATATCCTTGATGTGCTTTGTACGATTTGGGTACGGCGGGGCCTTGTCCCGTCATATTTCAGTTTAACTCCTAGAGTTCTGTATTCATATGTGGGATTGGACTCATGTACGGTGTAGTGTCTTTTGTTTATGTATATATGACAGCCTTGTCGGCTTTGCCCTTGCACGTACGGTTGCTTTAAAAGAAAAAAAAATGAGTTGTTATTTAATTTCCGCAGTTTACTTGTATTGTTAAGGTAGAAGGGTGCCCAGGTAGGGCACCAGTCACGAGCCCGGGGTTCGGGGTGTGACAATAAAGTCTATTCGGATTTTGCTCGCGATAGCTGCACATTATGATTATGATATTTGGCAGATGAACGTCAAAACTGCATTCCTCAATGGTAATCTAATTGAGGAAGTGTATATGAAACAACCTGAGGGTTTTTCATCCGAGTCCAGACCAAATGATGTGTGCATGCTACAGAAGTTCATTTAGCAAGCCTCTAAGAGTTGAAACATTTGCTTTGACAATGCTATCAAATCTTTTGATTTTGTCAGAAGCAAAGATGATCCTTGTGTTTATTCCAAACGCAAGAATGATGGTATTGTCTTCATTATAATATATGTTGATGACATATTGATAATGAGAGATAATAAGACCCTCATGCAGTCAGTTAAGGATTGGTTGTCCAAGACCTTCATGATGAACGATTTAGGTGAAGCCTGCTACATTCTAGGAATTAGGATCTATAGAGATAGACCTAATAGATTGTTGGGTTGTCACAGTCAGTCTACATAGACAAAGTGCTTAGACGCTTTTCAATGGAGAATTTCAAGAAAGGCGGTCTTCCGAAGGGTCAAGGCATCAAGTTATCAAAGAAGGGCTGCCCTTCTAATGCTATTGAACTTGAGCGCATGAAGAAAATCTCATATGCTTCGGCTATAGGATCGATCATGTATGCCATGACTTGTACTAGGTCAGATGTGACATTTGCACTTAGTAAGACTTGCAAGTTCCAGCAGAATCTTGGTGAGGAACACTGGAAAGCAGTCAAGAGTATTCTTAAGTATCTCTGACGTACTAAAGATTACTTCTTA
Organism: Przewalskia tangutica; assembly: GCA_029844215.1. NCBI lineage: Eukaryota > Viridiplantae > Streptophyta > Magnoliopsida > Solanales > Solanaceae > Przewalskia > Przewalskia tangutica. The sequence goes on along the minus strand of CM056733.1, from coordinate 7,520,831 downwards.
GTCTATGGTGGAGGAGATAAGTTGGTTGCCACTGGGTTTACCGATGCTACTTCCAGACAGATATTGATGATTTCAAATCTCAGTCTGGTTATACGTTCATTTTCAATGGAGGAGCAGTGAGCTGGAAGAGCTCCAAACAAGCTACTATTGTTGATACGACTACTGAAGTGGAGTATATTGCTGGATCGGAAGCTGCTAAAGAAGTTGTCGCGATTTCTGAGTTCCTGAAGGAACTAGGGGTTGTTCCAAGTGCTAGCTGTCCAATAACCATTTATTGTGACAACACTGGTGCAATTGCACATGCAAAAGAACCAAGATCAACTAACAGAAACAAGCATGTACCGAGGAAGTACCACATTCTCCGAGTGATGGTGGAGGCTAAAGATATTAGGATAAATTATATTCCCACAGACAATAATCTAGCAAACCCGTTTACTAAACCATTAAGCTTGGTGAAATATAATGGTCATTTTGAGAACATGCGTATTATATATGTTGGTGATTGGCTCTAGGCCAAGTATTAAAAGTATATGTATGTCCTAGAGACAATCTGTATTATGACAAAATGTACTTTATACACATTCGTATTATATTAATGATGATTAATATTATGACATTTGCATTTGTTGAATTATTAGTTAATTATTTATAATATTCTATAAATGCATCCTTAGAGTTTACGTTTTTATTAATGATGTGAGAATTAATGTTATAATGTAACTCTTAAATTACCTCGACTAATGATCATCGAGATTAGGATATCGATGATATGCGATACGTCGACATGTGGTCTGCATCATATCCATAGGGGATGTAGTATGTCTAACTTGCTACGAGTTATGACAACTCGTGATGGACACATGGATACTTGTTGAAGTATTGGTATACCCTGCTGATGTATTGTTTGTTATATGTCTATAATGTCATCAGAATGTGGGAGATAGAAGTCCTTAGACTTGAGGTCAATATCACCTTATTTACGAAGTAATGTACTTTGATCCTGTCATAAGCTCAAATGCCTTATAGGTTGAGACGTGGCTTGTTTTGGGTGCATTACGAAGTAGATTAAATGTGGTCTGTGAGCCAAGATTAGGATTCATTCCTTGAATGTATATTCAAGTGAACACTCAGATACTCATATGGTATTAGGTTGACTAAGTCATTGACCAATGCAATGGACATGTCTTTGATATGGTCCTGTTGTCAACTAATATAAATGAGTTATAATGATCAAGCCATTTGGATAGACACTTGACAAATTCTAAGCTTGATTGAGTGTGTCATGAATGAAAGGATTTTATCTTCCCACGTAGAGGTTCATTTCACATGTTTCGTGTAGCTAAACTTTACATATTGAGTTCGTTTTTCGGCGCAGTCTAGGAGTTCTGTGTAGACCCTAATGTTATTAGTGTCAATATGTAAAGGTCTGAAGGGTAACACTAAGTTAATTGTTCCGTCGATTCAAGGATGTAATCAGAGAGTATATAAATGTTCGGTTGATAATCAAGACATTAGATTAAAATAGAAACGAAACAAAATTGGAGCAGGGCCACGACACATGTGAGTAAGGGCCACGACGCATGTGAGTAAGGGCCACGACGCCATAGCGCTGTGGGGCCAATTACTCAGTGTCGCGGCGCCGACACACGTCTAGTGGGTCCGAAATGACCCACTCAGTTTCAGTTTCTGGGCCTGACCCACGTGGGAAACCCTAGCTGATTTATTCAGCTATATATACAGGGTTTAACCTTATAATTTTCACACCATCTTTTCTTAAGATTAAACTCTACTGAAACTCTGCTGGAATTTCTAACTTTCCAAAGGAGAAATTACATCATAGTTTTTGACTTGAATATCGAGGAACTATTGCGTGCGCACCCTCGGACTACACAAGCTTCAAGAATTTTCAGATTGCTATCAATGTAAGTCTTCGTTCGAAGTATTACATTTTTGCTTGTGTTTATTTTACATTGTATAATCATCCTACAGTTTGACCGTCGTCGGGTTTGAAACATAAATTTTCAAATTTCGCTACGTATACGAACCCGACAAAACCCTACAATTTTAACTTAGGAGTATCATTTTAAGCCCATCTTGAGAAGCATGCATTTACATTCCACAAGTTTGTTCTTGAAATTGCCTAGGAATTCAAGATTGTTTTGCATTTTCAGAGTCATGCGGTGGGCGAGTGTTCTTACTTTGATCACTAAAGTAGCTTTATTGATCGTTCATTTGTTTTCATTAATATTAAAATGTTCGAATCTACATGTGCATAATATATTTATTTTAACATAATAAATATACAAGTCAAATAAAAAGTAACTAGATATTAGAAAAATATATAAATCTGATACAATAAAATTATTATTTGATAACAAAAATATTTATATTCGCTAGTGATGGTGGAGATGTTTTGTAGTGGTAGTGATGGTGATGGTTGGTGCTAGTGGATAATAATAGTGGTGGTGATAGTTGTGATGGTGAAGGTGATTGGTGTTGTAGTGACTAGAGCGATGGTGATAGTTGATAGTAGTAGTAGTGGTTGTAATGGTAGAGTTGGTTGATATTAGTAATTGACGGTGTTGATGGCTAAAGAATGTCTGGTAGTTGATGATGATATTGATGGTAGTTGGCGGTTGTGCTAGTTATGATGGTAGAGGTGGTTAGTAGTAATGACCACAATGGTGTAGTTGTAAAGAATGAATTTTGAGCCTAACTCAATCTCAAAAGATAGCTGGTAGGGTGAGAATTGTCCAAGTCCATATAAGGAGTTCATGTTCCCATTCTATTTTCGATGTGGGACTCTTAACATTCCTCCGCACGCTGTTGAGTCTATTTTTAGTAATGTTTTAGAGTGTGTTTTAGAGAGTCTTTCGTTGTCTTTTAATTGTTCTGTACAGTATTATGCGTGTTGTTTTGTGTTTTCAGATTTTAAGTGATTCATATAGGAATAAGGCGAATTCGAAGAGAATAGGCGGTTATGGAGGACCAAAAATGCACATCGAGTCCCAAGCAATAAGTCAAAGAAGTCCAGAGAAGCTCAGGAAGTAGTCTAAACAAAATCCGGACGAAAAAGGGTGAAGCCGCGGCGCGAGAAGATGGCCTTGAAAAGCGTAAACGGAAAAATCTCGTCATTTGAAGGGCGCGCGCTGAAAGCGTAAACTTCTAAGGAAATTAGAGTCGCGGCACCACAGCGCTGACGGCGTCGGTGAGCGAAAAACCTAAATTTTACAAGGGTAAAATGATCTATTTGAGGGATTTTCGTGATATAAGCTTGGGGAGGCATTTTTACGAGCGATATCACACTTGGGAGACAAGAAACAAGAGGCTACAGAGCAATTAGAGACACGGATTATTCAAGTTCTTTTCCTTTTCTTTACTTTAATGCAGTTCATGTTGAATATTGAATTAATTAGTTTCTTAGCATGTCTATGAGCTAATTACTTTATTAGGTTTTTTTGTTGAGTCACTTGAAACTCTATTATGATTTAATGCATTACTAGTATTCTTATTCATCTATTGATATCTATTCAGTTTGCGTTTATTGAATGAAAATTAACTGGCCATTAGTTTTCATTATCTACATGATTTCAAATTGAGATATGAGAAGCGATATTTGAATATGCTATAGTTGATTAGACGTAAGTTTAATCTTGAAAGAGAGTATCACGATTGCATGTGTAGTGTTGTAGGTTATTCATCTTAATCTTCATATGTGATTGAATTTATCATAGAAATATAGAAAATTCTCACTTAAGTTGAGTTTTACATGTCCTAACCGGAATATAAAACACCTCAGTTAACTTGTTATCTTGATAAGAAGAAGAATTGTTAGTCTTGCATTAACGATGATAGAGTTGATAGTTGATGAGATTTGAAATCCTAATTACCTTCGTTACTGAGTTAAACTCCGTGTGTTTTCATTCTTATTTTATTCCTGTAAATTACTTTAGTTTGTTAATTCTTAGTTTAGAAATCAAAAACATATATTCATTTGCCAAATAGAAATAGAAAGATTAGTTAATTGGTAATTGATAATTCAGTCTCTGTGGACGATACTCGATCTTACCGAAATTTATTACAAATTGTGATACGTACACTTGCGTAGCATCTAGAAATACTGCAACACACGCCCAAACCTCGTTAAAAATTACTTAAAAGGAACTGGAGGGAGTAATTGGTAATTAAATGAGTAGAAGACCAGAAGAAGGGGAACGGAACTCCAGTTCGTATAGAAGAGAAAAGAGGGCCCCACCACTTTGACTTCCCTTTCTCGTATTCGTCGAGAAAGGTAGCAAACGGCGACCAGTGGTCGGATTCTCAGTTACTTTATGCAAACATTAGTATTGTTGTGCTTGGTTTTGGAAGTGAAAGGTCGGAATGGGTGTTGAAATTCCGGTGTTTGTTGACACCAATTTGGACACTCGCATTGTTGTGCCTGTTTCTCTCCACACTAAACCAAACGACTTCAAGAGTTAGTTCCACCCTTTTTAACTCTACTATGTTTTATTTATTGAAAAAGGCTCAAATGTGTCATGAACTATCGAAAATGATTTATTTATGCACTCGTCAATAGTTTAGTTCATTTATGTCATCAATGTTACCAAAATGACTCATTTATATCATTTTTTATTAACGTCAAATTTACAATACCAGATATGTACATGGCCTCCAACTAGGTTATGGTTGTGAATGGGTTGGGGGTATGAGTCGGATTTTTTAATTAATTTGGTATTTAAAATTGGGCCTGTTTAATGAAAAGACTTGGACCTCTAATTGGAGGCCATGCGTCATATATGATATTATAAAATCAGCCTTAATGAAAAATAGTGTGGACGAGTCATTTTTATAACGGTATGACACAAATGAATCAAACTATTGACGAGTAAGATAAATGAGCTATTTCCGATAGTATATTTGAGCCTTTTCCGTTTATTTATTTCAACATCAAATCTGCATTTTCGTCATACTTGGTTTATTTATCCTTAGTTGTGAAAGTTTTCCTTGTCTAAATATAAGTTCCTGAATTAGCATTATTGTTGTGTACTAGTGATTTTTGAAAGAGTCTTACTGCTATTTGTAGGAGAACTTGAAAGGGCTCACTTGAATTGTTTCCCACAGCTGGGGCAGATTAAAGTGGATGCTGTGATGGTATGCTTTAACTATCCTATAATGCTCATATTTTATTTTCTCAAATATATTTGATTCATCTTTTTGACAGGTCGAAAGGAACTCGTGCTTTTACCACCTTCCTGAAACTTTGCCTCTGAAGCATGTTTTCCAGCATCTAAAGGGATTTAGGTCACTACATGTCGAAGTTTGCCAGTATGATATTTTATATAAGCCGGGTTCATCTGAACTGAATCAGCATGGTGATGTTATTAGCACTGTTTCTGATCCCACAAAACTTAAAACTTCTATGAAAGGCACAAAATTTGACAAGTTAAAATGCAGAAGAAAAGTAAAGAAGAAGAGAAGATTTGCCAGCCTTAGAAGTACACTAGATGTTTTAAGAACAATTCATTTATCAAAGAAGAAGAAGAAGAAGAAGAAGACGACGAAGAAGAAAAGGAACAAAACTAGGGAAGGGAACACATTTAACTGCCTAGAAGGACCTGATGATCCTATAGTTGTTTCCAAGGCAAGCTCTGCTCATCCCGCATATGGATGTGAAGGCAGGGGAGATGAGGAACAGAGTTCCTATCAAGCAGCAGAGTCCAATGGTGAAGATTTATCTGAAGCAGTTTCAGTTTCGGGCATTATCAGGAAATATTTCTCAAGTCATGATGAGGTGAACTCAAGCTCAAGATTTTCTGATCAAGGAGCTCAAACTCTACAAGGGGATCATACAGGGGCTGGAACAAATCTTCGTGATCTTAATGTAGAACGTGCTTCTCTGTCTCCTTTTCCAGCCAAAACACCTCGGCAAATTTCAGTAGAAAGTGTTAGTAAGGCCTCAATAAATAAGGCTAAAGGGATCGAAATTGGAAGTCGTATTGTTTCCGCCTCAAAAGGTCTCTCTAGTCTCCGCAGTAGGAGAGTGCTGCCTAAATCTGCTTCTCTTATTCGAAATCTAGTATTTGAGATTTCTGATGAGGATTAGTGAAGATGGAACATATGATATACCACCATAAAAAATTACTCTGGTCGACATTTTTGATAGAAGGATTTGATCGGAGGAAGTAGTAACAAAATGTAACTTGACAACGGAGAGGTCTTTGTTCTGAACTTCTCCTTTTCATTTACAATTTTCAGCTTTTAGGCTTTGTTGGGTGAGTAGGCAAAGACAATTCTAAAGGTAGCTTGACTGCTGATGGAGAAGATCTTGAAGATTGCTGTAAAGATTTGTGGCCTATTTCAAGCTGTTGAAGAATAGTAATCCTGTTAGCCTGTTGCTGTATAGATGTAAAGAATTAAATCAGTGTTTCGATAAGGTTGATGGGATGCCCTAGGCACTTTTGGTTCATTCGATTTCGTCCCATGCGGTTCTTGTGCAGCAAAGGAAGCCTATCCTTCCCTATAATTTTGCAATTCTGCATTCTCTGGCTGGTTATTTTCCATGCAGGAACTATTCGAGGCTGCACTTATGTTGTACTTTTAGGATCATTTGTCTAATAGATCAACATGATCAAACTGTTGAATTGAAATATTAGATGAGAGCTCTTACAGTAAATTTTCTCCATAGACTAATCAGTAGCTGATTCTGTCGATCAAGAGAAAATCATCTGAATGGGCTGACCGGATACATCTTTAATCTTGGAAAGATTCTTCCTTTCTGCTTCTTTCTGAAACTGCAGTCAAAATGATGATTTGCGGACTTGGTTTGCATTTGCAGGTAGTAAAAAAATGGAACTCCAAACAGTTGAAGAAACTTTAGTTCCTTCCGTTTGAACATAAATCTAGGTAAATTATAAAAGTTGAGTTGCCTAACATAAATTCTTAACTCACAATTACTTATCCAGAAAAAAAGTTTATTAAAAAAGTCTTGTCCTGCATAAACTTGTTTCTTTTTAAGCAAGGTAACTTTTTTTAATCACTGTCATCTAAGTTATTACAAATAATCACTGTATTATTAGTAAAGCACCAAGGAGGTGCTGTAAAAATTATTAGAGGAGGTGCGGTTACCAGTTAAAAAAAATAGATTGCAGGAGGTGCTGCAAAAATTATTACAAAGTACCAACAGAATATCTCTTCCTATTCATAACAGCATATCACTTACTGTTAGGTCGATTTCCAATTGCTCACGCAAGTGTACGTATCGTTACAAGTAATATAGTCTGGTAAGACTGAATATCATCTTCAGAGACTGGTTTCTAATTACCGAACATCTATTCTAGGTTATCTATTTGGCAAACGATAAGTTGTTTTGGTTTTTATCTAACACTAGTAGAGTAATTGCAAGAATTGAACTAAATTATTGAGGTTTAATCAGTTATGAAGGAATTAGAGTTTCCAATATCCTCAACTATCCACTCTTTTCAATCCTTAATGCAACTAGAATGACTTCTTCTACGTTAAGATATCGGTTAACTAGACTGTCTTATTAACTGTCTTATATTCTGTTAATTTTCAGTTAATCCAAGTCAGTGAAGAGATGAAACAGAGAAAAATCGTGGAAGAAGAGAGGAAGACTGAGGGAGAAACAGAGAAAGGAGAGAGAAACGTTTTGGGCTCAAAGTGAGCTTTTGTGTAATTTTTAATATAACTCTCTCAAATGAAATATTACAAATCAATCTCTATTTATAATAAATGGCTAAGGATTAAACTCCCCTAATGACACAATATCTCCTAATCCAAAATATCTCTTAATCCAAAATATCTAGTATCCAAAATATCTAATTAACAACTAACTAACCATAACAACTAACTAAACCATATATATATATATATATATATATATATAGTGTATATATGTGGTATATCTCAACATCCCCCTCAAGCTAGGCACTGAAAACAGCGGTTTCAGTCCTAGCTTGGAATCAATGTCCATAAGGGTTTCCTGAATATCTCAGTGACTACAGTAGCATTGGTGTCCACTGAGACTTGGATTAATATCAAACTGGGCAGACACAACACCAAACAGAATTTCCAGCTTCTGGGCTGGAGTCTTGGCCATCTTGGTCAAGAAGGTGAGCTGCTCAACCAATTCAATCTTTCCAGTCCCCTTTCTTCCTCTATCAGCAACAATTTCCTTGAACTTATTGTTGACTGTCTCCATGTGATTTGACTTGGCTCTTTGAACAACTGAGCATTGTTGCTACGGTCCAACTCCATCTCCTTCCAGTAGATTTCCCTTCCATCCTAATTTACAAGCAGCGGATGAGCGCACTAGCGCGAAAGCCGTTGCGCAACAAGCAACGGCTCACTAGCGTGAAAGCCGTTGCGCAACAAGCAACGGCTCACTAGCGTGAAAGCCGTTGCGCAACAAGCAACGGATGAGCGCACTAGCGCGTTAGCGCGCAGCAAATTCAGCAAAGGCAGCAGCAACACCACTCTAACAGTACTACCAATACTAGCTATCTATTGCAGCAAACAGTACGTGCACAACAAAGATCTTGATTTCGCTTTTTTTTCTTTTATTTTCGTAAGCAAGAATCGCTTCGACATCGAATAACAACCAGCTTGTTCATTATCGAAGAATACAACAAATGCTTGAATCAGCATTAATCATTTTTCAAACATAACAGTTTCGAAAAAAAAAAACAGATAGTCGCAAAATCAGTCCTGAAATCAGTCCTGCAGCAGCAGGAACATCAACAGCTTGAATCTCTCTGTTACTGTCCTTAATTCGACAGAATAACCACTGGATTCATCTTGACGGAGAACCCCTCGTTCTCTAGTCTCACTCGGACTAGAGAATCCCTCAATTCTCTCTATGAATTTGTTCTGAACCAGCACCAACATACTACAATTTTGATTCTGAACCAGCACCAACAAAATTTTGATAAGCGACAAGAACCTCTTCGTTCTCTAGTCTCTCACCGATTCTCATCACGCAAGCAATTTTAATAAGCGGTAAGAACCTCTTCGTTCTTTAGTCTCTCTTGGATTAGAGAATATCTCGATTCTCATCACGCTATTGAATGTGCAACCTCAAATATGCAATTCTAACATTTATACAACATTATACTCAGTTCAATAAAGGACAGTAACTTCCATCGAGCACTGTCACAACTAGTAGAGAACAATATTCTCGGCAAACATCAGTCGCAGCAACACCAGCTGTTGCTGCTCTTGAAACAATAGTATCAGAAGTAGAGTAACAAACCAGCAATGGCTCACTGATCAGCAATACCAACACACCAACACAACAACAACAAACAACATTTTTCTCCAATTCTCCAATTTACCAATAGATGCGACTCTCAGCAGTATCAACACACTATCACGAGCAGTTTCTGCTTTATGAACAACACTAATAGACACAATGAAACAGTAGCAACAATCCAACATTCACTAACACGAAATAATATGAAAACAACCTCTAGAAATAATTTCGGCGATCTTCGACGTCGCAAAGATAGCCAAAGGCTGAATGTATCCGCAGAAAACAATAACATCTCCATAGAGGAACAAATAATATGTATCGATCTTCGATTCTCTGATTTTCAGGAAAAAAAATGGCGATTTCGATTTTTCAATCGCAACTTCGATTTTCAGTTCTACGATTCTCCATTTTTTATTTTACAGAAGGAAAGTATATTTTACAGAGATTACCTCAATCTTACTGTTCCTCGATTTCAATTCTGAATTTTCAGAAGAAAATTCCTTCGATTCTGTGATTTTCCGAAGGAAAACGCAATTTCGATTTTCATAAGGAACTCCTTCGATTCCTCGATCTCTTCCTTCGATTTGAATCGATCGCTTAATCTCAATAGATTCACAACAGTTGCAGTTTCTTCGATTTCAATTTTCTGATTTTAAGTCGAAAATAACGATTTCGATTTTTCTGAAAATCGCGATTCTTTTCTCCACAATTTTTCAGTTTTTCAGTTTTCGATCTTCAGATGCATAAGTATTGTCTGATTTTCTGATTCCTCGATCACACGTCTGTATTCTTCGTCAATTGCCTGGACTCTACAAATTGAAGATCTCAACTGACTGAATCCAGTCCTTCTTCGTTTTCTCTGCGATTTCGATTTCAATTGCAGGCCCTACGAATCAGTAGGCTCTGATACCATGTTAATCCAAGTCAGTGAAGAGATGAAACAGAGAAAAATCGTGGAAGAAGAGAGGAAGATCGAGGGAGAAGTAGAGAAAGGAGAGAAAAACGTTTTGGGCTCAAAGTGAGCTTCTGTGTAATTTTCAATATAACTCTCTCAAATGAAATATTACAAATCTATCCCTATTTATAATAAATGGCTAAGGATTAAACTCCCCTAATGACATAATATCTCCTAATTCAAAATATCTCTTAATCCAAAATATCTAGTATCCAAAATATCTAATTAACAACTAACTAACCATAACAACTAACTAACCACATATATATATACAGTGTATATATGTAGTATATCTCAACATATTCCGGTTAGGATATATAATCGCTCAATCCCAGTGCAGAAACCTTCTATATTTCTATGATAGGTTTTACCACATATGAGGATTAAGAACAATAACCTATAATGCTACACAAGTATCGGGGTACTTTCGTCCACGATTTTAACCTATGTCTATTCAATTACAGCATATCCAAATCTCTCCTCTCGGTTCTTGATTTGAAATCATATAGATTATGATAATTAGTGATCAATTAACTATCAAACATTTATACTAATATTGAATAAATCTTAATCAAGTGAAGAAGAAATCAAACTAATGCATTAATTCATGAAAGAGAGTTTCAAGCGATTCAACAGGAAAGCCCTAATAAAGTGTTTAGCTCCTAGCCATAGACATGCTAAGAACTAATACGAATCCAAACATGAACTGAATGAAAAATAAAGAAAGAAAAGAAAATACTTAGAACTAGGTCTTCAATCTTGTAGCCTCCAAGAGTTGTGTTGTGGAATATGTACAAGGATTTCATGTTGCCCCTTTAGGTCAGGGTTTTAGGATTATATAGTTGAGAAAAATTGTGTTTCGGACCCTTTTGCCCTTCGCCAATTCTATTTCGAACTGGAAATTTCCGCATCGGCACCACGGTCCTGCAGAATGGCACCGTGGTGCTGAAAATCGCGTATTCTCGAATTATGGCACCGCTGGCCTCGCTTTTCGTCCGGATCTGCCAACTTTCGTCCTTTTTGCTTCGGGAGCTCCTTTTCTGCCAATTTTTAGCTTCTTTTTGCCATTTTACCATTTAGAACCGCTGTGACTCAAAAGGAAGAAAAACAACCCTAACAAGACACTTATTTAAACGAAAATGGGGAAAATACTAACTAAAAATGACTAAAAAGGCGTATACAAAATACGCCTAACAAATACCCCAAACTTAACATTTGCTCGCCCTCGAGCAAAGATCAAAACAAAATCAAAGAAACAAAAAAAAAACAGACTTAAATACTCAAATCAAGCAGCTGCACAAGATTACTTAGAAAAGCATGAATGTCAGTTGTGATAATATGATGGAATATATATAGCATGAGTATAGAATCTAGAATTTCAAGCCAGATGTTTCGCAAATTCATTTCAATCACACTCAATGGAAACATGAACACTAACCTATGCATGTCAATTTTATTTAGTTTTGTGAGCCTGTTTACTTGTTATTCTTCTCTAATCATAGACATACACTCTAGAGATCTTCAGGACTTTTCAGGGTTGTAATGTAGGCTTAGGCAGGGGTAGATAAAAGTTGGCATTTAGGCTCAAATTACGTACCATAAGCGTTTTTCTCATTCAACCATTTTGTCCTTCTTTTTGGTATTCTTTTCCGTTCATACCTATCATTCTCCTATTCTCTTTTTGAGAGCATGAAACACATTCACATAGGCACCCCCAAACTTAAGCTTTAATATTTTTTTCATTGGGGTGCATCAATTTTTCACTCTCTTTTGGTATTTCTTTTTCACTCTTTCTCATCCCTGTTTTCACTTACTGCTTATGGCACACAAGAGAATCATAGGGTGTCAAAGAAACAACTTATTTTAGGCTCAAAGGAGCTGACTAGGGATACAATTTACTGCATGGTAGGTAATGAAAGGTAAGAAGGACTAACAAAGAAATGTCTGAATCATCTCCCTAAACATGTACATCTTTAACTATTTCGCCTCAAATAACAAGCAAGCAGACTCATAGAAATTTTTCATAATTGATAAACACATAGGCTAAGAACAATTATCCTAAATAATTAGATGTTCATGAATTTTTGGCATATCTAACTCAAGCACACAGATTTTTGCTTCTCATTCCATTACATTATCCCATTTAATCCACTAGGCGTTTCAAGCAACTACATCATGCATGATCATAAATTTTTTTGACTCATATAAGACACAAAAACACAAAAAAAAGTCAAAAATAGACACATAAAATACTAAGACCCCTCAAACTTAAACGACACATTGTCCCAAATGTGTAAAGACTAAAAATTAAAAGGGACGACTTACAGACATCAAAATAGCGGTTCAAAATGGTGGTGATGGCGGCGGATGTTGCATTGAGGCGGTATCTGGAGATGTCGTGTTTTATCAAAGGGCGCCGCGACCCTGCATTATGGCGCCGGGACGCTGTGCCAATTTTCTCCCATTTTTGCAGCATTTTTCTCAATCCCTGTTTTTATCTGTCATCCACAACACTCAACATACCAGATCGTGAGGTTGTTCAATTCAAAATAAAACAAACTAAAACAAAAATTTAAATAACAGAATTAAAACCTTGAGTTGCCTCTCAAGTAGCGCTGTCTTTAACGTCTTTTAGCCGGACGCAATTAATCTTTACTAGTGCACTGTGGATCCTTCTGCGAACTGCTTGCAATCCGCACAGTTATTGTTGTGGGTCTCACTTCACCTACAACACGTTTTTCAAACAAGGGTCTCATATCTAAGATTATCCCTCAATTACCCAAGTCAGACTTATCTTCTAGGCTCTCTATAATGTAGGGATCAGTGAAACTCCCTACATCTCTCAACTTTTGGGGGTGCCTTTGAGGGTATGGACTTTCTGGTTGGGGCTCAGCAATGATAGTTGGGGGTGTCTTTTCTGCAACGGGTATAGAAAAAAGAAATTCCAAGGAATCCAAAAAGGTGAAAATTTGGATCTCGGTAACCTCTTCTTTCTCTACACCAACTATCTCTCTCAATTCCTCATTATTCTCAACGAACATTTGTGGTTCAGTTCTCACTCGCTTATCACCCCACAACTGTGTCGCTAGACATATTTTCTTGCGTAACATTGATCACCATATCCATCACCGCCTATTGTGTCTCCAAATTTTTGAGGGACACCTTTGTCTCAGCCATAAACTGAGTCTGGCACTTGGTGAGCCTGAGTATGGCTGCCTGCAACTCATTTTGATATTCCTGTGGAACCTGTGGGTTAAATTGTTGTTGCTGATTCCACTTCCCCTGATAGTAGTAGTAGTCCATTTTTTTATATTTTTTTTTCAACTTTACCTACAACATAAGAAAAACAACAAAAAGTGATAAAAAGATGCTCGCAGAATCTAACTTGTTCATGGAGCAACCAAATTAGAAATAAAATAACATAACCGAATATATACAAACCAAATTAGAAATAAGAATAGATAATTCGATATTAAAAGTACGTCAGTCCCCGACAACGGCGCCAAAAACTTGTTAGGCCGATTTCCAATTGCTCACGCAAGTGTACGTATCGTTACAAGTAATATAGTCTGGTAAGACCGAATATCGTCCTCAGAGACTGGTTTCTAATTACCGAACATATATTCTAGGCTATCTATTTGGCAAACGATAAGTTGATTTGGTTGTTATCTAACACTAGTAGAGTAATTGCAAGAATTGAACTAAATTATTGAGGTTTAATCAGTTATGAAGGAATTAGGGCTTCCAATATCCTCAACTATCCACTCTTTTCAATCCTTAATGCAACTAGAATGACTTCTTCTACGTTAAGATAACGGTTAACTAGACTGTCTTATATTCCGGTTAGGATATATAATCGCTCAACCGATCACGTAAAACCTTCTATATTTCTATGATAGGTTTTACCACATAGGAGGATTAAGAACAATAACTTATAATGCTACACAAGTATCGGGGTACTTTCGTCCGCGATTTTAACCTATGTCTATTCAATTACACCATATCCAAATCTCTCCTCTCGGTTCTTGATTTGAAATCATATAGATTATGATAATTAGTGATCAATTAACTATCAAACATTTATACTAATATTGAATAAATCTTAATCAAGTGAAGAATAAATCAAACTAATGCATTAATTCATGAAAGAGAGTTTCAAGCGATTCAACAGGAAAACCCTAATAAAGTGTTTAGCTCCTAGCCATAAACATGCTTAGAACTAATACGAATCCAAACATGAACTGAATGAAAAATAAAGAAAGAAAAAAAATACTTAGAACTAGGTCTCCAATCTTGTAGCCTCCAAGAGTTGTGTTGTGGAATATGTACAAGGATTTCCCGCTGCCCCTTTAGGTCAGGGTTTTAGGATTATATAGTTGAGAAAAATTGTGTTTCAGACCCTTTTGCCCTTCGCCAATTCTATTTCGGACTGGAAATTCCCGCATCGGCACCGTGGTCCTACAGAATGGCACCGTGGTGCTGAAATCTTCGCGTCTTCTCATTAATTATGGCATGATCCTGCGATCCCGCATGATCCTGCGATCTTCGTCCGGATCTGCCAACTTTCGCCCTTTTTGCTTCGTGAGCTCCTTTTCTGCTCATTTTTAATTTTTTTTTGTCATTTTGCCATTTAGAAACGCTGTGACTCAAAAGAAAGAAAAACAACCACAACAAGACATTTATTTAAACGAAAATGAGAAAAATACTAACTAAAAATGACTAAAAAAACGTATACAAAATACGCCTAACAGTTACAAAAGTTACTAAAAATAATTTTTGGAGCTGCTCCAGCCATTGCTTACTTTGGAATTAGTCTCAAGTCTTAACATGTTCTTTCATTAAGTGATGAATGAATACTTTGTAATTCTCTTACTTTTTTTACAACAAGAATTCTGCAAATCGAGGTTCTTTTTGCGCATGGGTTGCCTATTCAGATCAGACTATATACTGAAGTTAGCTAGGACTAGTTTTTATATCTAGTTTTTATATAAATTGTGCTCATTGCGGTATTAGTTTTAGATGCCAATAGCATATAACGTGTAATTATCCTGTTCGACAATAGTTATCACCATTCTTTGGTAATACTGCCTTTTAAATTGTTCTTCAATGCGACATGCTTACAGGTTCTCTTCATCCTTCCAATAGGTGGGTTACAAATCATTTGGAAACTTTTCCATCTTATGAAAGGTGTTACAATGCCAACTTTTCTGGGGAACTTTTGACAGTCTGCATTGTACTTGAAGAATTAAAATACAGGTATCCAATAGTTTGTGCATTCCCTCTAGGATTCCATAGGTACAATAAAATCATCCTTTGGACATATATGAAAGAGAAGTAAAATATGATCATCGATCTGCAATTAAGAGAACTTTAGAAGGAGACGCCCCACCTTCTTCTATGATGGTACTCTGCGTTTCCAGTGTCTATTCACTTTGCTACTCCCCAGTTGGACCTTAAATGGAACCTGTGCGGAAGTCGAACTGACGGATGGGTGGTAAGAAAAATATTTATGTCTATCACTGTATTATAAAATGATTTGTTTGTTTCGTAGGTATTCTATTATTGCTGTCCTGTAGCTGACTGAGCCAAGAATTCAGGTGTCAAGCAATTTCTGTTGGGAATCTACAAGCCAACTGATGAGCCTCCTCATGTTGAAGGGGTAGGGTTAATTGCTTAACTACTGCCTGTATAGCAAGAATTTGTTTTGTCAAATAAGCCCTCAACCTTACAGGCTGCTGTAAGCTGACGTGGGAGTCGAGAAATGCACATCTATGATATTTGGTATACTATCAAAGAAGTTGGCTGCTAGAAAGCTGTTTGTTGGTCAAAAGCTTATGGTACCACATTAAATTAAAGGTTATAGTCTATCATTTGTGTAAGGGACTTTAGAATTTCATATTGCTCACAGCTTATCCTGTCATTTAAAGATCTGGTGTGGCTGGACAGGTCCTGTTTCACCTCTTGAAGTTGTTGCCTTTAGAAGCTTCTAAATGTTGTTGTTTTCAAGGGCTTTTCCTGTTTCTATTAATTGCAGGCGTCAGGGACGACTAGTTTGCTGCTGCATATAATGGGACATATAGAGCTCATTGGGCATCTCGTTTGGGGTTCTGTAAGCATTAGTAATACCAACAAACTCATTACTTGCATTTATATCCTTACCATGCAATTATAATGTTCTTATCTCCTCTTGTCCCGTCTTGCTTCATGTAAATATTGCTAGAGCTTCTGTTCCAATAACACTGGTTGGAATTTCAAGGACATATCATGTTCTCTACAGGGATTTGTAATTGAAAATTGTTAGGAAAGAAAATTAGTTTGGATTATGATGGAAATCTATGGCATCCAGGTTAAGTATTGGTGGTTCATTGTGAGATCTGAATGGATGGAAGCTAAAGAGAAACATTGCTTTAATGAAAAGTGATACTAAGTGCACCACTATTTGCTTTTTCGACTGCAAAATATGTGCACCCATAATGCATATTTGTCCTCCATCACCGTCTGCTGCTATCACATGCTTCCTTGAGTATCTTCTGGTAATAAACTCGCATCCTGACCTTTTTATCCTCCTGCCAACTTCTTGCAATTTGCTTTACCAGCTTCTTTCTTTTCCGTCATCTGAATCCCGTGATATATTTAACTTTTTAATAAGCATGAGTCGCATGAACGACGAAGGTTATTTCTGTTACTATCGCCTAAAATGTTGGCAGTCTAATAAACAGGGACTGACTATTTTGTCTTTCCAAAAATCTTACGTGTTCATTTACTAGAGATCCACGTGAGCTACACTTGTATATTTCCAGTAAATCTATACGTCTTCGCTGTTTTCATCTCTCTCCGTTGTTCTTCTTCCTCTTTCTGGTGAGTTCTTCTCTATGCTCTTTTATCTCTGTTCAATTTTATTTCCATTTTTCTGGTTTCGATGCTTCAATATTCTAACCTCTGTCAATTTTTTTGGTTTCTCTGGTTCAATTTTTTAGCCTCTATTTCATTTGTTACATTTGGTAACTTTTCCACTATTTTCCCCCTTTCTTCTTGCAATAGTTTCTGCCCATCACTTCTGGATTCTTTTGAAAGTTTGTCCATTTTTTCTTTAATTCTAGTTTTCCTACTTTTTGGCATTGTTTCTTGGTAGATTTTTTATATGCATGCCAGTAATTGTATCTGATCTGCACATGCATGTCTGAAAATAGATGACTGGTGCATATGTAGTTGTATACATATTATTTTTTATTACTGATCAGTGACGCCTTTACAATTTTTGGCACTAATTAATTACTGCAAATCGAGATTTTCATGCAAAAATCTGTAATATCAAGCTTGTTCTTGGTTACTGGTTGCTTGATTTTATATATGCATGTGTCAGTTTTCCTCCTTTATTTGTTGATATAAGTTTCAAAATAGATGCTTAGATGAATGCTTTTGGTTTTTGATTTCGGTTCTACCAAAAATTAAAATGATATTTACAACAACATACCCAGTGAAATCCCACAACGTGGGGTCTGGGGAGGGTAAAATGTACGCAGACCTTACCTCTACCTTGGAAAGTAGAGCGGCTGTTTCCGGCAGACCCTCGGCTCAAGACAGAGCATAAGCACACGCAAAACAAATGCAAAAGCACAGCCATATCAAAGCAAGAGAAACAGAAAAGTAAGCAGTAACTAGCGCAGGTAAATAAGCTAAACAAAGTATACTAAAGAACACCTAACAACATGAATCAAACTACAGGGTACTATAATAGAATACTGCGCCTACCAATATGATAGGCTAAGCGGGCCTACAATAATAGCACTACAACTATCAGTTTGCAAGCGTGAGTAGGACTACGCTCGACTACCTACTACCCTTTTACCCTAATCCGTGCCCTCCACAACCATTTATCTAAGGTCATGTCCTCAGTAAGTTGCACCTGCGCCATATCCCATCTAATCACCTCTCCCCAATACTTCTTCGGTCAACCTCTACCCCTCCTGAACCCGTCCATAGCCAACCTCTCACACCTCCGCACTGGGGTATCTGTGTCTCATCTGCACATGCCCAAACCATCTTAACCTTGCTTCCCGCATCTTATCCTCCACCGAGGCCACTCCCACTCTGTCCCGGATATCATCATTTCTAATTCTATCCCTCTTTGTGTGCCCGCACATTCATCTCATCATCCTCATTTCCGTAACTTTCATCTTTTGAATGTGCGAAGTCTTGACTGACCAACACTCCGCCCCATACAACATAGTCGTTCTAACTACCGCCCTATAGAACTTGCCTTTGAGTTTTGGTGGCACTTTTTTGTCGCATAAAACTCCAGATGTGAGCCTCCATTTCATCCACCTAGCCCCAATATGGTGTGTGTCGTCATCAATCTCTCCATCTCCTTGGATAATAGACCAAAGTACTTGAAGATTCCTTTCTTTGGAATGACATGAATCCAAAGCCTCACATCCACGCCTGTCTCAAGGTCACTCCCTTTACTGAACTTGCACTCCAAGCATTCGGTCTTGGTCCTACTCAGTATGAACCTCTAGATTCCAGTCTCCAAATCTAGTAGGAAAAATTTGGTCCTTATTGATACAATATTAAATGTGGAAGATAAGCAAAGCAACAAGAATTAAAGGATAAAGAGGTAGACACAAAAGATGAAATCAAAAGCAACCCAGTCTATGAAACTAAGGACCTCAATCGAATTAACCATACAAAAGCACCTAACCTATGAGTGGACCTCAAGAGAATTGCAAGCAATCCCAAACAACCCCTTTTCCTAAACAAGGATCAACATAGCTTCACCAAGGTATCTTGGTCTCCAAAGCTCTCAAAAACTCTCACAAGAGTATTCAATATCTTAATTCATCAAAAGCTAAGCTAATGAAATAACAAGTGAACTATTTATACTAACTAGGCTAAGAAGACTAATATGATTATTACAAAAATATCCTTAATGAAATAAGGGCCTTCTTAGTCTTCTTAGGGAGATTTATGCATATTTAAGGGATAACCTTTTTGCGTAAATAACCTCTTCCACCAAGCTATGGAACGTCTCGGAGTCTTCCATCCAAGCTATCTCCCATATCCTGAAGGCATTCCCATGTTGACCTTCCATGATCTTCAAAGACTCCATCTTCATGATATCATCCAAAGTAATGACTTGATGCAAAGTCCATGAACTCCCTAACTCGGCTTTGTGGGCAAGATCTTGGCTTGTATCACTTATGGTCCTTATTGAGGGTGGTATTCAGCAATAAACCAAGTTACCCGATCTATTTTGGGGGATATATAACCATCAGAATAGGTTAGCGTCGGAAGAAATTGAAATACCTTCGTCTGGAAATGACGAAAAGATACTCGTACTGGGTTTTCTTTTCAATAGCATCCAACAGCTTTAAGATTATCATTGGGAACAAAGAAGTTACAATTGTTTTTGAAGTGATGCAAAAAAAGATAAAGAAAAAAAGAAGGTATATCTTAAGATGGATACTCCATAGGTTTCTGAAATTGATGAAGTGGTATACCAACAAAGAAACTTGCGATGGTATTGGCCATACGGTAAGAAGAGCTTCGTAGGTGTTGAAACTATGGGGTGGTATTGGCCATAATAGGAGTATTCCTATTATTGATGTAGGTGATGTCCTGACCTCTAAGAAGTGTAGCAGAAGACTTTCCTGAGAAATTGTTACAAGGGGTTTCTGTTAGGTGGTTTCTCTTGTGCATATGCATTATATGATAGAGTACAACTGTTGTGGTTAAATAAATTTGCTTATATTGTCTAACAGGTCAAGTAAAACAATTGTTTGTTCTCATAAATAAAGATGTATAATAATATATAATGAAAGAGTTGTTATTTATTTATATTTTGGCTTAACTATTGGTATTGCATGTATACTAGGCTAATGCGAAGATTGGTTGTGGTTGGTTTCATTTTATTGCGCTCCTATTTTCTGATGGTAGTGACAGTTATCAAAGTTTCAAAAGTCTTGGTTTTAGTAGGATATTTGTCCTAGAAAACTTTTAGTTGCGATGTTATTAATATTTCTCTTATATTGCAATTTATTCCGTCTTCTGGTTCTGTTAGTAAGAACAAGATTTTCTTATGAGTCAATGTGCTACTTTCTTAGTTTCACAATCCTTTATTCCGAAACTTGCTTAATTTCACAACCTTTAATTTTTCTTTTTGAAATATTTAGTACTATTATGAGTGTCATTTTCTCCACCTTACTCTATGCATTAAGTTTGGCTGAAAAAGAAGCAGATTTACCTCAATTTCATTACCATATGCAATCTGGGGCACTTGGTACCTTGATATCATTGGTTCCCGTATCATTGGGTGTGCACTCTAATCTTTTTGTGTTTTAGCTTTCTTGTGTAGAAATTTGCTAGAAACTTTCCATATTCGTGATTATGCGATGCCATCACTAACATCATTTTGTCTGTAGGCACTGTCGGCATTTCAAGAAAATGAGTATCGGAAAAGTTGGAATGGAAGGTTACCTTGGTACTACTTTTGTTCTTTGCAATTTTTTATTTAGTTTCTGCTTAATAAGTACCTCTCTAAGGCTCATTTCTTCTTGGGGTGTGGGGGTGGTTTGTGGTGGGGGTGGAGTGGTGGGGGAAGGTGGGGTTGGGTTTTGTGCGTGGGGGTGGTGGAGTTGTTGGGGTTGGGGAATGCGTTGGTATGTTTTTATTCATCTGGAAAATGTTTTCCCTCAAATTTTTATGAAAAACATTTTCCAAGATCTTAAGTGCAACCAAACAAGACAAAATAGAAAAATATTTTCCGTCATACCAAACACACCCTATATTCATATTTTTTAAATTGGTGAGTTTGTTTCTCTATAACCTTTCTCATCTTTTATCTTTTTTCTTGGCAAGATTATAAGTGAAACTGGATTCTTTCTGTCATTACTGTATATACAAACAACAACATACCCAGTATAATCCCACCAAGTGGGGTCCGGAAAGGGTAGAGTGTACGCAGATCTTACCCCCTATCTTTTGACGGATACGATAGACCCCCCCGACTAAAGTAGAAACGAAAGCAACGATGATAATAAGAAGTAGCAGCAGCATGGAAATAAGATAACGAAGTGAAAGAAACAAGCATGCAGGACAATAATCAAAGTACAAAAAAACAATAAATAGTAACAGAAATCAAAAGACAAGGAACTACCAGGATAATATTACGACTACTAGCATGAAAGAATAAGTAGGACAACACTCAAATACTTTCTAACCTTCTACTCTAATCCGTGTCCTCCATAATCCTCTATCTAAGATTATGTCCTCGGTAAGCTGGACCTGCACCATGTCCTGTCTAATCACCTCTCCTTAATACTTCTTCGGCCTACCTCTACCTGTCATGAAACCGTCTATAACCAGCCTCTCACACCTCCGTACTGGGGCATCCGTGCATCTCCTCTGCACATACCCGAACCATCTTAGTCTCGCTTCCCGCATCGTATCCTCCACCGAAGCCACTCCCACCTTATCCCGAATTTCTTCATTTCTAATCCTATCACTCCTAATATGTCCACACATACATCGTAGCATTCTTATTTCCGCAACATTCATCTTCTGAACCTAAGAGGTCTTAATAGCCCAACACTCCGCCCTATACAACATAGTGGGTCTAACCACAACTCTGTAGAACTTGCCTTTAAGTTTTGGTGGCATCTTCTTGTCATACTAGACTTCGGATGCGAGCCTTCATTTCATCTACTCTGCATCAATACGATTTGATTTCCAGGAATACTAAATCCAAGATACTTGAAGCTTTCTTTCTTTTGAATGACCTGAGTTCCCAGCCGCACTTCTACACCAGTCTTATGCGTTACGTTACCGAACTTGCACTCCAAGTATTATGTCTTGGTTCTACTCAACCTGAACCCTTTAGTCTCTAGGGTCTGTCTCCACACCTCCAGCTTAACGTTAACTCCGTTGCGAGTCTCATCAATCAGGATGATGTTATCCGCGAATAACATACACCATGACACTTCACCTTGGATTCGCTGCGTCAATCCATCCATCACCAAGACAAATAAAAATGGGCTAAGAGTTGATCCCTGGTGCAATCCCACCATAACTGGAAAGTGCTCCGAGTCTCCTCCCACATATTTTTGATCGCCCTAGTGTACGCCACTGGTACACCTTTAGCCTCCAAGAATCTCCATATAACCTCATTGGGACTTTGTCGTTAGCCTTTTCTAGATTGATGAAAATCATATGCAGGTCCTTCTTCTCTCCCTATACTGCTCCACCAGTCTCCTTACAAGATGAATGACTTCTGTAGTTGAGCGCCCCGACATGAATCCAAACTAGTTCTCGGAAATAGACACACCTTTCCTCACCCTCATCTACACCATCCTCTCCCAAACTTTCATAGTGTGGGTTGTGGCTAAGTAGTTTGATACCCCTATAGTTGTTGCAACTCTGAATGTCACCCTTGTTCTGGTACAAAGGAATCATTGTACTCTACCTCCATTCTATGGACATTTTTGCCGTCTTAAAAATGACATTAAACAACCGGATCAGCCACTCCAATCCTGCCCTGCTTAAGCTCTCCCAAAATTCCGCTGGGATTTCATCAGGCCCGTCGCTCGTCCCCTCCTCAACTTTTATACTCCTACAATACCTAAAATCACGATTCACGACACCTCTCGAAGTGCTCCAAATCCCCCAACACAATGTCGCTATCCTCTTTTTCGTTTAAGAGTTTATGGAAGTATGACTACCATCTCCGTCTAATTAGGGCGTCCTCCACCGGTACTTTGCTGTCCCCGTCCTTAATGCATTTCACTTGATCCAGGTTACGTGCCCTCCCCTCTCTTGCCTTGGCTAGCCTGTACAACTTTTTATCCCGCCTTTGTCCTCTAGTTCTGCATACAAACTGACGTTTTTGCCGCCATAACCGCTAGCTTAGCTTCCTTGTCATCTTATAATTTTGTAATAAAAGCACACTTGCATATGTTTTAGGCAAACTGTGATGCCAAGCTGCTTCAGCCTTTAGAAACAGGGAAAGCCTGAATATTAGTTAAAATTATGCTGATGTCTTGGTCAACCAGATTTTCCTTTACCCTGCTATGGATTTTGGGGATGTGGTAGTCTTAATCTTTACTTTGTTGCGGCGTTAATTTAGTGTCTTCTATTGTAATGCTTTTGTAATGCTTTGCTGCAGTGGACCTTGCATCCTTTCATTTTCAAGACCAGAAAAATCTATTCAGTTCTGATATGGTGCAGGGTCCTGGCATTCTTAGTCTTAAGTGCTCATTTTCTTTGCCAGGATTACTTTCTTTTGTAGCTTAACTATTCTTTCTTGTCTACAAATAACAGACATCTAGATATTCGTTATTTTTTCTAAGTTGGTTAAATAAATGTTTGTAACAGGGTTGTCAATTCCTTTGATCCTATCGTTCTGTTCTACACAGCTTCCTGGTCCAAACTATCACTATTGTGAGGTAATTAAAAGCTATTTGCATTTAATCTTACCTTATCAAAAAAAAAAAATGCTATTTCCATTTAATTGATGTTTTTTAGATTTTGTTTTGCTATCTGTCAGATGTGATTCAGCTTAATTTATTATCTTTTTTCGCAAAGCCTCAACTACTTTTTTTTCTGCAAAAATAACCAGGGCTCAAAGCTTGCCACACTTCCTCCTCTAGACAATATTTTACAAGTGCTATTGATTGGTAATATGCAATCACCTTTACTGGTTGCTCCTTTTGGTGTCTAAAGAGACATTCTTTAATTTAGAAACTTATGTGAGATTTATGAATGTGCAGTCCCTCAGGAAAATAAGATAATGAAATAAGATCGTAAAAGCAAAGAGCAATTGCAAACAGGCAACCGAGGAACATTTTGGAATATAAGCTTTAAGTAATGTGGTAATTTAATCTTAACTCATCTTTTTTTTCAGTAATATTTGATTTGTGTTGTGCAAGCCCCGTCTAATGTGACCAAAATAGATGGTTAGAATCTTATATTGAGCATGGACTTGGTCTTCTTTCCAAAGTACTTGTGCTTAAAGAGATATTCA
The DNA here is from genome assembly GCA_029844215.1 of Przewalskia tangutica. Taxonomy (NCBI): domain Eukaryota; kingdom Viridiplantae; phylum Streptophyta; class Magnoliopsida; order Solanales; family Solanaceae; genus Przewalskia; species Przewalskia tangutica. Next base: position 7,496,591 of record CM056733.1, on the reverse strand, counting down.
AAGCCTTTAGGCAGGTAGTATTTTTGGTGTTCTAGATGTGAAGTGAAACGAGATTATATTACTAAGTTTAGATCTTTTAGTGGTTAGATTGAAGTGTTTGATACGACTTATTTAGGCTATATTTTTTTTTTTGGCTTAGACAGTATAAAATATGCTAATTTCTTTTGATTGATGCTATTCGTTGTAGCAGTATAAAGTATTGGAAAACCATAGTAGTAATATGTATCCTTAAGAAATATGCTGATTTTTTTTGGTTGATGCTCTTCCTTTGTAGAAATGTATATTGCTGGGAAACATTTATCATTTGTGTGCTTTATCTCTTTAGAAGAAATGTCATTCTTTATTCTCGAACACAATGGATGTACGGGAATAGTAAATTACTATTACTAGTGCTTTGAAAGGATAAACTATAATGATTTACAATAGTTGACAATCTTGTAACCAACAGGAGTTGTGGCTACAAACTTGTGAGTTCTTGATTCGTCTTGGATCTGCGTTCTTTTGTCCGCCTTGAGTCTTCGTTCCAATTGCAACAAGCTCTTTGATCTTGATAACCTGAAACCGATAGACACTAAATCTGGTAGCGTTATAATGGTTGTTGAGTCAATTGATATTCAATACGTTCTTAAGACAATATTGCCCCATATGAATCCCTTAATGGCTAATGACAACTTGTCTCCCAAGATAAAACAGCAACAAACAATTGAGCAAAGGATAACCCAATTATTTACTATAAAAGAAGAGCTTTTGAGTGTATGAAAGAAAGCAAGAGAGGAAGAAGTATTCAAATTTCAAGTGTGTTCTCTCTACAATTGAGCCAAAGGCCTCAATATATAGGTGTGTAAGACGACCCTTCAATTGCCCCACAATGGCATTCAATTGCCATGTAATGGATGACCTTTAATCCCCAAGTAATTCAGCAAAATAATGGTCCAAGTAATGGACATTATTTGGTGGATTCAATGCCATTGAAACCCCCTCAACAACCAAACTTTTGGGATTCCATCGGACCAGACACTGCCTTGTTAGCGTCGCGGCGCCTCGGCTCCAGTATCCAAAGTGCTACTTAGCGTCGCGGCCCTTGAGGTGGTGGCGTTGCGGCTCCCCGGCTCCGCGATGACGCCACGACCCTTTTCTGACACGGTTCGATCTTACACTTCTTCCTTCATTTATCAACGTGGAACACACGTCATTTGGTCAATAATCGTCCATCATTCTATGTCTCAAACGTTTCACTTACGTATCAATATCTCTTTCACTAATGAAATTTATGATACTTGGCACTACGTGTGCACGTGTGTGGAAACGACATTTCCGACGTGTGAGACCTCAATTGTTCGAGTCATAAATAATGGGCTAAAGTTATTTCCACATTTAGTAAATTTCCAACAATAGTCAATATCATAGACTGGGAAAATTAAAAACTTTTGCTTATTTAATTTTCTAAATGATACAATTCCAAAACAAAATTACACTTGTATATATGTTCATTTGTTCGTTGATCATATTTTCATCTTTTATGCTCTAATAGTTAGTGAGGGTTAAGGTGGTTTTGGTCTGTTAGAATTTTTTCTGTTAAAGGCCACAACAGAGCAGCCCAATGATACTTGGGCATCACGGGCCCAATGCAGTCACTACGGCAGAATTGCATATTTGTATATATTTGATATATATTAGAATTAGTCTTGTACCTTAATTAGAATTGTAATATTACCATAATTGTATAGTTAGTCTCCATATAAAATAGAGATTTAGATGTAGAATAGGAAAATGTTTTTTCTATTGTAACTAGTATATATATGTCTTTCATTAATAAGAATAATCAAGAGATTATTTGTGCACTTTAACGGCCAAAAACAGTACCTTCCCTTCCAAAAAAATTTCTCCCAAATCCCTCAATCACATATTGTTCTATCAATATGTCTATATCAAAGAACATGTCCATCTTGCCCTTTCAGTTTCTAACATCAAGGATCACATCCCTTTTGTTCTTGAAATAGAAAACGTCTCATATGCGACGTGGGCCAAACTGTTCAAGATTCACGCACGCTCGCATCAAGTCATACATCACATAATCCCTGAGGATATTGAGGTGCCAAAATGCGAGGATGATCCAAAGGTGTGGACGATGTTTGATGCCATTGTACTTCAGTGGATTATTGAGTCACACGCTACAACAAAGGCTTCTTGGGATAGACTACGTGACATATTTCAAGATAATCAGAACTCCAGAGCTGTTACACTTGAACATGAATTTTCCCACGTCAACATGGAAAATTTTCCGAACGTTTCAGCTTATTGCAAAAGGTTGAAAGAATTGGCAGACCAACTCCGCAATGTTGGTGCGCCCGTTAGTGATGATCGTCTAGTCTTACAAATGGTTGCCGACCTCTCCGAGGTCTATAAGGGAGTTGGAACTATCCTTCGTCAAAGCAATCCTCCCCTGAAGTTATATCAAGCCCGCTCCATGCTTACCTTGAAAGAAGCCGACTTGGCTAAAAAGGCGGCTACGAGTGCTAGTCCCGTCGTCATGATGACGTCCTCCACAAGTTCTCCAAGTTTTAATGATCATTCAAGCCAAAATCGTACCCATGGTGGCGAAAAAAATAATCTTAAAAACAAATGGAAAAATCACGGAGCAAACGCGGCGGCAACGGGAACAGTAGCCAAAACAGTGAGCCTCGACTCATCGCCCCAAAGAAGAATGGCCCCATGGCGGTGGATCGAGCGATGGCGATAACCCAAAGAACCCCTATTTTTCAGACCCACCGCAGGTAGTGGCCGGATCGACAGCTGTCCAGCTCCAACAAATTTCATCACCAAGAGGCGGTGAGGCGGTCTGTGCCTATCACCAAGAGCGCGATGCGATCGGGCCGGGCAGCAAGGTGGATTGCTTGGACCATGGCGCACACAAGCATTCTCGATAGTGAGATCCACACAACCGACATTGAAGCCACGATGCACACACTTGAATTAACTCAAACATACCCCAATTGGTATATGGACACCGGCGCTCCTACCCACATGACATCCGACCAATGTACTTTCTCGTCTTATTCCAATTTGAGCAGTAATCGTGGTATAATTGTTGGTAATTGTAATTCGATTCCAATTCGTGGTTATGGTCATAAAATTTTGTTTCCTCCATCCACCACTTGTCTTGAAAAATACCCTTCATGCACCTAAATTGATTAAAAATTTGGTGTTTGTGCGTAAATTCACCACTGATAATTCTGTTTCTATTAATTTTGATCCGTTTGAGTTTTTTGTGAAAGATTTCAAAACGGGGAATCCTCTCATGAGGTGTGATAGTACGGGGGATCTTCATCCTATCACGCCAAGTTTAGGTCTTCGAGTCAAGTCTTACCATCTACGTTTGCCACCCTTGCTCCTTTCTTGTGGAATGCTCGTCTAGGTCATCCGGGGTCGTCTATTTTGTATGTTTTAGATAAAAATAATCTTATCTCTTGTAAGGGTACGCATAGTACTCTGAATTGTCAATCTTGTTCTTTAGGGAAAATTGTTAAGTTGCCATTTATGGATTCTATTTCTACTACTTCAATGTCATTTGATATTATTCATAGCGATTTATGGACCTCTCTTGTTCTTAGTTCATTGGGTCATTATTATTATGTTCTATTTTTAGATGATTATTCTAAATTTTTATGGACGTTTCCAATAGCGAAGAAATCTCAAGTTTTTCCATCTTCAAAAAATTTAGAGCTTTCATTAGAACCCAATTCGAACGATAAATAAAGAATATCCAATGTGATAATGGAAAAGAATATGACAATGGGGAGTTTCGATAATTTTGTGCTAAAAATGGAATCAATTTTCGTTTTTATTGTCCTCATACGTCTTCACAAAATGGGAAAGCAGAGCACAAAATTCGTACCATTAATAACATTATCTGAACTGTTTTGGTTCATGCTTCCGTGCCCCCGTCTTTTTGGCATCATGCTCTACAAATGGCTACAGATATTCTTAACATTCTTCGTTCCAAAAGTTTGACATATTCATCCCCTCTTAAAATTTTATATAATAAGACTCCCTCATATACACGTCTTAGAGTCTTTGGATGCTTGTGTTATCCACTTTTCCATCTACCACAATTAACAAACTTCAGGCCCGTTCTACCCCTTGTGTGTTTTTGGGTTCTCCGTCAAATTACCGTAGTTATAAATGTTTTGATTTGTCATTTAATCGAATCATTATTAGTCGTCATGTTATTTTTGATGAGTCTCAATTTCCATTTGCTAAGGTAAAAAGTCCCGTGCCTAGTTCGTATAATTTTTTTGATGATGGTTTACCCCGTATATTATTCACCATTTTTCAGACATATCCCGCACCCAAACTTCTCCAATGCCCATCGCTCACCGTCCCATGCCACTTTCACGCTGATCGACCCCAACATACCATCGGGCTACTGGCTTTGGGGCTACCCCATTACCGAACTAGTACGCCTCGTGTCCAATGTTTTTCGATTGGGCCAAGCAGCCCATCGTCACCGCACCACGTCTCGGGAATTCTAAAATTCACCCAATCCAGCACCGAGTCATGGTCCAGTCACCCGAAGTCAACGGGGTATTTTTAAACCAAAAAGACATTTTAATTAAATTCAAATGCTCTTAAATCACCACTATCCCGTAATCCCGTGTTTGCTTTAAATGACCCGAATTGGAAAATTGCTATGACTAATGAATATAATGCTATTATTGATAGTAAGATGTGGGAGAGAGTAGTTCCCCCTCCATCTGGTGTTAATATTATTCGGTCTATGTGAATTTTTGCTCATAAGGACAATTCTGACGGTTCATTCGCAAGACATAAGGCTCGTCTTGTAGGTGATGGTAAGACTCAGCAGGTTGGTGTTGATTGTGGTGAGACATTTAGTCCGGTGGTCAAGTCGGCTACCATTCGCACTGTGCTAAGATTGACTCTGTCGAAAGCATGGACCATTCATCAGCTAGACGTGAAGAATGCATTCCTACATGTTAATCTCAAGGAGACAGTCTATATGCATCAGCCCTTGGGGTTAGGGATACTAGATATCATCATCATGTCTGTTTGTTGAAGAAGTCCTTGTATGAGCTTAAGCAGTATCCACGAGCTTGGTATAAGAGGTTTGTTTACTATATTTCGACTATTGGGTTCTCTCACAGCAGGTCTGATAATTCATTATTCATATATCGTCGGGGGTCGTCCATGACTTATATACTATTATATGTGGATGATATTATCTTGACTGCCTCTTCTGATGCTTTGCGAAAGTCTATCATGACATTGCTCAATTCTGAGTTTTCCATAAAAGACTTGGGGCCATTGAGTTATTTTTTGGACATCATTGCCACTCACGCAGTGGTCCGTTTCTTATCACGGAGGAAGATGCACCGAGATTATTGAGAGGTGGAATGTCATCCCGTAAGTCCACTTCCACCCGGGTTGATACTAAGCCCAAGTCAGCGCTGCGGTTGACTTCACGGCAGGTCTGACCCGCTATCGTAGTCTTACAGGGGCCCTTCAGTATCTTACGTTCACGCGACCTGATATTACATATGCCGTATAACAGACGTTCTTATTTATGCATGATCCCAGGATTGAGTACATGAATGCGCTCAAACGCATTCTTAGGTACATTCAGAGGACACTTGATTATGGCTTGCATTTGTATCCTTCGTCGACGTCTACACTTGTCTCATATACATATGCTGATTGGGGTGGTTGTCGGATACCGCATTTACCCACGCCCGCTATCAGTATGTTTCTTGGTAATAACTTAGTCTCATGGTCTGCCAAACGTCAATCCACGCTATCACGTTCAAGCACAGAGACCGAGTATCAAGGGGTAGCCATTAGCCAATGTGGTTTCTGAGTTATGTTGGTTACGTAATCTTCTTTTAGAGTTCCATTGTCCTATTCAAAAAGCTACCTTGGTGTATTGTGATAATATTAGTGTCATCTACCTTTCTGGTAATCCAGTGCAACATTAGCGCACTAAACATATAGAGATGGACATTCACTTTGTTAGAGAAAAGATAGCTCGAGGACACGTACGTGTCTGCCATGTCCCTTCTAGATATCAAATTGCAGACATCTTTACAAAGGGTCTTCCCTCGGTTCTTTTTGAATATTTTAGAGACAGTCTCAGCGTACGAAGATCGTCCGCTATGACTGCGGGGTGTGTTAAAGTCCACAGCAGAGCAACCTAATGATACTTGGGCATCACGGACCCAATGCAGTCACCACGACAGAATTGCATATTTGTATATATTTGGTATTTATTAGAATTAGTCTTGTACCTTAATTAGGATTGTAATATTACCATAATTGTATAGTTAATCTCCATATAAAATAAGGATTTAGATGTAGAATAGAAAAATGATTTTCCTATTGTAACTTGTATATATATGTCTTTCATCAATAAGAATAATAAAGGAATTATTTCTTTCATTTTCGAATCTAGCAAAAGGAAGGCATGTTGCAGATTTTGACCTAACTTCAGGATGACATGTCACTTTCAGGAGGAATTTGAATGATTGGGAAGTGAGTAGCTTTTTTCAATTGCTTCAACAACTGGGAACATGCCAAATTGATCTGAATAGAGAAGACAAATTAGTTTGGATTAACATCAGGGACAAGAATTTTTCAGTAACCAATTGCTATAAAATGCTTCTACACCAGAATAACCATGAAGTTTCAAATTGGCCTTGGAAGATGATATGGAAAATCAAGGCACCTGTGAAAGCAGCCTATTTTGGTTGGTTAACAACTAAAGATGCTTGTCTTACTCAGAACAAATTGCAAAGAAGAGGTTTTCCTTTGTGTAGCAGATGTTACTTTTGCAAAAATGCGGAGGAAACTGTTGAACATTTATTCCTTCATTGTAGTTTTTCAAGGAAATGTTGTGAGCTTTTCTTTCTATCATGAGAGTATCTCTGGTTACACTATATAAAATTAGCAGTCTGTTCAAAATTTGGCAGGCTCAGGGAACTAAAAGAGAAATAAAGAAGATACGAAGGACAATTCCCATCTGTGTATTGTGGATTGTTTGGCTGGAAAGATATAAGGCATTCTCTGAAGGAAAGATGATGCAGATTCCTAGAGTAAAGAACAAATGCCTCAAAAATCCATTCTTATGGTGTTCCAATAGTACTCTAGATAGGATGGATCATTATTTGGATTTTTTTGAATTTCTTAGGGGGTAATATGTAGTGTGACTGTTGATAGTTATGCAGTTTTGCTTTATACTTTGCTTATGAACTAGCTTGGTACCAGTTGAATAAAAGACTTTACTTATAAAAAAAATGAAATGATGCTTTTCTTAAGGCAATCTATAAGTAAGAAATAGAATGAGAAAGAGAGAGGACCCCTCGTCTCATCAGGCAACTATCTCGAGCTCATTGAACACTAACTTTCTTCTTTTCTAATCGTCAAAATTCTCTCAATTGTGACCCCACTGCCGTTGAAGCACTTTCTGATACGTGTTCCGGAATTCTCCAATTCAAAGGAAAGTGAGATGTCATGATATTTAGTTAAACAACCTTAGGCCTAACTGTCAGAATTTCTTTATCCCAGATAAATTGAGTTCAAGCTTGAATGTCTGTTTGTTCTCTTAGCTATCGTTACATTTTTTGACTCGTGGAAAGTGGACTTGAAAGTCTATGTCTCTTATGTGCCTCAAAACCCATGATGTGTGTTATCATCCATCAAGGACTTTCATCTTTAACGTAATATGATCTGGGAAGTTCCTTCAATACATGATATAACATGCAGGTAGAGTTGGCATGTGATGATTATTGATAACGTCCAATCCTACACCTCTATATGAAATGCAGTACGGTCGTAGCAATAATATACCCAACAGAGGTTGGGGTCGATCCCACCAGGAGTGCACATGTGTTAAGATGTCAAAAGGTACGAGACTTTAACAATTCCTAAAGTATCTTCAAATAAAATGAAGGAGAATCTTGAAGCAATGATAAAGTTGTGTCTGTATGACTTATAGGTCACGGATTCGAGCCATGAAATCAGCCAATAATGTTTGCATTAGGTTAGACTGTCTACATCACATTCTTTGGGGTGCAGCTCTTCCTTGGACCCTGCACGCAAGATGTTTTGTGCACCAGACTTGCCAATGTTCAAATAAAAGAGTGATTGAACAATTACTTCTAAAACTTGACTATTATACTAAGCTAGGAGTTTTATCAAATACTTAGAATGCAAGAATATTTTGTTTGTCTTCAAATATTGAGAAGGACCATAGTTCTGACCTCAATAAGACATAGTTAGTTCATGAGCATAAGTATCTTGCTTAACTACTTTGAATTAGTGATTATGATTCAATTAATTACTACTCGCTAGAATCAAGCCTTTTCCCAAGAATCTTTCCAAACCCAAAGGGATATAACAAAACCCAATCGAATATGACCCAAGTAGAAATCTCCCTATTCCTAGTTTATTTCATTAATCAAGCTTCACTAATTGCTTAACAAGCTCAATTCTTTGTTATTTGTTCATTACCCAAATCAATTTGAACCTTTTCATGTCGATTCACATGAATGCCCTTCCCCTCTTATTTGTGGTCTTTAAGTATTGCCCTTCCGCCCCCATCAATCATATATTAAAAGACTATTTTATCCCTCATCCCCAAACCTATAAAAACCTCAATGAACTTCAATAACAAACAAAAATCTAAACAATTGAATCGCAAAAAATCACAGAAAAGTGACAATCAAAAATCTCAAATTTCAAATCCAAAAAGGTAAAAATTATGATTAAGTTTCAGTTTAAATAATTCAATTGAATATATACATTCAACGGAACGTAATTCAATTAAGAGGTTTGATGTTCAAATTTGTTAACATTTCAAAATATTAATTTAGTTTAGTTTATTCTAACCTAATTGTTCATAAACAACTGGTATTACGGTGAAATTCAGATAAAAATCAACATTTCGATTGATAATTTTACTATCAGATCGATGTCATATATATTACTTATTTTTTATTTCATTTGTTTATACTAGAATTGATAATAAGTTATGCCTTACGACATAATTTTAGCATTAACTTTGTCTAATAAGGCAGATAGAGACATATAAAGTGTTTTGATTATGTTGCTTTTAATTAGTATATAATTTTGCTGATTAGGCAGAATTTGTTGAATAAGTCTGTCTTATATTCCTGATGAGGCATACTTAGAGTTTGTTGAATAAGTCTACCTAATTATACCAGATAAGGTTTATATAGTACTATTTTGTTATTTTGTTTGGTTTATATGTTGCTTTTGATTAGTGTATACACTGCCTTATTCGACAGAGTTTGTTAAATAAGTTATGTCTTACGGCATAATTTTAACAGAAACTCTACCGAATAAGACAAATATATACATACAAAGTGTTTTGATTATGTTGCTTTTAATTAGTATATAATTTTGCCAATTAGGTAGAGTTTGTTGAATAAATCTGTCTTATTATCCCGGATGAGGGATAATTAGAGTTTGTTGCATAAGTCCACCTAATTATACCGGATAAAATTTATGTAGTACTATTTTGTTATTTTAATTAGTTTATATGTTTCTTTTGATTAGTATATAACACTGTCTTATTCGGCAGAGTTTATTAAATAAGTTATGTCTTACAACATATTTTTAGCAGAAACTCTACCGAATAAGACAGATATAGACATACAAAGTGTTTTGATTATTTTGCTTTTAATTAGTATATAATTTGCCAATTAGGCAGAGTTTGTTGAATAAGTCTGCCATATTATGTCAGATGAGGGATAATTAGAGTTTGTTGAATAAGTCCACCTAATTTTACCAGATAAAATTTCTACAGTACTATTTTGTTATTTTGATTAGTTTATATGTTGCTTTTGATTAGTGTATAATACTGGCTTATTTGATAGAGTTTGTTAAATAAGTTATGCCTTACGACATAATTTTAGCATAAACTTGCCTAATAAGGCATATACATACAGAGCGTTAGGACTATTTAGGCATATAAGTTATGGCAAACTATGGATAATTATCCTGGGTGGAGCATAATTTACATTTCTAGATACACAAACTATATGTATAAGGAGATTATGCCTCTAGAGGGAATATTAAGAAGTTTCTAACAATATAACTAACACTAGAATTATTTTTTCATTCAACTTAACATTTGCTTATGCAGGAAAAGAACAAAAAAATATGCATGATCAGGCAAAACTTTAGTATGGCATAAACTATTGGATTATAAATTATGTGTATAACTTATACGACAATTATTTTTTCAGTCAACTAAATATTTATTTATGCAGTAATCTAGAAAACCATGGGGACAACATGAATCTACATAGCTTCGAATGGAAAATGGGACGTCAACTACAACTATGTGGATCATAAGACGAAAGTAATAACTTATCAAGGATGGTATAACATTCAATGAATTCACTCAGCAAATATTTGAGACACTCACATAAGAAACCCAACAAAAAGAAACGAAAATATGGTTCGACACAAGTGAGAAAACGTCCAAAGAAATGCGTGTAACAAACGACAATGAACTTAACACTTGCATGTACCTGATCAACAATGATAATAGCTTCAGAAAATCCCATTTCATAATAGATGACAATGAAACTAATACACAACAACACACATTACCCACATGTCATAACAGTTTCCTAACATGGATGGAAGGACAATTCATAGAAAAATTTACAAATAAATACAACTCTGCCTCTATAAGAACGAAAACATAGATGTATTGGCATACAAAAAAACTTTTTGAATTCCTGGTAGAAAAAGATTTCGCTAACGAAAAAGCCTTTTGTCATTGATGAAGAGATTACTTACCACACTAACACAAGTGAATCTTCACAAAATATAGAATTTCTCACTCCCAACCCAATAGCTTTACTAGAATCACGAGGACAACCATCTAACATTACTGAACAAAGTCATTACAAACCCTATTCCCAAATTGCAACGACTGATACTTTAGCAGAGAATGAAATACTAACTCCAAACCCAACCACAAAGACAACCTCTCTATGTTCCACAGGTTGAAACTAACGACCAAACCACTTCCCCACATTCAATAATAGAAAGTTCAATGCATATTTTATTGCCGACTCCAGCACCAATTGTTGAAGAAACTCAAATATAGACATCCAACGTTAGAACAACAGTGAATAGTAGATGATATAAACTGAAACAACAATTTTGACCCTAGTGCATCAATGGATCAAGTAAAAGTTGGGACTGTCTTCAAAGACAAAAATTGTAGGGTTTTGTTGGGTGTAAACACACAAGTAAGACACAGCGGAAATTTAAAATTTTGAGTAAACTTACTTGCTCCAACAAACATTTCTGGTATGATTATGCGATAATTCAAATCTGCAAAGACATAAAAGAAAAACTTACAGTTTATGCTTTTAATGTAGTCTCTACTAAAAGGTGCGCACGCGATTGTCAATCCGGGTGCAAGCCTAGCTTCGGTATATTCCTTTGCCCAAGAAAGCTAGAAAATCTTGGCAGAGGTTTAAGAGGATTTTATTTCCTGAACTCTGAGTTCAGAAAGTGGAAAAATCTGTTCATCTGAAATTATGGGTTAAGTGCCAAATATATAGTGGAGGAAACCCTAAACCAAATCAGATTTGGATCAGGCTTCAAGACCTGACCCAAATCCAAATTGCAGCAATACCGAATCGACTCCATCATATGCGCTTCCTTTATTTATTTTCTGCACGTTTTAGTCCTAATTAAATCTAAGATTTAATTTTTAATTTAATTAATTAATTTTCAACAAATGAAAATTATCCCATAATTTATTATAAAATAAAATATCTTGATTCAAAATCCGATATTTTACATTCTCTCAATATACCCTTAGACCGAAAAGACAATCGACTTAGTGTGACCCTTTAGGCCTTCACACATCCAAGACTTGATCAAATCAAGGTTCACACGGAACTCCCAGAGCACGCGACGACCCAATATGTGAAGTACGTTTACAAGACTCAAGTAAACAAACCTCTATGTGAGATGATAAATTCCTTTCATTCGCGACACACTAGATCAAGCTTAAGATTTGCCAAGTGTCTATCCAAATGGCTTGATCACTTTATCTCATATATATTAGTCGACAACTAGACCATATCCTAGATATGTCTCTTGCATCGCCAATGACTCGTCGACCTAACATCTCCGGTGTCGAGTTTTCTCTCGAAATTCCAATCGAGGAATGAATCCTATTCTTGCTCAACTACCACCTTCAATCTACTTCAGAATGCACCCAATACAAGCCGTCTCAACCTATAAGGCATTTGAGCTAGACAGGATCAAAGTGCATTGCTCGTAAACAAGGCGATATTGACCTCAAGTCTAAGGACCTCTATCTCCCACATGCTGATAATACTCTAGACATGTATAACAAATAGTTTATCAGCAGGGTATGCCAATACTCCTCTAAGAGTATCCATGTGTCCATCACTAGCAACTATTGCTAGCAGTAAGTGAGATATGCTACATTCTCTAAGAATGTGATGCAGACCACATGTCGACTTATAACATATCATTGATATCCTATTCTCAATGATCATTAGTCTAGACTATTTTAAGAACTACACTCTATCATTAATATCTCACATTATTAATGACAATGTAAGTTCAAGGGATGCACATTAATGCATAATTTAAACAATCAAATAATAATTCAATAATTGCAAATGTCAAGTATATATATTAATCTTATTAATAATATGAATGTGTTCAAGTACATGTGCTCCTAAAATGATTGTTTCTAGGACATATATACTTTCAATCTCCCACTTGGCCTAGAGTCAATCACCAATGTATATGTTACACCTCATAAGGTCAGGACGAGGATTAAGAACGTCGTTAAGAATTAAGATTCAAATTTTAGAATTTAAGTATATTTTATACGTTGATACGAAATAATTTCTAATCACTACAAATGTGACGACGAGAATTAATACGAGTAGTAGAAATTGCTCCAGTGGAGTTATGGATTTGTATGGTATTATAAAATCTTGGCATGAGGGGTATGAGGACTTATGGGGAGCTTGTTTTTAATAGAGGGACCTTTTTAATTAAACAATTAAGAGAAGGGGGTTAAAAGACAATAACAATTTTCAGATTTGCCTAAAGATTTAAAAACTTCTCCTTCTTCCATTCAAACCCTTCCTCACATCTCTCATTTCTCTCCCCCAGCCGTGACACCAATTCCCCCTAGCAACATTGTAGGTTGGTTTTCCTCCTCCTTCCAAAGTTGAATTCTTCTACTACTCTAAGTAAGTTAAGCACCAAACAATGGGTAAATCATTACCACTGCTGGACCGAATTCAAGCTTAAGAATTTCAGATTTTAGGTGATTTTTTTTGGAAGAAAAATATGTTAGAATGATGGGTTAATATTGTAGAATGGTTGCATGTTAATTTGGAGTGGAGAGAAGTGAGAAATTGGAGAGAAATCGACGAAGCAGTGGGCTGATTTCGGGACTGTTGGGCAGATTTTTTTATTCAACTTTGGAGAGGTATATCTCCTAGAATATTAGGAGTGTTTGGGGTGTTTCAAAAGCCTAAAATGAAGTTCGTCGAGTCTAGTTTCCAACGCAACAAACCGCTCGTCGATAGGACATTGGAGTAGAGAGTTATCGACGTTACAAGTTCAGCTGACGAAGCAGTGACTAAAAATCTGGACAGTCACGTTTTTGGGGATTGTTTTGGACGAATTCGAGGTATAAAATTCTTCTTTTATAGTTTAATGACATTGCATGTTGTTGTAGTTGAAGATATGAATTGGTGTTAAGATGGAATTGGAAATATGAAATGCATGTGATGGTATTAAGGATATATACACCGATTTAGAACCTATTCTTGGCGTACGTGGGAATTGAGTAATTGTGTTGGTATGTTATTACTAATTGCATGTGAAAATTTAGATGAAACCTTGATGTTTAAAGTTAAAGTTGTTAATTGAAGTTGTTGGGAGATTAATTGGAAAGTAAGGAATTTTGGAAAAAAAGCTTTGGAATTGTAAAATGTTGATATGACCGGAAAGTTGATAGAAATTGTTGAAAGTTTTGATAATGTATTACGGACTGAATTAGTGTGTGAATATAAGTTACTACATGCATATTTATTGAGACAATTATCTATACATGCCTCGAAAGGATTAAAGTATAGAAAAATGTTAAATTCACATTCTTGAATTGGCGATGTCGTTAAGAGATTGGATTGCCCCACAATAATTCTAACGTGACTAAATGATTGACTAACATGAGAGGTAAGTGTATAAATTCCCTTGGTTATTGAAGTTGATAAATTGAATGTTTAGATAATTTTGACTACATATGGAAATGGTAGTGGTTATTAGTTTAATTTGGATCATTGGGTTGATTTAGATTGTTGGTTTGAATTGGATTGTTAGTTGGAGTTGAGTTGTTGGTTGATTTGGATTATTGGTAAAATTGTGGATACGCACATAAACAAAGGAAGTGCTGCCCAAATTTTTATAGAAATAAGAAGCCGTTATCTGAATAAATTACGTTAGAGACCGTAGAATTGACAAACGTATTGTCATTATTATAGGTTGACATACTGGATGAGGCATATCTTAGCATTTAGTTGATTTGCTCGCTTAAAAGATATGTGAGACCTTTCCTTCTTTCTTTTGGCATGATTTTTAGTAAAGTACGGCGGACGTACTTAACTCCTACCAGTTCAGTTTTAAAAATGATTATTTACTAATGATTATGATTCAGTAACAAAGTTTATGGTAGTAATGTTATTGAGAGTCACATAATAATTTTAGCTGCATACAGTTGCTCATGATATCTACTCGTGCTAAGTGTTACTATTCCATTCCACTGAGTCCCGCCGATCATGTTCGCGTACGACCATGCATCATTCATCGAGTCCTCACTGTAGGCCGAGACACGTTATATATATACAGATTACATCGAGTCCCTCCTGTAGGCCGAGACATGTTACGTATGCAGATACAAATTCCATCGAGTCCTCCATGTAGGTCGAGACATGTTATACGATTTATATACGCATACGAGCACGATGTTTTATGATTCAAGATACATGATATGCTTTTGCACATGATTCTCGATTTATAGCTTTGATGACTCTCTGTTTTACTTGGTACAGTTGTTATTCAGTTTTACAGTATTTTATGTTTTACATACTCAGTACATTATCTCGTACTGACCCCCTTCCTCGGGGGGCTGCGTTCATGCCCGCAGGTTCAGGTGTTCAGATAGGTGACCCGTTAGTCTAAGATTTCTATTCAGCAGTTGGAGAGCTCCTTTGTTCCAGAGCCAGCTATTTTTGGTACAGACCTTTATCTTTCAGACTTATGCATATTTTGGGCACGACGGGGTACTGTCCCGTCATATGTCAGTATTGCGCTCTTAGAGGTCTGTAGACAGTTGTGTGTTGGATGTTTGTACTTTGTTTTGGGTTTTGATGTCGTTATTTAGTAGCAGCCTTGCCGGCTTGCGCATTTGGACTTATGCATTTGTGCGCGTGATGTGGTTGGTGGCAGCCTAGTCGGCTAGCCTATTATGACTGTTGTTTTGTTGTTGTTTTGGCAGCCTTGTCGGCTTGCCCATTTTTAGGAATATGTTGTAAAAGCAGCGTTGTGCTGCCGAAATTTATGTAGACATCTGTATTAAATGGTTTAAGAGTGACAAGTCAGTAATGACGTCCAATTAGGACGTTAATCGCGGCCCGTCGGGTCGGGTCATGACAGTATCTAATGCCCATGTTTTCGAAACGACCATTATGCTTGACTAAGCTTAATGATCTAGTAAATGGGTCTGCTAGATTTTCATTTGTGGGAATGTAGTCTATCTTTATTTCTTCAGTCTCTACCACCCCTCTAAGTATGTGGTATTTCCTTGGTACATGTTTGCTTCTGTTTGTTGATCTTGGTTCCTTAGCTTGCGCAATCGCACCAGTGTTGTCACAATAAATCGTTATTGCACACATCTGGCATTTGGAACAACCCTTAGTTCCTTTTAAGAACTCAGATATCGTAACAGCTTCTTTATAAGCTTTCGATTAAGCAATGTACTCGGTTTAAGTTGTCGAATTAACAGTGTTGTCATACTAAGTGCACATGCCTCATCTGCCCTTATACAGGCCATGACATACATGATTTATCCTATAGCTGAGGCATATGAGACTCTTTTCATGCGTTCAAGTTCTGCAACTGCAGAAAGACTATCTTTCTTTGATAACTTGATGTCTTGATCTATAGGAAGATCTCCCTTCTTGGATTTCTCCATAGAGAGATGTTTTAGCACTTTGTCTATGTATACAGTTTGTGACAGCCCCAACAATCTACTAAATCTATCTCTTGTAGATCCTAATTCCAAGAATTTAGCAGGCTTCACTTAAGTCCTTCATCATGAAGGTACTGGATAACAATTCCTTGACTGATTGCATGAGAGTATTATTATCTCTCATTATCAATATGTCATCTACATATATGACAATGAAGACAATACTCTCATCCGTATGCTTACTATAAACACATGGATCATCTTCGCTTCTAACAATGTCAAACGATTTGACTACTTTGTCAAAGCAAATATTTCAACTCCTTGAGGCTTGCTTAAGTCCATAAATGGACTTTTGTAGTTTGCATACTGCTTTGGGTTGAGTCTTGGATGTAAAACCCTCTGGTTGTATTATATACACCTCCTCAATTAGATTACCATTGAGGAAGACAGTTTTAACATCCATTTTCCAAATATCATAATCATAGTATGCAACTATTGCGAGCAAAATCCGAATGGACTTAATCTTTGCAACAGGTGAAAAGGTTTCATCATAATCGACCCTAGGCCGTTGATTATAACCTTTAGCCACCAATCTTGCTTTATAAGTCTGTACTTTGTCATATGCATCAATCTTCTTCTTGAAGACTCATATGCATCCTATGGGTCTAACCCCGGTTGACAAGTCAACCAAGTTCCATACTTGGTTTATGTACATAGACTCCATTTCAGATTTCATGGCTTCTTGCCATCTCTGTGAATCAATGTCTAACATTGCTTCGCTGTAGGTAGTAGGCTCATCATCATCAGGAATATCTATCTCATTATGTGTTTTAACAAGGAGATTAAGTCTTTCAGGTTCACGATGAGTCCTAGTGGTCCTACGGAGTTGAACATTCTGCGTTTCAGTGTTTGCTGTATTTTGATTTTGAGAAGATGTTTGTGTGTTGGACAATCCACCACCTTGAGAACTTTCAGGAATATCATTTTGAATAGGATGATGCACAACTATTGTGTCATCTACCATTGGTTGTGCATGAGGGTCTTGCATTTCTGCAGTATCCCTCACAACACTCCCACTGGCTGAAGGGCGTACTCTAAGTACCCAATCATCATCAAATACTCCCACTGAATCCTTGTCTAGGTTATTTGACAAGGGGTCATTCTCTACATTATTTTGTACTTCTTGAATTTCTTCAAGTTCTATCTTGTTGCAACTCTGTTCCTTGTAGACATAGTCTTCTTCAAGGAAAGTTGCATTTCTGGAAACAATTACTTTATGTTCCTCAGGAAGATAGAAGTAGTACCCTCTTGTTTCCTTAGGATACCCTACAAAATAATACTTCTCACTTTTAGATTCCAATTTGTCAGTGAGCAACTTCTTTACATATGCAGGGCACCCTGTGGTCGCACGTGTGTCTAAGTCTCGGCTTCTTGCCATTCCATATCTCATATGGAGTTTTCTCAACTGACTTTGATGGAACTCTATTCAAAATGTAGATTGAGCTTTGCAATGCATATCCCCATAGGTATGTTGGTAGAGCTGAGAAGCTCATCATGGATCTAACCATATCTAATAAGGTACGATTTCTCCTCTCAGCAACACCATTCATTTGTGGCGTTCCGGGAGGTGTCCATTCTGAATGGACTCCATGAAGCTTCAAGTAATCTAGAAATTCTTTACTTAAGTACTCACCTCCTCGATCTGATCGAAGAGTTTTAATACTTGTTTCAAGTTGATTCTCTACTTCTGACTTGTACTCCATGAATTTCTCAAAAGCTTCAGACTTATGTTTCATAAGATACACATGACCAAACCTTGAGAAATCGTCTGTAAAAGTGATGAAATAAAGAAATCCTCCCTTAGCTTGAGTTGGAAAAGGCCCACATACATCGGTATGGACTAACTCAAACACCTTTTTGGCACGTACTCCTTTCCCAAAAAGTGATTTGGTTGTCATCTTTCCTCTTAAGCAAGATTCGCAATCACCATATGACTCTAAGTCAAATGGTTCTAAGTAATCTAATTTCCTCAATCTTGCTATCCTTGATTCATTGATGTGACCAAGTCTGCAATGCCATAAGTAGGTGGGATTTCTTTGATTACTTATTTTAGCTCTTTTATTTTGTATATTGAAAATTTCATGGCTACAGTTTAGAACATACAATCCATCCACAAGCGGAGCATTTCCTCAAATAAAACCAATAAAAGACAGTACATAACTGTCATTGGCAATGAATGAAGAAAACCCCTCAATGTCTAACATTGAGATAGAGATAATATTCCTCGTTAACGAGGTAACAAAATAATAATTATTACGTTCTAAACAAAAGTCAAAGGGTAAATCCAGTCTATAAATTCCCACGCATTTAGCATCCACTCGTGCTCCATTTCCAATGCGCAGATCAACCTCCCACGGTCCAACATTTCTGCTGTCAGTTAGACCCTTCTCATTATTACAAATGTGAGAGCCACTGACGGTATCTAATACCCAGCAGTGAGAGTTAGTTACAGACATATTTATTTCAATGACAAACATACCTTGTCCAGCAGGTCCAGAAGCACCTAGTGCCTTGTGTCCTATTGGATCGTTGCAATCCCTTTCATAAACCTTCAGCATGTTGTGAAGTTCTGGAAGATTCACCTTGGTTCCATTCATATTGAAGTTCACAATGAAATTCTCAAATGGACCATGAAATGAATTTAGGATTAGGTTGACAGAGACATTTATAAGCAGCTTCGTTCCAATCGAAGCCAACCTCTCTATTAACCCAATCATCTTCAGAACATTCACTGACACTGGACCCCCTTCGTTCAGCTTACACTTAAAGAGGTCTCTCAACAGTTCATACACCATTGTCTGAGACTGTGATTCATAAAGACTCTTCAAATGTTCTAGCATCTCGTTGGGATCCATGTTTTCATGTTGCCTCTGTAACTTTACAGTCATGACAACATTATACATTGTGCCAGGGGAGCATTGTCTAGATGCTTCTGATAAGCCATCTTGTCAAACAAGGCACTCAGCAGGATCATCAGCAGGGACTGTTGGGAATGTTGTGTCTAACACATACTCAATTCTTTCTAGTTTTAACACTAATCGCAGATTTCTTTAACCAGTCAGGAAAGTTTGCTCCAGTCAACTTGTTTGTTTCAACCAATATTTTAAGTAACAGATTCGACACTTTATACTGAAGAAAAGATAGACTTGAAATTAATACTCTAATATAATTTCTATTGAACACATTCATTAACTAACTAACATGGTCTTTAGTTTAATTAGCTCCCACTATTTTAACATACTCTTTTACCCCATAAAGAATACGGACTCATATCAAATACGGTCATAATGGGCCAAGATCCAAACTCATGCTGTCTCCGCGTTTGCTGAGGCTGATAACTTCAACAACACGATCTGGTAGGTCTCTAAACCAATTGCAAACAATTTGCAACTCTTGGTTGACCGAATGTTCTAAACAATTCGATCAAGGCCCCTACCGTCCGACACTGGGGCGCCAAGATAGCCTAGCAAGTCAACCCCGTTATGCGACTGCAATTATGTATCTAAGTGGGCTTAGCCTTCATCAAACAAACACTGGGGTGTAAATACTCACAAAGGTTTATCACCTACTACAACATTTATATGCATTTATGAAAGGGTCTGAGTCCTCGTAGACTTAGAGCAAATGCTGGGGCATAAATACTCATCTCGCCGAAAAGGATTTTGCACCACAATCAATTATAACGGACGACGCGTTCATTTTAAATGAGACTTGTATTAAATTTGGGGAACATTTTAATTCAGGGTTATGACCAAGATCAACTATTATATCATACATCATATGACATCCTATCATGCAAATTCTAAACACATTTAGATGGGAAACCATCAAACCCAATAGGCATGATATAAGATGGTTTTAATCATATACTGGACGCCGTCTACCCAGACAATTATAGCGGTCATTGAAAGTAAACAATTACTGGGCGCCGCCTACCCAGACAATAATTGCGGACTCTATTCTAATTATTTAAATGACAATCAATAAACAATTAAGAGAAACAATTAATTTGTGCACACATTATCAAATAATATGTCAAATAACAATAATTGTGGGTTAATTAATTTGTTTCAATTTAGAAAATATTTAAATTCAAAATTTAAACTCAAATTTCAATTTTCGGAATTTTTTGCTCATCCAAACAGTCCCTTAATAATTTAGAAATTAAAATTTGATTTTCAGGGGTATTTCTGCAATTTTCAGAACCTTAAAATATTTACAGATTTACCCAGGGACCAAATCTGCTTTTTCAAATTTACGATTGACCTGTGGATCGAATCACTGATTTTAAAACTTTTAAAATTTCAGAAAATATCTCAGGGACTAATTTGTAATTTTCAGAACTTAAAATATTTTCAGATTTGTTAAAGGACCAATCTACAATTTAAAAACCCTAATTTTAATTGCAAAAAAGTCCTTACTATTTCAAATTTTCAAAACCAATTCCAACCCCAAATCAAATTTGGGATTCGGATTTCGGGGCGAAATTGACGAAATTAAAACACACCAAGCGATGAAACACATCGATTTAACTCACGGTGGTTTTCACCACCGATTTGGTGGCCCACTGCGGTCGGACCGAGACGCCGCGGTTCTAAAACCGCTTGGTGCTCCTTTTCCGGTCATCGTTGCCGTGTAACACTACCACCATTAGATTCCTCTCGTCAAGACGAACACGATGGTATTATTACTTTCTGATTTCGTCGCCTGTGGTGGCTGGAAACAGTCCCGTCGTCGGCGGTTTCCGACGACTTTTTCCGGCGTCTTCAACGCGTTCCGCCACCTCTCAACACCTTTATCGACCATCTTAAGAAGTGGATTTCTCGATAATAGTGGAGACGGTGTTAGTACACGTCGAATCGCCGAAATTTTCATCGGAAACCGCGATCGTTTCACGCCTAACAATGACCGACATCAGCCACGCCAACAAAGGTTTGCCATCGCTCATCGCTCCAATATTTTTTTTTTTTTATAAATTTCGAAAATCAGTTTTAAATCAAAACAATTAATTATCCCACATATCGTTATTAAAGATTATCGTATAATCATTAAACCAGCCTGAGTTCTGATACCACTGTAGGGTTTTGTTGGGTGTAAACACACAAGTAAGGCACATCGGAAGTTTAAAATTTTGAGTAAACTTACTTGCTCCAACAAACGTTTCTGGTATGATTATGCGATAATTCAAATCTGCAAAGACATAAAAGAAAAACTTAGAGTTTATGCTTTTAATGTAGTCTCTACTAAAAGGTGCGCACGCGATTGTCAATCCGGGTGCAAGCCTTGCTTCGGTATATTCCTTTGCCCAAGAAAGCTAGGAAATCTTGGCAGAGGTTTGAGAGGATTTTATTTCCTGAACTCTGAGTTCAGAAAGTAGAAAAATTAGTTCATCTGAAATTATGGGTTAAGTGCCAAATATATAGTGGAGGAAACCCTAAACCAAATCAGATTTGGATCAGGCTTCAGGACCTGACCCAAATTCAATTGCTGATGGGCGAATCGGGCCCATCACATGCGCTCCTTTATTTATTTTCTGCACGTTTTAGTCCTAATTAAATCCAAGATTTAATTTTTAACTTAATTAATTAATTTTCATCAAATGAAAATTATCCCATAATTTATTATAAAATAAAATATCTTGATTCAAAATCCGATATTTTACATTCTCTCAATATACCCTTAGACCGAAAAGACAATCGACTTAGTGTGACCCTTTAGGCCTTCACACATCGGCACTTGATCAAATCAAGGTTCACACGGAACTCCTAGACGGCCACGTGACGGACACACAATATGTGAAGTACGTTTACAAGACTCAAGTAAACAAACCTCTATGTGAGATGATAAATTTCTTTCATTCGCGACACACTCGATCAAGCTTAAGATTTGCCAAGTGTCTATCCAAATGAGTTGATCACTTTATCTCATCTATATTAGTCGACAACTAGACCATATCCTAGATATGTCTCTCGATCGCCAATGACTTGGTCGACCTAACATCTCTGAGAAGCTGAGTGTTCTCTCGAAATTCCAATCGAGGAATGAATCCTATTCTTGGCTCAACTACCACCTTCAATCTACTTCGTAATGCACCCAATACAAGCCGCGTCTCAACCTATAAGGCATTTGAGCTTAGGACAAGATCAAAGTGCATTGCTCCGTAAACAAGGCGATATTGAACTCAAGTCTAATGACCTCTATCTCCCACATGCTGATAATACTCTAGACATGTATAACAAATAGTTTATCAGCAGGGTATGCCAATACTCCTCTAAGAGTATCCATGTGTCCATCACTAGCAACTATTGCTAGCAATAAGTGAGATATGCTACATTCTCTAAGAATGTGATGCAGACCACATGTCGACTTATAACATATCATTGATATCCCATTCTCAATGATCATTAGTGTAGACTATTTTAAGAACTACACTCTAGCATTAATATCTCACATTATTAATGGCAATGTATGTTCAAGGGATGCACATTAATGAATAATATAAACAATAAAATAATAATTCAATAATTGCAAATGCCAAGTATATATATTAATCTTATTAATAATATGAATGTGTTCAAGTACATGTGCTCCTAAAATGATTGTTTCTAGGACATATATACTTTCAAAAATGATGTCAAAAAGTGGATGAATAACATAGAAATTATCGTTATCAATAGTACAAAATAGAAAGTCATGTACAAAAAGGTATTACATCAGATGTTTTGACTCAAATTGCATATGAGGTTTCCACAATTCACGGGTGAAAGACTCAGGACTTTTCAAGGTGGTGAAGCTTGAGAAGAAGCATAGTTGTTCAATTGATTTCATTACCTCTAACATGAATGCAACATCAAAGGTCATATCTGTTAGGTGTATTTTGTATATGTTTTTTGAGTCATTTTTAGTTAGTATTTTTCTCATTTTCGTTTAAATAAGTGTCTTGTTAGAGTTGTTTTTCTTTCTTCTGAGTCACAACGGTTCTAAATGACAAAAAGAAGTTAAAAGTGGTCAGAAAATGAGCTCCCGAAGCAAAAAAAGATGAAAGTTGGCAGATCCGGACGAAAGACTGTAGGACCGCGGTGCCATAATTACTGAGAAGCCGCAGTACTTTTGGCACCACGGTGCCATTCTGCAGGACCGCGGTGTCGATGCGGGAATTTCCAATCCGAAATAGAATTTGCAAGGGGCAAAAGGGTCCAAGGCACATATTTTTGGCAACATATATAAACCCTTGGGACATATTTTAGGGATTATTCTACCATACATCTTCTTCTTTGGGGGAAAACACAACACAACGCTTGGCGGCTACAATTGGAGACTAGTTCTAAGTATTTTTCTTTGTTTTCTCTATTGTAATTCAGTTCATGTTTGGATTTGTATTAGTTCTTAGCATTTCTACTTTGGTTTTATTTTTATTTTACTTCTTTATTTTAGAACATTTTGTCGTGATATGCTTGCTTCTTTTTTATCACTTGCAGGAAGGACAAGGTAATTGCTGATCCTTTGTGCAATGGGAGATCAACGAAACAACAATTTGGTGGATGATGAGTTACCGCCTGTCTTAAGACAAGTCCATGCAGAAAGGATTTTGGGGGATTATGTGATGCCAACTATTATAGGGGTGCAGACTTGCATCAGGCTTCCAGCTGTTGAAGCCAATAACTTTGAAATCAAACCAGCCATATTGCACATGGTTCAAAGCTTAGTTCAGTTTGGGGGATTACCGTCTGAATATCCTCATTTGCATCTAGAAAATTTCCTGGAGCTGTGTGCAACCTTCAAATACAATGGTGTTACTGATGACGTCATTCGGTTGAGACTCTTCCCATTCTCACTCAGGGATAGAGCAAAGTGCTGGATGAACTTATTACAGGAGAACTCCATCACTACATGGCAAGACTTAGCCTAGAAATTTCTTGCCAAGTTCTTCCCCTCAGCGAAGGCAGCGAGGCTTAGGGGAGAATTAAACAATTTCTATCAAATGGATGAAGAGTCATTGTATGATACTTGGGAGCGGTTTAAAGATTTGTAAAGGAAGTGTCTACATCATGGTCTTGAGCAGTGGAACTTGGTGCACATTTTCTACAATGGTCTAAGTGGGACTACTAGGACAATTATTGATGCAGCTGCAGGTGGCACCTTCATGAAGAGAACATTGATGCGCGACTTACACACACGCTAAACGAAAGTGCACGTATCGTGACAAGTAATATAGTCTAGAAGACCGAGTTATCGTCCTCAGGTATTAGTGTCCAATTACCAACCTCTATTCTGTAGGATCTATTTGGTGACCGATAAATTGATGATTTGTTTATAGCTATGATTATAGATGCTAACTAAATTAATCCACTTTACTTCAGATATGGTGGAAATAGGGCTTCCAAATCTCCTCAACTATCCGCTCGCTTTACTCGTTAATGCAAATAATTAAGGTTCTTCTTCTATGTTGAGATAACAGGTTAACTAAGCCGTTTTATACTCCTGTTAAGGTAATATAAATGCTCAACCCCAATGTAGAATCCTTCTATCTTTCGATGACAAGATTGACTACAAAAGGAGGATTAAGAACAATAACCTATTAAGCTACACAAGTATCGGGGTACTTTCGTCTACGATTTAAACCTATGTTTATTCAACTATAGCATATTCAAAATCTCCCCTTTCGGATCTCGATTAGAAATCATATAAGTGATGATAATTAGTGATCAATTAATTACCAAACAATCAAGATAAATTATTGAATAAATCTCAACAATAATAAGAAGAAACCAAAATCTTGCATTAATTCATAAAACGAGGTTCAAGTGATTCGACATGGAAAACCCTAAATTAAGTTAGTTCCTAGCCATAGACATGCCAAGAACTAAAATAGTATCCAACATATACTAGAAATAAATAAAATAAAGAACAAGAAATTACTCAAAAATAAGTCTCCAATCTTGATCTATGTTGTGATGAATGGTAAGGAGTGTTCTCTTCAAATCTGACCTAAAAGGCTTTATTTATATCCTCAAAAACGTGCAAAACATTTTTCTCTTTGGCTTTGGCCCAATCCTATTCGGATTTGTCAAATTTCCCGCGTCGGCGACACGGCCCTGCAACCGGCCGCGCGCCAAGCTTCGCGGTCCGCTTGGGCGCCATGGCTCGCTGGCCGATGGTCCGATACGCGCCACCTCGCTTTCGCCTGTTGCGCTTTTTAACTTTTCGAGCTCTGGAACCTCTGTTTCTGCCCTCTTTTCGCTCCTTCTCACCAATGTGCCACTTTAAATCATTGTGACTCAAAAGAAAGAAAATATATCCTAACATGACACATATTTGTACAAAAATGGGCAAAAGACTAACTAAAAATAACTCAAAAGGTGTATATAAAATACACCGATCAAACACTCCCAAATTTAACCTTTGCTCGCCCTCGAGTAAAGATCAAAAAAATAGAAACAAAGACACGAAAGAAAATAAAATAAAATGACTCAAAGACATTGATCAATTTACCGCATCATTGTTACTTAGAAACGCATGAAGGTTAGTAGAATAATATGCAAGAACATATAACATGGATTTTTAGCATTCTAAACACATCAAGTCAGATATTTCGCAAATTCACTTTAATCATGCTCAATGGAAGTAAGAATACCTAACTATGCATGTTAATTTCAAAATCCTATGGCCTGTTCATTTGTTATTCTCCACTAATCATGGATACATACATTAGAGATTCTCATGGCTTTTCAGGGTTATACTGTAGGCTTAGGCAGGGGTAGGTAAAAATAGGTTTTTAAGCTCAATCTTATGTACCATAAGCTCTTTTTGCTTTCGATTCTTCCCTTTTCTTTTGATTTTCTTTTTAACCTCATACTCATCTTTCCCCTATTTTATTTTGAAAGAATGAGGTGTCTGATGAATAGTAAGCACCCCCAAACTTAGGTTTTTGCCTATTTATGATTACTTTTCATTGGGGTGCATCAAAATTGTTCACTCTCTTTTTGTCTCTTTTCAACACTTTATATTCCAAACACGTCTCAAAATTTTGTTTTTCACTTATGGCACAAGTATGGAATTACAGGGTGTCAAAGAAAATATCTTATTTTTAGGCTCAAAGGGGCTGACTAGGGATACAATTTATTGTCAGTGATAGGAAATGAATGGTCAGAAAGGGCTTAACAAAGAAATGTCTGAGTCATCTCCCTAACATGCATATCCTAACTATTTCGCCTCAAATATCAAGCAAGCAGACACATAGGTTTAATCACTAACAATGCATAAATCAAGCAAGATACCCCAAATATTTTGACTTCATAAATTTTTGACATATCTAACCTAATTGTTCAGATGGTTGCTTCTAATTCCATTACATTATTCAACTTTACTTCACTAGGCGTTTCAAGTAACTACAACATGCATGATCATAAAAAAAAATTAGACTCAAATAAACATAGAAAATAACATAAAAAGACTTAAAAACACATCAAAAATACTAAGAACTCCCCCCAAACTTAAATCACACATTGTCCCTAATGTGTGCAAGACTCAAGAATAAAAGAAAAATGGGACAACTTACATACTTCGTTTAAAATGGTGGCGGTGGCGGTGGATAATGCATGGACCACTGGTTGAACAAGGAACTCATCTCATCAAATCTCTGGTTCAACTGTTGTTGCTCCTGCCTTATTTCTTGTTGTTCTTGCCTCAAGTCCTGTTGACCTTGTATCATCGTGTCAAAACTCTGCATTATCCTCCGCTGGTTCATGAGCAACTGCTCCACCATAGGCACTGGAGGTTCCAATTTCATGGCCGGCAATCGCACCGCTTAATGTTGAGCCTGCCTCGTGCTCATCTCATTCACGGCGCCTCTGCCGCGCGGTGCTGGTCTCCTTCTTGCTGCTGCTAGAGGAACTGGTTCTGGGAAGGCATGCACTATCCCATATATCACAGGAGGTTGGCCCTTCTCATATGTATCAGTAGCTAGGGTTGGGACTCCATGTCTAGAAAATAAACTGCAAATAAGTGATTCGTGTCCCAACCCACCTTTAGTGACCAACCTACTGGTTTCTCCAATGTTCTGCAATATCTCATTCCCAACATCAATCGTCTTCCCTTACATAATTCCATATATCATCTTTATTCTATCCGCTGGCACTCTGGTGAAATGCGTCGATGGAATCAAAGTGCATCGATTTAAATATAACCAACCCTTGGCTGTTTTGTTGAACTGACATCTGCTCAGTCCTCTTGATCAATTTCGTGCAATATCATACTCAGCCCCAGGGTAGCATAATGTGCTTGCGACGATATCCCAATCGATGTTGTTGGCATCTCTAGACCAAGTTCTGAAATAGCTTCGATCATCGCCTCTTTCTTCAACATCAGCTGTTCTTAATAGCTCATTCACCACCTCAGCCGTCACAGGTACATACTGTCCTCTCACAAAACATCTACCATTTACCCGTTCCGAAAAGTTAGCATAGAATTCTTTTACCATTACAGTGTTCTGTAGTACTATTCTCTCCGGATTAACAAATCTCTTCCACCCAATGACCTCTATCATTTCCCGAATAGGCTCATAGACATCGTCATCCTCAAATGGCTCCCTTTGGTACTCCATTCCTCGCTCAGGTATCACGGGTCTAGTACTAAGTTTGTAATATTTGTCTTCTGCTTTTTGACTAATTAATCTAGTAGTGTCATATTGTGGAACGGAGGCGGATGTGAAAGCTCTCTTTTTTCTGGCAGACATTTTGGAAAATTTTCAGCAGCGTTTCCTCAGTTTCATTGAGATTACCCAGCAACTTTCAATCACACCAATCAACACACAGCGTAATCAGCAAAATACAACACTATTCAACCCCCAAACTTCACTCAAATCACAGGTACAATACCCCACATCACTACGTACAATCTTACTGTGAAATTTCCACACCAAACTTTAACACACCCCACAATATCCACCAATAAAGCACATCCCCAAACTTATGAATTACCTCCCCTAATTGCTTTAAAATTTCAAGAAAAGTTATGAAAGTTACCTTGGCTGGTGTTCATCAACATTTTCTTGTTCCTAGTGATGGATTGAGGTAATGGAATGAGGGTTGTTGTTTGAAATGGTTAAGGGTGCAAGGAATTGAAGTACTTTGGTTGTGATTGATTTTAGTTTGTGGAAGACTTTGAGTAATGGAGGCTGATTTCGTGGGTTTTGGAGAGACGAAGGGTTTTGGATTTTTGATTTGGAGAGGGGAAATCGAATTAGGGCTCTTTTAATTTCAGTTTTTCCGTCGCGGCGCCACGGCCCTGAGATTGGCGTCGTGGTGCCCAAACATCTGCGACCCTCTGAACTTCCGACGCCGTGGCGCTCTGATTTGGCACCGCGGCGCCCAAACTTCAGAGACCTTCTAGACTTTCGGCGCCGCGGCTCTCTGATTCGGCGCCGTGGCGCCCAACTTCTTGCGACTTTCTGCATTCTCGGCGCCATGGCCCTCTGCTGGGCGCCGTGGCGCTTAACCAATTTCATTCCTCTCTCACGTTTTTCGTCCTCCACTTTTTAGCCCTGTACCTGTCATCATAACATGTAAACAATACCTTCCGTGAGGCTGTTCTAACTAAAACTAAATTGCATAAATTTTTTAAAACCTTGGGTTGCCTCCCAAGTAGCGATGTCTTTAACGTCTTTTAGCCGGACGCAGGTTCCTTATCAAGAGGCATGGGGTAACTTAACCCCATAGCCTACCCATTTCATAATCACTTTTCTCTTTCGCCTTCTGTTTTTCTTTTTCTCTTTTTTCTTAAGAGAAGGTTTAGCGTTGCTCACTGCATCTTGCGATCGATTTCCTTTGCTTTTGCTGTCTGCTCAACTTATGTGCTAACAAAGGTCGATCAGAAAACACTTGCTTATGAATGGGGGTTCAACAATGTGTTTAAACACATTGAACACCATCTCTTCATCCTCAACTCTGAGTGTCAGCTCGCCCTTTTTCACATCAATCAAGGCTCTCCCAGTTGCCAAGAATGGTCTTCCCAAGATGATAGGGATTTCATCATTTTCCTCCATATCAAGGATGAGTAAGTCTGCAGGAAAGAATAATTTTCCCACCTTAACCAATACGTCTTCAATTATTCCCCTGGGATGCCCCATTGTCCTATCCGCCAACTGCAAGTTCACAGTGGTTGGTTTGGCTTCACCCAAACCCAACCTCTTGAAAACGGACAAGGGCATGAGATTTATGCTGGCCCCCAAATCACACAGGGCCCTGTTACATGTCACCCTACCAATTGTGCAAGGCAATGTGAAGCTCCCTGGATCCTTAAGCTTGGGGGGCAGTTTCTTATGCAAGATGACACTGCATTCCTCTGTCAATGCCATTGTCTCATACTCAGCTAGCTTCTTCTTCTTCCCAAGGATTTCCTTCATAAATTTGAAATAAGTAGGCATTTGATCCAATGCCTCAATGAAAGGGATGTTAATGTGCAGCTTTCTAAATACCTCTAAGAACTTGGAGAATTGCTTATCAACTGCTTTCCTTTGCAACCTCTGAGGGTAAGGAATCTTCTCTGTGTATTCCCTCACTAGAACTGCTGGAGCCTTCTCTAAAATAGGGCGGTCCTCAGTAACCCCCTCCTTCTCTGCATCTACTCTCTGTTCTATAACAGGCTGAGGTGTAGGTTGTTCTAGCTGTTTCCCACTTCTCAGCTGCACCGCCTGACACTGCTCTCTGGGATTCATCTCTGTATTACTAGGAAGAGTGACATGTGGCCTGTTATTTGTCATCTTTTGTTATACCCCGTAGTTCCAGGGTATGTATGTGAGGACGTACGTACGAGAATACGACAGAAATTTTGGAAAGAAAGAAAGGTGTGATTTTTCGACGGAAAAGTTTCCGGGTTTTATGAAGGAAAAAGGTTAGTTAATGGGAATTGGATTCCCAGATTTGGTATTTGGGCTTCTTGGATTATATTAGAATTATGAGATTTTATTTTCGGAAATGGTCACGTGGGACCCACGGGAGAAATTTACGGTTTTGTGGGGCCCACTTTGTTTTTGAGGTTTCCGGTATTTTGGATATTTTCGGAAGACGAAATATTTTGGACGAGTCGGGGGGCGACACGTGTCACCCCCATGTGTCACCTTGGCCGAATTAGAGGGACAAGTGGCTAGCCACTTGTCCCCTTGGCCGAAATGGCCATGACACTTGGAGCACCATTTCGTTGGCCATGTGGTGTGGTGGGACCCACACACACATGGCCCAATATTGACCACCCACTTGCTATGATCTTAACCCTTGAATTCTCTATAAATACCCCCTTAAGTTGAAGACTAAATTCATCCCACACTTGAATACTTTCCAAAGCAAATACTCCCTCCCTTTAGGCTTGTGTTTCGTCCCTCCCCCCACAGGTGTAGAAAATACTTTGAGTATTGTTGTATAATCCCAAATACCTTAGCCTAGTATCCCTAGTAGTATTCCAAGTTATTTCAATACTAGGAGCCCGGAAATATTACTTT
This sequence comes from Przewalskia tangutica, assembly GCA_029844215.1. Lineage (NCBI taxonomy): Eukaryota > Viridiplantae > Streptophyta > Magnoliopsida > Solanales > Solanaceae > Przewalskia > Przewalskia tangutica. The sequence continues at coordinate 7,465,731 of CM056733.1, read as the reverse complement.
ATTCCAATAGTCGCAAAGTGAAACACTAGGAAAATCTTCCTAGCTTGGTTGAAGTGTTAAGAGAAGTTGTTTAAAAACTTCTAAGGGTCGCTTGGAGCGGGTTGGAGCGTAAGGAGTTGGAGCTAAACGTTGCTCAGGATCGACTTATAATCTTGGATAATTTTGGGCTTATCGAGGTAATGATCTATGTCCCCCTATTGTAATTGGATATTACATGTTGTAGTAGTTATGCTTGAGTATATTATATGAGGATAGAAGATTGATAGAATTGAACTGTATTTACATTGGACTGTATTTACGATGACTTGTAGTATTATTGTGAGTAGAATTGTACACGCCCGTTAGACGTGTAACCCTCGAGTTGTTGGCTTGGTAGCGGGCCTTGATAGAGGATGAGATTTTTGTGGTCATGCGGGGGTGCCGAATTTTCCGTAGAATATGGAGCCTTGTTCTTAGAAATGTTCTACGAAGAGATCGAGAAATTGATGGACGTTTGTGGCCTTTATAGGGTGAAGTACTACGAGTAGCGTATTCTACTGGAAGGGTGGAAAAGGCTAGCAGGGTTACAGTACTTTGGAGCTATTTGCTAATTGTCGATAATCGCATGAGGTATGTGAACCTCTTCCTATCTTTTCTAGCATGATTGTTGTGAACTATGTAGTGCAGACGACGTGTGCTAAACGAGTTTTGGTTGGTTTAAAACATAAGGTGTTATAATAGCTTTATGGGAAGTTAGTTATAACGACTTTATGTAGGTAAAAGAATGGTTTATTGATTTTAGAAGTTAAGAGACTTGATCTTAAAAGATAAGAGACTTAACTTATAAAGGACGTTTTATGAAATGTTAAGGACTTGAATTTTGTTAAAAAGTTGTGAAACCTCATTCGTGAGTAATGAGTACTTGGCTTTTAAAGAATAAGGTTTTACTGATTTCGGAAATGAGAATAAGTAGCGAACAAACCACTGCAGCGTTAATAAAGGAAAATGTACTGACAAATAATTAATTATATTAAAACCAGTAGAAACCTCCATCTGCATAGAAGCTAAGATAAGACAAAATTGTATTACATTTTCTAGATCATGGCTGCTTTAATAAGATTGTTATAAACAAGAATAACTACTCACACATAAGGCATATGTTACTCAATGGTTTTAAAAAGAGATTACGTTATTTGATTAAGGCTATGAACTATGAAATCGTTTGAAAATAAGAGACTTGAGTATTTGAAATTAGGCAACTTGAACTTTTGGAAAAAAATGTTGTTACTTGACTTTAAAAGGGAAAGTGTTTTGGTTTAAAAGGAAGGCATGGTAGTGTCTTAATCTGTCTTAAAAGAGAGTTTAAACGTTATGGCCGATTTTTCCTCGAGTCCCATGGGATGGGCCGAGATATGTATTCCACCCGATTTTTCCTCGAGTCCCATGGGATGGGCCACGATATGTATTCCACCCGATTTTTCCTCGAGTCCCATGGGATGGGCCGAGATATGTATTCCACCCGATTCCACCTCGAGTCCCATGGGATGGGCCGAGACATGTTATACGTATCATACGATTTATACCTAGATCGCCGCAGTGATGGAGAGTTCCACGCACGAGGGATGACTTTGAGGCGTGAGTCCCCGCTCGACATGATCGCTTTTATGTTGGAATCGTAGTTTGGTTATCATACATGTCTTTTGTTTTATATTAGATCACATGATTTCATTTACTGAATTTCGGGCCACATACTTGGTACATGTCAGATCGACCTCCTTCGGCCGCGTTCATGCCGCAGTAGAGGTACATCGGCCAGGATCCTCGCCATAGGATCACGATTCACGGTTTGGGAAGCTCCGCTTCTCGAGTCTTATCTTTGTATAGTCCTCTCATTGTAGGTACTTGTACATCTGTGGTATGGCGGGCCCCGTCCCGTCATAGTTGTTACACTCTTAGAGGTCCGTAGTCTTGTAGGCGTGGTTTGTAAAGGATGTAATCGTTCGCTATATATATATACACGAAGGTGACCGCTTTGGTTAGCCTGCTTTTCTTATGTTATATCTTGTTTCGTTTAAGTTTTTATTTCACGATTTTCTCTCGATGTTGTATCACTAGGGTGCCCGGTAGGCACTACCACGCCCAAGTCGGGTCGTGACAAAAGTGGTATCAGAGCAGTTAATCCTCGGAAAGTGTCTACAGACCGTGTCTAGTAGAGTCTTGATTATCGGTGTGTTGTGCACCATATCTATAATCAGGAGGCTACAAGATATTTAGGATTGGTTTCCATTCTCCTCACTCTAAGATCGTGCCTTAGAGCTGTGTTATAAGTTGGACTCCTGACGTATTCAGATGTACCAGTTATGCCTCTGCGAAAGGCAACCAGGGCCCAGATGGGCAATGCAGCAGAGGGGGCTACGAGTTGAACACAGAGGGTTACGAGGGCACAGGCCTGGTCATTACCTGAGATAGTACTTCAGACGACGAGTTTTATGACGCCGCTAGCCCCAGCAGAGTTTAGAGCGGCAGCAGTTTCTACGGAGGCCACGATACCTGAGCCTCCAGCCCACGACTGTGAGCCGAGGATATGAGTTCGTGAAATGGCCCGCCATTACTGAGGCCGTGGCTGGGAATGAGGACGGACGGGAGCCGGTGGTTCCGGCAGTACCAGTGATTCACCCTAGATCCAGTAGTCTGAGACTTCGGGATTTCTTGAGTTGCAGTTCGCCAGAGTTCTATGGATAGAGAGCTGAGGATGATCCTCAGGGTGTCGTGCTAGTTTGGGAGATTGTTATGCTTACGGCCAGCAGGGCCATTTGGTGAGAGTTTGTCCGATTAGCGGTAGCACAGATGTAGAGACTCAGCCTTCGGGATCGGTGGCTGGTTCATCGCCTTATATAGCTAGGCGCCCTGCAGGGCAGGGTTATGGTTAGAGCGACAAAGAGGAAGTAAGGCAGTAGTTACAGAGATACCTTTAGCCCTTAAGAGACTTGGTTATGTTGTTATGGTGGATACGTGTGAAGTGCTATACGGATAGCATTGTGTTAAGTGTGATTTAGAGAACATGATTAGTTGAAGAGGTAAGTTTGGGGACATGGAAGGTGTGAACCTTAGAATATTATACGTGGAGACCTTAGATGCGAGGCCGTCTTGAGTAAAAGATTTTGTTTACGATTGACCTTTGTCGGAGTGCATAGTATACGAGGGGTATAATTGTGTGATAAGTCCCTGAGTGGTGTGAATTATAAGAGAGTAGTTAAGCTAAGAAGACCACTAGGTTTTCGTGACTTGATTAGTGAGATTGTTCCGGATTGGGGAACGAGAGAGTTTGGTGCGAGATGGGTCGGGTTGAGGTAAGGTCACGGGTCAACCCGTAGCCCGGATTGAAGTAAGGGAAATTGGTGGTGGTCCCGCTTTGTGATAGGGTCACGAGGGTGCTAGGCCCAAGTTTAGGTAACCATCGTACGGGTTCGTGGATGCGTTCGACCAGAATCGGATCGTGAAGGCCGGGGATGGCCTTAGAGAAGTTTGAAGCTAGTGAGATGACCATGTTTGGAGGTAGTGGCTCCAAAGTTTTGGAAACTGAAGCGATGACTGAAGTGTGGTACGTGAAATAGAAAGAGTTCAGGTGTAAGAGAAGGGTACGAAGAGTAAGAGAAGGTTTAACGCAGCGTGTTATGAAACTGTGATCATTTCTTTTGAAAAGTAAAGATGCGAAGGGAGTATCCTTTAGACCATGGGTGGGAGATTTTTGTGAGATTAGAGGCGATTCCTCGTTGGCTTGGATTTGAGTTTTTGAACACATGTTATATTCTGGCCATTGGTGGCATGATCGGTTTTTGTAAGTGTAGTAGTGGAGGCTACACCGGCGCATGTATGTTTAGAGACTTAGAAGGAACATTCGGGACGAATGTTTCTAAGGGGGGAAGAATGTTATACCCCATAGTTCCACGGTATGTATGTGAGGACGTACGTACGAGAATACGACAGAAATTTTGGAAAGAAAGAAAGGTGTGATTTTTCGACGGAAAAGTTTCCGGGTTTTGTGAAGGAAAAAGGTTCGTTAATGGGAATTGGATTCCCAGATTTGGTATTTGGGCTTCCTGGATTATATTAGAATTATGAGATTTTATTTCGGAAATGGTCACGTGGGACCCACGGGAGAAATTTACGGTTTTGTGGGGCCCACTTTGTTTTTGAAGTTTCCGGTATTTTGGATATTTTCGGAAGACGAAATATTTTGGACGAGTCAGGGGGTGACACGTGTCACCCCCATGTGTCACCTTGGCCGAATTGGAGGGACAAGTGGCTAGCCACTTGTCCCCTTGGCCGAAATGGCCATGACACTTGGAGCACCATTTCGTTGGCCATGTGGTGTGGTGGGACCCACACACACATGGCCCAATCTTGACCACCCACTTGCTATGATCTTAACCCTTGAATTCTCTATAAATACCCCCTTAAGTTGAAGACTAAATTCATCCCACACTTGAATACTTTCCAAAGCAAATACTCCCTCCCTTTAGGCTTGTGTTTCGTCCCACCCCCCACAGGTGTAGAAAATACTTTGAGTATTGTTGTATAATCCCAAATACCTTAGCCTAGTATCCCTAGTAGTATTCCAAGTTATTTCAATACTAGGAGCCCGAAAATATTACTTTATTCCAATAGTCGCAAAGTGAAACCCTAGGAAAATCTTCCTAGCTTGGTTGAAGTGTTAAGAGAAGTTGTTTAGAAACTTCTAAGGGTCGCTTGGAGCGGGTTGGAGCGTAAGGAGTTGGAGCTAAACGTTGCTCAGGATCGACTTATAATCTTGGATAATTTTGGGCTTATCGAGGTAATGATATATGTCCCCCTATTGTAATTGGATATTACATGTTGTAGTAGTTATGCTTGAGTATATTATATGAGGATAGAAGATTGATAGAATTGAACTGTATTTACATTGGACTGTATTTACAGTAGACTTGTAGTATTATTGTGGAGTAGAATTGTACACGTCCGGTTAGACGTGTAACCCCCCCTGGAGTTGTTGGCTTGGTAGCGGGCCTTGATAGAGGAGGAGATTTTTGTGGTCATGCGGGGAGGTGCGACCGAATTTTCCGTAGAATATGGAGCCTTGTTCTTAGAAATGTTCTACGAAGAGATCGAGAAATTGATGGACGTTTTGTGGCCTTTATAGGGTGAAGTACTACGAGTAGCGTATTCTACTGGAAGGGTGGAAAAGGCTAGCAGGGTTACAGTACTTTGGAGCTATTTGCTAATTGTCGATAATCGCCGCGAGGTATGTTAACCTCTTCTTATCTTTTCTAGCATGATTGTTGTGAACTATGTAGTACGGTAGACGTACATATGCTAAACGAGTTTTGGTTGGTTTAAAACATAAGGTATTATAATAGCTTTATGGGAAGTTAGTTATAACGACTTTATGTAGGTAAAAGAATGGTTTATTGATTTTAGAAGTTAAGAGACTTGATTTTAGAAGTTAAGAGACTTGATCTTAAAAGATAAGAGACTTAACTTATAAAGGACGTTTTATGAAATGTTAAGGACTTGAATTTTGTTAAAAAGTTGTGAAACCTCATTCGTGAGTAATGAGTACTTGGCTTTTAAAGAATAAGGTTTTACTGATTTCGGAAATGAGAATAAGTAGCGAACAAACCACTGCAGCGTTAATAAAGGAAAATGTACTGACAAATAATTAATTATATTAAAACCAGTAGAAACCTCCATCTGCATAGAAGCTAAGATAAGACAAAATTGTATTACATTTTCTAGATCATGGCTGCTTTAATAAGATTGTTATAAACAAGAATAACTACTCACACATAAGGCATATGTTACTCAATGGTTTTAAAAAGAGATTACGATATTTGATTAAGGCTATGAACTATGAAATCGTTTGAAAATAAGAGACTTGAGTATTTGAAATTAGGCAACTTGAACTTTTGGAAAAGAATGTTGTTACTTGACTTTAAAAGGGAAAGTGTTTTGGTTTAAAAGGAAGGCATGGTAGTGTCTTAATCTGTCTTAAAAGAGAGTTTAAACGTTATGGCCGATTTTTCCTCGAGTCCCATGGGATGGGCCGAGATATGTATTCCACCCGATTTTTCCTCGAGTCCCATGGGATGGGCCGAGATATGTATTCCACCCGATTTTTCCTCGAGTCCCATGGGATGGGCCGAGATATGTATTCCACCCGATTTTTCCTCGAGTCCCATGGGATGGGCCGAGATATGTATTCCACCCGATTCCACCTCGAGTCCCATGGGATGGGCCGAGACATGTTATACGTATCATACGAATTATACCTAGATCGCCAATGAGGGAGGAGTTCCACGCGTGAGGATGACTTTGGCGTGAGTCCCCGGCTCGATACGATCGCTTTTATGTTGTGAACTGTAGTTTGGTTATCATACATGTCTTTTGTTTTATATTAGACTGTCATGATTTCATTTACAGTAATTTCAGTTTCACATACTTGGTACATGTTGTACTGACTCTTCGGCCGCGTCACGCCGCAGTAGAGGTACATCGGCCAGGATCCTCGCCATGTGATCACGCCAATGGTTTGGGAAGCTCCGCTTCCGAGGCTTATCTTTCGTATAGTCCCCTCATTGCAGTACTTGTACATCTGTGGTATGGCGTGGCCCCGTCCCATCATAGTTGTTGTTACACTCTTGAGGTCTGTAGTAATCACAAGTGTGGTTTGTAAAGGATGTAATCGCTGCTATATATATATACATGAAGGTGACCGTTTTGGTTAGCTTGTTTTCTTATGTTATATCTTGTTTCCGTTTAAGTTTTTATTTCCGCTGATTTTCTCTGATGTTGTATCACTAGGGTGCCCGGGGTAAGACACCAGTCACGGGCCCGAAGTCGGGTCGTGACATCTTTGCTAGCTGTCCCACTTGCCTCTCCAAGTTCCTGATAGAGGACCCTGTCTCTGCCATAAACTGGGTTTGTGAATTCATAAGTGTCAACAAGGTTGCTCTCAATTCATCCGCTTTTCGCGAGCAGTGTACCGAATCGCTGGAAAAGTGAGGCTGGTTAAATGGTTGTTGATTCTCGTATTGGCCTCGAATCGTTCATGTCTTGATCACCCCTCCATGAAAAGTTAGGGTGATTCCTCCACCCTGGATTGTATGTATTTGAATAGGGGTTGTTCTGGGGCCTTTGGTAATTCCCCACTGCCTGACATTCTGCTTGCTCAATAGGGATGTTGTTAGGGTCTGCTGATGGGCACCTATCAAAGGTATGAGGACCCCCACACATCTCATAACTCAGTGGCATCTAAACTGCATTCACTGACACTGTGTTCTGCTGTAGTTGCTTGGTCAAGAGAGCAACCTGTGCATTTAACGTTGTAATGGCATCGATCTCATGAACTCCTATCGCTCTCCTTCCACTTACCCATCTATCATCTGTCACATGGTTATTAGTGGCCATGTCTTCTACAAAATCATGGGCCTCATGCCGCCTTCTTCACGGCGTTCCACCGCACTGGCCAATGATGGTTCTTGTGGTCCCACTTAGCCCATCAGAGAAAATATAGACCAAATTCCACACTCAATGCTATGATGTGGACACTTTGTCTGCATATCTTTAAATCTCCCAAGCCTCATAGAGTGACTCTCCATCACCGTAAAAATTGTTCACTTCCTCGCCTTAGCGGCTTTGGACGGTGGAAAGAACTTTGCCAAGAACTGTACAACTCCCGCCACGTGAATATTGAATCAGAGTGTGAATTCAACCAAACTTTTGCTCTATCCCTGAGTGAGAAGGGAAAGAGCCTCAATCGGATGGCGGCGTCAGTAACGCCATTATACTTGAAAGTTGCACACAGCTCCAAGAAATTTGCTATGTGCATATGAGGGTCTTCAGATGGCAACCCTCCGAATTGAACTGTATTATGCACCATACTCAGGATCGCAGACTTGATTTCGAAATTATTTGCTCCAGTTGCTGGGAGCCTGATGCAAGTATGTGCTCCATTCACCCTTGGCAGCACATAATCTCCCAAGATTCTCTCAGCTTGGACCTGGACCCTTTCTTCCACATCCATTGGTAATCTCTGGGGCACCCTCTGGTTAGGTTGATGATCACTTAACCCTTCGTTCATCTCATTGTTATTCCGCAAGTCTCCCATTGCTATTAAGGCCAAGATTCGTTTGTTTCTCCGGTTCTGCTTGCAAGTCTTTTCAATCTCCGGGTTGAAGGGAACAAGTGTATCTACTCCTCTTCTCCTTCGCATAAACTAGATGCCTGTGACAGATCAAAATCAACAAACGGATCACGGCGCACGGTTCCAAAATAAAATAAAATAAAAGAAAATAAAAACCAAATTAGAAATTAAGAATAGAAAGATTGATATTGAACTACGTCAATCCCCGGCAACGGCGCCAAAAACTTGATGTGCGACTTATACACACGCTAAACGCAAGTGCACGTATCGTGACAAGTAATATAGTCTAGAAGACCGAGTTATCGTCCTCAGGGATTAGTGTCCAATTACCAACCTCTATTCTGTAGGATCTATTTGGTGACCGATAATTTGATGATTTGTTTATAGCTATGATTATAGATGCTAACTAAATTAATCTACTTTACTTCAGATATGGTAGAAATAGGGCTTCCAAATCTCCTCAACTATCCGCTCGCTTTACTCGTTAATGCAAATAATTAAGGTTCTTCTTCTATGTTGAGATAACAAGTTAACTAAGTCGTTTTATACTCCTGTTAAGGTAATATAAACGCTCAACCCCAATGTAGAATCCTTCTATCTTTCGATGAGAAGATTGACTACAAAGGAGGATTAAGAACAATAATCTATTAAGCTACACAAGTATCGGGGTACTTTCGTCCACGATTTAAACCTATGTTTATTCAACTATATCATATTCACAATCTCCCCTTTCGGATCTCGATTAGAAATCATATAAGTGATGATAATTAGTGATCAATTAATTACCAAGCAATTAAGACAATTATTGAATAAATCTCAACAATAACAAGAAGAAACCAAAATCTTGCATTAATTCATAAAACGAGGTTCAAGTGATTCGACATGGAAAACCCTAAATTAAGTTAGTTCCTAGCCATAGACATGCCAAGAACTAAAATAGTATCCAACATATACTAGAAATAAATAAAATAAAGAACAAGAAATTACTCAAAAATAAGTCTCCAATCTTGATCTATGTTGTGATGAATGGTAAGGTGTGTTCTCTTCAAATCTGACCTAAAAGGCTCTATTTATATCCTCAAAAACGTGCAAAACCTTTTCCTCTTTGGCTTTGGCCCAATCATATTCTGATTTGTCAAATTTCCGCTGGCGTTCGCGCCTGCAATCGCACGCGCAAACTTCGCGTGGTTCCGCTTGGGCGCCTGTGGCTCACCGCGATGGTATGGCGCCGCCCTGTTTCTCGCCCGGGTTGCCAATTTTTTAGCTTTTCGAGCTCTGAAACCTCTGTTTCTGCCCTCTTTTCGCTCCTTCTCACCAATGTGCCACTTTAAACCATTGTGACTCAAAAGAAAGAAAATCTATCCTAACACGACACATATTTGTACAAAAATGGGCAAAAGACTAACTAAAAATGACTCAAAAGGTATATATAAAATACACCGATCAAACATCACATGAAGCTCATGACTTGTTGGAAGACATGGCCACGAACAATCATTTGCCAGATGATAGAGGAACATGTAGCAGATGAGCATTTGGGGTTCATGAGCTAGATGCCATCACTGCACTGAATGCAGAAGTTTCTCTCTTGACTAAGCAACTCTAACAGAATACCATGTCCGTAAATGCGGTCCAGATGCAAGCAGTTTGTGAGATTTGTGGGGTCCACACACCTTCAATAGATGTCTAACAACTGATCCCAACAACATCCCAACGGAGCAGGCTCAATGTCAGGCTGTGGAAAATTTTCAGAGGCCCTCTAACAATGCATTCTCCAATACATATAATCAGGGTGGAGAAATCACCCAAATTTTTCATGGAAGAATGACCAAGGGCAACAACCACAGTTTCAGGCCTCATCTTTACAACAGTTCAACCCACCAGCCCCACAAGAGAAGCCAGATGACATAAAAGGCGATACTGTTGACCTTAGACAACTCTCAGACTCAATTCATGGCGGAAAACAAGTCCTCAATTTCAGCCTTGGCCAATACCCAGACACAATTTATGACAGAGACCAAGCAGTTCATGACAGAAACAAGATCATCTATTAGGAACTTAGAGACCAAGCAGTTCATGACCAGGCAGTTGGAAGGGAAGTTGAATGACAGACCTCAAGGGGATATCCCCAGTAATACAGTGATGAATCTAAGAGATCAATGCCAGGAAATCAGTTTGAGAAGTGGAAAGCAGTTAGAGCAGGTTGGATCTCCACCAGTTAGAGAAAAGGAGAATGAGGCGGAGAAGACAACCTAGGTAGAGAAGGATGGGGTTACTGATGACCGCCCTATTTTAGAGAAGGCTCCACCGACATTCATGAGGTAATATGTACACAGAATTCCTTACCCTCAAAGACTGCAGAAGAAGTCCTTAGACAAGGAGTTTTCCAAGTTTTTAGAGATCTTCAAAAAGCTTTATATTAATCTCCCGGTCATTGAAACTTTGGAGCAAATGCCAGCTTATGTAAAGTTCATGAAAGACATCCTGTTTAAGAAGAGGAAGCTGGCAGACTATGAGACTATAGCGCTGACAAAGGAGAGCAGTGCTATCCTGCAGAAGAAACTTCCCCCTAAATTGAAAGATCCATAGAGTTTCACCTTATCTTGCACCATAGGGAATGTGACATGCAAGCAAGCCCTGTGTGACTTGGGGGCAGGTGTCAACCTTATGCCCCTTTCTGTGTTTAAAAAGCTTGGTTTGGGGGAATTAAGGCCAACAACTGTCCACTTGCAGCTAGCTGATCGCTCTATTGTGCACCCTAGAGGAATAATTGAAGATGTGTTGGTAAATGTGGGCAAATTCATCTTGCCTGCTGACTTCCTCATTCTTGATATGGAGGAATATGAGATGATACCAATGATACTTGGGAGACCATTCCTAGCCACAGGGAGGGCATTTATTGATGTTGAAAAAAGAGAGCTAAAACTCAGAGTTCAAGGTGAAGAGATGACCTTTAAAGTGTTCAAGCCACCACCTGAGCCAGAGATGACCTTCAAAGTTTTTAAGTCACCCACTGAACCTCAAGTTATGGATAGATGTTATCCTATTGGGATAGTTGACAAGGTTGTGCCTGAGAAAAGCCTCACGAGTACTGATTCTCGTGGGATACCATTAAAGCAAAGCGTAGAACCTGTGAGTAAGACCAAGGAAATGGTGAAAGATGCCACGATGGTAAATGCTTCTGAAAATAACAATGTGAAAAAGAAGAGGAGGAAGAGGAAGCGATTGGTGCTGAGATGGTTATGTGGAGGGGATACTCTACGCGCTAGTGCGCTCATCCGCCGCTTGTTGCTACGCCTTAAAGAAAAGCTCGCTCTACGACTTCGAATAAGACCGATGAGAGAAGGAATCGAATCATAGACGGATTGGTTTCCAAAAGAGATAGCACGACTTCGAAGACTGAGATCTAGTTCCTTCTTGTACAATCATCTGATGAAGTCTCATCAAATAGCTCTTCCACTTCCAGTGGTCAGATAGTTACAAACCCAAACAAACAATAAAAGCTAAATGGAAAAAGAAAGGAGTTTAAAATGAAACCATTTTTTACTTGGAAGACAAATTCTTCGATTTCTTCCGGAAACAGATGATTAATCATCTGCTTCTCACGTTCCCTGAATAGCCGGGACATTGAGGAATATCCAGAAAGTAATTTCGGGAATCGACCTGATTCTATCTCTTTTCGTTCCATTTGAAGAAAGGAAGGACTATATATGCAAAAGGAATAATTCTAGCTAAAGAGATGAGATCCCTGCGCCTGACTAATGAAAGCAAGAGACCGAGTTATTCTCTATAACCATAATATAAAACAAGTAAACCTGAAAGCTTTAAGTAATGAATATTATTCATATTTTGAGACAAAAGAACTCCTTTGCTATAAAAATATCCCTACATCGTTACATTCCATTTAGGATTAGGAATACGTGTAATCGGACCTGCTTTTTACATATCTCTATTGGGACCCTATTCACCTATTTGAGTGAATCGAGAAATAGGTTTGATTGTCCATCTTTTTTATATATATCAGTGCTAGGCCCATAACTAAAAAACCGACTTTCTTACGATTACGAGGTTTATTCGAATATGAAATCCAAACTTGGAAATACAGCATCCCGCTTTGTTTTACTACCCAGGGTTTCGATACATTTCGCAATCGAGAAATCTCTATTGGTGCCTTATTAGATGAGATGTCAGTTCCTTTCGTGCAACCTGCTCTTGTATATGCCTCCTATTCTTAGTACAAAAATCGATTTCATTGCCTTAAACTTAAAGGCACCCCCAAAAGGCTCGATAAGGCAGATCTGTGGGAAGACGTCGAATCCAGAAAATTTTAAATTACAATTGCTTGATAAAAAAATGAAAATAAAGACCTCTTCTGGTTTCAAAAACATCTTGTGAGTTTTCTTTTCGATTATAATCGATGGAATCGACCATTTCGCTACATAAAGAATAATCGATTTGAACAAGCCGATCCATGCATAATATCATGAAAAATGGATACAAATTTTTGACTGCTTTTCGAAAGATAAATTGTTTTAATCATTCCTTAACTGAATCTTTGCTATTTGAAGAAGTATGAAATAGGTCAATCTCTCCTATTGAGTCACGTGAAGATGCAGAATAAAAAAGAACTCATTTATTCATCTTATTTATTATTATTTATATATATAAAATATATATAAATTATTTATTATATATATTAATTACTATGTTAGACAAATTAATATTAGCGATGGGGTCTTACTAAGACTTCTTCAGAAAAATCTTTATACACATATATCTATAGTATATAGATATAGAAAATACTATATATTATGGTGTTTATACATCAGCCCAACCAATGACTATTCATGATTCCATAATTGAATCAATTCCATACCGGTTCTTAGAGGAATGTTATGGTAAAACTTCGTTTGAAACGATGTGGTAGAAAGCAACGTGTGACATGAAGGACACGATCCGTTGTGGATTTATACATCCACCATTTTATGTAGAAATGAAGGTGCTCTTGGCTCGACATCATTACGGGCATGCGAGTTTGATATAGCCCATTTGATACCTTCGTATCCGAGAATCAACAAATTCAACTCCGCATTATTCACAAAATTTCGGGTCTTCTTTTTCATCTCCGATTACTCGATAATTGCATATAGATACAAATGGTCCAATGGGAGCAAGAATTTCCAGGAACATTTGGAACAATCCGTTTTGGAGCAGAAGAGCCGTTTTCAAATAGTGTTCGATCGATTACGTATTAATCTTTGTTTTCAGAAAAAAAGGATAGGTGCAGAGACTCAATGGAAGCTATTCTAACAAATGGAGTTAAATGCGTTGGTAAAGGAACCTTTACATCGAAACTTCAGAAAAGAGGGTTGAGTGTTGGAACAAATGTATAACAAGAATTCTTGGAATTCTTTGGGGATTCTTGATTGGTGCTGAGCTTCCTCATGGCGTATTACGGTTTTTCACCGAGGGGGTGGATCGAAGCGATTGCAGTGAAGAATTGATCTGAAACGAAGACTTCGTCTATAGGCATTGTAGAAAGGATAGAATATGCGCCTAATCGTTCTTCTCAAATCGCTCACTAAAGAAGACGCAACTGATAGATGGATGAATATACATTTGATGGTCAGTTCTATGAATAAAAATCTCGAGTTTGAGGCATCGCTGGGAAAAAAGCCAATTGATTCGGTTTACATGTGATTGGGGAACGGGGCAACGCCCATGAAGCTCCGGCGGAAGGGGAAGGCTTGTCAGGCCGTATGCCCATGGGTGCAGTATTCTTCGAAAAAGCGCGGGCTGACTCGGAGACATGGGACCTTGGCTTAGTAATGAATGAAGGGAAACTCTTCGAGCTTTCTCCGCCAGCGGCTTATGTAGTGGCCGGCCTTATAAAGCTCTCTAAGCCTCTCTTCCCTCTCCCCTTCACTTATGTTGTGGAAAATCGTCGTCGGTATTCTATAAGTGACTTGACCGAGTCTACGAAGCTTTGTTTTTCTTGTAGTCGGCCCGTAATGCCTCCCTTCATTTGATTGCCTCCTTTTAGCCCAGAATGCCTAATGCCTATTATTTAGTGCTAGAAGCTAACCGCAATAAGCTCACCCTTCGGGTCTCGCCCAAATGAAGAGGCCAAGCATTTTGCAGACGTCCTACCGGAGCCTCGTTCGCCTTTGGTACTTCAGTAGATCTTCACAAATAAAAAGCGCTACTTCAGCCTTAACTACAACTACATTATGCAAGCCCCGCCGATACCTACCTATAGAGTAAAATTCCAATAAAAAAGTACCAGTGATGACGACTTTGATGGTTTATGGATTCAGTTAGCTAAACTCCATCAAACTCCTCAATAAATATCAATAAGATATCGTGACCGCTTAGGCTTGGTTTACTTTGGTTTGAATGTAAACTAAAATAAGCGGCGTTTATTCAAACAAAGGGAACCGAAGGTTTCCTTGTTTAGTAGTACGAAAGGCGTTCTACTATTAAGATGTTTAATAAACAACAAAAATATGTTGTGTTGTAGCTGTAGAACAAAATGTCGTTCTCCTTTACTTTGACTTTCTGAGAAGGACTTAAGTAGCTATGTTTCCAAAGGTGAACACCCCCCTGTCCTTTATAGTATAGTCGTAAAAGGGCTTCTCAGAAAAGTAAGGAAGAAGGCATTCGAAAGGCCGACCACTATCTCATAGGCATTCTGGTGGTAAAACTGATGACTACACGGCTCTATACCAAGTCATAAGCGATAGCGAAGCCAAGACGCCAACTATAAGCGAAGGGACGAAAGCCCGACGAAGGCCTATGCTACAGTAAGCAAAAAAGTCGGTTGAGGTTACGAAGTCACTTAGCCGTATACTGTTACCTACAATGCTCTTATATCATCCTATGCAAAGTTTGGTCGTGATGATTCTGCTATTAGGTTGTTTGATGAAATGAAGGAAAATAGTTTACATCCCACTCGGAATGTCTACAGACAGTGTATAGTAGAGTCTTGTGTATGGGTATGTTACGCATCATACTTATACATAGGACGCTGCCGGACATTTAAGATTGGTTTCTACTCTTTCATCTCGTAGATCATGCAACAGAGCTATGTCATTAGGATAATCCCCCCCTCTTCCTAATAATTATTGTGGTTGCAGCTATGTCTCGAAAGACAGCGACAGTGGCTCTGAAGGAAAAATCAGAGTTATTCGGACTTGACTTGGTGCATCAAGCCATAAGGGAAGTGAAAGAGTTTGAATAGAAGTATGATGACCGGGTTTGGAGATACTATGTCAACGTCAGGTAAGGATGGTATGATGACCAGTTTTTAGTCTGTAACTCTTCAGAATCTTTTTCGTACCAAATAGAAGAATAAGTTAATAATTCATCACTTAAGGATGGTATCATCAGGGATTGGAACCAGGAGCAATATCCGAGATTACGTAAGTATACTAGAATATGTTGGAATAATGAAAAGTACGACAAGTAAGAAATGAGTGAACAAGTGTTAAAATAAATGAAGTTATTTGAAGAGATGGATATGTGGTCTTGCATGGCTTGATTTGATTATGGGGAAATATTGTATTGTATGTAAGCGAATGACTATCCACAGGGTTCATATAGGAGATCAATATGCCTATCTATAAAATGTGCAGACTCATATTTTCATGGCAGCAAAATATGTTAAAGTACCTTCCTCAGATAATGCAGATGTTTGAAGGTTACAGACTAAGACTAGTAAGTAAGATAGTTAAATGGGAAGTGATCAATATGGACCTCATTACAGGCTTACCTCGTACTTAGAAGAGGTATACTCAATTGTTTCCTAGGCCTACAGGTAATTTAATCCAACTCCTTATTTGGTTATAGTAAATTGGTGAATTGTATATGTGATGTATATTGTGGCCCTGTGAGGCATCGGTTGGCTTTGCTGAATATAAGTGGATAGGCATAGTTATAAAGGGGACTCTGCCGAAATTTCTGTAGCATAAGACTTATTATGAACATTCGTGGACGAATGTTGCTAAGGGAGGAAGAATGTTACACCTCGTAAATTTAAGACGATAATTAAGAATGTAATTAAGGGAATAGGATACGAATATTGGTTATTAAGTATGTTTATATATATGTTTATACGAAAATTAGTATACTTAAGGATGTGATTCCGGAAAGATTTTTGGTAACGACGAGTGTGACGTCGGAAATTTCTTTAACGATAGTTATATATATATATATCCCGTTATGGATTAGTAACGTATATAAGTTACGACAACGAGAATACGAGGCTTTAGAAAATTCTCGGGAATTTAAAAGGAAACGGGAGTTAAGATTAAAAGGAGTGGGATTAAGGTTTATTAATTGGGGAAAATTGGGACTAAAGTGTAATATTCAGGGGACCAAAGTGTATTATTAAATTTTTAGATTTTAATTATAAACCTATTAAAACTCATCTTCTTCACTTCAAAAAATCAAAAACCTCTCCCTCACCCTCTTCTCCCCTCCCATGGCCGAATTCTCCTCCATTACCATAGCAAAATTTAGGGTTTTTATCTCCTCTTCTTAGACTACATTATGCACCAAAAAAATTGAAGAATTAGAAGCCAAAAATTGGAGAAAACCTGGGCAGAAAATCGGGATTGCTGGCAGATTTTCAGTCAACTTTGGAGGGGTATATATCCTAGTATATTAGAGGTTTTTAGGTGTTTTAAAATCCTAAAATGTAGTTCGTCGAGTCTAGCTTCCAGCGCAATAAATCTCTCGTCGATATGACATCGGAGTAGAGAGTTATGGACGTTACAAATTCAGCTGACAGAACAGTGAATTCCGCCACTGCTGGCCGATTTTGAGCAGAGAAATTCAAGTTTTTGAGACAAGTTTTTGGAAGATAAAATGTGTATAAATGATGGGTTAACATCATAGATTATATGCATGTTGAATTGGAGTTGAAGAAGTAAAGAATTAGGCAAGAAAAGTTGATAAAATCAGGTTGTTCTACGATGGGTTCGAATTAGGGGTTGTTTTGGCTTTGTTTGAGGTATAAAATTCTTCCTTCTATGATATAATTTGAGTTGCATGTTGTTATAATTGAAGTAATGAATGTATATTGAGAGAAATTTGAAGTTTAGGCAATGCATGTGACAAATTTAGTGTTGTAGCCGATTTTAGGACCATGTTGTATACATTGGATTAAAGTGTTATTGTTGTCATTATGGTTGATAATTGCATGTTCAGAATTGAAAGGAAACGTTGATGTTTAAAGATGTATTTGTACATGAGCTTCTTCTGAGCCCTCAACATGTCAAATGAAGCCAATCTTCTTGGTTGGTACGGACCAGCTCGGGGCTTGCTTTCGTAGGGTCCAAATGACGTCCGTGTAGTGCATCATTTTCACTCACTCTGGCCCCTCAACATAGGAATTGGATGGATGACTCCCTCTCTATTGAATGAGATGTCAAACTGGTCCTCAGAGCCCCTCTCTTTTGGATGACTGATCAACACTGCATCGACGAGCTACCCCGACGAAAGCACAGACCTATCTCCTACCGTGACTCTCCTGGTCACCGAAACACGGACGAGGGCTTCTCTTACCTCATTCACCCCTTTCTGTAGGTCAGGATCAACAGGATTGGTTGGGTGGATGAAAGCTGACTGATCAGCTCAAAAGAAGAACGCAACGAATTCTGAATGATCAGGAAGGGCTGGACCTCTCTTGGTTGACCGAAGGCCCCACTTCTCTTCCCGAGCTCATGGACTCTGTTCATGAAGGGTGCTGAGCGAATCGACTACACGGAACAATCAAGCCCGAATTCCCCTGGATGTAAGGGAAGAAGAATATGGACAGATGGAACCAAAGATGAGCTCTCCCTTCTTAGCGCAGGCTACATTTGACCCCTAGATCATGAAGAAGGTGTCCCATACACCGGACCAGAATCTCCATCCCGATTGGGAACCAAAAAAGTAGTGATTATCAATGGTTAAATTGATATCAAGTAGCTGATTAAATTGGATTCAATCCACCCTCAAATCCAATAGTAGGTAAAACCGACCGAAACCCCTGCTTTTGACAAAGATGACAAAGAAGCACGATCGCGCAAAGGAGTCAATTCAATGATCAAAGAATTGGTTGCTTCCACTTGTGGCATTCTTCGACCGCCTTGACACCTTAATATCAAGGAACCCCCTATTCCACAAGTAGGTGGAGACCTGGAGGGTCGGAAACCCCAACGGGAAACCTTTCACCGCGCCACACGATTCTTTCGCGAAGCGCTCTTTCTACTCCTGCCCCCGCAAGCAAAGAGGTTTCAAGATAGCAGGCGACCAATTGAAAAAAAAGCTCCGAGCAAATCTTCTAGAGAGCGTACCCTTAGTTTCTACTCTTTCTCTATTCTAAAACGAAAAATATAAAAAAGAAAAATAAGCCCATTTTTTTTCTATGGACCCCTTCCACCAGATTACTTTACTGATTGTAATTCATTCAAAAAGAGTAAAGGAACTGGTTTCACAAAAGGGCTCTCAAAAGTGATCTGATACCTTCTTCCCTTGGTCTGGGAGGTAGGTTATGTAGGCGACAACTGTTCATAGGTTGCTCGATCAGGCCAAATAACCGATTTGGAGTATGCCTGAGATTTCCATAAGACCTTCTCCCTCTTGGAAACTGACTAATCAAAAGGGGGCGAAATCCCATTTCAATCCGCCATTTCAGAGGTGAAAGTCGAAAGAATAGAATAGATATCATTATTAGCCGGCTAAAGCGAAAGATTATTCCAGAGAAAGGTACGCTTGCAAACCCAAATGATAGATTCACGGGACCGCTTTATTATTGATAGGAATTATCTTGTTAAGACCCTATGAATCGATTAAAACCTCAGATTCATACTAGAACCACGATGATTCAATAAAAAACCTAACCTAAATCAAAGAAAGGATTCCCTGAGTAAGAATCCTTGGATCATCACTTATTCCCAGGTGTGACTTGGAAGAAAGGTTTCTCTGTAGAGGACTTGTGGAGTCCAAAACAAAAAAATGCAATTAAAAAAAAAATCAACTGCTCCAATTTCATGATGGTCTTCCTGAACAGGCCTTTTATTTGGTAGGTAATATCGATGAAGCTACCGTGAAGGCTATGAACTTAGAAATGGAGAGCAATTTGAAGAAATGACCTTAAATCTTAGTGTACTAACCCCTAATCGAATTGTTTGGGATTCAGAAGTGGAGTTAATGGTCGAGTAAGAAATAAGAGTAGTAGATCATATTCGATGAAAGAAAAAATAGAATAATTGGAATCCATAGTTGTGATGCATTGTTGTGGAAACTATTAGTAGGAGTAGAAACTGCGGCAGTTAAGCGTTGATAATTAGAATAGATTTGTAGACCAGAGAAGGTATCAGCAACAGCTGGTTTTATTACGGGACAACTCATGATGTTCATATCGATCTCAGGAAACAATATTCTGAATTTCTTCATTCGAAGTGAATTCTTAGCCTATTTCTGTATTCTTTCTAGATTCAAAGACTAACCACAAAATCAAAAAGAAAATAGATTCATAAGTTTGATACCTTGTATAAAACTCATGTGTGCAAAAATGTCTCTTGCCCTTCGTTCATAGTTCGCGGCTTGTCTTCGCTCCTCCATGATCAGTCTTTCCCTTCCTGTTTTTCGAGCTCACTAAGGCAAGCGGCGCCCCATTTGTATCTGTCTGCGATCGTGCCTAGCTGGGCAGTTCATCAGGAGCTGCTATCTGGGACCAAGCACTAAGCAGTTTTGATTTTCTTTTTTCTTAAAGCGAGAAGTTGGAAAGAGAACTCTTTCACTTTTTTTTTGTTTTATTCTAAGTAGTCTCTTTATGTGTTTAGTAGATAAGAACGTCGAAGCTGCCTCTTTTCTACTAAGTATTATTACTTTCCCATTAATACTACTCGCTTCTCTGGCATATTTCCAATGGAGAAAACACCCCAGCTTGCCATTTTATTTCTATTTTAGAGTTCTTATTAATAAAGATAAGGCTCCGTTTTTTGGGAGTTTCTACGGGGCAGTTGGAGTGCTGGTAAGTTGTTACGCACCCGAATAGTTTGACATAAGCAGGTAGGGGACACCTTCTTATGACGACGGTGTTTTCTGGATAGGTCAAACTATTGGAAGAAAATAGAAAAGGAAGATCGAGTGGGATCAAAGAAACTAGCGGGCTGATCACTAAATAGATACAAATAGGTGCAAATTATGACATCACCACAGAAAACTTGGTTCTTTCGCTCCTTTCTGGCGGAGCGCCATTCCTATAAGATAGGAAATTCTCTTGAAAGCTTATTCCGACCCCTAGATGTCCTATTTATTCATACTCTGACGGGACGAGCCCTAAGCTTTATTATAAGCTACATCCTCATGAGCCGCCCCGAGAACTGTAATGCGAAAGGTGCTAGCTAAGAAGACGTATTTTCCGATCTACTTTTCTGTGCTTTAGTCGACAGGTTGGTGTCCTCGCATACTTTCCCGTCTGAGTTGGTGTCCTCTCGCTTTCGTTAATCGCATTTCGCCGGCTATGCGTTTTTCATTTTCTACGGGTTTAGTCAACGGGTTTCCGCACATGTGGCTGCCTCAGATACGATGAGACTAGGTTCGTTAGCCACGAAGCCTATAAAAGATACATAAAGCTTAGTACTAGACCCTTAATCCCTGAAAGGGGAATGGACTACCAGAGGGATTCGTTGGGGGAAGAGGATGTCTATGAGCCCATTCGGGCAATGATTGAGATGAGGGGGTGGAAAAGATTTGTAAACCAGGAGAAGTTAGCACCAATGAACACAGCAATGGTACGGGAATTCTATGCTAACTTTCCGGAGAGGGTAGACAACAAGTGCTTTGTGAGGGGAAGATATGTGCTTGTGACAGCAACAGTAATAAACATGTCTCTAAAAACAGTAGATGTTGAAGGAGTAGCTAGTGATTGGAACTATTTTAGAACATGGTCTAGGAACACCAACAACATCGACTGTAATAACGTTGCAGACACAATAAGCTACCCTGGGGCTGCATTTGATATTGCAAGAAATGGGTAAAGAGGACTGAGCAGGTGTCAGTTCAACAAAGCAGCCAAGGGTTGGCTATATTTCATCAGTGCCCGTCTGATCCCATCAACGCACTTCACCAGAGTGCCAGAAGATAGGATTAAATTGGTATATGGAATCATGACGGGGAAAACAATTGATGTGGGGAAAGAGATAGTGCAAAGTATTGAAGAGACCAGCAGGTTGGTGACAACAGGTGGATTGGGACATGGCTCACTTATCTCTAATTTGTGCAACATGAATGCGGTCGAAATCCTACCCACTGATACTAATGAGAGGAACCAACTGCCGGTGACATATGGGATAGTGCACTTTTTCCCAGACCCAAGCCCCCCAGCAGCAAGAAGAAGAGCACAACCACCAGCAGCAGCAGCAGCAGCAAAGGCCGCAATGAACGAAGATGAGCCTGAAATAGAGGCTCAATATGCAGCAGGGCCTAGCCACCAGCCAACCACAGAATCAGAACCTCCAGTGCCTATGATGGAGCAGTTGCTCTAAAACCAGAGAATGATGATGCAACATTTCGACACAGTAATACAAGGACAACATGAGTTGAGACAAGAGCAACAAGAATTGAGGCAGGAGCAACAACAATTGCACCAGCAGTTTGACGAGATGAGTTCCCTGTTCAACCAATGGTCGATGCATTATCCACCACCACCACCACCATTTTAGCCAAGTCTGTAAGTGTCTTATTTCTTTTATTGTCTTTGAGTCTACACACATTGGGGACAATGTGTGATTTAAGTTTGGGGGGTGTTCTATTTATGTTTTATTTGTGTTTTTATTTGTGTTTTTGTTGTTTTTATATTTTTGAGTCACAATTTTTTTTCTTTTAAGTCATAATTGCCTGTCAAAAGATCATGTATGTTGTAGTTACTAGAAACACCTAGTGAAGTAAGGTGGAATAATGTAATGGAATTAGAAACAACTATCTAAACACCTAGGTCAGATATGCCAAAAACTCACAAAATCTGTCTATTTGGAGTCTCTTGCTTGAATTGTGCATGCTAAATGATGAATACTTATGTGTTATAATTTCTTGCTATTTGAGGCGAAATAGTTAGGATATGCATGTTAGGGAGATGACTCAGACATTTCTTTGATAGCCAATTCTTACCATTCTTTTCTATCCCTGACTTTAAAAGTATCTCTAGTCAGCCCCATTGAGCCTAAAAATTGAAACTTCTTCTTTGACACCCTATATTCCCACAAATTGTGTCATAAGTAAAAATATGAAATAGTGGAATAAATTGTATTAAAAAAGTGACAAAAAGAGTGAACAACTTTGATGCACCCCAATAAAAAAGTAATAAGAAATAGGCAAAAGCCTAAGTTTGGGGGTGTTTGTCATTATTATACACTTCACTCTCCCAAAACAAAAGAGGGGAAAGATTGATCTGAAGTGAAGAAAAGAATCAAAAGAAAAGGGAAACAATGAAAAGCTAAAGAGCTTATGGTACACAGAATGAGCCTAAAATGCCTATTTTTACCTACCTATACCTAAGCCTACATTACAACCCTTAAAGTCCTGAAGATTTCTTGTATGCATATCCAAGATTAGTGGAGAATAGCAAGTAAAAATTCCATATGATGTTTGAATTTATATGCATGATTCAGTAAGTTGACTTCCATTAAGCATGATAAAAATGAGTTTGCGAAATATCTAGCTTAATGTGTTTAGTGTGCTAAAAATTTCATGCTATATGTTCCTGCATATTATTCTGCTAACCTTCATGTTTTTCTAGATAACACTAATGCAGCAAAAGTGATCAATGTCAGTGAGTCTTTTATTTTCGTTTCCTTGAGTTTTTATTTCTTTCTTTCTATCTTTGCTCGAGGGCGAGCAAAGGTTAAGTTTGGGGGTATTTGATCGGTGTATTTTATATACACTTTGAAATGCTTTAGTTAGTCTTTTGTCCTTTGTACAAATAAGTGTCGATTAGATAAATTTTCTTTCTTTTGAGTCAAAGTGGTTAAAATGGCCAAATGGCGAAAAGAGCTAAAGAGGGCAAAGGAGGTTCCAGAGCTAAGCAGAGTTAACGAGGCAAACCCCACCACGCCTCCCCGCAGTGGCTACTGTCCGGTCCTGCTTTGCCTCGTTCGCCACTTTCTCTGCTTTTAGCTCTGGAACCTCCTCTTTTGCCCTCTTTTAGCTCCTTTTCCGCCATTTGGCCATTTTAACCACTTTGACTCAAAAGAATTTTTTTTTATCCTAATACGACACTTATTTGTACAAAAAGGGACAAAAGACTAACTAAAAACGACTCGAAAAGTGTATATAAAATACACCGATCACATGTCCTAAGAGAATGATATACTGACCTATTCATAGCCTTAGAAGTAGCTTCATCGACTACCAAAAGGCCTACGCAGGATCCGAAGCGGTGTTTATTTCATCATACCAGTTTCATTTCAGAGCAGTAGAAGGCCCATTGGT
This sequence comes from Przewalskia tangutica, assembly GCA_029844215.1. Taxonomy (NCBI): domain Eukaryota; kingdom Viridiplantae; phylum Streptophyta; class Magnoliopsida; order Solanales; family Solanaceae; genus Przewalskia; species Przewalskia tangutica. Next base: position 7,442,090 of record CM056733.1, on the reverse strand, counting down.
CACGCTTCTCTACGCTTCCTTTCAATATGCAAAATGGGGCGCGAAACCTTAATTGCTTTGTTGGAAAGTTTGTCCTTGGCATACGCCTTCTTGCGCTTAGAATGACTCAAAATAAAAATAGAAATTTAAACAAATGGAATTCAAATGAAAACGACCAATTAATTCATTACAAAAAAGAAAATGATTCTGAACTGTCACTAGCATCAAGATTGTCACTATCATCAATATCGTCACTATCATCAATATCTTTTGTTTACCGAGGGTTCGAATCCCTCTCTTTCCGTACCTTCGCTTAATTTTTAGATTTATCTAGGTGGAATAATGGGTTCAAGAATGACCTGCTTGTAACCCAAATCCCATGCCAACATAAGGCCACAGTAGAATCAGACACAAAGAAGGGTAAAAAGAAAAAACAATATAAAAGTAGCACGGAAGCACAACTAAATTTGTTCTTGAAACGTTATTTGCCTTTTCAATTGAAATGGAACGATGATTTGAATCAAAGAATGATCGAGAATATCAAGGTGTATCAAAATTACTCTTCATTCGTTGTATGGGCCTCAACTGGCTCTACCTGAGAACATAACGAAAGAAATGGAAATATATATATAAGATGATCCGTGATTTCACGACACTCTGAAGAATCATGATAGATTTGTTCGGGAGGAAAAAAAGAAGCTCTCGACACCCTCCCCCTTGGGCATAGCTCCTTGCGAACACCTCAGTACAGATCACCAAACAAGATATGCTAGCATTGATATCAGAAAAAACAATATTGATTGGTTGAATCATGCTTCGATTAGCTTCTAGATCGGTAACAAGAGAGAGATTGGCATCAGAGAACAAATAAAAGGAAGATCCAAAACCAAAAATAGTGGTATTTGCTAGCAACAACATAATGGAGGCAGTCACTCAATATAGATTGATCCGAAATCTGATTCAAATCCAATATAGTACCTATGGGTACATAAGAAATGTATTGAATCGATTTTTTTTAATGAATAGTCACATGTTCGAATCCTGTCACCTTGATGTGGGGCCGGAGTCAGCCTCAAACGTAAGTAACTTAGTGCAAGTGCCGGAAGAAGAAAATGAAATAGGAACAACCGCGCTGGTCGTAATCGTAATAGAGAGTTGAAGTCAGATGAACAACCAATTGGCCAACCACTCTAAGAAAGCAATTATAAATCACATTTTTATGTCCCACCTATATGCAAAATAAGACAACAACAAGGGGAAGAGGTAGTTAACACAAACAAGTAGCTGCAATAACTCATCTCTTTAAGAAGCTTAGCTGCAGCAACATAACCAAAGAAGGGAAAAGATTCTTCAAGTGTCTCAGGTCCCAGAAGTGCATGATAAATGCCCGAGTGGAACCATGGACTAATCCAAGACCATATAAGTCTGAGGGAAGATTCAATAGCTAGGCTTCTTGCTATGGAGCGTGCCTTATTTAGAAGGAAGCTTTGGGCAGGGCCTATGTAGAACGTTTCATTGTTGAAGACACCTTTTCATCCCCTTAGAAAGGGGCAGCAGATTATCCATGTGCAAATCGAGATGCGGTCCGGTTCGAGCATATCCTCTCCATATCTCGCAGATTCAGATTCTTCGATTGCATACCTATCAGCAGTAGGAGATCCTGTTCCCACTCGAGAGCTTGTAGTTGCGGATCTGGGCTCTTTCCTAACACACAAGCTCCAAACTAAACTCACGAGTTTAGAAGTTTAGAAGCACGAAAAAGGCCACTCACTCAGCGCGCTTTTAGCGCTCGCCTACTGACTAGGGGTGTTCCGGTCATGGAATAGATGAAATAAATCGGGACGTCTGGCATAATAGTTCTGATTCTTGCCAGTCATAACAACCAGGTAAGCTACTCGGGTTCATTGTCAGCAGAAGTGGAAAACCGGGATGTCGATACACCGAAGAGCTACCAAACACGATCACCAACAAGAGAGTAGCAAGTGCTGGCTTAGGGCTCAGAGCTCCTTAAGCTTGGTCAGATCTAGGGCTTTGCCTAATTCCCGTAGTAGCCTTTTTTAGTGAGGTGCAATGATTTCGATTAGCTTTCGAAGCCAGTCTTTCAGGTCTATTTCCATCCCCTTTTAAGTCGGGAAGTTAAAGTGAGGGGTGCTACTGCAGGTACATGCGAAGAAATGATAAAAAGAACTGTATTTGCTAGCTTGGTCAGATTGTAATGTATGAATACTTAACGGGGGGATTCACCGCAAATACTAGCTTGGCTCATTATTGTCGAGATAATGGTCTACTTCTTCACATCCACCGGCAAGCGCTAGGTCAGAAAAGCGATAACGAAAAAATCTCTCCAAGTAGGATTCGAACCTACGACCAATCGGTTAACAGTCGACCGCTCTACCACTGAGCTACTGAGGAACAACGGATAACATGTTGGAAGCCGACTCTCATTCTTTGGACCAAACCAAGATCCTTTTCCCCTTTCATCACTCTCTATCTCTTGCCCTTGCCATTAGTTAGTTTGCACTTCCCTTACTTGCCCTTTGAGTTTTCAAAGTCAAGGTGCCTTTCCCTTTTCCCTTTTTCTGTCTTACCTCTTACTGAAGTGAAACATGCCCTTCCTTCAGGCAAGCAACCAAACCCGACACATCCAATTCCATTCCGATCAACAACTTGGAGGTATGGCTGAGTGGCTTAAGGCATTGGTTTGCTAAATCGACATACAAGAAGATTGTATCATGGGTTCGAATCCCATTTCCTCCGGTACGCGTGGAATATCATTGAGAAATAGGAATCCGGGTTATCAAAGGATTTCCTGCGATTATTTCTAGTATGAAATGAGTCAATCATCCACTTTGGTATCTTATTGAACAAAAATGGTGATATTGTTCCTCCATTGATCAAGAATTTAGATTTTTGGGTATTGCGACATGCTATGCTTTCTCCCCCAATGCTAGTAGGTTGATGGGTCGCGCGCCCGACACACATGTTTTGGCCTTGTGTGTCCATAACTAAAAATAGGTAACCTAACGGCCGCCGCCCGACTAAACATACCAATAGTCACTCGTCTGTTAGTGTATGAAGATTTGTATTCTTGCTATTCCCTCGCGTAGTCGATTCGGTATGTGTAGTATGTACCCTAGTCCCTAAAGACTGCGAATTTCATTCTATTCTTGAAAGTACCACAGCTCAAAATGTGCCTATTCATTCCTTCGACACTTTCACGACGAAATACCGGGAATATTTTATACGTCAGTCCCAAAACCAAGGAAATTAATCCAATGATCCACTGTCCCTGCCCATTCTAACGGGGCATTCATATCTATTCGTCTTAGCCCTGCTTCGGCAATTCAATCCGACATTTCATTTCCCCCTTCATCATTTGATTTTTCGCATCTAAGAGCTGATCTTGCAAAAGGAGTATAGTGCGATAACAAGAGATTTGTGATCAATAAAAAGTACCACCGGATTTCGATATTTCTTTTTATTTTTCATCAAACGAATGACATCTTCTTCTGGAAATCCTAGCTACTCTTAGCATGATATTGAGAAATCTCATTGCTATTACTCAAACAAACATGAAACGTATGCTTGCATATTCGTCCATAGGCCAAATCGGATATGTATTTGTTCTCGAATCTGTCATTGAGAGGAAAGGATTAAATCCTTTTAAGAAATAAAGTTTTTGATCGGAATACGAAACTCTAGAGAACGTCGAATCATCATCCACTCCTGGCTGAGTCAACAAGACTTGTGACAACAGAAGGAAGAGCCTATCTTTTCTCTATCCTGGAGCCACATTGACTCATTGATAGCACTGGGATGAAAGACCAGCTTCTTCAACAAGAGCGGGCATGTAAGGGAGCCACTACGAAGAAATTCCGGGAGTTACGAATGAAAGTCGTCATTAATCATTTGATATAGTATTCAATACATATGTATATATGTTTATCCTTCATTTCATTCTTTATCTTTCTGAAGTTTCGATGTAAAGGTTCTTTTACCAACGCATTTAACTCCATTTGTTAGAATATCTTCCATTGAGTCTCTAGAAAGATCAGAAATAGTCAGAGCTATAATTGTGCGTACCTGTAAAGAACTCAAACCCTGATCCTTCCTTATCTGATTTGGCTATTTGGAATCTGACTCTCTTGAAACGTTTCATTTATTGAGCGGTCTTTCCTCCTTTTTTGTTTGTCTCGTTTAAAATCGATTTGGATTCTTCAGTCTGATCCAGTTATTAAGACAATTTAAAAGGTGTTTCCTTGTTCTGGGATCCTTTATCTTTGTTTTATTTTTAATCATTGGGAAAAAAATTGTACGCCAAACAAAAATAAATAAGTAATAAAGCGTTAGAATAATTTGAATCAACTTGAAAAAATTATTCAATTAGATAATAATTAATAATTTAACGATTTCCCTTTCATATTTGATATTGATTAGCTCACCAGTCAACATCCTGACTCTAGCTAGCCTTCATTAAAATTTCTGGTTTCTAGGTGGAAGGAAGTAGGGACAGAATCGAAGGGAAGATGGAATGGGCGTGGATCTTCTTGCTTTTGCTAACCAATAAGACTCTTCTTTATTCACTCTCTAATAGGACACTAAATCAAAATA